>JAPTYO010000010.1:33485287-36427046 GCA_036873135.1 Clarkia xantiana subsp. parviflora | reverse complement strand
GGGTAAAGACTTTAGTATGATCATATGTTTAGAATAAATGCGATAGCAACTGATTTCATACAATTCAGAGCTCCGAGAGTGTTGCCCTATGAATAAAGTTTATTTGAGACGGAACTTAAAAGGGACAAAGATTTAGTTTGATCATATATTTAGAATAAATGCGATAGCAACTTATTACATCCAATTCAGAGCTCCGAGAGTGTTGCCCTATGAATAAAGGTTGATTCTGAGACCGAACTAAAAAGGGATAAAGACTTTAGTATGAACATATGTTTAGAATAAATGCGATAGCAATGATTTCATACAATTCAGAGCTCCGAGGGTGTTGCCCTATGAATAAAGTTTATTCTGAGACCGAACTAAAAGGGACAAAGACTGTAGTTTGATTATAAATTTAGAATAAATGCGATAGCAACTTATTACATCCAATTCAGAGCTCCGAGAGTGTTTGCCCTATGAATAAAAGTTGATTCTGAGACCGAACTAAAAAAGGATAAAGACTTTAGTATGATCATATGTTTAGAATAAATGCGATAACAACTGATTCATCAATTCAGAGCTCCAGAGTGTTTCCCTATGAATAAAAATTGGTTCTGAGACCGAACTAAAAAGGGATAAAACTTTAGTATGATCATATGTTGGAAGTAAATGCGATAGCAACTGATTTCATCAAATTCAGAGCTCCGAGAGTGTTTGCCCTATGAATAAAAGTTGATTCTGAGACCGAACTAAAAAAAGGATAAAGACTTTAGTATGATCATATGTTTAGTATAAATGCCGATAACAACTGATTTCATCCAATTCAGAGCTCCAAGAGTGTTGCCCTATGAATGAAAATGTGTTCTAAGACAACTAAAAAGGGGATAAAACTTTAGTATGATCATATGTTTGAAGTAAATGCGATAGCAACTGATTTCATCCAAATTCAGATATCCGAGAGTGTTGCCCTATGAATAAAAGTTGATTATGAAAAGAACTAAAAAAGGGATAAAGACTTTAGTATGATCTTATGTTTAAAGTAAATGCGATAAAACAACTAATTCATCCAATATGATATCCGAGAGTGTTGCCCTATGAATAAAAGTTGATTCTGAGATCGATCTAAAAAGGGATAAAGAATTTAGTATGATCATATGTTTAGTATAAATGCGATAGCAACTGATTTCAACCAATTCAGAGCTCCTAGAGTGTTGCCCTATGAATAAAAGTTGATTCAGAGACCGAACTAAAAAGGGATAAAGACTTTAGTATGATCATATGTTTAGAATAAATGCGATAGCAACTGATTTCATCCAATTCAGAGCTTCGAGAGTGTTGCCCTATGAAGAAAAAGTAATTCTGAGACCGAACTAAAAAGGGATAAAAACTTAGTATGAATCTATGTTTAGAATAAATGCGATAGCAACTTATTACATCGATTCAGAGCTCCGAGAGTGTTGCCCTAGAATAAAAGTTTATTCTGAGACCAAACTAAAAAATGGATAAAGACTTAGTATGATCATATGTTTAGTATAAATGCGATAGCAACTGAATTCAACCAATTCAGAGCTCCTAGAGTGTTGCCCTATGAATAAAACTTGATTCAAAGACGAACAAAAAAGGGACATAGACTTTAGTATGATCATATATTTAGAATAAATGCGATAGCAACTGATATCATCCAATTCAGAGCCGCCGACCCTATGAATAAATTTATTCTGAGACCGAACTAAAAGGGATATAAAAACTTTAGTATGATCATATGTTTAGTATAAATGCGATAGCAACTGAATTCAACCAATTCAGAGCTGCTAGAGTGTTGCCCTATGAAGAAAAGTTGATTCAGAGACCGAACTAAAAAGGGAATTGACTTTAGTATGATCATAAGTTTAAAGTAAATGCGATAGCAACTGATTCATCCAATTCAGAGCTCCGAGACTGTTGCCCTATGAATAAAAGTCTATTCAGAGACAAAACTAAAAAGTGACACAGACTTTAGTATGATCATATGTTTAGAATAAATGCGATAGCAACTGATTTCATACAATTCAGAGCTCCGAGAGTGTTTCCCTTATGAATAAAGTTTATTATGAGACCGAACTTAAAAGGGACAAAGTCTGTAGTTGATCATATATTTAGAATAAATGCGATAGGAACTTATTACATCCAATTCAGAGCTCCGAGAGTGTTGCCTATGAATAAAAGTTGATTCTGAGACCGAACTAAAAAAGGGATAAAGACTATAGTATGATCATATGTGTAGTATAAATGCGATAACAACTGATTTCATCCAATTCAGAGCTCCAAGAGTGTTGCCCTATGAATAAAAGTTGATTCTGAGACAGAACAAAAAGGATAAAACTTTAGTATTATTATATGTTAAAGTAAATGCGATAGCAACTGATTTCATCAATTCAGATATCCGAGAGTGTTGCCAATCAATAAAAGTTGATTATGAGACGAACTAAAAAGGGATAAAGAATTTAGTATGATCATATGTTAAAGTAAAATGGATAGCAACTGATTTCATCCAATTATGATATCGTGAGTGTTGCCCTATGAATAAAGTTGATTCTGAGATCGAACTAAAAAGGGATAATGACTTTAGTATGATCATATGTTTAGTATAAATGCGATAGAAACTGATTTCAACCAATTCAGAGCTTCTAGAGTGTTTGCCCTATGAATAAAGTTGATTCAGAGACCGAACTATAAAGGGACATTGACTTTAGTATGATCATATGTTAGAATAAATGCGATAGCTAAAAACTTTGAGAGGATTTAGAGAATGCAATGATCTTATTATTCACATAAACTCCAAATCAGTTGTGCAATATGATCTAACTAACTAATATACTAAGTTAGCTACGTACATAGGAAAGGAGGAGAACACAACTATGGCACAAGTATTGTGTATGCGCACACACAAGCATTGTGCAGGCACAAAAAGCATTGTGCAAACATAACTAAGGCACAAGCTTGATGTGTTCTATATTCCCCCACTTTTTCTTCTTCTTTCTTCTTTTCGTGAAACACATCTTTTATGCCATAAAGCCTCAATAAGGCAATGTGTTGTTTCTTGCCAAGGCCTTCGTAAGCAAATCAGCAAGTTGATCCTTAGAAGCAACATGAATGGCATCAATTATCCCAGAACCCAATGTGATGTCTTGTGAAATGACAATCCAGCTCTAGTGTTTTGTGCGCTCATGAAACACAGGATTTTTAGCTATTCTCAAAGCAGCCTCACTATCCGTATAGATTGGAATGGGCAAACACAAAGCAAACCCAACTCCCTTAGGAGTCTACTAACCCAAAGAGCTCCTGAATTGCCACTCTAAGACATCTATACTCAGCTTCAGCACTTGAAAGAGAAATGGTCTCCTGCTTCTTCACTTTCCAACATACCATTGCCTCACCTAGCCAAACACAATAGGCACTCACTGATTTTCTACTCAAAGGACAGGCAGCCCAATCTGAATCACAATACAAACTAAGTTTGAAATTGCTTGTAGATGGATAGATCAAGCCTGACCAGGGACAAACCTTGATGTACCTAATCACTCTCATGGCAGCATCAAGATGTGACTCTTGGGTTTGTCAACAAATTGACTCAATCTTTGCACGGAGAAGCTAATATCTGGCCTTGTCATGGTTAAGTAGAGAAGCTTACCAATCAACCTCCTATAAGAAGTAGCATCCTTAAGTAGGTGATCATCAGGATTGGACTTGGTTGCCTTATCATACTCACAAGTGGTCAGCTTGATATTGAACTCCATAGGAGTTTCAGTTGGTCTTGCTGCCCCAAACCAGCCTCCTCAACAAGTTCAAGAGCATACTTCCTCTGATTGATGACTAACCCCTCATGTGATCTAGCAATCTCCAATCCCAAAAATATCTCAAATTGCCCAAATCTTTGAGTTTAAAATGAGACTGAAGAGTGGACTTCAATTGGCTAATCATGCTTTCACTTGAACCAGTGATAAGCAAGTCATCCACATAGATGAGTAGGATAACATTTTCCTTACCATTAGTCTTGGTGAACAAAGAATGATCAGAAACACTCTGAATGTATCCATTTTTCAACAAGGTCTGAGTGAGCTTGATGTTCCATTGCCTAGAAGCTTGTTTTAGTCCATACAAAGACTTCAAAAGCTTGCAACAAACGTTTGGGTGACCCAAAGACTGGCTTAGAAGAGTCAAACCTTGAGGAATGTCCATAAGACCTCTTCATGTAAATCACCTTGTAGAAGGCATTGTTCACATCCATGTGATACAAGCCCCATGATTTGGCTGCAGCCATTGCAAGGACAATTCTCACAGTGGTCATCTTCACAACTGGGGAGAAAGTCTCATTGAAATCAGTCCCTCTATTGAGTAAAACCTTTGGCAACCAACCTTGCCTTGTACCTCTCAATTGAACCATCTGA
Organism: Clarkia xantiana subsp. parviflora; assembly: GCA_036873135.1. Classification (NCBI taxonomy): domain Eukaryota; kingdom Viridiplantae; phylum Streptophyta; class Magnoliopsida; order Myrtales; family Onagraceae; genus Clarkia; species Clarkia xantiana. The sequence continues at coordinate 36,422,640 of JAPTYO010000010.1, read as the reverse complement.
GTTGTACTTCACCTTGTACACCATTTACATCCAATAGTAGACTTTCCTTGAGGTAATTCAACAATCTTCCAAGTGTGATTATCTTGAAGAGCATTGATTTCCTCCTTCATAGCTATCACCCAATTGGAATCTTTGACTGCTTGTTTGTAAGTAGTAGGCTCCTTGATCTTGTCAATAGAGGCCATAAAACAATTGAACTTTGGATGTAAATGAGCATAAGAAATATACTTCTCAATTCCAAAAGCAGCATGGAAAAGAACATGCCCTTAGTTGAGCAATCCTAGCACTCCTTCTTAGAATGGGAACATGAGTCTCTTCATTACTTGGAGGAGCTTGAGGAGGTGAATGAGGAGGTACTTGAGGAGGTGCCTGAGGGGGTGCTTGATAAGTTGGAAGTGGTGAGGTATATTATCCTCATCAAGCAATGGAGTAGTGGTTGGCAATTCTTCAAAAATAGAGCGATCTTTAAGGAAAGACTCATCAGGTGAGACTTGGAACCCAAACAAGTAGCACACAAAGCCTTCAAATCAGCCTTTGACATGCTGAAAGGAAGATGTGTTCATGAAAAACAACATCCCTAGATACTTGAAAAGCTGAGTTGGATATATTCATAACAAGATATCCTTTTTGAGAAGTGGAATATCCCATTAGAATGCAAGGCTCAGCTCTTGCACTAAACTTGTCCGAGTTGTTCAAGTTGGTGCAAAACACAAGCATCCAATGATCCTTAGATGTTCAATTGAAGGTGTCTTCCCATACAACACCTCCATGGGAGACTTGAACTTCAAGGAAGAAGATGGCATCCTATTGATCAAGTAGCAGGCAGTGAGAACAACATAACCCCAATATTTGATAGGCATTGATGCTTGAAATCTAATAGCCCTTGCAACATTCAAGATTTGCCTATGCTTGCGCTCCACCCTTCCATTTTGTTGAGGAGTGTGTACACAGCTTGTTTGGTGGATGATTCCTAAAAAGGAAATGCTCCTTGCAAATGGAGTTGATGAATTCACTCCCATTGTCACTCCTAACTGATTTGACCTCAACCCCAAACTGATTTTAACCATTGTCAAGAAGCCCTTGATGTGAAGAAAAGTATCACTCTTGTTCTTCATAAGAAACAACCAAGTAGCTCTTGAAAAATCATCCACAATTGTAAGGAAATATTGATAATTCCTAATGGTAGGAACCTTATAAGGGCCCCATAAATCCATATGTATCAGTGTAAAGGTTTAAGAGCATGAGAGGTACTAATAGGAAAAGACAATCTGGTTTGCTTGGCTAACGGACAAAGAGTACAATCCTTGATACATCCAATGGAATCATCTAAGTTCAAGATATTCTTCAAATGATCCATGTGAGTAGCTGAAATGTGTCCCAATCTCTTGTGCCATGTCCAAGCATCCACCTTATTTGAGCTAATGGAAGGAGCAGCCACCACCTTGCTTGATCTTGAAGGCACCACATCTTGAGTATGTAGAGTCCTTAGCCCTCTCACCAATCACCATAGGCCTCCCAGTTTGGCCCTGAATCAAGACATGATCAAAGTGAATATCACCTTGCAATTGAGTTGGTTTGGAAGTCTAGAAACTGAAATCAAGTTGAACTTGAAATCAGGCACTAAGAGGATGCCATTAAGGTGAATCCAGCGAATGAGCAACTTCCAATGTGAGTCACTCTACACTTGTGACCATTAGGCAAATGGACGAATTGATTATTGGAATCAGTTCTTCTCAAGTTGTGTAGCCATCCCATTTGATGAGTGATGTGATTGGTGGCCCCTGAGTCCACAATCCAATCCATTGAAGGAGTTAAGTTCATACCTGCCATGTTCACATACATAGGATCATCCTCTTGATAAGAGAGTGGCTCAAAATCATCTTGGACAGCCACATGTTGTACTCTCTTCTCAATGCCAGCATGCATAATTCTCTTGTCAGGTGTGCCATGGAAGATCCTCTTGTCACCAGCCACAATATGTTCAACCATATGAGAAGAATCATTCTCAACACTCACATTGACTGAGTTGAAGTTGCGCTTCAAACTTGGATGACCAGGAGGATAACCATGCTTCTTGTAGCAAGTGTCCTCTTTGTGACCCATTTTTCCACAATAAATGCATTTCCAATTTGCCTTCTCAGCTTTGGAGGGTCTTCCATCACCACCATATGCATTTGAAGAACCTTGACCATAAGAAGCTCCTTGTCTGATTGGCTTTGCACCATTGTACCTTGAACCAGAATTGAAGCCCCTTTGATTGTTAGAAGAGTTCCTCATTGAGTACAAGGCTGTGGACTCTCCTACATCTCCAATTGAACCAGCAATGGCACGCTGACTTTCCTCTTGCACAAGCACAGAAAATGCCACACTTAGTGAAGGAAGAGGTTGCCTCATAAGAAGACTACTCCTCACATGTGCATAGGAATCATTGAGCCCCAAGAGAAAAGCTATAAGCTTCTGTTTCTCCTTATGTTCACTCACCATCTTCATGTCAGCTTGACATACTAAATGCAAGTCATCAATGGAGCTTAGAGCATCCCACAATTGCTTCATCTTGCCAAAAATTCAGTGATTGACAAAGCTCCTTGAGAAGTTTGGTAAATCTCTCTTGTCAATTGAAACACCTGTGTGCCATCCACCTTGTCAAACATCTCCTTGAGATCAATCCATATTGACAAAGCTGTGGAATTGTAGACCAATCCACCACCAATTCGTTGGCTACCGTGTTCCTCAACCAAGCTTTCACAATTGCATTAGCCCTGTCCCATTTCACTCTTTGAGACACTTGAACACTAGACCTGGTGAAAGTACCATCTATGAATCCCAGCTTGTTCTTCACCAAAAGTCCTTCCATAATGGCTGTGCTCCAAGCATGATAGTTAGTTGATCCTTGAGTTGAAAAGGAATCAACAACAAACCAGTGGTGTCCGATGGATGAAGATACAAGGGATCCTCAATCGTGTTCTCAGCCATTTCGTAAGTAACAAGTGACTTAGGAGGCAAAGAAACCAATGCAAAATAGCTTGTCAAGGAAAAGCACAAGTTCAGGCACCAGCGAAGGTACCAGTGACGGCAACAGCGAAGGCAATCAGCTAAGGCAAATAACAAACAGCTTGTTTATTTCAACAAGTGATCTCCGTACAGGCTTAGAGAAAAGGTCAATCCGCAAAAATCCGCGAAGAATTTCTTCATCACATTACCACAGAAAGCATCGCAATTGATTCAATTTGACGAAATCAATAAGCACAAGCAAGCATATCATCAGAATCAAGCTCAATTTCAGTCAAGATCCAGGCGATAGCAATCAGTGCACAGAAACAGTTCCAATCCAATCGATGATCCAAATGAGTTGGAAATCAACAAATCTTGATTCAGAAAGACTTACACAGAGTCGTAATCAAGATTGCGACATGAATCCAAGCTCAATTTGAGGAAGCGAAGCAGATCGAAGAAGCAAATCGAAGAAGCGTGACGACGAAGCAAAAGAAATCCGTGACTTGATCGCCAAGAGATCTAGTTCTCAGCAATGAATACAGTCCAGACGCATCTTCAATCACCAGGAATCATCTTCAATCTGCTTGATCTTCAACAATCTCCAGGAATCTGAGCTTTCTTGATCACCAAGGAAACTCAGTTGGCTCTGATACCATATAAACTTTGAGAGGATTTAGAGAATGCAATGATCTTATTATTCACATAAACTCCAAATCAGTTTGTGCAATATTATCTAACTAACTATATATACTAAGTTAGCTACGTACATAGGAAAGGAGGAGAACACAACTATGGCACAAGTATTGTGTATGCGCACACACAAGCATTGTGCAGGCACACACAAGCATTGTGCAAACATAACTAAGGCACAAGCTTGATGTGTTCAGCAACTGATTTCATCCAATTCAGAGCTCCGAGAGTGTTGCCCTAGGAATAAAGTTTATTCTTAGACCGAAATAAAAGGGACAAAGACTTTAGTATGATCATATGTTTAGAATAAATGCGATAGCAACTTATTACATCCAATTCTGACCTCCGAGAGTATTGCCCTATGATTAAAAGTTTATTATGAGACCAAACTAAAAAAGGGATAAATACTTTAGTATGATCATATGTTTAGTATAAATGCGATAGCAACTAATTTCAACCAATTCAGAGCTCCTAGATTGTTGCCCTATGAATAAAAGTTGATTTATAGACCGAACTAAAAAGGGACATTGACTTTAGTATGATCATATATGTTTAAAATAAATGCGATAACAGCTGATTTCATCCAATTCAGAGCTCCGAGAGTGTTGCCCTACGAATAAAGTTTATTCTTAGACCGAACTTAAAAGGGACAAAGACTTTTTAGTATGATCATATGTTTAGAATAAATGCGATAGCAACTTATTACTTCCAATTAAAAGCTCTGAGAGTGTTGCCCTATGAATAAAAGTTGATTCTGATACCTAACTAAAAAAGGGATAAAGACTTAGTATGATCATATGATTAGTATAAATGCGATAGAAACTGATTTCATCCAATTCAGAGCTCCGAGAGTGTTGCCCTATGAATAAAAGTTGATTCTGAGACCGAACTAAAAAGGGATAAAAATTTAGTTTCATCATATGTTTAAAGTAAATGCGATAGCAACTGATTTCATCCAATTAAGAGATTCGAGAGTGTTGCCCTATGAATAAAAGTTAATTCTGAGACCGAACTAAAAAGGGATAAAAACTTTAGTACGATCATATGTTTAGAATAAATGTGATAGAAACTTATTACATCGAATTCAGAGCTCCGAGAGTGTTGCGCTATGAATAAAAGTTTATTCTGAGACAAACTAAAAAAGGGGTAAAGACTTTAGTATGATCATATGTTAGAATAAATGCGATAGCAACTGATTTCATACAATTCAGAGCTCCGAGAGTGTTGCCCTATGAATAAGGTTTATTCTGAGACGGAACTTAAAAGGGACAAAGACTGTAGTTTGATCATATATTTAGAATAAATGCGATAGCAACTTATTACATCCAATTCAGAGCTCCGATAGTGTTGCCCTATGAATAAAGGTTGATTCTGAGACCGAACTAAAAAAGGGATAAAGACTTTAGTATGAACATATGTTTAGAATAAATGCGATAGCAACTGATTTCATACAATTCAGAGCTCCGAGAGTGTTTGCCCTATGAATAAAGTTATTCTGAGACCGAACTTAAAAGGGACAAAGACTGTAGTTTGATTATATATTTAGAATAAAGCGATAGCGACTTATTACATCCAATTCAGAGCTCGAGAGTGTTGCCCTATGAATAAAAGTTGATTCTGAGACCGAACTAAAAAAAGGATAAAGACTTTAGTATGATCATATGTTTAGTTAAATGCGATAACAACTGATTTCATCCAATTCAGAGCTCCAAGAGTGTTGCCCTATGAATAAAAATTGGTTCTGAGACCGAACTAAAAAGGGATAAAACTTTAGTATGATCATATGTTTGAAGTAAATGCGATAGCAACTGATTTCATCAAATTCAGATATCCGAGAGTGTTGCCCTATGAATAAAAGTTGATTATGAAAGAACTAAAAAGGGATAAAGACTTTAGTATGATCTTATGTTTAAAGTAAATGCGATAGCAACTAATTTCATCCAATTATGATATCCAAGAGTGTTGCCGTATGAATAAAAGTTGATTCTGAGATCGAACTAAAAAGGGATAAAGACTTTAGTATGATCATATGTTTAGTATAAATGCGATAGCAACTGATTTCAACCAATTCAGAGCTCCTAGAGTGTTGCCCTATGAATAAAAGTTGATTCAGAGACCGAACTAAAAAGGGACATTGACTTTAGTATGATCATATGTTTAGAATAAATGCGATAGCAACTGATTTCATCCAATTCAGAGCTCCGAGAGTGTTGCCCTAGGAATAAAGTTTATTCTTAGACCGAAATTAAAGGGAAAAAGACTTTAGTATGATCATATGTTTAGAATAAATGCGATAGCAACTTATTACATCCAATTCTGAGCTCCGAGAGTATTGTCCTATGATTAAAAGTTTATTCTGAGACCAAACTAAAAAAGGATAAAGACTTTAGTATGATCATATGTTTAGAATAAATGCAATAGGAACTGATTCATCCAATTCAGAGCTCCGAGAGTGTTGCCCTATGAAGAAAAGTTAATTCTGAGACCGAACTAAAAAGGGATAAAAACTTTAGTATGATCATATGTTTAGAATAAATGCGATAGCAACTTATTACATCGAATTCAGAGCTCCGAGAGTGTTGCCCTATGAATAAAAGTTTATTCTGAGACCAAACTAAAAAAGGGATAAAGACTTTAGTATGATCATATGTTTAGTATAAATGCAATAGCAACTTATTTCAACAAATTCAGAGCTCCGAGAGTGTTGCCCTATGAATAAAACGTGATTCAAAGACGAACTAAAAAGGAACATAGACTTTAGTACGATCATATATTTAGAATAAATGAGATAGCAACTGATATCATCCAATTCAGAGATCCGAGAGTGTTCCCCTATGAATAAAGTTTATTCTTAGACCGAACTTAAAAGGGACAAAGACTTTTTAGTATGATCATATGTTTAGAATAAATGCGATAGCAACTTATTACTTCCAATTATTAAAAGCTCTGAGAGTGTTGCCCTATGAATAAAAGTTGATTCAGAGACCGAACTAAAAAGGGACATGACTTAGTATGATCATATGTTTAGAATAAATGCGATAGCAACTGATTTCATCCAATTCAGAGCTCCGAGAGTGTTGCCCTAGGAATAAAAGTTTATTCTTAGACTGAAATAAAAGGGACAAAGACTTTAGTATGATCATATGTTTAGAATAAATGCGATAGCAACTTATTACATCCAATTCTGAGCTCCGAGAGTATGCCCTATGATTAAAAGTTTATTCTGAGACCAAACTTAAAAAGGGATAAAGACTTTAGTATGATCATATGTTTAGAATAAATGCGATAGCAACTGATTTCATCCAATTCAGAGCTCCGAGTGTGTTGCCCTATGAATAAAAGTTAATTCTGAGACCGAACTAAAAAGGGATAAAAACTTTAGTATAATCATATGTTTAGAATAAATGCGATAGCAACTTATTACATCGAATTCAGAGCTCCGACAGTGTTCCCTATGAATAAAAGTTGATTCTGAGACCGAATTAAAAAAAGGATAAACACTTTAGTATGATCATATGTTTAGTATAAATGCGATAGCAACTGATTTCAACCAATTCAGAGCTCCTAGAGTGTTTCCCTATGAAGAAATGTTGATTCAGAGACCGAACTAAAAAGGGACATTGACTTTAGTATGATCATAGTTTAAAGTAAATGCGATAGCAACTGATTTCATCCAATTCAGAGCTCCGAGACTGTTGAAAAGTCTATTCAGAGACAAAACTAAAAAGGGACACAGAATTTAGTATGATTATATGTTTAGAATAAATGCGATAGCAACTGATTTCAAAACAATTCAGAGCTCCTAGAGTGTTTCCCTATGAATAAAGTTTATTGAGACTGAACTTAAAAGGGACAAAGACTGTAGTTTGATCATATATTTAGAATAAATGCGTTAGCAACCTATTACATCAATTCAGAGCTCCGAGAGTGTTGCCCTATGAATAAAAGTTGATTCTGAGACCGAACTAAAAAAGGGATAAAGACTTTAGTATGATATATTGTAGTATAAATGCGAACAACTGATTTCATCCAATTCAGAGCTCCAAGAGTGTTGCCCTATGAATAAAGGTTGATTATGAGACGTACAAAAAAGGGATATAAAACTTTAGTATGATTATATGTTTAAAGTAAATGCGATAGCAACTGATTTCATCAAATTCAGATATCCGAGAGTGTTTGCCCTATGAATAAAAGTTGATTCTGAGATCGACCTAAAAAGGGATAATGACTTTAGTATGATCATATGTTTAGTAAATGCGATAGAAACTGATTTCAACCAATTCAGAGCTCCGAGAGTGTTGCCCTAGGAATAAAGTTTATTCTTAGGCCGAAATTAAAAGGGACAAAGACTTTAGTATGATCATATGTTTAGAATAAATGCGATAGCTACTTATTACATCCAATTTGAGCTCCGAGAGTATTGCCCTATGATTAAAAAGTTTATTATGATACCAAACTAAAAAAAGGGATAAAGACTTTAGTATGATCATATGTTTAGTATAAATGCGATAGCAGCTAATTTCAACCAATTCAAAGCTCCTAGAGTGTTGCCCTATGAATAAAAGTTTATTTAGAGACCGAACTAAAAATGGACATTGACTTTAGTATGATCATATATGTTTAAAATAAATTCGATAGCAATTGATTTCATCCAATTCAGAGCTCGGAGAGTGTTGCCCTAGGAATAAAAGTTTATTCTTAGACCGAACTTAAAAGGGACAAAGACTTTTAGTATGATCATATGTTTAGAATAAATGCAATAGCAACTTATTACTTCCAATTCAAAGCTCTGAGAGTGTTGCCTATGAATAAAAGTCGATTCTGATACCTAACTAAAAAAGGGATAAAGATTTAGTATGATCATATGTTTAGTATAAATGCGATAGAAACTGATTTCATCCAATTCAGATCTCCGAGAGTGTTGCCCTATGAATAAAAGTTTATTCTGAGACCGAACTAAAAAGGGATAAAAAAATTTAGTATGATCATATGTTTAAAGTAAATGCGATAGCAACTGATTCATCCAATTCAGAGATCCGAGAGTGTTGCCTTATGAATAAAAGTTGATTCTGAGACCGAATTAGAAAGGGATAAAGACTTTAGTATGATCTTATGTTTAGAACAAAGGTGATAGCAACGTATTACATCGAATTCAGAACTCCGAGAGTGTTTCCCTATGAATAAAAGTTTATTCTGAGACCAAACTAAAAAAGGGAAAAAGACTTTAGTATGATCATATGTTTAGTATAAATGCGATAGCAACTGATTTCAACAAATTCAGAGCTCGGAGAGTGTTGCCCTATGAATAAAACTTGATTCAGAGACCGAACTAAAAAGGGACATCGACTTTAGTATGATCATATATTTAGAATAAATGCAATAGCAACTGATTTCATCTAATTCAGAGCTCCGAGAGTGTTGCCTTATGAATAAAAGTTGATTCTGAGACCGAATTAGAAAGGGATAAAGAGTTTAGTATGATCATATGTTTAGAACAAAGGTGATAGCAACATATTACATCGAATTCAGAACTCCGAGAGTGTTTCCCTATGAATAAAAGTTTATTCTGAGACCAAACTAAAAAAGGGATAAAGACTTTAGTATGATCATATGTTTAGTATAAATGCGATAGCAACTGATTTCAACAAATTCAGAGCTCCGAGAGTGTTGCCCTATGAATAAAACTTGATTCAGAGACCGAACTAAAAAGGGACATCGACTTTAGTATGATCATATATTTAGAATAAATGCAATAGCAACTGATTTCATCTAATTCAGAGCTCCGAGAGTGTTGCCCTAAGAATAAAGTTTATTCTGAGACCAACTTAAAAGGGACAAAGACTTTAGTATGATCATATGTTTAGAATAAATGCGATAGCAACCGATTTCATCCAATAAAAGTTTATTCTGAGGCCAAACTAAAAAGGGATAAAGACTTTATTATGATCATATGTTTAGAATAAATGCGTTAGCAACCTATTACATCCAATTCAGAGCTCCGAGAGTGTTGCCCTATGAATAAAAGTTGATTCTGAGACCGAACTAAAAAAGGGATAAAGACTTTTGTATGATTATATGTGTAGTATAAATGCGATAACAACTGATTTCATCCAATTCAGAGCTCCAAGAGTGTTGCCCTATGAATAAAGGTTGATTATGAGACCGTACAAAAAAGGGATAAAACTTTAGTATGATTATATGTTTAAAGTAAATGCGATAGCAACTGATTTTATCAAATTCAGATATCCGAGAGTGTTGCCCTATGAATAAAAGTTGATTCTGAGATCGACCTAAAAAGGGATAATGACTTTAGTATGATCATATGTTTAGTATAAATGCGATAGAAACTGACTTCAACCATTCAGAGCTCCGAGAGTTTGCCCTAGAATAAAGTTTATTCTTAGACCGAAATTAAAAGGGACAAAGACTTTAGTATGATCATATGTTTAGAATAAATGCGATAGCAACTTATTACATCCAATTTTGAGCTCCGAGAGTATTGCCCTATGATTAAAAGTTTATTCTGATACCAAACTAAAAAAGGGATAAAGACTTTAGTATGATCATATGTTTAATATAAATGCGATAGCAGCTAATTTCAACCAATTCAAAGCTCCTAGAGTGTTGCCCTATGAATAAAAGTTGATTTAGAGACGAACTAAAAAGGGACATTGACTTTAGTATGATCATATATGTTTAAAATAAATTCGATAGCAATTGATTTCATCCAATTCAGAGCTCCGAGACGTTTGCCCTAGGAATAAAGTTTATTCTTAGACCGAACTTAAAAGGGACAAAGACTTTAGTATGATCATATGTTTAGAATAAATGCAATAGCAACTTATTACTTCCAATTCAAAGCTCTGAGAGTGTTGCCCTATGAATAAAAGTCGATTCTGATACCTAACTAAAAAGGGATAAAGATTTAGTATGATCATATGTTTAGTATAAATGCGATAGAAACTGATTTCATCCAATTCAGAGCTCCGAGAGTGTTGCCCTATGAATAAAAGTTGATTCTGAGGCCGAACTAAAAAGGGATAAAAAAATTTAGTATGATCATATGTTTAAAGTAAATGCGATAGCAACTGATTTCATCCAATTCAGAGATCCGAGAGTGTTGCCTTATGAATAAAATTGATTCTGAGACCGAATTAGAAAGGGATAAAGACTTTAGTATGATCATATGTTTAGAACAAAGGTGATAGCAACGTATACATCGAATTCAGAACTCCGAGAGTGTTCCCTATGAATAAAAGTTTATTCTGAGACCAAACTAAAAAAGGGAAAAAGACTTAGTATGTATGATAGTATAGTTTAGAATGCGATAGCAACTGATTTCAACAAATTCAGAGCTCCGAGAGTGTTGCCCTATGAATAAAAGTTGATTCAGAGACCGAACTAAAAAGGGACATCGACTTTAGTATGATCATATATTTAGAATAAATGCAATAGCAACTGATTTCATCTAATTCAGAGCTCCGAGAGTGTTGCCTTATGAATAAAAGTTGATTCTGAGACCGAATTAGAAAGGGATAAAGAGTTTAGTATGATCATATGTTTAGAACAAAGGTGATAGCAACGTATTACATCGAATTCAAAACTCCGAGAGTGTTTCCCTATGAATAAAAGTTTATTCTGAGACCAAACTAAAAAGGGATAAAGACTTTCGTATGATCATATGTTTAGTATAAATGCGATAGCAACTGATTTCAACAAATTCAGAGCTCCGAGAGTGTTGCCCTATGAATAAAACTTGATTCAGAGACCGAACTAAAAAGGGACATTGACTTTAGTATGATCATATATTTAGAATAAATGCAATAGCAACTGATTTCATCTAATTCAGAGCTCCGAGAGTGTTGCCCTAAGAATAAAGTTTATTCTGAGACCCAACTTAAAAGGGACAAAGACTTTAGTATGATCATATGTTTAGAATAAATGCGATAGCAACCGATTTCATCCAATAAAGTTTATTCTGAGGCCTAACTAAAAAGGGATAAAGACTTTATTATGATCATATGTTTAGAATAAATGCGATATCAACTAATTTCATCAATTCAGAGCTCCGCGAGTGTTGCCCTATGAATAAAAGTTAATTCTGAGACCGAACTAAAAGGCATAAAAACTTAAGTATGATCATATGTTTAGAATAAATGCGATAGCAACTTATTACATCGAATTCAGAGCTCCGAGAGTGTTGCCCTATGAATAAAAGTTTATTCTGAGATCAAACTAAAAAAGGGATAAAGACTTTAGTATGATCATATGTTTAGAATAAATGCGATAACAACTGATTTCATACAATTCAGAGCTCCGAGAGTGTTGCCCTATGAATAAAGTTTATTCTGAGACCGAACTTAAAAGGGACAAAGACTGTAGTTTGATCATATATTTAGAATAAATGCGATAGCAACTTATAACATCCAATTCAGAGCTACGAGAGTGTTGCCCTATGAATAAAAGTTGATTCTGAGACCGAACTAAAAAACGGATAAAGACTTTAGTATGATCAAATGTTTAGTATAAATGTGATAGCAACTGATTTTATCCAATTCAAAGCTCCGAGAGTGTTTCCCTATGAATAAAAGTTTATTCTGAGACCAACTAAAAAGGGAAAAAGACTTTAGTATGATTATATGTTTAGTATAAATGCGATAACAACTGATTTCATCCAATTCAGAGCTCCAAGAGTGTTGCCCTATGAATAAAAGTTGATTCTGAGACCGAACTAAAAGGGATAAAGACTTTAGTATGATCATATGTTTAGAATAAATGCGATAGCAACTGATTTCATCCAATTCAGAGCTCCGAGTGTGTTGCCCTATGAATAAAAGTTAATTCTGAGACCGAACTAAAAAGGGATAAAAACTTTAGTATAATCATATGTTTAGAATAAATGCGATAGCAACTTATTACATCGAATTCAGAGCTCCGACAGTGTTGCCCTATGAATAAAAGTTGATTCTGAGACCGAACTAAAAAGGGACATAGACTTTAGTATGATCATATATGTTTAAAATAAATGCGATAGCAACTGATTTTATCCAATTCAGAGCTCCGAGAGTGTGCCCTAGGAATAAAGTTTATTCTTAGACCGAACTTAAAAGGGACAAAGACTTTAGTATGATCATATGTTTAGAATAAATGCGATAGCAACTTATTACTTCCAATTCAATGCTCTGAGAGTGTTGCCTTATGAATAAAAGTTGATTCTGAGACCTAACTAAAAAAGGGATAAAGACTTTAGTATGATCATATGTTTACTCTAATGCGATAGAAACTGATTTCATCCAATTCAAAGCTCCGAGAGTGTTGCCCTATGAATAAAAGTTGATTCTGAGACCGAACTAAAAAGGGATAAAAAAATTTAGTATGATCATATGTTTAAAGTAAATGCGATAGCAACTGATTTCATCCAATTTAGAGATCCGAGAGTGTTGCCTTATGAATAAAAATTGATTCTGAGACCGAATTAAAAAGGGATAAAGACTTTAGTATGATCATATGTTTAGAATAAATGCGATAACAATTTATTACATCCAATTCTGAGCTCCGAGAGTATTGCCCTATGATTAAAAGTTTATTCTGAGACCAAACTAAAGAAGTGATAAAGACTTTAGTATGATCATATGTTTAGAATAAATGCGATAGCAACTGATTTCATCCAATTCAGAGCTCCGAGAGTGTTTGCCCTATGAAGAAAAGTTAATCTGAGACCGAACTAAAAATGGATAAAAACTTTAGTATGATCATATGTTTAGAATAAATGTGATAGCAACTTATTACATCGAATTCAGAGCTCCGAGAGTGTTGCCCTATGAATAAAAGTTTATTATGAGACCAAACTAAAAAGGGACATCGACTTTAGTATGATCATATATTTAGAATAAATGCATAGCAACTGATTTCATCTAATTCAGAGCTCCGAGAGTGTTGCCTTATGAATAAAAGTTGATTCTGAGACCGAATTAGAAAGGGATAAAGAGTTTAGTATGATCATATGTTTAGAACAAAGGTGATAGCAACGTATTACATCGAATTCAAAACTCCGATAGTGTTTCCCTATGAATAAAAGTTTATTCTGAGACCAAACTAAAAAGGGATAAAGACTTTAGTATGATCATATGTTTAGTATAAATGCGATAGCAACTGATTTCAACAAATTCAGAGCTCCGAGAGTGTTGCCCTATGAATAAAACTTGATTCAGAGACCGAACTAAAAAGGGACATTGACTTTAGTATGATCATATATTTAGAATAAATGCAATAGCAACTGATCTCATCTAATTCAGAGCTCCGAGAGTGTTGCCTTATGAATAAAGTTGATTCTGAGACCGAATTAGAAAGGGATAAAGAGTTTAGTATGATCATATGTTTAGAACAAAGGTGATAGCAACTTATTACATCGAATTCAGAGCTCCGAGAGTGTTGCCCTATGAATAAAAGTTTATTCTGAGACCAAACTAAAAAGGGATAAAGACTTTAGTATGATCATATGTTTAGTGTAAATGCAATAGCAACTGATTTCAACAAATTCAAAGCTCCGAGAGTGTTGCCCTATGAATAAAACTTGATTCAAAGATGAACTAAAAGGGGACATAGAATTTAGTATGATCATATATTTAGAATAAATGCGATAGTACCTGATATCATCCAATTCAGAGCTCTGAGAGTGTTGCTCTATGAATAAAGTTTATTCAGAGCTCTGAGAGTGTTGCTCTATGAACAAAGACTTTAGTATGATCATATGTTTAGAATAAATGCGATAGCAACGATTTCATCCAATTCAGACCTCCAAGAGTGTTGCCTTATGAATAAAAGTTTATTCTGAGCCAAACTAAAAAGGGATAAAGACTTTATTATGATCATATGTTTAGAATAAATGCGATAGCAACTGATTTCAACCAATTCAGAGCTCATAGAGTGTTGCCCTATGAAGAAAAGTTGATTCAGAGACCGAACTAAAAAGAGACATTGAATTTAGTATGATCATAAGTTTAAAGTAAATGCGATAGCAACTGATTTCATCCAATTTAGAGCTCAGAGACTGTTGCCCTATGAATAAAAGTCTATTCAGAGACAAAACTAAAAAGGGACACAGACTTTAGTATGATCATATGTTTAGAATAAATGCGATAGCAACTGATTTCATACAATTCAGAGCTCCAAGAGTGTTTCCCTATGAATAAAATTTATTCTGAGACCGAACTTAAAAGGGACAAACACTGTAGTTTGATCATATATTTAGAATAAATGTGATAGCAACTTATTACATCCAATTCAGAGCTCCGAGAGTGTTGCCCTATGAATAAAAGTTGATTTTGAGACCGAACTAAAAAAGGGATGATGACTTTAGTATGATCATATGTTAGTATAAATGCGATAACAACTGATTCATCAAATTCAGATATCCGAGAGTGTTGCCCTATGAATAAATGTTGATTATGAGACCGAACTAAAAAGGGATAAAGACTTTAGTATGATCATATGTTTAAAGTAAATGCGATAGCAACTGATTTCATCAAATTATGATATCTGAGAGTTTTGCCCTATGAATAAAAGTTGATTCTGAGATCGAACTAAAAAGGGATAAAGACTTTAGTATGATCATATGTTAAGTATAAATGCGATATAAACTTATTTCAACCAATTCAGAGCTTCTAGAGTGTTGCCTATGAATAAAAGTTGATTCAGAGACCGAACTAAAAAGGGACATTGACTTTAGTGAATCATATGTTTAGAATAAATGCGATAGCAACTGATTTTATCCAATTCAGAGCTCTGAGAGTGTGCCCTATGAATAAAGTTTATTCTTAGACCGAAATTAAAAGGGACAAAGACTTTAGTATGATCATATGTTTAGAATAAATGCGATAGCAACTTATTACATCCAATTCTGAGCTCCGAGAGTATTGCCTTAAGATTAAAAGTTTATTCTAAGACCAAACTAAAAAAAGGGAAAAAGACTTTAGTATGATCATATGTTTAATATAAATGCGATAGCAACTGATTTCAACCAATTCAGAGCTCCTAGAGTGTTGCCCTCTGAATAAAGTTGATTTAGAGACCGAACTAAAAAGGGACATTGAGTTTAGTATGATCATATATGTTTAAAATAAATGCGATAGCAACTGATTTCATCCAATTCAGAGCTCCGAGAGTGTTGCCCTATGAAGAAAAGTTAATTCTGAGACCGAACTAAAAATGGATAAAAACTTTAGTATGATCATATGTTTAGAATAAATGCGATAGCAACTTATTACATCGAATTCAGAGCTCCGAGAGTGTTGCCCTATGAATAAAAGTTATTATGAGACCAAACTAAAAAAGGGATAAAGACTTTAGTATGATCATATGTTTAGTATAAATGCGATAGCAACTGATTTCAACAAATTCAGAGCTCCGAGAGTGTTGCCCTATGAATAAAACTTGATTAGAGACCGAACTAAAAAGGGAGATAGACTTTATATGATCATATATTTAGAATAATAGAATAGCAACTGATTTCATCCAATTCAGAGCTCCGAGAATGTTGCCCTATGAAGAAAAGTTAATTCTGAGACCGAACTAAAAAGGGATAAAAACTTTAGTATGATCATATATTTAGAATAAATGCGATAGCAACTTATTACATCGAATTCAGAGCTCCGAGATGTTGCCCTATGAATAAAAGTTTATTCTGAGACCAAACTAAAAAGGGATAAAGACTTTAGTATGATCATATGTTTAGTATAAATGCAAAAGCAACTGATTTCAACAAATTCAAAGCTCCGAGAGTGTTGCCCTATGAATAAAACTTGATTCAAAGATGAACTAAAAGGGGACATAGAATTTAGTATGATCATATATTTAGAATAAATGCGATAGCAACTGATATCATCCAATTCAGAGCTCTGAGAGTGTTGCTCTATGAATAAAGTTTATTCAGAGCTCTGAGAGTGTTGCTCTATGAACAAAGACTTTAGTATGATCATATGTTTAGAATAAAGCGATAGCAACCGATTTCATCCAATTCAGACCTCCAAGAGTGTTGCCTTATGAATAAAAGTTTATTCTGAGGCCAAACTAAAAAGGGATAAAGACTTTATTATGATCATATGTTTAGAATAAATGCGATAGCAACTGATTTCAACCAATTCAGAGCTCATAGAGTGTTGCCCTATGAGAAAAGTTGATTCAGAGACCGAACTAAAAGAGGACATTGACTTTAGTATGATCATAAGTTTAAAGTAAATGCGATAGCAACTGATTTCATCCAATTTAGAGCTCAGAGACTGTTACCCTATGAATAAAAGTCTATTCAGAGACAAAACTAAAAAGGGACACAGACTTTAGTATGATCATATGTTTAGAATAAATGCGATAGCAACTGATTTCATACAATTCAGAGCTCCAAGGGTGTTTCCCTATGAATAAATTTATTCTGAGACCGAACTTAAAAGGGACAAACACTGTAGTTTGATCATATATTTAGAATAAATGCGATAGCAACTTATTACATCCAATTCAGAGCTCCGAGAGTTTCCCTATGAATAAAAGATGATTTTGAGACCGAACTAAAAAAGGGATGATGACTTTAGTATGATCATATGTTAGTATAAATGCGAAAACAACTGATCATCAAATTCAGATATCCGAGAGTGTTGCCCTATGAATAAATGTTGATTATGAGACCGAACTAAAAAGGGATAAAGACTTTAGTATGATCATATGTTTAAAGTAAATGCGATAGCAACTGATTTCATCAAATTATGATATCTGAGAGTTTTGCCCTATGAATAAAAGTTGATTCTGAGATCGAACTAAAAAGGGATAAAGACTTTAGTATGATCATATGTAAGTATAAATGCGATATAAACTTATTTCAACCAATTCAGAGCTCCTAAAGTGTTGCCCTATGAATAAAAGTTGATTCAGAGACCGAACTAAAAAGGGACATTGACTTTAGTATAATCATATGTTTAGAATAAATGCGATAGCAACTGATTTATCCAATTCAGAGCTCTGAGAGTGTTGCCCTATGAATAAAGTTTATCTGAGACCGAAATTAAAAGGGACAAAGACTTTAGTATGATCATATGTTTAGAATAAATGCGATAGCAACTATTACATCCAATTCTGACTCCGAGAGTATTGCCTTAAGATTAAAAGTTTATTCTAAGACCAAACTAAAAAAGGGAAAAGACTTTAGTATGATCATATGTTTAATATAAATGCGATAGCAACTGATTTCAACCAATTCAGAGCTCCTAGAGTGTTGCCCTATGAATAAAGTTGATTTTAGAGACCGAACTAAAAAAGGGACATTGACTTTAGTATGATCATATATGTTAAAATAAATGCGATAGCAACTGATTTCATCCAATTCAGAGCTCCGAGAATGTTGCCCTAGGAATAAAGTTTATTCTTAGACCGAACTTAAAAGGGAAAAAGACTATAGTATGATCATATGTTTAGAATAAATGCGATAGCAACTTATTACTTCCAATTCAAGCTCCGAGAGTGTTACCCTATGAATAAAAGTTGATTCTGAGACCGAACTAAAAAGGGATAAAAAATTTAGTATGATCATATGTTTAAAGTAAATGCGATAGCAACTGATTTCGTCCAATTCAAGATCCAAGAGTGTTGCCTTATGAATAAAAGTTGATTCTGAGACCGAATTAAAAAGGGATAAAGACTTTCATATGATCATATGTTTAGAATAAATGCGAAAACAATTTATTACATCCAATTCTGAGCTCCGAGAGTATTGCCCTATGATTAAAAGTTTATTCTGAGACCAAACTAAAAAAGGGATAAAGACTTTAGGTTGATCATATGTTTAGAATAAATGCGATAGAAATTGATTTCATCCAATTCAGAGCTCCGAGAGTGTTTCCCTATGAATAAAGTTTATTCTGAGACCAAACTAAAAAAGGATAAAGACTTTAGTATGATCATATGTTTAGTATAAATGCGATAGCAACTGATTTCAACAAATTCAGAGCTCCGAGAGTGTTGCCCTATGAATAAAACTTGATTCAGAGACCGAACTAAAAAGGGAGATAGACTTTAGTATGATCATATATTTAGAATAAATGCAATAGCAACTGATTTCATCCAATTCGGAGCTCCGAGAGTGTTTCCCTATGAAGAAAAGGGAGAAAGACTTTAGTATGATCATATGTTTAGAATAAATGCGATAGCAACCGAGTTCATCCAATAAAAGTTTTATTCTGAAGCCGAACTAAAAAGGGATGAAGACTTTATTATGATCATATGTTTAGAATAAATGCGATAGCAACTTATTTCATCCAATTCATAGCTTCGAGAATGTTGCCCTATGAATAAAAGTTAATTCTGAGACCGAACTAAAAAGGGATAAAAACTTTAGTATGATCATATGTTTAGAATAAATGCGATAGCAACTGATTTTATCAAATTCAGATATCCGAGAGTGTTGCCCTATGAATAAAAGTTGATTATGAGACCGAACTAAAAAGGGATAAAGACTTTAGTATGATCATATGTTTAAAGTAAATGCGATAGCAACTAATTTCATCCAATTATGATATCCGAGAGTGTTGCCCTATGAATAAAAGTTGATTCTGAGATCGAACTAAAAGGGATAAAGACTTTAGTATGATCATATGTTTATTATAAATGCGATAGCAACTGATTTCAACCAATTCAGAGCTCCTAGAGTGTTGCCCTATGAATAAAAGTTGATTTAGAGAGACGAACTAAAAAGGGACATTTACTTTAGTATGATCATATGTTTAGAATAATGCAATAGCAACTGATTTCAACAAATTCAGAGCTCCGAGAGTGTTGCCCTATGAATAAAACTTGATTCAGAGACGAACTAAAAAGGGACATAGACTTTAGTATGATCATATATTTAGAATAAATGCGATAGCAACTGATATCATCAAATTCAGAGCTCCGAGAGTGTTCCCTATGAATAAAGTTTATTCTGAGACCGAACTTAAAAGGGACAAAGACTTTAGTATGATCATATGTTTAGAATAAATGCGATAGCAACCGATTTCATCCAATTCAGACCTCCAAGAGTGTTGCCCTATGAATAAAAGTTTATTCTGAGGCCGAACTAAAAAGGGATAAACACTTTATTATAATCATATGTTAGAATAAATGCGATAGCAACTGATTTCATCCAATTCAGAGCTCCGAGAGTGTTGCCCTATGAATAAAAGTTAATTCTAAGACCGAACTAAAAAGGGATAAAAATTTCGTATGATCATATGTTTAGAATAAATGCGAAAGCAACTTATACATCGAATTCAGAGCTCCGTGAGTGTTGCCCTATGAATAAAGATGATTCTGAGACCGAACTAAAAAGGGATAAAGACTTTAGTATGATCATATGTTTAGTATAAATGCGATAGCAACTGATTTCAACCAATTCAGTGCTTCGAGAGTGTTGCCCTATGAATAAAAGTTTATTATGAGACCAAACTTAAAAAGGGATAAAGACTTTAGTATGATCATATGTTTAGTTAAATGCATAGCAACTGATTTCAACAATTCAGAGCTCCGAGAGTGTTGCCCTATGAATAAAACTTGATTCGGAGACGAACTAAAAAGGGACATAGACTTTATATGATCATATATTTAGAATAAATGCGATAGCAACTGCTATCATCCAATTCAGAGCTCCGAGAGTGTTGCCCTATGAATAAAGTTTATTCTGAGACCGAACTTAAAAGGGAAAAGACTTTAGTATGATCATATGTTTAGAATAAATGCGATAGCAACCGATGCATCCAATTCAGACCTCCAAGAGTGTTGCCCTATGAATAAAAGTTTATTCTGAGGCCGAACTAAAAAGGGATAAAGACTTTATTATGATCATATGTATAGAATAAATTCGATAGCAACTGATTTCATCCAATTCAGAGCACCGAGAGTGTTGCCCTATGAATAAAAGTTAATTCTGAGACCGAACTAAAAAGGGATAAAAAAATTTAGTATGATCATATGTTTAGAATAAATGCGATAGCATCTTATTACATCGAATTCAGAGCTCCGAGAGTGTTGCCTTATGAATAAAAGTTGATTCTGAGACCGAACTAAAAAGGGATAAAGACTTTAGTATGATCATATGTTTAGTATAAATGCGACAGCAACTGATTTCAACCAATTGAGAGCTCCTAGAGTGTTGCCTACGAAGAAAAATTGATTCAGAGACCGAACTAAAAGGGACATTGACTTTAGTATGATCATATGTTTAAAGTAAATGTGATAGCAACTGATTTCATCCAATTCAGAGCTCCGAGAGAGTAGCCCTATGAATAAAAGTTAATTCTGAGACCGAACTAAAAAGGGATTAAAAAAAAATTAGTATGATCATATGTTTAAAGTAAATGCGATAGCAACTGATTCATCCAATTCAGAGATCAGAGAGTGTTGCCTTATGAATAAAAGATGATTCTGAGACCGAATTAAAAAGGGATAAACACTTTTGTATGATCATATGTTTAGAATAAATGCGATAACAATTTATTACATCCAATTCTGAGCTCCGAGAATATTGCCCTATGATAAAAGTTTATTCTAAGACCAAACTAAAAAGGGATAAAGACTTTAGTATGATCATATGTTTAGAATAAATGCGATAGCAACTGATTTAATCCAATTCAGAGCTCCGAGAGTGTTTCCCTATGAAGAAAGTTAATTCTTAGACCGAACTAAAAAGGGATAAAACTTTAGTATGATCATATGTTTAGAATAAATGCGATAGCAACTTATTACATCGAATTCAGAGCTCCGAGAGTGTTGCCCTATGAATCAAAGTTTATTCTGAGACCAAACTAAAAAGGGATAAAGACTTTAGTATGATCATATGTTTAGTATAAATGCAATAGCAACTGATTTCAACAAATTCAAAGCTCCGAGAGTGTTGCCCTATGAATAAACTTGATTCAAAGATGAACTAAAAGGGACATAGAATTTAGTATGATCATATATTTAGAATAAATGCGATAGCAACTGATATAATCCAATTCAGAGCTCTGAGAGTGTTGCTCTATGAATAAAGTTTATTCAGAGCTCTGAGAGTGTTGCTCTATGAACAAAGACTTTAGTATGATCATATGTTTAGAATAAATGCGATAGCAACCGATTTCATCCAATTCAGACCTCCAAGAGTGTTGCCTTATGAATAAAAGTTTATTCTGAGGCCAAACTAAAAAGGGATAAAGACTTTATTATGATCATATGTTTAGAATAAATGCGATAGCAACTGATTTCAACCAATTCAGAGCTCATAGAGTGTTGCCCTATGAAGAAAAGTTGATTCAGAGACCGAACTAAAAAGAGACATTGACTTTAGTATGATCATAAGTTTAAAGTAAATGCGATAGCAACTGATTTCATCCAATTTTGAGCTCAGAGACTGTTGCCCTATGAATAAAAGTCTATTCAGAGACCAAACTAAAAAGGGACACAGACTTTAGTATGATCATATGTTTAGAATAAATGCGATAGCAACTGATTTCATACAATTCAGAGCTCCAAGGGTGTTTCCCTATGAATAAATTTATTCTGAGACCGAACTTAAAAGGGACAAACACTGTAGTTTGATCATATATTTAGAATAAATGCGATAGCAACTTATTACATCCAATTCAGAGCTCCGAGAGTGTTGCCCTATGAATAAAAGATGATTTTGAGACCGAACTAAAAAGGGATGATGACTTTAGTATGATCATATGTTAGTATAAATGCGATAACAACTGATTCATCAAATTCAGATATCCGAGAGTGTTGCCCTATGAATAAATGTTGATTATGAGACCGAACTAAAAAGGGATAAAGACTTTAGTATGATCATATGTTTAAAGTAAATGCGATAGCAACTGATTTCATCAAATTATGATATCTGAGAGTTTTGCCCTATGAATAAAAGTTGATTCTGAGATCGAACTAAAAAGGGATAAAGACTTTAGTATGATCATATGTTAAGTATAAATGCGATATAAACTTATTTCAACCAATTCAGAGCTCCTAAAGTGTTTCCCTATGAATAAAAGTTGATTCAGAGACCGAACTAAAAGGGACATTGACTTTAGTATAATCATATGTTTAGAATAAATGCGATAGCAACTGATTTTATCCAATTCAGAGCTCTGAGAGTGTTGCCCTATGAATAAAGTTTATTCTTAGACCGAAATTAAAAGGGACAAAGACTTTAGTATGATCATATGTTTAGAATAAATGCGATAGCAACTTATTACTTCCAATTCAAGCTCCGAGAGTGTTACCCTATGAATAAAAGTTGATTCTGAGACCGAACTAAAAAGGGATAAAAAAATTTAGTATGATCATATGTTTAAAGTAAATGCGATAGCAACTGATTTCATCCAATTCAGAGATCCAAGAGTGTTGCCTTATGAATAAAAGTTGATTCTGAGACCGAATTAAAAAGGGATAAAGACTTTCGTATGATCATATGTTTAGAATAAATGCGAAAACAATTTATTACATCCAATTCTGAGCTCCGAGAGTATTGCCCTATGATTAAAAGTTTATTCTGAGACCAACTAAAAAGGGATAAAGACTTTAGTTGATCATATGTTTAGAATAAATGCGATAGAAATTGATTTCATCCAATTCAGAGCTCCGAGAGTGTTTCCCTATGAATAAAAGTTTATTCTGAGACCAAACTAAAAAGGGATAAAACTTTAGTATGATCATATGTTTAGTATAAATGCGATAGCAACTGATTTCAACAAATTCAGAGCTCCGAGAGTGTTGCCCTATGAATAAACTTGATTCAGAGACCGAACTAAAAAGGGAGATAGACTTTAGTATGATCATATATTTAGAATAAATGCAATAGCAACTGATTTCATCCAATTCGGAGCTCCGAGAGTGTTTCCCTATGAAGAAAAGTGAGAAAGACTTTAGTATGATCATATGTTTAGAATAAATGCGATAGCAACTTATTTCATCCAATTCATAGCTTCGAGAATGTTGCCCTATGAATAAAAGTTAATTCTGAGACCGAACTAAAAAGGGATAAAAACTTTAGTATGATCATATGTTTAGAATAAATGCGATAGCAACTGATTTTATCAAATTCAGATATCCGAGAGTGTTGCCCTATGAATAAAAGTTGATTATGAGACCGAACTAAAAGGGATAAAGACTTTAGTATGATCATATGTTTATTATAAATGCGATAACAACTGATTTCAACCAATTCAGAGCTCCTAGAGTGTTGCCCTATGAATAAAGTTGATTTAGAGAACGAACTAAAAAGGGACATTTACTTTAGTATGATCATATGTTTAGAATAATGCTATAGCAACTGATTTCAACAATTCAGAGCTCCGAGAGTGTTGCCCTATGAATAAAACTTGATTCAGAGACGAACTAAAAAGGGACATAGACTTTAGTATGATCATATATTTTAGAATAAATGCGATAGCAACTGATTCATCAAATTCAGAGCTCCGAGAGTGTTGCCCTATGAATAAAGTTTATTCTGAGACCGAACTTAAAAGGGACAAAGACTTTAGTATGATCATATGTTTAGAATAAATGCGATAGCAACCGATTTCATCCAATTCAGACCTCCAAGAGTGTTGCCCTATGAATAAAAGTTTATTCTGAGGCCGAACTAAAAAGGGATAAACACTTTATTATAATCATATGTATAGAATAAAAGCGATAGCAACTGATTTCATCCAATTCAGAGCTCCGAGAGTGTTGCCCTATGAATAAAAGTTAATTCTAAGACCGAACTAAAAAGGGATAAAAAATTTCGTATGATCATATGTTTAGAATAAATGCGAAAGCAACTTATTACATCGAATTCAGAGCTCCGTGAGTGTTGCCCTATGAATAAAAGATGATTCTGAGACCGAACTAAAAAGGGATAAAGACTTTAGTATGATCATATGTTTAGTATAAATGCGATAGCAACTGATTTCAACCAATTCAGTGCTTCGAGAGTGTTGCCCTATGAATAAAAGTTTATTATGAGACCAAACTTAAAAAGGGATAAAGACTTTAGTATGATCATATGTTTAGTATAATGCAATAGCAACTGATTTCAACAAATTCAGAGCTCCGAGAGTGTTGCCCTATGAATAAAACTTGATTCGGAGACGAACTAAAAAGGGACATAGACTTTAGTATGATCATATATTTAGAATAAATGCGATAGCAACTGATATCATCCAATTCAGAGCTCCGAGAGTGTTGCCCTATGAATAAAGTTTATTCTGAGACCGAACTTAAAGGGAAAAAGACTTTAGTATGATCATATGTTTAGAATAAATGCGATAGCAACAACGATTGCATCCAATTCAGACCTCCAAGAGTGTTGCCCTATGAATAAAAGTTTATTCTGAGGCCGAACTAAAAAGGGATAAAGACTTTATTATGATCATATGTATAGAATAAATGCGATAGCAACTGATTTCATCCAATTCAGAGCACCGAGAGTGTTGCCCTATATGAATAAAAGTTAATTCTGAGACCGAACTAAAAAGGATAAAAAATTTAGTATGATCATATGTTTAGAATAAATGCGATAGCATCTTATTACATCGAATTCAGAGCTCCGAGAGTGTTGCCTTATGAATAAAAGTTGATTCTGAGACCGAACTAAAAAAGGGATAAAGACTTTAGTATGATCATATGTTTAGTAATAAATGCGACAGCAACTGATTTCAACCAATTCAGAGCTCCTAGAGTGTTGCCTTACGAAGAAAAATTGATTCAGAGACCGAAATAAAAAGGGACATTGACTTTAGTATGATCATATGTTAAAGTAAATGTGATAGCAACTGATTTCATCCAATTCAGAGCTCCGAGAGAGTAGCCCTATGAATAAAAGATGATTCTGAGACCGAATAAAAAGGGATAACACTTTAGTATGATCATATGTTTAGAATAAATGCGATAACAATTTATTACATCCAATTCTGAGCTCCGAGAATATTGCCCTATGATTAAAAGTTTATTCTAAGACCAAACTAAAAAGGGATAAAGACTTTAGTATGATCATATGTTTAGAATAAATGCGATAGCAACTGATTTAATCCAATTCAGAGCTCCGAGAGTGTTTCCCTATGAAGAAAAGTTAATTCTTAGACCGAACTAAAAAGGGATAAAACTTTAGTATGATCATATGTTTAGAATAAATGCGATAGCAACTTATTACATCGAATTCAGAGCTCCGAGAGTGTTGCACTATGAATAAAACTTGATTCAGAGACCGAACTAAAACGGGACATAGACTTTAGTATGATCATATATTTACAATAAATGCAATAGCAACTGATTTCATTCAATTCAGAGCTCCGAGAGTGTTGCCCTATGAATAAAGTTTATTCTGAGACCGAACTTAAAAGGGACAAAGACTTTAGTATGATCATATGTTTAGAATAAATGCAATAGCAATTCAAACAATAAAAGTTTATTCTGAGGCCGAACTAAAAATGGATAAAGACTTTAGTATGATCATATGTTTAGAATAAATGCGATAGCAACAAATTTCATCCAATTCAGAGCTCCGAGAGTGTTGCCCTATGAATAAAAGTAATTCTGAGACCGAACTAAAAAGGGATAAAAAATTTAGTATGATCATATGTTTAGAATAAATGCGATAGCAACTTATTACATCGAATTCAGAGCTCCGAGAGTGTTGCCCTATGAATAAAAGTTTATTCTGAGACCAAACTAAAAAGGGACAAAGACTTTAGTATGATCATATGTTTAGTATAAATGCGATAGCAACTGATTTCATCCAATTCAGAGCTCCTAAAGTGTTTCCCTATGAATAAAAGTTTATTCTGAGACCGAACTAAAAAGGGACATTGACTTTAGTATGATCATATGTTTAGAATAAATGCGATAGCAACTGATTTTATAAAATTCATATATCCGAGGTGTTGCCCTATGAATAAAAGTTGATTATGAGACCGAACTAAAAAGGGATAAAGACCTTAGTATGATCATATGTTTAAAGTAAATGCGATAGCAACTAATTTCATCCAATTATGATAACCGAGAGTGTTGCCCTATGAATAAAAGTTGATTCTTAGACCAAACTAAAAATGGATAAAGACTTTAGTATGATCATATGTTTAGAATAAATGCGATAGCAACTGATTTCAACCAATTCAGAGCTCCTAAAGTGTTGCCCTATGAATAAAAGTTAATTCAGAGACCGAACTAAAAAGGGACATTGACTTTAGTATGATCATATGTTTAGAATAAATGCGATAGCAACTGATTTCATCAAATTCAGAGCTCCGAGAGTGTTGCCCTAGGAATAAAGTTTATTCTTAGACCGAAATTAAAAGGGACAAAGACTTTAGTATGATCATATGTTTAGAATAAATGCGATAGCAACTTATTACATCCAATTCTGAGCTCCGAGAGTATTGCCCTATGATTAAAAGTTTATTCTGAGACCAAACTAAAAAAGGGATAAAGACTTTAGTATGATCATATGTTAAGAATAAATGCGATAACAACTGATTTTATCCAATTCAGAGCTCCTAGAGTGTTGCCCTATGAAGAAAGTTAATTCTGAGACCGATCTAAAAAGGGATAAAAACTTTAGTATGATCATGTGTTTAGAATAAATGCGATAGCAACTTATTACATCAAATTCAGAGCTCCGAGAGTGTTGCCCTATGAATAAAAGTTTATTCTGAGACCAAACTAAAAAGGGATAAAGACTTTAGTATGATTATATGTTTAGTATAATGCAATAGCAACTGATTTCAACAAATTCAGAGCTCCGAGAGTGTTGCACTATGAATAAAACTTGATTCAGAGACGAACTAAAAAGGGACATAGACTTTAGTATGATCATATATTTAGAATAAATGCGATAGCAACTGATATCATCCAATTCAGAGCTCCGAGAGTGTTGCCCTATGAATAAAGTTATTCTGAGACCGAACTTAAAAGGGACAAAGACTTTAGTATGATCATATGTTTAGAATAAATGCGATAGCAACCGATTTCATCCAATTCAGACCTCCAAGAGGTGCCCTATGAATAAAAGTTTATCCTGAGGCCGAACTAAAAAGGGATAAAGACCTTATTTTGATCATATGTATAGAATAAATGCGATAGCAACTGATTTCATCCAATTCGGAGCTCCGAGAGTGTTGCCCTATGAATAAAGTTTATTCTGAGACCGAGCTTAAAAGGGACAAAGACTGTAGGTTGATCATATATTTAGAATAAATGCGATAGCAACTTATTACATCCAATTCAGAGCTCCGATAGTGTTGCCCTATGAATAAAAGTTGATTTTGAGACCGAACTAAAAAAGGGATAAAGACTTTAGTATGATTATATGTTTAGTATAAATGCGATAACAACAGATTTCATCCAATTCAAAGCTCCAAGAGTGTTGCCCTATGAATAAAAGTTGATTCTGAAACCGAACTAGAAAGGGATAAAACTTTAGTATGATCATATGTTTAAAGTAAATGCGATAGCAACTGATTTTATCAAATTCAGATATCCGAGAGTGTTGCCCTATGAATAAAAGTTGATTATGAGACCGAACTAAAAAGGGATAAAGACTTTAGTATGATCATATGTTTAAAGTAAATGCGATAGAAACTAATTTCATCCAATTATGATATCCGAGAGTGTTGCCCTATGAATAAAAGTTGATTATTAGATCGAACTAAAAAGGGATAAAGATTTTAGTATGATCATATGTTTAGTATAAATTCGATAGCAACTGATTTCAACCAATACAGAGATCCTAGATTGTTGCCCTATGAATAAAAGTTGATTCAGAGACCGAACTAAAAAGGGACATTGACTTTAGTATGATCATATGTTTAGAATAAATGCGATAGCAACTGATTTCATCCAATTCAGAACTCCGAGAGTGTTGCCCTAGGAATAAAGTTTATCCTTAGACCGAATTTAAAAGGGACAAAGACTTTAGTATGATCATATGTTTAGAATAAATGCGATAGCAACTTATTACATCCAATTCTGAGCTCCGAGAGTATTGCCCTATGATTAAAGGTTTATTCCGAGACTAAACTAAAAAGGTATAAAGACTTTAGTTTTATCATATGTTTAGAATAAATGCGATAACAATTTATTACATCCAACTGAGCTCCGAGAGTGTTGCCCTATGATTAAAAGTTTATTCTGAGACAAAACTAAAAAAGGGAGAAAGACTTTAGTATGATCATATGTTTAGAATAAATGCGATAGCAACTGATTTCATCCAATTCAGAGCTCCGAGAGTGTTGCCCTATGAAGAAAATTTAATTCTGAAACCGAACTAAAAGGGATAAAAACTTTAGTATGATCATATGTTTAGAATAAATGCGATAGCAACTTATTACATCGAATTCAGAGCTCCGAGAGTGTTGCCCTATGAATAAAAGTTTATTCTGAGACCAAACTAAAAAGGGACAAAGACTTTAGTATGATCATATGTTTAGTATAAATGCGATAGAAACTGATTTCAACAAATTCAGAGCTCCGAGAGTGTTGCCCTATCAATAAAACTTGATTCAGAGACCGAACTAAAAAGGGACATAGACTTTAGTATGATCATATATTTAGAATAAATGCAATAGCAACTGATTTCATCAAATTTAGAGCTCCGAGAGTGTTGCCCTATGAATAAAGTTTATTCTGAGACCGAACCCAAAAGGGACAAAGACTTTAGTATGATCATATGTTAAGAATAAATGCGATAGCAACCGATTTCATACAATAAAAGTTTATTCTGAGGCCGAATAAAAAGGGATAAAGACTTTATTATGATCATATGTTTAGAATAAATGTGATAGCAACTAATTTCATCCAATTCAGAGCTCCGAGAGTGTTGCCCTATGAATAAAAATTAATTCTGAAACCGAACTAAAAAGGGATAAAAACTTTAGTATGATCATATGTTTAGAATAAATGCGATAGCAACTTATTACATCGAATTCAGAGCTCCGAGAGTGTTGCCCTATGAATAAAAGTTTATTCTAAGACCAAACTAAAAAGGGATAAAGACTTTAGTATGATCATATGTTTAGAATAAATGCGATAGCAACTGATTTCATACAATTCAGAGCTCCGAGAGTGTTGCCCTATGAATAAAGTTTATTCTGAGACCGAACTTAAAAGGGACAAAGACTGTAGTTTGATCATATATTTAGAATAAATGCGATAGCAACTTATTACATCCAATTCAGAGCTCCGATAGTGTTGCCCTATGAATAAAAGTTGATTCTGAGACAAAACTAAAAAAGGGATAAAGACTTTAGTATGATCATATGTTTAGTATAAATGCGATAACAACCGATTTCATCCAATTCAGAGCTCCAAGAGTGTTGCCCTATGAATAAAAGTTGATTCTGAGACCGAACTAGAAAGGGATAAAACTTTAGTATGATCATATGTTTAAAGTAAATGCGATAGCAACTGATTTTATCAAATTCAGATATCCGAGAGTGTTGCCCTATGAATAAAAGTTGATTATGATACCGAACTAAAAATGGATAAAGACTTTAGTATGATCATATGTTTAAAGTAAATGCGATAGCAACTAATTTCATTCAATTATGATAACCGAGAGTGTTGCCCTATGAATAAAAGTTGATTCTGAGATCGAAACTAAAAAGGGATATAGACTTTAGTATGATCATATGTATAGTATAAATGCGACTGCAACTGATTTCAACCAATTCAGAGATCCTAGAGTGTTGCCCTATGAATAAAAGTTGATTCAGAGACCGAACTAAAAAGGGACATTGACTTTAGTATGATCATATGTTTAGAATAAATGCGATAGCAACTGATTTCATCCAATTCAGAGCTCCGAGAGTGTTGCCCTAGGAAAAAGTTTATTCTTAGACCGAAATTAAAAGGGACAAAGACTTTAGTATGATCATATGTTTAGAATAAATGCGATAGCAACTTATTACATCCAATTCTGAGCTCCGAGAGTATTGCCCTATGATTAAAAGTTTATTCTGAGACCAAACTAAAAAAGGGATAAAGACTTTAGTATGATAATATGTTTAGAATAAATGCGATAACAACTGATTTCATCCAATTCAGAGCTCCGAGAGTGTTGCCCTATGAAGAAAAGTTAATTCTGAGACCGAACTAAAAAGGGATAAAAACTTTAGTATGATCATATATGTTTAGAATAAATGTGATAGCAACTTATTACATCGAATTCAGAGCTCCGAGAGTGTGGTCCTATGAATAAAAGTTTATTCTGAGACCAAACTAAAATAGGGATAAAAACTTTAGTATGATTATATGTTTAGTATAATGCAATAGCAACTGATTTCAACAAATTCAGAGCTCCGAGAGTGTTTCCCTATGAATAAAACTTGATTCAGAGACGAACTAAAAAGGGACATAGAATTTAGTATGATAATATATTTAGAATAAATGCGACAGCAACTGATATCATCCAATTCAGAGTTCCGAGAGTGTTGCCCTATGAAGAAAGTTTATTCTGAGACCGAACTTAAAAGGGACAAAGACTTTAGTATGATCATATGTTTAGAATAAATGCTATAGCAACTTATTACATTGAATTCAGAGCTCCGAGAGAGTTGCCCTATGAATAAAAGTTAATTCTGTGACCGAACTAAAAAGGGATAAAGACTTTAATATGATCATATGTTTAGAATAAATTCAATAACAACTTATTACATCGAATTCAGAGCTTCGAGAGTGTTGCCCTAAGATTAAAAGTTTATTCTGAGACAAAACTAAAAAGGGATAAAGACTTTAGTATGATCATATGTTTAGTATAAATGCGATCGCAACTGATTTCAACCAATTCAGAGCTCCGAGACTGTTGCCCTATGAATAAAAGTCTATTCAAAGACCAAACTAAAAAGGGACACAGACTTTAGTATGATCATATGTATAGAATAAATGCTATAGCAACTGATTTCATACAATTCAGAGCTCCGAGAGTGTTGCCCTATGAATAAAGTTTATTCCGAGACCGAACTTAAAAGGGACAAAGACTGTAGTTTGAGCATATATTTAGAATAAATGCGATAGCAACTTATTACATCCAATTCAGAGCTCCGAGAGTGTTGCCTTATGAATAAAAGTTGATTCTGAGACCGAACTAAAAAAGGGATAAAGACTTTAGTATGATCATATGTTTAGTATAAATGCGATAACAACTGATTTCATCCAATTCAGAGCTCCAAGAGTGTTGCCCTATGAATAAAAGGTGATTCTGAGACCGAACTAAAAAGGGATAAAACTTTAGTATGATCATATGTTTAAAGTAAATGCGTAAGCAACTGATTTCATCAAATTCAGATATCCGAGAGTGTTGCCCTATGAATAAAAGTTGATTATGAGACCGAACTAAAAAGGGATAAAGACTTTAGTATGATCATATGTTTAAAGTAAATGCGATAGCAACTGATTTCATCCAATTATGATATCCGAGAGTGTTGCCCTATGAATAAAACTTGATTCTGAGATCGAACTAAAAAGGGATAAAGACTTTAGTATGATCATATGTTTAGTTTAAATGCGATAGCAACTGATTTCAACCAATTCAGAGCTCCTAGAGTGTTTCCCTATGAATAAAAGTTTATTTAGAGACCGAACTAAAAAGGGACATTGACTTTAGTATGATCATATGTTTAGAATAAAAGCGATAGAAACTGATTTCATCCAATTCAGAGCTCCGAGAGTGTTGCCCTAGGAATAAAGTTTATTCTAAGACCGAAATTAAAAGGGACAAAGACTTTAGTATGATCATATGTTTAGAATAAATGCTATAGCAACTTATTACGTCCAATTCTGAGCTCCGAGAGTATTTCCCTATGATTAAAAGTTTATTCTGAGACCAAACTAAAAAGTGATAAAGACTTTAGTATGATCATATGTTTAGTATAAATGCGATAGCAACTGATTTCAACCAATTCAGAGCTCCTAGAGTGTTGCCCTATGAATAAAAGTTGATTTAGAGACCGAACTAAAAAGGGACATTGACTTTAGTGTGATCATATATGTTTAAAATAAATGCGATAGCAACTGGTTTCATCCAATTCAGATCTCCAAGAGTGTTGCCCTAGGAATAAAGTTTATTCTTAGACCGAACTTAAAAGAGACAAAGACTTTAGTATGATCATATGTTTAGAATAAATGCGATAGCAACTTATTACGTCCAATTCAAAGCTCAGAGAGTGTTGCCCTATGGATAAAAGTTGATACTGAGACCTAACTAAAAAGGGATAAAGACTTTAGTATGATCATATGTTTAGTATAAATGCGATAGAAACTGATTTCATCCAATTCAGAGCTCCGAGAGTGTTGCCCTATGAATAAAAGTTTATTCTGATGCCGAACTAAAAAGGTATAAAGACTTTATTATGATCATATGTTAAAGTAAATGCGATAGCAACTGATTTCATCCAATTCAGAGATCCGAGAGTGTTGCCTTATGAATAAAAGTTGATTCTGAGACTGAATTAAAATGGATAAAGACTTTAGTATGATCATATGTTTAGAATAAAGGTGATAGCAACGTATTAAATCGAATTCAGAACTCTGAGAGTGTTGCCCTATGGAAAAAAGTTTATTCTGAGACCAAACTAAAAAATGGATAAAGACTTTAGTATGATCATATGTTTAGTATAAATGCGATAGCAACTGATTTCAACCAATTCATAGCTCCGAGAGTGTTGCCCTTTGAATAAAAGTTGATTCTGAGACCGAACTAAAAAGGGACACAGACTTTAGTATGATTATATGTTTAGAATAAATGCGATAGCAACTGTTTTCATCCAATTCAGAGCTCCAAGAGTGTTGCCCTATGAATAAAGTTTATTCTGAGACCGAACTTAAAAGGGAGAAAGACTTTATTAATATCATATGTTTAGAATAAATGTGATAGCAACCGATTTCATCCAATTCAGATCTCCAAGAGTGTTGCCCTATAAATAAAAGTTTATTCTGAGGGCAAACTAAAAAAGGGATAAAGACTTTATTATGATCATATGTTTAGAATAATTGCGATAGAAACTGATTTCTTCCAATTCAGAGCTCCGAGAGTGTTGCCCTATGAATAAAAGTTAATTCTGAGACCGAACTAAAAAAGGATAAACACTTTAGTATGATCATATGTTTAGAATAATTGCGATAGCAACTTATTACATCGAATTCAGAGCTCCGAGAGTGTTGCCCTATGAATAAAAGTTTATTATGAGACCGAACTAAAAAGGGATAAAGACTTTAGTATGATCATATGTTTAAAGTAAATGCGATAGCAACTGATTTCATCCAATTCAGATATCCTAGATTGTTGCCCTATGAATAAAAGTTGATTCTGAGATTGAACTAAAAAGGGATAAAGACTTTAGTATGATCATATGTTTAGTATAAATGCGATAGCAACTGATTTCAACCAATTCAGAGCTCCTAGAGTGTTGCCCTATGAATAAAAGTTGATTCAGAGGCCGAACTAAAAAGGGACATTGACTTTAGTATGATCATATGTTTAGAATAAATGCGTTAGCAACTGATTTCATCCTATTCAGAGCTCCGAGAGTGTTGCCCTAGGAATAAAGTTTATTCTTAGATCGAACTTAAAAGGGACAAAGACTTTAGTATGATCACATGTTTAGAATAAATGCGATAGGAACTTATTACATCCAATTCTTAGCTCCGAGAGTATTGCCCTATGAATAAAATTTTATTCTGAGACCAAACTAAAAAAGGGATAAAGACTTTAGTATGATCATTTGTTTAGTATAAATGCGATAGCAACTGATTTCAACCAATTCAGAGCTCCTAGAGTGTTGCCCTATGAATAAAAGTTGATTCAGAGACCGAACTAAAAAGGGACATTGACTTTAGTATGATCATATGTTTAGAATAAATGCGATAGCAACTGATTTCATCCAATTCAGAGCTCTGAGAGTGTTGCCCTAGGAATAAATTTTATTCTTAGACCGAACTTAAAAGGGACAAAAGTATGATCATATATTTAGAATAAATGCGATAGCAACTTATTACATCCAATTTAGAGCTCCGAGAGTGTTGCCCTATGAATAAAAGTTTATTCTGAGACCTAACTAAAAAGTCGATAGCTGTAAACATATTCCGTTATTTTGAATAGATTGTATATTAGTTAGCTTTTTGTTTGATGAGTTTTGATGCTTTTACTTTTTAGCCTTTATTTATCTTAATAAATAAGTGTAGTTATGTTTACGTAAAACTTGATTATAGTTAATAATTTTAAAGATGGAATCTAATTGTGTTTTTATTGTAAAAACTAATATGAAGTTGTATATATATATATATAAAATAAATTGGCAAATCAAGTGATTTGAGTACCGATAGGTCATAATTAAAAATTATCATTTTTAATTTGTAACTGAACCCCCGAACTCGAATTTCTGATCATAGACCTATTTAATACCTAAGTGTCCAATTCGTTATTCGCTTTGGTAATTTAGGATTCTAGTTAGCCATTTAATTAACTAGTGGCGACTCTATTCAAAATTGCATGTTTTCAAAACGTAAATTGCCTTAGGTCAAATTTTATGTCCGACAGAAACATCAATGTTTTCATTAGTGTTAAATTGTTTTATTGTAAAACTTACAAGTTGTGGGTGTCGCCTTATGAGGTCAATCACTATTGCCTCCCACACAGGAGCGGATCCTTGTAGTGGGTTTATGTTGTATCCTTCCTTTTTGGTTTCCATTGGAAGAAGTCATGCCACATATTCGCGTGGCCCTCTATTTACGGGTGGACTATCAAGCACTAGCTCACATGGTGCCCCCTAGTTGCTTGGTAGTTGCACCGTTTGTTCTTGTTTAGCCTATTAAGGCTTATCCTCTTGTTTCTCGGTTGGGTGCCGAGCACTTGTTCGATTGGTGCCCCCCAAGTTGCTCGGTCTCCTTACTCTTTTGTGCTCTTTGAGCGTGCCTTTCTTGTATGCGTCTTCCAGAATTGATGGGGTAGGGAGATTGTTCGATTTTGATCTTCGTAGGTGATGGTTTGGCGTGGTGCCTCCAACCCTGTGCTGTTCGCACCCTAAGGTGTACAATGTTGGTTTTGCAAATCCCATATCCTTTTAACGTTGGAGTTATTGATGATCCTTGCGATGGGCATAGGTTTGGTGGTGCCCCCTCATTTAATGCTACCCCTCCTTGGATGTAGAAGTGGCTTTTGGATAAAAAAATGAGTATTGTGCTGGGTAGGAGGAGAGGGAGGTGTTTGTCTTGCAGGCTGGGTTGAAGTGGTATTCCCTTCTTTCACAGCGTGTTGTCCCGTCCTTTGGACGGACGTCTTGTGGGTGTAACTGCTATATATAGGTATATTGTAGGATGGGATCTTATATGATGGCCCTCCATATGGTTTTCCATGGAAATGCATATCGTATTAGAACCCCTTGGATGACATTCTCTCAAAGTAGGCGCGACAGGCCCTGCTAGTTGTAGTGGCCCTCCTTGTTTGGGGTTATCCTTTTTCTCATAGTGGGGAAGGTGTATGCATGCACTCTCTTCGCTATCATTGGTGATGCTTGCCCCCCAGTGTATGTGGTTGCTCTTACTAATACCATATTCTTCTGGGGATGAAGCTATTGCTCATCTCTTCCTCCTTAGTGTTGCCATATCCTTCACAGAGTGGCTGTTGTCTAGTGGTCACTTCATGTTGCCTTCTATAGAAGTGCTCTGGAAGACCTACTCTAGATTCATTCACGAAGGGATGGGAGGGTGGAGCTCATCCTTGTGGATTCGTTTTTGTTATGCTCCCTCCTCATCTTGTCCCCTATTGGTATACTCTGGAAGAGCTTCCATGGGTGCAATTTTGTTGTATCCACTTATTTGGCCTTCTGGCCTATTCTTGGGTGTTTGGGTGTTTGGTTGTTGCCCCTATTAGGGGCTTGTCCTTCATTAGGGTAGAGGGAGGTAGTTGTTGATTGACTACCGACCGTGGTGTCTTGGAGCTTGATGGAGTGTTATCCAAGGAGTGTTGTTCTCCATTGGACGATGGTTGCTTGGCAACCTTTGGTTGTTGCCCCGGATGCTAGGCTCCTGAAGACCCACGGTAGGTACCTTACTATGCCGCCTCCTTGTTCTCTTGGACCCCTTTATTTATTGTCATCGAGCACAAGTAGTAGGCTACGTGGTTTTTGCTCGAAACCCTAGACGGTGCCAGTGTTTGCACACGAGTTTCCTTCGTGGGCTTCTCCTTCTGTTCTCTCAATCTTCCTGGGTTTCTCCTTCTATTCCCGCTCCTTGGGCTTCTTCTTCTCCTATGCCCACTCCGTGGGCTTCTCCTTCTCGTATACCTGTAGATGGGCACCGGGTAGGGGGTTCCCGGTAAGCCCACTGTTTGTACACGGTGTCCTGAGTGCCTTCTTGCTTCAGACCTCCGCTCTTCCTTCTCCTCGAGATACCTGCAAAATGAGCAATAACGAGACCAAAGGGGGGTGGTGCTCGGTGTGCCCTCTCAAATGCTTAAATGAGTATATGCTTTAAGGAGAGGTAATGAGCTTAGAGAGAGAGAGTGATAGATTGATTGATCCATTCATTCATTGATTCATTCATCCACTCAAATGTGGAGATGAGGTCTCTATTATAGATTTCCTATTGGACCGCCCCGCTTCCAGTGATATCCTAGTCTGGTTGTGGCAGTTCCGTAATATAAGTTGGCATTGACCGTAAATAAGGTGCGTTTGACATTGGTTCGACCGTAGATGAGCTTAATGTTTCTAAGTGTGTGGGAATGGCCTTCGAAGGCGAGCCCTGAGCGGTATAAGGGGTCCGGACGAGGGGAACTCGACCAGACGGAGGGGGGGATACCCGGATGGGTATCCTCGGGACCCCGCTCGGGCAACCGAACGAGAGGTCCTCGCCTGGGTACCCGAGTGAGAGGGCCTCGCTGGGGTTACCTCCGAGGGGCTTTTTGTTAGATTACGGGGAGTAATCACTACAGAAACTAAACCATGGTACATGCTAGTAATCGAAATTACGCAGCGGAAGATTCACACATACCTCTCCAGTTGTCCGTAGTCCCAAGATCTTTGAAGGAGGGAGTTCACGATCCTCCGGTCGGCTCCGTAGGGGTTATTGTGCCTACGTGGTATATTCTTCACAGCAAAGCCTCTGATCGATTCTTGGCAAGGGACGGATCTCCGGAGTGTTTGCTCGAAGGCAAATTGGCACACCCTTGGTGAGGTAGCAGGTTCGGCCGAACTATGGTGTATTTGGGGGGGAGGATTTTCTCTCAAGTCACCACTTGAATGGATTGTGATTAACATTAATAAAACCTCCAACTCCTCATATATATAGGAGGAGTAAAGTGGAACAAAAGTCCACTTTACCTCCACCTAAATTTCGGCCAGCCATGCTTCGTATAGGGAGGCCCCATTTTTTGCCTCTCATGTCATTTGGTATTTGGATCTGACCCAATGTCCTAAAGTGACATGTAACCAATTAACTTAGGTAACATATACATATAATGGGCTTCCATTTACGGCGCTCATCACCATATACTTACATTTTTTCCCTCGGGGTCTTCTGAGTGGGTTTCGCCACTCGGGGTATTTTCGGGCCTAAGTGTTGGGCCTCGGGTGTCCATTTTCCAAGTTTCGAATTATAATCGGTCGCGGCTTAATTATCGGGGTCCAATTTATAATATCTTGGGCGTATATCCAAAAACAATTCACATACTCAAGTTTCTTCCTCAAAACTTGACATGTGAATAAAAACGTAATTTCTAATTGGACAGCAATCTACATAGTTAATCGCTCAGTTAAAAAAACCTTAATTAAAAAAAAAATCCTAAATTTCTAATTGGGGTTCTTAATCTTCTGATCTTGGTATCTTACCTTATTTTCTTCGATTGTTTAATAATTGAGATCTTTGTAAAGTAAGTTAAACCATGATTTTCTTCTTTCGAACCCATGATACCTAGCCAAGAAACTGCAAATAGATTATCAACGAAGAATGGGTCAGGAATGTTGAGAATACGAATCATGTAACCATTTTTCTAGAATTGAACTTTCACCAACTAACAATAAAGATGGAAAAATGGCACAAACCTTAAGAGGACTTTCTTCCCTCCTAGACAGGCTCAAGCCGTGAGAACACGACTTCGGCGTCATGGATCTATCGGACCCATGTCCAAATTCGTCAACAGAGAAAGGAGAGTAGCGCCGGAAAACCTCAGTTGAGGCATCGCCTCCGACGGGAGGCGGATCCTCGAGGGTTCTGGGAACATAGGCGCATAGATTCAGACGCAAGGCTAACTTCGCCTTTCTCCACGTACTATCCATTTATCTCTAGAATCAAGAAACTTCGATACATAAGGGCCGACGGACAAGCGACGGACAGGCGGTTGGGCTGACGACTAAAGAGAATGCGGCAAGAGAAGCAGCCTCATTAGATAAGTCAATTAGGGATTCTTTTAATCCATTCTAGGTGTCATTAGAGTAAGTTTGCAGCCTTTAAATAGCCACCTTAAGAGTTTGCCGAATTATCAAGTTTGAATTCCACTTTGTGAGGATATTTTCTTCTCTCAGTTCTTTGAGAACTCTCAAACTAATCAGATAGTTATGTGGCGTTCGACTTCGACTTATCAATCAAGTATTTCATCCATGATTGTGGCGTCATCACCGTACCAAGGTTCTTGCTTCCTAAGCAACGATTCAAGGTCATCTACCCATACCTGAAGTAGAAACAACCCAGCGACATCAGCTTGCTAAGGATTTCGTCTCACGTTGGAAGATATCATATAATTTTTTCAACAATAATTAGCTGAAATTTCCGTGTTGGGCGTTTAGAATATGGGTCTATTATTTAAGTTGGTGTAATTAGGTCATTTAAGGGTATAATGGGCTGGGAAACTCCAAGCCTCATTAGATAAGTCCATTAGGTTTATTTTAATCCATTCTAGGTGTCATTAGGGTTAGTTTGTAACCTTTAAATAGCCACCTTAAGAGTTGGCCGAATTGTCAAATTTGAATTCAGTTTTGTGAGCATATTTTATTCTCTTGGTTCTTTGAGAACTCTCGAACTAATCAAATTGTTCTATTTTATCAATCAAGTCTTTCATCCTTTATTGTGGCGTCATCACCGTACCAAGGTTCTTACTTCCTAAGCAACGATTCAAGGTCATCCAATAGACTTTATTGGAGGATGACCTAAGTCCAATGGCAAGGATACTATGTTTGTGAATGTAGATAGACTAACTAAGTTTGCTCACTTCATTACTCTTACCATTCATTCACTGCTGCTCAGGTGGCTCAGGCATTTATGGACTAATTCCTTAAGTTACATGGTTGTCCAGTGACCTTTGTATCTGATAGAGACTTGGTTTTCTTGAGTGCTTTTTGCAGAGAGTTCTTTAGACTTCAGGGAGTTGCTATACATATGTATGCTGCCTACTATCCTTAAATTGATGGCCAAACTGAAACAGTCAACAAATGTTTAGAAGGCTACCTGAGGTCAATGGCATTTGAAAGACCAACCTCTTGGTGTTCATGGCTATCACCTGCTGAGTGGTGATACAACACAAACTTCCACTCTGCACTCAAAGTGACTCTTTTCCAAGCTCTTTATGGATTTCCTCCAGCTTTACACATTCCTTATGTGCCTAAAGACTTGGGGGGTAGCAGCTGTAGATGACTTCATGAATGATAGGGAGCTCACCATCAGATTGATTCGTCATCATATCTTAAGAGCTCAGAACATGATGTCTCAATTTGCAAAATAGGAAGCGTTCTGAATGAAAATTTCAAGTTGGTGACTGGATTTAGTTGAAGTTGCATCCATATAGACAAGCCATAGCTTGAGGCTTCTTGAGTCACACCAAGATTGGGCCTAAGTTCTTTGGACCATATATGGCGTTGGAGAAAATTGGTGAAGTAGCTTATCGCCTTGATTTACCAATGGATGCCATGATTCACGCCACATTTCATATCTCTCGTCTTTAAGAGAGTCACATGACCTATTCAATAAATACTACCTCTTCCTAACAATTCATCAGAGGGAGCTCGATTTCATTACCTCCCAGCTGCGATTCTGGATAGGAAATTGGTCAAGCGAAGCAATCATGCAGCAACCAAAATGTTTTTTCAGTGGCAGAATCAACCACCAACATATGCTACTTGGAAGTTCCTTGATGAATTTTTGGTTCGATTTCCATACTTTAAACCTTGACATTAAGGTTTTTCGAAAGAAGGGGTATTTGTAATGTTAATCTTTAGGGAGTGAATCGCCAATTATTAGAAATTAAGGGACCAAGTTGTAATTCTATGTTCCTTAGCCATTAATTCTGTTACGATTTGAAGTTGTAACAAGGCTAGAACTCTTGTGTTTAGATCTCATTGATGAATTGATGTGATTTCTTCTTCTCGAATTCTCTTTACGTATCATAAGGTGACCAAGGGAAATTCCTAATGATAGGGTCGGAGCACGAATACCGGACTCGAAAGTCAAGAACGAGTTGTTTCCACATCGCATCGTTATCATCGTTATTGTTTTCCAGCATTCATTATTTTCTTAAACTTAGTCTAAGAGAAATGTTAAACATTCCGAATCTGACATTCCTCAATGTTCCGACTGAGAGATAAAAAATAAAGGCCCAAAAATTTGTCTAAAATTACATCCAGAGCCATTGTGAGTGCCTCCGAACAAATCGGAACAAAATTGTCGGATTCTCTATCATGTCTCTTAGTCTAATTGGCTGAATTCTCTCATGAATTATGTCGGCATACTGAGTTCCAATGTCTGCTATAGGGAATTTCTAGTGGTTTCATGTTTTCTACTTCTTACCTATTCATGATTCTCCAACCATGAGTCTTCTTGGCATATTAAGGTTCAACAACACCGTAAATCTATATTAAGAATCAACTCAACTTTGTAATTGGCAAGTACGGTAGTTTGGAAGGATGAAAGCATAATAGGTATTGTTTTAACATGCCTAAATTATTATTATTTTTTTTTTTTTAAATCTTAGGGAGAGAAATATATATCTTGAACCTAGAGTTTTTAGGTATTTCAGCAACTTAATGGTGAAAAGCAGCATTATGATGATCAAATAGTGGATGTACAAAATGACGGAGAAGTGTAATAATGATAATGTTCTCAGGTACAGATGATGGATGATTAGTCTGAATGAAGGCCACAATAAAGTAATAATTTTATTTAGGCAAAAAATAGATTTGTTAAAAAAAAATGGTGGTTGTATGATATGAACTATTTTCTCTTATTAACTGGTAAAAACATTTACAGGATTGTCCATTGCATTGTGATTATTTGAAATGATTTGGATGGTCAAGATACACAAGGAGGGGGGATTTGTTATTTTTGCAGTCTTGCTTTTCTTTTTATTATGATGTACATGTATTGATAGGATGCAATTAAAAATGTCTACTATTTTATCACCTATATTGTTGTGCATATTCATGCCAAAACAACAAACTTGAGAGTACTACACACACATGCACAAAAAATAGAAAGAAAGAATACAGTGTTGTGTTCTTCTTTTTAATCAATGGATCAATCATCATAAGTAAGTAGTTAGTTACTCACTCACTCAGTCGGCCCCTTTCGAGCTTCGGGAGGTGCTATAATTGCAAGGGTGACGAGGCCGCCCAGTAGCACAACCAATACACCTAGTGAGTTCACCAGCAAGGCTTCAGAACAATACCGTGATATTACATGGTTTGTCTGAAGGAAGGTTGATTTTTCAAGGAAACCAGTTGTGGCAGTGGCTACAGCAAGTGCATACATGTAAATCCCAAGAAATACATGCCATGGAAGTAATGTAGCTCGGCTCTTCTTCGACCCACCGGGGTACCAGAATATGCCAAATGCAATAGCCCACTGCACAGCAACAACCACCATAAACTAACATTCTCTTCTTCCCATTAATTAATAATATACACATGCAGATTAACCTGCAGGCCGAATAGGAATAGACATGCAAGCCCCAACCAGGAATGGAGGCTGTAGAAGTTATCGATGCCCTTGTCATTGTGAAACTTCAGAGCCGCCCACACTCCGATCAAGCTCAGACACAAGGCAAGAAACTGCAATGATAGATGGACCAGTTTCTTGAAGCTCTTTGTTCCTCTTACTGTCTTGTATGCAAGCATCCCTGCCATTATT
This sequence comes from Clarkia xantiana subsp. parviflora, assembly GCA_036873135.1. Classification (NCBI taxonomy): domain Eukaryota; kingdom Viridiplantae; phylum Streptophyta; class Magnoliopsida; order Myrtales; family Onagraceae; genus Clarkia; species Clarkia xantiana. Next base: position 36,379,824 of record JAPTYO010000010.1, on the reverse strand, counting down.
ATTACTCACTAAACTCAGCAGGAAACCACCCTAACTTTCCATTTTTCATATAATATATCACATAAAATTGTTACTCAAGGTTAGCTCAAAAGAATAAACTGCAAGGACTGAGGCCAACCGGATCAATTAAACTTAAGGGTGAGTTTGATAATTCAAACTGACTTCACAAATATACGGAATTATACATTTTCAATACAAATATACCTTCACCATTCAGTACAAATATACCTTTACCATAACTTTTCAATACAAATATACGTAATTATACCTTCACCATTCAGTAGAATGAGGCCAATCACCATTAGAACAGGATGAACCTGAAGCAAACATAAAAAGCATATATTATCCACAACTCGATGCAAAGTTTACTAACCTGTTGATAATAAATAGCACAACCTGTTAAACTCTTAAGGACCAATGTTCCAAGGAAATAAATCCATTTTTTTATAACTAAAAGCCAGGAATACAAGTCTGAAACAAAAATTTAGTTCCATTTTCAACAAGAAAACTTCAAGCCGCCACCTAACTCTATCTCAAACACCGAGGAGTCCTTCTTCTACGATGATAGATCACCTATTTTCTTTTCTTGTTCCCATAAAAAAAAAAAGATAAATAACTTGGGCGAGAAAATACACATGATGATATCAAGCTGACAGCTTTACCTAGTCATAAAGTTCTTTTCTTGCTTATTTTTGTTCTTCAATATGAAAGGCAATCCTTTCAATCCTCATAACGGAAAAGGAACCCCAGATTTTATCTTATTTTTGTAACATCAATCAATAGAACCCCTCCTCTGTACAAGAAAATTAGCCCTTCTCATTGTACCTGATGAATCCCAGACACCTATACTATTGTGGCCAGAAGTTGTTCTGTGTACATGGATCTACTTACAGATGTCCTAGCCAAATATTACAATTCTTCAGTTACCTTGCAGGTAAACTTGTATGTAAAACCATCTCATCTCTGCTAAAGTTAAACAAAACGTTGAGAATGATTTGTAAACAAAAAATTATCTCTATCGAGTTTCAAGAGAGACAAGAAACTTGAAAAATTATTAGAATTGCATCCATCTCCCAGCAAGATGAATCTTTTTTGTGCATGTAATGTTGAAGAGAAAATAGGCATAACATTTGTGTGACTGTTACATCTCAGCTAGAGGATAGACAGGATACACAAGAGACGAGCATAACTTGTTAGCTGTTGGCATAATGTCCTATGTTCATAAATGATATCAATGTAAATACAACAAGTCATGGGAAATGGATGCAGAAACATTGGGTTAGTAATTACAACAGGAAAGAAACCTAATTGAACAACAAAGCCAACTTCAGTGAGCAGTTAAAGTTGCGGCTCAGTCAAATGGGACTGTATCCTAAAACAAGAAAGGAAGAGGTTATGCTAATTTGGGTCAACGGAGAGGATGGGAGGGAGAGTTATTACATTGAAGATGAGATCCTTGTTATCAGACACGAGAGCAAGCCCACCTCTGAAATGGACTGTCCATACGAGTACGAGGATCGTTATCGCCACTCCCATTACTCTTATAATCGGCATTATAGGGAATCCAACGACTGGCACACCCATTTCTGATTTCCTCTTCAACTGAGTGGCGACGTATCCGTTGATCTGCTCTCCTCCGGATCCGAGGATGGATGGATGGATGGATGGATGTATACAAGTCTTAACACCCTAAGTTCAAGAAAGGTATCCGTATCAAACTTGTTTGCTTCTTCAAGTCGCGGTCGCGGGTGTCTACTACCAAATCCTATATTCTTTGTTTGGACTCGAAGATAACAAAGGGGTTGGCTGCTGAAAGGACTTTTCTGTCATGCTCTAGAAGCATAGGGATTTGCTAGATCCTTGAAGTATCTATACTTTAAACTTATTTTTGTAAATATTTTATTTATAATTTTACTCAAAAATTTGTAAAATTAAACTGAATAAACACAATGGTTATAAAAGTAAATTTTAAGATTTTTTTTAAATTTAAATGTTAAGCTTTACATTGTAGAAAATAAAAATAACAGTTTAAAAAAAAAAAAAAAAAAAAATCTTCGGAGGCAAAAATAAAAATAAAATAATTACTAATTAGAGACAAAGTATAATGCTCTTAAAATTGAAGGATTAAACTATAAATAAAATAATTTCTAAATAAATACAATGTATAAAAGCACCAATACTTTAAAATGATGTTAGACAAACCGAGAAGCATGATGCTTCAGGTGCCTTTTAGGGTGCAATTGAAGTCATTAAAAAGTGGAAGGATCGGTTTGTAATATATCTAGTCTGTTCTGTTTAGTCAGTTCTGTTAAAATAATTATTTCAGCTCCATTAGGGCAATTATGAGTGACGTCGTTATAGTACTAGACGTTTCCTTTCTTTTCTATTAGCCTTTCATCCTACCTCCCTCCCTCCCTGCTCTTCTCCTTCCTAATTCTAAATCTACCACTTCTCTGCAGCAGCTATTAACATATGTCATCTTCATCGTTCATATGAACTCTTCAATTTTTGCTCCACCGTCGCTCCTCCGTCCACCTTGTTGCATGATTGATTTCTATCTGCTCCAGTGACCGCCTCCTCCGTTTGATTTCTACGTCCGTCCTTCTATTAGATACTGTAGAGAGGGGGTTGAATCATATGTATAATAATCAAGTATGTATAATGAAACAACCAAGTATTTACATGTTAGGATGCCACTATATATAGGAGATCAATCCTAACTAACTAGTCAACTATACAAGTCAACCTAAGGTACCATGTATCTATACAAGTATGAGTACCTATCTATGTATGTACAAATATGTACATATGTACATCTATATTCCCCCATCTTTTCCTTCTTCTTCCTTTTTATAAAAGAAATAAAAGGAAAATTTGAGAGAAAACTTTGATGATGAATGAAATGCCAAGGTCCAATCAAAACCCGGTCTTCAAATTGCCAAGGTACATTTAAACCCGGTCTTCATTGCCAAGGTACATTTAAACCTGGACTTCACAAAACGGCCCCTCGAAAATCCAATTACGGGATACGGCCCCTCGAAAATTCAATTTCGGGATACGGCCCCTCGAAAATCAAATTTCGGGATACGGCCCCAAACTTGAGAACTGTCCTCAAAACAGCTCCAAAGAACTTCAAAAATCGGCCCCTCGAAAATTCAATTTTCGGGATACGGCCCCAAACTTGAGAACTGTCCTCAAAACAGCCCCAATCTTCAGAACTATTCTCAAAATAGCCCCAAACTTCACAAATCCAGCAAAAATGCTCCAAACTTCGAAACTGCTCCAAAACAGCCCGGAAGTCTTCAAAAGAGCATCTCAAATTTGAAAACTGCCTAAAATAGCCCCAAATATCCAAAAACTTGCAAAGAAGCCCAGAGTCTTCAAAACTTCAAAATCAGCCCCAAATCGGCCAAAAACACGTGCATAGCACATGAGGGAGCACCAGGGTGCACAAGACGAGCCAACTCCAAGTCGAAATCCCGGTGCAAGGAGGGTCCACGGCGCTACAGCCACAGAGGTCGCGGGTTCGAAGCCACACAGACTCACTATTTTCCAGCAGTTGAAGATCTTCAAATCTTCAACGAAATCCCAGGTGTTCATCATGAAAAACCCAGGCAAACCAGATCTAATCGTCGTTAAAACGACTCCAAACCAACTTGAATCTATTAGCAACCATAAGGCGCATCAAATCCAGCCCAAATTGCTGCAAACAATCGATTATCCAAATCGAATTTCCAGAAAATTGCAGTCCAAAAACTGCAGCACCAAGAACAGATTGCAGCTCCAAACGAATCGAAAATTGAACAAATCCATAGCAGATATCAACAAAATGCAGCTTGGAATCAATAGCAGCATCAAATGCGAATCCAATGCAATTCGAATCGCAGCAAATGATCAAGAAACAAGCTCGAAATCGAAGATCGAACATCCAGCATCAAAATAGGCGCGAAAACGAAAATCGAATTGCAATTACCTCCAAGAAGCGTTAATGATGCTCAGATCATCACAAAAGCTTCGCAATGATGCTCAGATAGCATATGAAATGCAGAAATCTCGAAATGAAACCTCGAATTGTAGAATTGAAGTCCAGCCAAAACCAGCAGAAACTTGACCAGAAATTGCAGAAACGCAGCTGCAATAATCCAAATCCGCGTAAAACCGCAACGAATATGACAATCGCACCACCACAGAAATGATCGCAATTGGTTTAATTCCACGGGAACAACAAGCACGAAGAAGCGAATCAAAGGAATCAATCTCAGATTTCATCAAACATTCTACGCAAGCTGAAAACCAGAAGCTGAAAACTGAATTGCAGCAGCAGTAATCCAAATTCCAGAGCAAAGAATCGATCAATCCAGCAGCAGCAATCAATCTTAGACTCGTGGTACAACACCATATCGAATCCAAATCACAGGATCGATGAACAAACTCCTCAATCAAAACAGCAATTATTGAGCAGTAAACCGAAATGCTGAACTGCTGATCCAATAATGCTGAAATCCTCAATCCAAACAGCAATTATTGAGCAGTAAATTCACGAAATACATCAGCAACTGAATGATCTTCAAGTAATCCAATGAATCGAAGCTGAAATCCTCAAGATCCAAGCTCAAATCGATGAAAAATCCTCTCGAAAAATCATGAATCGAACCTGGAAATACCATGGCTCTGATACCATATTAGATAGTGTAGAGAGGGGGTTGAATCATATGTATAATAATCAAGTATGTATAATGAATCAACCAAGTATTTACATGTTAGGTTAGGATGCCACTATATATAGAAGATCAATCCTAACTAACTAGTCAACTATACAAGTCAACCTAAGGTACCATGTATCTATACAAGTATGAGTACCTATCTATGTATGTACAAATATGTACATCTATACCTTCGCAGGCTTAGGAGACAGTAATTTCTGTTCTTGAGGAAGAAGTTTAACCAGATGGTAGAGAGAAAGATGGCTGCAGTGGCAAGGGATAGAGAATGGGCACAACGGTTTGCAGAGCTGCAAAAGCTCGAGGAAGACAAGAAAAGGGCCATCACCACCACCGTGGTTTTGATACTTCTTCATCTTCTTTTCATCAGGTAGTCGTATATCGGACTGAACGACCCTCCTATTTAGTAGGAACGTGAAAGCTATTTAATCCCAACTGTTTGCCTAGACTAGATAGAGACTGCTGTGTTGTTTCAGCTTTTGCTTATGTTCGATCTTCTGCAACATTCCATTTTCCTAGTAAATTGCCTATATGCTTTAATTTTGTTGTCCTGATAAATTATTTTCCAATAAGTTTGCATCCCTTTTGGTGCGAGAGTGATTGTGCTGATTGATTTCCCATTGTTTCAGTTTCAGCACCATTATTTAAAACTATCAGTGCATGCTTTGCTACATGATCAGGATCCTTGCTTGTGTAATTTTTTTTCCCACTTAGTTGGTAACTGTGAATATAAAACTAACTAACATCATATACATGCAGTAAGTAAGTAAAGAAGGATAAGTGAACCTTAGTTATACACATACAATTAGATCAGTATCAATATATGCAATTAAAATCTCTCTTGAGTCATTAATCATTACATGATCTGTGGAGCCATATCTCAAGTGCCTAATGGCCCTAATCTATTATTCACTAATTCAGTGTTTAATCTGGAAACTGATTTCCATTCATGGTTTTCCATAAACTTAACAGTATTGCCGCAGTTGATTCTCTTTAAGATGTTCACAGTGATATATCTACACTGAAATAGAGTATTCAACATTTTTTTTTGCCGAAAGTATTCAGCATAATCAAAATAGAATTTTGTTGATTTCCTTTTCCCTTGGCTAATATATGGTTTCAATTTCATGGCATTCCTTCCCATCATCATTAATTTCAGGGTCGATTCTCTATATGTATTACCTTCATCCTCTGTTTCTCAAGATGCATCAACATTTTGTTACGATGTCATTCTATTCAATCGGCAATCAAGGTGATGACCTATTTCTACTCCCTTTTGCAACTGGTTCTTTAGTTATTTGGTTGTTCTTCTGTGACGAGTTAATACTCTCTGCAGTCTAATAAGGCTTTCATCTTTGGAGATTCCTTTGTGTTCAACAATATTTTTGTGAAGGTAATCTTATTGAGAATAGCTTCCACCTTTTACCGTTATAGGAAGCTATAACTTTATCCCCTTATGATTCCATGTGGCAGTGGCAAAGTCTACGACTCCATTTTGTTAGGTAGACAATTACCTAGTTTCTAAATAATCTACAGTCTAAACTCAAGAATCTATATTTCTCTGCAAGATATGTTCGATTGTGGAAAAAGAGATGGAATCAAGTGATTTTTTTGCTTATCCTACCTTGAGCGTTTATGCTAATGTAAATGCATCAAGTGATGAATCTTCTTTGATTTGGATTTCAAGTAATGGTGAACGATCTTTGAAGTTAACATCTGTCTCAAGAATCATACCCGGACAAAGAACTATAAGGTCCTAAACTCATTACATCTTGTGTTTTCTTTTAATTTGCACTTTCTATGTATTCTAGGTGATAAATTAAACAATACTGTTTGTGTATGATACTCACTTTTATTTTTGTTCACATAAGAATGCTGTCTTGTTCTTGTATTTGCTAACTTTATTATAAAATCATCGATCAGAGTTGGTAGTGATGATTGATTATTGAAGATGATGAGGCTTCAATCTCAAAAGCACTAAGTCAGGATTGATTAGCTTATATCAGCTCTGCAGAGTAGAGATAGCAGGACTCAGCTTCGATCCATTGAACTCAATGTTTTTTTTCATAAATTTTTGAACTCACTTTGTATAGGTAATTATTTGTGTGTTTGTGTCATTTTGACTCACTTTGTATAAGTAAATTTTTCTAATTGAGGTACTCTACTGCCTTTTTTCATTTGCTTGATGATAGCTTCTGGTTTTATTTAATGTTAAAATACTCTTGCTGACTAAATTAAATTTTTTGACAAACAAGTTGTTCATTACTAAAGGTTCTAAATGAAATAGCATTAGGAATGATATAAGTAATTCTCCAAATTTAAAAATATTTATAAATAAGTTAAAGTAAATAAATATATCTAGAGTAGCATAAAATATTAAAAGAAAGAAATAAATTTATATAAAGGTGCTTCAATAATATGATATCGTTTTTATTTAATGTTATAGATTTTTCTTGGTACAATTAAAAAGTATAAATTAACACTTACGGAATCAAATCCAGAAACTTTAAAGTTGAATTTAATTTTATTATGTGATTTATTCAAATAGAAATAAGTTTTTTTTTTGCCACATAAAACTCTAACCAGAAATATATTTGTTTTAAAAATAAAGAAATATTGTATAACTAATTTACATTGTAAGTACGAATTATGATTTATATGACACATTAGAAAATAGCATAACAGACTACTTAATAGAACAGAAGCTTTATGATATTTGTTACCCCACAACCAGCCAACCCACCACCAACTCCAGCCACTCAATACCATCCATATTTTTTTTCAAAAGTCTAACATAAGATGTAGTAGCTTGTATGGGAAATCTTTAGAGTGTGGGGTATCGCGTCTCAGGAAACTCTAAGGAGAGTCAATCTAGAAGATCATCAAAGCGATGACCCATTTTTTCACTCTGCACAACTTCACTGTAACCAGTTTTTTTCATGATTGATAGGACAATCTCCATATTGTTGCAAGAATGGAAACTAAGCAAGAAAAATGTGGAAAAAATGTCTCTAATTGCGCGATCATTTGCAAGAAAATTATTGCATACAAACCGGCTGCAAAATTAGGTCAACCAAACTCCACTGCGATCCTAGCCATGATGCAATTCTATATAGCAAGCTAAAATTCTTCTAAATGCAACACCATCCACTACAGTTCTCTATGGGTGATCGACATTCGGAAAATTTAACAAATATTTTTGCTCATCACAGCTAATCATAGTAGAACCACAGATTAGTAGTTGAATTAGATCTAGCTATTTATGCAAAATCCATCAATTGACAAAGTATCTATGCTCAACTCTGTTCCTCCGGCCACCATGACATCATCATCTCCAAATAGAATCATCTTTGCAGCGTCAACAATAGAGTGGGCTCCAATTGCACAAGCTGTTCTGCAGCATGGTTGGGACCCAGGTGTTGAAGTATCTTGCACTTAGGGATGTTCAAATGTTAAGACTGTCCAAACAAAAGCCGGAGGAACGGAGGAACATAGCAAAAAAAAAAAGTTGCTGGAGCATGTGATCAAACCTGCGAAGAACGACAGAGGAACGAACGTAGAAATCAAACGGGGGAGGAACAGACGATAGAAATCAAACTCGCAGCAAGGTGGACGGAGGAGCGACGGTGGAGCAAAAATTGAAGAGTTTATATGAAGGATAGTGATGACATACGTTAATAGGAAATAGCTGTTGCAGAGAAGAGAGATTTAGAATTGGGAAAGAGAAGAGCAGGGAGGGAGGGAGAGAGGGAGGGAGGAAGGAAGGAAGGCTATGGACTGTGGTGACTGAAGAAGAAAAGAAAGGAAACGTCTAGTGTAACGGCGTCACTCATAATTTCCCTAATCGAACTGAAGTTTTATTTTAACAAAACTGTTTGGATATATTGCAAACCGATCCTTCCACTTTTTAATGGCTTCAAGTGCACCCTAAAAGGCATCAGAAGCATCATGCTTCTGGAGCATGCCAGAAAAGTCCCTGCTGAAAAGCAGAAATAACGTGTACAAGTATGAGGACTTTATTATACAGACTTAATACTTTGGGGTGTTATCCACTATATTTTAAAAGTTAATTAGTTAACTGCTAGTAACAGGTTTTTTCTATCACGCTCCACAAAAAACATGCTTTTGGTGTTTTTTTTTTTCTATTGCACTATTAGTGAACCTTAGATGGAAAATGATAATATTAATATTATGATGCAAATATTAGGTGTAGTTAAAAAATTTCATATTTTTCATACTTTTAAATTTTTACATATGTTACAATTAAGTCCACCCTAGTAATAAAAAAAACAAAAATCATGATGTTCCACAAACATAGTAGAAAAAACCATGACTCGGATATGACGCTGCTGCATTACAAAACTGTCTAATTCTCTACCAATCAGAAGCCTCTATTTAGAGGTAAATTTGTTCACACCAAAAGTATGACTTAAACCATGTTTGCTGGTTCATCGAAATTCGAGTTCGACCGGACCGGGTGTGCAGATAGTAACGAGCGTTACTTTTTATCCAACTTATTCTTACACTAGGATGCTGAACCCGTACATCGCGCGGGCGATTTAAAATGTAAAAAATGATTTTATAAAATATAAAATAATATAAAATCAACTAATTTTTTATATGATAGAAAAATTATACCTCATAGTATATTAATTTTGACACTATATTTTTTATATTTCATAAGAAAAATCAGAGACATTTAGTGCGTTAAAATCAAAATTTACAAAATATTGTAAGGCTTAAATCGATAAAGGCTACAAATACTTTGAGCCGACAATGTGAATCCAACATGTCTCCCAATCGAGTCATTACTTTGTTGATAATTCGACACTTTCTGCTCTTTCTATTACGTACATAAGAAAACCAGATACACTTTCTCATCACTTTGTCAGTATTTTATGTCTAATGATTGAGCATCTACCACGTGTTCTGCATTTTAAATTAACGACTAAAAACGAACAAAACTTTTTTTTGCAAGTAAACAATTGAAAGAACCAAATTAATAGAATTTTTTAAATATTGGAACTACCACAGTAAATTAAACCAAGATTATCGATTTGATTCGGCTAAAGTTTAAACTTGACACTCCAAATTCTAATCATTCAAGCCCATTATAAATTTTTTTATACATTATGTAAAATTAATAAAAAGTAAATATATATATATATATTGATGGATCATGCGCGTTGAGGTCCCGGTCTTGGCCGTGTTCTCGAGCCGAGATCATTCGTCTTGATCGTCTTCCGCTCTTCTCGATCTTCCTCTCGTTAACCTACAAAAAGGAAAGTCGGGGGGTGTCCGGTGAACCCTCTCTGATGCTTAGAAGAGTACCCGGTTTTAGAGAGATAAAGTTCTAGAGAGAGGTCAGAGCATTCAAAGTGAGATCCGGTATCAAATGAGAGATATTAGGACCTATATATAGAGATCATGAGCTTGGAATCGGAGGGGCCCACGTTATCTGGTGGAGTCCGCGTAATATTTCATACGGGACATGGAGATTTGGGGTCATCGTCATACGTGTAGCCTGGGTAATGGTCACCTGGGCATCGAGGCCGAACGCGGGGACGCGCTGGCCCCTTCCCGACCGGACCGGACTAGTTCGGTCGGGAGAACCTTTGGCAGGACTAGTCTGGTCGGGGGAACCTTTGGCAGGACTAGTCCGGTAGGGAGAACCTTTGGCAGGACTAGTTCGGTAGGAGGCCTTCTCGGGTGGACTAGCGTGTTTTTCAGGTCTCGGTCACTCGATCTTCAAGATTCGGTTTCTAACCGTGTTTGGGGTCGATGTGGCGACTTAGTCGAGCCTAAGTAAGGTTTAATTGGGTGTATATCCATCATTTGCCCCCCCGAGTCAAGCATTGGTTTTACCTTTACTTGACTTTATTTTTTGAAAGGATGCACACCCGAAGTTATACCAGGCTATACTTTACCTCTTTAATGAGTCTGGCGTTGTTCGTGCGTGTTGCCCGACACTTGTCCCTTTTGCTTGGAGTGCGTTCATCCTATAATATTTTCATAATTACATATGCAAAAATATACACAAGTAAGGGGTGAGTCATAAGTGTGTAAACATGTTCTTTCATAGGTGTAAGCATCAACATGGACATACGTCAAAACGCGTTATGAATCATGAGTAATAGTGCAAGTGAATGCAGGTGTATGGACGTGGGTATGTGTCTATGTACGTAATAGAGCATATATGGATGAGTGTTTGTATGTCGTCCTGTATGTATGCATAAGCCTGTAAGAGAATACTGGCTTTTGATGTAAGTGAATGCATGCGTGTCAATCATGAATATATGCCTAAGCATGTAAAAATAGTGGTGTTTGATGCTAGTGAATGCATACTGTAGGATTACGGGGTAGATACAACATAAACTATATCAAGATATGTGTTGGGTAACTAATACACAGCGGGAGATAGTGCACATACCTAATTTGCTTATGTGTACCTTAGATCGCTTGAAGGAGAGTTCTCGATCCGCCGGACGGTTCCCGTAGAGGTTCCTGTTGGAGAAGCCCTACGCGGATTATGCCTCACAGCAAAGCCTCATTCGATTCTTCGCGGGATAGATCTCCAGATTAAATTGCTTAACACAATTTTGCTAGGGTGGTTCGACCGAAATAGATAGATTTAGGGAGGAGGAAATTCTTTTTAATCTCACCACAAAGGAGGATACCAATGGCTTATAATAAATCCCTAATACCTCCCTATTTATAAGAGGAGCAAATTGGACAAAAGTCCACATTGCCCCTTATGAGTTCGGCCGGCCACTATAAGCTAGGGAGGCCCAATTTTGGGCCTCTCATGGCATGTGAGATTTTAGGCCTAGCCCGAAATCCTTAATGTGACATAACCTAATTACTTAGGTAACTAGCTTACATTAATGGGCTTCCAATTAAGGCGGCCCATCATCCTAATTCTAACAGCTCCCACTTGCCGGAATGGGAGGGTGCCTATTAATTCGTTGCCGTCCAACACATCAGCATTTGTTCTTCGATCCAATCCATGCTCTGAATAGTTCATACGAGATTTTCCGTGCGACTGGCGAACACGACGGACATCGGGCTACACATTTTTTACGAGTGTCGTAGCACCTGCGGAACGTTGATTCCCCATGTCTAATCAACTTGTGGAAAAATAAAGTGCTGTGTTGTATCCCAGTTCAACTGTCATCCTCCAATTGCCCAGTTTCCACATAGGAATACTCCTTCAGGGCATTCGTATAGTTATTCACAGCCTTCAACTAATATCAGGCTGGTGGCCACCTAGTGAATACAAGAGTCGGAGAATTACAGGTGTACTTGACCATCCCCATCGCTCATACCCTTAGTCAAACCCAACCGGTTTCCAAAGACGTGGTCACTTGGCCTTTTTGTTCAGCACTACGCTTGTACGCCGGGAAGCGCACATTGAACCTGACCTTAGGTATGAGTTCTGAGTCTGTGAGGATACTTTGGATGCTCCTTCATATAGAATCCGGGATTAGTCACACGCTCAAGGTGAAGAAGTTTGTGCCCATTCGAATCACATGGATTTTATCTAGCCAACTGAGCCTAACCCCGTGGTCGAACATGACACGCGCAGTGTGAAGTGCGCGTCGATAGCATAACCTGAAATTAGACATGAGTGGGAAAAGTCATACGCTATCGCAGATTCGTCATCTGGTCCAGAATGTGGATATTCTAACGAACAATGTTCACTACGGCGATTTGCAGAACTTAGATCACCCCGTGTTACCTCAAAACCAAATGATCGTTCTGCTTAACCAGGTTTGACACCGTGGTTCTTAGCCGATCTTGATATGGTAGAGGCCCCCCTCTCCGTTAAGACGGCGGAGCCTGTGTGACGAGGCTTGACCCACATTCGACATTATTTTATTTTGGAGGTTGACCCTCCTACGACTAGTTTATAGACCATAAAAATCTGATGTAATTCAAACATTATGACGTCGTAAGAAACATAAACTCAAAATTGAAATTCCTTTAATCAAATATTACTTCATATCTCAAAATGTTAATTGTCAGAATAAAAGCAACTTAAAAACCCTACGCAGTCCTAGCATTTTAACATGCTTTTCGAAAACATCCCTGCGTAAAGGTTTAGTTAATGGGTCTTCCATCATACTTTTAGTGGACAAGTATTCTACTGTGATTAATTTTTCCTAACCATATTCTGAGCATAATTATGTTTCACATCAATGTGTTTCGTCCTACTATGGTACTTAGGGTTCTTAGCTGCTGCAATTGCCGCTTGACTGTCAGAGAATACCTTAAAGGGCTTACTCCCGTCCTGGACGCCAAGCAATGCAGTTAATAGTCTATTAAGCCAGACCGCTTCCTGTGCATTCTAAGAGAGGGCCACGAATTCAGATTCCACCGTAGACAGCGCGACGCGACACATGTTTGCTTCTTGCTCATCCATGAAATGACGACATTAGCAAGGAGGAATACTCCTCCAGAGGTGGACTTACGATCATCCGGATCGCCACCGTGGTCGGCGTCACTGAACCCAGTCAAATCTAGTTTTCCTCCCTTATAGCACAGTCCGTAGTCGGCAGTACCTTTCAGGTATCGAATAATTCGTTTCACGACCTTTAAATTTTGATAGCCAGTGTCCGATTGGAATCGTGCTACTAGGCCCATGGCGTAACAAATTTCTGGACGAGTGCATTGCATGACATACATTAAGATGCCAACCATACTAAGGTATTCTGCACTTTTCATCTGTTCACGCTCAGCTAGGTCTTTTGAGTCGTCACGTTTCGACAACGCGCACCAAACACAACCGGCGTATCCACGGGTTTTGCATCTTGTAATCTGAACCTTTTTAACAATTTTTTGATATAGGATTCTTGAGATAGACATAGTTTGCGAGCAACCCGATCCCTAGCAATCTTAATGCCTAGGAGATACGTGGCTTCTCCCATTTCCTTTCATCTCGAATACAGATGCCAACAAGGACTTTGGTTCATTCATGTAACTCACATCGTTCGCGGCAATTAGTATGTCATCTACATATAATGTCAAGATCACGTACTTCGACCCAGAGGTCTTGGTGTAAACACATGGGTCCTCGTGAAGATTCACAAATCCGTTTACGATGATTTCCTCGTGGAATCTGCGGTACCATTGCCGGGATGATTGTTTAAGACCTTAGATAGATCTTTGGAGTTTACAAAATTTACATTCGTTGCCAAGACTAATGAAACCCTCTGGTTTCTCCATACAAATCTTCCTCCAGGTTTCCGTGGAATGCAGTCTTAACATCCATCTGGTGCAGCTCTAGATCGAGGCTGGCAACCAAGGCCAAAATGGCCCGGACTGTGGTGTAACGCACAGTCGGTGAGTATATCTCATCAAAGTACACTCCATAAAGTTGGGTATATCCTTTCGCAACGATTCGATCTTTGTTTCGCTCGACGACTCCATCAGCAGTGAGTTTTAGTTTCAGAACCCACTTGGCACCTATGGCTCTGCGGTTAGCAGGCAAATCAACCAAAAACCAAACCGAATTAGCTTTTATAGAGGCGATCTCATCCTCCATTGCTTTCCTTGATTCTTTCGCTTGAGGTTCATCCATAGCTTGTTTAACCGTTATCGGTTCATCAACCGAAGTCAGAGTGAATAACTCGCCTCTTTCGATGGGATACTTAATGGGAGAAGTTCGATGCCTTTGACTACGTCTAGGCTTGTTAATCCCATATTGAACTTAAACAACGCGCCCACACGGAATAATGCTCGTTATCGGGGCATTACTCCCACTGGGAAAAAGAGCACTACTAGAACCTTCACCAACAACATTTCTAGGACGACCTCTTGGTCTCGGAATTCCACTTCCGAGATTAATTCTGGGGTTACTAGGACGAGGAACCAAGTTGGTTGTACTGTTCCTACTGTTTCCAGTAGGTAGTTGCGGTATCATAGGATTTTCATCCAACGGTTCAGGAACATGATTAACAGGTTCGACTTGATTCGTACCTGCAACAACAGTGATCTGTGTGGTTGGATTGACTCCTCCAACTGGATTTATTACGAAAATGTTTCCATGTTCATTTACCAAATCGTTCACTTGTGTTGATGCCTCAAATCTCCCACTCTAAGTAAGTGAGACCTGACTATCATCATCCTGCTCTAGTTCAGTCAAAACTTTGTTCGTTGATGTTTATAAAGCAATGGGAATTCAGCCTCAAGTAACGTAACGTCTCATGTTCGACCACGCCACCAATCTACGAGCTATTGCAAACATGTATGTTGTAGAGATACATTCCAGTACTCTTTCCGATACAATATTTTTTTTAATATCACATTTCGGTAAGATCCGTTTCATTACCGTTTAGTAGCTCTAATGGTGTTGTGTCCACCGATTTTATGGGAACAAATTTCTACATGAGTGTAAATCAACATCATATCATCCTTGAAGGAGATCAGAAGTTGAACAGTGACACCATGTTTCAAACTATGTCCCTGAAGTGTATGATCTTTAATAATGCTTTTGCCAATCTTATCGTTAGAGGCATATAGTAGGAGACGTCGTCTGACTGACGTTCCTTTTCATTGCATACTCATTTTCAAAGGTTTTGTCTACCTTTGAATTGTGCATACAGTTTTTCACCTTATGTTATATTTGATTTCGTACGAGATCGTGATAGCTTTTAAAACGTACTTCGATTTTTGAGAAATCAATGAGTAAAATCCAAAATAGGTCTTAAATGCAAATGAAATTTATCTTAAGCATTAAATAAAGAATACACGTATTGAATTCGTACTTCGAATCGATGTGTTCCATCTTTCGAGGAACTATGCGCCTTGCGCACCTGACTCACCAGCTTTTACCCGTGGTGAAATCGTTTCGTTTCCAAAATTCAATTTAATCGGTTTCGCACATGTTCATCATTACGATTTTAAATATTTCAAGGATTACTAACAAATAAGGAATAATTCTATTCGCGCTCTTACTGCATTGATCAACAGACTTATTGCAATTTGGATGGATTATGTTTATTTTGTTGTCTCATTCGACCAGTTGACCTGGTCGAAAAGTTTTGGTTCCTAAAGCGAAGGCTTAGGATTTTTGTTTCGGATCGTTCCCTTTGACAAGGTCGATTGATTGATAAGTAAATTGTATTTCGAATCGAACAACAATTACTTTATTCTATAATTCCGAATCTCATATAACCAAAAGGATAATTAAAAATCCAACAATTTGTACGAACGAGTAAACACTATACAACCAAAACAGTACGGTTACAGAAAACAAAAGAGTGGAAGATGATAAAATAGACCAACAGTCCTTGCCATTTGGAGCATCGCACTTGATAAGAATTCACAAGTGAATTATATCAGATGTGATGTTTCTCATAAAGTGTATTACAACTTTATATGGAAAACGAGACGTACCTGAGACGCGCTGATATCTACGGTGTTTGTCGCACCGGATTTCGTTTAGACCTTTTATTGCTGGTTTTACCCATCAAATTGCGAAGATTGTCATAAAATCTTGCGAGTTGACGGATTTGTTGGAGGAACATTCATCCTTAGGGTGTTGCTCGAATAGCTCAACCGATGTTTTGATTGTTTTAATCAAACGTGAGAGCCCATCGTTGTTTGCAAACCATGAAAGGGGAAACATCCTCATCACCTTTTGAATCCTTTGCCATGTATTTTAATCTAAGGTTGGGCTCAATGTTCGCCTTCAGGTGTACGAACGCAGTTCCCGAACAAAAACGCCCAGTGACCACGTACTGGAAACCGGTTGAGTTTGAAAAAGGATATGAGTAATGGGGATGGTCATTCACAACTGTAATTCTCTGAATCTTGTATTCACTAGGTGGCCACCTACTGGATATTAGTTGAGGGTTGTGAATACTTGTAAGGATGCCTTGGAGAAGTGTTTCTTTGTGGAAACTAGGCAATTTGAGAATAACAGTTGACCAGGGATACAACACGCCATAGAGAAGTAACATGGTTGGGAATCAACGTTCCACGGATACTACAACACTCTTAACCGATGAGTAGCACGATGTCGGTTGTGTCTGCCGGTCACACAACAAACCATCGAATGAACAATTCGGAAGCTGGACTAAATCGAAGAAAAAATGTTGATTTGTTTGTCGACAACATATTAACAGGCACCCTCCCATTTCGGCGAGTGGGAGCTGTTGGCATTTGGTGTATGGGTCGTCGTAATAGAAGCCCTTTAATATAAGCCCAACACCTAAGTAATTGGGTAATGTCACATTAGAGATTTTGGGCCATGCCTAAAATCCCAATTGACATGAGAGACCCAAAATTGGGCCTGCCCTTTACCTATAGTGGCATGCTGAATTATTTAATGTGGTGAGTTGAATTTTGCCCACCTCGTCTTATAAATAGGAGTGTCAGGGATTTTTTTCAGGGTGAGTCACTTTCTCCCTTTTAGTTGAGACTAAAGAAACCCCTCTCACTCACACCGCAATATTTCGGCCGAACCACCCTAGCAAGGAGTTGCCAAATTGCTTCGAGCAGTTATTCCGGAGATCCATCCTGCCGAAGAATTGAAACAGGCTTTGCTGTGGAGACCATTTCGTGTAGGTGATTCCTTAACTAGAATCCTTACAGGAGTCGTTCAGTGGACCGCAAATTCCCCTCAAGATCTTGGGTCTACGGAAAGCTAGAAACTGGTATGTGCCCCTTTCCGATGCGTAATTATTTTACCTGGCATGTACACGTGTTTTAATTAGTAATAACTATCCCCAATTTCCAACATCACCACCATGGTTGGCATCATTGTATCCTATAAATTCAAGCTTATTTTCCTCATGACACAGTCCGTAGTCTGTCATACCTTTCAGATACCTCATAATTCATCTACCGACTTTTAAATGTTGATTGCCCGGGTTCGATTGGGAACGCACAACTATTCCCACAGCGTAACAGATATCTGGACGAGTGCATTGCACCGCGTACATCAGACTTCCTACCATACTGAGGTACTCTGCACTTTTCATCTGCTCACGCTCTAGCAGGTTCTTTAGTCCATCACACTTCGACTGCGCACTCTCATATACAACCGGTTTATCCATGGGTTTAGCATCATAGAGATTGAACCTTCTCAAAAAAATTGATGTAGGCTTCCCCATAAAGACATAATGTACAAGCACCACGATCTCTAGCAATCTTAATGCCCAAGATGTAAATGGCCTCGCTCATGTCCTTCATCTCAAATACAGATGCTAACCAAGACATTGATTTCTTCAAATAACTCACATCGTTCGGGGAAATCAGTATATCATCGATGTATAACGTTAAGATGACATATTTTGAACTTGAGGTCTTAGTGTACACACAGGGATCCTCCTGAAGATTCACGAAACTGTTGCCCTTGATTTCCTCGTGAAACCTGCAGTATCATTGTCGGGACGATTGTTTAAGATTATAGATCGACCTTCGGAGCTTACAAACTTTATGTTCGTTCCCAGGGGTTGAGAAACACTCTGGTTCCTCCATGTAGATCTCTTCCTCCAACTTTCCATGAAGGAAGGCCGTCTTAACATCCATCTGGTGCAGCTCGAGATCGAGGATAGCAACCATGACCTTAATGGCCCGGGCCGTGGTGTAACGCACAGTCCGTGAGTAGGTCTCATCAAATTCCACTCTGTGGACTTGGGTATATCCTTTCTTGACAAGTTGACCTTTGTACCCCTCAACGTTTCCATCTGCCGTGAGTTTTAACTTCAGAACCCACTTTTCCCCGATAGCTGTGTGATTAGAAGGAAAATCAACTAACGTCCAAACCGAATTGGCCTTCATTGATTTTCTACATTCTTTCTCTTGAGTGACTTCTAGAGCCTGTTTAACCGTCACCGGTTTATCAACCGAATTCCGAGTGAATAACTCACCCTTCTCGATGGGAAACTTTTTCGTAGAAGTTCTCTGCCTTTGACTACATCTAGGCTCATTATTCCCATCTTGAACAGTGCTCCCACTAAGAACAGTGCTCCCTCTAGGAACAATGCTCCCACTAGGAATCAGGGCATTACTAGAAACTTCTCCTGCAACCTTTCTTGAACGACCCCTTGGTCTTGGGTTATTACCCCTGAGATGAATTTCGTCGCCACTAGGACCAGGAACCAAGTTATTATCCCACTCCCACTGTAGCCAGCAGTTAGTTGAGGAATTGTAGGATTCTCATCCAACAGTTTAGCAACTCGATTATCAAGTACTACTTGATTCGCACCAGGAGATACTGTGATCTCTGTGGTTGGATTGACTCCTCCCACTGGATTTACTATGAAATGTTCTCATTCACATTTACCATTTCATTCACAGTTGTTGCTCCCTTAAGTCTCCCACTAGAAGTAAGTGAGACCTAATCATTCTCGTCCTGTTCCATTTTGTTTCAGACTTCATTCATGTTGATATCACCAAGCTTAGAATATTCATTCTCAATAAACCTAACATCCCTGGACTCATGTTCGACCACGCCACCATTTTCTTGAGCCACTAAAAACACGTATCTCTTTGAGTTATCCGAGTATCTTATAAAGATTCTTTTCAATCCTATAGGACCCAACTTGCCGAATCAGCTGACATTCTGATACGTGTATGCTGCGCAACCCCAAGGTCGCAGCCTGGTAAGATCCACCACTTTACCAATCAGTCCACAACTCATATGGTGTTGTGTCTACTGATTTTGTAGGTACACGGTTTACTACATGTGTAGCAGTCAATAAGGCATCACCCCAAAAAGAGATCGGAAGTTGAGCTTGCGACATCATGGTTCTTACCATGTCCAAGAGTGCACGAACCGGGCCCGAACCGAATTTTCTAGACCAAACCGGACCGAAATTGACTGAACCGAACTGAATTTTCAAAACCGAATTCAAGTCAATTAAAATAGGGAGGCCAAGTTTTAAAATTCAAATGTTTTTGAACCCCATAGGCCTACATAGTGCTCAAGGGTTGATAACCTTTATGTCTTGTTTCGATTATGGGGATGGATCTCAGAGATATATGTTTTTGGGACTGGATTAATTAGTGGGCTGAATTACAATTGTTTATTATTCAATATATATGTTTATGCATGATCATAAATGTTGTCTTGACTAAGTTAAGCTAGCTGGATAATGCATATTGGGGGCGGAGCCCTGGTTAAATATATGGAATGCGCACTAGGATAGACATGCTGTGATGGTTGAAAATGCCTAGGATTCATGTCTAGAATGTTGCGTGATTGAATATAAGCATGAATTGCAAATCAACTCCTAATGTTTAAAATTATTTTAAAACCGAAAACCTGTCGTCAAATGTGTATGATGGATATGAATGTTGCATGTTTGACACGTATGTTAGAATGTTGAGGATGTAGCCACATTTTATAATTTACTCGGAAAGTAGAATTATATATGCCAGCATGAGTCCCTCGGAACATTAGACACATGACGCGTAAGCATGAGTGTGGTTTGTATGATGAATGTTACTGGCATATGATAATTTCCGTGGATAGTAGAATTATATATGCATGAGTGAATTCATCGGAATATTTTTCCAATATAAAAAAGGGCCTTGGGAAAGCCAAGATCGGGTATGCCTGTTTTAAAATCCTTGTTCCGGTAATTTGCGATTAAAACCATTTTAACAGACTGATCTATTGGATAGAAGACGACAACAATGTGAACTTTTTCACAGCCATCTTCCATTGGTTTACTGGTGGTCGGTTGGTTTAGATGACTGAGGAATCATTATTTGTCGGATTCTATCTTGATAGATATTTGATGTATGCAATTCTTTCTCAAAATGTTATTGTCTCCCTGATTTTGTATTATCATCAACGTGTTTAGTAAGGAATAACAACATAGATGACATCATCTTTTTCTAATGAGCTTTTGATTGAGACGAACTACAACTCGTGGAGCATGCGCGTCTATGCACTGTTGGAGGATCATGGCCTTGTAGGTCATATAGAGAAATCCACGAGCTGCCCAAATGCTGGTCTAACCAAAGACCTAGCATATGCCCATTTCCAATGGGAGCAAGATGAGCCAAGGAGGTATTGCTGTCTGAGATGTCTCAGGGTTTCCATGACATGTATAAGGATGTTCTGATTACAAAGGACATCTGGGATGCTCTCTTCCTGAAATATGGAAATGGCATAGCAATAATCTTGCACCCTCTTATACCAACAATGGAAGAAAGCTTAAACAGCTACAGCAAGAGTGTGCTTGAAAAGGTACACGACCTCCTTGGAATGCTGAAACCACTGGAAGAGAAAGGTCAGGTGGGTGAATGGGATAAAATTCAGGCCATCCTCGGGGTTCTCCCAAAGTCTTGGAGAGCAGCGAAGGCTTTACTGATTGCCAATGGTTTCGTGCTGGATCTTGCATCAGGCCTGAAATTCATCGAGATGGAACAAATTCGACAGAAACCAATACCGGTACATAATGGGCAAGGGAAGAGAAAGAGGATGAACAAAGGAAAGAAACAACAGGCTGTCGAAGGTAAAATATTGACAAAACCTAAACCAGGCAATCTCCAACTAAAATCAGAGACAGTCCGTGGGAACTCCAGTCCACGCTGAATAGGCGAAGGAACAGGGTCCAGCAAATTGCATCCTGAAAAGGTATGCAACGTTGGTTATGTAATGAAAGCTCTAGTTTCGACCACTATCATGTTAACTGACTCAAATCCTTCTTGGATTCTTGACTCAGGTGCAACGTGTAAGCATAGGGTGATGGGCACCGTAATTAGTAGCGAATAATATGTATAGTTTACCTAAGGAAATTAGGTACATGTCACATTAGGGTAATTGGGCTAGACCCAAATCCCAATTGACATGAGAGGCCCAAAATATGGGCCTCCCTTATACATGGCCGGCCGAAACTTGTAGGAAGGGCAAAGTGGACTTTTGTCCACTTTGCTCCTCCTATAAATACATAGTGCTAGGGGATTTTTGGGTTAATCACTATTTCCTCATTATAGTGTTTTAGAGAGAAAAACCCTTCACCCCACACTGTGTTTCGGCCGAACCACACTACTCACCTAAGGTGTGCCAATTTGCCTTCGAGCAAATACTCCGAAGATTTGTCCCCTTGCTAATAATCGATCAGAGGCTTTGCTGTGGAGCTTACCGCGTAGGACTTCTTTAACAAGAACCTCTACGGGTTCCGACCGGAGGATCGTGAACTCCCTCCTGCAAAGATCTTGGGTCTACGGAGAACTGTAAAGGTATGTGCGAATTTCCGCTGCGTAATTTTGATTACTAGTATGTACCATGTTTTAAGTATCCGTAGTGATTACTCCCAGTAATCTAACAGTGGTATCAGAGCCGATTTTAGGAGTTCATGATTTTGATAAATTGATGATCTTAAAATTTAAAGATGAAAACCAGAAAATTTTAAAAAAATTTCTTCTTAAATTTTTTTGATTTTTAAAGTTGTTGGTGAATCAGAAATTTTTATGATGTTCATGGTTAATTTGATGTTCATGATCTCCAAGAAAAAGGTGATATTTATCAAAATCAAACATTGGATTATAGATCTTATTAAAATGTGATCTTGAAATGTGACCAGTTGTTCCCAATATGTGTTTGTTCCGAAATTACAAGGTAAAATTTTTAATTTCTAGGTCACCAAGTAGAGAAATTTCGACGCATATTTTAAAATTATATTATTTACCATATTTTAATTTTTAATCAAGGTAACAATATATCAATAATTGGGAACATTATGATAGATTCACATTAATATATAGAAATATATATAACTATCAATATCTAAATATTTTATAGGTTTATAGATATTATTGATAGATTTAGTTGCCTAAAAGATTGAGAAAATATATTGTCAGTATATTTGTTACCCTATTTAAGATATTGACAATAAATAAATATATATTAATATATAAGCCGAATTTTACATATATATATATATATATATATATATATATATTGTTGATTGATTTAATCTTGAAAATAGGATCTTGGCAATAAATATATATATGTTATGATGTTGGCCGAAATATATATATATATATATATTTAATATTGGAAATTATTTTATATAATTAATGTTACTTGGTGGCTAAGTTAAATATTTTTTGACTTTAAAACCCTACTTGGGCCACAAGTAAACATTTCGGCCCAACCTTTTAAATTTTAATTATTGGGCCGGTCCAATATGTCAAACCGGGACGAATTTAAATCGAACCGGGTTTTATCACCGAAATTAAGTAGATCTAACCGAACCGGTTTTGTGTGTTGAACCGAACCAAACCCTATTTTATTGGACCGATTCGGACCGAACCAGATTTTAAAATTTAAAACCGGACCGAACCGAACGGGAATTACCGGACCGAACATGATTGTTAGATATCTGTCCAATTCGGGTTCGTATTTACATTTCGGCCTCGTAAAATATCCCAAAACCCGTAAAAAATACCCTTTTGCGGACACACAAGTCTAAAACGGTCTGAGATACGCGCAATTCCCGGGCCGAAGGACTTCCGGATTGCCCTAAGGCGATTCGGACCAGTCCAGATTGCCTAAGGCAATCCAGACCGGTCCGGATTGCCAAGAGCAATCTGGACCGGTCCGGATTGCCAAGAGCAATCTGGACCGGTCCGGATTGCCAAGAGAAATCCGGACCGGTCCGGATTGCCAAGAGAAATCCGGACCGGTCCGGATTGCCAAGAGCAATCCGGACCGGTCCGGATTGCCAAGAGCAATCCGGACGGGTCCGGATTACCGTCTTTCTCCGCGCTCATCCCGATTATTTTTGCCGATTGCGAGATGTCGGTGCACGCATAGTCCACCTTGGTGACGGTATACGTATTTCCACATACCGACATCAAGCCATTCAAAACTGAGCATGATCCTTAGGTTCCCTATAAATAGGGGCCTAGGTCTCTCATTTTGGACAATTCCCTCACTTTTGGAGTTGAAATGCTATGACTTCTCTCTAAGGCTTTCTCTCTTTAGAAATGCTAACTTGAGCGTCGGAGTGGGCCAAACCAGCATTCCCCCCTCCCACGCTGGTTACTGCCCCTCGAGCAGGACCCGAAGATCAGGAGCTCAAGGTCGAGGACCGGGAATTCAGCTCGGTGATTGTGTATTAAGGATTGCGGTGTTCCCGTCCTTATACATATATCTCGAGCCCGATCGTGAAGGAAGAAGCCTGTTCGTGAAGGAAAAAGCCCAAAACTGCCCAAGTGGTGAAGCGAACACAACATTTGGCGCCGTCAGTGTGATTCAAACAAAAAGCCATTCCGCACCGTGAGCTATGACTGGAAGACGACCAAAGAAGGCGGGTGCAGACAAGCCGAAGCCGACAAGAAACCAACCAGGACGTTCTCACGTTCCAGATATAGGATCCACCGCCTTATCCGTGCCAGCCGCAAACGTGCCTTCCGCACAGCACGATCCCGAAGTTCAGAATAATGCATTAGCACACGAGTGCAAGCGAAGGACGGGGATCAATGAAGAGTTCACATACGGGATGCCAGCCAACAAACAGAAGCAGGCAACAAGTCAGTAGGATCATTTGCACGTGCATAAAGACATGTTCGCTACATCCTCCATGCCAACAAGCAGCATGCCTTCCGCACAGCATGGCCTTAAAGTCCAGAATACAGCATACATTGCATCCCATCCGGAAAAGATGGCAAGCGTACATATGATCCATGAAGACTTTGATGTTGAAAGCGAGAAGCCATACGAGCAAGAAGTGTACGTTGTAAAGACAATGCACAAATCCCATGACACCAACATGGAGTATGTCGACATAAAGGATGTCGCCTTTGAAGATATCATTGATTTTTCATCAATGGACAAGGAGCACATTGCGTACCACGACGCCTTGCCCATAACCACGCAGAAGCCGACAAAAAATCAACTTGGATCCTCCCACATGCCTGTTACCACATCCAATGCCTTCTTCATGCCAACAAGAAATGCATCCTTCGCACAGTACGACCAAGGAGTCCTCCAATACAAAGGTGTCAACCCACCATCACCTGTCACTCCCACCATGATGACCGCGCTCGAAAGAGCTGCTTGCATTCCGAAAGATGTTAAGGAACCAAGGATATGCCCCGCCACCACCACCTCTACCTCCAATCAATAGAAAAGTCGGGGAGACAAGAACAAAGTCCCAAGTCACAAGTCATCAGGACACACTGCACCAAAGAGTAGGGGGGCAATGCACTGAAGGTACCTTCCAGTACCAACAACCAAGGCAAGGAGCTGCACGCTCATACAATCTGTATGTGATAGCACAACACCAAAAAGGAACATGGAAACAACCTCAAACCTCCCGCTCAAAAGTTCACAAGGAAGATTCTTCCACGAGGACAAGCCAAGACGATGCTGACACCTGTCACAAGGATGGACGAAAAAAACCTGTTAATGACGATGATGTCCCAATCACGGGACTTACAACAAGAACCTTGAAGGCAATAATTGATGAAAAGATAGACGCTTCCTGGGAAAAAAGACAACCGCAACAAAAGAGGCCATTCCAGTCAGACGTCCAAAGGCTCAAAAACACCAATCTCGCCAAATGTGTTCCGTTGAACACACCGCTGTTCGTCATCTTGAAAGAGATAAAGAAGACCAAGCTGTGGAAAAAGCCCTCCAATTTCTGCAAGGGCCCATTGGGAAAAGATGAAAGCAAATGGTGTGAAAATCACGAAGTGTATGGCCATGAGACGGAAAGCTGTGTTGAATTAAGGTTTCATGTAAATAGCTTAATCTTAAAAGGAGAAATGAAGAAGTATATCGACCAAGGCAATAAGCATCAAAAGAAGCCTCATGTGAAGCCTTCAGGAAAAGGCAAAGGAAAAGAAAAGGAGAATGATAATCCATCTATCGCCAAGCGCCGGAAAAACAACGTCGTTCATGGAACCAATTATGACGGCTTGTACAATCCTTGGAGCATGAAGGTGGAGAAAACAAATTTCAAACTTCCGGAAAACAAACTTCACCGACCACTGGAGCCAATGACTGCCTTCCTTAGCAAGAACGTTGAAGAATGATGCAAGCACCATAAAACTGGGGGGCATGGCACCAACATTTGTTCATCCCCAAAGGAGGAAATTGAAGAGCTCAACACGCTAGATGCACTAAGGAACTATGTGGCACGTGGCAGAATCAACTTGCCGACAAATCACCTATGAAGACGTCAAACACATCATCAATCCCTTTATCTCCATTTTTTGCATATCTACTTTAAGTCTTCTTAGATTAAGTACAACTTATGTTTATTAGCCTTAGTACTTTTCAAAAGGAGCGATCAGTAGACGCCTTTCTATAATCCGTTGTACGAACTCCAAATATCTAATAAAGGTTAAATCTACTTTCGTAGGTACATTATTATATCATGCATACTACCTTGGAATAACGCCAAGTAACAACTACGCACATATTAATTGCGTCAACAACATAAGCTATCGCACTAGGAACAACAAACGGTTTAGGCCATAAAACATCCCCCATGCAACGGAGCCAAAAGCATTCTATACGCACAAGACTAAAAATCGCGCCGCAATAATAAACAAGACATTACCCAAGTGACAACGTTATCAACATTGTGGAAGATAGGAATTCAGGATACACTCCTATGTTATACGCACGCATATGTCAAACCCATCATGAAAAAAGAGTTAGAGAATTATTTCCAACATCCAGCAAGTTTACCCTTGTTAAGAACACAAGAAGAATCGTACCACTCAAAACGTACGCCGACAGCAAAACCTAATCTTCCGACAAAACAAAGGAGAATATGAGGATTCCACCAGTACAACATCTCTTAACCATATGCACAATCGTCAAACAGATACAACCTCGGGAAGAGTCACAAGTGTATGAAGAAACACATCAAATAAACCCAGGCCCCTTGAAAGTGAACACATGAAGCATACATCACAAAGCCAGCACATTAATTCAACACCGCGCAGTTCGTAATAGGAGAAGGAGAGCAACAACTCCAAATCGGCGTTCCGTTCGTGATTGCAGAAAAGCTTGACACATATAATGGAATCCTAGGGTATACAACCGTGAACAAGGGGGGTATGATAAGCGCCAACATCACACCAAAAGATCAAGTTTCCAACAAAAGGCAGGAATTGGTGAAATAAAGGGAGATCAGCAGCTATCAAAAGACTGCTACAAGGTTGCACTCTAACATAATGTTAAGACAAACAATAGCGGAATCCCCGTCATTGATGTAAACCCAAGGGTAGATCATGCACGTCCTGCTCTTGTTGAAGCATTACAAGAAATCAAGATAAATGAGTCAGAAAGGATGGTCCGAGTAGGCGCATCACTGTCAGAAGATGAAGTAATAAAAACCATCAGGAATCAGCGGTACGACTGCCAAGCGACTTGGGGGGCACCAAGCTGACAAGTGCTCAGCATTCCACCGAAGTGAAGAAACGAATAATTGCAAGAACACGCGGCACCATTCTTCTAAAAAGGAAACACCAAGCAATGATCATACTTAGGAATGTACATCATGCTAAGGAGGCATCAACGCGTATCATCTAGAGGACGCATACAATAATGCATAAGTCACTGTTCATACCGACATATTCACAATCACATATAGCGAGTGATACTTAGAAAAGCTACGCTCCCAACATATGCGCACCTGTCATGATCCGCACCTATCGCGTCCGCACTTAGGGAAGTTTCCTACGCAAACAAGGAATCCTCGTACATACATGTCGACAAGTGAAGAATATTTTCTAAGTGTTTCCATGTACGTACATACATGTCGACAAGGGTGCATGTCGACAAGTGAAGAATATTTTTTAAGTATTTCCATGTACGTACATACATGTCGACAAGGATGCATGTCGACAAGTGAAAAGTATTTTCTAAGTATTTCCATGTACGTACATACATGTCGACAAGGGTGCATGTCGACAAGTGAAAAATATTTTCTAAGTATTTCCATGTACGTACATACATGTCGACAAGGATGCATGTCGACAAGTGAAAAATATTTTTTAAGTATTTCCACGTACGTACATACATGTCGACAAGGATGCATGTCGACAAGTGAAAAATATTTTCTAAGTATTTCCATGTACGTACATACATGTCGACAATGATGCATGTCGACAAGTGAAAAATATTTTCTAAGTATTTCCATGTACGTACATACATGTCGACAAGGATGCATGTCGACAAGTGAAAAATATTTTCTAAGTATTTCCATGTACGTACATACATGTCGATAAGGATGCATGTCGACAAGTGAAAAATATTTTCTAAGTATTTCCATGTACGTACATACATGTCGACAAGGATGCTGTCGACAAGTGAAAAATATTTTTTAAGTATTTCCATGTACGTACATAACATGTCGACAAGAATGCATGTCGACAAGTGAAAAATATTTTCTAAGTATTTCCATGTACGTACATACATGTCAACAAGGATGGATGTCAACAAGGGGAGAATATTTTCTAAGTGTTTCCATGTACATACGTACATGTCGACAAGGATGGATTGCATGCATCAAGTAGCTAGTATCAACTTCTACACAATGCCTCCTAAGCATTCCTACGACGCTTATCGACAAAGTTCATACGACGATATCTATGGTAACAAGCATTAGAAATTGTTAAAATATTTTCTAAGTGTTTTAGCATGTTTGCAGACAATGACCGACAATCTATACATGATACTCAACGTACATTGCCTAAGCTATCATCATCAACATACAACCAGTAACGGCCATGTACGTACAACTACCGATCATCAACATCGAGCATACTAAAGCAACGACTAAGGCATGGAAAAACATGTCGGCAATGAACACTATGCATAAGGGAAGTATAACGATTCATTTACACTCTTTTAAAATTTTCAGCACTTAGAAAAGTTTTGGCCGATTGGGGGCAAAGTATTCTAATGCATTTGATCAAACACCTTGTATGCATGCTAAGATAACTAGGTAGATAGAAATTTCAAGATTGAATCAAGGCCAAAAGAAATCACGAATTGTCCAACCATATATGGAATTGAGCTCACCAACACGAAGCAAGTCCGAATTGACACGTGCCATGCCGAAATCCGATTGATATCAACAATGATGTGTCTACTCCAAATCTATGATCTCAAAAGTTTCATCTTCATCAAGAATAGAGAGCTTCTTGGAGATTTATCTATGAAGGATATAAGATAATGAGTATTCTCTCTCCTAATTTTTACTAATAGTGTCTACACCATGTGCTAAGGATTAAACTTTCATATATTTTCATATAAGTCCTTAGCAACCTTTACAAGCATCTTTGCATCTCTCCTATGTTCATATTGCATATATACTACACAATGCTTCATGACACACTACACGTAATTATTATTACACATTACGTACATAGATTTTATCATGCACGATTCTTATTTATGATCGTTACATGATTATTTTTATAATCTAAGTATGAATCTCATATTTATATCATGTCTCACATTTACACCATACTTCATGTTTGCATCATACTACGTGCTTGCACCATTTACTATGTTTACATCATGCTCAATGTTGACAAGCATGCTCTCCAATTTCATATTATTCTAAGTGTTTTGCTTATTGCATGATTACGTCATCCGTTTACTATGTCATCATCTATATGTTGACAACATGTTATATGTTTACATCATGTACCATGATATCATCACGTTGCATGATTCTTTATTATTACAAGTATTTCATCCATTATATGATATTAAGAATATAGTTGCATGTCGTTGTACGCATATTGTCCGTTACCCTAACCTTGTAAACAGATTACGTACGTACGGCGGAAAATTAAAAGTTGGTCGAATTTATGATCTCAACATTCGAATTGACAATCAGGCCACCCCTGAGGTCAGTACCGAACCTAAATTGGACGAATATCTTATATTTGAAAAGAGTCAAGCACGGGTTTTGAACCACTACTTGACTCGGGGGCAAGTGTTAGATATCTGTACAATTCGGGTTCGTATTTATATTTCGGGCCTCGTAAAATATCCCAAAACCCGTAAAAAACCCTTTTGCGGACACCCAAGTCTAAAACGGTCCGGGATACGCGCAATTCCCGGGCCGAAGGACTTCCGGATTGCCCTAAGGCGATCCGGACTGGTCCGAATTGCTCAAGGCAATCCGGACGGTCCGGATTACCGTCTTTCTCCGCGCTCATCCCGATTATTTTTTCCGATTGCGAGATTTCGGTGCACGCATAGTCCACCTTGGTGACGGTATACGTATTTCCACATACCGACATCAAGCCATTCAAAACTGAGCATGATCCTTAGGTTCTCTATAAATAGGGGCCTAGGTCTCTCATTTTGAACAATTCCCTCACTTTTGGACTTGAAATGCTCTGACTTCTCTCTAAGGCTTTCTCTCTCTAGAAATGCTAACTTGAGCGTCAGAGTGGGCCCAACCATCATTTCCCCCTCCCACGCTGGTTACTGCCCCTCGTGCAGGACCCGAAGATCAGGAGCTCCAGGTCGAGGACCAGGAATTCAGCTCGGTGATTGTGTATTAAGGATTGCGGCGTTCCCGTCCTTATACATATATCTCATGCACGATCGTGAAGGAAGAAGCCTGTTCGTGAAGGAAAAAGCCCAAAACTGCCCAAGTAGTGAAGCGAACACAACAAGGATTTTCTGGACCGAACCGAACCAGACTAAAACGAACCAAAATATACTGAACCGAACCGTGTTTACAAAACTGAATTCAAGTCAATTAAAATAGGGAGGTCATGTTTAAAATCCAAATGTTTACGAACCTCTTAATGGACTACACAGTGCTCATAGGGTTGTTAACATTTATGCCTTGTTTCGATTATGGGGATGGATCTCGAAGATACATGTTTTTTGGGACTGGTTAAATTAGTGGGCAGAATTGTAATTGTTTATTATTCGATATATATTTATGCATGATTAGAACTGTCGTCTTGACTAAGTCAAACTAGCTGGATATTGCATTTTGTGGGCGGAGCCCTGGTTAAATATATGGTATGCGCACTAGGATAGACATGTTGTCATGGTTGGAAAAATGCCTAGGATTCATGTTTAGAAGTTTGTGTAATTGAATATAAGCATGAATTGCCAATCAGCCCCAAATGTTTAAAATGATTTTACAATCGAGAACCAATCGCCAAATATGTATGATAGATGTTAATTGTCATTTTTGACACGTATGTTAGAATGTTGAGGATGTAGTTGCGTTTGGTAATTTACTTAAAAGTAGAATTATGGACGCAAGCATGAGTTCTTCGGAACAGTAGAAGCATGACGCATAAGCTGAGTGTGGTTTGTATGATGAATGTTACTGGCATATGATAATTTACATGGATAGTAGAACTATTTATTTATGCATGAGTGAATTCATCAGAATGATTTTCTAAAACAAAAGGACCTTGGGAAGCTAAGATCGGGTATGCTTATTTTAAAATTCCCGTTCCGGTAATTTGCGATAAAAAACCGTTTTAAAAGACTGATCTATTGGATTGAAAACGACGGTAATGTGAACTCTTTCACAGCCATCTTCCATTGGTTTACTGGTGGTCGGTTGGTTTAGATGACTGAGTAATCATTATTTGTCAGATTCTATCTTAATGGATATTTATATGTATGAAATTCTTACTCAAAATGCTATTGTCTCCCTAATCTTTGCATAATCATTGATGTATTAGTCATGGCTGCGATCAGCAATGTTATCTCCCAAATGAATAGGGGGGGTAAGATTAAATAGCAACAATTATAAGATCTGGAATAAGTGCGCAGGGATGGTAATCACTGAAATGAGAGGTTTTGAGCACTTATCGAAGCAAGTC
Source organism: Clarkia xantiana subsp. parviflora (assembly GCA_036873135.1). NCBI lineage: Eukaryota > Viridiplantae > Streptophyta > Magnoliopsida > Myrtales > Onagraceae > Clarkia > Clarkia xantiana. The sequence continues at coordinate 36,348,298 of JAPTYO010000010.1, read as the reverse complement.
AGACCGGAGGGAAATCTCACGGACGAACTATAGAAATTCCATGATGAATGGGATGCAAAGATCAGGAAATTCGTTCGGCCTTGTTGTCACTGCTTGAGGATGACATACTCTATGGATATGATCATTATGAGTCTGCCATGGACCTACGGGACGGTCTTAAGGCAGGGTTTGGTGTTTACACCACAGCTTAGAAGCGTTCGTTAAACATCACTTTAGAATCATACAAGATGAATCCCAAGCATACAATGAAGGAGCATATTAGACATATGTCTAACATGCCTGCTGAGCTCAATGAGGCAGGAGAAATCCTGACCGACGAACAGAAGGTCCAATGCGTGATCCGACCCTTGCCTAACTCTTGGAATAGCATGAAAGTTCACCTTACCCATGCCACTCAACTCGATGATCTCGAGGAAGTGCGAGTTCATCTCGAACTTGAAGAGGATCGTCTCAAGGCTGAAAAGCCGAGAGCGGAAATGCATCTTGCATCCTCGTATCCAGTTGAGCAAAAGGGTAAGAGCAAAGAGAAAAGGAAAAGGGCTTAGGTTTAAGGCTAATAAACCTTTGTCTCCAAAACCTCAGAAGAAATTCAAGCGAAAGCAATTCGCAGGCAAGAAAAGGCAAGCAAAACAAACACGTATAGAGGAAACTCGAACGTGATTTAGGTGAGGCGTGAAATGACACCTTGCTATTGCCTGTACCAATCCTCCCAAGGTACGTGCTGAAGAATAATGACAACCTCATAAATCTTCAAGGACTCTTATTTCTCGAGAGTAATTCAATTTATTTTTATGGATTACAGAACCGAAAAGGAGAACAAGCACAAACCCGAGGAAATTGCCCCGAAGATATAAAGATTGAATGAAAGACTTTATCTTTATTTGCCTTGCTAAATGAACCTCTTCTTGATTTTCGGTACAAGATGCATGATAATAATAATGTTCCTTAAAAAACAGGAAACACTTATTTTTGAGCATATAACAAATGCTCGGTCATAGTATTGATTACCATTCATCAAGCTATTCGATCTTTTTAATTAGCTGTTTGATGCATTGCTTATATATTGTTTATATCTTTCTTTTTAAATTACTCCATTGAATGAAATAAACTGTAATGATAATCATGTGCGAAACTGATTGGATTAAATTAAAATTAAATTCAGAAACGAATTAACCAAGGGTTAAAACTAGAGATAGTTGCCCCTCGTGCAAGTGGACCTCGAAAGAAGGAACACATCGTTTCAAAATATGAATTTAATAATGAAGTGTTTAAATAATGATGTGCTGAATAATCATTTGCATTCCCTCGAGCATAAGACTTATTGATGACATTTACATCGGTATGAAGTAGGCTACATGAGCTACCGCGGCCTTGTAAAAGCATCAACTGACACGGTGAAAATCTAAGATGTTCAGTTCGGAGATGGGATAAAATCTCTGAAATAAGTCGGCAAACGAAGAAGGGTCGAAGTCAGTTAAATGATTTTCCTTACAGACGCCTTGAACGATAAGTCGGGCTAGGCATTTAAATTAAATGACACACTTCTAGAAGCTCAGTTCATAAACGTAATGTTGGAGTCATTCTATCAAACGTTCCCTACAGTATGATGAAAGATGATTCACATGTATGTAGAACTGCGTTCCAATGAATCGGTAAGACACGCCGCCATAAGAAGCTAAAAAATGATGGTGAGTTAAATCATATCATTATGCGACATTAAAATGCGCAACAAACAAGTATTTAGGATAAGAGTTCGAATTCTACTCTTAGAAAATACATGTTTAAAGCTTGAGGTAAATGGTGTCGTGGTCGAACATGAGACATTACATCACTTAGAGGGCAAATTTTCCAAATGCCTGGACAGTTTCAATCTATGTAGTCATGATCAAAACAGAGCAGGATATTAATGACAATCAGGTCCCACTTAATTCAAGCGGGAGAGATTTAAACCAGCAACACACGTGAATGACATGGTAAATGAGAATGGGGACAATTTCATAGTAAATCCAGTGGGAGGAATTGACCCTACCACACGTAATCACTGTTGTTGTTGAGACGAATCAAGTTGCACCGTATAGTCAAAATTGCTGAACCAGGAATGACGCAGCTACCTAAACTACCCCATTATTTCCAGTGGGAGTGATCCAACCAAACTTGGTTCCGGATTCTTGTAATCAAGGAATGAATCTCGGAAATAAAACCCCGAGACCAAGAGGTTGCCAAAAGAAAGTTGTAAGTCGGGGTTCTAGCACTGCCCTCGTTCCCAAAGGAAACGATTCTCCGATAAGAAGCATTGTTCCGAGTGGGAGGATTGTTCCCAATAGAAATGATGCTACGATAAGAAGCGTTATTCCGAGTGGGAGAAAAGACCAGACTAATAAATGGGACTAGTAATGCCTAGACGAAAGTCAAAGGCATCAAACTTCTCTCAAGAAGTATCCCATCGAGAAAGGTGAAAACCTCACTAAAACTGTTGGCATGCATTGGAAACACCTCAAGTGGAGAAATGGAGGAAAATAATAAAAGAGAGAGATCCCCTTAAATAAATCCATTATAGTCTATAGTTGATTTACCTGCTAACCACAGGCGCACAAGGATATGGTGAGCCCTAAAAGAAGGCTCACCACTGATGGAAAAAGTCGGAAAACCCGACTCATTGTGAAAGGACTTACCCATTTTCACGGAGTGGACTTTGACAAGAGAAACACGCTGACTGTGCGTGAAACCACGGTTAGGGCCATTTACGGTCCTGGTCGCAAGTCTCGATCTCGAGCTGCACCAAATGGATGTTAAGACTGCATTCCTCCACGTAAACCTAGAGGAAGAGATCTACATGGAGCAACTGGAGGGTTTCAATACTCCTGGTAACGAACGTAAAGTTTGTAAACTCCAAAGGTCCATCTACGGTCTTAAACATTCGTCACGACAATGGTAGCGCAGATTCCATGAGGAAATCGTAGGAAACGGATTCGTGAATCTTCAAGAGGATCCGTGCGTGTATTATAAGACTTCTGGGTCTAAGTAAGTCATCTTAACCTTATAAGTGGACGACATACTCATTTTCGTAAACGACGTGAGTTCTATGAACAAGTCAAAGTCATGGTTGGCATCTGTATTTGAGATGAAAGACATGGGAGAGGCCACGTACATCTTGGGCATTAAAATTGCTAGAGATCGGGCTACCCGGAAATTTTGTCTGTCTTGAGAAGCGTATATCAACAAGCTATTGAAAAACCCGTGGGTACGCCGGTGGTGTTTGGGTGCGCACTGTCAAAATGTGACAGCCCCAAGAACCTGGCAGAGCATGAACAGATGAAGGGTGCGGAATGTTTAAGCATGGTTGGTAGTTTGATGTATGCCATGCATTGCACCCGTCTGGATATCTGTTACGCCGTGGGCCTAGTAGCACGTTTTCAATCAAATCCTGGCTTTCAACATTTAAAGGCTATAAAACGAATAATTCGTTATCTGAAAGGTACTGCCGACTATGGCCTGTGCTATGAGGCAAGAAGTTAAAATTGACCGGTTACAGTGACACCGACCATGGTGGCGATCTGGATGATCGTAAGTCCACCACAGGGGGAGTGTTCCTCCTTGCTAAAGCCGTCATTTCATGGACGAGCAAGAAGCAAGCCTGTGTCGTGCTGTCCACGTTGGAATCGGAATTCTTAGCTCCTCTAAGAATGCATTGGAAGCAGTCTGGCTGAAAAGGCTTCTTACTGCGTTGCTTGATGGTGACGTCGAGAGTAAACATGTGAAGGTGTTCTCTAACAGTCAAGCAGCCATTGCGGCAGTGAAGAATCCGAAGTACCATAGTATGACCAAACACATTGATGTGAAATATTTTTATGCTAAATCTATGGTAGAAGACAATATAATCACTATGGAATACTTGTCCACTGATAATATGATTGCGGACCCATTAATTAACCACTACGCAGGGAGATATTCGAAAAACATGTACAACTACTTGGATTGCGTAGGGTTTAGTGGTGGCATGTATCTGTGATAACAGTTTGATATTAGAGAGTTACATTTTGTAACAGAAAGAATTGCAACTGAGTTTATGATCAATCGACTTCATAATTTTTTTATTACATTAAGTTTTCGGTCTATAAATTAAGTCGTAGGAGGACGCAATCCTCTGCCAAAACGATGTCGAATGTGGGCCTTACCTCGTCACACAGGTACAGTCGTCTTGTGGTGGATGAAGGCCTCTATTAAGCAAGGATGGCTAAGAATCAGAGGGATAAACCTGATTACGCAGAATGATTATCTCAATGTCGAAGTAACTCGACACGATCTTAGTTTTGCAGATCGTCGTGATGAACTTAGTTCGTCATTATTCCACATTCTGGGCAAGATGAAAATCTGTGATAGCATGATTGACATATCCCATTCCTGTTGACCCAAAAGGTTCAGGTATGCTATCAACGCGTGCTTCATACTACGCGTGCCACGTTCGACCACGGGGTCACAGATCGGTTGTGCTAGGAAGAAATCCTTGTTATTCTGGCGGGCACATACTTCTTCACCTCGAGCATGTGACTGATCCCGGGAGCCTTATGAAGAGGCACCCAATTATCCTCATGCACTCGTAACTCATACCTATGGTCAGGCTCTACGCTTACTTCCCGGCGTACGAGCGTAGTGCTGAACAAAAAGGCCCAGTGACCACGTGTTTGGAAACCGGTTGGGTTTGACTAAGGGTATGAGTGATGGGGATGGACAAGATCACCTGTAATTCACCGACTCTTGTATTCACTAGGTGGCCACTAACCGGATATTAGTTGAAGGTTGTGAATACTTGTACATGTGCCTTGGAGAAGTATTCCTATGTGGAAACTAGACAAATGGAGAATTATCAGTTGACCCAGGATACAGCGCGGTACAATACATAAATGCTGTTTATAACATGTTGATTGGAGAAAAGGGAATCAACGCGCAGCCTTCGCGGTAGCTTCGTCGATGGTACCGACCAAATAAAAGGCTTGTTCAGGAAGACCATCAAATTCTCCGGAAGGGATCAATTTAAACCCTCTAATGGTTTCTGCTAGACCAACGTATTTCCCCGGGGAACCAGTAAATACTTCTGCTACGAAAAAGGGTTGTGATAAGAAACGCTCAATTTTTCGTGCTCTTGCTACAGTTAAGCGATCCTCTTCGGATAATTCATCCAACCCAAGGATAGATATAATGTCCTGAAGTTCTTTGTAACGCTGTAAGGTTTCCTTTACTCTTTGTGCAGTTTCATAATGTTCGTCGCCAACGATTCGAGGTTGGAGCATAGTTGACTTACTTTTGATGGACATTTAAACGTTCATTTTCAAAATTATAGTGGTCAAAAAAGTCGCTCCGTCTATTCAATATCTTTATGGGGAAAACAAGTACCAAAAAAGATTCAAAATCAGTTTTGTTTATTCAATTTATTGACAATGAATAATAATGAAAGTACGTCTTTTTTTGATGGAATCGGAATAGTTCCCTTCATTCTTATACTACTACATTTGGATGAAATCGAATCGGATGAAAATATTTCTTACTATTCATGCCTGGCAAAAAGAAAGAATTTGAGTAAACGATCCTATTTTCTCCAAGTTCCTTCCTTTCGTTTTCTCCAAGTTCCTTCTTTTTTTGTCTAACTCACTTCCTTTTTTGTTCAACCCTTTGACAACATGAAAAAACCAAAAGCTCAGCCCTCCCTCTCTATCTATCCAACCAAGGGATGGAAGGGCGGAGTCCTTTGACGAACCTTGCGGAGGCTGTAACGTATCGCTTCGACGCCCTGACTCACCCTCCGTGGACGAACCTTGCGGAGCAACCCTTAGAAGTAGTTCGGACGAAAAAGTCGTGCGGCAGGCTGTAACGTATCGCTTCGACGCCCTGACTCACCCTCCGTGGAAGAACCTTGCGGAGGAACCCTTAGGTTTTCGGGGCATTGGATTCTCACCAATGTTTGCGTTACTCAAGCCGACATTCTCGCTTAGGTATGAATATGTTAGATACCTGTGACTCGATTGGTGAAATAGTATCTCTCTCCAAAAAAGCATGTTTTTTTTTGCCGCCGCACAAAGAAAATTTTGTGTTGCGAATGAACAAGATATTGAGGAATTGTCCATACGTAAAATCGAAATTCTGTCGTGTATCCACGATTAATGCAGCCTCAGATGCTTCAATTGGCGATTCTAGTATTGAGCGAAAGGTTACACCTATGTGGGTTATTTATGTATTGCAGGTCAACCCCATTCCATTAGTACCAATAGGTGGCATAGAGGAAGAAGCACTACGCCTAGGAATCAACAACACGAAAACTTTGTTCGAAATTAGACCCTTTCCATCAAGATCGGAACTAATGGAATCACCGTTTCACAGCCGCTCCTCTCCCTCGGGTCGAGTGGCTTTCCGCTCCTCTACAACTACCTTTTGCCCAACATGATCACGAACGAAGACAGAGAATTGCGTAGATAGGAGAGTGTTGAATATTGAGATGAGGTGCTCGGGTAGCCCCTTGAATCAATGCATTAATTTGACGTTGGGGCTAAAACACATTTCGTTTGGCCAATTAGCATACTTTATCGACACTTGCTCTCTAGTTGAGTCCTATGTATGGCAACCATTTCCGCGGGCGCTACAATACTCCTAACAGATGAGTAGCACGATGCCCGTCGTATCCGCCGGTCGCACCGAAAACCTCGTATGAACTATTCGGAAGCAAGGACCAGATTGAAAGAGTGAAATGTTGATGCAAATTTGGACAAAAATACATTAACAGGCACCCTCCCATTCCGGCGAGTTAGAGTTGTAAGCATTCGGTGATGGGCGCCGTAATCGGTAGCCCATAATATGTATAGTTTACCTAATGAAATTAGGTACATGTTACATTAGGGTAATTGGATTAGACCCAAATCCCAATTGACATGAGAGGCCCAAAATATAGGCCTCCTTTATACATAGGCGGCAGAAACTTGTAGGAAGGGCAAAGTGGACTTTTGTCCACTTTGCTCCTCCTATAAATACATGATACTAGGTGATTTTTAGGGTTAATCACTATTTCCTCATCAGAGTGTTTAAGAGAGAAAAACCCTTCACCCCACACATTGTTTCGGCCGAACCACACTACTCACCTAAGGTGTGCCAATTTTCCTTCGAGCAAACACTCCGGAGATCTGTCCCCTTGCCAAGAATCGATTAGAGGCTTTGTTGTGGAGCTTATACCGCGCAGGGCTTCTTTAACAAGAACCTCTACGAGTTCCGACCGGAGGATCGTGAACTCCCTCCTGCGAAGATCTTGAGTCTACAAAGAACTGCAAAGGTATGTGCGAATCTTACGCTGCGTAATTTTGATTACTAACATGTACCATGTTTTAAGTATCTGTAGTGATTACTCCCCGTAATCTAAGACAACGGACCACATAGCCAACGACAAAGGACTGTTCGCCAAGTTTAGACGATTGCCAAAAGATTATAAGAGGATATAAATTGGCGACAACTCACAAGTTGAACTCATAGGAGTATGGAACTGCAAGTTGTCTATGAACAATAGCATGACCATACTACTTAAAAATGTCCTTTTTGCTCCTAGAATCCGTAGAAATGTTGTTTTTGTTTCCGCTCTTATGAATAATAATTACATTTTATCATTTTAGAAGAACTTTATTCGCATAAATAAAGGCAATGTATTCTTTAGGCATGCTTATTCCTCTTATGGTCTCTTTATCATGGATTTGAATGGATGTATAGATTCGAATATACTGTATGATTTATCCTCCAGGGAAGCAAAGATTGACGCGGCTGGATGGCATGCGAGGCTGGGACATATAAGCTATGATAGGGTCCATTCATTAGCCCGAAATGTGAATAAACACACTTACCATGATTTTCTAGCAGGAAAGTCCACCCGCAAACCATTCGAAGAAGCTAAACGAGCCAAGTATCCATTGTAGTTGATTCACTCCGAAGTTTGTGGACCAATGAGTGTAACCGCCAGGAATGGAAAATGATACTTCGTAACTTTCATTGACGACTAAACCCGTTATGGGTTTACACATTTGATTATTCGTAAATCCGAGGCAATAGATTGCTTTAGAAACTTTCTAAACAGGAGCAAAATGTGAAAACCTTACGCATTGATAGAGGTGGAGAATATCTCTCTAATGAGTTTGATAAGTTGTGCAAAGAAAGAGGGATAGCCCGTCAAACGACAATCCCCAACACACCACAGCAAAATGGTGTGGCTGAACGTCGTAATCGAACACTCCTAGACATGGTCAGAACCACGATGTCGCACGCACAATTACCAATCTCCTATTGGAGTGATGCGTTATTAACTGCCACTCATGTAGTAAACCTTGTCCCAACTAAGGCGGTAGACACAACGCCATATGAGCTGTGGCATAGTAGAAAGTTGGATCTCACCAGATTGCGACCTTGGGGTTGCGCGGCCTAAACACATACAACTGACAGCCGTTTTGGAAAGTTAGGACCCAGAGGACTTAAGAGTATCTTTATAAGGTATTCAGAGAACTCTAAAGGTTACATAGTTGTGTCAGCTCAAGAAAATGGTGGCGTGATCGAACATGAATCCAGAGACGTAACTTTCCTTGAGGACGAATTTCCAAGGCTAAGTGAGATTAAAACAGATGAAGTGTTGATTAAACTGGAGCTGGATAACATTGATGATCAGGTCCCACTTACTTCGAGTGGGATATTTGAACCGGCGGCTCAAGTGAATAACATGGTAAATGATAATGGAAACATTTTCATAATAAATCCAGTGGGAGAACCAAACCCTACCACACAAGTCACTATTGCTGCAGGGACGAATCAAGTTGAACCTGATAATCATGTAGCTGAACTGATACCACAACCACCGATACTACCCATTGTTTCCAGTGGGAGTCATCCGACTAACTTGGTTCCAGGTCCTAGTGATCATGGAATTCATCTCGGAGATAGGATCCCGAGACCAAGATGTCGTCCAAGGAAGGTTGTAGGTGAAGGTTCAAGCACTGCCCTTATTCCCAGTGGGAGTGATGCTCCGATAAGAAGCATTGTTCTGAGTGAGAGTACAGTTCAGAATCAAGATGGGGTCAACGAGCCTAGACGTAGTCAAAGGCATAGAACTTCTCCTACGAAGTATCCCATCGAGAGAGGAGAAATCCTCACTCTAACATCTGTTGACGAACCAGTAGCGGTTCAACAAGCGCTGGAAGAACCTCAAGCAAAGGAATGGAGGAATGCAATAGAGGAAGAGATCTCCTCAATGAAAGCCAATTCGGTATGGTCTTGGGTTGATTTACCCGCTGATCGCAGGGCCATAGGAGCTAAGTGGGTTCTTAAATTGAAACTCACTGTTGATGGAAAGGTCGAACGGTACAAAGCTCGACTTGTTGCGAAAGGATATACCCAACTTTACGGAGTGGACTTTGACGAAACATACTCACCAACTGTGCGTTATACCACAATACAGGTTATTCTGGCCTTGGTCGCAAGTCTCAATCTCGAGCTGCACCAAATGGATGTTAAAATCGCGTTCCTCCACGGAAACCTAGAGGAAGAGATCTACATGGAGCAACCGGAGGGTTTCATTACTCCTGGTAATGAACATAAAGTTTGTAAACTCCAAAGGTCCATCAACGGTCTTAAATAATCGTCTCGGCAATGGTACCGCATATTCCACGAGGAAATCGTAGGAAACAGATTCGTGAATCTTCATGAGAGAGGACACGTACATCTTGGGCATTAAAATTGCTAGAGATCGGGCTGCCCGTAAATTATGTCTGTCTCAAGAAGCCTATATCAACAAGTTGTTGAAAAGGTTCAGATTACATGATACCAAAACTGTGGATACGCCGGTGGTGTTTGGGTGCGCACTGTCAAAACGTAACGGCCCCAAGAACCTGGCAGAGCATGAATAGATGAAGGGTGCGGAGTATTTAAGCATGGTCAGTAGTTTTATGTACGCCATGCAATGCACCCGTCCGGATATCTGTTACGCCGTGGGCCTAGTAGTACGTTTCCAATCAGATCCTGGCTATCAACATTTAAAGGCTATAAAACAAATTATTCGTTATCTGAAAGGTACTGCTGACTACGGGATGTGCTATGAGTGCGGGAAGTTAGAATTGACCGGTTACAGTGACGCCGACCATGGGGGCGATCCGGATGATCGTATGTCCACCACAGAAGGAGTGTTTCTCCTTGCTAATGCCACCATTTCATGGACGAGTAAGAAGCAAACCTGTGTCGCACAGTCAACGATGGTATCAGAATTCGTAGCCATCTCCAAGAATGCACAAGAAGCTATTTGGCTGAAAAGGCTTCTTACTGCGCTGCTTGATAGCGATGTCGGGAGTAAACCTGTGAAGGTGTTCTCTGACAGTCAGGCAGCCATTGCGGCAGTAAAGAATCCAAAGTACCATAGTAGGACCAAACGCATTGATGTGAAATACTTTTATGCTAAATCTATGGTAGAATACAATATAATCACTTTGGAATACTTGTCCACTGATAACATGGTTGCGGACCCATTAACTAAACCACTACGCAGGGAGATATTCGAAAAGCATATAAAACTGCTTGGATTGTGTAGGGTTTAAAAGTGGCATGTATCTGTGATAACATTTTGATAATTGAAAGTTACTTTTTGTAAACGAAAGAATTGCAATTGATTTTATGATCTATCGACATCATAATGTTTGAATACATCAGATTTATGATCTATAAAAAAAGTCGTAGGAGGACACAATCATCTGCCAAAACTATGTCGAATGTGGGTCTTACCTCATCACACAGGTACAGTCATCTTGCGGTGGAGGGAAGCCTCTACCAAGCAAGATTGGCTAAGATTCAGGGGGATAAACTTGATTACGCAGGACGATCATCTAGTCTCGAAGTAACTCGACATGATCTTCGTTTTGCAAATCGTCGTGATGAATTTCTTTCTTCATTAATCCACATTCTGGTCCAGATGAGAATCTGCGATAGCATGATTTGACATATCCCATTCCTTTGAACTTAAACGTTCATGTATGCTATCGACGCGTGCTTCATACTGCGCGTGCCGTGTTCGACCACGGGGTCACAGCTCTGTTATGCTAGATAAGAATCCTCGTGATTCTAGCGGGCGCAAACTTCTTCACCTCGAGCGTGTGATTGATCCCGGGAGCCTTATGAAGAGGCATCCATAGTATCCTCACGGACTCAGAACTCATATCTAAGGTCAGCCTCAATGTTCGCTTCCCGACGTACGAGTGTAGTGCTGAACAAAAAGGCCCAGTGACACGTCTGTGGAAACCGGTTGGGTTTGACTAGGGATATGAGCGATGGGGATGGTCAAGTTCGCTTGTGATTCACCGACTCTTGTATTCACTAGGTGGCCACCGATCGGATATTAGTTGAAGGTTGTGAATACTTGTACGGATGCCTTGGAAAAGCATTCCTATGAGGAAACTAGGCAAAAGGATAATTATCAGTTGACCTATGATACAGCGCGACACTATATAAATGTTGTTAATAACAGGTTGCTTGGAGAAAAGGGAATCAACGTTCTGCTGGCGCTACAACACTCCTAAAAGATGAGTAGCACGATGCCCGTCGTGTCCGTCGGTCGCACGGAAAACCTCGTATGAACTATTCGGAAGAAAAGGACGAGATCGAAGGAGTGAAATGTTGATGCAGATTTGGACGACAATACATTGACAAGCACCCTCCCATTCCGGTGAGTGGGAGCTGTAAGCATATGGTGATGGGCGCCGTAAATAGAAGCCCATTATATGAATATGTTACCTTAGTTAATTGGGTACATGTCATATTAGGACATTGGCCCGACCCAAATCCCAATTGACATGAGAGGCCCAAAATATGGGCCTCCCTATGCATAGTGGCCGGCCGAACTATGTAGTTGGGTAAAGTAGACTTTTGTTCACTTTACTCCTCCTATATATATGTGGTGTTAGGGGTTTTATTAGGTTAATGCTTAATCCCTCATTGGAGTGTTTTAGAGATAAAAACCCTCCTTCCAACAAACACCAAGTTCGGCCGAACCTTATCTCACCAAGGGTGTACCAATTTTCCTTCGAGCAAACACTCCGAAGATCCGTCCCTTTCCAAGAATCGATCTGAGGCTTTGCTGTGGAGAATATACCGCGTAGGGCTTCCTTCACAATAACCTCTACTGGTGCTGACCAGAGGACCGTGAACTTCCTCCTGTAAGGATCTTGGGACTACAGACTATTGTTAAGGTATGTGCGAATCTTCAGCTGCTTAATTTTGATTACTAGCATGTACCATTGTTTTAGTATCCGTAGTGATTACTCCCCGTAATCTAACAGTTGTCGTGCGAGGCTACACCGTGGTGGTCTTGGCTGTGGCCACCACGGCTATGCCGCGACCCTAGGGTTCGGTGGAAAATTTCAAGATAAAATTTTACCTCGATTAAAAATCCAAAATCCAATTTTGATAAAAATCACGTTTTTATTAAAAATTCATGAACACCCTATACATGCTCTGATACCATAGTAGGATTCTAGGGGATAAAAAATACGAAACATAACCCCAGGTACATGCTAGGTAAACTAATTACGTAGCGGAAGAGTGCATACCTATTTTGCGATTATGAAATCCGTAGCCCAAGGACTTCACGTGGGAGTTCATGATATGCCGGACAGTTTCCTACAGGAACTCTGGTTAAAGAGAAATCTAGAGGCAATGGTCTCCACAGCAAAGTCTCTTCAATCTGGTTACTGGATGGATCTCCGAGGTGAATTAATTTTCACAATCCGGAACCTACTTGGTGTGTCAAAGAGTTCGGCCGAACCTAGAGTGAAATAGAGAAAGGGGATTTCTTTTCTGACAACTAAAGAGAGAGAGTGACCAACCCCAAGAAATCGCTTACACCACCTGTTTATAAGAGGAGGTGAGAAAAATCCACCTAGGGTTGCTCACCATTATTTTGGCCGAACTAGCCTAATAGAGCCGACCCAATTGGGACGCGCATGGCCATGGGAATTTTGGCCTGACCAGAAATCCATTATGTATCATACCAAAAATTAGACTTAGCATGTTGGAATTATATGAATGGGCTCCTATTACAGCGGCCCATTTACATTAAATGCCAAAAGAAAAGAGACGTCAGCAGTGTGAACTCTTTACACGACCCGCTTCCATTGGTTTGCTAGTGGTCAGTTTGGCTAGATGATTGAGGAATCATTGTGTGTCGCTTCCTATCTCATAGATATCCGATGTAAGCAATTCTTTTCAAAATGTTTTATTGGCACCCTGATTTTTGCAATTGTTTGTAAATGTGTTGGTTTCATTGGATGAAAGAGTGCAATTCTTTATTCCTCGCAATCTTGATAGTTTGTACTATGATGCTTGGAGTAGCTTTGTGAAGTATCTTCTTGATGTTAATGGCATTTATCAGTGTATTGATGCTAGAGTAGAGAGAACGATAACGGATGAATGTGGTATTCCATGCCCCAGAGAAGGGAGGGGGTTCTTTGATGATTTGGAAACTGTTGGATCACGGTTGGAACTCCGGTATGTTCTTGATGGAAATCCAAACTCCTTCGCTCCAAGTAATCCTGCAAGAAGGGTATAGACAGGGCGGTGATCCAGAATCCCTCTCCGATGCTTAAATGAGTATCTCGATGAAACTGGCAAGTATCAGTATGTAAAATGTTCAACGTATCAATCCTGAGGTAACTCCTTCCTTTATATAGGTGAGGAGTCACCTCAGTTACCTGTGGAGATAACTGCCACGTTCCGTTTATCTCGGCATGGCCAGTAGCCCACGTTCCACCATTTCAGGCCACTTCCCCACTATGTTGATAGTGGGCGTATTTCTCGGCCTCGTTCTCTGGTGGCAAGTCCCGACGGATGTCGAGGACTCCAGAGTTATCTCCTTTGGTCACCGCTTGGGACCCCTCGTCATCGGGACAGGGCCAGTACTCTCAGGGATTCAATATCGGGACCTACTTAAAGGCATATCATCGGGGCCTACCTAAAGGCATATCATCGGGGCCTACTTAAAGGCATATCATCGGGAGCGTTCAGCTCGTATGTCGGGACCGACCTTGTCGAGACCTCTCGTATTGGTCTTCTGAGCCTCTTTTGGGGCCCAGTGGGCCTACTTTGCCGTTTAGTCGCCGTTAATGGGCCTGACGGCTGTATCGAAACCCATCATTTGCCCCCAAGACCCGAGAGACTTATAGTTCGTCATGTCTTCCAACTTCGGACCTTTCGACATTCCGAGGATAACCACCGAATCCGAAATGATTTCTCGATTACTCACCTATTAAATGCGATGAGTGATGAAGTGACGGCTTGAGTGCCCGTGCCTGCTTTTCTGAAAAAGTGCTTTATAGTCGTTTTGTCCCTAGTGTTTCGACGATTCAGGTTGAGGCGCTTCATCTTCAACGGTTCAGATCGCAACGTCTCTTTGCCTATCCTCTCTCCTATAAAAACCCAAATCTTGGCACTATTCAGTTCTTCTCTACCGTTTCATTCTCTGTGTTTTCAAAAGCTCAAGCTCTCCTTTCTAATCTCTGATCAGTACTCCGGCGACCAGGACCTCCGACCATCAAGCTCATCCTTTCCTCTCCGATTCGACATGTCTGGTAAGATTTCCTCTTTCGATTCCGAAGAAACTTGTTAGCATAGTTTTTCCTTTCATCTTCATCAACTCACCCAAACTTTTGCGGAAATCATCTGTGCCTTTTCTTGCCATGATTACTTTCCAGACGGTGAGTCCAGTTCCGGGGGGAGGAAACCCTTCGAGTATGCTTGTAATGAGATTTCAGACACTGCCTATGATGTAGCCCTCCGAGAGGGGTGCATTACTTCCACTTGGGAGCCTCGCTTCCCTTATCCTTGGCCTCGTATCTCGGGTGACTCTGCAGTCACTCGTCCCCGGGAAGGGGAGGTATTTGTCTCCACCGGGCAAATATCGGCGGGGATCCGCTTCCCCTTCTGCGGTGACATGGTCGAGATGTGTAACTATTACAAAACACATCCGACTACTTTCTCCCCTCATGCCATCCGCGTGTGGAATGCCTTCCGCGTGCTTTGCCTCCGCCAACAATGGCCGTATAGCCTCCGACTCTTCCGGACCTTCTATGGGCTAAAGTGTAATGACGTCGGGTTTTGCGCCTTCTATCCGCGGATGCCTAAGTGGAGCAAGGCGCAACTCTCTCGGTACAGCTGGAATGGTGACACCTGGAAGGTCGCCAAGGGTCGGGGGCTCATCACTGATTCAGGGCCCGACAACAGCGGCTGGAAGAGGAGTTACTTTTTCATCTGAAACAGCTCTATTCCGTGGCCCCGATGGGAGGTCGAGACGGATCCTGCCCCCGCTTTCCACATTTACTCCGAGGAGGATTTCCAGATTCTCCACTGCATCCAGCTTTATTGTTGGGGGGACTCTTTCGCTCCCCTCGACGTCAACTCCATCGGGGAGCGGGACCTGGTTCTGACCGGGATCCAGCTCCTTGATACCGTCTCCGGGGGTCAACTCTTCGATGGCCCTTCTAACCTCGTCCCTTGGGTAATATTCTAACTGTACTTTCGTTTTCATCCTTGTAGCTAAGAAGGTATCACTGCTGACCAATCTCGTGCTTAAGCAGGCGGAGACTGATGTTGTCCCATGCCCCGCGAGGAAGAGGAAGTCTTCAAAGAGGGCCGCCTCCTCATCGGCACCTCCCACTTCGGAGCAAATCAAGCGGGCTCGGGTGGAGAAGATGGAACAAATCTTCAACACCAAGACTCCCGAGGAAGGTAAACAACTCCGCTCCGCAATTCGATTATACAGGAGTCGTATTCCCGATGAGTTAATCCCCTCCGATAAGGGAGCCCGGATCGAAGGGATCAAACGCATCCTGCAAGGGGAAACTCCCCGCATTCTCAAAGCGGGTTACTACAATTATTACGGGAAGGACCAGTACCTCTCCCGTCGTGTCATCTGGTGTAAGGATCCTGATCGCCTTCCTGATTTTCTTTCTGAAGCTTCTCGTCCTCCAGCTGCAGGTCGATCGGGAGCTGGAGCTTCGACGGAGGTGCCTCCCTCCGACGCCCAGGTCGGAGAGCCTCTCCTTTCTCTTTCGACCCCAGGAGGATCGGGGATTGAAGACACCTCGACGGACGGTCAGTTCCGTCGGGTGCTTGACTTGGATGCCTCTCACTCCTCTGAGGAGGCGAGCGGGGGCCAGCCCCTGATTCGTTGTCGGGGGGCGAGGCAGACCCCGCCGGAGCCGACTCCCGAAGGGCCGGCTCCATCTTCTCCGGCGCAGCAGCCTTCGCCGGTCTTGAGCCTGACTCCCGATGTGCCGGCGGGTTCTCATGGCGGCTCGGAGGCCCGCACCTCCGATATTCAAGGGGTCGTTCCCCCTCTCCCCTTGGACGGAGGCTTCTACCAACTTTACTCTCCCGACCAGGCGGCGGCTCCTTGGACTCTGATCGAGTCGTTGCGGGGGGTCCCGCTGCGTCGGGATGATGTGTCCTCGGAACTGGGTCTGCATCTGCTGGCAGGCTCAGTTCCCCCATCTATGAAGCTTCCGCTCTCCTTGGCCCCAGAGGACATCCACGGGGACCTTCGCAATATGGCCGTTCGTCGTGTGGAGGTAAATCTTCCTGTTTTCACACTAAGTAAATATTGTAAAATATTCTCATGTATTAACCTCCCTTCTTTTCTACAGGAAATGGCGGACCAACACCGCTGCTTCGGGTACATCCTGGCCCTGGGGGAGGCCCTAAAGGAGGAGCGAGCCAAAGCGGCCCCCGAGGTCTTGGCCAAGCTCAAGGAGGATCTGGCTGCCTCCGAGTCGTCAAAGGGGAAGTTGGTTAAGGAGCAGGCCCTCCTTAACCAGAAGACTCGGGACCTCTTGAGGCAGGTCCACGATTTCGAGAGGTTGCTGAAGCAGGAGCGGCAAAGGCTCCAGGAAGAGCAGCAGGGGCGCGCGGAGGATCGGGGCAGGCATGTCCTCGAGAAGAAGGCTCTGGAGGATGCCCAGGCGGGGCTGGAGGCTGAGAAAGTCCTCCTCGCTAACCGGTCCCGACAGTTGGAGCGGGAGGTTGCTGAGTTCCGTGCCAAGCTGGCTGAAGCTGAAGCCAAAGGTAGGGAGGATTATCGGGGCTCCGAAGCTTTTCAAGCGGACGCGGTGAAGTTCTGTATGGCGGAGGTGGAAAACACCCTGCTTAATGCTGTCGAGGAGCTCCATCTGGAGTATGGTGGTGCCATTGACTTCACCAAGTCTTAGACTCTCGCCCCCTTCGCGGAGAGGTACTTCATCCTTTCTGAGGAGAGCGACGGGGCCAACACCCCCGAGGGGACTGCGGGTGCTGAAGGCACGGTGGAACCTCCAAGTGCAGAACTCCTGAAAACTGAGCCCCCGATGGTTGACCCTTCACCGGCTGACTTCCCAGAGTCTGATCCTCCCGCGGCCAATCTTCTAGAGTCCGATCCTCCAACCACGGAGCCTTCTGCCACGGACCTCGTGGACCCTGCTCCCCTCGATGCTGCCAAGGATTGAACTTGATTGCTTTGTTTTCGAATCCTTGTAATTTCCTTCTTTGTTGCGAACCTCCCAGATCTTTAAAATATCAATCTTTTTCAGTTCCGATCATCGCTGCACCACTTAAGGTGAATTAACTACCCCACCTAAGGTAATTCGATCATATCACTTAAGAGTAATTTCGACGCGTCCCTTAAGACATTTTACCCACACCACTTAAGGCGATTTAACCGTGCCCCTTAAGGCAACTTTTCTACACCACTTAAGGCGATTTAATCGTGCCCCTTAAGGCAACTTTTCCACACCACTTAAGGCGATTTAATCGTGCCCCTTAAGGCAACTTATCTACACCACTTAAGGTGATTTAATCGTGCCCCTTAAGGCAACTTTTCCACACCACTTAAGGCAATTTAATCGTGCCCCTTAAGGCAACTTATCTACACCACTTAAGGCGATTTAATCGTGCCCCTTAAAGCAACTTATCTACACCACTTAAGGCGATTTAATCGTGCCCCGTAAGGCAACTTATCTACACCACTTAAGGCGATTTAATCGTGCCCCTTAAGGCAACTTATCTACACCACTTAAGGCGATTTAATCGTGCCCCTTAAGGCAACTTATCTACACCACTTAAGGCGATATAATCGTGCCCCTTAGGGAAACTTATCTACACCACTTAAGGAGATTTAATCGTGCCATTTAAGGCGGAACCATGCCACCTAAGGCGGTTTTGTTACACCACTTAAGGCGATTTAATTGGAAGCAACCTCTTTATTCATTGATGGCTCAACACGATAAACAACTTGCACCACTGAAGGCGACTTAATAAACAACTTGCACCACTGAAGGCGACTTAATAAATAACTTGCACCACTGAAGGCGACTTAATAAATAACTTGCACCACTGAAGGCGACTTAATAAATAACTTGCACCCCTGAATGCGACTTAATAAATAACTTGCACCACTGAAGGCGACTTAATAAATAACTTGCACCACTGAAGGCGACATAATAAATAACTTGCACCACTGAAGGCGACTTAATAAATAACTTGCACCACTGAAGGCGACTTAACATCAAGCATGACATTTCTTCAAGTGTTCGCCACTAAAAGAATGCTTCAACACATTTCCATCGAGGTCTTCCAACTTATACGCATTATTTTGGTGAAATCTTGTTGATCCGATCCAAAAGGGTAAATTTGTTCGGACGCCACACCAGTTCCCCGACAAAGAACTGTCGAGACTTGACTTGTTGATTATAATATCGAGCTATTGCCAAGCGCATCCGAGCCTGGGTCTCCTCAACCGAGTGTTTTCGGCGTCGGGGTGTTCTGCCTGCTCTGTTATCGGGACCTTTGTTATCGGGACTTCCATGGTTGCCCCCTCTACAGGGCCCGCTTCTTCTAGATTGGGGGCTGTAGACTCTGCTATGAAATCCGCCCATTTCACTAATCTCCCCGACGCATTAGGTCGGTTCAGAAAATGTTTCAAGGGCTGATTCTTCAAAACGATAATATAATAGACGGGGACTTGGTTACCTAAGACAGAGCTAACAACAAATTCAGAAACAGCTAAATACAAATAGAGTTGCTCGCCTGGGATGGGCTTTGTCCATGGCGGGAGGTTGCAGAGGTGCTGCTTGAGTGCCTGGAACGCCTCTTCGCACCTGGTGGTCCACTCAAACTTCTTGTTGGCCCTCGGCACCTCAAAGAAAGGCCTGGATCGATCACTTGCCTTGGACAGGAGGCGATTCATTATGGTCAATCGGCCATTCGACACCTGCACCTCCCGATGGTTCGTCGGGGATTTCATCTCCTCGATTGCCCTCAGCTTCTCAGGGTTCACCTCGTTTCCTTTTTGGCTCACCGTGAAGCCCAGAGACTTCCCTGAGTGCACTCCTAAAGCACACCTGCCCGGGTTCAAGCGAACTTGATGAAGCCACATCCACCTAGACGCTGTGGCTAAGTTGTGAACATGATCCTCGGCCTGTCGTGGCTTCACCAGCATGTCGTCCACATAGGCCTCCATCGTTTTTCCCAGCACATCCTTAGCCTGTCGGGACTTCACCGGGACTGGGTTTGCGACCCAGGTCTGGAATCGAAGCTCCTTAATAAATCCGGCGTCGAGCTGCCTGCCCATCTCTTGCTGTATCGCGATCTTCTTGTCGGCACCCATCGGGCGCCTTCTCTGTGCGATCGGCTTGATCGAGGGATCCATCTTCAGCTCGTGAGTAATTACATTGGGGCTGATTCTTGGCGTGTCGCTCGGGGACCAGGCAAACAGCTCCTTGAACTGCTTCAACAGATCAATCAATTCTCGGGCCGTCTCTTCAGTCAGAGCGGGTTCGATTTTCACCTTTCTTTGAGGTCCATCGATTTTGACCTCTTTCGAGTCTTCCATCGGGGTGGGACGCCCAAACTCTTCTCGGAGATCCGTATCAATCTAGAAAACAGTCATAGCCTCCCAATTCTTCCTTCGAGTGGCATTGACGTAGCACTTCCTGGAGGTTATCTGATCGCCCTTGACTTCCCCAATTCCATGGTCAGTCGGGAACTTCAGCTTCTGATGGACGGTTGAAGCGATTGCCCCAGCGGGTTGATGGTGGTTCTACCGATAATCGCATTGTAAGTCCCCGCGGACTCGACCACCACGAATTCCACGTTCCTCTTCTCCGACTTCCAACCACTACCGAATTCAACCGGTAGAGTAATCATCCCCACCGGGTAAGAATTAGAGCCATAAAATCCGACCATCGGGAAGTTCGCACGCTTCAAGTCCTTCTTGGTTTTTCCCATGGCCTCCAGTGCATCCATGAACAGAATATCGGAGGAGCTCCCTCCATCAATCAGGATTCGTTTCATCTCGTACCCATCCACGTTCAGGGTCACGACTAAAGCATCATCGTGCGGGGTCTCCACACCTATTAGGTCCTCTGCTGAGAAGGGAATCACCATTTCTTCTTTCGGAGTCCAATTTCGGGCCCTCTTGCCTAGTACCACAGCAATGGGAATCCGAGAAGCATAGACCTCCCGAGCTGCCGTAGTATCTCCTCCTTCAGCAAGTCCCCCGTGAATCACATTAATAGTTCCCCGCTTCTCCTTGCGAGCATTGGAAGACTCGGGTTTATCCTTCTTCGGGGATCGACCACGGGATCGGGAACGAGACCGCGATCGGGACCGGGAACGGGATCGGGCCCGTTGTCCAGCCACAAATTCCTTGAGCTTTCCCCGCTGGATCAGTTTCTCAATCTCTTTCTTCAACTCCCGACAATGGTTAGTGTCGTGACCGTTGGCACGGTGAAAGCGACAATAACGATCAGTGCAAGCTCCTATGGTCTCTCCATCCTTCTTCGGGGGGTACCTGACGAGACCCTGTCGGTCCATCACTGCTAACACAGCACCCATGGAACAAATGAGAGGGGTGTAGTGTTCCTCCCGCTTATTCGACTTCGAGGGACATTTGTCTTCCCTCCGATCGGGACGACCTCGACCCTGACTATTATCGGGTTTATCTTTCCTCCTGCGATCGTCCGAGGGTTTGAACGACTGCTTCCCCTTGTTTGATTTTGGAGGATCGAGATCCCGGCAGCTATCTTGGACTCCTGGACGTCGATTTGCTGCTTCACCCTCTTCTGCAACGCCTCCATATTCCACACAGCCTTCTCAGCCACGCTGTGCATCAGGTCGGAACCATACGGTGCAGTCAGGCTCCGAATGAAGGTACGGATGGTCTCCCCCTCCGTCCTTTTCTCATCAATTTCGGCCACGCTTGCCGTGTACCTCTGGTAATAATGCGCTAGAGATTCGTCGGGCCTCTGTACCACTTCAGCCAGGGACCTCGCGCTTTTCATGAGACGTCGACGACCCTGGTACTGCTGGATGAAGCGATCATGCATCTGGGTCCAGCTAGAGATGCATCCTGGGGGGAGGCTGAAGAACCACGTCAGGGCCCTCTCGCCAAGTGTGCCTGGAAACAAGACGCACACTATATCATCATTCGGGGCTCTGCCTAGACAGGCCATGACATGCTTCTGGACATGCCGAACTGGATCTCCCTCGCCATCGTACTCCTTGATTGTCGGGATGCCCAGTCCCGGCGGGGCAGTGGTGTTCACCAATCGGGGGACAAAGGGATGAGTGGATCGATCCCTCAGCTCGGACATCATCTTCTTCTGATCCCCCATGCAAATGTTTACGATCTTCACCACTTGATCGGGGGTGATAGGGCCATTGAGAGGAATGGTCCTATGTTGCACAGGTCCAGGCCCATCGATCACGAACTGTTCCGACTGGGCTGGCTCCTTGCCCTTGTCCGGGTTCTCCATCGGTGGAGGTGGAGGTAACTCCTCCTCCTTCTTCTTGGCGGCCTCCCTTCGGTCCAAGAGAGCCTCCATAGCTTCCAAAATTACTGGCATGGCATCCATCACAGCCTTTGCCAAGTCCGGCTTTGCAGGTGCATCCTGGTCCCTCCTTGGGATCTCTTCCCGGCTCTCCGACGAGTTTCGAATGGAATCTTCACGATCCTCATGATGACCCCTTGTTTGGGAAACAACAGGGGGAGGATCATTCCGATCAACAGTGCGTTCCGGCAGCCCTAAATTCAGAGTTCCAGCAGGGTGACGGGAACCACCAGATTGTCCTTGTTTCTTCTTTTGCTTGCTAGCCATCGATCGGGTAGAAGCCATTTTTGCTTTTCGCTTCGTTTCCCACAGACGGCGCCAATGTTGGATCACGGTTGGAACTCCGTATGTTCTTGACGGAAATCCGAACTCCTTCGCTCCAAGTAATCCCGCAAGAAGGGGATAGACCGGGCGGTGACACAGAATCCCTCTCCGATGTTTAAATGAGTATCTCGATGAAACTGGCAAGTATCAGTATGTAAAATGTTCAACGTATCAATCCTGAGGTAACTCCTTCCTTTATATAGGGGAGGAGTCACCTCAGTTACCTGTGGAGATGGCTGCCACGTTCCGTTTATCTCGGCATGGCCAGTAGCCCACGTTCCGCCATTTCAGGCCACTTCCCCACTATGTTGATAGTGGGCGTATTTCTCGGCCTCGTTCTCTGGTGGCAAGTCCCGACGGATGTCGGGGACTCCAGAGTTATCTCCTTTGGTCACCGCTCGGGGCCCCTCGTCATCGGGACAGGGCCAGTACTCTCAGGTATTCAATATCGGGGCCTACTTAAAGGCATATCATCGGGGCCTACCTAAAGGCATATCATTGGGGCCTACTTAAAGGCATATCATCGGGAGCGTTCAGCTCGTATGTCGGGACCGACCTTGTCGGGACCTCTCGTATTGGTCTTCTGAGCCTCTTTTGGGGCCCAGTGGGCCTACTTTTCCGTTTAGTCGCCGTTAATGGGCCTGACGGCTGTATCGAAACCCATCAGAAACGAATGTGGTGATTCTTTGAACCTTGACTCAAGAGGTTGAAGAAGACTTCAAATGAAACTACAATGCATTAAAACATTGGTGTTCCCTTCGCATCCATCTCGGTGGAGGCAAGGCCGCTGAAGCTAGATATGTCTTGGTTGAGTATGAGGATCTTTTTGTTGACATTTTGTGAATGGGCCGCCGTAATAGGAGCAATTTCATATAAGCCCAAAATCCTAAGTGTAATTTGGGTAATGTCACATTAGAGATTTTGGGCTAGGCCTTAATCCTAATTGACATAAGGGGCCCAAAAATTGGGCCTCCCCTTTAACACATAGCCTGCCGAACAAGGGATTAATCCCTATGAGGGTTTTAACCCACCGCATCTTATAAATAAAGAGTGTTAGAGATTTATTTGGGGTTAATCACTTTCTCCCTTTTAAGTTGCGACAAAAGAAATCCTTCTCCCTATTCCTAGAGGTTTCGACCGAACCACACCAAGAGCAAGGAGGTGCCAAATTGCTTAAGAAATTTACCCCGGAGATCTATCTTAGTGACCGATTGGAAAGAGGCTTTGCTGGAGAGGCCATTCCTCGTAGATTGATCCTTCACAAGAGTTCCTACATGACCTGTTCGACAGATCGTGAAGTCCTTGTCACGTTCATGGGACTACGGAAAACTTAATTGGTATGTGCGTTCTTTCTGTTGTGACATAGCATGTACCATGTGGTTTTTGTTTCCGTTCCATAATTCCAACAATGGTATCATAGCCTATGTAGGGAGTTCATGTTTTTTTTTATAAAAGTGGTGTTCTTGAGTTTTCAGGTAAAACTGATAGTTTATAAATTTTTGTATTTAGTAAAAACTCGATGTTCATGATCTTCAAGAAATACATGACCTTTATCAAAATTAAACTTTGAATTATTGATCTTAGTAAATTTTGATCTAGAAATATGACCACTAACCCTAAAATTGGTGTTTTCGACGAAAATTAACATTAAATATTTTTTTAATTATTTCGGCCCCTATGCTAATGTATTTGGCAAACTTTTTGGGTTATGTTCACAAGATAATTGTGGCATTAATTATCGATATATTGTAGCATGATTTTAGGGAAGTTATATAGTATTAATAAATATTAGTTACCTAAGATTGAGAAAATATATTGTTGATATATTTATATCCCTAATATAGAATCTTGACAATAAATACATATATATAGTAATGGCCGAAATTTACATATATATATTGTGCAAATATATTTGGAAACTTTATCTATAGTTAATATTACTTGGTGGCTATGTTAAGTTATTAGTGGATTTTAAAACCCTACATAGCCCACAAATATTATTTCAGCCGAACCCTATAGGGTAAGTGGGCCGGTCCAATTTGCACATCAGGGTCGAGTCGACTGACCCGGATAACCAGTGGAACCCGAACCGGTCCAACCGAGTCGGTTCGACCGACCCGGGTTTTCTCAATCGGTCCGACCCATTCGGGTTTGGTCGGACTAGGTACACTAATGGGTCGAACCAAATCGACCCGGTTTATGTGATGAACCGCATTACCAATTTGAACCGAACCGGACCAGTCAGACCGATTTCACCGGACCGGACTGATCGAACCGAAATTGACTGAACCAGACCAGAATAATCGGATCGTCCTGAGTCAACTGAAAATAGGTTGGTCAAATTTTAAAATTCAAATGTTTTCGAACTTTAAAATTAACTACACAGCGCGAATTGGTTTGATATTTTTACATTTTATTCAAACCTGATGCCTAGTTTCGATTATGGGGATGGATATCGGAAATGCATGATTATGGGATTAAATCATTTTGTTGGTTGAATTGCAATTGTTATATATGTTAATATAAATTCATGATTAAAATTGCGTCTTAACTATGCCAAGTTAGCTGGATATTGCATGTTGGGGGCGATGCACTCTTTTCAATTAATGAGTTGTGCACTAGGATAAATATGTTATGCTGAGTGATCTTGATTAGGATCCATGTCTAGAAGTTTGCAAGATTGAATGATAACATGAATTTCAATTCAACCTCATATATTTTAAATCGGAATCCAGTCGCCAAATATGCATGATTGATGTGGTGTGATTACGCGTGATGCGTATGCATGACAGTTTCGGGATATGGCCGCATATGATAATATGCTAGTGAAGTAGAATTATGTATGCTTGTATGAGAAATCCTCGGAAAAATTTTAAAAGTGCCTTGGGAGAGCCAAGATCGGCCGTATTTGAAAATTCCCGTTTCGGTGAAAGCGATAAAACCGTTTTAAAGAGACTAGTCTATTAAAAGGAGACGTCGACAGTGTGAAATCTTTCAAGGCCTCCTTCCATTGGTTTACTGATGGTCGGCTTGGGTAGATGACTGAGGAATCATTGTTTTTTGCCTTCTATCTCATAGATATCTGATGTAAACAATTCTATTTTAAAAATGTTATAAATTGTCTCCCTGATTGTCGCATGATTGTAAATGTGTTAGTATCGAATGGAACCGATGGATTCATCATGTGCCAATGAGATTTTGAATGAGGCGAATTTCGACTCGTGGTGAAAACGCATCAATTTACTGCTTGATGATAAGGGTCTGATTGGCCATATTCGGAAAAAAAAATGAGATGTCCAGATACAGGCTTGACTAAATGGCTAGCATCAAGGACTTTGTTGACCGTCAGTATTTCCATGCTGAATCTTGCATCTGTCCTGAAATTAATCGAGATGGAAGAAACTCGATTGGCAATGGCAACAAAAGAAGGCAAACTACCAGGACCACCTGCTGGATAGAAAAGAAAGCGGAGGATCATGGATAAGAAACAACAGGCTGTTGATCGTAAAATGTCAACTAAGTCTAAACAAAGAAACCTCCAAGTAAAATCGGAGATAGTTTGCAGGGACTCCAGCCCTCGCCGAATCGATGAAGGTGCTAGTTCCAGCAAATCGCATGCCAAGGTATGCGGCATTAGATATGTTATGGATGCTTTTGTTTCCTCATCTTTCATGTTAACTGATTCAAATTCTTCTTAGATTCAGGTGCGACGGACCACATAACCAATGATAAAGGATTATTTTCCATGTTCAGACGTATGCCGAAGGGTTCAAAAAGGATATACATTGGCGACAACTCACAAGTTGAAGTCGAAGGAGTAGGGAAATTGTCTATGCGCTATGGCGGGACCCTACTTCTTGAGAATGTCCTCTTTGCACCTAAAATTTGAAGGAATGTTGTTTCTGTTACTTCTCTTATGAATAATGGTTTTGCTTTTTCATTTGAGAGCTCAATTGTTCAAATAAATAAATGCAAGGTCTTTTATGGGCATGCACACTCTTCTAATGGTATCATTGTTATGGATTCAAATGGAAATGGTAATTCGAACAGAATGTATTCAATATCATCTAAGGATGCAGAAACTGATGCAGCTGGAAGGCATGCGAGGTTGGGACATATAGGCTATGACAGGGTGCAAACACTAGCTCGGAGAGGGCTTTTGCCCGGAGCACCTCAAGTGGTGAAAAACACTTGTGAGGATTGTCTAGCTGGAAAATTCACCCGCAAACCATTCAGCGGAGCACTACGAGTCGAATATCCATTGCATTTAATTCATTCCGACGTAAGTTGACCCATGAATGTTACCGTTAGGGTTGGTAAACGTTACTTCGTAACTTACATTGATGACTTTACCCGTACGGGTTCACTCATTTGATTAACCGTAAATCCGAGGCTATTGAATGGGAGACAATAATATTTTGAAAAAGAATTTGCATACATTGTGTCGGATTTTGCTGTACGAATATAATTTTTCAAGTGAAAACGACGATCTGAGTAAGACCCATAGTTATTATGGGGGTGACGGTTTCCGGCCAAATTCCTTTGTTTAGAGGGTTAAAATAGCAATTTATGTTTCTTTAGGTATTTTTTGTCAATTTTCCGTTTTTGTTAGATTTATTTGTTAATTTCGGAATTAGCTAGGATTAGGTTTTATATCTCTTTTTATAAACTTCTTTTAGAATTCATTTACATTTAGTTGACTGATATATGAAAAAAAATCGAGGTTTTCCACAACCTGTGTCAATTCTTCGGAATTCTTCTTTATCAACGAATTCTTGCTCCTTTATCCAAAAAAATTCTCGGCATTCCCCTAGAATCAACGAGTTTTTTATCCCCTCAACCCTATCACGCTGCATCATAATAGTGTCAAAGCCATTCGATCATGCGAGATGCCACCCCAAAGACGTCCACAGGTTACCGATGACAGCGAACTACGGCGTTTGATCGAAGAACAGCTATGCCTGATCGAAACTCTGACACATCGAACAGAGGAGTTCTTATTTCAAGGGGATGATTAGAACCCTATCGCACGAGCCCACCAACCCACACCTGATCGTGCCGATTGACGTTGGGAGGACTCTTTACCGATGATGTTAGCGAGGTAGATTCTGCTACTGTTTTTTTTTTAGTCCTATTTATGATGAGTACGCAGACGATAATGAAGTGGATGAGGATCAAGTAAAGATTGAATCTGGTGGGTTGGAAGTGGAGACAGTATCTTTTGATCTTCGAGAAGTTCTTGATATCATACTGTCCCTCTCTTCGAGCAGATTCGGTGAAAAGAAAATCGAGCTTGCAGTGTATGTCCTAAACAAATTGCATGATGTCATTGTTGGTGATCCTAGTCGTTTTAGGCAAATAATAACCAATCTTCTCAAAAATTCAATAAAGATCACACTTGAAGGGCACATATTTATCTCGGTTCATCTCGTGGAAGAATTAACGAGACAGCCTGATGTTCCGTATGTGAAATTCTCTAATCCTAGCCACCAGGAAACCCTAATTTTGGAGAAGAAGAGGTGATAAAGGAAATGAAGAGACAGAGGCGTGCGGATCATTAGCGTGTGTTCCTTCATCTGGACACGCTTCACCTTTTAATCACTAAAGGAAACCCGAGATTAACTCAGGGTTTTACCCCACAGTTCGTACATGGAAGGAACTTAACCCATAACTTGCAAAACCTAACAGAGAAGTCCTCAAACTAACAAATACAAAAGTAACAGAAATAAAAGAAGCAGGCCACATCAACAAAGGCAGCCCAAACCACAAGACCAAGCCCAATATGAAGATGCAGTCCAGCTTGCAGCTAAACGAGGTCATCCCACTAGAATTCAACGCTCCCCCTCAAGGTGGACATCATCTGAATTGCTCAAGGAGGTTCCTCTTCAAAATGAACACCTGCACCTGCAAAAATATCTTTCATATCCAACTTCCCAGTTAAATACATATGTTGTTTTGCAGCTAAGGGCATGGTAAAAATATCTGCAATCTGCTCATCAGTACCAATATGAGAGAAACTAACTGTCCCATCTAAAATTTTTTGTCTCGAAAAATGACAGTCAATATCAATATGTTTGGTCCTTTCATGGAATAAAGGATTATAAGCAATCTGGATCGCAGTCTTATTGTAGATGTTTGAAGGAGTATTTTGAGGAAAACCCAACTTGACAATAGGCCACATAACCAAACAAGCTCCTGCACAGTATGCCTAATAGCCCTATATTCTGTTTCAGATGAAGAAATAGGAACAACATCATGTTTTTTAACCTTCCAAGATATCAAGGAACTACCCATCTTGACACAATAACCAGTCAAGGACCTACGAGACTCTACACAATTGCCCCAATTGGAGTCTCCATAGGCAACCAAATCTGTACTGCTGGAAGAAGATAGTAAAATACACTTACCCGGGGCATTTTTCACAAACCTGACCAGTCTCATAGCTGCATCCCAGTGGGATCTCTTAGGTTGCTGTAAAAACTGGCTTAAATGCTGAACATCAAAAGAAATGTCAGGCCTGGTTAAGGTTAGATAAAGTAACTTCCCAATAAGCCTCCTAAAAGCAGAATCATCAGATAAAAGTTCATCATTTTGATTCTGTTTAACCACATCATCATACATCTTGCTGGTGATATAAGATTAACTTCCATAGGGGTTTTTGCTGGCTTAC
Organism: Clarkia xantiana subsp. parviflora; assembly: GCA_036873135.1. Lineage (NCBI taxonomy): Eukaryota > Viridiplantae > Streptophyta > Magnoliopsida > Myrtales > Onagraceae > Clarkia > Clarkia xantiana. The sequence goes on along the minus strand of JAPTYO010000010.1, from coordinate 36,319,396 downwards.
TACCAGCTAAGCCAACCTCAGAAATCAAATCTAATGCATAATTACTTTGGCAAATGACAATTCCTTTGTTAGATCTGGCAATCTCTATACCAAGAAAATACTGCAACTCACCTAAGTCCTTCATTTTAAAATTGGATTGAAGGACATGTTTAAGTTTAGAAATAAGCTTCTCACTGTTACCAGTGACAAGTAAATCATCTACATAGACCAATAAAACCACAATTTGTTCACCATCTCTTTTAGAAAACAATGAATAATCATAAAAGGATTGAAGATAGCCAGCATCAGTTAAAGCTTTAGTCAGTTTAAGGTTCCATTTTCTAGAGGCTTGTTTAAGTCCATAAAGGGATTTTCGTAATTTGCATACAGTGTTAGTATTAAACTACCCCTGATTACAAAAACCCTGAGGTAAGGACATATAAACTTCCTCAGAATAGTCACCTTGAAGAAATTCATTGAAAATGTCCATTTGATACAAAGGCCAATTGTAAACAGCTGCCAAAGATAGTACAGTTCTTACAGTTTTCATTTTTACAACTGGAGAAAAAGTTTCAAAATAGTCAATTCCATGCTTTTGTTTAAAACCTTTGACAACTAGTCTAGCTTTGTACCTTTCCAAGGTACCATCAGAATGGTACTTCAATTTGTAAACCCACTTTGAATCTATAGGCTTTTTACCTGGTAGGAGGGTAACCAACTCCCAAGTACCATTTACTTCTAAAGCACTAATTTCATCCTGCATAGCTTAAGTCCAATTAGCATCCTGTGCAGCTTGCTCAAATGTACTAGGTTCAACCAACTCAGACAAAGATGTTAGAAAACTCTTGTAATCAGTAAAAATATGATCATAGTAAACATGATTACACATAGGGTAAGGAGTACAAGAAGAAGCCACATAGTCAGTCAAGTGGATAGGGGGTCTTCTTACCCTTGTGGATCTCCAAGGCTGAGTAACAGGTGCATCAGACTCAACATTATCACTGTGGTCATCATTTGCAATTGCCTCAACAATATCACTATTAGAAAATCCTTCTAGATTCCCATCATGTAGAATGTCATCATGCTGATTGTCATCATCAGACAGAAAATCCTCAGAGGTCTCTAACGAATGCTCTGTAGGGGCATCATTATCATTGACATGTTTGGGTGACAGGTCTTCACAAAAAAAAGGTGACAAAATAGGATTACTTTCCTTGAAAGGAAAAATATTTTCGAAAAATTTTACATCCCTGCTTACAAAGAACTTTTTATTAGATAAATCATAGAGGGTGTAACCCTTCTTACTATCAGAATAGCCAAAAAAAATGCAGGGATGGCACAAGGGGCAAATTTGTCTGAGACCATCAAGTTTTTCGCGTAAGACAAGCACCCAAACACTTTAAAATGAGATATATCAGGTCTGTGCCCAAGTAATACTTCTAAGGGGGATTTATTGTTCAAAATCTTGGTAGGCATATGATTTATGAGATAACATGCAGTAAGTACACAGTTTTCCCAGAATTTATCAGGTATAAAAGCTTGGAGTTTCAGAGCTCTTGTAATTTCTAGAAGGTGTCTGTGCTTCCTTTCAACCCTTCCGTTTTGTTGAGATTTGTAGGAACAAGAACTTTGGTGTAGGATTCCTCTTTTTTTAAAAAAATCATCTAATCTGTCATTAAAGAACTCTCCACCATTGTCACTACGAAAAACCTTAATCGTTTTGTTAAATTGTGTTCCTACCATCTGAACAAAATTAAAGAGAATTTCTGTCACATCATGTTTGAATTGCATAAGAAAAATCCAAGTTGTTCTAGAAAAATGATCCACCAGGGTTAAAAAATACCTTTTATTATCAAAGGTGGGAATCTTATAGGGACCCCAAACATCACTATGAACCAAGTCAAACACAAATTTGGTTTTTGAATCAGATTTGCTGAAAGGAAATCTAGCAAGTTTGGCAAGAGGACAAATCTTACAATCATCAACTCCTAATGCGTTATTTTTAAAATCTCCTATACTCTGTAAATTCTGAAGAACAGTAATAGAAGGATGCCCTAATCTCATATTCCACAAAGAAGGAATCCCCTTATTAGTACTACTCAAAGCAATAGAAGATGAACTGCTGCTGCTGGAGCTGAGCAGATATAATCCTGAAATTTGCTCACGATTTGCTAAGACCTTCCCATTTGAGAGGTCCTGCATAATAATAAAATCATGATGGAAGGTGGAAACACAATTCAAATATTTGGTTAACTGAGATACATAAATAAGATTGTATTTAAAATCAGGGACATACAAAACATTTTTCAAAAATTTACTCTCAGTCAACTTAAAATCACCCATTCCAACAGCAAAACTGATTTCACCATTGGGTAATTGAATCCTGGTATTTGAAAGTTTTTTAAATTAATAAGCCAGGATTGATTTTTTGTCATATGATTACTGGCTCCATAATCAATTATCCAACCATCAGGCATATCCAAACAAGGGATTGAAATCATACCAGCAGCCTGGAGTTGTGCTTCACCAGAGGTGATGGCAGTGGCCACACTGGCAGTGTTGCCTCCACCTCCTACCCTCTGAAGAATTCTGTCAAATTGCTCACCAGATAATGTCACTCCAGCTTGTGAGGAACTCTTAATGTAGCACTCAGAAGGGGCAACATCAGACTCAGAGTTGTCATGAACAGCAGTTCAGACATTATTGACTTTAGCCATCACAGCTTTTCCCTTCTGAAGCTCCTTCAGCTTGAAGCAAATATCACGATAATTTTCCTTTTTCTGACAAAAGTCGCATCCCTTAGCAAAGCAACGGTCAGAGGTATGCCCTTTTTTCTTATAGAAGTCACACTCCAGATAGGGGTTAGGAGGTCTTCTCGGTTTGCCATCATTCCCAGCAGATGATCTCACATTGAGGGACACATTATCAGTAACAGAGAGGGAAGTAGAGATGTCTCTCTGACTTTCCTCCTGCAGTAACATACTGTATGCTTGACTGAGAATAGGGAGGGGCACGCAGAGTAAAAGATTGCTCCTGACATTTGAAAATTTGTCGTTCATTCCCATTAGGAACTGAAACAACCGTTCCATTTCCTTGTGCTCAAGATATTGCTTAAACACACTTCCTTCAATATGGGGCAGAGCACAAGCAGAATCGTACTTTGTCCAAAGATTCTTTAGCTTAGTGAAGAAAGTAGAAATTGAGTCAACACCTTGTCGAGCCCAGGTAATATCTCGGTGAAGCTGATAAATCCTGGACCAGTTGATTTTGTTGAATCTTTCCTGCAGTTCTTTCCAAACCAGAAAAGCAGTCTCCAAGTACATAATACCATAAGCAATCTCATCAACCACATAATTGATAATCTAGCCACGCACAACAACATCACAACGTTCCCACAGTAGGTGAAGCTTAGTCTCATAAGAATCTCGCTTACACGATCCAGTAATAAATCCAAGCTTGTTTTTACCCATCAAAATGATTTGTATGCCACGACTCCATTTTCGGTAAGTTTCCGGACCAGAAAGCTTCAGAGAAATCAAGCTTTGGCCTGGATTGTCCGAAAGTATGGAGGAAAAAGGGATGATAAGGATGAACCTCTTTGGAGAAATCGAGATTTGCGATCTCTTTTGAGGCGGTTGCAGAAGCATCTAGAAGCTTGTTGCCGTCTAAGCCTTCTTGATCGTCAGCCATGGCGAATGAATCTCTGAGATTGAAGAATCGCCGAAGAACTCAGAGAAGGAAGAGCCAGTTGACGACCAACACCAGATCACCTTATCGTCGTAAGATCACGCATGAAGGATGAAAACAAGAGCACATCATGAACAGAAAGGAGAATCACAGCCGATATCGAACAGCAATTACATTTTGCCGCTCTGATACCATGTGAAATTCTCTAACCCTATCCACCACGAAACCCTAATTTTGGAGAAGAAGAGGTGAGAAAGGAAATGAAGAGACAGAGGCGTGCGGATCACTAGCGTGTGTTCCTTCATCTGGACACGCTTCACCTTTTAATCACTAAAGGAAACGCGAGATTAACTCAGGGTTTTAACCCACAGTTCGTACATGGAAGGAACTTAACCCATAACTTGCAAAACCTAACAAAGAAGTCCTCAAACTAACAAATACAAAAGTAAGAGAAATAAAAGAAGCAGGCCACAGCAACAAAGGCAGCCCAAACCACAAGACCAAACCCAATATGAAGATGCAGTCCAGCTTGCAGCTAAACGAGGTCAGCCCACCAGAATTCAACACCGTACTCGATTAAGGATGCAGCAAACATAAGTTATGACACGTCAAGCGGATTTTCAATGGTTGAAAGACAAAAAGGTTGGGAGAAATTAAAAAAACTTAGTAACAGAAAGCGAACGGATGAACAAGAATCAGGTATTGGCATTCCATTGGATGCTCAGGAACGTATTTTTATACCATTCATACAAGCAGATAGATCAAACTCGTGATCGTATTGTGGGACCTGAATCAGATTGAGCATTAGCAAGTGTTTGGTGAATCTAATGCATGGAAAAATTGGCTTTGTGAGTAAACATGGAAAAGGAAGTACTTAGTCTTTCGCTGTTCTTTTTTCCAAATATAAAGCAGATTGTGTTGAGCCAAAGTTATAAAATCAAGACTCGGCCGTGATGGATTTTCGTGGATTAAGAGCTCTTGTCATAGACAGAAGAGTTGTTCGCAGTGAGTAGCTCTGTCATATTCATATTCATACATATGATGTGTTGAATGGAGACATCTTAGTCCTTTCAAGTGAAAACGACGATCTGAGTAAGACTCATAGTAAACTATGGGATTTGACAGTTTTTGCTCTAATTTCTTTGTTTAGAGGGTTAAAATAAAAATTTATATTTCTTTAGGTTTTTTTGTCAATTTTCCATTTTTGTTAAATTTATTTATTAATTTCAGAATTAGCTAGGATTAGGATTTTAGATCTATCTTCATTAACTCCTTTTAGTCGTCATTTACATTAAGTTTTTGAAATTATTAATGAAAAATCGAGGTTTTCCTAAACACTGCGTCAAATCTTCGGTATTCTTCTGAATCAACGAATTATTGCGCCTTTATCCAACAAATTCTCGACATTCTCTTAGAATCAACGAGTTTTTGATCCCCTCCACCCTATCACGCTGCATCAGTATGAAACAGAGAGTCGTTGAATATCTCAAGTAATAAACAGAACTTAAGACAAGCAACAACGTTTAACTATGAATCCAAAAATATATGATATAACAAGAATATGAAGTCCAGCCAAAAGTTTTCTCACCGATTTAAGCATCTTTCACAATCAAATGAATAACATTTTTTTGGTGATATCAGATTCAAAATCAGATTGATTATCACGCTCTAATTGTCACCTAATCACTACACAGAGGCAAGCTCTGATACCACATTAAGAAAAATAATATCAGATTAATATGCAGCGGATTTAGAATCATACCTCCGGCTATGATTGAATGAATATGAGATGAATAATTATCGAGAACCTGCAGAGAGAATCAGTCTGATTAGCGGTCTTCCAGCTTCTGCCTAACTGTATGAGAGATCTGGATGAATGACACTGACATTTTATTTATAGGCGAAATCTTGATCTCTAAGTAAATAATAATAACTTTATAAGTCCTCCCATCCCCAAGATTTAATCTTTAGTCCCACAATATTAGAATGTTATACCACATACTCTAATAAATATATGTGATATGAAGACCACTTAATAGAGAGAATATAATATTTTATATATCAACTTGTGTTGCGTAATATATTTTACAGTTAATTCATCCACTACGGTTTATGATAATATTAACACCCTAAAGAAGAATTTCACTATATCTACTCCTATAATAAAAGTGTGAGATGTCCTCACACCCAAAAGTCACCATTATAAACCCAAAAGTCACCACTGTAAAAGCTTTATATTTCTCTCTACAGACTTTCTTCATCTTTCAACCTTCTTCTACGACACAACTTTTCACCAGCAAGCCCCACTAGGAATCAAAACGTATCGGCATAGCTGCTGGAAAACCCTTCACCGCCCCAACCTCACCATCAATCACGGATCTTTTCTTCACTGTGACCGCTCCTGGAATCGCATGCTGAAAACCACCAACCCTCATCAAGCGTCGCGCCTCTACGCTCACCTCCACTCCCGCTTCTCATTCAAGGTTCTATCCAAACTTCCATCTCCGACAACTAAAACCAGGCGCCCTTCATCTTCACTTAAAGGCCCTCGCCAGCATTCACAGCATCGCTGTAGCCAAAATTGTACATTCACTTCTTACAATAAATTCAGGAACCTCCCCAATCGAATTCCTCAACCAGCTATGTTAACCGATCACCATGGATGAGCACATTACTTCACCATAACCCACTCATATTTCAATCGCTCTAATCTAATGCTGTAAGTTCAATGAGAGAAATTCAGGTTTCCAATAGTTCTTCACGCTTATGTTCCCGAACAGACTAAGGATGCTGAACCCAAAACGCCTGTTAAATGCGTTGAGATTCCGAGTCTGGAGAGTCTCTGGTTTAGGGGGAATAACAACTTTAAGCGCCCAATGCTATAGTTGCATAAAGGTTTTCTGCTTATACAACCGTCTTGATTTCCCTATCTTCTTGCACTGCGAAAATTGCGCACCTTCAAGTGATTTTGACATTATCTTACTGGTTTTGATGTTGAAGCATTTTGTTTGACCATACTTGTGGAGAATGACTTATTGATCGTCTCTTGAATTGCTCCATAATTTATTCACGCTTTTAATCTATCTATCTATCTACTCCTATAATAAAAGTGTGAGATGTCCTCACACCCAAAAGTCACCATTATAAACCCAAAAGTCACCACTGTAAAAGCTTTATATTTCTCTCTACAAACTTTCTTCATCTTTCAACCTTCTTCTACGACACAACTTTTCACCAGCAAGCCCCACTAGGAATCAAAACGTATCGGCATAGCTGCTGGAAAACCCTTCACCGCCCCAACCTCACCATCAATCACGGATCTTTTCTTCACTGTGACCGCTCCTGGAATCGCATGCTGAAAACCACCAACCCTCATCAAGCGTCGCGCCTCTACGCTCACCTCCACTCCCGCTTCTCATTCAAGGTTCTATCCAAACTTCCATCTCCGACAACTAGAACCAGGCGCCCTTCATCTTCACTTAAAGGCCCTCGCCAGCATTCACAGCATCGCTGTAGCCAAAATTGTACATTCGCTTCTTACAATAAATTCAGGAACCTCCCCAATCGAATTCCTCAATTAGCTATGTTAACCGATCACCATGGATGAGCACATTACTTCACCATAACCCACTCATATTTCAATCGCTCTAATCTAATGCTGTAATTTCAATGAGAGAAATTCAGGTTTGCAATCGTTCTTCAGGCTTATGTTCCCGAACCGACTAAGGATGCTGAACCCAAAACGCCTGTTAAATGCGTTGAGATTCCGAGTCTGGAGAGTCTCTGGTTTAGGGGGAATAACAACTTTAAGCGCCCAATGCTTTAGTTGCATAAAGGTTTTCTGCTTATACAACCGTCTTGATTTCCCTATCTTCTTGCACTGCGAAAATTGCGCACCTTCAAGTGATTTTGACATTATCTTACTGGTTTTGATGTTGAAGCATTTTGTTTGACCATACTTGTGGAGAATGACTTATTGATCGTCTCTTGAATTGCTCCATAATTTATTCACGCTTTTAATCTATCTATCTACTCCTACAATAAATGTGTGAGATGTCCACACACCCAAAAGTCACCATTATAAACCCAAAAGTCACCACTGTAAAAGCTTTATATTTCTCTCTACAGACTTTCTTCATCTTTCAACCTTCTTCTACGACACAACTTTTCACCAGCAAGCCCCACTAGGAATCAAAACGTATCGGCATAGCTGCTGGAAAACCCTTCACTGCCCCAACCTCACCATCAATCACAGATCTTTTCTTCACTGTGACCGCTCCTGGAATCGCATGCTGAAAACCACCAACCCTCATCAAGCGTCGCGCCTCTCTACGCTCACCTCCACTCCCGCTTCTCATTCAAGGTTCTATCCAAACTTCCATCTCCGACAACTAGAACCAGGCGCCCTTCATCTTCACTTAAAGGCCCTCGCCAGCATTCACAGCATCGCTGTAGCCAAAATTGTACATTCGCTTCTTACAATAAATTCAGGAACCTCCCCAATCAAATTCCTCAACTAGCTATGTTAACCGATCACCATGGATGAGCACATTACTTCACCATAACCCACTCATATTTCAATCGCTCTAATCTAATGCTGTAATTTCAATGAGAGAAATTCAGGTTTGCAATCGTTCTTCAGGCTTATGTTCCCGAACCGACTAAGGATGCTGAACCCAAAACGCCTGTTAAATGCGTTGAGATTCCGAGTCTGGAGAGTCTCTGGTTTAGGGGGAATAACAACTTTAAGCGCCCAATGCTTTAGTTGCATAAAGGTTTTCTGCTTATACAACCGTCTTGATTTCCCTATCTTCTTGCACTGCGAAAATTACGCACCTTCAAGTGATTTTGACATTATCTTACTGGTTTTGATGTTGAAGCATTTTGTTTGACCATACTTGTGGAGAATGACTTATTGATCGTCTCTTGAATTGCTCCATAATTTATTCACGCTTTTAATCTATCTATCTACTCCTATAATAAATGTGTGAGATGTCCTCACACCCAAAAGTCACCATTATAAACCCAAAAGTCACCACTGTAAAAGCTTTATATTTCTCTCTACAGACTTTCTTCATCTTTCAACCTTCTTCTACGACACAACTTTTCACCAGCAAGCCCCACTAGGAATCAAAACGTATCGGCATAGCTGCTGGAAAACCCTTCACCGCCCCAACCTCACCATCAATCACGGATCTTTTCTTCACTGTGACCGCTCCTGGAATCGCATGCTGAAAACCACCAACCCTCATCAAGCGTCGCTCCTCTACGCTCACCTCCACTCCCGCTTCTCATTCAAGGTTCTATCCAAACTTCCATCTCCGACAACTAGAACCAGGCGCCCTTCATCTTCACTTAAAGGCCCTCGCCAGCATTCACAGCATCGCTGTAGCCAAAATTGTACATTCGCTTCTTACAATAAATTCAGGAACCTCCCCAATCGAATTCCTCAACCAGCTATGTTAACCGATCACCATGGATGAGCACATTACTTCACCATAACCCACTCATATTTCAATCGCTCTAATCTAATGCTGTAATTTCAATGAGAGAAATTTAGGTTTGCAATCGTTCTTCAGGCTTATGTTCCCGAACCGACTAAGGATGCTGAACCCAAAACGCCTGTTAAATGCGTTGAGATTCCGAGTCTGGAGAGTCTCTGGTTTAGGGGGAATAACAACTTTAAGCGCCCAATGCTTTAGTTGCATAAAGGTTTTCTGCTTATACAACCGTCTTGATTTCCCTATCTTCTTGCACTGCGAAAATTGCGCAAGTGATTTTGACATTATCTTACTGGTTTTGACGTTGAAGCATTTTGTTTGACCATACTTGTGGAGAATGACTTATTGATCGTCTCTTGAATTGCTCCATAATTTATTCACACTTTTAAGTTATAACGTTGATTTTGCGAATTTATTATGCTTCGCAACAACACTAGAAGTAACAGCCGACATTAGTTCTTGACCACTCTAATAGTGCTTCACTTTCATACCATTAAAATCAAAATGGGTCAACAATCAAGAGTCCTTATTGTGTTTTTATTTTATGCAACAGTTTTGATGTGCAGAATAGACTAGCGGCTGCTGAATATATCCAGGTTGGTGATCCTTCTTTTGCTTGATTTTCCTAACTTTGGTTTATTTATAGTATTTTCAATCTTGATATTTTGTATTCCATGTCAGGATGTGGTATGTAAATGGCCTCCCCTGCTGCGACCGTTCTGTCTGATTCTAATTTCTGCAACAGAGAGAATTGAATGAGGTATTCATGATTGCCTGCACGCAACAAATTTCAGTATATTACTCTTGAATGTGTATCACTTTTACAATTACCTTGCAAATTGTAACTTGGATTTTGGAATTTGCAGGTGTACTATGATGGAATAGGCTCTTTTTCAGAAGGAGCTGCATGAAAATACTAATGCAAATCTTCTATGTTGCTTCTATACAGAGCGTTTGTGAGTCCCAGCCTTCACCGGAGCATAATTTGGGAGCACTTATGGTATGTTTTTATTGGCAGAAACATATTCTTTTTTCTGTTTGAGATAACATTGTTTATTATTACTCTGTTATTTATTGGTATGAATAAGAATTAGGCTTTTTGTAATCATCGTCAAACGCTTCAGTCTCAGATTGCTTCAGGAACGAGATATTTGAATATCCTCAATTTTGGTCAGCAGTTAAATTTCTGAATTCAATATTAATTTACGATTTTATGTTTCTATTGTCTAGGTACATCATTATGGTTGATGTTCGTTGATCGGTCCAGTCTTAATGAATGAGGTCATGAATTAGCTGGCACACCAGTAAGTTCTAATCTTTTATGTTGACTAAATGTCGTTTTGATATATCAAGGAGGACGTGATCTTTAATGGAGCAACAATTTGCTGTCAATGTGTGATACTTCAAATGAAATTTAAATGTTTAAGTGGAATTCTTTCCATTGGCTTATTTATTAGTGAAGCTTTTCAACTCTTATCTGTATATCAATCAATACGAATATCAGTTTTGTGGGAACAAAATTCAACTCTGGTTCAAATGTGTTTTCATTAGCTGTAGCGATGCTTCTTTACTGTGATGCCTTATCCATTGGTAGAATTCCATGGGAAGCTATCTCATCTGTTTTGACATTGTGTTTCCCCAAATCATTAGTTTTTAAAAAGGAAAGTTCATATCAGGATTTCATATTAAACTTTATGATATGAGCGGATAATTTATTTTTTTCCTCGGATGATTCAAGAATTTGCTTAACACTATGTGAATATGTTTCATATACTGAGGAGAGTGAAAGATTGATATGAACACCATTAATGGTGATGGCTTAGTTATGATGGCTCTTATTCTCTGAAATTGATGATTGTTTATTGTAAAAGCATCAAGAAATATACAACGGCTCCAAAATTAAATTTCTAAACTGTCACTTGTTAGATTTTAAACACTTAGATTACTATTTTTCTACCAGAAAAAAGTTATACCTTGGTAAATTACCTTATAGAAATTTTCTCTATACACTAAGATCAGTTAAAATGGATTCGTGTATATAAATTATGAATCTCTATTTAAAAGTTATGTTTAAATAGTGGTATATAAATTATGAATCTCTATAATTATCATCTGCGGTGATGTTTCCACGTGTTTTACCTGAGAAAATTTATTTCTACCATCTAAAATAGATAACACTCGCAGTTGTAATTGATGTATTGCAACAAATTAGTGTATTCAGGCAGTTTGCCTTTAGTTTACCACGAGCAAGCATGCCTTTACGTTTTCATATTATGCTTAAATATGAGTTTACTAACCTCTTCGCGTCCTAGCAGCATAAGAGATTATCCTTGATCAATGCCTTTATGATCAAGCTACTTAGCCATCTAAAGAAAGAAAAGTGGATAACAAGTTGAACGTATTGTTAATTATGCTTTATTTTGTACAATAATTGGACTGAAATCAACTTCTACCTATGTAATATGAGAAGCTGAGGCTAGGTCCAACAAAAGGGAAGACCAGAAAGAAAATCACCAACTTATCTCATGAATTATGAACACATCGTAGTTCATGGTTTGTAGGACACTCTTGATGTTGTCTCTTAAAGATGGAGAAGTAGAAAGGTATGTATATGATATCTTGTGTTTTATGGTTCTCTCATGTTCCACTTTAAATGTATGTGTACATGTTTACCGTGATCAAGTTTAATATCGGCTATGAAGCATGGAGCTATGATCATAAGCAACCAAATTCCACATGATCAACTCACTTTATGGTCAAATTTAATTAAATTATTCAACTTTATAACTAAACTATAAAGAAAAAATGATTGACGCGCGTGCAACGCATGCGCCGACCACTAGTATAATATAGGGTTAACAAGTCTTTTGGTTGTATATATATACGTAATGTTTATAAATTTTTTCGTACCATCTCTATATTAATGCATACATAAAATATAAAAATAAGAACATATCATATAAATAAATACGTAAAATAATTAGTAATCTTGTACACTTTATATTAAAAATTGAACTTTACCGGAGAAGATTCCAATTATCAACAACCCCAGGCTAGTAGGTCGAGGAAAAGTAAATAAGTAGGTACTCCCGTTAATATTCCCTTAAAATTCTAACAATTATCAATTCTCTTAGTCTTCTACTTGACATGCACTTACCTCTTACTCTTACCCGTGCATTAACATTACCACTACTACCAAACCAATGGTGTATCAATCACAATACGTTGACAGAATTACTCTTGTGGTTGGTTCGCTTTTTCTCACCATGCATTCAATGTATTTGATAAAATGTCTCTTCGAAATGGTTTGTGTTTTTTTTGTCACACCCACAAATGGACGTCGACAAATTTATTTATGTATCCCTAACACGTTGGTCGATACATGGGTAAAACAGTAATTCTAAAATATGTAGGACATAAGTCCAATTTTTTAGTATTCGGTAATCATCATATAATTAACAAGTAATATGTATGTGTATGAAAACTGAAATTGCGATCCGAAGATTAAATGGGAATGACAGAGTTTTAACTGAGGCACGTGCTGATCACGTTCTCCTTAAGGCAATTTTGCCCCACCTTACCCTCAGGTTATGCAAAGAGGTTTATTACTGGGGTGATCACCTCCAGAATACAAAGTGTCGTTGACACGATTCATGCATACAATTCGTTCAAACGAACCGAACTAATACCTGAACTCAAACTTGAATATTAAACCAAAAATTGATCAGGTAAATAACACTACGAAATTTGAATACAACAGTAAAAGTTTCATGCTTATCGATACCACGAACAAACTGGTCTGGAATATCGTTGGACGACTACAGGAGGAGCAACATGATGAGACGGCAATACTGTGACAAATTTTCCTATGTAGAGCGCTTGATTAATGAGCTGCATATATATCGTGGCAAGGTGGCAATGCGTGGCTCAAGAGGAACATCTCAAGTGATTTTCTTAAGCATCATATTTAGCTCACGTAAGAAAAAAAAAAAAAAATATATATATATATATAATAAAATAATCATTATATAGTAGAATTATTAGTCCATAAATGAAGAAAATATAATATATATATATAAAATGTACACTTGCATAAATCAAACTTTGTAATGTATTTGGACACAATTAGAATAAGTAATTTTGGTTTGCATAATTAGAGAATATTAATATTACAAATATTATTTTTGGCAAAAATTAATTTCCTAATTAGCAACACCGGACCCACACGAGGTACTTTAATTACTATTCACAATTTATGTGATGGCTCAAATGTCATTCACTACGACTATTGGGTCACTGTTAAGCCCAATTATCCAACAATCTCCTACATGAACTGTATTTGAAAACCTAATGGTGGCTCTATACACGTAGTTTGAGTTCAACGGTTAATACCTGCATAGGATATGTATTGGACTGCCATTTGAACCTCCCCTTGTGAAATTATACCGACTTTACTGGCTAAGTTAATAGACGCGATGTCCTTGAATTAACTACCATTGGTGTAAATGATGATACAACTGACACATATATCTTCCTAGAATAATTCAGTTCACGCCTCAATGTATGTTGTGGCCCTGGACATTTTGTCTGGTTCTGCGAGCGTTTCTAAGAATTGCGCCATCTACAATTCCTTTCGAAGCGGCCCATCTTCTCACTCGCATAAGTGATTCTTATCTCAACAGATTCATCACGACTCTGAATTTAATTCAATATTTTCACCGTGTATTTGAGATTTCTCACGAATCATTAAAAGTTTTCACTTAACCTTATCCCACTCTTTCACATCTAGGAATGGGTTCGGGAGTTTGACCCCCCACAGTGTTCTCACTCACACGTGTGATTAGGTTATCCATTTGAACCTAGATCTTGGGATCTCCAATCAACTAGGTTGGGTTTTCCTTCTCAGGAATGTTCTTCATGAGCTTTAATCCCGTTCCCTTAGATAATTGGCCAAATAGCTCCCTGTTTAATCCTACGGGTAGCGGATCCACAATATTTATCCGCCGATCTTTTTCGACCGTGATATTTCTTATTGAGAATAATTGTGTAACATGAGTCTAGACTTTCCATTATAAATGTTACTACTTATCATACCAAATGCAGATTGACTGTCGCAACGTTGCTTTAAAGTCCTCACTCTATCATACCCTGCAGGAATATTTTTGTTAATCCCAACAATTATACTCATGAAGATTCTTCTAGCAGGTAATAGGTTTGCAATGTTTCCTACTAACCAACATTTAACAAAGGTTATCAGGCCAAATGGGGAGTGCGCCACTTATTTGCTTCAAACCTTGTCCTCTAGATAGAACTATCAAGCTCTTATAATATGTTGGATTATATAAGTATTCAGATTAAATCAGAGTAATCTCAACCATCTCCGCATTGGTCTCCATGCCAATTTGGCTAACTTGTAAAATTCTCTAACAAACGGCATTGCCGTTTTATTTGTACGACACACTTTTAGTGCTTATAAACCTAGAATCAACGGTGGATCTGGTTCATATTTTCGTTTAGAGGATTTCCATGTCACGACGGCACTTTAATAAATACACAGTTTGCATCGCTACAGCCTTCAACATGCTTGGATGTCTGGTATATTGCAGTCCGTAATTACGAGTATATCACAGGTACCTAAGTAACTTGACGATACATCCCAATGATCTGTACTTAGGTTACTCGTGTATCCACTCAGTACGCTCATAGCGTGTTCTATATCAGGTCTTGTACAGGACATTAAGTACGTTACACTCCCAATGATCCTAGCGTATTCAATTTGAAACTTCCCTTCTCTTTTTATTTTCCCGAGAAAAACTTGCTTGGATCCATTGGAGTGCTACCTTCTCATATCGTTTCCGTTGAATTTTTAATAATATATTTTCAATATATAATTAGAAAAATTCCTTCTTATGTACTCGTGATCTTTATTCCGAGAGTCACATCAGCAAGGCCCATAACTTTCAAATCACATCTCGAATTCAACATATGATTCGTTGATCGAACCATTTCATCGTTACTCCCGATGATTAGCATGTCATCGACGTAGAAACATAAGATTAGATAACCTTTATGATTGTCTTTCATGTAATGCACATGACATTATCAAAATTTTGATGTCGTTTATTTCGGTGCTTGTTTAAGACCGATAATAACTTGACGAATTTACAAATTTTCTTTTCTTGTCCTGGAGCTGAGAAACCCTCTGGTTGTTATTAGATAGTGTAGAGAGGGGGGTGATGGGTTCCGATGTAATCGTTAGCCCCGTTAACAGTCAATAGACGGCGAGCAAGTCCAGTGGGCCTCGTGAAAGGCCTGGAAGGCCCAGAAGCCCAGTATGAAAGGTCCCGATGTTAGCGATCCCGATATATGAGTTGAATGCTCCAGACAAGAAGCCTCTGAGTAGGCCCCGATATGCCTTTGAGAAGGCCCCGATAATAAAGCCCCGAGGAGGCTGGACCTGTCTCGTGAGACAAAGGGTCCTGGGTGGTGACCTAGAATGAGATAACTCTGGAGTCCCAGATATGAATTGGGACTTGTGATCAGAGGATAAGACCGAGAAACCCGCCTACTAGATAGAGTAGTGGGGAGACGGTTAAGATACAGATAGCCTCCCCCGAGATACGCAGGGCGTGCCCGAGATACGCGGAGAGTGGGCGAGATACGCGGAGCGTGGGGCGAGATATATGGAATCCCGAACGAGATATGCGGAATCATGGGTAAAACTGCCAGGCGCGGTTACAGGTAACTTAGTAACTTCCCCTCCTATATAAAGGAGGAAGTTACCTCAGAAAACACACATTCTAATACGAGCTTAGATTACTGCTTACCACCCCATCATTCATATACTCATTTAAGCATCGGAGAGGGATTCTGGGTCACCACCCAGGTCATCCTCTTTTGCAGGATTACGCGGAGCCCAGGAGTTCAAGCTTTCCGTCAAGAACGTAACGGAGCTTCGCCCGTGATCCAACATTGGCGCCGTCTGTGGGAACTTACGAAAAGCCAGAATAGTTTCTACTAGATCGATGGCTGGTGGTGGCAAGAAGAAGCAAGTCCAGGCCGGCAGTTCTCGCCCTGCTGGAACTGTGAATTCCCCGTTGCCGGAGTATGCTGCTGAACAAGGTGAGCACCCTGCTGTTTCTCAAACAGGGGGACATGGTGGAGATTATGAGGTCTCAGTCCGAGACACAGCGGTGAACAGGGAGGATATCCCGCGAAGGGAGGTGGATGCTCCTCCAAATCCGGTGGTGCACAGAGAGGAAATCCCGCGGAGGGAGGTAGGTGCTTCCTCAAACTCGGAGTTGGCCAAGGCAGTAGCAGATGCTATGCCTATGTTCTTGGCGGCCATGGAGGCTCTGTTGGACAAGAGAGAGGCTGCCAGGAGGGCAGATGAGCTGCCTCCACGGGAGGAGTTGCCTCCACCTCCTCCAAGGGAGGTTCAAGAAGAACAGGAGGTTCAGGAGGTTCAGCCCAGGAATAAGGGTAAGGAACCCGCGCACTCGGAGAAGTTCGTGGTTGATGGTCCCGGACCAGTGCAACACAGGACCATTCCCCTGAATGGCCCCATCACCCCCGATCAGGTGGTGAAAATCGTCAATATATGCATGGGCGACCAGAAGTATATGACATCGGAACTGAGGGACCGATCCACTCACCCTTTCGTTCCACGGCTGCTAGATACTGTCGCCCCGCCAGGGCTAGGCATCCCGACCATCAAGGAGTATGATGGTGAAGGAGACCCGGTCCGCCATGTTCAGAGGCATGTCCAGGCCTGTATGGGTAGGACCTCGAATGATGACCTCGTGTGTTCATTGTTCCCGATCACCTTGGGAGAAAGGGCCATGACATGGTTTTTTAGCCTACCACCGGGAAGCATTACGTGCTGGGCCGACATGCACGACCGCTTCATCAAGCATTATCAAGGTCGTAGGCGTCTCTTGAAGAGTGTAAGGTCTTTGACCCAGGTGGTGCAGAGATCTGACGAATCGTTGGCATACTACTACCAACGGTTCACTGCTAGTGCCGCGGAGATCAATGTGGAGATATCGGAGGGAGAAACTATCCGCACCTTCCTTCGGAACCTGACTGCTCCGTATGGTTCCGATCTGATGCACAGTGTAGCCGCGAAGGCTGTGTGGAGCATGGAGGCCTTACAAGCGAGGGTGAAGCAGCAGATCGACGTGTAGGAGTCGAAGATTGCTGCCGGAGAGCTTGATCCTCCGAAGTCAGGAAGAGGAAAGCCATCGTCCAAGCTGTCGGATGATCGCAAAGGGAGTGACAAATCGGAGGGAAGCAGGAGCCGTGGTCGCCCCGAGAGAAGGGAGGACAAGCGTCCTCCGAGAAAGGATAAACGCGAGGGTCGTAACGTGCCCCTCAACAGTTCGATGACCTCCGTGCTAGCGGTGATGGATCGGCAGGGTCTCGCCCGATATCCCCCGAGGAAGGAAGGTGAGTTCTTGGGAGGACGCTCTGATCGTTATTGTCGGTACCATCGAGCCAATGGTCACGACACAGATAACTGTCGGGAGCTGAAGAAGGAGATAGAAAAGCTGATCCAGAAGGGGAAGCTTAAGGAGTTCGTCAGAAGGGGAAGGTGCCGATCCCGTTCCAAAACTCGGTCACGGTCTCGTTCCAAGTCCCGCGACCGGTCCCCAAAGAAGAAGAAGGTTGAGCCGGAATCCTCCGGTGCCCGTAAGGAAAGGCGGGGAACCATTAACGTCATTCACGGAGGAATGGCGGCGGGAGGTGATACCTCTGCTTCTCGGGAGAATTATGCTTCCCGCATCTCTGCTGCTGTGGTGCTAGGCAAGAGGTCCCGGTCGTGGACTGTAAAGGAAGAAATGGTGATTTCTTTTTCATCGGAGGATTTGATAGGCGTGGAGAGCCCTCACGACGACGCCTTGGTCGTGACCCTGGACGTGGATGGATTCGAGATGAAGCGGATCCTGATAGACGGAGGGAGCTCCTCCGACATTCTTTTCATGGACGCCCTGGAAGCCATGGGAAAGACAAAGAAGGACCTGACACAGGTGAACTTCCCGATGGTAGGATTCTCTGGTTCTACTTCCTATCCGTTAGGAATGATTACCTTACCGGTGGAATTCGGTAGTGGCTGGAAGATGGAACGGCGGAACGTGGATTTCGTCGTGGTAGAGTCTGCGGGGACGTATAACGCTATTATCGGGAGGACCACCATCAACCCTCTCATGGCAGTCGCCTCGACCGTCCACCAGAAGATGAAGTTCCCAACCGACAATGGGGTCGGAGAGGTCAAGGGTGACCAGGTGGCATCCAGAAGGTGTTATGTTAATGCCACCCAAAGGAGAATGAGGGAAGCCATGGCTGTCCTGCAAACTGATGCCGATCCTCGAGAGGAATTTGGCGTCCCGCCCCCATGGAAGATCTGAAAGAGGTCGAGATTGATGGACCTCAAAGGAAGGTGAAGATCGGGTCTGCTTTGTCGGAGGAAAGAGCCCGAGAATTGATTGAGCTCTTGAAGGAGTTTAAGGAGCTGTTTGCCTGGTCCCCGAGCGATATGCCAGGAATCAGTCCCGACGTGATAGTGCACGAGCTGAAGATTGATCCCGCGATCAAGCCTATCGCGCAGAGGAGGCGTCCGATGGGTGCGGACAAGAGGATCGCGATCCAGCAGGAAGTGGGCAGGTTGCTCGACGCTGGATTCATCAAGGAGCTCCGATTCCAGACTTGGGTCGCTAACCCAGTCCTGGTAAGGAAGAGTAATGGGAAGTGGCGGATGTGTGTCGATTTCCGCGACTTGAACAAAGCCTGCCCGAAGGATTGTTATCCGCTCCCAAGGATTGATCAATTGGTGGATGCCACATCGGGACACGAGCTGCTGAGCTTCATGGATGCTTATTCTGGTTACAACCAGATCAAGATGGCGAAAGAGGATGCCCCCCATACAGCCTTCTATGCTGATAGTGACGTCTATCACTACGACGTTATGCCTTTCGGATTGATCAATGCTGGAGCAACTTACCAGAGAATGGTGAACAAGTTGTTCAGAGACATGCTGGGAAAGACCATGGAGGCTTATGTGGATGACATGCTGGTGAAGTCCCGACAGGCGGGAGACCATGTTCAAAATTTGGCGGCGGCGTTTGAGCGGATGAAGTTTCATCAGGTTCGTTTGAACCCGGACAAGTGTGCTTTCGGGGTGAACTCGGGGAAATTCCTGGGGTTTATGGTGAGCCAAAGGGGAATCGAGGTGAATCCGGAGAAGTTGAGAGCAATCGAGGAGATGCAGTCTCCAAAAACCCATCGGGAGGTCCAGGTGCTGAATGGACTATTGGCTGCGATGAATCGTTTCCTATCCAAGGCGAGTGACCGAGCCATACCATTTTTTGATGTGTTAGGGCCCACAAGAAGTTCGAATGGTCCGACAAGTGCGAGGAGGCATTCCAAGCACTTAAGCAACACCTCCGCACCCTCCCGCCGTTGGCGAAACCGGTTCCAGGCGAGCCGCTTTATCTCTATTTGGCTGTTTCTGAAGTTGCTGTTAGTTCTGTTTTAATAAAGATTGTCAAGGGCAACCAAGTTCCTGTTTATTATGTAAGCAAGGCGTTTGCCAAATCTGAAATGAATTATCCCGCTATTGAGAAGTATCTCTTTGCGTTGATTATTGCTGCTCGAAAGCTACGGCCTTACTTCCATGCCCACGAGGTTACGGTGTTAACTAATCAGCCCTTGAAGCACTTTTTGAACCGACCGGAGGCGTCGGGGAGATTGGTGAAATGGGCCATCGAGCTTACGGAGTTCCGTATTCATTTTTCTCCAAGAACCGCTATTAAGGGCTAGGCATTGGCAGATTTTATAGCTGAGTCTACAGCACCCGATCTGGAAGAAGCAGGTCCTGTAGAGGGGGCAACGATGGAAGTCCCAATAGCAGAACAGCCAGAACAGCCAAATGAGAAGAACACTTGGGAGATGTACACTGATGGTTCATCTAGTGTAGAAGGATCGGGGGCAGGATTCGTATTGATACCGCCCGGTGGAGGCGAGCCCTTGCGATATGCCTTGGCCTTGACGTTTAGGGCCACCAACAATGAAGCTGAGTATGAGGCTCTCATCACGGGCCTTAAAATCGCCAAAGGTACGGGAGTTGATCATTTAAAGGTGAAGTGTGATGCTAGCCTGATCGTGAATCAAGTCCAAGGAAACTATGAAGCCAAGAGCCCGACAATGAGGAAGTATTTGCACGAGGTGCAGACTTTGAAGGGAAGCTTCAAAAGTTTCGACATTGAGGCAATCCCGAGGGAAGAAAATGCGGAGGCAGACGCCTTAAGCAAGTTTGCTCTGGGAGTGGCTCCCGAGGAGAATCGGAAGGTACACTTTCTGGAGAGAGTAATTATCTCAACCATCGATCCGTCGGAAGTTGCGCTATTGAAGCAGGATCGGAGGAGGAAGAGAAGCCCACCTGGATGACCCCGATAGTCACATACCTGACTACGGGGGCACTCCCCGATGATGAAGTGGCAGCTGTTAGGTTGCGTCGAATCGTGAGCAACTACGTAATGGTGGATAACCAGTTATACAAGAGGGGGCATATAAAGCATTTTCTGAAATGTGTGGCGGAGCCTGATACGAATTGGGTCCTGAGAGAGTTGCACGAGGGAGTCGCGGCCTGTCATGAAGGGGCTCGATCCATTGTGAGGAAAGCGTTGAATCTAGGCTACTATTGGCCTTCGATGAACAAAGAAGCGACAGCGATGGTCCAATCCTGTGATGCATGCCAGAGGTACGCTCCGAATATCGTGGCTCCTGCCGCGGACTTGATGTCCATCAAAAGTGCTTCGCCCTTCGCGCAGTGGGGCATTGACTTGGTGGGACCTGTTCCACAAGCGAAAGGTCAGTGCAAGTATTTACTCGTAGCCATCGACTACTTCTCGAAGTGGATAGAGGCTAAGGCGTTGGCCAAGACGACGGGGCAGCAGATCCTCAAGTTCCTTCAAACTCAGATCGTATCCCGGTACGGGGTTCCTCGAGTGTTGATCAGCGATAATGGCCCTCCGTTCAATGGGGCTCAGTTGAAGGAGTACCTGGAGGAATTGAACATTGAGCATCGGACAGCTTCCGTCCACCATGCTCAGACTAATGGCCAAGTCGAATCAGCCAACAAGATCGTGGTGGATGGCTTGAAGAAGAGGGTCTATGCCTTGCAGGGTCATTGGCTAGATGAGCTTGAAAACGTGCTATGGGCTGCTAGAACAACACCCAAGCAATCGACGGGGGAGACTCCGTTTGGCCTTGTTTACGGCACGGAGGCAGTTGCTCCCGTGGAGATAGCGGTGGCGTCCCATCGCAGGAGGTATTACGAGCCTCTGACGAACGAGGAAATGAGACGTCTGGATTTAGACTTGCTCGAAGAGAAAAGGTGGAAGGCTGATGAAGTTCAGGCTCGGATGCGTCTGGCAACGGCCCGGTATTATAATCGGCGTGTCAAGTCCCGACAATTCTTCGTTGGAGAACTTGTCTGGCGGAGGAACGAGTTCGTTCATCAAGATCGGATCAACAAGCTGTTGCGTCCAGATTGAACAAGGTCGTGAGGATGCGTCTGTGGTTGTGCGGGTTGTAACCCTTCCGACGGAGGTTGGGCCACTGACGAGTGTTCAGGCTTACTCCCGTGTGAGGATTGTGTCTTGGATTGGCTGTGACTCGGTACGGATGTGACCCGGTACGGATGTGACTCGGTACGGATGTGACTCAGTACGGATGTGACCCGGTACGGATGTGACTCGGTACGGATGTGACTCGGTACGGATGTGACTCGGTACGGTTGCGTCCCAACGTCGGATCCTGCACTAAGGACCAATGCTAGCACGGAGAGGGGGGGGGGGGAGGGTGGTGCTAGCGGAGCCCTCTCCGATGCTTAAGTCACTATAGTGGCAAAAAGGTCATTTCTAGAGAGAAAGAATTTCTAGAGAGAAGTCAGAGCTCAAAATACCAAAGTTGGGCAAATGAGAGAATGTGTGAAAATGGGTGGCCAAGACCTCCTATTTATAGGCTTTCTTGGGACCGGACCCGGTTTTAGAGCGGTTTGATGACGGTTCAAGATCATGCGGTAACCGTCATCCATATTGGTAATGTGCGAACTTGACTTCTCTACGCGCAACGGTAATCGCGGATACGGTAGTCGCGCGATACCCGTAAGGTAATCCGGACCTCGTCGAATTTGGGCAATTCGGCGAGGTCCGGATTGCCGCGCAACCCGGACCTCTGGATTTCAAGCAACCCGGAGGTCCGAATTGCAAGCAATCCGGACGTTCGGATTGCAAGCAACCCGGACGTCCGGGTTGCTGCAACCCGGAGGTCCGGTCCGGACGCGCGTAAAGGCGCTTCCGGACCGTTTTGATACCGTGGGAGATGTTTTTAAACCGAGATGTAATTTTCGACACGTTTACGGGGCCCGAAATGTAAACACGAACCCGAATTGGACATTTATCCATCACTTGCCCCCGAGTCAAGTAACGGTTTAGAACCTTTCTTGACTCTATTTTAAGTTAGGATATTTGTCCAATTTTAGTTTGACGCTAACCTTTCGGTTTTGATCGTTGGTCGGACGCAAGCATCTTGATTTCGTCCGTCGCTTTATTTTCCGGCCGAATGGCTTTGTTTCCTACCATCATGGTTAGTGCAATAGGAAATGTATATGCGCGAATATGATTATCGTCGGAGACATGAGCAAACGGTAATGTGCTATGAGAAAATGTATCTATCCACATGGGTACATAAGTAATAATCATGGCAAGATTGTAATTACGCAATGCAAGAAATAGAAATCGTACGTTTCTAAAATGACTAAGTGATTACCGAATCATGAATCATGTGATTGCAACATACGTGTATAGTAATGGACTTGATACGTGCAATGTCAAGACATGTATAGGAATAGATATTTTAGGAGGAGAGGGTAGAGTATACCGTAGGGGTTTAGTCTTGAGTGTAGGTAAACTAATCCTTTGATCCTTATCCATAGAGCATCTCTTTGGGATTAGTAAATACACATATCCCCATTTATCCTTCCAGCATCTTGGGAGTTCACCATTCCACTCCCTTTGCAGGTAATTCATTCATCCTTTCCCGGAATTGCTTTTGTCCTCAAAATTTCTTCGCCGTCGTGGAGCTTAGATACGTTTTGACAGTTTCGAGTCTGATTGTTTGCTTTTTTTTGGAAGTTGACACCACCATTCGACTCGTTTCGTCCCAGGGATTCCAACGCCACCTTCGGAGCCTCCAGGAGCCACCGGACGCGCCCTCACGCGCCGCCGCGAGTGGGGCTTCTTCGCCGGAGCGTGTGGGCCACGCGCCGCCTTCCCGACCTCGCCTCGTTGCGGTCCTTACCTTCCCGGAATCGTCTCGACGAGGGCAATCCATTGGGATACTTTTCGTCACGTTTTGAGGTAGTTTAGAAACCCAATTTTAAAAGATAGCTTCGACTTGATTTCGAATGTCGCCGGATTGTTGTTCGTTTGAGCTATTTTTCGTTGTTGACATGTGGGACTGCTTGTTGATGTTTATACGTCGAGTAATTGCTGATTGATTGCCATCATTATCGTTGTTTGTCCATAATTTAGGGGATTTTCCATTTCCATGGGTATTTGATGTAGAATTTCCCGTATCTTCGCGTAGAAGCTTTTTTGGTCGATATGCATGATTTTCCTTCTTGGCGGGTTTTTTGGTTGACGGGGATTGCCCAATAACTTTAGGCATAGTCACTAGTCGTCTTGACGCCTTAGAGAAAAATTTCCCTTAAGCGTTGCCATGTTCGATCCTTACGGTTTGTCGCGTTAATTCCATCGTTTGCATGATAGCTCCTTAAGACGTTAGTCCCTTCTATGGTACATACCAACTTTACTATGTGCGTGGAACTTGGCTACGTGCGTTGACTTTTTGATACGTGCATTGATGTTGATACGCGCGTTGATGTTGATACACGCGTTGATGTTGATACGCGCGTTGACTTTGATACGCGCATTGATGTTGATACGCGCGTTGATGTTGATACGCGCGTTGATGTTGATACGCGCGTTGATGTTGATACGCGCGTTGATGTTGATACGCGCGTTGATGTTGATACGCGCATTAGTGTTGATACGCGCGTTGATGTTGATACGCGCGTTGATGTTGATACGCACGTTGATGTTGATACGTGCGTTGATGTTGAGCGTCAGGTATAAACTGTTGGTTATTACCTGCAAGTATGCTAAAACACTTAGAAAATATTTAAACGATATCTAATGCTTGTTACCATAGATGTCGTTGTATGGGCTTTGTCGATGAGCGTCGTAGGTGTGCTTAGGGGGCATAGTTACTTGTTGTATGCAATCCGTCATGTATGTGCGTACATGGAAACACTTAGAAAATATATATTTCTCCGTGTCGACATGCAACCTTGTCGACATGTATGTACGTACATGGAAACACTTAGAAAATATATATTTCTCCTTGTCGACATGCAACCTTGTCGACATGTATGTACGTACATGGAAACACTTAGAAAATATTCTCCCCTTGTTGACATGCAACCTTGTCGACATGTATGTACGTACATGGAAACACTTAGAAAGTATTCTCCCCTTGTCGACATGCACCCTTGTCGACATGTATGTACGTACATGGAAACACTTTAGAAAATATTTTCTCCTTGTCGACGTGCATCCTTGTCGACATGTATGTACGTACATGGAAACACTTAGAAAATATTTTCTCCTTGTCGACGTGCATCCTTGTCGACATGTATGTACGTACATGGAAACACTTAGAAAATATTTTCTCCTTGTCGACGTGCATCCTTGTCGACATGTATGTACGTACATGGAAACACTTAGAAAATATATTCTCCTTGTTGACGTGCATCCTTGTCGACATGTATGTACGTACATGGAAACACTTAGGAAATATTTTCTCCTTGTCGACATGTATCCCTGTCGACATGTATGTACGTGCATGGAAACACTTAGAAAATATTTTCTCCTTGTCGACGTGCATCCTTGTCGACATGTATGTACGTACATGGAAACACTTAGGAAATATTTTCTCCCTGTCGACATGTATGTACGTGCATGGAAACATGATATGCGCGTTAACTTTGATACGCGCATTGATGTTGATACGCGCGTTAACCTTGATACGCGCGTTGATGTTGATATGCGCGTTAACCTTGATACGCGCGCTAACCTTGATACGCGCATTGATGTTGATACGCGCGTTAACCTTGATACGCGCGTTGATGTGTTGAAGAGGTTGCCCCCCTTGCGCGATGCTTGTTACTTGTTGCACGAAGACTAATAAGTCTTGTATGGAGCGTTTGTTGCATAAGTGCTTGAACAAGTTTTGGTGCGTGTTTGCACACTGACTGGATTGTTGATAACACTTTCCATGATATCGTTGGCTTGCAGTTTCTGTTCTTAGCATAATTCTCAAAAGATCCGACGCAGGGGCGCGTTCCTCGAGCGACTCTTAGTTCTTTATGCTGAGCATGACCGTGCTAATTCCTTCTTGTGATAAAGGAAATAGAGTTGAGGGTTGTGTAGAGATGTCTTCTGCCCCCCGGTCGAGGGACCGGCCCAAGGAGGAGCGTTACTCCTACTGAGGTAAGTGTTTGTTGATAATTCTTTGTTCATGCTTTTGCTTGCATGACATTTCGTCACCTGGACATTGTTAAGTGTTGTGATCGCCCCTCTTGGCTAGACTCCAAGGCATGGCGAGATGGGTAGAGCATAGGATGTTGCGACTTGCACATTGTAGATTTTGTTTGGAGAAAACGGTGGCAATTTCTGTTTGTTCCGCCGAGTCCTGTTATAGATGATGGCATTCTTTAACCTGTGCCATCTTTTGGATATGTTGAACTCGTTTCTGAGTCTGTTTGCCCCCCGGCTTCTATGCTTGAAGACTTGTTGTAGTTGTTCCTTAGTTGTTGCTTACGACTTGTTCGCTTTGAACTACGTCGTTTGAACCTGCTTTATACATAGTAGTTTGCATGATAACTTGTTAGTAATATTTCATACCGTTATCACTTACTGTGTTTATTGAATGCGGATGACTAGTAACGTAGACATAGTCCCTGCAATCGTGACCGATAGACACTTCCTGATTGATAAGTTGAGAAGTTCTCCTGATTGTTTGCATGATGCATTATGCATATTGCCCTTCTTTCCTGGATAGCTTGCCGCTATATGTGTTGCAACCTGCCAGCGTGTATCAACCCGCGTTGGGGAAGCATACGTAAAAATATTATTTGAGGGATGTTATCTTGGCTAAGCAAGATACTAGTTTATACCGTCTCTTAGTTCCACTCTAAGGCGACGTTGTACAAGACTCGACTTGTAAATTTTATGAGTTTTAAACAGGGAGCGCACCTGCCAGCGTGTATCAACCCGCGTTGGGGAAGCATACGTAAAAATATTATTTGATAGATGTTATCTTGGCTAAGCAAGATACTAGTTTATACCGTCTCTTAGTTCCACTCTAAGGCGACGTTGTACAAGCCTCGACTTGTAAATTTTATGAGTTTTAAACAGGGAGCGCACCTGCCAGCGTGTATCAACCCGCGTTGGGGAAGCATACGTAAAAACATTTTAGTTTTTGAAGAAGCATTTTGTGAATCCTAAAAAGCTTGTTGGTAAAATGTTTGAGAAAATATTTTGCCATTGAATGTGATACATCCAAAACACCGTGTTGATAAAATTTTTTGGAAAGGTGTTTGATACACAAAATATTTGATAAAATTTTTGGTAAAATATTTGAAAAAATATTTGTGATACATGATTCCTGCGTCCAGGGACCATGTAACACTTTTTTGAGAATATGAATTGTGATGCATGCTTTCTGCGTCCAGGAACCATGCAACACGGTTTGAAAATCTGTAGTATGGAATTGTCATCTTAACCAGAGGACTTTTGCCGTATAAAACGAATTCTGGCCCGGAATTCGGAGTGTCGTCTAGACAGAGGACACTGAAGAATGAACCCTTACTCGGAATCCGGAGTGTCGTCTAAACAGAGGACACTCATAACAAAGAATGAACCCTTACTCGGAATCCGGAGTGTCGTCTAAACAGAGGACACTCATAACAAAGAATGAACCCTTACTCGGAATCCGGAGTGTCTTCTAAACAGAGGACACTCATAACAAAGAATGAACCCTTACTCGGAATCCGGAGTGTCGTCTAAACAGAGGACACTTATAACAAAGAATGAACCCTTACTCGGAATCCGGAGTGTCGTCTAAACAGAGGACACTCATAACAAAGAATGAACCCTTACTCGGAATCCGGAGTGTCGTCTAAACAGAGGACACTCATAACAAAGAATGAACCCTTACTCGGAATCCGGAGTGTCGTCTAAACAGAGGACACTCATAACAAAGAATGAACCCTTACTTGGAATCCGGAGTGTCGTCTAAACAGAGGACACTTATAACAAAGAATGAACCCTTACTCGGAATCCGGAGTGTCGTCTAAACAGAGGACACTCATAACAAAGAATGAACCCTTACTCGGAATCCGGAGTGTCGTCTAAACAGAGGACACTCATAACTCAAGGGGTGATCAGCCCCGTATGCCCATCCTGTTCTGAATCCAGGGAATGGCTATGAACATGAGGATTTGCCTCTAACCAGAGATGTCACAGCATGTCATTTTTTAGAAGTAAACACGGGGCTTGTCTTTTAAAAAGAGGAACCTCAATATGCTATTTTGATAGTAGGCCTTGGCGTTATTCCAAGGTATTGCTTGTAGCTGACGCCCTGAATAGTCGCCGTTTTGATAGTAGTCCGCAGGTTGTCCTTGCGGTATATAAGTTGGTTGTACACATAGCTTGATGGCTTTGTGTTGCCGGCACCTTCTTGAGATAAACGCCTGTATTATGAATGGAGAAATAAACTCCTTGTTGGTGTAGATAATAGATATGTTGGTGTTGTATACCATAAATTCCTTCTTGAACACAGTGCTTAGCTTGTACTGTTGAAGTAGATTTTTGCGCATAGGTTACTACTTGGCGTAATTCCTGAGTAGTAATCGTAGTGTAGCATGTACTTCCAATTTTTTGATTCCATGATGACGCCTTTCGATGTAGTCGTCAATATGAGTAGGTTGTTGTTGATGGTAAGCGTTGACATAACGCGTAATAGATTTTGCTTGCACTTGTCATAAATTCTTGGATTATTGAAGTAGATAATAGGCGCGTGGTTTTATTGCTTCGCGTTTAATCCAAAGAATAGCGTGCAAGAGATAAGTGTGTACCTACAAACGTAGATTGACTTTATTAGATACTTGCGTGTATTTACATTGATTATACTAGAAATAGTAGGAATGCGCAAAGCAATCTAAAGATAGTTGTTTCTCGTTTCATCATGGCTGTCTTGATGACGATGTCGCGGAGTTGGTTGCAACAAATCGCCTTAATGCCCCTAGTGCGATGCACTCTTCAATTTCCTGCCTTAGTGGTAGACACACGTTTGTGTTGTGTCCCCAAGTTTTATGGTACTTGCACCATTCTCTGATGTTGTCGCCCAAGAAGGCTGTCTCTGGGACAAGTGGACTTGGGAGTTTGTTTTCCAGCAGGTTGACGTAAATGTCTTCGGACACCGTGTTTAGCGGTGTGAAGATGTTGTCGATTCTGATGCTTGTGCCTTCCTGTTTGTTTATATTTGTTCGAACTCCTTTGTCCCAACTGAGGGGTGTACCCCACCTCAGTTCTTGTTCGCATGAGACTGCTGTCACGAGCTTATCCCTTAAATCTGCCATGGTTTTTGTTGTTCGCCATCCATGAGTTCGTCCAAAGAGAAGGAAAGATTTGACGTTCATGTTTGCATAGAACACGCTTATCACTTCTTCTCTTGTCGCTTTTGCGGTTGAGGCGTTGGAGGCAAATCTGATGAAGTATTCCATGATTGGCTCGTCTTCTTCCTGCTTAACGAGCCAAATCTGGTGCCATGGTGAGAACTGGATGCTTTCTTGCGGGTTCCAAACTGTAATGGCTTGTTCCGTCAGTTGCTTCTTTCTTTCATCGACAACTTTCCGCCTCTTGAAGGAATTTATCATGGCCACATGGTATTGGTGCTTTGCTCTTAAGGCATTGACGTAACAACGCCTTGCGGTTATCTGATCGCCAAGCACTTCTCCAATCCCATGTTCTGTTGGGAACTTCATCTTTTGATGGACAGTGGAGGGTACGATCACATAGGGATTGATCGTTGTTCGTCCCAAGATTCCGTTGTAGGCTTCGAGGGATTCTACAACTACGAAAGTGACGTTGATATGCAATGCTCTCCACCCCTGGCCAAGGATGACAGGAAGTGTGATTGTACCCAAGGGTTGTGTAGCTGCTCCTGCGAAGCTGACTAATGAGAAGGTTCCTGGGGACAAGTCCTTGACAGATTTATCTAGTTGTTCCAGGACTCTGATATGTAGAATGTCAGCAGAACTTCCACCATCCACAAGAATTCTTTTCACATCGTACCCGTCAATATCCATGGTAATGACTAAAGCATCATCGTGGGGGTAAACGATATGCTTCAAGTCTTCCCTGGAGAATTGGATGACTGCGTCTTCTTGCTCGGGTTGCTTACGCTTTCCGTACTTTGGCAGTGTTGCTGCTTGGGATGCATAAATGTCCCAAGCATTAGATACTTGTCCTCCGGCGGCAGGCCCTCCGTGTATGACATTGATCACACCTCGCTTGGCTGGCGGAGGGTTGTCATTGACCTTCTCTTTTCCCTTGTTTGCTCTCTTTGACGACTCTGGTTGAGTCTTTCTTGGGGGGTTGTTGCCCTGATCAACAAATTGCTTCAATTCTCCCTTGAGGATGAAGTTGTTGATTCGGAAGCGTAGACTGATGCAGCTATCGGTCTCGTGGCCGAAGACTTCGTGGTTTTCACACCACTTGTCCTTGTCTCTTCCCATTTGGCCTTTCCTGAAGTTGTTTGGCTCCTTCCACATATTCGCGTCCTTCATTTCTCTCAAAATTACAGACAGCGGGGCATTCAGAGGGATGCAGTCAGCAAGATTTACTTCCTTTGGCTTCTGAAAATCCCCTTGGAAAGGTCTTTTCGGCTGAGGTTGCCAATGTCTTCCTTGTTGACCACTTGAGTGTGGTTTTGGTTGGTTCTGCTTTGGATTATCTTTTGCCTTTGCTGCAGCGATTTTTGCTTTGTTCTGACTTCTGAACCTTTCAAGGTCTATGTACTCCTTGACTCTTGCGGCTAATTCTTCCATAGATTCCGCTGGGCGCTTTGCCATTTTTTCAGCTAGGGCATTGCATCTTCGTCCGAGATTTCGAATGAATGCTCGAACGATTTCTCCTTCAGTCAGGTTCCCCTGAATATCAGAAATGTTCTGATTGAAGCGGACGTAGTAGTCGGCCAGGGACTCCTCGTTTTGTTATTGGACGTCGTCCAAAGCATTTGCTCCTTTTAACAACGTGCGCTCGCCCATGTACCGTTGAATGAATTTGGCCTTTAGGTCCGCCCATGAAGTAATACTTCCACATGGCAGTGAGAAGAACCAGTGCGCTGCAGACCCGGCAAGAGTTTGTGAAAACGTCATTGCGAAATGGTGTGGGTTCTTCGTCCTGCCTAGTAGAGAGGCCTCGTGCTTTTGCACGTGTTCAATTGGGTCTCCTTTTCCCCGGTAGGGGTCTCCTCCAATTCGGTACAGTGCGTCTGGGACGCGACTGTCACCAAGTGGTCAGCGAACAGATGTGACGCCCTTTCTTCAAGAGCGTGCATACCCTTCATTTTTGCCTCCTTCATTTTCTTCTCCACCAGCTCTTCTAACATCTCGGCGGTAAATCCCTTTACCGGTTCAGCATAACCCGTTGAAGGATTTTGTTGACCATTGTTGCGATAGATGTCAGATTGATCCCTGCTTGTGGCCTGAAAAGGATCGTCTCTTGTTGGTTGCTGTGGGTGGTAGAATGGGGGCTGCCTTTCGTTCCTCCACTGTTGGGCTCCTTGGAAAGGAGTGTATGACCGTGCAGGTTCATATCTTGCATGTTGGTGTCCGCCCTGGAAAGGATTGCCATAGCGAGTAGTGTCTTGCGACATCTCTCTTGCTGGCGCAGCATACTGTTGGTTGGTCGGAGGTGGCTGAGCTGCATATCCTTGGTTTTTTAGAGACTCGCGGAATGCGAGTAACTCTTCCAGCGCAGCCATCATTGCTGGAGTAATGGTGGGCATCGGGTTTGCCCCCGGTCTTTGTTCGCCTTGTGGCATCTCTGTCTGGGATTCATCCTCGTGCATTTCTGGCTCGAAACCAGGTGGGTGCGCGTGGTGTTTGTCCTTTGGCTCTCTGTGCTGTGCATTGGGCATATTGTCAGTCGGTATGGATGAAGCTACGGAAGTAGCTCTTGGGATGTGGGAAGGTCCCGACTGGCTCCCAGCTGGAGCTTGGCCTCCTGCTCTTTTGTTTGCCGGGGATTTCCTGGGACGCCCCGGCCTTTTCCTTGGGTTTTTCACCTCTTCGGGAGGGTTGTGATCACTCGCCATGACTTCTGCGGTATGGTAGCTTGTTGTTCGAATCACGTAGACGGCGCCAATGTTGCGTCCAGATTGAACAAGGTCGTGAGGATGCGTCTGTGGTTGTGCGGGTTGTAACCCTTCCGACGGAGGTTGGGCCACTGACGAGTGCTCAGGCTTACTCCCGTGTGAGGATTGTGTCTTGGATTGGTTGTGACTCGGTACGGATGTGACCCGGTACGGATGTGACTCGGTACGGATGTGACTCAGTACGGATGTGACCCGGTACGGATGTGACTCGGTACGGATGTGACTCGGTACGGATGTGACTCGGTACGGTTGCGTCCCAACGTCGGATCCTGCACTAAGGACCAATGCTAGCACGGAGAGGGGGGGGGGTGGTGCTAGCGGAGCCCTCTCCGATGCTTAAGTCACTATAGTGGCAAAAAGGTAATTTCTAGAGAGAGAGAATTTCTAGAGAGAAGTCAGAGCTCAAAATACCAAAGTTGGGCAAATGAGAGAATGTGTGAAAATGAGTGGCCAAGACCTCCTATTTATAGGCTTTCTTGGGAACGGACCCGGTTTTAGAGCGGTTTGATGACGGTTCAAGATCATGCGGTAACCGTCATCCATATTGGTAATGTGCGAACTCGACTTCTCTACGCGCAACGGTAATCGCGGATACGGTAGTCGCGCGATACCCGTAAGGTAATCTGGACCTCGTCGAATTTGGGCAATTCGGCGAGGTCCGGATTGCCGCGCAACCCGGACCTCCGGATTGCCGCGCAACCCGGACCTCCGGATTTCGAGCAACCCGGAGGTCCGGATTGCAAGCAATCCGGACGTTCGGATTGCAAGCAACCCGGACGTCCGGGTTGCTGCAACCCGGAGGTCTGGTCCGGACGCGCGTAAAGGCGCTTCCGGACCGTTTTGATACCGTGGGAGATGTTATTAAACCGAGATGTAATTTTCGACACGTTTACGGGGCCCGAAATGTAAACACGAACCCGAATTGGACATTTATCCATCACAAGCTATCACCGAAATGGGAGGGACCTTACAAGATTGTAGGGATGCCAGCCCCAATGTGTACAAACTAGAAGACCTTGATGGCAAGACGTTTAAACATTCCTTCAGTGGCCCACACTTGAAGAAGTATCATGTTTGATATTAAGTCGCCGCGAATGGCGCAAGTTATCTATCGATCTGATGTAAGCAAAGCTTTGAGTTATTAATGAATAAAAGAAGTTGCTTCCGATCAAATTGCGTTTAGATTTATTCTAACTGTTAGTAAGACGTCCCGAAGGACGCGATAAAATCCTTATGAGGTATGAGTAAGTCGCCTTTATGGCGCGATAAAAGCCTTTCGAGGTATGGACAAAAGCCCTACGGGTATGAGTAAGTCATCTTTATGATGCAACCAAAAGCCTAGGTATGAAAAAGCCCTAACGGGTCCGCATAAGTCGTCTATATGATGCAGCAAAAAGCCTTAAAGGGTACGATTAAGTCGTCTGGAATGACGTGGTAAAAGCCCTAAGGGGTACGATAAAGTCGTCTAGATTGGCGCGATAAAAGCCTTAATGGGTGCGAAAAATCATCTAAACGCGATAAAAGCGTTTAGATTTATTCTAACTGTTAGTAAGACGTCCCGAAGGACGCGATAAAAGCCTTATGAGGTATGAGTAAGTCGCCTTTATGGCGCGATAAAAGCCTTTCGAGGTATGGACAAAAGCCCTACGGGGTATGAGTAAGTCGTCTTTATGATGCAACCAAAAGCCTAGGTATGAAAAAGCCCTAACGGGTCCGCATAAGTCGTCTATATGATGCAGCAAAAAGCCTTAAAGGGTACGATTAAGTCGTCTGGAATGACGCGGTAAAAGCCCTAAGGGGTACGATTAAGTCGTCTAGAATGGCGCGATAAAAGCCTTAATGGGTGCGAAAAATCATCTTAAGTGATGTACAAAATTGCCTGGAAAGGCATGGATGAGAAACCTTAAGTGGTAAAGTCCCGTGGAAAATGTCGCGAAAGACATACGAAATTACATTAAATGATATGGATGAGAAACCTTAAGTGGTGAAGTCCCGAGTAAAGCATCGGAAGGATGTACGAAGTCATCTTAAGTGATGCGTCGGAACGTTTTAAGTAACGGATCTAAAGTCGCTTTAAATAGCGCAACGATTATCGGGACCAAAACAGATGGAAGGAATTTCTTATAAGGGCTCAAAGGTCTAAAGGTTCCGATACAAAAGATAAGGAGGATACAAGGAGGAAAATTACAAGGACTTAAAGAATAGAACATTAAGCTTGGTCCTTGTTGGAAGTTGGGTCCTCAGCAGCTTCGGAGGGAGCAGGAATCGAGGGGGCCTAGGCAGAAGGCTCCGCAGTCCGCGGAGTCGGGTCCGCGGCACCTGAAGGAGGATCGGCCTCATCACTCTCCGCGGAGTCGGGTCCGCGGCACCTGAAGGAGGATCGGCATCATCACTCTCTGAAGGAGGCTGAAGTACTTCTCCGCGATAGGGGCGAGGGTTTCGGACTTCTTGAAGTCGATGGAATCCTCGTATGCCGTATAGAGCTCCTCGACGGCATTGAACAGAACGTTCTCCACCTCGGTTTTGCAGAACCCCACGGCATCCGCTTGGAAATTATCAGAGTTCCGATACTCCTCGCGACCCTCTTGGAGACCCTCCTCGCGGCTTTGAGCCTTCGCCTCAGGCAGCTTGGCAAGAAACTCAGCCTTCTCAGCCTCGAGCTTCGCCTTAGCTTCCCCAAGTCCCGCCTTGGCTTCCGCGAGAGCTTCCGCGAGAACGTCCTTTTCGTGGACGAGCTGCCTCTTCTCCGCCTCGTGCCGCTGCTGTTCCTCCTGGAGCATCCTCCGCTCCCGACGCAGCACGACCTCATGATCTTGGACCTGCTTGTGCAGGCCCAGAGCCTTCTCGCCAAGGAGGGCCTGCTCCTTGGCTATCTTATTCCTGGCCGCTACAGCCTCGTCGAGGTCCGCTTGGAGCTTGGCCAACGCATCTGGGTCCGACTTGGCTTGTGCCTCCTCCAAAGCACCCTTCAGAGCCAAAATGAAGCCAAAGCAGCGCTGCTGGTCCGCGGTTTCCTAATACAAAAAAAAAAGAGGATTAAAATCCGATAATCGAAGGCAAGAATAAAAGCGAGAGTAAAGTTTTACCTCCATCCGACGAATAGCCATATTGCGGAGCTCCTCCTCGATATCCTCCCGCGCCAAGGAGATTGGGCGGCTCAAGGCTGGTGGAATTGACCCTGCCAGCAGATACAGGGCCAATTCAGGTTGAAGGTCTCCCCGATGAAGTGAGACCCCTTGGAGAGACTTGATCGGGTTCCAGGGAACCGTCTCCTGGTCGGGGGTGAAAACCTTGTAAAGATTCTCGTCCACGGGGAGAGGAGGGATGACCCTGGAAGCCTCAGTCGAAGGAGCCACCTCAGTCGGAGGAGGCTCGGGAGTCGGAGAGCGGAACTCAGGGGGAGGACTCCGAGACACGTCCTCCAAAGTCGGCCTCAGGATGCTACGACCAGGCCTTTGGCGGGGAAGCAGGACGCCTTCATTTGGCTCCTCGGAGGAGGGGGAAGCCTCCAAGTTGGTCACCTGACGGAACTGACCTTCCGTCGGGGCATCCTCCATCATCGGCTCCTGTGGAGTCGCGGCCCTTGCTGGAGTAGCAGCCTTCCTCGGAGTGAGAGCCTCCGATGGACCTGCGGTTGCGGGACGAATGAAATCAGGCAGAGTATTATGAGGGCACCAGATGATTTGGCACGCGAGATTTTGGTCCTTTCCAAAGAAGTTGTAGTATCCCGCCTTGAGGACGCGGGGGGTTTCTCCTCGAAGTATATACTTAATTTCTCGGACCCGCGACTCCCGATCAGCGGGGATAAACTCCTCGGGAACCAACCTCCTATATTTCTTAATAGCGAGGCGAACGCACTTACCTTCCTCAGCAGTGGTGACACCGAAGGCTTGGTCTATCTCCTCCCTTCTGGCCCGCTTGGCCGTCCCGATCTGCTCTTCAGTCGGAGGAGCAGCAGAAGAGGAATCTCCATTCTTCAAAGACTTTCGCTTCCGCTTGGAGCCACCCTGGACGGCATCGGTCTCCCCCTGCTTCAACACGAGATGGGTCAGCAGAGATGCCTTCTTGGCTGCAAAAATGAAAATATAAAGTGGTTAGAAGTGTTACCCAGATAACCAAATCCTTGGAAACGGAATCGAGGAGCTGGACTCCGATCTGGATCAAGTCTCTCTCCACGAGCTTGTTGGCGTCGAGGGGAACGAAGGATTCCCCCCAACGGTAAAGCTGGACCAGCTGGAGAGTGTTGAAGTCATCCTCGGTGTAGACTTCGAGCTTGGGGGCAGGGTCCGCCACAACCTCCCATCGAGGCCATGGAATAGAGCTGTTCTGGACGAAGAAGTAATACTTCTTCCATCCGCTATTGTCGGACCCTGAGTCGCGAATGAGAACCCGATCCTTATTGAACTTCCAGGTCTCAGCATCCCAAGCGAACCGTGAAAGTTGCTCCTTTGTCCATTTGGGGAGTCGGGGAGAGAAGGAGCAAACACCAGCCTTATTACACTTCATTCCGTAGAAGGTGCGGAAGAGTAGCAAACTGTACGTCCACCGCTGGCGGAGGCACAGAACCTGGAAAGCGTTCCACACGCGGATAGCATGTGGAGAGAAGGTGCAGGGATGCGTCTGGTAGAAGTTGCACATCTCCACCAGGCTCCCGCAAAAAAGGAATCGAATCCCAGCGTTTACCTGCCCGGTGGAGATGAACACCTCTCCTTCCCGAGGACGCGTGACAATATGCTTCCTCCTGGTGGTTGGGTGAGACTCGTAAGGGAAGCGGGGTTCCCAGTCTGATGTAATACAGCCTTCTCGGAGGGCAGCCTCATACGAGGTCTCAGAAATTTCGTTAACGGCAAGCTCAAAGACAAAAGGGGTCCTTTCCCCGGAACTGGCCTCGTCTAAAAACGGCCACAGACAGAAAACTTAAGAAAGGAGGAGAAGGTAATGTCAACAAATCCTGGGAGCAGAGAATGGAAACCTTACCAGACATAGTTGATGGTTGCTCGGAAAGGATGAAGAAATATCTGAAAAGGGCTGGAGGCCTTGGATCACTGGAAGAGCAGACGAAACTTGGAGAAGAAGCTTCGAGGTTTGAAAATGGCAGAATTTCCAGAAATCAAAATGGTAGAGAAGAAGTGAATAGTGCCAGGGTTTTGGCTTTTATAGGCAAAAGGACAGCTAGACGGGTTCGGTCTGGACCGTTGAAGATGAAACGACTCTATCTTGATCGCCAAAATCATAGGGACGGTACGGAAGAGACGTTAGTGACGTAATGAGTACTTTTTCAGAAAAGCGGCAGTCACGCCGGTTGGGGCGTCGTTTCATTATCACCAGCATTTAATGCTGCAGTAATCGAGGAGTTTCCTCGGATTTGGCAACTGTCCTTAGAGTCTAAGGAGTTATGAGTGAGAAACTCTGTTATTCAAGAATTGTGCCTAAGGCAAAAGCCTCCGATGGAGATATCGGTAGGTCTTAAGACAAAAGCCTCCGATAGCAATATCGGGAGGTATGGAGATAAAAGCCTCCGATGATGAGGTCGGGAGGTCTAGAATTGAAAGACACGACAGACTGCAAGTCCCCCCATGTCTTGGGGGCAAATGATGGGTTCCGATGTAATCGTTAGCCCCGTTAACAGTCAATAGACGGCGAGCAAGTCCAGTTGGCCTCCTGAAAGGCCTGGAAGGCCCAAAAGCCCAGTATGAAAGGTCCCGATGTTAGCGATCCCGATATATAAGCTGAATGCTCCCGACAAGAAGCCTCTGAGTAGGCCCCGATATGCCTTTGAGAAGGCCCCGATAATAAAGCCCCGAGGAGGCTGGACCTGTCTCGTGAGACAAAGGGTCCTGGGTGGTGACCTAGAATGAGATAACTCTGGAGTCCCCGATATGAATTGGGACTTGTGATCAGAGGATAAGACCGAGAAACCCGCCTACTAGATAGAGTAGTGGGGAGACGGTTAAGATACAGATAGCTTCCCCCGAGATACGCAGGGCGTGCCCGAGATACCCGGAGAGTGGGCGAGATACGCGGAGCGTGGGGCGAGATATATGGAATCCCGAACGAGATATGCGGAATCATGGGTAAAACTGCCAGGCGCGGTTACAGGTAACTGAGTAACTTCCCCTCCTATATAAAGGAGGAAGTTACCTCAGAAAACACACATTCTAATACGAGCTTAGATTACTGCTTACCACCCCATCATTCATATACTCATTTAAGCATCGGAGAGGGATTCTGGGTCACCACCCAGGTCATCCCCTTTTACAGGATTACGCGGAGCCCAGGAGTTCAAGCTTTCCGTCAAGAACGTAACGGAGCTTCGCCCGTGATCCAACAGGGGGTATGAGTACCTATCTATGTATGTACAAATATGTACATCTAATAGTTGTTTCATATAAATATCTTCTTCCAAGTTTCTATGAAAGAAATTTGTTTTCACATCCATTTTATGTACTGCAGGATTTTAGAGGGCCGTAATTGCAAGTACCATTCTAATGCACGTGAATCTCGTCACTAGAAAATAAGTGTCAGACTTTACACTTATTAATTGAACCATCTTCTTTCATCTTCCCTGTGAATATGCACTTATAGCCTAGTGGTTTGCTGAAAAAATCTTTAGCTATCAAGAATTATATGCAGGATGGATTCGATTTTATTATTGATTACTTCTTTAAGCATATTGTTAAGAAAATTTGCACCATAGGATTTTTTCAATCCTAGCCCTTTTGTTTCTCCTAGGCTAAACATCAGTTTCGACATCGGTCTCAACTTCAACATGTTTTATGAGACACTCCCGTTTTCAATTATAAACGCAAAGGTTTTACTACCTTGTACAATTTAGGAAGAGTTCTCTAATATTATTTTGGGTACATTAAAAAATAAAATTCCCTTCAAAGTTACCCCCAAGTTAATCGTAAGTCCAAAGCAAATATGGTATCAACCACACTATTCAGATGTTTAACGTTTCTCAACACGGGTTCGGTCTAAGTTCTTATGAACTCTCAATTACCACAATATCAACATTGATTATCAGATCATTATGTCAACATAAATCCACATATCATTATTGTCAACATTGGTCATTAGACTATCATGATTCTCAAACCTCTTGGTCTTTACAATTTATCATAGTTTGTGTGTATCCAAAATAATTGAATCATGCACAATATACTGATAAAAATTACTGTTTTGTACTTTATCCGAAGAAATTACAACAAACAATTTAATTTTTATTTTAACCCTTAGCCGCGAATGTATTACCACATCGGCCAGAATACCCTCACATTCGAAGCTAAATATTTTTTTATTTCCATGTTACGAGGTAGCTCACTTATAAGTAATTGCTAATCAAAATAGATTCTCCCCTCGTATGGGTTACCCAGAACTCAACATTGAGTTTGTCATGTTTTTCAATGTTCGATTATTCTCTCGGCAACCACACTCTACAGAGTGAATGCGGTGTAGTGACTACACGGATTAAACCGTATCTGTGTCACTATTTAGAGAACAATTATTGCTACTGCACATAATTTAATTCTCTTATTAAGTTGATTCTCATCTCTTCTTGTGTAAATTTTTCTATTCATCATCTTTTATGAACATTGCAACATATTGTACTATCATACACCAAGTGATGAAGTACTTCTTACCGTCTCGAGTAAGCATAAATTTCAAGTCACAATCGCTTATATGTACCAAAACAAGCGATTTGAGATTCCTTTAATCTGACTAAGGAATTCGAGTGAGCTCGAATGCAACACAATTTTTACTCTTTTGATGTTTATTAACAATTGTAGTGTAGGGACATTATTTATATTAATTAACATTCACAAGGTACCACAATTAACATGTAAATTAAATCAACTAAACAAAAGAAACATTTATCAGTCAATATTCTTTCCGGCTCGTAGAGCATTACACTTAGCTTGATAATTTCGCCACATACATTTATATTATTCTTAGTCAATATATACTTATTTAACATGAATACAGAAGAGACATTTTTCCTAAACCAACATATTGTTCAGGAATATTTTTACAATCACCTTTTTCTTAGGTTGTAAACCATCCCGGTTTTGTTTCCAAATCTTATAACCGGTGCTTTTAACAAAGCTTCCAAACTGATCAAACCAAAATTTGTATCATTAGGAGCTTAAGCACTCATAATTTCTTTAGCTCCCACAGTCACTTTAGCAACATAAGTTACACCACCAGTGACAAAACTCCATCGTTATCGTTGGAGGCCATAGCTCAATTTTCCGATACAAAGCAAAATTTACTGAGCTATTTAACGCATAAAATCATATTTCAGAGTATACCCTACTGTTAACATATGGTGACTGGGCGCCGTAAATGGTAGCCCATTAATATGTATACGTTACCTAAGAAATTGGGTAAATGTCACATTAGGGAAATTGGGTATTGACCCAAATCCCAATTGGCATGAGAAGCTCAAAATATTGGGCCTCCCTTATACATGGCTAGCCGAAATATGATAGGGGCAAAGTGGAATTTTGTGCACTTTGTTCCTCCTATAAATAAAGGGTGTTAGGGTTTTATTTAGGGTAATTCAAAATTCCTCCTAATTGATTTTAGAGAAAACCCTCCCCTCTAGAACATAGTTTCGGCCGAATCTATTGCACCTCCAAGGGAGTGCCAATTTGCTTAGAGCAAATAACTCCGGAGTTCCGTCCCTGCCAAGAATCGGTCAGAGGCTTTGCTGTGGAGACAATACCCCGTAGGACTGTTGGATTACGGAAACGTAATACTACAGAATGCTAAACGCGTACATGCAAGTAATCTAACTACGCACCGGAATAGTGTACACATACCTTTTAGCTTTCCTACTCAAGAACGATGTGGAGGGATTTCTGATCCTCCGGTCGGAACCACGTACAAGTTCTTCGTGAGAAGAAGTCCTACGCGGTGTAAGCTCCACAACAAAGCCTCTGATCAATTATTCAACGGGGACAGAACCTCGGACTAAGATGTGTACCGAAAATATCAACTAAGGGGGTGAGAGGTTTCTCTCAAGTTCCTCAATGGAGGTACTTCTTATTAGATTGATGTGTAAACCCCTTAGGTGAGTCCCCTATATATAGGATTGGTGGAATGGACAAAAGTCCACTCCAACCAATGTGGGACATTAGTTCGGCCGAACCATGCAATTAAAGGGGGAGGCCCAATTTTGGGCCTCCCATGTCAATTAGGGATTGGGTTTGGCCCAATTAGCCTAATGTGACAATTACCTAATCAACTTAGGTAATATCCTTAGCATTAACGGGCTACCAATTACGGCGCCACGTCACCATATGCTAACAGCTCCCACTCGCCGGAATGCGAGGGTGCCTGTTAATATATAGTTATCCAATAGCATCAACATCAACATCTCAGTCTTCAGTCTTTGTCTCCGTCTCCGAATAGTTCATACGAGGTTTGTCGTGCGACCGGCGGATACGATGGGCATCGTGCTACTCATCTGTTAGGAGTATTGTAGCGCTCGCAGAATGTTGATTCCCATTCGTAAATCAATTATGTTAAAATAAAACATATACCGCACTGTATCCTTGGTCAACTGATAATTCTCCAAATGCCCAGTTTTCCACATAGGAATACTTCTCTAGGGCATCCGTATAAGTGTTCACAAGCTTCAACTAATATCTGGTTGGCGGCCACCTAGTGAACACAAGAGTCGGTGAATTATATGTGAACTTGACCATCCCCATCGCTTATACCCTTAGTGTAACTCAACCGGTTTCCAAGACGTGGTCACTTGGCCGTTTTCTTTGGCTCTACGCTCGTACGCTGGGAAGCGAACATTGAGCCAGACCTTAGGTATAAGTTCTGAGTCCGAGAGGATACTTTGGATGCCTCTTCATAAGACATCAGGGATCAATCACAGGCTCAAGGTGAAGAAGTATGCGCCCTTTGAATCACTAGGATTCTAGCTAGCACAACCGAGCATGACCCCGTGGTCGAACATGGCACGCGCAGTATGAAGCACGCGTCGATAGCACACCTGGACTAGCCAAGATTGGGATATGTCAATCATGCTATCGCAGAATCTTTCATCTGGCCCTGAGTGTGATTTTAATGATGGACTGGGTCTAACACGGCGATGTACAAAACGAAGATTAAGTCATGCATTAAGCGTGACAAGGTTATCGTTTCGTATAGCCAGGTTTATACCCCTGGTTCTTAGCCAATCTTGTTGTGGTAGAGGTCCCCCTCTCCTTACAAGATGACCGTGCCTGTGTGACGAGGCATGGTTCACATTCGACATAATTTTGGTGGAAGAGTTTTACCTATTCCTACAAATTAGTTTATAGACCGTAAAATCCGATGTTATTTATCATTATGACGTCGATGGATCATAGACTCAATTTGCAATTCTTTTATTCAATCGAAATAATATTTCAAATGTCAAAATGTTATCACTTATACAAGCCACTTATTAAGCCCTACGCAATCCAAGCAGTTTTACGTGCTTTTCGAGAATCTATCTACGTAATGGCTTAGTTAATGGATCTGCAACCATTTTATCCGTGGACAAGTATTCCAAAGAGATTATCTTGTCTTCCAGAACTGATTTAGCATAATTGTATTTCACATCAATGTGTTTGGTCCTACTATGGTACTTTGGATTCTTAACTGCTGCAATGGCTGCCTGACTGCCGGAGTATACCTTTACAGGATTACTCTCTTTGCCAGCGCAAATCAATGCAGTAAGAAGCCTTTTCAGCCAGACTGCTTCTTGTGCGTTTTTAGAAAGGGCAACGAATTCTGATTCCATAGTGGAAAGCGCGACACATGATTGCTTCTTGCTTACCCATGAAATGGCAGCATTAGCAAGAAGGAAAATTCCTCCTGTGGTGGACTTACGATCATCTAGATCGCCACCGTGGTCGGCGTCACTATAACCGGTCAATTCTATTTGCCTGCCCTTATAGCATAGAACATAGTCGGCAATACCTTTCAAATATCTTATAATTCGTTTTACGGCCTTTAGATGTTGATAACTAGGATCTGATTGGAATCTTGCTACTAGGCCCACAGCGTAACGGATATCTGGCCGAGTACATAGCATGGCATACATGAGACTCCCTACCAAGCTTAGGTACTCTGCTCCCCTCATCTGTTCGCGCTTCTGCTGGTTTTTCGGTCCATCACGTTTGACAGCGCGCACCCGAACACAACCGGCGTATCCACATGCTTAGCATCGAGCATTCTGAATCTTTTCAACAGTTTGTTGATATAAGATCTTGAGATAGACACAATGTCCGGGCGGCACGATCTCGGGCAATCTTAATGCATAAGATGTACGTGGCCTCTCCCATGTCTTTCATCTCAAATACTGACGCTAACCAGGACTTTGATTTGTTCATGAAACTCACGTCGTTCGCAACAATGAGTATGTCATCTACGTATAGTGTTATGATGACATACTTAAACCCGAAGGTCTTAGTGAATATGCAGGGATCCTCGTGAAGATTCACAAAGGGTTAAGAACCTATGAAAGGTCTGAACTATGACCCATGTTAATGGGAGAGGTCTGAAATTTAAAATGTTGATTTGAGAGGTCTGAGGTTTCAACTTTGTTGATATAAGAGGTCTCCGTTAATTTTCTGCGTTAAAACTAACGGAAGTTGGTCATGTGCTTGGCATGTGACAAAAAATAAAATAAAATTCCAAAAATGCCCTTCTATCAATGTGTGCCCCTCACATGCTTGAAAGGAAAAGATGAAAATGCCCTTAAAGCCACCACGGCTCTGGAAACCACCACTCCGACTCCGGCAACCACCACCCGTCTCCGGCGACCACCACCCCAGCTCCGGCGACCACCACGCAACTCCGGCGACCGCCACCACGGCTCCGATTGGGCCCAAATCGGGGCCACAGAGCTCCGATATGAAGCTCTGTGGCTCCGATCTGGGCAACAGAGCTCCGATCAAAGCTAAGTGGCGGTCGCCGGAGTTGCGTGGTGGTCGCTGGAGTTGCGTGGTGTCGCCGGAGCTGGGGTGGTGGTCGCCGGAGACGGGTGGCGGTGGCCGGAGTAATTTGGCTTCAGGGGTAATTTTGTCTTTTCACATTTTCTCAAATAAGATATTAAATAAAACAAAATAATAAAAGGGGCAAAAATGTCATTTCACACAGTTCTTTTAAAATTAACCCTAAAAATGGATGGAAAACCTAATTTTAACAAAATTGAAATTTTAGACCTCTCAAATCAACATTTCAAATTTCAGACCTCTCCCGTTAACATAGGTCATAGTTCAGACCTCTCATAGGTTCTTAACGCATTCACAAATCCATTTCCGACAATTTCCTCGTGGAATCTGTGATACCATTGCCGAGACAACTGTTTAAGACCGTAAATAGACCTTTGGAGTTTGCAAACTTACGTTCTTTGCCAGGAGTAATAAAACCCTCTGGCTGCTCTATATAGATCTCTTCCTCCAAGTTTCCATGGAGGAATGCGGTCTTAACATCCATTTGGTGCAGCTCTAGATCGAGACATGCAACAAGGGCAAGGATGGCCCTTACTGTGGTGTAACGCACAGTTGGTGAGTATGTTTCATCAAAGTCCACTCCATGAATTTGGGTATATACTTTCGCAACCAGTCGAGCTTTGTATCGCTCGACTTCTCCATCAGCAGTGAGTTTGAGTTTCAATACCCACTTGGCTCCTATTTCTCTGTGGTTAGCAGGTAAATCAACTAATGACCATACTGAATTAGCTTTCATTGAAGCAATTTCATCCTCCATTGCTTTTCTCCATTCCTTTGCTTGGGGTCCTTCCATCGCTTGTTTAACCGTTACCGGTTCATCAACAAACGTGAGAGTGAATATTTCGCCTCTCTCAATGGGATACTTCTTAGGAGAAGTACGTTGCCTTTGACTGCGTCTAGGCTCATTCGTCCCAGTTTGAGTCTGATCCATACTCCCACTTGAAATAATGCTTCTTATCGGAGCATTACTCTCACTGGGAATGATGGCGGAACTAGAACTTTGAGCAACAACTTTCTTAGGACGACCCCTTCATCTAAAGATTTAACATTCGAGATTAGTTCTTTGATCGCTAGGACCCAGAACTGAAGTGATCATCCTACTCCCACTTGAAATTATGGGAATAATAGGTAGTTGTGTATCATGATTGTCAGGTGCTACTTGATTCGCACTGCCAACAATAGTGATTTGTGTTTAGGGGGAGTGAGCCCTCCCACTGG
This sequence comes from Clarkia xantiana subsp. parviflora, assembly GCA_036873135.1. Taxonomy (NCBI): domain Eukaryota; kingdom Viridiplantae; phylum Streptophyta; class Magnoliopsida; order Myrtales; family Onagraceae; genus Clarkia; species Clarkia xantiana. Next base: position 36,274,443 of record JAPTYO010000010.1, on the reverse strand, counting down.
ATTTATAATGGGGATTTCTTCCTCATTAACCAAATCACTTGTTGCTGTGCCAAATCTCCCACTCGAAGAAAGTGGGACCTAAGAATTATCGTCATCATGTTCTAGTTCAGTCAGAACTTCGTATGCTTTTATCTCTCGTAGCGATGGAAATTCGTCCTCAAGAAAAGTGACGTCTCGGGACTCATGTTCGAACACACTACCGTTTTCTAGAGCTGACACAAATACATAACCTTTTGAGTTTTCATAGTATCTTATGAAGATACTTTTAAGTCTTCTGGGGCCTAACTTGCCAAAACGGCTGTCAGTTGTATGTGTATAAGCTGCGCATCCCCAAGGTCGCAGCCTGGTAAGATTTAACTCTCTACCAGTCCACAGCTCAAACGGTGTTGTGTTAACTGCTTTTGATGGGACAATGTTTACTACATGAGTGGCAGCAAGCAACGCATCTCCCAATAAGAAATTGGTAATTGTGCTTGTGACATCATGGTTCTTACCATGTCTAGGAGAGTCTGATTACAACGTTCAGCCACACCATTCTGTTGTGGTATGTTGGGGATCGTCGTTTGATGGGCGATCCCACTTTCTTTGCATAACTTATCAAACTCATTAGAGAGATATTCTCCACCTCTATCGGTGCGTAGGGTTTTCACATTTCGCTCCTGTTGATTCTCCACGAGCTTTAGGAAGCTTTTAAAGCAATCTATAGCTTTAGATTTACGATCAATCAAATGAGTAAACCCGAATCGGGTGTAGTCGTCAATGAAAGTTACGAAGTATCGCTTTCCATTTCTTGCAGTTACGTTCATTGATCCACATACGTCGGAATGGATTATTTGTAATGGAAATTCTGCTCGTTTTGCTTCACCAAATGGCTTGCGGGTGGATTTTCCAGCTAGACAGTCATGACAAGTGTGTTTTACCACACCGTTTGTTCCGGGAAAAATCCCTCGTCGTCCTAACGATTGAACTCTGTCATAGCCTATATGTCCAAGCCGCGAATGCCATCCGGTCGCGTCAGTTTCTGCTTCTTTGGAGGACATAACATACATTCTATATGAATTTACATTGCCATGTAAATCCATGATAAATAAACCATTATAAGAAAAGGCATATCCAAATAAAGTATTGTCATGGTTAAAATCGGAGAAGAAGAAGAAGAAGAAGAAGAAGAAGAGCACAGAAGGAGGAAAGCTTCATTCATTTCATCGATAGTTTTCCTGTACATGGCTATTACCTATATAACCCTAATCTAGTAACCTAATGACCCTTACATTTCTTTATATGACCAATAAGGTCCCATACTGTACATCACATGACAATACCCTCCCCTTTTAACAACCATGACCTCAAGGTAACCGGGACCATTAAACCCGTCGTAATCCCTAACAAGCGCAAGTTGACTTTGGAAGACTCCGGGGCCATTGAAACCATCGTAGTCCCGAACCATTGTTTTCTTCACGATGAAACAACCACCAAATATGAGTAACTTTGAATGTCGGACGATCGTTGGATCAAGAAGCAACACATGTTCGCAAATGGAAACCAGAATTTTCAACCTAAGGTGTTCTCTAGCTTCGGTTGCATCGGCACATATGGCTATCCAAAATGGATCACACTCTTCAATCTGTTGGCTCGTGGTCATAGACTCAAATTCCTCTGGCTGTGTATCTTCATATTGTGCTTCATATGTAGCTTCAATATCATCAATAACCTCAGGTTCATCAACTAACAGGTCATCCCGACATACTTCAGCCTCTAAGACATCATTTATATTGCTTGCATCATGTTCATGGATTGGAAATCGATTTTCACTTGTCAGAGCATTATCTAACCGAGATTGTATCTGCTGTAACTTGTTGTTTATTATTTCATTCAGCCTGAGAAGCTCTAACCTAGTTTCCCTATCAAGCAAATCACCAAAATCTGCAGCACAGCTCATTGTCACATAGAAATTCAGCAATCTGCAGCAGAAAAATAGGGCAGCAATTCGCAGCAGCTAACCCAAGCAGAACTATCACAGAAGCCGCAACAACTCAAGCAGCAAAAACTTCAGAAACCAGATAAATTCCCAGAAATCAAGAATCATGATTCAAGAACCAGCAATCAAGAATCGGCATCCAAGAATTGTCGGCTTCGGTAACCAGAACTACCGCAATCACAGCACATCAACAAGAAAACCAAAGTTAGCACAACAAGGTAACCACAGAGAGCAGAGAAGAGGAAGGTCACCAGCAGTAGCAGTCAAGGAATTTCTTGATGGTAGAGCAGTGGCTGTGGAAATTGAACGACAGAGAAATTGATGGTGGAGCAGCGGCAATCGGTGGCGTTCGTGGCAAAGAGCGGCGGAAGAAGAAGTCGATATGGTGATTATGGCGGCGGACGGATCGGAATCACAGACGTCGGTGGTTTCCGATCGGTGACGATGAAGCGAAGACCTAGGCTGGTGGAGGCGGCGGAAGGCGTGATCCGAGAGAGAACGGTGGCTCTGATACCACTGTCATGGTTAAAATCGGAGAAGAAGAAGAAGAGCACAGAAGGAGGAAAGCTTCATTCATTTCATCGATAGTTTTCCTGTACATGGCTATTACCTATATAACCCTAATCTAGTAACCTAATGACCCTTACATTTCTTTATATGACCAATAAGGTCCCATACTGTACATCACATGACAAGTATCCCCTTTATTTATCCGAACCAAGGATCTCTCGAAAGATAAAACAAAGTTCTTATTCATAAGAGCATAAATAGAAACAACATTTCTACGGATTCTAGGAGCAAAAAGGACATTTTCTAGAAGTAAGGATTTGCCATTGCCCATTGGAAATTTGCAAGTTCCTACCCCTATGACTTCAACTTGTGAGTTGTCGCCAATGTATATCCTTTTAGAATCCTTCGGCAATCGTCTAAACTTGCAAATAGTTCTTTTTCGTTGGCTATGTGGTCTGTTGCACCTGAATCAAGAATCCAAGACGGATTTGAGTCAGTTAACATGATAGTTGAGGAAACTAAAGCTTCCTCTACATAACCAAATTCACATACCTTTTTAGGATGCGATTTGCTGGAACATGCACCATCGCTTATTCGGCGTGGGCTGGAATTCCCGTAAACTATTTCAGATTTTAATCTGGGACTGCCTTGTTTAGGCGTAGTCAACGTTTTACTGTCGACTGCCTGTTGTTTATTTCCCTTATTCCTGGATTTCCTCTTCTTACGACCAGCTTGTCCTGCCGGTTTCGGTTCTTTCGATACCGAATTTAATCGAGCCTCTTCCATCTCGATCAGTTTCAGGACAGATGCAAGATCAAGCACGGAACTGCTAACAGTCAATATAGTCTTGGTTGCTCTCCAATATTCGGGAGAATCCCTATTATGGCCTGAATTTTATGCCATTCAGCCATCTGACTGTCATCTTCCAATGGCTTGAATAGGCGAAGAAGATCGTACACTTTTTCAAGTATGCTTTTACTGTTGTTGTTCAGACTGGTTTCTAGTGCCGGTATATGTGGGTGCAGAGTAACTGCCATGCCACTTCCATATTTCAGAAAGAGGGCATCCAAGATGTCCTTTGATGTCGGATCATCCTTATAACGGTTATAGAAATCCTCTGACATCTCAGACAGTATCTTCTCCTTTGCTTTCTTGTCATCTTGCTCCCACTTAAAATGGGCAAACGTTAGATCTTTTGTTAATCCGGCATTCGGGTAATTCATGGTTATTTGAATGTGGTCACTCAGACCTTGTCCCTCCAATATCGTAACGACGCGTTTTCTCCACGAGTCATAATTTTTCTCAACTAATAGCTCAGATTCACATGATAATGCCATCTATTCATTGATAACAGTTTAAGGTTGGAAGGATAACAACATTTCGACAGAATTGCAAACATCGGATTATCTATTAGGATGGAATACGACAAATAGTGATCCTTGAGTCACTAAACCAAACCGAGTGTCAGTAAACCGAGGGAAGGGGGTGTCGTGAAAGAGTTCACACTATCGTCGTGTTCAATCCAATAGATCAGTCTTTTGAAAACGGTTATTATTTTGCAAATTACCGGAATGAGAATTTTCAAACAAGTATACCCGATCTTGGCTTTCCCAAGGCCCTTATAATTTTAAAAGGAATTATCCGATAATTTACGCATGCATAATACTATATTACGCCATAAACATCGAACAAACCAAACATGCTTACGCATCATGCGTCTAATGTTCCTAGCATATATAATTCTACGTAAAGTAAATTATCACATGTTTTTATCCTTGAACATCCTAGCATACGTGTCAAAACATGCAACATCCGCACAAATCATGCATAATTGGCGACTGAAATTTTCGGTTTTAAAAACGCTTTGAAAATATTAGGGGCTGTTTTGCAATTCATGTTTACAATCAATCATGCGAAATTTCTAGTCATAGATTCTAGGCACTTTCAATTAGCATAGCATGTCTATCCTATTACGCAATACATATATTTAAATCCAAGAGCTCAATGCTCGCAATTAATATCGAGCTAGCTTGACTGAGTCAAGACGACAGTTCTTATATATATGTAGCAGAAAGTAAACAATTGCAATTCAGCCACTAATTTGTTCCAGACCCAAAAACATGCATATCTGAGATCCATCCACATAATCGAAACTAGGTATTAGTTTTTTAACCGAAAAACATGTTAAAACGCAAACCCTAAGAGCACTGTTTAGGCTAAATCAGTGTTATCAGAACCGGACCGGACCGGCGGTCCGACCGGGTTCGAACCGGAACCGGGCCCCTCCACGGTCCGGTTCGAACATTTCCGGAGGATGTAGGCGAACCCGGTTCAGAATGCCGGTTTTAGGAGAACCGGCCGGTTCTTAGCGGTCCGGACGGTTCGCCGGTTTGGACTTCTTCTTTAAAAAAAAAAATTAGAGTTTTTGGCTATTACCTGAACTGATCCTCTAGAGTCTGGAGCGCCGCAGCAATACTCCGCTACCGGATCGACACCAATATTTCTTCTAAGTTTATCTTGTCGGAAACTGTCTCGGCGGCCAAGGAAGGGAGGCCATTCAAAAGATTGCAGAGTGCGAGAGAAAGACAGGTTTTTGACTAAGCACGACAGGTTAAGCACTTTGGTTGGAAAGGTTACTGTGGGGACACTTTGCATTTTAACTTAAAGGGCTTTGGTCTATGTTCTTAAAAAGCTTCCTAGTTATGCTACCAAAGAGCTAGATGAGACAAGTTAAGTGCTTAATCAAATTCTTCGGGTGGTAAATAATGTTGATGAAGCCAATAGTGAACCTCGTAGACAGAGCTTTCAAGGTGTGGTGGAGTTTCTTGCTTCATAGTTATTTGTTAGGTTCCGGGATCTGGGTCAACGGGTGGTCGGCTCAAATCTCGTTCCTCACTGGAGATGTGGATGATCCGGTTCTCTTAGGTTGTACTGTCTTAGCTTTCGTCCTTCCTTCCTGAGCTTCTCTTCTCCTTTCGCCCTGCAGAAGGGGCAATACCAGGCACAGAGGGGGGGGTGGTGCCTGATGAACCCTCTCTGATGCCTAAGTCAGTATCGTTTTTAGAGAGATAAAGCTAGAGAGATGTCAGAGCAAAATAATCTAAATTGCCAAGATGATCAAATGAGTTGTGAAGGTGGGGTATTTATAGGCAACGGTGTCATTAAGGTGGCTTAATGACATCGTTAGCCTTTAAACACAATTAATTAACCTTTAAGCACATAATTAAGACCTTAGGATTCGGAGGAGGTAGGCGGAGTGGACCGAGCGTGGGAGTCCGAAAGTGGTGTCGGGGCCCTTGGGGGGGAGAAAACTGACCCCCAAGGGTAGGGGTTGGGTGAGGACACCCAACCCCTCCTAGGGAGGGTGGGGTTGGCCAACCCCATCCCTCCTAGGAGAGATCGGGTTGGCCGACCCGATCTCTCCTAGGAGAGATCGGGTTGGTCCACCCGATCTCCCCTAGGGGAGATCGGGTCGGCTGACCCGATCTCCCCTAGGGGAGGTCGGGTGTGGCCACCCAACCTCACCTAGGTGAGTTCGCCCTGGCCGGACGGGCACTTCGGCCCCGTCCGAGCCGTCGATGTTCTCGCGAAGTGTCCGGGTTGAAGTTTCGATTTACAAACGTTAATGGGACGATAAAAATACAACGGTTTGGAAGTCAACGGGTTCAAATTGGGCGTATATCCATCACATGCCCCCGAGTCAACCAATGGCCTAACCCTTGATTGACTCTATTTTAGGATGGTATGACACGCGCAATTTGAAACCGGGATTTTACCTTCTTGTCTGAATGCTCGCTTACCCTTAGATGCGTGCCTCTGACTCTGCCCCCTGCCTTATGAGATAGAGGAATTGTAAACGTCAGAATAGCGCGGACGTGTGCCTAGGCACGCGTCCGTCTAAGGTGGGAGTAATAAACTCATCCTTGCTATAGATGCATACTCAAAAATATATACTTGCACAGGGGTGTGATACGAATGCAACTAGATGACTTATGCTTCAAGTTCGTGCCGGGATTCTATCTAGTTGAGGAAAAATTTAATTTTGGCTAAAAATTTTCCTAAGTGTGGAATGCTCAAAAATAAAACTATCTTGATAATTTTTCTAAGTGTAGAGATATACTTAGCTATAGATGAAAGGGATAAAAATGATGGTTTTTCCTTGGCCCTTAGATTTTATTTAAGGATAGATGGATGGTGGTGATTAAAACCCTCTAAAAAACCCTATCATCTTTTAATATAGAAAAAGGAGTTAGAAAAATACCTCAAAGAGTCACCATAGCCACCATCTTCCCCCTTCACTCACCCTTGGAGAGCAAGAAAGATTGGAGAGCACCCCCAAGGTTAGGGCCGGCCGGAATTTCTACCAAGGGGCAGAAATCCGACCAGCAACTCAGCCGGAACCAGCGACGGGAGGGAGTTTGGCCGGAGGGGACGACACAGCTCCAGGCGGGAGGCAGCCAACGGCGACGCGGAGGCGGCCAGGGGCTTGGCCGACGACGACGGCGACGGCGTGGCATTGGACGGACGGCTGTGATCGACGACGGGCTCACCTCTGACGACGACGACACCAAATCCGGCGAGGGTTGTCGACGACGAAGGGAGACGACTCCGGTGTGACGTGCAGGGCTCTCCGGCGACGGTGGGGCGAGCGAGATCACCTCCGGCGACGGCAAAGCTCAAATTCCGGCGAGGGACTGATTTTCGGGCGTCTTCAAATCCAAAATCCAGACCCGTTTACCATATCGGGTCGGGTTTTCCGAAGGTCCGCTCTTTTCCTTTCCGTTACCACGTAAAACGTCGATTTTTGGATCGTTGATATTTGATTGCCGATGCTTGATTGCCGATTGTCGATGCTTGATTGTCGAAATTTAATTGCACGTGGAATTGCCGTAGATAGCCGTTGGTAGTTGTGAATTTTGGGGAAACATGTTTGTCGGTCGTCCGGGTATGGTTTTTTGTCCGATTGGGCTATCCCGGTCTTGAATTTGATGTCGTACCGCCGTTGGTGCGTTAATCTTTGTTGGGGGGTATAATGGTAATTTTTTCCAAAACTCGACCTTAGGCTTGGATAAAATTATTCAACTCGGTTGTTGTTGATCGGGTGTCGGAGTGTTTCCGGTTCTTCGGAAATTTTCCTTGTCTTGATATTTGTCGTGTCGTGGCAGGTGCTATATTCTTGGTGGTGTCCGCGCACACAGACTCTTCAGAGACGTCGTATTCTCCGAAGGATGAGTGAGTTCCCTTTCTCTTCCTCTTCGGTCGCATTACTTCCTTTTCTATTACTGGCTTAGTATCGTGACCTTCGTTGGGGTATTAGTTGAAATTTGATTCGTACTTTGGGATTTCCTCTTATCTTTGCCTTAGGTCTTGCTATCCTGTCGGAGAACCATCTCACTAGGTCCGATTACAATGAACATGTTACCCTAGGAGATATCTGTCCCCTAGATGAGCCTCTGTATCCTTTTCTCCCCTCCTTGGGGAATACTCGTGAGACGGTGACGGAACCTCCCATAGGGAAGGTCGTCGTGTACCCTTCTCAGATCCGATTCGGGCTGAGGTTGCCTTACTGTGACGAGCTTATAGAGTTGAGCAGGTTCTTCAGGATTTCTCCTGTGAACCTTGCTCCCAGTGCCCTCCGTGTCTGGGTGGGCTTCCGGGTATTGTGCCATTGGTACTCCTGGAAGTACTCTCTCGTTCTATTCCGATGCTTCTATCGGTTTCAGTACCGGACGAAGGTGGGGTTTGCGAGTTTCGTAACTCGCCATCCGACCTTCAAAGATCCCCGATTCGCTGATTTCGGGTTGAGTGGGGTCGAGTGGGATACCTCCCTCCGTTTCGTGACCCAGAGTGACAATTCGGCCAGTCACTGGGCTAAGCATTACTTCTTCATTACGGACCGATACGTCACTTGGTCGGTTTTGAATGAGGATCAGTCCGATGGTTGGCCTGCTTTTGGAGAGTTCTCTTCAGTTGATTTGAAGACTATGAAGATCATTCACGAGAGCAACAGGACCCGGTCTTACTGCCCCGTGTCCTTAGTGACTGAGACGGATCTTTACGAGGCCGGGATTAGTCTAACTCCTGATTCCGGGGGTTCGGTATGTCACTTGGTCTTTCCATCTTTATTTACCTTCTGCTCTTCCTTTGTAGGTTGGTTTCATGGAAAAACCTATAACGTGCAGGGAGCTCCTGTTGATCTGAGCAAGAGGAAGGCTCCTTCTAGTTCTGCTTTGAAGAAATCCCCCCTGCCTGGGAAGAAGGCTGGGGCCTCTGGTATGCTTTCTCCTATTTGCTTCTTTATGGTATAACCTATGTTTTCCTTATCTTGTTTTTCTTACCTTGCTAGGGCGCTCCCCCTTGGTGACTGAGAGGGTCGTCTCCGTTGGCAGAGATTCTGGACCTTCTAAGTCCAAACCGCGGAGATCTGATTCTGAGGCCGGGGCCTCGGCTGCTAAGAGAAAGAAAGTTGTGGATCCTGCTTCGCCTGCTGCTCGTCCTCCGACCCTATCTCGTGATAAGGAGATGGTGGTCGAAGAGGTGCCTTCCCTGGCTGACAAAGGGAAGCGACCTGCTGGTGGTGGTTCCCCTGCCCCCCAGCCGAGGGCACGGTCCTCAGGTATGATCTTTACCTTGTTGCTGATCTTTCTTTGTTTATATTCTCCTTTGACTTGCTTTGCTTGTGTAGGTGGGCCTCCGACTTTAAGTCGGAAGGATTTCGCCCGTCTCACTGATGAAGATGTTATTGGGTCTGAGTGGACTCCTTTCGCTGGTCTGAAGGAGTTCCACTTCGATAGCACCTCCTCTTTGCGGACTCCTGAGGTTGGTGTCCGCGTACTCCGCGGCGCCGTCCCCCCTGGCGATCGTGTTGCTCCGCCCAAGTCTCCTGGGGAGACTCGGCGCTTTGTTCAAGGGGTACTTTCTCGTTATGCACCTGTGAGTTGTTCTTTGCTTTCCTCTTATTACTTTCATAATGGCTATCTTTCGGTTACTCATCCCTTGTTTGAATTGTTAGGGTATATCTGACATGGTGAACATGTCCTCGCTCGTGCTCGAGTTATCTGACGAGAGGAAGACCCTTGAGGACAGCCAGGTCTCTCTCAAGGCGGAGGTCGCTACGGCTGCTGAGAAGGCACGATTATCTGATTTGAGGATGCAGGAGCTCCAGGACCAGGTGTCCTTGCTTGAGACCACTATGGGCAGTTTGCGTCGGGAAGCTGAGGTTGCAGCGTCGCTCCATTCTGAGGAGTTACGGAAGTTGGAGGCTAAGTGTCGTGCTGAGGAGAGGATTGTTGCGGTTTCTGAGTACAAGGCCTCATCTGCCTTCGCTGCCGATTATAGCGTGCGTCTCACTCAGGAGATGAACCAGTTCGGTGAGTATCTGGTTGATCACATTTACCGAATTGATCCTCAGTTCCCGTTTGGTGACCTTGGTGACTTTGGGCCATATGCCACTGGCTACGCGACTGTTCTGATGGGTCAGGCTGCCGTTGCAGACGAGCCTGCCCCTGCCCAGGTGGATGCTACACCTGTGGAGATTGGTACCTCAGACTCCTCCTCTTCATCCATTTCCGCTGGCGGTTCAGCTTCAGGGGGTGAGGGTGACTCCCCCGAAGGTTCTGACTGACGTGTTTATCTCATGCTATCCTTGTATATATAACTACACTCCTTCTCCCCTTGTATGGATTGAGTGTCTTTTGAGATTGTGATGGTGTTTGTTGTTACTTTCCTTTGCCGCATTTTGTTGTTGACTACGTGGTTCGTTTGCCTTTACATTAGTGCTTCTCATCTTTTTGTATATATCTCTTCTCATGATGTCTCCCTATGTCTTGTGTATGGCTCTTTGGGTATGGACCCTTTCCTTGGTGTGTTTCCTTTACTTATCCTTCTTTCGTGCTTTCCTTCATGTCTTACCTGCCATTTCATAAAGAAAAAACATTACTTGTTCTTCACATTACTTTACTTAGAAATTTCTTTCTTATGTTATCCTTCTGAGCATGGTATCCTTCTAAGAATGGTATCCTTCTAAGCATGGTGTGATGATCTCTTCTGATACCCCTTACACGGTATACGTTGTACTGTTAGACCAAAGATACGCTCTTGGTGGGCGTCGAAATCTGTTCACGAGACAGGCTCTCGGACGGCACTTAACGTTTCACAGGATAGGCTCCCGGAGGGCACAGGTTAGTCCACCGATACGTTCTTGACGGGTGTCAAAATCTGTTCACGAGACAGGCTCTCGGACGGCACTTAACGTTTCACAGGATAGGCTCCCGGAGGGCTCAGGTTAGACCAAAGATACGCTCCTGGTAGGCGTCGAACTGGTAGTTTGAAATCTACCTCAAGATACGCTCTTGGGGGCGTCGAACTGGTAGTGTTTTTTCTACCTCAAGATACGCTCTTGGGGGCGTCGAATCTGGTAGGTTGCAAATCTACCTCAAGATACGCTCCTGGGGGCGTCGAAATCGTAGTTTTTGGAAACCACTCTCAAGATACGCTCTTGGTGCGTCGAATTCGTAGTGTAATAACTACTCTCAAGATACGCTCTTGGCGGCGTCGAAGGTCGTAGTATGAACACTACTCTCAAGATACGCTCCTGGGGGCGTTGAAGTTCGTAGTTTTTGGAAACCACTCTCAAGATACGCTCTTGGTGCGTCGAAGGTCGTAGTGTAATAACTACTCTCAAGATACGCTCTTGGGGGCGTCGAAGGTCGTAGTATGAACACTACTCTCAAGATACGCTCTTGGGGGCGTCGAATGTCGTAGTATGAAAACTACTCTCAAGATACGCTCTTGGGGGCGTCGAATGTCGTAGTATGAAAACTACTCTCAAGATACGCTCTTGGGGGCGTCGAACCTGTCCTTGACTTGAAGTCATATCTGTGTAAGGATAACTTCGTGGTTATACCACTGCATTCATTGGAAAATACTTTTGAGTAACTACTACTCCCTTAGGAGCATTCATGTTTTTGTACACTTGGGATGCCTTGGTGCACCAAGACATCCTTTGTAGGAATGAAAGATAGTTGTAGAGTTGGAGTAACTTCGTGAGTTCTCCTTCTCCAAAGTTGTTTTTTGAAAAGCTTGTAAAGCTGAAACATGCAAAATGCTAGATATGAAACTAAGGATATGGGGTGGCCATTGTGTCTGTTGCCACGTATTCCTTGAAGCCTCCATTGTAAATTATTTCTTCCACTTCCACCTTCAACACCATGCAGTCATTGGTTTGATGCCCCCAGGTCCCATGGTATTCACACCAACCCTGTGCATCTCTTCCTAGGAAGGCCTTGCCTTCCTCCCTGCATGTTGGTAGCTCTTGCTTGAGGTGCTTGTGGAAAATTTCTTCTATGCTGAGTGTGAGGGGTGTGAATGTGAAATTGACACCTCCTCCCAATGTGTCCATTTCTTTTCCTCTCTTTGGAGCCTCATCCAGCGGCTCCGCTTCCTGTGCAAATGCCCTGTCCAGCCTTGCCTTGAGCTCTCTCATTGTGCTCGTCATGACCATCTCATAGAGCCCTCCACAGGCCCCGAATGAGTTTGGATGCATGTTTCTAATGAATGCCCTTACTGCTTCTCCCCTTGTGATGTCCATGCTGGTACCATAATTGAAGAATCTCTGGAAATAGCTTGATATAGACTCCCGTGGCATTTGCTTGATATCATCTATGTAGCGGAAGCCTTTTAAGATGGAGTTCCTTGTCCTGTTCCCTATTATGGTGTCTGGCTGCCAAGGTATGGATGTCACCTTCACAGCCTTGCTCCTGTGTCTCCTTGTAGGCACTGTTTGAAAAAACTGCCTGCTCAAACGGAGTGTCACTCCACTCCTCCTCCTTCCTTGCCTTTGTCTCCTTCCTCCCCTTCTTCTGTCCTGGTTGGCCCCTACCATGACTACAGCCACTGTATCTGTCCCGTGTGATCCACGTCTCATTGAGTTGACGTAGCATTGCCTTGCGGTGCGTTGATCACCCAGGACCTCTCCAACCCCGTTCTCCGTGATGTACTTCAGCTTCTGGTGAACAGTGGATGGCACTATTTCATATGGGTTTATGGTTGTCCTTCCTAGGATCCCATTGTAGGCTCCCAGGCTTTCAACCACCAAGAAATTGACATTTACCTTCAGCTGGGTCCATCCTTGGCCCATGGTCACTGGTAGGGTTATCATTCCCAGGGGGTAACTTGTTGCCCCTGAGAAACCAACTAGAGGGAAGTTGACCGGTTTGATGTCTGCTTTGGTTTTCCCTATCTCTTCTAACACTCTCAAGCTTAGGAGGTCAGCTGAGCTGCCCCCATCCACCAAAATTCTCTTTACATCAAAATTGTCAATATCTAGAGTAATAACTAGAGCATCGTCATGTGGAAAGACGATGTGACTCTTGTCCTTCTCCGAGAACTCGATCTTTATTTCTTCTCCTTCTCTTGGCCTTTTCCTCCACCTTGGCACTGAGCTTAGCTTGGATGCATAGACCTCTCTTGCATTAGCAGTTAGGCCACCCGATGCTACTCCCCCATGTATCATATTTATGACTCCTCTTTTGTTGGGTGGAGGGTTGTAGTCTATCTTTACCTTGCCCTTGTCCTTCTGTGATGGCCCTAGTTGCATACTGTTGCCCCCATGGTCTACGAATTGCTTCAGTTCTCCCCTCTGGACGATGTTGTTTATGCTTAGCTTTAGGCTAAAGCATTCATTTGTGTCGTGACCATAAGCCTCATGGTTGTCACACCATCTATCCTTGTGATTTCCTACCATTGGGGCTCTCCACCTTGCAGGGGGTGACCAAAGCTTTTGGTTTCGCATCTCTCTAAGTACGGTGGCTGGAGTGGCGTTCAGTGGGATGAACTTAATGACGTTTATTTCTCTAGCCTTTAAGGGTTCACCCATTTGGTTTCTTTGCTGTGGCGGACGCCATTCCTGCTGCCTTGCATGCTGCGGTGCCTGGGGTGGCTTGCCTTTGTTTGGCTTTTGATTATCCTCCTTGGCTGCCTGGATTTTGGCCTTCTTGCTTGCCCTGTGCCTTTCAAGGTCAATATGCGTTTTAACTCTTCCTGCAAGCTCCTCCAAGGTGCTTGCTGGCTTTTTGGCCATCTTTTCAGCCAATGTTGACCCAAAGCGACCTAAGTTTCTGATGAAGGCTCGTATAATCTCCCCTTCGGTGATGTCTCCCTGGATGTCTGCAATATTCTGGTTGAACCTAGTATAGTAGCTGGCCAGGGATTCATCGTATTCTTGTTTGACGTCATCAATGGAGCCTGTTCCCTTGAGGAGTTTCCTCTCCCCTAGGTATCTCTGCAGAAACTTAGCTTTTAGCTGCTCCCATGAGTGGATGCTCTCAGAGGGCAGGCTGAAGAACCAATGTGAGGCCACCCCTGTTAGGGTGTTTGGGAACAAGAGGTCCTTGTATCTTTCATCAGTGGTCCTCCCAAATAAGGAGGCCTCATGCTGTTGGATATGCTCTAGGGGGTCTCCCTTCCCATTGTACTTTGCAATTTGTACTGTGTGCAGGGAGTCTGGCACCCTACTCATCTCCAGTTCCCTTGTGAAAGGATGGTTCGTCTTGTCACTTAGACAATGCAGGCTGGGTTTCTTTGACTCATTCAATTTCCGGGTTATCATGGCTTCTATCTCCTCCGGGGTGATCATCACCTGTGCCGGAGTATAATCCCTCTGGTACCCATTGTAGTTGTAGACTGGGCTTACTGGGCTCCCTTGTCCATGCTGGTATGGACTGTAGGTGTACCCTTGGTACGCCTGCTGGGGTGCTTCATAGAGGTCTTGCCTCCTTGGAGGTCTTGCTTGTCTTTCCTCCCCAAGCGGGGTGTAAGCCCTGTTGCTCTGCTGTTGCCTAGGAGGCACGAATTGTTGCCTTCCCTCTGGGGGTGGCTCCTGGTAATATCTTCTTTGTTCCTCTCGCTGCCCTGCTCGAGGGTGCGAGTAGTGCTCTTCTGTCGGGATCTGCTCCTCCTCATGAGCTTCAGTGTAAGTCCCTTGGGTGTATGCCGGCCTTGCATATGCAGTGTGGGCGCGGTTATCATCTCTTTGTGCCGGCATCCCATACGGGTACCTTTGGGGTTGCTCTTCATAATAATATCCTTCAGGGGGTGCCGTGTTGTGGGAAGGCACTCCCTGTTGTTCTCTTGCTCTCTGTGGCCTTCTTGCCCGGGGGGTGGAGGCTGTGGAGGACTCAGCCCCAGCTGGGCGTGAAGGTCCTCCCTCCTGGTTGTTCTGTTGTTGAGGAGGCTGTGGTATTTCTTGGGGCTCTGGGTGCATTGGTTGCTTCCCAGGGTTAGGCTGCCTCCCTGGGGGTATGGGTTCTCTTCTCCGCCCATTGCCCCCGGGTGGGCGTTGGTGCCTGGACACCCTACTGTTCATCATAGCTCGTGTAATAGCCAGGCTTTCTGTTCGAAGCCCACTGACGGCGCCAAGTGTTAGGTTCCGGGATCTGGGTCAACGGGTGGTCGGCTCAAATCTCGTTCCTCACTGGAGATGTGGATGATCCGGTTCTCTTAGGTTGTACTGTCTTAGCTTTCGTCCTTCCTTCCTGAGCTTCTCTTCTCCTTTCGCCCTGCAGAAGGGGCAATACCAGGCACAGAGGGGGGGGGGGTGGTGCCTGATGAACCCTCTCCGATGCCTAAGTCAGTATCGTTTTTAGAGAGATAAAGCTAGAGAGATGTCAGAGCAAAATAATCTAAATTGCCAAGATGATCAAATGAGTTGTGAAGGTGGGGTATTTATAGGCAACGGTGTCATTAAGGTGGCTTAATGACATCGTTAGCCTTTAAACACAATTAATTAACCTTTAAGCACATAATTAAGACCTTAGGATTCGGAGGAGGTAGGCGGAGTGGACCGAGCGTGGGAGTCCGAAAGTGGTGTCGGGGCCCTTGGGGGGGAGAAAACTGACCCCCAAGGGTAGGGGTTGGGTGAGGACACCCAACCCCTCCTAGGGAGGGTGGGGTTGGCCAACCCCATCCCTCCTAGGAGGGATCGGGTTGGCCGACCCGATCTCTCCTAGGAGAGATCGGGTTGGTCCACCCGATCTCCCCTAGGGGAGGTCGGGTGTGGCCACCCAACCTCACCTAGGTGAGTTCGCCCTGGCCGGACGGGCACTTCGGCCCCGTCCGAGCCGTCGATGTTCTCGCGAAGTGTCCGGGTTGAAGTTTCGATTTACAAACGTTAATGGGACGATAAAAATACAACGGTTTGGAAGTCAACGGGTTCAAATTGGGCGTATATCCATCATTACTCAATCAAAATGCATATTTAACTGTTAGGAAGATTTTGGCTAATCGAACTGGCAGTGAGGTGTCTGAATTGCTTGAATCACTGTATCAACCTTTACTTCAGCCTTTTATAGTGCACCAGTAAAGGAGGCGGAGGTCCTTTACTGGGTGAATGGATGATTTCAGGGCGGGAATGGTGGATTGAGGGGTTATTATGGAGTGGGTCTGGAGTAGAGCTGAAGCAGAGAGACCGATGGAAAGAGAAAGACACTCCATCACCATGATTGATGACAGTGAATGGTGTGGGATAGCAGGAGAATGAAGATAAGAGCAAAGGTGAAGTCTTAAACAGAGAATACCCGTCAGGGTTTCGGGAGAGGAGAAGAGACAGGGTTGATTTGAATTAAAACCGGTCGGACCGGGAACCGGTGGCCTGTCCGGTTCGACCTCCGATCCGGTCCTGATAACGCTGGGCTAAATTTAAAGTTCGAAAAAAATTTGGATTTAAAATTTGACATCCTATTTTATTGAAAATTTTAAAATTTCCGTGATATTTAAAAATTTTGGTCCGGTCCAATTTACAATCCGGTTCAAGTCGGTCCGATTTAAAAAATCCGGTTTTGTCTGAAACGGTTCAATAAAATAAGATTGTGGTTCGGTTTATCACTCAAAACCGTTTAGGTTAGTTCGGTTTATCACCCGACCCGACTAGGTCGACCCAATTAAGAAAACCCGGATTGGTTTTACCCGCTCCGATTTAGCAATTGGACCGGCCCATAAACCCTAGGGTTTTGGCCGAAATATGTCTTGTGGGCTAAGTAGAGTTTTAAAGTCCACTAAAAACTTAACTTAGCCAACAAGAAATATTAATTATTTAAAATAATTTCCAACATTGCTAATATATATATATATTTCGGCATATACTTATATATATATAAATATTGTCAAGATTCTATTTTTAAGATGTAAATCAGTCAACAATGGATATATATATATATATATATATATATATATATATATATATATATATATATATATATATATATATATATATATAATTTATTATTGTCAAATATATCTATAGGGATTAAAATATGTAGACAACATATTTTCTTAATATTTTATAGTAACTAAATCTATCAATATATATTATCCCTATCTTTATCTATATATTTTGATAGTTAATATCTTTTACAATGTTATATTATGAACATATACATATTTTCAACTTATAGATATATAGTTACCTATTAATAAAATTTAAAAATGGCAACCTATATCTTTTAATATTTGTGCCGAATTTTTCATAACTTGGTGTCCAAGAATTTTTTTTTACCTAAAATACCCCTAGTTATTTCGGCACAAACATGTAAAATTGGAAAAGTTGTCAAATTTTAAGATCAAACCCTAACTTGATCATTAATCCAAAAGGTGTTCTTGATAAAACTCATGGTGTTCTTGAAGATCATGAATATCAAACTTAAATCCGAACATAAAAATTCAGTTTTGATCTATAAAAACATGTAAATTTAAAAATTTTTAAGTTTTCAAAGATCAAACACGTGAAATTTACAAAAAAATTTCAGATTACTCATGGTGTTCATGAATATGAAAATTTCGGATTTTTCAAAACTCAAGAACATCAGTTTATCAAAAATTTAAGAACTCCTAACCTTGCTCTGATACCACTGTTGGATTACGGGGACGTAATACTACGGAATGCTAAACGTGTACATGCAAGTAATCTAACTACGCAGCGGAATAGTGTACACATACCTTTTAGCTTTCCTGCCCAAGAACGATGTGGAGGGAGTTCTGATCCTCTGGTCGGAACCACGTACAAGTTCTTCGTGAGAAGAAGTCCTACGCGGTGTAAGCTACACAACAAAGCCTCTGATCGATTCTTCAACGGGGACAGAACCTCGGACTAAGATGTGTACCGAAAATATCAACTAAGAGGGTGAGAGGTTTCTCTTAAGTTCCTCAATGGAGGTACTTCTTATTAGATTGATGTGTAAACCCCTTATATAGGATTGGTGGAGTGGACAAAAGTCCACTCCAACCAATGTGGGACATTAGTTCGGCCGAACCATGCAATTAAAGGGGGAGGCCCAATTTTGGGCCTCCCATGTCACATAGGGATTGGGTTTGGCCTAATTAGCCAAATGTGACAATTACCTAATTAACTTAGGTAATTTCCTTAGCATTAACGGGCTACCAGTTACGGCCCCACGTCACCGTATGCGAAAAAGGACTTCCTTAACAAGAACTTCTACGGGTTCTGTCCAGTGGGTCGTGAACTCCCTCAGCAGGATCCCTGGGGACTAGGGAAAGGGTTTAAGGTATGTGAACATCTTCCGCTGCGTAATTCCGATTACAAGCATGTACCTTTTTTATGTTTCCGTAGTAATCTGCCCCGTAATCCAACAATGATATCAGAGCCCGTGTTAAAAGTTCTTGATTTTGATAAATTGATGTTCTTGAGAATTTAAAATTTCTGGCCGAAAATTTTATAAAATTGTGACCTTTGAAATGAAATTTTAATGGGTGTGCCGAAATTTTCATGATGTTCTTAGTAAAATTTGATGTTCATGATCTTCAAGAAAAAAGGGAATTTTATCAAAATCAAACACTGGATTGTAGATCTTATTAAAATTTGATTTTGAAATTTGACCACTTGTTTCCAATTTGGTGTTTTCGGTCGAACCCTATAGGAATTACAAGGTTAAAATTTCAATTTCTTAGGCCCCAAGTAATGTGTATTTCGGCCGAAACTATAGGGTTATTGTTTACCATATATTAAATTTTATCAAACGTAACAATATATCTATAATTGGAAACATAATGATAGGTTCACATTAAATATATGGGAATATATATAACTATCAATATATCTAGCTAATTTATAGGGATTGAGATATTATTGATAGATTTAGTTACATAAAAGATTAACAAAATATATTGTCAGTATATTTGTTTCCCTATTAAAGATATTGACAATTAATAAATATAAATATATATATATATGTATGTATATATATTGCTGATTGATTTCCATCTTATAGATAGAATCTTCTCAATAAATATATATATATATACATGTGTGCCGATTTATATATATATATGCAATATTGGAAATTATTTTATATAGTTAATAATTCTTGGAGGCTAAGTTAAGTTTTTAGTGGACTTTAAAACCCTACTTAGCCCACAATGTTATCTCGGCCCAACCCTATGTGATTAATGGGCCAGTCCAATTTGTTAAACCGGATAAGAATAAAACCAAAATGAATTTTCTTAATCGGATTCGACCTAGCCGGATTGGGTTGAACCGGGGTAACTAAGTGGACCTAACTGAACCGGTTTTGTGTTTTGAACTGAACCCTATTTTATTGGACCGGTTCGGAATGAACCAGATTTTAAAAATTAAAACGGACCGAACTGAACCGGATTTACTGGACCGAACCAAACCGGATCGAAATTGACTAAACCGAACCGAATTTTTCAAAATCGAATCCAAGTCAATTAATAAAATAGGATGCTCAAGTTTTAAAATCCAAATGTTTTTTTTAACTTTAATTAGTCTACACAGTGCTCGAAGGTTTAAAACTTTCATGTTTTTTTATTAAACCTTAATGACTACTTTCGATTATGGGGATGGATCTCGGAAATGCATGATTTAGGGACTTGATTAATTAGAGGGCTGAATTGCAATTGTTTACTTTTAGTCACATATATTCATTAGAACTGTTGTCTTGACCATGTCAAGCTAGCTGGATGTATGGGGCGGAGCCCTGGTTAAATATATGGTTTGCGCATTAGGACAGACATGCTGTGATGGTTGTGATTGCCTAGGATTCATGTCTAGAAACACGCATGATTAATTGTATGCATGAATTGCAAATCAGTCCCTAATATTTAAATGTTTTAAAAACAAAATTCAGTCGCCAAATATGCATGATTGATGTGGAAGTGTTCATATATGACATGTATGCCTGAATGTTGAGTATGTAGCTTGATGTGATAGATTACTTGGAAGGTAGAATTATATATGCTAGCATGAGTTCCTCGGAACATTAAACGCATGACACGTATGCATGATTTATGGTTTGGTTGATGAATTTTTTGCTTTCTATGATAATATACTTGAGAAGTAGACTTATATAGGCATGCGTATGTTCATCGAAACATTTTTAAATACAAAAGGGCCTTGGGAAAACCAAGATCGGGTATGCTTATTTCAAAGTTCCTCTTCCGGTAATTTGCGAATAAAACCGTTTTCAAGAGACTGATCTATTGGATTGAAGACAGCGGTAATGTGAACTCTTTCACGAACCCCCTTCCCTCAGTTTAGTGGCGGTCGGTTGCTTTAGATGGCTGAGGAATCATTATTTGTCGTATTCTATCTTAATAGATATCCGATCTATGCAATTCTTTCTCAAAATGTTATTGTCTCCCTGATTATGCATTATTATCAATGTGTTGGTATCAATGGTTGCGATCAGCAATGTCATCTCCCAAATGAATAAGGGGGTTAGACTGAATAGAAATAATTATAAGATCTGGAATAAGCGCGCGAAGATGGTAGTTGATGGATATACGCCCAATTTGAACCCGTTGACTTCCGAATAGTTTTATTTTTATCACCCCGTTAATGATTGTAAATCGAAACTTCGACCCAAACACCCCACTGAAACACCTACGGTCCGGACGAGGCGAAAATACTCGTCCGGACCACGACGAACTCACCTAGGTGAGGTCGGGTGGCCAAACCCGACCTCCCCTAGGGGAGATCGGGTCAGCCAACCCGATCTCCCCTAGGGGAGATAGGGTTGGGTGGCCACACCCAACCCCTAGCCTCGGGGGTCGGATTTTCTCCCCGCCCCCAAGGGCCCCGGCACCGTTTCCCGACTCCCGCACTTAGATTATTCCCGCCAACCTCTCCGTGCTTTAAGGATTTAATTATGTGATCAAGGACTAATTAATTGTGTTTAAAGGTTAACGATGTCATTAAGCCACCTTAATGACAATGTTGCCTATAAATACAATCCTCCACCATTCATTCAATCATCTTGATTATTGTGAAGTTTAGCTCTGGCATCTCTCTAGCTTTATCTCTCTAGAAGTATCGTTCTGACTCAAGCATCGGAGAGGGTTCATTAAGCACCACCCCCCTCCGTGCTTGATACTGCCCCTATTGCAGGGTGGCAAGGAGAAGAGAGCCAAGGAAGCAGAAGAGCATTGAGCAGAAGGACAAGCCCCAGGGAGTCAGAAGTACAAACCCCGGGGGGTCATAAGGAGAGAAGGAAAGGAGGTCAGAAGGAGAGAAGAGAAGGACAAGTATCAGAACGACTAGCCCCAGGAGCACTGAAACCGACATTTCATTAGTGGGAGATAAGTTCTAGATTGACGACCCGTTGACCTAAAACTTAGAACCTAACACTTGGCGCCGTCCGTGGGTTTCGAATAGAAAGCCTGGCAATCACGAGAGCGATGACGAATAGCTTAGCGTCTAGACATAATCGCCCACCTGGGGCAATAGGCGAGAGAGACAGACTATACCTCCAGCAAGGCAGCCTAACCCAGAGAAACAGCCTGTACACCCAGAGCCTCAGGTAGCCCCACAGACACCCCAGCCTAACAACCAGGAAGGAGGACCTTCACGCCCAGCTGGGGCTGAGTCTTCCATAGCCTCAACTCCATTGGTTAGGAGGCCACAGAGACAGGGGGAGCAACAAGGAGTGCCATCCCAATACACGGCACCTCCTCAGGGATACTACTATGAGGCACAACCTCAAGTATATCCATATGGAATGCCGGCTCAAAGGAACGACAATCGCGCCCACACAACCAACACAAGACCCGCATACTCGCAAGGAGCACAGACAGTGACTCCGAGGTTGATGAGCGCATTGGATGAGCTGCTAGCCTATAGAGAGACTCTGAGGAACAGGCAGGGAAGACAACACCAGCATGAAGAAGAACAAGTTCATGAAGAAGAACAAGTCCCAGAAGAAGAACACCACTCGCACCCTCCAACAGGGCAGCGAGAAGAACAAAGGAGAGATAACCAAAGGCCACCCCCAGAGGGAAGGCAACAATTTGTGCCTCCAAGGCAATAACAAACACAGCAAAGATATGGGACATACACCCCACTAAGGGAGAACATGCAAGTCAAACCACCAAGGATATAAGAGTTCCAACATCCACCTCAGCAAGGTACACATACAGTCCGTATCACCACGGACATGGCTAAGAGACATTCCAAGGAAAGCTCAAAGGGAGGGACATCGCTCCGAAAACACAACAAGGAAACCACCTACTTATTATACAGCACGACAGGTCCCAACCTCTTGTGTATGAAAACCCTTTATACACATCCCCCTAGGACAGGGGAGAAGTCGAAAAAACAAGGATTTGAACAGGGGACTCATAGAGTACCACACCATGTTAGTACATAGCTACTACAATGGGAAGTCTCATGGAGAGACGTGGTAGAGTGAGATCACACATAGCATACATGAAGGATACACTTCCACCTAGTCCGTCTTGCAAGGA
This sequence comes from Clarkia xantiana subsp. parviflora, assembly GCA_036873135.1. Lineage (NCBI taxonomy): Eukaryota > Viridiplantae > Streptophyta > Magnoliopsida > Myrtales > Onagraceae > Clarkia > Clarkia xantiana. Next base: position 36,252,182 of record JAPTYO010000010.1, on the reverse strand, counting down.
TGCGACCTTATATTCCTCAAGTGGAAGGAATACACACAGACTAATGGAAGAAGACAATTACATTACCAAGGAAGCAGGGGGTATCAACACCACCACACCCATATCCTTCCCATATCCTCTTTTTTAATTTAACTGCATAACAAGTCAACTCCTTAAAAGGGGTAGATTTTGATACTTGATATCAACATGTTTTCCAAGAAAGACCATACCGGACGCCTTCGGGCTCCGTGGTATATATATACACAGGTGGACTACTAGAAGAGTCCATAAAACGCCGCCGCCAACCAAGAGATGCACAAGGAACAGATTTCTCAATCTCAAAGGGCACCTATAAGGTCATGATTCTGAGAAAGATCACAAGATGGAAGGCTCACTTACAAAAATAAGTTGAGCACTCTCAACATCCTATAGAAGAATTACCATGAGGATCACAAAGGGCTACCTTCACTATAACCATCCACTAAGTACCTTAGGGCCTAGTCCGTCGAAGGACGCCATCTGGCATCGATATGCAAGGGGGGCACCAGTCATAATGCGTCCTCCCAGAAAACAAATAGATTATCTATTAGCATAAGAGGGGGTACCCACGAACACATCCCTTCAAAAACGAAAGAAACCATATCACATGGGCAACGCCCACCATCAGAGGCAAACCCCTACAGCGGATCTTTATGATTTCACAAAATAGCCAGGAGATACAACTACACCTAGTAAGCTCATCTCAGGTAATGGAATACACTTCCATAAAAAAACTCTCAAGGACACAAAGCCTAGCAAAGGAAGAAGGGCGACATCATCATCAAGCTTTCAAAAAGGGATATGGAAAACATAGTATTTCCACACAATGATATATTAGTCATAAGAGAGGGAATCACCAACTTTGACATGAAGAGAACCATAGTGCATGAAGGAAGTTCGTCAAACATCCCCCATATCCAGCTATTGATGATACTAAGAAGGAGTCCGGCATATATAAAACCAATGGACCCCCAACTAGTAAGGGTGGTCAGAACATCAACATACCCATTAGGGACACAGCACTGCAAATGAGCCTGGAACAAGGATGGAACACATATCCTTACAAGTACACGAAGATTCAAGACAGCGCCATAAAGATTAGGCGCATACTACCAAGTACGACACATTTGAGTGTTCATAAACACTCGTTCGCCATCTCACAAGAAAGGAAGGCAACCAAGGATACAAGTCCTAACAGAACAAACATCGGTAGAAAATCCTGTCATTGAAGTCTTGCACCAAGAGAGAAACTCTAAAGATGCAAGATTAGCAAAAGAGATAGTGCAACAACTAGAATATGAAAAAGGAGATACATCTCCTATCAAGAGCCTTAGGGCATGATAAAAGTTCTACAAGATCAACCAAAGAAGAGCTCAAAAGCTTGGGGGGGTAAGGTTTCAAGATCGACCCTCACACTAGACGCACATCCGGATCAAACACCTTGTCTGCAAATGATAAGAGATTTGACTCTGGCATCCCATCAAGAGGAGAACCTCGATAAAGGGGGACTAGAAAAATATCCTGCCTTTAAGGCCATACGCCGAACACATGATGAATGAAGGTTATGACAAAATGAAAAAGGAGGGACTTGTCAGCTCAACACACCTCAAACACGTATTCGTACGCAATACAAATGCAGCCTCTAATGAAGCTATCCAACAAGGAATAGCCAATACGGGGGCAAACCCATGGAAAATCATGGAGCATCACCTGCAAACCTAAAGAAAAACATCCTTTTTAGGTTCAAGTCCTAATTCAAAGGAAGTCTATAATCAAGATTCAAGGAGGGAGGAGCATGACCAATGTGACACTCCCTAAAGGCATTGAAGAATACTCCAATGTAAAGGAAAATGCAAAGCACACTAAGTACCACAACACTTCAAGAAGATTATCACAGCCCGGTCAGACCCCCCCCCCCCCTCCCATGCCCGAGCAAGGAGCATGGATCAGATTGACTAGTCTGAAACACACCCTCGAGATTAACAACTCAAGACACCATTCTATGAGAAAACTTTTTAACCTAAATACAATCCCTTCCAAGATACGTTACTCCTACTCTATCATCATCGCAAAAGTGTTTTTTCTAAAAAACAAAAGGAAGGGGGGGGGGAAAGAATTTACAAGCACCCCTAGGATACAAACACTGCCACATCCTAGTTATCAAGAGAATGAAAGTCACCCCTACCCACCCAAAGCAAAAGCACCCAACCTCTAAAGATACATCCGACAAAGGCATTATCCAAACCATGCCTATGACTGAAACAAGCAAGCATGAGAAAGAGTAAATCCTACAAGGGACACTTATCGCATTCAAACAAGCAGACAAGGGAGCCCCGAGCATAAGGGGTACCCAACCAAGAAAATGAACGAGGGGCCATCAGCGGCCAAATATGAAAGGCGGTATGACCACCAAGCAACTTGGGGGGCACCAAACGAATAAGTTCTTGGTAGTCCACCTAAGTGTAAAAGAAGAGATTAGAGGCAGAAGATCACAAGAACATGCAATACCACTTCTCCTAGAAGAGGTCACATAAGAGGAAAACATCCTCAACTCCCTGCACGAACTCGTCCTAAGTTGGCAACACACAAACATCGCCCTCGAAAGGTGATCTCCCACATTGAAGAAAAAGCGTGGTAACAGGCAATATCATAGAAGGAAAAGTCAAGTAAAGACTCAAAAAGCATACCAAATACGCACCCTACATGAGAAAGGACACAAGGTAATATTCTGAGCCCTCCGGGAGCCAATCCCGCGAACACATTCGACGCCCCCAAGAGCGTATCTTGAGAGTAGTTCAACCCTGTGCTCTCCGGGAGCCTATTCCGCGAACAGATTCGACGCCCCCAAGAGCGTATCTTGAGAGTAGTTTTCATACTACGACCTTCGACGCCCCCAAGAGCGTATCTTGAGAGTAGTTTTCATACTACGATCTTCGACGCCCCCAAGAGCGTATCTTGAGAGTAGCTTCCAAAAACTACGAACTTCAACGCCCCCAAGAGCATATCTTGAGAGTGATATCTAAAAACTACGAACTTCGACGCCCCCAAGAGCGTATCTTGAGAGTGGTTTCTAAAAGCTACGACCTTCGACGCCCCCAAGAGCGTATCTTGAGGTAGATTTCAAACTACCAGATTCGACGCCCACCAGGAGCGTATCTTTGGTCTAACTTGTGCCCTCCGGGAGCCTATCCTGTGAAACGTTAAGTGCCCTCCGAGAGCCTGTCTCGTGAACAGATTTCGACGCCCACCAAGAGCGTATCTTTGGTCTAACACCTGTGCCCTCCGGGAGCCTATCCTGTGAAACATTAAGTGCCCTCCGAGAGCCTGTCTCGTAAACAGATTCGACGCCCACCAAGAGCGTATCTTTGGTCTAACAGTACCATATATACCATTTAAAGGGTATCAGAAGAGATCATTGCACCATACGAAGAAGGATTCCATGAGAAAATAATTGCAAAGCAAAGTTGTATGAAGAACACATAATGTTTGTTCTTGATGAGATAGCAGGTATGATGTGAAGGAAAACTCAAAAGAAAGATAAGGAAAGGAAAGCATATACAAAGGAGAAGTCCACGACCAAAGGATCATATATAGAAGCACAAGAGGTTATCATGAAAAGTAACGAGTTATCCAACCATCCATATCACAAGTCAAGAGAAGTATCTCAAAGGAACCCAACACCACCAAGAAGGATAGCAAAGACATGAAATCCAAAGTTCAAGGCTCTCAAAATAAACTCGACCCATCAAGAAGAGGAATTGCCTTACAAGTCACACAAAGCAACCTCCGACAAACGTTATTGTCTTGCATGTTGCCCTCGCGTGACCTATGCTCGTATCAGACTTGAACATCGTCAAGCACAACTCAGGAATGAGACATCTAAAGAGCATAAAGGATACAACATCCGACAAGACGAGACATCGAGACCTAACCCAACAAACATAGCCTAAACAAAAGGAAACTATAGCAATAAAGGCTCTCCAATGAGAAAGGAATACTAAAGCACAACTCCATACATCGTGATGTGGCTATCATGTCCACATAACGTGAAGTGGCTATCATGTCCACATACTAAGAGGTGGCTATCATGTCCACATAACGTGAAGTGGCTATCATGTCCACATACTAAGAGGGGGCTATCATGTCCACATACTAAGAGGTGGCTATCATGTCCACATACCCTGAAGTGGCTATCATGTCCACATACCCTGAAAAGGATATCATGTCCACACACCAAGAGGCGGTTATCATATCCACGCAAAACAAAAAGACCATCAAGTCCACCACAAACCTAAAGAGCCAACACCTAACCTCAAAAGGAGATTCAAGAAAAAGGGAAAAACAACACCCTTCATACGCTCATCAAAGGTATGGACTTTATATTTAAACCCCCTGGATGATACTAGGTAGGAGACGTCCTCATTATGAAGACAACCTCCATATCTCATGAAATCAACCATAAAGCAAAGAATCACGACAAGCACTTTTGGGGGCATATAACAAAACGATCCCCACAACAATCACAACTACGATACTAGTAGAGGCTAACTCAAGAGCAGTCTCCACCAAACTCCCATGCAAGAATTTGCTATCTTAATCAGAGCCATGGCAAGAGAAAGGAACCTCAATGAAAGGCGATGATCACATCCATCACCAAAAGAAAAACCTTCAACGCAAGGGCTAACAACATAACCCATAGGAAAGCCAAAGACACCTTCAAAAGTCGTCAAATCTACATGAAGATGAAATAAACCTGAGACTCGGCCCCTCGGCTGGGGGGCAGAGGATAGAGAAGAGACATCAAGACCTATGATCACCCCATCGCCATCCACAGGTTGTTTCCCTTTGACAAGCAAAGAGGGAGCCTCTTCAACCACTACCTCCTTATCATGAGAGGGAGTCAGCAAGGGGGCACTTGAAGGAGAGCCTCTCGCGGTTTCCTTCTCCTTGACAGCCGAGGGCCCGACCTCAGAGTCAGGTTTCCACGCCTTGGATTTAGATTGACTTGAACTCTCGCCCACCGCAAGAACCCATTCGGTAACCAGGACGAACGCTCTAACAACAAGAAGAAAGCAACATGAGAATAATCATAAGTGTATCATAAAGAAAAGAGAATGGAATGAGAACATACTGGAAGCCTTAGCAGCCTTCCCTGACTTAGAAGATTTCTTGGCCTTATGAGCAGAAATAGAGGATACCTTTCTCTTATTCAAATCAACGATGCCTTCGGGATGCTCCGCCGGCACACTACACAATTTTCCATGAAACCAACCTACAAGGGAAAAACGGAAGACGAATGAAGACAAGAGGATTAATGATATACCAAGCTCATGGGAGGAGGGGTCATGCGAATCCCCGCCTCATACGAGTCCACCTCAGACACTTAAGACACCTGACAGTGAGATTTGGTCTGACTGCCTTGGAAAACGATCTTCAAGGTCTCCTTGTCCGAAGAAGAAAGCTTCCCAAAAATGAGTCACTCATACGAGCGACCGACGCGAAAGTTGACCCTCACTCATGGAAGGGCGAGATACGCCTACTACGGGGGCAACCTTAACATCAATCAAGTTACGGAAGCAAAACCACAACCCAAGAGATCTAACCAAAGGGACAAACACCAGAACATCACGAAGAGGGCGAACTTTTAGCTTCCCTAAAAAAGGAGCAGCGCTCCGACAGATCCGAAAGGAGGGTCAACCCTTAAGACATGCCGATAAGCCCCTTCGCACGCGATAGGGAGAGGGTCAAGAGCTATACACACGCTCCAACGAATGAAGGAAAAAAGTTACACATGTCGAGGGACGAGGTTAAAAGACAATGCTCGCGCTAGTACGAGGGAGACAGAATGTTGTGTCCCATCAAGTGGCAGAGTTCCCACCCTCGGGTAAAGGAGAGGTCTATACTCTCACCCTTGCACTTATGCTCATATTCATGATTTACATCTACAGGTACATCAATGGCATCACTCATGCTTATACTCACAACCCGTCCATACACACATACATGTTCATGCTTGCACTCATATGCATGCCCACGTACACACTCCCGTGTGTTCAAACATTTAGACGTCTATGCACATGGCCGCCATATATTCATGCATACATTCATGACTACAATCGCAGCATGTCTACACCCACTCCCATCCTTATGTTCCTACTTGCATGTGTGCTAGTACACATCCTCATGTTCATGATATGTCCATGTTCTCTCCTAGTTAACACCCTATAGGCATATTTTCTAGTGTCACATACTTAGAAAATCTTTTGGACCAAAATTGAAATTTTTCCCCATATAGGCCTATCCCATCATGAAATTGAAGTATGGACTCGCCTAACCATGTTCATTTTGCATCCCCACGCATACGTATATTTTCCGAGTATAAGCTCGCGACGATATTGAATTTATTATTTCCATCTCAGACGGACGCGTGCTTGGACACGTGTCCGTGCTATTCTGACGTTTGCAATTCCTCTATCTTATAAGACAGGGGGCAGAGTCAGAGACACACACCCATGGGTAAGTAAGGATTCCAACAAAAGATAAAATTCCGGCTTCAAATTGCGCGTGTCATACCATCCTAAAATAGAGTCAATCAAGGGTCAGGCCATTGGTTGACTCGGGGGCATGTGATGGATATACGCCCAATTTGAACCCGTTGACATCCGAATAGTTTTATTTTTATCACCCCGTTAATGATTATAAATCGAAACTTCGACCCAAACACCCCACCGAAACACCTACGGTCCGGACGAGGCGAAAATACTCGTCCGGACCACGACGAACTCACCTAGGTGAGGTCGGGTGGCCAAACCCGACCTCCCCTAGGGGAGATTGGGTCAGCCAACCCGATCTCCCCTAGGAGAGATCGGGTCAGCCAACCCTATCTCCCCTAGGGAGGGGTTGGGTGGCCACACCCATCCCCTACCCTCGGGGGTCGGATTTTCTCCCCGCCCCCAAGGGCCCCGACACCGTTCCCCGACTCCCGCACTTAGATTATTCCCACCAACCTCTCTGTGCTTTAAGGATTTAATTATGTGATCAAGGACTAATTAATTGGGTTTAAAGGTTAACGATGTCATTAAGCCACCTTAATGACACTGTTGCCTATAAATACAATCCTTCCACCATTCATTCGATCATCTTGATTATTGTGAAGTTTAGCTCTGGCATCTCTCTAGCTTTATCTCTCTAGAAGTATCGTTCTGACTTAAGCATCGGAGAGGGTTCATCAAGCACCACCCCCCCTCCGTGCTTGATACTGCCCCTATTGCAGGGTGGCAAGGAGAAGAGAGTCAAGGAAGCAGAAGAGCATAGAGCAGAAGGACAAGCCCCAGGGAGTCAGAAGTACAAGCCCCAGGGGGTCAGAAGGAGAGAAGGAAAGGAGGTCAGAAGGAGAGAAGAGAAGGACAAGTATCAGAACGACTAGCCCTAGGAACACTGAACCCGACATTTCATTAGTGGGAGATAAGTTCTAGATTGACGACCCGTTGACCTAAAACTTAGAACCTAACAGTAGTTACTGAAATGAAAGGTTTGGAACATCTGACTACAAAACATGCCAGGCCAGAGGGAGACCTCACGGCTGATCAGAAGGCATTCCATGATGAATGGGATGCTAAGGATCTGGAAATCCGTTCTGCCTTGTTGTCAATGCTGGAGGATGATATACTCTACGGGTATGATCACCAGGAATCTGCCATGGACCTATGGGATGGTCTTAAGGCAGGGTTTGGTGTATACACCACTATAGATGTACATACTTGTACATACATAGAGAGGTACTCATACTTGTATAGATACATGGTACCTTAGGTTGACTTGTATAGTTGACTTAGTTAGTTAGGATTACACTTCTATATATAGTATGTGGAGAGGAGGGTTGAACCATCAGCATAAAGCATATGAATGATATAATTGATTCAACCAAGTATTACATGTTAGGAGACTACTATATATAGAAGTGTAATCCTAACTAACTAAGTCAACTATACAAGTCAACCTAAGGTACCATGTATCTATCTATACAAGTATGAGCACCTCTTTGTGTATGTACAAGTATGTACATCTATATTCCCCCATCTTTTCCTTCTTCTTCCTTTTAAAAGAAATAAAAGGAAAATTTGAGAGAAAAGTTTGATGATGAATGAAATGCCAAGGTCCAATCAAATCCGGTCTTCACAAAATTCCAAGGTACATTCAAACCCGGTCTTCACAAAATGCCAAGGTACATTTAAACCCCGGTCTTCACAAAATGCCAAGGTACATTTAAACCTGGTCTTCACAAATTGCCAAGGTAAATTTAAACCCGGTCTTCAAAAAATGGCCCATCGAAAATCCAATTTCGGAAAATGGCCCCAAACTTTGAAACTGCTCCAAAACAGCCCCAAAATCCTCAAAAAACATCCCAAACTATGAAAATGCCTAAAACAGCCCCCAAATCTTCAAAAGCTTGCAAAGAAGCCCCAAAATCTTCAAAATCCAGCAAAAAATGCCCAAACCTTCAAAGCTGTACAAACCAGCCCAAAATCTCGAAGTCGGATGTGCTGCACGTGCAGGTGCACCAGAGTGCACAGGAGAAACCATCAGCTTGCAGAAAATCCGGTGTATGAAGGGGTGCATGGCTTAGAGGCCAGAGGTCATAGGTTCGAATCCTGCGAGACACAATATTTTCCACTTCAAACCAGATTTCTGGGCAGCATGAAGATCTTCAAATCTTCAACAGATTTCCAGGTGTTCTTCATAGAACCCAACCAAATCCAGGTCCAATTGGACACGAAATCATTACATTCAACCATCAAATCAACACAGAACCAATCACTGCATCAAATACGCACTGAAACCTGAAGAAAATAGATCCAAAGGACTCCTTCGATCAAGAGATTGCTGATTTTTATAATCCATTAGGACATCACATTTGTGCCAAATCAAACCAATTATGTAGCTTGAATCGACATATTGGAGCCTCAAATCCAGAAGGAGCATCATGGCGCATCAAAATCTATCCAAACCGCAGCATATAAACAAGAATCCAAGTCAAATTTAAAGCAATTGCATGAGCATTATAGCAGCGCCAAGAACAAAGCAAGAACACATCAAATGCGAATCAAAATTGGACAAATTCACAGCAACAATCACCAAATTGGAGCTCAGAATCAATCACAGAGTCCAATGCGAAACCAAATCAATCCAAATCTCAGTATATAATCGAGTATCCAGCTCGAATTCGAAGATCAAACTTCAACTAGTCAAAAGCCGTAAAAACTGAGATTGAAACAGATTTACCTCCAAAGAATCTTTGTAATCTTGCACAAACTCCACAGAAGAATCACAATGATGCAAAGAGGGAAAATGAAGTGCAGAATCGAAGCAAAACTCTCCAAATCAAGGAGAATCGAACCTCACAGAAGCGAAGAACAACTGCTGAAATGAACTGCTGATCCAAAATGCAGAAATCTTCAATCCAAATAGCAATTATTGAGCAGCAGATCCACGAAATGCAGCAGCTACATCTTGATCTTCAATTAATCCAATGAATCGATGCTTGATCCTCAAGATCCAAGCTCAAGTTGATGCAAAAATCCTCTCGAAAAAGTGAACCCGAAGCTGAAAAACCACAACTCTGACGATATTAGAATATGTGGAAATGAGGGTTGAACAATAAGCATAAAGCATATGAATGATATAATTGATTCAACCAAGTATTACATGTTAGGAGACTACTATATACAGAAGTGTAATCCTAACTAACTAAGTCAACTATACAAGTCAACCTAAGGTACCATGTATCTGTACAAGTATGAGTACCTCTCTATGTATGTACAAGTATGTACATCTATAGCCACAGCCCATAAGCGATCATTAAACATTGCTTTAGACTCCTATAAGATGAACCCCAAGCATTCGATGAAGGAGCATATGAGACATATGACTAACATGCTTGCTGAACTCAAGGAGGCAGGAGAAATCCTGTCTGATAAACAGAAAGTCCAATGTGTGATCCGTTCTTTGCCTAACTCTTAGAATAGCATGAAAATGCACCTTACCCATGCCACACAACTCGATAACCTCGAGAATGTGTGAGTTCATCTCGAGCTAGAGGAGGATCGCCTCATGGCTGAAAAGCCTAGGGCGGAAATGCATATTGCATCTTCCATACCAGTTGAGCAAAAGTGTAAGCGCAACAGGAAAGGCAAAGGCCTTCAAAACAAGGCTGACACGTCTATGGCTTCGAAACCTCAGAGAAATTTGAAACACAAGCAATCTGGTGGCAATAAAAGGCAAGCAAAACAAACACGTAGAGAGGAATCTCAAACGTGTTACGGGTGTGTGTGGTGTGAATGGGCACCTAGCTGCTGCCTGTACAGTCCTCCCAAGGTACGCACTGGAAATAATGATGAAAGCATAAATTCTCCTCGGATTCTTCTTACTCTCGAGTAATTCAATTTACCGTTTTGAATTACAGAACCGAGAAGGAGAACAAACGCGGATCTGAAGGAAGATGCCCCAAAACAATAAAGAATTAGACGATAGTCTTTATCTTTACTTGCCAGAACTTTTCGAATTTTCAGTTTAAGATACTCGTTGATAATAAATTCCTTGAAACAAGGGAACCATTTCTTTTAAGCATGTGAAAAATGCTTGGACCGAGTATTGATTATCCATCTTCACCGAGCTATTTGATCTCAATATTGTTGTTCGATACATTGCTTTAAATTCAAATTTATTTATTTCTTATTTGTTAGTACTCCATCATATGATAAATTCCGTAATGATGAACATGTTTGACATCGATTAGATTAAATTTAATTTAATTTTGGAAACAAAACGATTTAAACCATGGGTTAAACCCGGAATAGGCGCCACAGGCGCATGTACTTCGAAAGACGGAACACATCGTTTTCAAATTATGACTTTAATGATGAAGTGTAAATGAATGCTGAATTTTTTTCATTAGCCTCCCTGTTTTTGGGAATAATTCATTCAATTCTTACATGATGAAAATAAGTATGGTTCACAAGCTACCACGAACTCGTAAAGTATAAACTGGCGCATAAGGCGAAAGCCCATTGCACAGTTCAAAGATGACCAAATATTTGGAATGAATTAGCCAATGAAAAGGATGATGTCGGTAAAATGACTCTCCCACTAAATGGCTTTAGCGAGAAGTTTGGCAAGACATTCACATCGATAACACACTTCATCGACAAAATCGGTCAAACACGACGCCATAAAAGCTAAAAGAAATTATAATGATTTAATTCTTATCATCATGCGACATTAACATGTGTATTAAACAAGTATTTGGACCGAGAGTATGGTGACTACTCTTAGACGATACATGTTTAAATTAGCTTGTGATAACGGTGCCGTGGTTGAACATGAGACGTTACACGCCTTGAGGATGAATTTTCTACGCTTGATTAGATATAAAAAGACGACGTCTTGATCGAATTTGAGTAGAATGACGATGATAGTCAAGTCCCACTAACTTCGAGTGGGAGATTTGAGGCAGCAACGCAATCGAATGAAATGGTAAATGAAGATGGGGACATTTTTATAGTAAATCCAATGGAAAGACACAACCCTACCACACAAATCACTGTTGCTGCAGGTGCGAATCAAGTTGAACTTGATAATCACGTTGCCGGACCGCTGGATGAAAATCCAATAATGCCACAACTACCCATTGTTCCCAGTGGGAGTGGGTTAACCAACTTGGTTCTGAGACGTGAGGTCGTCCAAGAAAAGTTGTAGGTCAAGGTTCCAGCACTGCCATTGTTCCCAGTGGGAGTGATGCTCCGATAGAGAGCATTATTCCGAGTGGGAGCAATGTTAAGACTCAAGATGGGATTAACGAGCCTAGACAAGGTCGAAGGCATCGAACTTCTCCCAATAAGTATCCCATCGAGAATGGTGAAATCTTTACCCTAACTTCTGTTGACGAACCAATGACAGTTCAAAAAGCGTTGAAAGGACCTCAAGCAAAGGAATGGAGGAAAGCAATTGAGAGCATATGATTACAATAAATAAGAGGTGTTAGGGAAATTTTAGGGTTAATCATAATTCCCTCACAAGAGAGTTTTAGAGAGAAAAAGCCCCCTCCCACACCAAGTGCTTCGGCCGAACCTCACAAGTCGCCAAGGGTGTGCCAAATTGCCTTCGAGCAAACTCTCCAAAGATCTGTCCCCGTGCCAAGAATCGATCAGAGGCTTTGCTGTGGAGCTTGCACCACGTAGGGCTTCTCTAACAAGAACCTCTACAGGTCCCGGCCGGAGGATCGTGAACTCCCTCCTAAGAAGATCTTGGGTCTACGGATAATCTTAAAGGTATGTGTGAAATAGAACCGGGTTTTCTCAATTAGTTCGACTTAATCGGGTCGGGTCGAACCAGGGCAATTAAGTAGATATAACCGAACCTTTTTTGTGTGTTGAATCGAACCAAACCCTATTTTAATAGACCGGTTCGGACCGAACCAGATTTTAAAATTAAAACAGGACCGAACCAGATTTATCAGACCGGACCGAACCAGTCCAAACCGGACCGAGATTGACTGAACTGAAATGATTTTCAAAACTGAATTCAAGTCAATTAAATAAAATAGGGTGGTCAAGTTTTAAAATCCAAATGTTTCTGAACCTCTAAATGGATTACACAGTGCTCATAGGGTTGCTAACATTTATGCCTTGTTTCAATTATGGGGATGGATCTCGGAGATACATGTTTTTGGGAGTGGATTAATTAGAGGGCTGAATTGAAATTGTTTAGTATTCAATATATATTTATTCATGATTAGAAATGTTGTCTTGACTAAGTCAAGCTAGCCGGATATTGAATGTTGTGGGCGGAGCCCTTGTTAAATATATAGAATGCGCACTAGGATAGACATGCTGTGATGGTTGGAAATGCCTACGATTCATTTATAGAAGTTTGCGTAATTGAATATAAGCATGAATTGCAAATCAGCCCCTAATGTTTAAAATTATTTTAAAACCGAAAACCAGCCGCCAAATATGTATGATTGATGTGAATGTTACATGTTTGACACGTATGCTAGAATGTTGAGGATGAAGCTACATTTGATAATTTACTTGTAAGTAGAATTATGAATGCAAGCATGAGTTCCTCGGAACATTAGACGCATGACGCGTAAGCATGTGTGTGGTGTGTATGATGAATGTTATTGGCATATGATAATTTACATGGATAGTAGAATTATGTATGCATGAGTGAATTCATCGGAATGATTTTCCAAAACAAAAAGGGCCTTGGGAAAGCCAAGATCGGGTATGCTTATTCTAAAATTCCCGTTCCAGTAATTTGTGATTAAAACCGTTTTAAGAGACTGGTCTATTAGATAGAAGACGACAATAGTGTGAACTCTTTCACAGCCATCTTCCATTGGTTTACTGGTGGTCGGTTGGTTTAGATGACTGAGGAATCATTATTTGTCGGATTCCATCTTAATAGGTATTTGATGTATGCAATTCTTTCTCAAAATGTTATTGTCTCCCTGATTCTTGCATAATCATCGATGTGTTAGTCATGGCTGCGATAAGCAATGTAATCTCCCAAATAAATAAGGGGGTGAGGTTGAACAGCAACAATTATAAGATCTAGAATAAGCGCGCAAGGATGGTAATAACCGAGATGAGAGGTTTGGAGCATCTGACTACAAAGAAAGTCAGACCGGAGGGAGACCTCACGGACGAACTGAAGAAGTTCCATGATGAATGGGATGCAAAGGACCAGGAAATTCGTTCCGCTTTATTGTCACTGCTTGAGGATGACATACTCTATGGATATGATCACTATGAGTCTGCCATGGACTTGTGGAACGGTCTTAAGGCAGGAATTGGGGTTTACACCACAGCTCAGAAGCGATCGTTAAACATCGCTTTAGACTCATACAAGATGAATCCCAAGCACACAATGAAGGAGCATATAAGACATATGTCTAACATGCTTGCTGAACACAAGGAGGCAGGATAAATCCTGACCGTCGAACAAAAGGTCCAATGCGTAATTCGATCTTTGCCTGACACTTGGAATAGCATGAAAATGCACCTTACCCATGCCACTCAACTCGACGACCTCGAGAAAGTGGAAGTTCATCTCGAGCTGGAAGAGGATCGCCTCAAGGCTGAAAAGCCAAGAGTAGAAATGCATCTTGCATCCTCGAACCCAGCTGAGCAAAAGGGTAACTGCAAGAACAAAGGCAAGGGACTTCTGTTTAAGGCTAATAAACCTTTAGCTCCAAAACCTCAGAAGAAGTTCAAGTGAAAGCAATTCGGAGGCAAGAAAAGGCAGGCAAAACAGACACGTAAAGAGGAAACTCGAACGTGTTTCAAGTGTGACGTGAAAGGACACCTTGCTATTTCCTGCACAAACACTCCCAAGGTACATGCTGAAGAATAATGATAACCTCATAAGTTCTTCTATGACTCCTCTTACTCGAGAGTAATTCAATTTATCTTTATTGATTACAGAACCGAGAACGACAACCAGCACAAACCTGAAGAACTTGCCTCGAAGATATAAAGATTGAATCAAAGACTTTATCTTTTTTTCTTTGCTAAATGAACCTCTTCTTGATTTTCAGAATAAAATACATGATGATAATAATGTTCCTTGAAATAAAGGAAACGTTTTTATGAGCATATGACAAATGCTCGCTCATAGTATTGATAATCATTCCTCAAGCTATTCGATCCTTTTAATTAGCTGTTTGACGCATTAGTTATAAATCTTATTTTATTATTACTCCATTGAATGAAATAAACTGTAATGATGATCATGTTGAAATCGATTTGACTAAATTGAATTAAATTCAGGAATGAAACGATTTAACCAAGGGTTTAAACCCCAGGGTAAATTGCGCCTTGCGCAAGTGGACCTCGATAAACGAAACACATCGTTTTTCATAAAATGAATTTAACAATGAAGTGTGTGAATAATGATGTGCTGAATTTTCGTTTGCATTCCCTCGGAAGCAACTTATTGATAACATTTACATCGGTAGAGGCTTCGAAAGCTACCACAACCTTGTAAAAGTATCAGCTGGCGCATAAGGTGAAAACCTAAAACGCTCAGATCAGAGATGGGATAAAATCTCTGAAATAAGTTAGCAAACGAAGAAGGATGAAGTCGGTTAAACGATTTTCCTTCCATAAGCCTTGAACGATAAGTCAGGCTAGGAATTCAAGTTAAAAGACGCACTTCAAGAAGCACAGTATGAATAATGTTGGAGTCATTCTATCAAAGGTTCCCTGTGGGATGATGAAGATGATTCACATTCATGTAAAACTGTGTTCCACTGAAATCGGTATGACACGCCACCATAAAAAGGCTGAAGAGTGATAATGAATTAAATCATATCACCATGCGACATTAATTTGCGCATTAAACACGTATTTAGGACAAGAGTATGTTAACTACTCTTTGAAAATACCTGTTTACAGCTTAAAGACATGGTACCATGGTCGAACATGTGACATTACATACTTTAGAACGAATTTTCAATGCAATGAAAGTTCAGAATAATGAGTCTTGACAGAATCAGGAGCAAGATATTACAGATAACAGGTCCCACTTAATTCGAGTGGGAGAGATTAGAACCAGCAACTCAAGTGAATGACATGGTAAATGATAATGGGAACATTTTCATAATAAAGCCAGTGGGAGGACCAAAACACCTACCACAAGTAATCATTGTTGCTGTTTCGACGAATGAAGCTGAACCTGATTATCGTAATGTTGGACCAGGATTGCCGCAGCTACCTTTACTACCCATTGTTCCTAGTGGGAGTGATCCGACAAACTTGGTTCCAGATCCTAGAGATCAAAGAATTCATCTTGGAAGTAAAACTCCGAGACCGAGAAGTCGTTCAAGGAAAGTTGTTGGTTATGGTTCAAGCACTGCTCTTGTACCCAATAGAAGTAATGCCCTGATAAGAAGCGTTATTTCTAGTGGGAGAATTGATCCCAATTGGAAGAAATGCTCTGATAAGAGGCATTATTCCGAGTGGGAGAGACGTTAAGACTCAAAGACAGGATAAACAAGCCTAGACGAAAGTCAAAGGCATCGAACTTCTCCAAAGAAGTATCCCATCTGGAAGTGTGATGACCTCACTCTAACAACTGTTGGCCTGCATTGGAAAGACCACAAGTGGAGAAATAGAGGAAAATAATGAATGAGAGAGATCGCCTAAATAAAAACCATTATAGTCTGTAGTTGATTTACCTGTTAACCACAGGGGCATAAGGATACGGTGAGTCCTGAAAGAAGGCTCACCACTGATGGAAAAGGTCGAGCGATACAAAGCTCGACTTGTTGCGAAAGGCTACACCCAACTTCACGGAGTGGACTTTGACGAAACTTACTCACAAACTATGCGTAAAACCACGGTAAGGGCCATTTATTGTCCTGGTCACATGTCTCGATTTCAAACCTCACCAAATGAGTATTAAGACCGCATTCCTCCTCGGAAACCTGGATAAAGAGATCTACATGGAGCAACCAGAAAGTTTCATTACTCCTGGTAACGAACGTAAAGTTTGTAAACTTCAAAGGTCCATTTACGGTCTTAAACAGTCGTCTCGGCAATGGTACCGCAGATTCCACGAGGAAATCGTAGGAAACAGATCTGTGAGTTTATCACAAGGATCCATGCGTGTATTATAAGACCTCCAGGTCTAAGTATGTCATCTTAACCTTTTGAGTGGACGACATATTTATTGCTGTAAACGACATGAGATTTATGAATAAGTCAAAGTCTTGGTTAGCATCTGTATTTGAGATGAAGGACATGGGAGAGCCCACGTATATTCTAGGCATTGAGACTGCTAGAGATCAGGCTACCCGGAAATCATGTCTATCTCAAGAAGCTTATGTCAACAAATTTTTGAAAAGATTCTGATTACAAGATGCCAAAATCCGTGGAAACGCCAATGTTGTTTGGGTGCACACTGTCAAAACGTGACGGCCCCAAGAACCTGGCAGAGCTTAAATAGATAAAGGGTGCAGGATGTTTTAGCACTGTCGGTAGTTTGTTTTACGTCATGCAATGCACCCGTCCGGATATCTATTACGTCATAGGCCTAGTAGCACGTTTCCTATCAGATCCTGGCCATCGACATTTAAAGATTATAAAACGAATAACTCGTTATCCGAAAAGGTACTGCCGACTACAAACTGTTCTATGAGGGTAGCAAGTTAGAATTGACCGATTACATTGACGTCGACCGTGGTGGCGATCCAGATGATTGTAAGTCCACCACAGGAGGAGCATTTCGCCTTGCTAATGCCGCCATTTCATGGACGAGCAAGAAGAAAACCTAAGTCGCCCTGTCCACAATGGAATCGGAATTCGTAGCTCTCTCTTAGAATGCACATGAAGCGGTCTGGCTCAAAAGGCTTCTAACTGCACTGCTTGGTGGTGATGTTGAGAATAAACCTGTGAAGGTCTTCACTGATAGTCAAGCAGTCATTGCGGTAGTTAAGAATCCGAAGTACCATAGTAGGATCAAACACATTGATGTGAAATATTTTTATGCTAAATCTATGGTAGAAGACAATTCAATCACTATGGAATACTTGTCTACTGATAATCTGATTGCGGACCCATTAACTAAACCACTATGTAGGGAGATATTCGAAAAGCATGTAAAACTACTTGGATTGCGTAGGGTTTAGAAATGACATGTATCTGTGATAACATTTTGATATTTGAAAATTACGTTTTGTAAGCGAAAGAATTGCAACCGAGTTGATGATCAATCGACGTCATAATGTTTTGATTACATCAGATTTACGGTCTATAAACTAAGTCGTAGGAGGACGCAATCCTATGCCAAACTATGTCGAATGTGGGCCTTACCTAGTCACACAGGTACGGTCGTCTTGTGGTGGAGGGAGGCCTCCACCAAACAAGACTGGCTAAGAGTCATAGGGATAAACCTGATTAAGCGAGACGATTATCCAGTTGCGAAGTAACTCGACGTGATCTTCGTCTCGCATATCGCCGTGATGAACTTCGTTCGTCATTAACCACATTTGGGCCAGATGAGAATCTGTGATAGCATGATTGACATATCCCTTTCCTGTATACCCAAAAGGTTCGGGTATGCTATCAACGCGTGCTTCATACTACGCGTGCCACGTCCGACCACGGGGTCATAGCTCGGTTGTGCTAGGAAGGAATCCTCGTGATTCTGGCGGGCGCAAACTTCTTCACCTCGCGCGTGTGATTGATCCCGGGAGCCTTATGAAGAGGCACCCGAAGTATCCTCATGGACTCAAAACTCATACCTAAGGTCAGGCTCAATGCTCGCTTCCCGACGTACGAGCGTAGTGCTGAACAAAAAGGCCCAGTGACCACGTCTTGGAAACCGGTTGGGTTTGACTAAGGGTATGAGCGATGGGGATGGTCAAGTTCACCTGTAATTCACCGATTCTTATATTCACTAGGTGGCCAACAGCCGGATATTAGTTGATTGTTGTGAATACTTCTACGGATGCCTTGGAGAAGTGTTCCTATGTGGAAACTAGGAAAATGGAGAATTATCAGTTGACCTAGGATACAATGTGGTACAATATATAAATGTTGTTTATAACAGGTTAATTAGAGAAAAGGGAATCAACGTTCTGCGGGCGCTACAATACTCCTAACAGATGAGTAGCACGATGCCCGTCGTATCCGTCGGTCGCACGGCAAACCTCGTATGAACTATTCAGAAACACGGAGCAGATCAAAGGGGAGAAATGTTGATGCGGATTTGGACAACAATACATTAACAGGCACCCTCCCATTCCGGCGAGTGGGAGATGTAAGTATAAGGTGATGGGCGCCGTAATTGGTAGCCCAAAATATGTATAGTTTACCTAATGAACTTGAGTAAATATCACATTAGGGTAATTGGTCTAGACTCAAAGTCCAATTGACATGGGAGACCCAAAATTGGGCCTCCCCAATTACATAGGCCGGCCGAAACTAATAGTAGGGGTAAAGTGGACTTTTGTCCACTTTACTCCTCCTATAAATAAGAGGTGTTAGAGAAATTTCAGGGTTAATCATAATTCCCTCACAATAGAGTTTTAGAGAGAAAATCCCTCCTCCCACAACAAGTGTTTCGGTCGAACCTCACAAGTCACCAAGGGTGTGCCAAATTGCCTTCGAGCAAACCCTCCAGAGATCTGTCCCCGTGCCAAGAATCGTCAGAGGCTTTGCTGTGGAGCTTGCACCACGTAGGGCTTCTCTAACAAGAACCTCTACGGGTCCCGACCGAAGGATCGTGAACTCACTCCTGAGAAGATCTTGGTTCTACGGATCATCTTAAAGGTATGTGTGAAACTTCAACTGCGTAATTCCAATTACTAGCATGTACCTTGTTTAAGTATCTGTAGTGATTACTCGCCGTAATCTAACAGAGATCGCCTAAACGAAAGCCAATTTTGTGAGATCTTTAGTTGATTTACCTGCTAACCGCAGGGCCATAGGGGTGAAGTGGGTTCTGAAACTGAAACTCACTGTTGATGGAAATTTCGAGCAATACAAAGCTCGACTGGTTGCGAAAGGATACACCCAGCTTCACAGAGTGGACTTTGATGAGAATTACTCACCAACTGTGAGATACACCATAGTCAGGACAATCCTAGCCCTGGTCGCAAGCCTCTATTTAGAGCTGCACCAAATAAATGTTAAGACCGCATTCCTGCACAGAAACCTGGAGGAACAGATCTATATGGAGCAACCGGAGGGTTTCATTACTCCTGGTAACGAACGTAAAGTTTGTAAACCCCAAAGATCCATTTACGGTCTTAAACAATCGTCTCGGCAATGGTACCGCAGGTTCCATGAGGAAATCGTTGGAAACGGATTCATGAATCTATACGAGGGTCCCTGCGTGTATACAAAGACCTTCGGGTCTAAGTATGTCTCTTAACTATGTACGTGGATGACATACTCATTGCCGCGAACGATGTGAGTTTTATGCATGAATCAAAGTCCTGGTTGGCATCTGTATTCGAGATGAAAGACATGGGAGAGGCTACGTACATCGTGGGCATTAAAATTGCTAGAGATCGTGCCATCCGGAGGTTATGTCTATCTCAGGAAGCCTACATCAACAAACTGTTGAAAATGTTTAGATTACAAGATGCCAAACCCGTGGAAACGCTAGTAGTACTCGGGTGCGCGTTTTCAAAATGCGACGACCCGAAGAACCAGCAAGAGCGTGAACATATGAGAATTATAGAGTATTTAAGCATGGTTGGGAGTCTCATATACGCCATGCTTTGTACTCGGTCGGACATCTGTTACGATGTGGGCCTAGTAGCAAGATTCCAATCAGACCCTGGCTATCAACATTTAAAAGATGTAAAGCGGAACATACGATATCTGAAAGGTATTGCCTACTACGTACTGTGCTATGAGGGCAGAAAGTTAGAATTGACCGGATTCAATGACGTCGACCATGATGGCGATCCAGAGGATCGTAAGTCCACCATAGGAGTATTTATCCTTGTTGATGCCGCCATTTCATGGACGAGCAAGAAGCAATCCTATGTCGCGCTGTCTACGATGGAATCAGAATTCGTTACTCTCTCTAAAAAAGCACAAGAAGTGGTATGGCTGAAAAGGCTTCTTATTGTGCTGCTTGATGGTGATGTTGGGAGTAAACATGTGAAGGTGTTCTCTAACAGTCAATCAGAGATTGCGGTAGTAAAGAATCCAAAGTACCATAGTAGGACTAAACACATTGATATGAACTATAATTATGCAAAATCTATGGTAGAAGATAATATAATCACTTTAGAATACTCGCCCACTGATGATATGGTGGCGGACCCACTAACTAAACCATTACGCAGGGAGACATTTGAAAAGCATGTTAAACTGCTTGGATTGCGTAGGGTTTAAATGTGGGCATGTATCTGTGATAACATTTTGATGAATTGAAGGTTACATTTTGATAAATGAAAGAATTGCAATTTGAGTTTATGATTCAACGACAACATAATGTTTGATTACATCGGATTTTATGGTCTATAAACTAATTCGTACGAGGACGCAATCCTCTGCATAAATTATGTCGAATGTGGGCCTTGCCTTGTCACACGGGCGCGGTCGTCTTGTAGGAAAGGGGGACCTCTTCCAAAGCAATATTGGCTAAGAACCAGTTGGAAAACTTGGTTATGCAAAAGGATCATTTGTTTTCAGATTAACACGACATGATCTTCATTTTGCACTTCGTCGGTGATGAACTATGTTCGTCATTAATCACATTCTGGGCCAGATGAAAATCTGCGATAGCATCATTGACATATGCCACACCTGACGATGTTCGGGTATGCTATCGACGGGTGCTTCATACTACGTGTCCCACGTTCGACCACGGGGTTATGCTCGGTTGTGCTAGATAGAATCCTCGTGATTCGGACAGGCGCATAACTCTTCACCTCGAGCGTGTGATTGATCCCGGGAGCCTTATGAAGAGGCACCCGAAGTATCCTCATGGACTCAGAACTCATACCTAAGGTCAGGCTCAATGTTCGGTTTCCGGCGTTTGAGCGCAGTGCTGAAGAAAAAGGCCAAGTTACCACGTCTTTGGAAACCGGTTGAGTTTGATTGAGGGTATGAATGATGGGGATGGTCAAGTTCACATGTAATTCACCGACTCTTATATTCACTAGGTGGCCACCAACCGGATATTAGTTGAAGGTTGTGAATACTTGTGCGGATGCTTGGAGAAGTATTCCTATGTGGAAACTGGGCAATTAGAGAGCTATCAGTTGACCTAGGATACAGTGCGTTACATATTGGTGTTTTTTCCAGGTTGATTTGAGATAGGGAATCAACGTTCCGCGGGCGCTATAACAAACGTTTCTCGATTTATTGCACTCTTAAGATGTTAGTACTAAATGATTTACAAATTTACATTTGCTAATTCAATCAAATTCTTATGTTTGATCAATTAATTCTTGCATGGTGTTCTGTCTTTTCACATAAAAATTGTTTTTTATTTAGTGCATTTATTCTTTACGTTGCACTAATTATAATTTATATATATTCGTGATAAGTTGATGATTTCTATTTCACTGACATTATGGTTCTTCCATTCAAGTTTTAATATGCCTAAGAATTGGTTTGACATATATGCTCCATTAAATATTTTTTTAGTTTCTTGACTTTGAGCATTTAACATTCTGATGATTTTGAAATAGGTTAGCCAAAATGCTAAGATATAACGACTATATTGCCATAAATATTACATGGTAATTAAATTCAAATAGAATTAAACATTTTACGTGAATTAGAGAGAAGATAATATATATGCCTAAATTTTTCCATTAAATATTAATATTCAAAAAATAATTAGTGACTTATTCGATTTCATTTAATACGTTATTATATTTTGTGTAAAAGGCTTTTTCGAAGAATACCAACTCTTTCTCCTTATAGAAATTCCAAAAAATATTCAACCTCGCGCGATGCGCGGTGCAGATGCCTAGTATATATATAATATAAGGGTTAAATGTACTTTTCATACCACATGTTTGACCGAATATGGCTTTTAGTACTGGATGTTTAGTTTTGTATACTTTTGGTACCAAACGTTTGAAAAAATGTGGCTTTTGGTACATCTGTTAGATGACCGTTAGTTTTGGCCGTTAAATGACATGTGCAAGTCACGTGATCGACTCTAAACTTTTAATTTTGTTCAATTTAGTCCCTCAAATATATTCCTAACTTTTATTTTGTTCAATTTAGTCATAAAGCTTCAAAATCGGACCCAATTAAACCAATCGAATTCAATTGACATAGCCCCATTTAGGTCAAATTTACCCAATTTGGGATAGGTCCCAACTGGGTTTGATTTTTAAGCTTTAGGACTATATTAAACAAAATAAAAGTTATGAATATATTGAGGGACTAAATTGAACAAAATTAAAAGTTTACAGTCGATCACGTGACTTGCACATGTCATTTAACGGCCAAAACTAACGGCCAACTAACGGATGTACCAAAAGCCACATTTTTTCAAACGTTTGGTACCAAAAGTATACAAAACTAAACATTCAGTACTAAAAGCCACATTCGGTTAAACATGTGGTATGAAAAGTACCTTTAACCCATAATATAATAACCATTATACCCGTTGCTAATACTTTTAACGACGGGATTTTTCCTGTCATAGAGCCGGCTGAAAGCCCTGCCACTAATGCTTTGACGGGATAATAGAGCTGTCACTATTTTATTAGCGACTGGAAACACCCATCGAGAGGAATTTTAGCGACGGAAAAAATACCCGTCGCTAATAGAAACCTCAATTTTTTTTCCCAAAGAATCCTAATTTCTATTAAGCTTATTGAACAAAAAAAAAACTATACGAACAAATATTTTATTAGTAATTTTCCATTCCAATAAAATACATCCTTACATTTAAAAAATATTAACATTCATATACAATATATTCATTTACAATATGGAGGTTGAATATGGATACAATATGGGGTTGATCAACACGTGATAAACAATCCATTAAGTATCAGACATATCACTACATGAGATACATGAGATAACTGCTCTAGCTTACGGCTATATAGCTGTCAAGCCGTTAAAAATTAAATCGACTAATAGATAACGGCTCTACATTGTTTAAGCCGTCATTGCTTGAATTGACACGGCTCAATTTTTCAGCCGTTCAAAAATAAATAAATTAACGGCTCAGTCTAACAGCCGCTAGATATAAATATATATTTTCAAAATTACGACGACGAAATCGGAACAGCAGTATTCCACCGACCGTTAACGCGCGAACGCGTTCGTATTGCAAAAATCGGACCAGCGCAGCATTCCATGCCATTCGTTCAGCAAATTAGGGTTCTGGCTTCTCACTACCGAAACTGCAGGAAGACCTAGTAAGTTATTAATTTTAACTGAACTGAAACGGTGCTTCTTTTTGGATTTTATTGTTTAAATGAAGGATGAATTAGTCTTCAGCTTGTGTGTTGCTTTCAATTTTATTTTCTTGACTCAAATTAATCCATCAACTGATGCAAAACTAGTAATTTGGGGGGAAGACAAGCATGATTACACCTTACTTTGGTATTTACAGTGGGAATTAGGATGATATTAAGTTATTTCTTAATCAATAAAAAAGCAATTACAATCATAGGATTCAAAAGCAATGTGGTTTTGTTTCCTTGCTTTATTTCTTGTTAATTAGTCAATGTAAAATAAGTTTCAATTTTAGTATCAGGGTAGTATAATAGAATCAAAACTAGATATTTCTAATTTGGTAATTTAAATTCTGTTTAATATTAACTTGGATCCAACTTGTCATATTTACTTGTTCAGGAGCATTATATTCATAAAGGTACGTTCATGATCTCCCTTACCCTTAAATATGATGATTCATGCTATATGTACATATCTTAAACTACATAATTTTGCTAGAACTCTGTACTTTCTATGGATAAAACTTGGATAAAAAAACAGAGATCAAGCCAAGAGTTTAAATACGGTGTTAAAAACTTCATTGAGTTTGCTTGCAGAAAGGGTTTGATTAATGGAAAACTGTTGTGTCCATGTCTCAAATGCAAAAATAGGTACTATCATTTGCCTAAAGAAGTTGAGGAACACCTTCTATTGAATAGGTTCTTGGTTGGATATACTAAATGGTTCCTTCACGGCGAATCATGTGTAGAAACTCAGAGTAGTAACATGCTCCAGGAACATGATATTCCCCCAAAATCCCTTCCCCCACTGACGCCACACTATCCTAATTTAGTGGTTCTAATTAAAAAAATTAAACAAAAGAATATATGGAGGGTATCGAAGCTTTATATTGTATTGTTTTCTTGTTCATATATAATGTAGACTGAGGTTGAACATAATTTTTGGATTGCAGGACTCTTGAAATCATATAGGCTTGACAAGATTTCGTAACAGTTCATCATCGCACGAGGTTTGCTTAATTTTATTTGCTTGCTTACTTGCTTGATTTCTTGTTAATTTGCTTGTCTACTTGCTTGGTTTACTGATTTAATTTTTTTTTTGGGTCAACATTTATTGATTTAATTAGTCTAAATAATTTTGGTAGGAACTTTGAAATTATGGATAAAACTTAGATAAAAAAACCGAAAGCAAGTCAGGAGTATAAAGACGGTGTTAAAAATTTCATTGAGTTTGCTCGTAGGGATGGTTTGATTAATGGAAAACTATCATGTCCATGTCGCAAATGCAAGAATAAATACTATCACGTCCCTAGTGTTGTTGAGGAACACCTGAGATTGACTGGAATCTTGGTTGGCTACACTAAATGGTTATTTCATGGCGAATCATGTATAGAAACTCAGAGTAGCAACGTGCTCCAAGAACATGTTAGTCCATTAAGGAACAATGATAGTCATGTTAATTTGGATGGAGAAGGGGATTTGAGAGGTTTATTTTCTGCTGCCATGGGATCTAGTTTGGATAATAATGAGCCATCTTTTTATGGAAAATGGTTTTACTAATATCTCGTCTAGGAACAATGATAGTCATGTTAACATAAAGTATATTCTCATATTAATTAAATATTGAGCACTCCATATTGTAGTGAATATATATATATATATATATATATATATATATATATATACTAGTTATTAACGCGTGCGTTGCACGCGTATCGGTCGTCTAAATTTCAGAATATATAATTTATGTTAAGCTTTCTAATATGATGATATTTAATTAATACATGGGCAACTTGAAGGGCTGTGAGAAAAAAAGAACGACACAATGTAATTCACAACGACAAAAATAGAAAGATGATAATTATGTACAAAATTAACTATTATTTTCCATTACGGTACTAAATTAGCTTTACATGTATATATATTTACAATTAGAACTAATAATGAGTTACATCGCGTATGGCGTGGGTTATTAACGACAAAGTTGTATCCAACTCATCAACCTGAGGAGTGAAGAATGTAAACCCGTACTTAACCACTTAAAGTCATTAGTGGAACAGTTTGACCTATACAAACGTAACTATACACGTTCCATGCAATTTTATACCATAATACCAATAAAAATTGATTTAACCCCAAAGGAAAATTTAATTCATTAAAATCAAAAGTTTATACTTGACTTTATATCAATTATTTATTTAAATACTAATTAGGTTGTACACAATTTGATTAAATTGACAAATGGAAGAACTAAATTAATAGTTCGAGACCCTAAATGATGGACGATGAGTAACATGTTATCCGTAAAATGTCAAAATTCAAGAACCTTTGTTGACACATATACAAAAAAATCTCAACATGTACTCTAAGTGTACACGAGTTGAATACATATCATAATTTAGGGGTGACTCGAATTTATAGGTATATTGCATTAGGAAGTTAATGATAATTAATGTAACATGTAAGTTAAGTGAATTAGCAAAAAAATTAATAAAGTTTAACTAATGAAAATTTTAGTCAAACTTCAGGAACTACGGTTGATCCATATTTTGATAGGTTATATGAGTTGGCAAGTGACTGATTTATGCGATACAAAAATGTCAAAGGGCGGAACATCCCTAAATCCGTGATATGGTAAATGAAACAATGCATGCACCCGGCATTTGCACATATTGAATCCATATCATATGTTAAGGATGACTCTAATTGATGGATTCAGATCTCCTGCCCACTCTTCAAGCCCCAGATTGTGCCTCACCATTTAGATTTTGACACGTGTCCTTAAATTTAATTTTCCTTCTAGGTTTCACAAATCTCAGTAGGGTTTTAGAGAAAAAAAAAACCACAAAATTAATTACACACACGTGTCAAAATCTTAACGATGAGACCCGATCTGGAACAAGAAGAGTGGGGTAGGAGATATGCATCCTTAATTGATAAGTTTATTGATTGAGAATTTAATAATAACTACAGCGACATGTCAATTAAGCGAACTTAAAAAATAAAAATAACAAAATTTAACGAAATGATTTTTAAGTAATAGTAAAGATAAATAGATGGGTCTCAAAGATAACAAAAACTAAATTATCAATTTTATAAAATTATGGGAACTAATTATTATATATATAATAATAATAATAATAAAATTAAAAATGTTGAAAAGGTACCTATTGGGGGTGAGGACAACATTCACATTTTATATTGGTATAAAGATGTATACTTACAAAATTTGTATTCATTGGACGAACACCACATCCACCAAATCCATATCCTGTGAAATTCATCTGTGTATACATAAAATGTTAATCATATATATATTACCACAAACCAAACATTAAGTGTAAATTGACCATACTTTAGAAAAAAAAAATGAGCATACTTAATTGATTCGTATTCGGCAAAGGAGCAATACCACCGGAACCTTAACTTGTAGATGGTGTAAAATTACCAGCACCGCTTGCCATGAAACTTTGAAATGAATTGAAACCATTCATATCGGCCTGCAGCTTTGCAATCTGAGATTCATATCCAGATTGCATGGTTTGGAACTGTTTAAGCATTTCCCCCATTTGTGCACTCATTCTTTCTTCCTGTTTGCGCAATTTTTCTTCGAGGCATGATCGCACACGTCTTTCTACTTTTTGTTCAGTCATCTTACCTTTCCTAGACAAACGTTCCATGGTAGGTGTGACACCAAGCCCATAACCACGGATTCTCCCAGACTTATTGCCGCATATAACTTCTTGATATACACCATGCTCAATTGCAGTTGGATTCTCATGAGGGTTGTCGATGGTACGTTGTTGTAAATTGGATTTACATTGTTGCTGTATCATAAAATTTATAAGGAGCATTAGCACATCATAATTCACTGTTACTAGAAGAAAATTTATAATATAGTTTGGTTGAAAAAAAAAACAAACAAATACCACTAATGTGGATGTAACATCATCAATAAATAATCCGCTACTTTTATGAATATGAGCATACTCATAAAATTCAAGCTTTCCCACTTCTTTTTTACGTTCTTTTTCCTGCCAAATTAAAATGATAAAACTGTTTAACTACCAAATTAGGAAATTTAAAACAAAAATTGATATAAAAACTCATACCAATCTAAATTTTGCACAAGCAAAACTTTCTTTTCCAGTTGTATGAAGAGACGTCTGCATTGAACGAGCATGTTGTCCAATCTTTGATAATTTCTACATGGACAATATATACAAGCTTAATAACATGTAATATGGATTAGATGCATTAATCACACATTCAACTAAGTTGTACTAACCTGCCCTTCTTCAGAAAACCAATATTCTACTAGTTGTTCCCATTGCCATTGCGGCACTCCATCGACAACAATTGCTTCGACTTCTTCTAGTGTAGCTCCTGGTTTAAGGTACTCTTTCTTCAAATCTGCCTTATGATCCTTCCACTTCTTAGAGATGGATTTGAGTACAAACTGATCAAACTCTCCATAAGAATCCTCCAAACAAACGAACTTCGTCTGTAAACATGTATAAATAAGTAAGAATAAGCAATTTTTTGGGCCAACAAAATATGACGTTGAAAGATGTATATTTTGAGAGATATGACATTGAAAGATAAATAACATATAGTTTTACCTTCACTAAATCTAATAAACTATACTTGAAGTTCTCAAGCAATTTCTTCCATTTTTTGAAATGCAAAGGACATTTGTCAGACTTGCGAGCCACTGCCCCAAGCCAAATTCCTAGAACCTTCGCCACTTTTCCAACAGGTTGGCTTAACCCATTCATGTGCACAATTATCCTTCCATCATCAAACGTCCAAACTTCATGTGCACCAATATGACTCTTCTTCCAATATCGACGACCAGAGTTAGCTGTAAATGAAGATCAAACATTTTAGATACTAGGATAAATGCCTATAATAAAACTGAGATAAATAAGATAGATATACGTCACCTAATATCTCGATATGGGTGAGCATTAACTCTGTTTCATCTTCTTCAACAACAGACGAGTTGTTAGTTTGTGATGGAACTTGATTGGTGGACTGCTCCCTCACTTCATCATGACTGTAATCAGTTGAATCTGATTGCGTCCTTGACATCTGCAAAAAAATTGAGATTAATGAGATTATTATATTCATTTTTACACTAGAATATTGCTCTAATATAACACATACCATGCAATATGTACAAAAAAAGAAGAAGTAAAACTTATTCTTCATCATCTTCTCGAATCCAACTATGATGATTGTTAAGCTCATCAACATCTAATACATTATAAGGCATGCATTGCCTAGAATCATCATCATCAACATAATTATCACCATCATCACAGTGAACGTTTCCCATATCAAATGTGTCTCTTGGTTTCATCTCAACCACTTGATGCCAATCCGGATATTTAGGATCTTGCACATAAAACACTTGCTTGACTTGAGATGAAAACACAAAAGGATCATCACGCAAGCGTTCTCCTGTATGAATCAACTTGGAAAAGTTAACTAAGATTGTGCCGTTTGAATCCTTTTTCATCCCCCTAGGAGATTTAACATCGATCCAATCGCAGCGAAATAGAACAACTGAGTGTCTCCCATAGTAATCAACTTCTATGATATCCGAAAGTCGGCCATAATAAGCTTCACCATCTGCCTCCACCATTATACCACTATTTTGACTCTTTCTATTCTTCTCACGGTCTTTGGTGTGGAATACGTATCCATTGATAGTAAAACCACTAAATTTCCGAACAACTGAATTTGGACCAGTCGCTAGAGCAATTAATTCCTCTGAACATTTATTTGCAAACATTTCAGGAACCTACAATGTTAGAAATATCATGACCATCAAAGTATTTGCACTAATGAATCCATATTGTTTATGCAAACAAAATTAAGAGTCAACATAAACCTGTCTTTGAAGCCAATTTGCAAACTTCTCTATAAACCATTGACCCTCAATTCGAGGTGTAGAAATAGAACAGTGTTCCATTCTCTGAACATCAATAAACTTCCTGCAACTTTCTCAATTCAGACAAACTTTAACCAATTAATATAGGAAAAATTAAGATATTTGAAATGAAAACTGACCGACGATAAGTTTCCATCATATCACTATGAAGTAGGACATAACGGTGTGCTTGAGCTAGTAACATGTTGTCAAGGACTCCTATTTTAGCACTACCAATAAAATGACCACCTGATGAAAACAAGTACTTTGCACCACCTGCATAGGATAAGCTCTTCTTGGGCCGATTAAAGATTGAGCCTAAATCTCCCATAAATCTCTTGCAAAAAGTCATACATTCTTCAACAATGTATCCTTCTGCAATTGATCCCTCTGGTTGAGCTTTGTTCCGCACATAGTTTTTTAAGGTTACCAAAAACCTTAAGAATACAGTTTAAAAAATTATGTTAGTTTAGTAATATGCACATTTACATTTAGTGGAAATTTCATATAACTAACCTTTCAATAGGATACATCCACCGGTATTGTACTGGACCACCAAGTTTTACTTCTACAGGAAGATGTATAATTAAGTGTACCATGATCGTAAAGAATCCTGGGGTGAAAATCTTCTCTAAATGACAGAGTGCAAGAGCAGCATGACTCTGAAGTTCATCCAACTCCTCAAGACGAAGAGTTTTAGAGCACAACTTTTTAAAAAAAACAGACAATTCATTAATTGCCAAAACCACATGCTTAGACAATAAGCCCCTCAATGCAATCGGCAGAATATCTTGCATTAGCACATGACTGTCATGACTCTTAAGATTTGAAAGTTTACGCTCTTTTAGATTCACCCCCCTAGATATGTTTGAAGCATATCCATCAGGAACTTTAAGATCTTTCAACACCTTAAGAAACTGATCTTTTTCAGATAGTGTAAAGGTATAACAAGCATGAGGTAAATACGGTTTCCCATTAGAACGTTCTACAGGATGAAGTTCAGGCCTTATTCCCATAGCCTTTAGGTCATGTCGCGCTTTCTCATTATCCTTTGTCTTCCCATCAATATTTAACAAAGTACCAATAACATTATCACAAATATTTTTTTCTATGTGCATCACATCCAAATTATGACGAAGAAGATTGTATTGCCAATAAGGCAACTCAAAAAATATGCTCATCTTCTTCCACATTGTTGTATTTTCATTAGATGTTGACGCACATATTTCAAAATCATCCAAAACCTCAAAGTTGTCTTCATTCGCACAAACGACTAATGACTCCCTCTTATCACCATCTCTTGCCCTCTTCTTTGATAACTTGGGATCTTTACCATACCTATTGGTTGACCTTCTCATTTGTTCAAAAACTTCAACACCGGAAAGGGGCTTAGGCGGAAGTCGCAACTCTACTGTACCATCAAATTGAGTACTTTCACGACGGAATGGATGATCTTTATCCAACCACCGACGGTGACACATATAACAATATATGCCACCACTACCCAACCATAAAGAATCAGTTGAAGAGGCACATATAGGACATGCGACTCGACCTTTCGTGCTCCAACCAGATAAATTGGCATATGTAGGAAAATCATTAACAGTCCACATGAGTGATGCACGGAGAATAAAATGTTCACCCTTTAAAGCATCATATGCCTCAACACCAATCTAGAGTTGTTTTAACTCTTCGATTAGTGGTTTTAGATAGATATCTATATCATTTCCAGGACCTCTTTCACCAGGGATCACCATTGACAAAACAAGCGACGATTTCTTCATGCAGGACCAAGGCTTCATATTGTAAGGCATTAAAATAACAGGCCTCGTACTATAAGTTGCACTCATCGTCCTAAATGGGTTAAAACCATCGCTAGCTAATCCTAACCTAACATTACGTGGATCAGCAGCAAAATCTGGATATCGCTCATCAAATGCCTTCCACGCCAGTGCATCTGCAGGATGTCTCAAGACTCCATCTTTTGTTCGACCCTCCTCATGCCATCTCATCGAAGATGCAGTATTCTTTGACATGTAGAGACGTTTGAGTCTTGGAATTAACTGAAAGTAACGTAGTACTTTGGCAGGTTTCTTTTTCATTTTAGAAGCAGACTCTTTTAAGTTATCGTCAGTGGTGTCTTTGTTGTTATTTGTCCACCTTGAGTGGCCGCAAGTTTGACAAGACGAATGTTTATCATGCTCACCCCAATATATCATGCAATCATTCGGACATGCATGTATTTTTTCATACCCAAGACCCAATTCTTTAAGCAACTTCTTAGCATCATAATAAGAAGATGGAAAAGTTGCTTCAGGTAATGCAATTCTTAATATTTCAAGCAACATGTCAATAGATTTTCGAGACCAACCGCCAACTTTTTTTGCATCCCATATATGCAAAATAAATGATACCACAGTGAAAGACTCACAATTAGGATATACCGGTTTTTCACAGTCCCTCATTAATTTTTGAAGAGGTGACATTTGTTCATGAGACACGTCAGGTGTCTCAACACTAGACGAGATATTAGTAAAACCATTTTCCATAAAAGATGGCTACTTATTATCCAAACTAGATCCCATGACTGCAGAAAATAAACCTCTCAAATCCCCTTCTCCATCCAAATTAACATGACTATCATTGTTCCTTAATGGACTAACATGTTCTCTGAGTTTCTATACATGATTCGCCATGAAATAACCATTTAGTGTAACCAACCAAGATTCCAGTCAATCTCAGGTGTTCCTCAACAACACTAGGGACGTGATAGTATTTATTCTTGCATTTGCGACATGGACATGATAGTTTTCCATTAATCAAACCATCCCTACGAGCAAACTCAATGAAATTTTTAACACAGTCTTTATACTCCTGACTTGCTTTCGGTTTTTTTATCCAAGTTTTATCCATAATTTCAAAGTTCCTACCAAAATTATTTAGACTAATTAAATCAGTAAATGTTGACCCAAAAAAAAATTAAATCAGTAAACCAAGCAAGTAGACAAGCAAATTAACAAGAAATCAAGCAAGTAAGCAAGCAAATAAAATTAAGCAAACCTCGTGCGATGATGAACTGTTACGAAATCTTGTCAAGCCTATATGATTTCAAGAGTCCTGCAATCCAAAAATTATGTTCAACCTCAGTCTACAATATATATGAACAAGAAAACAATACAATATAAAGCTTCGTTACCCTCCATATATTCTTTTGTTTAATTTTTTTAATTAGAACCACTAAATTAGGATAGTGTGGCGTCAGTGGGGGAAGGGATTTTGGGGGAATATCATGTTCCTGGAGCATGTTACTACTCTGAGTTTCTACACATGATTCGCCGTGAAAGAACCATTTAGTATATCCAACCAAGAACCTATTCAATAGAAGGTGTTCCTCAACTTCTTTAGGCAAATGATAGTATCTATTTTTGCATTTGAGTCATCGACACAACAGTTTTCCATTAATCAAACCCTTTCTGCAAGCAAACTCAATGAAGTTTTTAACACCGTATTTAAACTCTTGGCTTGATCTCTGTTTTTTTATCCAAGTTTTATCCATAGAAAAGTACAGAGTTCTAGCAAAATTATGTAGTTTAAGATATGTACATCTAGCATGAATCATCACATTTAAGGGTAAGGGAGATCATGAACGTACCTTTATGAATATAATGCTCCTGAACAAGTAAATATGACAAGTTGGATACAAGTCAATCCTAAACAGAATTTAAATTACCAAATTAGAAATATCTAGTTTTGATTCTATTATACTACCCTGATACTAAAATTGAAACTTGTTTTACATTGACTTATTAACAAGAAATAAAGCAAGGAAACAAAACCTCATTGCTTTTGAATCCTATGATCGTAATTGCTTTTTTATTGATTAAGAAATAACTTAATATCATCCTTCCCACTGTAAATACCAAAGTAAGGTGTAATCATGCTTGTCTTCCCCCAAATTACTAGTTTTGCATCAGTGGATGGATTAATTTGAGTCAAGAAAATAAAATTGAAAGCAAACACAAGCTGAAGACTAATTCATCCTTCATTCAAACAATAAAATCCAAAAAGAAGCACAGTTTCAGTTCAGTTAAAATTAATAACTTACTAGGTCTTCCTGCAGTTTCGGTAGTGAGAAGCCAGAGCCCTAATTTGCTGAACGAATGGCATAGAATCCTGCGCTGATCCGATTTCTGCAATACGAACGCGTTCGCGCGTTAACGGTCGGTGGAATACTGCTGTTCCGATTTCGTCTGAGATATCACACCCTATGTTTGAGAATTAAGACTTGAGAAATGACACTAGGAAGTAGAACGATCGCAGTGCTCTGTACTAAACAGAATCAAAACCCTAAAATTCACTACGTCTAGAGCAGCCAGCAGTCTTCGCGCGGGAGAAGGAGATGAAGAACCGCCGTAATTTCTTTTCTTTTCTCTTTTTTTGGGCCAAAAAAGAACCGCCCCTTTCCGTCAAAATTTTGTTTACGCGACTCTAAAACTACTAACGACCCATATATTGAGCCGACAAATAAAAAATTAAAAATTAAGAGGCTTATTTTTTGAGTCGTAATTTTGAAAATATATATTTATATCTAGTGGCTGTTAGACTGAGCCGTTAATTTATTTATTTTTGAACGGCTGAAAAATTGAGCCGTGTCAATTCAAGCATTGACGGCTTAAACAATGTAGAGCCGTTATCTATTAGTCGATTAATTTTTAACGGCTTGACAGCTATATAGCCGTAAGCTAGAGTCGTTATCTCATGTCTCTCCTGTAGTGAGCGAGTTCGAATAATAAGTGATTGCTGTTTGCTTTGAGATGAGAAATTTGAGCTCAGCTCGGTTACTTCGAGTACTACCATCCAGAATCAGATAAGAATCGATCACCCTAAGCTTGATAATGAACTTGGTTCCACATATGAGTAGCAGAAAGGAAAAGAGGCCAAACCTTCCAAATGTTCACTTTCTCACTACTAAGTTTTCAAAGGACTTCTCATTGCAAATGACCACATGTTTACCTCGAATTGGGTGGGCTCAAACAGAAGGTTGCTTGCCAAGAAGCTGATGAATCCGATCCCTGATAAAAAAACAACTAGTTAGGCATAGTAAGATTGTCCTTTTCTAGCCGCATGATAAACCTTTTGTTAAGATGGATCTCATAAAATCGTAACAACTAAACCCTAGAATGTGAAAATCCAGAGAGAAAGTCGTGCAGAGGAATTGCGGATCATCGGGCAGATTCCTTCATGTGGCCACCCTCACCTTTAAACACTAAAGGGAACCCGAAAATAATTCAGGTTCTACCCCACAGTCTTTACATCAGAAGGAATTTACCCACCAACAAAACAAAAGATTCCAAACCAGTCCAGAGTAAACTTATTAGAATAACCAACAAGGTCCCTAAAGAATTAACAAACAGATTAATCAACAAAAGGCACCACGACTTCTGCAAAGAACATAATGGTCCCTCAGAAACTTCAGGATTGATCCAAACCCTTATTCTTCACACCCCCCCTCAATCCTGAAGTGAAGCATCATTGGGAAGCTCCCCCTTGATCGAAGAACCTTCAAAAATATTCTTCATTCCAAGCCTCTCCACCAAATACTTATGTTGCTTGACTGACAATGACTTGGTAAACACATCTGCAACCTGCTCACTTGTTTTAATATAACTAACCTGCAAAGTGCCATCTAAAACTCTATCTCTAATCATGTGACAGTCAATTTCAATATGTTTTGTTCTTTCATGAAATACAGGATTAGTGGCAATTTGAATGGCAGACTTACTATCACAAAATAGCACAGATGGTTTATTCTGTTTAAAACCTAGTTCAAGCAAAACAGACCTCAACCAAATCAGCTCACAAAGAGCAACCCTCATACTCCTATACTCAGCCTCAGTTGAAGAGCAAGAAACAGTCTCCTGTTTTTTGACCTTCCAAGATACTAAGGAATCACCTAGTTTGATGCAATAACCAGAAAGAGACCTTCTAGTTTCAACACACCTACCCCAATCAGAGTCACAATAGGCTACTAACTCAGGAAAAGAAGAAGAAGATAATACTATACCTTTTCCAGGCTCAGCTTTTAGAGTTTTTGACCAAAATAAGTCTACATGCAGAACCAAACCCAAATATAGGCTTAAAAAAAAAAAAATTCAAATTTGGGTCTGGCCGGGTCGGGGGGACCCGGCCAAGTGAGTTCAATTTTTGGAACTCACTTGGCCGGGTCGGGGGGACCCGGCCAAGCAGTTCAAAATTTGAACTGCTTGGCCGGGTCCCCCCGTCCCGGCCAACTGAGTTCCAAATTTGAACTCAGTTGGCCGGGTCGGTGGGACCCGGCCAAGGGACATTGGATTCCCTTGGTAATAACCAAGGGAATCTGGCCAGCCAGCAAGGGGTCCCTTGCTGGCTGATATGACCGGTCACTGACCGGTCTGATTGACCGGTCACTGACCGGTCTTATTGACCGGTCACTGACCTGTCACGGACCGGTCTGATTGACCAGTCAAATTTTTTTTTTTTTTTTTTTTGAAACAGATTCGAATTTTTTTTTTTTTTTAAATCATTATTTCTTTCTCTATATATACACATACAACCCACCACTATCTAACTTCATACCTCATATAATTCACTACTCTCTAACAATTTCCTACTCTCTTACATTCAAAAATTGCCATTTTTCATCTACTCAATGGCTGCTGAAGGAAGTTCAAGTAGGAGAACTGCTCGCGGGAAGCAACCTATGGGATCATCTGCACCTCTCCTATACCGCCAGAGTACACACAAGTCTGAAATCAGCCACAATGATACTGTAAGTTTTACTACTTAAACTTTTAATTGCAATTTATGGTTAAAATATAAGTAGTGATACACTTATTAACCATGTAAAGTATATACACGGTAATATGTCATACTGTAAAGGGAAAAGTATGTAAAACATGCAAGATGTTTGAAAAAGATGGTTATATGAACCAATATTTTTAAAACGTACAACATGTTTGAAAAAGATGGTTTTATGGACAAAAATGTTTTAAAATGTACAACAAACTTACCAAAGATGGTAAAATGACGTATCATCCATTTGTTGTCACTAGTCTCATTATGTGGAAACGTGCATATCAAGTTTTTAAAATATAATAATTATTATTATTAGTATATACTACATCCACCCATTAGTAATAATTGTTATGTATAAATTAACTTATTTCTTTAATTATTATTTTTTTTCTAAAAATGTGTTCCGCACGTGTCTAACAAGTGGACGATATGTCATTTTAACATCTTTTGTAAGTTTGTTGTACATTTTAATACATATTGGTCCCTAAAACCATCTTTTTCAAACATGTTGTACATTTAAAACATATTGGTACATAAAACCATATTTTTCAAACACGTTGTATGTTTTACATATTTTTCCCTTATTATATAGATAAAATATAAAAATATGTAGTTAAATATAGTTTCTACATTTTTATCAACGTGCCGTTTTTGTTTGTTTTAATTCGTATTTTTATCAACTTCCTTCATGGAATGACATATTTGACTATATTTGACATATTTTCAAATTCAAAATACGAATTAAAACAAACAAAAACGGCACGTTGATAAAAATGTAGAAACTATATTTGACTACATATTTTTATATTTTATCTATATAATAAGGGAAAAATATGTAAAATATACAACGTGTTTGAAAAATATGGTTTTATGTACCAATATGTTTTAAATGTACAACATGTTTGAAAAAGATGGTTTTAGGGACCAATATGTATTAAAATGTACAACAAACTTACAAAAGATGTTAAACTGACATATCGTCCACTTGTTAGACACGTGCAGAACACATTTTTAGAAAAAAAATAATAATTAAAGAAATAAGTTAATTTATACATAACAATGATTACTAATGGGTGGATGTAGTATATACTAATAATAATAATTATTATATTTTAAAAACTTGATATGCACGTTTCCACATAATGAGACTAGTGACAACAAATGGATGATACGTCATTTTACCATCTTTGGTAAGTTTGTTGTACATTTTAAAACATTTTTGTCCATAAAACCATCTTTTTCAAACATGTTGTACGTTTTAAAAATATTGGTTCATATAACCATCTTTTTCAAACATCTTGCATGTTTTACATACTTTTCCCTTTACAGTATGACATATTACCGTGTATATACTTTACATGATTAATAAGTGTATCACTACTTATATTTTAACCATAAATTGCAATTAAAAGTTTAAGTAGTAAAACTTACAGTATCATTGTGGCTGATTTCAGACTTGTGTGTACTCTGGCGGTATAGGAGAGGTGCAGATGATCCCATAGGTTGCTTCCCGCGAGCAGTTCTCCTACTTGAACTTCCTTCAGCAGCCATTGAGTAGATGAAAAATGGCGATTTTTGAATGTAAGAGAGTAGGAAATTGTTAGAGAGTAGTGAATTATATGAGGTATGAAGTTAGATAGTGGTGGGTTGTATGTGTATATATAGAGAAAGAAATAATAATTTTAAAAAAAAAAAATTCGAATATGTTTCAAAAAAAAATTTAACTGGTCAATCAAACCGGTCCGTGACCGGTCAGTGACCGGTCAGTGACCGGTCAATCAGACCGGTCAGTGACCGGTCATATCAGCCAGCAAGGGACCCCTTGCTGGCTGGCCTGATTCCCTTGGTTATTACCAAGGGAATCCAATGTCCCTTGGCCGGGGGGGGGACCCGGCCAAGTGAGTTCAAAATTTGAACTCACTTGGCCGGGTCCCACCGACCCGGCCAGACCCAAATTTGAATTTTTTTTTTTTTTAAGCCTATATTTGGGTTTGGTTCTGCATGTAGACTTATTTTGGTCAAAAACTCCAGCTTTTACATACCTTACCACCCTTAGTGCAGCTTCAAGATGAGACTTTTTAGGCACCTGCAAATATTGACTTAATTGCTGCACTGCATATGAGATGTCAGGTCTAGTCATGCCAAGGTAAAGTAATCTTCCTATCAGCCTTCTGTAAACACTAGCATCATCTAGGACAACATCATCTTTATTCAACCCCAAATAATCATCATAAGACTGTCAATTTCAAATTCATTTCCATGGGAGAATCAGCAGGTTTAGAACCAGTTAAACCAACTTCAGAAATAAGTTCAAGGGCATACTTTCTCTGATTCAAAATGATTCCCTTTTCAGACCTAATTAGCTCTATCCCAAGAAAATACTTCAATTCACCTAAGTCTACATACGAAAATTAGTCTTGAGCACACGTTTCAGATCAGCAATTAGTACAGAACTATTGCCTGAGATCAATAAGTCATCAACATATACCAACAAGACCACAATTTGAGACCCAACAGACTTAGTAAACATGGAATAATCATTATTGGATTGAACATAACCAGAACCAACAAGAGCATCAGTCAATTTAACATTCCACTGCCTAGATGCTTGTTTCAACCCATATAAGGATTTGCGTAATCTACACACAAACCCCCCTTGATTACCAAATCCCTCAGGGACAGACATATAAACCTCCTCATCTAAGTCTCCTTGCAAAAAAACATTATGAACATCCATTTGAAATAAAGGCCAGCTATTTAAGGCAGCTAAAGCTAACACAACACGCACAATATTCATTTTTGCAACAGGAGAAAAAGTCTCATAATAATCTATACCAATCTGCTGGTTATAACCTTTAGCTACCAATCTTGCCTTATATCTTTCTAAGGTACCATCAGATTTAAATTTCAGCTTGTATACCCATTTACAACCAATAACTGACTTACCAATAGGAGCAGGGACCAAATCCCATGTGTGATTTGACTCCAATGCAGCCATCTCATCCTGCATTGCCATTACCCATCCAAGGTCCTTGCAAGCCTCTGAGTATGACCTAGGTTCTGTAAGCTCAGAAATGGATGTGAGAAAGCCAAAATGTTCCTTAGAAATATTATTATATCCAACAGAATGTGACATGGGATAAAGAACATGACTGGTGGTCATGTCATAATCATTCTGCCACTTAGGAGGTTTTATATGTCTCCCATATTTTGTAATAGTCTGCAAAGGAGGTGTTGGGATAGTGAAATGATCACCATCAGAGTCCTTGATATGCACAGACTCATCATGTGGATCATTTATATCATGTGAGTCCTCAATAATAGAACTAAGAGTCTCAGAATCAACAACGTCATCACTGACTTCCAAAGGAGTTATCTCATCCTCAGAGTTTGGTTGCTCCAAAAAAATGGGAACATGTTTGGATTTTTGAGATTCAAAAGGAAATACATGCTCATAGAATTTCACATCCCTACTGACAAAAAAGGTCTTTGATTTTAAGTTGTAGAGTCTATATCCCTTTTGGGTTTCAGAATATCCAAAAAAAACACATGGAATTCCCTTTGGTGCAAATTTATCAGAAACAACTAAATTCTTAGCAAAGCAATAGCAGCCAAAAACTCTAAGATGACTCACTCTTGGTTTCTTATTGGTGAAGACTTCAATAGGAGATTTTCCACTAAGGACAAATGTGGGCAGTAAATTGATCAAATAACAAGCAGTAATCACACAATGCCCCCAAAAAATATCAGGTATAGAAGCTTGGAGTTTTAAGGCTCTAGCAATTTCCAACAAGTGTCTATGCTTCTTTTCTACCCTACCATTTTGTTGAGGGGTATAGGAACAACTGCTCTGGTGAATAACCCCTTTGCTCTCAAATAAGGATTTCATGTGATCATTGAAAAACTCCCCCCCATTATTGTTCGAAAAATTTTGATATTGGTTTTAAATTGGGTGGAGATTAGTTGCATGAAATTCCTTATGAGAACAACCACATCATATTTAAATTGCATGAGGAAAACCCAGGTTGTACGGGAAAAATCATCAACAAGCGTCAAAAAATATTTTTTATTATCATTTGTGGCAACATGATAGGGTCCCCATACATCAGCATGTACAAGGTCAAAAATGGAAGCAGCTCTAGAATCAGATAGGGGAAAAGGTAATCTAGTGATTTTAGACAAATGACAGATGGAACAATCATGAATTCCAACATTCTTATTCCTGAAACAATCCAGTTCTGCTATCTGTTCTAGAGAACTAACAGAGGCATGGCCAAATCTCCTATGCCACAAAGAGGCACTATCCTTGGAACTACTAACAAGGGCAACATGCTTTATTCCAATGCTTTCAGTTTGTAAAAGATATAATCCCACTTCTGCTTTACCACTCAGCAAGACCTTCCCATTTGAGAGGTCCTGTATAATGACAAAGTTTGGATAAAAAACAGCCCAACAATTAAGATCCTGAGTGAGTTTTGATACAGAAATGAGATTAAATTTAAATTCAGGAATGCACAGAACATCATGAAGCACATGTTTATTGGATATGCAAAGATCTCCTATGGTATCAACAAAAGCATGAGTCCCATTAGGAAGTTGAACTCTAGAATTTTCAGCATTCCTAACATTATGCAAAATACCTCTATTATTGGTCATATGATTCGAAGCTCCAGTATCAAAAATCCAATAATCATGATCATTGATACAAGAGTTAGAAGAAGTCATACCTGCAGCATTGACCTATCCTTCTGCTGAAGTGGTAGTAGTAGAAGGGATATTTCCACTACTGCCTAACTTCTGCAAAAGTCTATCAAATTGTTCACTAGTGATAGTGATATTTCCTTGCACAGAAGAACTCAAAGTATTAGCAGTGTTAGCAGCAAAACCATCAGAAAAATCTCCAGAAGAGGAACCAGCAGTGTTCCCCTTCGAATTGCCCCCTTTTCCTTTCATCAGATCCCTATATTTGAAACAATTGTCTTTGCAGTGTCCCTTTTTCTTGCAAAATTCACAACCTTTGGAGTAACATCTTTCAATAGTGTGACCCTTTTTGTGGCAAAAGTCACACTCTGAGTTGAGGTTCCTCTTTGGTTTGTCAAAATTTGGGACAATTGCAGAGATAGGAATCTGATTGCTGGCACTGATATTGGAAGATATATCCCTCTGACTCTCTTCTTGAACCAACATGTTATAGGCTTGGTTCAGAGAAGGTAAAGGGGACCAGAGAAGTAAACTACTGCGAACATTTGAAAAATTTTCATTCAATCCCATCAGAAATTGGAAAAGACGCTCATTATCCTTATGTTGAATGTGTTTTTGAAATAGAACATCTTCAATATGTGGTAGAGCACAGGCAGTATCGTATTCAGTCCATAGGTTTCTGAGCCTAGTGTAAAAAACAAAAATAGAATCCAATCCCTGTCTAGCAGTAGTTATTTCTCTGTGCAGTTGATATATCTTGGATCCACTAATTTTGTCAAAATGTTCTTTCAATTCTTTCCAGGCTAAGAAAGCACTATCTGAGTACATGATCCCTACAGCAAGATCCTTCGAAATCGAGTTTAAAATCCATCCAAGAACAACGATGTTGCAAGTATCCCAAATCTCTTGCAACTGAACATCGAAGGATTCGCGTTTACATGTACCAGTAATAAATCCAAGCTTGGTTTTCCCTTTAAAAAACATTTGCATGGCACGACTCCACATCGGATAATCCTCAGTCCCAGTGAGATGGTGAGAAATAACAGATTGGCCAGGATTATCCGATGAATGAAGATAGAGTAGATGATGTGCCACAATCGAAGCAAGGGAGTCAGATCTCTTTACCTCATTACTGAGAACAGACGTCTCAGTTACCTCAGGTTGTTTTCCAGAGTTTCCTCCACCAGTCACGGTGACCTTTCCTTCGTCTTCTATCGTAGCTTTCTAGGAAACGAAAAATGCTAGGTCGAAGATGAATCGTCGCGAACAGAACCACGATTCGCTAAAGGATTCCGAAGCAGCGAAACCACGAGCAGACGAGGGATCACACGGAGGCGGAGAAGACGAAGCGGAAGAGTAGATCAAGAATCGCCAAGGGATGGCTCTGATACCATCATAAAATCATAACAACTAAACCCTAGAATCTGAAAAGCCAGAGAGAAAGTCGTGCAGAGGAATTGCGGATCATCGGGCAGATTCCTTCATGTGGCCACCCTCACCTTTAAACACTAAAGGGAACCCGAAAATAATTCAGGTTCTACCCCACAGTTTACATCAGAAGGAATTTACCCACCAACAAAACAAAAGATTACAAACCAGTCCAGAGTAAACTTATTAGAATAACCAACAAGGTCCCTAAAGAATTAACAAACAGATTAATCAACAAAAGGCACCACGACTTCTGCAAAGAACAGAATGGTCCCTCAGAAACTTCAGGATTGATCCAAACCCTTATTCTTCAGATCAAGGGAAAAAGAGACAGTTACCTGAATTACAAAATACCGTACATTCAAGTCATCACAAATGAACCACTCGCAATGAGAAGAATGAGGCGACTAAAGGTCCTGAACAGTCACCTGCTTTTCCTTCTCCCCTGCAGCTACAACTGCAATCATTGTCGAAGTTGCCATGTCATAAGGAAAAGTTACTACCTGCAGGGTTTGAGAGCACATAAATGATGAATACAAAATGGAACAAATAAGTAAGCAAGAGGGTTTTCAGAATACAAATCTCTGAGAACCGAAAAGTGAAGCTCGTGTGTAGCTAAAGAAAGCATGATCAAATTCATGTCCTGATCAAAAGGAACAAAACAGTGAATTGACTCACACATCTTATAGTCATATAATTTCTATAATATTAGAAATCCCCATACTGAAGAGCTCCTGAGTCAGCAGTTTGGCATCGTAAGGCACATCGCCTTCACGACCTCATCTGACGAATCACAGAACCGACAGTGGCTGTCGTGTCAGTGGGTGCACGTGTTCCTGAACTT
This sequence comes from Clarkia xantiana subsp. parviflora, assembly GCA_036873135.1. Classification (NCBI taxonomy): domain Eukaryota; kingdom Viridiplantae; phylum Streptophyta; class Magnoliopsida; order Myrtales; family Onagraceae; genus Clarkia; species Clarkia xantiana. The sequence continues at coordinate 36,208,460 of JAPTYO010000010.1, read as the reverse complement.
CACTTTATCATCTGCCATGTGAACTTGTCGCTGGTAAAAAGTAGGCTCCATGAATATCATAGATTTCACAATCTCTCCAGTTCACCCATCATACACCCTCTCATTCCCCCCACCGAGAAAACCCAGCCCTGCACCACCAATCAAATCACCATGTTTCACCATACATACATTTTCACAAAAAAGAAATATATATTAGAAGAAACATGTGCATTCATTTTCACAAGCAAGCAAGCAATTAACCGCAGCAAGAAATAGTAGTAGAAGAAACCTGTGCAACTGATTAGTGATGTCATCAATTGATGGAGTGCTGAAAGGGGTGGCGTATCATCTTGCTTGGTGAATGAAAAATTCTCTAGTGCCTCCAAGTAACCAAGCACACCCTTTAGCCCATGGATGCTTGCAAACTTGTCCCCAAGGCACGTGGACCGAATCTGACCAAACAAAAAAATATTATTCTTCACCAATTTCAACTTAAAAATATTGTAAGTGTGTAACCGCCCCAAGTCTATAAATACTGTCTCTAAGTACAGTTACCTATAAGCATACAAAAGTTAGAGATCATGAGTGATAGTGTGTTAGTCTGAAGTGGGTTTCGACGTTCTCCTCTCGAGTCGGAGCTCTGGTGCCCGACCACCTCGTCTTTGGGTCATCAACCGTGGAAACCGAGGTGCGCTCCAATTATGTGACGTACCTCTCCGACCGGCATCCCCGCCGCCGTGATTCCGAGCCGTCTCCAACGATCTACGCTTCCGCAACCGCACGCCGCCATAATGAACGTAGTAAGTGTCGAATCCTTGTTATGATCTCGTGTCTTACTAACGTGTGTGTTTTAAGCGTGCATGTAGTTCGAAATCCAACATTGGTATCAGAGCCGAATGCTCGGTTTTCGGCCATCACCACGTCGTCGTCGTGACGATCGTTTCGTCGGTCGTAAACTCCACGATTTTGAGCGTTCGTTGCTCGGATCGTTTCCTATGTGTTCGACCTTGTATCCATGATCATTTAGCGCTCATTCACACTTCCGAAGAGTTGCGTTCGCAAGGGCCACGGTCCCGAACGAACCCTGTAGGAATTCGAACTACATGCACGCTAAGATACACACGTTAGTAAGACATGAGATCGTAACCATTGAACGACACTTACTTGTTCGGTGTGACGGGTGGCGGTTGTGGAAGCGTAGATCGTCGACGGCGGTTCAGAATCACGGCGGCGTGGCGGGGATGCCGGTCGGAGAGGTGCGTCACGTGATCGGATCGCACCTCGGTTTCCACAGTTGATTACCCTAAAACTAGAACTCAAGAACACTATATGATATATGGAGAATGGATATGATGTACCGTGAGTATTCTACTGCTTTCATAGACCTTAACATATGGGTCTATTTATAGACTCGGGAGAGAGCCGAGCGGTTACAAACTTCCGGAGCATGACACTTCGGTCCCCGCTCTCTCAACAACTCACATTAGCACCCCGTATGGGTGCATTTTCCTACATCTCCCACACACACATAATGGGAGTGCTCAATGTGCCAAGAGACATACTCCTAACACCTCGTCTGTCTTTCATACAGGGCTCAACCGTGCGACCGACATACTTTGTGAGAGCTAGTTGTTGTACATCTGTTAGGAGTGTACAACCTCTCGTTGTGGACGAACAACTGGAGAATCGTAAGTATGCTTGTACCCTAGATCATCGAATCTCATTTAGGTATATCTCAAAAGATCTCGTTAGTTATACCTTGTATTCACAATCATGACACGAAATCATGAATGTTCGACCGGTGAACACAATTCTAAAAGAGATTCCGTTGACAATCTTCCTCTTCTCACGATTCCTTCAACACCAACCCGACTCGCTTTTCTAGACATGCCCCGCCAGGCCGAATCTGTAGGTGGCCTTTTGGAAACACACTAAGCTAGCGAACATCGTGCCAGGTCACAAGTCTCTGATCAGAGTCGTGAGGGTACACAATCTGGAACCTCATAAGGATTCTGGGTCTCACACTACAACAAGCTGAGATCATGCTTGTGTAAACCCGTGGTCGAATAATAGCACACACGGTGTGAAACGTGTGTCACAGCACTCTTCTCCTTTTCCCATGGAGTGTATGTCATTTGTCTCAAAGACAGTGCTGTGCGGATGTCTGTTCAAATGCAGCATGCATCTAAACCAGAGTCCACTAACTCCCATCCCGCTCTAAGGTAAACTACGTGGAACTTCATTCCACTAAAGTTATCGATGACCGCATGTCAACGAGCGACTTAGGAATTCGAGCAATTAGCTCTCTAACCATCTACTTGACGATTTTAAGCTCAAAATCTTGTCTCATCTCCCATTCGTCGCACAGACGTAACGTCCCCTAAGACGCGGAGGCGGTTACTCGTGTGAGAGAGTTAACCTCTAGTTTACCCGACATACTTTTGACAATTCGAGTGAATGCATATAGCAATCACAATAAACATGTGTGTATTCAAATCAAACTTATTAATAAAAATTGAACATCGTAAAGTGATCATTGGGAAAAATAAAGCAAGCTATCTCGCTATCTACACAATGTTCAAGACTATTTGTCTTCATTGTGATTAAATGTCGATAAATTGCACGTATGCAAGGGCTTTACGGACTTACCGCTTATCCATCATTCATCGACTATCACTTCACATTCACCATCCTGCATGCAACCATGCCTTATGCATAGTTATATTGGTCTATTGAATGTTCAAACATCGTTAGGATCCTCTTCGGAAAATATTACATCACAATTACCAGTAGACTAACACTGAAGCAATAACGTGCATCGTCCGGAATATATATAGGAACCTTATAGACCAAATCTAATCCTCGGTTGCTGTTGCGAGAGCACTAGCTTCATTCGCATATAGTGAAGTTTGCACTCGTTTCTCATTATCTGATGGCCAGTCAGTAAGAAACATTTTCCTAAGGAAGTCTTTACTCCCACTAGGAACAACTTCACTATATTTTGTCATACACACATTTACAACGCCTCAACAACCATCGTTCTCTGATCCTTGAGCATCAATCCAAGTCGAGCCATATGCCCGATTTAATAGTGGTCTAGTGCACGTCACAACATGCACAAGACACTCGACTGAGCTCATCTTAATTAAGACATTTAGCGAATCAAGTCATGACCTTTATACAGATTTAGCTTATCGAGGTAATAATATGATCAATCACCCAAGAAACATATTCTCTCAAATGATCTCTTAGAAACACAATTCCAAGATTATATTGATTTACTCTCCAGATATCAACTAAGCCTCGTACTCATTTGATTAACTCCGTAACTACCAGCACGTACTATGTGTCAAACACATTTACTTTACATGATCTTGTCGATGTTTTAATAACAGACTTAGTCCGTAGTGACTAAAACATCTGACATGACTAACACATCGTCATTAATAATATTGCATCGAGGGAATAAAGTAGAATGCTAACGGACCACCATAGTCCAAAAGCTGCATTCTCATACCACAATATGGAGAAGTGCTTCGATTTCTACTTTGATATTTCAAAGGCAATATCTACATCCAAGATCAACGTGGTTGGGTTCATGCGAATACAACACTCGCAATTATTCGAGACACATCTCAAATTTTCATGACTTTTAGGAACTCACAGATCCATTACGCTTCACGTCTTCCATATTGTCCTCCATTTTCCTTAAAGGGTATTAGAAGCCACAATAAGCTCCCACTAGGATTAAGAACATTTTGTACACGCTCCCACTAGAACGATAACATTTACTCATGAAAGTTCCTGCTCCCACTTGAACTAAGATCATGACCAAGATCATCTACATTCGCAACTGATGGTGAAGAAACGCCAGCATGACGAGAAACATATTCAACATCTGCGAGCATGATGAGATACTTATTCAACATCTGCAAAAATCTTTCCACTCGAATGAAGTTATCTTGGTACATTTAGCTCAAGTACCCAAAAATGAGCCATAACCCACTTTTCCCTTTATAAGGATAAACGTGTTCATTTCGACATCTTTTAGGCATAAACTTGCTCCCGCTTTCGGACTTTTCCGGAATATAACGTATATGGAGTGGTATGCAACTAATATTTAGGCACATGATTAAGTTGACAAACATTCGTCTCGATATAAGGTAGGTCCTCCTTGTATAGAAACCCGGATATTGCCACAGATAATGTATTATTGGACCAGTGTTGTCACTGACTCAACCATCTTCAGAAGCGTATCATCTACGTCTTCTAGCAACATGCTTATGTTGCATAGTGCCAAAAAAATAGTCAACGGAATGAACTATCTCTTTATATGATGTATCTTTATAAGTCAAGTCGATGAGCTAACCACCGTCTTAACTTATATGAGAACCACAAGTTATTTATCTATTCAATACGTCTACAAGACTCGTTTAGCCATCTGTAGAATATTAAATAAATATACAAGATACGAAACATATTTTAGCCTTCCCACAACAAATATGGACTAGTAGATGTCTAATTTGAACTTATTCTGGTTGCCTAAACATAAGGCTTCCGGTCACATCGCTAAAAAACTTGTGACAAATAAATATTTGGATATACTGAAATCATTGCAAGACGCAAGTTCGATATACAATAAATCCACCGGAACTGACCATATATTCACAAACTCAATGTCATGGAAACATCAATTGAACAACTAGGTCTAACAGAAATAAAACTAAACATCGGCTATTCGACTAAACCGTAAGGCATTGAAAAACTCGGTTGTCTCATAGACATAGCTTGTTGATGCCAACATATTCGGCTGAAGCTCGAGTGTTCCATTTCGATCATGCTTTAGTCGATATGTCGAAGATCAACTAAATCTTCTCGTCCAAGGCACAATCCTGAGTCACAACTCAAAGGATTATAATCATATATCGATCAAACTAGAAACTCATAGTCTACTAGTTTAAGCACCAAGACATACCTGACGCTTTGGAGCAGTGCAATCTTTCGAGTAGTGACCAATACGGTTACAACTATAGCACTTTCTCTTAGCCATTTGGACACAATGCGGACGCTTCCGCTCGCCAATTTCTTCAGTCTTTTGTTTCTGACTTGACCCATCATGCTCATCCTTCTTACCACGATTCCTTCTCTTAGGCTTCCTTTGAGCTTTGGAGGAAGTCGCCACATGCAACTCAGCCAGAGTAATAATTTTACTCTTATGCATTTCCTCTTCTAGCTTTAGAAGTCTCTGAAGTTCTTCTAGAGTGGCAGCCCAATCAGAGCGGGATAACTGCATTTTGACATGCTTCCACGAATCGTGTAATGAGTGAATTACAACCTGGAGTTTCTGCCTTTGAGTGAACATATGACCGGCGCGCCCGAGTTCAGCTATCATATCAGCCATATGCCAAATATGCAACTTCATGGAGTGTTCAGGATGCCTCTTATAAGAGGCTAATCTCATAGTCAGGAACTGTATCCTTTCTGTGGAATAGAAACCAAATTTCTTCTTCAAGTCGTCCCAAAGCGCCCTAGCACTCTGATAACCTTGAAATTCCTTGAACACACCATCATTCATAGCACTCAATAAAATGATGCACGCGGTGCGATTTTTCACTTTCCAGGCCTCATAGGCTTTCAGGTCTCGCCTCTGCTGGGCCGTATTCCCCGCTTTAGGCTCTTCCATGTCATTGGATATGGTCTCCAGAATTTCTAGCTTTTGGAGTAAGTACTGAACTTTCTCCTGCCAGACCTCATAGTTATCACCGTTCAACTTTAGCGCACAGCTAAGTTCGGCAACAATCTTTTGGAGAACTGATGTCATCCTTTACACAAAAGAGATAACATCATATCAGGATCATTCAACAAGGCATGCAAGAATTATTGTTCATTATACTTACACATGTTACACTCAACTTTCTTATTGACCGAATTAATTAAAGCATGTCCCGGAGTCAAAAGTTCACTATGTTCCCAATCATCGTCCAAAGTACATGCTTAGCGAGAATTAATTTTAGCCAATAATCAAGTCAAGTTCCAACCACATTGATTACGTCAACATGCAATCATGATTTAGCTTATACATGAATGACTAACTACAACATGTGACATGCTAAACATGTAACAATCATTAAGCAAGTTGACATGCTCTCAATGTTGACTTACACATGGATTCTACACAAATCACCATGAAACATGCTTAGCACATAACAAGTATCAATCGATTAAAACATGCTATCAAGATTGATATATACAAATATACTAAACAAATTAGTATGGACTAAACATGAAATATTCAAAACATGCTTATATGGATGATGATTTGTACAATGATATGACATAATAAATCTTGTTAGCATGCATCTCAAATATTCATAAACATGGATACCATAAATCAACATGTATCATGCTTAGCAAAATCATGTCATAATAAGTAAGACATGCATGCTCACAAAATGTACGTATACATGGATGTTAAACAAACTAACAAGTATCATGCTTTATAAATAACTAAAATCTAGCACCCCATTTCAAATTTAACAAGACATATCTCGCATAAAAATCCTTTAAAAGACTTAGGACCCTCATGTAAGTTCTCAAAAGTTACCTTTAGAGGAACATTCCCAGGTGGACCGAAGGGTTCGCGAGACAGGCCCCAACACTCCTTTTTCTTAGACAGAACCGTACTTCCCAGGTCGGGGAGGAGGGGGCGCGGAGTCAAGTTTCCACTTCAAGCTCGGTCTTTCTAGACATAATTATTTCCTCAATTTCAACTCAAGAATATTACAATCGAGTCTTCTAAGACTTTGCGGAAACATATTTCGCTTGTAGTTGAAACATATTCAAACTATGGGGGCCAACATGTAATTTTAGTAAATATAATGCTAAATAAAATAACACCCCTAAACATGATACTAATAAAAACATGCATTTAATTGCTTTAATAAATATTAGGGACGATTTTGTAATAAAACAAAAACATTTTTGTCCCTATAAAAATGTTGAGGACTATTTTATCTCTTTAAAAACTTAGGTCCGAATTTGTTTTTTTTTTTTAATTATGTTGACTAAAAATCAACTTGGAGATAAAAACAAAGGAAACTCACGTGCAGTTCTTGAAGTGGGCCGAAAAAAAACTGATTAACAAAGTAATCACTAGAGAAAAAAAATCGGCCCATTTAGTATAAAATAATTTCGACCCAATAATAAAAAATAAGCCCTTTTCAGCTGAAATAATCAGTCCAGTAATCGTCAGCTTCAACAAAGCTCACGTGCTGATTAAGAAAAAAATTGCCACGTGATACGGGTCAGCCGGACCGTTTTTTAAAATTAAATCCGACCCGCGTATTGTCTTCTTCTCCACCCGGTTTTTACATGAAGAAACTGAAAATAACCTCCATTCCCATGCACCCACTATCCAACCCACTACTCCACTCACTAGCAACCGATTTGCTTGCAACCGGCGACATATCACCGACAACACTATGGATAACCGTTCGTCGGAAAATTCATTTCCGGCAACAAAAACAAAAATTACTTAAAAATCGTGAGCTCGTCGTAGCGGCCATGGCCGCCATATTTCGTATGGAGGTGGCCGTTTCCTCTCTCCATACCATCGCCACTCAAACAAATCGCAAAGATGGCCACACGAACGGAACAAAACGTAGTGGAAACTTCGCGGCCACACTCGGCCACGAAAACGACCGGGATTTTCGTCGGTATAATCGATGGGTTCGTCGGGGGTTTGTAGCCCATGTGGCCACTAACCTATTGGTGCGAAAATGAGCAACAAATACTCACTAATGGAGGGCCGGACACATCCGAAACGGTGGAGTTACATAACTCCGAAATCGGTGGGAGTTTAGCAACACCGTCACGAAGACGATGCCGGAGCCGGAAACCGAACCTTCGGCTCAGATACCAATGTAGGAATTCGAACTACATGCACACTAAGATACACACGTTAGTAAGACATGAGATCGTAACCATTGAACGACACTTACTTGTTCGGTGTGACGGGCGTGCGGTTGCGGAAGCGTAGATCGTCGACGGCGGTTCGGAATCACGGCGGCGTGGCGGGGATGCCGGTCGGAGAGGTGCGTCACGTGATCGGATCGCACCTCGGTTTCCACAGTTGATGACCCTAAAACTAGAACTCAAGAACACTATATGATATATGGAGAATGGATATGATGTACCGTGAGTATTCTACTGCTTTCATAGACCTCAACATATGGGTCTATTTATAGACTCGGGAGAAAGCCGAGCGGTTACAAACTTCCGGAGCATGACACTTCGGTCCCCGCTCTCTCCACAACTCACATGAGCACCCCGTATGGGTGCATTTTCCTACAAACCCCGATGAAATTCGACCGTTTTCGTGGCCGAGTGAGGCCGTGAAACTCTTTTTCCATATAGTGAAGTTCGGTGGCTCACGAAGGTGTGTCATGAGCCTAGATGAGGTTTTGTCCATCTCCATGCGAAGAGTAGCGGCCATGGCCACCCCCACCGAGCTCGAGCGTGGACAAGATAAATTTTCGTTTCTTTTGTCGGGATGAGTTTCCGATGAACGGTTACCAAGAGAGTCGCCGGAGATGTGTTCCGGTAACGGTTACTAGAGATAGATAGGTTTGTGAATAGTGGGAGTGGTGCCGTGGTGGAGATGAATGTGGGTTGCATGGCAGCTACACGCAGTTCCTTTTAACTGGAAAATCGGGTGAAGAAGGTAACTGTTGCGGATCGGTAATTTTTTTAAAGCCGGGTCGAGATCAGCCCACACGTGAGTGTTTTAATATTGATCTGCACGTGGCCGGTTCTTTAATTAGGTTGAAGACCATTTTTCCACCTATTGGGCTTGTTCAAGTTTTTTTTACTTAGGCCCATGTAAAAGTTTAAATGTTTTTCTTCAAGAGATTTTTATATTGAGAAATGATTTGTGTTCCGACGGGAACAGTCCGCCATGTTCCGATTGAGAGTAGTATAATAATTGTCCAAAGAGTTGATTAATATTACTGTCTATGCCATGCAGAGAGAGTCGGATTTTAGTCGGCATGTTTAGATCGGAATTTGTATCAATACTCTTTTATATTTCGTCTGTTGACTACAGTGAACTGTTGACTACGGTCGACTGTTGACTATGGTCAGCGGTTTAAAATCTTTTGTTTCAACCCAAGTTTTTCAGAGTGTTAAAATGGTCCTCAATTTTTTTAAACAAATTTGTTTGCAAAGAGGTCCATAGAACTTTTATAGATGGTGCAAATGGCCCCTATATAAGTTTTAAATTGGGTGCATAATGTCCCAAATAAATTTATGATGTGAATTTAAGGGAAGTAGTTTTCCTAATTCATGTTAGCCATCATAAATGTTAAGTGAGAGCATATGACTCCCTTAACAAGGGTATCTCGGCGAATTTAGTAAATGTAGTTTTACTAAGTGTCGGTTTAACACCCTAAACACTAACGAGTGTTAAATTATTGTGGAATTAGTTTCCCATAATACAATATCATTTGCCACGTACGCACACGTCATGGATGACAAGTAAGTGCGCTTTATAATATTAATTAGTTTAATATAAAAGCATGCGTAAGTTTTATTTAAATCTATTAGTATCATGCTTAGGGTGCTATTATTTTAGATTGCAAGTTTTAATGTGTTTCAACTACAAGCGAAATATGTTTCGTAATGTCTTATGAGATGCGATTGTTATATTCTTGAGTTGAAACTGAGGAAATAATTCTGTCTAGAAAGACCGAGTTTGAAGTGGAAACTTGACGCCGCGCCCCCTCCTCCTCGGCCTGGGAACTACGGTTCTGTCTAGAAACGGGAGTGTTGGGCCCTGTCTCGCAAACCCTTCGGTCCACCTGGGAATTTCCTCTAAACGTAACTTTTGAGAATTTACATGAAGGTCCCTAAGTCTTTAAAATGGATTTTTATGCGAGATATGTCTCGCTAAATCCGGTATGGGGTGCTAGATTTTAGATGTGTAAAACATGATACTTGTTAATTTGTTTACATCCATGTGTTAGTGCATATTTTGTGAGCATGCATGTTTTGCTTATTATGATATGATTTTACTAAGCATGATACATGTCGATTTATGTGGTATCCATGTATACGAATATTTGATATGCATTTTAGCATGATATATTGGATTGATGTCATTGCAAATCATTCACGTAAGCATGATATATTAGAATCCATGCGTAAGTCAACATGTGTTTTGTTAAACATTCATGTAATTTAATCATGATTGCACGTTGACTTGATCAATGTGATTGGAACTTGACTTGATTATTGGCTAAAATTAATTCTCGCTAAGCATGTACTTTGGACGATGATTGGGATCATAGTGAACTTTTGACTCCGGGGCATGCTTTAATTAATTTGGTCAATAAGAAAGTTGAGTGTAACATGTGTAAGTATAATGAACAATAATTCTTGCATGCCTTGTTGAATGATCCTGATATGATGTTATCTCTTTTGTGTAAAGGATGACATCAGTTCTCCAAAAGATTGTTGCCGAACTTAGCTGTGCGCTAAAGTTGAATGGTGATAACTATGAGGTCTGGCAGGAGAAAGTTCAGTACTTACTCCAAAAGCTAGAAATTCTGGAGACCATATCCAATGACATGGAAGAGCCTAAAGCGGGGAATATGGCCCAGCAGAGGCGAGACCTGAAAGCCTTTGAGGCCTGAAAAGTGAAAAATCGCACCGCGTGCATCATTTTATTGAGTGCTATGAATGATGGTGTGTTCAAGGAATTTCAAGGTTATCAGAGTGCTACAACACTTTTAAACTACTTGAATAATAAATTTAGTTTTTATCCCACATAAAGGAAACTGTTCCCGACTGTATGATTTACCTCTTATAAGAGGCACTTTGAATACTCCATGAAGTTACATATTTGGCATGTGGCCGATATGATAATTGAATTCAGGCACGCTTGTGATATATTCACTGAAAGGCAGAAACTCTATGTTGTAACTAGCTCCTTACACGATTTGTAGAAGCATGTAAAAATGCAGTTGTCTCACACTAATTGGGCTACTACTTTAGAAGAAGTTGAGCGACTTCTAAAGCTAGAAGAGGAAAGGCATAAGAGTAGGGGAACTCTAGTCGAGTTGCATGTGGCGACTTCCTCCAAAAGCCAAAAAGAGACCAATGAGACAATATCGTGGTAAGAATGATGAGCATGATGGGTCAAGTTAGAAATCAGAGATGAATGAAATTGACGAGCGGAAACGTCTGCACTATGTCCAAATGGCTAAGTTAAAGTGCTATAGTTGTAGCTATGTGCTATTACTCAAACAAATGCACTGCTCGGAAGCGTCTTGTATGTCTTGATGCTTAAACTAGTAGACTATTGAGTTTCTAGTTCGAGCAATTTGATCAATATAAACCTTTATGAGTTGTGACCCTGGATTAAGCCATGAACAAGAAGATTTGTAGTTAATCTTCAGAAAATTCAACTGAAGCATGATAGGTATGGAAGCTCGAGCTGTAGCCGAATGAGTTGGCATCCGCAAGCTATGTCTATGAGACAACCGAGTCCAAAATGCCTTACTATTTGGTTGAATTGGTGATTTCAGTCTTTGATTCTGTTAGACCTAGTTTTCCATCTAAGATTTCCATGACATTGAGTTTGTGTATATATTGTCAGTTCCGGTGGATTTATTGTATATCACAGTTGCATCTAGCAAGGATTTCAATATATCCAAATATTAGTCGCAAGTTTGCTAGCGACGTGACCGGAAGCCTTGTGTAGGCAACCAGAATAAGTTCAAATTAGACATCTACTAGCCCATATTTATTGTGGGAAGGCTTAAATATGTTCTGTATCTTGTATATTTATTTGATATTCTACAGATGGCTAAGCGAGTCTTGTAGATGAATTGAATACATAAAGTACTTGTGGTTCTCATACACGTTAAGACGGTGGTTAGTTCATCGGCTTGACTTGTAAAGATACGTCATATAAAGAGATAGTTCATTCCGTTGACTATTTTTTTTTGGCACTATGCAACATGAGCTTGTTGTTAGAAGACATAGGTAATACACTTCTGAAAATGATTGAGTCATTGACAACATTGGTCCAATAATACACTACCTATGGTAATATCCGGGTCTCTCCACAAGGAGGGCCTACTTTATATCGAGACGAATGTTTGTCAACTTGATCAAGTGCCTAAATATTAGTTGCATACCGCTTCATATGAGTTATGATCCGGAAAAAAGTCCGAAAGTGGGAGCAAATTTGAGCCTAAACTAAGAGATGTTGAAATGAACATGTTTATCCTTATAAAGGAAAAAGTGGGTTGTGACCCATTTGTGAGTTCTTGAGCTAAATGTACCAAGATAACTTCATTCGAGTGGGAGGATTTTTGCAGATGTTGAATAAGTTTCTCATCATGCTCGCAGATGTTGAATAAGTTTCAACACATGTTCACATTCTTCATCATTAGTTGCGAATGTAGATGATCTTGGTCATGATCTTAGTTCAAGCGGGAGCAAGAACTTTCATGTTGTTACTCGAAATGAGTAAAGGTTATCGTTTTAGTGGGAGCGTGTACAAAAGGTTCTTAATCCTAGTGGGAGCTTATGTGGCTTCTAATACCCTTTAAGGAAAATGGAGGACAAGATGGATGACGCGAAGCGCAAATGGACCCAGCCACATTGATCTTGGATGTAGATATTGCGAGTGCGAGTAATTTGAGATGTGTCTCGAATAATTGCGAGTGCTGTATTCGCATGAACCCAACCACGTTGATCTTGGATGTAGATATTGCCTTTGAAATATTAAAGTAGAAATCAAAGCACTTATCCATATTGTGGTATGAGAGTGCAACTTTTGGACTATGGTGGTCCGTTAGCATTCTACTTTATTCCCTCGAGGCAATATTATTAATGATGATGTGTTAGTCATGTCAGATGTTTTAGTCACTACGGACTAATACTATTATTAAAACATCGACAAGATCGTGTAAACTAAATGTTCTTGACACATAGTACGTGCTGGAAATTACAGAGTTAATCAAATGAGTCCAAGACTTAGTTGATGTCAGGATGGTAAAACAATACAATCTCGGAATTAAGATTCTGAGAGATCATTTGAGAAAATTTGTTCTTGGATGATTGATGATATTATTACCTCGATAACCTAACTCCATATAAAGTCATGACTTGGTGTGCAAAGTGTCTTAATCGAGATGAGCTAAGTCCGGCGTCTTGTGCGTGTTGTGTCATGTACTAGACCCACTAATAAATCGGGCATATGGCTCAACTTGGATTGATGCTCAAGGATCATATAACATTACTTGTTGAGGTGTTGTACATATGTGTATGACAAATATAGCGAATGTGTTCCTAGTGAGAGTAATGACTTCCTTAGGAAAATGTTTCTTACTAAATGACCATCAGATAATGAGAAACGAGTGCAAACTTCTCTATATGCGAATGAAGCTAGTGCTCTCGCAAACAAAAACCGGAGATTAGATTTGGTTTGTAAGGTTCCTATATATATTCCGGATGATGCACATTATTGCTTCAGTGTTAGTCTACTGGTAATTGTGATGTGATATTTTCCGAAGAGGATCCTAAGGATGTTTGGACATTCAAAAGACCAATATAACTGTTCATATGGCATGGCTGCATGCAAGATAGTGAATGTGAAGTGATAGTCGATGAATGATGGATAAGCGGTAAGTCCGTAAAGCCCTTGCATATGAGCAATTCATCGACATTTGATCACAATGAAGACAAATGGTCTTGAACATTGTGTAAACAGCGAGGTAACTTTCTTATTTTTCCCAATGATCACATCACAATGTTCATTTTTATCAATACGTTTGATTTGAACACACACATGTTTATTATGATTGCCTTGGGCATTCACTCAAATTTTAAATGTATGTCGGGTAAACTAAAGGTTAGCTCTCTCACACGAGCAACCGCCTCCGCGTCTTAACGACGTTACGTCTTTGTGACGAATGGGAGATGAGACAGGATTTTGAGCTTAAAATCATCAAGTGGATGATTAGAAAGCTAACTGCTCGAATTCGTAAGTCGCTCGTTGACATGTGGTCATCAATGATTAAAGTGGAATTTGTTTCCGCGTAGTTTACCTTAGAGCCGGATGGGAGTTAGTGGACTCTTGTTCGAGTGCATGTGGCATTTGAAATGACATCCGCACAGCACTGTCTTTGAGTAAGACAAATGACATACGCTCCAGGGAAAAGGAGAAGAGTGCTGTGACACACGTTTCATACCGTGTGTGCTATGCAATCTCGGGTTTACACAAGCATGATCTCAGCTTGTTGTAGTGTGAGACCCAAGATCCTTAACAGGTTCCAAATTGGGTACCCTCACGACTCCGATCAGAGACTTGAGACCTGGCTCGATGTTCGCTAGCTTAGTGTGTTTTCAAATGGCCACCTACAGATTTGGCCTGGCGGGACATGTCTAGAAAAGCGAGTCGGGTTGGTGTTGAAGGAATCGTGAGAAGAGGAAGATTGTCAACGGAATCTCTTTTATAATTGTATTCACGGTGCGCACCAATCATGATTTCGTTTCGTGATTGTGGATACAAGGTATAACTAATGAGATCATTGTAGATACCTGAATGAGGTTCTGCGATCTAGGGTACAAGCATACTTCCTTATTGCAGGTTGTCATCAATGAGTTATTGTATATTCCTAACAGATATACAACAACTAGCTCTCACAAATTATGTCGGTCGCACAGTTGAGCCCTGTATGAAAGACGAAGGAAATGTAGAGAGGTATATCACTATCCACGCAACTGAGCACTCTCATTATGTGTGAGTGGGAGATGTAGGAATTAGTGCACCCATACGGGGTGCTCTTGCGCGACTCAGGAAGTCCGGGACTAAAGTTACACACTTTGTAAGTGTGTAACCGTCCCGAGTCTATAAATACTGTCTCTAAGAACAGTTACCTACAAGCATACAAAAGTTAGAGATCGTGAGTGATAGTGTGTTAGTCTGCAGTGGGCTTCGAAGTTCTCCTCTCGAGTCGGAGCTCTGGTGCCCGACCACCTCGTCTTTGGGTCATTAACCGTGGAAACCGAGGTGCGCTCCGATTATGTGACGTACCTCTCCGACCGGCATCCCCGCCGCCGTGATTCCGAGCCGTCGCCAACGATCTACGCTTCCGCAACTGCACGCCGACACAACGAACGTAGTAAGTGTCGTATCCTTGTTAGGATCTCATGTCTTACTAACGTGTGTGTTTTAAGCGTGCATGTAGTTCGAAATCCAACATATAGATTCAATCAAACAAGTCAAGCAGCTAGCAGAGCTTCTCAAAGAACAACAAGAACCATTTCTTCTTCAGAAAAGCATTGCTCGTCCAAAGCAAAGAATCAACATATGATTATGTTATTTGTGATACCATCATAGGTTATTCTGGTCTTCTCATGCATAGCCTGCGGAGAGAGTGAGTCCATCAAGCCATAGACTAATGTAGGAACAACACGATAATTCATATAAATTAGGATTTACTGAAAAAGTTAGGGCCAACCAACCAGAGAGGTTTGTCAATATCATGTAATGTCGACTGAAACTCTTGAAGCATATCAAGATGCTGCGTATAACAATATGAAGGAAAATGGTTAGAAGCAAATCATCAAAGGTTTAACTAAAATCTTATGTAGAGAAAAGAAAATAACTTAAATGATTCTTGTGCTAGAAATGCCACTTACCTTCTGCAGCTAAAGAACAAGATCCTTTAACCTCGATGAAGAGAAGCAAAAAACATGCATAAGAAAAAAAAATCTCAATGACAGTTGACCTCTGAATAAAGTTTGTGGTGAGATGAAGATGACTTTGCAAGCTCCCTACATCTGATGTGTTTGCTTTCCTCCTGCTATTATACGAGATAATTAGCTAATATACTGAACCCTTAAAACTGTAAGAATGACAGATCTCGAGTATTATCCATTTGAAATGAAGTCGTTTAGGCATTTCAACACACACTCTGATGTTAAATTTCAAAACCTTACTATTTGTTCAATCTTTTCAAGCTCTCTCACGATTTCTCACTGCGGAGGGTTCATTTTACCTGAATATGTATTGAAACAACAGGACGAGATGTTGTTACGTGCCAGAAATTGAAGTGGGCTTACGGCAACCTTTTCTATGGACTTGGGCCGAACTAAATAATACTTTAGCTCATTAGATTATTATATGTAATAGTTGCTGAACTAATGGACAACATAATGATATTTTGAACAAAACAACTTGTCTCTTCTGTTTCTTCTTCTCCCCCGACATCTCTCTGTACGGCTTTCTCCTTCGAACCGTACCATTTGGTATCAGAGCCTTGCCGGAGCCGACCGCCGCGCCACCGTGTCCAGCAGATCGAGGAGGACCTACCTAGTAGGGAAGCTCCGCCTGCTCCGACCGCTGCAGTCGCACGGAGCTCAATATCGTCCGCTGTCCCACACACCACCACCACGCAGCCACCATGGACACCGGAAGTAACCTAGAGTCGCGAGCCCAAAATGACGCCAAGCTGGAAGCCATCATAAACGACCATATTCGGATCTTGGACGAGCTAACCGAGCGTGTGTCTCAAGCTGCTGACCGCGCAGCTGCTGCTGAGTTCCGTGCCACTGTTGCCGTTGCTAAGTATCGAGTTGCCGCCGCCGAAGTCAGGCTGATGTCTGAGAAGGTCAAACGCTCGTTTGCATCGTGGAATCAACCAGAATCCACCAGGTACGGTGCCATAGGTATCCTAGATTCCGAGACGAGTTCTGTCCGCACTCCATCACTCGCCACCATGAAACTGCAGCTGGCTGCCTGCCACACAACAACGACTATCACGATGAACTGCGCAGCCCCAACTGAAGACCGAGAGTTTGTCGGCAAGGGCCGCGAAAGCAAGATCCTAGAGTTTGTCGGAAGTGAGCACTACTTTGAGACAGTCCGTACTCCCGACAGTGACAAACTTAAGACTATTGTGATACACTTTGAGGGCGAGGCCTTGCCATGGCATCAAGGCTATATGAAGATACAAGCTCGGAAAGGTGGAACACGGTTGACGTGGGCTACGTACGTCGATCATTTCGATCATACTACATTAGGTATAATGCCATCTCCATTCATCGAAGACTTTATTTCCATTTATACATTTGCCAAGGTGTCTGCTAGTGAAGTTAGCCAAGAAGTTGTAGAAAGTGATCATGCTAAAGAATTAGGAAAGTTTGATATGGAGCCTATTGATTTTGAGAGTTCGAATTTGTCAAACATGGACTTAAGTTCAAGAAATGTTGAGGTACTAGTTAATAGAATTGTTGAGATGGGCATGAATTATATAGAGAACTCACTTCAAGAAAGTAGTCCTCTTTTGGGCCACACGCCAAGGAAGTTCATTCCATCAAATTATGCTTCAAAAAATTTCGCCAAAGAAGTTCATGGCAATAGCACAAGCAGTAAGAGGTTCCATGGCTATATGTTTGAAGTTGAAGGTTTGGCTCGAGGTTTAAATGTGCAAGGGCGAATAGTTGATGAATTGCCATTTCGGATGTTCGTGGAAACTGATTTTGAGCTTAGATGGAATACAGTGTGCATTGGCAAATTTATTTGTGGCTCCTATTTGTCCTCCACGTTCTCTGAGGATACGATGAAAAATATTGATAAGGAACTAGCAAGAGGTACAAAGTTTCTTACTGCTCTCAAGTGGGATGTGCTTTTCATACTAGATGCACTTTCAAATTACAAAGCTCCAAATGTGAAAAGTAAAGGTGATATCCCCACTCCTTTGAGTTCCTTCGACCGAAGAAGATGTGAATTTGATCTTGCTCGAACGATCGTGTTACATGGCTGTTGGATATCTGTCCAGTTCGGGTTCATATTTACGTTTCGGACCTCGCAAACACGCCAGAACCACAAACGGATCTTACCGCAATCACCCCGGGTCAAAACGGTCCGGATGCGCGTCGTACCCGGACCGGGACTTCCGGATTGCCATAAGGCAATCCGGTACTGCGCGCTTACACCTATTTTTACTAAGTATGAGAAGTTTGTGCGCACATAGCCAACCTCGATGTCGGTAAGCGTTTTCCTGTAAACCGACATTGAACCGCATAAATCCGGGTACGGTTCTCAGGTTTCCTATAAATAGGGACCTAGACCTCCCGTTTGACAAGTTAACCCGAAACTCTCCAAAATTGGCTATTTGTGCTCTGACCTCTCTAGACACTTTCTCTCTCTAAGATCCTGACTTTAGCATCGGAGAGGGCTCAACCAATGCCACCCCCCTCTCCATGCTGGTTATCGCCTGTTCTGCAGGACCTGGCGTATAGAAGATCGAGGTAGAAGCCAAAATCAGTTCGGGGATCGAGGCTCGAGGTCCGTGAAGAGTAACCTGAGGTGTCCCAGGTGGAATCGACCTCAACACTTTGCGCCGTCAGCGTGATTCGAGCAAGAAGCCGTTCCATACCGCAAGCTATGACAGGCAGACGTACGAAGAAGGCGGGTGCGAGCAAGCCGAAGCCGACGAGAAGCCTACAAGGACCTTCTCACATTCCAGATGCAGAGTCTACCGCCTCCTCCATGGCAACCACAAATGCGCCCTCCGCACAGCATGGTCCCGATGTCCAGAATGAGGTACCAGTGCACGAGTTCGAGCAAAGGACGGAGAGGAACGAAGAGTTCCCACACGGGATGCCAGCTGACGGAGTGCAGCAGCAAGCAAGAGACGCAAGCAACCTGCCACCAGTTACACCTGCCATGATGGCCGCATTGGAAGAGCTCCTCGCATTCAGGGAGACTCTAAAGAACCAGGGATACATGGCACCTCCGCCACCACCTCCGCCAGCTAGCGAGCATGCTGCACCTAAGAGGGAGATGTCGCATGATGTCAACCATCAAGAGCCGCAGCATCTAGAAGGTGAAGGATATTCTGAAGGTACCTACCAGTACCGGCAGGCAAGGCAAGAAGCAACACATTCATACACTCCAAGTGTTGGTGTGAACCAGCAACAACAAGGAGTAAGATGGAAGCAACCCCCTGTGAACAACTCACAGCGGCCATAAAAGGAAAGCAACTTCAAGTCAGCAAGCCATGCCGACATGCACAAGGAAAGCAATTTCAAGGAAGCAAGTCGTGCTCATACATACAATGAAGGGTGGAGGAAGCCCGCATGCAACAGTGACATCCCAGTCACGGGAATTACGGCTAAGGCCTTGGAAGAGATGATTGAAAAGCAGATGAAGCAGTCAAAGATGAAGGGAATGCATGCCCTTGAAGAGAACGCGTTGCATCCGTTCTCCGACGAGCTAGTTTACAGCCGCGTCCCAGATGCTCTCTACCGAGTTGGGGGAGAGAAATACAGAGGAAAAGGAGATCCGATCGAACATGTTCAACAACATGAAGCCTCCTTGCTGGGACGAACTGACAATCCGCATCATGTCGCCATGACATTCCCCAACACCCTTGTAGGAACTGCCGCACATTGGTTCTTTTCACTACCATGCGGAAGTGTTACATCGTGGGCATACCTGAAGGCGAAGTTTATTCAAAGATATATGGAAGAGCGCACACTCCTAAAGGGACCAAACGCATTGAACGAAGGAGAGATCGTGCGTGCTTTCATTGGGAACTTTGGCCGAAGAGGGTTTTCCCTAGCGGAGAAGATGTCGAGGCGCCCCGCGGAGACACTTGAAGAATTGGCAGCAAGAGTCAAAGAGTTCATGGATTTAGAAAGATTCAGGGACCAACATAAAGCAAAAATTAGCGCATCCCGCGCTAAAGAGAAGCAGGTGAGAACTCAACAATGTTCGCAACAAGCAAGGCAATTCCTGCCACAAAAAAGGCCGTTCCAGCCGAAATTCCAAAGACCGAAGGAAGTCAACTTGGCAGACTGCGTTCCCTTGAATACACCACTCTCCATGATCCTGAAAAAGATGAAGGAAGACAACATGTGGAGGGAGCCGGCAAACTTCCGAAAAGGTCCACTTGGAAAGGAAAAAGACAAATGGTGTGAAAACCATGAAGTCTATGGCCACGAAACGGACAGCTGTGTCAGCTTAAGATTCCGTGTAAACAACTTCATCCTCAAAGGAGAACTCAAGCAATACGTAGATCAAGGCGACAAACACCAAAAGAAGAACCATGCTGAGCCATCCAGAAAGATGAACAAGGAAAAGGAGAAAATAAACGACAATCCACCACCTGCGAAGCGTGGCGTCATCAATGTGATTCATGGAGGGCCAGCTGCAGGGGGAAGCATTTCTTATGCTCGTGATGTCTATGCTGCACAAGTATGGAAAAAGACGCCAACCAGAGAAGGAAGACGTGATCATCCCATTTTCAAACGCTGACAAGAAGCACATAGTCTACCCCCACGATGATGCTCTTGTCATTACAATGGATGTCAACGGATACGACTTGCGAAGGATATTGGTGGATGGTGGAAGTGCCGCAGACTTACTGCATGTAGAAGTTCTCAAGAAACTGGGGAAAACGGAAGTCGATCTTTCGCCAAGTACATTCCATTTAGTCAGCTTTGCAGGAGCTGCAACTTACTCGTTGGGTATGATCACACTGCCAGTCATCCTGGGAGAAGGTTGGAAGGCGCTTCGTATCAATGTCACATTTGTAGTGGTGAGCACCCTAGGAGCATACAACGGCATGCTAGGAAGAACGACAATCAACCCGCACGACATCGTGCCGTCCACTGCCCACCAAAAGATGAAGTTCATAACTCCTCATGGGATTGGCGAGGTGCTAGGCGACCAAACAGCCGCACGGAAGTGCTACGTCAACGCTCTAAGGAAGATGAAGCAAGTGTCCATTTCCATAATAAGATGGCGTAAAAAGAAAGCTGTTCGCTTCAAGTGATGATAATGAAGGAAAAAAGGAGTTAACACCAAGAGCTGGACTCGATATGATGCTCTTCCCAACAAGAAAAAGCGTCCTAGATGTCAGACAAGGACAAGAAGAGTCCATCATAGCTTACTTCAGGAGGTTCACCCAAAATGCAGCTGCACTAAGAGCAACCAAAAAAGAAGTCATCACCGCGTTTTACTTGAACATGAACGCGCCAACGTTTTTGTTGTTAGGAAGAATATATGGATTGCGTACAACCAAGACGATGGCATGCCTGAAAGATAAGATGGAAACCACAATATCTTGTGAACGCGAGCTGGGATGGGGTACACCTCTCAGCTCGAACAGGAAGCTCAGACTTCAAGAAAACCAGGAAGCTCAAGCGTCGAATACCCTGACATCTTCACTCCTCTAAACACGGAGGTTGAAGAGATATACATTAAGCTGCTGGAAAACAAGCTTCCGGGTACACTCGAGCCGATGACTGCCTTCCTAGGTAGAAACGTCGAAGACTGGTGCCGATACCACCAAACATGAGGGCACCATACTAACAACTGCTTAAATTTGAGAATGGAAATCGAGGAGTTCATTGCACATGGAGCCTTGGGAAGCTATGTTGCAAGTGACGATGCTCGTCCGCCACCGAGACATCTCAAAGGGAGATAGACTATCCACTTTTTATTTATCTTTACATTTTTGTCAACATGTCTATTCTAGCTGAGAACTTAAGTGTTGTTTACGCTTCTATACTTAGAAATATTTCGGAAAGAGTGATCAGTAGACGCCTTCCTGCAAGTGATTGTACGCATAGCAAAATTCTAATGAAGATTAATCTACTTTCGTAGGTACATCTCTATAATACGCATTTTACTTCGGAATAACACCAAGTAACAAACAACGAGCATATTACTCATACCAACAACTCAAGTCATTATCCTATGCAACTTATATTATGCGGCATCAAGAAGATTATTATCAACAATACAAGCTAAACACTATGTGTAACGAGGAACTTATGGCATACAACGCCAACATATCTATTATCTACACCAACAAGGAGTTTATTTCTCCATCTATAACGGCGTCTATCTCAAGAAGATGTCGGCAACACAAAGCCATCGCGCTATGTGCACAGTCAACTTATATGTCGCAATGACAGCTTGCGGATTATCTACAAAAAGGAACTTATAAAATTCTCTACTCAAGGTGACGACTATTCAAAAGACGTCAAATACATGTAATATCTTGGAAAAACACCAAGGTCTACTATCAAAATGATGACTATTCCAAAGGCGTCAACAACAAGCAGTATCTTGGATAAACACCAAGATTTACTATAAAAAGTGGCATGCTGTGAAATCCTCTTAGAGGCAAATCCTCATGTTCATAGCCATTCCCTGCATACAAACTAGGATGCTGCACTTAGGTGGGACTGATCACCCCATCGTGGCGGAAGTCCTCTTGTTAGACGACAACCCCACACATCTACAAAGTATGTACATCCCTCTTAAGGGTCCATACGCCATGAAGATACATTCCTTGATTGGATAGCTTCATGTATACTCAAACTATTTATATCCTCTTAAGGATGCAGACATAATGAAGACCTATACCTTATGTGGGCAGGCTTCATTCAAAAACGCTAGCAGGAGCGCACCCTGTTTGAAAAACTCATTAAACTTACAAGTTGAGTCTTGTACAACGTCGCCTTAGAGTGGAACTAAGAGGCGGTATAAACTTAAGTCTTCCATCGTCAAGACGACACTGCTACATGTCAAGTGCCAGTACCAAGTGCCAAGTTCCCGCGCCGAGTACATTACTATCTACAATGCTACAAGTACCAAGTGTACATATCATGCCATGCCTTGGAAATTTTTTCAAGAGGGCACTAATAGCACCCTGCAATGCGCAAGTCGCAACATTAGATGTTTATCCATTATAACAAGGAGATCAATCTTATCATGCAAGTCCAATACATACGGACAACAAAGATAACTCAAGGTATGAAATATTACTAGGAAGTTATCACGTGTTTATTATTATGGGAAACAGGTCCAAGTGACAAAATACCATGCAAGCAAACGCATAAACGAAGGTTGGGACAAAAGCCTCAACATAACATCAACCCGATGCCACATGAGAAGTACCACTATCTCCAGAAAGCTGAGAAGCAACTTCCATAAACTCAGGGGAGGTAACAACAACATCAACGCCTCCTTCTCCATCATCAATCACATCATAGTTGGCTACATCAAGTCCCAAAACTTAAAATGATTTAAGATAGTTAACGGCATATTTAGAACAAGGCCCAAGATTACCAAAAGGAAAGTTGGCGGCAAGTGCGCTCACACGGCGGAAACAGTCTTCAGCACGTTTTCCTATCATGTCGTCGGACTTCTCCTTAACTGCAAGACTAAAGGCAGGAGTATCCAAATACTTGGCAAAACCTGCTTCAACTCCGAGTGCATGATGTTCCTCACGCGCATCAATCAAGGCGGCCTCTCGAACTGTGATGTCGTCACAAATCTGCTTCTCAAGCGCAATCATCTCAGCTTCAAGATCAGAAATTTGAGTCTCTAGCACCTGATACTTGGTCTCAGAATCAATAATCTTCAAACCAAGTGCACACACCTTCTCCTATGAACGTGCAAGTTCAAGACTGGCGGTATTGCATTTGCTAACAGCGGCCCTTTTAGCACTTACAAGCTCCACAACATGAGACGACATGTTAACCATCTGAGACATAGCCTGAGAACCATAACAAATAGACAAGTGCATAAGCATTGCACAACAAAAGCATGTGACACATAAGCAATCAAGAAACGGAACCTGTTAACTTATAGGGGCAAAGCCGGCCAAAGCATGTTCAACGCATTCCTCGGCTTCTTCATCAGTTCTTGGAAAGGCGCGTCGATCGCCCGGGGGCACACTCCTGTGCAACACATGGACTCTAACTTCCGGCATACTAAGCTTCACATCCTTAGGAAAGCGAAGACCGCCCTTGCCAAGAGGTTTCCATGCATTACCAGATACATCACCCTCCAAGGGACGAAGAGGTGATCACACTTCAAAGCTGGAATCACTGCAAAAAAAACTAAGTGTTAAACATCCAGACAAGGTCAAAAAATAGAAGTTTATCTCATACCTTGAGAAGAAGGGCGATCCTCCGCGGGTCGATCTCTCGACCGAGGGGCAGAAGATACCGTCGTGTATCCAACAACTCCCTTTTCCTTGTCACAAGCCGGAGTTGGAATGGTAGAACTTGTCTTAGCGTGCTTAGGGTCGCTCGAGACATGCGCCGCCGCCTCGGATCGCTTGGTGGGAAGTTGGGAATCAACCACTGGAACATCAAATGCAAAAGAACGAGCTGAATTATCAAAAAGACAAGGCAGTGAGAGTGATAAGTCAAGGAAGTAAAAAAGTAAGAAAGAGTTTCAAAGGAAATATCTTACTCATAAGACCCTTCCCGCGACCATATCTAGAAATCACAGGGGCAGCAAGAACAACTGATGAAGCGGACTTGTCGGAAGGAGGGGTGCTACGTGTAGACGCCACGTGCAAGGAAGAGCTCTTCCCAATAAACCAATCTACAAGTATGATACAAACAAGATTACAAAGGCTATTAATGTCTAACTTATCATTAGCATCCAACGGCTCAACCGTGTCGACATCCAACTCATCATCGATATCCGAACATAGTGTCACTCTCGGAATGGGGATAGAAGATTCACTCATATAAGCAGCTGTGAGAAGGCTAAGTACACGAAGATGACAGCGAGATGTGGTATCCTGAAAAATACAACTTTTAATCCAATCAGTGCACAAGCCACATCAAACACTTATGCCAACATCTATACAATGAACGCTCCATGTGAGATAACTATGTACGCAATGACTTAATATTCTTTGTACAACAAGTACCAACCATCATGCAAGGGGGGTAAACCTTTCAACACATTGACTTACATGTCGACATCAAGCTCATGCTCGCAGCATATATGATTACAAGGGCGAATTATTTTCTAAGTGTTTTGCTCAGACTAACAGTCAGCATATTGCAAGCTATCAGCATGCTACTAAGTGACAGCATCCTACTAAGTGTCAACATGCTACTACGTGTCGAAATACAACAAGCTGTCAGCATACTATCAAATATCTACGTACAACAAGGTGTCGGCATGCAGCAAAATATGGCTGAAATATTTTCTAAGTATTTCGCTTACAACATGGGACTATATGCGACAAGAAATCAACCGTCAGAAAATATTGTCTAAGTATTTCCATGATGTCAACAATCAACAAGCGGCATGGAATCAACTATCTAGAAGCGTTCTCCAAGTATACTAGCATGATGACGGATAACGTACATCAAGTGGAAAACATCAACTACTACGAAATATTTTTTAAGTGTTTCTATGCCGGCAGTCGACAAGAATCATATGACTACATCAATGGTAACAAGCACTAGATATTATTGAAATATTTTATAAGTGTTTTAGCATATTTGCAGACAGTGACCAATGATCAATACATGATATGATGCTCAACGCACATTGCCTAAGGCATCACTACCAACATACAAACATTGACGACCATGTACGAACAACTACCGATCGTCAACATCGTGCATATTAAAATAACGGCTAAGGCATGGAGCAACATGTCGGCAATGAATACTATGCATAAGGGAAGTGTAACGGTTCATTTGCACTTTTCTAAAATTTTCAGCACTTAGAAAAATTTTGGCCGATTTGGGGCTAAGTATTCTAATGCATTTTATCAAACACCTTGTATGCATGTTAAAGTGACTAAGCACATAGTGATTTCAAGATTGAATCAAGGTCAAACGAAGTCACAAAATATCCAGCCATGTAAGGAATTGGACTCACCAACACGAAGCGAGACCGAATTATCACACGTCGTCGTCGGAGCTCCACGCGCCGCCCAAGAATGCCGCACGCGCCACCGCCACGTGCCTCCGCTGGTTGTATGCTACGCGCCGCCGTTCTTCCCATCACGCGCCGTCGACCTCCACCTCAAGCATGGCCGGAATTTAACTGATGTCAAGAATGATGTGAGTACTCCAAATTTACACCTCCATAAGCTCCTTCTTCAACAAGCAATGAGAGCTTCTTGGAAAAATATCAAGGGTAGATGTAAGCTAATGACTACTCTCTCTCCTAATTTTCACTAATAGTGTCTACACCATGTGTGATGTGCTTCGGGATGCTCCAACCTTGACATTGCATAGAGGATCAAAGCAAAGCTTCCCAAGATCAACATCGAGTGATGTTTCTTCAAACCCAAGGCCATTTGAGGGCTCTAAATGGCGAAATGGAAGTCCAAGTCACAAACATGGCTAATGGAGGGCCCAAAATGCTGCTGCAAATGCAAGAAGGCCCAAGAATCACTCAAGTCAATTAGCATTCAATGCTAATCCGCCCAACAACCAACCAACCTTGAGACTTGGGTTCTGAATTGATTTGCTTATGTTTTCTAGTATTTGCTTTCCAATAAAGGCTGCTCTCCATGCATGAGTTAGCCAATTTAAGTTTGAATTTCGTTTTTTTGCTGTAAAGAGCACTATATAAGCTCTATTATTATGTTATTTCCAGCAGCTTTGATGAATGAGATTATTGCCTTAGTGCACCCCCTTCTTATCTAAGCAATCTGATTGTTTAGTGGCGAAACCTATCCGATTCTTATCCCTCATCCTTGAGTGTGGCGAATCAAACCCGGACGTCTTTGCTTGTGGCGAGTTATCTTATCAAGCATTGGTGAACGGTTCTACCATCCACCCTTCTCATCTTATCCGTTTCTGTCACTTTTATCCAATTCCCCTTGTGTCGACAAATCGAGGCACATCATTTGGTATCAGAGCAGATCCGAGGCACATCATTTGGTATCAGAGCAAAGGTTAATCCTTCACTTCCGTAGAGAACAAGTTAAACACGTGAGGGAGTATAAACAGTATGTTTGGATTCCATTCATATACAGTTCCAATGCCTCTTACATATGAACAAGCTCAGCTTGCTCTATGGCAGCGAAAACAGGATGATCTACTTGAAGAAATGGATCGAATGCGCGGATTACTTGGAAATAAGAATGTTTTCAAATCGAAACCTGAGAAAACGAGTCTCGGATTACCAGCAGCCTCGTGCCGAAGGAATCTCCAGGTCCAAGCCGGACCATCCGTTAAGGAGGAGAAGGTCACGACGCAGAAGTGCAACAAAAGGCATCAAGAGATGATAAACGACTTTCATGAAATCACGAGGAATTCCATAAGCCCTGGATATAAGGGTTTTGTCTCTACCAATCCCAAAGTGCAACCACCCCAAACTCAGATTACTATTGAGGTCAAATCTGCACGTGAAGAGATGATTCATGCAGATTCAGGAGTCTTTCTTGATGAAATTGAAGATGAGGTTGAAGAAGAGCTGATTTATGCAGATTCGGGAGACTTTCTTGATGAAAGTGGGGATGCTATCGAAGAAGTCCAAACTTCCGACATTTCGTTTGAAGTAGAAGAAGCTGGGGATGTCGTTCCAACTAAGAAGACCACCACCAACGATGAGGTTTGCGATGTTCATGAAGAATTTTACTACAAAGTTTCCTCTACTAACATGGAGGGAATGACGTTGACGTTATCGATCATCTCCAAGCCATATGAGTTGAAGTGGCTGAATGGCCAAAGCACTCTCCAAGGCGAGGTATGTGTCCCTCAACATGTTCGTCTTCCGTGTTCAATGGAAATGATGAATATGGATGGGTTGTTATATTGCCGTGTGGGTCCAGTGAGTGTCAATTATCTCATTTCCAATGAGCCGTGGAAGTATGATAAGGCTGTTGATATTGGGTTCGAGAGCTCAGTTGTGGATATAGTGGATCTGTTGTCAAAACTATTCAGCCCGCAAGAACCACAATGCTGCCATTTTCTACCCCACATGTCCTTTGCGTTCAAGAGCACTTGCTTGTTTCCTAAGGACGAGAAGAAGATTGTTCTAGGACAACTCAGCCCACATGACGTGCATATTAATAAAGCTTGGAGAACTAGTAATCTGAATGAGAGATTGATGATTTTGAAGGGAACCACATGGAATCTGAACTTAGTCATTTTCATGACGACTAAGGAAGTCACCCTCGAGGAGGTACATCCAATTCCTTCCCCATTCATGGCATTGCTTAGTGAGTTCATTGAAGTGTTACCAGAGGAGCCGCCTGATGGATTTCCTCCCATGCGAAGGGTCGAACGTCACATTGATCTCATTCTCAGCGCCGCAATGCTAAGATGACATGCCTATGGGTGCAGCCCCGACGAGTCCAAGGAGTTGCGGCAACAGTTGAACAAATTGCTGCAACGAGACTTTTCTCGAGATTCTGTGAGCACATGCTTTGTTCCAGTTCACGCATCAACTGAGAAGGGAACTAGGCTCAAAAGGAAGAAGGTCGCACAACACGGCTGTGGACTCATCAAGGCAAAGCAGTTTCCCGCTTCTATAATGGTATTACCTGACTTCTCTATAACGTTTAAAGTTGAGTGTGATGCTTTAAGAATCAATATTGGAGCTGTAGCAGTTCAAGAGAAGTGCCTCGAGCCTCGTTTCAGCCCAAAGTTGAGTAGTTTCTGCCCGAACTACTCGACATCAAACAAGCAGTTCTATGCACCAATCCGAGAGCTAGAGACATGGCGACACTACTTATACCCCAAGAAGAAGATTGCAGCACAATATGGTGAAGTTATGCCTTTATTGCCGTGCGAGTTGCTTAAAAGTCCGACACCCAATTGCATCCAAACAAGGCTCTATAAGAAAGCTGCCTCGTGTCTTCTTCAATTGTGCCACAAGATTGATCAGAGTGCGCAACGGGATTTGAGGTCAAATCCTTTCCAACCCGGAAGGGATGATGTATTCTACATTGTTGACAAGATCGATGATAAAATTGAAGAGGATGTTCGTATTGCTGACCCGTTCTTCAAAGAGGTGGCGAGGATACATGGTATTCAAAAGAGGATTGTCGCTGAACGAGAATCAAAGTTCCTGATCAACTTTTGGAAGGCTCTATGGGCGAAGCCTAGAAGTGAACTACTCTTCAGCAACGCTTGTCATCCCAAAATGATTGCCAAATCGAAGTGACTCCCTTTAAAATGGTGTATGAGTTCAATCCACTAATGCGCAAGTACTTAACTCCAATTTCAATCAAAGATCCAGCTTGCACCAAAGGAAAGAAGAGGGCTGAACAGATCAAGGCATTCTATAAGCAGGTGCAGCGAGATATCAAGAGGAAGAATGCGGAGCATGATCAAGAGGCCAACAAGACGAGGAGACAAGCCACGGCCCATTCGGGTGACATTGTATTAATTCATCTCCTAGAACACAAGTTTCCATTTATACGAGGGAACAATATTATTCCAAAATCAGATGGTCATTTCGGTATGTTGGAGAAGGCGACTAACAGTGTGTATAAGGATAAGCCACCTGATGATTATAGTGTCCCAGAAGCGCCGCACTTAAGAGATGGCAAGGATCTGGATTTGAGGACAAATCCTTTCCAACCTGGGGAGAATGATGTGCTTCGGGATGCTCCAACCTTGACATTGCATAGAGGATCAAAGCAAAGCTTCCCAAGATCAACATCGAGTGATGTTTCTTCAAACCCAAGGCCATTTGAGGGCTCTAAATGGCGAAATGGAAGTCCAAGTCACAAACATGGCTAATGGAGGGCCCAAAATGCTGCTGCAAATGCAAGAAGGCCCAAGAATCACTCAAGTCAATTAGCATTCAATGCTAATCCGCCCAACAACCAACCAACCTTGAGACTTGGGTTCTGAATTGATTTGCTTATGTTTTCTAGTATTTGCTTTCCAATAAAGGCTGCTCTCCATGCATGAGTTAGCCAATTTAAGTTTGAATTTCGTTTTTTTGCTGTAAAGAGCACTATATAAGCTCTATTATTATGTTATTTCCAGCAACTTTGATGAATGAGATTATTGCCTTAGTGCACCCCCTTCTTATCTAAGCAATCTGATTGTTTAGTGGCGAAACCTATCCGATTCTTATCCCTCATCCTTGAGTGTGGCGAATCAAACCCGGACGTCTTTGCTTGTGGCGAGTTATCTTATCAAGCATTGGTTAACGGTTCTACCATCCACCCTTCTCATCTTATCCGTTTCTGTCACTTTTATCCAATTCCCCTTGCGTCGACAAATCGAGGCACATCAATGTGCTAAGGACTAAATTCATATCTATTTTCGCACAAGTCCCTAGCATCATGTATGAGCATGTTTACATCTCTCCTATGCTTACATTACATACATGCTCTCTAATGTTGCATGACGCGCTACGTACAATTATTATTGCATGTTGCGTACACATAGGCTATTATGCATGATATTATTTTTATATATGCATGATTCTAACTGGTGATTGTTACATGATTATTTTTATAATCTAAGTATGAATTACATGCTTACATCATTTTCTATGTTTACATCATTCTTCATGATGACAAGCATGCTCTCCAATTTTATATTGCTCTAAGTATTTTGCTTACTGCACAATTATGTCATCCATGTGCTATGTTTTCATTTCCATGTTAACATTATGTTACATGTTTACATCACGTACCATGATGACACCGCGTTGCATAATTATTTATTATTACAAGTATCTTGCTTATTACATGTTATCACGAATAAGTCGTTAATTGCATGTTGTTATATGTATACCGTCTGTTACGCTAACCCCGTGAACAGATTATGCACGTTCATTGAAAAAAAATAAAGATGGACGAATTTGTGCTCCGCGCATTTGATTAACAAACAGGCCACCCTTGAGGTCAGTGCCGAACCTAAATTGGACGAATAACTTATCTTAAATAGAGTCAAGCATGGGTTTTGAACCGCTACTTGACTCAGGGGCAAGTGTTGGATATCTGTCCAGTTCGGGTTCGTATTTACGTTTCGGACCTCGCAAACACGCCAGAACCACAAACGCATCTTACCGCAGTCACCCCGGGTCAAAACAGTCCGGATGCGCGCCGCACCCGGACCGGGACTTCCGGATTGCCAAGGCAATCCGGATCATGTCGGATGTCGACATGGTCCGGACTGCCGACTAATACTGCGCGCTTACACCTTACTAATTATGAGAAGCCAGTGCGCACATAGCCAACCTCGATGTCGGTAAGCGTTTTCCTGTAAACCGACATTGAACCGCATAAACCCGGGTACGGTTCTCAGGTTTCCTATAAATAGGGACCTAGACCTCCCATTTGACAAGTTAACCCGAAACTCTCCCAAATTGGCTATTTGTGCTCTGACCTTTCTATACACACTTTCTCTCTCTAAGATCCTGACTTTAGCATCGGAGAGGGCTCAACAAGCGCCACCTCCCCTCTCCATGCTGGTTATCGCCCGTTCTGCAGGACCTGTCGTATAGAAGATCGAGGTAGAAGCCAAAATTAGTTCGGGGATCGAGTATCGAGGTCCGTGAAGAGTAACCTGAGGTGTCCCAGGTGGAATCGACCTCAACAATGGCTATCCATTAGCTATGGTTGAACATGTTTGTTTGCATATACTAATTAACAATGTTCGGCCACCTTGTGACATTTTGGTGTATAGCTCAAGCTCCGGACAACACATCTATCATCTAAGGACGGTGTTCTTTCTCTTGGGGGACCACTCCCTATATGCAAAGAGATCTAAGTGCAGCTTCATGGGTAAGCAAGTGGAGTATTTGGGGCACGTGGTCAAAGGATCCGGGGTCTCAACCGAACCAACTAAGGTTGAGGCAGTGCGGAATCGGCCATTACCAACATCGTTGAAGCAACTACGAGGATTTCTTGGTCTCACAGATTACTATCGGAAATTTATCAAGACTAATGGAACGATTAGTAGACCGCTCACCGATATGCTCAAGAATGCTACGACTAATGCATCAGTCCTAGCACTACCTGACATGTAAGAAACATTTACGATTGAGATCGATGCCTCTAACACGGGTATTTAGGCTGTGTTAATGCAACAAGGGAATCCCATTTCCTTTATTAGTAAAGGATTGGCAAAGCAACACCAATATCTATCCACTTACGAGAAGAAGCTCCTAGCCATCCTATTTGCAAAGAAGTGGCATCTACTTGATCGACCGACACATTGTCATAAAGACGAACTACCATAGCTTGAAGTACTTGTTTGAGCTGTGACTATCAAACCCATTGCAAGACACTTGCCTTGCTAAACTACTCGTGTATGATTATGAGATCACTTATAAGAAGGGTACGGACAAATAAGTGGTCGACGCCTTGTCGAGAGTGACAGGGCCGGAATTGCTCCATATGGCATTCTCGGCCATCTCCACCAAGTTGCTAGATCAAGTAAAGACAAGATGGGAGGCCGATCCCGACTATCGCAACATGCTAAATCAACTCAAACAAGGGGCCGCCCGGTGCCGGTTCACATGGACGGACGAGTTGCTCAAGCGAGATAGTAAGATCGGGGTGAGTTGTGATAAAGAGTTGAGGATGAATATTTTAAGAGCATTTGATGCATCACCAACCGAAAGGCTTTCCGGAGCTACGGTAACTCTCAAACGCGTGTCTACTCTCTTGTATAGGAAGGGGCTCAAAGGATACGTGCAAGAATTTGTGCGAAATTGTGAGGTATGCCAAAAATACAAGTACGATAAGTCGGCTGCCCCGAGATTGCTGCAGCCCCTTGCTGTGCCGGAATGGATATTTTCGGACACTTCGATCGATTTCATTACCGGGTTACCGAAATCGAACCGTATGGAGGTCATATTCGTGGTGGTCGATCGGTTTACAAAGTATGGTCATTTCATGGCGCTTGCCCACCCTTACTTGGCTTCTACGATTGCTCAAGTGTTGATTGATCAAGTCTACAAGCTACATGGGCTACCGAGCAACATCGTGAGTGATCGAGATTCGGTCTTTGTGAGCTCATTTGGGCAAGAATTATTCAACCAACTTGGAGTCTGGTTGTGCACTTCATCCGCTTACCACCCACAAACCAATGGCCATACTAAGGTAGTTAATCCTTTCCTTGAGACATACTTGAGGTGTCTGACTTGTGAGAGACCGACTTCTTGGACAAAGTGGCTACACTTAAGCGAATGGTGTTATAACACCTCATTTCACTCAACCATCGGGATGACACCATTCGAAGACTCATATGGATTCACCCCAGTCATTCAAGTGACGTACTTTCCAAGAGTCTCAAAGGCACAAAACCGTATGAAGCAAGTGGCAAACCGAAAGCGATTGGACCGGAACTTTGATGTTGGAGATTGGGTCTCCCAACACTCGATGTGGAAACAAGGTGTGCAAAAGCTACAACATCGTTACTTTGGTCCTTTCAAGGTCTTGGAAAATTTAGGTCTCGTGGTGTATCGATTGGATCTTCCCGACGCGCCGCTCATTCACCGGACTATACATGTATCACAACTGAAGCTAGCTCAGGGCATGCCACGCCACTACCCAAAGAGTTCACCCACACCACGGGTCATGTTCCATGCTCGGTTCTTGCTCGGAAGATGTTTCGTCACAATAACAAGATCGCAACGAAGTTCTTAATCCAATGGGATGGTCGAACCAAAAAGGAGGCAACATGGGAGTTCAACGATGACTTGAGTTGGAAGTTTCTGGACTTCGACCTTGAGGACAAGATCGGTTCCTAAGGGGGACGGAATGTTACGGGCCAGAAATTGAAGTGGGCTTACGGCAGCCTTTTCTATGGACTTGGGCCAAACTAAATAATACTTTAGCCCATTAGATTATTATATGTAATAGTTGCTGAACTAATGGACAATAGAATGATATTTTGAACAAAACAACTTGTCTCTTCTGTTTCTTTTTCTCCCCCGACATCTCTGTACGGCTTTCTCCTTTGAACCGTACCAGATTTTGCAACATACGATTCGGTCACCGCTGAAGAGCTGGGATGAGGCAAACGACGGAATTGAGGCAGAGGATGGGAAACAACGATTGACGATCTTCGTTGAGGAAGTGAGCTAGTGATTTAGGGTTAGTACTGTCGGACCTAAAATTTGACCTAAGGCGATTTACGTTTTGAAAAACGTGTATTTTTTAAATGAGTTGCCACTAGTTAATGAAGGCTAACTAGAATCCTAAATTAGCTAAGCGAATAACGAATTAAACACCTAGGTATAAAATCGATCCACGATAAAAAATTCGAGTTCGGGAGTTCTATAACGAATTAAAAATATAATTTTTAACCAAGTCCTTTCGGTACTCAATTAGCTTAATTTGTCAATTTTATTCTTTA
Source organism: Clarkia xantiana subsp. parviflora (assembly GCA_036873135.1). Lineage (NCBI taxonomy): Eukaryota > Viridiplantae > Streptophyta > Magnoliopsida > Myrtales > Onagraceae > Clarkia > Clarkia xantiana. Next base: position 36,174,338 of record JAPTYO010000010.1, on the reverse strand, counting down.
ATCAATTATAAATCGATTCTAAGTATAAACAAAAATGACATCTAAAGTACTAATAATTATCATATATCTAAATCAAAATACAATCTAATACGTTAAATAAATATAATAAACCTTTTATTATTTGGCCTAAGCCAATTGAATCTAAACTATTTGAATTAGGTATAATATAATATATGTACTATAAAAATGGTAAACAAACAACAATACAACATGTGATTAATTTAGTCAATATTAAACTAAAAATACAAAAAAAAAAAACATAATAATAAACATACAAAACACAACAAACAAATAACAAAATAAAATGAAGAAAAAAAAAAGGAAAAAAGAAAATACCTAAGGCTCGAGGTCCGTAAAGAGTAACCTGAGGTGTCCCAGGTGGAATCGACCTCAACAATGGCTATCCATTAGCTATGGTTGAACATGTTGGTTTGCATATACTTATTAACAATGTTCAGCCACCTTGTGACATTTTGATGTATAGCTCAAGCTCCGGACAACACATCTATCATCTAAGGGCGGTGTTATTTCTCTTGAGGGACCACTCCCTATATGCAAAGAGATCTAAGTGCAGTTTCATGGGTAAGCAAGTGGAGTATTTGGGGTACATGGTCAAAGGATCCGGGGTCTCAACCAAACCAACTAAGGTTGAGGCAGTGTGGAATCGGCCATTACCAACATCGGTGAAGCAACTACGAAGATTTCTTGGTCTCACGGATTACTATCGGAAATTTATTAAGAGTAATGGAACGATTAGTAGACCACTCACCGATATGCTCAAGAATGCTACGACTAATGCATCGGTCCTAGCACTACCTGACATGAAAGAAACATTTACGATTGAGATCGATGCCTCTAACACAGGTATTTGGGCGGTGTTAATGCAACAAGGGAATCCCATTTCCTCTATTAGTAAAGGATTGGCAAAGCAACACCAATGTCTATCCACATACGAGAAGGAGCTCCTAGCCATCCTATTTGCAAAGAAGTGGCATTTCTAGTTGATCGACGGACTCTTTGTCATAAAGATGGACTACCATAGCCTTTAGACATGTTTGAGCTGTGACTATTAAACCCATTGCAAGACACTTGCCTTGCTAAACTACTCGGGTATGATTATGAGATCACTTATAAGAAGGGTACGGAAAACTAAGCGGTCGACGCCTTGTCGAGAGTGACCGGGCCGGAATTGCTCCATATGGCATTCTCGGCCATCTCCACCAAGTTTCTAGATCGAGTAAAGACAAGTTGGGAGGCCGATCCCGACTATCGCAACATGCTAAATCAACTCAAACAAGGGGCCGGTGCCGGTTCACATGGACGGACGAGTTGCTCAAGCGAGATAGTAAGATCGCGGTGAGTTGTGATAAAGAGTTGAGGATGAATATTTTAAGAGCATTTGATGCATCACCAACCGAATGGCTTTCCGGAGCTACGGTAACTCTCAAACGCGTGTCTACTCTCTTGTATATGAAGGGGCTCAAAGGATACGTGCAAGAATTTATGCGAAATTGTGAGGTGTGCCAAATATACAAGTACGATCAGTCGGCTGCCCCGAGATTGCTGCAGCCCCTTGCTGTGCCGGAATGGATATTTTCGGACACTTCGATGGATTTCATTACCGGGTTACCGAAATCGAATGGTATGGAGGTCATATTCGTGGTGGTCGATCGGTTTACAAAGTATGGTCATTTCATGGCGCTTGCCCACCCATACTCGGCTTCTACGGTTGCCCAAGTGTTGATTGATCAAGTCTACAAGCTACATGGGCTACCGAGCAACATCGTGAGTGATCGAGATTCGGTCTTTGTGAGTTCATTTGGGCAAGAATTATTCAACCAACTTGGAGTCTCGTTGTGAACTTCATCCGCTTACCACCCACAAACCAATGGCCATACTAAGGTAGTTAATCCTTTCCTTGAGACATAATTGAGGTGTCTGACATGTGAGAGACCGACTTCTTGGACAAAGTTGATACCCTTAGCCGAATTGTGGTATAACACCTCATTTCACTCAACCATCGGGATAACACCATTCGAAGACTCATATGGATTCACCCCAGTCATTCAAGTGTCCTAATAGTACTGTTATTATACCTAAAGAGTCTCAAAGAAATAAAACCGTATGAAGCAAGTGGCAAACCGAAAGCGATTGGACTGGAATTTTGAAGTTGGAGATTGGGTCTCCCACAAGCTACACCTTTATGCCCAACACTCGATGTGGAAACAAGGTGTGCAAAAGCTACAACATCGTTACTTTGGTACTTTCAAGGTCTTGGGAAATGTAGGTCTCGTGGCGTATCGATTGGATCTTCCCGACGCGCCGCTCATTCACCCGACTATACATGTATCACAATTGAAGCTAGCTCGGGGCATGCCACGCCACTACCCAAAGAGTTCACCCGCACCACAGGTCATGTTCCATGCTCGGTTCTTGCTCAGAAGATGTTTCGTCACAATAACAAGGCCGCAACGAAGTTCTTAATCCAATGGGATGGTTGAACCAAAAAGGAGGCAACATGGGAGTTCAACGATGACTTGAGTTGGAAGTTTTTGGACTTCGACCTTGAGGACAAGATCAGTTCCTAAGGGGGATGGAATGTTACGGGCCAGAAATTGAAGTGGGCTTACAGCAGCCTTTTCTATGGACTTGGGCCAAACTAAATAATACTTTAGCCCATTAGATTATTATATGTAATAGTTGTTGAACTAATGGACAACAGAATGATATTTTGAACAAAACAACTTGTCTCTTCTGTTTCTTCTTCTCCCCCAACATCTCTGTACGGCTTTCTCCTTTGAACCGTACCAGATTTTGCAAGAATAACGATTCGGTCGCCGCCGATCTGAGATGAGGAAAACGACATAATTGAGGCGGAGGATGGGAAACAACGATTGACGATCTTCGTAGAGGAAGTGAGCTAGTGATTTAGGGATAGTACTGTCAGACTCTGACCTAAGGCGATTTACGTTTTGAAAAACGTGTATTTTTTAAATGAGTCGCCACTAGCTAATGAAGGCTAACTAGAATCCTAAATTAGCTAAGCGAATAACGAATTAAACACCTAGGTATAAAATCGATCCACGATCAGAAATTCGAGTTCGGGGGTTCTGTTACGAATTAAAAATATAATTTTTAACCATGTTCTTTCAGTACTCAATTCACTTAATTTGCCAATTTTATTCTTTAATCAATTATAAATCGATTCTAAGTATAAACAAAAAAGACATCTAAAAGTACTAATAATTATCATATATCTAAATCAAAATACAATCTAACACGTTAAATAAATATAATAAACCTTTTATTATTTGGCCTAAACCAATTGAATCTAAACTATTTGAATTAGGTATAATATAATATATGTACTATAAAAATGGTAAACAAACAACAATGCAACATGTGATTAATTTAGTCAATATTAAACTAAAAATAAAAAAATAATAATAATAAACAAACAAAACACAACAAACAAATAATAAAACAAAATGAAGAAAAAAAAAGGGAAAAAGAAAATACCTGAGGCTCGAGGTCCGTGAAGAGTAACCTGAGGTGTCCCAGGTGGAATCGACATCAACAATGGCTATCCATTAGCTATGGTTGAACATGTTGGTTTGCATATACTTGTTAACAATGTTCAGCCACCTTGTGACATTTTGGTGTATAGCTCAAGCTCCGGACAACACATCTATCATCTAAGGACGGTGTTCTTTCTCTTGAGGGACCACTCCCTATATGCAAAGAGATCTAAGTGCAGCTTAATGGGTAAGCAAGTGGAGTATTTGGGGCACGTGGTCAAAGGATCCAGGGTCTCAACCGAACCAACTAAGGTTGAGGCAGTGCGGAATCTGCCATTACCAACATCGGTGAAGCAACTACGAGGAATTCTTGGTCTCACGGATTACTATCGGAAATTTATCAAGAGTAATGGAACGATTAGTAGACCGCTCACCGATATGCTCAAGAATGCTACGACTAATGCCTCGGTCCTGGCACTACCTGACATGAAAGAAACATTTACGATTGAGATCGATGCCTCTAACACGGGTATTTGGGCGGTGTTACTGCAACAAGGGAATCCAAATTTCCTTTATTAGTAAAGGATTGGCAAAGCAACACCAATATCTATCCACATACGAGAAGGAGCTCCTAGCCATCCTATTTGCAAAGAAGTGGCATTTCTAGTTGATCGACCGACACTTTGTCATAAAGACGGACTACCATAGCTTGAAGTACTTGTTGGAGCTGTGACTATCTAACCCATTGCAAGACACTTGGCTTGCTAAACTACTCGGGTATGGTTATGAGATCACTTATAAGAAGGGTACGGACAACTAAGCGGTCGACGCCTTGTCGAGAGTGACCGGGCCGGAATTGCTCCATATGGCAATCTCGGTCATCTCCACCAAGTTGCTAGATCGAGTAAAGACAAGTTGGGAGGTCCCGACTATCGCAATATGCTAAATCAACTCAAACAAGGGGCCGCCCGGTGCCGGTTCACATGGACGGACGAGTTGCTCAAGCGAGATAGTAAGATCGTGGTGAGTTGTGATAAAGAGCTGAGGATGAATATTTTAAGAGCATTTGATGCATCACCAACCGAAAGGCTTTCGAGAGCTACGGTAACTCTCAAACGCGTGTCCACTCTCTTGTATAGGAAGGGGCTCAAAGGATACGTGCAAGAATTTGTGCGAAATTGTGAAGTGTGCCAAAAATACAAGTTCGATCAGTCGGCTGCCCCGAGATTGCGGCAGCCCCTTGCTGGGCCGGAATGGATATTTTCGGACACTTCGAAGGATTTCATTACCGGGTTATCGAAATCGAATGGTATGGAGGTCATATTCGTGGTGGTCGATCGGTTTACAAAGTATGGTCATTTCATGGCGCTTGCCCACCCTTAATCGGCTTCTACGGTTGCTCGAGTGTTGATTGATCAAGTCTACAAGCTACATGGGCTACCGGGCAACATCGTGAGTGATCGAGATTCGTTCTTTGTGAGTTCATTTGGGCAAGAATTATTCGACCAACTTGGAGTCTCGTTGTGCACTTAATCCGCTTACCACCCACAAACCAGTGGCCATACTAAGGTAGTTAATCCTTTCCTTGAGACATACTTGAGGTGTCTGGCATGTGAGAGACGGACTTCTTGGACAAAGTGGCTACCCTTAGCCGTATGGTGGTATAACACTGATGGGTCCGATTATAGCCGTCAGGCCCTTTAACGGCGAGGAAACGGCAAACAGGCCCACCAGGCCCAGAGCAAAGGTCACGATGACCTAGGAGAAGGGTCCCGATGAAGGGAGTCCCGACGAAGTAGGGTCCCGACAAGAGTCGGTCCCGACAGTGGAGCTAGGAGCTCCCGATAAGAAGCCTTTAAGAAGGCCCCGATGACGAATCCCTGAGAATGATTGGCCCTGTCACGATGACGAGGGGCCCCGAGCGGTGACACAACGAGATAACTCTGGAGTCCCCGACGGAAGTCGGGACTCGTTATCAGAGGATAAAGCCAAGATATGCGGGGCGTGGCCGAGATATACGGAACGTGGTTAAGATACACGGATCGTGGCCGAGATACGCGGGGCATGGCTAAGATACGTGAGATCGTGTACGAGATAAGCGGGATACGGGCTAACCACCCCCAACGGTTCACCAGGTACCTGAGGCACCTCTTTGCCTATAAAAGGGCAGGAGGTCACCTCAGATGACTTACGTTGAAATTGAATACTTTTGATATCTGTTGCTTGCCAGTCAGACGAGGTACTCATTTAAGCATCGGAGAGGGATTCTGGGTCACCGCCCGGTCTATCCCCTCTTGCAGGATTGCGTGGAGCAAAGGAGCCAGGATTGCCGTCAAGATCCGTGCCGGAGTTCCACCGTGATCCAACATTGGCGCCGTCTGTGGGAACTAAGAAAAAGCTGATATGCCTTCTACTCGCTCGATGGTGGCTGGCAAGAACAGAAGGGGACAATCTGGTGGTTCCCGTCACCCTGCTGCAACAAACCTGAATTCAGTACCAGAGCAAGGAGAAAATCAAAATCATCCCCCAGCTGAACTCTCCCAGACAGGGGGGCACAATGGATCGCATCCCGAAGAAGTTGCCCCTCGACACCAGGATAACAGGGGGCAGGAGGCCCCCCCGACTGCAGATTTGACAAGGGCCGTGGCGGAGGCCATGCCCATGTTCCTAGCGGCTGTAGAGGCTCTCTTAGACCGAAGGGAGGCTGCAAGGAGGCATGAGGAGATGCCTCCGCTGGAAGAAGCAACCCTACCAACAGAGGGTCGGAACGTACAGGAAGCCCCACCCCAGGGCCAGGAAGGAGGTAAGATGACCGGTCAGCCGGAGAAGTTCGTGGTTGATGGGCCAGGACCAGTTCAGCACAGGACCATTCCCCTGAATGGCCCCATCACTCCCGACCAGGTGGTAAAGATCGTGAACATCTGTATGGGAGAACAGAAACCGCTGGTCTCGGAGTTGAGGGATCGATCCACTCATCCCTTCGTTCCCCGCCTAATAGACACCCTCGCCCCGCCAGGGCTGGGTATCCCCGAGATCAAAGAGTATGACGGAGAAGGAGATCCAGTTCGTCATGTCCAGAAGCATCTTATGGCGTGTCTGGGTAGAGCCCCGACAGAGGACATCGTGTGTACCGTGTTCCCTAATACACTGGGAGAAAGAGCCCTGACCTGGTTCTTTAGTCTACCCCCAGGCTGCATCACCTGTTGGGCTGACATGCACGACCGCTTCATTCGACAGTACCAGGGTCGCCGACGTCTGCTGAAGAGTTTGAGATCCCTCACCCTGGTGGTACAGAGGCCCGACGAATCACTGGCACATTACTACCAGCGGTACACGGCCAGTGTGGCGGAGATAGACGAGGAGATCTCGGAGGGCGAAACAATTCGTACCTTCATTCGGAACCTGACGGCCCCCTATGGTTCCGACCTGATGCACAGCGTGGCTGAGAAACCTGTGTGGAATATGGAAGCATTACAGAAGAGAGTGAAGCGGCAGATCGATGTCCAGGAGTCAAAGATAGCCGCGGGAGAACTGGAGCCCCCAAAATCGAACAAAGGGAATCAGTCGAGCAAGCCTTTCGACGACCGTAAGTCAAAAGGCAAACATGAAGGTAGTCGGGACCGAGGTCGCTCTGGTCGGGGGGATGATAGACGTCCTCCAAGGAAGGATAAGAAGGAAGATCTCGACATCCCTCTCAACTGCTCCATGGCGGAAGTGCTGACAGTCATGGAACAACAAGGTATCTCCAGATACCCCCCGAAGAAAGATGGAGAATTCTTGGGGTCCCGCACAGATCGCTATTGTCGGTTTCACCGCGCAAATGGCCATGACACTAATCACTGTCGAGAGCTGAAAAAGGAGATTGAAAAGCTAATCCAGAAGGGAAAGCTCAAGGAGTTTGTTGGAGACAAACGATGCAGGTCCCGCTCTCGGTCCCGATCGCGGTCCCACTCCCGATCCCGCGATCGGTCCCCGAAGAAAAAGAGAACTGATCCAGAGTCATCCGGTGTTCACAAAGAAAGACGAGTCATCAATGTGATTCATGGAGGATTTGCCGCTGGAGGGGATACCTCATCCGCTCGAGAGGTTTACGCCTCTAGGATTCCTACTGCGGTGGTACTGGGTAAGAGGTCTCGATCTTGGACCTTGAAAGAAGAGATGATGATCTCCTTCTCGTCGGAAGATCTCATAGGTGTGGAGACCCCACACGACGATGCCTTAGTAGTAACTCTGGATGTAGACGGGTTCGAGATGAAGAGAATTCTGATTGACGGAGGAAGCTCCTCCGACATTCTATTCATGGACGCGTTGGAAGCCATGGGGAAGACGAAGAAAGATCTGAAGGAGGCAAACTTCCCGATGGTCGGGTTTCTCTGGCTCAACTTCCTACCCGTTGGGAGTAATCACCTTACCAGTAAAGTTTGGTAGCGGATGGAAGTCAGAAAGGAGGAACGTGGAATTTGTCGTGGTTGATTCTGCTGGGACCTACAACGCAATTATCGGGAGAACAACCATCAATCCACTAATGGCAGTTGCCTCGACTGTGCACCAGAAGATGAAGTTCCCGACCGACCACGGAGTCGGGGAGGTCAAAGGTGACCAGGTGGCTTCCCGAAAATGCTATGTTAATGCCACCCGGAGGAGGAGGCGAGAGGCCATGACTGTCCTCCAGACAGACACAGATCCCAGAGTCTGGACATTCCGTCCCCATAAAAGATCTGAAAGATACGTTGGGAGAAACCGTGGAAGCCTACGTGGATGATATGCTGGTGAAGTCCCGACAAACTAAGGATCACGTGCACAACCTCACCATGGCATTTGAACGGATAAAGCTCCGTCAAGTTCGCTTGAACCCGACAAAGTACGCCTTTAAAGTCCATTCAGGGAGGTGTTTGGGCTCCAAGATGAACCGAAGAAGAATTGAAGTAAACCCAGAGAAATTGAGGGCAATCAAGGAAATGCAGTCTCCGATAAACCATCGGAAGATGCACTTCCTGGAAAAGGCTTCTCGTATGGTGAACTTGGGCTATTACTGGCCCACGATGAGCAAAGAAGCAATGGCGTTGGTCCGATCATGCGACGCGTGCCAGAGGTACGCCCCGAGTATTGTGGCCCCAGCTACCTGCCTGACATCCATCAAGAGCGCTGGGCCCTTCGCGCAGTGGGGCATCGACTTGGTGGGACCTCTTCCACAAGCACAAGGACAATGTAAGTATTTACTTGTAGCTATCAATTATCTTTCAAAATGGATAGAGGCGAAGGCATTAGCCAGAACAACGGGGAATCAGATCGTCAAATTCCTCCGAACCCACATCGTGTCCAAATGTAGGATTCCTAAGGTGATGACCAGCGACAATGGCCCACCGTTTAACGACTCTCAAGTGAGAAAGTATCTGGAAGACCTCGATGGCAGAACGATGAAACATTCTCAGTGACGAACACTCGAAGAAACACCATGCTTGAAGAAAGTCGCCTTAAGTGGTGCTCAATAAAGTCGCCTTAAGTGGTGCCCAATAAGGTCGCCTTAGATGGTGCCCGATGTAAAATCGCCTTAAGTGGTGTATGCTATTTATCGTTTAATTCGATGTAAACCTATTTTATGCCAATAAATAAAGAGGTTGCTTCCGAACAAGGGTTGTCCTTAGATTTATGTCAAGTGTAAAAGTCGCCTTCAGTGGTGCATGAGGAAAGTCGCCTTCAGTGGTGCACGGTGAAAGTTGCCTTCAGTGGTGCACGATGAAAGTCGCCTTTAGTGGTGCACGAGGAAAGTCGCCTTCAGTGGTGCACGGTGAAAATCGCCTTCAGTGGTGCATGAGGAAAGTCGCCTTCAGTGGTGCACGGTGAAAGTCGCCTTCAGTGGTGCACGATGAAAGTCGCCTTTAGTGGTGCACGAGGAAAGTCGCCTTCAGTGGTGCACGGTGAAAATCGCCTTCAGTGGTGCACGATGAAAGTCGCCTTCAGTGGTGCACGATGAAAGTCGCCTTCAGTGGTGCATGAGGAAAGTCGCCTTCACTGGTACACGAGGAAAGTCGCCTTCAGTGGTGCACGATGAAAGTCGCCTTCAGTGGTGCACGGTGAAAGTCGCCTTCAGTGGTGCACGATGAAAGTCGCCTTCAGTGGTGCATGAGGAAAGTCGCCTTCACTGGCGCACGATGAAAGTCGCCTTTAGTGGTGCACGATTCTTAAATTTATCCTAAGTAACTATTAAAGTCGTCTTAAGTGATGCATTCGATATTAAGTCGCCTTAAGTGGTGCAAGTTATTAGATCGTCGGAAGGACATCAGAAGAAATTCGTAAGTATCGAAGTTTCGACTGCCAAGCACTAAGTCGTCTTAAGTGATGCACTCAAGGTTAAGTCGCCTTAGGTGGTGCACGTTGTTAAATAGTCAGAAAAGACGAAAGACAACAAAAAAGATCGGAGTTAAAGGAGTCTAATATTGATAAAGGGCTCGAAGGCCCGACGACGAAGCAAGAGAAGAAAATACAAGGACTCTGAAAGATAAAAGCATTCAAGCTTGGTCCTTGTCAGCAGCAGCAGAGGGGTCCGCAGGATTGGCTTCGGGAGGATTGGCTATCGGGGCGTCTGCACTTGGAAGCTCGGAAGCATCCTCGACAACTACCGGAGTACTCCCCCCATCACTCTCCTCGGAAAGAGCGAAGTACTTCTTCGCAAAGGGAGCGAGGGAAGGAGACTTGTCAAAATTGATGGCGTCCCCGTACTCCAGGTGGAGCTCCTCAACGGCGTTGAAGAGAGTGTTCTCCACCTCCGCGCTGAAGAACTTCAGGGCGTCAGCCTGGAAGACCTCCGACCTTCGATAGTCCTCCCGACCCTTGGCCTCCGCTTCGGCCAGCCGCGCCGGGAACCCCGCAATCAGCTCCTCCAGAGCCTTCTTCTCGAGGACCAGCTGGTCCTCGGCGGCCTTCTTCTCCTGGGTCAGCCGATCCACGACCTCCCCCCGCTCTTGCCGCTCCTGCCTCAGGAGCCCCTCGAAGTCCGCGATCTGCTGCTGAAGACCCCGAATCTTCTCATTGAGGGCAGCCAGCTCCTTGGCCAGCTTCCCCCGCGAAGACTGGGAAGCCTGGAGATCCGCCTGAAGCTGCTCACGGACTCCGCGGTCCCGCTCCCGGGCCTCATCGTAGGCAATGACATACCCGATGAGGCGGTTGTAATCCCCGAGCTCCTTTAGTCAAAAGGAAAAATTGTTAGAAGGACAAAAGACTCGATTTATTGATCAATAAGGAAAAAGTGAAGTTTCACCTCGATGCGGCGCACAGCCATATCCCTGACGTCCCGCTCCATATGCGTCCGATTGAGGTAAATCGGATGTCGCATAGAAGGCAGGATGGAACCCGCCAGAAGATGCAGGGCCAGCTCTTGGTCCTGTTCCCCTTGTGTGAGCGGGACTCCATGAAGCGTCTGGATCGGAGCCCAAGGGGCATTGGCCTGCGAAGGGTTGAAGGGCCTATAGAAGTCCCTGTCGAGAGCCATGGGAGAGATGGGACGGGGAAGAGAAGGGCACATCTCCGTCTCAGCCCAGACAGGAGAGGGAGAAAAGTCATGGATGGGAGAGAGCTCCCGCTGCTGTGGAGAAGACGAGGGAAGCGGCCCCTGAAGGGTTGGTTTCAAGGGGGATTGCCCCGCCTTCCGACGCTGCTGAGGGGGATCAACCCCGCCGGTCTCCTCGGAGGAGTCCAGGGTCTCCACCTGGCGAAACTGTTCACCAGATGGTGCCTTCTCTCCAACTGAGGGAGGCACCCCCGCTGAAGGCGGTGCATCTGTAGAAGCTGCAGCCCCCGAGGAAGCTCCCGAGCGACCTGCACCTGGAGGATGAAGAGCTTCAGATAGGTAGTCAGGAAGTTCATCGGGATTCTTACACCAAATGATACGTCGGGAGACGTATTGATCCTTCCCGCGGAAGTGATAGTAGCCCGCCTTCAAGACCCGGGGAGTTTCACCTCGAAGGATCCTCTTAACATCAGCAATTCGGCCCTCCTTGGTCGAGGAAATCAAGTCCGACGGAACCATCCTTTTATATGATTTAATAGCGAGTCGGAGTTGTTTACCTTCTTCAGCATTCTGGACCTCGAAGAGTTGGTCCAGATCCACCCGCGGTCGCTTGGGTTGCTCCGTTGAAGGAGACCCCGACCTGGCAGCAGCAGCCTTCTTGGCAGACTTCCTCTTCCGCGAGGGGCGGACAGCATCGGTCTCCCCCTGCTTAAGGAGGAAATCGGTCAGCACAGACACCTTCTTGGCTGCAAACAATAAACGAAGAAAAAGTTAGAGATTTTACCCAAGGGACCATGCTAGAAGGGCCGTCGAAGAGCTGCCCCCCAGAGACAATACTGAGGAGTCGGACCCCAGTATGCACCAGGTCCCGCTCCACCAGAGAGTTAATATTGAGAGGAGTGTAGGACTCCCCCCAACGATAAAGCTGGATCAATTGAAGGGTCTCGAAGTCCTCATCAGCATAGGAGTGGAAAGCAGGCGGAGGGTCTGCTGCCACCTCCCACCGAGGCCAAGGGATAGAAGAATGTTGGATGAAGAAGTAGCTCCTCTTCCAGCTACTGTTGTCAGACCCCGTATCAATCAAGAGTCCCCGACCCTTGACCACCTTCCAGGTGTCGCTGGTCCAACCGTGCCGGGCAAGCTGCTGCTTACTCCATTTGGGCATCCGAGGGTAGAAGGCGCAAACCCCCGCCTCGTTGCATTTCAGCCCATAAAAAGTCCGGAAAAGCTGGAGGCTGTAGACCCACTTCTGTCGGAGACAGAGGACTTGAAAGGCGTTCCAAATGCGGATGGCATGAGGAGAGAAGGTAGTAGGGTGTGTTTGGTAATGTTGGCACAGTTCGACCAGGTTACCGCAGAAGGGGAACCTGATCCCCGCTAATATTTGTCCCGTAGAGACAAATACCTCCCCTTTCTGGGGACGAGTAACCTCAGGGTCACTCGAGGGACGATGCCGATCATACGGGAAGCGAGGTTCCCAGGTGAGGGTGATGCAACCCTCTCGGAGAGCTGCATCGTAAGCAGTGGTGGAAATTTCATTCGGAGCATAGTCAAATTTAAAAGGTTTTCTCCCCTCGGAGCTGGAACCGCTGTCTGAAAAGCAACCAGGGCAAGAAAATACAGTGGGATTCTGGAAGAAATTAAAAAGGAAAAGACGAACGAGCAACGAAGAGTGTTTCCTTACCAGACATGGTGGAGTAGAGGTTGAAGGAGATGAACGAAGTGTCGCCGGAAAGATGATCGGAGAAGATTCCAAGGATCTTCGAAAGCACAGAGCTGGGAATTGCAGAAGAATCGCAGAGAGCTTTTGAGAATTCGAAGACGGTAAAAGTTAAATTGTGACTGTGGCTAGGGTTTTATAGTCGAAGAAGACAGTTGAAAGGACACTTCGATCCGAGTCGTCAAATTCGAAAGGTCTTAATCTGAACCGTCGAGATGAAACGGGCAGAAGGACAACGGGCGTAATGATGAAACGGCCTGAAAAGCACTTTTCAGAAAAGGACAGGCGCGAAAAATCAGGCACGTGGGTCGAAAACGTCACTCCATCATCTGCTGCATTTAATGCACTAGAAAACCGAAGAGACCCTTGGGATATAGCAGTTATCCATAAAACACTGAGGAAACGTAGAGGAGAAGACTGATAACTTTAAGTAACTGAACTAAGGAGTCGATCCCCGACTCTAGTATTGGAAAAATCGGGAGTTGGAAGACACGACGAACTAAAAGTCCCTCATGTCTTGGGGGCAAATGATGGGTCCGATTATAGCCGTCAGGCCCTTTAACGGCGAGGAAACGGCAAACAGGCCCACCAGGCCCAGAGCAAAGGTCACGATGACCTAGGAGAAGGGTCCCGATGAAGGGAGTCCCGACGAAGTAGGGTCCCGACAAGAGTCGGTCCCGACAGTGGAGCTAGGAGCTCCCGATAAGAAGCCTTTAAGAAGGCCCCGATGACGAATCCCTGAGAATGATTGGCCCTGTCACGATGACGAGGGGCCCCGAGCGGTGATACAACGAGATAACTCTGGAGTCCCCGACGGAAGTCGGGACTCGTTATCAGAGGATAAAGCCAAGATATGCGGGGCGTGGCCGAGATATACGGAACGTGGTTAAGATACACGGATCGTGGCCGAGATACGCGGGGCATGGCTAAGATACGTGAGATCGTGTACGAGATAAGCGGGATACGGGCTAACCACCCCCCAACGGTTCACCAGGTACCTGAGGCACCTCTTTGCCTATAAAAGGGCAGGAGGTCACCTCAGATGACTTACGTTGAAATTGAATACTTTTGATATATGTTGCTTGCCAGTCAGACGAGGTACTCATTTAAGCATCGGAGAGGGATTCTGGGTCACCGCCCGGTCTATCCCCTCTTGCAGGATTGCGTGGAGCAAAGGAGCCAGGATTGCCGTCAAGATCCGTGCCGGAGTTCCACCGTGATCCAACAAACACCTCTTTTCACTCAACCATCGGGATGACACCATTCGAAGACTCATATGGATTCAGCCCAGTCATTCAAGTGTCGTACTTTCCAAGAGTCTCAAAGGCACAAAACCGTATGAAGCAAGTGGCAAACCGAAAGCGATTGGACCGGAACTTTGAGGTTGGATATGGGTCTTCCACAAGCTACACCCTTATGCCCAACACTCGAAGTGGAATCAAGGTGTGCTAAAGCTACAGCATTGTTACTTTGGTCCTTTCAAGGTCTTGGAAAATGTAGGTCTCGTGGCGTATCGATTGGATCTTCCCGACGCGCTGCTCATTCACCCGACTATACATGTATCACAACTGAAGCTAGCTCGGGGCATGCCACGCCACTACCCAAAGAGTTCACATGCACCACAGGTCATGTTCCATGCTCGGTTCTTGCTCGGAAGATGGTTCGTCACAATAACAAGGTCGTAACGAATTTCTTAATCCAATGGGATGGTCGAACCAAAAAGAAGGCAACATGGGAGTTCAACGATGACTTGAATTGGAAGTTTCTGGACTTCGACCTTGAGGACAAGATCGGTTCCTAAGGGGGATGGAATGTTGCGGGCCAGAAATTGAAGTGGCCTTGCGGCAGCCTTTTCTATGGACTTGGGCCATACTAAATAATACTTTAGCCCATTAGATTATTATATGTAATAGTTGCTGAACTAATGGACAACAAAATGATATTTTGAAAAACAACTTGTCTCTTCTGTTTCTTCTTCTCCCCCGACATCTCTGTACGGCTTTCTCCTTTGAACCGTACCAAATGTTGCAACAATAACGATTCGGTCGCCGCCGAAGAGCTGAGATGAGGCAAACGACAGAATTGAGGCGGAGGATGGGAAACAACGATTGCCGATCTTCGTTGAGGAAATGAGTTAGTGATTTAGGGTTAGTACTGTCGGACCTAAAATCTGACCTAAGGCGATTTACGTTTTGAAAAACGTGTATTTTTTAAATGAGTCGCCACTAATTAATGAAGGCTAACTAGAATCCTAAATTAGCTAAGCGAATAACGAATTAAACATCTAGGTATAAAATCGATCCACGATCAGAAATTCGAGTTCGGGGGTTCTGTTACGAATTAAAAATATAATTTTTAACCACGTCCTTTCGGTACTCAATTCACTTAATTTGCCAATTTTATTCTTTAATCAATTATAAATCGATTCTAAGTATAAACAAAAATGACATCTAAAAGTACTAATAATTATCATATATCTAAATCAAAATACAATCTAACACGTTAAATAAATATAATAAACCTTTTATTATTTGGCCTAAACCAATTGAATCTAAACTATTTGAATTAGGTATAATATAATATATGTGCTATAAAATGGGAAACAAACGACAATGCAACATGTGATTAATTTAGTCAATATTAAACTAAAAATACAAAAAAAAAAAAAAAACATAATAATAAACAAACAAAACAAAACACAACACAACAAACAAATAATAAAATAAAATTAAATGAAGAAAAAAAAAGGAAAAAAGAAAATACATGCGTGAATCTCAATCAGCAGCAGGAGCTACGACGCCATGGAGGAAAGGTCTCCGACGGCCTGGCGCGGCGGAGGGACATGGTGGAGCTGGTCCACGGCGGACCGAGCAGGGGTCAGCTGAGAGAGCAGATGCTCCGGCGATGCAAAGAGATCCGGTGGTCTTGGATCGCAGGACGACTGTGCCGAGCGGAGCTTCGCTGGTGGTAGGTTGGGCAAAGTTCCGGTGGATCGGGGATGGCGCACCTAGAAGGAGAACGACGACGATGGAAGCAGCGGGGATAGCGCAGGGACAACGAGCTCCGGCAGCAGCGAATGGGACACGACACCGGCAACAGCGCAGAGCGAACAGGGTGGCGCGGTGGTGACCGGACGAACGTAATGGCTCCGGTGGCTAATGGCGGCTCCGATGGTCAAGGATTCCGGCGAGCAAGAGAGAGAGAGAGAGAGAGAGAGAGAGAGGGTCTGGGACGCCGGTCGGCGAGAGTGGAGCTGGTGGCGAGGCGCAGGGAGCGGGCAGCGGTGGTCCGGCCACCAGCGGGGCTGAATAGACGGGAGGAAGACTACCAGAAGAAGAAGAAAAAAAAAACTATTTAACTAGAAGACAAATCTGCACGGGTTACGAGATCTGATGTATTATTATTGATGTGGTGTCTTTTTTACATGTAAAATGACTTTATTTATAGCTAAGCTAGGACCCATAAATAGGAAAATAAAATCTGAAAAATATATGCATTTAATATTTCGAAAATATACATATATATTTATGTATTTCACCATAAATACACATAATATATTTTCTAAATATTTTACAATAAATAATGCATATACACTATCATATTTTAAGCCAGTTCTATCTTTTGAAACTCCGAGACCTGCCATATTTTAAATACTTCCTTTTTTTTAACGCGTCACATATGACATTTAGAACGTGCTACGCGCGGACCAAAATTAGGCGTTTACAAATACTGAGAGGAGAGGAGATGAGGCATATCAATCACCGCTAATCTTTGCAAAAGCATCGATTCATCTGTACTGGGAATTTTTAGGTTTAGTAGTAAACCTAAGACTTGGGTCAAGCTATGTATAATTGGGCCATTCATCAAGATTTTGCATTCAAAGGTTTCTCAGTTTCACTTGGGCTTCGATTTAATTTTTATTTTAATTTAATTATCAGCTTACAGTAGCGACGGGCTTTAAGCCCGTCGCTAAATGCACAAAACAACACCGACGATGCTTTTATCTTGTCGCTAATTAGCGAGAGTTATTCACGCATGTCGCTAACAATCTATCATTAATATTATTTTTTTAGTAGTGGATTATTAATTCATAAATGCAGAAAATATAATATGCATATATAAAATATATACTTGCACAAATCAGACTTTGCAATATATTTGGATACAATTTAGAATATGTAATTTTGGTTGCATAATTAGAGAATATTAATATTTCAAATATTGTTTTTGGCAACAATTAAGTTTTCTAATTAGCAACACCGGACCCACACGGGGTACTTTAATTACTATTCAAAATTTATGTGATGGCCAAAATACTATGCACTACGACTATTTGGTCATTGTTAAGCACAATTGTCCAAACACCAATTTATTTATCAATGGTTAGTTTTGTTTGACTGTTTTTTTTGGACAATATGCATTTTTTTGGTACTTGGTCACTGGCCTTCACAATTTCAGATATATGATCCTATAAATAGTTTGAACAAGAAGAAGGCACTCCCGGTGGCCTTTCCAAGGCCCAAATTCTTATAAAGAATACCATCATTTTGGTTTCGAATCTAACGTTCGTGGGTGCATGTTTTGTTCTATGGCTATAGATGTCGTAATTGCCTAATATCATGGATATATATGTTTTTGTTTTTGCCAAGTATATATGGTATCTGAACTTTTAATTTTGTCGAATCAACTCAACCGGTGCAACATCTTATTTTTAGATGCTGCTGTTAGATATTAAGCTTGTAATTAAATAAATAATAAAAATAGTAAAACCACCTAGCTAAGAAAGGAAGTTGGCAACATTACTTAGTAACAAGGATGGTGAGTTGACGTCATTGACACTTTTCAATAAGTGATATGAACTCATGCTATTAGGGCGGTTAGTTAAGTCTATAAATAAATGCCTTAGGTTGCATGTAAGTTTATACACAGAAAAATAATAGAGATGTAGCTAATAGAGCTAAGAGAGTTAGGCAACATCCAGAAATGCAGCTACATTCAGCAACATACAGAAACATTTAGTTGTAATCAGCCAATTAACCCAAAAAAAAAAAAAAACTGAAAAACATACTTGAAATGATGAAATTGCCCTTACCTTCTCTCCCACTCCCGTGTCATGCTTCTGTGTATTGATGGTTTCCGATGTAATCGCTAGCCCCGTTAACAGCCAATGGACGGCGAGTAGGTCCAGTGGGCCTCGTGAAAAGCCTAGAAGGCCCAGAGGCCCAGCACGAAGGGTCCCGACTTTAGCGGTCCCGATGTATGAGCTGAATGCTCCCGATGAGAAGCCTCTGAGTAGGCCCCGATATGCCTTAGTAAAGGCCCCGATAATAAAGCCCCGCAGAGGCTGGACCTGTCCCGTAGAGACTGAAGGTCCTGGGTGGTGACTGATGGGCCCCGGCGAAGGCCGTTAGGCCCCTTAACGATTAGCAAACGGCGATTAGACCCGTTGGGCTAGGAGCTGGGCTGCTGGAAGGATAAGGGCTCCGACGGAAGGAGGTCCCGACATTGAATAGCCCCGAGCAAGTATGGCTCCGATAGGGGAGAGCCCCGAAGACATCGGACCTGGACGTAGTCGGTCCCGATGTGGGAGTTGACACCACTCCCCGACACCGAATCCTCAATGATGTAACTTGGGAGTCTCCGATAATGATCGAGACTCGCCAGTAAGAGCACAATCCCGGAAATCTCGCCACGATTACAGTAGTGGTATAATGGGCGAGATATATGGGATACGAATAACTGTGCAAGATACGTGGCAAGATATACGGCGAGATACGTGGGATAGTGGATCACAATCCAACTGCCCAATCAGGTAACTGGGATAGCCTTTCCTCTATAAAAGGAGGGAAGTTATTCCAGATTAGGGTTACGCTTTATACATACACAAATATTGCTTTCTTGCTCTGTGGCCGCCGTACTTACGTTAATCATCGGAGAGGGATTCTGGGCCACTGCCCTCTATTCCCCTTCTGCAGGATTGCGAGAAGCTAAGGAATCCGTCACCGTAACCGGAGCTCCTGCCGTGATCCAACATTGGCGCCGTCTGTGGGAACGCAACAAAAAGCCAAAAAGTAAGTTTGCTTCCCTCTGATTTCATTCCATGGCTGGCAACAGATCGCAACGTTCAGGCAAGCAAGTACCGGCCACCAGCAATCCCCCTGAGGATGTTGCCCAGCATCAGGATCTGGGAGATGAGGGTGACAGCACTCGCCGGAACGAAGCACCTTCCCAGAATCCGGAGCTAGCCAGGGTAGTGGCAGAGGCCATGCCCCTATTCATGGAGGCCATGGAGGCCCTCCTAGACCGAAGAGAAGCTGCTAGAAGGCAGGCAGATCTCCCGCCGCTCCCTCCGCGGCGAGACGCCCCCAGAAGACAGGTGGACGACAACCTGCCGCCACCCCCTCCGTTGAGGGAACAACCCATTCCCCCTCATCCAGCACCGGCGGAGAATTTTGTGGTCGATGGACCAGGGCCAGTACAACAAAGGACTATTCCCCTGAATGGTCCCCTCACTGCCGACCAGGTAGTAAAGATCGTGGGTATCTGCATGGGAGATCAGAAGCCCATGATGTCGGAATTGGGGAGTCAGGAGACCCATCCTTTCGTTCCCAGGTTGATCCATACCTTGGCCCCTCCAGGCTTGGGTATCCCGAAGATAGACGAGTACGATGGGGTCGCGGACCCGGTTCGCCATGTGCAGAAGCACCTAACAGCGTGCATGGGCAGGACCCCTGATGAGGATGTTATCTGTGCGTTGTTCCCGAGCACCTTGGGAGAGAAGGCGATGACATGGTTTTACAGTCTGCCCACCGGATGTATAACCTGTTGGAAGGACATGCATCAGCGATTCATCGCCCAGTACCAAGGGCGTCGACGGCTGCTGAAGAGTGTTCGGACCCTGCATGAGGTGGTTCAGAGGCCTGACGAATCGCTGGCCCAATACTACCAGCGTTACACTGCTGGTATGACCGAGCTAGA
This sequence comes from Clarkia xantiana subsp. parviflora, assembly GCA_036873135.1. Classification (NCBI taxonomy): domain Eukaryota; kingdom Viridiplantae; phylum Streptophyta; class Magnoliopsida; order Myrtales; family Onagraceae; genus Clarkia; species Clarkia xantiana. The sequence goes on along the minus strand of JAPTYO010000010.1, from coordinate 36,154,615 downwards.
TGAGGAGATATCGGAGGGCGAGGCCATCCGCACCTTCATAAAAAACCTCAATCCCCCCTACGGCTCCGACTTACTTCACAGTGTCGCAGCCAAAAAAGTCTGGAACATGGAGGCACTCCAGGCGAGAGTAAAACAGCAAATCGACGTCCAAGAGTCGAAGATCGTTGCCGGAGAATTGGCTCCTCCTAAGGGGCACGAAGGAAAGCAGTTGTTCAAACCATTGGACAACCGACACAGGAAGGATGGCTCCGAGGGTAGTCGGAGTCGTGGACGCTCCGATCGGAGGGAGGATAGGCGTCCGACCAAGAGGGACAATCAGAGGGAGGAGTTTACCCCCCTCAACAGGCCTTTAAAAGAGGTCTTGGCGGTAATGGAGAAGCAAGGCCTCGCTCGTTTCCCCAAGAAGAAGGAAGGAGAAAAGTTGGGCTCCCGCACCGACCGTTACTGCCGATTCCATCGGGCCTCCGGTCACGACACTGACCAGTGTCGGGAGCTGAAGAAGGAAATAGAAAAGCTTATCCAGAGGGGTAAGCTGAAGGAGTTCGTGGGAGACTCGCGCTGCAAGCCCCGCTCACGATCTCGGTCAAGGTCTAAATCTCGATCGAGGTCCCCCAGGAAGAGGAGGTCCGACGCAGAGCCTTCGGAGGGCCCATCCGGGTCCAGACAGAAGAGGATTATTAATGTGATCCATGGAGGGTTCGCTGCAGGAGGAGACACATCGTCTTCTCGGGAGCGTTATGCCAACCAAGTGCCAGTCGCAGTGGTTCTGGGAAAGAGGTCACGGTCGTGGACCCCGAAGGAGAAGATGGAGATCACCTTCTCGGCGAAGGATCTAGAGGGAGTAGAGATCCCCCACGAGGATGCCCTAGTAGTAACACTGGATGTAGGAGGATTCGAAGTGAAGAGGATCCTCATTGATGGAGGAAGCTCCTCCGACATCCTCTTCTCCGACGCCCTGGAGCAGATGGGGAAGAAGAAGAAAGATTTGCGGGAGGTCAATTTTCCGATGGTAGGTTTTTGCGGCACAACCTCTTATCCATTGGGGGTTATTACGCTGCCTGTATGGTTCGGCAGTGGCTGGAAGATGGAGAAGAGAGATGTGGAGTTCGTGGTGGTCGAATCCACAGGGACGTACAATGCGATCATTGGAAGAACCACTATCAACCCACTGATGGCAGTAGCCTCGACTGTCCATCAGAAACTGAAGTTCCCGACTGAGAATGGGGTCGGCGAAGTGAAAGGCGACCAGGTGGCGTCGAGACGATGCTATGTCAACGCCACGAGAAGATCGAGGAAGGAGGCTATGTCGGTTCTCCAAACAGACGCTGACCCTCGAGAAGAGTTTGGGCGTCCCGCCCCCATGGAGGACCTGAAAGAAGTCGAGATAGATGGACCCGAGAGGAGGGTAAAGATCGGATCCGCCCTATCCGAGGAAAGAGCTCAGGAGTTGATCGCCCTATTGAAAGAGTTCAAGGAATTATTTGCCTGGTCTCCGAGCGATATGCCAGGAATCAGTCGGGACGTGATCGAGCATGAACTGAACATCGACCCCACGGTCAAGCCGATCACACAGAAGAGACGCCCGATGGGAACAGACAAGAGGATTGCAATCCAGCAGGAGGTTGGCAGACTACTCGACGCTGGATTCATCAGGGAGATCCGATTCCAAACCTGGGTAGCCAACCCAGTACTAGTGAGGAAGAGCAACGGGAAGTGGCGAATGTGTGTCGACTTCCGTGATTTAAACAAGGCCTGCCCGAAGGACTGTTATCCACTCCCTCGGATCGACCAACTGGTGGACGCTACATCGGGGCATGAGCTGTTAAGCTTTATGGATGCTTATTCCGGTTATAACCAGATCAAGATGGCGAAAAAGGATGCCCCACATACCGCCTTTTACGCCGATAGTGAAGTCTTCCAATATGACGTCATGCCTTTCGGCCTGGTGAATGCGGGGGCGACATACCAGAGAATGGTGAACAAGCTATTCGGGGACATGATTGGGAGTACCATGGAAGCCTATGTAGATGACATGCTAGTGAAGTCCCGACGAGCATCAGACCACGTGGGCAACTTGGCAATGGCCTTCGAGAGGATGAAGCTCCACCAGGTCCGCCTGAATCCAGCCAAATGTGCTTTCGGAGTCCACTCCGGGAAGTTCCTAGGCTTCATGGTGAGCCAGAGGGGGATCGAGGTGAATCCCGAGAAACTAAGGGCGATAGAAGAGATGCAGTCCCCGACCAACCATAGGGAGGTGCAAGTGTTGAACGGTCGGCTGGCTTCGATGAATCGCTTCTTATCCAAGGCCAGCGACCGGTCGATGCCATTTTTCAATGTGTTAAGAGCCAACCGACAGTTCGAATGGACTACTGAATGTGAGGCGGCGTTCCAAGCACTCAAACAACATCTCCGCGACCTCCCACCACTTGCGAAGCCGGCTCCAGGCGAGCCACTCTATCTTTATTTGGCTATTTCTTCGTTTGCAATAAGCTCTGTTCTAGTTAAAGCTGTCGAGGGCAGTCAGATTCCTGTCTATTATGTAAGCAAGGCGTTTGCCAAGAGTGAAATGAATTATCCTCCGATTGAGAAGTACCTCTTTGCGTTGATTATTACCGCTCGAAAGTTACGGCCCTACTTCCATGCGCATGAAATTACGGTGCTAACTGACCAGCCATTGAAACACTTCTTGAACCGGCCCGACGCGTCGGGGAGACTAGTAAAGTGGGCCGTGGAACTTAGTGAGTTTCGAATTCATTTCGCTCCGAGAACAGCTATCAAAGGGCAGGCATTGGCCGACTTTATAGTTGAATCTACTATTCCTGATCCTGAAGCAACGGAAACAGTAGAGGGGGCAACCGGGAATACTGAAGAGACCCCGGCGGCAGGGCAGTCGGAACAGCCAAATAAAGAGAACACCTGGGAGTTGTACACGGATGGCTCCTCAAGCTCGGACGGATCGGGTGCGGGGTTCGTATTGATTCCGCCAGGCGGGGCGGAGCCACTTCGATATGCATTGGCCCTAACATTTAGAGCCACCAATAACGAAGCGGAATATGAGGCTCTCATAACGGGGCTGAAAATCGCAAAGGGCACCGGAATTAAACATTTGAAGGTGAAGTGTGATGCTAGCCTGATTGTAAATCAGGTTCGCGGGCAGTATGGAGCAAAGAATCCGGTCATGAAGAAATATCTTCAAGAAGCTAGGACCTTGAAGGAAAGCTTCAAAAGCTTTGATATCGAGGCGATTCCCAGGGAAGAGAATGTGGAGGCTGATGCCTTGAGCAAATATGCCTTGGGGGCACCTTTGGAAGAGAGTCGGAAGGTACACTTCTTGGAGAAGGTGATTCTATCGACCACCGATCCGTTGGAGGTGTGCGCTATCGGGACAGGGGCAGAGAAGGAATCCACTTGGATGACCCCGATAATTGTGTACTTAACGACGGGGGCACTTCCTGAAGATAAAGTGGCAGCGGAGCGACTGCGACGAATGTCAATTAATTACGCGATGGTGGACAACCAGTTATACAAAAAGGGTCTGCTTTCGACGCCCTTCTTGAAATGCGTGGCCGAACCCGATACGACTCGGATTCTGAGAGAATTGCATGAAGGAGTCGCAGCCTGTCACGAAGGCGCTCGATCTATCCTGAGGAAGGTGTTGAACTTGGGATATTATTGGCCTACGATGAATAAGGAAGCAACGGCGCTTGTTCGATCCTGTGACGCGTGTCAAAGATATGCCTCGAATATCACAGCTCCCGCCGCTGATTTGATGCCCATCGGGAGTGCTTGGCCCTTCGCACAGTGGGGCATCGACCTGGTGGGACCCCTTCCGAAAGCAAAGAGCCAGTGCACACATCTGCTGGTCGCGATCGACTACTTCTCGAAGTGGATCGAGGCTAAGCCGCTAGCCAAAACAACAGCAGGACATATCATTAAGTTCCTTCAGACCCGAATTTTGTCGAGATATGGGGTGCCGAAGGTGATCATCAGTGACAATGGTCCTCCGTTTAATGGGGCCCAGTTGGAGAGGTTCCTAGACGAGTTCGGTATCGAGCATCGAACAGCATCCGTCCACCACGCTCAGACCAATGGGCAGGTAGAGGCGGCCAACAAAATCGTGATGGAGGGCTTGAAGAAAAGGGTCTACGCTTTGGATGGAAAATGGCTGGACGAACTGGAGAACGTGTTGTGGGCGGTCCGAACGACACCCAAGCGGTCAACAGGTGAAACCCCGTTCGCACTTGTTTACGGAACAGAGGCGGTCGCTCCCGTGGAAATCGCGGTGGCGTCCCATCGAACCAGCAGCTATGAGCCCTCGACGAGTCCAGGAAGAGCCAGAATAGGACCTTTGACGAATGACGAAACAAGGCGCCTGGAGTTGTCCCTGCTAGAGGAAAAACGGCTGGAGGCCGACATAGCGCAAGCTCGGATGCGTTTGGCGACGGCCAGGTACTACAATCGGAAGGTCAAGTCACGACAGTTCTACACAGGAGAACTGGTCCTACGACGGAACGAATTCGCCCTACAAGATCGGATCAACAAGATGTCCCCGAAATGGGAAGGGCCTTACAAGATCGTAGGCATGCCGGCCCCGAACGCTTACAAGTTAGAAGATCCCGACGGCAAGGTTTTAAGAAACACCTTTAGCGGCGAACATCTGAAGAAGTGCCATGTTTGACGAATAAGTCGCCCGTGGAGGCGCGAAGATGTAATTAAGTCGCCCTGAGTGGTGCATGCTATGTTAAAGACATCAATCAATAAAGAAGTTACTTCTGATCAAAGTATTCCTGAGTTGTTCTCGATACATTTAAAAAGCGTCATTGGACGTCCGAAAATCCTTAAGTTTTTAAGGTCCGATTAAAAAGCGTCATTGGACGTCCGAAAATCCTTAAGTTTTTAAGGTCCGATTAAAAAGCGTCATTGGACGTCCGAAAATCCTTAAGTTTTTAAGGTTCGATTAAAAAGCGTCATTGGACGTCCGAAAATCCTTAAGTTTTTAAGGTCCGATTAAAAAGCGTCATTGGACGCCCGAAAATCCTTAAGTTTTTAAGGTCCGATTAAAAAGCGTCATTGGACGTCCGAAAATCCTTAAGTTTTTAAGGTCCGATTAAAAAGCGTCATTGGACGTCCGAAAATCCTTAAGTTTTTAAGGTCCGATTAAAAAGCGTCATTGGACGTCCGAAAATCCTTAAGTTTTTAAGGTTCGATTAAAAAGCGTCATTGGACGTCCGAAAATCCTTAAGTTTTTAAGGTTCGATTAAAAAGCGTCGTTGGACGTCTGAAAGCCTTAAGGTCCTCAGGACCCGATAGAAGAGCCACGAAGAACATAATCGAAAAAGATAGTAATTAAAGGCTCGAAAGCCTAAGAGGTTCGATACAAAGGAGATAAATGAGGAAGGAGTATGAGGACTTAAGATCTAGCAAATTAAACTCGGTCCTCGGGCGCTGAATCTTCAGAAGGCTTTGGAGGGGCAGGCTCGGAGGGATCGGTAGGAGGCTCGTCGGCGTCTTCGGAGGAGCTCTCCGACGGGAGGCTGAGGTACGTCTCTGCGGCTAGGCCGAGAGTCTTGGACTTCCTCAAGTCGATAGAGTCCCCGTAAGTTTCATTAAGCTCTTCGACAATATCAAGGATGGCATTCTGCAAATCCTCCTGACAATGTCTTGCCGCGTCTGCTTTGAAGTCCTCCGAGCTCCGATATTCTTCAAGGGCCCGGACCTTCGCGTTTGTTATTTGGGCGGGATAATCCGCCCTCGCCTCCTCTAGCTCCGCAATGGCCCTCTGCTTCTCAAGCTTCAGCCGCTCAGCAGTTTCTTGCAACGCTGCCTTATCAAAGGCAGCCTGGCTCCGATCCGCCAGGGCAGCTTGTTGCTCCCGCTTAAGCGAGCTCTCAAGACTTAGAATCTGCCTGTGTTGGGATTGAGCCTCTTGAGCAAGCTTGGCCCTGACTTCCTCGGCTCGCTGCCTTTCCTCCTCAGCCTTTCGCCTAACCTCTTCGACCCGCTCTTCGGCTCGCTGCCTTTCCTCCTCAGCCTGTCGCCTAAGCTCTTCGACCCGCTCTTCGGCTCGCTTTTTGCCCTCCTCCGCTCGAAGCCTCGACGCCTCGGAGGCAGCTAAGTCCTCCTGAAGCTTGGTCAAGCTCTCGAGGTTGGAGTTGGCCCGTTCTCGCTCCAAAGCCTCCCGAAGAGACAAGATGTAGCCAAAACAGCGATCCTGGTCCGCCATTTCCTGAGGGCAAGGTATAGCTTAATATTTAAAAAGTCGGAGTACTCCCAGATGAATAAAAACAAAGTGTACTTACCTCTATCCGACGGATGGCCATCGCCCGGATATCCGCCTCGATGTCCTCCCCTTCCAGAGAGAGAGGGCGCCTCAGTGAAGGCGGGACCGAGCCCGACACCAAGTGCAAGGCCAGGTTCCTCTCCTGACACCCCCGATATAGAGGAATCCCCCGAAGGGACTCCACTGGTCTCCAAGGCTCGGCGCCCTGGTCCGAAGAAAAGGCTTGGTAGTAGTCTCCATCCAAGGGGAATGGAGGTACTACCAGGCGAACCCCTCCATCTCCTTCACTTACTTGGGCTTCAGGGGTCCCACCTCTAACTGGCGAAGATGGCGGAGCGGATGAAGATGGTGGCGTGACGGGAAGTGGAGACGTCTCCCTACCAGGTGACTTAGCAGGAGTCGACCTCGATTTTCCTTGGAGGGTCAGGTCTTCCTCCTCAGCACGATCATCGGAGGGGGAGTCCTCCAAGCTGGTCACCCGACCAAATTCACCACGGGCCTCTGTTGGGACATCTTCCACCACCGACTCCACTGCAGGCGCGGAGTCCGAGGCAGGTGCAGCAGGGGCGACGTCCGCGGAACCTGCAGCGGGGCGAATAAGTCGAGGAATTAATTTGATATCGGTATGCCAAATTAAACAACGCTCCATATATTTCTCTTTGCCGAAAAAGTCGTAACAACCCGCTTCGAGGACGTGTGGAATTTCCCCTCGAAGGATATTTTTGACATCCCTGACCCGTCCTTTCATGTCGGAGGCTTGAAGGTCTTGAGGTACCAACTCCCTATACCTTTTTATAGCACGAAAAACTTCCTTACCTTCCTTTTCGGAGCGGACGTTGAAGGCGGTCTTGACCACATCCACATTAGTCCGCCCCTCGGAGGTGGGGGCAGATACGGAAGCCTCGGAGGTCTTCGCCTTCTTCCGAGAGGGTCCCGATTGGGCAGAAGCCTTCTGATGGGAGGGCTTCTTCTTGCGCTTCAGGGAGTGGGAGGCATCGGTATCCTCCTGAAACAGACGGATGGTCAGCGATGTTCGAGGGGCTGTAAACAATGGAAACAAGAAATAATTAGAAGATTACCCAGAGAATTACATTGGAAACACCATCATGAACTTTCCCCCCAGCCTTGGGATCAATCAGCATAATCCCAATTTCAATCCGCTGCTGATCAGTGACAGAAGTGGCCTCGAAGGGTTGGTAACCCTCCTCCCAACGACGGGCCTGGATAAGCATCAGGGCCCTCTTGGTCTGCTCCGACCATGAACGGAAAGGCACGGGGGGATCAGCTTCCACGGTGGTCCTCGGCCACTCGATGGGACCAGGCTGGATGAAGAAGTATTGCTCCTTCCAGTTAGCATTATCGTTCCCCTTATCGGAGATGACGGCCCGTTCCTTGCAAATCTTCCAGGACACCTTCTTGTCCCAGCCCATCTCCCTATACTGCTCATCGGTCCCTTCGGGTTGGCGGGGGGAAAAGGAGCAGATTCCGTCCTTGTTGCAGGTCATCTTGTAAAGAACCCGCCAGAGCTCCAGGGAATAGCTCCAGTCCTCCTTATTGATATCACACCACACTTGGAAGGCAATCCATGTACGGATTGCATGTGGAGAGAAGGTCGTGGGGTACGTCTTATAGTGGTTGCACAGCTCCACCCAACTTGGGCAGAAAGGAAGTCGAATTCCTGCACGAATCTGCCCTGGGGAGATAAACACCTCGTCCCCTTTGGGGAGCGTAATCTGGGCCTCGCGAGAATTGAACTGCTCATAGGGGTAGCGGGCCCCGAAGGAGGATTCAAAGATGCCGCACTCCATACAGGCCCTATCGAAGCTAATAGGTGCAAGCGTGTTCTTGAGATACTTGAAGACGAAAGGTTGGCCAACAGTAGCAGATCCCTCGGCTGAAAATCGTCGAGGGAAGGAAGGAGGGGAAAATTGAAGCCTAAGAAAACCAAAGATGAAAGAGAAAAGAGCAATAAGGTGAAGAACCTTACCAGACATGGTGGTTGAAGTGATCGCGATCGGAAAATCTGGAAGCTGGAAACGCCGGTAAAACCCTGAAGTGATCGTGATCGGAAAATTTGGAAGCTGGAAACGCCGGGGAAACCTTGGAGTGATCGTGATCGGAAAATCTGGATGCTGAAAACGCCGATAAAACCTTGAAGTAAGAAGAATTAGGGTTCTTGGGATCGCAGAGAAGAAGAAGTAAGGGAAAAGTAAAACAAGGTCTGGATTTAGGGTTTTATAAGGGAAGGAAAAGGAAACTGAAGAGGCGGGCAATCTGAGCCACAGAATTCAAAACGATTCGATCGTGAGCGTCCAAGGGGGAAACGTGCCAATTCGACGAAGGCGAAACGGTTTCAATTTGAACCGTCAGGACGCATGGGACAGATAAGACAAGAGTAATGACGTACCGGGTGGTTGAAAAGCGCTTTTTCAGAAAGCAGGCATGCGAAACCCGAAACGTTCCTTCACCTCCTATCAGCATTTAATGCTGGTCTGATCAAGAAAACCCCTCGAATTCAAGCAGGATCCCAAAGGATCTTAAAGAGATCCAAGGCAAAGGCCTCCGACAGAAGTAGGGCAATGGCCTCCGACGTCTCAAACAAAGACCCCCGACTGGGATGTAGAAGAGTCCGATACTGAAAGACGCGACGCACTATAAGTCCCTCACGCCTTGGGGGCAAATGATGGGCCCCGGCGAAGGCCGTTAGGCCCCTTAACGATTAGCAAACGGCGATTAGACCCGTTGGGCTAGGAGCTGGGCTGCTGGAAGGATAAGGGCTCCGACGGAAGGAGGTCCCGACATTGAATAGCCCCGAGCAAGTATGGCTCCGATAGGGGAGAGCCCCGAAGACATCGGACCTGGACGTAGTCGGTCCCGATGTGGGAGTTGACACCACTCCCCGACACCGAATCCTCAATGATGTAACTTGGGAGTCTCCGATAATGATCGAGACTCGCCAGTAAGAGCACAATCCCGGAAATCTCGCCACGATTACAGTAGTGGTATAATGGGCGAGATATATGGGATACGAATAACTGTGCAAGATACGTGGCAAGATATACGGCGAGATACGTGGGATAGTGGATCACAATCCAACTGCCCAATCAGGTAAATGGGATAGCCTTTCCTCTATAAAAGGAGGGAAGTTATTCCAGATTAGGGTTACGCTTTATACATACACAAATATTGCTTGCTTGCTCTGTGGCCGCCGTACTTACGTTAATCATCGGAGAGGGATTCTGGGCCACTGCCCTCTATTCCCCTTCTGCAGGATTGCGAGGAGCTAAGGAATCCGTCACCGTAACCGGAGCTCCTGCCGTGATCCAACAGTGACCTAGAATGAGACAACTCTAGAGTCCCCGACAGGAGTCGTGACTTGTGATCAGAGGACAAAGACCGAGAAACCCGCCTACTAGATAGAGTAGTGGGAGACGGTTAAAGATATAGATAAGCCCCCCGAGATACGCAAGGCGTGCCCGAGATACGCGGAGTATGGGTAAGATAAGCGGAGCGTGGGGCGAAATCTACGGAATCCCTAACGAGATATACGGAATCGTGGCGAGATACACGGAATCACGGGCAAAACGACCAATCATGGCCACAGGTAACTGAGTAACTTCCCCTCCTATATAAAGGAGGAAGTTACCTCAGAAAAACCCTACACTGATACGAACATATTCTCTTGCTTACCACCCATTGATTACCGTACTCATTTAAGTATCGGAGAGGGATTCTGGGTCACCACCCAGGCCATCCCCTTTTGCAGGACCACGCGGAGCCCAGGAGTCCAAGCATTCCGTCAAGGACGTAACGGAGCTTCGCCCGTGATCCAACATGTATGTCACCACCGATGACCATTTTTTCTGTTCTCTCTCGAACCCGAATTTGCAGAAAGAAAAACATATCAAAGTTGCTGCTACGGCATTTATTTATGAATGGATTAAAATAATAGAGCGCAGTAGTTTTCTCCGTGAAGGACACGATTCAAGGGTTTCGAGCTGAGGAAGCCAAAAATCTCTAAACTCAAATCCTGATTCTAAAATCTCTAGTAATGGCCCTAAGCCACCATTTACCGTTACTTGCCTTCATGATTCGTCATTGGTTTTTGAAATTTTGAGTTATTATCATTTGAATTGCAGGAACCGAGCCTTCTAGAAATTTCTAGTAATGGCCCTAAGCCACCATTTTAATGTAGGAATCGAGCCCTAAAATCTCTAGTAATGGCACTAAGCCACCATTTTAATGCAGGAATCGAGTCTTCCATAAATTTTTACTAAAAAAAGTTGGGTTTCTAATGTTGTAACGGTTGGATCACGGTTGGAACTCCGGTACGTTCTTGACGGAAGTCTGAACTCCTTTGCTCCAAGTAATCCTGCAAGAAAGGGATAGACTGGGCGGTGACCCAGAATCCCTCTCCGATTCTTAAATGAGTATCTCGATATAAACTGGCAAGTATCAGTAAGTAAGTATGAACGTATCAATCCTGAGGTAACTCCTTCCTTTATATAGGGGAGGTGTCACCTCAGTTACCTGTTGAGATAACTGCCACGTTCCGTTTATCTCGGCCAGTAGCCCACGTTCCGTCTTTTCAGGCCACTTCCCCACTATGTTGATAGTGGGCGTGTTTCTCGACCTCGTTCTCTGGTGGCAAGTCCCGACGGATGTCGGGGACTCCAGAGTTATCTCCTTTGGTCACCGCTCGGGGCCCCTCGTCATCGGGGCAGGGCCAGCATTCTCAGGGATTCAATATCGGGGCCTACTTAAAGGCATATCATCGGGGCCTACTTAAAGGCATATCATCGGGGCCTACTTAAAGGAATATCATCGGGGCCTACTTAAAAGCATATCATCGGGAGCGTTCAGCTCGTATGTCGGGACCGACCTTGTCGGGAACCCTCGTATTGGTCTTCTAAGCCTCTTTTGGGGCCCGGTGGGCCTACTTCGCCGTTTAGTCGTCGTTAATGGGCCTAACGGCTATATCGAAACCCATCATTTGTCCCCAAGACACGAGGGACTTATAGTTCGTCGTGTCTTTCAACTCCGAACCTCTCAATATTCCGAGGATAACCACCGAATCCGAAAAGATTTCTCGATTACTCAACTATTAAATGCGATGGGTGATGAAGTGACGGCTTGGGTGCCCGTGCCTGCTTTTCTGAAAAAGCGCTTTCTAGCCGTTTTGTCCCTAGTGTTTCGGCGATTCAGGTTGAGGCGTTTCATCTTCAACGGTCCAGATCGCAACGACTCCTTGGCTATCCTCTCTCCTATAAAACCTCAAATCTTGGCACTATTCAGTTCTCCTCTACCGTTTCATTCTCTGTGTTTTCAAAAGCTCAAGCTCTCCTTTCCCTTTCTGATCAACACTCCGGCGACCAGGACCTCCGACCATCAAGATCATCCTTTCTTCTCCGATTCGACATGTCTGGTAAGATTTCCTCCTTCGATTCCGAAGAAACTTGTTAGCATAGTTTTTCTTTTTATCTCAATCAACTTACCCAATCTTTTGCGGAAATCATCTGTGCCTTTTCTTGCCATGATTACTTTCCAGATGGTGAGTCCAGTTCCGGGGGGAGGAAGCCCTTCAAGTTCGACTATGCTTGTAATGAGATTTCAGACACCGCCTATGATGCAGCTCGCCGGGAGGGGTGTATTACCTCCACCTGGGAGCCTCGCTTCCCTTTTCCTTGGCCTCGCGTCCCGGGTGACTCTGTGGTCACTCGTCCCCGGGAAGGGGAGGTATTTGTCTCCACCGGGCAAATTTCGGCAGGGATCCGCTTCCCCTTCTGTGGTGACATGGTCGAGATGTGTAAATATTACAAAACACATCCAACTACTTTCTCCCCACATGCCATCCGCGTGTGGAATGCCTTCCGCGTCCTTTGCTTCCGTCAACAATGGCTCTACAGCCTCCGACTCTTCCGGACCTTCTACGGGATGAAATGCAATGATGCCGGGGTCTGCGTCTTCTACCCGCGGATGCCTAAATGGAGCAAGGCGCAACTCTCTCGGTACAGCTGGAATGGTGACACCTGGAAGGTCGCCAAGGGTCGGGGGCTCATCACTGACTCGGGGCCTGACAACAGTGGCTGGAAGAGGAATTATTTCTTCATCCGCAACAGCTCTATTCCGTTGCCCCGATGGGAGGTTGAAGCGGACCCTGCTCCCACTTTTCACACTTACTCCGAGGAGGATTTCCAGATTCTCCACTACATCCAGCTTTATCGCTGGGGGGACTCTTTCGCCCCCCTCGACGCCAACTCCATCGGGGAGCGGGACCTGGTTCTGACCGGGATCCGACTCCTTGATGTCGCCTTCGGGGGTCAACTCTTCGACGGCCTTTCTAACCTTGTTCCTTGGGTAATATTCTAACTGCACTTTCGTTTTCGTCTTTGCAGCTAAGAAGGTATCATTGCTGACCAATCTCGTGCTTAAGCAGGCGGAGACCGATGATGTTCAACGCCCCGCTAGGAAGAGGAAGTCTTCAAAGAGGGCCACCTCCTCCTCAGCACCTCCGACTTCGAAGCAGATCAAGCGGGCCCGGGTGGAGAAGATGGAGCAGATCTTCAACACCAAGACTCCCGAGGAAGGTAAACAGCTCCGCTTAGCAATTCGATTATACAGGAGGCGTATTCCCAAGGAGTTAATCCCCTCCGATAAGGGAGCCCGAATCGAAGGGATCAAACGCACCTTGCAAGGAAAAACTCCTCGCATTCTCAAAGCGGGTTACTACAATTATTACGGGAAGGACCAATACCTCTCCCGTCGCGTCATCTGGTGTAAGGATCCTGATCACCTTCCTGATTTTCTTTTTGAAGCTTCTCGTCCTCCAGCTGCAGGTCGATTGGGAGCTGGAGCTTTGGCAGGGGAGCCTCCCTCCGACGCACGGGTCGGGGAGCCCCTCCTTTCTCTTCCTGTCCCCGGAGAATCGGGGATTGAAGACGCCCCGACGGACAGCCAGTTCCGTCGGGTGATGAACCTGGATATTTTTCACTCTTCAGAGGAGGCAAGCGAGGGTCAGCCCCTTGTTCGTCGTCGGGGGGTGAGGCGGACCCCATTGGAGCCGACACTCGAAGGTCTGCCTCCATCTTCCCCGGCACAGCAGCATTCGCCGGTCCTGAGCTTGTCTCCTGAAGGGACGACGGGTTCTCACGGTGGCTCGGAGGCACGCACCTCAGACATCCAGTCCTTCATTTTTCCTCTCCCCTTAGATGGGAGTTTTTATCAGGTTTACACCCCCGACCAAGCGGCGGCTCCCTGGACCCCGATCGAGTCATTGCGGGGGGTCCCGCTGCGCCGGGACAATGTATCAGCGGAACTGGGTCTGCACCTGCTGGCAGGTTCAGTTCCGCCGTTTGTGAAGGTTCCACTCTCCTTGGATCAGGAGGTCATCCACGCGGACATTCGTGCTATGGCCGTTCGCCGTGTGGAGGTAAGGCTTCCTGTTTTTACACTTAGTATATAATGTAAGATATTCTCATGTACTAACCTTCCCTTCTTTTCCACAGGAAATGGCGGACCAGCACCGCTGTTTCGGGTACATCCTGGCCCTGGAGGAGGCCCTGAAGGAGGAGCGAGCCAAGGCGGCTCCCGAGGTCCAGGCCAAGCTCAAGGAGGATATGGCTGCCTCCGAGTCGTCGAGGGGTAAGTTGGTTAAGGAGCAGGCCCTCCTTAACTAGAAGACTCGGGACCTCCTGAGGCAGGTCCACGATTTTGAGAGATTGCTGAAGCGGGAGCGCCAAAGGCTCAATGAAGAGCAGCAGGGGCGTGCGGAGGATCGGGACATGCACGTCCTCGAGAAGAAGGCCCTTGAGGACGCCAAGGCTGGGCTGGAAGCTGAGAAGGTCCTTCTCACCAACTGGTCCGAACAGATGGAGCGGGAACTTGCTGAGTTTCCCACCAAGCTGGCCGAGGCTGAGGCCAAGGGACGGGAAGATTATCGGGGCTCCGAGGCTTTCCAACTGGACGCGGTAAAGTTCTGTACGGCGGAGGTGGAGACCACCCTGCTTAATGCTGTCGAAGAGCTCCATCTGGAGTATGGTGGTGCCATCGATTTCACCAAGTCTCAGACCCTCGCCCCCTTCGCGGAGAGGTACTTCAACCTTTCTGAGGAGAGCGACGGGGCCAACACCCCCGAGGGGGCTGCGGGTGCTGAAGGCACGGTGGAGCCTCCAAGTGCAGACCTCCCGACGACTGAGCCCCCGATGATCGACCCTTCACCGGCTGACTTCCTAGAGTCCGATCCTCCCGCGGCCAATCTTCCGGAGTCTGATCCTCCGATCACGGAGCCTTCTGCCACAGATCTCGTGGACCCTGCTCCCCTCGAAACTGCTAAGGATCAAGCTAAATTGCTTTATTTTCGAATCCTTGTAATTTCCTTCTTTTGTCGTGAACCTTTTAGATCTTTATAATATCAATCTCTTTTGGTTCCGATTATCGTTGCACCACTTAAGGTGAATTAAACACGCCACTTAAGGCGATTCGATCATACCACTTAAGAGTGATTTCGATGCGTCACTTAGGACATTTTACCCACACCACTTAAGGCGATTTAATCGTGCCACTTAAGGCGAAACCACGCCACTTAAGGCATTTAATCGTGCCGCTTAAGGCGAAACCATGCCACTTAAGGCAAAACCATGCCACTTAAGGCGAAACCACGCCACTTAAGGCAAAACCATGCCACTTAAGGCAAAACCATGCCACTTAAGGCGAAACCATACCACTTAAGGCAAAACCATGCCACTTAAGGCGAAACCACGCCATTTAAGGCGACTTAACTACACCCCTTGAGGCGAAACTACGCCACTTAAGGCAGAACCACACCACTTAAGGCGATTTAGCTACACCACTTAAGGCGATTTAACTGCACCCCTTGAGGCGAAACTACGCCACTTAAGGCGGAACCACACCACTTAAGGCGATTTAGCTACACCACTTAAGGCGATTTTATCAGAAGCAACCTCTTTATTCATTGATGGCTCAAAAACCTTTTTACATCGAATCAAAACGATAAACAACTTGCACCACTGAAGGCGACTTCGATAAATAACTTGCAATAACTTGCACCACTGAAGGCGACTTGATAAACAACTTGCACCACTGAAGGTGACTTAACAAACAACTTGCACCACTGAAGGCGACTTAATATCAAGCATGACATTTCTTCAAGTGTTCGCCACTAAAAGAATGCTTCAACACATTGCAATTGAGGTATTCCAACTTATACGCATTTCGAGCTGGCATCCCCACGACCTTATAAGGCCCTTCCCATTTTGGTGACATCTTGTTGATCCGATCCAAAAGGGTAAATTCGTTCCGACGCCAGACCAGTTCCCCGACAAAGAACTGTCGAGACTTGACTCATCGATTATAATATCGGGCCGTTGCCAAGCGCATCCGAGCCTGGACCTCCTCGACACTCCGCCTCTTCTCTTCGACCAAGTCCAAGTCCAGACGCCTCATTTCATCATTCGACAGAGGTTCGTAATACCTCGTCCGATGGGATGCCACAGCTATTTCGACGGGAGCAATTGCTTCCCTGCCATAAACAAGGCCAAACAGAGTCTCCCCAGTCGATCGTTTGGGTGTTGTTCTAATAGCCCAAAGCACAGTTTCCAAGGGCCTTCTTCTTCAGGCCAAGGGCCTTCTTCTTCTTCAGGCCAAGGGCCTTCTTCTTCTCCCCAGTCGATCGATTGCCAAGGGCCTTCTTCTTCAGGCCGTCCATCACGATCTTGTTGGCTGACTCCACATGTCCATTGGTTTGAGCATGACGGACAGAGGCTGTCCGATTCTCAATTTCCAGTTCCTCCAGGTACTCCTTCCACTGGGCCCCGTTAAATGGAGGGCCATTATCAATGATCACCACCTTGGGGATCCCGTATCGGGATATGATATGGGTCTGAAGGAATTTGAGGATATGGTTCCCCGTTGTCTTGGCCAATGCCTTAGCTTCTATCCATTTCGAAAAATAATCAATAGCCACAACTAAATATCGGCACTGGCCTTTTGCAACTGGAAGGGGTCCCACCAAATCGATTCCCCATTGCGCGAAGGGCCAAGCACTCTTGATGGACGTCAGATCGGAAGCTGGAGCCACGATATTCGGGGCGTACCTTTGGCAAGCGTCACAGGATCGAACTAGCATCGTTGCTTCATTGTTCATCGAGGGCCAGTAATAGCCCAAGTTTAGCGCTTTCCTCACGATAGATCGGGCACCTTCATGACAAGCCAAGTGTCCTTCGTGCACCTCCCTAAGGATCTGATCTGTGTCAGGCTCAGCCACACATTTCAAGTAGGGAGTTACATACCCCATTTTGTACAGTTGATTGTCCACCATCACGTAATTGGGCGCGATTCGGTGTATTTTGCCGGCTGCCACTTCATCATCGGGGACTGCCCCCGTAGTCAGATACGCGACTATCGGGGTCATCCAAGTGGGCTCCTCCGGTCCGATCTCGATGGCACATACCTCCGATTGATCGGTGGTTGACAGGATCACCTTCTCCAAGAAATGCACTTCCGACTTTCATCAAGGGGTGCCCCCAAGGCGAACTTGCTCAAAGCATCTGCTCCACATTATCCTCCCTCGGGATCGCCTCAATATCGAAGCTCTTGAAACTCTCCTTCAGGGTTTGCAACTCGCGAAGATACTTTTTCATCATCGGGCTCTTTTCTTCGTATCGCCCCTGGACTTGGTTCACGATCAGGCTAGCATCGCACTTCACCTTTAAGTGACCAACTCCCGTTCCTTTAGCAATCTTGAGGCCAGTAATGAGAGCCTCATACTAAGCTTCATCGTTGGTGGCCCTAAATGTCAAGGCCAAGGCATATCGGAGGGGCTCGCTTCCGTCTGGTGGTATCAGTACGAAACTTGCTCCCGATCTTTCTGAATTTGAGGAGCCATCGGTGTACATCTCCCAAGTATTTTCGGCGTCGGGCTGTTCTGACTGCTCTGTTATCGGGACCTCTGTAGTTGCCCCCTCTACAGGGCCCGCTTCTTCTAGATCGGGGGCTGTAGACTCTGCTATGAAATCCGCAACCGCCTGGCCCTTAATAGCCGTTCTCGGAGCAAAGTGAATGCGAAACTCACTAAGCTCGACTGCCCATTTCACTAATCTCCCCGACGCATCAGGTCGGTACAAAAAATGTTTCAAGGGCTGATTCGTCAAAACGGTAATATCATGCGCATGGAAGTAAGGTCTCAGCTTCCGAGCAGTAACAATCAACGCATAAAGATACTTCTCAACGGCGGGATAATTTATTTCAGACTTGGCGAGTGCCTTGCTTACATAATAGACGGCGACTTGGTTACCCCCCTCTATGACTTTCACTAAGACAGAGCTAACAGCAAATTCAGAAACAGCCAAATACAGATAGAGTGGCTCGCCTGGGATGGGCTTCGCCAATGGCGGGAGGGTGCGGAAGTGCTGCTTGAGTGCCTGGAACGTCTCTTCGCACTTGGCAGTCCACTCAAACTTCTTGTTGTCCCTCAGCACTTCGAAGAACGGCATGGATCGGTCGCTTTCCTTGGACAAGAAGCGATTCATCGCGGCCAATCGGCCATTCAGCACCTGCACCTCCCGATGGTTCGTCGAGGACTTCATCTCCTCGATTGCCTTCAACTTCTCAGGGTTCACCTCGATTCCCCTCTGGCTCACCATGAAGCCCAAAAACTTTCCTGAGTGCACTCCGAAGGCACATTTGGTCGGGTTCAAGCGGACTTGATGAAGCCTCATCCGCTCAAACGCTGTGGCCAAGTTGTTAACATGATCCTCGGCCTGTCGGGACTTCACTAGCATGTCATCCACATAGGCCTCCATCGTTTTTCCCAGCATATCCCCGAACAGCTTCTTCACCATCCTCTGGTAAGTTGCACCTGCATTGATCAGTCCAAAGGGCATAACATCATAGTGATAGATGTCACTATCATCATAAAAGGCGGTGTGAGGGGCATCCTCCTTGGACATCTTGATCTAGTTATAGCCGGAG
Source organism: Clarkia xantiana subsp. parviflora (assembly GCA_036873135.1). Taxonomy (NCBI): domain Eukaryota; kingdom Viridiplantae; phylum Streptophyta; class Magnoliopsida; order Myrtales; family Onagraceae; genus Clarkia; species Clarkia xantiana. The sequence continues at coordinate 36,136,347 of JAPTYO010000010.1, read as the reverse complement.
TATGCATCCATAAAGCTCAGCAACTCATGTCCCGATGTGGCATCCACCGGCTGGTCGATCCTCGGGAGCGGATAGCAATCCTTCGGGCATGCTTTGTTCAGGTCGCGGAAATCAACACACATCCGCCACTTACCATTGCTCTTCTTCACCAGGACTGGGTTTGCGACCCAGGTCTGGAATCGGAGCTCCTTAATGAATCCAGCATCAAGCAACCTGCCCACCTCCTGCTGGATCGCGATCTTCTTGTCGGCACCCATCGGGCGCCTTCTCTGTGTAACCGGCTTGATCGCAGGGTCAATCTTCAACTCATGAGTAATCACGTCGGGGCTGATTCCTGGCATGTCGCTCGGTGACCAGGCAAACAGCTCCTTAAACTCTTTCAACAAATCGATCAGTTCTCGGGCCATCTCCTCCGACAGAGCGGACCCTATTTTCACCTTTCTTTGAGGTCCATCGATCTCGACCTCCTTCAAATCCTCCATCGGGGCGGGACGCCCAAACTCCTCTCGAGGATTAGTATCAGTCTGGAAAACAGTCATAGCCTCCCGATTCCTCCTTCGAGTGGCATTGACGTAGCACCTCCTAGAGGCTATCTGATAGCCCTTGACTTCCCCGACTCCGTGGTCAGTCGGAAACTTCATCTTCTGATGGACAGTTGAGGCGATTGCCCCCAGCGGGTTGATGGTGGTCCTCCCGATAATTGCATTCTAGGTCCCCGCGGACTCGACTACCACGAACTCCACGTTTCTCTTCTGCGACTTCCAACCACTAACGAATTCGACCGGCAACGTAATCATCCCCACCGGGTAAGAAGTAGAGCCAGAAAATCCGACCATCGGGAAGTCTGCAGCTTCAAGTCCTTCTTGGTTTTCCCCATGGCTTCCAGTGCATCCATGAACAGAATATCGGAGGAGCTCCCTCCATCAATAGGGATTCGCTTCATCTCGTACCCATCCACGTTCAGGGTCACGACCAAAGCATCATCGTGCGGGGTCTCCACACCTATCAGGTCCTACGCTGAGAAGGGAATCACCATTTCTTCTTTCGGAGTCCAATTTCGGGCCCTCTTGCCCAGCACCACAGCAATGGGAATCCGAGAAGCATAGACCTCCCGAGATGCCGTGGTATCTCCTCCCGCAACAAGTCCTCCATGAATCACGTTAATGGTCCCCCGCATCTCCTTGCGGGCATTGGAAGACTCAGGTTTGTCCTTCTTCGTGGATCGACCGCAGGATCGGGAACGGGACCGCGATCGGGACCGGGAACGAGATTGGCTCCGTGGTCCAGCCACAAATTCCTTGAGCTTTCCCTTCTGGATCAGTTTCTCAATCTCCTTCTTCAGCTCCCGACAATGGTTAGTGTCGTGACCGCTGACGCGATGGAAACGACAATAACGATCGGTGCGAGCTCCCATGGACTCTCCATCCTTCTTTGGGGGGTACCTGGCGATGCCCTGTCGGTCCATCACTGCCAACACAGCACCCATGGAACAAATGAGAGGGGTGTAGCGGTCCTCCCGCTTGTCCGACTTCGAGGGACGCTTGTCTTCCCTCCGATCGGGACGGCCTCGACCCTGACTGCCCTCGGGTTTATCTTTTCTCCTGCGATCGTCCGAGGGTTTGAACGACTGCTTCCTCCTGTTTGATTTCGGAGGGTCAAGGTCTCCAGCAGCTTCCTGTACGTCGATTTGTTGCTTCACCCTTTTCTGCAACGCCTCCATGTTCCACACAGCCTTCTCAGCCACGCTGTGCATCAGGTCGGAACCATATGGTGCTCTCAGGTTCCGAATGAAGGTGCGGATGGTCTCTCCCTCCGACATTTCCTCATCAATCTCGGCCACGCTGGCAGTGTACCTCTGGTAGTAATGCGCCAGAGACTCGTCAGGTCTCTGTACCACCTCAGCCAGGGACCTTGCGCTTTTCAGGAGACGCCGACGGCCCTGGTATTGTTGGATGAACCGATCATGCATCTGGGTCCAGCTAGAGATGCACCCTGGGGGAAGGCTGAAGAACCACGTCAGGGCCCTCTCACCAAGTTTTCCTAGGAACAAAACGCACACTATGTCGTCATTCGGGGCTCTGCCTAGACAAGCCATGACATGCTTCTGGACATGACGAACTGGATCTCCCTCGCCATCATACTACTTGATTGTCGGGATACCAAGCCCTGGCGGGGCAGTGGTGTTCACCAATCGGGGGACGAAGGGATGGGTGGATCGATCCCTCAGCTCCGACATCATCTTCTTCTGGTCTCCCATGCAAATGTTCACGATCTTCACCACCTGGTCGGGGGTGATAGGGCCATTGAGAGGGATGGTCCTATGCTGCACCGGTCCAGGTCCATCGACCACGAACTGCTCCGATAGGGCAGGCTCCTTGCCCTTGTCCTGGTGCTCGGGTTGGGCCTCCTGCCCGTCCCGATTCTCCATCGGCGGAGGCGGAGGCAACTCCTCCTCCTTCTTCTTGGCGGCCTCCCTTCGGTCCAGGAGAGCCTCCATAGCTTCCAAAAATATTGGCATGGCATCCATCATAGCCTTTGCCAAGTCCGGCTTTGCAGGTGCATCTTGGTCCCTCCTTGGGATCTGTTCCCGGCTCTCCGACGAGTTTCGAATGGAATCTTCACGATCCTCATGATGCCCCCTTGTTTGGGAAACAGCGGGGGGAGGATCATTCTGATCAACAGTGCGCTCCGGCGGCCCTGAATTCAGAGTTCCAGCAGGGTGACGGGAACCGCCGGATTGTCCCTGTCTCTTCTTTAGCTTGCCAGCCATCGATCGGGTAGAAGCCATTTTTTCTTTTCGCTTCGTTCCCACAGACGGCACCAATGTTGAATCACGGTTGGAACTCCGGTACGTTCTTGACGGAAGTCTGAACTCCTTTGCTCCAAGTAATCCTGCAAGAAGGGGATAGACCGGGCGGTGACCCAGAATCCCTCTCCGATGCTTAAATGAGTATCTCGATATAAACTGGCAAGTATCAGTATGTAAGTATGAACGTATCAATCCTGAGGTAACTCCTTCTTTTATATAGGGGAGGGGTCACCTCAGTTACCTATTGAGATAACTGCCATGTTATGTTTATCTCGGCCAGTAGCCCACGTTCCGTCTTTTCAGGCCACTTCCCCACTATGTTTATAGTGGGCGTATTTCTCGGCCTCGTTCTCTGGTGGCAAGTCCCGACGTATGTCGGGGATGTTGGATCACGGGCGAAGCTCCGTTACGTCCTTGACGGAATGCTCTGGACTCCTGGGCTCCGCGTAATCCTGCAAAAAGGGGATGACCTGGGTGGTGACCCAGAATCCCTCTCCAATGCTTAAATGAGTATACAATCAATGGGTTGGCAGCAGTATTCTAAGTGTGTATTTGAGAGTATCAGTTTTCTGGGGTAACTTCCTCCTTTATATAGGAGGAGGAGTTGCCCAGCTACCTGTGACCATGCTTGGCCGTTGTACCCATGATTCCGTGTATCTCGCCACGATTCCGTATATCACGGTTGGGATTCCTTATATCTCGCCCCACGCTCCGCGTATCTTACCCGTACTCCGCGTATCTCGGGCACGCCCTGCGTATCTCGGGGGATTTATCTTTATCTCTAACCGTCTCCCACTACTCTATCTAGTAGGCGGGTTTCTCGGTCTTTATTCTCTGATCACAAGTCCCGACTCCTGTCGGAGACTCCAGAGTTGTCTCATTCTAGATCACCATCCAGGACCTTCAGTCTCTACGGGACAGGTCCAGCCTCTGCGGGGCTTTATTATCGGGGCCTCTACTAAGGCATATCGGGGCCTACTCAGAGGCTTCTTGTCGGGAGCATTCAGCTCATACATCGGGACCGCTAAAGTCGGGACCCTTCATACTGGGCCTCTGGGCCTTCCAGGCTTTTCACGAGGCCCACTGGAACTATTCGCCGTCCATTGGCTGTTAACGAGGCTAACGATTACATCGGAACCCATCATTTGCCCCCAAGACATGGTGTACTTTTAGTTCGCCGTGTCTTTCAGTTCAGATCCTCTGATCTTGCTGTCGGAGGCTTTTGTCTTCACACCTCCCGATACCGCCGTCGGGGGCTTTTATCTTTACATTTCTTGATACCTCCGTCGGAGGCTTTTCCCTTGCACACAATTGCTGTATGACAGAGTTTCTCACTCATGATTACCTGGGGCCCACTGGACCCCATGATCAGTTGCCAAATCCGAGGAGACTCCTCGGTTACTGTAGCATTAAATGCCTTGGGATAAGGAAACGACGTTTAAATCGGCGTGACTGTTACTTTCTGAAAAAGCAGCTGTGACGTCACTCACGTCCCTTCCGTACCTATAATCTCAGCGATTAAGATCGTGTCGTTTCCTCTTCAACGGTGCAGATCAAGCCCATCCAGCTGTCTCTTCCGTACCGTCTTCATGATTTCAACGATTATGATCGAGTCGTTTCATCTTCAATGGTCAAGATTAAGTCCCTCCAGTTGTCCTTTTGCTTATAAAAGCTAAAACCCTGGCATTATTCACTTCTTCTACACTCTCTCGATTTCTGCTGTTCTTGCATTCGAAGCTTCTCCTCCAAGTTCTCCCTGCTGCTCAAGTGATCTCAGGCCTTCAGCCCTTCCGATCTTCCTTCACCTTTCCTCACCGATCACCTATCATGTCTGGTAAGGACTTTCTTCTATGTTTTCATGATTTGCTGATCTTTGCTCTCCTTTTCTCAAATCTTCTTGTTTGTAACCATTTTAGACGAAGCTAGTTCTGAGGCTATGGCTCCTTTCACTTTTGAATTCGCTGTCAATGAGATTTCTGAGGCCTCATATGAGGTTGCCCTTAGAGAGGGGTGTATTACCTATTGGGAACCTCGTTTCCCATACGAGTCTCAGCCTGCCGTCAGAAGGAAGCACATCGTTACGCGTCCAAAGGAAGGGGAAGTGTTCGTCTCTGCCGGACAAATAAGCGCGGGGATTCGGTTCCCCTTCTGCGGAAATTTGGTGGAGATGTCCAACTTCTACAAAATGCACCCCTGTACCTTCTTTCCACACGCCATAAGCGTGTGGAATGCCTTCCAACTCCTATGCCACCGCCAGCAGTGGACGTACAGTCTACTACTCTTCCGCACTTTCTATGGCATGAAGTGCAACAAGGCTGGTGTCTGCTCCTTCTCCCCCCGACTCCCCAAGTGGACAAAGGAGCAACTTTCACGTTTCGGCTGGGATAGCGAGACTTGGAAGTTCCACAAGGATCGGATGCTGATACGCGACTCGGGGTCTGACAATAGCGGATGGAAGAAGTACTACTTCTTCGTCCAACACAGCTCTGTCCCGTGGCCTCAGCGAGAGGTCGTGGCGGACCCTGCCCCCAAGCTTCTAGATTACACTGAGGATGACCTCAACACTCTCCAAATGGTTCAGCTCTATCGTTGGGGAGACAACTTCATACCCCTCGACGCCAACAAGCTTCAGGAGAAGGACTTGATTATTATCGGAGTCCGACTCCTTGACTCTGTTTCCAAAGATTTGGTCATCTGGGTAACACTTCTAACCATCTTGTCTTTTAATTTTGCAGCCAAGAAGGCTTCTCTGCTGACTCATCTCATTCTGAAGTAGGGCGAGACTGATGCCGTCCCAAGTGGCTCTAAGAGGAAGCGTAAGTTGGTGAAGAAGGGCGTTTCCTCTTCCGCTCCTCTGTCTGCTGCTCCTCCGACCGAAGAGCAGGTCGGGGCCAAGAAGGCCAGGAGGGAGGAGATAGATCGGGCCTTCGGGGCCACTACCGTCGAGGAAGGTAAGCGCGTTCGTCGTGCAATTAAAAGATATAAGAAGTTGGTTCCTAAGGAGTTTATCCCCGCTGATCGGGAGTCGCGGGTTCGGGAAATTAAATACATCCTTCAAGGAGAAGTCCCGCGCGTTCTCAAGGCGGGATATTACAACTTCCTTGGGAAGGACCAGTATGTCGAACGTCAAATTCTCTGGTGTCCTGGCGGAATTCTTTCTGACTATGTTCGTCCTGCCACCGCAGGTCCCTCGGAGACTCCAGCTCCGACGAAGACTGCCCCTCCAGCGGAGACTGCGGCTCCGCAAGAACTGATGCTGGAGGATGTCCCAGCGGATGCCCAGTTCCGTCGGGTGACCGATTTGGAGGCCTCTCCTTCCGTCGAAGAACCTGACGAGGGTGGCCTGCTTCCCCGCGGGAGGTCGGGGCCAAGGCGCATGAGGCCCGCCGTGAGGGATGTGTCCCGGAGTCCTCCTCCCGAGCTCCACTCTCCTACTCCTGAGCTTCCTCCGACTGAGGTAGCTCCTCCCACTGCTGATGCCGAGGTTATCCCTCCTCTTCCGATGGATGATCTTTACAAGATGTACACCTCCGACCAGGCGACGGTTCCCTGGCGTCCGATCGAATCCCTCCAAGGGTTTTCGATCCAGCGAGGGAATCTCGAGCCTGATCTGGCCCTGCATCTGCTGGCAGGGTCAATTCCTCCCGCTTTGAGACAGCCGCTTTGCTTGGCGCGGGAGGACATCGAAGAGGAGTTCCGCGCTATGGCCGTCCGTCGGATGGAGGTAATACTTTACCTTTGCTTGTTTTCTTCCTGATCCCTGCCTTCGGCCATCGAACTCTAATCTTTTTCCCTTTGCCTTAGGAAACCGCGGACCAGCAGCGCTGTTTTGCCATCGCCTTAAGTCTGAAGAAAGCCTTGGAGGAGGCTGAAGCTAAATTGGATCCCGATGCGCTAGCCAAGCTCCAGGTGGAGCTCGACGAGGCGGTGGCGGCCAAGAACAAGATGGCCAAGGAGAAAACTCTCCTTGATGACATGGCTTGGGCCTCCTCAAGAAGGTTCAAGATCATGAGGCTGTCATGCGTCGGGAGCGGAAGATGGTCCAGGTGGAGCAGCAGCGGAATGAGGCGGAGAAGAAGCAGCTCATTCACGAGAAGGGCGTCTTCGCGGATCTTCTCGCGGAGGCCAAGGCGAGGTTCGAAGCTGAGAGGGCTGAGTTCTCTGCCAAGCTGGCTGAGGCAAAGGCTCAAGGCCTCGAGGAGGGCAGCCTACAGGGCCGCGAGGAAGGTCTCCAGCAGGGTCGTGAAGAGGGCCGCCTACAGGGCCACGGGGAGTATCGTGACTCTGAAGAATTCAAGGTGGCTGCTGTAGAGTTCTGCAAGTCCGAGGTGGAGGATGTTTTGTACAACGCCGTCGAGGAACTTTACACAGCCTATGCGGATTCCATTGACTTCACGAAGTCCGAGACTCTTGCCCCCGTCGCGGAGAAGTACTTCAACCTCCCCGCGGAGAGTGAAGAGGCTGCTGCCGTGGACCCGACTCCGCCGGCTGCGGAGCCTTCTTCCCAGGCCCCTCCGAACCTTGCTCCCTCCGATGCTGCTGAGGATCCATCTTCCAACAAGGACCAAGTCTAATGTTACATCTTTTTAGTCCTTGTAGTTTTTTCTCCTTCGTCTTTTGTATCAGAACTCCTAGGCCTTCGAGCCTTTATATAAAGAATTTCTTTTATCTGTTTTGGTCTCGATAATCATTTGCACTTATTTAAAGCGGCTTTAAACTCGTTACTCAGAACGTTCCGATGCACCATTTGAGATGACTTCATACGTCCTTCCGACGCTTGACTCGGGACTTTACCATTTAAGGCTTCTCGTCCAATCGGGACTTCACCATTTAAGGCTTCTCGTCCAAAATCGGGACTTCACCACTTAAGGCTTCTCGTCCAAAATCGAGACTTTACCTATTAAGGTTTCTTCGTCCAATCGGGACTTCACCACTTAAGGTTTCTTGTCCAATCGTACATTATTAAGATGATTTCATCGTACCCTTTGAGGCTTTTATCACGTATTTTCAGACGACTCTAGTTATACCCTTCCAGGGCTTTTATCGCGTCTTTACCAGACGACTTTCGCGGACCTGTTAAGGCTTTTTCATACCCGTTAAGGCTTTTGGCCGCATCATATAGACGACTTACGCGGACCTGCTAAGGCTTTTTCGTACCCGTTAAGGCTTTTGGCCGCATCATATAGACGACTTACGCGGACCCATCAGGGCCTTTTCATACCTAGGCTTTTGGTTGCATCATAAAGACGACTTACTTGTACCCCGTAGGGCTTTTGTCCGTACCTGTTAAGGCTTTTTGGCCGCATCATATAGATGACTTATGCATACCCCGTAGCGCTTTTCTCATACCTCGGAAGGCTTTTGTCGCGTCCTTCAGGACGTCTTACTAACAGTTAGAATAAATCTAAAATAATTTGGTCAGAAGCAATTCTTTTATTAATGACTCAAAGCTTTGCTTACATCGGATTGATAGATAACTTGCACCATTCGTGGCGACTTAATATCAAACATGATACTTCTTCAAGTGTTCGCCACTGAAGGAATGCTTCAACGTCTTGCCATCAAGGTCCTCTAGCTTGTATGCATTGGGTGCTGGCATCCCTACGATCTTGTAAGGTCCCTCCCATTTCGGCGAAAGCTTGTTGATCCGATCTTGATGAACAAACTCGTTCCTCCGCCAGACAAGTTCTCCAACGAAGAATTGTCGGGACTTGACACACCGATTGTAATATCGGGCTGTTGCCAGACGCATCCGAGCCTGGACTTCATCAGCCTTCCATCTTTTCTCCTCGAGCAAGTCTAGGTCTAGACGTCTCATTTCCTCGTTTGTCAGAGGCTCGTAATATTTCGCGCGATGGGACGCCACCGCTATCTCCACGGGAGCGACTGCCTCCGTGCCATAGACCAGGTCAAACGGAGTTTCCCCTGTTGATTGCTTGGGTGTTGTTCTGACAGCCCACAGCACGTTCTCGAGCTCATCCAGCCAATGGCCCTGCAAGGCGTAGACTCTCTTCTTCAAGCCATCCATCACGATCTTGTTGGCTGATTCTACCTTGCCATTGGTTTGAGTGCGGCGGACTGAAGCGGTCCGATGATCGATGTTTAACTCCTCCAGGTATTCCTTCAACTGAGCCCCATTGAACGGAGGGTTGTTATCGCTGATCAACACTCGAGGAACCCCATACCGGGATATGATCTGAGTTTGAAGGAACTTGAGGATCTGCTGTCCTGTCGTCATGGCCAATGCCTTAGCCTCTATCCACTTTGAGAAGTAATCGATGGCCACGAGCAAATACTTGCACAGACCTTTCGCTTGGGGAAGAGGTCCCACCAAGTCAATCCCCCATTGCGCGAAGGGCCATGCACTCCTGATGGGCATTAAGTCCGCGGCGGGAGCCACGATATTTGGAGCGTACCTCTGGCATGCATCACAGGATCGGACCATTGCTGTCGCCTCCTTGTTCATCGAAGGCCAATAGTAGCCCAAGTTCAGCGCCTTCCTCACAAGAGATCGGGCCCCTTCATGACAGGCCGCGACTCCCTCATGTAGTTCCCTCAGGATCCGATTCGTGTCAGGTTCCGCCACTCATTTTAGGATAGGCTTTACATACCCTTTTTTGTATAACTGGTTGTCCACCATCGCGTAGTTGTCCGCAATCCGACGCAACCTGACAGCTGCCACCTCGTCATCGGGGAGTGCCCCCGTAGTCAGGTATGTGACCATCGGGGTCATCCAAGTGGGCCTCTCCTCTTCCTCCGATCCTGTCTCAATAGCGCAGATTTCCGCCGGATCAATGTTTGAGATAATCACATTCTCTAGGAAATGTACCTTCCGATTCTCCTCGGGGGCCACTCCCAGAGCGAACTTGCTTAAGGCATCTGCTTCCGCGTTTTCTTCCCTCGGGATCGCCTCGATATCGAAGCTTTTGAAGCTTCCCTTCAAAGTCTGCACCTCGTGCAAGTACTTCTTCATTGTCGGGCTCCTAGCTTCATAGTTCCCCTGGACTTGATTTACGATCAAGCTGGCATCACACTTCACCTTTAGATGATCGACTCCCGTACCTTTGGCAATCTTGAGGCCCGTAATGAGAGCCTCGTACTCCGCTTCATTGTTGGTGGCTTTGAACGTCAACGCCAAGGCATATCGTAGGGGCTCGCCTCCACCGGGCGGTATCAATACGAATCCTGCCCCCGAGCCTTCTACACTCGATGAACCATCAGTGTACATCTCCCAAGTGTTCTCCTCATTTAGCTGTTCTGGCTGTTGTTCTGTTGTCGGGACTTCCATGGTTGCCCCCTCTGCGGGACCCGTTACTTCCAGATCGGGTGCCGTAGACTAAGCTATAAAATCTGCCAATGCCTGGCCCTTAATAGCAGTTCTCGGAGCGAAATGTATACGAAACTCCGTAAGCTCGATGGCCCATTTCACCAGTCTCCCCGACGCCTCCGGTCGGTTCAAAAAGTGCTTCAGGGGCTGATTAGTCAATACCGTGACTTCATGGGCATGGAAGTACGGTCGTAGCTTTCGAGCGGCAATAATCAACGCAAAGAGATACTTCTCAATAGCGGGATAATTTATTTCAGACTTGGCAAACGCCTTGCTTACATAATAGATAGGCACTTGGTTGCCCTTGACAATTTTAATCAAAACAGAACTAACAGCCACATCAGAAACAACCAAATAGAGATAAAGCGGCTCGCCTGGAACTGGTTTCGCCAACGGCAGAAGGGTACGGAGGTGCTGCTTGAGTGCCTGGAACGCCTCCTCGCACTTGTCAGACCATTCGAACTTCTTGTGGGCCCTCAGCACATCAAAAAATGGCATGGCTCAGTCACTCGCCTTGGATAGGAATCGATTCATCGCGGCCAACCGGCCATTCAGCACCTGAACCTCCCGATGAGTCTTCGGGGACTGCATCTCCTTGATTGCTCGCAGCTTCTCAGGATTCACCTCGATTCCTCTCTGGCTCACCATGAACCCTAGGAACTTCCCCGAGTTCACCCCGAAAGCACACTTCCCCGAGTTCACCCCGAAAGCACACTTGTCCGGGTTCAACCGAACCTGATGGAACTTCATCCGCTCAAACGCCGCCGCCAAGTTCTGGACATGGTCTCCTGCCTGTCGGGACTTCACCAGCATGTCATCCACATAGGCCTCCATGGTTTTCCCCAGCATGTCTCCGAACAACTTGTTGACCATCCGCTGGTAAGTTGCTCCGGCATTGATCAATCCGAAGGGCATCACGTCGTAGTGGTAGACGTCACTGTCGGCATAGAAAGCCGTATGGGGGGCATCTTCCTTCGCCATTTTGATCTGGTTGTATCCGGAATAGGCATCCATGAAGCTCAGCAGTTCATGTCCCGATGTGGCGTCCACCAACTAGTCAATCCTCGGAAGCGGGTAGCAGTCCTTCGGGCAGGCTTTGTTCAAGTCGCGGAAATCGACACACATCCGCCATTTCCCGTTACTCTTTCGCACCAGGACTGGGTTAGCAACCCAAGTGTTGAATCGGAGCTCCTTGATGAATCCAGCATCGAGCAGTCTGCCCACCTCTTGCTGGATCGCGATCCTCTTGTCCACGCCCATCGGACGTCTTCTCTGCGCAATAGGCTTGATCGGTGGATCAATCTTCAGCTCATGTACTATTACGTCGGGGCTGATTCCTGGCATATCACTCGGGGACCAGGCAAACAGCTCCTTAAACTCCTTCAGGAGCTCGATCAGTTCTCGGGCTCTTTCTTCCGACAAAGCAGACCCGATCTTCACCTTCCTCTGAGGCCCATCAATCTCAACCTCCTTCAGATCCTCCATGGGGGCGGGACGCTCATACTCCTCTCGAGGATCGGCATCAGTCTGAAGGACAGTCATGGCTTCCCTCCTTCTCCTTCGGGTAGCGTTAACATAGCATTTTCGCGACGCCACTTGGTCACCCTTAACCTCTCCAGCTCCGTTGTCAGTCGGGAACTTCATCTTCTGGTGGACCGTCGAGGCGACTGCCATGAGAGGGTTGATAGTGGTCCTCCCGATGATAGCATTGTATGCCCCCGCAGACTCCACTACGACGAAATCTACGTTTCGTTTCTCCATCTTCCAGCCACTACCAAACTCCACCGGTAAGGTAATCATTCCCAACGGGTAAGAAGTGGAACCAGAGAATCCCACCATCGGGAAGTCCACCTGTGTCAGGTCCTTTTTCGTCTTTCCCATGGCTTCCAGAGCGTCCATGAAAAGGATGTCGGAGGAACTCCCTCCGTCTATCAGGATCCGCTTCATCTTGAATCCATCTACGTCCAGGGTCACGACCAAGGCGTCGTCGTGAGGGCTCTCCACGCCTACTAGATCTTCCGCCGAGAAAGAAATCACCATTTCCTCCTTCAGAGTCCACGACCGGGACCTTTTGCCTAGCACCACCGCGGCAGATATGCGAGAAGCGTAGTTTTCCCGAGAAGCAGAGGTATCACCCCCCCGCCGCCATTCCTCCGTGGATGACGTTGATGGTTCCCCGCCTCTCCTTACGGGCACCTGAACCTGAAGGTTCCGACTCCACCTTCTTCTTCTTCGGGGATCGGTCACGGGATTTGGAACGGGATCGTGACCGACTTCTGGAGCGGGATCGGCACCGTCCCCTTCCGACGAACTCTTTTAGCTTCCCCTTCTGGATCAGTTTCTCAATTTCCTTCTTCAGCTCCCGACAGTTTTCGGTGTCGTGACCATTGGCTCGATGGTAGCGACGGTAACGGTCAGGGCGGCCTCCTAGAATTCGCCTTCTTTTCTCGGAGGGTATCGGGCGAGACCCTGTCGGTCCATCACAGCTAACACAGAAGTCATCGAGCTATTGATGGGAACGGCCCGACCTTCTCGATTGTCCTTCCTCGGGGGACGCTTGTCTTCTCTTTTCTCGGGGCGACCACGGTTTCTATTCCCTTCCGACTTGTCGCTCCCTTTGCGATCATCCGACAGCTTGGACGATGGCTTTCCTCTTCCCGATTTCGGAGGATCAAGCTCTCCGGCAGCAATCTTCGACTCCTGGACGTCGATTTGCTGTTTCACCCTCGCTTGCAGGGCCTCCATACTCCATACAGCTTTCGCGGCTACACTGTGCATCAGGTCGGAACCGTACGGAGCGCTCAAGTTCCGCAGGAAAGTACGAATGGTCTCTCCCTCCGAGATTTCTTCATCAATCTCCGCGGCACTAGCGGTGAACCGTTGTTAGTAGTATGCCAACGATTCATCGGGTCTCTGCACCACCTGGGTCAGGGACCTTACACTCTTCAGGAGACGCCTTCGACCTTGGTACTGCTTGATGAAGCGGTCGTGCATATCGGCCCAGCAGGTGATGCTTCCTGGTGGTAGGCTGAAGAACCAAGTCATGGCCCTTTCTCCCAAGGTTATCGGGAACAATGAGCATAGGAGGTCATCTTTCGAAGTCCTACCCATACAGGCCTGGACATGTCTCTGAACATGGCGAAATGGGTCCCCCTCACCATCGTACTCCTTGATGGTCGGAATACCTAGCCCGGGCGGGGCAACGGTATCTATCAACCGCGGAACAAAAGGATGACTGGATCGATCCCTCAGCTCCGATGTCATCTGCTTCTGATCACCTATGCAGATGCTAACGATCTTCACCACCTGATCGTGGGTGATGGGGCCATTTAGGGGAATGGTCCTGTTTTGCACTGGTCCCGGGCCGTCGACCACAAATTTCTCCAAGTGCGCGGGCTCCTTACCTCTATTCCTGGGCGGAGCCTCCTGAACCTCCTGTTCTTCTGGGACCACCCTCGGGGGGGGGGGGGGGGGGGGGGGTGGAGGTAATTCTTCTCGCGGAGGCAACTCTTCCGCCCTCCTGGCGGCTTCTCTCTTGTCCAGGAAGGCCTCCATGGCAGCCAAGAACATGGGCATATCATCTGCTACTGCCTTGGCTAACTCCGAATTCGAAGACGATCCTTCTTCTCTTCGCGGGACTCTTTCTCCTCCATGGCCCACCGGGTTTGGGGGAGCCTCATCTTCCTCCCTGCGCGGGATATCCTGCCTGTTCATCTCCGTGTCTCGGACTGAGACCTCGTAACCATCACCCTGCCCCCCTGTCTGGGAAAGAGCGGGGTTCTCACCTTGTTCAGCAACACGTTCTGGTAACTGGGAATTGATAGTTCCTGCGGGACGGGAACTGCCAGCCTGAACTTGCTTCTTCTTGCCACCACCGGCCATTGATCTGGTAGAAACTATCTTGACTTTTCGTACGTTTCCCACAGACGGCGCCAATGTTGGATCACGGGCGAAGCTCCGTTACGTCCTTGACGGAATGCTCTGGACTCCTGGGCTCCGCGTAATCCTGCAAAAAGGGGATGACCTGGGTGGTGACCCAGAATCCCTCTCCGATGCTTAAATGAGTATACAATCAATGGGGTGGCAGCAGTATTCTAAGTGCGTATTTGAGAGTATCAGTTTTCTAGGGTAACTTCTTCCTTTATATAGGAGGAGGAGTTGCCCAGCTACCTGTGACCATGCTTGGCCGTTGTACCCATGATTCCGTGTATCTCGCCACGATTCCGTATATCTCGGTTGGGATTCCATATATCTCGCCCCACGCTCCGCGTATCTTACCCGTACTCCGCGTATCTCGGGCACGCCCTGCGTATCTCGGGGGATTTATCTTTATCTCTAACCGTCTCCCACTACTCTATCTAGTAGGCGGGTTTCTCGGTCTTTATTCTCTGATCACAAGTCCCGACTTTTGTCGGAGACTCCAGAGTTGTCTCATTCTAGATCACCATCCAGGACCTTCAGTCTCTACGTGACAGGTCCAGCCTCTGCGGGGCTTTATTATCGGGGCCTTTACTAAGGCATATCGGGGCCTACTCAGAGGCTTCTTGTCGGGAGCATTCAGGTCATACATCGGGACCGCTAAAGTCGGGACCCTTCATACTGGGCCTCTGGGCCTTCCAGGCTTTTCACGAGGCCCACTGGACCTATTCGCCGTCCATTGGCTGTTAACGGGGCTAACGATTACATCGGAACCCATCAGGGGACTCCAGAGTTATCTCCTTTGGTCACCGCTCGGGGCCCCTCGTCATCGGGACAGGGCCAGCATTCTCAGGGATTCAATATCGGGGCCCACTTAAAGGCATATCATCGGGGCCTACTTAAAGGCATATCATCGGGGCCTACTTAAAGGCATATCATCGGGAGCGTTCAGCTCGTATGTCGGGACCGACCTTGTCGGGACCTCTCGTATTGGTCTTCTAAGCCTCTTTTGGGGCCCGGTGGGCCTACTTCGCCAATTTAGTCGTCGTTAATAGGCCTAACGACTATATCGAAATCCATCAGTAACAAGAAGTCGCAACAATGGTAAAGCACCCCCAAATGGATCAACTGCAGAAAATGTTACCCCGATTTCAGGTCAAAATCTTGAATTGGATATTGTATCGACCCCCATTACCCAATATTTGGAAGAGAAACAGTCAATACTTTCCCTCATGACTACTGATGCTAATGAAACGGTTAATTCTGAAACCGCTAGTGCCAATCCATTTGATATGGGTTCCCTCAGCAACCAAATCATAGTAGGACGACGGTGCCGGTGCTGGCTCTTGAATCAAACGCGCCCCGGCAAAGGAACGAGCTGGATAGTCTCCTTCTTCAGTAAGGGTATTTCTGTCGAGTCAAATCTTTTTTTTCAAAAAGAAAAGTGTCACGTAACACTTAACAGTTAAAATGCACGGAATTTTAACGATGGTATCAAAAGAATACAAAGTTGGAAGGGTTGGTATTAAAAGTATACAAAAAAAAATAAAAGTAATACTAAAAGTAAATTCTAAGCAAAGAAGTGGTACCAAAAGTACCTTTAAAAAAATGATAGGTATGTGGAAGTGTTGATGCATTTTAGTGATGTGGGATAGTAACCTGGAATACTTAGGACGACGATACTGATGTTAGAGAAAAGTTATCCTTAATGGTGCATTCCTTTACAATCATCTGAAAAGAACCCCACTGCAGATATCCCTAAATTCATACATGATCATAGAGGTTGAGCTAGATAGTACCCCCACTATGTATGTATACTCTTTTTTTATTTTTCATTCTTGTCATTTATTCAATCATATCATTATCGTTAATCATTATTATTCACAAACTTCATTTAATTTAGTGTTAATTAATTAATGTTCTCATAAATGTTTAGATACTATTATATTTCAAATATATATATATATATATATATAATTATTATAGATGGTCATACTAGCTATATAAAATATACAACTTCTCACATCACGCGGAAAATACCTAATCTATCTAAATTCTGAAGAAAAGATAATAACAGGGTGAATGAAGAACTGATGATTTTATTTTCACGTTAATCGATGCATTTATAACTTTGAGCTAAGAGTTTTATAATTATTAACTCCATAACATTGATTGCACTGGGGAGCTAGGGTTTTTAAGTTGATTAAAATTTTGTTGATTTCGAACCGTTCAAGATTCAACGTATACAGTTAATCACAGTTAAAATTTCGGACCGTTCAAGATTCAATGTATGCAATTAATCGCAATTAAAATTTTCCTTATTTCGAACCGTTCAAGATTCAATGTATGCAATTAATCGCAATTAAAATTTCAGACCGTTCAAGATTCAATGTATGTAATTAGTTAAAATTAAATTTTCGCTGATTTTTAATAGATGCTTGACGCTGAGCCGGCGAACGAAGATACCAGGCGGTACGGTCGGCAGACAGTCTCAGGGGCAGAGCCATCTCTAGGGATACCAACGGGGGGATCGGGGCGGGTATCGGCTGCCCCGGACCCGCCCCGCAGGTCAGCCTGGCAGACCCGACCCCCCCCCCCCCTCCCCCATGCACATCGCGGGGTGGGTCTTTTGGGGCAAAAAATACCTGAGGGCGACCCGCGGGGCCCCGACCAGACCCGTGAACAATCCAAATCTATTTATGGACTGTGGAATCCGTGGATTCATCTGGAGGAGCGAGCACCTATATCGGAGTGGCGTGTCTAGATCAGAGATCATCATGGGAGTGCCAACGGAAGAGAAGATGAAGAGAACGGCATGAGCGTAGATCCAATGGTCTATTTGTTGGATGTGAGCCTTACAGGCCGATTTTCCTAACCGTGGTGTACGGCGGTGGACGCAGTGGGCGGCGATAGTGGACGGTGATGGATGCACTGGGCTGGTCGCTGACTTATTGCTGGAGCTCGGTGATTTACGGAGGCGAGGTTTCTACTCCAGTGGTCTGGTTCTGCGACGCTGCCTCCGAATCAGAGAGAGAATAGGGTTGCGTTGGTGAATGGAGTAAAACCCTAATGGTAAGTTTATTAAATTAGTCCTTATTTATAAAAAAGTCCTTATTGTTTTATATAAGTGTAATATTATCCAGAATATTTAATAAATGAATATATATATATATATATATATATATATATATATATATATATATATATATATATATATATATAAACTACGGGCCGGGTCTACGGACCCGGACCCGCCCCGCCCCGGTCTTATCACGACCCGAACCCGTCCTGTGCCCCGCGGGTCGGCGAGTCAAAATCGGGTCGGGGCCCCGCGGGTTAGCGGGTACCCGTGACCCGTTGCCATCCCTAGCCATCTCTATCTACGGTGAGATGTCGAAGCCATATATGTTGAAGAACATACGGTTGACACGGATCCGACGACCAAAGGTAGCATGCGGTACATGCATCTAAAATTTATTTGTGAATTTGCTCAATGGTATTTTACGGTTCAAAATTTTCAGTCTTTTGTTTACATTTTAAAATTTTAGACTAAAATTTTATTTAAAAATAGTGTTTCAACATATTACAAATAATTAGTATAAATTTCATCAACTATTAATTTATTATTTATATACATTTAACAAGTCAACCTACGATATGCGCGGAAAATAGACCTAGTTTTATCATTAATTGTAACCATGTGAACCCTTCACGTTTGTTTTGCACTTGAATTTCTTTCTTATGATGACTGTCAAGTCAAACTAATATTTAATGCAGTCCCTTAATCTTCCGTTTTCTTAGATAGAGAACCCCATTCAAACCAGACAAATGGTGTTGGAAAAAAAACAAGAAAACAAGGGTTAGGTAAAATCATGTGACCTTTTCCATTTTTTCTCCCAATTTCTATATATAAATATATATAGATAAATGTTAACTTTTTGGAAAAAAATATATGTTAATTTTATGTTGAAGAAACATAGGTTCAATATCACATTATTCACTTACAAATACTGTTACGATTCACAGAACATTATTCAGTAGTTGACTGGCAAAAAAAATAAAACCATCTATTTCTTATTACATATGGATTGAGAATGTTAGAAGTTTAATATTTAATTTTATATTAACCTAGTGTGGATATGAAATGATGAGATGAGGAAAAACTGAGAGTTCACTATTTAATAGCATATAAAGAGATGAAAGAATCATTTTGAAATCAGATAGAAAAACTTGAAAGTCGTTTGGGGATAGTAAACAGATTTATGGGCTCACTGTTATGGTTAATTTAGTCCAATTTGGAATCGGCAATATAAAAACAAGGACATTTTATTTTACTGAGAAAATGTTGTGAACACACACTCACTCACTCCTGAGAGTCAACTGAATAGACAGACATATATATATGGATAAGGGGGTTGTAGCTAGAGATATTATTATCGAAGAAAAAGAAGAGTCAGTTGAAACAAACATGAACTATTATTGTATAATAATATAAACTTAAGATGTTGAAAGAAAGATAGTTGGCCTTTTTCTTGCACAGGTAACTTAGCTTCCGTCTTCATCTATCTCCCTCCCTTGTTCTGTGATATAATAATTAAATAAACATGAGCCTTACTTTAATGTAATGTAATGTATATATAGAGGAATGAGAAGTCATTGTGTAAAGTAGGTAGCTAGTAAATAATAATGTAGAGATAGATAGATGATACTCGCACCATTAATTTGATCAGTCATCGTCTTCTATAACAATAAGTCCAGACTCTTCCCATGCAAGTTTTACTTCTTCTCGGGTTGAATACATTCGCCCAGACGGATCATAGTAGTACTTCACACATAACAAAACTTATTAAACAATTTCATATCCATGCATTTCTGCACCTTCAAGAAACCTATCTATATATATATATTATGTATCTTCTAAATGCATCTGGGCCTGCCTGATTAAATAACACAATTATTTTTAGTCAAATTATTAAGTAGAGCCTTCCTTATTCAAGTGAACATCTCTATTATATTATATATACACATATATGTTGGAAAGTAAAAGACTACACCGGCAAACATGATCATCTTAATTAATTAAAGCAAACCTCATCTAAGACGTGGGTGTTCTAAAATGTTATATATGCTATTTGACCAAATAAATACTAATTCTAAAGCTTTTAAAAACAGCATTATTAGCCATCGCGTGTAAGTTTTTAGACGGTTCTAAAACATTGTTGTGATAGGCAAATACGTGGTTATCTTTCATATGTACATCATCAACAAGAACAAATTGAGTCACAGACAATTAGGAGGATTAATGTTTACAGAATTAATAATAATGATGTGTTGGAAGGGGAGAATGAATGAATGAATTAAAGAAGCGAAATGTGTATACCCGATAAATCCTGCCATGCCTCATGTGACGTTCCTCAGCAAGCCAGCCAGGGAGTAGCCATTGGTAACCAGGTGAGTTATTATCATGAAAAACGTATCGGGTATTTGGGTCTCGATATCTCCGACGACATAAACTTGATTGAATCAGCGCCAGTGTTTGAGCACTCAAACCCGAAATCTCACCTACCCTACTCCTAGCACCATTGTTGTATCTGTTGATGCTTCTACTTGACATTATCACTCCGACACAATAATTGAATTCAGCTCACACAATAATACACTCTTACCTTCCCCTTCTCTCTCTCTCTCTCTCTATATATATATATAAAATTCTACCGCATCTTGAATGGTTGGTTTTTCATTAAATGTGGTCTCATTTTACTTTTTGTTTATTTATTTTTTAATACTTACCATATTCTGCAAAAAAAAAAAAAGAAATCCTTACCATATTATTCTTTTTTTCCATAATAGTAATCTGCTTTTTTTATTTATTTACATCATTGTTCTTCAAGTGGAAAAATTTCGATTTAGAAAATGATTACCATAGTATTAATTAGTATTTCTTAAAACTAATATGCTTATATGTATATATATAACTAGTTAATCGACCCACGCGTTGCGCGTTAATATTTCATTTTAAAATTATTTGTTTGTTATCATAATTCAAATTTGTTAGGGCAATATTATTTTATTTATATTTTTAGTATTTTATTCAAGAAAAATGTCATATTACTGCACACAATTACAATAAATAATAATTCAACTCATGCAACTCTATCTTAACTGAACATATCACATGCGGGCGCTTTCCCCACTTCATCGTCATACTCCTCTTCCTGTCGGGAACACACCCATACACATATATCTGTCTTCTTTTCATACAAGTGACCACATATTCCCCCACTCGATCATTGCCCCGCTTCTCGCTCGGCATTGTTCTTCTAAACCACTTCTCATTAAAGAGAAGCAAAGATCTCCTCTAGCACCCTTTCAGTGCGCTAGTCCTTCGAGGATGTTCCTATGTCGGTTTTTCTTTGGTAGATTGGTTTTTTGCCATGTCTACCTCGGAGGAATCTTTACCCTACTCGCTCCCTTTATTTGGTTTTACCTGTGTGTTGTTGGGACTACCTATATTGTTGTTCTGGTCAGTTCCCGTCTTGGTCGCAATTTCACCATTTGATTCGCCTTTTGTTTAATCACCAATAGTATTGTGCCTCGGGTGGAACCTACTGTTTGTCGAGCAGCCCTGCTGTTAGCTAGATCGTCTCTGGTCGTTTTCGCTGAATCGGCTGTTGTCGTCCTCTACAACTTTTGTTTCGTTCCTTCCAAGTCTTGTCGCAATTTTCTTGTTTCTTTTATCGTGTCTGTTTGTGTTTCTGTTCGATCTTTTGGACTAGTTTGTTGTTATTTTGTGTGTCAGTATAGGTTTTACTCCAACGGCCTTCATTGTAACGGAAACTTGGTTACACCCAAGTATTCCGTCGCCGTTGTGGGACTTATACCTGTTTATTTTGTACTGTAATCCTTTAATAATATATATTCATTTTCACCAAAAAAAAAAAACATATCACATGCAGCCGAACATATAAACTCTATGTGCACATGTCCTTTATGAGTTTTAAGACGTATTTATCTTCAGAAATATATATTATAATGACGATCATTATTTGTAGGGATTAAGTACCTTTTCATACCACTTCTTTGCACAGAATCCACTTTTGGTACCACTTCTATTTTTTTGTATACTTTTGGTACCAATTCTTTCAACTTTGTATCATTTTGGTACCACCGTTAACTTTCCGTCCAAATTGACCGTTAAGTGTCATGTGCCATGCACGTGACCGCCCTAAACTTTTGAATTTGTTTCAATTTAGTCCATCTAATGCATCCCTGACTTTTAATTTGTTCAATTTAGTCCTAAAATTTCAAAACCATGATGGGTCAAGGGTTCGATTTGGAAATTTTAGGGCTAAATTGAACAAATTAAAAGTTAGGGATGCATTAGATTGACTAAATTGAAACAAATTCAAAAGTTTAGGGCGGTCACGTGCATGGCACATGACACTTAACGGCCAATTTGGACGGAAATTTAACCGTGGTACCAAAAAGATACAAAGTTGAAAGAATTGGTACCAAAAGTATACAAAAAAATAGAAGTGGTACCAAAAGTGGATTCCATGCAAAGAAGTGGTATGAAAAGGTACTTAATCCCTTATTTGTAAAAAGAGTTCGTATGCGTCTGTATGAGTTGTGCGGACAGTGGCCCATTCTCTAGATTAGGATGCTCCTCTCCATTACCCTACCAGCAACCAAAACAGATCGACAATTTTCTCTACGACGTTCTCTTCCCTCTGCCACGATCCGTCCGCTCGGCCCTCAGCTCCCACGAAGACCACCTCCAGCCGTCCCAACTCCGCCACCTCCAGCCATTCCTCGTCCAGCCGGCACTCTAAAGATAATCGTGAAATTTTCGAGGCCAACGAAGCCGTCGTCGAACTACTTCAGTGTCAGCGATATGGGCTACGGATGAAACGAGCCGCCCCGGTGAAGAATACGTCATCCCACCGTCGCACCGGTGAATGAAGTATAAAGCTCAGATGCTCCACCAGTCATCCACCAGTTACGACCGCCCTTCAGCTTCAGATGCTCCGTCCCAATTGGATGAAACTGTAATTACGCGTATATTCCTCAACATGTAGTTGAAATTTGCTTCATTTGGTGCATGAATGTTGGTACATCTGAAATTGCTTCATTCACCCTCTTATAATTGGTTGCATTGATTCGCATCAAACGCCTCGGTTCCATTACTCTCCCTAGAAGATTAAAAGCGGTTTAATTTTTATATAACGTTTAGATTGATGAGTAAATGAGGATTCGGGGTAGCCGAATCATTAGTAGTTGAATTGTACTAATTATGAGAAGATGCAATTACTGATGCCGTTACGCTGCTATATTTTAAGGGAACCGCTAAATTCAAGTCGAGTTAATAATAACTCGAATCTTGGACCGTCAGATGAAGAACTATGAGATCCGTGCAAAAGTAGACTGTTCAGCCCGATTTCAGCCCGATCAGCTCTCTCTCCTCTCTTTCTTATCATTAATTAATGGACTACACTCTCTTTCCTTGTACAACTTTTATGATCTTTTACTTTTATTAATTATTAATTAAATAATTAATAATCAATTATTATATATTAGAGATCCCTGTGTATTAATTGTTAAATTCGCAAGTGTATCCATTTTCTTTATTTGTTAAGTATCCATTTTCTTTCATTCATATTATCTATAGCTTTTCTTCTGTTGTATTGTATGTATGTTTGACTTTTGTTTTATATTTTTTTTGCAAAAAATATTTTCAATGTGAAATGAGAAGAAACCAAAACAATTAGGTAATCATATATAATTGCTAGATTCAGATGCGAAAATTTAAGAATATATAAAAATATTGAAAATACTTAAATTAATAGGATATCGGGACTGATTTTAATAAAAAATAAAATAAAAATCTCACAACCAATAACCCCTTAATAATTTTCTCAGTACCACAACTTAATTGTCGAATTTAAGTTCAAGCTCCATAAAAATTCCATTGGGCAAGGAATATGATTTTTTTCCAACCGATTGTTTAGACACTCTACATGAAAATAAAGGTAAAAATTAGTCATAAAAATAAAAACAAAAATTAATTAAATGATTGTATATTGACATGAAATAACCATCAAAACTATTAGTTTATATGATCTCTGATTTTGTTCACCTCAAAATCAATATGGTGACTTGAATTTGAAGTGCCTGATGGAATTTTCTATCATAATAATATAAACAAGGGAACCTCTAAATTCAAGTCGAGTTAATAATAACTCGAATCTTGGACCGTCAGATGAAGAACTATGAGATCCGTGCAAAAGTAGACTGTTCAGCCCGATTTCAGCCCGTTCAGCTCTCTCTCTCCTCCCTTTCTTATCATTAATTAATGGACTACACTCTCTTTCCTAGTACAACTTTTATGATCTTTTACTTTTATTAATTAAATAATTAATAATCAATTATTATATATTAGAGACCCCTGTGTATTAATTGTTAAATTCGCAAGTATATCCATTTTCTTTATTTGTTAAGTATCCATTTTCTTTCATTCATATTACCTATAGCTTTTCTTCTGTTGTATTGTATGTATGTTTGACTTTTGTTTTATATTTTTTTTGCAAAAAATATTTTCAATGTGAAATGAGAAGAAACCAAAACAATTAGGTAATCATATATAATTTCTAGATTCAGATGCAAAAATTTAAGAATATATAAAAATATTGAAAATACTTAAATTTATAGGATATCGGGACTGATTTTAACAAAATAAAAATAAAAATCTCACAACCAATAACCCCTTAATAATTTTCTCAGTACCACAACTTAATTGTCGAATTTAAGTTCAAGCTCCATAAAAATTCCATTGGGCAAGGAATATGATTTTTTTCCAACCGATTGTTTAGACACTCTACATGAAAATAAAGGTAAAAATTAGTCATAAAAATAAAAACAAAAATTAATTAAATGATTGTATATTAACATGAAATAACCATCAAAACTATTAGTTTATATGATCTCTGATTTTGTTCACCTCAAAATCAATATGGTGACTTGAATTTGAAGTGCCTGATGGAATTTCCTATCATAATAATATAAACAATAGTGTATTAGAACTTAAAATATACTTAAATAATATATACTAAATACCAACCTGTAATATCACTGACTTACCAAAGAAAGAAAATTGCAGAACGCCGGATCCAAATTGTTTGAAGTTGTCAAAGAAAGACCATATGGATTATGATTTGAAGCGCTCTGTACTTTGCAAACAATATTTTAGTCATCTTTACATAAAAAAAAACAAGATACTAAATACTTATTCTGAGATATGAACAATTACAAATATGAATATATTTTTTTGTACCTTATGATTGAGATAACAAGAACTTGTATGCATTGTATCATGTAAATCATTCGGGTGCTGGCTGTTATATACAAAAAATCATATATTAGTTCATCTACGTAATTTCGTAATCTTAAAAACAATATATATAAAGTATTAGAAAAAATTTCAAAGAATGATAAACCTAATTAATTTGTAGTACCTTGTTGTATCTTCTGCTCGCACAACTACAAATGCATCAGTTATTTGTCTGTTGTTATTTGAGAAGTTGGAGTTACCCGGTGCTTCAGTACTTCCAACTGTCTTTTTCGCTGAATTAGACTTCCTACCACGAGCTTTCCCTCCCTTGTCCAGATATGACTTCATTTTTTGCGGACGTCCTTTGCGTCTTTTCATGATAGGGTCAAGTACTGGGCTTGCTTCCTCATTATCCTTCGAAAGCTCGAGTGCGTTAGATACACTTTTTAGTGCCATTTCGACATCATGAAGTGTCTTGTGAAAACCCTTCAATGCTATCTCATAAACTTTAGGATGTACCGCGGCCTTGGCTGATATATTAATACCTTCACGACAGAGATTGCCGTAACGACATGTAATAGGCTCATGACAATCCGCTTGAATGATTTCACCTCCCATAGATACCACATTCCCAGATTTTGCCTCTTTAGTCCACCGTTTCAATATAAAATGATGTGGTAATCTTTGAACATTAACCACAACGAATATCTTTAATATATGACGACATGGATAACCAGCATATTCAAATAGCTTACAAGAACAACTTGCATATTGATTGCCAGGGTCATATACAACAACACGAGATGCATCACTATTATTCTTCCACACCAGAAATTTTGAGGTTTGCTCGTCGTGTGGAACCCATTCATGACTATAAGAGAAGCCGCTGATCAACTCTTCTTGGAAAAAAGAAAATATTTCCCGTGTATATACTTTAGCAGCATCTTCTTCCAAGCCCATATAAATCTTTAAAACTGGCTTTTTAAAATTATTATTGAAGTCAGCATCGCTTTCTTCATCCCTACGAGATTTTATAGCTAGCTCAAATTGTTTCACAAACTCGATTAAATGCATATCCTTCTTTAAATACTTATCAAAGAACGAGTTGATGCGCTCACTTCGTTGAGTGGTATTCATAGAAGCACAAAATCGATCACGTGAATAAGCAGCTGCCCAATGTTCCCTCTTTTCGTATAGTTTCTTGAGCCAACTATTTTCTGTTTGACTTTAATTCCCAAGCAATCTTTCCCAGTTGGACTCAAATTCTTGAACTGTGGCACCACCATACAAACAATTGTTAAAATCATTCTTGAATCCTTTGTATTTGCTGAACACATGGGAGATGTTCTTTAGAGCATTTCGCATAATGTGCCACGCACAATAGCGATGAATGGACACTGGCATGACATGTGATATCGCTCCCCCAATTGCCGACTCTTGATCTGTAAAAATTACTCCTGGTTGTTTGTTATCCATAGCTTTCATCCATGTAGTCATAACCCAGGAAAACGACTCTTCAGTTTCATCGAAAAGCAACGCACCTCCAAAAATTGTAGTTTGAAAATGATGATTGATTCCTATGATCGGGACAAAAGGCATCCCATACCTATTAGTTAGATAAGTAGGATCAAAACAAACAACATCTCCAAAATGATGGTAGTCAATTCTTGACCTAGCATCCGCCCAGAAGAAATTTGTCAAGTGACCTTCTGAATCAAGTTGTATTGCATAGAAGAATGAAGGATTATTAACTTGTTGTGCTTCTAAATGTTGAAGCACAGCGGCAGCACCTCCATTTTTAAGTTCTTTCTGTCGTTTTGAACTTATGAAATTATTTATATCCTTCCTTCTATAGCTAAGATTTTGAGATCCTCCTACTTCAGTGGCCATGAATGACATTATTAAGTTCTGTCGAATCCCAGAAGATTGCACATTTTTTATAACCTCGGTTTCAGCGACAGAAATATGTCTATGCGATCTATAATTAAGTACCTTTGAAGGAGTAGTGAGATCATGATTATGTTCTTCAACAAAATGCGACACTAACCATTTTCCTTCTTTGGTTTTCTTTATCGACATTGAAGCCTTGCAACCCATTCGTACAGTAGCACAATTTCTTTTTCCTTTTCCATCTTCATTTGTTTTACTCTTATGCGAGCCTTCCATCACACAAGAAATTCGACGACCGATTATTTCCCGATTCAGTTCCTTTTTTTGAGAGCTTCTCGTACCAGTCCTTCTTGTGCCGAAACCTTTCATCCTTGCATTGCCATTATAATGGCTAAATGCATCTTCATAAGTTTCAAATTCCATACCAACACATGGACACTGTATTTCAGTGCTCGATTCATTAGGTTCAATGCCCCATATATCATCATCTCGTCCATTATCATTGTCACTGCCACCAACCATCAATATGTCTTCGCAGATCTCTTCTCCATTGATCCAATGTGGCTCCATACTAACCTGATTATTAATAAAAAAAAATTCATATCAAAGTCTGAATTTCAATAATAACAAATAAATAAAAATAATCAAACAAACATTAACATGATATTAAACGTGGAATATTTTCAATCTGGAAAATTTTCAAATCACAAGATTATTTAAAGTGCAAATTAAATAAAAATACATCATCTAACTCAATATTTTTATTAATCAAATTAACCAATACATGAAATTATATCGCTGTAAATAAACTCAAAACTACATAGATAATTAAGTTGTATGAGGAAGATTGTCGTACATGAAGATGGCTGCTGAAAAATTAATTCTTCGCGCGCGTTGAATTATAGAATTCAAACCTTCCTAGTTGTAGGATTATTAGCCTTCAGAGAATGTCAATCAGTCCGCACCAAACCGATGTCTGTCAGTCTTTTTGTTATAGTTAGTCCATCTGACTTCTTGGAGAAGTAAACATCTATATATAATAATAGGGAATAATAATATATAATATAATAATAAAGAAAAGTAAGAGATAAAAGAGGGAAGTGAAATTGCATTAAATAATGTTGAAAAAGGTGGAGAGATTAATGTCAGGCAGCAGGCTCAAATCGGGCCAAAGTCCAAAAAATATGAATAAATAGAAGTTTGCACGGATCTCAAAGTTCTTCATCTGACGGTCCAAGATTCGAGTTATTATTAACTCGACTTGAATCGGTTCCCATATTGGGAAATCCAAGAAATGAGAGTTAGAGAGGAGAGATGTTTAATAATTAATTGTTGTTTTAGAGGGTTTTTTTTCCTGAACCGGGTATGAGACTGTTAAACCAGAAAACGTTTCTGATACTAAGGCTTAAACTATCGTGGCAATGTCTGATTGGCCACTTACGTTGAGGTGTCAGCTTAAGAGAAGTTGGCTTATTCTCTCACATCTCCCTTTATTAATACTAGATATTTGCCCCGCAAAATGCGCGGGGTTTGATATTTTTAGTAATAATTATTTGTATTTATTTATTATTATTATATTAAATAATTTTTATAACGCATATTATTTAATGTGTTGTTCTCAATTTATATATTTTTAATTTGTTTCTTATCAATTTAGTCACTATAAAAGAATATAGAGATTTAGTTATTTATATATGAAAAATAAAAGAAAAGACATTACATTTATTTGATGACATTATTGAAGGCATTAAATTTTTTTACACATAATAATCTTACATTCTACTCATTTTCCTCAATTTCCCATGACTTAACTCGAACGAAACTTTTCTGGTGTCACAGTGTAACCTGCAACAAAGAGCAGTAAAATTTATGTTTAGTTAAGAAATCTGATAACCTTGCTAATAAGAAGTAACAGTAAATACAAACTCTCATGGGTGAGTAGCACAATATATTCCTTTGTGTT
Source organism: Clarkia xantiana subsp. parviflora (assembly GCA_036873135.1). Lineage (NCBI taxonomy): Eukaryota > Viridiplantae > Streptophyta > Magnoliopsida > Myrtales > Onagraceae > Clarkia > Clarkia xantiana. Next base: position 36,108,113 of record JAPTYO010000010.1, on the reverse strand, counting down.
GGTTCTTCTGAAGATCAGAATATAATCAAGAACATGGTCTTTTGCAGTTAAGTATAAATGAATTCCAGAATCCAAGTCAATAGCTCATAATTTATGTTTGTCCGTTTCATGGAGCTATAGCTTATTTCATCAGGATGTTTTCGGTATCTAATAATTTAGGCTGCCTTTGATTAGCTTCTTCGTCTCTGGTGACAGCATTTTGTATGTTTTATCTTAGTTGTTTAGTAACTCTTTTATAAGCTCAGACTTTGTAACCATTAATTGAGCTTGAGTTCCAAACCAGTTTAGAGAAACTGTCCCTAAGGTGTTCCGCCAACCTCCGAATGTGAGAGAATTAATAATAAATGCCCTAGAAGTTGATAGTAATTACATGTATGCCAATGTAAGTGGATTCAGGTTGTTGAGGTTCTGACAATTTGAATGTGTATCACATCCCATAAGTAAATAACCAGTAAAAAAAATTCCAGCAACTAAAGGAAAAACCCATAAAAGGAAAGAACTTCGGCTTTCAGGCAGGGGATCGAGAAGAAAAAACCTAATTTTCATATTCCCTTAAAAAATGGGTTAAAAACCTATGAAAGGTCTGAACTATCACCCATGTTAACGGCAGATGTCTGAAATTGAAAAAGTTAATAACAGAGGTCTGAAATTTCAATTTTGTTGATTTGAGGTTTTCCGTCCATTTTTAGGGTTAAATTTAACAGAATTGTGTGAAATGACATTTTTGCCCCTTTAATATTTTGTTTTATTTAATATCTTATTTAAGGAAATGTGAAATGACAATTTTACCCCTAAAATCAAACTAAAGCCACCCAACTCCGGCCACCGCCACCCGACTCCGGCCACCGCCACCCGACTCCGGCCACCACCACCCGACTCCGGCCACCACCACCCGACTCCGGCGACCACCACCTCGACTCCGACGACCACCACCTCGGCTCCGGCGACCCGACTCCGGCCACCACGGGGCCAAAAAAGCTCCGATCGGGGCCAAAAAAGCTCCGATCGGAGCCACAGAGCTCCAGATCGGAGCTCAATGGCTCCGGCCGGGGCAACAGGGCTCCAGATCGGAGCTCTGTGGCTCCGGTCGGGGCCACAGAGCTCCAGATCGGAGCTTTTTGGCTCCGATCGGAGCTTTTTTGGCTCCGATCGGAGTCCTATCGGGGCCGGTGGCTCCGATCGGAGCCCAATCGGGGCCGGTAGCTCCGATTTTGGCCCAATCGGAGCCTTGGTGGTGGTCGCCGGAGCCGAGGTGGTGGTCGCCGGAGTACGATTGGTGGTCGCCGGAGTACCGTGGTGGCTTCAAGGGCATTTTGGTATTTTCACTCCAAGCATGTGAGGGGCACACTTGATAGAATGGCATTTTTGGAAATTTATTTTATTTCTGGTCACATGCCAAGCATGTGACCAATTTCCGTTAGTTTTAACGGAAAAAACTAACGGAGACCGCTGTTATCAACAAAACAGAAATTTCAGACCTCTGTTATTAACTTTTTAAATTTCAGACCTCTCCTGTTAACATGAGTGATAGTTCAGACCTTTCATAGGTTCTTAACCCTAAAAAAATACATCCTGGAAGAATCATTGGCTTGGTTTCTACTGAAAGAACGAAAATTTCATTTTTTATAATCCAGGTTCAGATGATTTCTCCAAATTCAAGTTACTCAAAAATAAAAAAAAAATAGAGTTTTAAGTAAACATACAGTAATTTTTTATCTAAGTGTGAATGTGAGGCTACACTATGTTAGAATGAATCATGAGAAAGACTCGTTAAGGGAGATTCCGCGGCTTCTTTCCTCATTTGGTATCTCTTTGGTGCTTCCATAAAAGAATTTGTACAGAAATATATAAAACATGAAAGAAAACTGAGGCTAATATTCCCATTAATGCTGATTTTTCCACTGATAATAAAGATAGAGTGAAAATGCAAGGGAGAGGATAATGTTCTCGAACCTTCTGTCTCAGTAGATAGACTGCCAGATTACCATTAGGTGGATCAAGTTCAGATCTCTACAGTGAAATATCCTGCGAAGATGTTGACAAAAAGTACACAACATTAACACAAATGAAGGACCATATAATTATCCACCACTGTTCAAAGGGATTATGTGTCAACAAAGTGTGCATCTCATGATAACTAATAGGATGGCGACCCACTCTTTGTTTCCAATCCAACTACTGTCTGTTGAGATCGTTTCCACTTGGGATATCTCAAACTACTTTTTATGGACCTCGATCCTCGATCCACGAACTAACTTTGGCTCCTACCTCGATTCTCGAACTAACTTTGATCTCTGTCTCAGTCTTCTATACGCCAGGTCCTACAGAGCGGTCGATAACCAGCATGGAGAGGGGGTGGTGCTGGTTGTGCCCTCTCCGATGCTAAAGTCAGGATTCTAGAGAGAGAAAGTTTAGAGAGAGGTCAGAGCACAAATAGCCAATTCTCCAAAGTTTTGAGTCTCCCCTTAAAATGGGAGATCTAGGCCCCTATTTATAGGAAACCTGAGAACTGTGCCCGGTTTGATGTCGGTTTACAGGAAAACGCTTACCGACATCGAGGTTGGCTATATACACACTAACTTCCCATATTTAGTAAAAATAGGGGTAAAAGCGCAGTACTAGACGGTAATCCGGAAGTCCCCGGTCCGAGTGCGACGCGCATCCGGACCGTTTTGACCCAGGGTGACTGCGGTAAGATCCGTTTATGGTTCTAGCGTGTTTACGAGGTCCGAAACGTAAATATGAACCCGATTTGGACAGATATCCAACACTTACCCCCGAGTCAAGTAGCGGTTCAAAACCCATGCTTGACTCTATTTAAGATATGATATTCGTCCAATTTAGGTTTGACACTGACCTCATGGGTGGCCTGTTTGTCAATCGAGTGCGCGGAGCACATATTCGTTCACTTTTATTTTTCCGATGCACATACATAATCTATTCACAGGGTTAGCATAATAGACGGTATACATATAACAATGTGCAGTTAACGACTTATTCATAATAACATGCAATAAGCGAAATACTTGTGATAATAAGTAATCATGCAACGCAGTGTCATCTTGGTACATGACGTGAACGTGTAACATGATGTTAACATGGAGATGGCGACATAGTACATGGATGATGTAATCGCGCAGTAAGCAAAATACTTAGAGCAATATAAAATTGGAGAGCATGCTTGTCAACATGAAGCGTGATGAAAACATTGAATATGATGTAAGCATGTACTTCACACTTAGATTATAAAAATATTCATGTAGCAATCATAAGTTAGAATCATGCATATATAAAAATAATAACATGCATGTTGGATATCCGTCCAATTCGGGTTCGTATTTACGTTTCGAACCTCGCAAACACACTAGATCCACAAAACGGATATTACTGCAGTCACCCCGTGGTCAAAACGGTCCGGATGCGCGTCGCACCCGGACCGGGGGACCTCCGGATTACTTACTCGTACTGCGCGTATACACCTACTTTATTCTGAGTATGAGAAGTCAGTGCGCACATAGCCAACCTCGATGTCGGTAAGCGTTTTCCTGTAAACCGACATTAAACCGGGTACGGTTATTGGGTTTCCTATAAATAGGGACCTAGACCTCCCATTTTACAAGTTAACTGGAAACTCTGGAGAATTGGCTATTTGTGCTCTGACCTCTCTCTAAAACTTTCTCTCTCTAAAATACTGACTTTAGCATCGGAGAGGGCACAACCAGCACCACCCCCCACTCCATGCTGGTTATCGTCCGCTCTGCAAGACCCGATGTATAGAAGATCGAGATAGAGGCCAAAGACAGTTCGGGGATCAAGATACAGGCCAATGTTAGTTCGGGGATCGAGGTAGAAGCCAAAGCCAGTTCGTGGATCGAGGTTCGAGGTCCGTGAAAAGCAGTTCGAGATATACCAAGTGGAAAAGATGTCAACACTTGGTGCCGTCAGCGTGATTCGAGCAAGAAGCTGTTCCATACCACAAGCTATGACATGCAAACGTATGAAGAAGACTGGGGCAGACAAGCCGAAGCCGACGAGAAGCCAACAAGGACCTTCTCACATTCCAGATGCAGAGTCTACCGCCTTCTCCATGTCAACTGCAAATGCGCCTTCCGCGCAGCATGGTCCCGACGTCCAGAACGAGGTACCAGTGCACAAGTTCGAGCAAAGGACGGAGAGGAACGAAGAGTTCCCACACGGGATGCCAGCTAACGGAGTGCAGCAGTAAGCAAGAGGCGCAGGCAACTTGCCACCAGTCACATCAGCCATGATGGATGCCCTTGAAGAACTTATCGCATTCAGGAAGATTCTAAAGAATCAAGGATACGCCGTATCCTCCATGCCAACAAGTAGTGTGCCTTCCGCACAGCATGACCTTGAAGTCCAGAATACGATGTACATTGCATCCCTTTCAGAAAAGATGGTAAACGCACATGTGATCCATGAAGACTTTGATGCTGGAGGCGAGAAGTCATACGAGCAAGCAGGGTACGTTGCAAAGACAGTGCACAAGTTCCAGGATGCTGACATGAAGTATGCCGACATAAAGGATGCCGTCATGAAAGATGCCGCCATAAAAGATGTCATTGGTGTCTCATCTAAGGACAAAGAGCATAATATGCACCACGATGCCTTGGTCATAACAACGCAGAAGTCGACAAGAAGTCAACTTGAATCCTCCCACATGCCTATTGCCACATCCAATGCCTTCTCCATCCCAACAAGAAGTGTGCTCTTCGCACAGTATGACCAAGGAGTCTACAACGCAAAGCACGTTACACCTCCGCTGGGATTGGAGCCTAAGAAGCACATCAATGAAGAATTTCCTTACGGGATGCCAGAAGAGGGAGTCCCCCGATATGAAGGTGTCAACCCGTCACTACCTATCACTCCTACCATGATGGCCACGCTCGAAGAGCTGCTTGCATTCCAAAGGATGCAAAGGAACCAAGGAGATGCCCCGCCACCACCACCTCCGCCTCCAAACAACGGACAAACCGAGGGGAAAAGAGCAATGTCCCGAAATACAAGTCATCAAGACATACCGCACCAAGGAGTAGGGGCAATTCACGGAATGTACCCTCCAGTACCGACAAACAAGGCAAGGAGTTGCGCGCTCATACAATCCGTATATAATAGCACAACACCAAGAAGGGACATGGAGACAACCTCCAACCTCTCGCTCAAAAATGCACAAGGAAGGTTTCTCCACGATGACAAGCCAAGCCGATGTTGACATCTGTCACAAGGAGGGATGGGGAAAACCTGTTGATGACGAAGATGTCCCAATCGCGGGACTTACAACAAGAACCTAGAAGGGAATAATTGAGGAAAAGATGGACGCTTCCTGGAAAAGAGACAACAAAAACAAAAGAGGCCGTTCCAGTCAGACGTCCAAAGGCTCAAAGAGACCAATCTCGCCAAATGTATTCCATTGAACACACCGCTATCTGTCATCTTGAAAGAAATGAAAGAGACCAAGCTGTGGGAAAAGCCCTCTAAATTCTGCAAGGGCCCATTGAGAAAAGATGAAAGCAAATGGTGTGAAAATCACGAAGTGTATGGCCACGAGACGGATAGCTGTGTCAGCCTAAGATTCCATGTTAACAGCTTCATCTTAAAAGGAGAAATGAAGATGTATATCGAACAAAGCAATAAGCATCAAAAGAAGTCTCATGTGGAGTCTTCAAGAAAAGGCAAAGGAAAAGAAAAGGCGAATAATAATCCACCTCTCGCGAAGCGTGGGAAAAACAACGTTATTCAGGGAACCAATTATGATGACTTCTACAGTCCTTGTAGCATGAAGGTGGAAGAAACAAATGTCAAACTCCAGGAAAACAAGCTTCCCCGTCCACTTGAGCCAATGACTGCCTTCCTTGGCAAGAACGTTGAAGAACGATGCAAGCACCATAAAACTGGGGGGGGGGGGGGCATAACACCAACATTTGTTCATCCCTAAGGGTGGAGATTGAAGAACTTAACACGCTAGATGCACTGAGGAACTACGTGGCACGTGGCAGAATCAACTTGCCGACAAGTCACTTATGAAGACGTCAAACACATCATCAATCCTTTTATCTCCTTTTTTGCATATCTACTTTAATTCTTTTTAGATTATGTACAACTTATGCTTATTAGCCTTAGTACTTTTCAAAAAGAGCGATCAGTTGAAACCTTCATGTAATCCGTTGTATGAACTCCAAAATATCTAATGAAGGTTAAATCTACTTTTGTAGCTACCTTATTGCACTATGCTCATTACTTTGGAATAAAACCAGAAGCAACGCGCATATTAATCGCGTCAACAACACAAGCTATCACACTAGGAACAACAAACGGCTTAGGCCATATAACACCCACATGTCTGTTAGCAACATCAAGCATCACCCTCAAAAGACGATATCTCCTATTAAAACAAGGTCCAAGTAACATGCGTTATTTCCAAAGGTAAACTCAGGTATGAGATAACAAATTCACAACAGCACTACTATGAACTAAGCAGACCACTCAAGTAGGACAGCTACTCAGGGTAGCCTGGTTTAATCAAAACAGAATCCAAGCTGAATGTAACAGACTAGTCGCGAATAGTCTGATCCAGTCATATTGGCATTACAGGCGATAGAGCCATATGAGGAGATTTATAACTCTATCTTATTCCTTAGCCACTATATACCTCAAAGTATTGCAACTAATTTAAGACAGGTTATATGTACATCCAAGAGATATCTCAATGACACATCTTATCTGGAGAACAACACTAGGAGGAGCTGTATGCAACACTCTATGGATTTCTCTATCTATGGACATTCTACTTAGGCATCTAAGCCAAGTAATGGTCGTGTATATATCATTTGCATCATCACAACAAGTCTCTAACTCGCGACATCTCAGCGAATATTCTACTCAAACATCTGATCTTCCCTTGGAAACAATACCAATCAACGATCATATATACGTATGTGCATCACACTAAGGAAGCATCGACACGTATCGATTATAGCATGCATACAGCAATGCATAGTCTCTCCTTGTACGTACATATTCACAAAAACATACAGTGAGTGGTACTTGAAAAGCTCCGCTCACGACATATCCGCACCTAACACATCTGCACTAAGGGAAGTTTCCTACACAATGAAGGGGTCCTCGTATCAGATTCCTTTACTCTATTTATTATATGAATTAGTTAAAAATAAATTCATAACTCCATATTTTTACAAACTTACAAACATTGCAACTATCTGACAAAGTGTAACCTTGTTCGTAGGTACATACTACACTATGATTACTACATGGGAATTGCGCCAGGTAGCAACCTATGCGCATAATATCTACTTCAAAAATACAAGCTAAACACTATATGTAACGAGGAACTTATGGCATACAACGCAAACATATCTATTATCTACACCAACAAGGAGTTTATTTCTCCATCTATAACGGCGTCTATCTCAAGAAGATGTCGGCAACACAAAGCCATCGCGCTATTTTCATAGTCAACTTATATGTGGCGATGACAACTTGCGGGTTATCTACAAAAATGGACTTATAAAATTCTCTACTCAAAGCGACGACTATTCCAAAGGCGTCAACAACAAGCAATATCTTGGATAAACACCAAGATTTACTATCAAAAGTAGCATGCTGTGGTATCCTCTTTGTAAGGGCAAACCCCATGTTTACTTCTAAAAAATGGCATGCTGCGAAATGCTCTTAGAAGCAAATCCTCATGTTCATAGCCATTCCCTGCATACAAACCACGATGCGGCACTTAGGTGGGACTGATCACCCCATCGTGGCGGAAGTCCTCTTGTTAGACGACAACCCCACATATCTACAAAGTATGTATATCCCTCTTAAGGGTTCATACGCCATGAAGATACATTCCTTGTTAGGATGGCTTCATGTACACTCAAACTATACATATCCTCTTAAGGATGCAGACATAAAGAAGACCTGTACCTTAAGTGGGCATGCTTCATTCAAAAACGCTATCAGGGGCGCACCCTGTTTGAAAAATTCACCAAACTTACAAGTCGAGTCTTGTACAACGTCGCCTTAGAGTGGAACTAAGAGACGGTATAAACTTAAGTCTTGCTTCGTCAAGACAACACTTCTACATGTCAAGGGCCAAGTGCCAAGTACATTATTACATGCAATGCTACAAGTACTTAGTGTACACATCTTGCCATGCCTTGCAATCAAACCAAGAGGGGCGCTCATAACACTTAACAATGTGCGACATACTGTCGCAACTACGGACATCATGCTCATCATCTAAGGATATATATCTTACTATGCAAGTCCAGTACATACGGACAGTGAAGATAACTCAAGGGTTCAACATGCTGGAAGCAGGCAACTTAATACCAACCAGGAGTGCCACATAAATTTTTAACATGGGTGCGACAAGCAACAATGCATGCATCAAAATAAACCATCTTCAAGTTCAAGCTTCAAGTGTGAAGAAGTAAACAACGCTTACCTCAATGGGAGGAACGCTCCTCCTTGGGCCGGTCCCTCGACCGGGGGGCAGAAGGCGCCACCGCACGACCCTCAACTATATTCCCTTTATCGCAAGAAGGAGTTGGCACGGTCGCACTCGACATAGAGAACTAAGAATCGCTCGAGGAACGCGCCCCTGCGACGGATCTTTTGAATTGTGCTAAAGCCAGGAATTGCAACCACACGTTCAGTCGCATGTACGGAGCAACTTGCAAACAAGAGCAACATGAAAACAACAACTTGGAAAATTAACAAGTTCAAAGAAGATACAAGGAGGTACCTTACTCACAAGTGCTTTATTGCAACCATGTCTGTAGACTCCAGAGTAGCGGGGGCAATGGGGTGGACATCTTTTCCAATAAGCGAATTACCATGTACATCGGCTGTCTGCAAAGATGAGATTTTTCCATCAGTTCGACCTACATTGCAACATGATACAAGTTATAAGGATCATCAACATACCAAATCTTCGGAAGGAAGTATATGAATACCGACATCAGTTTATCAAGCAAAGACGTCAACATCTACACTTGGTGCATTGTTTAGCTACTCAACCATGTCGACATCCGGACATAGAGTTACTCGCAGAATGGGAATAATGGACTTACTCATGATAACAAGGACGAAATATTTTTTAAGTGTTTTACCATGACAGCCGACGACATGCACCATATCTCTACATCAAGTCTATGGATACAGCGCGCTTAGCAATGGATATAGAAAATAGGGTTAACAGGTCTTTTGGTCTATGATGTTTGACCATTTTTGGGTTTTGGTCCATGATGTTTTTTTTTCCTAGTTTTGGTACCATATGTTTGTTGATTTTTTTCTAGTTTTGGTCCGACCGTTACATTTCGTCCATTTTTTGACATGTACAAGTCACGTGATCCACCCTAAACTTTTAATTTTGTTCAATTTAGTCCCTCTAATACTTTTCTAACCTTTTTTTTGCTCAATTTAGTCCCGAAGTTTCAAAAATCAATTGGACCTATTGTCCAATTGGGGTCAATTTTGAAACTTCGGGACCAAATTGAACAAAAAAAGGTTAAGAAAGTATTAGAGGGAATAAATTTAAAGTTTAGAGTGGATCACGTGACTTGAACATGTCAAAAAATGGACGGAATGTAACGGTTAGACCATTGACCAAAACCCTAAACCCTAAAAAACATCATTGACCAAAACCCAAAAGTTGTCAAACATCATGGACCAAAAGACCTGTTAACCCTATAAAATATTCTAAGTGTGGGCGCAAGTGGACACATACAAGCGTGTACATACGAGCACGCGCATACAGGTGTCGACATATGACAAGGTGTCGACTATCAAGTGTTATGTTTTAGGTGTTCCACTATGTCAGCAATCGACATATAACAAGGTGTTGACCATTAATGAATATTTTCTAAGTGTTTTGCTCAGGGTGACGGTCAGCATATTGCAAGCGGTCAGCATGCTACTAAATGTCAACATGCTACTACGTGTCAACATACAACAAGCCGTCAGCATACTATCAAATATCTATGTACGACAAGGTGCCAACATGCAGCAAGATATGGCTTAAATATTTTCTAAGTATTTCACTTACGACATTGGACTATATGCGACAAGAAATCAACCGTCAGAAAATATTGTCTAAGTATTTCCTTGATGTCAACAATCAACAAGCGGCATTAAATCAACTATCTAGGAGCATTCTCCAAGTATACTAGCATGACGATGGATAATGTACATCAAGTGGCAAACGTCAACTACTACAAAATATTTTCTAAGTGTTTCTATGCCGGCGGTCGACAAGAATCATATGACTACATCAATGGTAACAAGCACTAGATATTATTGAAATATTTTCTAAGTGTTTTAGCATGCTTGCAGACAGGGACCAATGATTAATACATGATGCTCAACATACATTGCCTAAGCTATCATCACCAACATACAACCATTGACGGCCATGTACGTACAACTACCCATCATCAATATCGAGCATATTAAAACAACGGCTAAGGCATGGAGCAACATTTCGGCAATGAATGCTATGCAAAAGGGAATTATAACAATTCATTTGCACTTTTCTAAAAAAATTCAGCACTTAGAAAATTTTTGGCCGATTGGAGGCTAAGTATCCTAATGCATTTCATCAAAAACCTAGTATGCATGTTAAGATGACCACTCCAAATTTACACCTCCATAGGCTCCTTCTTCAACAAACAAATCTTGGAAAACTATCAAAGGAGGATGTAAGCTAATGACTATTCTCTCTCCCAATTTTCACTAATAGTGTCTACTCCATGTGCTAAGGACTAAACTCATGTCTATTTTCGCACAAGTCCCTAGCATCATGTATGAGCATGTTTACATCTCTCTTATTCTTGCATAACGTACATGCTCCCTAATGTTGTATGACGCGCTACGTACGATCATTATCTCATGTTGCGTACGTATAGGCTATTATGCATGTTATTATTTTTATTTGTGCATAATTTTAACTTATGATTGCTACATGATTATTTTTATGATCTAAGTATGAATTGCATGTTTACATCGTATTACATGCTTACATCATTTTCTATGTTTACATCATGCTTCACGTTGACAAGCATGCTCTTCAATTTTAAATTGCTCTAAGTATTTTGCTCATTGCACGATTGTGTCATCTATATGCTATGTTGTCATCTCTATTTTAACATCATGTTACACGTTTACGTCACGTACCAAGATGACACAGCGTTGCATGATTACTTATTATCACAAGTATTTCTCTTATTGCATGTTATTATGAATAAGTCGTTAATTGCACATTGTTATATATATATCGTCTGTTACGCTAACCCCGTGAACAGATTATGTACATTCATCGGAAAAATAAAGATGGACGAATTTGTGCTCCACGCATTCGATTGACAAACATGCCACTCCTGAGGTCAGTGCCGAACCTAAATTGACGAATATCCTATCTTAAATAGAGTCAAGCAGGGGTTTTGAACCGCTACTTGACTCGGGGGTAAGTGTTGGATAACTGTCCAATTCGGGTTCGTATTTACGTTTCGGACCTCTCAAACACACTAGAACCACAAAACGGATATTACCGCAGTCACCCCGTGGTCAAAACGGTCCGGATGCACGTCGCACCCGGACCGGGAGACCTCCGAATTGTCTCAGCAATCCGGACCAGGTCCCGGTTACCTACTTGTACTGCGGGTATACACCTATTTTTTTCTAAGTATGAGAAGTCAGTGCGCACATAGCGAACCTCGATGTCGGTAAGCGTTTTCCTTTAAACCGACATTAAAACGGGTACGGTTCTTGGGTTTCCTATAAATAGGGACCTAGACCTCCCATTTTACAAGTTAACTCGAAACTCCGGAGAATTGGCTATTTGTGCTCTGACCTCTCTCTAAAATACTGACTTTAGCATCGGAGAGGGCACAACCAGCACCACCCCCCTCTCCATGCTGGTTATCGTCCGCTTTGCGGGACCTGATGTATAGAAGTTTGAGATAGGGGCCAAAGACAGTTCGGGGATCGAGATAGAGGCCAAAGTTAGTTCGGGAATCGAGGTAGAAGCCAAAGCCAGTTCGTGGATCGAGGTTCGAGGTCCGTGAAAAGCAGTACGAGATATCCCAAGTGGAAACGATCTCAACAATGCATAATAGTCTATACGTACGCAACATGCGATAATGATCGTACGTAGCGCGTCATGCAACATTAAAAAGCATGTATGTAACGCAAGCATAGGAGAGATGTAAATATGCTCATACATGATACTAGGGACTTGCGCGAAATTAGATATTAGTTTAGTCCTTAGCACATGGTGTAGACACTATCACTGAGAATTAGGAGAGAGAGTAGTCATTAGCTTACATCCTCCCTTGATAATTTTCCAAGAAGCTCTCCTTGCTTGTTGAAGAAGGAGCTCATGGAGGTGTGAATTTGGAGTAGTCATATCATTTTTGACATCGATCAAGGTCTAATCCGGGCAAGGAGGAAATCACGACGGCGGGTGAGAAGGGAGGGGCGGCGCGTGAGTTTGCAGCGGCGGCGCGTGTATCCTCGGGGCGGCGCGTGGGTTTCCGAGTGACGGCGAGTAGAAATTCGGACTTGCTTCGTGTTGGTGAGTCCAATTACGTACATGGCTGGACATTTTGTGACTTCGTTTGGCCTTGATTCAATCTTGAAATCACTATCTACCTAGTTACCTTAACATGCGTACAAGGTGTTTGATAAAATGTATTAGAATACTTAGCCCAAAATCGGCCAAAATTTTTCTAAGTGCTGAAAATTTTAGAAAAGTTCAAACGAACCGTTATACTTCCCTTATGTATAGTGTTCATTGCCGACATGGTGTTCCATGCCTTAGCCGTTGTTTTAGTATGCTCGATGCTGACGAGCGGTAGTTGTTCGTACATTGCCGTCAAGGGTTGTATGTTGGTAGTGATAACATAGGCAATGCATGTTGAACATCATGTATTGATCATCGGTCGTTTTCTGCAAACATGCTAAAACACTTAGAAAATATTTCAATAATATCTAGTGCTTATTTCCATTGATGTCATCATATGATTCCTATCGATCGCCGGCATAGAAACACTTAGAAAATATTTCGTAGTAGTTGGTGTTTGCCGCTTGATGTACGTTATCCGTCGCCATGCTAGTATATTTGGAAAATGCTACCAGATAGTTGATTCCATGCCGCTTGTTGATTGTTAACATCGAAGAAATACTTAAACAATATTTTCTGACGGTTGATTTCTTGTCGCATAAAGTCCCATGTCGTAAGTGAAATACTTAGAAAATATTTCAGCCATATCTTGCTGCATGTCGACACCCTGTCGTACGTAGATATTTGATAGTATGCCGACTGCTTGTAATATGCTGACTGTCATCCTGAGCAAAACACTTAGAAAATATTTCACCCTTGTGAGCATGTACATTGTGAGCATGAGCTTGATGTCGACATGTAAGTCAATGAGTTGAGAGGTTTGCCCCCCTTGCATGATGGTTGATACTTGTTGCACGAAAACTATTAAGTCATTGCGTACATAGTTATCTCACATGGAGCATTCATTGCATAGATGTTTGCATAAGTGTTTGATGCGTGCTTGTGCACTGATTGGATTGTCGGTTGTACCTTTCAGGATACCACATCTCACTATCATCTTCGCGTACTTAAGCCTTCTTACATCTGTTAATATGAGCAAGTCTTCTATCCCCATTCCGAGAGTGACGCTATGTTCGGATACCGATGATGAGCTGGATGTCGACATTGTCGAGCCGTATGTCGACATTATTGAGCCATTGGGTACTATACCAGGTGTAAGGGCTGAAGTCGTCGCGAAATCTCCCGCTTTCCCCAAAGTCGTAAAGGTTAAGGAAAACGGTGTGAGTTACTTCACCAACCAGATTGATGAAGCTATGTTTGACCTATATGCATCCTGTTGTGGACTTGATCTAGTGTTAGAAGGTATATTGCCTTATGACGTGTTACCTGACGTCCAACAGGGGCGAGTCACCGTACCTCCCGATGACTTGTCCGCAGTTTATACTTCACAGATTAGGGAAGGCTTGTGCTTTCCTTATAGTCCTGATTTGATAGAACTTTGTCGTTATTATCGAATCTCGCCTTTGTATCTTTCTCCTGCCGGCTTTCGTGTATGGAGTTGTTTCCGGGTTCTGTTTCACAGGCAGTCTTGGCACTACTCCACTAACCTTTTTCGCTGCTTTTATCAGATGTTGTGCCCGGACGTGACGTGACTATGCGGTATGAAGATGCGTTGGCCTAACTTGCAAGATAAGGGTTTCAAGAAACTTGGACTTGGGGATGCCGAGTGGGATTATAGACAGCGACTAGCTGCTCCGGCTGATCGCTCGGATCCTCATTGGCGACATCATTATTTCTTCGTGTGCGATGTCGGCACAAATTGGGAAGTTGAGAGAGCTGATCCCGCTCCTATCTTCTCCGAGCTTTCTTCGGATGATAAGGAGACTGTGAAGGCTATTTATCGATGTCAGCAAGAGCGCAGTTTTCGTTGTCTACTACGCGCTTCAGAGCAAGAGTTGATTGACGCCGGGATTTTCATACTTTCTTATGACGGTTTGGTATGTTGATAATCTTTATAACCTGTATCTTGTTGCAGTGTAGGTCGGAATGATGGAAAAAGCTCGTCCTAGCAGACAGCTGATGTTCGCGGTAACCTGCCTGTCGGACGGCACGCTCGTACTGCTGCCCTCGCTATTCCTGGAGCTTCCGGACATGGTCGCGATAAGGGGATTACAAGTAAGACACCTTCTTGAATCATTTTTTGACTTGTTAATTTTCCAAGTTTGGTTGTCTTCATGTTGTTTTCATTTTCAGGTCATTCTGTACTCGTAACTGAACGCGTTGTTGCCGCTCCTGTCACTAGCGCTCTTCCTAAGAGGTCCGCCACAGGGGCGCGTCCCTAGAGTGATCCAAAATGCTCCAAACCGAGTGCGACTGTTCCAACTCCTTCTTGCGATAAAGGGAAGAGAGTCGATAGTCGCACAGTGGCGCCTTCTGCCCCCCGGTCGAGGGACCGGCCCGAGGAGGAGCGTTCCTCTCGTCGAGGTACGTGTTGTTTACTTCGACATATTTCTTTTACTTAGGATTTTTCGATAGTATCTCCTTTGTTTTATGTTGACCTTACTGCAGCACTTCCAGGCATCAAGCGTGATGACTTGACCCTATCCGACGGGATGTATGTATCTGGAAAAGATTGGTCACCTTTCTCCACTGACAGTCTTCACTTTCAGAAGGATTCCAAGCTCAGCACACCGGTAGTCGGGGTGCGAGTGCTTCAAAGGTGCGTTCCTCCTGGCGATCATGACGTTAGGCCATCCATAGACGAGGAAGCACAAGCATATGTTGAGAGTAACTTGGCTGAATTTGCCTCGGTAAGCCTTGCTATAACTTCTGTGTTCGCATGCTGTAATCATATGCCTTGCGTTGATTGTCTTGTTGTTTGGTTTATTGTACTTAGGCTATTTCAAGGATGATGAACATGTCATCCTTTGTGTTGGAGCTTGTGTGCGAGAAAAGGGCTGCAGTCCAGAAGAGCAATGCAGTTATTCGTGAGCTTGCACAGTCCGAGGAGGAGGTGCAAAACTTGAACTCCCAAGTTGCTGATTTTGATACACGCATTGCTGCTCGTCGTGCCCATGTTGAGCAACTTGAGGCTGAGATTGCTGCTATCAAGCATAAAATTGCAGAGTGTAGTAGCGCGCATGATGTCATGCTTGCTTCTATACGTGAGGAAGCACACAAGTCAGGGGTTGAGAAGGGATTTCCCGAGTATCCCAGCACTGTTGCGCATACTGCTGCCGTCCTTGCTGCCGCCAAGGCGAAGTCTTCATCTATGATTGATGAGTTTGCCAAAGATTAAATTGGCAGAGTACGCGCGCTTGCCCCTGGATTTCCGTTCGACAAGTTAGGTCCTTATTCTTCTTTTGCTGTTAACCATGTTGCGGATTTACAGCATGAAGAAGCTGAAGCGGCTTCTCTCTCCGTGATCTTTGGATATGGTAATGACGATATTGCGCTTGATGTTGACTTCATGAAGATGTTATCTTAGTCTTTTGGAGATGAAGTTATCTCTTGAATAGTATCATGTTGTCTGCTTTCAGTATATTGAACCCTTTGTGAATGGGTTGACGTGGC
Organism: Clarkia xantiana subsp. parviflora; assembly: GCA_036873135.1. Lineage (NCBI taxonomy): Eukaryota > Viridiplantae > Streptophyta > Magnoliopsida > Myrtales > Onagraceae > Clarkia > Clarkia xantiana. Next base: position 36,091,942 of record JAPTYO010000010.1, on the reverse strand, counting down.
GTTGAGGCTTTTGTCCCAACCTTTGTTTATTCGTTTGCTTGCATGGTTTTTCATCACTTGGACCTGTTTCCAATAATAATAAACATGTGATAACTTGCTAGTAATATTTCATACCTTGAGTTATCTTTGTTGTCCGTATGTATTGGACTTGCATCATGAGATTGATCTCCTTGTTATAATGGTAAACATCCAATATTGCAACTTGCGCATTGTAGGGTTCTATTAGCGCCCCTCTTGAAAAATTTCCAAGGCATGGCATGATATGTACACTTGGTACTTGTAGCATTGTAGATAGTAATGTACTCGGCACGGGCACTTGGCACTTGGCACAGGCACTTGACTTGTAGCAGTGTCGTCTTGACGAAGCAAGACTTAAGTTTATACCGTCTCTTAGTTCCACTCTAAGGCGACGTTGTACAAGACTCGACTTGTAAGTTTAATGAGTTTTTCAAACAGGCTACGCTCCCGCTAGCGTTTTTGAGTGAAGCCTGCCCACTTAAGGTATAGGTCTTCATTATGCCTGCATCCTTAAGAGGATATGCATAGTTTGAGTATACATGAAGCTATCCTATCAAAGAATGTATCTTCATGGAGTATGAACCCTTAAGAGGGATATACATACTTTGTAGATGGGGTGATCAGTCCCACCTAAGTGCCGCATCCTAGTTTGTATGCAGGGAATGACTATGAACATGAGGATTTGCCTCTAAGAGGATTTCACAGCATGCCATTTTTTAGAAGTAAGCATGGGGTTTTCCCTTACAAAGAGGATGTCGCAGCATGCTACTTTGATAGATGTGAACATAAGGTTTGCCCTTGCAAAGAGGATGTCGCAGCATGTCACTTTTGATAACAAATCTTGGTGTTTATCCAAGATATTGCTTGTTGTCATTTTGATAGAGAATTTATATAAGCCCCTTTTTGTAGATGATCCGCAAGTTGTCATTGTGACGTATAAGTTGACTGTGCACATAGCGCGATGGCTCTGTGTTGCCGACATCTTTTTGAGATAGACGTCGTTATAGACGGAGAAATATACTCCTTGTTGTTGTAGATAATAAATATGTTGGCGTAGTATGCTGTAAGTTCCTCGTTACACAATGTTTAGCTTGTATTGTTGATAATAACCTTCTTGATGCCGCATAATATAAGTTGTATAATGACTTGAGTTGTTGATATGAGTAATATGCTCGTTGTTTGTTACTTGGTGTTAATCCAAAGTAGAATGTGTATTATAAAGATGTACCTACAAAAGTAGATTAATCTTCATTAGATTTTGATTATGCGTACAATCGCTTATAGGAAGGCGTCTACTGATCGCTCTTTCTGAAATATTTCTAAGTAAATACATGTTGACAAAGATGTAAAGACAGATAAAAAGTGGATAGTCTATCTCCCTCTGAGATGTTTTGGTAGCGGACGAGCATCGTTCCTTGCGACATAGCTTCCCAAGGCTCCGTGTGCAATAAACTCCTCGAGCTCCATTCTCAGAGTTAAGCAACTGTTAGTATGGTGCCCCCCATGTTTGGTGGTATCGGCACCAATCTTCCACATTTCTACCTAGGAAGGCAGCCATCGGCTTAAGTGGACCCGGAAGCTTGTTTTCCAGGAGCTTAATGTATATCTCTTCGACCTCCGTGTTCAAGGGGGTGAAGATGTCAGGGTATTCGACGCTTGAGCTTCCTGGTTTTCTTGAAGTCTAAGCTTCCTGATTCGAGCTGAGAGGTGTACCCCATCCCAGCTCGCGTTCACAAGAGATTGCGGTTTCCAACTTATCTTTCAGGCAAGCCATCGTCTTGGTTGTACGCCATCCATATATTCTTCCGAACATCAAAAACGTTGGCTCGTTCATGTTAAAGTAAAACGCGGTGTAGACTTCTTTTTTGGTTGCCCTTAGTGCAGCTGCATTCTGGGCGAACCTCCTGAAGTAAGCCGTGATGGACTCTTCTTGTCCTTGTTAGATATCTAGGACACTTTGTTTTGTTGGGAAGAGCGTCCTATCGAGTCCTGCACCTGGTGTTAACTTCCTTTTCCTTTCATCATCATCACTTGAGGCGAACAACTTTCTTTTCACGCCAACTTCTATCATGGCAATGTACACTTGCTTCATCTTCCTTAGAGCATTGACGTAGCACTTCCGTGCGGCTGTTTGGTCACCCAGCACCTCGCCAATCCCATGAGGAGTTAGGAACTTCATCTTTTGGTGGGCAGTGGATGGTACAATGTCGTGCGGGTTGATTGTCGTTCTTCCTAGGATGCCATTGTATGCTCCTAGGGTGCTCACCACTACAAATGTGACATTGATATGAAGCGCCTACCAACCTTCTCCTAGGATGACTGGCAGTGTGATCATACCCAACGGGTACATTGCGGCTCCTGCGAAACTGACTAGCGGGAATGTACTTGGCGAAAGATCGGCTTCCGTTTTTCCCAATTTCTTGAGAACTTCTACGTGCAATAAATACGCGGCACTTCCACCATCCACCAATATCCTTCGTACATCATATCCGTTGACATCCATCGTAATGACAACAGCATCATCGTGGGGGTAGACTATGTGCTTCTTGTCAGCGTTTGAGAACGGGATGATCACGTCTTCCTTCTCCGGTTGGCGTCTTTTCCCATACTTGGGCAAAACTTGTACTTGTGTAGCATAGACATCACGAGCATTAGAAATGCTTCCTCCTGCAGCTGGCCCTCCATGATTCACATTGATGACGCCAACTTCGCCGGAGGCGGATTGACGTCCATTTTCTCCTTTCCCTTGTTCATCTTTTTGGATGGCTCAGCATGGTTCTTCTTCTGGCGCTTGTCTCCATGATCTATGTATTTCTTGAGCTCTCCTTTGAGGATGAAATTGTTTACACGGAATCTTAGGCTGACACAGCTATCCGTCTCATGGCCATAGACTTCATGGTTCTCGCACCACTTGTCTTCTTGCTTTCCAAGTGGACCTTTTCGGAAGTTTGTCGGCTTCCTCCATATGTTATCTTCCTTCATCTTTTTCAGGATCACGGAGAGTGGTGCATTCAAAGGAACGCAGTCTGCCAAGTTTACTTCCTTCGGTCTTTGGAACTCCGGCTGGAACGGCCTCTTTTACGGCAGGAACTGCCTTGGTTGTTGCGAACCTTGTTGAGGTCTCGCCTGCTTCTATTTAGCACGAGCTGCGCTGAGTTTCTCCTTGTTCTGATCCCTGAATCTTTCTAGATCCACGAACTCCTTGACTCTTGCCGCCAATTCTTCAAGTGTCTCCGCGGGGCGCCTCGACATCTTCTCCGCTAGGGAAAATCCTCTTCGGCCTAAGTTAGCAATGAAAGCACGCACGATCTCTCCTTCAGTGAGGTTGCCCTGAATGTCCGCGACATTTTGGTTGAAAGGGATGTAGTAATCCGCTAACGACTCATCATTTTGCTGTACCACCTCGTTCAATGCACTTGGTCCCTTTAGGAGTGTACGCTCTCCCATGTATCTTTGAATAAACTTCGCCTTCAGGTATGCCCACGATGTAACACTTCCGCAAGGTACTGAAAAGAACCAATCTGCAGCCGTTCCCATAAGGGTGTTGGGGAATGTCATGGCGACATGATGCAGATTGTCAGTTCGCCCCAGCAAGGAGTCTTCATGTTGTTGAATATGTTCAATCGGATCTCATTTTCCCCTGTACTTCTCTCCTCCAATTCGGTAGAGAGCGTCTGGGACGCGGCTGTACACTAGTTCGTCAGAGAACGGATGCGACGTGTTCTCTTCAAGGGCATGCATCCCTTTCATTTTTAACTGCTTCATCTTCTTCTCGATCATATCTGTTAGGTTCTAAGTTTCAGGTCAACGGGCGGTCGACCTAAGCCTTATTCCTCACTGGAGAAATCGCGGGTTCGGTGCTCTTGAGTCTTGTCGTCCTAATCCGTATCTTTCTGTCCTTCGCCTTCTCTTCTCGCCCTGCAAGAGGGGCAATACCAAGCACGGAGGGGGGGGGGGATGGTGCTTGATGTACCCTCTCCGATGCCTAAGTCAGTACGGAACTTCTAGAGAGATAAAGCTAGAGAGATGTCAGAGCTAAATTGTACACTTAGCCAAGATGTCCAAATGAATGGTTGAAGAGTTGTATTTATAGGCAATGGTGTCATTAAGGTGACTTAATGACATCGTTAACCTTTAAACACAATTAATTAGCCCTTAATCACGTAATTAAGACCTTAAGGCACGGAGAAGGTTGGCGGAAATAAACCGAGTATGGGAGTCGGAAAATGGTGTCGGGGCCCTTGGGGGGAGGAAAATCCGACCCCCAAGGGTAAGGGTTCGGTGTGGCCACCCAACCCCTCCCTAGGGGAGATAGGGTTGGCCAACCCTATCTCCCCTAGGGGAGATCGGGTTGGTCCACCCGATCTCCTCTAGGGGAGATCGGGTTGGCCCACCCGGTCTCCCCTAGGGGAGGTCGGATGTGGCCTCCCGACCTCACCTAGGTGAGTTTACCTCGGTCCGGATGAGTATTTTGGCCTCGTCCGGACCGTTGGTGTTTCCGCAGGGTGTTTGGGTCGAAGTTTCGATTTACAATCATTAACGGGGTGATCAAAATAAAACGATTCGGAAGTCAACGGGTTCAAATTGGGCGTATATCCATCACATGCCCCCGAGTCAACCAATGGCCTGACCCTTGATTGACTCTATTTTAGGATGGTATGACACGCGCAATTTGAAGCTGGGATTTTACCTTTTGTCGGAATACTTACTTACCCATGGATGTGTGTCTCTGACTCTGCCCCCTGCCTTATAAGATAGAGGAATTGCAAACGACAGAATAGCATGGACACGTGTCCAAGCACGTATCCGTCTGAGATGGAAATAATAATAAATCTAATATCGCCAAGGACGTACACTCGGAAAATATACGCTCGCGTGGGGATGTAACATGGATACAGCTAAACGAGACCATGCTTCAATTTCATGTCGGGGTAAGTCTAAATGGAGAAATTTTTTAATTTTGGTCTAAAATTTTTCTAAGTATGGGATGCTTAAAAATAAACCCATGGGGTGTTAACTTGAGTGGAAATATGCCTAACCATAGTCTAAGGGAGGTAAAGATGATAGTTTCCCCTTTAACCTTTAGATCTCTTCTAATTTTAAATGGAGGGTTCTGATTATGTCACTTTAAAAAACCCTACACCTTTTCAAATATATAGAGGAGTAAAGAAATTACCTCACTTAGCCACCATTGTCATCTTTTCCTTTTTTCCTCACACTTAGAGACTAAGGGAGGAATTCTTGCACACCAAGGGAGGGGGCCGGCCAGAAATTCCGGTGGAGGAGGTGGAATTGTGGCCAGCAGCTCGGACAAGGGGAGACCACCGGCACGGGGCGAAGGCGGCAGGAGGACCAGCAGAGGTCGACGACGCGATTCCGGCTGGGCGGAGCAGACCTCGGCTCATGGCGGTGCTTGGCGAGGTTACGAAGCAGCAGCGGCATGGCGGGGACGTCGACAGCGCGGAGGACGGCGACTGAGGTTCCAGCGGGTCACGGCGGAGGCGGGATAAGTGAGCTCCGGTGCGGCTCGGTCCCGGCGGCGACGAAGGGTGGTCTCCAGCGATTTTCAAACTCGAATTCCGGACCCGTTTATCACATCGGGTCGGGTTTTCCAAAGGTCCACTCTTTTCCTTTCCATTACCGTATAAAATGTTGATTTTTGAATTGCCGATATTCGATTGCCGATGTTTGATTGAATATGTGATTGCCGTAGATAACCGCCGATTTGGGGAAAAATTTCTTGGCCGGTCGTTCGGAGATAGTGTTTTGTCCGTTTAAACCATTCCCGTTTGAATTTGATGTTGGGACGCCATTTGTGTGTTGATTCCCGTTGGGGGGCGTAGTCGTAATTTTACCCGGGAATTGATTTTCGGTTTGAGCAAAATTATCCGATTTCATCGTTGGGGTGTCTTTGGCGTGCGTTTGTTACCTTTGTCGGATGCCTTTGGATTTTTTTTTGTTGTTTTTCGGATGCCGGGGTATGCTCGGTCTTTCCGGAAGTTTTCTTGTTTTGACGTCTGTCATGCCGTGGCAGGTACTGTATTCGTGGTGGTGTCCTCGTACGCAAACTCTGCAAAGGCGTTATATCCTTCGAAGGATGAGTAAGTTTCTCTTTCTTTCTATTCGCCGCGTTGCCTTCTTTCCTTCCCTTAGTTTGGTGTTGAATTCTAAGCCATGCACTGAGCCGAGGTGTTAGTCAGAGCCTGATTCAAGCTTGGAATTTCTCACTGCCTTTGATTTAGGTCTCGCTGCTTTGTCGGAGAACTACCTGACTAGGTCTGACTATAACGAGCATGTTACTTTAGGTGACATTTGCCCCTTAGATGAGCCTTTATATCCCTTCCTCCCTTCCTTGGGGAATACCCGCCAGACAGTGACAGAGCCCCCCTAGGGGGAAGGTTGTTGTTTATCCTTCCCAGATTCGGTTTGGATTGTGGCTGCCTTATTGTGATGATCTTGTAGAATTGAGTAGGTTCTTTAGGATCTCCCCTGTGAACCTTGCCCCTAGTGCTATCCGCGTCTGGGTGGGCTTCCGGGTGTTATGCCACTGGTACTCCTGGAAGTACTCACTGGTCTTGTTCCGATGCTTCTATCGATTCCAGTATCAGAGGAAGGGTAGGCTTCGCGAGTTTTGTAACTCGCCATCCATCCCTCAAAGATTCCCAATTTGCTGATTTCGGGTTGAGCGGGGTTGAGTGGGATACTTCTCTTCGCTTCGTGGCCCGGAGCGATAACTCGGCGAGCCACTGGGCCAAACATTATTTCTTCATTACGGATCGATATGATACCTGACCGGTTTTGAATGAGGATCGGTCAGAATGCTGGCCTGCCTTTGGGGAGTTCTCTTCTGTGGACTTAGAGACTATGAAGACCATCTATGAGAGCAACAGGACCCAGTAATACTGCCCCGTGTCCTTGGTGACCGAGACAGATCTTTATGAGGCAGGGATTAGTTTGACTCCTGACTCCGGGGGTTCGGTATGTTACTTAGTCTTCTCATCTACATTTACTTTCTGCTCTTCCCTTGTAGGTTGGTTTCACGGGAAAATGTATAACGTGCAGGCAGCTCCGGTCGATCTGAGCAAGAGGAAGGCTCCCTCCAGCTCTACACCAAAGAAGTCCCCTATGCTTGGGAAGACCGCTGGGGCCTCTGGTATGCTTCCTTCTCTTTTCCTCTTATGGTATACTTGTGTTTTTTCTTACACTGTTTTCCTTGTATTGTTAGGGCACTCTCCTTTGGTGACTGAGAGAGTTGTCTCCGTGGGCAAGGGCTCTGGACCTTCTAACTCCAAGTCGCGGAGGTCCGACTCTGAGGCTGGGGCCTCGGCTGTCAAGAAGAAGAAAGCTGCAGATCCTCCTCCACCTGGTGTTCGTCCCCCGACCCTGTCTCGCGACAAAGAGATAGTGGTCGAAGAGGCGCCTTCCCGAGCTGATAAAGGGAAGCGACCTGTTGGTGATGGTGGAGTGGTCACTGGTTCTCCATCCCCTGCCCCCCAGCCGAGGGCACGGTCGTCAGGTTCGATCTTCTCCATGTCACTGATGCTTCTATGTTTGTATTTTTCTTTATCTTGCTTTGTTTGTATAGGTGGGCCTCCGGCTTTGAGTCGGAAGGATTTCACGCGCCTTACTGACGAGGATATCGTTGGGTCTGAGTGGACTCCTTTTGCTGGGTTGAAGGAGTTCCACCTTGATAGCGGGTCTTCCTTGCGCACTCCGGAGGTTTGTATCCGTGTGCTTCGCGGTGCCATCCCTCCTGGTGATCGTGCTGTTCAGCCTAAGTCTCCTAGAGAGACCCGGCGTTTCGTTCAGGGTGTATTATCCCGTTATGTGCCTGTGAGTGGTGTCTCGCTTCCCCTTTTTTACTTTCATGTGGTTGCTTTTCCAGTTACTCATCTCTTGTTAAATTTTCAGGGTATGTCTGACATGGTGAACATGTCATCCCTTGTGCTTGAGCTATCCGATGAGAAGAAGGCTCTTGAGGATAGCCAGGTATCCCTGAAGGCGGAGCTTGCCACTGCCACTGAGAAGGCACGCCTGTCCGATCTGAAGATGCAGGAGCTCAGGGACCAAGTGTCTTTACTTGAGACTACCGTAGGTAGCTTACGCCGGGAAGCTGAGGTCGCATCTTCACTCCATTCTGAGGAGTTGAGGAAACTTGAGGCAAGGTGCCGGGCAGAGGAGAGGACTGTCGCAGTGTCTGAGTACAAGGCTTCCTCTGCCTTTACTGCTGACTACAGTGTGCGGCTTACTCAGGAGATGAACCAGTTTGGCGAGTATCTTGCTGACCATATTTTTCGTATTGATCCTCAGTTTCCGGTTGGCGATCTGGGTGATTTTGGACCGTACGCTACTGGTTACATGGCTGTCCTTAGGGGTCAGGCTGCTGTTGCTGACGAGCCTTCCCCTGCACAGGTGGATGCTACGCCTGTGGATATTGATACTTCGGACTCTTCCTCCTCTTCCTCTATCTCTGCTGGTGGTTCGACCTCAGGGGGTCAGGGGGACTCCCCAGAGGGCTCTGGTTGATGTATTGACATCTTTCTATCTTTGTATATACGACCATACTCTTCCTCCCTTTGATGGGTTGAGTATCTTTTGGGATTGCTGTAGGATTTTGTGTTGCTTTCCTTTTTCGTATTGTGTTGTTGGCAGTGTGGATCACTTGCCTTTTGATGGGTACTTCGTACGCTTTTGTATGTATTCCTTTGACCGTGGACTCTTCCTTTGGTGTGTTTTCCTTTACTTATCGTTCTTTTGTGTTTTCCATCACTTATCCTTCTTTTGTGTTTTCCTTCATGCCATACCTGCTATCTCATCAAGAAAAAACATTATGTGTTCTTTATACAACTTTACTTTGCCATTATTTTCTTTATTAGTCTGTTACGCTAACCCCGTGAACAGATTACGCACGTTCGTCGAAAAAGTAATGATGGACGGATTTGTGCTCCGCGCATTCGATTGACAAACAGGCATCCCCTGAGGTCAGTACCGAACCTAAATTTGGCGAATATCCTATCTTAAATAGAGTCAAGCATGGGTCTTGAACTGCTACTTGACTCGGGGGTAAGTGTTGGATATCTGTCCAATTCGGGTTTGTATTTACGTTTCGGACCTCGAAAACACGTCAGAACCACAAACAGATTTTACCGCGGTCACCCCGGGTCAAAACGGTCTGGATGCGCGCAGCACCCGGACCGGGACTTCCTGATTGCCATAAGGCAATCCGGAACAGGTCCGTTTTGCCCGGCAGTCCGGACCATGTCGGATGTCGACATGGTCCGGACTGCCGACTAGTACTGCGCGCTTACCCCTGTTTTTACTAAGTATGAGAAGTTAGTGCGCACATAGCCAACCTCGATGTCGGTAACCGTTTTTCTGTAAACCGGCATTGAACCACATAAAACCGGGTACCGTTCTCGGGTTTCCTATAAATAGGGACTTAGACCTCCCATTTGACAAGTTAACTCGAAACTCTCCAAAATTGGCTATTTGTGCTCTGATCTATCTCTACACACCTTCTCTCTCTAGATTGTGACTTAAGCATCGGAGAGGGCTCAACCAGCGCCACCCCCCTCTCCATGCTGGTTATTGCCCGTTTTGCATGACCCGACGTGTAGGAGACCGAGATTGGAGCCAAAGCCAAGTTCGGGGTTCGAGGATCGATGTTCGCGGATCGTGGATCATGACGTGCTGATGGGAGACTGTACCTGCGTGAACATCCAACCCGTTCGCGAAGAGCAGCCCGAGGTGTCCCAGGTAGAATCGACCTCAACAACCTCTACGTCAGACCGTACCGGAAAACCATTGATGATATCTTTGGTGGCGGAAGACCTCTACGTCAGACCGTAACGGAGAACCTTCGGTGATGCCTCTAGTGGCGAGTGGTAACGGAAGACCTCTACGTCAAACCGTACCGGAAAACTTTTGATGATATCTCTGGTGGCGAAAGACCTCTACGTCAGACCGTACCGGAGAACCTTTGGTAATGCCTCTAGTGGCAAGTGGTAACGGAAGACCTCTACGTCATACCATACCGGAAAGCCTCTAATGATATCTCTGGTGGCGGAAGACCTCGACGTTATACCGTACCGGAGACCCTTTAGTGATGCGTCTAGCGGCGAGTGGTAACGGAAGACCTCTACATCAGACCGTACAGAAAAACCTATGATGGTTCCTCTGGTGGCAATGACTAAAACGTCGTCTTGAGTTGATGCCTGGATTGGCATGACAACTAGCAGCGTAATGACGAAGCTACTGGAGGCTGTTTGGAGTGGTGCCTGGACTGGCATAGCGACTGGTATATTTGCAGTTGCGTTGCGCCATAGAAAATACGCGTACAATCTCTATATGAAACATGTGTCCCTAATTTTTGCCTAACTTGTGCATAGTGTGACAACTTAGCGGGATCTTTTTTTTTTAATCTCTCAAATTCTCTCCTTTTGCCACGGTCGACTTTAACAGATTTTTGACCATGCCCCTCGGTTTCCCTAATTTTTGCATGGAATGCCCTTTGAGGTTTTCACTCCACCGGGATTTTATTTTGTCTCCTTTTTCCATGATTGCAATTTCTGAATTTGCGAACATGCCCCCCCATTTCCTAATTTTGCCTAGGCCTTCCTTTCGGGTTTTCAACCTAGCGGATGCACTCTTTATTTGTTAGCCGATTACACAGTTGCTGTGACCTGTATTTAATTCCCGTTTCGACGCAGGAGTATTTGTAGCCGTTTGGAGAGTGGCTGTGACTCTTTCCTTACTGTCTTCAATGTCGCGGGAGCTCTTTTGATTTGTAGCCATTTGGAGGGTGGGTGTGGCCATTTCATTTATTTCCCGTCGTTGATGTTCCGGGAGCACTCTTTTGATTTGTAGCCGTTTTAAGAGTTGATATGGCCCTTTCAAATGATTTCCTGGCTTCACAAGATTCACGGGAACACTCTTTATATGTAGCCATTTTGAGGGTGGCTGTGGCCCTTTCAACAATCTTCCCTCCTTTCAGGATTCGGGGAACACTCTTTGTAATTAGCCATTTTAAGGGTGGCTATGGCCCTTTCACTCATTTTCCGCCTTTGATATTGCAAGAGTGCTCTATATCTGTAGCCGTTTGAAGGGTGGTTGTGGCCCTTTCAAATAATTTCCCGGCCTCACAAGATTCACGGGAATACTCTTTATATGTAGCCTTTTTGAGGGTGGCTATGGCCCTTCTTATTCTCCCGCCCTCGCAGGGTTCGCGGGGTCACTCTTTTATTTGTAGCAGTTTGGAGGGTGGTTGTGGCCTTTCACTTATTTCCCGCTTTTGATGTTGCGGGAGCGCCCTTTATCTGTAGCCATTTGAAGCGTGGTTGTGGCCCTTTCTTTGTAGTCGTTTTAGGGACAAATGTGGCCCTTCTTATTTGTACTTGATTTAGGGACAACTGTGACCCTTTTATTTATTCACTGCTCTCACAAGATTTGTATGAACGGTCTCTTTATTTTTCTGTAGCCGATTAAAGGGCGGCTGTGACCCTAAAGAAAAATGAGTTTTTTTTTTGGGTTAAAGGTCCTTTTGGTACCACATGTTTGCAAAAATTACACTGTTCATACCACTAGTATTTTTTCGTATCGAATTGGTACCATATGTTTCCAAACCTTACTGTTTTGGTACCTCCGTTAGGGTTCTGTCAAAAACAGCCGTTAAATGGCATGTGCCATGCACGTGACCAGCCCAAAACTTTCAATTTTGTTACAATTTAGTCCATCTAATACATCCCTAACTTTTATTTTGTTCAGTAGTCCTAAAACTTCAAAATCAAACCATTTCCCCAAATTGACCTAGCCGGACCTAGCCATGGGCTAGGTCCGACCTTGGGTCGGGGTCGCCGGACCCAGGCGACCCCGACCCATGGTCGGACCTAGCCCTAGGCTAGGTCCGGCTAGGTCAATTGGGACCTAGACCCAAATTGGGTATAGATCCCAATTGACCTAGCCGGACCTAGCCCTAGGCTAGGTCCGACCCTGGGTCGGGGTCGCCTGGGTCCGGCGACCATGACCCAGGGTCGGACCTAGCCCTAGGCTAAGTCCGGCTAGGTCAATTTGGGAAAATGGTTTGGTTTTGAAGTTTTAGGACTAAATTGAACAAAATAAAAGTTAGGGATGTATTAGATGGACTAAATTGTAACAAAATTGAAAGTTTTGGGCTGGTCACGTGCATGGCACATGCCATTTAACGGCTGTTTTTGACAGAACCCTAACGGAGGTACCAAAACAGTAAGATTTGGAAACATATGGTACCAATTCGGTACGAAAAAATACTAGTGGTATGAACAGTGTAATTTTTGCAAACATGTGGTACCAAAAGGACCTTTAACCCTTTTTTTTTTGTAATTTTTTAAAGAAAATTTACCGAAAATAATCAACAACGATCATTTACATGCCCCTAGTGGCAGATTGAAAATTTCTAATTTAAAATATCTTTTAGAGAAGGACTTAGTCGATTGAATCAAAATACGTCGCCGTGTTGATGTCTTGGATGGACCCTACATCAAATGGATGACAGAGACGATAATGTGTCCCTCTCTCGGCTTCTCAAGTGCCCAGGCCATTGCTCAATCTCAGCTGGGGATGCCCCATAGCTAGAATCTATCGGGTTATGTTCATCGCATGCTGGATGAATGGCCTTGTTGATGAACACACATGGATGGTGTTGAGTAGTACGCATTAGGGCATAGATTTTGCCCGAGGTATTTGGGAAAAATTCGGCACCTGAGGCAAGAATGGTCGGCGAGTAAATTGCCGTGCTCGAGATGTGACTTTCATAGGCTTTGATTTGCATGATTATCTGAGCTGCGCAACGAGTAAGGAAAAACTCAAATTATAGGGATACAATTGATCACAAATTCTCATACCTGCGTGCTCGACATATTTATTGGAAATTTTTTCCATATGTGAATGGACATGCTGCATGTTCCGAATTTTTTCTCCGTCTGGCGGTTGTGCTCGATCTGAACGGGAGATGCCCTTTGGTTACCACTGACCGGTTTAGACATCACCGTAAAACGGATGTATGGATTGGTTCGGGACGCTTATGAATTCCACACATAGTAAGTGGAATTTTGACATGGAAGTTCACTGAAGCAATCACGTTTCATGGTTGAAATGGTCGCCTGACCTGCAAAAAGAGTAGGGACACTCAAATCTCAAGGAAAAATCAAGTTTAATTTATCGCACTTGAGCGTTGGATATCCCGAGTGCGCAATTTGTTCTTCGTGCAACTCGATGACTGCATGTTATTTTTTTTGTTGCCCCATTTGGCCGGCAGAACTTATATGTACAGGATACCTAACAAAGGGTACCTGAAAAGAATGAATGAAAAATCAATGTAGAGAATACAAGAAATTATGCATGATTTTTTTTTTTTTAACTATAATGTCGTTCATTTCATAATTTTGATTACTTTTACAAATAATAATTTATGATCTAAGGTGTTTTGCACTAGTATGAAATATAATGGGTTCACTTAGTGCACTATCTGTCTCGAAAGCAGGACATATGCTCAAAACACAGTTTTTTTCAAAAATAATTTTTTCTTCCTTTTTTTAAACTTGAATAGTCGCACTCAACTAACGATGAAACTATTTTTTCAAAAAGCAGAATCAAATCTCCCATTTTTTTTTATACACTTGCTCATGCGAATGTTGAAATGACGATCTTGCCGAAAAAGTGTAACACACCTTAGATAGAAAACGAATGACACTTTGAGTATGTTTTTTTTTAAATGCTCGTGCATGCTCGAAAGTTAATTTTTAACACTGAGAAACCTACAACTTACAACAAGTTTACATGAATAATGCATATGAAATATATATTTTAAAATGAAAATTCCAGGTGGATTTTTTTTTTTGAATAATGCATGTGTGATGCATGTTTGAAATTAAAAGTTCTACGATTAAGAACATGTACAATCTATCTACAAATTATTTTTCCTAAAAAAATGCATATGAGTGTACATAAGATGCACACTTTAAATGAAAGTTCTACAGTTAAGAAAACATACAAATTACCTAGAAAGTTTGTTTTTTCATTTTATTTTGTTTTTTTACGAGGGAAAAACTCCATCTTGGTTGCCCAAAATTAAAACTTGAGGTGAATTTTTTGAAAATAATGCATGTGAGATGCACAAAAATAAATAAGATGCAAACATAAAAATAATAGTTCTACAACTAAGAAAAATTACAATTTACCTAAAATGTTTCTTCAAAAATAATGCAAATGAGATACACGTGTTTTGATTAAAAGTTCGGGTAAAATGTTTTTATTTTAAACGAGGAGCCCTAAAACTAAGAGAGCTTGTGATTCATCTAAAAAGATTTTTTAAAGTAATGCATATTAGATGCATTATTAAAAATAGAACAATTCAGGTAAAAAGTTTTTGAAATGATGCATATGGAATGCACGTTCGAAATTAGAAGCTCTAATAGCTAAAGAGGAATTACAAATTTTGAATTTTTTTTTTTAAATTAATGCACATATGACGCATTAACCAAAATTACAACTTACCTAAGGAGTTTTTTTTAATGCGCATGAGACGCAAGTTTGAAATTAAATATTCATGTAATGCGTTTTGGAAATTAGAAGCTCTAATAGTTAAAAATGAGTTAAATTTCTCTAAAAATATTTTTTTTGGTAAATAATGTGTGAAAAATGCGCTAATCATGAGTTACAACTTACCTGGATGGTTTTTTAAAATAATGCGCATGTAACGCATATTTAGAATGAAAATTTAGGTAAGAGGTGTTGGGACCCGGAATGGAGGGAATGTCGGATCCTGGTATTAACTCGAGAAGATGCCTCGGGTTATTCACTTGTCGGGGCTTTGCATGTGTCGGGGCTCGTGCGTCTCCGTAAACCTGCAAGAGGGGCAGTATCGCACACCACGCAAAGAGGGGGGTGGACTGCGATGAACCCTCTACGAAGCTTAAGTCGGGTATTTTAGAGAGAGAAAGTAAGAGAGAGGTTAGAGCTTTTGCTGTCAACTTAGTCTGAAAATGGGAGAGTGGAGTCCCTTAAATAGGAGTTTTCCAACCCGAACCCGGTTTTGAACGGTCCAACGCGTTTAATATAAAGTATGAACCGGGAGTAAAGATGACATCGGGAGGGTCTGCACGTGTAGTGTTTGCGTAGGGGTTTGTACGTCATCAAGAGGAGTAATCCGGACCGTCCCGGAGTATCGCGAGGATCCCGGGAGGTCCGGGGTGTTGGGACAATCCGGAGCCGGTCCCGAATAAATTGCGGGTGAATAATTCAAGATCGTTTGGTGGGTTTGACGTGTAAATGAATTCTGAATAATATAAAACGAACCTGAATCAGACGTATACCCATCATTTTCCCCCGAGTCAAAGGGTGGCATGGCCCCGTCTTGACTCTATTTCTGATAGATTATACGTTCGATTTAAGTTCGGGTGTTACCTCGGAGTGGACTTATTGTCCGTCGGCACGTGGACCTTATTGTGATGTATCCCTGCTTGGGCTTGGACGGGAGTAATCGTTTCTGCGGACATGATTAGTGCAGCAAGCATGTATATATGACATGTGCGTATATGAAAAATCTAGTCCTTATATGCGATCATGAATGTGTAAGCTAACATATATGTGATCATGATGTGTACGTGTACGAGGGTCGGCATACGATACGCAATTTTATGAATTAAATTAAGTATGGGCATATATATATGTGATAACATGGATAAGGGTATATGCATGTCGGGCTTGCAATTGTAAACACGTGAGATGAGTATGCAAACATGGTATGTAGATGCGTGCGTGTATGCATAAATATGTAAACATGCATAAGTGTTAGGGATTCCCTCCAAAGGAGATTGAAAAAAAAAATGGAAGGGGAAAGATGTTACCCGTAGATGTATATAAGGGAGTGTATTCAAATATCTCCACACTTTGTCTTCCCCCTTTTTAGAGTTGTGTTCTCCATTTCTTAGGGAGTATGTGATTTAGCAGTCAAACCACTCACCCAACCACACCCACTTACCACCGGCCAACCACCACTCACCGGAGGAACCAACTCGTGGCAGCGGGACCGGCGGCAGCAGGCACGGCGGAGGGCGGAGTTTAAATAACTCCACCTCAAGATAAACTAATATCAGTTTTTTTTTTTCAGCATAACAAACAAATGAGAAATCTTGAGAATATATTGATTAAAGTCTCCAAGTCGGTGATAAATTTGTGTTATAACTGAATCAACAAACCTACAACCTGCAAAGCAATGAGTATTATTAGAGCTAAAAGTGGTTCAAAGCATTTTTAATACTACACCAACAATAAGATGCAAATCTCTTTACTCATATGGCTATGATCTATTTTGCATATAAAACATTATGCAAGCTTTACTATATATATATATATATATATATATATATTGAATAATTTCCTTAGTTAAATATGCAGCTTTCGTGAACTGTCGCAACCAAATAGCAATATCCCAAGAACCTTAATGAATACGAGCAAAGTCAAAGAAAAAGAACTACAATGTTTATTGAACCTAAGAAGTAATAATGAGTTTGAATAGCTAAATATATCTCATCTTTCCAAAGTGAATACATAGAATCAGTTTGTAACTAAAATGTCTAAATAATCCATTCCCAAGTATACTTTGATTTTCATAGCTTGAGAGGCTAACCTAAATGCCGTAGAACATCTAGTTTTTTATTCAACTGCAAGATTTAAAAATCTACACAGAGAATTGCAGAAAGTTCATAGAACACTCGGAATTCAACTCAAGTCTCAAAACCACTGAAAAATTCATTGATCATGAATTTTCGAAAACTGATCATTTTCTACTCCTAACACTAAATTAGCACACATTAGCTACTTGCAGCACACATTTTCTGGATTTCTGAATTTTAATAATTTCATAAGAGATTTTTCATCACATATACATGCACGATCTTTTCATTTTTCCCTTGGATGTACTGAATATTTTCCTGTAACCTCATCTTGTTTGAATTAGCTTCATTAATTATCTCGACTCCGCAATTGATGCGAAACTGCTCCCAAGGATTAGTTAAGTACCAATATATCTATCAAATGATATTCCAAATTTACATCAGAAAGTCGATAAAGGCAAATGCATAATAAGTAATACTTACTCAAGCATTTAACATTTATAGTAAATAAATTTATGTAAAGGCTTACCTCGGCAAATGGATTGTGCTATCACGAATTCTCCTGCAACAAAGTGAAGAAGCTGAATCAATGGTCAACGTTCACCCACTACAATAAATCTAATCTAATTATAACGAAATGAAAAATATGAGAGTGCAGTGTGGTAGGCAATACCTTTTGGATGTCGACTGCGGAAAGCTTCTTTACAGCAAGGATGAGCGAATTGCCCAGGATATTCTCCCAACAATTTCAATGTCGATTCCCCATCACCCAACAACACCACTTTTAAATTGAAAAGTACAGATTACATCTGAAATAAACCCAATTGCAGTAAATTTAAGGGCAAAATGATTATTTTGCATTATAGGATTAGAAGTCGTACTTGTCGTCCCGTAGAATCCTTACATGCTTGTCCCAAATCCTTATTCTCGTTGGTAGCTTTCGAGCTTTGTCCCTGCATCTCTAGGAGGTGGTGAGGATAGGTGAAGTATGCGGTGAGCTTCCAAGGAACGGATCTTCCCTGAGGTAATAATAAAACATACCTGAAAAAAGAATTCAACAAAGCCTGAAGCCTAAACCCAAACCACTTACTTGTCCTTAACGTTCTTGTTCCCATAAATCCCCAAATTGTCCCAACCTAAATCTCCATCCTCCTATACTCCTGCTTCTCCCCAACCCTAACCGTTCCCCCTAGCTTCTCGCAATCAATTACAAGTTGCAGCTCATAAAAGATTTCTAAAAAAAACACACACCTTTCGACCCTGCCTAGTGGGGCCGCCGTAGAGGATCACCACGCGTGAGTTAAGGCCGGTGATGACCCTGAGCGAGGACGTGCCCATTATGCATGGAGAATATGGAGAGACTACGAAATCATCAAGTGATGAGGAAGAGCCAGGAAGAAGATGAATGGGAGCCATTTAGTTAATCCGATCAGAGAATTATTGTGTCAGGGAGAAGCGGAGTGGAAAAGTCGCAGATAAACGGATTAGAATGGACGTTTGTAACAGACGCAATAATCAAAGGGGTGGAGGATGAAACGTCCAGCGAGAGAGAAGCTGAAACGACACACAAGAGAGATGGATGATAGTAAGGCGCGTGAGTTTAACAATCCAATAAGAATACAGATAGTTGACATGGTAGAAGATTAGAGCCTAAAAAATACCTAAAAGGTAACCAAATTATATATTATTTAGATATGGATTCATAACGTATTAGTATTAAGTACACACTAATTTCCTCGTCTTTTAATAGTCAAGTATAAATAACTTGAGAGAAATAAAAAATAATTTTAAGAGCTAATTGGAAAGAGAAGGTGAGAGGAAACCTTGTGGGGCAACATATCAATTAATGGAGGAAGCCAAATTGTTGTAATTCCACTATAAGATAAATCAACAACTATGATAGCCAAATCAGTATACCAGTCCCTTCTCCAGATTTTCGCAGACTTTGGAACTTCATAATCAATTAGTTGCAAGTAGAATAGCACAACACCATCGCCAAAGCAGAAAATAGTTTGCTGTTTAATGGACATCCTAAGATCATGTACTTGACATTTAAATTAGTTAACTTGTAAAACTTTATGATATGGAAAAGTAGACTAATTTAGCAAAACTTGAGACTTCTTCCTTAAAAATAAGTACCACATACTACATAAATCCGTATCCTCATATTTTCATCAGAAACAAATAGATCCTTCATTTATTTTTAGAAAAGGGTAACATATTAGTGCAAGTTGAAAAGAGGGTTCGAAGAATATCATCTATGTCTCTACTGTTGGATTTAGGGGATTAATACTACGGAACCAGAACCCTAAATACGTGCACGGTAACTAATACGCAGCGGAAGAAGATGCACATACCTATAATGTTTCCTGTATCCCAGGACCTTTGAGGGGAGTTCTCGATCCGCCAGACGGTTCCTCGTAGAGGTTCCAGTTAGAGAAGCCCTACGTGGATTATGCTTCACAGCAAAGCCTCTGTCGATTCTACGCGGGATGAATCTACTCGGAGTAATTTGTTTGACAAAATTTGGCACCTCATTTGGTGTGTGATAGTTCGACCGAAACACTAGGATTTCAGGGATGAGGGTTTTCTTTTAATCTCACCACTTAGGAGAAGAGAATAGCAATAGTGTTCTGAAAACCCTCCTAGAGCTCCCTATTTATAAGAGGAGTAGAGTGGACAAAAGTCCACTTTACCCCTCTTCTAAAAGTCGGCCGGCCATGCTATAGGGAGGCCCAATTTTGGGACTCCCATATCAATTGGGATTTTAGGTCTAGCTCAAAATCTCTATTAAGACATTAAACTAATTTCCTAGGTACATGGACTTTATTAATGGGCTCCCAATTACGGTGACCCATAGTTCAGATGCTAAGAACTCCCACTCGCCGGAATGGGAGGGTTCCTATTAGTATGTTGTCGTCCAACACATCAGCATTCGGTCTTTGATCCAATCCCTACTCCGAATAGTTCATACGAGGTTTGCCGTGCGCATGGCGGACACGACGGGCATCGTGCTACTCATCTGTTAGGAGTGTTGTAGCGCCCGTGAAACGTTGATTCCTCATGTCTAATCAACATCTGAATATTAAAAGTGCCGCACTGTATCCTAAGTCAACTCTAATTCTCCAATTTCCCAGTTTCCACATAGGAATACTTCTTCAGGTCATCCGTACAAGTATTCACAACCTTTCAACTAATGTCAGGCTGGTAGCCTCCTAGTGAATACAAGAGTCGGAGAATTTAAGGTGTGCTTGACCATCCCCGTCGCTCATACCCTTAGTCAAACCCAACCGGTTTCCAAGACGTGGTCACTGTTGGATTACGGGGATGTAATAGTACGGAATGCTAAACGTGTACTAGTAAGTAATCTAATTACGCAGCGAAATAATGTACACATACCTCAATAGCTTTCCTGCCCAAGAACGTTGTGGTGGGAGTTCTGATCCTCCGGTCGGAACCCATACAAGTTCTTCGTGAGAAGAAGTCCTACGCGGTATAAGCTCCACAACAAAGCCTCTGATCGATTCTTCAATGGGGACAGAACCTCGGACTAAGATGTGCACCGAAAAACACTAAGGGGATGAAAGGGTTTCTCTCAAGTTCCTCAATGGAGGTACTTCTTATTCTGAATGAATGTATAAACCCCTTAGGTGAGTCCCCTATATATGGGATTGGTGGAGTGGACAAAAGTCCACTCCAACCAATGTGGGACTTATTTCGGCCGAACTATGCAATTAAGGGGGAGGCCCAATTTTGGGCCTCCCATGTCAATTAGGGTTAGGGTTTGGCCCAATTACCCTAATGTGACAATTACCTAATTAACTTAGGTAATTACTTAGCATTAACGGGCTACCAATTACGGCGCCACGTCACCATATTCTAACAGCTCCAACTCGCCAGAATGGGAGGGTGCCTGTTAATATATAGTTATCCAATAGCATCAACATTTCAGTCTTCAGTCTTTATCCCCGTCTCCGAAAAGTTTATACGAGGTTTTCCGTTCGACCGGAGGATACGACGGGCATCGTGCTACTCATCTGTTAGGAGTATTATAGCGCCCGCAGAACGTTGATTCCCTTTCGTAAATCAATCCTGTTAAAATAAAATATGTACCGCACTGTATCCATGGTCAACTGATAATTCTCCTATTGCCCAGTTTTCCACATAGGAATTGTTTGATATCTGTCCAATTCGGGTTCATATTTACGTTTCGGACCTCGCAAACACGCTAGAACCACAAACAGATCTTACCGCAGTCACCCCGGGTCAAAACAGTCCGGATGCGCGTCGCACCCGGACCGGGGACTTCTGGATTGCCATAAGGCAATCCGGACCATGTCGGATGTCGACACGGTCCGGATTACCGACTAGTATAGCGCGTTTTCCCCTATTTTTACTAAGTATGAGAAGTTAGTGCGCATATAGCCAACCTCGATGTCGGTAAGCGTTTTCCTGTAAACCGACATGAAACCGGGCACAGTTCTCAGGTTTCCTATAAATAGGGGCCTAGACCTCCCATTTTAAAAGGCTAACTCGAAAATCTGGAGAATTGGCTATTTGTTCTCTGACCTCTCTCTAAAATCCTGACTTTAGCATCGGAGAGGGCACAACCAGCACCACCCCCCTCTCTATGCTGGTTATCGCCCGCTCTGCAGGACCTGGCGTGTAGAAGATTGAGAAAGAGATCAAACTTAATTCAAGAATCGAGGTAGGAGCCAAAGTTAGTTCGTGGATCGAGGATCGAGGTCCATGAAAAGCAGTTCGAGATATCTCAAGTGGAAACGATCTCAACACTTGGCGCCGTCAGCGTGATTCGAGCACGAAGCCGTTCCATACCGCAAGCTATGACAGGCAGACGTACGAAGAAGGCGGGTGCGAGCAAGCCAAAGCCGACGAGAAGCCAACCAGAATCTTCTCACAGTCCAGATGCAGAGTCTACCGCCTCCTCCATGCCAACCGCAAATGCGCCCTCCGCGCAGCATGGTCCCGACGTCCAGAACGAGGTACCATTGCACGAGTTCGAACAAAGGGCAGAGAGGAATGAAGAGTTCCCACAAGGGATGCCAGCTGACGGAGTGCGACAACAAGCAAGAGGCACAGGCAACCTGCCACTAGTCACACCTGCCATGATGGCCGCACTGGAAGAGCTCCTCGCATTCAGGGAGACTCTAAAAAACCAGGGATACATGGCACCCCCGCCACCACATCCGTTTGCTAGTGAGCATGCTGAACCTACGAGGGAGATGTCGCATGATGTCAACCATCAAGAGCCGCAACATCCAGAAGGTGAAGGATATTCTGAAGGAACCTACCAGTACCGGCAGGCAAGGCAGGAAGCTACACATTCATACACTCCAAGTGTTTGTGCAAACCAGCAACAACAAGGAGTAAGATGGAAGCAACCCCCTGTGAACAACTCACATCGGCAACAAAGGGAAAGCAACTTCAAGTCAGCAAGCCATGTCGATATGCACAAGGAAGGCCATTTCAAGGAAGCAACCCGTGCTCATACATACAATGAAGGGTGGAGGAAGCCTGCGTGCAACAGTGATATCCCAGTCACGGGACTTACGGCTAAGGCTTTGGAAGAAATGATCGAGAAGAAGATGAAGCAGTCAAAGATGAAAGGGATGCATGCCCTTGAAGAGAACGCGTCGCATCCGTTCTTCGACGAACTAGTGTACAGCCGCGTCCCAGACGCTCTCTACCGAATTGGAGGAGACAAGTACAAGGGAAAAGGAGATCCGATTGAACATATTCAACAACATGAAGCCTCCTTGATGGGACGAACTGACAATCCGCATCATGTCGCCATGACATTCCCCAACACCCTTGGTTCTTTTCATTACCATGCGGAAGTGTTACATCGTGGGCATACCTGAAAGCGAAGTTTATTCAAAGATACATGGGAGAGCGCACACTCCTAAAGGGACCAAATGCATTGAACGAGGTGGTACAGCAAAATGATGAGTCGTTAGCGGATTACTACATCCGTTTCAACAAAAATGTCGCGTACATTCAGGGCAACCTCACTGAAGGAGAGATCGTGCGTGCTTTCATCGCGAACTTAGGCCGAAGAGGATTTTCCCTAGAAGAGAAGATGTCGAGGCGCCCCGCGGAGACACTTGAAGAATTGGCGTCAAGATTCAAGGAGTTCGTGGATCTAGAAAGATTCAGGGATCAGAATAAGGCGAAACTCAGCGCAGCTCGTGCTAAAGAGAAGCAGGCGAGACCTCAACAAGGTTCGCAACAACCAAGGCAGTTCCTGCCGCAAAAGAGGACGTTCCAGCCGGAGTTCCAAAGAACGAAGGAAGTAAACTTGGCAAACTATGTTCCTTTGAATGCACCACTCTCCGTGATCCTGAAAAAGATGAAGGAAGACAACATGTGGAGGGAGCCGACAAACTTCCGAAAAGGTCCACATGGAAAGCAAGAAGACAAATGGTGCGAGACCCATGAAGTCTATGGCTACGAGACGGACAGCTATGTCAGCCTAAGATTCCGTGTAAACAATTTCATCCTCAAAGGAGAGCTCAAGCAATACACAGATCAAGGCGACAAGCGCCAGAAGAAGAACCATAACGAGCCATCCAAAAAGATGAACAAGGGAAAGGAGAAAATGGACGTTAATCCGCCTCCGGTGAAGCGTGGCGTCATCAATGTGATTCATGGAGGGCCAGCTGCAGGAGGAAGCATTTCTAATGCTCGTGATGTGTATGCTGCACAACTACAAGTTTTTCCCAAGTATGGGAAAAGACGCCAACCGGAGAAGGAAGACGTGATCATCCTGTTCTCAAAGGCCGACAATAAGCACATAGTCTACTCCCACGATGATGCTTTTGTCATTACGATGGATGTCAACGGATATGATGTGCGAAGGATATTGGTGAATGGTGGAAGTGTCCCGGATTAACTGCACGTAGAAGTTCTCAAAAAATTGGGAAAAACGGAAGCCGATTTTTCGCCATGTACATTCCCGCTAGTAAGTTTCGCAGGAGCTGCAACGTACCCGTTGGGTATGATCACACTGCCACTCATCCTGGGAGAAGGTTGGAAGGCGCTTCATATCAATGTCAAATTTGTAGTGGTGAGAACCCTGGGAGAATACAATGGCATCCTAGGAAGAACGACAATCAACCCGCACGACATTATGCCATCCACTGCCCACCAAAAGATGAAGTTCCTAACTCCTCATGGGATTGGCGAGGTGCTGGGCGACCAAAAAGCCGCACGGAAGTGCTACGTCAATGCTCTAAGGAAGATGAAGCAAGTGTCCATTGCCATGATAGAAGTTGGCGTGAAAAGAAAGCCGTTCGCCTCAAATGATGATGATGAAGGGAAAAAGGAGTTAACACCAGGAGCAGGACTCGATAGGACACTCATCCCAACAAAACAAAGCGTCCTAGATATCAGACAAGGACAAGAAGAGTCCATCACAGCTTACTTCAGAAGGTTTGCCCAGAATGCAGCTGCACTAAGGGCAACCAAAAAAGAAGTCATCACCGCATTTTACTTGAACATGAACGCGCCAACGTTTTTGATGTTCGGAAGAATATATGGATGGCGTAAAACCAAGATGATGGCTTGCCTGAATGATAAGTTGGAAACCGCAATCTCTTGTGAACGCGAGCTGGGGTGGGGTACACCTCTCAGCTCGAATCAGGAAGCTCAGACTTCAAGAAAACCAGGAGGCTCAAGCGTCGAATACCCTGACATCTTCACCCCCTTGAACACGGGGGTCGAAGAGATATACATTAAGCTCATGGAAAATAAGCTTACGGGTCAACTTTAGCCGATAACTGCCTTCCTAGGTAGAAATGTGGAAGATTGGTGCCGATACCACCAAACATGGGGGCACCATACTAACAGTTGCTTAACTTTGAAAATGGAGATCGAGGAGTTTATTGCACATGGAGCCTTGGGAAGCTATGTCGCAAGGAACGATGCTCGTCCGCTACCGAAACATCTCAGAGGGAAATAGACTATCCACTTTTTATCTGTCTTTACATCTTTGTCAACATGTTTGTACTTAGAAATATTTTGCAAAGAGCGATCAGTAGACCTCTTCCCGCAAGCGATTGTACGCATAATCAAATTCTAATGAACATTAATCTACTTTCGTAGGTACATCTCTATAATACGCATTCTACTTTGGATTAACAAACAACAAGCATATTACTCATATCAACAACTCAAGACATTATGCAACTTATATTATGCGGCATCAAGAAGATTATTATCAAGAAAACAAGCTAAACACTAAGTAATGAGGAACTTATGGCATACAACGCCAACATATCTATTATCTACACCAACAAATAGTTTATTTGTCCATCTATAACGACGTCTATCTCAAGAAGATGTCGGCAACACAAAGTCATCGTGCTATGTGCACAGTCAACTTATACGTCGCAATGACAACTTGCGGATTATCTACAAAAAAAGGGACTTATATAAATTCTCTACTCAAAGTGACGACTATTCCAAATGCGTCAACAACAAGCAATATCTTGGATAAACACCAAGATTTATTATCAAAAGTGACATGCTGCGACATCCTCTTTTGCAAGGGCAAACCTCATGTTCACATCTATAAAAGTAGCATGCTGCGACATCCTCTTTGTAAGGGCAAACCCCATGCTTACTTCTAAAAAATGGCATGCTGTGAAATCCTCTTAGAGGCAAATCCTCATGTTCATAGCCATTCCCTGCATACAAACCATGATGCGGCACTTAGGTGGGACTGATCACCCCATCTACAAAGTATGTATATCCCTCTTAAGGGTTCATACGCCATGAAGATACATTCCTTGATAGGATAGCTTCATCTATACTCAAACTATGCATATCCTCTTAAGGATGCAGACATAATGAAGACCTATACCTTAAGTGGGCAGGCTTCACTCAAAAACGCTAGCAGGAGCGCACCCTGTTTGAAAAAACTCATTAAACTTACAAGTCGAGTCTTGTACAACGTCGCCTTAGAGTGGAACTAAGAGACGGTATAAACTTAAGCCTTGCTTCGTCAAGACGACACTGCTACATGTCAAGTGCCAGTGCCAAGTGCCCGCGCCGAGTACATTACTATCTACAAATGCTACAAGTACCAAGTGTACATATCATGCCATGCCTTGGAAATTTTTTCAAGAGGGGCGCTAATAACACCCTGCAATGCGCAAGTCGCAACCTTGGATGTTTATCCATTATAACAAAGAGATCAATCTTGTCATGCAAGTCCAATACATACGGACAACAAAGATAACTCAAGGTATGAAATATTACTAGCAAGTTATCACATGTTTATTATTATTGAAAACAAGTTCAAGTGACGAAATACCATGCAAGCAAACGCATAAACAATGGATGGGACAAAAGCCTCAACGCCACGTCAACCCGTTCACAAAGGGTTCAACATGCTGATATCAAACAACATGATACTATTCAAGAGATAACATCATCTCCAAAAGACTAAGATAACATCTTCATGAAGTCAACATCAAGCACAATATCGTCATTACCATATCCAAAGATCACGGAGAGAGAAGCCGCTTCAAATTCTTTACGCTGTAAATCCGCAACATGGTTAACAACAAAAGAAGAATAAGGACCTAACTTGTCGAACGAAAAGCCGGGGGCAAGCGCGCGTACTCTGCCAATATAATCTTTGGCAAACTAATCAACCATAGATGAAGACTTCGCCTTGGCGGCAGCAAGGACGGCGGCAGTATGCGCAACAGTGCTGGGATACTCGGCAAGTCCCTTCTCAACCCTTGACTTGTGTGCTTCCTCATGTATAGAAGCAAGCGCGACATCATGGGCGCTACTACTCTCTTTAATTTGCTGCTTGATAGCAGCAATCTCAGCCTCAAGTTGCTCAACATGGGCGCGACGAGCAGCAATGCGTGTATAAAAATCAGCAACTTGGGAGTTCAAGTTTTGCACCTCCTCCACGAACTGTGCAAGCTCACGAATAACTGCATTGCTCTTATGGACAGCAGCCCTCTTCTCGCGCAAAAGCTCTAACACAAAGGATGACATGTTCATCATCCTTGAAATAGCCTAAGTACAATAAACCAAACAACAAGACAATCAACGCAAGGCATATGATTACAGCGTGCGAACACAGAAGTTATAGCAAGGCTTACCGGGGCAATTCAGCCAAGCTACTCTCAACATATGCTTGTGCTTCCTCGTCTGTGGATGGCTTAACGTCATGATCGCCAGGAGGAACGCACCTTTGAAGCACTCGCACCCCGACTGCCAGTGTGCTGAGCTTGGAATCCTTTGGAATGTGAAGACCGTCAGTGGAGAAAGGTGACCAATCTTCTCCAGATACATCCATCCCCTCGGATAGGGTTAAATCATCACGCTTGATGCCTGGAAGTGCTGCAATAAGGTCAACATAAAAAAAAGAAGATATTAACAAAAAATCCAAAGTAAAAGAAACATGTCGAAGTAAACAACACGTACCTCGACGAGAGGAACGCTCCTCCTCGGGCCGGTCCCTCGATTGGGGGGCAGGAGGCGCCACTGTGCGACTCTCGACTCTCTTCCCTTTATCACAAGAAGTATTTGGAACAGTCGCACTCGGTTTGGAGCGCTTGGGATCACTCGAGGGACGTGCCCCTGTGGCGGACCTCTTAGGAAGAGCGCTAGTGACGGGAGCGGCAACAACGCGTTTAGTCACGAGTACAGAGTGACCTGAAAATGAAAGTAACATGAAGACAACAAAACTTGGAAAATTAAAAAGTCCAATGATGATGCAAGAAGGTGTCTTACTTGTAATCCCCTTATCGCGACTATGTCCGAAAGCTCCAGGAATAGCGGGGGCAGTAGTACGAGCATGTCGTTCGAAAGGCGGATTACCACGAACATCAGCTGTCTGCAAGGACGAGCTTTTTCCATCAGTTCGACCTTCATTGCAACATGATACAGGTTATAAATAATATCAACATACCAAACCATCAGAAGAAAGTATGAAAATCCCGGCGTCAATCAACTCTTGCTCTGAAGCGCGTAGTAGACAACGAAAACTGCGCTCTTGCTGACATCGATAAATAGCCTTCACAGTCTCCTTGTCATGCGAAGAAAGCTCGGAGAAGATAGGAGCAGGATCAGCTCTCTCAACTCTCTCATCTTCCCAATTTGTACCGACATCGCACACGAAGAAATAATAATGTTGCCAATGAGGACCCGAGCGATCAGCCGGAGCAGCTAGTCGATGTCTATAATCCCACTCGGTGTCCCCAAGTCCAAGTTGCTTGAAACCCTTATCTTGCAAGTTAGGCCAACGCATCTTCATACCACATAGTCCCGTCACGTCTGGACACAACATCTGATAGAAGCAGCGAAAAAGGGTAGTGGAGTAGTGCCAAGACTGCCTGTGAAACAAAACCCGGAAACAACTCCATACTCGAAAGCCGGCAGGAAAAAGTTACAAAGGCTAGATTCGATAATAACGACAAAGGCCTATCAAATCAGGACAATAAGGAAAGCGCAAGCCTTCCCTAATCTGTTAAGTATAAACTACGGACAAGTCATCGGGAGGTACGGTGAATCGACCCTGTTGGGCGTCGGGTAACACATCATAAGGCAATATACCTCCCAGCACTGGATCAAGTCCACAACAGGATGCATATAAGTCAATCATAGCTTCATCAATCTGTTGGTGAAGTAACTCACAGCTGTTTCTTTAACCTTTATGACTTTGGGGAAAACAGGAGGTTTTGCGACGACTTTGGCCCCTACACCTGGTATAGTTCCCAACGGCTCAATAATGTCGACATACGGCTCGACTATGACGACATCCAGCTCATGATCGGTATCTGAACATAGTGTCACTCGCGGAATGGGGATAGAAGTCTTACTCATATTAACAGCTGTGAGAAGGCTTAAGTACTCGAAGATGACAGTAAGATGTGGTATCCTGAAAGGTACAACCGACAATTCAATCAGTGCACAAGCACACATCAAACACTTATGCAAACATCTATGCCATGAACGCTCCATGTGAGATAACTATGTACGCAATGACTTAATAGTCTTCGTGCAACAAGTATCAACCATCATGCAAGGGGGGCAAACCTCACAACTCATTGACTTACATGTCGACATCAAGCTCATGCTCACAATGTGTTTTGCTCAGGATGACAGTCAGCATATTACAAGCGGTCAGCATACTATCAAATATCTACGTACGACAAGGTGTCGACATGCAGCAAGATATGGCTGAAATATTTTATAAGTATTTCACTTACGACATGGGACTTTATGAGACAAGAAATCAACCGTCAGAAAATATTGTTTAAGTATTTCGTCGATGTCAACATTCAACAAGCGGAAAGAATCAACTATCTAGGAGCATTTTCCAAATATACTAGCATGACGACGGGTAACTTACAGCAAGTGGCAAACACAAACTACTACGAAATATTTTCTAAGTGTTTCTATGCCGGCGATCGACAAGAATCATATGACGACATCAATGGTAATAAGCACTAGATATTATTGAAATATTTTCTAAGTGTTTTAGCATGTTTGCAGACAATGACCGATGATCAATACATGATGTTCAACATACATTTCCTATGTTATCACTACCAACATACAACCTTTGACGGGCATGTACGAACAACTACCGCTCGTCAACATCGAGCATACTAAAACAACGGCTAAGGCATGGAACAACATGTCGGCAATGAACACTATGCATAAGGGAAGTATAACGATTCATTTGAACTTTTCTAAAATTTTCAGCACTTAGAAAAATTTTGGCCGATTTGGGGCTAAGTATTCTAATGCATTTTATCAAACACCTTGTAAGCATGTTAAGGTAACTAGGTACATAGTGATTTCAAGATTGAATCAAGGCCAAACGAAGTCACAAAATGTCCAGCCATGTACGGAATTGGACTCACCGACACGAAGCAAGTCCGAATTGCTACTTGCCGTCACCTGGAAACCCACGCGCCGCCTCGAGGATCCACGGGCCGCCGCTGCAAACCCACGCTTCTTCCCTCCCTTCTCACGCGCCGTCGTGGTTTCCTCTTTGCCCGGATTAGACCTTGATCGATGTCAAATATGATATGACTACTCCAACTTCACACCTCCATGACCTCCTTCTTCAACAAGAAAGGAGAGCTTCTTGGAAAACTATCAAGGGAGGATGTAAGCTAATGACTACTCTCTCTCCTAATTCTCATTAATAGTGTCTACACAATGTGCTAAGGACTAAACTAATATCTATTTTCGCGCAAGTCCCTAGTGTCATGTATGAGCATATTTACATATCTCCTATGCTTGCATTACATACATGCTCCTTAATGTTGCATGACGCGCTACGTACGATCATTATCGCTTGTTGCGTACGTATAGACTATTATGCATGTTATTATTTTTATATGTGCATGATGCTAACTTATGATTGCTATAAGATTATCCTTATAATCTAAGTATGAGTTGCATGTTTACAACATATTACGTGCTTACATCATGTTTTATGTTTATATCATGCTTCATGTTGACAAGCATGCTCTTCAATTTTATATTACTTCAAGTATTTCGCTTATTGCATGTTATTACAAATAAGTCGTTAACTGCACATTGTTATATGCATACCGTCTGTTACGCTAACCCTGTGAATAGATTCTGTACGTTCATCGGAAAAATAAAGATGGACGAATCTGTGCTCCGCGCACTCGATTGACAAACAGGCCACTCCTGAGGTCAGTGTCGAACCTAAATTGGACGAATATCTTATATTAAATAGAGTCAAGCATGGGTTTTGAACCGCTACTTGACTCGGGGGCAAGTGTTTGATATCTGTCCAATTCGAGTTCATATTTACGTGTCGGACCTCGCAAACATGCTAGAACCACAAACGGATCTTACCGCAGTCACCCCGGGTCAAAACGGTCCGGATACGCATCGCACCCGGACCGGGGACTTCTGGATTGCCATAAGGCAATCCGGACCAGTCCGGATTGCCCCACCAATCCGAACCATGTCGGATGTCGACACGGTCCGGATTACCGACTAGTACTGCGCGTTTACCCCTATTTTTACTTAGTGTGAGAAGTTAGTGCGCATATAACCAACCTCGATATCGGTAAGCGTCTTCCTGTAAACCGACATCAAACCGGGCACAGTTCTCAGGTTTCCTATAAATAGGGGCCTAGACCTCCCATTTTTAAAGGTTAACTTGAAACTCTGGAGAATTGGCTATTTGTGCTCCGACCTCTCTCTAAAATTTCTCTCTCTAAAATACTGACTTTAGCATCGGAGAGGGCACAACCAGCACAACCCCCCTCTCTATGCTGGTTATCGCCCGCTCTGCAGGACCAGGCTTATAGAAGATTGAGACAGAGATCAAAGTTAGTTCGAGGATCGAGGTAGGAGCCAAAGTTAGTTCGTGGATCGAGGATCGAGGTCCGTGAAAAGCAGTTCGAGATATCCCAAGTGGAAACGATCTCAACTGGAATACTTCTCCAGGGCATCCATTACAAGTGTTCACAACCTTCAACTAATATCCGGTTGGCAGCCACATTGTGAACACAAGATTCGGTGAATTATAGGTGAACTTGACCATCCCCATCGCTTATACCTTTAGTCTAACTCAACCGGTTTCCAAGACGTGGTCACTTGGCCGTTTTCTTTGGCTCTACGATCGTACGCCGGGAAGCGAACATTGAGCTAGACCTTAGGTATAAGTTCATAGTCCATGAGGATACTTTGGATGCCTCATCATAAGACATCCGGGATCAATCACATGCTCAAGGTGAAGAAGTATGCGCACTTTGAATCACCAGGATTCTAGCTAGCACAACCGAGCATGACCCCATGGTCGAACATGGCACGCGCAGTATGAAGCACGCGTCGATAGCACACCTGGACTAGCCAGGATTGGGATATCTCAATCATGCAATCGCAGAATCTTTCATCTGGCCCTGAATGTGATTTTAATGATGGACTGGGTCCAACACGGCGATGTACAAAACGAAGATTAAGTCATGCATTAAGCATGACAAGGTTATTGTTTCGTTTAACCAGGTTTATCCCCCTGGTTCTTAGCCAATCTTGTTGGGGTAGAGGTCCCCACTCTCATTGCAATATGACCGTGCCTGTGTGACGAGGCATGGTTCACATTCGACATAATTTTGGTGGAAGAGTTTTACCTCTTCCTACGACTTAGTTTATAGACCGTAAAATCCGATGTTATATTTCATTATGACGTCGATAGATCATATACTCAGTTTGCAATTCTTTTATTCAATCGAAATAATATTATTTCAAATTTCAAAATGTTATCACTTATACAAGTCACTCACTTAAGCCCTACGTAATCCAAGTAGTTTTATGTGTTTTTCAAAGATCTCTCTACGTAATGGCTTAGTTAATGGATCTGCAACCATTTTATCCGTGGACAAGTATTCTAAAGCGATTAAGTTGTCTTCCAGAAGAGATTTAGCATAGTTGTATTTCACATTAATGTGTTTGGTCCTATTATGGTACTTTGGATTCTTAACTGCTGCAATGGCTGCCTGACTGTCGGAGTATACCTTGACGGGATTACTCTCATTGCCAGTGCCAATTAATGCAGTAAGAAGCCTTTTCAGCCAGACCGCTAATTGTGCATTTTTAGAAAGGGCAACGAATTCCGATTCCATTGTGGAAAGCGCGACACATGATTGCTTCTTGCTTACCCAAGATATGACAGCATTAGCAAGAAGGAAAACTCCTCATGTGGTGGATTTACGATCATCTGGATCGCCACCGTGGTCGGCGTTACTATAACCGGTCAATTCTATTTGCTTGCCCTTATAGCACATAACAAAGTCGGTAGTACCTTTCAGATACCTTATAATTCGTTTTACGACCTTTAGATATTGATAACTAGGATCTGATTGGAATCTTGCTATTAGGCCCACAGCGTAACAGATATCTGGTCGAGTACATAGCATGGCATACATAAGACTCCCTACCATGCTTAGGTACTCTGCCCCCTTCATCTGTTCATTCTGCTGCTGGTTTTTCGGTCCATCATTCTTTGACAGCGCGCAGTGATGTGGAAGGGATGTGATTGTTGCCTCCCAACATGTTGTGATGAAAACTGTCTGTTCACATTGTGTGATGGCTATACACCACGCGGTATTGTAAGGCCCCGTGGGCTATCATCTCTTCGATTTCCACTCGCAGAGTGAGGCAGTCGTTAGTGTTGTGACCCCAGGTGTTGTGGAATTTACACCTATGCATGATGTTGGCTCCCAAGAACGCATGTAGTGTTTCCCTTGGGGAGGGCAGCTTGTTCTGCAGGATGCTCACAAACATATCTTCGACCTATGTGTTCAGAGGCGTGAATGCATATTCTTGGCCATCAAGTGTTCTCCTGCTTTCGTGTTGTTGAAAGCGTGCTCCTCCCTTACCTGCGGGTGGTTTACTCATCTCGAGCTCCCATTCACAAGCGATTGCTCTTTCGAGTTTCTCTTTGAGGTCACTCATTGACTGAGTGGTCCTCCAACCATACTCTCTTCCAAGTAGAAGGAAGGATCGCGCACTCGAGTTCATGAAGAACACGTTGATCACTGCCTCCTTTGTGGCCTTTAGCCAAGCTGCATACAGCGCGAAACGCTCGAAGTATTCGAGAGTTGGTTCTCTTTCTTCTTGCCTGATGTCCTAAACATTTTGCAGTGTTGGGGCCTGTGGTAGTTGGTTGGCCGTATAGGCGCAAAGATTTGTTCAAGTCGTACCTCTTCCACTTGCTTATCCTCTTCCTGTTCGGGAAAAAAAATTGCCTTATCATGGCGATGGAGAGTTGTTGTTTACGCCTTAGAGCATTTACATAGCACTGTCGTGCTGCCGTTTGATCTCCTAGGTTCTCTACAACTCCATTCTTGGTTGGGAATTTCAACTTCTGATGTGCCGTAGATGGCACTATCTCCAAGGGGTTTATGGTTGTTCTTCCGAGAATCCCGTTGTATGCCCCCAGGGTTTCGACCACAATAAAGTTGATATTAAGGTCAAGCTTTTTCCAGCCTTCTCCCAGTGTTACCGGGAGTGTGATCGTACCGAGTGTATATGTTGCAGCTCCTGCAAAGCTTATGAGAGGGAATGTTCCGGTACTCAAATCAGCTTTTGTACGACCAAGTTGTTCGATCACCTTGATGGTCAAGATGGCAGCAGAACTTCCTCCGTCAACGAGGATTTGCTCTACCTCGTAGTTCGCTATAGGCATGGTGATGACAAGTGCATCGTCATGGGCGTATACGGTGTGTCTCATGTCTTCTTTATAAAACATGATAACCAGCTCCTCTTCCTCCCCTCTTGGTCGTTTGTCGTATTTAGGATGCGTCTCTGCCTGCAAGGCGTATACATTCCTTGAGTGTGAGCCTTGGCCCCCAGCAGCTGGTCCTCCGTGTATGACATTTATTACACCCCTCTTGGGAGGAGGTGGGTTGTTATACATCTTCTCTTTTCCTTTATTTTTCTTGGAGGTCTCTCCTTGGGTCTTTTTAAGGGTTTTTTCCCCCTAATCGACATAATGCTTTAGCTCGACCCTTAGAATGATGTTTTTTATGCCCATCCTTAGGCTGAAGCAGCTGTCGGTGTTGTATCCCTTAACCTCGTTGTTTACACACCACTTGTCTTCTTCCTTTCCCAAGGGGCCCTCCCGCCAATTGTTTGGTTCTGTCCAGAGATTAGTTTCCTTCATCTCTTTTAGGATTGCCGACATATGGGCATTTAGTGGAATGAGGTTCGCGGTGCAGACCTCCCTTGGTTTTTGGAAACCGACCTAGACGGGAATCTTAGGCTGTGGTTGCCACTGCTTTTGTTGCTGGTTTCCCTGGGGTTGTTTTGCCTGCGAGGCCTTGTTGGCATTGTGTGTGTGTCGCTCAGTGTTCAGCTTTTCCCTTGCATTGTTCCTGAACCTTTCTAGGTCCACGTACTCCTTCACGCGCGAGGCTAACTGCTCCAGAGTTTTAGTCGGGTGTTTGGACATCTTTTACCCCAAGGAGAAACCTAAGAGACCCAGGTTCCTTATGATTGCCTTGATTATTTCGTCTTCAGACATGTTCGTCTGAATGTCAGCAAAGTTCTGATTAAAACAGATGTAATAATCACCCAAGGATTCTTCATGTTGTTGCTTCACGTCGTCTAATGCGTTGGAGTCTTTGAGCAGTCTTCATTCACCCATGTACCTCTGGATAAACTTTCCCTTCAAGTATGTCCAGGAGGTCACGCTTTCCTTTAGAAGTGAGACAAACAAATGTGCAACTGAACCTATTAAGGTTTGCGGGAACGTGACGGCCACATGGTCTGAGTTTGTAGTTCTTCCCATCAACGAAGTCTCGTGTTGCTGCACGTGCTCAATGGGATCACCTTATCCAGAGTATTTCTCAATTCGTATGTTGTTTAGGATTCCCGAAACTTATTCATACAACATCTCCTTGGCGAAGGGGTGACTTGTGCTGTCTGTTAAGACATGCATTGCTCTGGTCTTTTTCTGCTTTAGCTTTTGCTCAATGAGCGCCTTTAAAGTCCTAGCGGTTAACCCTGTGAGGGGAACGTTGTAGTTTTTCTTAGGTATTTCCCAAACATTGTTTGGATTTCTGCTCTCCTGCCCCCAGCTTTGTTGGTAGTGAGAGGCCTCTCTGCCTTGTCTTTCATGAAGGTTACTTGGCTGCTTCCATGATTCGGCCGGGTATGGCCTTTCATAGTAAGTTGCACCAGAATGGGATCCTTGAGATCCTACACTATAGTATTGAGGGTTTGCAGCCGGGGGCTGTCTTCCCTGTTGCCTTGGAGCTTCTCTTCGAGCTGTGTCATGAGACACTACTTCCTCTGCAGGATGTGCTTGCGCAAGTGGTGGCGGTGGTGGGGAGGTGGTGGAGGTGCGTAGCCTTGATTTCTTGGAGTACACCTGAAGATCAGGAGTTCATCTATTACTTGTATCATTGCGGGAGTTATGGCTAGGGCAGCTTGTGCGCCTTGTGTGTCTGTATCCTGAGGCTGCCTGTTGTTAGCCGTCATTCTGAAAGGTTGTTCCTCTTCCGTGCGTGCTCTTCGCTCATAAATCGGTGGGGGTTCATTGGTTTGAGCTATGTGCTCTGTTTGAGCGTTGGGAGCTTCCTCTGAGGAAGCTGTTGATATAGCCTCCGAGATATCCTCAGGACCTGGATGTTTTCTCTTGGATTGTGCCCTGCCGGTCTCTCCTGTAGTGTTTCTTCTCTTTGCCATTTAGCTATTGCTGGTAAGCGAGTGCTTGTTCGTTCGAGTCTCGCAGACGGTGCCAAAATATTGGGACCCTGACTGGACGGAATGTCGGATACTGGTAATGACTCGGGAAGATGCCTCGGGTTACTCACTTTTCGGGGCTTTGCACGTGTCGGGGCTCGTGCATCTACGTAAACCTGCAAGAGGGGCACTATCGCACACCACGTAGGGGGGGTGGAGTGCGATGAACCCTCTCCGAAGTTTAAGTAAGGTATTTTAGAGATAGAAAGTAAGAGAGAGGTCAGAGCTTCCGCTGTCAACTTAGTCAGAAAATAGGAGAGTGGAGTCCCTTAAATAGGAGTTTTCCAACTCGAACCCGGTTTTGAACGGTCTAATGCCGGTTTAATGTAAAGTATGAATTGGGCGTAGACGGGAGTAAGGCTGACATCGGGAGGATCTGCACGTGTAGTGTTTGCGTAGGGGTTTGTACGTCATCAAGAGGAGTAATCCGGACCGTTCCGGAGTATCGCGAGGATCCTGGGAGGTCCGGGGTGTCGGGGTCCGGATTGTCATGTAATCCAGAGCTGGTTTAGATTGCCCTGCAATCAGGACCAGCTCCGGATTGTGAGACAATCCGGAGCTGGTTCGTATTTCCTTGCAATCCGGACCTGGTCCGGATCGTGATGACAATATGGACGCGACGTAAGTCCGGGGTGCGTACGCGCGTGCCCCGGACTTTTTAGTGTTTAAGGATGAATAATTCGACACCGCTTGGTGGGTTTTAAGTGTAAACGAAGTTCGAATAATATAAAACGAACCCGAATCGGATGTATACCCATCAAAAGGTTTTTTGAAAACTGTGCATAAGGAACATACGTTTGAAAATAAAAAAATTCTTCCTAAGAGACCTGCTGTAAAGATAATTATTTGTTTTGTTATTTTTTTTAAATGCAAATAGATGAATGCTTAGAAATAAAAGTTACACAGTTAAAAAAACTTACAATTTACCTGATAACCTTTTTACAACAAATAAAACATGGATAAACACAACACGTTAAGGAGTACAAATGTGTGGCTTTGCTCTACAAGGTAGGTACCACTGATAGACTCCCGACAAGGTGGTTTCCTCCCCTCATCATAGGGATCACAAGACCTTCACAAGCGAGTGGAGTTTTTCGGAGTCGTACCGCCGGCCCAACCGCTCCGGTCGTTCCGTACTAAACCTCCGGGGGTTCCTAGTCGCCCTGGGTTTTAGGCGTTTTGGACATTACACTAAAGTGAGTGTGTGCAAATTCAAATAATATAACAAATAAAATAGTCAGTCATAGTAAAAAATTAACTCCAGACCTGAAATAAAAAAAAAAAACCAAGTTAGAATAACAAAGTCAAATATAAAAAAAATTAAAAATAAAAAAATAAAACATGGTAAATAAGTAAAAATAAAGAGCCCGAACCCTTCAGTATCCCCAGCAGAGTCGCCAAATTGTCACACCTAAATCTAACCTACGACGAATTACGTTTTGAAAACTTGATTTTTGAAAGAGTCGCCACTAGTTAATTAAAAGGCAA
Source organism: Clarkia xantiana subsp. parviflora (assembly GCA_036873135.1). Taxonomy (NCBI): domain Eukaryota; kingdom Viridiplantae; phylum Streptophyta; class Magnoliopsida; order Myrtales; family Onagraceae; genus Clarkia; species Clarkia xantiana. Next base: position 36,054,497 of record JAPTYO010000010.1, on the reverse strand, counting down.
ACTAGAATCCTAAATTAATTAAGCGAATAACGAATTAAATACCTAGGTAAACAATTGATCTACGATAAGAAATTCGAGTTCGCGGGTTCTGTTACCAATTAAAACGCATAGAATTATTTACGCCCTTTCGGTGCTCAATTCACTTAACTTGCCAACTATTCATATAATTTCATACTATTAGAAAAGACAGTCCAGAAAAAGCTTGAATTCCTTTAATAAGTAATTAGTAGTTGTAAACCATTATTAGTAACCAAATTATCACTACTTATCGAGGTAAAACCTAAAAGCACCAACATCACAAAAGAAACATGCTTAAATCCTAACAGAAAACAATATATTGACACGTGTATGACTCAGTCAATTTAACACCTAAGCCTAAGTCTTGAAACTAACCTAGGTTATTTAATTAATAATTAATCTTCATAATATATATATATATATATATATATAATTAAAGGGAAAAGGGTGAATTTCACCTAAAGGGATGAGAACGAATGTTGATAGCAGATGGGAAGATACAGCTAGGGGTGATGAACGGAATTGGCGAATACATTCAGGTGGTGCTTCGGATGTGGGCAAGTCGACGTTGCTGAAACTGTGCTGGGCAGAAGCTCGGGCTCAGTAAAAGACTCGTTCTTATCTTACTATAAATTTTTACTCACGAAAGAGGAAGACAAAATCATAATAAGGATGATGATAATAAGGAGGATGATGATGATGATAATAATATAATACATTAATAATAATTGCAAGGTATAAGAACATTGCTTGCCAATTGCATTGATCGATACGATGCTTTTTATTATTATTTAGTCGATTTCCCCCGTTTTACATATAATACTGACATATATTTATAGTAAAACTAGATCTAGTTACAGATAAAATCTCATAGATATTAAAATAATAAAATAACTAACATATAAATTCCTACGGATAAATATGTATGGATAATTATCCCTAAATAATAGGAGATAATACCTATAGATAATTATCTTACATATAATTCTATTACAAATATATATATTTCTAAGTATTTCGAATATATCTGAGATATTTTAAAATATATATTTATTTATTTGTGTTAATATGCACATAAGCATTTTTTACACTTCGTGACGTGACACATCTGAAAATGACGCGTCATGTGTAAGGACGTTACAGCCGGGTCAAAATCGAGTGTTTACAGTTTGCTCCTTTTTGGATATGCCACCATAGAACTTGTTCGAGGAGGCTTGTCCAAAGACAAGAAAAAACTGATTCTGCCTTCTTCTATTTTGAACTCTTCAAAGGTGGCTCATATGCTTATTCTGGTGCGGAAAAGTAGAGCCTCGGTAGGCGGTGCCCCTGTTGGTGGTGCCTCCGTTGACGGCGCAGAAAGTAAAGCCAACGATGGCGTGCGGAAAAGTAAAGCCTCAGTCGGTGGTGCCCCTGTTGGTGGTGCCTCTGCTAGCGATGCCGAAAGTCGAGCCTCCAGTGGCGTACGGGAAAGTAAAGGCTTGGTCGGCAGTGCCCCTGTTGGTAGTACCTCCGTTGGCGGTGCATGAAGTAAAGCCTTTGGTGATGAGTGGTAACGAAAGACCTCTACGTCAGACAGTACCAACAAAACTTCTAGTGACGCCTCTGGTGGCGAGTAGTAACAGAAGACCTCTACGTCAGACCGTAACGGAAAACCTCTGGTGATATCTTTGGTGGTGGAAGACCTCTACGTCAGACCGTACCGGAGAACCTTTGTGGATGCCTCTAGTGGCGAGTCGTAACGGAAGACCTCTACGTCAGACCGTACCGGACAACCTCTGGTGATATCTCTGGTGGCGGAAGACCTCTACTTCAGATTGTACCGGAGAACCTTTGGTGATGCCTCTAGCGTAGAGTGGTAACGGAAGACCTTTGTTGGATATATGTCCAATTCGGGTTCGTATTTACGTTTCGGACCTCGCAAATATGTCAGAAACACAAACGGATTTTACCGCGGTCACCCCGGGTCAAAACGGTCCAGATGCGCGCAGCACCTGAACTGGGACTTCCGGATTTCCATAAGGCAATACGGACCAGTCCGGACTGCCGACTAGTACTACGCTCTTAACCCTATTTTTACTAAGTATGAGAAGTCAGTGTGCACATGCTGCCCGAGGTGTCCCAGGTGGAATCGACCACAACACTTGGCGCCGTCAGCGTGATTCGAGCAAGAAGCCGTTCCATACGCAAGCTATGACAGGCAGACGTACGAAGAAGGCGGGTGCGAGCAAGCCGAAGCCGACGAGAAGCCAACAAGGACCTTCTCACATTCCATATGCAGAGTCTACCGCCTCCTCCATGCCAACCGAAAATGCACGTTCCGCGCAGCATGGTCCCGACGTCCAGAACGAGGTACCAGTGCACGAGTTCGAGCAATGGACGAAAAGGAACGAAGAGTTCCCACACGGGATGCCAGCTGACGGAGTGCAGCAGCAAGTAAGAGGCGCAAGCAACCTGCCACAAGTCACACCTGCCATGATGGCCGCACTGGAAGAGCTCCTCGCATTCAGGGAGACTTTAAAGAACCAGGGATACATGGCACCCCCGCCACCACCTCCGCCAGTTAGCGAACATGCTGCACCTACGAGGGAGATGTCGCATGATGTCAACCATCAAGAGCCGCAGCATCCAGAAGGCGAAGGATATTCTGAAGGTACCTACCAGTACCGGCACGCAAGGCAGGAAGCAACACATTCATACACTCTAAGTGTTGGTGTGAAGCAGCTGCAGCAAGGAGTAAGATGGAAGCAACCCCCTGTGAACAACTCACAGCGGCTACAAAAGGAAGGCAACTTCTAGTCAGCAAGCCATGCCGACATGTAAAAGGAAGGCAACTTCAAGGAAGCAAGCAGTGCTCATACATACAATGAAGGGTGGAGGAAGCCCGGATGAAACAGTGACATCCCAGTTACGGGACTTAAGGCTAAGGCCTAGGAAGAGATGATCGAGTAGAAGATGAAGCAGTAAAAAATAAAGGGAATGGATGCCCGTGAAGAGAACGCGTCGCATTCGTTCTCCGATGAGCTAGTGTACAGCCGCGTCCCAGATGCTCTCTACCGAATTGGATGAGAGAAGTACAGAGGAAAAGGAGATCCGATCGAACATGTTCAACAACATGAAGCCTCCTTGTTGGGACGAACTGACAATCCGCATCATGTCGCCATGACATTCCCCAACACCCTTGTGGGAACTGCCGCACACTGGTTCTTTTCACTACCATGTGGAAGTATTACATCGTGGGCATACTTGAAGCCGATGTTTATTCAAAGATACATGGGAGAGCGCACACTCCTAAAGGGACCAAACACATTGAACGAGGTGGTACAACAAAATGATGAGTCGTTAGCGGATTACTACATCCGTTTCAACCAAAATGTCGCAGACATTCAGGGCAACCTCACTGAAGGAGAGATCGTGCGTGCTTTCATTGGGAACTTAGGTCGAAAAGGGTATTCCCTAGCGGAGAAGATGTCGAAGCGCCCCGCGGAGACACTTGAAGAATTAGTAGCAAGAGTCAAAGAGTTCGTGGATCTAAAAAGATTCAGGGACCAGCATAAAGCGAAAGTCAGCGCAGCCCGCGCTAAAGAGAAGCAGGCGAGACCTCAACAAGGTTCGCAACAAGCAAGGCAATTCCTGCCGCAAAAAAGGCCGTTCCAGCTGGGATTCCAAAGACCGAAGGAAGTGAACTTGGCAGACTGCGTTCCCTTGAATACACCACTCTCCGTGATCCTGAAAAAGATAAAGGAAGATAACATGTGGAGGGAGCCGGAAAAATTCCGAAAAAGTCCACTCGGAAAGCAAAAAGACAAATGGTGTGAAAACCATGAAGTCTATGGCCACGAGACTGACAGCTGTGTCAGCTTAAGATTCCGTGTAAATAACTTCATCTTCAAAGGAGAACTCAAGCAATACGTAGGTCAAGGCGACAAGCGCCAAAAGAAGAACCATGCTGAACCATCCGGAAAGATGAACAAGGGAAATTAGGAAATGAACGACAATCCGCCACCTGCGAAGCGTGGCGTCATCAATGTGATTCATGGAGGGCCAGCTGCATGAGGAATCATTTCTAATGCTCGTGATGTCTATGCTGCACAACTACAAGTTTTGCCAAAGAATGGAAAAAGACGCCAACCAGAGAAAGAAGACGTGGTCATCTCATTCTCAAATGCTGACAAGAAGCACATAGTCTACCCCCACAATGATGCTCTTGTCATTACGATGGATGTCAACGGATATGACGTGTGAAGGATATTAGTGGACGGTGGAAGTGCCGCAGACTTACTGCATGTAGAAGTTCTCAAGAAATTGGGAAAAACGGAAGCCGATCTTTCGCTAAGCACATTCCCCCTAGTCAGCTTCGCTGGAGTTACAACTTACCCATTGGGTATGATCACACTACCCGCCATCCTAGGAGAAGGTTGGAAGGCGCTTTATATCAATGTCACATTTGTAGTGGTGAGCACCCTAGGAGCATACAACGGCATCCTCGGAAGAACGACAATCAACCCGCACGACATCGTGCCGTCCACCGCTCACCAAAAGATGAAGTTCCTAACTCCTCATGGGATTGGCGAGGTGCTAGGCGACCAAATAGCCGCACGGAAGTGCTACGTCAATGCTCTAAGGAAGATGAAGCAAGTGTCCATTTCCATGATAGAAGTTGGTGTAAAAAAAAAGCTGTTCGCTTCAAGTGATGATGATGAAGGAAAAAAGAAGGAGTTAACACCAAGAGCTGGACTTGATAGGATGCTCTTCCCAACAAGAAAAAGCGTCCTAGATGTCAGACAAGGACAAGAAGAGTCCATTACAGCTTACTTCAGGAGGTTCGCCAAAAATGCAACCGCACCAAGGGCAAACAAAAAAGAAGTCATCACTGCGTTTTACTTGAACATGAACGCGCCAACGTTTTTGCTGTTCGGAAGAATATATGGATTGCGTACAACCAGGACGATGGCATGCCTGAAGGATAAGTTGGAAACTGCAATCTCCTGTGAACGTGAGCCGGGATGGGGTACACCTCTCAACTCGAATCAGGAAGCTCAGACTTCAAGAAAACCAGGAAGTTCAAGCGTCGAATACCCTGACATCTTCACCCCCTTAAACACGGAGGTTGAAGAGATATACATTAAGATCCTCGAAAACAAGCTTCCGGGTCCACTCGAGCCGATGACTGCCTTCCTAGGTAGAAACATCGAAGATTGGTGCCGATATCACTAAACATGGGGGCACCACACTAACAGTTGCTTAACTTTGAGAATGGAGATCGAGGAGTTCATTGCACATGGAGCCTTGAGAAGCTATGTTGCAAGTGACGATGCTCGTCCGCCACCGAGACATCTTAAAGGGAGATAGACTATCCACTTTTTATCTATCTTTACATCTTTGTCAACAAGTCTATTCTAGCTGAGAACTTAAGTGTTGTTTACGCTTCTGTACTTAGAAATATTTCGGAAAGAGCGATCAGTAGACGCCTTCCTGCAAGTGATTGTACGCATAACAAAATTCTAATGAAGATTAATCTACTTTCGTAGGTACATCTCTATAATACGCATTTTACTTCAGATTAACACCAAGTAACAAACAACGAGCATATTACTCATATCAACAACTCAAGTCATTATCCTATGCAACTTATATTATGCGGCATCAAGAAGATTATTATCAACAATACAAGCTAAACACTATGTGTAACGAGGAACTTATGGCATACAACGCCAACATATCTATTATCTACACCAACAAGGAGTTTATTTCTCCATCTATAACGACGTCTATCTCAGGAAGATGTCTGCAACACAAAGCCATCACGCTATGTGCACAGTCAACTTATATGTCGCAATGACAATTTGCAGATTATCTACAAAAAGGGACTTATACAAATTCTCTACTCAAAGTGACGGCTATTCCAAAGACGTCAAATACATGCAATATCTTGGAAAAACACCAAGGTCTACTATCAAAATGATGACTATTCCAAAGGCGTCAACAACAAGCAATATCTTGGATAAACATCAAGATTTACTATGAAAAGTGACATGTTGCGACATCCTCTTTGCAAGGGCAAACCTCATGTTCACATCTATCAAAGTAGCATGCTGCGACATCCTCTTTGTAAGGGCAAAACCCATGCTTACTTCTAAAAAATGGCATGCTGACGCAAATCCTCATGTTCATAGCCATTCCCTGCATACAAACCAGAATGCGGCACTTAGGTTGGACTGATCACCCCATCGTGGCAGAAGTCCTCTTGTTAGACGAAAACCCCACACATCTACAAGGTATGTACATCCCTCATAAGGGTCCATACGCCATGAAGATACATTCCTTGATAGGATAGCTTCATGTACACTCAAACTATTCATATCCTCTTAAGGATGCAGACATAATGAAGACCTATACCTTAAGTGGGAAGGCTTCATTCAAAAACGCTAACAGGAGTGCACCCTGTTTGAAAAACTCATTAAACTTACAAGTCGAGTCTTGTACAACGTCGCCTTAGAGTGGAACTAAGAGACGGTAAAAACTTAAGTCTTGCTTCGTCAAGACAACACTGCTACATGTCAACTGCCAGTGCCGAGTGCCAAGTGCCCGCGCCGAGTACATTATTATCTATAATAATACATGTACCAAGTTTACATACTATGCCATGCCTTGGAAATTTTTTCAAGAGGGGCGCTAATAACACCCTGCAATGCGCAAGTCGCAACCTTGGATGATTATCCATTATAACAAGGAGATCAATCTTATCATGCAAGTCCAAAACATACGGACAATGAAGATAACTCAAGGTATGAAATATTACTAGCAAGTTATCACGTGTTTATTATTATTGAAAACAGGTCCAAGTGACGAAATACCATGCAAGCAAACGCATAAACGAAGGTTGGGACAAAAGCCTCAACATAACGTCAACCCGTTCACAAAGGGTTCAACATGCTGAAAGCAAACAACGTGATACCATCCAAGAGATAACATCATCTCCAAAGGACTAAGACAACATGTCCATGAAGTCAACACAAAGTGCAATATCATCATTACCATATCCAAAGATCACGGAGAGAGAAGCCGCTTCAGCTTCCTTATGCTGTAAATCCGCAACATGGTTAACAGCAAATGATGAATAAGGACCTAACTTGTCAAACGGAAAGCCGGGGACAAGCATGCGTACTCGGCCAATATAATCCTTGGCAAAATCATCACTCAGAGAAATGAACTTCGCTTTAGCGGCAGCAAGGACGGCAGCAGTATGCGCAACAGTGCTGGGATACTCGGCAAGTCCCTTCTCAACCCCCGCCTTATGCGCTTTCTAACGTATAGAAGCAAGCGCGACATCATGGGCGCTACTACTCTCTGCAATTTGCTGCTTGATAGCAGCAATCTCGGCCTCAAGTTGGTCAACATGGGCGCGACGAGTAGCAATGCACTTATAAAAATCAGCAACCTTGGAGTTCAAGTTTTGTACCTCCTCCTCGGACTGTGCAAGCTCGCGTGTAACTGCATTGCTATTCTTGAAAGCAGCCCTCTTCTCGCGCACAAGCTCCAGCACAAAGGATGACATGTTCACCATCCTTGAAATAGCCTAAGTACAACAAACCAAACAACAAGACGATCAATGCAAGGCATATGCTTACAGTATGCGAACATAGAAGTTAAAGCAATTCTTACCGGTGCAAATTCAGCCAAGATTCTCTCAACATATGCTTGTGCTTCCTCGTCAGTGGATGGCTTAACGTCATCATCGCCAGGAGGAACGCACCTTTGAAGCACTCGCACCCCGACTGCCGGTGTGCTAAGCTTGGAATCCTTCGGAAATTGAAGACCGCCAGTGGAGAAAGGTGACCAATCTTCTCAGATACATCTATCCCGTCGGATAGGATCAAGTCATCACGCTTGATGCCTAGAAGCGCTGCAATAAAGTCAACATAAAACAAAGAAGATGTTAGCAAAAAATACTAAGTAAAGAAACATGTTGAAGTAAACAACACATACCTCGACGGGAGGAACGCTCCTCCTCGGGCCGGTCCCTCGACCGGGGAGCAGAAGGCGCCACCGTGCGACTCTCGAATCTCTTCCCTTTATCACAAGAAGGATTTGGAATAGTCACACTCGGTTTGGGGCGCTTGAGATTACTCGAGGGACGCGCCCCTGCGACGTACCTCTTGGGATGAGCGCTAGCGACGGGTGCGGCAACTACGCGTTCAGTCACGAGTACAGAGTGACCTGAAAGTGAAAGAAATATGAAGACAACAAAACTTGGATAGTTAAGAAGTCCAAAGAGGATGCAAGAAGGTGCCTTACTTGTACTTCCCTTATCGCGACCATGTCCGGAAGCTCCAGGAATAGCGGAGGCAGTAATACGAGCATGCCGTCCGACAGGCGGGTTACCGCGAACATCAGCTGTCTGCAAGGACGAGCTTTTTCCATCAGTTCGACCTACATTAAAACATGATACAGGTTATAAAGATTATCAACATACACAATCGTCAGAAGAAAGTATGAAAATCCCGGCATCAATCAACTCTTTCTCTGAAGCGCGTAGTAGACAACGGAAGCTGCGCTCCTGCTGACATCGATAAATAACCTTAACAGTCTCCTTGTCATCCGAAGAAAGCTCAGAGAAGATAGGTGCAGGATCAGCTCTCTCAACTTTCTCAACTTCCCAATTTGTGCCGACATCGCACACGAAGAAATAATGATGTCGTCAATGAGAACCCGAGCGATCAGCCGGAGCAGCTATTCGCTGTCTATAATCCCACTCGGCGTCCCCACGACCAAGTTTCTTGAAACCCCTGTCCTGCAAGTTGGGCCAACGCATCTTCATACCGCTTAGTCCCGTCATGTCAAGACACAGCATCTGATAGAAACAACGGAAAAGGGTAGTGGAGTAATGCCAAGACTGCCTATGAAATAGCACCCGGAAGCAACTCCATACTCGAAAGCCGATAGGAGAAAGATACAAGGGAGAGATTCGATAGTAGTGACAAAGGTCTATCAAATAGGGACAATAAGGAAAGTGCAAGCCTTCCCTAATATGTGAAGTGTAAATTGCGGTCAAATCATCGGGAGGTACGGTGACTCGCCTCTATTTGACGCCGGGTAACACGTCATAAGGAAATATACCTTCCGGCACTGGATCAAGTCCGCAACAAGATACATATAAGTCGAAGATAGCTTCATGAATCTGGTTGGTGAAGTAACTCACACCTGTTTCCTTAACCTTCATGACTTTGGGGAAAACAGGAGATTTTACGATGACTTCGGCCTCCACACCCGGTATAGCACCCAACGGCTCAACAACGTGGACATCCGGCTCAACCATTTCGACATCCAACTCATCATCGATATCCGAAATTAGTGTCACTCTCGGAATGGGGATAGAAGACTTACTCATATTAACAGCTGTGAAAAGGCTAAGTACACGAAGATGACAGCGAGATGTGGTATCCTGAAAAGTACAACCGAAAATCCAATCAGTGCACAAGCACGCATCCAACACTTATGCAAACATCTATGCAATGAACGCTCCATGTGAGATAGCTATGTACACATTAACTTAATAGTCTTCGTGCAACAAGTAACAACCATCATGCAAGGGGGGAAAACCTCTCAACACATTGGCTTACATGTCGACATCAAGCACATGCTTACAGCATTCGTGATTACAAGGGCGAAATATTTTCTAAGTGTTTTGCTCAGGATGACTGTCAGCATATTACAAGCTGTCAGCATACTGTCAAATATCAACGTACGACAAGGTGTCGGCATGCAGCAAAATATGGCTGAAATATTTTCGAAGTATTTCGCTTACGACATGGGACTATACGTGACAAGAAACCAGCCGTCAGAAAATATTGTCTATGTATTTCCTTGGTGTCAACAATCAACAAGCGGCAAGGAGTCAACTATCTAGGAGCATTCTCCAAGTATACTAGCATGATGACGGATAACATGCGTCAAGTGACACACATCAACTACTACAAAATATTTTCTAAGTATTTCTATGCCGGCGGTCGACAAGAATCATATGACGACATCAATAGTAACAAGCACTAGATATTATTGAAATATTTTATAAGTGATTTAACATGTTTGCAAACAGTGACCAATGATCAATACATGATGCTCAACACACATTGCCTAAGTTATCACTACCAACATACAACCATTAACGACCATGTACGAATAACTACCGATCGTCAACATCGAGCATACTAAAACAACGGCTAAGGCATGAAGCAACATGTCGGCAGTGAATACTATGCATAAGGGAAGTGTAACGATTCATTTGCACTTTTCTAAAATTTTCAGCACTTAGAAAAATTTTGGCCGATTTGAGGATATGTATCCTAATGCATTTCATCAAACACCTTGTATGCATGTTAAGGTGACTAAGCACATAGTGATTTCAAGATTGAATCAAGACCAAACGAAGTCACAAAATGTCCAGCCATATACGGAATTGGACTCCCCAACACGAAGCGAGTCTGAATTACACGTCGTCGCCGGAGCTCCACGCGCCATCCAGGGACGCCGCCACGCGCCTCCCCTGGTTGCTGTTGGATCACGGTGGAACTCCGGTACGGACTTTGACGGCAATCCTAGCTCCTTCGCTACACGCAATCCTGCAAGAGGGGATAGACCGAGCGGTGACCCAGAATCCCTCTCTGATGCTTAAATGAGTGCCCAATACGAACTGGCAAGCAATAATCTCAGAGTATGTAATTCAACGTAAGTGTTCTGAGGTGACCTCTTGCCCTTTTATAGGCGAAGAGATGTCTCGGGTACCTGGTGAACCGTTGGGGGTGGTTAGCCCGTATCCCGCGTATCTCGGATGTGATCCCGCCTATCTAGGCCATGATCTCGCTTATCTCGGCCACGCCCCGCGTATCTCGGCTACGCTCTGTGTATCTTAACCACGTTCCGTGTATCTCGGCCACGCCCCGCGTATCTTGGCCTTATCCTCTGATAACGAGTCCTGACTCCTATCGGGGACTCCAGAGTTGTCTCGTTGTGTCACCGCTCGGGGCCCCTCGTCATCGTGACAGGGCCAATCGTTCTCAGGGATTCGTCATCGGGGCCTACTTAAAGGCTTCTCATCGGGAGCTTCCAGCTCTTCTGTCGGAACCGACTCTGTCGGGACCTTTCATCATCGGGACTCCCTTCGTCGGGACCCTTCTCCTAGGTCATCTTGACCTTCATTTTGGGCCTGGTGGGCCTGTTTGCCGTTTCCTCACCGTTAAAAGGCCGGACGGCAATAGTCGAACCCATCATTTTCCCCCAAGACATGAGGGACTTTTAGTTCGTCGTGTCTTCCAACTCCCGACCTCCCGATATTGGAATCGGGGATCTTTCACTTGGTCCAGTCACTCAATTATCAGTCTTATCTTTCACGTTTCCTCAGCGTTTTGTAGTACCTGTCAAATCCCAGGGGTCTCCTCGGTTCCCCAGTTCATTAAATGCAGCAGATAGTGAAGTGACGTCATCAGTACCCGTGCCTGATTCTCTGTGTCTGCTTTTTCTGAAAAGTACTTTTCAGGATATTTCATCATTGCACCTGCTGCCATTCCGCACGTTTCATCTCAACGGTCCAGATTAGAACGCTTCAACTTCGACAGTTCAGATTAACGCGCCCCTTCGACTGTCCTCTTTGCCTATAAAATCCTTACCCAGGGTTCAGTTTCCTCTCATCATCTACAAATTTTCGAAGGCTTTTTGCAACTCTTGAGACCTTAGTGTTTCTTCGGCCATCCATCCAGCAATGTCAGGTTCATCCTTTCAGCCTTCAATTATCATGTCAGGTAAGGGTTTCTTCTCTATTGTTCGCCTTCATCTTTGCTTAGTTTGATTGTAATTTTCCGGGGAGACCTAACATCCCTTTCAATGACTGATTTCAGACAGTGGATCTGGTTTCGAGGGAAGGAAGCTTTTCAACTTCGACTATGTTATGAACGAAATTTTCAGCATTGCTTATGATGCAGTTCTCCGGGAAGGATGTATCATTTCCGCCAAAAAAGCCGATGCTCAAGGCCGGAAATGCATACCACAAGTTCAGAGTGAAGAGGAACTACTTCTTCATCGGAAACTCCTCGATCCCATGACCCCGATAGCCAATCCTCCAGCGGCTGACCCTGTGGAGCCTTCTGCCCTAGACCTTGCGGACAATGTTCCCGTTGATGCCGCTACCAAGGATTAGGCCTAACTGCTTATCGCTAGAATCTTTGTATTCTCCTCCTTTTGTAATCATCGGGCTTTCGAGCTCTATTAATATCAGACTTTCTCAGTTCTGATTCTTTTATTGCACCTCTCCTAGTGGCTTTATTATACTTTCTCAAGTCGAAACCTCGATACTTAAGATACATTACTTAAGATGATTTACTAACTTGCACCACTTAAGGTGACTTACCATCATGCACCACTTAGGGCGACTTTTCAATACTTAGGATAAGTCCAAGAGTCGCGCATCACTTAAGACGACTTTTTCAACTTGCGCCACTTAAGGCGACTTAATATCGTGCACCACTGAAGGCGACTTTACATCGTGCACCACTTAAGGCGACTTTTCAACTTGCGCCACTTAAGGCGACTTAATATCGTGCACCACTGAAGGCGACTTCACATCGTGCACCACTTAAGGCGACTTTACGTCGTGCACCGCTTAAGGCGACTTTTCAGCTTGCGCCACTTAAGGCGACTTAATATCGTGCACCACTGAAGGCGACTTCACATCGTGCACCACTTAAGGCGACTTTACATCGTGCACCACTGAAGGCGACTTTTCAATTTGCGCCACTTAAGGCGACTTAATATCGCGCACCACTTAAGGCGACTTAGTTCCGTGCATCACTTAAGACGACTTAATTATTACTTAGAGTAAATCTAAGGATCACGCATCACTTAAGACGACTTAATATCATGCACCACTCAAGGCGACTTCACATCGTGCACCACTTAAGGCGACTTTACATCGTGCACCACTGAAGGCGACTTTTCAATTTGCGCCACTTAAGGCGACTTAATATCGCGCACCACTTAAGGCGACTTAGTTCCGTGCATCACTTAAGACGACTTAATTATTACTTAGAGTAAATCTAAGGATCACGCATCACTTAAGACGACTTAATATCGTGCACCACTCAAGGCGACTTCACATCGTGCACCGCTTAAGGCGACTTTTCAGCTTGCGCCACTTAAGGCGACTTAATATCGTGCACCACTGAAGGCGACTTCACATCGTGCACCACTTAAGGTGATTTTACATCGTGCACCACTTAAGGCGACTTTTTAACTTGCGCCACTTAAGGCGGCTTAATATCGTGCACCACTGAAGGCGACTTCACATCGTGCATCACTTAAGGCGACTTTACATCGTGCACCACTAAAGGCGACTTTTCAATATGCGCCACTTAAGGCGACTTAATATCGCGCACCACTTAAGGCGACTTAGTTCCGTGCATCACTTAAGACGACTTAATATCGTGCACCACTCAAGGCGACTTTTTGATACTTAGAATAAATCTAAGGATTGTGCACCACTTAAGGCGACTTTTCTCGTGCACCACTTAAGGCGACTTTCTCGTGCACCACTCAAGGCGACTTTGACACTTAGCATAAATCTAAGGATAACTCTTATTGGAAGCAACCTCTTTATTTATTGACGCACAAAATTGGCTTACATCGAATTAAACGATAAACAGCATACACCACTTAAGGCGATTTTACATCGGGCACCACTTAAGGCGACTTTATCGGGCACCACTTAAGGCGACTTTTTTCAAGCATGGTGTTTCTTCAAGTGTTCGCCACTAAAAGAATGCTTTAACGTTCTGCCGTCGAGATCTTCCAACTTGTACGCATTTGGAGCTGGCATCCCCACGACCTTATAGGGTCCTTCCCATTTTGGTGACATCTTGTTGATTCGATCCAAAAGGGTGAACTCGTTGCGACGCCAAACCAGCTCCCCGACGAAGAACTGTCGGGACTTCACTCGCCGATTGTAGTACCTGGCCGTCTCCAAACGCATTCGAGCTTGGACTTCATCGGCTTCCCGCCTCTTCTCTTCAAGCAAGTCCAAGTCCAGGCGTCTCATCTCATCATTCGTCAGAGGCTCGTAATATCTCATCCGGTGCGACGCCACAGCTACCTCCACGGGGGCGACAGCCTCCGTGCCATAAACGAGGCCAAACAGAGTCTCCCCCGTTGATCGTTTAGGTGTCGTTCTAACAGCCCAAAGCACGTTTTCCAGTTCGTTCAGCCACTTGCCCTTCAAGGCATAGACCCTCTTCTTCAGGCCATCCATCACGATTTTGTTGGCTGATTCCATCTGGCTGTTAGTTTGAGCATGGCGCACAGAAGCAGTCCGATGCTCGATGTTCAACTCCTCCAGATACTCCCTCACCTGAGTGCCGTTAAACGGTGGACCATTGTCGCTGATCACCACCTTAGGAATCCCGTATCTGGACACGATGTGGGTTTGGAGGAACTTGACGATCTGGTTCCCCGTTGTTCTGGCTAATGCCTTCGCCTCTATCCATTTCGAAAAATAATCGATTGCTACAAGTAAATACTTACATTGACCTTGTGCTTGTGGAAGAGGTCCTACCAAGTCGATGCCCCACTGCGCGAAGGGCCAAGCGCTCTTGATGGATGTCAGATTAGTGGCCGGAGCCACGATACTCGGGGCGTACCTCTGGCACGCGTCACAGGATCGGACCAACGCCTTTGCTTCTTTGTTCATCGTGGGCCAATAGTAGCCCAAGTTCAACACCTTCCTCATAATGGATCGGGCCCCTTCGTGACAAGCCGCGACCCTTTCATGCATTTCCTTCAGGATTCGATTGGCGTCGGGTTCTGCCACACACTTCAAGTACGGAGTGGAGAACCAGCCCTTCTTGTATAGCTGATTGTCCAGCATCACATAATTAGACGCGATCCGACATATCCTGTCTGCTGCTACCTTATCATCGGGGACTGCCCCCGTAGTCAGATACGCGACTATCGGGGTCATCCAAGTGGGCTCCTCCTCCGATTTTGCCTCAATGGTACACACCTGCGTCAGGTCGATGGTCGATAAGATCACCTTCTCCAAGAAGTGCACCTTCCGATTTTCCTCTAAGGGTGCCCCCAGGGCAAATTTGCTCAGGGCGTCTGCCTCTACGTTTTCCTCCCTTGGGATTGCCTCGATATCGAAGCTTTTAAAGCTCTCCTTCAGGGCTTGCACCTCGCGTAAGTATTTCTTCATTATCGGACTCCTCGCTTCGTATCGCCCTTGAACCTGGTTTACGATTAAAGCTGCGTCACACTTCACTCTCAAGTGATCGACTCCCGTGCCTTTAGCAATTTTCAGGCCCGTGATAAGAGCTTCATAATCCGCTTCGTTGTTTGTGGCCTTGAATGTTAAAGCCAAGGCGTATCGGAGCGGTTCTCCTTCACCTGGTGGTATCAACAAAAAGCCCGCCCCTGATCCGTCTGAACTTGAGGAGCCATCCGTGTACATTTCCCAGGTATTTTCTTCGTTTGCCTGTTCTGATTGCTCTGCCCTCTCTGGTTGTTCTTCTATCGAGACCTCCATAGTTGCCCCCACTACAGGGCCCGTTTCTTCTAGATCGGGAGCTGTAGATTCTGCTATGAAATCCGCCAATTCCTGGCCCTTAATAGCCGTTCTTGGAGCGAAGTGTATTCGAAATTCACTAAGCTCTACTGCCCACTTCACTAATCTTCCCGACGCATCCGGTCGGTTCAAGAAATGTTTTAAAGGCTGGTTCGTCAGCACAGTGATCTCATGTGCGTGGAAATAAGGCCTTAGCTTCCGAGCAGTAATAATCAACGCAAAGAGGTACTTCTCAACGGCAGGATAGTTCAATTCAGACTTGGCAAACGCCTTGCTTACATAATAGACGGGGACTTGATTACCCTCGACAATCTTTACTAACACAGAGCTAATGGAAAATTCATAAACAGCCAAATAAAGGTAGAGCGGCTCGCCTGGAACCGGTTTCGCCAACGGCGGGAGGGTGCGAAGGTGCTACTTGAGTGCTTGGAACGCCTCTTCGCACTTGGCGGTCCATTCGAATTTCTTGTTGGCTCTCAAGACTTCAAAAAACGGCATTGATCGGTCGCTGGCTTTGGACAAGAAGCGATTCATTGCAGCTAGTCGGCCATTCAGCACTTGTACCTCCCAATGATTTATCAGAGACTGCATCTCCTCGGTTGCCCTCAGCTTCTCAGGATTCACCAGCATATCATCCACGTAAGCCTCCATGGTTTCCCCCAGCATATCTCCGAACAGCTTGTTCACCATCCGCTGGTAGGTTGCCCCAGCATTGATCAACCCGAAAGGCATGACATCGTAGTGGTAGATGTCACTATCTGCGTAGAACGCTGTGTGGGGAGCGTCTTCCTTGGCCATTTTGATCTGGTTGTAGCCTGAGTACGCATCCATGAAACTCAACAGCTCATGTCCCGTTGTAGCATCCACCAGCTGGTCGATTCTCGGGAGCGGATAACAGTCCTTTGGGCAGGCCTTATTCAAGTCGCGGAAATCCACACACATTCGCCATTTCCCGTTAGTTTTCTTCACCAGCACCGGATTAGCAACCCAGGTTTGGAATCAGAGCTCTTTGATAAACCCAGCATCGAGCAACCTGCCCACCTCCTGCTGGATCGCGATCTTCTTGTCCGTGCCCATTGGACGCCTTTTCTGTGTGATAGGCTTGATCGCGGGGTCTATCTTCAGCTCGTGTACGATCACAACGGGACTGATTCTTGGCATATCGCTCGGGGACCAGGCAAACAGTTCCTTGAACTCTTTCAGCAACTCCACCAGTTTTTGAGCTGTCTCTTCCGTTAGAGCGGACCCGATTTTCACCTTCCTCTGGGGTCCATCGATCTCGACTTCTTTCAGATCTTCTACGGGGGCGGGACGCCCAAATTCCTCTCTGGGATCTGTGTCTGTCTGAAGGACAGTCATGGCCTCTCGTCTCCTCCTTCGGGTGGCGTTAACATAACATTTTCGAGAAGCCACCTGGTCGCCCTTAATCTCTCCGACTCCATGGTCGGTCGGGAACTTCATCTTCTGGTGCACTGTCGAGGCAACCGCCATCAGGGGATTAATGGTGGTTCTCCCGATAATCGCGTTGTAGGTCCCCGCGGAATCAACCACGAAAAACTCCACGTTCCTCCTTTCTGATTTCCACCCGCTACTAAACTCCACTGGTAAGGTGATTACTCCTAGCGGATAGGAGGTTGAGCCAGAGAACCCGACCATCGGGAAGTTTGCCTCCTTTAGATCTTTCTTTGTTTTCCCCATAGCCTCCAGCGCGTCCATGAATAGAATGTCGGAGGAGCTCCCTCCGTCGATTAGAATTCTCTTCATTTCGAACCCGTCTACATCCAAGGTTACCACCAAGGCGTCGTCGTGCGGAGTCTCCACGCCTATGAGATCTTCCGACGAAAAGGAGATTACCATCTCTTCTTTCAAGGTCCAGGATCGGGACCTCTTACCCAGCACCACCGCCATAGGGATTCTAGAGGCATAGACCTCTCGGGCGGATGAGGTATCACCTCCAGCAGCAAACCCTCCGTGAATCACATTGATAGTTCCCCGTCTCTCCTTGCGAGCACCGGATGACTCTGGGTCGGTTCTCTTCTTCTTTGGGGACCGATCGCGAGATCGGGAACGGGACCGCGATCGGGACCGAGAGCGGGATCGACACCGCTTATCCCCGACAAATTCCTTGAGCTTCCCCTTCTGGATCAACTTTTTGATCTCCTTCTTCAGTTCCCGATAGTGGTTGGTGTCGTGACCATTTGCGCGGTGAAATCGGCAGTAGCGATCCGTGCGAGATCCCAAGAATTCTCCATCCTTCTTTGGGGGGTACCTGGAGATACCTTGTCGTTCCATGACCGTCAGCACTTCCGCCATGGAGCAGTTGAGAGGAATGTCGAGATCCTCCCGCTTATCCTTCCTTGAAGAACGCCTATCGTCCCTTCGATCAGGTCGGCCTCGATTCCGACTGCTTTCGGTTTTACCTTTTGACTTGCGATCATCGAAAGGTTTAACCGACTGCTTCCCTTTATTCGACTTAGGGGGCTCTAGCTCTCCCGCGGCTATCTTCGACTCCTGGACATCGATTTGCCGTTTTACCCTCTTCTGCAGTGCCTCCATATTCCACACAGCTTTCTCAGCCACGCTGTGCATCAGATCGGAACCATAGGGGGCCGTTAAGTTCCGAATGAAGGTACGTATGGTTTCACCTTCCGAGATCTCTTCGTCGATCTCTGCCACACTGGCAGTGTACCGCTGGTAATAATGAGGCAGCGATTCGTCGGGCCTCTGCACCACCTGGGTCAGGGACCTCACGCTCTTCAATCGGTCGTGCATATCTGCCCAGCAATTGATGCAGCCTGGGGGCAGACTAAAGAACCAGGTCAGGGCTCTTTCTCCAAGTGTGTTCGGGAACAGCGTACACACTATGTCTTCACTCGGGGCTCTTCCCAGACACGCCATGAGGTGTTTCTGGACATGGCGAACCGGATCTCCTTCGCCATCGTACTCCTTTATCGTGGGGATGCCTAGCCCAGGCGGGGCTAGGGTGTCGATGAGTCGGGGAACGAAGGGATGAGTGGATCGATCCCTTAGCTCCGACACCAGCGGCTTCTGTTCTCCCATGCAGATGTTCACGATCTTTACCACCTGGTCGGGAGTGATGGGACCATTCAGGGGAATGGTCCTGTGCTGTACTGGTCCTGGCCCATCAACCACGAACCTCTCCGGCTGACCGGATGCCCTATTTCTGTCCTGGCTTCGGGGCAGGGCTTCCTGTGCGTTCTGACCCTCTGTTGGTGGGGCCACTTCCTCCAACGGAGGCATCTCCTCCTGCCTCCTCGCAGCCTCTCTCCGATCCAAGAGAGCCTCTACGGCTGCCAGAAACATGGGCATGGCTTCTGCCACGGCCCTTGTCAAGTCTGTAGTTGGGGGAGCCTCCTGCCCCCTATTACCCTGGTGCTGAGGAGCAATATCTTCGGGACCATCATTGTGCCCCCCTGTCTGGGAGAGCTCAGCCGGGGGATGGTTCCGGTTTTCCTCCTGTTCTGGTACTGAATCCAGATTTGTTGCAGCGGGGTGACGGGAACCACCGGATTGTCCCTGTCTTCTGTGCTTGCCAGCCGCCATCGATCGAGTAGAAGAAATATCAGCTTTTTGTTTGATTCCCACAGACGGCGCCAATGTTGGATCACGGTGGAACTCCGGTACGGACTTTGACGGCAATCCTAGCTCCTTCGCTCCACGCAATCCTGCAAGAGGGGATAGACCGGGCGGTGACCCAGAATCCCTCTTCGATGCTTAAATGAGTGCCCAATACGAACTGGCAAGCAATAATCTCAGAGTATGTAATTCAACGTAAGTGTTCTGAGGTGACCTCTTGCCCTTTTATAGGCGAAGAGATGTCTCAGGTACCTGGTGAACTGTTGGGGGTGGTTAGCCCGTATCCCGCGTATCTCGGATGTGATCCCGCCTATCTAGGCCATGATCTCGCTTATCTCGGCCACGCCCCGCGTATCTCGGCCACGCTCCGTGTATCTTAACCACGTCCCGCGTATCTCGGCCACGCCCCGCGTATCTTGGCCTTATCCTCTGATAACGAGTCCCGACTCCTGTCGGGGACTCTAGAGTTGTCTCGTTGTGTCACCGCTCGGGGCCCCTCGTCATCGTGACAGGGCCAATCGTTCTCAGGGATTCTTCATCGGGGCCTACTTAAAGGCTTCTCATCGGGAGCTTCCAGCTCTTCTGTCGGAACCGACTCTGTCGGGACCTTTCATCATCGCGACTCCCTTCGTCGGGACCCTTCTCCTAGGTCATCTTGACCTTCATTTTGGGCCTGGTGGGCCTGTTTGCCGTTTCCTCACCGTTAAAAGGCCGGACGGCTATAGTCGAACACATCAGTTGCCACGCGCCGCCGTTCTACACACCACGCGCCGTCGACTTCCACCTCTAGCTTGGCCGGAATTTAATTGATGTCAAGTATGATGTGACTACTCCAAATTTACACCTCCATAAGCTCCTTCTTCAACAAGCAATAAGAGCTTCTTGGAAAACTATCAAGGGAGGATGTAAGTTAATGACTACTCTCTCACCTAATTTTCACTAATAGTGTCTACACCATGTGCTAAGGACTAAACTCATATCTATTTTCGCATAAGTCCTTAGCATCATGTATGAGCATGTTTACATCTCTCCTATGCTTACATTACATACATGCTCCCTAATGTTGCATGACGTGCTACGTACAATTATTATTTAATGTTGCGTACACATAGGCTATTATGCATGATATTATTTTTATATATGCATGATTCTAACTTATGATTGCTACATGATTATTTTATAATCTAAGTATGAATTGCATGTTTACATCATATTGCATGATTACATCTTATTACATGCTAACATCGTATTCTATGTTTACATGATGCTTCATGTTGACAAGCATGCTTTCCAATTTTATATTGCTCTAAGTATTTTGCTTATTGCGCGATTACGTCATCCATGTGCTATGTTGTCATCTCCATGTTAACATCATGTTACACGTTTACGTCACGTACCATGATGACACCACGTTGCATGACTATTTATTATTACAAGTATCTCGCTTATTGCATGTTATTACGAATATGTCGTTAATTGCACACTGTTATATGTATACAGTCTGTTACGCTAACCCCGTGAACAGATTACGCACGTTCGTCGAAAAAGTAATGATGGACGGATTTGTGCTCCGCGCATTCGATTGACAAACAGGCATCCCCTGAGGTCAGTACCGAACCTAAATTTGGCGAATATCCTATCTTAAATAGAGTCAAGCATGGGTCTTGAACTGCTACTTGACTCGGGGGTAAGTGTTGGATATCTGTCCAATTCGGGTTTTTATTTACGTTTCGGACCTCGAAAACACGTCAGAACCACAAACAGATTTTACCGCGGTCACCCCGGGTCAAAATGGTCTGGATGCGCGCAGCACCCGGACCGGGACTTCCTGATTGCCATAAGGCAATCCGGAACAGGTCCGTTTTGCCCGGCAGTCCGGACCATGTCGGATGTCGACATGGTCCGGACTGCCGACTAGTACTGCGCGCTTACCCCTGTTTTTACTAAGTATGAGAAGTTAGTGCGCACATAGCCAACCTCGATGTCGGTAACCGTTTTCCTGTAAACCGGCATTGAACCACATAAAACCGGGTACCGTTCTCGGGTTTCCTATAAATAGGGACTTAGACCTCCCATTTGACAAGTTAACTCGAAACTCTCCAAAATTGGCTATTTGTGCTCTGATCTATCTCTACACACCTTCTCTCTCTAGATTGTGACTTAAGCATCGGAGAGGGCTCAACCAGCGCCACCCCCCTCTCCATGCTGGTTATTGCCCGTTTTGCATGACCCGACGTGTAGGAGACCGAGATTGGAGCCAAAGCCAAGTTCGGGGTTCGAGGATCGATGTTCGCGGATCGTGGATCATGACGTGCTGATGGGAGACTGTACCTGCGTGAACATCCAACCCGTTCGCGAAGAGCAGCCCGAGGTGTCCCAGGTAGAATCGACCTCAACAACCTCTACGTCAGACCGTACCGGAAAACCTTTGATGATATCTTTGGTGGCGGAAGACCTCTACGTCAGACCGTAACGGAGAACCTTCGGTGATGCCTCTAGTGGCGAGTGGTAACGGAAGACCTCTACGTCAAACCGTACCGGAAAACCTTTGATGATATCTCTGGTGGCGAAAGACCTCTACGTCAGACCGTACCGGAGAACCTTTGGTAATGCCTCTAGTGGCAAGTGGTAACGGAAGACCTCTACGTCATACCATACCGGAAAGCCTCTAATGATATCTCTGGTGGCGGAAGACCTCGACGTTATACCGTACCGGAGACCCTTTAGTGATGCGTCTAGCGGCGAGTGGTAACAGAAGACCTCTACATCAGACCGTACAGAAAAACCTATGATGGTTCCTCTGGTGGCAATGACTAAAACGTCGTCTTGAATTGATGCCTGGATTGGCATGACAATTAGCAGCGTAATGACGAAGCTACTGGAGGCTGTTTGGAGTGGTGCCTGGACTGGCATAGCGACTGGTATATTTGCAGTTGCGTTGCGCCATAGAAAATACGCGTACAATCTCTATATGAAACATGTGTCCCTAATTTTTGCCTAACTTGTGCATAGTGTGACAACTTAGCGGGATCTTTTTTTTTTTAATCTCTCAAATTCTCTCCTTTTGCCACGGTCGACTTTAACAGATTTTCGACCGTGCCCCTCGGTTTCCCTAATTTTTGCATGGAATGCCCTTTGAGGTTTTCACTCCACCGGGATTTTATTTTGTCTCCTTTTTCCATGATTGCAATTTCTGAATTTGCGAACATGCCCCCCCATTTCCTAATTTTGCCTAGGCCTTCCTTTCGGGTTTTCAACCTAGCGGATGCACTCTTTATTTGTTAGCCGATTACACAGTTGCTGTGACCTGTATTTAATTCCCGTTTCGACGCAGGAGTATTTGTAGCCGTTTGGAGAGTGGCTGTGACTCTTTCCTTACTGTCTTCAATGTCGCGGGAGCTCTTTTGATTTGTAGCCATTTGGAGGGTGGGTGTGGCCATTTCATTTATTTCCCGTCGTTGATGTTCCGGGAGCACTCTTTTGATTTGTAGCCGTTTTAAGAGTTGATATGGCCCTTTCAAATGATTTCCTGGCTTCAATAGATTCACGGGAACACTCTTTATATGTAGCCATTTTGAGGGTGGCTGTGGCCCTTTCAACAATCTTCCCTCCTTTCAGGATTCGGGGAACACTCTTTGTAATTAGCCATTTTAAGGGTGGCTATGGCCCTTTCACTCATTTTCCGCCTTTGATATTGCAAGAGTGCTCTATATCTGTAGCCGTTTGAAGGGTGGTTGTGGCCCTTTCAAATAATTCCCGGCCTCACAAGATTCACGGGAATACTCTTTATATGTAGCCATTTTGAGGGTGGCTATGGCCCTTCTTATTCTCCCGCCCTCGCAGGGTTCGCGGTGTCACTCTTTTATTTGTAGCAGTTTGGAGGGTGGTTGTGGCCCTTTCACTTATTTCCCGCTTTTGATGTTGCGGGAGCGCCCTTTATCTGTAGCCATTTGAAGCGTGGTTGTGGCCCTTTCTTTGTAGTCGTTTTAGGGACAAATGTGACCCTTCTTATTTGTACTTGATTTAGGGACAACTGTGACCCTTTTATTTATTCACTGCTCTCACAAGATTTGTATGAACGGTCTCTTTATTTTTCTGTAGCCGATTAAAGGGCGGCTGTGACCCTAAAGAAAAATGATTTTTTTTTTTTTTTGTAATTTTTTAAAGAAAATTTACCGAAAATAATCAAGAACGATCATTTACATGTCCCTAGTGGCAGATTGAAAATTTCTAATTTAAAATATCTTTTAGAGAAGGACTTAGTCGATTGAATCAAAATACGTCGCCGTGTTGATGTCTTGGATGGACCCTACATCAAATGGATGACAGAGACGATAATGTATCCCTCTCTCGGCTTCTCAAGTGCCCAGGCCATTGCTCAATCTCAGCTGGGGATGCCCCATAGCTAGAATCTATCGGGTTATGTTCATCGCATGCTGGATGAATGGCCTTGTTGATGAACACACATGGATGGTGTTGAGTAGTACGCATTAGGGCATAGATTTTGCCCGAGGTATTTGGGATAAATTCGGCACCTGAGGCAAGAATGGTCGGCGAGTAAATTGCCGTGCTCGAGATGTGACTTTCATAGGCTTTGATTTGCATGATTATCTGAGCTGCGCAACGAGTAAGGAAAAACTCAAATTATAGGGATACAATTGATCACAAATTCTCATACCTGCGTGCTCGACATATTTATTGGATATTTTTTCCATATGTGAATGGACATGCTGCATGTTCCGAATTTTTTCTCCGTCTGGCGGTTGTGCTCGATCTGAACGGGAGATGCCCTTTGGTTACCACTGACCGGTTTAGACCTCACCGTAAAACGGATGTATGGATTGGTTCGGGACGCTTATGAATTCCACACATAGTAAGTGGAATTTTGGCATGGAAGTTCACTGAAGCAATCACGTTTCATGGTTGAAATGGTCGCCTGACCTGCAAAAAGAGTAGGGACACTCAAATCTCAAGGAAAAAAATCAAGTATAATTTATCGCACTTGAGCGTTGGATATCCCGAGTGCGC
Organism: Clarkia xantiana subsp. parviflora; assembly: GCA_036873135.1. Taxonomy (NCBI): domain Eukaryota; kingdom Viridiplantae; phylum Streptophyta; class Magnoliopsida; order Myrtales; family Onagraceae; genus Clarkia; species Clarkia xantiana. The sequence continues at coordinate 36,030,250 of JAPTYO010000010.1, read as the reverse complement.
AATTTGTTCTTCGTGCAACTCGATGACTGCATGTTATTTTTTTTGTTGCCCCATTTGGCCGGCAGAACTTATATGTACAGGATACCTAACAAAGGGTACCTGAAAAGAATGAATGAAAAATCAATGTAGAGAATACAAGAAATTATGCATGATTTTTTTTTAAACTATAATGTCGTTCATTTCATAATTTTGATTACTTTTACAAATAATAATTTATGATATAAGGTGTTTTGCACTAGTATGAAATATAATGGGTTCACTTAGTGCACTATCTGGCTCGAAAGCAGGACATATGCTCAAAACACAGTTTTTTTCAAAAATAATTTTTTCTTCCTTTTTTTAAACTTGAATAGTCGCACTCAACTAACGATGAAACTATTTTTTCAAAAATCAGAATCAAATCTCCCATTTTTTTTTAAACACTTGCTCATGCGAATGTTGAAATGACGATCTTGCCGAAAAAGTGTAACACACCTTAGATAGAAAACGAATGACACTTTGAGTATGTTTTTTTTTTAAATGCTCGTGCATGCTCGAAAGTTAATTTTTAACACTGAGAAACCTACAACTTACAACAAGTTTACATGAATAATGCATATGAAATATATATTTTGAAATGAAAATTCCAGGTGGATTTTTTTTTTTGAATAATGCATGTGTGATGCATGTTTGAAATTAAAATTTCTACGATTAAGAACATGTACAATCTATCTACAAATTATTTTTCCTAAAAAAATGCATATGAGTGTACATAAGATGCACACTTTAAATGAAAGTTCTACAGTTAAGAAAACATACAAATTACCTAGAAAGTTTGTTTTTTCATTTTATTTTGTTTTTTTTACGAGGGAAAAACTCCATCTTGGTTGCCCAAAATTAAAACTTGAGGTGAATTTTTTGAAAATAATGCATGTGAGATGCACAAAAATAAATAAGATGCAAACATAAAAATAATAGTTCTACAACTAAGAAAAATTACACTTTACCTAAAATGTTTTTTCAAAAATAATGCAAATGAGATACACGTCTTTTGATTAAAAGTTCGGGTAAAATGTTTTTATTTTAAACGAGGAGCCCTAAAACTAAGAGAGCTTGCGATTCATCTAAAAAGATTTTTTAAAGTAATGCATATTAGATGCATTATTAAAAATAGAACAGTTCAGGTAAAAAGTTTTTGAAATGATGCATATGGAATGCACGTTCGAAATTAGAAGCTCTAATAGCTAAAGAGGAATTACAAATTTTGAATTTTTTTTTTTAAATTAATGAACATATGACGCATTAACCAAAATTACAACTTACCTAAGGAGTTTTTTTTTAATGCGCATGAGACGCAAGTTTGAAATTAAATATTCATGTAATGCGTTTTGGAAATTAGAAGCTCTAATAGCTAAAAATGAGTTAAATTTCTCTAAAAATATTTTTTATGGTAAATAATGTGTGAAAAATGCGCTAATCATGAGTTACAACTTACCTGGATGGTTTTTTAAAATAATGCGCATGTAACGCATATTTAGAATGAAAATTTAGGTAAGAGGTGTTGGGACCCGGAATGGAGGGAATGTCGGATCCTGGTATTAACTCGAGAAGATGCCTCGGGTTATTCACTTGTCGGGGCTTTGCATGTGTCGGGGCTCGTGCGTCTCCGTAAACCTGCAAGAGGGGCAGTGTCGCACACCACGCAAAGAGGGGGGTGGACTGCGATGAACTCTCTACGAAGCTTAAGTCGGGTATTTTAGAGAGAGAAAGTAAGAGAGAGGTTAGAGCTTTTGCTGTCAACTTAGTCTGAAAATGGGAGAGTGGAGTCCCTTAAATAGGAGTTTTCCAACCCGAACCCGGTTTTGAACGGTCCAACGCGTTTAATATAAAGTATGAACCGGGAGTAAAGATGACATCGGGAGGGTCTGCACGTGTAGTGTTTGCGTAGGGGTTTGTACGTCATCAAGAGGAGTAATCCGGACCGTCCCGGAGTATCGCGAGGATCCCGGGAGGTCCGGGGTGTTGGGACAATCCGGAGCCGGTCCCGAATAAATTGCGGGTGAATAATTCAAGATCGTTTGGTGGGTTTGACGTGTAAATGAATTCTGAATAATATAAAACGAACCTGAATCAGACGTATACCCATCATTTTCCCCCGAGTCAAAGGGTGGCATGGCCCCGTCTTGACTCTATTTCTGATAGATTATACGTTCGATTTAAGTTCGGGTGTTACCTCGGAGTGGACTTATTGTCCGTCGGCACGTGGACCTTATTGTGATGTATCCCTGCTTGGGCTTGGACGGGAGTAATCGTTTCTGCCGACATGATTAGTGCAGCAAGCATGTATATATGACATGTGCGTATATGAAAAATCTAGTCCTTATATGCGATCATGAATGTGTAAGCTAACATATATGTGATCATGATGTGTACGCGTACGAGGGTCGGCATACGATACGCAATTTTATGAATTAAATTAAGTATGGGCATATATATATGTGATAACATGGATAAGGGTATATGCATGTCGGGCTTGCAATTGTAAACACGTGAGATGAGTATGCAAACATGGTATGTAGATGCGTGCGTGTATGCATAAATATGTAAACATGCATAAGTGTTAGGGATTCCCTCCAAAGGAGATTGAAAAAAAAAATGGAAGGGGGAAGATGTTACCCGTAGATGTATATAAGGGAGTGTATTCAAATATCTCCACACTTTGTCTTCCCCCTTTTTAGAGTTGTGTTCTCCATTTCTTAGGGAGTATGTGATTTAGCAGTCAAACCACTCACCCAACCACACCCACTTACCACCGGCCAACCACCACTCACCGGAGGAACCAACTCGTGGCAGCGGGACCGGCGGCAGCAGGCACGGCGGAGGGCGGTGGTGACCACGGCGGACGGCTGGCAGAGCTTCGGACGGCACTCCGGCGACGATCTCCGTTATGTAACCTCATTTCTTGAGGTGATTCGGTTTTTTGGGGTTGATTAAAACAATTTCCAGGTGTAGTTCTGTCTTTACTTGCATCAATTTGGCTAAGCTTTGCCTTGATTTTGAACTCGATCATCCATGCCCACCAAGTGTTTAATGAAATGCCTAGCATAGTTTAGTATGAGAAAAAGAGCATAAAAACGACTAAGTGTTTTACAACTAGTATGTATATAGTAGGGATATCACTTCCCTTGTTGATTGTAATTCTTGAATACTTGAGATGTTGGCTTGACATGTATGTATATTCTTGGTAACATAGAGATGCTTGTAGCTATGGTTAAGCTTTGTATTCCCAATGAAGTGTTTGTATGTATAGTGCTACACATGTATTTGCACTTATTACCTTGGGAATCCGTCTTAGGCCATGTAGGCGAAGGTAGATGCATGTAAGCAACGTAGACACACATGAGCATGTGTAGGTGCATGTATGCACATGTTGGCACTCATAGATACATGTAAGTGCAAGTATGCACATATAGTTGCACATAGGCATATGTAGTTATGCATGAGCATATACTAGTGTATGCAAACACACATAATTGGGCGCGGGTGTGTGTAGGTACTCGCGGATATGTAGGTGCACATAGACATATGTAGTTGTGCATACGCATATGAAAATCGTATAAGTGTTGGGACGAGGCCCTTACTAACATATAGTTTCCCCCGTATAGAGGATGTTCGCTATATAGTAGTTGAAAACTTATAGATTTATAAGCATGATGTTGCCCCCGAGCGGGGGGGGGGGGGGGGGGGGTGTTCGTGCCATAGTAGTCGTCAACACGTTAGGTGCACGCGCATGTATTGAATGGGTTTTTGTTGTATCCTCGTAGGAGTTGTAGCGTGGGGAACTGGCGCGTTTATCCTTAGGATTGCCTTCCTGACTTGCCGGATTAGTAAACTTGAGTAAGTCCCATATTCCCAGTCCTCTTGTTAGATTTCGTTCTGATTCGGATTCTGATTTCGAGTCTGAGTTTTCGGAGTTTACGGATTCCTCCGAATCGGAGACTATGGATGATACACCTTCTTCCCCCGAGTTGGAGCTTCGCGTGGAGTCAGGGGACCTAGTGCAAACCTTTGCGGTTAACAAATTGGATCGCGATGAATATCAGCGTCTCGTCATTCGTTCTGGCCTTTGTCCTCCAGGAGAGGCATACTTCCCGTTTGATATTATCACTGATGCCAGTCCGGGAATGCCCACTGTGCCTTCAGACAATTTTTCGGCTGTTTATGCCTCTTAGATTCGAATGGGATTGCGTTTCCCTTACTGCTCGGACTTGCGGAAGTTGTGTCGTTATTACAGGCTCTCCCCTCTTGATCTTGCACCTGCCGCGATACGGTACTGGGTTTGCTTCCAAGTATTAAGCCATCGAAAGTCTTGGAGTTATTCAACCTTACTCTTTCGATGCTTCTTCCGGCTCCAGCGTCCGGATTCATCGGGGTTACGTTCTATTTCTATCCGCTGGCCTTTGATGAGGGGGAAGGAGTTTGCTGATCTTGGGTTAGGCGAAGTGAAGTGGGATAACACCCTTAGCTTTGTCACTGTTGTCGATCAATCAAAGAGTCATTGGCAGGGACACTATTTCTTCAGTGACGACCCTGGGATGACATGGCCTATTGTTCGGATTACGAGGCCCGGTCCCGTGCCGGCTTTTCATGAATTCTCTGATTCTATAAAGCGACGATGAAGAAGGTGTATCAGGCGCACAAGGCGCGTACATACACGGCCTTATCTTGTGTGAAGGAGCGAGATTTGAGCATGGCTGGGATTTGCACTTCTCCTTCGAGGGGTACCTCGGTATATTATGAATCTTTATAACTTTACTGTTGTTGGAATCAAAATGACGTGGATCTAGAACTTCGGGTAACGGACATCGAGATCTCGCCGGGAGCTAGCTCACTCAGGTATCTTTCTTGACCTCGTGAGTACTTAGTTTCCTTTGGTGGCTTTGTGCTGGGCGAGGACCTGAAAAGGGGTGGGGAAGGCCCCTGATCTCACTCCGAAGCTTATGTCAGTAATGGATATCGAGAGAATATTCTAAAGTATATCATAGAACTTAGTTTAAATAATGAAACTGAGCCCCTATTTATAGGGAGATACTACCGACTTTTAGTGGCGGCTACCCTCTTGGGAGGGTTTCTGTCCTGAGTCGGCATAAGCAGGTGACAAGCAGGTTTCCGGCCGATACCAATTCCTTAAGAGGAAGGTTTCGTGGTATAGAGGGTGGCGAGCAGGTCGCCAGCTGGTGCATCTTTCTTCAGAGGAAAGTTTCGTTGCATAGGGGGCGGCAAGCAGGTTGCTAGCTGGTACCTCTTCCTTCAAAGGGAAGTCTTCCTAGAGGCGGCGAACAGGTCTCCACATGTCCTTTCCTTAAGAGGGAAGGTTTCCTCTACGTATCTGATGGTCAACTCGACTCGTACTTTAGTAGGGAAGCTTTGGTCCTCGACTCGACTTACTCTTTAAAAAGGAGAGAGTATTAGACAGCATAATCACCTTCTTTCTTTATTAATTGTAATCTGGAAGTCGACTTCCTCAAATGTGATCGTCGACCTATTACCTTTGTTTCATCATTTCGAATAAGGTTGGTCGACGACTTATCCATCTCGCCTCTAAATGTTGTTGGTCGACGACTTATTGATCTCGCCTCTTAACGTACCTGGCTTTATTCTAGCAATGTTGTTTAATCGTAACCCAACACTTGCCTCCTAGACTTAAGTCGTCAACTTCATTCATGAAGAGGAGGTCTTAAGTCAAGTATAGTTCCTTAATATATGCGAGTTAGATTCTGCCTCTATCAATTTACTTAGCCCTTGGTGTATAGACTGGAAGGGGACATCTTGAGTCGAGGCGAGGTATTTAGCTTGATGGCTTTCCTGAGCGTTGGTTCTGGGGAAGCTGAAGAGTCAACTCGATAAACCCTCGAAAGGTGCGAGGCAACAGTCATATTGTCAGGGAATGACCCAATGAATGACTGACCTCGGGGAGACTTCCTTGGGAAGTTAAGCGGCGGATATTTTTTAGTATAAATACCACCATTTACTCTTCACCTCTTTTACTTCTTGCTCTCGTTATTATTCACCATGGCGAATCAGTATAGTGCCTTTTTCATCAACCCTAATTCACCTCACTCTTGCACTCCTGAAGAGAGGATTTTAGTTGGAATCGCCACTGCTGGTCCTTCTGATCCTGTTCAATAAACTTCTTTCCTTCGATCTCTTTCCCAGACTTCCATGGCTGCTCAATTCCCACAAGGTAAGTCGCAATGGTTCATCCCTTATTTTCCTGAGTCTCCCAAAGAAAATAAATTGTCCAGCGCCGCCTTCGTAAAAGCCGTGACCCTAGCCAATCTGAGCGATTATGAAGTCCCTCGTTATGCTGGTCCCCCCGGACAAGGATATCGGGCTAGGGATGGAGAGGTCCCAGTATATGCGGGCCAGATTGAGGCGGGGCTTCGATTTCCTTTCTGCACAGAATTGGATGAACTATGTGAGTATTATGGGATACATCCTTGCCAGCTCAGAGTCAATGCTATCCGCTTCTGGGTTAGTTTTCGGTGTTTGTGCGACGTCTATAATTGGACGTACACCCTTCAAGTCTTTAGATGCATCTATCAATTCTTCTCCTAAGGCTTCCCGTAATGGCCTTGCCTCTAGTGCTCCCATAATCCATTTTCCGCATAGGATGTTTTTTATGGGAAGGCGGTTTCCGCATCCCGATTTGAGTCCGGACTATGTCCCGGATATGTCCGATTCTGAGTCAGACACGGAGGTCGAATTGCGACCCATCCTTGAGGATGAGCTGGCTTTCCTCTGTGACCCATTGTTCTTATTTGAGGTCTATAGTACGAACTTGCTGAGTAGGCAAGGGTTTTTCTCCCATGCTAAGACGGCTGGGTTGTTTGGCCTGGGAAACTCATTTTACCCCTTTTCCATGCCGTACCGCTATGGTGGTAGCTCCGTTACCCCTCCGGCAGATGGGATGGCAGTGGTGTATATTCATCAGATTAAGGCGGGGCTTCGCTTCCCTTACTATGCCAAACATTGGGAGCTTTGCCAGTATTATCGGATTTCTCCTACCGAGCTTGCCCCCTCTGCTATCCGTGCCTGGGGTTAGATTTAGGGTGTTGTGCCATCGCCAACACTGGGCTTATTCCCTTATTCTCTTTCGATGCTTCTACCGTGTTCAGCATGGTGGTGAGTCGGGGTTCTATTCCCTGGTGACCCGATACCCCATGTTGGCCCAAAAGGAGTTCTCGAAATTGGGTACCGCTAAGTGGAATAATAAACGTCAGTTCGTCCTTGCATTTGAAAGCGATAGTGGCCACTGGGAGAAATACTACTTCTTCCTTGAAGATCAGGATGTTACTTGGCCCTTGGATACCCCCAAGCTAACGAATGCGCGTCCCAACTTTTTTGTGCTTTCCACATCCGATAGGCAGGCCATGAAGCTGATATAAACTAAGAACACGATGGCTTCCTACGAGTCCGTACATCGCATCACAGAAGAGGAGCTGTTGGCTGCGGGGATTCGAACGACGCCCTCAGTTTTATCTTTGGTATGCAAGCCTTTGAGTTTTTGATACTTGTAATTTTATTTCTTTGTCTTGTAGGTTGGTTTCGATATCGGCCTTCCCTGTTTCAGGAGAATGATGATAGTCGTGAGGACGTCCCCTCAGAGAGGGAAGCTTTGGTTGCTTCTCCTATTCCTTTGCCCGTGGTTGAAGCTTCTGCTACTATCTCACTGTCGTCCGGGACCGTGAAACTTTCCTCGGGTATAGTGCTTATGATGTTTTCTTTTGTTTCTATGCTTACTTCGCTTATGTTGAATTCACCCATATTTTGTTGATTTTTAGGGAGGTCCCCTTCTATCTCTTCCGTGCAGATGCTGGCCAAGATCAAGTCGAAGAGGTCTAGCTTGGAGGTGGAAGCCTCTAATTATAAGGCTCAGGAGATAGCCTCGTTCTTTTATCCCTCCAGGTCCTCCTCTTGCCATAAAGAGAGAGAGGTCATTGTGTAGGATATTGCTGATGATTCTCCAATTGCCCTGGAGGGTAAGGAAGTTTCGGATGATCCTAACGAGTCTTCGTCTCTTCGCCCCGTCTCCCCCCGAGGTCTGCAACCTCTGATGATAGACCTCCCGTGCCAGGTACCTAATGATGTTCTCTTCTTGCATATGTGTATTTATTATTGGATATTATATGTATGGGGTTATTATCTAATTATGCTAAGTTTATGTTAGTTCTAGTATTTTCACTTTAGTCCCTAATGTTCCTAGGGTTTTGCATTCTAGTACTAGAGGTCTCCTATATAAAGGAGCCTCCATCCTTGTAATGATTATGCAACCTTCTCATATCATGTTTAGTATAATGAAAGGATTGCTCTCTTCATACTCTCCAACCTTCCAACAATTATAAACGTTTATATTTATCATGTCCTTATCGCGTCTTATACCTGTTTTTAGGTAGGATCAAGTTGCCTTTGATCTTTCTCGAGGATCTCGTCCGCCCCATCGTTGGTGATGTTAGGGGTAATGCTTGGATGCCTTTCCAAACTACTGAGCGCCAAGCCTATGACCTGTCTGCCTCCCTTTCCATTACGGAAGTTTCCATTCCAATGATGAACTCCATTATCCCCCTGACCGATCGTTCCCTCCCTCCCTCAGATCTTGAAGAGGCTCATCACTGTAAACACCTAATTTTGGTACGCGCGACATGTATATAACACGTTAAGATTGTTATGTGTAACGCGTTTTAAATATGGAAGGTCACGGGGTTGCCAAAAATAGGCTCAGTTTAAATTAGGACAATACATATGCAATAATGTGATGTAATAAATCAGAAAATATATAATATATATATTTATATATATATTCGGATTTAATAGGGTAAATATTGAGGGAATATTGATTTTCCAATTTTTGGGTGTCAATTTACCTATAAATAGGTACCTATTACATGTAAAAAAAACACAGAAAAAAATTAGAATAAAATATTATTTTTCCTCAAAATTCGTGCTTGGTATTTTTTTCATCTCTTCCCGTCCAAATTCACCGGAGCTCCGGCAGACCTACCACCGCCGTCACCAGCCTTTGACCGCGTCGTGCCGCCCCGCATGTCACCGTCCCAGTCCGACCCTCATCCAGCCCAACGCCGTCGCCAGCTCCGACCACCGTGGCTACTCCTGCTGTGGCTGCTCCCAGATTCAACCCCCGTTCAGCCGCCGCGCTCCGCCTGTCACTGTCACCGACGACCAGCCATCCGTCACGCCTGCTGCGTCGCGCCGCCGCCTTGCCAACTCCGGTCCTGGTCTGCTGCCGGCGCTGGACTTCCCCCTCCAGCAGGAAATCACGCACGCTCTGGTTTTGTTTAGTTTTTTTTCTTTTCTTTTTTGTTTTTTTTTTCTGTTTTTATTATTTCTGTAATTATTATTATTATTATTATTTCTGTTATTGTTATTATTAGTATAATTATTATTATTTCATGTTAACTAAATAGTTTAGATGTAGATTAGTAAAATAACATGCCTAATGAATATATGTGTATAATATGTGATTATTAAATTGTGCTAGGATTTTGAGCATGTTTAACGTTAATTAGATTTTATTTCAATTAGGGAATTTAGACGCATAATAGGTTTTTTTTTTTAGGTTTAATTCGGCTGATGTTAGATGTTTCGCATGAAATTAGTTTAATTTCAAAACTGGCAAATATGTTAATTAAGTACTGAAAGGGCATGATTAGAAAAATATTTTTAATTCGTAATAGAACCCCCGAACTCAAATCTTCGAATGCAGACCAATTAATTGCTTAGGTACTAATTTGTTTTTTACCTAGGTAATTTAGGTTTCTAGTTAGCCGTAATTAGCTAGTGGCGACTCTTTCCAAAATTGTACGTTTTCAAAACGTATATCCCCGTAGGTCAGATTTTAGGTCCGACAATTTGGCGACTCTGCTGGGGACTGGTAGAGGGTTCAGGCTTGTTAAAATTGCATGTTTGCCATGTTTTAGTTTGTATAAGTGTTACTCTAATTTTGTATAAGTTTTTGCTAACGTTTGTTCTTCTTGATTAAAACCGCACACACCACTCTAGAATAAGAACCAAACGCCTAAAACCCAGGGCAACTAGGAACCCCGGAGAGTTAGTAAGAGTACGACCGCGCGGCCGAGCCGCCGGAACGATTCAGAACAACTCCACCACTCGTGAAGTTCCCGTGATCCCTATAATGGGGTGAGGAAACCACCGTGTCGGAAGCCTATCAGTGGAACTCACCTTTTAGAACAAAGCAAAAACACACACCTAAAGCTTCTATCCGACTGGTATGCGTAATTGCGTGTGTTCTCCTTCTAATTGTTCCCGGTCCCTGTAATTTATCTTGTGTAGGATTTGGGTCTAATGTAACTTCTTTTATTGTACCATGTATGTAATCATGAACTGGATATTAGTGGAAATTTACTTTTCAAGCATGCATTGCACATCATTGTTTTTAAAAAATATATGTGCATTACACTCCATTTTGTAAAGATGGAAAGACTGCTCAAGTGCCCTCGCATTACGATCGTTCCGGCTCCCAGGGACGACATTAACCGCCTTTGGAACGCCTTTGGAACGCCATGCTGAAAACGGAGCAAGATTATGTTACCCAACTCGTCGGAGGAATTCAATGTCTTGCTGATTACAAGATAGAGTGGCACTTGCTAGAAGCTTTAGCCGACCATTGGAATTCGGAGAAGGCAGTGTTCGTCATCAACGGCATAGAGCTCACCCCAACCCTCGAAGAGTATCGCCAGTTAATACAAGGCCCGGGATGGAATAAGGGAATCGTCTTACCAAGTTTTGAAGCGTCCGAGAAACAAAGGCTTTCTAAACTCTTACAGGCCAACTGAAGGAAGATGGCTGACGAGCTTATGGTGGCCACACATCAGGGATTATCTATCAATCGCTTGATAAATTGGGTTGGTTTCCGGATGAAAGTTAACCGAATGATCCGAGGGGCAACTCACGCCTATCTCCTGTTATTTTTTGGGACACTCTTGTTCCCCCACTCCCAAAGCCATATAGACGAGGCATTAGCCGACGTCGTCCTTCAAGTGGTCGAAGGCAGAAGTTTTGTAGTGGCGTTGTTTGTTGAAACAATCACGTCTCCGAACTTCATAAAGGCTAAAGGGAGAGGAGGATTAAGAGCAAGTCCCGCATTATTGCAAATATTGTTTTTAAGTCACCTAAAGGAGATCGGTGCTGGTTTCCCCAAAGCTCATTTTCTTATTGAAAAACTAATTATATCAAGAATGGTAGATTATGCTCATCATGTGAACAAGGGGTGGAGCACCCGTGAGTGGAAAAAACATTTTTCAAAACTTTTACCTAAAGACATTTTATGGGCCGCTCGATGGTTTTCACCAAAACCTGTATTTTTAAGGTGTAAAGATTTCAACGGCATTCCTCTTATTAGTCACTTAAGCTCGTCGGTCACCTACCCAGCCCGAGTCGTTTGACAGCTCGGAGGTCTTCAAGGCATACCAACTAGCACAAAGGAACCTCTTCCGATGTTCGACTGGGATGACAAAAAAGTCACTCAAACCGGGCTCAAACAGGCAGCCCAAATAATACATGCAATCTGGGAAAGTCGAATTGAAGAGAAAATCCAACCGCCCAGGGATATCGGAGAAGAAGAACGGATGTATTATGCCTCTAAGGAGTATATCTACCGCTTCCATACTAACGTCGAGGACCCGATTATTGACCCCACAGAGATTATCGGACAAAGGCCGCGAGACGCGCCACCTGCCAATGAAGACGTGTATGACACACTAGCTGCCCGATTCGAAATCCAATGTGCCACCTGGGCCCAGGATTGCGCACGTTCCAAAGAAGAAATCAGGCGTTTACAAGGAGAACTCTCTGAAGCACGAGCCACCGTCATGCACCAGCAGTGGACTATTAAAGTGAAAGAGAGACAGAAGACGCGGTTAAGCACTGATCTTGAAAAGTTCAAACGGAGAGCAAGAAGACTGAAACTTTTTTCAAAGCATTTGTCTGTCGCATTCGTTAGGACTAAAGAACAAGCACTCGACGCACTCGGCGAGATGCGCAGTCGTGTAAAGCGTTTTAGAGTTTAATATTATTCGTAAAATCATTTTCCTTTGTGAATAAAACGCTGAAATGAATGGCACATTTTTTTGAAAAATCATGCATGGTATTCGGTGTCCACATTTTGAATCATTGATTTTTCCCAATTGCAGGAAATATTTAGCTAATACTGGCACGAACGCGGCTAACAACTAAAATGGAAAACACTGAGAAAATCGAGCAACATGACAAGCGTATGGCCGAGATCGAGGCAGCCAATGCAAAGATGCATCAGGATATGGCCGACATGTCATCTAGCATGGAACGCATCATGGCACTACTTGAAGCTCAGTCAGCTCACCGCAACCCAGCTTTGCTGCCAGAATTCACAAGTCCAACCTCCTCCAAAACGCCCGTAGCAAATACCGGACCCCGGATTCCGGCTGCAACCGTGCTTCCCGACGCCACGGTAGAACCTCCTCGTTACCAACCCCCGGCTTTAGTCATACCAGACCAATCCGCACCGAAGCCGTATGTCCTACCAAATCCAACAACAGTATATGGGCCCGTGGGAAAAGGGGGTTCTGCCGGCACAAATGAATTCACATCATCACCGGTCATCGAATCCGAGCAAGATCGCCACTTGAAGAAAATGGAGGAAAAGATGAAGGCTCTGTCCGGACTTGAGCAATACGGGGGTATTGGTTATTCCGATTTATGCTTGTTCCCCGACATATCAAGACTAGAAAAGGTCAAAGTGCCTGATTTCGATAAATATGATGGCACCGGAAATCCCATCGTCCACCTGAGAATTTACCTTGCAAAGATGGCCACTTATCAGCAGTATGAGAAGTTCTTGATCCAGACGTTCCAGGAGAGTTTGAAAGGAGCAGCTTTGGTTTGGTTCGTCAGCTTAAAGGCCGGTGATATCTCAACCTGGGAGGACATGGCTCACGCTTTTGTTCGCCAATACAAGTTCAATCTGGACACTGCCCCGAATCGCATGGATCTTCAAAGCATGGAGATGACCGGCGGACAATCCTTTAGAAATTACATGCAGGCGTGGAGAGAGAAGGCCGCCGGAGTCCGACCACCACTGGAAGGAACAGAAGCAGTATCAATGTTCATCGAAACTTTAAAAGGAGCTTACTACTCCCATTTATTGGGACATGTTTCTGCAAATTTTGCCGACCTGGTAAAATCCGGAGAGATGATTGAGCAAGGAATTCGAATGGGGAAGATTGAAGATCCTCTCAAAGGCTACCAAGGAGATGGTCTAAAAAAGGGTGGCGCCAAAAAGCCGCTCCCGAAAGATGCAACTGTAGGCGCAGTCTACCCAATACAGTTGACAATCCCCACGGCTCAGCCAGTGACTCAAGTACCCCCGGCTCCACAACCCTCCTTTACAGGCGGACAAGAAAATCGAGCTAATTTCAGGCAGAGAGAAACAAGGGCCTTCGCCCCTTTACCTGTGTCAATGGCTGAAGTGTACCAGAAGATGTTGGAACAAAACCTCATCGACCCCGAGTTCATGAGGCCAGATTCGAGAGTACTCAACGATGATCCAAACTCGAGATGTGAGTTCCACATGGGAGTAGCCGGACACTCGATAAAGAAATGCACCCGTCTGAGACACAAGATTCAGGACCTCATTGACAATAAGCTCCTTATTCTCAACCCAATCCCTCCTCCTAATGTCAAGACAAACCCTTTGCCGCAACACAATGCTGGTTCATCATCATCCATCAACATGATCTGTCTCGAGGAGGAGTCGTCAGAAGATGTCGCTATTGCGGTAATCACGCCATTTATACTTAATTATATGCCTGAACAGTCGGCCAGGTTGCCACTAGTGATGCAGGGCCCGACTCCTTTCCAATATGAAAGCAACAAGAAGGTCCCTTGGAATTACGAAGCTCAGATAATCGGAGCAGCAAAACCAGACGATCGTGTTATGATCATGACACGTTCGGGTCGTTCGTACATGGAGGATGTTGTTAAAGATAAAGCCGTAGAAGTAACACCAAAGAAGAAGGTGACTGACTAAGAAATTGTGGATTTCGTAAAATTCATGAAGGAAGGAGAGGACAAAGTGATTGATCAGCTCCGCAAGACTCCGGCTCATATCTCTTTGCTTGCTCTCCTCTGAAGCTCAGAAAGTCATCGTGACGCTCTCATGAATGTGCTCAAAGAAGCGTTAGTACCAAAGGAGACCTCTGCTGAACAGATGGGTAATGTTATCGGCTCTATATTCTCGAACCAGATTTATTTCGGGGATGACGATCTATGAGTCGACGGTCGGAACCATGTGAAAGCCCTCCACATTGTCTGCAAGTGTAATGGATTCGTGCTTTCGAAGGTCATGGTTGATGGTGGCTCGGCAGTCGATGTTTGCCCATTATCCACGCTCAAGCAAATGAAGATTGACATGTCCCATATCCGTACAAGCAAGTCGGCAGTTCGAGCTTTTGATGGCACGAGAAAGGAAGTTTATGGAGAGATTGAGTTGCAACTCGAAATTGGTCCTATTGTTTTTTATGTCACTTTCAGGGTCATGGATATCCCGAATGTTTTCAGTCTTCTCTTGGGAAGACTATGGATCCATGCGGCTGGGGCGGTTCCATCCACCCTACACCAGAAGCTGAAGTACGTGATCGACAATCGCCTCGTGGAAATCAGGGGAGAAGGTGATCACAACATCTATCAGGAAACGGCGGTCCCTGTCATCAACACTAGTGGAGATGAACCACCCGAATACCATTCCTTTGAGCTAATCTCCGTCATCAGGGATTGGGGAGAACCAACGCTGAGCATAGCAGACATCATGGTGGGAAGGTTCATGTTGAAAAATAATTTCGTCCCGGGTCAAGGCCTGGGTATCAGGTGTCAAGGGATTCCGCGTCCACTCCAGTTGAAGGAAAGTGTATGCAAATACGGGCTAGGGTATTCCCCATTCCAAGAAGATGATCAAAGTGCACGTGGGGAACAACAACTGGTGGGTTTCCAGAGGGGTCGATTCGCTAAAAGGTGGAGGCCTATGAACATTCCACCACTGTCAGTGACTTTCCCAGGGCCACCTCAGATCATTCGAACGGACGAAGATGAAGAATTACAAGCTATAGCCGGATTGTTCATCACCGACACCACAGTTGGAGCCATCCTCGAAGAAGTTCCCCCAGGCATCTATGTCCGACCATTTGTTGAAGGAGAAGCAATCGCCAATTGGTTTTCAAATCCAGTTTATGCTCTTTCGCTTAGCGATGAGTAAGATTTATGAGTTTGTGTTGTACTCCTTTGCGCGGCAAGATCATGAGCCCCGCATTGGAAAGAGGGATATTATCATGATCTTATCAATATAAATAAATCCCTTTATTTCAAATTTTACTCATTTTCACTTATTTCTTGTCAAATTCGCATTTATTCCGGTTATTTTCCTTACCGTAGGAAAAATACGAGAAAACAAGAAAACCATGACGATGTGATTCCATGAGAGGAATATAATGATGACCATGTTCCGATTGAAATAAGAGAGAACCTCGAGAGATTCGAAGAGAGAAAGCCGTCAACGGCAGAAACTATCGAAATAGTTAACATCGGTACGAAGGAAGAACCCCAAGAGCTCAAAATTGGGGCAACCCTTGATCCTTCTCAGAAAGCCCAGATGATCGAGCTGCTAGACGAGTACAAAGAGATCTTTTCTTGGTCATATTCTGACATGCCCGGCCTAGATACAGCAATTGTGCAACATACTCTGCCCATATATACCGAGAAGTTCAAACCCAAAAGACAACATTTAAGGCGGCAGAGTCCAGAGTTACTCCTCAAGATCAAGGAAGAGATCATCAAGCAAATTAACGCGGGGTTCCTTGAGGTGTGCAACTACTCCGAGTGGGTCGCCAATATTGTCCCTGTGCCGAAGAAGGATGGTCGTGTTCGAGTCTGTGTTGATTATCGGGATCTCAACAAGGCTAGTCCGAAGGATAACTTTCCACTCCCTAGTATTGACATGTTAGTCGATAACACAGCACGGCACAACATGTTCTCGTTCATGGATGTGTTCTCTGGATACAACCAAATAAAGATGGCAGAAGAAGACAAGTCGAAAACCACTTTCATCACAATGTGGGGCACGTTTTGCTACAAGGTCATGCCTTTCGGACTCAAGAATGCGGGGGCAACTTACCAGAGAGCAATGGTGACATTGTTCCATGATATGATGCATAAGCAGATAGAAGTATACGTCGATGATATGATTGCAAAGTCCCGCGAGGATGAAGACCACATTGTCAACCTGCGGATGCTATTTGAACGGCTTAAGAAGTTTAAACTCAGGCTAAATCCAGAAAAATGCACATTCTAAGTAACATCCGGTAAGTTGCTGGGCTTTATAGTCAGCAAGAAGGGTATAGAGGTGGATCCCGACAAGGTCAAAGCGATACTAGACCTTCCAGCACCGTTTACCGTCAAGGAGGTCAGAAGCTTGCTCGGACGTTTGAATTACATCGCGAGATTCATCGCCAATATGACGAACAAGTGTCAACCTTTGTTCCGCCTCCTGCGGAAAAATGCATTGATTGAATGGGATGAAGAGTGTCAGCATGCCTTCAAGTCAATCAAAGAATATCTCGTCAATTCACCGGTTTTGGTCCCGCCCACTCCGGGCCGGCCACTCATTTTGTATCTGGCAGTTCGAAAAGGCTCATTGGGATGCATGTTGGGGCAACTAGATGAAGATGGCCAGACAGAGCACGTCATTTATTACCTCAGCAAGAAGTTCACTGAAGGAGAGGCCAAGTACACGGAGGTTGAAAGGACAAGTTGCACTTTAGTATGGGTAATCCAGCGACTCCGACAGTACACGTTGTATTACACAATACATCTCATTTCTAAGCTGAATCCCTTGAAATACATACTAGAGAAGCCGGCATTGATGAAGAATGTCGCCAAATGGAAGGTCCAGCTTGCTGAGTACGACATACAGTTCATTCCTCGTACTTCTATAAAAGGGCAGGCTATTGCAGATCACCTAGCCGAGTTTCCCATTGATGACGATAGTCAAGCAAATCACGAGCTTCCGGATAGCGACATACTTCACGCGGAGGAGGAGACAGAAAATGGAAGCATGTGGAGAATGTATTTTGATGGAGCTGCAGAAAATGGAAGCATGTGGAGAATGTATTTTGATGGAGCTGCAAATTCCACCGGATGTGGTATAGGGGCAGTGCTTGTATCCCCAAAAGGTCAAAATTTTCCTATAGCTGCAAAGATTACCTTCCCGTGCACCAACAACGTGGCGGAATACGAAGCGTGCATTCTCGGGTTGCGAGCGGCAATTGATTTCAAGATACAGGAATTGGAAGTTTATAGAGATTTCATGCTGATCATTCTCCACACCTTGGGAGAATGGAAAACGAGAGATCCCAAGTTGCAACCATATCATCAGCACATTGAAGAGCTGAGCGAGAAGTTTGAGGAAATAACATTCACGCAGATGCCTCGGAGTAAAAATCAATTTGCAGATGCTTTGGCGACCCTCGCATCAATGGTGAATATCTCGGACGGGAATTCCATAGAGCCTCTCGAGATTGAAGTAAACAAGCGTCCTGCATATTGTTGCACACTTGAAGAATCAGATGGCGAGCCCTGGTTCCTTGATATAAAGAGATACTTGCAGTCAGGTGAGTTTCCCGAGGGTGCAAGTAACAAGGATCGGAAGACCATCCGCAGAATGGCATGCAGTTACTTTCTTAGTGGTGAGGTTCTTTATAGAAAATCTTTTGATACTACCCTTTTGAGATGTGTAGGTTCGGAAGAGGCAAAGCGGTTGATAGAGGAAGTCCACGAAGGAAGCTGTGGACCGCACATGAGCGGTCACATGCTCGCAAGAAAAATCATGAGGATGGGCTATTTTTGGACTACCCTGATGGCAGACTGCGTGGAGCACGTCCGGCGATGCCACTTATGCCAGGTGTATTCTAGTCAGATTCATGCGCCGCCAAATGAGTTGCATCCAATGTCTTCTCCGTGGCCTTTTTCGATGTGGGGAATTGACGTGATCGGTCCCATTTCACCAAATGCATCTAACGGTCACAGGTTCATTTTAGTGGCAATTGATTATTTCACCAAGTGGATAGAGGCTGTCACACTGGCATCAGTTACTGCAAAAGCGTTTGAGCGTTTCTTACGAAGAGACATCATTGCCCGTTACGGGGTGCCCGAGACAATAATCACGGACAATGCCAAGAATCTCAACAACAAATTGATAAATGATTTATGTGTTCAACTCAAGATCAAGCACAGGAATTCGTCCCCATACCGCCCTCAGATGAACGGCGCGGTGGAAGCAGCAAATAAAAACATAAAGAAGATCATTGAGAAGATGACTGTCACATACAAAGATTGGCATAATATGTTACCTTACTCTTGGCATACAGAACATCGATCCACACTTCAACCGGGGCAACTCCGTTTTCTCTCGTGTATGGAACTAAAGCTGTTCTACCCGTGGAAGTGGAAATCCCCTCTGCAAGGATCCTGGCAGAATCAGGGCTCGACGAGGCAGAATGGGCTAGACAAAGGTATGAACAATTGAACCTCATCGACGAAAAGAGGCTCACGGCACTATGTCATGGGCAATGTTACCAACAACGGATGGCTAGGGCCTTTGACAAGAAGGCGCGACCACGTAATTTCCAACCAGGAGACCTGGTGTTGCGCAAAGTACTGCGTATCAATCCTGATTCGCGAGGGATGTTCGCGCCAAAGTACGAAGGACCCTACGTGGTAAAAGAGGTGTTCAAGGGAGGTGCGCTGATCATCACAAATATGGACGGTCAAGACCTTCCTAGTCCAATCAACACAGACGTGCTTAAAAGGTATTATGCCTGAAAAAAAAAAAAATTATTCCCGCTAGGTCGAAAACCTGTAAAGGCGACTTAGGAAAAAGTTAGGGATGAGAGGCATGATTGAAAATCTGAAAGGACAGTCATGGTAAAAGGAGAGTTAAAAAAAAAAAAAAAAGAGGGGCCTTAAGTAGCGATGACGACAAGCTTTATAGCGCATCCTGAGCTACTTACTTGAGATTTTCAAATTGTAAAGGGCCACAGCCACCCTCCAAATGTTTACAAATACTCCCGCATCGAGACGAAAAATAAAGTACGGGTCACAGCCACCGTTTAATCGGCTACCAAATAAAGAGTGCTTGCGCTAGGTTGAAAACCCGAAAGGGCGGCCTAGGCAAAATCAGGAAATGAGGGGCATGGTTGCAAGTTCAAAAATTGCAATCACGGCAAAAGGAGAGAAAAAAGAGAAAATCTCAAAAAAAAAAAAAAAGATCCCGCTAGATTGTCGCTCCGTGCGTAATTTAGGCCAAAATTAGGGACAAACATTCATGCGCAACACAGCGCCTTCCAAAGTCAACTTCACGGCAAACGGGACGGTTACAGTCTGCTCTCGCGAGTCGCCATTCAAGAATGAGTAGGACTGTTACAGTCTGTTCCTACAAGTCACAACCGACAATCAGGATCTGAAGTTTTCAAGCTTTCTGAGAGTCAACTCCGACGAACGAAGCCTTAAAATTCAGCCTTCGCAAGTCACGCCATTAGAGGCACTTCTCCAACGGACGCCACTAGAGGCACTTCTCCGACACTCGCCACTAGAGGCATCACCAAAGGTTCTCCGGTACGATTTGACGTAGAGGTCTTTCGCCACCAGAGATATCATCAGAGGTTTTCCGACACGGTCTGATGTAGAGGTTTTTCCGTTACCACTCGCCACTAGAGACGCCACCAGAGGTTGATGGTACTGTCTGACGTAGAGGTCTTCTGTTACCAATCATCACCAAAGGTTTTACTTTATTGCACGCCACTGGAGGCTTTACTTTTTCGCACGCCACTGGAGGCTCTATTTTCTGCACTACCAATGGAGGCACCGCCAACAGGGGCATCGCCGACAGAGGTTCTACTTTTTCGCACCATCAATAAAGCCAAAGGCCTCCTTGGAGACTTGAAGACCCGGAAGAAGATATACTTCCTAGCCAAAATTAGTGTTTACTCGTCTTTGGACAAAACCCCTCGAATGCATTCTACGGGAGTCTGTCCAAAGAGGGGCAAGTTGTAAACACCTAATTTTGGTACGCGCGACATCTATATAACACGTTAAAAATGTTATGTGTAACGCGTTTAAAAAAGGAAGTATTTAAATATGGAAGGTCACGGGGTTGAAAAAAATAAGCTCAGTTTAAATTTGGACAATACATATGCAATAATGTGATGTAATAAATCAGAAAATATATAATATATATATTTATATGTATATTTTCGGATTTAATAGGGTAAATATTGAGGGAATATTGATTTTCCAACTTTTGGGTGTCAATTTACCTATAAATAGGTACCTGTTACATGTAAATAGGCAGACCTACCGCCGCCGTCGCCAGCCCTGACCGCGTCGTGCCGCCCCGCCTGTCGCCGTCCCAGTCCGACCCTCATCCAGGCCAACGCCGTCGCCAGCTCCGACCACCGTGGCTGCTCCTGCTGTGGCTGCTCCCAGATTCAGCCCCCGTTCAGCCGCCGCGCTCCGCCTAACACCGTCACCGACGACCAGCCATCCGTCATGCCTGCTGCGTCGCGCCGCCGCCTCGCCAACTCTGGTCCTGGTCTGCTGCCGGCGCTGGACTTCCCCCTTCGGCAGGTAATCACGCACGCTCTGGTTTTGTTTTGTTTTTTTTTTCTTTTTTGTTTTTTTTTCTTTTTTATTATTTCTGTTATTATTATTATTATTATTATTATTATTATTATTATTATTTCTGTTATTGTTATTATTAGTATAATTATTATTATTTCATGTTAACTAAATAGTTTAGATGTAGATTAGTAAAATAACATGCCTAATGAATATATGTGTATAATATGTGATTATTAAATTGTGCTAGGATTTTGAGCATGTTTAACGTTAATTAGATTTTATTTCAATTAGGGAATCTAGACGCATAATAGGTTTTTTTTTAGGTTTAATTCGGCTGATGTTAGATGTTTCGCATGAAGTTAGTTTAATTTCAAAACTGGCAAATATGTTAATTAAGTACCGAAAGGGCGTGATTAGAAAAATATTTTTAATTCGTAATAGAACCCCCGAACTCAAATCTTCGAACGCAGACCAATTAATTGCTTAGGTACTAATTTGTTTTTTACCTAGGTAATTTAGGTTTCTAGTTAGCCGTAATTAGCTAGTGGCGACTCTTTCCAAAATTGCACGTTTTCAAAACGTATATCGCCGTAGGTCAGATTTTAGGTCCGACAATCACTTTGTGAAGGGCGCCTTGTCCCAGTTTGCTCCTGTGAGTTTTGTATGGTCTTTTGCTTTATTTTTTTCATTTTGCTGATCCTGAGTCCTTTTCTCTTTTGGTAGGGCATATCTACAGTCGTTAACCTTGGTTCTCACCTGGTGAATGTAACTCAGGAGTGGGACATGTTTCGACAGATGGTTGGGACGCTTGAGGCAACTTTGAATAGGACCGAGGAGCTTTTGCGTGACGAGGTTGAGGAGCTCAAGGTGCCAGAGGTTTCTTTGTCCAGTTGTTTAACTGTTGTTTGGAAGGAGCTTGATGATATTGTTGCCCGCTAGGTGGATGATGATTTGATAGCTGAGTTGAGGTTGAAGAATGCTCTCCGCGACGCTCGTGAAGAGGGTGGGTTGGCCGGTTTGGAGGAGGGTGAGGCCGTTGGAGTTGTGAAGGGTGAGGCCATTGGCATCAAGAAAGGTAAAGCCATTGGAGTCCATGATTTTTTGGCTTCCGAGGAGTTTTCTGACCGTGCTGAGGAGCATTGCCAGGATGTTATGAATGCCTTTGGAGTGAAATTGGTTGAGAAGTTTCATGGTCTGAGTCGAAATTCCCGTTTGCGCAACTTGGAGAGTATGCTATGTTTGCCCTGGATGTTGTTAGCCAAATTAACAGGAGAGCGGAGCGAGCGAGGATTGTTTCCAGATGGGTCGTTGTCGATCGCTCATCGAAGACCAATGCTATGGCTTCCACCCGCGTTGTTAAGACTTCCACCTCTTTACAAGTTCCTTCCAGAGAGGGTGATCCCCTCCCCCCTGTGAAGGGTGGTTGAGATGATATTGCATGTTGGTTCTTTTATTGTTGCGACTTTGTGTTTCTCCCATGCTTGTTTTGGTGATGTCCTTGTTTTATTTCTAGATACTCGGGTTTGTTTTCAGTTGTTTTCGTACTCTTTTCTTTTATGTGTTTGTATGCTCGGATGGCTTGATGTGCTTTCAGCACGCCTTTTGTTATTGGTATGATACTCTATTAGAATGGCCTATATTTTCAGGACTTACGTTCCTTTTATTGTATGTTGGGTTTCTTTATGTTGATAGGGTGGCCTTGTGGGTCTTACGTCCCCTTTATCGTCGGAAGGGTTATCCTTGTGGATTTTCCCTTTTCAGTTGTAAGGGTGGCCCTGTGGGTCTTACATCCTGATGGGTTCCGATAGCAATCGTTAGCCCCGTTAAACATCCAATGGACGGCAAGTAAGTCCAGTGGGCCTCGTAAAGGCCCGGAAGGCCCAGAGGTCCAGTACGAAGAGCCCCGACGTAGGCGGGCCCGACATAAGAGCTGTACGCTCCCGATAAGAAGCCTCTGAGTAGGCCCCGATATGCCTTGATAAAGGCTCCGATGATAAAGCCCCGCAGAGGCTGGACCTGTCCCGCAGAGACTGAAGGTCCTGGGTGGTGATCTAGAATGGAACAACTCTGGAGTCCCCGACAGGAGTTAGGACTTGGGATCAGAGGATAAGACCGAGAAACCCGCCTACCAGGTAGAGTAGTGGGAGACGGTTGAAGATAACGGATAAGTTTCCCCGAGATACGCAGGGCGTGCCCGAGATACACGGAGTATGGGTAAGATACGCGGAGCGTGGGGCGAATTATACGGAATCCCCCGAGATATACGGAATCATGACCATAACGGCCAAGCCTGGCCCCAGGTAACTCTGGGTGACTTCGTCTCCTATATAAAGGAGGAAGTTACCCCAGAAAACCCTAATTGAATTACGAGCTTAGACTTTGGCTTACCACCCCATTGATTACTGTACTCATTTAAGCATCGGAGAGGGATTCTGGGTCACCACCCAGGTCATCCCCTTGTGCAGGACCACGCGGAGCTTAGGAGTCCGAACATTCCGTCAAGGACGTAACGGAGCTTCGCCCGTGATCCAACATTGGCGCCGTCTGTGGGAACCTTACAAAAAGTCAAAATAGTTTCTACCAGATCAATGGCCGGTGGTGGCAAGAAGAAGCAAGTTCCGGCCGGCAGTTCTCGTCCCGCAGGAACTGTGAATTCCCCGTTGCCGGAACGCGTCGCTGAACAAGGTGAGAACCCTGCCCTTTCTCAGACAGGGGGACATGGTGATGAGGTCTCAGTCCGAGACGCTGGAAGGGACAGGCAAGAGGTCCCTCATAGGGGGGAGGATGATGCTCCACCAAACCTGGTGGGCCCTGGAGCTGGAGATGCCCCGCGAAGGGAAGAAGGGTCGTCTTCGAACTCGGAGTTGGCCAAGGCAGTGGCGGAGGCCATGCCAATGTTCCTGGCTGCCATGGAGGCTCTGCTGGACAAAAGAGAGGCCGCTAGAAAGATGGGGGAGTTGCCTCCGCGAGAAGAGTTACCGCCACCCCCGTCGAGGGTGGACCCAGAGGAGCAGGAGGTTCCGCCTCGGGATAAGGGTAAGGAACCTAGGCAACCAGAGAAGTTCGTGGTTGACGGCCCTGGGCCAGTGCAGAATAGGACCATCCCCCTGAATGGTCCCCTCACCGCCGACCAGGTGGTAAGAATCATTAGTATCTATACGGGCGACCAAAAGCAGATGACCTCGGAGCTCAGGGATCGATCCAGCCATCCTTTCGTACCGCGGCTGATCGACACCGTTGCCCCGCCAGGGATAGGTATCCCGACGATCGAAGCATATGATGGGGAAGGAGACCCGGTCCGCCATGTACAAAGACACGTTCAGGCATGCATGGGTAGGACCTCAAACGAAGATTTGATATGCTCGCTGTTCCCGATAACCCTAGGAGAGAGGGCCATGACCTGGTTCTTTAGCCTTCCGCCAGGAAGTATCACCTGCTGGGCCGACATGCACGACCGCTTCATCAAGCAGTACCAAGGACGAAGACGCCTCTTGAAAAGCGTGAGGACCCTAACCAAGGTGGTGCAGAGACCTGATGAATCGTTGGCGTATTATTACCAACGGTTCACTGCCAGTGCTGCGGAGATTGATGAAGAAATCTCGGAGGGAGAGATGATACGTACTTTCCTGCATAACCTAAGTGCTCCGTATGGCTCCGATCTAATGCACAGTGTAGCCGCGAAGGCTATATGGAGTATGGAGGCCCTGCAAGCGAGGGTGAAGCAGCAAATTGATGTCCAGGAGTCAAAAATCGCTGCTGGAGAGCTAGATCCCCCGAAATCGGGGAGAGGAAAGACGTCATCCAAGCTGTCGGAAGATCGCAGGAGAAGCGATAAGTCGGAGGGGAGTAGAAACCGAGGCCGTCCCGACCGAAAAGAAGACAAGCGTCCCGCGGGGAAAGACAATCGAGAGGGTCGCGCTACCCCCATCAACACCTCGATGGCCTCTGTATTAGCCGTGATGGAGCGACAAGGCCTCGTCCGATACCCCCCAAGGAAAGAAGGCGAGTACCTGGGAGGCCGCCCAGATCGCTACTGTCGTTACCATCGAGCCAGTGGTCACGACACCGAAAATTGTCGGGAGCTGAAGAAAGAAATTGAGAAGCTGATCCAGAAGGGGAAGCTGAAGGAATTTGTCGGGAAGGGACGATGTCGATCTCGTTCCAGAAGTAGGTCCCGCTCCCGTTCGAAATCTCGCGACCGATCCCCAAAGAAGAAGAAGGTGGAGCAAGAAGCCTCAGGATCGGGAGCCCGCCGAGAGAGGCGCGGAACCATCAACGTCATCCATGGAGGAATGGCAGCGGGAGGTGATACCTCTGCTTCTCGCGAAAACTATGCTTCGCGCATCTCTGCTGCAGTGGTGTTAGGAAAAAGGTCCCGATCGTGGACCCTGAAGGAGGAAATGGAAATTTCGTTCTCGAAGGAGGATCTAGTAGGCGTGGAGAGCCCTCATGACGACGCCCTGGTTGTGACCCTGGACGTGGATGGATTCGAGATGAAGCGGATCCTGATAGACGGAGGGAGTTCCTCCGATATTCTTTTCATGGATGCTCTGGAAGCTATGGGAAAGACGAAGAAGGACCTTACGCAGGTGGACTTCCCGATGGTGGGATTCTCTGGCTCGACTTCCTATCCACTAGGAATGATTACCTTACCAGTAGAGTTTGGTAGTGGCTGGAAGATGGAGAGGCGGAACGTAGATTTCGTCGTGGTGGAGTCCGCGGGGGCATATAACGCGATCATTGGGAGGACCACTATCAACCCCCTCATGGCAGTCGCCTCAACGGTCCATCAGAAGATGAAGTTCCCAACTGATAACGGAGTAGGAGAGGTCAAGGGTGACCAGGTGGCGTCGCGGAAATGCTATGTTAATGCTACCCGACGAAGAAGGAGGGAGACCATGACTGTTCTTCAGACAGATACCGATCCTCGAGAAGAGTATGGGCGTCCCGCCCCCATGGAGGATTTGAAGGAAGTGGAAATCGATGGGCCTCAGCGGAAGGTGAAAATCGGCTCTGCCCTGTCGGATGAAAGAGCACGAGAGTTGATCGAGCTCTTGAAGGAGTTCAAGGAGCTGTTTGCCTGGTCCCCAAGTGATATGCCAGGAATCAGTCCCGACGTGATAGTGCACGAGCTCAAGATTGACCCCGCTATCAAGCCTATCGCGCAGAGGAGACGTCCGATGGGCGCAGACAAGAGGATCGCGATTCAGCAGGAGGTGGGCAGACTGCTCGATGCTGGGTTCATCAAGGAGCTCCGATTCCAGACTTGGGTGGCTAACCCAGTGCTGGTGCGAAAGAGTAACGGGAAGTGGCGGATGTGTGTTGACTTCCGCGATTTGAACAAAGCCTGCCCGAAGGACTGCTACCCGCTCCCAAGGATTGACCAGCTGGTAGACGCTACATCGGGACATGAGCTGCTGAGCTTCATGGATGCCTATTCCGGGTACAACCAAATCAAGATGGCAAAGGAGGATGCCCCCCATACAGCCTTCTACGCCGACAGCGATGTCTACCACTATGACGTGATGCCTTTCGGATTGATCAATGCCGGAGCAACTTACCAGCGGATGGTGAACAAGTTGTTCGGAGATATGTTGGGGAAAACCATGGAGGCGTATGTGGACGACATGCTGGTGAAGTCCCGACAGGCAGGAGACCATGTCCAGAATTTGGCGGCAGCATTTGAGCGGATGAAGTTTCATCAAGTTCGGCTGAATCCCGATAAATGTGCTTTTGGGGTGAACTCGGGGAAGTTCCTAGGGTTCATGGTGAGCCAGAGAGGAATCGAGGTGAACCCTGAGAAGCTGCGAGCAATCGAGGAGATGCAGTCCCCGAAGAATCATCGGGAGGTCCAGGTGCTGAATGGCCGGTTGGCCGCAATGAATCGCTTTCTATCCAAGGCGAGCGATCGAGCTATGCCATTTTTTGATGTGCTAAGGGCCAACAAGAAGTTCGAGTGGACCAACAAGTGCGAGGAGGCATTCCAAGCACTCAAGCAGCATCTTCGTACCCTTCCGCCGCTGGCGAAACCAGTCCCAGGCGAGCCACTTTATCTCTATTTGGCTGTTTCTGATGTAGCTGTTAGTTCTGTTTTGATTAAGATTGTCAAAAGCAACCAAGTGCCCATCTATTATGTAAGCAAGGCATTGGCCAAGTCTGAAATAAATTATCCCGCTATTGAGAAGTATCTCTTCGCGTTGATTATTGCCGCTCGAAAACTGCGACCTTACTTCCATGCCCATGAAGTCACGGTATTGACGAACCAGCCCTTGAAACACTTTTTGAACCGACCGGAGGCGTCGGGGAGATTAGTAAAATGGGCCATTGAGCTGACGGAGTTCCGCATTCATTTCGCTCCGAGAACCGCTATTAAGGGCCAGGCATTGGCAGATTTTATAGCTGAGTCTACGGCACCCGATCTAGAAGCAACGGGTCCCGCAGAGGGGGCAACCATGGAAGAGGTCCCGACAACAGAACAGCAGCCAGAACAGCCGAATGAGGGGAATACGTGGGAGATGTACACTGATGGTTCATCAAGTGTAGAAGGCTCGGGGGCAGGATTCGTATTGATACCGCCCGGCGGAGGCGAGCCTTTACGATATGCCCTGGCATTGACATTCAAAGCCACCAACAACGAAGCAGAGTATGAGGCTCTCATCACAGGCCTCAAGATTGCCAAGGGTACGGGGGTCGACCATCTAAAAGTGAAGTGTGATGCTAGCTTGGTTGTAAATCAAGTCCAGGGGAACTATGAAGCTAAGAGCCCGACGATGAAGAAATATTTGCACGAGGTACAGACTTTGAAGGGGAACTTCAAAAGCTTCGATATCGAGGCGATCCCAAGGGAAGAAAACACGGAAGCAGATGCCTTGAGCAAATTTGCTCTGGGAGTGGCCCCCGAGGAGAATCGGAGGGTGCATTTCCTAGAGAGGGTGATCATCTCAAACATCGACCCGGTGGAGGTCTGTGCTGTGGGGACAAGATCGGAAGAAGAGGGGGAGCCCACCTGGATGACCCCGATGGTCACGTACCTGACTACGGGAGTACTCCCCGACGATAAAACGGCAGCCGTCAGGGTACGGCGGATTGCAGACAACTACGCGATGGTGGACAACCAGTTATACAAAAAAGGGTACGTAAAGCCTTTCTTAAAATGTGTAGCAGAGCCTGATACAAATCGGATCTTGAGGGAGCTTCACGAAGGAGTCGCGGCCTGCCATGAAGGGGCCCGATCTCTAGTAAGGAAAGCGTTGAACTTAGGTTACTACTGGCCCTCGATGAACAAAGAAGCGACGGCGATGGTCCAATCCTGTGATGCATGCCAGAGGTACGCCCCAAATATCGTAGCTCCCGCCGCGGACCTGATGCCCATCAGCAGTGCATGGCCCTTCGCGCAATGGGGAATTGACTTGGTGGGACCACTCCCTCAAGCGAGAGGTCAGTGCAAGTACTTACTCGTGGCCATTGACTACTTCTCAAAGTGGATAGAGGCCAAAGCGTTGGCTAGAACAACGGGGCAGCAGATCCTCAGGTTCCTTCAGACTCAGATCATATCCCGGTATGGGGTCCCGCGAGTACTGATCAGCGACAACGGCCCTCCGTTCAACGGAGCCCAGTTGAAGGAATACTTGGAAGAATTGAATATTGAGCATCGGACCGCTTCAGTCCGCCACGCCCAGACCAATGGCCAGGTAGAGTCAGCCAACAAGATCGTGATGGATGGCTTGAAGAAGAGAGTCTATGCCTTGCAGGGCCATTGGCTGGATGAGCTCGAGAATGTGCTATGGGCTGTGAGAACAACACCCAAGCAATCAACAGGAGAAACTCCGTTTGGCCTAGTTTATGGCACGGAGGCAGTTGCTCCCGTGGAAATAGCGGTGGCTTCCCATCGCGCGAAATACTACGAGCCTCTGACAAATGAGGAGATGAGACGTCTGGACTTAGACCTACTCGAGGAGAAGAGGTGGAAGGCTGATGAAGTCCAGGCTCGAATGCGACTGGCAACAGCCCGATATTACAATCGGCGTGTCAGGTCCCGACAATTCTTCGTGGGAGAACTTGTCTGGCGGAGGAATGAGTTTGTTCATCAAGATCAGATCAACAAGCTGTCACCAAAATGGGAGGGACCCTACAAGATCGTGGGGATGCCAGTGCCCAATGCATACAAGTTAGAGGATCTCGAAGGCAAGACGTTGAAGCATTCCTTCAGTGGTGAACATTTGAAGAAGTATCATGTTTGATATGAAGCCGCCACGAATGGCGCAAATTGTCTACCAATAAAATCCGATGTAAGCCTACTTTGAATTATTAGTGAATAAAAGAAGTTGCCTTCCGATTAAAATGCTTTCGTATTTATTCTCACTGTTAATAAGACGTCCTGAGTGGCGCAACAAAAGCCTTCCGAGGTACGATCAAAGCCCCGCGGGGGACGCATAAGTCGCCTATATGGCGCGGCCAAAAGCCTTAACAGGTATGGACAAAAGCCCTACGGGGTACACGTAAGTCGTCTATATGATGCAATCAAAAGCCTAGGTACGAAAAGGCCCAGATGGGTCCGCGTAAGTCGTCTATATGATGCGGCCAAAAGCCTTAACGGGTATGAAAAAGCCTTAACAGGTACGAATAAAGACGTCCAGTAGAGACGCGATAAAAGCCCTAGGGGGCACGAACATGGCCTTGAAAGGCAGGGACGAGAAACCTTAAGTGGTAAAGTCCCGATTTTGGACGAGAAACCTTAAGTGGTAAAGTCCCGATTTTGGACGAGAAACCTTAAGTGGTGAAGTCCCGATTTGGACGAGAAACCTTAAATGGTGAAGTCCCGATCTTAGACGTATGGAGTCATTGTAATAATACATCGGAACGTTCTGAGTAACGAATTTTAAGCCGCTTTAGATAAAGTGCAAATGATCATCAATACCAAAAAAGATAAAGGCTCAAAGGCCGAAAAGGGTTCGATACAGAGGATAAAGGAGAAAAGCAACAAGGACTAAAGATATAAAGCATTAAACTTGGTCCTTGTGGAGGGATGGATCCTCAGCAGCGTCGGAAGGAGCAAGACTTGGAGGGGCTTGGGCAGAAGGCTCCACAGTCGGCGGAGTCGGATCCACAGCAGCAGCCTCTTCACTCTCCGCGGGAAGGTTGAAGTACTTCTCTGCAATAGGAGCTAGGGTCTCCGACTTTGTAAAGTCGATGGAATCCGCGTAGGCCGTATAGAGTTCCTCGACGGCGTTGAACAAAACGTCCTCCACCTCGGATTTGGCAACTACACATGGGGCCCAGAGTAATCATGAGAAAGAGACTCTGACACATGACAATCACACGCGAAGATCAGAACCTCCGACGGTGGCATCGGAGGATACAAAGACAAAAGCCTCTAACTGAGGTATCCGAAATTGCGAAGGTAGAAGGTCCCGACGGTGGTATCGGAAGATATAAAGGCAAGAACCTCCGATGATAAGATTAGCAGGCATGAGATCAGAAGACACGATGGACTAAAAGTCCCCCATGTCTTGGGGGCAAATGATGGGTTCCGATAGCAATCGTTAGCCCCGTTAAACATCCAATGGACGGCAAGTAAGTCCAGTGGGCCTCGTAAAGGCCCGGAAGGCCCAGAGGTCCAGTACGAAGAGCCCCGACGTAGGCGGGCCCGACATAAGAGCTGTACGCTCCCGATAAGAAGCCTCTGAGTAGGCCCCGATATGCCTTGATAAAGGCTCCGATGATAAAGCCCCGCAGAGGCTGGACCTGTCCCGCAGAGACTGAAGGTCCTGGGTGGTGATCTAGAATGGAACAACTCTGGAGTCCCCGACAGGAGTTAGGACTTGGGATCAGAGGATAAGACCGAGAAACCCGCCTACCAGGTAGAGTAGTGGGAGACGGTTGAAGATAACGGATAAGTTTCCCCGAGATACGCAGGGCGTGCCCGAGATACACGGAGTATGGGTAAGATACGCGGAGCGTGGGGCGAATTATACGGAATCCCCCGAGATATACGGAATCATGACCATAAC
This sequence comes from Clarkia xantiana subsp. parviflora, assembly GCA_036873135.1. NCBI lineage: Eukaryota > Viridiplantae > Streptophyta > Magnoliopsida > Myrtales > Onagraceae > Clarkia > Clarkia xantiana. Next base: position 35,999,519 of record JAPTYO010000010.1, on the reverse strand, counting down.
GGCCAAGCCTGGCCCCAGGTAACTCTGGGTGACTTCGTCTCCTATATAAAGGAGGAAGTTACCCCAGAAAACCCTAATTGAATTACGAGCTTAGACTTTGGCTTACCACCCCATTGATTACTGTACTCATTTAAGCATCGGAGAGGGATTCTGGGTCACCACCCAGGTCATCCCCTTGTGCAGGACCACGCGGAGCTTAGGAGTCCGAACATTCCGTCAAGGACGTAACGGAGCTTCGCCCGTGATCCAACACATCCCTTTTCGGTTGGAGGGTTGTCCTTATAGATCTTCCTCTTTTTTATATGTTGGGGTTGTCCTGTGGATCTTCCCCTATTATATTAGAGTTGTCTTTTTCGATTTTCCCCTTTCGGCTGTAAGGGTGGCCCTGTGGGTCTTACGTCCCTTTTCGGTTTAAGGGTTTTCCTTATAGATCTTCCTATTTTTTATATGTACGGGTTGTCATTTGGATCTTCCCCCTATCATATTAGAGTTGTCTTTTTGGATCTTCCCTTTTCGGTTATAAGGGTGGCCCTGTGGGTCTTACGTCCCTTTTCGGTTGTAGGGTTTTCCTTATAGATCTTCCTCTTTTTTATATGTAGGGGTTGTCCTGTGGATCTTCCCCCTATCATAATAGAGTTGTCTTTTTGGATCTCCCCCTTTCTGTTGTAAGGGTGGCCCTGTAGGTCTTATGTCCCTTTTCGGTTGGAGGGTTTTCTTTATAGACCTTCCTCTTTTTTATATGTAGGAGTTGTCCTGTGGATCTTCCCCCTATCATATTAGAGTTGTCTTTTTAGGTATTCCCCTTTCGGTTGTAAGGGTTGCCCTGTGGGTCTTACGGCCCTTTTTAGTTGGAGGGTTGTCCTTATAGATCGTCCTATTTTTTATATGCAGGGGTTGTCCTTGTGGATCTTCCCCCTATCATATTAGAGTTGAATTTTTGGATCTTCCCCTTTAGGTTGTAAGGGTGGCCCTGTCGGTCTTACGCCCCTTTTCGTGTTATGGTGCTTTTCTTGTTTCATTTTGAACCCTGAAAAGCATCTGATTCATTAGGTACCATTGTCTTCTTTTACAAAACCAAAGTCTAACTGGAGTCCGTAGATCTCTTTCAAGTACTCTAATATATAAGCGTTAAATAGAAAAGGTTTAGATAGCTTCCACTCTAAGTGGTGTCGAACTCCAGCTCCTCCGAGCCTATCTCCTCTGTGAGTCATCCAGCGTGTATTTCTTCCTCGACTTCCTATCTGAGAGCCAGACATTTGTTTGTGATGTGTCCCAAAGCCTAAAGAGGACGTTGTTGTACAACTCTCCCACTTAATTCGTTAAAGGTGTGAAGTGTACTGTCCTCCCATCACTTAGCCTGTAGTAGCTTCTCTCTTCTTCTTCCTCTATTTGTATGGCCAGCTGCAGCTTGTGGATGAATTTGTCAACTGATTCTATGGCGGCTATACTTTCCTGTCCTCCGAAGTATTTCTCAGTATCCCTCCTTAAGTGCCTGAAAAAGGCTCTTACAAATTCATTCTTTCTGATTTTTGAGGTCCGCCGCTGCTGCAGCTATGCTTTCTTACTCTTCACCTTATTTTCTTCTCTTATTTTGCCTTCCCTTCTTCCTCCTCGATGATCTCTTCTTGAGGCTCCTGCCTCTTTATCTTTTTGAATATATCCATTGTCACATTCATGATGCGGCTGACCACTCCTTTCACCGCCCCAAGCATTTTCCTCCATCCTTGTTTGACCCTTCCATTGTTATCTCTGCTTGGTGTTTCCACGAAGGCAACGGGTAAGCCCTGTTTCCCCCTCCTGCTCATGACATTTAGGTAGCATTTCCTTGAAGCTGCGTGGTCTCCCAGAACTTGTCCTATGTCGTTAGGTGTTGGGAACTTCATTTTTTGATGGACGGTTGATGGAACTATGCGGTTCGGGTAGATGGTGGTGCGACCTAGAATTCCATTGTAAGCCCCTAGCTCCTCTACTACCACAAAGGTTATTTTCAGCTGGACTTGCGTCCATCCTTCGCCAATGGTGACAGGGAGAGTTATAATCCCGAGAGGAAATGTTGTCGCCACTGCAGAGCTTACTAAAGGTAAATTAACAGGCCTGAGATCTCGCTCTGTTCTCCCGATTGCTCTTACCACATCGATGTGGAGGATATCTGTGGAGCTGCCTCCGTCCACTAGTATCGTCTTTACGTTGTAGCCAGCAATGTCCATTGTTAGTACCAAGGCATCGCAATGCGGGTATACCACATATTTCAATTCTTCATATGAGAACGTTATCTTCGTGTTCTCGATCGGCCCTTGGCGTTTTTCAAATATAGGCATCTCATTTACTTGGGCTACATAAACCTCTCTTGAGTTGGAGGCTTCCCCCCTACTACTAAACTGCCATAGATGACGTTGATAGTCAACTTTTGTTTTGTGGGGGAGGGTAGTCCTACATTTTTTTCCTTTCCCTTTCCTTTCCCATTGTACTTTAGCTGGGGGTTCTCTCTCTTTTCCTGTCATCCTTCACAAAGTTTTTCAGCATGCCTTCTTGAATGAGATTTTCAATATCACGTTGTAGGTGGAAGCAATTATCTGTGTGGTGCCCGTTGGCATCGTGGTACTCACACCATTGCTCGATGTTGTTTCCCATTCTCCCCTTCCTTTTCTCCGTTGGCGAAGTCCACTGGTTTAGCCTCTTCATTTCTTGCAGGATTACCGAGGCTTGTCTTGTGAGAGGGCTGAAGAAAATGTTATGGATGCTTTGGGGTCTTGATTGCTCATTTACCATTGCATCTCCCTAGGGCGTCCATGCCTGTCTTCTTGGGGTCTGCTGCTGATGCTGTGGCTGTAGGGGTTTTCCTTTTGCTGGCTTGTTGTTGTCATTCACCTGCGCTTCATAACCACTCTTCCGATTTGAGCTTGCGCGTTCTAGATCGATGTATGCCTTGACTCTTTCCGCCAAATCCTCTAATGATTTAATTGGTAGCACTTCCACATTGTCCGCCAGAGGTGCCCCCCGGCGTCCCGGGTTTCTTACGAAAGCACGCACTATCTCCCTTTTCGTGAGCTGTGTCACTATGTCTGAGATGTTTTGATTGAACCTTGTGTAGTAGTTTGCCAATGTTTCATCATTTCCTTGCTTCACATCATCCACCGCTGAGTCACCCTTTAGGAGTTGTCTTTCCCCTAAGTATTGTTGGATGAACTTATCCTTTAGATATTCTCATGAGGCTATTCACGCCTGGGGCAGACTAAAGAACCAATATGAGGCGTTTCCTGTTAGAGTTGATGGGAATAGCATTGCATAGTGGTCCTCAACCACCGTTCTTCTCAAGAGTGATGATGCGTGCTTCTGGATATGCTGTATTGGGTCTCCTTTCCCGACAAAGTCTGGAATTTGACGCCCTGTGACCTTCAGTGAGACCATTACATTGATCAGCTCCTGAGTGAAAGGGTGTGAGGCCCTATCTCTTAGCTTGTGCATTGCCCTTCCCTTCGAATCCTTTTGTTGGTTATTTTGGGGCTCAGCATGCCTTTGGCCGTTCTGAGGTCTGGCATATCCATGACCGTTCTGGGGTCCAACTTAACCTTGGCCATTTTGGGGCCCAACATATCCTTGGCCATTTTGGGGTCCAACGTACCCTTGGCCATTTTGGGCCAGGGGTCCTGCATATACTTTGCCATTTTGGGGTGGGGGTCCTGCATATCCTTGGCCATTATTTTCCTGGTAGTTGGGGTTTCTCTGTTGGTGATACTCCATTCCCTGGGATTGCTGGTTCAAAGAGTTGGAGTATGTCTGCCGGTGTCCCCCATTGACCTTGGAGTTGATGCTTGCTACCTTGGCTACTCCTGCCTTAAGTGTGCCCTTAGACGCTCTCTTCTTTCTAGCATTTCTTCCAGTGTTTCCATTAGTCCAGGCGTTATGTTGTATGTCTGGGGGTTTGTTCTTGCTTACTAGTGTGGTTGGTGTTGTGGCTGGTTCACTGTTGGCATTAGGCGGGCATTTGTTGAGGAGTTTTTTTCCTTAGGAAGTGGGTGTTCCTCGTTCCTTACTCCCTCCCATTCCCTTTCATTGGTTGCCTACCGACTTACCACTGGAACTTGCCTATTCCCCCTACAGGTGCTTGGTTGTTTCCTTCCACGGGAACCTGTCTGCTTGGCCACCCAATTGCCTCTGTGTAGTTACCATCACTCGCAAGTAGTAGCTACGTGCTTCTTGTTCGAGTCCAGTAGACAGCGCCAGTGTTTGCACACGAGTTTCTCCGTGGGCTTCTCCTTATCGACCTTCTTTTTTGTGGGCTTCTTTCTTCTCGATCTTCACCTTAGGTACATGCAAATGGGCACCGGGGGGGTTCCGATAAGCCCCCTCCGAAGCTTAAGTGAGTATGAGCTTTAGAGAGAGGTGGTGAGCTTAGAGAGAGAGTGAGAGATTGCCTTCAAATGAGGGGAGGAGGTCTCTATTTATAGAGATCCCATCGAACCGCCCCGGTTCTAGTGGTTTCCTGGTCCGGTTGTGGCAGGTTCGTAATATAAATTGTCCTTGACCGTAAATAAGTGCATTTGACCTCGGTTCGACCGTAGATAATTTAGTGTTGGTGTGTAGCCCAAAGGGCGAGCCCCGGGTGAAACATCTTCCGGGGGAAGGTTTTCGAACGAGAGGAACTCGTCCGGACGGAGTGGGGTACCCCTAGGGTCTTGCTCGGGTAACCCAAGCAAGGATCCCTTGCTTGGGTTGCCCCCTGGTGGTTATTCCACCCGGGGCCTTCCCGAGTGGTTTTCGCCACTCGGGGTGTTTTCCTGGCCCATGTGTTGGGCATCACGTGTCCGTGATCCATGTTTCAAATTATATTCGGTTATGGCCCATTTATCAGGTCCAATTAGTGATGGCTTGGGCGTATATACAACACGCGACGTCTGGGAGACCGTCGTCTGGGTCACGCCTCGCAGAGATCCGTCATCATTTTACACATCTAACCCTTACACAATACTACGAACTCTCCCATGCTTACAAGGGTTTATACCCTTCATTATCTATTAATAAAGCACGTTTAGAGGTTAAAGTCTTCATTAACCTTCTTAATCCCTTTTAAATCCTATATATAGGGCTCAAGTTCGTCCCATTGGACACTAGATGAATTCTTGCACAATTGAGCTCTGCCTTCTCTCTAGTTTCTCTCTCTAAAACACTGTACTAATTTAAGCATCGAAGAGGGTTCACCGGTTCCACCCCCGACTTACCCCTTGTGCAGGTCAGCAAAGTAGTGTATTACATGAAGAGCGAAAGGAAACAGATCAGAAGGAAAGGAATTTCACCCGTGGGATACACATTCGGATCGACATCCAGCCGCCCTGATATCTACGTCCCATCACTTGGCGCCGTCCTTTGGTTTTGAACAAAACAAGCCTAACTATCACGAGACAGATGGAAAACACATACGTCATCCATGGAGGTTTTGGAGCAGGCGCAGAGGCATCAAATGAAAAGGAAGCATACATGGCCCAAAAAGAAAACGAAATGATCCAGAGCAAATACATGAAGCAGACAAGAGAAGACACGATCCTGTTCTCAAAAAGGACATGGAACACGTGTCATACCCACACAACGACGCTCTGGTCATGACAAAAAAGATCAGCAACAAGGACATTAGTAGAATCCTAGTAGATGGAGGAAGTCGGCCAGTATCCTAACCAAAAAAGTGACTGGCAATTTAGGCGTACGACCGATGGACATAAAATCAGTGCACTCCCCCCTCATAGGATTCTCAGGAGAGGCATGTTATCCCATTTGAACAATTACACTACCTGTGACATTGGGGGCAGATAAAAATTGCAAATTGATGTTCCTTTCCTAGTTGTGGAATGCATGGATGGATTCAATGGAATTTTGGGTATCACCATAATTAACAAGTGGGGCATGATGGGTTTCGACATAGCCGTTAGGCCCATTGACGACGAGTAAACGGTGAAATAGGCCCACTGGGCTCCGAAAGAGGCTTAGAGGACTAATGCGATGGGTCCTGACAAGGTCGGTCCTGACATATGAGCTATACGCTCCCGATGGTATGCCTTTAAGTAGGCCCCGATGATATGCCTTTGAGTAGGCCCCGATGATATGCCTTTGAGTAGGCCCCGATATTGAATCCCTGAGAAGACTGGCCCTGTCCCGATGACGAGGGGCCCCGAGCGGTGACCAAAGGAGATAACTCTGGAGTCCCCGACATCCGTCGGGACTTGCCACCAGAGGACGAGGCCGAGAAACACGCCCACTATCAGCGTAGTGGGAAAGTGGCCGGAAAAGACGGAACGTGGGCTACTGGCCGAGATAAACGGAACGTGGCAGTTATCCCAACAGGTAACTGAGGTAACCCCTCCCCTATATAAGGGAAGGAGTTACCTTAGGATTGATACGTTCACATACTTACATACTGATACTTGCTTGCCTGCATCGAGATACTCATTTAAGCATCAGAGAGGGATTCTGGGTCACCGCCCGGTCTATCCCCTTCTTGCAGGATTACTTGGAGCGAAGGAGTTCGAACTTCCGTCATGAACGTACCGGAGTTCCAACCGTGATCCAACATTGGCGCCGTCTGTGGGAACGAAGCGAAAAGCAAAAATGGCTTCTACCCGATCGATGGCTGGCAAGCAAAAGAAGAGACAAGGACAATCCGGCGGTTCCCGCCACCCTGCTGGAACTCTGAATTCAGGGCCGCCGGAGCGCACTTTTGATCGGAATGATCCTCCCCCTGCTGTTTCCCAAACAGGGGGGGCATCATGATGATCGCGAAGATTCCATTCGAAACTCGTCAGAGAGCCCAGAAGAGGTCCCGAGACGGACCAGGATGCTCCCACAAAGGTGGACCTGACGAAGGCTATGCTGGATGCCATGCCGATATTCCTGGAAACTATGGAGGCTCTCCTGAACCGAAGGGAGGCTGCCAAGAAGAAGGAGGAGGAGTTGCCTCCGCCCCCGCCGAGAGAGAATCGGGACGGGCAGGAGGCCCAACCCGAGCACCAAGACAAGAGCAAGGAGCCTGCCCTATCGGAGCAGTTCGTGGTCGATGGGCCTGGACCGGTGCAGTATAGGACCATTCCTCTCAATGGCCCTATCACCCCCGATCAAGTGGTGAAGATCGTGAACATCTGTATTTGATTAAGCTCAAGTTGAGTCCTGTCAATATCAGACAACCATATACATCCTTTTCATGTTGACCTTCCATCCAGAAGACCCGATGCGGGTTTCACGCCGACATCCATGAAAAGAGAGAAGATCATCTCATTCAACCGAAACATTTCTAGCATTTGGATCCTTGCTTCCACCGAGGCGGATGCGCAGGAATACTAAGCTATAACATAGTCTGGTTTCAATTGAATTCTTCATCAACCCCTTTTTTTACCAAGGTCGAATGTATCACCATACAGCGTTCAGATCATCAAAGAACCTACTCCAATTCTTGGGGAAACAAATTATCACATTCATTTCTCATTGTCAAAATCATACAGATTACTATATTCATCTGTAGTTATCCTCTCCACTTTTCGGAATCGTAGTGGAGAGTTCAACACACACTCCAATTTTACTCATCATAATTAATACCATCAATATTGCGAGTGATATCGAATCGCACTAATTTAGCCAACTCTCACATTGATGATTATGCAAATTTAGGAAGACAATAACATTTTGACAAAACTGCAAACATCGGATTATCCATTAAGATGGAACACAACAAATAGCGATCCCTCAGTCATCTAGACCAAACCGACTGCCAGTAAACCGAGGGAAGGGGGTTCGTAAAAGAGTTCACACTACCGTCGTGTTCAATCTAATAGACCAGTCTTTTGAAAACGGTTATTATTTTGCAAATAACCAGAACGAGAATTTTCAAACAAGTATACCCGATCTTGGCTTTCCCAATGCCCTAATAATTTTAAAAGGAATTATTCGACAATTTACGCATGCATAATACTATATTACGCCATAAACATTGAACAAACCAAACATGCTTACCCGTCATGCGTCTAATGTTTCGAGCATATATAATTCTACATAAAGTAAATTATCACATGCTTTCTATCCTTGAACATCTTAGCATACGTGTCAAAACATGCAACATTCGCACAAATCATGCATAATTGGCGACCGGAATTTTCAGTTTTAAAACGTTTTGAAAATATTAGTGGTTGTTTTGCAATTCATGCTTATAATCATTCATGCGACATTTCTAGACATGGATTTTAGGCACTTTCAATCAGCATAGCACGTCTATCCTATTGCGCAATACATATATTTAAATCCCAGAGCTCAATGCTCGTAATTAATATCCAGCTAGCTTGACTGAGTCAAGACGACAGTTCTAATATATATGTAGCATAAAGTAAACAATTGCAATCCACCCCACTAATTTAATCCAGTCCCAAAAACATGCATATCCGAGATCCATCCCCATAATCGAAACAAGGTATTAGGGTTTTAACCGAAAAACGTGTTAAAACGTAAACCCTTAGGGCACTGTTTAGGTTAAATTTAAAGTTCGAAAATATTTTGGATTTAAAATTTGACATACTATTTTGTTAAACATTTTTAAAAATTTATGAGAAATTTAAAAATTTGGTTCGGTCCAATTTAAAATCTAGTTCAAGTCGGTCCGATTTTAAAAATCCGGTTTTGTCCGAAACGGTTCAATAAAATAAGATTGTGGTCCGGTTTATCACTCAAAACCGGTTAGGTTAGGTTCAATTTAGTTACTACGGTCCGACCCGACCCGACTAGGTCGACCCGATTAAGAAAACCCGGATTGGTTTTATCCTTTCCGGTTTAGCAATCAGACCGGCCCATAAACCCTAGGGTTCGGCCGAAATATGTCTTGTGGGCTAAGTAGGGTTTTAAAGTCCAATAAAAACTTAACTTAGCCACCAATAAATATTAATTATTTCAAATAATTTCAAATATTGCTAATATATATATATATATATATATATATATATATATATATTGTCAAGATTCTATCTTTAAGTTGTAAATCAATCAACAATATATGTATATATATAAAATATTCGGCTCCTATATATATATTATTGTCAAATATATCTTTAGGTAATAAAATATGTAGACAATATATTTTGTTAATCTTTTATAGTAATTAAATCTATCAATATATATTAACCCTATCTTTAACTATATATATTGATAGTTAATATCTTTTACAATATTATATTATGAACCTATCCTTATTTCCAACTTATAGATATATAGTTACCTATCAATAAAATTTAAAAATGGCAACCAAGAAAATTAATTTTTTACCTAGAATACCCCTAGGATTTTCGGCACAAACATGTAAATTGGAAAAGTTGTCAAATTTTAAGATTAAAATCCTAACTTGATCATGAATCCAAAAGGTGTTCTTGATAAAACTCATGGTGTTCTTGAAGATCATGAGCATCAATCTTAAATTCGAACATAAAATTCGCTTTTGATCTATATAAACATGTAAATTTCGAAAATTTTAAGTTTTTAAAGATCAAACACATGAAATTTACATAAAAATTTCGGATTACTCATGGTGTTCATAAACATGAAAATTTCGGATTTTTCAAAACTCAAGAACATCAGTTTATAAAAAATTTACGAACTCCTAACCATGCTCAGATACCACTGTTGGATTACAGTGACGTAATGCTACAGAATGCTAAACGTGTACTAGTAAGTAATCTAATTACGCAACGGAATAATGTACACATACCTCAATAGCTTTCCAGCCCAAGAACATTGTGGAGGGAGTTCTAATCCTCCGGTCGGAACCCGTACAAGTTCTTCGTGAGAAGAAGTCCTACGCGGTGTAAGCTCCACAACAAAGCCTCTGATCGATTCTTCAACGGGGACAGAACCTCGGACTAAGATGTGCCGAAAATCTAAACTAAGGGGGTGAGAGGGTTTCTCTCAAGTTCCTCAATGGAGGTACTTCTTATTATGAATGATGTATAAGCCCCTTAGGTGAGTCCCCTATATATAGGATTGGTGGAGTGGACAAAAGTCCACTCCAACCAACGTGGGATTAGCTCCGGCTGAACTAAGCTATTAAGGGGGAGGCCCAATTTTGGGCCTCCCAATTAGCCTAATGTGACAATTACCTAATTAACTTAGGTAATTTCCTTAGCATTAACGGGCTACCAATTACGGCGCCACGTCACCATATGCTAACACGGATAGGCAGATATCAACTAACACTTTCAGTGGAGAACATTTGACGAAGTTCTACACCCGAAGGGAATATTCACTTCCATTAAATAATTTGTTATTACCAAAAGAAGATCTACGGACTCCACTTAAACTTTCCTTTCTGTAAGAAATGACAAAGGCACTAAATGAGTCCAATGCTTTTCAGGACACAAGAGAAAGAACTCACAAAAGATGAGGCGTCATCTACAACGCATCCAAACCAAGCAAGTAACGTCCTGCCATAACGCCAAATCTTGGATCTCCAAGCGGCGGAAAAACGCATTTCCAAGTAGTACCTTGCCAAAACGCTATCTCGAGGCATCGAGTATGCAGAATAAAACGTACCAAACCAAGCAAGTAACGTCTTCCCATAACGTCACATCTTGGAACTCCAAGCGACGAAAAACGCGCTAACTTTAATAATTAGGATTACTAGTCTCGTCTCGCCACAACGCTACCTCAAGGTATTGGGTAAGTGGAATAAAACGTACCAGTTCAAGCAAGTAGCGTCTTGCCTCAAACGCCACCTCGAGTCATCAAGTGGGCGGTAAAGTGCATATCGCGAGTTGCATCTCGCCCCAACGCTATCTCAAGGCATTGAGTAAGCGGAATAAAACGTACCAAATCACGCAAGTAACGTCTTGCCTTGACACTTCCACGAGGCATCGGGTATGTGGTTATAACGCGTCAAACTAACAAGTAGCATCTTGTTCACAACGCTATCCTGAGGCATCAGATGTGCGGTAACAAAACGAGTCAACACAACGCAGGTAGTGTCTTGTCAACAACACTATGTCGAGGCATCGACTAGTGGACGAACATCCTCCAGCCGAAAAGGGGAAGATCCAAAAAGACAACTCTGAAATATGATAAGGCGATCGAGAACCCTTACATATGGAAGAGGAAGATATATAAGGACAATCTTTAAAACCGAAAAGGGACATAAGACCCATAGGGCCACCCTTCCAGCCGAAAAGGGGAAGATCCAAAAAGAAAAATCTGAAATATGATAAGGCGATCGACAACGCTTACATATGGAAGAGGAAGATCTATAAGGACAACCCTTACAACCGAAAGGGACATAAGACCCATAGGGCCACCCTTCCAGCCGAAAAGGGGAAGATCCAAAAAGACAACTCTGAAATATGATAAGGCGATCGACAACCCTTACATATGGAAAAAGGAAGATCTATAAGAAAAACCGTTACAACCGAAAAGGAACATATGACCCATATGGCCACCCTTCCAACAGAAAAGAGATATAAGACCCACAGGGCCACTCTTCAAACAAGATATGAGAAATAAGTCCCCCAATCAAAGGGAAACTTCATCAAATGGCTATCATGTCTATATATATCAAAGGAGGGTACCATCCTCCTATACTTCATCAAATGGCTATCATGCCCATATATCAAAGCAGGGTAGCATCCCCCCTGTATATCAACAATGGCTATCATGTCCATATATCAAAGGAGGATAACATCCCCCAATACTCGGGTTAGCCAAGCATGTTGCTCAATCACCATGAAGACATCCTCCTTATTCCACAAAATCCACCAACCGCAAGTTCTGTGGTCGAAGGGAAAAACTAAGGAGATAGCCTCCACCAAGCTTTCAAAAAACTATCAGTAGCCTAATCAGACGCCTATCCGACCATAATAGAGCCAGCAAAGGTTAAGGCCATTGCTTAACTCGGGAGGCAAAGCGGGATACATGCCAAATTAAGCAACGAACATCCTCCCGTCCACCACAAAAGAAAGTAATGAAACTTCAAGGAAGTAGCAATCAAACACAAGGAGATCGTCAACCATAGCAAACCAGGGGGATGAAGGACATAGCAAAAGTACTCCAGGATGAGAAGTGATGGGTTCCGCTATGGCCGTTAGGCCCTTTAACGGCGACGAAACGGCGAATAGGCCCACTCGGCCCTAAAATGGAGGTCAAGAAGACCAAGGTGAAGGGTCCCGACAGAGGGAGTCCCGATGATGAAAGGTCCCGACAGAGTCGGTCCCAATAGGTGAGCTGGAAGCTCCCGATGAGAAGCCTTTAAGTAGGCCCTGATGACGAATCCCTGAGAATGATTGGCCCTGTCACGATGACGAGGGGCCCCGATCGGTGACACAATGAGATAACTCTGGAGTCCCCGATATTGGTCGGGACTTGCTATCAGAGGTTAAGGCCGAGATACGCGGGGCGTGGTCGAGATACGCGGAGCGTGGCTGAGATACGCGGAGCGTGGCCGAGATACGCGGGGCGTGGCCGAGATAAGTGAGATCATGGCCTAGATAGGCGGGATCGTGCCCGAGATACGCGGAATACGGGCTAACCATCCCCAACGGTTCACTAGGTAACTGAGGTACCTCTCCGCCTATAAAAAGGCAGAGGTTACCTCAGATCACTTATGTTTTGATATACGCACTTTGAGATTCTTACTTGCCGCCGTATACGAGATACTCATTTAAGCATCGGAGAGGGATTCTGGGTCACCGCCCGGTCTATCCCCTCTTTTCAGGATTACGTGGAGCAAAGGAGCTCGGATCGACGTCAAGACCGTACCGGAGTTCCACCGTGATCCAACATTGGCGCCTTCTGTGGGAACGTAACAAAAAGCTGATATGCCTTCTACTCGTTCAATGGCGGCTGGCAAGCAAAGAAGACAAGGACAATCTGGTGGTTCCCGTCATCCTGCTGCGACGACTTTGAATTCACCACCGGAACGTGAGGAGGACCAGAATCTCCCTGCTGCTGAGGTCTCCCAGACAGGGGGGCATAATGAAGGTCCCGAAGATACTGCTGCTCAACACCAGGGGAATAGGGAGTAGGAGGCTCCTCCACCTGCGGACCTGACGAGGGCTGTGGCGGAGGCCATGCCGATGTTTCTGGCAGCCGTGGAGGCTCTCTTAGATCGGAGAGAGGCTGCGAGGAGGAAAGAGGAGTTGCCCCCACTAGAAGAGGAAGCGCCTCCACCAGCAGAGGTTAAGAACGTGCGGGAGGCTCAGCCCCGAAGCCAGGGCAGGAGTAAGGAGTCCACTCAACCAGAACGATTTGTGGTCGATGGACCAGGACCAGTGCAGCATAGGACCATTCCCCTTAATGGTCGCATCACCCCCGATCAGGTGGTGAAGATCGTGAACATCTGCATGGGAGAGCAGAAGCCGCTGGTGTCGGAGCTGAGGGATCGATCCACCCATCCTTTCGTTCCTCGACTCATAGACACCCTCGCCCCGCCAGGGCTGGGTATCTCCACGATTAAGGAGTATGATGGCGAGGGAGATCCGGTTCGTCATGTCCAAAAGCACCTTATGGCGTGTCTGGGCAGAGCCCCGAATGAAGATATCGTGTGTACGCTGTTCCCGAACACACTTGGTGAGAGAGCCCTAACCTGGTTCTTCAGTCTGCCCCCAGGCTGCATCACTTGCTGGGCTGCTATGCATGACCGCTTCATTCAGCAGTACCAGGGCCGCAGACGTCTGCTGAAGAGTGTGAGGTCCCTGACCCAGGTGGTACAGAGGCCCGACGTGTCGCTGGCGCACTATTACCAGCGGTACACTGCCGACGTGGCGGAGATTGATGAGGAGATTTCGGAGGGGGAAACCATTCGTACCTTCATTCGGAACCTAACAGCCCCCTACGGTTCCGACTTTATGCACAGCGTGGCTGAGAAGTCTGTGTGGAATATGGAGGCACTGCAGAAGAGGGTGAAGCGGCAAATCGATGTATAGGAATCGAAGATAGCCGCTGGAGAGCTTGAGCCCCCGAAGTCGAATAAGGGAAAGCAGTCGGTCAAACCCTTAGACGAGCGCAAGTCGAAGGATAAAGCCGAGAGCAGTCGGAGTCGAGTTCGCTCTGATCGGAGGGATGATAGGCGTCCCTCGAAAAAGGACAGGCGGGAGGATCATGACATTCCTCTCAACAGCTCTATGGCGGAGGTGTTAACGGTCATGGAGCGACAGGGTATCTCCAGATACCCCCCGAGAAGGAAGGAGAATTTTTGGGATCCCGCACCGATCGCTACTGTCGATTTCATCGCGCGAATGGCCACGACACCAATCATTGTCGGGAGCTGAAGAAGGAGATCGAAAAGCTGATCCAGAAGGCGAAGCTTAAGGAGTTTGTCGGGGAAAAGCAGTGTCGGTCCCGTTCTCGATCCCGATCACGGTCCCGTTCCCGATCCCGCGATCGGTTCCCAAAGAAGAAGAGGTCCGACCCGGAGTCTTCTGGTGCCCGTAAGGAGAAGCGGGGCACTATCAATGTGATTCACGGAGGATTTTCCACGGGGGGTGATACCTCGTCCTCCCGGAAGGTTTATGCCTCTAGAATCCCCGCTGCTGTGGTGCTAGGTAAGAGGTCCCGATCCTGGACCCTGAAAGAAGATATGGTGATCTCCTTTTTGTCGGAGGATCTCGTAGGCGTGGAGACCCCGCACGATGACGCTCTGGTCGTGACCTTGGTTGTGGATGGGTACGAGATGAAGCGGATTCTGATCGATGGAGGGAGCTCCTCCGATATTCTGTTCATGGATGCGCTAGAGGCCATGGGGAGAACGAAGAAGGACCTGAAGGAAGAGAACTTCCCGATGGTCGGATTCTCTGGCTTTACCTCCTATCCGCTAGGAGTGATCACCTTACCAGTGGAGTTTGGTAGCGGGTAGAAATCGGAGAGGAGGAACGTGGAGTTTGTGGTAGTTGAATCCGCGGGAACCTACAACGCGATTATCGGGAGAACTACCATCAACCCCCTGATGGCAGTTGCCTCGGCTGTGCACCAGAAGATGAAGTTCCCGACCGACCATGGAGTCAGAGAGGTCAAAGGAGACCAGGTGGCTTCTAGGAAATGCTATGTTAACGCCACCCGAAGGAGAAGACGAGAGGCTATGACTATCCTCCAGACATATGCTGATCCTAGGGAGGAGTTTGGGCGTCCCGCCCCCGTGGAGGACTTGAAGGAGGTCGAGATTGACGGGCCTCAGAGGAAGGTGAAAATCGGGTCTGCTCTGACCGAGGAGACGGCCCGAGAATTGATCGATCTACTAAAGGAGTTCAAGGAGCTGTTCGCCTGGTCTCTGAGTGACATGCCAGGAATCAGCCCCGATGTGATCGTACACGAGTTGAAGATCAATCCCGCGATCAAACCTATGACGCAGAAAAGGCATCCAATGGGCACAGACAAGCGGATCGCGATCCAGCAGGAGGTGGGCAGGTTGCTCGATGCTGGGTTTATCAAGGAGCTCCGATTCCAGACTTGGGTTGCTAACCCGGTGCTAGTGAAAAAGAGCAATAGGAATGGCGGATGTGCGTTGATTTCCGTGACCTGAACAGGGCTTGCCAGAAAGACTGTTACCCACTCCCCAGAATCGACCAGTTGGTGGATGCCACGTCGGGACACGAGTTGTTAAGCTTTATGGATGCGTACTCGGGCTATAATCAGATCAACATGGCTGAGGAGGATGGCCCTCACACAGCATTTTATGCAGACAGTGACATCTATCACTACGATGTCATGCCTTTCGGGTTGATCAATGCCGGGGCAACCTACCAGCGGATGGTGAACAAGTTGTTCGGAGATATGCTAGGGGAGACCATGGAAGCTTACGTGGATGATATGCTGGTGAAGTCCCGACAAGCTGAGGATCATGTGCACAACCTAACCATGGCGTTTCAGCGGATGAGGCTGCATCAGGTTCGCTTAAACCCGACAAAATGCGCCTTCGGAGTCCACTCAGGGAAATTTTAGGGCTTTATGGTGAGCCAAAGAGGAATTGAGGTGAACCCCAAGAAGTTGAGGGCGATCGAGGAGATGCAGTCTCCGATAAACCATCGGGAGGTTCAAGTGCTGAATGGCCGACTGGCTGCAATGAATCGCTTCCTGTCCAAGGCAGGTGACCGATCAATGCCATTTTTTGAAGTCCTGAGGGCCAACAAGAAGTTCGAATGGACCGCCAAGTGTGAAGAAGCGTTCCAGGCACTCAAGCAGCACCTTCGCACCCTCCCGCCGTTGGCGAAACCGGTTCCAGGCGAGCCGCTCTATCTTTACTTGGCTGTTTCTGAATTTGCCATTAGCTCTGTGTTAGTGAAGGTTGTCGAGGGTAATCAAGTCCCCGTCTATTATGGAAGCAAGGCGCTTGCCAAATCTGAAATGAATTATCCTGCCGTTGAGAAGTATCTCTTTGCGTTGATTATTACTGCTCGGAAGCTGAGGCCTTACTTCCAAGCGCATGAGATTACTCTGTTTACGAACCAGCCTTTGAAGCATTTTTTGAACCGACCTGATGGGTCGGGGAGATTAGTGAAATGGGCAGTCGAGCTTAGTTAGTTTCGCATACACTTTGCTCCGAAAACGGCTATTAAGGGCCAGGCATTGGCAGATTTCATAGCAGAGTCTACAGCCTCCGATCTGGAAGAAGCGGGCCCTGTAGAGGGGGCAACCATGGAGGTCCCTATAGCAGAACAACCAGAGATGGCAGAGCTATCAGAACAGCCAAACGAGGAAAATACTTGGGAGATGTACACGAATGGCTCCTCGAGTTCAGACGGATCAGGAGCAGGCTTTGTATTGATACCACCAGGCGGAGGCGAGCCGCTTCGATATGCTTTGGCATTAACGTTTAGGGCCACGAACAACGAAGCTGAATACAAGGCTCTTATCACGGGCCTGAAAATTGCCAAAGGTACGGGAGTTGCTCACCTGAGAGTGAAGTGTGACGCGGCCCTGATCGTGAACCAGGTCCAAGGGCGATACGAGGCGAAGAGCCCGATTATGAGGAAGTACCTTCGCGAGGTGCAAGTCTTGAAGGAGAGCTTTAAAAGCTTCGACATCGAGGCGATCCCGAGGGAGGAAAACGTGGAGGCAGATGCCTTGAGCAAATTTGCCTTGGGGGCACCCCTGGAGGAAAATCGGAAGGTGCACTTCTTGGAGAAGGTGATCTTGTCGACCACCGACCCGACGCAGGTGTGTGCTATTGAAGCAAGATTGGAGGAGGAGCCTACTTGGATGACCCCGATAGTCGCGTACCTGACTACGGAGGCAATCCCCGATAATCAAGTAGTAGCTGACAAGATACGTCTGATCGCTACTAATTACGTGATGCTGGACAACCAGCTATACAAGAAGGGCTGGTTCTCGACTCCGTACTTGAAGTGTGTGGCTGAGCCCGACACAAGTCAAATCCTGAAGGAGGTGCATGAAGGGGTTGCGGCTTGTCATGAAGGGGCCCGATCCATTATGAGAAAGGTGCTGAACTTGGGCTATTATTGGCCTACGATGAGCAAGGAGGCGACGGCGTTGGTCCGATCCTGTGATGCGTGCCAGAGGTACGCCCCGAGTATCGTGGCTCCGGCTGCTAATCTGACGTCCATCAAGAGTGCTTGGCCCTTCGCACAGTGGGGTATCGACTTGGTGGGACCTCTCCCGTAGGCACAAAGTCAGCGTAAATATTTGCTTGTGGCTATCGATTATTTTTCGAAATGGATAGAAGCAAAGGCGTTGGCCAAGACGACGGGGAACCAGATCGTCAAGTTTCTCAGACTCATATTGTGTCCAGATACAGGATTCCTAAGGTGGTGATCAGCGATAATGGTCCACCGTTTAACGGAGCTCAAGTGAAGGAGTATCTGGAGGAGTTGAATATCGAGCATCAGACAGCTTCTGTACGCCATGCTCAGACTAATGGCCAGGTGGAATCAGCCAACAAAATCGTGATGGATGGCCTGAAGAAGAGGGTCTATGCCTTGAAGGGCAAATGGCTGAACGAGCTGGAAAACGTGCTTTGGGCTGTTAGAACGACGCCCAAACGATCAACTGGGGAGACTCCGTTTGGCCTTGTTTATGGCACGGAGGTTGTTGCTCCCGTGGAGGTAGCTGTGGCATCCCATCGGATGAGATATTACGAGCCCTTGACGAATGATGAAATGAGACGTCTGGATTTGGACTTGCTCGAAGAGAAGAGGCGGGAAGCCGATGAAGTCCAGGCTCGAATGCGTTTGACGACGGCCAGGTATTACAATCGGCGAGTTAAGTCCCGACAATTCTTCGTCGGGGAGCTGGTTTGGCGTCGCAACGAGTTCACCCTTTTGGATCGGATCAGCAAGATGTCACCAAAATGGGAAGGACCTTACAATGTCGTGGGGATGCCAGCTCCGAATGCGTACAAGTTGGAAGACATCAACGGCCGAGTATTGAAGCATTCTTTTAGTGGCGAACACTTGAAGAAACACCATGCTTGATGAAAAGTCGCCTTAAGTGGTGCCCGATGAAAAGTCGCCTTAAGTGGTGCCCGATGAAAAGTCGCCTTAAGTGGTGCCCGATTAAAAGTCTCCTTAAGTGGTGCTCGATGTAAAATCGCCTTAAGTAGTGTAAGTTATTTATCGTTTGATTCGATGTAAGCAAATTTTGTGCCATCAATGAATAAAGAGGTTGCTTCCAATCAGAATTATTCTTAGATTTATTCTAAGCGTTATTTAGTCACCTTGAGTGGTGCACGAGAAAAGTCGCCTTGAGTGGTGCACGAGAAAAGTCGCCTTGAGTGGTGCACGAGAAAAGTCGCCTTTAGTGGTGCACGAGAAAAGTCGCCTTGATTGGTGCACGAGAAAAGTCGCCTTGATTGGTGCACAAGAAAAGTCGCCTTAAGTGGTGCATGGGAAAAGTCGTCTTAAGTGATGCATGAGATTAAGTCGTCTTAAGTGATGCACGAGATTAAGTCATCTTAAGTGATGCATGATTCTTGGATTTATTCTAAGTATTGGAGAGTCGCCTTAAGTGGTGCGTGATGGTAAGTCACCTTAAGTGGTGCAAGCTGGCAAATTGTCTTAAGTGATGTGTGAGAATATCTTAAGTGTCGAGGTTTCGACTTAAGTAAGTATAGTAAAGTCACTTTGAGAGGTGCAATGAAAATCGGAACTAAATCTAATATTAATAGGGGCTCAAAGGTCCGATGATTACAAAAAAAAAAAAAAAAAAGAAGAGGGAAATACAAGGACTTTAAAGATAAGCAGTTAGGCTTGGTCCTTGTCGGCGGCATCAACGGGAGCAGGGTCCACGAGGTCTGTGGCAGAAGGCTCCACAGGTTCAGCCGCTGGAGGGTCGATTATCGGGGCGTCAGCACTCGGAGGCTCTGCTGTGTCTTCAACAATCGCGGGAGTGCTCCCCCCATCACTCTCCTCCGAGAGAGCAAAATATTTATTCGCGAAGGGAGCGAGAGAAGGAGACTTGTCGAAGTTGATGGCGTCGCCATACTCCAGGTGGAGTTCCTCGACTGCGTTGAAGAGAGTGTTCTCCACTTCCGCGCTGCAAAACTTCACAGCATCAGCATGGAAGTCTTCGGACCTCCGATAATCCTCCTGGCCCTTGGTCTCGGCCGCGACCAGCTGCGCGGGAACCCCCGAAACTTGCTCCTCCAGAGCCTTCTTCTCAAGGACCAGCTTGTCCTCAGCAACCTGCCGCTCCTGCCGCTCCCGCTTTAGGAGCCCCTCGAAGTCACGGACCTGCTTTTGGAGGTCCCGAGTCTTTCGGTCGAGAATGGCCTGCTCCTTGGCCAGTTTTCCCCGCGAAGACTCGGAGGCCGCAAGATCCTCCTTAAGCTTGGCCGTGACCGCCCGCTCTTGCTCCAGGGCCTCCTCGTAGGCGGGGAGGTACCCGATGGAACGGTTGATGTCCCCCATCTCCTGCGAAGGAAGGAAAAGAAGTATTAGTAGATGAGCAACCGGTCTCATTGATGAAGAAAAGAAAGTAAAAGTTTTACCTCTACCCGACGCATGCACATCTCCTTTACATCCCGGCGCATCTCCTCCCGATCTAAGGTGATCGGATACCTCATAGAAGGCAGGATTGAGCCTGCTACCAGGTGTAGAGCCAGCTCCAGATATGTGTCCCCTTGTCGGAGCTGGACCCCTTGCAGCGTTTGGATCGGGGTCCAGGGAGCATCCTGCTGGTCGGGGTCGAAGGCCTTGTAGAAACTCCCGTCGAGGGGAAGAGGAGAAGGGCCGACTGGGGACGTGGAGGGGCGCGCCTCTGACCCACCCCGGGCTGGGGAAGGAGTGAAGTCGTGGGCGGGCGACGGTTGTCGCTGCGGTCGTGAAGAAGGCAAGGGGGGCAGCCCCTTGGAGGTTGGTTTCTGCGGGGACTGCCCCGTCCTCCGACGATGGCGAAGGGAGCCACCCTCATCAGTCTCCTCGGAGGAGTCCAGGCTCTCCACCCGACGAAATTGTTCACCGGTCGGGGTCCCACCACTGGAGAAAAGTGGTGCCCTTGCCGAAGGAGGCGCCCCTGCTGAAGGTGGTGCGCCTGCTGAGGCTCCAGCACCCGACGGAGTCCCCGAGTGACCTGCACCTAGAGGACGAGAGGAGGCTTTAGAAACGTAATCAGGAAGTTCATTAGAGCCCTTACACCAAATAATACGTCGGGAGACATATTGATCCTTCCCGCGGTAGTTGTAGTAGCCCGCCTTCAGGACACGAGGAGTTTCCCCTCGGAGGACTCGTTTGACATCGGCGATGCGGGCCTCCATGGTCGAAGGAATCAACTCCTTCGGGACCAGCCTCCTGTACGATTTAATAGCGAGGCGGAGCTTTTTACCTTCTTCAGCGTTCTGGACGTCGAAGAGCTTATCCACCTCCACACGGCTCCGCTTTGGCCTCTCCGCGGAAGGAGACCCCGATGGAGCAGCGGCCTTCTTGGCGGACTTCCTCTTCCGCGTGGGGCGGACAGCGTCGGTCTCCCCCTGCTTAAGGATCAGATTGGTCAGCACGGATACCTTCTTAGCTGCAAACAGTAAAAAACAAAGGTTAGAGATTTTCCCAGGGAACCATATTGGAGGGGCCGTCGAAGAGCTGCCCCCCGGAGTCTATGTCAAGGAGTCGGATCCCGGCATTCACCAGGTCCCGCTCCACGAGAGAATTGGCGTCAAGGGGAGTGTAGGACCCCCCCCCCCACCGGTAGAGCTGGATGAGTTGAAGAGTCTGGAAGTCTTCGTCGGTGTAGGTATGGAAAGTGGGAGGAGAATCCGCTTCCACCTCCCATCGGGGCCACGGGATCGAGGAGTTTTGGATGAAGAAGTAACTCCTCTTCCACCCACTGTTGTCGGACCCCGTGTCGACCAGGAGTCCCTGACCCTTGACCACCTTCCATGTGTCATTGGTCCTGTTGCACAACCCGAGTTGCGTCTTGTTCCACTTCGGCATCCGGGGGTAGAAGGTCCTGAAGAGCTTGAGGCTGTATACCCACTTCTGTCGGAAGCAGAGGACCTGGAAAGCGTTCCACAGGCGTATGGCGTGCGGAGAGAAGGTGGTCGGATGCGCCTTGTAGTGCTGACATATCTCGACCAAATTGCCACAAAAGGGGAATCTAATCCCCGCTGATATTTGTACCGTAGAGACAAACACCTCCCCTTCCCGGGGACGAGTAACCTCAAGGTTACCCGAGGGGCGGGGCCAGGGATACGGGAAACGAGGTTCCCAGGTATAGGTGATGCATCCCTCTCGGAGAGCTGCATCGTACGCAGTGCTGGAAATCTCGTTCAGAGCATAGTCGAAGTTGAAGGGCTTCCTTCCCTCAGAACTAGATCCGCTGTCTGAAATCAGCCATGGAAAGGCACATTGGGTTTTTCGGAAAACTGCAAACAAGGAAAAAATGTACAAGCAACGAAGAAGAAACCCTCACCAGACATGATGGTTGGAGGCTGGATGGATGAACTTGACGTTGCCGGAAAAGTTTCTTGGAAGGACAGGAGGCCGGAGGGGCACTGAGGTCTTCGGAATCACAGAGCTTGAATTCTCAGAGAGGTTGTAGAGAGCTTTTGAAATTTCGGAGACGGTAAAAGTGAAACTGTGCTCACAGTTAGGGTTTTATAGGCGAAGAGGACAGTCGAAGGGACGCTTTGATCTGAATCGTCGAAGTTGAGTGTTCTGATCTGGACCGTTGAGATGAAACGTGCAGAATGGCAACAGGTGCAATGATAAAATGGCCTGAAAAGCACTTTTCAGAAAAAGCAGGCGCGAAAAATCAGGCACGGGTACTGAAGACGTCGCTTCGTTATCTGCTGCATTTGACGGCTGGGGAACCGAGGAGTCCTCTCGGATTTGGCAGTTATCCACAAGGTATTAAGGAAACGTGAACGAGAAGACTTGTACTAAGTGACTATGTCAAGGGAAAGATCCCCGACTCCGACGTCGGGAGGTCGGGAGTTGAAAGACACGACGAACTATAAGTCCCTCATGTCTTGGGGGCAAATGATGGGTTCCGCTATGGCCGTTAGGCCCTTTAACGGCGAGGAAACGGCGAATAGGCCCACTGGGCCCTAAAATGGAGGTCAAGAAGACCAAGGTGAAGGTTCCCGACAGAGGGAGTCCCGATGATGAAAGGTCCCGACAGAGTCGGTCCCGATAGGTGAGCTGGAAGCTCCGGATGAGAAGCCTCTAAGTAGGCCCCGATGACGAATCCCTGAGAATGATTGGCCCTGTCACGATGACGAGGGGCCCCGAGCGGTGACACAATGAGATAACTCTGGAGTCCCCGATATTGGTCGGGACTTTCTATCAGAGGTTAAGGCTGAGATACGCGGGGCGTGGCCGAGATACGCGGAGCGTGGCTGAGATACGCGGAGCATGGCCGAGATACGCGGGGCGTGGCCGAGATAAGCGAGATCATGGCCTAGATAGGCGGGATACGCGGAATACGGGCTAACCACCCCCAACGGTTCACCAGGTAACTGAGGTACCTCTCCGCCTTTTAAAAGGCAGAGGTTACCTCAGATCACTTACGTTTTGAGATACGCACTTCGAGATTCTTACTTGCCGCCGTATACGAGATACTCATTTAAGCATCGGAGAGGGATTCTGGGTCACCGCCCGGTCTATCCCCTCTTTTCAGGATTACGTGGAGCAAAGGAGCTCGGATCGACGTCAAGACCGTACCGGAGTTCCACCGTGATCCAACAAGAAGCAATAACATGTTAGGTACAATTAACCCTGGCACGACGCACTATGCTATGCCATCAACGCCAACCTACCCAGGAGTACGTCCCAAAGTGCACAAAGATCTAATGCTTACTACGGGGGCAAAGACATGTGCATGGAATATACTACTTGCTAAAGGAAGGACTATGGTGGATAAACAAATATCACAAGGACCCCTAAGAGGGAGATAAGCAAAACCATCCCAACATTAATCAAGGTAGTCGGGGGAGGGTCCAAACACCTACAACAAGCTATGTAAAAAACAGCGGTCTGTCAGGAAAAATAAGCGTTCCGCCAGGAAAAAACAGCGGTCCGTCAGGAAAAAACAGCGTTCCGTCAGGAAAAAAATAGTGGTCCGTCAGGGAAAACAGCGGTCCGTCAGGGAAAAACAACGGTCCGTCAGGAAAAAACGGCGGCACTCTTCAAACGTGTCCACTACGGAGGCACGCATGCATGGGCTACCAAGCGTAGTCACCTCAAGGGTTAACCCCCCGCATCCAAAACACCAAACACATCCACTGTAAGGGACAACTATATATATACAATCTAATACATGCATGTTTCGCAATTAACGCAAAGGCTAACCCCCCAGCGTCTGAAGCATGCCCACTACGCAGGCAACCATATACATACAACTCTATATGCACGAGTCACAGAGAATGAGTAAAACAAGGGCCAAGCCCCCACTTTTGGAGGTGAATGTGTTCATACCGTGGAGGTAGCCTCAGTACTGAGCCACAAAGGAAAAGTCATCGTCCGGGAAGCCCTTTAACCTACACAAAGGGAGTAACGCTCCAACATATATGAAGGGAATAACATTCTACATATATTTATAAAACTCTTTTATACGAAGGGTAAGAGGAAGAATTTTAACCACTCTCACCTCCATCTATATAGAGTGAATTGCAGGGATAAGTTTAATTTACCATGCCCACACTACGATAAACGGGGAGAAAAATGCCATGCCCATTAAAGTCCAAAGCTAGAAAATCATACACACACTCTCGCAAACGGAGCGCAACACCGCTTCCAAAGCGCCCTACCGGCTCTAAGAGCCTAAAAAGGAGGTTCCTCCAAAAATGACACAATCCTAAGGCTAAGTAAAATGAGACCAAGGCTCGTGCTACTTTTACCCTTATCTAATATCTGTACATGGCATAAATTTGCTTAAATCAGCAATAGCATTTTGTGTATCCAGCTTCCTTAAACAGGGGGCAAGGAAAATCGCGACGTTTCTTGAGCACTCGATAAAGGTCGGGATCGTCACAAAGGTACATTTAACAACTCGCTTGGGCGATAATCCACGAAAATAGAGTCAAGTAAAGGTTAAACCATTGCTTGACTCGGGGGCAATTGATGGATATGCGTCCAAGCTATTATAAATTGGACCCCGATAATTGGGCCGCGACCGACTATAATTCAAAACTTGGAAAACGGACTCCCGAGGCCCGTCATTTAGGCCCAAGAGCGACACTGGTCGCGAAGCCCACCTAAAAGGCCCTGAGCGAGGTAACCTCGATTGGGTTACTCGAGTGAAGGCCATGCCGCTCGGGTTACCCGAGCGAGGACGATATTTCGCCCGGGGCTTGCCCTTGGTGGCCATTCCCACATAATTAAACACATTGTTCTCATCTACGGTCGAACTGAGGTCAAGTGCGCCATATTTACGGTCAAGGTCACCTTATATTACGAACCTGCCACAACCGGACCAGGAAACCACTGGAACCGGGGCGGTCTAATAGGAACTCTATAAATAGAGGCCTCCTCTCCTCATTTCAGATCAATCTTGTTATCTCTCATTCAAGCTCTGCCTTCTCACTACTTTATCTGTCATTCAAGCTCTGCATTTTCTCTACTTTATCTCTCTAAAATTTATATACTCATTTAAGCGCCGGAGAGGGCACACCGAGCACCACCACCCCCCCCCCCCCACCCCATTTTGGTCTTTGTATTGCCCCTTTTGCAAGTATCACGAGGAGAAGGAAGGGCAGAGGATCCAAGCAAGAAGGCATTCAGGACACCAGGTGCAAGTAGTGGGCTTACCGGGAACCCCCTCCCCGGTGCCCACCATAAGCATACGAAGAAGAAGAAGCCCACGGGGCAGACGTATAGGAAAAGGAAGCCCACAAAGCGGGAATACTAGAAGGAGAATTCCACGAAGAAGGAAAACAGGAAGAAGAAGCCCAGCAAGGAGAAGCCCGCAAAGGAAACTCGTGTGCAAACAGCAGGCACTCTAAATCTATCCCAGGAGAAGTACATTGAGAAGGTGCTGAGCAGATTAAGGGTGAGTGAGCAAAACTCGGGATTACTTATCTGGCTAATCACAATAAGTTTTCAAATGAGCAGTCATCCAAGACAGAGGAATAGCGAGAGCAGATGGCCCTTGTTCCATATGCATCTGCAATTGGGAGCTTGATGTATGCTATGGCATGTACAAGACCTGAATTAGCACATGCAGTGGGGGTTGTTAGCAGGTTCATGTCCAACCAAGGGAAAGAGCATTGGGAAGCTGTGAAATGAATTATGAGATACCTGAGGGGCATGTCCAATACGTCACTTTGTTATGGCAACGACAATGTGATACTGCAGGGTTATGTGGATGTTGATCTCTGTGGAGATGTGGACTCAAGCCAGAGTACATCATGTTGCATCTACACTATAGGTGGAACTGCAGTGAGTTGGATGTCCAAACTTCAGAAGTGTGTTGCCCTTTTATCTTGTGAAGCTGAATATGTTGCAAGAGCTAAAGCTGGGAAGGAGATGATTTGGTTGACAAATTATCTGGTAGAGTTAGGCTTGAAGCGGCATGAGAAGATTCTCTACAGTGATAGCTAGAGTGACATACAGTTGGTGAAGAACCATGTCCATCATTCTAGGACAAAGCACATCCGGAGACGACACCATTTCACTCGGAAGGCAGTGGAAGAAGGCGAGATGTTTTGGAGAAGTTAGAGCGTACGAAGAATCCAGCATACATGTTGACAAAGTGTGTCGATGTTGGAAAACTGAGGCTGTACAAAACCTCATTTGGTCTTCTGTAGTTTTATCAGAAAACGTGCGGGTGACGAGGCTGAATTGTTGATGTTGATAAAAGACTGTTTTTGGAGAATGAAGTTTATTTGGAAAATTGAATCAGCATCCAAGTGGGAGATTGTTGAGTTAGAGATCCTGATTATCGCCGTTTGGCCGACCCGACCCGGTAGGGTTTATGACTCTTTCTCGAGTGCTATTATAAATAGCACTGTATTCTTTTAAATTGTAACCACTGTGAATATCAAATAAAAACGCCAGCCGCCAAAATTGTAGACGTAGGTCAAATTTGACCGAACCACATTAACTCGTCTTCTCTATTGCTTTTCTTTTAATCTGTTTGTGAGTGTTGAGAGACTTGATCCTAACAACTGCTCTCTATTTCTTTTCTTTTAATCCGTTTGTGAGTGTTGAGAGAATCGATCCTAACATGTGGTGGTTCGGCCGAAACCTCTAATAAAAGGGAGAGGGTTTTCTTTTATCTCAACCTACAGTGAGAAAGTGATTAAACTTAAATAAATCCCTAACACTCTCTATTTATAAGTGGTGGTGGGTTAAAACCCACCTAGGGAAAAATCCCTAGTTTCGGCCGGCCTAGCATTATTAGGAAGGCCCAGTTTTTGGGCCTCCTATGTCAATTGAGATTTAGGCCTAGCCCAAAATCTCTAATGTGACATTACCCAATTATGCTTAGCA
Organism: Clarkia xantiana subsp. parviflora; assembly: GCA_036873135.1. NCBI lineage: Eukaryota > Viridiplantae > Streptophyta > Magnoliopsida > Myrtales > Onagraceae > Clarkia > Clarkia xantiana. The sequence goes on along the minus strand of JAPTYO010000010.1, from coordinate 35,972,643 downwards.
TGTTAGGCTTATATTAAAAGACTTCTATTACGGCGGCCCATTCACAAAATGGCAACAAAAAGGACACAACACTTAACAAATGGAATAGCATTCACTTTACCGTAACAGGTACACACAGTTCGTTCTACTGGTATGTAATAATACAAAAAACTTGCAACGTAATTTGATGAATATAAGTCTAAAAGCCTACGTTGATATCACAGATTGTACATGATGGGTTCCGATGTAATCGTTAGCCCCGTTAACAGCCAATGGACGGCGAGTAGGTCCAGTGGGCCTTGTGGAAAGCCTGGAAGGCCCAGAGGCCCAGTATGAAGGGTCCCGACGATGGCGGCCCCGATACATGAGCTAGATGCTCCCGACAAGAAGCCTCTGGGTAGGCCCCGATATGCCTTAGTAAAGGCCCCGATATGCCTTAGTAAAGGCCCCGATAGCAAAGCCCCGCGGAGGCTGGACCTGTCCCGTGAGACAAAGGGTCCTGGGTGGTGACCTAGAATGAAGACAACTCTGGAGTCCTCGACAGAGGTTGGGACTTGTGATCAGAGGATAAAGACCGAGAAACCCGCCTACTAGATAAAGTATTGGGAGACGGTTAAAGATATAGATAAGTCCCCCGAGATACGCAGGGCGTGCCCGAGATACGCGGAGTATGGGTAAGATACGCGGAGCGTGGGGCGAAATCTATGGAATCCCTAACGATATATACGGAATCATAAGTAAAACGGCCAATCACAGCCACAGGTAACTGAGTAACTTCCCCTCCTATATAAAGGAAAAAGTTACCTCAGAAAACGCTAATCATCTAATACACACTTAGATTACTGCTGCCACCCCATTGATCGTATACTCATTTAAGCATCAGAGAGGGATTCTGGGTCACCACCCAGATCATCCCCTTTTGCAGGATTACGCGGAGCCCAGAAGTCCAGAGCATTCCGTCAAGGACGTAACGGAGCTTCGACCGTGATCCAACATTGGCGCCGTCTGTGGGAACCTTACGAAAAGTCAAGATAGTTTCTACCAGATCAATGGCCGGTGGTGGCAAGAAGAAGCAGGTTCAGGCTGGCAGTTCTCGTCCCGCAGGAACTGTGAATTCCCCGTTGCCGGAACGTGTTGCTGAACAAGGTGAGAACCCTGCTCTTTCCAAGGCAGGGGGGCATGGTGATGGTCATGAGGTCTCAGTCTGAGACACGGAGGTGAACAGGCAAGATATCCCGCGAAGGGAGGAGGGCGAAGCTCCCCCGAACCCGGTGGGGCGTAGAGGAGAAGGAGTCCCGCGAAGGGAAGAAGGGTCGTCTTCGAACTCGGAGTTAGCCAAGGCGGTAGCAGATGCTATGCCCATGTTCTTGGCTGCCATGGAGGCCTTGTTGGACAAGAGAGAGGCTGCCAGGAGGGCGGAGGAGTTGCCTCCGCGAGAAGAGTTACCTCCACCCCCTCCGAGGGTGGTCCCAGAAGAACAGGAGGTTCAGGAGGTTCCGCCCAGGAACAGGGGTAAGGAACCCGCGCACTTGGAGAAATTCGTGGTCGACGGACCGGGGCCAGTGCAAAACAGGACCATTCCCCTGAATGGCCCCATCACCCCCGATCTGGTGGTAAAGATCGTTAGCATTTGCATGGGCGATCAGAAGCAGATGACATCGGAACTGAGGGATCGATCTAGTCATCCTTTCGTTCCACGACTAATAGATACCGTCGCCCCGCCCGGGCTAGGTATCCCGGCCATCAAGGAGTATGATGGTGAAGGGGACCCGGTTCGCCATGTTCAGAGACATGTCCAGGCCTGCATGGGTAGGACTTCCAATGATGATCTTATATGTTCGCTGTTCCCGATTACTTTGGGAGAAAGGGCCATGACATGGTTCTTCAGTCTACTGCCGGGAAGTATTACGTGCTGGGCGGACATGCACGATCGGTTTATCAAGCAATATCAAGGTCGGAGGCGTCTCCTGAAGAGTGTAAGGTCCCTGACCCAGGTGGTGCAGAGATCCGATGAATCATTGGCATACTATTACCAACGGTTCACTGCGAGTGCCGCGGAGATTGATGAGGAGATATCGGAAGGAGAGACCATCCGCACTTTCCTTCGGAACCTGTCCGCTCCATATGGGTCCGATCTGATGCACAGTGGAGCCGCGAAGGCTGTGTGGAGTATGGAAGCCCTGCAAGCGAGGGTGAAACAACAAATCGACGTCCAGGAGTCGAAGATTGCTGCCGGAGAGCTTGATCCTCCGAAGTCGGGAAGAGGAAATCCATCGTCCAAGCTGTCGGATGATCGCAAAGGGAGCGACAAGTCGGAGGGGAGTAGGAACCGTGGTCGCCCCGAGAGAAGGGAGGACAGGCGTCCTCCGAAGAAAGATAACCGCGAAGGTCGTAGTGTCCCCATAACAGCTCGATGACCTCCGTGCTAGCTGTGATGGATCGGCAGGGTCTTGCCCGATACCCCCCGAGGAAGGAAGGAGAGTTCTTGGGAGGTCGCTCTGATCGTTATTGTCGGTACCATCGAGCAAATGGTCACGACACAGATAACTGTCGGGAGCTGGAGAAGGAGATAGAGAAGCTGATCCAGAATGGGAAGCTTAAGGAGTACGTCGGAAGGGAAAGGTGCCGATCCCGTTCCAAAAGTCGGTCGTGGTCCCGTTCAAAGTCCCGTGATCGATCCCCGAAGAAGAAGAAGGTCGAGTCGGAGCCCTCTGGTTTCGGTGGCCGTAAGGAGAGACGGGGAACCATTAACGTCATTCATGGAGGAATGGCAGCGGGAGGTGACACCACTGCTTCTCGGGAAAATTATGCTTCTCGCATCGCCGTTGCTGTGGTGCTAGGCAAGAGGTCCCGGTCGTGGACTCTAAAGGAGGAAATGGTGATTTCCTTCTCGGCGGAGGATTTGATAGGCGTGGAGAGCCCCCACGATGACGCCCTGGTCGTGACCTTGGACGTGGACGGATTCGAGATGAAGCGGATCCTAATAGATGGAGGGAGCTCCTCCGACATTCTCTTCATGGATGCCTTGGAGGCCATGGGAAAGACGAAGAAAGACCTGACGCAGGTGAACTTCCCGATGGTGGGCTTCTCTGGATCGACTTCCTATCCGGTGGGGATGATTACCCTACCAGTAGAGTTTGGTAGCGGCAAGAAGATGGAACGGCGGAACGTGGATTTCGTCGTGGTAGAATCCGCGGGAACGTACAACGCTATTATCGGGAGGACCACCATCAACCCTCTCATGGCTGTTGCCTCGACAGTCCACCAGAAGATGAAGTTCCCGATTGACCATGGTGTCGGAGAAGTTAAAGGCGACCAAGTGGCGTCACGAAAGTGTTACGTCAATGCCCCTCTAAGGAGAAGAAGGGAAGCCATGGCTGTCCTACAAACCGATGCCGATCCTCGAGAGGAGTTTGGGCGGCCAGCCCCCATGGAGGATCTGAAGGAAGTTGAGATCGATGAACCTCGGAGGAAGGTGAAGATCGGATCTTCTCTATCGAAAGAAAGAGCTCGAGAGTTGATCGAGCTTCTGAAGGAGTTCAAGGAGCTGTTTGCCTGGTCCCCGAGTGATATGCCAGGAATCAGTCCCGACGTGATAGTGCACGAGCTAAAGATTGATCCCGCGATTAAGCCTATCGCGCAGAGGAGGCGTCCGATGGGTGCGGACAAGAGGATCGCGATCCAGCAGGAAGTGGGCAGACTTCTCGATGCTGGATTCATCAAGGAACTCCGATTCCAGATGTGGGTCGCTAACCCGGTCCTGGTGAGAAAGAGTAATGGGAAATGGCGGATGTGTGTCGACTTCCACGACTTGAACAAGGCCTGCCCGAAGGATTGCTACCCGCTCCCAAGGATTGACCAGTTGGTGGATGCCACATCGGGACATGAGTTGTTGAGCTTCATGGATGCCTACTCTGGATACAACCAGATCAAGATGGCGAAGGAGGATGCCCCCCATACAGCCTTCTATGCTGATAGTGACGTCTACCACTACGACGTGATGCCCTTCGGATTGATCAATGCCGGAGCAACCTACCAGCGGATGGTGAACAAGTTGTTCGGGGACATGCTGGGAAAGACGATGGAAGCGTATGTGGATGACATGCTCGTGAAGTCCCGGCAGGCAGGAGACCATGTCCAAAACTTGGCGGCGGCGTTTGAACGGATGAGGCTTCACCAGGTTCGGTTGAACCCAGACAAGTGTGCTTTCGGGGTGAACTCGGGGAAGTTCCTAGGGTTCATGGTGAGCCAGAGAGGAATCGAGGTGAATCCCGAAAAGCTCCGAGCAATCGAGGAGATGCAGTCCCTGAAGACTCATCAGGAGGTCCAGGTGTTGAATGGCCGGTTGGCCGCGATGAATCGATTCCTATCCAAGGCGAGTGACAGAGCCATGCCATTTTTTGATGTGCTAAGGGCCCACAAGAAGTTCGAATGGTCCAACAAGTGCGAGGAGGCATTCAAGGCACTCAAGCATCATCTCCGTACCCTCCCGCCGTTGGCGAAACCGGCTCCAGGCGAGCCACTTTATCTCTATTTGGCTGTTTCTGATGTTGCTGTTAGTTCTGTGTTGATTAAGATTGTCAAAGGCAACCAAGTGCCCGTCTATTATGTAAGCAAGGCATTTGCCAAACATGAAATGAATTATCCCGCTATTGAGAAGTATCTCTTTGCGTTGATCGTGGCCGCTCGGAAGCTCCGACCTTACTTCCATGCCCATGAGGTTACAGTATTGACAAATCAACCCTTGAAGCACTTTTTGAACCGACCGGAGGCGTCGGGGAGATTGGTGAAATGGGCCATCGAGCTTACGGAGTTCCGTATCCACTTTGCTCCGCGAACTGCTATTAAGGGCCAGGCATTGGCGGATTTTATAGCTGAGTCTACGGCACCCGATCTGGAAGTAGCGAGTCCCGCAGAGGGGGCAACCATGGAGGTCCCGATAACAGGACAGGTCCCGATAACAGAACAGCCAGAACAGCCAAATGAGGAGAACACCTGGGAGATGTACACTGATGGTTCATCGAGTGTAGAAGGCTTGGGGGCAGGATTCATATTGATACCGCCCGGTGGAGGCGAGCCCCTGCGATATGCTCTGGCCTTGACATTCAAGGCCACCAACAATGAAGCGGAGTACGAGGCTCTCATCACGGGCCTTAAAATTGCCAAGGGTACGGGGGTCGACAATTTGTAAGTAAAGTGCGATGCCAGCTTGATCGTGAATCAGGTTCAGGGGAACTATGAAGCCAAGAGCCCAACAATGAGGAAGTATCTGCACGAGGTGCAAACTTTGAAGGGAAGCTTCAAAAGCTTCGATATCGAGGCAATCCCGAGGGAAGAAAACGCGGAGGCAGACGCCCTAAGCAAGTTCTCTCTAGGAGTGGCCCCTGAGGAGAGTCGGAAGGTGCACTTCCTGGAGAGAGTGATTATTTCAACCATCGATCCATCGGAGGTATGCACTGTGGAAGCAGGATCGGAGGAAGAAGAGAAACCCACCTGGATGACCCCGATGGTCACATATCTGACTACGGGGGCACTCCCCGATGATGATGTGGCAGCTGTCAGGCTGCGTCGAATCGCGAACGACTACGCGATGGTGGACAACCAATTATACAAGAAAGGGCATGTGAAGCCTTTCCTGAAATGCGTGGCGGAAGCTGATACAAATCGGATCCTGAGAGAGCTACACGAGGGAGTCGCGGCCTGTCATGAAGGGGCCCGATCCATCGTAAGGAAAGCACTGAACCTAGGCTACTATTGGCCTTCGATGAACAAGGAGGCGACAGCAATGGTCTGATCCTGTGATGCATGCCAGAGGTACGCTCCGAATATCGTGGCTCCCGCCGCGGACTTAATGCCCATCAGGAGTGCATGGCCCTTCGCGCAATGGGGGATTGACTTGGTGGGGCCTCTTCCCCAAGCGAAAGGTCAGTGCAAGTATTTGCTCGTGGCCATCGATTACTTCTCAAAGTGGATAGAGGCTAAGGCATTGGCCAAGACGACGGGGCAGCAGATCCTCAAATTCCTTCAAACTCAGATCATATCCCGATATGGGATTCCTCGAGTGTTGATCAGCGACAACGGCCCTCCGTTCAATGGGGCTCAGTTGAAGGAGTACCTGGAGGAGTTGAACATCGAACATCGGACCGCTTCAGTCCGCCACGCTCAGACTAATGGCCAAGTGGAATCAGCCAACAAGATCGTGATGGATGGCTTGAAGAAGAGAGTCTACGCCTTGCAGGGCCATTGGCTGGATGAGCTCGAGAACGTGCTGTGGGCTGTTAGAACAACACCCAAGCAATCGACGGGGGAAACTCCGTTTGGCCTGGTCTACGGCACGGAGGCAGTCGCTCCCGTGGAGATAGCGGTGGCGTCCCATCGCGCAAAATACTACGAGCCTCTGACAAACGAGGAAATGAGACGTCTAGACTTAGACTTACTCGAGGAAAAGAGGTGGAAGGCTGATGAAGTCCAGGCTCGGATGCGTCTGGCAACAGCCCGATATTACAATCGGCGTGTCAAGTCCCGACAATTCTTCGTGGAGAACTTGTTTGGCGGAGGAACGAGTTCGTTCACCAAGATCGGATCAACAAGCTATCACCGAAATGGGAGGGACCTTACAAGATCGTAGGGATGCCAGCCCCCAATGCATAGAAACTAGAGGACCTTGATGGCAAGATGTTGAAGCATTCCTTCAGTGGCGAACACTTGAAGAAGTATCATGTTTGATATTAAGTCGCCGCGAATGGCGCAAGTTATCTATCAATCCGATGTAAGCAAAGCTTTAAGTTATTAATAAAAGAAGTTGCTTCTGATCAAATTGCTTTTAGACTTATTCTAACTGTTAGTAAGACGTCCTAAAGGACGCGACAAAAGCCTTCCGAGGTACGATAAAAGCCTTCCGAGGTACAAGTAAGTCGCCTTTATGGCGCGACAAAAAGCCTTCCGAGGTACGAGTAAGTCGCCTTTATGGCGCGACCAAAAGCCCTACGAGGTATGGATAAAAGCCCGGCGGGGTAAGCGTAAGTCGTCTATATGATGCGGCCAAAAGCCTTAACAGGTACGGACAAAAGCCCTACGGGGTATGTGTAAGTCATCTTTATGATGCAACCAAAAGCCTAGGTACGAAAAGGCCCTAAGGGGTCCACGTAAGTCGTCTATATGATGCGGCCAAAAGCCTTAACGGGTACGAAAAAGCCTTAACAGGTCCGCGTAAGTCGTCTATATGATGCGGCCAAAAGCCTTAACGGGTACGAAAAAGCCTTAACAGGTCCGCGTAAGTCGTCTATATGATGCGGCCAAAAGCCTTAACAGGTACGAAAAAGCCTTAACGGCTCCACGAAAGTCGTCTGATTTGGCGCGATAAAAGCCCTAAAGGGTGTGAAAAATGGCCTTGAAAGGCAGGGACGAGAAACCTTAAGTGGTAAAGTCCCGATGTTGGACGAGAAACCTTAAGTGGTAAAGTCCCGATTTTGGACGAGAAACCTTAAGTGGTGAAGTCCCGATTTTGGACGAGAAGCCTTAAGTGGCGAAGTCCCGATTGGATGAGAAACCTTAAGTGGTGAAGTCCCGATTGGATGAGAAACCTTAAGTGGTGAAGTCCCGATTGGACAAGAAACCTTAAGTGGTAAAGTCCCGATTGGACAAGAAACCTTAAGTGGTGAAGTCCCGATTGGACAAGAAACCTTAAGTGGTGAAGTCCCGATTGGACAAGAAACCTTAATTGGTGAAGTCCCGATTGGACAAGAAACCTTAAGTGGTGAAGTCCCGATTGGACAAGAAACCTTAAGTGGTGAAGTCCCGATTGGACGAGAAACCTTAAGTGGTGAAGTCCCGATTGGACAAGAAACCTTAAGTGGAGAAGTCCCGATTGGATGAGAAACCTTAAGTGGTGAAATCCCGATAAGACAAGAAACCTTAAACGGTAAAATATCGAGTAAAGCGTCGGAAGGACATATGACGTCATCTTAAATGGTGCATCGGAACGCTCTGAGCAACAAGTCGAAAGTCGCTTTAAATAGCACAATCGGAATCAAAATAGTTGGAAGAAATTTTCTTAAATAAAGGCTCGAGGGCCAAAGAGGTCCGATACAAAATATCAAGGAGAAAAATTACAAGGACTAAAAATATAGAGCATTAAGCTTGGTCCTTATTGGCGGCATCAACAGGAGTTGGGTCCACGGAGTTGGTGGCAGAAGGCTCCACAGGATCTGCTGTTGGAAGAATGGCTATCGGAATCATGGGATCGAGGAGTTTCCGATGAAGAAGTAGCTCCTCTTCACTCTGAACTTGTGGTATGCATTTCCGGCCTTGAGCATCGGCCTCTTCGGTGGAAACGATACATCCTTCCCGGAGAGCTGCATCATAAGCAGTACTGAAAATTTCTTTCAGAACATAGTCGAAGTTGAAAGGCTTCCTTCCCTCGAAACCAGATCCACTATCTGAAATCAGCCATTGAATGGAATGTTAGGTTTATTGGGAAAACTACAGTCAAGCTAAGTAAAGATGAAGGCAAGGAAACCTTACCAGACATGGTAAAGTCTTGAATCACTTGAAGAGCAAAAGACACGGGGAGAAGAAACTTCGAGTTCAAAAATGGATGCACTTCCAAAAATGGAGACAGTGAAGAAGAATAGTGCCAGGGTCTTAGCTTTTATAAGCAAAAGGACAAACTGGACGGATTTAATCTGGACCGTTGAAGACGAAACGATTCAATCTTGACCGTCGAAGACTGAGGGACGGTACAGAAAAGACGTTGGTGACGTAATGAGTGCCTTTTTCAGAAAGCAACAGTCACGTTGATCTAAGCATCGTTTCATAATCCCTAGCATTTAATGCTACAGTAACCGAGGAGTCTCCTCGGATTTGGCAACTACCCACAAAGTCTAGTGGACCCGAAGTAATCATGAGTGAGAGACTCTGTCATACGACAACCACGCGCAAGGCGAAAGCCTCCGACTGAGGTATCAAAAAATGTAAAGGTAAAAGCCTCCGACGGCGGTATCGGGAGGTATGAAGACAAAAGCCTCCGACAGCGAGGTCAGAATATCATAACTGGAAGACACGACGAACTAAAAGTCCCCCATGTCTTGGGGGCAAATGATGGGTTCCGATGTAATCGTTAGCCCCGTTAACAGCCAATGGACGGCGAGTAGGTCCAGTGGACCTCGTGGAAAGCCTGGAAGGCCCAGAGGCCCAGTATGAAGGGTCCCGACGATGGCGGCCCCGATACATGAGCTAGATGCTCCCGACAAGAAGCCTCTGAGTAGGCCCCGATATGCCTTAGTAAAGGCCCCGATAGCAAAGCCCCGCGGAAGCTGGACCTGTCCCGTGAGACAAAGGGTCCTGGGTGGTGACCTAGAATGAAGACAACTCTGGAGTCCTCGACAGAGGTTGGGACTTGTGATCAGAGGATAAAGACCGAGAAACCCGCCTACTAGATAGAGTAGTGGGAGACGGTTAAAGATATAGATAAGTCCCCCGAGATACGCAGGGCGTGCCTGAGATACGCAGAGTATGGGTAAGATACGCGGAGCGTGGGGCGAAATCTATGGAATCCCTAACGATATATACGGAATCATAAGTAAAACGGCCAATCACGGCCACAGGTAACTGAGTAACTTCCCCTCCTATATAAAGGAAGAAGTTACCTCAGAAAACCCTAATCATCTAATACACACTTAGATTACTGCTGCCACCCCATTGATCGTATACTCATTTAAGCATCGGAGAGGGATTCTGGGTCACCACCCAGATCATCCCCATTTGCAGGATTACGCGGAGCCCAGAAGTCCAGAGCATTCCGTCAAGGACGTAACGGAGCTTCGACCGTGATCCAACAGTACATAGAAAATTGATTTATTTGTATTAACAGTTACCAAGTGTATAAACTACCTTTAGCATCGACCTATGTGATTCTTTTGCTGTCAAAATTATTCCAGATATCGTACAAAGTCGTATATGGAATCGATCCCAACAACACTATAGAAATGAAATAAGATTCCATTGAACGTACAGAGAGATAACTTGTAATCTTATCTTTGTGTAATTACAACATTAATCAAACCAATTATAGTAATCCAAATCTAAATATAAACGTTGGAACCACATATGTGTTGGATCACGGCGGAACTCCGGCTACGGTGACGGATTCCTTAGCTCCTCGCAATCCTGCAGAAGGGGATAGAGGGCAGTGGCCCAGAATCCCTCTCCGATGCTTAACGTAAGTACGGTAGCTGATAGAGCAAGCAAGCAATATGTGTGTAAAAAAGTAACCCTAATCTGGGATAACTTCCCTCCTTTTATAGGGGAAAGGCCATCCCAGTTACCTGGTTAGGCGGTTGGATCGTTATCCACTATCCCGCGTATCTCGCCATGTATCTTGCCCTGTATCTCGTATAGTTATTCGTATCCCACATATCTCGCCCATTATATCACTACTGTGATCATGGCGAGATTTCCGGGATTGTGCTTTTACTGGCGAGCCCCGATCGTTATCGGAGGCTCCCAAATTAAGTCGTTTAAGGATTCGGTTTCGGGGAGTGGCTTCAACTCCCATATCGGGACCGACTACGTCCAGGTCCGATATTTTCAGTGCCTTCCCCTATCGGAGCCATACTTGCTCGGGGTCTTTCGATGTCGGGGCCTCCTTCTGTCGGAGCCCTTAGCCCTCCAGCTCCTAGCCCAACGGGCCTAAATGCCGTTTGTCAATCGTTAAGGGGCCTAACGGCCTCCGCCGGGGCCCATCATCTGCCCCCAAGACGTGAGGGACTTTTAGTGCGTCGCGTCTTCCAACATCGGGCTTTTTCGTATTTTTATCGGAGGCCTTTGTGTGGAATGTCGGAGGCCATTGCCTTGATCTTTTCGAGATCTTCTGGGATCTTGTTTGTACTCAAAAGGATTTCTTGATCAGACCAGCATTTAATGCTGATGGGAGATGAGGGAACGTTTCGGGCTCTGCACGCTTATCTGCTGGAAAAGCACTTTTCAACCGTTCCAATACGTCATTACTTCTTGTCTTATTCGTCCCATGCGTCCTGACGGTTCAGATTAAAACCGTTCCTATTTTCTGAATTCGCACGTTTTACCTTGGATGGTCATGATTGAGTCGTTTTGAGTCCCGTGGCTTTGATTGCCCGCCTCTTCAGCTCCTTTTTGTTTCTTATAAAACCCTAACCCTAGGCACTGTTTCACCTTTCTTTTACCTCTCCTTCTTTGTGATCCTAGAGCTCTGATTCTCCAAATTTCAAGTTTTCACCGGCGATTCAGGTTTTTACCAGGGTTTCAGGCACTTCAAGCTTCTCCGATCAGGACTCAGTCACTATGTCTGGTAAGATTCTTCCTTTTATTGTTCCTTTCCTTTTCGTCTTTGGTTTCCTTTAGGCTTCAATTTTGTCCTTCTTTCCTTCCTTCGACGATTTTCAGCCGAGGGATCTGCTACTGTTGGCCAACCCTTCATCTTCAAGTACCTCAAGAACACCCTCGCCCCCATTAGCTTTGATAGGGCCCTTAGAGAGTGTGGCATTTTTGAATCCTCCTTCGGGGCCCGCTACCCCTATGATAAATTCGATTCTCGTGAGCCTGAGATTACCCTCCCCAAAGGAGATGAGGTCTTCATCTCCCCAGGGCAGATCAGTGCAGGAATTCGACTGCCCTTCTGCCCGAGTTGGGTTGAGTTGTGCAATCATTACAAGACGTACCCTACGACCTTCTCTCCACACGCAATCCGTACATGGATTGCTTTCCAAGTGTGGTGTGACATTAATAGGGAAGACTGGAGCTATTCCCTGGAGCTTTGGCGGGTTTTGTACAAGATGACCTGCAACAAGGATGGAATCTGCTCCTTCACCCCCCGCCAGCCCGAGGGGACCGAGGAGCAGTATAGGGAGCTAGGCTGGGACAGGAAGACGTCCTGGAGGCCCTGCAAGGAACGGGCCATCATCTCCGACAAGGGGAATGATAATGCTAACTGGAAGGGGCAGTATTTCTTCATCCAGCCTGGTCCCATCGAGTGGCCGAAGACTGTCGTGGAGGCTGATCCCCCCGTGCCTTTTCGTTCGTGGTCGGAACAGACCAAGAGAGCCTTGATGCTTATCCAGGCTCGCCGCTGGGAGAAGGGTTACCAACCCTTTGAAGCCACCTCTGTCACCGACCAGCAGCGGCTCAAAGTTGGGGTTATGCTGATCGACCCTACTTCCGGAGGAAAAGTTCGCGACGGTGTTTCCAATGTAATTCTCTGGGTAATTTTCTAATTGTTTCTTTTTCACTGCTTACAGCTCCTCGAACATCGCTGACTGCCCGTCTATTTCAGGAGGACACCGATGCCTCCCACTCACTGAAGCGTAAGAAGAAGTCTTCCCACCGGAAGATTTCTGCCCCGTCGGGGCCATCCAAGAAGAGGGCGAGGACCTCCGAGGCTCCCAGGTCTGCCCCCACCTCCGAGGGGCGGACTAATGCAGACGTGGTCAGGACCGCCTTCGGCGTTCGCTCCGAAAAAGAAGGTAAGGCAGTTTTTCGTGCTATAAAGAGATATAGGGAGTTAGTACCTCAGGATCTTCAGGCCTCCGATATGGAAGGACGAGTTAGGGATGTCAAGAATATCCTTCGAGGGGAGACTCCGCATGTCCTCGAAGCGGGCTATTATGATTTTTTCGGCCAGGAGAGATATATGGAGCGTCGTCTAATCTGGCACACCGATATCAAACTAATCCCTCGATTTATTCGCCCCGCTGCAGGTCCTGCGGACGTCGCCCCTGCTACGCCTGCCTCAGACTCCGCGCCTGCAGTGGAGCCGGTGGTAGAAGATACCCCGACGGCTGGAGGACTCCCCTTCTGATGACCGAGCTGAGGAGGAAGGTCTCACCCTCCGAGGGAAGTCGAGGCTGACTCCCGTGAAGTCATCTGGTGGGAAGGCTTCTCCACTTCCTACCACGCCAGCGTCGTCTTCCGCCCCGCCATCTTCTCCACCACCATCTTCGCCAGCTAGGGGTGCAACCCCCGAAGCTCGAGTGAGTGAGGAGGCTGAAGAGCCTCGCCTGGTAGTACCCCCGTTCCCTTTGGACGGGGACTACTATCGGGCCTTCTCTTCGGACCAGGGCTCCGAGCCTTGGAGACCGGTGGAGTCCCTCCAGGGGGTCCCTCTACATCGGGGGTGCCAGGAGAAGAACCTGGCCTTGCACTTGGTGTCGGGCTCGGTTCCGCCCTCTTTGAGGCGTCCCCTTTCTCTGGAAGGGGACGACATCGATGCTGATATTCGGGCGATGGCTGTCCGTCGGGTAGAGGTAAATGAATTTTTCTTTTGTTCATCTGGGGGCGTTCCGATTTATGAGTACTAAGCTACTTTTTTTTTTTTTTCAGGAAATCGCGGACCAGGATCGTTGCTTCGGCTACATCCTGTCTTTGCGAGAGGCTTTGGAGCGAGAGCGGGCCCACTCCAACCTCGAGAGCCTGACCAAGCTCCAGGAGGACCTAGCTGCCTCCGAGGCGTCAAGGCTCCGAAGGGAGGAGGGCGAGAAGCGAGCTGAGGCGCGGGCCGAAGAATTTAGGCAGCAGGTCGAGGAGCTCCGAGCCAAGCTTACCCAAGAGGCCCAGTCTTATCAGCGGCAAATCTTAAGTCTTGAGAGCTCGCTCAAGAGGGAGCAGCAGGCGGCCATGGCGGATCGGGGCCAGTTTGCTTTCGAGAAGGCAGCATTGCAGGAAACTGCGGAGCGGCTGAAGCTCGAGAAGCAGAGGGCCATCGCGGAGCTAGAAGAGGCGAGGGCGGATCACTCCGCCCAATTAACAAACGCGAAGGTCCAAGGCCGCGAGGAGTACCGAAGCTCGGAGGACTTCAAGGAGGATGCGGCGAAACATTGTCAAGAGGACTTGCAGAACGCCATCCTCGATATTGTTGAAGAGCTTCATGAGACTTACGGGGATTCCATCGACTTGAGGAAGTCCAAGACTCTCGGCCCAGCCGCAGAAACGTATCTCAACCTCCCCTCCGAAAGCTCCTCCGACGATGCTGATGAGTCTGCCCTTCCAAAGCCTTCCGAAGATTCAGCCCCTGGAGTTTAAGAATTTAAGTCCTTGTACTTTTTCCTTGTTATCCTTTTTTGTATCGAACCTTTTGGCCTTCGAGCCTTTTATGGATGTTTTCCTTTTCTGCCATGCTTCTCATAACTCTTCTATCGGACCCTAAAGTTTTCCGTCGTCCTACAACGCTTTAAAATCGAGCCTTAAAAACTTAAGGACTTTTCAGACGTCCAAGGACGCTTTTTAATCGAACCTTAAAAACTTAAGGATTTTTGGACGTCCAATGACGCTTTTTAATCGAACCTTAAAAACTTAAGGATTTTCGGACGTCCAATGACGCTTTTTAATCGAACCTTAAAAACTTAAGGATTTTCGGACGTCCAATGACGCTTTTTAATCGAACCTTAAAAACTTAAGGATTTTCGGACGTCCAATGACGCTTTTTAATCGAACCTTAAAAACTTAAGGATTTTCGGAATACTTTGATCAGTAGTAACCTCTTTATTGATTGATGTCTTTAACATGGTATGCACCACTCAGGGCGACTTGATTACATCGTTGCGCCTCTACGGACGACTTATTTGTCAAACATGACATTTCTTTAGATGTTCACCACTAAAGGTGTTTCGTAATACTCTGCCGTCGAGGTCTTCTAGCTTGTAAGCATTTGAGGCTGGCATGCCCACGATCTTGTAAGGCCCTTCCCATTTCGGAGACAGCTTGTTGATCCGATCTTGGAGAGTGAACTCGTTCCGTCGTAGGACCAGCTCCCCCGGATAGAACTGTCGCGACCTGACCTTCCGGTTATAGTACCTGGCCGTCGCCAGACGCATCCGAGCTTGCGTTATGTCGGCCTCTAGCCGTTTTTCCTCTAACAAGGATAACTCCAGGCGCCTGGTTTCGTCATTCGTCAAAGGCCCTATCTTGGCTTTTCCTGGACTCGTTGAGGGCTCGTAGCTTCTGGTTCGATGGGACGCCACAGCGATTTCCACAGGAGCGACTGCCTCCGTCCCATAAACAAGCGCAAACGGGGTTTCACCTGTCGATCGTTTGGGTGTCGTTCGGACCGCCCATAACATGTTCTCCAGCTCGTCTAGCCATTTTCCGTCCAAAGCGTAGACCCTCTTCTTCAAGCCCTCCATCACGATTTTGTTGGCAGCCTCTACCTGCCCATTGGTCTGGGCGTGACGAACGGATGCTGTCCGATGCTCGATATTGAACTCGTCTAGGAACCTCTCCAACTGGGCCCCACTAAACGGAGGACCGTTGTCGCTGATGATCACCTTCGGCACCCCATATCTTGACAAAATTCGGGTCTGGAGGAACTTGATGATATGTCCCGCTGTTGTCTTGGCTAAGGGCTTAGCTTCGATCCACTTTGAGAAGTAATCAATCGCAACCAGCAGATGTGTGCACTGGCTCTTTGCTTTCGGAAGGGGTCCCACCAGGTCAATGCCCCATTGTGCGAAGGGCCAAGCACTCCCAATGGGTGTCAAATCAGCAGCGGGGGCTGTGATATTCGAGGCGTATTTCTGACACGCGTCACAGGATCGAACAAGCGTCGTTGCTTCCTTATTCATCGTAGGCCAGTAGTATCCCAAGTTCAACGCCTTTCTCAGGATAGATCGGGCGCCCTCGTGACAGGCTGCGACTCCTTCATGTAGTTCTCTCAGGATTCGGGTCGTGTCAGGTTCTGTTACGCATTTCAGGAAAGGTGTCGAGAGCAAACCCTTTTTGTACAACTGGTTATCCACCATCGCGTAGTTAATTGACATTCGTCGCAATCGTTCTGCTGCCACTTTGTCTTCAGGCAGTGCTCCCGTAGTTAGGTACGCAACTATCGGGGTCATCCACGTGGGCTCCTCCTCTGACCCTGTCCCGATAGCGTATACTTCCGATGGATCGGTCGTCGACAGGATTACCTTCTCCAAGAAGTGTACCCTCCGAGTCTCCTCCAAAGGTGCCCCCAAGGCAAATTTGCTCAAGGCATCGGCCTCCACGTTCTTTTCTCTTGGGATTGCCTCTATATCGAAGCTTTTGAAGCTCTCCTTTAATGTCTGAGCCTCCCGAAGGTATTTCTTCATGATTGGATTCTTTGCTCCATACTGCCCCCGTACCTGATTTACAATCAGGCTTGCATCACATTTTACCCTTAAATGCTCGATTCCCGTGCCCTTAGCGATTTTCAGCCCCGTTATAAGAGCTTCATACTCTGCCTCGTTATTGGTAGCTTTAAATGTTAGGGCCAATGCGTATCGAAGTGGCTCAGCCCCGCCTGGCGGAATCAATACGAACCCCGCGCCCGATCCATCCGAACTCGAGGATCCATCCGTGTACAACTCCCAAGTGTTCTTCTTATTTGGCTGTTCTAACTGTCTTTCCATCGGGACCTCGTCAGTCCTCCCAGTGGTTGCCCCCTCTACTGTTTCCGTTGCTTCAGGATCGGGAATAGTAGATTCAACTATAAAGTCGGCCAACGCCTGCCCTTTAATAGCTGTTCTTGGAGCGAAATGAATTCGAAACTCGCTAAGTTCTACGGCCCACTTTACTAGTCTCCCCGACGCGTCGGGTCGGTTTAAGAAGTGTTTCAATGGCTGATCAGTCAACACCGTAATTTCATGCGCATGGAAGTAGGGCCGCAACTTTCGAGCAGTAATAATCAACGCAAAGAGATACTTCTCAATCGGGGGATAATTCATTTCACTCTTGGCAAACGCCTTGCTTACATAATAGACAGGAATTTGATTGCCTTTGACGGCTTTAACTAGAACAGAGCTTATTGCAAATGCAGAAATGGCCAAATAAAGATAGAGCGGCTCGCCTGGAGCTGGCTTCGCCAGTGGCGGGAGGTCGCGGAGATGTTGTTTGAGCGTTTGGAACGCCTTCTCACATTCAGTAGTCCATTCGAACTGTCGATTGGCCCTTAACACCTTAAAAAATGGCATCGATCGGTCACTGGCCTTGGATAAGAAGCGATTTATGGAGGCCAGTCGTCCGTTCAACACTTGCACCTCCCTGTGGTTGGTCGGGGACTGCATCTCTTCTATCGCCCTCAGCTTCTCGGGATTCACCTCGATCCCCCTCTGGCTCACCATGAAGCCTAAGAACTTCCCGGAATGGACTCCGAAAGCGCATTTGGCTGGATTCAGGCGGACCTGGTGGAGCTTCATCCTCTCGAAGGCCATAGCCAAATTACCGACATGGTCTGATGCTCGTCGGGATTTCACCAGCATATCATCTACGTAGGCTTCCATTGTACCTCCGATCATATCCCCGAACAGCTTGTTCACCATTCTCTGATAGGTCGCCCCCGCGTTCACTAGGCCGAAAGGCATGACATCATACTGGAAAACCTCGCTGTCAGCGTAGAAGGCGGTGTGTTGGGCATCCTTCTTCGCCATCTTTATCTGGTTGTAGCCAGAATAAGCGTCCATAAAACTCAGCAGCTCGTGCCCCGATGTAGCATCTACTAGCTGGTCGATCCGCGGGAGTGGGTAACAGTCTTTTGGACATGCCTTGTTCAGGTCGCGGAAGTCGACACACATCCGCCACTTCCCGTTGCTCTTCTTCACCAGCACTGGGTTAGCTACCCAAGTCTGAAATCGGATCTCCCTAATGAATCTAGCGTCGAGCAACCTGCCAACCTCCTGTTGGATTGCAATCCTCTTGTCTGCCCCCATCGGACGCCTCTTCTGTGCTATTGGCTTGATCGCAGGGTCGATATTCAGTTCGTGCTCGATCACATCCCGGCTGATTCCCGGCATATCGCTCGGGGACCAGGCAAACAGCTCCTTAAATTCTTGCAAGAGCGCAATCAACTCTTGGGCCCTTTCGTCGGATAAGGCTGATCCGATTTTCACCTTCCTCTCGGGCCCATCTATCTCGACTTCCTTTAGGTCCTCCATGGGGGCGGGACGCCCAAACTCCTCTCGAGGGTCAGTGTCTGTCTGGAGCACTGACATGGCCTCCTTCCTTGATCTCCTGGTGGCGTTGACATAGCATCGTCTCGACGCCACCTGGTCGCCTTTCACCTCGCCTACCCCATTCTCAGTCGGGAACTTCAGTTTTTGGTGGACGGTCGAGGCTACCGCCATTAGAGGGTTGATGGTGGTTCTTCCAATGATTGCGTTGTACGTTCCTGTGGATTCGACCACCACGAACTCCACATCTCGCTTCTCCATTTTCCAGCCACTGCCAAACCACACGGGCAGTGTGATAACCCCTAACGGATAAGAGGTTGTGCCACAAAATCCTACCATCGGGAAGTTAACCTCCCGCAAATCTTTCTTCTTCTTTCCCATCTGCTCCAGGGCGTCGGAGAAGAGGATGTCGGAGGAGCTCCCTCCATCAATGAGGATCCTCTTCACTTCAAACCCTCCTACATCCAGCGTTACTACTAGGGCATCTTCGTGGGGAGCCTCTACTCCCTCCAGATCCTTCGCCGAGAAGGTGATCTCCATCTCTTCCTTCGGAGTCCACGACCGCGATCTTTTTCCCAAAACCACCGCGACTGGCACTTGGTTGGCATAACGCTCCCGAGAGGCCGACGTGTCACCTCCCGCAGCGAACCCTCCATGGATCACGTTAATAATCCTCTTCTGTCGGGACCCTGAGGGACCTTCCGGAGGCTCTGTGGCAGAAGACCTCCTTTTTCTTGGGGACCTCGATCGAGACTTGGACCTTGACCGGGAGCGAGAACGGGGCTTGCAGCGTGAGTCTTCCACGAACTCCTTTAGCTTTCCCCTCTGGATAAGCTTCTCTATTTCCTTCTTCAGCTCCCGACACTGGTCGGTGTCGTGTCCGGGGGCCCGATGGAATCGGCAGTATCGGTCGGTGCGAGAGCCCAACTTTTCTCCTTCTTTCTTCTTGGGGAAACGAGCCAGGCCTTGTTTCTCCATTACCGCCAGGACTTCTTTTAAGGGTCTGTTGAGAGGAGTAAACTCCTCCTTCTGACCATCCCTCCGGTTCGGACGCCTATCCTCCCTCCGATCAGAGCGTCCACGACTTCGGCTGCCTTCGGAGCTATCTTTTTTGTGTCGGTTATCCGATGATTTGGAGAACTGCTTTCCTTCGCGCCCCTTAGGAGGAGCCAGCTCTCCGGCAGCGATTTTCGATTCTTGGACGTCGATTTGCTGCTTTACCCTCGCCTGGAGCGCCTCCATGTTCCAGACGCTTTTGGCCGCGACGCTGTGGAGTAAGTCGGAGCCATAGGGAGGGCTGAGGTTATTTATGAAGATACGGATGGCCTCGCCCTCCGATATCTCCTCGTCCAGCTCGGTCATGTTAGCCGTGTAACGCTGGTAGTACTGAGCTAACGACTCGTCAGGCTTCTGGACCACCTCGTGTAGGGTCCGAACACTCTTCAGTAATCGTCGACGCCCCTGGTACTGAGCGATGAATCGCTGGTGCATGTCCTTCCAACAGGTTATACATCCAGTGGGCAGACTGTAGAACCATGTCATCGCCTTTTCTCCCAAGGTACTCGGGAACAATGCACAGATAACGTCTTCATCAGGGGTCCTGCCCATGCAAGCTGTCAGGTGCTTCTGCACGTGGCGGACCGGGTCCGCAACTCCGTCGTATTCATCTATCTTCGGGATACCCAAGCCTGGTGGGGCCAGGGTGTGGACCAACCTGGGAACGAAAGGATGGGTTTCCTGACTCCCCAACTCTGACATCATGGGTTTCTGATCTCCCATACAAATACCCACAATCTTCACTACCTGGTCGGGGGTGAGGGGACCATTCAAGGGGATTGTTCTTTGTTGCACGGGCCCTGGTCCATCGACCACGAAGTTCTCCACTGGTGCTGGGTTAGGGGGAACGGGCTGTTCCCTCATCGGAGGGGGCGGTGGCAGGTTGTCAGCCGCCTGCCCTCTAGGAGCATCTCGCCGCGGGGGGAGTGGTGGCAGGTCGGCTTGCCTTCTAGCAGCTTCTCTTCGATCCAGGAGGGCCTCCATGGCCTCCATGAATAGGGGCATGGCCTCTGCCACTACCCTGGCCAGTTCCGGATTCGGGGGAGGTGCTTCGTTCCGGCGAGTGCTGTCACCTTCGTCTCTCAGATCCTGATGTTGGGCAGCATCCTCCGGGTGGGTGCTGGTGGCCGGCACCTGCTTGCCTGAACGTTGTGGTCTGTTGCCAGCCATGATATGGAATCAGAGGAAAGCAAACTTACTTTTGACTTTTTGTTGCGTTTCCCACAGACGGCGCCAATGTTGGATCACGGCGGAACTCCGGCTACGGTGACGGATTCCTTAGCTCCTCGCAATCCTGCAGAAGGGGATAGAGGGCAGTGGCCCAGAATCCCTCTCCGATGCTTAACGTAAGTACGGTAGCTGATAGAGCAAGCAAGCAATATGTGTGTAAAAAAGTAACCCTAATCTGGGATAACTTCCCTCCTTTTATAGGGGAAAGGCCATCCCAGTTACCTGGTTAGGCGGTTGGATCGTTATCCACTATCCCGCGTATCTCGCCATGTATCTTGCCCTGTATCTCGTATAGTTATTCGTATCCCACATATCTCGCCCATTATATCACTACTGTGATCATGGCGAGATTTCCGGGATTGTGCTTTTACTGGCGAGCCCCGATCGTTATCGGAGGCTCCCAAATTAAGTCGTTTAAGGATTCGGTTTCGGGGAGTGGCTTCAACTCCCATATCGGGACCGACTACGTCCAGGTCCGATATTTTCAGTGCCTTCCCCTATCGGAGCCATACTTGCTCGGGGTCTTTCGATGTCGGGGCCTCCTTCTGTCGGAGCCCTTAGCCCTCCAGCTCCTAGCCCAACGGGCCTAAATGCCGTTTGTCAATCGTTAAGGGGCCTAACGGCCTCCGCCGGGGCCCATCAATATGCAGGTGTTGAAACCAACTTTTAGTACCAAACTTCAAAAACTCCATTCAACACCTTTAACATCGGCAAAATCCAAACCCCAAACATTGTCAAGACATCATCACGGAAGTTGTGGACAAACAATCGGAAGCACAATTTCAAGGACAACAATGGATCTATATGATCGAACTAAGTGGACTCCAAAGACACATGTAGATAATGGAATAATTACTATACTTGTGTAATTCACGTTTGCTAAATGCTATTTTGAAGAACATTTTTGGAAATTAAAATTTAGGTTCTAAACACACATAATTTATATCGACTTTGTAAAAAAAACCGACAAGGTCCTTTAGCATCAGAACTCTAGATTGTTCATGTTATCAACATATCCTCCCAGACTCTGCGGACAGTCATACGTAGGTTAGAAATCGGTTAGAATATTTAGTACAAATTTAATGTAAATACCGATTCCCGAATGATTATTTCAGTCAGCAAGTTAAATATTGATTATTGTCTTGTGTATTAAATACTGGTTGTATCGGTCGGAATCGGTATTAACAAGCCTTCTAATACTGATTTAATAGCGATTTTGCTTGTAAGGAATCACAAGTTTCTAGTAGTGATACAAGAAATTTTGAAGTGGTGTATAAATACTAAATATCTGGTCCTTAAACTGACACGATGCATAAACTCTAATCTAGGATATAGGAGTTGAAGTGTATAGAAGAAGGATTGATGGATAAAGCAGTAACCCTGTATATATTTCTGTTCTAGAGCGGAGGAGTGGAGCTTATTGGGTTTGACATCATCATTAATGTGAAGAATATAATAGTGGCCGGTTTGGGTTGCCATTTTGTGAAAGTAAATACGGTTAGAGATATGTATTGGTTGCTGTCAGTCACGGTCTGGTTATAAATTGTTTCAACCACCAATAGCAACGAAGAGTAGATGGAGTATAAGAATAAGATGTTGTGTATGCATTATATTCAAGGAGTATGTATTATATATTGCACTCAATCACCACCATACATTGCATTATTCTCTCTTAGGTCCATGGAAACCGAAAATAGTATGGGGTCGGAGCAGGTCCGTATCGCCTCGTTTGCTGTTTATCTTAAGCCAGGCGATGACAGCTTCGTGAAGAAGCTGATGGAATCGGAGGGTGTTGGTACATCATCATCTAAGGTTGTGGCGAAAGACGGAGAAATTGGAGTGTTTGGTGCGGAGAGGTACTTCAACATGAGCTTAGACCCGAGGCAGCTGGAGGTGGTGGGTGGTGGGAGAATAAAGAATTCAAAGGTAATGATGAGGAGGACGACGCCAAGTATCAACTCATCATCAGAGTCAAGCTGGACAACCCAATCCTCCACTAATTTCCTCAAAACTCATCATCATCACAACAACAAGCAGCTCACAAGTAGAAGAGGCTTCTTTGCAGGAGGGTTTAGCTGTTATAAATCTTCTTGTAATGACACCAAGACTATTTACAACACAGTTGCTCCCCCCAGTTCAGAAAAATCAATATTACCATCATCCTCGTCCATACTACAGCCGCAGTTTACTTTCCCGTCCCCCAACAGGCCCTCCTTGGAGGTGTTCGGATCAAAACCATCACCTTGTAATAATAATGATATAGTGGCTTTGAATCTTGAGAGGAAGTTATCGGTGCTCACCTGGGACGCCATTCCTACGCGCACTACCGCCGGATTGGAAAAACAAGAAGAAGAAGAAGATGAAGAAGACAAGACAAGTGAAGCAAGTTCCGATTTGTTTGAAATCCAAACCATGCCTCCCTGCATGTACGCACCCAGCGAGGCAAGTATCGAGTGGAGTGTTGTGACGGCCAGTGCTCCAGACTTTTCGGATTACAAATTAGACCACATTCATCCTTTCAACTTAATACCTTCACCCCCTTCCAAATCCAACTTCAGGGAACCTCCAAGTGTTCGCGGGTTATTAGGTTGTAACAACCACAAGACTGTCCAGGTAGTCCACACCAATATTCCTACTTCTTCACCACAACTCAAACCCCGTTCGTTGGGTTAACTAATAAGTAGAGCTACAGTTGTGTTTCATTAATTACCAAGCCTACGTAATCTATCTATCTTTATTCAAATATAAATAAAATTGTCCCTTTCTATTTATTATTATACTAGCTAGCTGACCCCTGCAACCAATTAGTTCATACATTTTTAAAAATGTTGCCAACAGTACATATTCTATTTCGATAATTAAATTTGGTGGTTTATATTATTTGAAATAATTTACTCCAACCAAACAAAACACTACTAAATATATTTAAGTGTATATATACTATTTTAACATACGTAATTCCATCTTAATCAAACTTTATATGCAGCGTGTTCGAACTGAGATTTTATTTGTTAATTATAAGATTACGCATATAGTATTACGATTTCTGGATCATATCCATTCAAATTTCAAACTATCAAATCATTAAAAAAAAAAATTCTCTTAGTAATATTATTACATTCGAAATACCTAATATAATTTTTTTTGTATATTGTTACTCAACTTTGATGGTAACTTTTACATTTAATTGATTATTAAAACTTAAATTAATATTTAACGTAATATGCTAAATATAATTTCTTGTTTAAGAGAAACACAAGTTTTTAATATATAATTGCATCGACAATGAATAGTATATATTTCTGGCAAGAAACTTAAAAATATTCAAAATTTTCTAATAGATCGGAAATAATTAATATTAATACTAATATTGTAAATAGTCAATTAAACTAAAATAAATAACTATATTAAAATAATTCGTTATCATGAGTCGTATATAAACACTGATAGCCAGAAAGTTAGGTAGATTTGACAAATCTAATAAGTGTAGTGGTTCTTTCAAAAATAAATCGCATATGAGTTTTTTTAAATGTATGAAATAATAACTATTTATTACTCGTCTTAATTAAAAAATATATACTAATTATTAATTTGAAAATACTGATGGGTTCCGATGTAATCGTTAGCCCCGTTAACAGTCATTAGACGGCGAGTAAGTCCAGTGGGCCTCGTGAAAGGTCTGGAAGGCCCAGAAGCCCAGTACGAAGGGTCCCGACTTTAGCAGTCCCGATATATGAGCTGAATGCTCCCGACAAGAAGCCTCTGAGTAGGCCCCGATATGCCTTAGTAAAGGCCCCGATAATAAAGCCCCGCGGAGGCTGGACCTGTCTCGTGAGACAAAGGGTCCTGGGTGGTGACCTAGAATGAGATAACTCTGGAGTCCCCGACAGAAGTTGGGACATGTGATCAGAGGATAAGACCAAGGAACCCGCCTACTAGATAGAGTAGTGGGGAAATTGTTGAGCTACATATAATCTTCCCCGAGATACGCAGGGCGTGCCCGAGATACGCGGAGTATGGGCGAGATACGCGGAGCGTGGGGCGAGATATACGGAATCCCTAACGAGATATACGGAATCCCTAACGAGATATACGGAATCATGGGCAAAACTGCCAGGCGCAGTCTCAGGTAACTGAGTAACTTCCCCTCCTATATAAAGGAGGAAGTTACCTCAGAAAACAAACTCTATAATATGAACTTAGACCATTGCTTACCACCCCATTGATTACATACTCATTTAAGCATCGAAGAGGGATTCTGGGTCACCACCCATGTCATCCCCTTTTGCAGGATTACGCGGAGCCCAGGAGTTCGAGCTTTCCGTCAAGAACGTAACGGAGCTTCGTCCGTGATCCAACAAATACTATATCTCAATTAATAACATATATACATAATAAAATAAATGCAAAACACTTTTTATTCATATATTACATGTCAGATTTATAAGATTAAATCTATTAAATAAACTTACATTATTTTTCATAATATGATAATAATTAACGTAGTTTTCTTTTGAATAACTAATTTGTAATAAATACATTGCTTCTTGGAAAAAGTAAATCATAATAAGGCACATTTGTGTTTTATTTTATTAAAAAATTACATAAATAAAACACATATTTCTATATTAATTATACTGAGTTATATATATATATATATATATATATATATATTATTTAATTTTTTGGGTCGCCATAATTAGGAGTCCATAAATATGAGTCTTAACCTAGACAATTGGGTAATGTCACATTAGGGATTTTGGGCTAGGCTTAAAATACCAATTGACATGAAAGGCCCAAAATTGGGCCTCCCTCATTACATGGCCGGCCGAATATTGCTAGAGGGCAAATTGGACTTTTATCAATTTTGCTCC
The DNA here is from genome assembly GCA_036873135.1 of Clarkia xantiana subsp. parviflora. Classification (NCBI taxonomy): domain Eukaryota; kingdom Viridiplantae; phylum Streptophyta; class Magnoliopsida; order Myrtales; family Onagraceae; genus Clarkia; species Clarkia xantiana. The sequence goes on along the minus strand of JAPTYO010000010.1, from coordinate 35,947,574 downwards.
TCTTTTAAATAGGGAGTGCTAGGTGATTTATTAAGTGCTAATCTCTTTTTCCTTTGTAGTGAGATAGAAAGAAATCCCTTCTCTCTATAATCACTATATTCAGCCGAACCACCCTACTCCATAGGATGTGCCATAACCACCCTACTACCCGCTAAAGAATCGACAGAGGCATTGTTGTGGAGCATAATCCGCGTAGGGCTTCCTTAATCAGAACCTCTACGGGAACCGTCCGGCGGATCTAGAAATCTTTTCAGTGATATTGGGACTGCGGAAACAATATAGGTATGTGCACTATCTTCTACTGCGTATTAGTTACCTTGCACGTATCTAGATTTTTGTTTCCATAGTATTTAACCCCGTTTTTCTATAGTGGTATAATGAGTCGGCCGAATATTTTAAAAATATATTTTTTTTAAAATTTCGATTTTTGCATCAAGGTGGCCGAAAATTTCATGATGTTCATGATAAAATTTGATGTTCATGATCTTCAAGAAAAACATGACTTTTATCAAATTAAACATTGGATTCCTGATCCTAGTAAGTTTTAATCTTGAAATTTGACCACTGGCCCTAATCTTGGTGTTTTCAGCCGAACCACTTTAGGTTTGCAAGATGAATTTTTTTATTTCTTAGTCCACATGTAACCCTAAAGTGACCGAAATTTTAAGAAAATTTTAAAGATAATTTCGGCCAAATTTTTTACCTATTGGATTAGGTCACAATTAGGGCTAGTTTCACGAGATAATTATGTATAGAAAATATCAATATATATAGCACAATATTAGGAATATAGATAATATTGTCAATATTGATATATATTAGTTGCCTAAAGATTGAGAATATATATATATATATATATATATATTGTTTATAGATTTATATCTCTAAATATAGAATCTTGACAATATATATATATATATATATATATGTATATAGTACCAAATATATATGTGTATATATATTGTTGATTGATTTTTATCCAAAATATAGAATATTGACAATAAATATATATATACATATATGTTAGTGCCGAAATTTATCTTTATACCAATATAAAATATGAGAGTTGTCCTCACCCTCAAAAGGTACCTTTAGGACATTTTTATTTTTATTTTAATTTATTATATATATATATACTATATTTAGTTCTCATATATTTTTTTTTATTATATATATATATATATTTATACATGTTATATTTAGCTCCCCTATTTTTATAAAATTGACGATTTAGTCTTTTTATCTTTGAGATCCATCTATTTATCTTTACTATTACTAAAAAAACTATTTAGTTACATTTTTTTTATTTTTAGATTTTTAGGTCGCTTAATTGGTAGGTCACTGTAGTTATTATTAATTTCTCCATCAAATATACTTATCAATTAGAGTCAACATGCATTCAATAGGTGCAAATGTCAGGTAGATGCATTTTTTCATTCACTAGATCACCGATTTAGGGATGTTGTTGACATTTTTGTATCAAATAAATTAGTCACTTGCTAACTCATATAACATATCAAATATGGAACAAACTTGGTTCTTGAAGTTTGACTTTACTTATAACATGTTACTCAATGTTTAATACTTATTGACTCGAACTATCGATTTAGTTCTTGCGTTTGTAAATTCAATCATATTAGGTATCTCCTAATTGGTAGTTGAATAAATAGTTAAGTTGAATTCAAGTTAAACTTTAGACATTAGTGTTTTAAAAAATTGATAATTTAGTCTGTACAATATTTGAGTATTACTAAAAATTTCATTAGAAAATTGCATTAACTTTTTTGTTAATGTCGCTTAACTGACATCTTACATTAATTATCATTAGCTTATTAATACAATATACCTATAAATTTGAGCCAAACATAAAGTAAGATATGTACTCAACTCGTGCAAACTTCGAGTACATGTTGAAATTTTTTTCATATTACAAAGATCAGTCACTTGTCAAATCATATCAATTGTTAAAATATGGGTCAACCACGGTTCTTGGATTTTTATCTTTTACGGATATGGTATTCATCGTCCAACATTTAGGGTCTCGAATCATTAATTTAGTTCTTCAGTCTGTCAATTAAATCAACAATCTAATTAGTTAAATAAGTAATTGACATAAAATCAAGTATAAACTTTAGATTTTAATGAATTGAAATTTCATTTAGCGTTAAATCAATTTTTGTTGGTATTATAATATAAAATTGCATGAAAAGTGTATAGTTACGTTTGTATAGGTCTTACTGCTCCACCGATGATTCTAAGTGGTTAATTACTGCTTACATTCTTCACTCCTCAAGTTGATAAATTAGATACAACTTTGTCGTTAATAAATCACATCATTCAATCCAACTCATTATTAGTTATAACAGTAAATTAGTATCGTAATTTAAAAAAATAGTTAATTTTTTTTTTACTTAATTATCCTCTTCTATTTTTTCCGTTTTGAATTACTTTGTGTCGTTCTTTTCGATCACAGATTCATTTCTCGCAACCCCTAAACTTGGTCATGTATTAATTACATGCTAAAATATTAGAAAATTGAAGATAAATTATGTATTTTAAAACTTAGACGATTAATACGCGTGCAACGCACGCGTTCATAACTAGTATATATATATGTGCAAATATTGGAAACTATTTTATAATTAATTGTTACTTGGCGGCTAAGTTAAGTTTTTAGGTTGATTTTAAATCCCTACTTAGTCTACAAGTGACAATTACTACTAGGGTACTAGGCCGGTCCAATTTTGAACATCCGGGTTAAGTCAACCAACCCGGAAGACAAAGGGAACCCGAACTGAACCGAACCGGGTCGGGTTTGTTGGATCCTTCACTCGATGGAGAGTCGGGTCCTGATGCATGCGCTTCGGGTCGTCGAGATAGCGGATGTTCGCACGTGCCGGGTTACGTGCGTCTTCGGATAACTGCACGAATGGAAGTATCGCACACCACGCAGAGCGGGGGGTGGAGTGCGTTGAGCCCTCTCCGAAGCTTAAATTAGGATTCTAGAGAGAGAAAGTTTAGAGAGAGGTTAGAGCTTCGGTGTCAATTTAGTTGTGAAATGAATGATCAAGGCCCCTATTTATATGAAACCTTGAAATCAGACCGGATTTTGAACGGTCCAACGTCGGTTTAATTGTGAAAAAGTAAACCAGACGTGAACGAGTAAGGTGTTGACGTCGGAGAGCCCGTCACGTGTCGTACGCGCGTATATAGGAGTAACGCGCATTTCTAGACGTAATCCGGATGTCGGGGTTGTTAGACAATCCCGACCTCCGGATTGTCTAGAAATTCGGATTCCGGTCTGGATTGTGGACAATCCGGACGAGTTCTATGCTCGGGGTACGCGCGCGCGTACCCCGTGCCGTTTTAGGCTTGCAGGTGATTATTTTGGGACCCTTTAGTGGGTTTGACATGTAGGCGAATTCTGAATAATTATAAAACGAACCCGAATTGAACATATACCCTTAATTTGCCCCCGAGTCAAGTAATGGCGTGACCCTTGCTTGACTCTATTTTCGATAGAGTATACGTTCGATTTAATTTCGGGTGTTACCTTGGTGTGGACTTACCGTCCGTCGGCGCGTGGGCCTTGTTGGATCACGGTGGAACTCCGGTACAGACTTTGACGGCAATCCTAGCTCCTTTGCTCCACGCAATCCTGCAAGAGGGGATAGACCGGGCGGTGACCCAGAATCCCTCTCCGATGCTTAAATGAGTATCTCGTATGACTGGCAAGCAGTAATCTCAAAGTATATTCAATCCAACGTAAACCTTCTGATGTCACCTCTTGCCTTTTTATAGGCGAAGAGATGCCTCAGGTACCTGGTGAACCGTTGGGGGTGGTTAGCCCGTATCCCGCATATCTCGGATGTGATCTCGCGTATCTCAGCCATGCCCCGCGTATCTCGGCCACGCTCCGTGTATCTTAACCACGTTCCGCGTATCTCGGGCACGCCCCGCATATCTTGGCCTTATCCTCTGATAATCAAGTCCCGACTCCCGTCGGGGACTCCAGAGTTATCTCGTTGTGTCACCGCTCGGGGCCCCTCGTCATCGTGACAGGGCCAATCATTCTCAGGGATTCATCATCGGGGCCTACTTAAAGGCTTCTCATCGGGAGCCTCCAGCTCCACTGTCGGGACCGACTCTGTCGGGACCTTGCCTTGTCGGGACTCCCTTCGTCGGGACCCTTCTCCTAGGTCATCTTGACCTTCATTTTGGGCCTGGTGGGCCTGTTTGTCGTTTCCTCCCCGTTAAAGGGCCTGACGTCTGTAATCGAACCCATCATTTGCCCCCAAGACATGAGGGACTTTTAGTTCGTCGTGTCTTCCAACTCCCGATCTTCCAATGCTGGAGTCGAGGATCTTTCCCTTGGTTTAGTTACTCAATTATCAGTCTTCTCCTTCACGTTTCCTCAATATTTTGTGGATAACTGTTAAATCCTAGGGGTCTCCTCGGTTCCCCAGTGCATTAAATGCAGCAGATAGTGAAGTGACGTCATCAGTACCCGTGCCTGACTCTCTGTGTCTGCTTTTTCTGAAAAGTACTTTTCAGGATATTTCATCATTGCACCTGCTGCCATTCCGCATGTTTCATCTCAACGGTCCAGATTAGAACGCTTCAACTTCGACGGTTCAGATTAACGCGCCCCTTCGACTGTCCTCTTTGCCTATAAAATCCTTACCCAGGGTTCAGTTTCCTCTCATCATCTATGAATTTTCGAAGGCTTTCTGCAACTCTTGAGACCTTAGTGTTTCTTCGGCCAATCTTCCAGCAAGGTCAGGTTCATCCTTTCAGCCTTCAATTATCATGTCAGGTAAGGGTTTCTTCTCTATTGTTCGCCTTCATCTTCGCTTAGTTTGATTGTAATTTTCCGGGAAGACCTAACATCCCTTTTCAATGACTGATTTCAGACAGTGGATCTGGTTTCGAGGGAAGGAAGCTCTTCAACTTCGACTATGCTATGAACGAAATTTTCAGCACTGCTTATGATGCAGCTCTTCGTGAAGGATGTATCATTTCCGCCAAAAAAGCCGATGCTCAAGGCCGGAAATGCATACCACAAGTTCAGAGTGAAGAGGAACTACTTCTTCATCGGAAACTCCTCGATCCCATGACCCCGATAGCCAATCCTCCAACGGCTGACCCTGTGGAGCCTTCTGCCCTAGACCTTGCGGACCTTGCTCCCGTTGATGCCGCCACCAAGGATTAGGCCTAACTGCTTATTGCTAGAATCTTTGTATTCTCCTCCTTTTGTAATCATCGGGCCTTCGAGCTCTATTGATATCGGACTTTCTCAGTTCTGATTCTTTTATTGCACCTCTCCTAGTGGCTTTATTATACTTTCTCAAGTCGAAACCTCGATACTTAAGACATTCTCGTACGTCCTTCCCGACGATTTAATAACTTGCACCACTTAAGGCGACTTAATATCGTGTGCATCACTTAAGACGACTTAATTATTACTTAGGATAAACCTAAAGATCGTGCACCACTCAAGGCGACTTAGTATCGTGCACAACTTAAGGTGACTTAACATCGTGCACCACTCAAGGCGAATTTTGATACTTAGAATGAATCTAAGGATTGTGCACCACTTAAGGCGACTTAATATCGTGCACCACTTAAGGCGACTTTTTGATACTTAGAATAAATCTAAGGATCGTGCACCACTCAAGGCGACTTAGTATCGTGCACCACTTAAGGCGACTTAATATCGTGCACCACTTAAGGCGACTTTTTGATACTTAGAATAAATCTAAGGATCGTGCACCACTTAAGGCGACTTTTCTCGAGCACCACTGAAGGCGACTTTTCTCGTGCACCACTGAAGGCGACTTTACATCGGGCACCACTTAAGGCGACTTTATCGGGCACCACTTAAGGCGACTTTTTGATACTTAGAATAAATCTAAGGATCGTGCACCACTCAAGGCGACTTAACATCGTGCACCACTCAAGGCGACTTTTGATACTTAGAATGAATCTAAGGATTGTGCACCACTTAAGGCGACTTAATATCGTGCACCACTTAAGGCGACTTTTTGATACTTAGAATAAATCTAAGGATCGTGCACCACTCAAGGCGACTTAGTATCGTGCACCACTTAAGGCGACTTAATATCGTGCACCACTTAAGGCGAATTTTTGATACTTAGAATAAATCTAAGGATCGTGCACCACTTAAGGCGACTTTATCGGGCACCACTTAAGGCGACTTTCTCCAAGCATGGTGTTTCTTCAAGTGTTCGCCACTAAAAGAATGCTTCAACGTTCTGCCATCGAGGTCTTCCAACTTGTACGCATTTGGAGCGGGCATCCCCACGACCTTATAAGGTCCTTCCCATTTTGGTGACATCTTGTTGACTCGATCCAAAAGGGTGAACTCGTTGCGACGCCAAACCAGCTCCCCGACGAAGAACTGTCGGGACTTCACTCGCCGATTGTAGTACCTGGCCGTCGCCAATCGCATTCGAGCTTGGACTTCATCGGCTTCCCGCCTCTTCTCTTCGAGTAAGTCCAAGTATAGGCGTCTCACTTCATCGTTCGTCAGGGGCTCGTAATATCTCATCCGATGGGACGTCACAGCTACCTCTACGGGGGCGACAGCTTCCGTGCCATAAACGAGGCCAAACGGAGTCTCCCCCGTTGATCGTTTGGGTGTCGTTCTAACAGCCCAAAGCACGTTTTACAGTTCGTTCAGCCACTTGCCCTTCAAGGAATAGACCTTCTTCTTCAGGCCATCCATCACGATTTTGTTGGCTGACTCTACCTGGCCATTAGTCTGAGCATGGCGTACGGAGGCGGTCCGATGCTCAATGTTCAATTCTTCCAGATACTCACTCACCTGAGAGCCGTTAAACGGTGGACCATTGTCGCTGATCACCACTTTAGGAATCCCGTATCTGGACACGATGTGGGTTTGGAGGAACTTGACGATCTGGTTCCCCGTTGTTCTGGCCAATGCCTTCGCCTCTATCCATTTCGAAAAATAATCGATTGCTACAAGTAAATACTTACATTGTCCTTGTGCTTGTGGAAGAGGTCCCACCAAGTCGATGCCCCACTTCGCGAAGGGCCAAGCGCTCTTGATGGATGTCAGATTAGCGGCCGGAGCCACGATACTCGGGGCGTACCTCTGGCACGCGTCGCAGGATCGGAACAACGCCGTTGCTTCTTTGTTCATCGTGGGCCAATAGTAGCCTAAGTTCAACACCTTCCTCATAATAGATCGGGCCCCTTCGTGACAAGCCGCGACCCCTTCATGCATTTCCTTCAGGATTCGACTGGTGTCGGTTTCTGCTACACACTTCAAGTACGGAGTCGAGAACCAGCCCTTCTTGTATAGCTGATTGTCCAGCATCACATAATTGGCCGCGATCCGACGTATCCTGTCCGCTGCCACTTGATCATAGGAGACTGCCCCCGTGGTCAGGTATGCGACTATGGGGGTCATCCAGGTTGGCTCCTCCTCCGATCTTGCTTCAATGGCACACACCTGTGTTGGGTCGATGTTTGATAAGATCACCTTCTCCAAGAAGTGCACCTTCCGATTTTCTTCCAAGGGTGCCCCCAAGGCAAATTTGCTCAAGGCATCTGCCTCTACATTTTCCTTCCTAGGAATAGCCTCGATATCGAAGCTTTTGAAGCTCTCTTTCAGGGCTTGTACCTCTCGCAGATACTTTTTCATTATCGGACTCCTTGCTTCGTATCGCCTTTGAACCTGGTTCACGATTAACGCTGCGTCGCACTTCACTCTCAAGTGATCGATTCCAGTGCCTTTAGCAATTTTTAGGCCCGTGATAAGAGCTTCGTACTCCGCTTCGTTGTTTGTGGCCTTGAATGTTAAAGCCAAGGCGTATCGGAGCGGTTCACCTTCACCCGGTGGTATCAACAAAAAGCCCGCTCCTGATCCGTCCGAACTCGCGGAGCCATCCGTGTACATCTCCCAGGTATTTTCCTTGTTTGGCTGTTCTGATTGCTCTGCCCTCTCTGGTTGTTCTTCTATCGGGACCTTTGGCTGTTCTGATTGCTCTGCCCTCTCTGGTTGTTCTTCTATCGGGACCTCCATGGTTGCCCCCTCTACAGGGCCCGCTTCTTCTAGATAGGGGGCTGTAGATTCTGCTATAAAATCCGCCAACGCCTGGCCCTTAATTGCCGTTCTTGGAGCAAAGTGTATTCGAAACTCACTAAGCTCTACTGCCCATTTCACTAATCTTCCCGACGCATCCGGTCGGTTCAAAAAATGCTTCAAAGGCTGGTTCGTCAGCACAGTAATCTCGTGTGCGTGGAAATAAGGCCTTAGCTTCCGAGCAGTAATAATCAACGCAAAGAGGTACTTCTCAACGGCGGGATAGTTTAATTCAGACTTGGCAAACGCCTTGCTTACATAATAAACGGGGACTTGATTACCCTCGACAATCTTTACTAACACAGAGCTAACGGCAAATTCAGAAACAGCCAAGTAAAGGTAGAGCGGCTGGCCTGGAACCGGTTTCGCCAACGGCGGGAGGGTGCGAAGGTGCTGCTTGAGTGCTTGGAACGCCTCTTCACATTTGGCGGTCCACTCGAATTTTTTGTTGGCCCTCAAGACTTCAAAAAACGACATTGATCGGTCGCTGGCTTTGGACAAGAAGAGATTCATTGCAGCTAGTCGGCCATTCAGCACTTGTACCTCCCGATGGTTTATTGGAGACTGCATCTCCTCAATCGCCCTCAGCTTCTCAGGATTCACCTCAATTCCTCTCTGGCTCACCATAAAGCCCAAAAACTTCCCTGAGTGGACTCCGAAGGCGCATTTCGTCGGGTTCAAGCGAACTTGATGGAGCCTCATCCGCTCAAATGCCATGGTTAGGTTGTGCACATGATCCTCGGCTTGTCGGGACTTTACCAGCATATCATCCACGTAAGCTTCCATGGTTTCTCCCAACATATCTCCAAACAGTTTGTTCACCATCCGTTGGTAGGTTGCCCCGGCATTGATCAACCCGAAAGGCATGACATCGTAGTGATAGGTGTCACTGTCTGCGTAGAACGCTGTGTGGGGAGCGTCTTCCTTGGCCATCTTGATTTGGTTGTAGCCTGAATACGCGTCCATGAAACTCAACAGTTCGTGTCCCGACGTGGCATCCACCAACTGGTCGATTCTCGGGAGTGGATAGCAGTCCTTTGGGCAAGCCTTGTTCAAGTCGCAGAAGTCCACACACATTCGCCATTTTCCGTTAGTCTTCTTCACCAGCACTGGGTTGGCAACCCAAGTCTGGAATCGGAGCTCCTTAATGAACCCAACATCCAGCAACCTCCCCACCTCCTGCTGGAACGCGATCTTCTTGTCCGTGCCCATCGGACGCCTTTTCTGTGTGATAGGCTTGATCGCGGGGTCTATCTTCAGCTCGTGTACGATCACATCGGGGCTGATTCCTGGCATATCGCTCGGGGACCAGGCAAACAGCTCCTTGAACTCCTTCAACAACTCCACCAATTTTTGGGCTGTCTCCTCAGTCAGAGCAGACCCGATTTTCACCTTCCTCTGGGGTCCGTCGATCTCGACTTCTTTCAGATCTTCTACGGGGGGGGGGGGGGGGGGGGGGGGGGGGGACGCCCAAACTCTTCTCTGGGATCTGTGTCTGTCTGGAGGACAGTCATGGCCTCTCGCCTCCTCCTCCGGGTGGCATTAACATAGCATTTTCGGGAAGCCACCTGGTCGCCCTTGACCTCTCCGACTCCGTGGTCGGTCGGGAACTTCATCTTCTGGTGCACTGTCGAGGCGACCGCCATCAGGGGGTTAATAGTGGTCCTCCCGATAATCGCGTTGTAGGTTCCCGCGGAATCAACCACAACAAACTCCACGTTCCTCCTTTCTGATTTCCACCCGCTACCAAACTCCACTGGTAAGGTGATTACTCCTATCGGATAGGAGGTTGAGTCAGAGAACCCGACCATCAGGAAGTTTGCCTCCTTTAGATCCTTCTTCGTTTTTCCCATAGCCTCTAGCGCGTCCATGAATAGAATGTCGGAGGAGCTCCCTCCGTCGATTAGAATTCTCTTCATTTCGAACCCGTCTACATCCAAGGTTACCACCAAGGCTTCGTCGTGCGGAGTCTCTACTCCTATGAGGTCTTCCGACGAAAAGGAGATTACCATCTCTTCTTTCAAGGTCCAGGATCGGGATATCTTACCCAGCAGTACTGCCGTAGGGATTCTAGAAGCATAGACTTCTCGGGCGGATGAAGTATCACCTCCAGCAGCAAATCCTCCATGGATCACGTTGATAGTGCCCCGCCTCTCCTTGCGAGCACCGGATGACTCTGGGTCGGTTCTCTTCTTTTTTGGGGACCGATCGCGGGATCGGGAACGGGATCGTGATCGGGATCGAGAGCGGGACCGACACCGCTTATCCCCGACGAATTCCTTGAGCTTCCCCTTCTGGATCAGCTTTTCGATCTCCTTCTTTAGTTCCCGACAGTGATTGGTGTCGTGACCATTTGCGCGATGAAATCGGCAGTAGCGATCCGTGCGAGATCCTAAGAATTATCCATCCTTCTTTGGGGGGTACCGAGAGATACCCTGTCGTTCCATGACCGTCAGTACTTCCGCCATGGAGCAGTTGAGAGGAATGTCAAGATCCTCCCGCTTATCCTTCCTTGAAGAACGTCTATCGTCCCTTCGATCAGGTCGGCCTCGGTTCCGACTACTCTCGGGTTTGCCTTTTGTCTTACGATCGTCGAAGGGTTTAACCGACTGCTTTCCTTTGTTCGGCTTTGGGGTCTCCAGTTCTCCCGCGGCTATCTTTGACTCCTGGACATCGATCTGCCGTTTCACCCTCTTCTGTAATGCCTCCATATTCAACACAGCTTTCTCAGCCACGCTGTGCATTAGGTCGGAGCCGTAGGGGGCTGTCAGGCTGGTTTCGCCCTCCGAGATTTCCTCGTCTATCTCTGCTACGCTGGCCGTGTACCGCTGGTAATAGTGCGCCAGTGATTCGTCGGTCCTTTGCACCACCTGGGTCAGGGACCTCACGCTCTTCAATAAACGCCTCCGACCCTGGTACTGCTGAATGAATCGGTCGTGCATATCTGCCCAGCAAGTGATGCAGCCTGGGGGCAGACTGAAGAACCAGGCCAGGGCTCTTTCTCCAAGTGTGTTCGGGAACAGCGTACACACTATGTCCTCACTCGGGGCTCTTCCCAGACACGCCATGAGGTGTTTCTGGACATGGCGAACTGGGTCTCCTTCGCCATCGTACTCCTTTATCGTGGGGATACCTAGCCCGGGCGGGGCTAGGGTGTCAATAAGTCGGGGAACGAAGGGATGAGTGGATCGATCCCTTAGCTCCGACACCAGTGGCTTCTGTTCTCCCATGCAGATGTTCACGATCTTTACCACCTGGTCGGGAGTGATGGGACCATTCAAGGGAATGGTCCTGTGCTGTACTGGTCCTGGCCCATCAACCACGAACCTCTCCGGCTGACCGGACGCTCTACCTCCGTCCTGGCCTCGGGGCAGGACTTCCTGTGCGTTCCGACCCTCTGTCGATACTTCCTCCAACGGGGGCATCTCCTCCTGCCTCCTCGCAGCCTCTCTTCGGTCCAAGAGAGCCTCTACGGCTGCCAAAAACATGGGCATGGCTTCCGCCACGGCCCTTGTCAAATCTGTAACTGGGGGAGCCTCCTGCCCCCTATTGCCCTGGTGCTGAGGAGCAATATCTTCGGGATCTCCATTGTGCCCCCTGTCTGGGAGAGCTCAGCCGGGGGGTGGTTCTGGTTTTCCTCCTGTTCTGGTACTAAATCCAGATTTGTTGCAGCGGGGTGACGGGAACCACCGGATTGTCCCTGTCTTCTGTGCTTACCAGCCGCCATCGATCGGGTAGAAGGCATATCAGCTTTTTGTTTGATTCCCACAGACGGCGCCAATGTTGGATCACGGTGGAACTCCGGTACGGACTTTGACGGCAATCCTAGCTCCTTTGCTCCACACAATCCTGCAAGAGGGGATAGACCGGGCGGTGACCCAGAATCCCTCTCTGATGCTTAAATGAGTATCTCGTATGACTGGCAAGCAGTAATCTCAAAGTATATTCAATCCAACGTAAACCTTCTGAGGTCACCTCTTGCCTTTTTATAGGCGAAGAGATGCCTCAGGTACCTGGTGAACCGTTGGGGGTGGTTAGCCCGTATCCCGCATATCTCGGATGTGATCTCGCGTATCTCAGCCATGCCTCGCGTATCTCGGCCACGCTCCGTGTATCTTAACCACGTTCCGCGTATCTCGGCCACGCCCCGCATATCTTGGCCTTATCCTCTGATAATCGAGTCCCGACTCCCGTCGGGGACTCCAGAGTTATCTCGTTGTGTCACCGCTAGGGGCCCCTCGTCATCGTGACAGGGCCAATCATTCTCAGGGATTCATCATCGGGGCCTACTTAAAGGCTTCTCATCGGGAGCCTCCAGCTCCACTATCGGGACCGACTCTGTCGGGACCTTGCCTTGTCGGGACTCCCTTCGTCGGGACCCTTCTCCTAGGTCATCTTGACCTTCATTTTGGGCCTGGTGGGCCTGTTTGCCGTTTCCTCCCCGTTAAAGGGCCTGACGGCTGTAATCGAACCCATCAGGCCTCAGTGTCGCGTTTCCCACCCTTTGTTTAATAGGGGTGACTATAGATGCTGACATGGTTAGCATATCAAATGTAAGTATATGACATGTATATATGTAATGACGTAATGATGTAGGACTGTGTATACAACAAGGAGTGAGCATTAATCTGTGTATAGCCAAAGTATATGCATACACGTGCACTGACGTGTATCGTACGATGTCAAGATTGTAAACATGAAGATGTGATCATTTATAAGTATATAATGATGGGGATGTAAGTATATGCAAGCCGGGATCATGATAATAGACTCGTGACATGGATATGCAAATGGGTATACGTGTAAGCATGTATATGCACGCGGGGGTGTATAAGCATAGGTATGTGTTAATAACCAACCCATACAAAAGAGTTTGAAAAAATATGGAGGTGATAGTGAATAACCCACATGTATATATAACAAGGGAGAGCATGAAAATTACTCACTTTATCTCCACATTTCAAAATTGTCTTATCCCTTTTCTTGAGGAGTGAGTGACTTAGCACCCAAGCCACTCATCCATCCACACTCCTTCATCCTCAGCAAACCACCACTCACCGGAGGGACCAGCTCGTGGCGGTGGGACCAGCGGCGACGGCGGCGCACGGCAGGTCATCGGCGACGTGAGCTCCGGCGGCGGGAACGGGGCTTCCGACTTCAATTTTTGTGGTGATTCGGATTTTCGGGGTTGATTAAAACTATTTCAAGGTATGTAGGCACCTTTACTTGCTTCAATTTGATCAATCATTGTCTTAACTGAAACTTGACAATTCATGCCCACAAGGTGTTTGATGAACTGCTTAACACAATTCACAATGGAAAAAAATCATGAAAATGGTTTAAGTGTTTTAGCTCTAGTATGTATAGGGTAGGAGATTTACTTCCCATATTGATTGTCATCCTTGATTTCTTGATATGTTGGCATGATATGTATGTATATATTTGGTGGCATAGTGATGTATGTAGCCATAATTGAATTTTGTATGTCCCGAAGTATGTATGAATGTGTCCATATCCTACATGTGTTAGATAGCATAGACATATAGATAACAATGTCATGAATATGTTTTGCATCAATTATCTTAGATGTTCACCTTAGGCAATGCACGTGGATGTGGATGCATGAAAGTGTACGTAGGCGTGCATAGGCATGCACGAGTGAGTATAGACACGCATGGTCATGTATAGACAAATATAATCATGTGAGAACATGTGTAGGTGTGTGCGGACGTACGTAGTCGCGCATAGGCGCGTGTAGGCGCGCACGGGCCTATAGGTGCATATAGGTGCGTATAGGAATGCACAATGGGGCATACACATGCGTAAACCGTATAAATGTTGGGACGAGGTACGTACTGACATATAGTTGCCTCCGTATTGAGGATGTTCACAATGTAGTAGTGGAACACTTATAAGCTTATGAGTACGATGTTGCCCCCGAGTAGGGGACGTTCATTGTATGGTAGTAGTGGTTCTTGTCGCGATGAATATATGTGTGTGCGCTGAATAGATTGTTGTTTTATCCTTATAGGAGTTGTAGGGTGAGGAGCTGGCGCGTCTGTCCTTTTGGATTATTAATATGAGTAAGTCTAATATTCCAACTTCCTTAGTTAGACATTGTTCTACTTCGGATTCAGATCCTGAGTCGGAAGATCCGGAGTCGTCTAGGCCAGAGACCGTGGAGGGTATATACTCTTCCCCCTAGTCGGAGCCTAACTTGGAATCAGAAGATCTTATCCAGACATTTGCTAGTAATGTGATGGACCGAGATGATTATCAAATATATGTCGATCGTTCTAGGCTTCACCCCTTGGTAGAGGCGTTTTTTCCCTTTGATGTCGTTAGGGATGCCGATGTGGGGACACCTAATGTGCCTTCGGCGGAGTTGTCTGCCGTATATAACTCCCAGATTCGAGAGGGTCTGCGCTTTCCTTACTGTCGGGACTTGTGTAGATTGTGTCGCTATTACAGGGTTTCTCCTCTCGATCTTGCACCCTCCGGCCTCCAGTATTGGGTTTTCTTCCGAGTGTTATGCCATTAGCAGTCATGGTATTACTCGACTGTGCTCTTCCATTGCTTCTTCCGGCTCTAGCGTCCGGATGTTTCTGGTTTGTGTTCCATCTCTGTCTGCTGGCCTTTGATGAAGGGGGACGATTTTACTTTCTACCTTGGGACTGGGGGAGGTGAAGTGGGATACTACCCTTCACTTCATTACTGCTGTCGACCGTTCCAAAGGCCATTGAAAGAAACATTATTTATTTACTAATGACACGGGGACAACCTGGCCTATCGTTTGCATTACCAAGCCTGATCCTGTTCCAACTTTTCTCGAGTTTACTTAGTCAGATATTGCAAGGATGAAGGTGATATACCGGGCGCACAAGGAGCGCACCTATATGGCTTTACATCGCGTAACGGAGCGAGACTTGAGCGCGGCTGGGATTTGCACACCTCCTTCGGGAGGTCCTTCGGTATATGGTGAATCTTTATAACTTCATTGTGTTGTGATGTAGGCTGGTTTCATGGGAAAAACTTCGCGCTTGCGGGCGGTTTCTACGGGTGGTGTTGTTCCTCCTGTGCGGAGTGGCCTTACGGACGTTTCCACTGTGCTCCAGGGCATGAAGCCTGGACGCGGGAAGGGAAGCGCGGGTAGTTGTCTTTTTGTAGGATTGTTTTCCTTGTCTACGTATCAAGTTTTTGTTCTCATCTTGCTTCATTCTTTTTGTAGGTCGGTCCCCGCTCGTGACCGAACGGGTTGCAGCAGCTGATACTCCGCCTCGGGCTAAGGCGAAACGTCATGAATCTGACGTGCGGCCCTCGAGCGATCCTAAGCGCTCAAAATTTGGAGGAGGAGAAGCGTCGAAGACTCCCCTTAGCAAGGGGAAGGGATTTGAAAGCCCAACTCGTACTCCCAGTATGTCTGCCCCCGGTCGAGGGACCGGACGTCGGAGGAGGGTACTCCCCGTTCAGGTATGTTGTTTGACTTTATTTAACTGTTATACTTGTCATATTTGCATCGTTTGTTTATCCTTTTCATATGTTCGTAGGTGTTCTACCCCTTGGTGCACTCACCCGTGCTGATTTGGTTTGTCCTGAGAAGGACTCTACTACCGGTGAGGAGTGGGCACCCTTTGCTGTTGGGGGACCCTGTTTTTTTTTTCCAAGGAGGCAAATTAGACTACTCCCAAGGTGGTGTGCGCTTGCTTTAGCGGATTATCCCTCTTGGGGATCAAAGAGCTTGTCCTAGCGAGCCTAAGGACGCGCAGGCATATGCTGAGTGTGCGTTGGCATGTCTTGCGCCAGTGAGTATTTCTCTTTACTCTTTTGTAACTTGTATGTATGTTTGTCAGTGTTGTCATCACTTGTTTATTTGTGAGCTTTGTGTTACTTTTGTAGTTCGCCACTCGGATGGTGAACCTTTCCTCCTTCGTGATTGAACTCGCGGAGGAGAAGAAGTCTCTTCAGGATAAGTACAAGATTGCTTGTCATGAGGAGGAGAGCGCGAAGGAGAGAGCACGCATCTAGGGTTCGAAGGTCACTGATCTGAAGGCGAAGAGTTCTTCCCGTCAGGCTCGAGTGGCTGCGCTCGAGTCTGAACTTGCTACCCTTCAGAAGAAGGTTGTCGAATATGGAGAGGCATATAGCCTTGCCTTGCAGACTATGAGGGGGGACGCTCAGGAGGAGAGAAAAGCTGAAGGAGTTGCCGAGTCTAAGGCCTGCGAGTCTTATCTTGAGGATATCCGGGCAGGAGCCGATGATATGCTGTATGACTCCATTGAGGGTCTTATTGAGCAGGTATATGCCCTTGCCCCCGATCTAAGATTTGATCAGTTGGGTCCGTATTCCACTTTTTCCGTTGGGAATGTGGATGCTTTACGTCTTAGGGACAGGATCGTTCCCCTGCTGCTGTTGTGGATTCCATCACGATGGTTGAGGCGAGTTCCCCTGCTGTTTTTGAGGCTGATACTCGTGAATACAAGTTAGTGTTCGATGATGATGGCGAGCCACATATAGTGGAGGGTACTTCTCACGGTGAGGTTGTCCCGGGGGCATGTGGAGGTGCCGTTGTTACGGGCATCCCTGACGTGGGATCGGGTTGATTGCTAGTTTATCTGAACTTTGTATATAGTTCTGGCTCCCCTTGTTGGGTTGAGGTTTCTTTTTGGGTGTTATTCCTTTGAACCCTTTCTGCTTATGTTTTTGTGTTTGACATTGTCTTATGGATCCTTTCATGAATGGTTTAGTAATGAATGATAATTTGGTAGTAATATTACATACCATTGTTTGCATGATTGTCCATGTTGTGTGGACTATAGAGTAGAGTTAAGACTCGTCATCTTATTAGATGTAACATCCGTAGTTGCAGTTAGGAGACATATGTCTTTGCACTGCGCGCCCCTCTTGGTTATACCAAGGAATGGCGTGTTCGATATTTTTTAAACACATGTGTTGTTGGATTTCCGCATCTCATGGGTAGTAGTGCGCAAGACTTTAGACTGACACTTAGCATTTATGGGTAGTAATGCGTAAGGTCGTTGTCCGGGTACTTGACATTTATGGGTAGTAACGCGCAAGACCTCCTATACCTGCGTGAGAATGATGTCTCGACAAGGCGAGACCTTTGTTTTTACTGTCTCTTAGTCAATTCTAAGGCGACATTGTCACAAAACCTACTTGTTGGTTTGGGGCGTTTTTCCATCCGCTAGTTAGGGACATCCCGCGTAACGTTGCTACAAAGCGTTCTGTTGGCTAGCCCAATTACTTGCCTTGTGATACAAATACGTCTTTACTTTGTTATTAAAAGGGACGAGACATAGGTCGTGTAAAACGCCTTGTAGTTTATACCGTCTTTTGGGCTAGTTCAAAGCGACGTTGTAGCAAGACACGACTTGCCATTTTGAAGTGTTTTATTTTCCGTACTTTGGGTACCCCCGTCATACCGTTGTTGCAAGACGTTCTACTGTCTAGTCCAGTTACTTGTCCTGTGATGCTACTACACCTCTGCCTGGTTATTCTAGGGGGTTGTACAATATCGCGTTGTACGACTTGCAGTTTTTCCCGTCTCTTGGACAATTCCAAGGCGAAGTTTGTGGCAAGACACTACTTGCTTGGTTGAAGTGTTTTAGTTCTGTTATCTGTTCACGGGCAATATAACGTTTTACAAGACTTGACTTGTATGTTTGGTGAGTTTTTCGCTGCGTTGTGCGTGGCAGCGATTGTAGAAGGCATTTTGCACCATGTGCTTGCATAGAGAGGTGGTACGTAATAATGAACGCTACTTGTGGGTAGTAGTAGGTTCTCATGGGGTTGGCCTCGTAAAGAGGATGTCGCTCCATGTTTTATGGGGTGGATCACGCCTAAGTGTTTAATAATCTATACTGGGTGTCGTTTTCCTCAGTAAGATGTCATTTGGCTGCCCTCGTAAAGAGGATGTCGCCCCATGTAAATGTGTGGGGTTGCCCTCGTATAGAATATGTCGCGCCACATAGAGGATGGTTGCCTCTTGGTTGAGAAATCCAAGGTATGATTGTTGTATTCACGAGGTTGCCGCCGAGTGGGGATGTCGAGCCATGCTATTTGTAAGTAATCCTTAGAAAATTTTTCCGGATGTACTTGTATAGCGTAGATATGATAGATGTTGTTCGAGAGAGCGTATTGAGTATTCGTTGTTGATGTCGAATATTGACATGCTTGTGGCATATAAATACCATTTGTTGTGTTTAGTGTAATAGCTTGTGTTGTTGGTTTATGTTTAATGCATATAGTCCACTACTTGGTGTTATTCTAGAGTAGGGAGTTAATGTACATACAAAAATACATTAGATTCATTAGATATGCGGTTCTTACATAATTGCGAATATATGGAGGTATTACATCTCCTTCAAGTATTTCATAAAATAAAAAGCATTAAAGAGCTTGGTACGAAGACTCTTTAGTTAAGTAAGTGGTGCGTTCCTGCATGGAATTTCTTTAGGTGTCCGCCACTGTATGTGTTTGTGGATATGTTGCCATCCGCATCCTCCAAACGATATGTGTTTGTGTATGGTACCGATGCAATCTTGTAGGGACCCTCCCATTTAGGCGATAACTTGTTGATTGTGTCAAGTTGTGTGAATTCGTTCTTTCTCCACACCATTTCACCTACATGGAATTGTCTTCCTTTAACCTTTTGGTTGTAGTATCGCGAGGTGATTAAACGCATCCTTGCTTGAATTTCCTCTGATCTCCAACGCTTTTCATCTGCCAAGGCCAGATCTAGAAGTCTTTCATATTCATTTACTTGGACGTCATAATAAGTTGTCCGGTAAGATGAGACGACTTTCTCTACCGGAGCGACTGCTTCTGTTCCGTACACCAGGCTGAATGGTGTTTCTACTGTTATTTGTTTAGGCGTTGTCCGTACCGCCCATAGGACACTACAAAGTTCTTCGGCCCATCCACCTTTTAGTGCGTGTATTCTTTTCTTTAGACCATCCAAGACGATCTTATTTGCTGACTCCACATGTCCATTGGTTTGTGGATGGTGCACTGACGCGAAGCCTTGTTCTATGTTCAAGGTTTCACACTAAGTTTTTAGCCTACCACTTTTGATCTGAGGGCCGTTGTCACTTATAAATACTCTTGGGACACCATATCGAGCAACAATATGATTTTGAATAAAGTCGATGATTTGAGCGTCCGTTGCTCTTGCCAATGCCTTAGCTTCTATCCACTTGGAGAAATAGTTGATAGCAACCACGATATAATTGGTTTGCCCTTTAGATTTTTGGAGAGGACCTACCAAGTCGATACCCCATTGCGCAAAGGGCCACTCACTTGCTATTGGGCTTAGCTCCGTGACTGGAGTTGTGATGCTTCTTGAGTATTGTTGGCAGGAGTCGCACTCTGTTACCATGTTTGTTGCTTCTAATTTCATGGAAGGCCAATAGTAACCCAGATGTAGAGCTTTGCGATTTAAAGACCTTGCTCCTTCATGGAAGGCTGCCTCTCCCTCATGTAGCTCTTTTAATACCTTTAGCGTTTCTAGCTGTGTTATACACTTTAAATATGGGGTTAAATAACCTTTTTTTTTTTTTTGTAGAGTTGGCCTTCAATGATCGCATAATTCACAGCGACCCTTTGTATTTTGTTTGCCTGTGTTTTGTACTCAGGTAGCGCGCTTGTTGTAAGGTATACGTGGATTGGTGTCATCCATGTTTGCGCTGCGTCGATGGTTAATACCTCAAATTTTTCAATGACCGACAGAATTCTGTGTTCGACGAAGCGTGTCTCTTTGCCCTGTTTGTTACATTGTACGAACTTTCTTAGTGCGTCAACCTCTTGGGATTTTTTTCCTCGAGACTAACGTTATGTCGAAGATTTCGAAACTGTCAACCAGTTCCTTTGCTTGTTTTAGGTATTTCTGCATGTTCTCGGACTTTGCCATGTATTCTCCTTTTACTTGATTGACGACAAGTTCCGAGTCGCACTTTAGCCTTAGGTGTTTGACTCCTACACCTTTGGCAATTCTTAGGCCGGTTATCAAGGCTTCGTATTCTGCCTCGATGTTCGTTACCCTGAATACCAAAGTTAGAGCGTACTTCAGAGGCTCCGACCCATCTGGTGGTATTAGAAGGAGTCATTCCCGCTCGTCCTACATTTGATGATCCGTCTGTGTACATCTCCTGTAAACACCTAATTTTGGTACGCGGGACACGTATATAACACGTTCAAAGATGTTATGTGTAACACGTTTAAAAAAGGAAGCATTTAAATATGGAAGGTCACGGGGTTGCTAGAAATAGGCTTAGTTTAAATTAGGACAGTAGATATGCATTAAATACTATGTAATATTCAGAAAATATATATTATATATCTATGGCATTATTCATAAATATATATATATATATATATATATATATATATATATATATATATAATTTTCGAAATTTTAGGTGTATATTGAGGCAAATATTGCTTTCCTAATTTTTAGGGCCTGGACTAGCTATAAAAGGACCCCTTGTCAATGTAAAAACACACAGAACAACAATAATAATATTACATCAGATTTTGGAACCCGTGCAGATTTGTCTTCTAGTGAATTTTGTTTTTTGTTTTTTATTTTTTATTTTTATTTATTTATTTATTTATATATATTTAATTATTTACTGATTATATATTGTTATTATTATTGTGGGTATTATTGTACCATGTTAATTAGATGGTTAGATGTAAATTAATTAGATAGCATATTGTTTATGTACATATGTGTATGACATGTAATTATTAAATTGTATCATGATTTTGAGCATGTTTAATTTCGTCTAGATTTTAACTAAATTAGGGGTTTTAGATGTTTAATAGATTTGTCATTGATAATAATTTCGCATAAAATTAGTTTAGGTTTTTTATTTGATTAATTCGACGTAGTACATGTTTAAATTTTAAAAGTGGCAATTAAGTGAATTGAGTACCGAAAGGGCGTAGTTAAAAATTATATTTTTAATTCGTAATAGAACCCTCGAACTCGAATATCTGATCGTAGATCGATTTTAGACCTGGGTATTTAATTCATTATCTATCTAGGTGATTTAGGATTCTAGTTAGCCTAATGATTAACTAGTGGCGACTCTTTCCAAATTCAATCACGTTTTCAAAACATATATCGCCGTAGGTCAGATTTTAGGTCCGACAATTTGGTGACTCTGCTGGGGAAATTAGAGGGTTCGGGCTCATTATATTCGCTTATTTGCCATGTTTTTTTAATTTAATTTAATTATTTTTTTCTTGGTTAATCTAACTTTGTTTTTTTTACAGGTACAAAGTGTTGAATTTAAACTAACTTTTTTTTGTAGCATTTTTTGAATTCGCACACACCACTTTAGTGTAATATCCAAAACGCCTAAAACCCAGGGCGACTAGGAACCCCGGAGGTTTAGTACGGTACGACCGGAGCGGCTGGGCCGCCGGTACGGCTCGGAAAAACTCTACTCGCTTGTGAAGGTCTTATGATCCCTATGATGGGGTGAGGAAACCACCTTGTCGGGAACCTATCAGTGGAACCTACCTTGTAGAACAAAGCCACACATTTTTTTACCCCCTAACATGTTGTGTTTTATCCGTGTTTTTTTTTTTTGGTAAAAAAGAGTTGTCAGGAAAACTGTAAGTTTTTTTAAACTGTGTAACTTATATTCTCATGCATTCATCTAACTGCATTTTAAAAAAAAAAAAAAACTTTTTTCAGCTAAGTAGTTAGTCATTTAGAAATTTTATTTCCGAACATGCATTTTGTATGCATTGTTTTTTTTAAAAAAAACCTCTTACCTGAATTATTTTTTTTTATTTCAAACTTGTGTTTCATACGCATTTTTTTTTCTTAAAAAAACTTTTCAGGTAAGTTGTGATTTTGGTTAGCGCGTCGCGCGTGTAAAAAAAACTTTTTTTGGAAATTTTAATTCCCCTTTAGCTATTAGAGCTTCTAATTTCGAACGTGCATTCCATATGCATCATTTCAAAAATATTTTACCTAAATTGTTTTATTTTAAATAATGCATCCAGTATGCATTAATTTAAAAAAAAAATTTAGATAAATTGTAAGCTCTCATAGTTTTAGGGCTCTTTGTTAAAAAAAACCTTTTACCTGATTTTTTTAAAAGATGTGCATCTCATATGTATTATTTTCGAAAAAACCTTTCAGGTAAATTGTAATTTCTCTTAGTTGTAGAACTTTCATTTTTAAGTTTGCATCTTATATTTATTTTTTTGTGCATCTCATATGCATTTTTTTCAAAAAAACTTTTCACTTGATTATTTTTTTTTATTTTGAGCAACTAGGATGCATTGATTTTTTTCCTCATAAAAAAAAAAAAACAAAAATTCAAGTAACTTGTAAATTTTCCTAACTGTACAACTTTCATCTCATGTACATATAATAGGCATTTTTTTTAGGAAAAAAGTTTTTAGATAGATTGTAAATCTTCTCTTAGTTGTTGAGCTTCTAATTCCAAACATGCATTGCATTTGCATTTGTTTTTAAAAAAACTTTACCTGGATTTTTCATTTTGTACATACATTTCATATGTGTCATTCAGGTAAACCGGTTGTAAGTTGTAAGTTTCTTATCAGTAAAACTTTAACTTTTCGAGCATGCATGAGCATTTTAAAAAAATCAAAGTGTCATTCGTTTTTATCCAAGGTGTGTTGCACTTTTGCGGCAAAATTGTCATTTCAACCTTTGCAAAGAGATTTGATTCTATTTTTTTGAGAAAATAGTTTAATTGTACAGTTGAGTGCGACATTTCAAGTTTAAACAAATGATGAGAAAATCTTATTGAAAAAAGCTCTGTTTTGAGCATTTGTCCTGCGTTCGAGCCAGATAGTGCACTCAGCAAACTCGTTAAACTCCAAGCTAGTGCAAAAAAGCTTAGATCATAAATTTTGATTCGTTCTGAAATGTAATCAAAATTATGAAATGAATGACTTTAGAAGTTTTCCGAAAAATCATGCATGACTCGTTTGATTCTCTATGCTAACTTTCGTGTCTGGTCTTTTCAGGTACCCTTGGACAGGTATCCTGCACATACGAGCTGTGTCGGCCAAATGGGGCAACAAAAAAGAACGTGCAGCCATCCAGTTGCACGAAGCACAAATTGCGCATTCGGGATATCCAACACTCTGGTATGATGACTTGTACTTGGTTTTTCCTTGATATTTGAGTGTCCCTACTCTTTTTGCAGATCAGACGACCACTTTGACGAGGTCGCGACCACGTGAAATGTGACTGCTCCAAAGAACTTACATGTCAAAATTCCACCCACCATATGTGGAATTCATGCGCGTCCCCGAACCAAGACGTACATCTGTTTTACGGCGAGGTCTAAACCAGTCGGCGGTAACCAAGGGGCATCTCCTGTTGAGATCGGTCATGTCCGGAGATGTAAAATATTAAGAAATCATCAAGGGTCTCGAGAAGATTCAATGTGTCGATCAATGAGCATTGAGATGTCAAGAAAAGAAAACATTATTGTTGGTGCCTTCCGTCAGAGGTCCAGGGGAATGTACTTTCCATCAGGTGTACATATACAAGTTAAGGAGCAGGAAAATCAGGACATGCAGCAGGTCCAGTCGCATAGCGAGCACATTTCTCCACTAGAAAAAAATCCAACACCCAGGTAAGAAAAGTTGTGATCATTTTTATCCCCGAAATTTTAGTTTTTCCTTAATCATTGTGCAGCTCGGATAATCATCCAAATAAAAGAATCTAAAGAGCACATCTCGTGCACGGCCCTTACTCGCCAACCATTCTTGTGTCAGTTGCCGAATTTATCTCGCGCAATATATGTGCCCCAATGCGGACTACTCCACGTCATCCACGTGTGTTCATTGGCCAGGTCATTCATCCTGCATGCGACGAGCCTAACCCGATAGGTGCTAGCCATGGGACATCCCCAGACGAGATTGAGCAATAACCGGGGCACTTGAGAAGCCGAGATTAGAAATCACTGTCTACGTCATCCATTGGTTATAAGGTCCATCCAGGGTGTCGACACGATCAACATATTTTGACTCAATCACCTGAGTCCTTCTCAAGAAGATGTTTTGAACTAAAATTTTTCAGATTTGAGGAACGTGGAATTTGTCGTGGTTGATTCCGCGGGGACCTACAACGCGATTATCGGGAGAACCACCATTAATCCCCTGATGGCGGTTGCCTCGACAGTGCACCAGAAGATGAAGTTCCCGACCGACCTTGGAGTCGGAGAGGTTAAAGGCGACCAGGTAGCTTCTCGAAAATGCTATGTTAACGCCACCCGAAGGAGGAGACGAGAGGCCATGACTGTCCTTCAGACAGACACGGATCCTAGAGAAGAGTTTGGGCGTCCCGCCCCCGTAGAAGATCTGAAAGAGGTAGAGATCGACGGACCCCAAAGGAAGGTGAAAATCGGGTCTGCCCTGACTGAAGAGACAGCCCAGAACTTAATTAAATTATTGAAGGAGTTTAAGGAGCTGTTTGCCTGGTCCCCAAGCGATATGCCAGGAATCAGCCCCGATGTGATCGTACACGAGCTGAAGATAGACCCGGCGATCAAGCCTATCACGCAGAAAAGGCGTCTGATGGGCACGGACAAGAAGATCGCGATCCAGCAGGAGGTGGGCAGGTTGCTCGATGCTGGGTTCATTAAGGAGCTCCGATTCCAGACTTGGGTTGCTAATCCAGTGCTGGTGAAGAAAACTAACGGAAAATGGCGAATGTGTGTGGACTTCCGCGACTTGAACAAGACTTGCCCAAAGGACTGCTACCCAATCCCGAGAATCGACCAATTGGTGGATGCCACGTCGGGACACGAACTGTTAAGTTTCATGGATGCGTATTCAGGGTACAACCAGATCAAGATGGCCAAGGAAGACGCTCCCCATACAGCGTTCTACGCAGACAGTGACATCTATCACTACGATGTCATGCCCTTCGGGTTAATCAACGCAGGAGCAACCTACCAACGGATGGTGAACAAACTGTTTGGAGATATGCTGGGAGAAAACATGGAAGCTTACGTGGACGATATGCTGGTGAAGTCCCGACAAGCCGAGGATCATGTGCACAATCTAACCATGGCATTCGAGCGGATGAGGCTCCATCAAGTTCGCTTGAACCCGACGAAATGCGCCTTCGGAGTCCACTCCGGGAAATTTTGGGGCTTTATGGTGAGCCAAAGAGGAATTGAAGTGAATCCTGAGAAGTTGAGGGAAATCGAGGAGATGCAATCTCGGATAAACCATCGGGAGGTACAAGTGCTGAATGACCGACTAGCTGCAATGAATCGTTTCCTGTCCAAAGCCAGCGACCGATCAATGCCGTTTTTTGAAGTCCTGAGGGCCAACAAGAAATTTGAATGGACCGCCAAGTGTGAAGAGGCGTTCGAAGCACTCAAGCAGCACCTCCGCACCCTCCCGCCGTTGGCGAAACCGGTTCCAGGCGAGCCGCTCTACCTTTATTTGGCTGTTTCTGAATTTGCTATTAGCTCTGTGTTAGTAAAGATTATCGAGGGTAATCAAGTCCCCGTCTATTATGTAAGCAAGGCGTTTGCCAAGTCTGAATTAAACTATCCCGCCGTTGAGAAGTACCTCTTCGCGTTGATTATTACTGCTTGGAAGCTAAGGCCTTATTTCCACACACACGAGATTACTGTGCTGACGAACCAGCCTTTGAAGCATTTTTTGAACCAACTGGATGCGTCGGGAAGATTAGTGAAGTGGGCAGTAGAGCTTAGTGAGTTTCGAATACACTTTGCTCCAAGAACGGCCATCAAGGGCCAGGCATTGGCGGATTTTATAGCAGAATCTACAGCCCCCGATCTGGAAGAAGCGGGCCCTGTAGAGGGGGCAACCATGGAGGTCCCGATAGAAGAACAACCAGAGAGGGCAGAGCAATCAGAACAGCCAAACAAGGAAAATACCTGGGAGATGTACACGGATGGCTCCGCAAGTTCGGACGGATCAGGAGTGAGCTTGCTGTTGATACCACCGGGTGAAGGTGAACCGCTCCGATATGCCTTGTCTTTAACATTCAAGGCAACAAACAACGAAGCGGAGTATGAAGCTCTTATCACGGGCCTAAAAATTGCTAAAGGCACTGGAATCGATCGCTTGAGAATGAAGTGCGACGCAGCTTTAATCGTGAACCAGGTTCAAGGGCGATACGAAGCAAGGAGTCCAATAATGAAGAAGTATCTGCGAGAGGTATAAGCCCTGAAAGAGAGCTTCAAAAGCTTCGATATCGAGGCAATTCCTTGGGAGGAAAACGTAGAGGCAGATGCCTTGAGCAAATTTGCCCTAGGGGCACCCTTGGAAGAAAATCGGAAGGTGAACTTCTTGGAGAAGGTGATCTTATCGACCATCGACCCGACGCAGGTGTGCACCATTGAGGCAAAATCAGAGGAGGAGCCCACTTGGATGACCCCGATAGTCGCGTATCTGACTACGGGGGCAGTCCCCGATGATAAGGTAGCAGCAGACAGGATATATCGGATCACGTCTAATTATGTGATGCTGGACAATCAGCTATACAAGAAGGGCTGGTTCTCCACTCCGTACTTAAAGTGTGTGGCAGAACCCAAGACCAATCGAATCCTGAAGGAATTGCATGAAGGGGTCGCGGCTTGTCACGAAGGGGCCCGATCCATTATGAGGAAGGTGTTGAACTTAGGCTACTATTGGCCCAAGATGAACAAAGAAGCAACGACGTTGGTCCGATCCTGCGACGCGTGCCAGAGGTACGCCCCGAGTATCGTGGCTCCGGCCGCTAATCTGACATCCATCAAGAGCGCGTGGCCCTTCGCGCAGTGGGGCATCGACTTGGTGGGACCTCTTCCACAAGCACAAGGACAATGTAAGTATTTACTTGTAGCTATTGATTATTTTTCAAAATGGATAGAGGCAAAGGCGTTGGCCAGAACAACAGGGAACCAGATCGTCAAGTTCCTCCAGACCCATATTGTGTCCAGATATGGGATTCCTAAGATGGTGATCAGCGACAATGGTCCACCGTTTAACGGCTCTCAGGTGAGGGAGTATCTGGAGGAGTTGAACATCGAGCATCGGACTGCTTCTGTACGTCATGCTCAGACTAACGGCCAGGTAGAATCAGCCAACAAAATTGTGATGGATGGCCTAAAGAAGAGGGTCTATGCCTTGAAGGGCAAGTGGCTGAACGAACTGGAAAATGTGCTTTGGGCTGTCAGAACGACACCCAAACGATCAACAGGGGAGACTCTGTTTGGCCTCGTTTATGGCACGGAAGCTGTCGCCCCCGTAGAGGTAGCTGTGGCGTCCCATCGGATGAGATATTACGAGCCCCTGACAAATGATGAAGTGAGACGTCTGGACATGGACTTACTCGAAGAGAAGAGGAGGGAAGTCGATGAAGTCCACGCTCGAATGCGATTGGCGACGGCCAGGTACTACAATCGGCGAGTGAAGTCCCGACAGTTCTTCGTCGGGGAGCTGGTTTGGCGTCGCAACGAATTCACCCTTTTGGATCGAATCAATAAGATGTCACCAAAATGGGAAGGACCTTATAAGGTCGTGGGGATGCCCGCTCCAAATGCGTACAAGTTGGAAGACCTCGATGGCAGAACGTTGAAGCATTCTTTTAGTGGCGAACACTTGAAGAAACACCATGCTTGAAGAAAGTCGCCTTAAGTGGTGCCCGATAAAGTCGCCTTAAGTGGTGCCCGATAAAGTCGCCTTAAGTGGTGCCCGATGTAAAAATCGCCTTATGTGGTGTATGCTGTTTATCGTTTAATTCGATGTAATCCAATTTTATGCCATCAATAAAGAGGTTGCTTCCAATAAGAGTTGTCCTTAGATTTATGCTAAGTGTCAAAGTCGCCTTGAGTGGTGCACGAGAAAAGTCGCCTTAAGTGGTGCACGAGAAAAGTCGCCTTAAGTGGTGCACGAGAAAAGTCGCCTTAAGTGGTGCACAATGCTTAGATTTATTCTAAGTATCCAAAAGTCGTCTTAAGTGATGCGCGGGACTAAGTCGCCTTGAGTGGTGCACAATGCTTAGATTTATTCTAAGTATCCAAAAGTCGTCTTAAGTGATGCGCGGGACTAAGTCGCCTTGAGTAGTGCACAATGCTTAGATTTATTCTAAGTATCAAAAAGTCGTCTTAAGTGATGCGCGAGACTAAGTAGCCTTGAGTGGTGCACAATCCTTAGATTTATGCTAAGTGTCAAAGTCGCCTTGAGTGGTGCACGAGAAAAGTCGCCTTGAGTGGTGCACGATCCTTAGATTTATTCTAAGTATCAAAAAGTCGCCTTGAGTGGTGCACGATATTAAGTCGCCTTAAGTGGTGCACAATCCTTAGATTTATTCTAAGTATCAAAAAGTCGTCTTAAGTGATGCACGATACTAAGTCGCCTTAAGTGATGCACGATCCTTAGATTTATTCTAAGTATCAAAAAGTCGCCTTGAGTGGTGCACGAGAAAAGTCGCCTTGAGTGGTGCACGATCCTTAGATTTATTCTAAGTATCAAAAAGTCGCCTTGATTGGTGCACGATATTAAAGACGCCTTAAGTGGCGCAAATTGAAAAGTCGCCTTAAGTGGTGCACGATGTAAAGTCGCCTTGAGTGGTGCACGATATTAAGTCGCCTTAAGTGGTGCACAATCCTTAGATTTATTCTAAGTATCAAAAAGTCGTCTTAAGTGATGCACGATACTAAGTCGCCTTAAGTGGCGCAAGTTGAAAAGTCGCCTTAAGTGGTGCACGATGTAAGTCGCCTTCAGTGGTGCACGATATTAAGTCGCCTTAAGTGGCGTAAGTCGAAAAGTCGCCTTAAGTGATGCACGGAAAAAGTCGTCTTAAGTGATGCATGATTCTTAAATTTACTCTAAGTGTTGTTAAAAGTCGTCTTGAGTGATGCACGAGATTAAACCGCCTTAGGTGGTACATGATGATAAGTCGCCTTAAGTGGTGCAAGTTAGTAAATCGTCTTAAGTGATGAACGAGAATATCTTAAGTGTCGAGGTTTCGACTTAAGAAAGTATAGTAAAGCCAATGGGAGAAGTACAATGAAAGAATCAGAACTAAGAAAGTCTGACATTAATTGGGCTCGAAGGCCTGATGATTACAAAAGGAGGAGAATACAAAGATTCTAGCGATAAGCAGTTAGGCCTAATCCTTGTTAGCGGCAGGGTCCGCAAGGTCTGTGGCAGAAGGCTACACAAGGTCAGCCATTGGAGGATTGGCTATCGGGGTCATGGGATCGAGGAGTTTCCGATGAAGAAGTAGCTCCTCTTCACTCTGAACTTGTGGTATGCATTTCCGGCCTTGAGCATCGGCTTCTCTGGTGGAAATGATACATTCTTCCCGGAGAGATGCATCATAAGCAGTGCTGAAAATTTCGTTCAGAACATAGTCGAAATTGAAAGGCTTCCTTCCCTCGAAACCAGATCCACTGTCTGAAATCAGCCATTGAAAGGGACGTTAGGTTTTTCCAGGAAATTACAATCAAACTAAGCAAAGATGAAGGCAAACAATAAAGAAGAAACCCTTACCTGACATGATAATTGAAGGCTGGAAGACTGAACCTGACATTGCCGGAAAGATGGCCGAAGAAACACTAAGGTCTCAAGAGTTGCAGAAAACTTTCGAAAATTTGTAGATGATAAAAGGAAACTGTACCCTGGGTGAGAATTTTATATAGGTGAAGAAGACAGTCGAAAGGGCGCTTTAATCTGAACCGTCGAAGTTGAAGCGTTCTAATCCGGACCGTTGAGATGAAACGTGCGAAATGGCAGCAGGTGCAATGATGAAATATCCTGAAAAGTACCTTTCAGAAAAAGCAGATACAGAGAATCAGGCACGGGTACTGATGACGTCACTTCACTATCTGCTGCATTTAATGAACTGAGGAGCCGAGGAGACCCCTTGGATTTGGCAGTTATCCACAAAGCACTGAGGAAACGTGAAGGAGAAGACTGGTAATTGAGTGACCGAGCCAA
Organism: Clarkia xantiana subsp. parviflora; assembly: GCA_036873135.1. Classification (NCBI taxonomy): domain Eukaryota; kingdom Viridiplantae; phylum Streptophyta; class Magnoliopsida; order Myrtales; family Onagraceae; genus Clarkia; species Clarkia xantiana. Next base: position 35,917,459 of record JAPTYO010000010.1, on the reverse strand, counting down.
GGGAAAGATCCCCGATCCTAATATCGGGAGGTCAGGAGGTAGAGAGTTGGAAGACACGACGAACTAAAAGTCCCTCATGTCTTGGGGGAAAATGTTGGGTTCGACTACAGCTGTCAGGCCCTTTAACGGTGAGGAAACGGCAGACAGGCCCACCAGGCCCAAAATGAAGGTCAAGATGACCTAGGAGAAGGGTCCCGACGAAGGGAGTCCCGACGATGAAAGGTCCCGACAGAGTCGGTCCCGACAGTTGAGCTGGAAGCTCCCGATGAGAAGCCTTTAAGTAGGCCCCGATTATAAATCCCTGAGAATGATAGGCCCAGTCACGATGACGAGGGGCCCCGAGCGGTGACACAACGAGACAACTCTGGAGTCCCCGACAGGAGTCGGGACTCGTTATCAGAGGATAAGGCCAAGATACGCGGGGCGTGGCCGAGATACACGAGATCATGGCCTAGATAGGCGGGATCACATCCGAGATATGCGGGATACGGGCTAACCACCCCTAACGGTTCACCAGGTACCTGAGGCATCTCTTCGCCTATAAAAGGGCAAGAGGTCACCTCAGAACACTTATGTTGAATTGAATATACTTTGAGATTACTGCTTGCCAGTCATACGAGATACTCATTTAAGCATCGGAGAGTGATTCTGGGTCACCGCCCGGTCTATCCCCTCTTGCAGGATTGCGTGGAGCAAAGGAGCTAGGATTGCCGTCAAAGTCCGTACCGAAGTTCCACCGTGATCCAACAGCGCCGTCTACGTGATTCGAACAAAAAGCTACCATACCGCAAAGACAATGCACGAGACCGATGACACCAACTTGGAGTATGTTGACATAAAGGATGTCGCCTTTGAAGATGTCATTGATTTCTCATCAAAAGACAGGGAGCACGTTGCATACCACAACGCCTTGCCCATAACCTCGCAGAAGCCGATAAGAAGACAACTTGGATCCTTCCACATCCCTGTTGCCACATCCAATGATTTCTTCACTCCAAAAAGAAATGCATTCTCCGCACAATGCGACCAAGGAGCCTTCCAATACAAAGGTGTCAACCCGTCACCTCCTTTGCCTTCAATCAACGAACAAGTTGAGACGATAGGGACAAAGTCTCGAGTCACAAGTCATCAAAACACACTGCACCAAAGAATAGAGGAGCAATGCACGGAAGGTACCTTCCAGTACCAACAGTTAAGGCACGAAGCTGCACACTCATGCAACCTGTACGTGATAGCACAACACCAAAAAGAGGCATGGAAACAACCCCCAAAACAGAATCAAGCAAAACCGCCCTCAAGCGGTCAACAAGGAAGAAATTGGCAGCCTCAGCCAAAAAGACCTCTTCAAGGAGATTTCCAGAAGCCAAAAGGAGTAAACCTCACTGACTGCATTCCTTTGAAAGCCCCGCCGTCCGAAATATTGAGAGAGATGAAGGATGCAATAATGTGGAAAGCGCCGAGCAATTTCAGAAAAGGCCCGTTGGGGGAAAGACAAAGACAAGTGGTGTGAAAACCACGAGGTCTTCGGCCACAAGACAGACATCTGTGTCAACCTACGTTTCCGCATTTACAGCTTCGTCCTCAAAGGAAAATTAAAGCAATTCACCGATCAAGGCGACATCCCTTCAAAGAAGACTCAAGCAGAGTCATCCAAAATACACAAAGAAGGACCTTTCACAAGGACAAGCCAAGACGATGTTGACATCTGTCACAAGGAGGGACGGAAAAAACCTGTTATTGACGACGACATCCCAATCACGGGATTGACAACAACAACCTTGAAGGCAATAATTGGAAAGGAGATACACGTTTCCTGGGAAAAGAGACAACCGCAACAAAAGAGGCCATTCCAGTCAGATGACCAAAGGATCAAAGAATCCAAACTCGCCAAATGTGTTCCTTTGAACACACCGTTATCTGTCATCTTGAAAGAAATGAAAGAAACCAAGCTGTGGAAAAAGCCCTCAAAATTCCACAGGGGACCATTGGGAAAAGATGAAAGCAAATGGTGTGAAAATCATGAACTATACGGCCACGAAACCGAAAGCTGTGTTGGACTGAGATTTCACATAAACAGCTTGATCTTAGAAGGAAAAATGAAGAAGTATATTGACCATGGCAATAAGCATCAAAGGAAGCCTCATGTGAAGTCTTCAGAAAAAGGCAAGGGAAAAGAAAAGGCGGATGATAATTCACTTATCGCCTAACGCCAGAATAACAACGTCACTTATGGAACCAATTGTGACGACTTGTACAATCTTTGGAGTATGAAGGCAGAAGAAGCAAATCTCAAACTCCCAGAAAACAGACTTCACCGCCCACTTGAGCCAACGACTGCCTTCCTTGGCAAAGATGTTAAAGAACAACACAAGCAAAGTAAAACTTGGGGGCATGACATCAACTTTTGTCCATCCCCAAGGGTGGAGATTGAAGAGCTCAACACGCTAGATGCATTGAGAAACTTTGTGGCACGTGGCAGAGTCAACTAGCCAACAAATCACCTATGAGGACGTCAAACACATCAGCAATCCCTTTATCTTCCTTATCTCCTTTTTCACATATCTATTTTAAATATTTTTAAGATTAAGTACAACTCATGCTTATTAGCCTCAGTACTTGTCAAAAGAAGTGATCAGTAGACGCTTTCTTGTAATCCGTTGTGCGAACTATAAATATCTAATAAAGGTTAAATCTACTTTTGTAGGTACATTATTATGACGCATATTATCTTGGAATAACGCCAAGTAACAACTACGCACATATTACTCGCGTCAACAACGCAAAGTTTCAAGCATTTTATACGCGCAAGATTAAAAATCATGCCGCAATAATAAACAAGGCGGGGGCATTACACAAGGACAGATCATGTACTATTAGAAGATAAAACAATATAAACAATCAGGAAACAGCGATACAACTGCCAAGTGACTTGGGGGGCACCAAGCTGACAGGTACTTGGCAATTATACCTAACATATATACATGCCTATCATGATCTACACCTATCGTATCCGCACTCAGGGAAGTTTCCTACACAAACAAGGAATCCTTGTATCAGATTCCTTTACTTTAATTATTATATGCATAACTAAAAAGAAAATTTCATGACTTCATACTTTTGCAAACTTATAAAAATTGCGATTATCTGACAAAAGTAACTCTGCTCGTAGGTACATGCTACACTACGATTACTACACAGGAATCACACCAAGTAGTAACCTATGCACAAAAATCTACTTCAACAATACAAACTAAGCATTGTGTCCAATGAGGGATTTATGGTGTACAACACCAACATATATATTATCTACACCAACAGGGAGTTTATTTCTCCATTCATAACATAGGCGTCTATCTCAAGAAGATGCCGGCAACACAAAGCCATCAAGCTATGTGCACAATCAACTTATATGCCGTAATGACAACCTGCGGATTATCTATCAAAATGATGACTACTCAAAAGGCGTCAACTGCAAGCAATATCTTTGATTAACACCAAGGCCTACTATCAAAAATTGCATGTTGAGGTATCCTCTTTTTTAAAGACAAACCCCATGTTTACTTCTAAAAAATGACATGCTGTGACATCTCTGGATAGAGGCAAATCCTCATGTTCATAGCCATTCCCTGGATTCAGAACAGGATGGGCAAATACAATACGGGACTGATCACCACATAAGTGGCGGAAGTTCTCTGGTTAGACAACGACCCCACACTATAACAAGTGTGAATTCCTATTTAAAGGGTTCACTCTTTATGGCGAATGTCCTCTTGATAGACGACAATCCCATATTATAAATTCCTGTTTAAAGGGTTCACTCTATACGACAAAAGTCCTCTGGTTAGATGACAATTCCGTACTACAGATTTTCAAACCGTGTTGCATGGTTCCTGGACGCAGAAAGCATGCATCACAATTCATATTTTCAAAAAGTGTTACATGGTCCCTGGACGCAGGAATCATGTATCACAAATATTTTTTCAAATATTTTACCAAATATTTTGTCAAATATTTTAACAAATACTTTATGTATCAAACACCTTTCCAAATATTTTACCAACACGGTTTTTTGGGTTTATCACATTCAATGCCATAATATTTTTTCAAATATTTTATCAACAAACTTTTTAGGGTTCACAAAATACTTCTTCAAAAAGTAAAATGTTTTTACGTATGCTTCCCCAACGCGGGTAGATACACGCTGGCAGGTGCGCACCCTGTTTAAAACTCATAAAATTTACAAGTCGAGTCTTGTACAACGTCGCCTTAGAGTGGAACTAAGAGACGGTATAAACTAGTATCTTGCTTAGCCAAGATAACACCTTTCAAATACACTACTTGTTAAGAAATATTGCTATACGCAAAATACTTGGCAGGTTGCAACATATATAGCGACAAGCTATTCAGGAAAGAAGGGCAACATGCGTAATGCATCATACAAGCAATCAGGGGAGCATCTCAAATCATCAATCAAGAAGTGGCTAATGGTCACGCCTGCGTAGACTACATCTATGATCTATGATTACTAGTCATCCACATCAGACAAAACCTACAATGCGCAAGTCGCAACATCCTATGCTTTATCCATCTTGCCATGCCTTGGAATCTAACCAAGAGGGGCGATCATAACACTCAACAATGAGCGACATACAGTCGCAACTACAGACATCATGTTCATCTTAGGATATCTACCCTATATTCCAAGTCCAAAGCATATGGATGGCATAGATAACTCAAGGTATGAAATATTACTAACAAGTTATCACATGATTATTATTAAAAACAGGTCCAGGTGACGAAATATCATGCAAGCAAAGGCATGAACAAAGAATTATCAACATCAACCCATTCACAAAGGGTTCAACATGCTGGAAGCAGACAGCCCGACAGCAACCAAGAGTTAACATCATCTCTAAGGACTTATGGCAAAGAGTTCATAATGTCAACATCAAATGCAATGTCGTTATCCACACAAAAGACACGACAAGAATGATTGTTTCAACATTCAGCACAACATAGTTCTTCAACATAAGGACGACAATCAGCAATCAACAAATACTTACCTCAGTAGGAGTAACACTCCTCCTTGGGCCGGTCCCTCGACCGGGGGGCAGAAGACACCACTGCACAACCCTCAACTCTATTTCCTTTATCACAAGAAGGAATTAGCACGGTCATGCTCGGCATAAAGAACTAAGAATCGCTCGAGGAACGCGGCCCGGCGTCGGATCTTTCGAAGATTATGCTAAAAACAGAAGCTGCAGCCAGTGATAACTTGGAAAATTAACAAGTTTAAAGAAGATACAATGAGACGTCTTACTCACAAGCCTTTTACCACGACCGTGCCCGAAGACTCCAGAGTAGCGGGGGCACTTGTATGGACATTCCTCCCAACAAATGGATTTCCGGACACATCAGCTATCTGCAAAGACAAGCTTTCTCTCATCAAGATGGAGATAATGGACTTACTCATGGTAACAGCCGTGGGAAGATTAATTCTGACAAGAGGACAGCAAGATCTGATATCCTGGAAGATGCTACCAACAATCCAGTCAGTGCGTAAACACGCACCAACACTTATGCAAGCATTTATGCAACATATGCTACATGTGAAACGACCATCGTACAAGATTACAATGGTAGAATATTTTCTAAGTACTTGGCTCAGGATGACAGTCAGCATATTGCAAGCTGTCAGCATACAACCACGTGTCAGCATATTATCAGGAGTCGGCATATAACTTGTGTTCGGATCAAGCATACGGATACAGCATACATAGCCAGAGATGGTGAAAAGATTCTAAGTGCGGGGGCAAATGCGCACACACAGTGTACGTACATACATGTCGACAAGGATGCATGTCGACAAGAAGAAAATATTTTTTAAGTGTTTCCATGTACGTACATACATGTCGACAAGGATGCATGTCGACAAGGAGAAAAATATTTTCTAAGTGTTTCCATGTACGTACATACATGTCGACAAGGATGCATGTCGACAAGGAGAAAAATATTTTCTAAGTGTTTCCATGTACGTACATACATGTCGACAAGTATGCATGTCGACAAGGAGTAAATATTTTCTAAGTGTTTCCATGTACGTACATACATGTCGACAAGGATGCTTGTCGACAAGGAGTAAATATTTTCTAAGTGTTTCCATGTATGTACATACATGTCGACAAGGATGCATGTCGACAAGGAGAAAAATATTTTCTAAGTGTTTCCATGTACGTACATACATGTCGACAAGGATGCATGTCGACAAGGAGAAAATATTTTCTAAGTGTTTCCATGTATGTACGTACATGTCGACAAAGATGGATTGCATACAACAAATAGCTATGCCTCCTAATCACACCTACGACGCTCATCGACAAAACTCATACGACGACATCTATGGTAACAAGTATTAGATATCGCTTAAATATTTCCTAAGTGTTTTAGCATACTTGCAGGCAATGACCAACAGTCTATACCTGATGCTCAACCATTAACGCCAACGCGCATAGCAAAAGTCAACGCGCATAGCAAAAGTCAACGCGCGTAGCAAAAGTCAACGCACATAGCAAAAGTCAACGCGCATAGCAAAAGTCAACGCACGTAGCAAAAGTCAACGCGCATAACAAAGTCAACGCGCATAGCAAAAGTCAACGCGCGTAGCAAAAGTCAACTCGCATAGCAAAGTTGGTACGTGCAGGAAAAAGGACCAACATCTTAAGAAGCTATCATGCAAACGGTGGGACTAACATGACGAACCGCGAGGATCAAACACGGTAACACTTAGGAAAAATATTTCTCTAGGGCATCAAAGCAACAAATGACAACTTCCAAGAGATTCCTTGATGATAAGGATCAAAGGAGTAATGCACCTACACTCACACCTAAGTACTTACGGTATACTCCGCCCTCTTCTAAGTATTTGTCTCTACATACATGATTGTTTTAGTATTGCGCGTATCAAATTCGTCATTTCTCATGCATGGTTGCATATCGCACGATTCATGATTTAATAATCGCTAAGTCGTTTGAGGAGTATACATATTATATTTCTAACATCGCGTAGTTACGTTCTTGCCATGATCGTTACTTATGCATGCACGTTGATAAAAACATGTCCACATGACGCATTACTAATAGCTTATGTCCCTAATGGAAATCATGTTTGCACGTTATATATGCGCATTCTCTATTGCACTAACCGTGATGACAGGAAATAAAGCCACTCGGTCAGAAAATCAAAGGACGGACGAAATCAAGACTCCTACGTCCAACCAACAATCAAAACCGGAAGGTTAGCGTCAAACTCAAATTGGACACGTATCCTAACTTAAAATAGAGTCAAGAAAGGTTTTAAACCGTTACTTGACTCAGGGGCAAGTGATGGATATGTGCCCAATTCGAGTTCGTATTTATATTTCGGGCCTGTAAACACGTCAAAATTACATCTCGACTTGAAAAACGTCTCCCAAAGGGTCAAAACGGTCCGGAAGCGCGTTACGCGCGTCAGGACCGGACCTCCGGATTGCATTATGGGTATTGTGCGATTACCGTTTTCGCGATTACCGTTACGTGTAGAGAAGTCGAGTTCGCGCATTGCCAATATGGATGACGGTTACCGCTTGCTTTTGAACCGTCATCAAACCGCTTTAAAACCGGGTCCGGTCCCAAGGAAGCCTATAAATAGGAGGCCTTGGCCACCCATTTTCACACATCCTCTCATTTGCCCAACTTTGGTATTTTGAGCTCTGACTTCTCTCTAGAAATACTTTCTCTCTCTAGAATTACCTTTTTACCCCTATAGTGACTTAAGCATCGGAGAGGGCTCCACTAGCACCACCCCCCCCCCCTCTCCGTGCTAGTACTGGCCCTTCGTGCAGGAACCGGCGCTCCAGATGTTCGGACTTGTGCACAGATCACCGCCTTTTGAGACTCAGACGCCTCCCGTGTCACAACCGTCTTTTGAGACTCAGACGCTTCCTGAGACACAACCGCCTTTTGAGACACAGACCTTTCCGAGACTCAGCCGAACACTCGTCAAGTGGCACAAACCTCTTTCAGACAAAGGGTTAAAGCCCGAAAACCCGCTCAACCATTCAGACAGATGCGTCCCTACGACCCAGTTCACCCAGGACGCAACAGATATAAAACGGCTTTTACTGTTCCTTTTGGACATTACGAATGGAATGTAATGCCGTTTGGGTTAAAAAATGCCCCTTCTTAAATTCAAAATATAATGAATGATATATTTAGTCCATATATGTCATTTTGTATCGTTTATACAGACGATGTATTAATTTTCTCACAAAATATTGATCAACATTTTAAACATCTAAATGCATTTATAAATGCAGTAAAAAGAGCAGGACTGGTGGTATCGGCTAAGAAAATTAAACTTTTTCAAACAGAAATAAGGTTTCTTGGTCATATCATCAAAGAAGGGACAATATTCCCTATCGATTGGTCAATTAGTTTTGGTGGAAAATTTCCAGATGAAATAAAGGATAAGACTCAATTACAGAGATTCTTAGGAAGTCTTAATTATATATCAGATTTTTTTTAAAATCTAGCCATAGATGCAAAGCCTTTATTTGAAAGGTTGAAGAAAAATCCTCCTGAATGGTCTGAAATTCACACTAAGGCTGTTCAAAAAATTAAAGCAAAAATTAAGAAAATTCCTTGTCTTGCTATAGCCCACCCCGATGCATTTAAAATCGTTGAAACTGATGCATCAGAATTAGGCTACGGTGGAATCCTTAAACGAAGGATTGGAAATAAAGAGACTCTAATTAGATTTACTTCTGGAGTGTGGCAAGGACCACGAAAAAATTATGCAACCGTTAAGAAAGAAATTCTTTCAATTGTTCTTTGTGTGCAGAAATTTGAAAGCGATTTACTTAATCAAAAATTTCTAATTAGAGTTGATTGCAAATGTGCAAAAAATATATTAGAAAAAGATGTTAAAAACATCGCGTCTAAACAAATTTTTGCTAGATGGCAAGGAATATTATCTGTATTTGATTTTGATATTGAGTTTATTAAAGGATCAGATAATTCATTACCTGATTTTCTAACTCGTGAATTTTTAGCAGGAAAATGAAAAAAAAGAGCGAAGGATAAAGCCATAATTGCATCTCCTTCCACGCCTTATAAGGCAGCCATCGCATAAACAAAAGATCAGCTAAAAGCTGAGGCCTTAAAGGCTATCTCTACCGAAATGCAGCTTAGAGGAGATGCTTATGCAGCAGCAAATAAATCAGAGCAAGCTAATGAGTTTGTTTATCCATTTATCCCCTATGCTACTATGTGGGTAGCCCCAGTCAAGCAAAAATATGCTCATTTAACTCCAGAGGAAATATCCTCCTTTTATCTCAAAGAATTTGGAGATCCATTCTTTTATCCAAAAGAAACCAATTTTTATCTAACCATTATGCAGGTTACTCAATCTGTAGACTTTGACTCTGTCACCAGAGGTAACAGCCAGGAGTGGGCTTATTCTAAAGCCTTCATCAAAAGGGTTTTAACACCAGATCAATGGAATGGTGATTTATTTCGTTATCACGAAATACCAAAAACAAAACACGTATTCAATTACTTTGATTATATCAAAGCATGGGAAGGTGCTTTCTACTATGAAAATCGTCAAAAGAAGAACACATGGTTTCTTCAATTTCGAGATTTCGACACCACTAAAATTCCTCGGTGGTTTATAAAATGGTTTTATACATGGGGAGCAAATCCAATTATCTTCCCAGATAAAATCAGGAAAGTTTATGAACAATTTGAAGAGGTAAATTCAATTCTAAAACATCATGAGCTTATTTTTACAGCTCTCTACAAGGTCCCATGGATTTTGAAATGGGAAATTGTTATGGCTAAAATGCCTATTAATCGATTCGGAAAATTAGTTGCCGATATTCCTTGTTTAGGAAGAAGGGTCTCGATTAAATGGTGGGACAAATTCGAATTTTTCAAAGAAGACTCTGCCTTTACTCAAAAGGGCTTAGTTTCATTTGATCCACCACCACCTCCCCCTTCAGTCGGGGAACCTTCGAAGAAAGATCTTTCTGAAGTTCTAAAAGAACTATTGGAATCTTCATCTGAGACCAAGTTTGAATTGAAGAGACGACTTAAAGAGATTCTTTACGAATCTGAAGGTGAAAATGATGTAGAGGCTAATAGCAGCCAAAAAACAGATGACACTATGCAGGATTCTCAAGATCCTTTTGCATAAATGTCTACGGATAATAATCCGTTTAAATGTAAGTAATTATGCACTTATTAGTGTAAATTTAAAATTAATCTTTATTATTTATGAATAGTAAAAATTATTTTAGATGGATGGATGCATGAATAGATACGTGGATGCCATGCATAAAAAGAAAGTTATTCTAAAAGGACATTTTCTATCAAGAGGGAATCTTGACAACAACTCAAGAAGACTTCTAAACGTGGATGGCATGCAAAGAAGATAGAGAAGAAGGCTTCAATGAGTAATCATTATGTCTCACACTCAAGTAGATGTATAAATGGAACCTCTTAGGGAAGCTAGATGCAGACTTTGGAGAGTACTATCTTTACATACATACTTGAGTGCTTTTGCTTTTGTTATATGTGTATTTGTCTTGAGTGCTGTCTTCCTCCTTGTCATTTGTCTTGGTTTATGTTCCTGGAGAGTTTGGTATCAGAGCCAAGTTGTAGTGAAGGTATGTATGAATGTACTTTATCTTTTGTATAAATGTAGTATGTTTAAACGTATGAATTTATATTTGTAGTATTATTTCTAAATTCTCTCTATTAATTGGAACTTTAAATATTTAAGTGTTAGTTAGTCTTAGTATATATATATATATATATTTTAAAAAAAATAAAAAAAAAGTAAAAAATAAAAAATTTTAAGACAAAAATTTAGTCTATCTAAACAATTTCTTTTGTTGTGAAACCCTGGTGGGGCGTATAACCACCTTAAGTCGCGTTGCCTGAGTCCCGAAAAGGCCAAGAGGAGGCGTTAGGGTTGGCATAAATCGTTGACAGTGATCAACAAAGAAAATGCTTAGGTGGGCTAGGTCTTTGTCTAATAGGCAAAGTGAGGCAAGTAGTAGTAATAATAATAATTATAAGGAAATCCTTTTAAATGAAAATTTTGAAAAGGGTTTAGAAAGCTGGAAATTACCAGCACAAACATCTGTTTATAAACAAAAAGGAACTTTTGAATTTGCTTCTGACTATGTGATTAAGACAGTAGAAGAAGCTATTCCCTTAGCAGAGGGATATAATTCATTTCAATTGTTAACTAAATCTCTTATAGAAAAACATCAAGAGAATCATAAATTTCTGCATGTAGGCTTAATTCAAGTCGGGTTAAAACCAGAAACTAGATTAGGATTAAATACATCCGCAATAATATGTGTGAGAGACAAAAAACATAATAAATTTTATGATTCCTTATTAGGAATAATTGAATCTAGTCTATGTGATGGCCCAATATATTTTCATGCTTTCCAAATTTTACTTTGTCATTAAATGACCCTAACCTCATGCATGCTCTCTGTCTTGACATTAAATCAGATGGTTTTAACATGATGCAAGGATCAGAGAACATAATTCTTATTTATAGAATTCAATATAAAGTTATGAACACTGTAGTTCCAAAATTAAAAATGTTATCTACATATCCAAAAGGATCTACTACTCTATTTATTACAAACCTTGCTAAAAGCAATTTAAAAGTCCTAAAAACTATTTCTTGGAGTCAGGTAAAATTACCTGAAAACTGGGTTTTAGAAGGTGCTAGTGAACCTGTAAAACAGGAAAATCGTGAACTTGAAGAAATAATAGAATATCCAGATGGTAGCGTTGAAATTAGATTCTCTAGTAAGAGAATAGCTCGCCTAAACCTAGGTCAAGATAGTCTTAATTCAGACCAAAATAATTTCACCCAAGGAAGATTGTCTTTATCTTCTGCACCTATGTCCAATCCTGAAAAAGATAATATTGCAGGAACTAGGTTTACTACTGACGGTGTTAATCAACCTGAATATGTAGTTAATATACCACCCTCGGAGGCTAGAGTTAAATCTCCAACACTTTCAGATATGGGCATATTTACTATTACCATAGATGAAGAAATTGAATCATGTCCTTTAAAAGGTCTTGCTAAGGAATTATTTTATTCCCCAAAATATTCATATCATAGAAAATGGTTTTCCTTAAAAAGAATTAAAAGCCAGAGAAAATATTTTTCTTTATATAATAAATTCCTTAAAAGGAGTGATGAGTTTGTCGAATTTTTTGAATTTATGCAAATTCTTTATATATCAGAGAAAAAAGAATATCCTGATTTTGAAGATCAAAATTTTATTCTCCCTCTTGAAAGCTCGTATAGAGATTTTATTGCTAAGAACGGAAAAGTTACTAAAAGTATCCATCCGTCTGAAGTAAATTTAACTTTAAAGATAAATGATGATGAAGTTTTAGCAACTCCTTATAGGAAAAGTGACAAAGTAGAAGCTGTTGTTGAACAAAACAATTTTACAAACTTGACTCTCAAAACAATGGGAGATCAACTAAATCGAATTGAGAAAAAAGTCTTTCAAGAAATTTTCAAATCAGAATTAGTACATACTAAAGGAAAAGAAGTTCTTAATTCAGAACCATTTCAAATAGATAAAAGGGTTTTGTTTAAACCCATGCCTTCTGAGAAACTTCATTTTAAATCTCAAAATAATGAGATGATAGAAGAACTTATGATTAAGTAATCTTGGAATAAAAGAAAAGGATTGTGCTCCTTTGGGGCAAAACGAGTCTGACAAATATTCCGAAACTTCTAATTCTGAAGAAGAAAAAATTAATCAGCTTGAAAAATTGTTCTTATCCGAACAACCTGAAGATCAGTTTCAAATTAATAAGTTAACTTCTTATAAGAAGAAACTGGTTTACAATATTCCGGCAAAACCTTATTATCATAGGCCAACTCCCATTGACCTCCAACTTGAACAGCGTGACGAGTTCAATGCTGTTCAGTTTGATGGAAATTCAATTGCCGAATGGAATATTGATGGTATGACAGAGTACCAACTACAAACAGTGTTAAATTACATGACCATGTATGCGACTGCTTGTAGAACAAATTGTGCTTCTGATGAGAGTATTTCTAGAGCCTTAATTCAAGGCTTCACTGGTCAATTAAAAGGTTGGTGGGATTTTCACCTACATGAAGAGGCTAAATTGCATATTATGCGAGCCATAAAAATTGAAACACAAAACGGACAACCTACCCAGGTTACCGATTGTGTCAACACGCTATTATATACAATAACAAAACATTTTATAGGGACTACATCTTTACAACTTGTTAAATCTCAAGAACAATTGATGAATTTAAGATGTCAAAACTTATCTCAGTTTAAATGGTATAAGGATGTTTTTCTTTCTAAAGTTTTTACTAGAGAAGATAGTCAAAATGAATTTTGGAAAGAAATTTTTTTATCTGGACTTCCTCATTTTTTTGCTGATAAGGTCCGTAATAGGATTAAGCAAAAACATAATGGAATTATTCCTTATTCCATATACACCTACGGCGACTTGTCTTCTGAGATCGTCGCTGAGGGCATAAATTTATGCAATGATATAAAATTACATCGCCAACTCCAAAAGGAGAAACTTATTGGAAAAAGAATTATTGGTGATTTTTGTGAACAAATGGGATTACCCTCCATTGGTTATTCTAATAAGAAAAACAAACCTTACAAGAAAAAGACTAATAAATTTTATGAAAACTTTAGTAAATATCCTAGGAAAAAATATATTCCTAAACGAAAGAAGAAAGAAAGACTCGAAAACCCTAAGCAAAAAACAGTTCCACTATGTTGGAAATGCCAGAAACCTGGCCATTATGCTAATAAGTGTAAATTGAAAAAGAATATTAATAGTCTAGATATTGATGAAGGACTAAAGAAAACTTTAGAAAAACTATTCCTTAATGAGGAAGGACAAGATTTAGAAGTGTCTGTTATTACAGATAAAAATAATTTTTACGCTGCAAATGAATCGGATCAGACCGATGAATCTGAATTTGAGGATGAGTCGAATGATTCTGATTGCAGTGGAAATTGTAATTATTACAAATCACTTTGCAAAGCAAATGGGTTATTTATTCTTACCCATGAGCAAAACTTTATACTAGATATGATAGATCAAATTTCTGATCCGAAAGAAAGGAGAGAAAAGCTACAAAATTATATTGAGCAGTATAACAAGCCTTGGAACACCTCGTTCTAGTTCAGCAGCATTCTCCACATAAAATGCTGGACAACTCCATGGACTATATGATTTTCTAATTAATCCTCTAGCTAAAAGCTCATCAATTTCTTTTTTACAAATTTCTAAATGGCGAGGACCCATAGCAATAGGTCTAGCTTTTGTTGGAATTTGTCTTTCGTCAAAGTTTGGTTCATATGGTAAATTTACCACATGCTTCTTTCGTTCCCAAAAGGCATTGGGAATATCAGAACAAACTGAATTTTCTATGTATTTTTGTAAATTAGAAATTTTTTCTATCATATAGGATGTTTGAATTTTTTTCAGCTATCTTTTTTTTGCTTATTTCTTGAGTTAAGGAGCTTAGAAAATTTTCTTTTCTCTTAATTTTCTTTTGTATCAAAACAATCTCGTGATAACGAGGTTCTGTAACAAATTTAAAAGTTATATCTTGTTGATTAACGGTACTTGTAATTCCTTCTTTAGTAATGCTTTTAATAGGATAAAGCATATGAAAAAATGGATTTCCAAGAATAACATCATGGGATAAATTTTTAACCATTATAAATGGAATTTCTAAACAAATTCCTTTATTGCAGACTGCAGTATTTTGTAGCTTGTATTTTACAAGCATTTTACTACCATCTGCAGTATTTAGAATTTCAGTTGTTTTCGAGAAATATATCGACGGAACAAGTCCTTCATTGATACAATTTAGGTCTGCTCCAGAGTCAACCATTGCAATCATGGAGAAAGAATACTCTCTATGAACAATAATGTTGACTTTGATATTCCATTTATGAGTAATAACTCTATCAAGCATATTGACGAATGTTAAGGAGTTCATAGCTTCTAAAGATTTTTCTCCTTCTTCACTGTCATTTGCTTCATCTGTTTTAGATTCTAAAATGAGAACCCTGGATTTTAAATCACTTAATTCTTTTTTGAGAATTTTTACTTCATGCATTAAATTATTAATACAAGAAGAATCACTAATGTCTTCATCTATAGGGGACTTAGCTCTCCTTAGAATTTCTTTGAGACTATAAGCCTCAGGTTCTTTTAATTTTAACTGCTTCTCAGGTTTTTTACTATACTGCTCAATATAATTGTGTAGCTTTTCTCTCCTTTCTTTCGGATCAGAAATTTGATCTATCATATCTAGTATAAAGTTTTGCTCATGGGTAAGAATAAATAACCCATTTGCTTTGCAAAGTGATTTGTAATAATTACAATTTCCACTGCAATCAGAATCATTCGACTCATCCTCAAATTCAGATTCATCCTTATACCATTTAAACTGAGATAAGTTTTGACATCCTAAATTCATCAATTGTTCTTGAGATTTATCAAGTTGTAAAGATGTAGTCCCTATAAAATGTTTTGCTATTGTATATAATAGCGTGTTGACACAATCGGTAACCTGGGTAGGTTGTCCGTTTTGTGTTTCAATTTTTATTGCTCGCATAATATGCAATTTAGCCTCTTCAGGTAGGTGAAAATCCCACCAACCTTTTAATTGACCAGTGAAGCCTTGAATTAAGGCTCTAGAAATACTCTCATCAGAAGCACCATTTGTTCTACAAGCAGTCGCATACATGGTCATGTAATTTAACACTGTTTGTATTTGGTACTCTGTCATACCATCAATATTCCATTCGGCAATTGAATTTCCATCAAACTGAACAACATTAACTCGTCACGCTGTTCAAGTTGGAGGTCAATGTGAGTTGGCCTATGATAATAAGGTTTTGCCGGAATATTGTAAACCAGTTTCTTCTTATAAAAAGTTAACTTATTAATTTGAAACTGATCTTCAAGTTGTTCGGATAAGAACAATTTTTCAAGCTGATTAATTTTTTCTTCTTCGGAAATAGAAGTTTCGGAATATTTGTCAGACTCGTTTTGCCCCAAAGGAGCACAATCCTTTTCTTTTATTCCAAGATTACTTAATATTTTCATAAGTTCTTCTATCATCTCATTATTTTGAGATTTAAAATGAAGTTTCTCGGAAGGCATGGGTTTAAACAAAACCCTTTTATCTATTTGAAATGGTTATGAATTAAGAACTTCTTTTCCTTTAGTATGTACTAATTCTGATTTGAAAATTTCTTGAGAGACTTTTTTCTCAATTCGATTTAGTTGATCTCCCATTGTTTTGAGAGTCAAGTTTGTAAAATTGTTTTGTTCAACAACAGCTTCTACTTTGTCACTTTTCCTATAAGGAGTTGCTAAAACTTCATCATCATTTATCTTGAAAGTTAAATTTACTTCAGGCGGATGGATTCTTTTAGTAACTTTTCCATTCTTAGCAATAAAATCTCTATAAGAACTTTCAAGAGAGAGAATAAAATTTTGATCTTCAAAATCAGGATATTCTTTTTTCTCTGATATATAAAGAATTTGCATAAATTCAAAAAATTCGACAAACTCATCACTCCTTTTAAGGAATTTATTATATAAAGAAAAATATTTTCTTTGGCTTTTAATTCTTTTTAAGGAAAACCATTTTCTATGATATGAATATTTTGGGGAATAAAATAATTCCTTAGCAAGACCTTTTAAAGGACATGATTCAATTTCTTCATCTATGGTAATAGTAAATATGCCCATATCCGAAAGTGTTGGAGATTTAACTCTAGCCTCCGAGGGTGGTATATTAACTACATATTCAGGTTGATTAACACCGTCAGTAGTAAACCTAGTTACTGCAATATTATATTTTTCAGGATTGGACATAGGTGCAGAAGATAAAGACAATCTTCCTTGGGTGAAATTATTGTGGTCTGAATTAAAACTATCTTGACCTAGGTTTAGGCGAGCTATTCTGTTACTAGAGAATCTAATTTCAACGCTACCATCTGGATATTCTATTATTTCTTCAAGTTCACGATTTTCCTGTTTTACAGGTTCACTAGCACCTTCTAAAATCCAGTTTTCAGGTAATTTTACCTAACTCCAAGAAATAGTTTTTGGGACTTTTAAATTGCTTTTAGCAAGGTTTGTAATAAATAGAGTATTAGATCCTTTTGGATCTGTAGATAACATTTTTAATTTTGGAACTACAGTGTTCATAACTTTATATTGAATTCTATAAATAAGAATTATGTTCTCTGATCCTTGCATCATGTTAAAACCATCTGATTTAATGTCAACACAGAGAGCATGCATGAGGTTAGGGTCATTTAATGACAAAGTAAAATTTGGAAAGCATGAAAAATATATTGGGCCATCACATAGACTAGATTCAATTATTCCTAATAAGGAATCATAAAATTTATTATGTCTTTTGTCTCTCACACATATTATTGCGGATGTATTTAATCCTAATCTAGTTGTTGGTTTTAACCCGACTTGAATTAAGCCTACATACAGAAATTTATGATTCTCTTGATGTTTTTCTATAAGAGATTTAGTTAACAATTGAAATGAATTATATCCCTCTACTAAGGGAATAGCTTCTTCTACCGTCTTAATCACATAGTCAGAAGCAAATTCAAAAGTTCCTTTTTGTTTATAAACAGATGTTTGTGCTGGTAATTTCCAGCTTTCTAAACCCTTTTCAAAATTTTCATTTAAAAGGATTTCCTTATTATTATTATTACTACTACTACTTGCCTCACTTTGCCTATTAGACAAAGACCTAGTCCACCTAAGCATTTTCTTTGTTGATCACTGTCAACGATTTATGCCAACCCTAACGCCTCCTCTTGGCCTTTTCGGGACTCAGGCAACGCGACTTAAGGTGGTTATACGCCCCACCAGGGTTTCACAACAAAAGAAATTGTTTAGATAGACTAAATTTTTGTCTTAAAATTTTTTATTTTTATTTTATTTTTTTAAATATATATATATATATACTAAGACTAACTAACACTTAAATATTTAAAGTTCCAATTAATAGAGAGAATTTAGAAATAATACTACAAATATAAATTCATACGTTTAAACATACTACATTTATACAAAATATAAAGTACATTCATACATACCTTCACTACAGCTTGGCTCTGATAACAAACGTATGTCGAAATTTAATCAAATTTTTATTATACACAAATATATTATCAAATATAGACATGAGTCTAAAAAATTAATTAATCTATAACGTCTAAAAACCAAAATTATCAAGAATGCTTAAATCAATATACAATCCAATTTAATTCATTAAATATACATACATAATTAAAACAATTAGATATTCTACCCAATTGAAATTAAACTAATTACAATTAAACTATCTAATCAAATTAAAGCTAGTTTAATTAAACCTAATATAATAAAATAATATAATATAACACCATAATAATAATAAAATATGATAAATAAATAAAAATTGATAATAATAAAAGAAAAAAAAAAGAAAGAAAACAAGATGATGGATATGTGCCCAATTCGAGTTCGTATTTATATTTCGGGCCTCGTAAACACGTCAAAATTACATCTCGACTTGAAAAACGTCTCCCAAATGGTCAAAACGGTCCGGAAGCGCGTTACGCGCGTCCGGACCGGACCTCCGGATTGCATTTGCAAAGTCAACGCGCATAGCAAAGTCAACGCGCATAGCAAAGTCAACGCGCATAGCAAAGTCAACGCGCATAGCAAAAGTTAACGCGCATAGCAAAAGTCAACACGCATAGCAAAAGTTAACGCGCATAGCAAAAGTCAACACGCATAGCAAAGTCAACGCGCATAGAAAAGTCAACGCACATAGCAAAGTCAACGCGCATAGCAAAATGGATACGTGCAACAAAATTGGCCAACGTCTCAAGAAGCTATCATGCAAGCGGTGCGACTAATGTGATGAACCGTGAAGAGCAAACACGACAACACTTAAGAAAATACTTCTCTAAGGCATCAAGGCAACAAACGACTACTTCGAAGAGATTCCCTTACGATAAGGATCAAAGGAGTAATGCACTTACACCCACACCTAAGTGCCTACGGTATACTCCGCCCTCTTCTAAGTATTTACTCCTACATGCATGATTATTTTGGTATTGCACGTATCAAACATGTCATTCTACACGTATGTTTTCATATCGCATGATTCATGATTTGATAATCACTAAGTCGTTTTAGAAGTATACGGATTATATTTCTTGCGTCACGTAATTACGTTCTTGCCATGACCGTTACTTGTGCATACACATTGATAGAAGCATGTCCGCATGACGTATTCCTAATTGCTTATATCCCTAGCGATAATCATGTTTGCACGTTATGTATACACATTCTCTATTGCACTAACCGTGATGACAGGAAATAAAGTCATTCGGTCGGAAAATCAAAGGACGGACGAAATCAAGATTTCTATGCCCAACCAACAATCAAAACCGGAAGGTTAGCGTCAAACTCAAATTGGACACGCATCCTAACTTAAAATAGAGTCAAGAAAGGTTTTAAACCGTTACTTGACTCGGGGGCAAGTGATGGATATGTGCCCAATTCGAGTTCGTATTTATATTTCGGGCCTCGTAAACACGTCAAAATTACATCTCGACTTGAAAAACGTCTTCAAAATGGTCAAAACGGTCCGGAAGCGCGTTACGCGCGTCCGGACTAGACCTCCGGATTGCAGCAATCCGGACCTCGCCGAATTACCCAAATTCGACGAGGTCCGGATTGCACTACGGGTATTGCGCGATTACCGATTACGCGATTACCGTTACGTGTAGAGAAGTCAAGTTCGCACATTGCCAATATTGATAACGGTTACTGCTTGCTTTTGAACCGTCATCAAACCGCTTTAAAACCGGGTCCGGTCCCAAGAAAGCCTATAAATAGGAGGCCTTGGCCACCCATTTTCACACATCCTCTCCTTTGCCCAACTTTGGTATTTTGAGCTCTGACTTCTCTCTAGAAATACTTTCTCTCTCTAGAATTACCCTTTTACCCTTATAGTGACTTAAGCATCGGAGAGGGCTCCGCTAGCACCACCCCCCTCTCCGTGCTAGCACCAGCCCTTTGTGCAGGAATCGACGCCCTAAACTTCCGGACTTGTGCACAGACTACCGCCTTTTGAGACTCAGACGCCGCTTGAGACACAACCGCTCTTTGAGACTCAGATCTTTCCGAGACCCAACCGAACACTCGTCAGTGGCACAAACCTCTTTCAGACGAAGGGTTACAACCCGAAAACCCGCTCAACCATTCAGACAGACGGGTTCCCACGACCCAGTTCATCCAGGACGAAACACAAGATACCTGCAATTTGAAGAAGTTGGGAAAATGCTGGCTACGGCAGGATGAATGGTGGGTAATCGTCCGACAGCAGCGGTCGGAGGTGGTCGCCGGCGATGGGCCGCCGGAGCAAGGCGGAGCCGAGGGACGTAGCTGGTTCAGCTGGGGGAGGTTGCAGCAATGGAGAGAGAGAGAGAGAGAGAGAGACAGAGAGAGAGAGAGAGAGCGGCGTGGACAGACAGCGAGGTCACCGGAGCGGAGAGGCCATGGTGACCGGAGATGCTGGGGCGGAGCCGAGGCCGGTCGCCGGCGGGCTCTGGAGGTCCGGTGGCTGGACCAGTCGGGGAAGAAAGGGGAAAGAAAAAAAAAATTTTAATTTAATGCACAAAAGGACAAAATCGCACGGGTTCCGAGATAACTTGTGTATTATTGATGTGATGGTGTTTTTTTTTGTGTGTTTACAATGTAACCCTAGACCCCTATTTATACTAAAAACCTAGCCTAGTTACAGATACAATTTAAATAAAAAATTGCTAACATATAATTATTCTAGAGAATATTCCTAAGGATATATATCTTTATAGATGATTATTTTTTGAATAAAAAATAATATCTGGAGATAAATATCTTACAGATAGTTTTCTAAAAATAAAAAACTAATGAGATTATATATATTTTTAAATATTCCGAAAATATTAAATATATTCAAAATAATTTAAAATATATTTTATAATAATTTCCCTAATGTGCCCTTAAGCATTTCCGGAGACTTTGTGGCTTGACGCGTCCGAATTTGACGTATCATGTATAACGTCGTTACGTCCGAGTCAAAATCGAGTGTTTACACATATGCCTACTTTAAGTGGGAACAGGATGACAAGAGTGCCTATGAGATAATGTAGTCACAAATGTCTTCGGATCTCAAAGAGGAGTATAAGGATGTTCCGGTTACAAAGGACATCTGGTATGCACTGTTCCTGAAATATGGAAACGGCTTAGGAGTTACACAACACCCACTTGTACCCTCTTTGGATGAATGCCTAATGAGCAACAGCATAGGTGTGCTTGAAAAAGTAGACCAACTCCTGAGCATGATTGAACCACTTGAGGAAGATAGTCAGATGGTTGAATAGGATAAAATTCAAGCCATAATCGGGACTCTCCCGAAGTTCTAGAGAGAAATCACGACTTTACTAACTAACTGTAGCTCAGTGTTAGATCTCCCAACTGTCATGAAATTAATCGAGATGGAAGAAACTCGATTTGCATTGGTAACGAAAGAAACCAAAATGCCAGGACAACCTGCGGGACAGAAGAAGAGGAAAGCAATGAGAAAGTGAAAGAAACATGTTGTTGGCAGTAAAATGTCAACTAAACCTGAACAAGGCAAACTCCAGTTAAAATCGGAGATAGTTTGCAGTAGCTCTAGCCCACGCCGTATCGGTGATAGAGCTGGGTCCAGAAAATCGCATACTGCCAAGGTATGCGACATTGGATATGTTATGGAAGCTTTAGTTTCCTCTAATATCTTGTTAACTGATACAAATCCCTCTTGGATTCTTGACTAAGGCGCGACAGACCACACAACCGATCTTGGCTTTCCCAATGCCCTTTTGATTATTGAAAAATTATCCGATAATTTACGCAAGCATAATACTATATCACCCCATAAACATCGAATAAACAAAACAACATGCTTACGCGTCATGCGTCTAATGTTCCTAGCATACATAATTCTACGTACAGTAAATTATCACATGCTTTCAGTCTTGAACATTCTAGCATACGTGTCAAAACATGCAACTTCCGCACACTTCATGCATAATTGGCGACTGGAATTTTCGGTTTTGAAAACGTTTTGAAAATATTAGGGGCTTTTTTGCAATTCATGCTAACAATCAATAATGTGAAACTTCTAGACATGTATTCTAGGCACTTTAAATCACCATAGCATGTCTATCCTATTGCGCAAACCATATATTTAAATCCCAAAGCTCAATGCTCGCAATATATTTTCCATCTAGCTTGAGGAAGTCAAGACTACATTTCTAATATATGTTGCAGAAAGTAAACAATTGCAATTTAGCCCACTAATTTAATCCAGTCCCAAAAACATGCATATCCGAGATCCATCCCCATAATTGTAACTAGGCATTAAGGTTTTAATCGAAATCGTGAATAAAACCCAAACCCTAAGAGCACTGTTTAGGATAATTTTAAAGTTCGAAAAAAAATTTGGATTTAAAATTTAAAATCCTACTTTATTGAACATTTAAATTTCCGAAAATTTAAAAAAAGTTTGTTCGGTCCTGTTGGATCACGGTAGAAGCTCCGTTACGTTCTTGACGGAAAGCTTGAACTCCTGGGCTCCGCGTAATCCTGCAAAAGGGGATGACCTGGGTGGTGACCCAGAATCCCTCTCCGATGCTTAAATGAGAGTATGAACGATGGGGTGATAAGCAATAATCTAAGCTCGTATCAGAATGTGTGTTTTCTGAGGTAACTTCCTCCTTTATATAGGAGGGGAAGTTACTCAGTTACCTGTAACCGCGCCTGGCAGTTTTACCCACGTTCCGTATATCTCGTTCGGGATTCCGTGTATCTCGCCCCGCGCTCCGCGTATCTCGCCCACGCTCCGCGTATCTCGGGCACGCCCTGCGTATCTCGGGGGAGTTTATCCGTATCTCAACCGTCTCCCAACTACCCGATTTAATAGGCGGGTTTCTTGGTCTTATCCTCTGATCACAAGTCCCAATTCATATCGGGGACTCCAGAGTTATCTCATTCTAGGTCACCACCCAGGACCCCTCGTCTCACGAGACAGGGCCAGCTTTCTCGGGGCTTTATTATCGGGGCCTTCTCAAAGGCATATCGGGGCATACTCAGAGGCTTCTAATCGGGAGCATTCAGCTCATATATCGGGACCGATCTCGTCGGAACCCTTCATACTGGGCTTCTGGACCTTCCAGGTCTTTTACAAGGCCCACTGGGCTTACTCGCCGTTTGTTGGCTGTTAACGGGGCTAACGATTATATTGGAACCCATCATTTGCCCCCAAGACATGGGGGACTTGCAGTGCGTCGTGTCTTCAAATTTCAGACCTCCCGACCTCATCGTCGAAGGCTTTTATCTTCAGATCTCCTGATATTACCATCGGAGGCTTTTATCTTCAGACCTCCCGATATTACCATCGGAGGCTTTTATCTTCAGAACTCCCGATATCACCATCGGAGGCTTTTACCTTGGGTACAATTCTTGAATAACAGAGCTTCTCACTCACAATTCCTCAGACTCCAAGGAAAGTTGCCAAATCCGAGGAGACGGGTACTGCACTATTAAATGCTAGGGATAATGAAACGACGCCTAAACCGGCGTGACTGCTACTTTCTGAAAAAGCAATATTACGTCCCCAACGTCTCTTCCGTACTGTCCCCTATAATCTCGGCGATCCAGATTAAGTCGTTTCATCTTCAACGGTCCAGATTTGAGTCTGTCCAGCTGTCCCTTTGCCTATAAAAGCCAAAACCCTGGCACTATTCACTTCTTCCTTGCCGTTCTGATTTCTGCGAATTCTACCATTGTCAAAACTCGAAGCTTTTTCTCCAAGTTTCGTCTGATTTTCCGGTGATCCAAGGCCTCCAGCCGTCAAGATCTTTCTTCGTCTTCTCCGATCAACCATCTAATATGTCTGGTAAGCTTTCCTTCTCTACTTCTATGATTTACTGAATTTGTCTGCTTTTGCTTTCCTGAGTTTTCCTGCTATGGCCGTTTTTAGACGAGGCCAGTTCCGGAGGAAGGAACCCTTTTATCTTTGAG
The DNA here is from genome assembly GCA_036873135.1 of Clarkia xantiana subsp. parviflora. NCBI lineage: Eukaryota > Viridiplantae > Streptophyta > Magnoliopsida > Myrtales > Onagraceae > Clarkia > Clarkia xantiana. The sequence goes on along the minus strand of JAPTYO010000010.1, from coordinate 35,893,201 downwards.
CTTGCTACTAACAAAATCTCAGAGACCTTGTACGAGGTTACTCTCCGGGAAGGCTGCATTACTTCAGCCTGGGAACCCCGCTTTCCCTATGAATCCCAGCCAACCACCAGGAGAAAACACATTGTTACGCGTCCTCGAGAAGGAGAGGTGTTTGTCTCCACGGGGCAGATAAACGCCGGGATCCGATTCCCCTTCTGCGAGAATCTGGTTGAGATGTGCAACTTCTATCAGACGCATCCATCCACCTTCTCTCCACACGCTATCCGCGTGTGGAATGCCTTCCAGGTTCCGTGCCTCCGCCAACAATGGACGTACAGCTTGCTGCTCTTCCGCACCTTCTACGGGATGAAGTCTAACAAGGCTGGCGTCTGCTCCTTCACTCCCCGACTCCCCAAATGTACCAGGGAGCAGCTTTCTCGGTTCGGCTGGGATGGCGAGACCTGGAAGTTTAACAAGGATCGGGGGCTCATTCGTGACTCAGGGTCCGACAATAGCGGATGGAAGACGTATTACTTCTTCGTCCAGAATAGCTCTATCCCATGGCCCCGATGGGAGATTGTGGCGGACCCTGCCCCCAAGTTTGAAGTCTACACCGAGGATGACTTCAACACTCTTCAGCTGGTCCAGCTTTACCGTTGGGGGGAATCCTTCGTTCCCCTCGACGCCAACAAGCTCGTGGAGGGAGACTTGATCCAGATCGGAGTCCAACTCCTCGATTCCATTTCCGAGAATTTGGTTATCTGGGTAACACTTCTAACTGCCTTTTATTTTCATTTTTGCAGCCAAGAAGGCATCTCTGCTGACCCATCTCGTGTTGTAGCAGGGGGAGACTGATGCTGTCCAGGGTGGCTCCAAGTGAAAGCGGAAGTCCTTGAAGAGGGGAGCCTCTTCTTCTGCAGCTCCTCCGACTGAGGAGCAGGTCGGGATGGCCAAGCGGGCCAGAAGAGAGGAGGTGGATCAGGCCTTTGGTGTCACCACCGTCGAGGAAGGTAAGCGTGTTCGTCGTGATATTAAAAAATATAGGAGGTTGGTTCCCGAGGAGTTTATCCATGCTGACCGGGAGTCGCGGGCCCGAGAAATCAAATATATACTTCGAGGGGAAACCCCCCGCGTCCTCAAGATGGGATACTACAACTTCTTTGGAAAGGACCAGCAGGTCCCGCGCCAAATCATCTGGTGCCCAAATAATACCCTTCTGACTTTGTTCGTCCCGCAACCGCAGGTCCATCGGAGGCTCTTACTCCGAAGAAGGCTGCCACTCCAGCAAGGGCTGCGACTCCACAGGAGCCGATGATTGAGGATGCCCCGACGGAAGCTCAGTTCCGTCGGGTGACCAACTTGGAGGCTTCCCCCTCCTCCGAGGAGCCAAATGAAGGCGGCTTGATTCCCCGCCAAAGGCCAGGTCGAAGCATCCTGAGGCCAACTGTGGAGGACGTGTCTCGGATGCCTCCCCTGGAGTTCCGCTCTCCCACTCCCGAGCCTCCGACCGAGGCTCCTCCGTCTGAGGCTTCCAAGGTCATCCCTCCTCTCCCCGTGGATGGGAACCTTTACAAGGTTTACACCCCCGATCAAGAGACGGTTCCCTGGAACCCGATTGAGTCTCTTCATGGGGTCCCACTCCATCAGGGAGACCTTCAGCCAGAATTGGCCCTGCATCTGCTGACAGGGTCAGTTCCACCAGCCTTGAGACGCCCGATCTCCTTGGCACGGGAGGATATCGAGGAAGACCTCCGCGACATGGCTATCCGTCGGATGGAGGTAAAACTTTACTCTCGCATTTGTTCTTTCCTTTGTTGTTCTTGCCTTCAATTATCAGACCTTAATCTCTTTTCCTTTTGCCTTAGGAAACTGCGAACCAACAGCGCTGCTTTGGTTACATCCTGGCTCCGAAGGGTGCTTTGGAGGAAGAGCAGGCCAGGTCGGACCCCAGAGCCTTGGCAAAGCTCTAGGAGGACCTTGCCAGTGCTGTGGCGGCAAGGTAGAAGATAGCTAAGGAGCAGTCCCTCCTCGGCCAGAAGGCTATGGACTTGCAAAAGCAGGTCCATGATCATGAAGCCGTGCTGCGTCGGGAGCGGAGGATGTTTAAGGAGGAACAGCAGCGGCACGAGGCGGAGAAGAGGCAGCTCATCCTCGAGAAGAACATTCTCGAGGAAGCTAAGGCGGGACTTGAGGCCGAGAAGGCTGAATTTCCTGCCAAGCTGGCTGAAGCGAAGGCTCAAGGTCGCGAGGAGGGTCGCCAGGAGGGCCGCGAGGAATATCGGAACTCCGATGATTTCAAGGCGGATGCCGTGGGGTTCTGCAAAACCGAGGTGGAGAACGTTCTGTTCAATGCCGTCGAGGAGCTGTACACGGTATACGAGGATGCCATTGACTTCAAGAAGTCCGAGACCCTCGCCCCCTTCGCGGAGAAATACTTCAGCCTCCCCGCGGAGAGTGATGAGGCTGATGCCCCTGAAGGTGCCGCGGACCCGACTCCACAAACCGCGGAGCCTTCTGCCCAGGACCCCTCGAATCCTGCTCCCTCCAAAGCTGCTGAGGACTCAACTTCCAACAAGGACCAAACTTAATACTTTATTCTTTAAGTCCTTGTACTTTTCTCTTTGTATCCTCCTTGTATCGGAACCTTTAAGCCTTCGAGCCCTTATAAAAATTCCTTTCATCTATTTTGGTCTCAACCATTATTGCACTACTTAAAGAGACTTAGACTCGTTTCTTAAAACGTTCCGATGCATCACTTAAGATAATTTTATACATCCTTCTGATGCTTCACTCGGGACTTTACCACTTAAGTTTTCTCATCCATACCATTTAAGGCAATTTTGTACATCACTTAAGATGATTTTATCACACCCTTTAAGGCTTTTATCGCGTCATTCTAGACGACTTAATCGTACCCCTTAGGGCTTTTATCGCGTCATTCTAGACGACTTAATCGTACCCCTTAAGGCTTTTATCGCGTCATTCCAGACGACTTAATCGCACCCTTTAGGGATTTTTGCTGCATCATATAGACGACTTATGCGGACCCGTTAGGGCTTTTTCATACCTAGGCTTTTGGTTGCATCATAAAGACGACTTACTCATACCCCGTAAGGCTTTTGTCCGTACCTCGAAAGGCTTCTTATCGCGCCATAAAGGCGACTTAATCGTACCTCGTAAGGCTTTTGTCACGTCCTTTAGGACGTCTTACTCGTACCTCGGAAGGCTTTTAATCGTACCTCGGAAGGCTTTTATCGCGTCCTTTAGGACGACTTACTAACAGTTAGAATAGATCTAAAAGCAATTTGATCGGAAGCAACTTCTTTTATTCATTAATAACTCAAAGCTTTGCTTACATCGGATCGATAGATAACTTGCGCCATTCGCGGCGTCTTAACACCACGCACCACTTAAGGTGACTTCGAGTCAAACATGACATTTCTTCAAGTGTGCGCCACTAAAAGAATGTTTCAACGTCTTGCCATCAAGGTCTTCCAACCTGTACGCATTCGGGGCAGGCATCCCTACGATCTTGTAAGGTCCCTCCCATTTCGGTGATAGTTTGTTGATTCGATCTTGATGGACGAACTCATTCCTCCGCCAAACAAGTTCTCCCACGAAGAATTGTCGGGACTTGACCCGCCGATTATAGTACCTGGTTGTTGCCAGACGCATCCGAGCCTGAACTTCATCAGCCTTCCACCTTTTCTCTTCGAGCAAGTCCAAGTCCAGACGTCTCATTTCCTCGTTCGTCAGAGGCTCATAATACCTCCTGCGATGGGACGCCACCGCTATCTCCACGGGAGCAACTGCCTCCGTGCCATAAACAAGGCCAAACGGAGTCTCCCCCGTCGATTGCTTGGGTGTTGTTCTAACAGCCCACAACACGTTTTCAAGCTCATCTAGCCAATGACCCTGCAAGGCGTAGACTCTCTTCTTCAAGCCATCCATCACGATCTTGTTGGCTGATTCGACTTGGCCATTAGTCTGGGCATGGTGGACGGAGGCTGTCCGATGCTCAATGTTCAATTCCTCCAGATACTCCTTCAATTGAGCCCCATTAAACGGAGGGCCATTATCGCTGATCAACACTCGAGGAACCCCTTACCGGGATATGATCTGAGTCTGGAGAAACTTGAGGATCTGCTGCCCCGTCGTCTTGGCCAACGCCTTAGCCTCTATCCACTTCGAAAAGTAATCAATGGCTACGAGTAAATACTTGCACTGACCTTTTGCTTGTGGGAGAGGTCCCACCAAGTCAATGCCCCACTGCGCGAAGGGCCAAGCACTTCTGATGGACATCAAGTCCGCGGCAGGAGCCACGATATTCGGAGCGTACCTCTGGCACGCATCACAGGATTGGACCATCGTTGTTGCTTCCTTGTTCATCGAAGGCCAGTAGTAGCCTAAATTCAGCGCTTTCCTCACAATGGATCGGGCCCCTTCATGACAGGCCGCGACTCCTTCGTGCAACTCTCTCAGGATCCGATTCGTATCAGGCTCCGCCACACATTTCAGAAAAGGATTTACATGCCCCCTCTTGTATAACTGGTTGTCCACCATCGCGTAGTTGCTCACGATTCAACGCAACCTGACAGCTGCCACTTCATCGTCAGGGAGTGCCCCCGTAGTCAGGTATGTGACTATCGGGGTCATCCAAGTGGGTTTCTCTTCTTCCTCCGATCCTGCTTCAATAGCGCATACCTCCGATGGATCGATGGTTGAGATAATTACCCTCTCTAGAAAGTGCACCTTCCGATTCTCCTCGGGGGTTACACCTAGGGCAAACTTGCTTAAAGCGTCTGCCTCCGCATTTTCTTTCCTCGGGATTGCCTCAATATCGAAGCTTTTGAAGCTTCCCTTCAAAGTCTGCACCTCGTGCAAATACTTCCTCATTGTCGGGCTCTTCGCTTCGTAATTCCATTGGACTTGATTCACGATCAGGCTAGCATCACACTTCACCTTTAAATGATCAACTCCCGTACCTTTGGCGATTTTAAGGCCCGTGATGAGAGCCTCATACTCAGCTTCATTGTTGGTGGCCCTAAACGTCAAGGCCAAGACATATCGCAGGGGCTCGCCTCCACCGGGCGGTATCAATACAAATCCTGCCCCCGATCCTTCTACACTTGATGAACCATCAGTGTACATCTCCCAGGTGTTCTCCTCATTTGGCTGTTCTGCTATCGGGACCTCCATGGTTGCCCCCTCTACAGGACCTGCTTCTTCCAGATCGGGTACTGTAGACTCTGCTATAAAATCTGCCAATGCCTGGCCCTTAATAGCCGTTCTCGGAGCAAAGTGAATACGGAACTCCGTAAGCTCGATTGCCTATTTCACCAATCTCCCCGACGCCTCCGGTCGGTTCAAAAAGTGCTTCAAGGGCTGATTAGTTAACACCGTAACTTCGTGGTCATGGAAGTAAGGCCGTAGCTTTCGAGCAGCAACAATCAACGCAAAGAGATACTTCTCAATAGCGGGATAATTCATTTCAGATTTGGCAAACGCCTTGCTTACATAATAAACAGGAACTTGGTTGCCCTTGACAATCTTTATTAAAACAGAACTAACAGCAACTTCAGAAACAGCCAAATAGAGATAAAGAGGCTCGCCTGGAACCGGCTTCGCCAACGGCGGGAGGGTACGGAGGTGTTGTTTGAGTGCTTGGAATGCCTCCTCGCACTTATCGGACCATTCAAACTTCTTGTGGGCCCTTAGCACATCAAAAAATGGCATGGCTCGGTCACTCGCCTTGGATAGGAAACGATTCATCGCGGCTAATCGTCCATTCAGCACCTGGACCTCCCGATGGGTTTTCGGAGACTGCATCTCCTCGATTGCTCTCAGCTTCTCAGGATTCACCTCGATTCCTCTTTGTCTCACCATAAATCCCAAGAATTTCCCCGAGTTCACTCCGAAAGCACATTTGTCCGAGTTCAAACGAACCTGATGAAACTTCATCCGCTCAAACGCCGCCGCCAAGTTGCGGACATGGTCTCTTGCCTGTCGGGACTTCACCAACATGTCATCCACATAAGCCTCCATGGTCTTTCCCAGCATGTCTCCGAACAACTTGTTCACCATCCTCTGGTAAGTTGCTCCAGCATTGATCAGCCCGAAGGGCATAACGTCGTAGTGATAAACATCACTATCAGCATAGAAGGCCGTGTGGGGGGCATCCTCCTTCGCCATCTTGATCTGGTTGTAACCAGAATAAGCATCCATGAAGCTCAGCAGCTCATGTCCCGATGTGGCATCCACCAACTGGTCAATCCTCGGGAGCGGATAACAATCCTTCGGGCAAGCTTTGTTCAAGTCGCGGAAATCGACACACATCCGCCACTTCCCATTACTCTTCCTCACCAAGACCGGGTTAGCAACCCAAGTCTGGAATCGGAGCACCTTGATGAATCCAGCGTCGAGCAGCCTGCCCACCTCCTGCTGGATCGCGATCCTCTTATCCGCGCCCAACGGACGCCTCTTCTGCGCGATAGTCTTGATCGCGGGATCAATCTTCAGCTCGTGCACTATCACGTCGGGGCTGATTCCTGGCATATCGCTCGGGGACCAGGCAAACAGCTCCTTAAACTCCTTCAGGAGCTCGATCAATTCTCGGGCTCTTTCTTCCGACAAAGCAGACCCGATCTTCACTTTCCTTTGAGGTCCGTCAACCTCGACCACTTTTAGATCCTCAATGGGGGCGGGACGCCCAAACTCTTCTCGAGGATCGGCATCAGTCTGAAGGACAGCCATGGCTTCCCTCCTTCTTCTTCGGGTGGCGTTGACATAACACCTTCTGGATGCCACCTGGTCACCCTTGACCTCTCCGACCCCATTGTCAGTCGAGAACTTCATCTTCTGGTGGACGGTCGAGGCGACGGCCATGAGAGGGTTGATGGTGGTCCTCCCGATAATAGCGTTGTACTTCCCCGCAGATTCTACCACGACGAAATCCACGTTCCGCCTTTCCACTTTCCAGCCACTACCGAATTCCACCAGTAAAGTACTCATTCCCAACGGGTAGGAAGTAGAACCAGAGAATCCCACCATCGGGAAGTTCACCTGCGTCAGGTCCTTCTTCGTCTTTCCCATGGCCTCCAGGGCGTCCATGAACAGAATGTCGGAGGAGCTCCCTCCATCTATCAGGATCCGCTTCATCTCGAATCCATCCACATCCAAGGTCACGACCAAGGCGTCATCGTGGGGGCTCTCCACACCTATCAGGTCCTCTGCTGAGAAAGAAATCACCATTCCCTCCTTCACAGTCCACGATCGGGACCTTTTTCCTAGCACCACAGCAGCAGAAATACGGGAAGCATAATTCTCCCGAGAAGCGGAGGTATCACCTCCCGCCGCCATTCCTCCGTGAATGACGTTAATGGTTCCCCGCCTCTCCTTACGGGCGCCGGAGGATTCCGGCTCAACCTTCTTCTTCTTTGGGGATCGATCGCGGGACTTGGAACGAGACCGCGATCGAATCTTGGAACGGGATCGGCACCGTCCCCTACCAACAAACTCCTTGAGCTTCCCCTTCTGGATCAGCTTCTCTATTTCCTTCTTCAGCTCCCGACAGTTATCTGTGTCTTGACCATTGGCTCGATGGTACCGACAGTAACGATCAGAGCGACCTCCCAAGAATTCACCTTCTTTCCTCGGGGGGTATCGGGCGAGACCCTGCCGATCCATCACCGCTAGCACGGAGGTCATCGAACTGTTGAGGGGCATACTACGACTTTCTCGATTATCCTTCCTCGGGGGACGCTTGTCCTCTCTTCTATCGGGGCAACCACGACTCCTACTTCCCTCCGATTTGTCGCTCCCTTTGCGATCATCTGACAGCTTGGACGATGGCTTTCCTCTTCCTGACTTCGGAGGATCAAGCTCTCCGGCAGCAATCTTCGACTCCTGCAAGTCGATTTGCTGCTTCACCCTCGCTTGCAAGGCTTCCATACTCCACACAGCCTTCGCAGCCACACTGTGCATCAGATCAGAACCATACGAAGCAGTTAGGTTCCGAAGGAAGGTGCGGATGGTCTCTCCCTCCGATATCTCCTCGTCTATCTCCGCGGCACTAGCAGTGAACCGTTGGTAGTAGTATGCCAACGATTCATCAGGCCTCTGCACCACCTGGGTCAAAGACCTCATGCTTTTCATGAGGCGCCTACGACCCTGATATTGCTTGATGAAGCGGTCGTGCATATCAGCCCAGCAAGTAATGCTTCCCGGTGGTAGGCTGAAAAACCATGTCATGGCCCTTTCTCCCAAGGTAATCGGGAACAACGAATACACGAGGTCACCATTCGAGGTCCTAACCATACAGGCCTGGACATGCCTCTGAACATGGCGAACCGGGTCCCCTTCACCATCGTACTCCTTGATGGTCGGAATACCTAGCCCTGGCGGGGCGACAGTATCTAGCAGCCGTGGAACAAAAGGATGAGTAGAACGGTACCTCAGCTTCGATGTCATATGTTTCTGGTCGCCCATGCAGATGTTGACGATTTTCACCACCTGATCGGTGTTGATGGGGCCATTTAGAGGAATGGTCCTGTGTTGCACCGGTTCGGGACCGTCAACCACAAACTTTTCCGAGTGCACAGGCTCCTTACCCTTATCCCTAGGTTGAACCTCCTGTTCTTCTTGAACCTCCCTCGGAGGAAGTGGGGGCAACTCTTCTCGTGGAGGTAACTCCTCTCCCCTCCTAGCAGCCTCTCTCTTGTCCAGCAGAGCCTCCGTGGCCGCCAGGAACATAGGCATAGCATCTGCTACGGCCTTAGCCAACTCCGAGTTTGAGGAAGCACCTACCTCCCTCCGCGGGATTTCTTCTCTGTGCACCACCGGATTTGGAGGGGCATTCACCTCCCTTCTCGGGATATCCTCCCTATTCACCGCCGTGTCTCGGACTGAGACCTCATAATCTTCACCATGCCCCCCTGTCTGAGAAACAGCAGGGTGCTCACCTTGTTCAGCAGCATGCTCCGGCAACGCGGAATTCACAGTTCCAGCAGGGCGAGAACTGCCGGCCTGGACTTGCTTCTTCTTGCCACCACCAGCCATCGATCTAGTAGACACTATTGTGACTTTTTGTTAGATTCCCACAGACGGCGCTAATGTTGGATCACGGTCGAAGCTCCGTTACGTTTTTGACGGAAAGCTTGAACTCCTGGGCTCCGCGTAATCCTGCAAAAGGGGATGACCTGGGTGGTGACCCAGAATCCCTCTCCGATGCTTAAATGAGAGTATGAACGATGGGGTGATATGCAATAATCTAAGCTCGTATCAGAATGTGTGTTTTCTGAGGTAACTTCCTCCGTTTTATAGGAGGGGAAGTTACTCAGTTACCTGTAACCGCGCCTGGCATTACCCACATTCCGTATATCTCGTTCGGGATTCCGTGTATCTCGCCCCACGCTCCGCGTATCTCGCCCACGCTTCGCGTATCTCGGGCACGCCCTGCGTATCTCGGGGGAGTTTATCCGTATCTCAACCGTCTCCCCACTACCCTATTTAGTAGGCGGGTTTCTTGGTCTTATCCTCTGATCACAAGTCCCAATTCATATCGTGGACTCCAGAGTTATCTCATTCTAGGTCACCACCCAGGACCCCTCGTCTCACGAGACAGGGCCAGGTTTCTCGGGGCTTTATTATCGGGGCCTTCTCAAAGGCATATCGGGGCCTACTCAGAGGCTTCTCGTCGGGAGCAATCAGCTCATATATCGGGACCGATCTCGTCGGAACCCTTCATACTGGGCTTCTGGACCTTCCAGGTCTTTTACAAGGCCCACTGGGCTTACTCGCCGTTTGTTGGCTGTTAACGGGGCTAACGATTATATCGGAACCCATCAGGTCCAATATAAAATCCTGTTCGGGTCGGTCCTAATTTTAAAAACCCGATTTGGCCAGAAACAGGTCAATGAAATAAGATTGCGGTTCGGTTCATCACTCGAAACCTGTTCGGTTTAGATTTGGTTAGTTACCTAGGTCCAACCCTACCCATCTAGGTCGGTCCGATTAAGAAAACCTGGTTTGGTTTAACCTGCTCCGTTAATGCAAATTGGATTGGCACACTAAACCCTAGTGGGTTCGGCTAAAATACTTCTCTTGGGCTAAATAGAGTTTTAAAATCCACCATAAACTTAACTTAGCCCACAAGAAATATTAATTATGTAAAACAATTTCCAATATTACTAATATATATGTAAAAATTCGACACATTATCAATATATATATATAAATATTGTCAAGATTCTACCTTTAAGTTGTAAATCAATCAACAATATAAATATATATATCTATATATAATTCGGCCACATATCCATATATATATAATTATTGTCAAATATATATTTAGGGATGAAATACATAGACAATATATCTTCTTAATACTTTTAAGTAACTAAATCCTATCAATATATCTTTATCCAATCTTTACCTAAATATATTGATAATTTATATATTTTACTATTTAATGTGAATCCTTTCCTTATCTTTCCAATTTATAGATATATTGTCATCTTTAATAAAATTAAACTAAGGTAATAAATATATCTACAATGCAAGGCCGGCCGAATTTTCTAACTTGCACCCCAAGAAATTAAAAATTTTACCTAATAATTCACCTAGGGTTTTCGGCCATATCACAAAAATTGGAAAAATTGTCATATTTTAAAATCAAACACTATTATGATCATGAATCCAAAAACTGTTCTTGAGAAAATTCATCGTGTTCTTGGAGATTATGAACATCAAACTCAAATTTAAACATAAATTTTGGCATTGATCTTTAAAAACATGTAAAATCCTAAATTCTTAAGTTTCAAAAGATCAAAAACATGAAATTTTGTTCAAAATTTTCGGATTTCACACCAAAATTTCGGTGTTCATAATTAAAACTCAAGAACATCAGTTTATCAAAATTTTAAGAACTACTAACACTCGCTCTGATACCACTGTTGGAATACAGAGATGTAATAGTACAAAATGCTAAACGTGTACATGTAAGTAATCTAATTACACAGCGGAATAATGTACACCTACCTCAATAGCTTTCCTGCCCAAGAATGATGTGTAGGGAGTTCTGATCCTCTAGTCGGAACCCGTACAAGTTCTTCGTGAGAAGTAGTCCTACGCGGTATAAGCTCCACAGCAAATCCTCTGATCGATTCTTCAACGGGGGCAGAACCTCGGACTGATTCGGAAGCAATTTGGCACACCATTAGTGGTGTTTAAGGGGCCGGCTGAAATAGTTATAGAGAGAAAGGGATTTCTCTCAAATCACAACTTAAGAGGAGTTGTGATCAATGTGTGATTTGGGGGTGACCCCAATACCTCCTTATATAGTGGGAGGAGGAGAAAATCCTCCTCCATACTATTAGGGTTTCAGCCGACTATCATGTGGGTGGGAGGCAAAAAATTTGGGCCTCCCATGTCACATGGAAATTGGGTCGAGCCCAATTAGCCCAAATGTGACTACCTAATTGTCTTAGGTATTCAAATATATTAACGGTCTACCAATTACGGCGCCACGTCACCATATGCTAACAGCTCTGCCATCTTGACGGAGAGGGGGACCTCTACCATATCAAGACCAACTAAGAACCACGGTGTCAAACTTAGTTAAAAAAAAAAAGATCATTTTGTTTCGGGGTAAAACGACATGATCTAAGTTTTGCAAATCGCCGTGACAAACTTTGTTCGTCAGATAACCACATTCTAGGCCAGATGAAAAATCCGCGATAGCATATGAGATTTCCCACTCCTGACTAAATCTCATGTTATGCTATCGATGCAAGCTTCATACTACGTGTGCCATGTTCGACCACGGGGTCATGCTCGGTTGTGCTAGAAAGAATCAACTAGATTCAGATGGGCACAAACTTCTTCACCTTGAGCATGTGACTGATCCCGGGTGCTTTATGAAGAAGCAACAAAAGTATCCTCACGGAATCAGAGCTCATACCTAAGGTTAAGCTCAATGCTCAATTCCTGGTGTACGAGCGTAGTGCTGAACAAAAAGGCCAAGTGAACACGTCTTTGGAAACCGGTTGAGTTTGACTAAGGGTATGAGCGATGTACACTTGCAATTCTCCCTCTCTTGTATTCACTATGTGGCCACGAGCCTGATATTAGTTGAAGGTTGTGAATACATATACAGATGCCTTGAAGGAGTATTCCTATGTGGAAACTAGGCAATTGGAGTATTCCCATGTGGACTTAGGATACAACGCGGCACAATATAATTTTTTCACAGATTGATTAGAGAAGGGGAATCAATGTTCCGTGGGCGCTACACCACACCTAACAGATGAGTAACACGATGCCCGTCGTGTCCGCCGGTCGCACGACAAACCTCGTATGAACTATTCCGAAGCAGGGCTTGATCAAAGACAAATGTTGATGTGTTGGTCGGCAACATATTTACTGGCACACTCCCATTCCGGCGAGTGGGAGCTGTTGGCATTTGGAGATTGGGCCACCATAATTAAGAGCCCATTAATATGAGCTTATTATCTAAGACAGTTGGGTAATGTCAAATTAGGGATTTTGGGATAGGCATAAAATCCCAATTTATATGAGAGGCCCAAAATTTGGCTTCCCTCATTACATGGCCGGCTGAATATTGCTAGAGGGCAAAGTGGAGTTTTGTCCACTTTTCTCCTCTTATAAATAGGGAGTGCAAGGTGATTTATTTATTAAGTGCTAATCTCTTCTTCCTATGTGGTGAGATAGAAAGAAATCTCTCCTCCCTATAGTCACTATATTCGGCCGAACCACCCTACTCCATAGGAGGTGCCAAATTGTATCAAGCAATTTACTCCAGTGATTCATCCCTGCTAAAGACTCGACATAAGCTTTATCGTGGAGCATAATCCGCATAGGGATTCCTTAACCAGAACCTCTACGGGAATCGTCCGACAGATCGAGAACTCCCTTCAGTGATCAAGGGAATGCGGAAGCAATATATGTACGTGCATTATCTTCCGCTGCGTATTAGTTACCTTGCACGTATCTAGGTTTTTGTTTCCGTAGTATTTAACCCCGTAATCCTACAATTATATTATAATTTTTTTTTCATAATGTTATGTATCCTTTGCCATTGTATTTTTTTTTTCCTTCCTTCCGTTTGGGCAAATTTAATTGATTTTTAAAGTGAGTGAGAAATTTTGATTTAAATATTAGAGCTCGATGTGAATTTTTATTATATATATTTTTTATATTCATTATTAGTATATATATATATATATACTTTTTTAACATTACTGTTGAACTGAATCTGAATCCAAATATTAATTTAATATTATAGAACAAAAATTTAGCATACATAAATTGTAATATATTTTAGTTATTTAGAAGAATATTAATTAATTTTTTTTATGTAACTTACGATAGAATTGCAACCACTTTCAATATTAAATGTAGAGTTCTTAAATAATTTTACGGTGTTCACATATTTAAAAATATTATGGCATATAATGATACGTAGATTTTTATTTGCATATTTGTTGTTAATATATATAATATATATTTAATATTAGTATTCATCCAAATTTAAATCCAATATTATTTTAACATTAATATAATTGAACAAAGATATAAACAAAATTTATTTTATTTACTTTGTTAGTAGATTATTAATTAATATTGTTATGTAACTTACTAAAGATTTGTAACCAATTTCAAGATTGAATGTAGAGCATTAGAACAATTTTAAGGTGACCACGTATTCAAAAAGATATTATATGGTAATTTGTAACATATGATCTAGATTGACCAATAAGATAAAGTAAAAAAATTTAAATTTTATTGTCAAAATTTTATGTATCCTATCAATTTTTTTTTTATAAATAGACTAATTAATAAAAACGAAACATAAATTTTTTTTATTTTATTTAGTTTGTTGGTAGATTATTAATTAATATTGTTATGTAAATTACTAAAGTATTATAGCTGTTGGATCACGGTGGAACTCCGGTACGGACTTTGACGGCAATCCTAGCTCCTTTGCTCCACGCAATCCTGCAAGAGGGGATAGACCGGAAGGTGACCCAGAATCCCTCTCCGATGCTTAAATGAGTATCTCGTATGACTGGCAAGCAGTAATCTCAAAGTGTATTGAATTCAACGTAACTGTTCTGAGGTGACCTCTTGCCCTTTTATATGCGAAGAGATGCCTCAGGTACCTGGTGAACCGTTAGGGGTGGTTAGCCCGTATCCCGCATATCTCGGATGTGATCTCGCGTATCTCAGCCATGCCCCGCGTATCTCGGCCACGCTCCGTGTATCTTAACCACGTTCCGCGTATCTCGGCCACACCCCGCATATCTTGGCCTTATCCTCTGATAATCGAGTCCCGACTCCCGTCGGGGACTCCAGAGTTATCTCGTTGTGTCACCGCTCGGGGCCCCTCGTCATCGTGACAGGGCCAATCATTCTCAGGGATTCATCATCGGGGCCTACTTAAAGGCTTCTCATCGGGAGCTTCCAGCTCCACTGTCGGGACCGACTCTGTCGGGACCTTGCCTTGTCGGGACTCCCTCCGTCGGGACCCTTCGCTTTGCTCTTCTTGACCTCCTTTTAGAGCCCAGTGGGCCCATTCACCGTTTACTCATCGTTAAAGGGCCTAACGGCTATAGTCGAACCCATCATTTGCCCCCAAGACATGAGGGACTTGTAGTACGTCGTGTCTTTCAACTCCCGACCTCCCGATATCGGTATCGGAGGCTTTTCCCTTGACAAAATTCCTTGACACGGATCTTCTCGTCTGCGATTTCTCGATAATCGATTCTTCACCGGCCAACCTCTAATAGTCCGATCCTCCTGCGGTCAATCTTCCAAGATCCGATCATCTTGCTGCGGAGCCTTCTGCCTCAGACCTCGTGGACCCTGCACTCCTTGACGCCGCCAAGGATCAAGTTCAATCGCTTTATTCTCGAATCCTTGTAATTTCCTTCTGTTATTGTGAACCTCTTGGATCTTTATAATATCAATCTCCTTTGATTCCGATTATCGCTGCACCACCTAAGGTGAATTACCCACACCACTTAAGGCGATTTAATCGTGCCACTTAAGGCGAAACCACGCCACTTAAGGCGACTTAATCTCGTGCACCACTTAAGGCGACTTAACCTCGTTCACCACTTAAGGCGACTTAATATCGTGCGCCACTTAAGGTGACTTTTCTCGTGCACCACTCAAGGCGACTTTTCTCGTGCACCACTCAAGGCGACTTTATATCGTGCACCACCTAAGGCGACTTTTCAGTACTTAGAAATAAATCTAAGAATCGTGCACCACTTAAGGCGACTTTATATCGTGCACCACCTAAGGCGACTTTTCTCGTGCACCACTCAAGGCGACTTTACATCGTGCGCCACTTAAGACGACTTTTCTCGTGCACCACTCAAGGCGACTTTTCTCGTGCACCACTTAAGGTGCTTAGTATCTTGCACCACTTAAGGCGACTTAATTATTACTTAGAATAAACCTAAAGATCGTGCACCACTCAAGGCGACTTAGTATCGTGCACCACTCAATGAGACTTTTCTCATGCACCACTGAAGGCGACTTTTCTCGTGCACCACTGAAGGCGACTTTTCTCGTGCACCACTGAAGGCGACTTTTCTCGTGCACCACTGAAGGCGACTTTTCTCGTGCACCACTCAAGGCGACTTTTCTCGTGCACCACTGAAGGCGACTTTTCTCGTGCACCACTGAAGGCGACTTTTCTCGTGCACCACTCAAGGCGACTTTATATCGTGCACCACCTAAGGCGACTTTTCAGTACTTAGAAATAAATCTAAGAATCGTGCACCACTTAAGGCGACTTTATATCGTGCACCACCTAAGGCGACTTTTCTCGTGCACCACTCAAGGCGACTTTACATCGTGCGCCACTTAAGACGACTTTTCTCGTGCACCACTCAAGGCGACTTTTCTCGTGCACCACTTAAGGTGACTTAGTATCTTGCACCACTTAAGGCGACTTAATTATTACTTAGGATAAACCTAAAGATCGTGCACCACTCAAGGCGACTTAGTATCGTGCACCACTCAAGGAGACTTTTCTCATGCACCACTGAAGGCGACTTTTCTCGTGCACCACTGAAGGCGACTTTTCTCGTGCACCGCTGAAGGCGACTTTTCTCGTGCACCACTGAAGGCGACTTTTCTCGTGCACCACTCAAGGCGACTTTTCTCGTGCACCACTGAAGGCGACTTTTCTCGTGCACCACTGAAGGCGACTTTTCTCGTGCACCACTCAAGGCGACTTTATATCGTGCACCACCTAAGGCGACTTTTCAGTACTTAGAAATAAATCTAAGAATCGTGCGCCACTTAAGGCGACTTTATATCGTGCACCACCTAAGGCGACTTTTCTCGTGCACCACTCAAGGCGACTTTTCTCGTGCGCCACTTAAGGCGACTTTTCTCGTGCACCACTCAAGGCGACTTTATATCGTGCACCACCTAAGGCGACTTTTCAGTACTTAGAACTAAATCTAAGAATCGTGCACCACTTAAGGCGACTTTATCGGGCACCACTTAAGGCGACTTTCTTCAAGCATTGTGTTTCTTCAAGTGTTCGCCACTAAAAGAATGCTTTAACGTTCTGCCATCGAGGTCTTCCAACTTGTACGCATTTGGAGCTGGCATCCCCACGACCTTATAAGGTCCTTCCCATTTTGGTGACATCTTGTTGACTCGATCCAAAAGGGTGAATTCGTTGCGACGCCAAACCAGCTCCCCAACAAAGAACTGTCGGGATTTCACACGCCGATTGTAGTACCTGGCCGTCGCCAAACGCATTCGAGCTTGGACTTCATCGGCTTCCCGCCTCTTCTCTTCGAGTAAGTCCAAGTCCAGACGTCTCATTTCATCGTTCGTCAGGGGCTCGTAATATCTCGTCCGATGGGACGCCACAGCTACTTCCACAGGGGGGACAGCTTCCGTGCCATAAACGAGGCCAAACGGAGTCTCCCCCGTTGATCGCTTGGGTGTCGTTCTAACAGCCCAAAGCACATTTTCCAGTTCGTTCAGCCACTTGCCCTTTAAGGCATAGACCCTCTTCTTCAGGCCATCCATCACGATTTTGTTGGCTGACTCTACCTGGCCATTAGTCTGAGCATGGCGTACGGAGGCGGTCCGATGCTCAATGTTCAATTCTTCCAGATACTCCCTCACCTGAGAGCCGTTAAACGGTGGGCCATTGTCACTGATCACCACCTTAGGAATTCCGTATCTGGACACGATGTGGGTTTGGAGGAACTTGACGATCTGGTTCCCCGTTGTTCTGGCCAATGCCTTTGCCTCTATTCATTTCGAAAAATAATCGATTGCTACAAGTAAATACTTACATTGTCCTTGTGCTTGTGGAAGAGGTCCCAGCAAGTCGATCCCCCACTGTGCGAAGGGCCACGCGCTCTTGATGGGTGTCAGATTAGCGGCCGGAGCCACGATACTCGGGGCGTACCGCTGGCACGCGTCACAGGATCGGACCAACGCCGTTGCTTCCTTGTTCATCGTGGGCCAATAGTAGCCCAAGTTCAACACCTTCCTCATAATGGATCGGGCCCCTTCGTGACAAGCCGCGACCCCTTCATGCATTTCCTTCAGGATTTGATTGGTGTCGGGTTCTGCCACACACTTTAAGTACGGGGTGGAGAACCAGCCCTTCTTGTATAGCTGATTGTCCAGCATCACATAATTAGACGCGATCCGACATATCCTGTCTGCTGCTACCTTATCATCGGGGACTGCCCCCGTAGTCAGATACGCGACTATCGGGGTCATCCAAGTGGGCTCCTCCTCCGATTTTGCCTCAATGGTGCACACCTGCGTTGGGTCGATGGTCGATAAGATCACCTTCTCCAAGAAGTGTACCTTCCGATTTTCTTCCAAGGGTGCCCCCAGGGCAAATTTTCTCAAGGCGTCTGCCTCTACGTTCTCCTCCCTCGGAATTGCCTCGATATCGAAGCTTTTGAAGCTCTCTTTCAGGGCTTGTACCTCTCGCAGATACTTCTTCATTATCGGCCTCCTTGCTTCGTATTGCCCTTGAACCTGGTTCACGATTAAAGCTGCGTCGCACTTGACTCTCAAGTGATCGATTCCAGTGCCTTTCGCAATTTTTAGGCCCGTGATAAGGGCTTCATACTCCGCTTCGTTGTTTGTGGCCTTGAATGTTAAAGCCAAGGCGTATCGGAGCGGTTCACCTTCACCCGGTGGTATCAACAAAAAGCCCGCTCCTGATCCGTCTGAACTCGCGGAGCCATCCGTGTAAATCTCCCAGGTATTTTCATTGTTTGGCTGTTCTGATTGCTCTGCCCTCTCTGGTTGTTCTTCTATCGGGACTTCCACGGTTGCCCCCTCTACAGAGCCCGCTTCTTCCAGATCGGGGGCTGTAGACTCTGCTATGAAATCTGCTAATGCCTGGCCCTTAATGGCTGTTCTCGGAGCGAAGTGTATGCGAAACTCGCTAAGCTCTACTGCCCATTTCACTAATCTCCCCGACGCATCCGGTCGGTTCAAAAAATGATTCAAAGGCTGGTTCGTCAGCACAGTGATCTCGTGTGCGTGGAAATACGGCCTTAGCTTCCGAGCAGTAATAATCAACGCAAAGAGGTACTTCTCAACGGCGGGATAGTTCAATTCAGATTTGGCAAATGCCTTGCTTACATAATAGACGGGGGCTTGATTACCCTCGACAATCTTTACTAACACAGAGCTAATGGCAAATTCAGAAACAGCCAAATAAAGGTAGAGCGGCTCGCCTGGAACCGGTTTCGCCAACGGCGGGAGGGTGCGAAGGTGCTGCTTGAGTGCTTGGAACGCCTCTTCACACTTGGCGGTCCATTCAAATTTCTTGTTGGCCCTCAGGACTTCAAAAAACGGCATTGATCGGTCGCTGGCTTTGGACAAGAAGTGATTCATTGCAGCTAGTCGGCCATTCAACACTTGTACCTCCCGATGGTTTATTGGAGACTGCATCTCCTCAATCGCCCTCAGCTTCTCAGGATTCACCTCAATTCCTCTCTGGCTCACCATAAAGCCCAAAAACTTCCCTGAGTGGACTCCGAAGGCGCATTTCGTCGGGTTCAAGCGAACTTGATGGAGCCTCATCCGCTCAAATGCCATGGTTAGGTTGTGCACATGATCCTCGGCTTGTCGGGACTTTACCAGCATATCATCCACGTAAGCTTCCATGGTTTCTCCCAGCATATCTCCAAACAGTTTATTCACTATCCGTTGGTAGGTTTCCCCAGCATTGATCAACCCAAAAGGCATGACATCGTAGTGATAGATGTCACTGTCTGCGTAGAACGCTGTGTGGGGAGCGTCTTCCTTAGCCATCTTGATTTGGTTGTAGCCTGAATACGCGTCCATGAAACTCAACAGTTCGTGTCCTGACGTGGCTTCCACCAACTGGTCGATTCTCGGGAGTGGATAGCAGTCCTTTGGGCAAGCCTTGTTCAAGTCGCGGAAGTCCACACACATTCGCCATTTCCCGTTAGTCTTCTTCACCAGCACTGGGTTGGCAACCCAAGTCTGGAATCGGAGCTCCTTAATGAACCCAGCATCGAGCAACCTGCCCACCTCCTGCTGGATTGCGATCTTCTTGTCCGTGCCCATCATACGTCTTCCTTTCTGTGTGATAGGCTTGATCACGGGGTCTATCTTCAGCTCGTGTACGATCACATCGGGGCTGATTCCTGGCATATCGCTCGGGGACCAGGCAAACAGCTCCTTGAACTCCTACAACAACTCCACCAATTTTTGGGCTGTCTCCTCAGTCAGAGCAGACCTGATTTTCACCTTACTCTGGGGTCCGTCGATCTCGACTTCTTTCAGATCTTCGACGGGGGCGGGACGCCCAAACTCTTCTCTGGGATCTGTGTCTGTCTGGAGGACAGTCATGGCCTCTCGCCTCCTCCTCCGGGTGGCATTAACATAGCATTTTCGGGAATCCACCTGGTCGCCCTTGACCTCTCCGACTCCGTGGTCGGTCGGGAACTTCGTCTTCTGGTGCACTGTCGAGGCGACCGCCATCAGGGGATTAATAGTGGTCCTCCCGATAATCGCGTTGTAGGTCCCCGCGGAATCGACCACAACAAACTCCACGTTCCTCCTTTCTGATTTCCACCCGCTACCAAACTCCACTGGTAAGGTGATTACTCCTATCGGATAGGAGGTTGATCCAGAGAACCCGACCATCGGGAAGTTTGCCTCCTTTAGATATTTCTTCGTTTTTCCCATAGCCTCCAGCGCGTTCATGAATAGAATGTCGGAGGAGCTCCCTCCGTCGATTAGAATTCTCTTCTTTTCGAACCCGTTTACATCCAAGGTTACCACCAAGGCATCGTCGTGCGGAGTCTCCACGCCTATGAGGTCTTCCGACGAAAAGGAGATTACCATCTCTTCTTTCAAGGTCCAGGATCGGGACCTCTTATCCAACACCACCGCCGTAGGGATTCTAGAGGCATAGGCCTCTCGGGCGGATGAAGTATCACCTCCAGCAGAAAATCCTCCGTGGATCACATTGATAGTGCCCCGTCTCTCCTTGCGAGCACCGGATGACTCTGGATCGGTTCTCTTCTTTTTCGGGGACCGATCGCGGGATCGGGAACGGGACCGCGATCGGGACCGAGAGCGGGATCGACACCGCTTATCCCCGACAAATTCTGTAAGCTTCCCCTTATTCGATTTTGGGGGCTCCAATTCTCCTGCGGCTATCTTCGACTCCTGGACATCGATTTGCCGTTTCACCCTTTTCTGTAGTGCCTCCATATTCCACACAGCTTTCTCAGCCACGCCGTGCATCAGGTCGGAACCATAGGGGGCCGTTAAGTTCCGAATGAAGGTGCGGATGGTCTCCCCCCCCGAGATCTCTTCGCCAATCTCTGCCACACTGGCCGTGTACCACCGGTAATAATGAGCCAGCGATTCGTCGGGCCTCTGCACCACCTGGGTCAGGGACCTCACGCTCTTCAATAAACGTCTCCGACCCTGGTACTGCTGAATGAATCGGTCGTGCATATCTGCCCGACAAGTGATGCAGCCTGGGGGCAGACTGAAGAACCAGGTCATGGCTCTTTCTCCAAGTGTGTTTGGGAACAGCGTGCACACTATGTCTTCACTCGGGGCTCTTCCCAGACATGCCATGAGGTGCTTCTGGACATGGCGAACTGGATCTCCTTCGCCATCGTACTCCTTTATCGTGGGGATACCTTGCCCGGGCGGGGCTAGGGTGTCGATGAGTCGGGGAACGAAGGGATGAGTGGATCGATCCCTTAGCTCCGACACCAGCGGCTTCTGTTCTCCCATGCAGATGTTCACGATCTTTACCACCTGGTCGGGAGTGATGGGACCATTCAGGGGAATGGTCCTGTGTTGTACTGGTCCTGGTCCATCAACCACGAACCTCTCCGGCTGACCGGATGCTCTACCTCTGTCCTGGCCTCAGGGCGGGACTTCCTGTGCGCGCCGACCCTCTGTTGGTGGGGCCACTTCCTCCAACGGGGGCATCTCCTCCTGCCTCCTCGCAGCCTCTCTCCGATCCAAGAGAGCCTCTACAGCCGCCAGAAACATGGGCATGGCTTCCGCCACGGCCCTTGTCAAGTCTGTAGCTGGGGGAGCCTCCTGCACCCTACTGCCCTGGTGCTGAGGAGCAATATCTTCGGGATCTCCATTATGCCCCCCTGTCTGGGAGTGCTCAGCCGGGGGATGGTTCTGGTTTTCCTCCTGTTCCGGTACTGAATCCAGATTTGTTGCAGCGGGGTGACGGGAACCACCGGATTGTCCCTGTCTTCTGTGCTTGCCAGCCGCCATCGATCGAGTAGAAGGCATATCAGCTTTTTGTTTGATTCCCACAGACGGCGCCAATGTTGGATCACGGTGGAACTCCGGTACGGACTTTGACGACAATCCTAACTCCTTTGCTCCACGCAATCCTGCAAGAGGGGATAGACCGGGCGGTGACCCAG
Source organism: Clarkia xantiana subsp. parviflora (assembly GCA_036873135.1). NCBI lineage: Eukaryota > Viridiplantae > Streptophyta > Magnoliopsida > Myrtales > Onagraceae > Clarkia > Clarkia xantiana. The sequence continues at coordinate 35,871,245 of JAPTYO010000010.1, read as the reverse complement.
AATCCCTCTCCGATGCTTAAATGAGTATCTCGTATGACTGGCAAGCAGTAATCTCAAAGTGTATTGAATTCAACGCAACTGTTCTGAGGTGACCTCTTGCCCTTTTATAGGCTAAGAGATGCCTCAGGTACCTGGTGAACTGTTAGGGGTGGTTAGCCCGTATCCCGCATATCTCGGATGTGATCTCGCGTATCTCAGCCATGCCCCGCGTATCTCGGCCACGCTCCGTGTATCTTAACTACGTTCCGCGTATCTCAGCCACGCCCCGCATATCTTGGCCTTATCCTCTGATAATCGAGTCCCGACTCCCGTCGGGGACTCCAGAGTTATCTCGTTGTGTCACCGCTCGGGGCCCCTCGTCATCGTGACAGGGCCAATCATTCTCAGGGATTCATCGTCGGGGCCTACTTAAAGGCTTCTCATCGGGAGCTTCCAGCTCAACTGTCGGGACCGACTCTGTCGGGACCTTGCCTTGTCGGGACCCTTCGCTTTGCTCTTCTTGACCTCCTTTTAGAGCCCAGTGGGCCCATTCACCGTTTACTCATCGTTAAAGGGCCTAACGGCTATAGCCGAACCCATCAATAACCACTTTCAAGATTGAATGTATAACATTTGAACTATTTAAGATGTCCACATATTCAAAAATATGATGTCACAAATAATAATTTGTAACATATGATCTAAATGAACCAATAAGATTGAGTAAGAAAAATTAAATTTGATTACTTTTCAAATATTATGTATCATATCAAAATTATATTATACATATATATAGATATTTTGTATTGCGAGAAATTGAAAGCATACATATTGTTCAGATTGTTTCCACGATCAGTGCTTAATTACTGCGCGCTTCCACTTTAAACTCTTGAGGCTATTTGGCAAGCTGTCCTTGTTATGTGCTGTTATTTATGTTGTTATATTTGTTATTGACCTATTTGCAATTTTTAAGGATCTGTTTATTGTTTTTTTTTTTTTTGTGGGTAGAGTTCCTTCATTGTAAAACTACAGGTTAAGCTTTGCATTAGCAGAGTTTCCTTTAGTGTTATATATAGGGGGAGAAGGTTCCGCTTGAAGGAACAACCTTCTATGATCCCGACATTGCTTTTCCGTATTCTCTCTAGGGTTTCTGAGTTCCACCAAGATTATCACGGTATCAGAGTCATTGAGACCCTCTTGAGTCTCAATTTCTTCGATCCAATCCGCTCCGCTGCTATTACGACGATCCTTTCGTCTTACGACCTTTCACTCTCCCTTAACGCTGTTCGATTTTTTATGACGTTTCATCTTATAGCAGAATTGATTCCACCTTTGCGTGAATCAATTCGTCTTTCGCATCTTCAAGCTTGTGATAGAGGATTTCTAAGGTTTTTGTGGTTATCTTCTTCGGTGTCACTTCGTCTTCTTGCGATCCGTTTCATTTTCTACAAACCCTAGATTATTCGACTATGTGTTCTTCTGTGTTTCGTGACTATCAATATCATGGTGGAAGATTCCAAAAAGCGAAACATCCTTTGGCAAGGAGGCAAATCCAAGTGTCACCACCAAGATCGGGATCAACGACTACCCTGAGGTACATGCACACCATCCTTTATATCTCCATCCCTTCTATATATATAGGGAGTTAAGGGTTTTATCAAGGTTAATTAAAATTTACTTCAAGTGGTGTTTTGAGAGAAAACTCACCCCCTAAAATACCTATATTCGGCCGAACTACTCCTCACAAAAGGGTGTGCCAATTTGCTTTCTAGCAAACACTGCAGAAGTCTGTCCCCTGCCAAGAATCGATCAGAGGCTTTGCTGTGGAGAACATACCGCGTAGGGCTTCCTTAACCAGAACCTCTACGGGTGCCGACCGGAGGGTCGTGAACTCCCTGCTGGAAGGATCTTCGGACTACGAACATCGTTTGAGGTATGTGCGAATCTTCCGCGGCGTAATTTCGATTACTAGCATGTACCATGATTTAGTATCTGTAGTGATTACTCCCCGTAATCTAACATAATACCCATTGCATCTAATTCAGTCGGACGTTTGTGGACCCATGAATGTCGCCGCAAGGGGAGGTAAACGTCACTTCGTATCTTTGATTGATTACTTCAACCGTCATGGGTTTACTCATCTTATCTCTCGTAAATATGAGGCCATCGACTGCTTTAAAAGATTTCTTAACTTCGTTGTGAATCAACAAGAGCGAAGGGTGAAAACCTTTCACATTAATAGAGGTAGAGAATATATCTCTAATGAGTTTAATAAGTTATGCGATGAAAGATGAATTATACATCAAAATACAATCCACAATACGCGGCAGCAGAATGGTGTGGCTGAACGACGTAATTGTACACTCCTGGACATGGTCAGAACCATGATGTCGTAGGCTCAATTGTCGATCTCCTTATAGGGTGACGCATTATTAACTGCAACAAATGAAGTAAACCCTGTTCCTACAAAGTAGGTAGATGCGACACCATATGAGCTATGTACTCGTAATGAGATGGATCTTACCAAGTTGCGAACTTGGGTTGTGTAGCATACACACAATGTACCAACAACTGTGAAAGCAAAGTTGGAACCTAGAATACTGAAAGGTATTTCTATAGCATACATGTGTGTGGTAGCTCAGGAGATTGGTGTCGTGGTCGAACATGAGACGTTACATTCATTGATAACGGATTCCTACGCTTGAAAACATCAAAACGAATGAAGTCTTAATTGAACTAGAGCAGGATAATGATAATCAAGTCCCACTTACTTCACGGTTGCTAACCCTTAGACTAGAAAGTAACTAGAGCACTATATGGAATATGTGGTGGAGAGCTCTTTGACTGTCAGTGATCCAGAACACTTCCTCCACATGAATAGACCTAACTAGGGGTCTATTTATAGCTACGGGTGAGGTTGGCTGTTACCACGAGCGGTTCCACACTTTCGAGACATGACAATTCGGTCCTTACACTTTCCGAGACTCACAATAGCACCCCTTATGGGTGCAATTTTCTACATCTCCCACTCACACATAATAAGAGTGCTTAGTGTGCCAGGAGTCATACTTCGAACACCTCGTCTTTCTTTCTTACTGAGCTCAACCGTGCGACCGACATATTTTGCTATATCTCGTTGTTGTACATATGTTAGGAGTGTACAACCTCTTATTGTGGAAAACCAACTAGAGAATAGTGAATATGCTTGTACGATATATCATCGAATCTCATTTAGGTATATCTCAAAGGTTTCACTAGTTATACCTTTTACTCAAAAGGTAAATTATGACTAATCAACATGAGAACACAATTATAAAAGATATTCTGATGACAATATTACTCTTCTCACTATCCTTTCAACAACAACCCGACAATATTTTCTAGTATGTCACGCAAGGCCGAATTAGTGTACATGGCCATTTGGAAACACACACTAATCTAGTGAATATCGTGTTAGGTACCAAGTCTCTGATCGAAGTCATGAAGGTACACAATTTGGAACCTCTCAAGGATCATGGGTCTCACACTATAACAAGATGAGATCACACTTGTGTAAACTCGTGTTCGATTAATAACACACATGGTATGAAACGTGTTTCACAACACTCTTCTTAATTTCCTATAGAGTGTGTTGGATCCTTTTTGAGTGGGGAGTCGGAACCTAGTAGTGACGACTGATGAATGCCTCGGGTGACTGATGAGTGCCGAACTCGTGTGTCTCCGTATACCTGCAAGTGGGGCAGTATCGCACACCACGCAAGGGGTGGGGTGGAGCGCGATGAACCTTCTCCGAAGCTTAAGTCAGGTATTTTAGAGAGAGAAAGTAAGAGAGAGGGCATAGCTTCCGCTGTCAACTTCGTTTTAACTTATTTTGAAATGAATGATCAAGGCCCCTATTTATAGGAAACCTTGGAATCAAACCGGGTTTTGAATGGTCCGACGTCGGTTCAATGCAAAGTATGAACTGAGTGTAGATGGGAGTAAAGATGACATCGGGAGGGTTTGCACGGGCGGCTTTTGCGTAGGGGTTTACATGTCAATAATAGGAGTAATCCGGACCGTCCCGAGTTATCGCGAGGATCCCAGGAGGTCCGGAATAACGGGACAATCCGGAGGGCCGGATTGTCCCACAATACGGATGCGGTGTAAGTCCGGGGCGCGTACGCGCGTGTCCCGAACTTTTTAGTACCGGCGGATGAACATTTTGAAACCGTTTAGTGAGTTCAATGTGTATACAAAGTCCGAATAATATAAAACGAACCTGAATCGGACGTATACCCATCATTTTCCCTCGAGTCAAGTGGTGGCATGGCCCCGTCTTGACTCTATTTTCGATAGAGTATACGTTCGATTTAAGTTCGGGTGTTACCTTGGGATGGACTTATTACCCGTTTTCGCGTGGACCTTATTATGATGTATCCCTCACTGGACTTAGACGGGAGTAGTCATATCTGTCGACATGATTATTGTAGCAAGCATACATATATGGCATATACGTATATGACAATCCTAGTCCGTGTATGCGATCATGGATAAGAAAATATGCACGTCGGGGTTGTAATTGCAAACACGTGATATGGATATGTAAACGTGTGTGTGTTTATGTATGCGTGTATGCATGAATATGTAAAAATATGGAAAGGGAAAGATGTTATCCATAGGTGTATATAAAGGAGTGAATTCAAATATCACCACACTTTGTCTTCCCCCTTTTTAGAGTTGTCTTCCCCTTTTCTGAGAGAGTAAGTGACTTAGCACTCAAACCACTCACCCACCCACGCCCATTGCACCACCGGCCAACCACCACTCACCAGGAGACCCAGCTCGTGGCGGCGAGTCCAGCGGCAGCTAGGGCAGTAGACGACAGCGGTCACGGCGGCGTAGCGGGCGGAACTCCGGCGACGGGACGGGCGAATGTACAAGCTTGTGGCCTCGTTTTTTGAGTCGATTCGGCCTTTTGGGGTTGATTAGAACCATTTCCAGGTGTGCCAATGCCTTTAATTGCATCAATTTGGTTAATCTTTGCCTTGATTTTGAACTTGATCATCCATGCCCACCAAGTGTTTGATGAAATGCCTAGGATAGTTAAGAATAGAAAAAAAGAGCATAAAAATGGTTAAGTGTTTTACCACTTGTATGTATAGAGTAGGAGTGATACTTCATTATTGATTGCCAAAAGAATTGTTGTGACATGTATGTACACACTTGGTTATATGGAGATGCTTATAGCTATAACTAAGCTTTGTATTCCAAAAGGGGATGTATGTATGTATCCATATCCTACAAAGGTTAGATAAACATATGCATATAGGTGTTAGCACTATGAGTATATTAGCATTTTGTTACCTTGGGGGATTTGCCTTAGGCCAAGTAGGTGAGCATAGATGCATGTAAGCATTCGTAGATACACATGAGCATGTGTAAGTGCATGTATGCACATGTTGGCACTCATAGGTACATGCACGTGCATGTATGCACATATAGTTGCACATAGGCGCGTAGAGTGGTGCATGAACACATACTAGTGTATGCAAACACATATAGTTGAGCGCGGGTGTACATAGATACTCGCGGGTACGTAGGCGTGCATAGACATGCATAGGTGTGCATACGCATGGGTAGATCATGTAGGTGTTTGGACGAGGCCCTTACTAACATAGATTTGCCCCCGTATAGAGGATGTTCACTATGTAGTAGTTGAACCCTTAATAGATTTTTGAGCATGATGTTGCCCCCGAGCGGGGGACGTTCGTTGCATAGAAGTTGTTAACACGTTGGGGGTACGCGTATGTATTGAACGGGTTGTAGTTGTATCATTGTAGGAGTTGTGTTGTGAGAAGCTGGGCGTCCATCCTTAGCATTACCTTATCGACTTGCTGGCTTTGTGAACATGAGTAAGTCTCAAATTCCTACCCCTTCTGTTAGATTTCTTTCTGATTCGGATTCTAATTCCGAGTCGGAGTGTTCGGAGTTTACGGATTCTTCCGAGCCGAAAACTATGGACGATATACCTTCTTCCTCTGAGCTGGAGTCTCGCGTGGAGTCGAAGGACATGGTGCAAACCTTTGTAGGCAACAAATTGGATTATGACGAGTATCAGCGCCTTGTCGTTCTTTCTGGGACTTGTCCTTTGGGAGAGGCATTCTTCCCGTTTGATGTTATTCTTGTTACTAGTCCGGGAATGCCCAATGTTCCTCCGGACGATTTGTCTGCTATTTACGCCTCCCAGATTCGGATGGGACTACGCTTCCCTTACTATACGGACTTGCGGAAGTTGTGTCGTTATTATAGTATCTCCCCTCTTGATCTTGCGCCTGCTGTGATACGGTACTGGGTTTTCTTCCGAGTGCTATGCCATCAATAGTCCTAAATTATTCGACCCTGCTCTTCCGATGCTTCTTTCGACTCCAGCGTCTGGATGCGTCTGGGTTATGTTCCATTTCTATCCGCTGGCCTTTGATGAGAGGAAAGGAGTTTGCTGATCTTGGATTGGGCGAAGTGAAGTGGGATAGCACTTTTCGCTTTGTTACTGCTGTAGACAGGTCGAAGAGTCGTTGGCTAAAACACTATTTCTTCACTGACGATCCCGGGATGAATTGGCATATTATTCGTGTTAGGAAACCTAATCTCGTGCCAACTTTTTGTGAATTCTCCGAGTCTAACAAAGCAGCGACGAAGAAAGTGTATCGGGCGCACAAGGCCCGTGCATACACGACCTTGTCTTGTGTGAAGGAGCGAGATTTGCGCAGGGCTGGGATTCGCACTCCTCCTTCGGGAGGTACTTCGGTATGTTACAAACCTTTATAACTTCCTTGTGTTGTGATGTAGGCTGGTGTCATGGAAAAACTTCTCGCTTGCAGGTGGGCTCTCAGGGAGGTGTTGCTCCTGCTGCACGAAGCGGTCGCACGTACATGTCTGCTGTTCTCCAGGGCATGAAGCCTGGACGTGGTAAAGGGAGTGCGGGTAAGTTTTACATTTTTGCGATCGTTTTACTTGTTTGTGTTCAATGCCTTTGTTTTTATCCCTCTTTGTTCTTGTTTGTAGGTCGATCCCCACTCGAGGCAGAGTGAGTTGTTACGGCTGTCGAAACTCCGCCTCGGACCAAGGCGAATCGTCCCGACTCCGAGGTGCGGCCCTTGAACGATCCAAAACACCCCAAGTCTGGAAGTGGTGAGGTTTCAAGGAATCCTCTTAACAAAGGGAAAGGAGTTGAAGCTCGCATGCCTGCCGTGCCCATGATGTCTGCCCCCCGGTCGAGGGAACGGACTTCGAAGGAGGGGCCTCTCCACGCAGGTATATTGGTTGTTCTTGTATATTTGCTCTACTTGGTGTATTTGGATCATCTTGTTTATCTTTGTATATGTTTATAGCTGTTCCGCCTGTTGCTGCCCTTACTCGGGCCGAGTTTGTTTGTCCTTCCGAGGACTCTGTTGTTGGTGATGAGTGGGTACCCTTCTCTGCTCGGGGACCTCGCTTTTCGAAGGAGGTTAGCTTGACCACATCCGAGGTGGGAGTTCGTGTTTTTTAGTAGGTTATTCCTCCTACGGATCGGAGGATTTGCCCGAGTGACCCTGAGGGTGCGCAAGCATGTGCTGAGGGTACACTGTCATGCCTTGCTCCTGTGAGTATCTATCCTTACTCCTTCATGCCTTGTATGCATACTTGTCTTTGCTACTACAACTTACTTGTTGTTTATTATTGTAGGTTGCCATTCAGATGGACAATCTTTCCTCCTTCGTAATTGAACTCGCAGAGGAGAAGAAGATGTTTATGGAGAAGTCTGAGATTGCCTGTCTTGAGGCTGAGGATGCTAAGGAGAAGGCGCGCATCTTGACTACGAGGGTTGTTGACCTACAAGCGGAGAGTTCCGCTCGCCAGGTTCGGATTTTGGCGCTTGAGTCTGATATTGCTGCCCTTCAGGCGAAGGCCGTTGCAGATAGCACCGATCATGATCTCGCCTTGCGGGCCATGAAGGAGAAGTCCCTTGCGGCTGGCAAGGTTATAGGCGTTGCGGAATACAAGGCTTCCGAGTCTTATCATGCTGAAGTCGTGATGGCTGCGGACGAGATGCTTTATGACTCTATTGAGGGTCTTATTGAGCATGTGTATGCTCTTGCTCCGAACTTGTTGATCAACTGGGTCCGTATTCCAAGTTCGCCACTGGGCATGTGGACGCCTTAAGACTTAGAGACCGTACTGTTGCCCCCATGTTGTGGCGGATGCCCCTTGCTGTTTACGAGTATGTCCCTGCCATGGTTGTCAGGAATTCCCCCGAGGATATCGAAGCTGACACCCGTGAGTACGAGTTGATGTTCAATGATGCTGGATATCCAATTATCGTGGAGGGTACCACATTTGGAGAGGATGTTCCCAGGGCATGCGGGGATGCCGTTGATGGTGGTGTTCCTGATGTGGCGTCAGGTTGAGTGTTTGTTTTCACAAACTCTTTCGTATATAGTTTTGGCTCCCCATGTTTGGTTGAGGTTTCTTGTTGGGGTGTTATCCCTTTGAACCCTTTATGTTTATGTTTCTATGCTTTGTCGTTGTCATATGAGACCTGTCTTGAATTGTTTAGTAATGCATGGTAATATGGTAGTAATATTTCATACCTTATTGTTTTGAGATTGTCCATGTGGTGTGGACTATAGAGTAGAGTTGAGACTTGTCCTCTTTGTGGATGAAAGCATTCGTAGTTGTTGTTAAGAGACATAAGTCCCTACAGTGCATGCCCCTCTTTGATATACCAAGGCATGGCGAGATGTATGTGTCATGGACACATATGTTGCATGCTTGCTATATTCCATGATTAGTAATGTGCAAGACTTAAGAGTGACACTTATCAATTGTGGGTAGTAATGCGTAAGGTCAATGTCCCGGCACTTGGAATTTGTGAGTAGTAATGCGCAAGTCTTTAGAGTGACCCTTGGCATTTATGGGTAGTAATGCACAAGGTTGTTCTCCCGGTACTTGGCATTTGTTGGTAGTAATGCACAAGACCCCCGTGTACACGCGAGCGTGCCATTTCGACGAGGCGAAACCTTGGTTTTTACCGTCTCTTAGTCCACTCTATGGCGACGTTGTTACAAGACGCTACTTGTTAGGTTGGTGCGTTTTTCCATCTGTTTGTTGGGAACTTCCCGCGTAACGTTGTTGCAAGACGTTCTGTTGGCTAATCCAATTACTTGCCTTGCGATGCTAGTACGCCTCCACTTTGTTAGTCAAAGGGACGTGACGAAGGTCGTGGGATACGCCTTGTAGTTTATCCCGTCTTTCAGACCATTCCGAAGCGACGTTGTAGCAAGACACGACTAGCCAATTTTTGAATGTGATTTGATCCATTATTTGGGTACCCCCGTTATAGCGTTAAGGCGAGGTGTTCCTTGGCTAGTCCTTGTACTGATCTTGCGATGCTACTACACCTATACTTAGTTATTCCAGGGGGCTTTACAAGTTTGTTTTCACAACTTTTAGTTTTTTCCGTCTCTTGGACCTTTCCAAGGCGACGTTGTGGCAAGACACTACTTGTTTGATTGGAGTGTTTTATTTCTGTTATTTTTTCACGTACAAGATAACGTTTTACAAGACACAAATTGTATGTTTGGTGAGTTTTTCCCTGTGTTTAGTATCGCGGCGATTGTTGTCTACGCTCCTCCCGGTGTAGAGTGTTGGTACGAAATAATGAACACTACTTGTGGGTAGTAGTAGGTTCCCATGGGGCTGCCCTCGTATAGAGGATGTCGCGCCATGTATATGATTAGTAATCTATACTAGGTGTCTCGTTCCTCAGTAAGATATAATGGGGTTGCCCTCATATAAAGGATGTCGCTCCATGCATGTGTTTAGTAATCTATACTGGGTGTCTCGTTCCTCAGTAAGATATCATGGGGTTGCACTCGGTAGAAGATGTCGCGCCATGTAATTGTGTTGGGTTGCCCTCGTGTAGAGGATGTCGCGCCACTTACTAGATGAGAACCTCTTGGTTGAAAAAATTCCAAGGAATGAGTGTTGTAATCATGGGGTTGCCCCCGAGCAGGGATGTCGCGCCATGTATATAATCCTTAGGAAAATATCCAGGATGTAGTTGTATAGAGTAGACATAATAGATGTCGTTGGAGAGAGCATATTGCGAGCTCGTTGTTTATATCAAGTAATGACATGTTGGTGGCGTGTGATATAAGCCTCTTGTTGTATTAAGTTTTAAGCTTGAAGTGTTATTGCAAGTTTAATGCATAGAGTCCACTACTTGGCGTTATTCCAGAGTGTGGGTTGTATGAGAGTAATGTACCTGCGAAAATACGTTAACTCCATTAGCTATGCAATATTTACAATGCTAGATAGATGGGGTCAACATATCACCCATTTGTAAATATTCTACTGGAAGCATAAGCACTTACAAAATTAAAGCTTGAAATTTGATGGATTCATAAAGTTGTGCGTAATGTAGAGATGTGGGAGGGATGTGGTTGTATCCTCCCGACATGTTGTGATGGAAGCTGCCTGTTCACACGGTGTGATGGCTACATGCCACGCGGTGTTGTATGGCCTCGAGGGCTATCATCTCTTCGATTTCAACTCGCAGAATGAGGCAGTCGTTGGTGTGGTGACCCCAGGTGTTGTGGAATTTACACCAGTGCGTGATGTCGGCTCCCAAGAACACATGTGGTGTTTCGCTTGGGGAGGGAAGCTTGTTCTGTAGGATGCTCATGAATATCTCTTCGACCTTTGTGTTCAGAGGCGTGAATGCATATTCTGGGCCACCCAGTGTGCTCCTGCTGTCGTGTAGTTGAAAGAGTGCTCCTCCCTCACCCGCGGGTGGTTTGCTCCACCCGAGCTCCTGCTCGCAAGCGACTGCTGTTTCGAGTTTCTCTTTAAGGTCACTCATTGAGTTAGTGGTCCTCCAACCGTACTATCTTCCAAGTAGAAGGAAGGATCGCGTATTCGAGTTCATAAAGAATGCGTTGATCACTGCCTCGTTTTTGGCCTTTAGCCAACCTGAATTCAGCACGAAGCGCTTGAAATACTCGAGAGTTGGTTCCCTTTCTCCTTGTTTGATGTCCCAAACACTTTGCAGTGTTGGGGCATGTTGGTAGTTGGATGGCCGTATAGGCGCAGAGAGTTGTTCAAGACCCATCTCTTCCACTTGCTTCTCCTCTTCTTGTTCGGGTAACCCCAGCCTGATCATGGCGATGGAGAGTTGTTGTTTACTCCTTAGAGCGTTCACATAGTACTTTCGTGCTGCTGTTTGATCACCTAGGATCTCTCCAATTCCATTCTTGGTTGGGAACTTCAACCTCTGATGTGCCGTGGATGGCACTATCTCCAAGGGGTTTATGGTTGTTCTTCCGAGGATCCCATTGTAGGCTCCTAAGGTTTCGACCACAATAAAGTTGACATTAATGTCAAGCTTTGTCCAGCCTTCTCCCAGTGTACCCGGGAGTGTGATCGTACTGAGTGGGTATGTTGCAGCTCCGGCGAAGCTTATTAGATGGAATGTTCCGGGACTTAAATCTGCCTTAGTACGACCAAGTTGTTCGATTACCTTGATAGTCATGATGTCAGTAAAACTTCGTCCGTCAACGAGGATACGTTTTACGTCGTAGTTCGCTATGGGCATTGATGGGTCCGACTATAGCCGTCATGCCCTTTAACGGCGAGGAAACGGCAAACAGGCCCACCAGGCCCCAAAGTGAAGGTCAAGTTGACCTAGGAGAAGGGTCCCGACTAAGGGAGTCCCGACGAGGCAAGGTCCTGACAGAGTCGGTCCCAATAGTGGAGCTGGAAGCTCCCGATGAGAAGCCTTTAAGTAGGCCCCGATGATGAATCCCTGAGAATGATTGGCCCTGTCACGATGACGAGGGGCCCCGAGCGGTGACACAACGAGATAACTCTGGAGTCCCCGACGGAAGTCGGGACTCGTTATCAGAGGATAAATCCAAGATATGCGGGGCGTGGCCGAGATACGCGGAACGTGGTTAAGATACACGGAGCGTGGCCGAGATACGCGGGGCATGGCTAAGATACGCGAGATCACGTCCGAGATATGCGGGATACGGGCTAACCACCCCTAACGGTTCGCCAGGTACCTGAGGCATCTCTTTGCCTATAAAAGGGCAGGAGATCACCTCAGAAAGACTTACGTTAAGTTGAATACACTCTGAGTTTATTACTTGCCAGTCATACGAGATACTCATTTAAGCATCGGAGAGGGATTCTGGGTCACCGCCCGGTCTATCCCATCTTGCAGGATTGCGTGGAGCAAAGGAGCTAGGATTGCCGTCAAAGTCCGTACCGGAGTTCCACCGTGATCCAACATTGGCGCCGTCTGTGGGAAACAAACAAAAAGCTGATATGCCTTCTACTCGATCGATGGCGGCTGACAAGAACAGAAGGGGACAATCCGGTGGTTCCCGTCACCCCGCTGCGACAAACTTGGATTCAGTACCAGAACAAGAGGAAAACCAGAACCATCCCTCGGCTGAGCTCTCCCAGACAGGAGGGCACAATGGATCGCATCCCGAAGATGTTGCCCCTCAGCACCAGGACAACGGGGGGCAGGAGGCTCCCCTAGCTACAGACTTGACGAGGGCCGTGGCGGAAGCTATGCCCATGTTTCTGGCGGCTGTAGAGGCTCTCCTAGATCGAAGAGAGGCTGCAAGGAGGCAGGAGGAGATGCCCCCGTTGGAGGAAGCGATCCCGCCAACAGAGGGTCGGAACGCACAGGAAACCCCGCCCCGAGGCCAGGACAGAGGTAGGGAAACCGGTCAGCCGTAAAGGTTCGTGGTTGATGGGCCAGGACCAGTACAGCACAGGACCATTCCCCTGAATGGTCCCATCACTCCCGACCAGGTGGTAAAGATCGTGAACATCTGTATGGGAGAGCAGAAGCCACTGGTGTCGGAGCTAAGGGACCGATCCACTCATCCCTTCGTCCCCCGACTCATTGACACCCTAGCCCCGCCTGGGCTAGGCATCCCCACGATAAAGGAGTATGATGGCGAAGGAGATCCAGTTCGTCATGTCCAGAAGCACCTCATGGCGTGTCTGGGAAGAGCCCCAAGTGAAGACATAGTGTGTACGTTGTTCCCGAACACACTAGGAGAAAGGGCCCTAACTTGGTTCTTTAGTCTGCCCCCAGGCTGCATCACTTGCTGGGCAGACATGCAAGATCGATTCATTCAGCAGTACCAGGGTCGGAGGCGTTTATTGAAGAGCGTGAGGTCCCTGACCCAGGTGGTGCAGAGGCCCGACGAATCGCTGGCTCATTATTACCAGCGGTACATAGCCAGCGTAGCAGAGATAGACGAAGAAATCTCGGAGGGCGAAACCATCCGCACCTTCATTCGGAACCTGACATCCCCCTATGGCTCCGATTTGATGCACAGCGTGGCTGAGAAGGCTGTGTGGAATATGGAGGCATTACAGAAGAGGGTGAAACGGCAGATCAATGTCCAGGAGTCAAAGATAGCCGCGGGAGAACTGGAGCCTCCAAAGTCGAACAAAGGGAAACAGTCAAGTAAACCCTTCGACGATCGTAAGTCAAAAGGTAAACCCGACAGTGGCAAGAATCGAGGACGTCCGGATCGGAGGGACGACAGACGTTCTTCAAGGAAGGATAAGCGGGAGGATTTTGACATTCCTCTCAACTGCTCCATGGCGGAAGTGCTGACAGTCATGGAACGACAAGGTATCTCCAGATACCCCCCGAAGAAAGATGGAGAATTCCCGGGGTCCCGCACAGATCGCTATTGTCGATTTCACCGCGCAAATGGCCACGACACCAATCACTATCGGGAGCAGAAGAAGGAGATTGAAAAGCTAATCCATAAGGGGAAGCTCAAGGAATTCGTCGGGGATAAGCGGTGTCGATCCCGCTCTCGGTCCCAATCGCGGTCCCGTTCCCGATCCCCCGATCGGTCCCCAAAGAAGAAGAGAACCGATCCAGAATCATCCGGCGCTCGCAAGGAGAGATGGGGCACTATCAACGTGATTCATGGAGGGTTTGCTGCTGGAGGTGATACCTCATCCGCCTGAGAGGTCTATGCCTCTAGGATCCCTACGGCGGTGGTACTTAGTAAAAGTACCTGATCTTGGACCTTGAAAGAAGAGATGGTAATCTCCTTCAAATCGGAAGACCTCATAGGCGTAGAGACTCCGCACGACGATGCCTTAGTGGTAACCTTGGATGTAGACGGGTTCGAAATGAAGAGAATTATAATCGACGGGGGGAGCTCCTCCGACATCCTATTCATGTACGCGCTGGAGGCTATGGGGAAGACGAAGAAAGATCTAAAGGAGGCAAACTTCCCGATGGTCGGGTTCTCTGGTTCAACCTCCTACCCGCTAGGAGTAATCACCTTACCAGTGGAGTTTGGTAGCGGGTGGAAATCAGAAAGGAGGAACGTGGAGTTTGTCGTGGTTGATTCCGCGGGGACCTACAACGCAATTATCGGGAGAACCACCATTAATCCTCTGATGGCGGTTGCCTCGACTGTGCACCAGAAGATGAAGTTCCCGACCGACCACGGAGTCGGAGAGGTCAAGGGCGACCAGGTGGCTTCCCGAAAATGCTATGTTAATGCCACCCGGAGGAGGAGGCGAGAGGCCATGACTGTCCTCCAGACAGACACAGATCCCAGAGAAGAGTTTGGGCGTCCCGCCCCCGTAGAAGATCTGAAAGAAGTCGAGATCGACGGACCCCAGAGGAAGGTGAAAATCGGGTATGCTCTAACTGAAGAGACAACCCAAAAATTGGTGGAGTTGTTGAAGGAGTTCAAGGAGCTGTTTGCCTGGTCCCCCAGCGATATGCCAGGAATCAGCCCTGATGTGATCGTGCACGAGCTGAAGATAGACCCCGCGATCAAACCTATCACACTGAAAAGGCGTCCGATGGGCACGGATAAGAAGATCGCGATCCAGCAGAAAGTGGGCAGGTTGCTCGACGCTGGGTTCATTAAGGAGCTCTGATTCCAGACTTGGGTGGCCAACCCAGTGCTGGTAAAGAAGACCAATGGGAAATTGCGAATGTGCGTGGACTTCCGCGACTTGAATAAGGCTTGCCCAAAGGATTGCTATCCACTCCCGAGGATCGACCAGCTGGTGGATGCCACATCGGGACATGAGCTGTTAAGTTTCAGGATGCGTATTCAGGCTACAACCAGATCAAGATGGCCAAGGAAGACGCCCCCCACACAGCGTTCTACGCAGACAGTGACATCTATCACTACGATGTCATGCCTTTCGGGTTGATCAATGCCGGGGCAACCTACCAGCGGATGGTGAACAAACTGTTTGGAGATATGCTGGGAGAAACCATGGAAGCTTACGTGGACGATATGCTGGTGAAGTCCCGACAAGCCAAGGACCACGTACACAACCTTACCATGGCGTTTGAGTGGATGAGGCTCCATCAAGTCCGCTTAAACCCGACGAAATGCACCTTCGGAGTCCACTCAGGGAAATTCTTGGGCTTCATGGTGAGTCAGAGAGGAATTGAAGTGAATCCTGAGAAGCTGAGGGCAATCGAGGAGATGCAATCTCCGATAAATCATCGGGAGGTGCAAGTACTGAATGGCCGGCTAGCTGCAATGAATCGCTTCTTGTCCAAAGCCAGCGACCGATCAATGCCGTTTTTTGAAGTCTTGAGGGCCAACAAAAAATTCGAATGGACCGCCAAATGTGAAGAGGCGTTCCAAGCACTCAAGCAACACCTTCGCACAATCCCGCCGCTGGCGAAACAGGTTCCAGGCGAGCCGCTCTACCTTTATCTGGCTGTTTCTGAATTTGCCATTAGCTCTGTGTTAGTAAAGATTGTCGAGGGTAATCAAGTCCCCGTCTATTATGTAAGCAAGGCATTTGCCAAATCTGAATTGAATTACCCCGCCGTTGAGAAGTACCTCTTTGCGTTGATTATTACCGCTCGGAAGCTAAGGCCATATTTCCACGCACACGAGATCACTGTGCTAACAAACCAGCCTTTGAAGCATTTTTTGAACCGACCGGATGCGTCGGGGAGATTAGTGAAATGGGCAGTAGATCTTAGCGAATTTCGCATACACTTCGCTCCGAGGACAGCCATTAAGGGCCAAGCATTAGCAGATTTCATAGCAGAATCTACAGCCCCCGATCTGGAAGAAGCGGGCCCTGTAGAGGGGGCAACCATGGAGGTCTCGACAGAAGAACAACCAGAGAGGGCAGAGCAATCAGAACAGCCAAATGAAGAAAATACCTGGGAGATGTACACGGATGGCTCCGCGAGTTCAGACGGATCAGGAGCGGGCTTCTTGTTGATACCACCGGGTGAAGGTGAACCGCTCCGATATGCTTTGGCTTTAACATTCAAAGCCACAAACAACGAAGCGGAGTACGAAGCTCTTATCACGGGTCTAAAAATCGCCAAAGGCACTGGAATCGATCACTTGAGAGTGAAGTGCGACGCAGCTTTAATCGTGAACCAGGTTCAAGGGCGATACGAAGCAAGGAGTCCGATAATGAAAAAGTATCTGCTAGAGGTACAAGCCTTGAGAGAGAGCTTCAAAAGCTTCGATATCGAGGCTATCCCGAGGGAGGAGAACATAGAGGCAGACGCCTTGAGAAAATTTGCCCTGGGGGCACCTTTGGAAGAAAATCGGAAGGTGCACTTCCTGGAGAAGGTGATCTTATCAAACACCGACCCAACGCAGGTGTGCACCATTGAGACAGGATCAGAGGAAGAGCCCACCTGGATGACCCCGATAGTCGCGTATCTGACTACGGGGGCAGTTCCCGAGGATAAGGTAGCAGCAGACAGGATATGTCGGATCGCGTCTAATTATGTGATGCTGGACAATCAGCTGCACAAGAAGGGCTGGTTCTCGACTCCGTACCTGAAGTGTGTAGCAGAACCCGACACCAATCGAATCCTGAAGGAAATGCATGAGGGGGTCGCGGCTTGTCACGAAGGGGCCCGATCCATTTTGAGGAAGGTGTTGAACTTAGGCTACTATTGGCCCACGATGAACAAAGAAGCAACGGCGTTGGTCCGATCATGCGACGCGTGCCAGAGGTACGCCCCGAGTATCGTGGCTCCGGTCGCCAACCTGACATCCATCAAGAGCGCTTGGCCCTTCGCGCAGTGGGGCATCGACTTGGTGGGACCTCTTCCACAAGCACAAGGACAATGTAAGTATTTACTTGTAGCTATCGATTATTTTTCGAAATGGATAGAGGCGAAGGCATTGGCCAGAACAACGGGGAACCAGATCGTCAAGTTCCTCCAAACCCATATCGTGTCCAGATACGGGATTCCTAAGGTGGTGATCAGCGACAATGGCCCACCGTTTAACGGCTCTCAGGTGAGGGAGTATCTGGAAGAATTGAACATTGAGCATCGGACCGCCTCCGTACGCCATGCTCAGACTAATGGCCAGGTGGAGTCAGCCAACAAAATCGTGATGGATGGCCTGAAGAAGAGGGTCTACGCCTTGAAGGGCAAGTGGCAGAATGAACTAGAAAATGTGCTTTGGGCTGTTAGAACGACACCCAAACGATCAACAGGGGAGACTCCGTTTGGCCTCGTTTATGGCACGGAAGCTGTCGCACCTGTGGAGGTAGCTGTGGCGTCCCATCGGATGAGATATTACGAGCCCCTAACGAACGACGAAGTTAGACGTCTGGACTTGGACTTACTCTAAGAAAAGAGGCGGGAAGCCGATGAAGTCCAAGCTCGAATGCGTTTAGCGACGGCCAGGTACTACAATCGGCGAGTGAAGTCCCGACAGTTCTTTGTCGGGGAGCTGGTTTAGCGTCGCAACGAGTTCACCCTTTTGGATCGAATCAACAAGATGTCACCAAAATGGGAAGGACCTTATAAGGTCGTGGGGATGCTAGCTCCAAATGCATACAAGTTGGAAGACCTCGATAGCAGAACACTAAAGCATTCTTTCAGTGGCGAACACTTGAAGAAACACCATGCTTGAAGAAAGTCGCCTTAAGTGGTGCCCGATAAAGTCGCCTTAAGTGGTGCCCGATGTAAAATCGCCTTAAGTGGTGTATGCTATTTATCGTTTAATTCGATGTAAGCCAATCTTATGCCATCAATAAATAAAGAGGTTGCTTCCAAATAAGAGTTGTCCTTAGATTTATGCGAAGTGTAAAAGTCGCCTTCAGTGGTGCACGAGAAAAGTCGCCTTCAGTGGTGCACGATGAAAGTCGCCTTCAGTGGTGCACGATGAAAGTCGCCTTCAGTGGTGCACGATGAAAGTCGCCTTCAGTGGTGCACGATGAAAGTCACCTTCAGTGGTGCACGATGAAAGTCGCCTTCAGTGGTGCTCGAGAAAAGTCGCCTTAAATGGTGCACGATACTTAGATTTATTCCAAGTATCCGAAAGTCGTCTTAAGTGATGCGCGAGAAAAGACGCCTTGAGTGGTGCACGATCTTTAGGTTTATCCTAAGTATCCGAAAGTCGTCTTAAGTGATGCATGGAATTAAGTCGCCTTAAGTGGTGCGCAGAATTAAGTCGTCTTAAGTGATGCATGGAATTAAGTCGCCTTAAGTGGTGCAAGTCATTAAATCGTCGGGAAAGACGTACGAGAATTTCTTAAGTGTCGAGGTTTCGACTGATAAGAACTAAGTCGTCTTAAGTGATGCACTCAATACTAAGTCGCCTTAAGTGGTGCAAGCTATTAAATCGTCGCAAAGTTTCGACTTAAGCGCGTATAAGTAAAGTCACTCGGAGAAGTGCAACAAAAGATCGGAACTAAAGAGGCGAGAGAAGAAGATACAAGGACTCTAAAAAGATAACACATTCAAGCTTAGTCCTTGTCGGCAACATTGGTAGCAGCTGGGTCCGCGGAGTCGGTAGCAGAGGGATCCACAGGATTGGCTTCGGGAGGATTGGCTATCGGGGCGTCCGCACTTGGAAGTTCAGAAGCGTCTTCGACAATTACGGGGGTACTCCCCCCATCACTCTCCTCGGAAAGAGCAAAATACTTCTTCGCAAAGGGAGCGAGGGAAGGAGACTTGTCGAAATTGATGGCGTCCCCGTACTCCAGGTGGAGCTCCTCAACCGCGTTGAAGAGGGTGTTCTCCACCTCTGCGCCAAAGAACTTCATGGCATCAGCTTGGAAGCCTTCCGACCTCCGATAGTCCTCCCGACCCTTTTCCTCCGCTTCGGCCAGCTGCGCAGGAAATCCCGCGATTAGCTCCTCAGCAGCCTTCTTCTCCTGGGTCAGCCTGTCCACAATCGCCCCCCGCTCCTGCCGCTCTTGCCTCAAGAGCCCCTCGAAGTCCGCGATCTGCTGCTGAAGGTCCCGAAGCTTCTGATTGAGGGCAGCCTGCTCTTTGACAAGCTTCCCCCGCAGAGACTGGGAGGTCTTGAGATCCGCCTGAAGCTGCTCGCGAACCCCTCGGTCCCGCTCCCGGGCCTCATCATAGGCAATTACGTACCCGATGAGGCGGTTGTAGTCCCCGAGCTCCTACAATAAGAAGGAAACGTGTTAATGAACAAACGACCCGATCTATCATCAACAAGAAAGAAGCAAAGTCTCACCTCTACGCGGCGCACAGCCATATCCCTGATATCCCGCTGCATATGCGTCCGATTGAGGTAAATCGGATGCCGCATAGAAGGCAGAATAGAACTCGCCAGCAGATGCAGGGCCAGCTCCTGGTCCTGTTCCCCTTGTGTGAGCGGGACTCCCTGAAGCGTCTGGATAGGAGTCCAGGGGGCATTCGCCTGTGAAGAATTGAAGGGCTGGTAGAAGTGCCCATCAAGAGCAAGGGGAGAGATAGGACGAGGAATGGAAGGGCACGCCTCCGTCTCGGCCCGAACAGGGGAAGGAGAGAAGTCGTGGATAGGTGAGAGCTGCCGCTGCTGCGGAGAAGACGAAGGAGGCGGCCCCTGAGGGGTTGGTTTCAAGGGGGATTGCCTCGCCTTCCGACGTTGTTGAGGGGGGTCACCCCCGCCAGTCTCCTCGGAGGAGTCCAGAGTTTCCACCTGATGAAACTGTTCGCCAGTTGGAGCCTTCTCTCCAGCTGAGGAAGGCACCCCCGCTGAAGGCGGTGCGTCTGCGGAAGCTGCAGCACCCGAGGAAGCTCCCGAGCGACCTGCACCTGGAGGATGAGAAGCTTCAGAAAGGTAGTCAGGGAGTTCATCGGGATTCTTACACCAAATGATACGTCGGGAGACGTATTGATCCTTTCCACGATAATGATAGTAGCCTGCCTTCAAGACTCGGGGAGTTTCGCCTCGAAGGATTCTTTTGACATCAGTAATGCGGCCTTCCTTGGTCGAGGAAATCAAATCCGACGGGACCATCCTCCTGTACGATTTAATAGCAAGTCGAAGTTGTTTACCTTCTTCAGCGTTCTGGACATCGAAGAGCTGGTCCAGATCCACCCGCTTCCGCTTGGGCTGCTCCGCTGAAGGAGACCCCGACCTAGCAGCAGCCTTCTTGGCAGACTTCCTCTTCCGCGAGGGGCGGACAGCATCAGTCTCCCCCTGCTTAAGGAACAGATCGGTCAGCACAGATACCTTCTTGGCTGCAAACAGTAAACAAAGAAGAATTAGAAGTTTACCCAAGGAACCATATTGGAAGGGCCGTCGAAGAGCTGCCCCCCAGAAACAATATCGAGAAGTCGAATCCCGGCGTGCACCAGGTCCCGCACCACGAGTAAGTTGGCGTTGAGAGGAGTGTAAGACTCCTCCCACCGATAGAGCTGGATAAGTTGGAGAGTCTCGAAATCCTCGTCAGCATAGGTGTGAAAAGCAGGCGGAGGGTCTGCTGCCACCTCCCAGCGAAGCCAGGGAATGGAGGAGTGACGGATAAAGAAGTAGCTCTTCTTCCAGCTACTGTTGTCGGACCCTGTATCAATCAAGAGTCCCCGACCCTTGACCACCTTCCAGGTGTCACTGGTCCAGCCGTACCGGGCAAGTTGCTGCTTACTCCACTTGGGCATCCGGTGGTAGAAGGCGCAAACCCCCGCCTCATTGCACTTCATCCCATAAAAGGTTCTGAAGAGTTGGAGGCTGTAGACCCACTTCTGTCGGAGACAGAGGACTTGAAAGGCGTTCCAGAGTCGGATGGCATGGGGAGAGAAGGTAGTGGGGTGTGTTCTGTAATGATGGCACAGCTCGACCATATTACCGCAAAAGGGGAACCTGATCCCCGCTGATATTTGTCCCGTAGAGACAAACACCTCCCCTTTCTGGGGACGAGTAACTTCAGAGTCACTCGAGGGACGATGCCTAGGATACGGGAAACGAGGTTCCCGGGTGATGGTGATGCAACCCTCTCGGAGAGCTGCATCATAAGCAGTATTGGAAATCTCATTTGGAGCATAGTCAAAATTAAAGGGTTTTCTCCCCTCAGAGCTGGAACCGCTGTCTGAAAAGCAACCAGGGCAAGAAAATACAGTGGGACTCTTGGAGAAATTAGAAAGAAAAAGACGAACAAGCAACGAAGAGGGATTCCTTACCAGACATAATGAAGTAGAGGTTGAAGGAGATGAGCGAAACGTCGCCGGAAAGATGATCGGGAAAACTCCAAAGACCTTCGAAATCACAGAGCTTGGAATCGCAGAGAGCTTTTGAGAATTCGAAGACGGTAAAAGTTAAATTGTGACCGTGGCTAGGGTTTTATAGTCGAAGAAGACAGTTGAAAGGACACTTCGATCCGAGTCGTCGAAGTCGAAGGGTCCTAATCTGGACCGTTGAGATGAAACGTGCAGAAGGACAACGGGCGTAATGATGAAACGGCCTGAAAAGCACTTTTCAGAAAAGGACAGGCGCGAAAAATCAGGCACGTGGGTCGAAAACGTCACTCCATTATCTACTGCATTTAATGCACTAGGAAACCGAGGAGACCCTTGGGATATAACAGTTATCTACAAACCCTGAGGAAACGTAGAGGAGAAGACTGATGAACTGAGTAACTGAACCAAGGAAAAGATCCCCGACTTTAGTATTGGGAGAACGGGAGTTGAAAGACACGACGAACTAAAAGTCCCTCATGTCTTGGGGGAAAATGATGGGTCCGACTATAGCCGTCAAGCCCTTTAACGGCGAGGAAACGGCAAACAGGCCCACCAGGCCCCAAAGTGAAGGTCAAGATGACCTAGGAGAAGGGTCCCGACTAAGGGAGTCCCGACGAGGCAAGGTCCCGACAGAGTCGGTCCCGATAGTGGAGCTGGAAGCTCCCGATGAGAAGCCTTTAAGTAGGCCCCGATGATGAATCCCTGAGAATGATTGGCCCTGTCACGATGACGAGGGGCCCCGAGCGGTGACACAACGAGATAACTCTGGAGTCCCCGACGGAAGTCGGGACTCGTTATCAGAGGATAAAGCCAAGATATGCGGGGCGTGGCCGAGATACGCGGAACGTGGTTAAGATACACGAAGCGTGGCCGAGATACGCGGGGCATGGCTAAGATACGCGAGATCACGTCCGAGATATGCGGGATACGGGCTAACCACCCCTAACGGTTCGCCAGGTACCTGAGGCATCTCATTGCCTATAAAAGGGCAGGAGATCACCTCAGAAAGACTTACGTTAAGTTGAATACACTCTGAGTTTATTACTTGCCAGTCATACGAGATACTCATTTAAGCATCGGAGAGGGATTCTGGGTCACCGCCCGGTCTATCCCCTCTTGCAGGATTGCGTGGAGCAAAGGAGCTAGGATTGCCGTCAAAGTCCGTACCGGAGTTCCACCGTGATCCAACAGGCATGGTAATGACGAGTGCATCGTCATGGAGATATACGATGTGTCACATATCTTCCTTAGAAAACATGATTACCAGATCCTCCTCTTCCCCTCTTGGTCATTTCCCATACTTGGGGTGCGTCTCCGCCTATGGTGCGTAGACATTTCTTGAGTGCGAGCCTTGGCCCCCAGCAGCTGGTCCTCCATGTATTGATTACACCCTCTTGGGAGGAGATGGATTGTCATACATCTTCTCTTTCCTTTTTTTTTTCTTGGAGGTCTCTCCTTGTGTCTTTGTAACAACGTAGTGCTTTACCTCGCCCCGCAGAATAATGTTGTTTATTTGAATCCTTAGGCTGAAGCAGTTGTCTGTGTCGTGTCCCTTGACTTCGTGGTTTTCACACCACTTGTCATCTTCCTTTCCCAAGGGGCCCTTTCGCTAATTGTTTGGTTCTCTCCAGAGATTCGTCTCCTTCATCTCTTTCAAGATTGCCGACATAGGGGCGTTTAGCGGAATGAGGTTCGCGGTGTTGACCTCCTTTTGTTTTTGGAAACCGATCTTGACGAGGCGTTTAGGTTGTGGTTGCCACTGCTTCTGTTGCTGGTTTCCATGGGGTTGTTTTTCCTGTGCGACCTTGTCTTTGTTGCATTCAGCGTTCAGCTTTGCTCTTGCATTGTTCCTGAACCTTTCCAGGTTCACGTATTCCTTCACGCGCGAGGCTAATTCCTCAAAATTTTCTGCCAGGCGTTTGGACATATTTTCAGGAAAGGAGAAACCTATATGACCTAGGTTCCTTATGAATGCCTTGATTATCTAGTCTTCAGACAGGTTTATCTGAATGTCAGCTATGTTCTGATTAAAACGGATGTAATAATCTGCCAAGGATTCATCATATTGTTGCTTCGCATCGTCCAGTGCGCTGGAGTCTTTGAGCAGCCTTCGTTCGCCCATATATCTATGGATAAACTTTCCCATCAGGTATGCCCAGGAGGTCACGCTTTCCATTGGAAGTGAGAAAAACCAATGTGCCACTGAACCTTGTAAGGTTTGCGAGAACGTGACCGCCACATGGTCTGGATTTGTGGTTCTTCCTAGTAGCGAAGCC
Organism: Clarkia xantiana subsp. parviflora; assembly: GCA_036873135.1. Lineage (NCBI taxonomy): Eukaryota > Viridiplantae > Streptophyta > Magnoliopsida > Myrtales > Onagraceae > Clarkia > Clarkia xantiana. Next base: position 35,847,479 of record JAPTYO010000010.1, on the reverse strand, counting down.
TCGTGCTGCTGCACGTGCTCAATGGGATCCTCTTTTCTAGTATACTTCTTAATTTGTAGGTTGTTTAGGATTTCCGGAACCCTTTCATAAAACATCTCTTTGGTGAAAGGATGACTTGTGCTGTCTGTTAAGACGTGTATTGATCTAGTGTTTTTCTGCTTTAGTTTTTGCTCAACGAGCGCCTCCAAAATCTTAGCGGTTAACCCTGCTTTAGCCTTTTCTCTCGGGTATTCCCCAAACATTGTTTGGGTTTCCGCTATCGTGACCCCAACTATGTTTGTAATGAGAGGTCTACCTGCCTTGTCTCTCGTTGAGTTTACTTGGTTCCTTCCATGATTCGGCCGGGTATGGCCTTTCATAGTGAGTTGCCCCAGAGTAGGATCCTTGAACTCATGCGTTGTAGTATTGAGGATTGGCAGCCGGGGGCTGCCTTCCCTGTTGTCTCGGGGCTTCTCCTCGTGTTGTGCCATGGGACACCGCTTCTCCTGCAGTGTGTGCTTGAGCTGGTGGTGGCGGAGGTGGTGGAGGCGTGTATCCTTGGATTGTTAGAGTATCCCTGAAGGCCAGGAGCTCCTCTATTGCTTGCATCACTGCGGGAGTTACGGTTGGGGCAGCATGTGTGCCTTGTGTGTCTGCATTCCGAGGTTGCTGGTTGTTAGCTGGCATTCCGAAAGGTTGTTCCTCTTCGATGTGCGCTCTCCGCTCAAAACCTTGTGGGGGTTCGTTGGTTTGAGCTGTATACTCTGGCTGAGCATTGGGAGCTTTTCTAAGGAAGCTGTGGATACCACCTCTGGGATGTCCTCAGGACCTGGCTGATTCCTCATGGGTTGCGCCCTGCTGGGCTCTCATGTAGTGTTCTTTCCCTTCGCCATTTAGCTTTGCTGGTACGCTAGTGCTTGTTCGTTCAGAATCTCACGGAAGGCGCCAAAATGTTGGATCCTTTCTGAGTGGGGAGTCGGATCCTGGTAGTGACGACGGAAGAATGCCTCGGGTTGCTCCTATTTCGGGTCTTCGCACGTGCCGAACTCGTGCGTCTCCGTATCCCTGCAAGAGGGGCAGTATCGTACACCACGCAAGGGGGGGGGGGGGGGGGAGCGCGATGAACCCTCTCCGAAGCTTAAGTTAGGTATTTTAGAGAGAGTAAGTAAGAGAGAGGGCAGAGCTTCCGCTGTCATCTTCATTTTAACTTAGTTTGAAATGAATGATCAAGGCCCATATTTATAGGAAACCTTGGAATCAAACCGGGTTTTAACGGTCCGACGTCGGTTCAATGCAAACTATGAATCGAGCGTAGACGGGAGTAAAGCTGATATCGGGAGGGTTTGCACGTGCGGTGTTTGCATTGGGGTTTTACATGTCAACAATAGGAGGAATCTGTACCGTCCCGAGGTATCGTGAGGATCCCGGGAGGTCCGGAATAAAGGGACAATCCGGACAGGTCCGAATTGTAGCACAATCTGGACGTAGTGTAAGTCTGGGGCGCGTACACGCGTGTCCCAGACTTTTTAGTACCTGCGGGTGAGCATTTCGAAACCGTTTAGCGAGTTCAACGTGTATACGAAGTCCGAATAATATAAAACAAACCCGAATTGGACGTATACCCTTCATAGTGTATGTCATTTGTCTCAAAGACTGTTCTGTGTGGATGTCTATTCAAATGCCACGTGGATCTAAACCATAGTTCACTAACTCCTATCCCTATGTAAGGTAAGTTACGTTGAACTTCATTCCATTAAAGTTATCGATGACCTCATGTCAATGAGCAACATATAAATTCGAGAAGATAGCTCTTTGATCATCCACTTGACGATATTAAGCTCAAAATCCTATTTCATCTCATATTTGTCTCAAAGAGGTAACGTCCCCTAGGACACGGAGGCGGTTACTCATGTAAGATAGCTAACCTTCAATTTACCCAACCTACATTTCAAAATTTAAGTGAATGCCCAAGGCAATCATAATAAAAATTTGTGTATACAAATCAAACTTATTTGATAAAAATGAAAATTATGATGCGATCACTGGAAAAAATAAAGCAAACTATGCTGTTATCTACAAAATGTTCAAGACCATTTGACTTCATTGTGACCATATGTCGAGCCATATGCCCAATTTAATAGTGCTTCTAGTACATCTCAGAATACGCGCAAGACCCCTGAATAAGCTTATCTTAATTAAGACATTTTTTTCATGAAGTCATGAATTTTATACATGGTATTAGCTTGCCGAAATAATATTATCAATCACCTAAGAAACATGTTTTTGTTGGCATTTGGTGTATATGGGTCGCCGTAATTGGGAGCCCATTAATATAAGCCAACAAATTAAGAATAATTTTTGTTAGGCACATAAGGGATTTTGGGTCACGCCAAAATCCCTATGAGCCACAATTGACCATAAATGGGCCAAGCCCAATCTATGTGAGGTTTGGCCGAAAAACATAGGGAAAGCCCTAGGTAGGCTTTGCTCACCTCCTAATATAGGAGGTGTTAGGGGATTTCTTAGGGTTAATCACTCAATCCCTAAGTTGATAAGAAAGGAAATCCCTCTCCCTATATCCAAGTAGTTTCGGCCTAACCATATCCTGCACAAGGAGGTGCCGAAATTGTGTCAACAATTTACTCCAGATATCCTGTTGGCATTGGTAAATGAGTCGACGTAATATGAGCCCTTTAATATAATCCCAACACCTAAGTAATTTGGTAATGTCACATTACGGATTTTGGGCATTGCCTAAAATCCCAATTGACATGAGAGGCCCAAAATTTGGCCTCCCCTTTACTCACATAGGCCGACTGAAATTAGGTGTACGGTTAATGTGGGTTTTGCCCACCTCCTCTATAAATAGAGAGTGTCAGGGATTTCTTTAGGTTTAATCACTTTCTCCCTTCTAGTTGAGACTAAAGAAATCTTCTCCCTCACACCTACAAGCTTCGGCCGAACTACCTGGAAAAGGAGGTGCCAAATTGCTTCGACCAATTATCCTGGAGATCCATCATGCCGAAGAATTGAAAGAGGCTTTTCTATGGAGACCATTTCATGTAGGTGATTTGTTATCAAGAATCCTTACATGAGTCGTCTGGTGGACCTCGAACTCTCCTCCCGATTCCGTTGCGTAATTAGTTTAACTGACATGTACATGTGTTTTATTCCGTATTAACTATTCCCTGATTCCAACAGTGGTATCAGAGCCTGTGTAAGGAGTTCATGATTTTGATAAAATTGGTGTTCTTGAGTTTTTAGTAATATAGATATTCATTAAATTAAGTGTTTTTGGTAAAACTGATGTTCATGATTTTCAAGAAAAACGTGGCATTTATTAAAATTGAACATTGGATTATTGATTTTAGTAAAATTTGATCTTGAAATTTGAACACTAACCCTTGGTTGATGTGATTCGAGGCAGCCCAGTATGAGTCGACAGAGTAAAGGTCGAGTTCTCAAAAGAACGTGTGATCGACCATTCAAGTCCGGGATAAGGAGACAAAGATGAATGGTCGACTACCCTACAAACAGAAGTCGACCCACCAGACTACAAAGGACAAGGCGAGAAACTCATTAAAGGCTCCCCTTTGTTGAAGTATAAGTTAAGTCGACGAATAAATCTTCCGTACTAAAGTACGAGTCAAGTCGAGTCGACCATCAGATACTTGGAGGAAACCTTCCCTCTTAAGAATGGACAGGTGGAGACCTGCTCGCCCCCTCCGAGAAGACTTCCTTCCGAAGGAAGGGGCACCGACTGGCGACCTGCTCGCCGCCCTCTATACCACGAAAACCATCCTCTGAAGAAAGTGGAACCAACTAGCAACCTGCTGGTCACCTACTGATTTTCGCACTGTCTTTCTCAACAAATCAAGTAAAGGCAGCCACCGCCATTAAATAGCCAATCAAGGCATAGTAGCCGCCTCCTTGAAAAGTTGGTAAAGATCTCCCTATAAATAGGGGCTCACTTTCATTATTTAAGGTCTAAGATCTATCAATGACTCTATATTATTCTCTCGATATCCATTAATGACTTAAGCTTCGGAGTGGAATCAGGGGCCATCCCCACCTCATTTTAGGTCCTCGCCTAGCACATAGCCACCATGGAAACTAAGTGTCCATGTGACCAAGAAAGATACCTGAGTAAGCTAGCTCCAGGCTTAACATATCTTCTTAACAGATACTCGCAAGAGATCATGGGAGCTTGAACTCATGATAGTTACTGATGGATATACGCCCAATTTGAACCCGTTGACTTCCGAGTCGTTTCATTTTTATCACCCCGTTAATGATTGTAAATCGAAACTTTTGGCCCAAGTATGTTACCCACAAAAAGAAACGGTCCGAACCAGAAAAAACGCGCCAGCCCCAAACTTCCGAATTTTCCGACCCGGTCAAACCAAACCAAGGTTTGACTGGGTGGGAGCACCCGGTCAAACCTTGGTTTGACCGGGTGGGAGACCCTCCCAATCTCTCGTAAGAGAGATTGGGAGGTGGCCCCCTCCCAATCTCTCAGTTGAGAGATTGGGAGGAGGGAGAGGCTCCCAGTCAAAAGTTTGACTGGGAGGAGGCCTCTCCCACCCGATCTCTCAGTTGAGAGATCGGGTCCTCCCACCCGATCTCTCAACTGAGAGATCGGGTCCCCCCACCCGATCTCTCTATTGAGAGATCGGGTGGAAGGGGAAAGGGAGGGGGGCTCCCAGTCAAACTTGGTTTGACTGGGAGACCCCCCTCACCCGGTCAAACTTGTTTGACCGGGCCCATTCACCCGATCCCAAGTCCTCGGGGTCGGATCCTCGACCCGACCCTGAAGGTTCCGACACCCGGTCCCTGCCCTTAGGGGTCGGATTTTTCATCCGCCCCAAGGGCCCCGGCACCATTTTGCGACTCCCATACTCGGTTTATTTCCGCCAACCTTCTCCGTATCCTAAGGTCTTAATTACGTACTTAAAGGTTAATTAACTGTGTTTAAAGATTAACGATGTCATTAAGCCACCTTAATGACACCGTTGCCTATAAATACAACACCTCCACTATTCATTTGATCATCTTGGCAAGTTGCATAATTTTGCTCTGACATCTCTCTAGCTTTATCTCTCTAAAACCGTACTGACTTAGGCATCAGAGAGGGTTCATCAGGCACCCCCCCCCTCTGTGCCTGGTACTGCCCCTCTTGCAGGGTGAGAGGAGAAGAGAAGCTAAGGACAGAATGACACGAGCTAGGACAGCGTAACCCGAGAGCACCGAATCCGCAACATATCCAGTGAGGAACGGGACTTGAGTCGACCGCCCGTTGACCCTAGACTCAGAACCTAACACTTGGCGCCGTCAGTGGGCTTCAGAAAGAAAGCCTGGCAATAACAAGAGCAATGACGAACAGCAGGGTGTCTAGGCATCACCACCTACCTGGGGGCAATAGGCGAAGGAGAGAGCCTATACCCCAGGGACGACAGCCTAACCTAGGGAAACTGCCAGTGCAACCAGAACCACAAGGAACCCCACAGCCTCCTCAACACAACAACCAGGAGGGAGGACCCTCACGCCCAGCTGGGGCTGGCAAGGAGGCCACAGAGAGAGAGGGAGCAACAGGGAGTGCCATCCCAACACACGGCACCCCCTGAGGGATATTACTATGAGGCGCAACCCCAAGGGTACCCGTATGGGATGCCGGCCCAAAGGAATGACAACCGCGCCCACACAACATACACCCAGGGGACACATACAGAAGCTCAGTTAGAGGACCATAAACCAAAGGAAGAACAAGCAGAAGGAAAGAGAGAAGATATAATACAATTTTCAAGAAAAGACATGGAGCATGTGTTACCAGACAACAAGGATGCCCTAGTCATAACAATGAAGATCACTGATATGGACATTAGAAGAATCCTGATAGACAGTGGAAGCTCACCCAGCATCATTAGCAAGAAAGTCCTCAACATACTGGAAGTAAGGCCAAGTAGCATAAAACAGGTTCACTCCCCCTTGGTGGGATTTTCAGGAGAGCCAACATACCCACTGGGGGCAATCACACTACCTGTGACATTGGGCATACACCCCGCTGGGGGCAGACAGACAAGCAATACCTCCAAGGAGGCATGAATTCAACCAAGTACCCCAATAGGGACATATACCGCACTAAGGGAGGACATACATGCCAGACCAACAAGGATATAGGAGTTCCAACATCCACCCTGGCAATGAGCACATACAGCCCGAATCACCACAGACATGACTAAGGGACATACCAAGGAAAGCTCAAAGGGAGGGACATAGTCCCAACAACACAACAAGGCAACCACCTACCCATGATACAGCACGACATATCAAACCCCTTGTGCATGACAACCCTTGGCACACATCCCCCTAGGACAGGGGAGGAGTTGAAAAGACAAGGATTTGAACAGGGGACTCATAGAGTACCACACCACGTTAGCACATAGCTACTACAATGAGAAGTCTCATGGAGAGACGTAGTAGAGTGAGATTGCACATAGCATACATGAAGGATACACCTCCACCTAGTACGTCCTGCAAGGATGCGACCTTATATTCCTCAAGTGGAAGGAATACACACAGACTAACGGAGGAAAACAGTTACATTACCAAGGAAGAAGGGGATATGAACACCCCCACACCCATATCCTTCCCATATCCTCTTATTTAATTTAACTGCATAACAAGTCAACTCCCTAAAAGAGGTAGATTTTGATACTTGATATCAACATGTTTTCCAAGAATGACCATACCGGACGCCTTCGGGCTCCGTGATATATATATACACAGGTGGACCACTAGAAGAATCCGTAAAAGGCCGTCGCCAATCAAAAGATGCACAAGCAACAGATTCCTCAATCCCAAAGAACACCTATAAGGTCAAGTTTCTAGGAAAGATCACAAGTTGGAAGGCTCACTTACAAAAATAAGTTGAGCACTCCCAACATCCTATAGAGGAACTACCATGAAGGTCACAAAGGATTACCCCTACTATAACCTTCCACTAAGCATCCTAGGGCCAAGTCCGTCAAAGGATCCCATCGGGCATTGGTATGCAAGGGGGCACCAGTCACAACATGCCCTCCCCACAAACGCTCATTAGCATGAGAGCGGGTAGCCGCGAACACATCCCTCCAAAAATGGAGGAAACCACGTCACATGGGCAACGCCCACCATCAGAGACAAACACCTCCAGCGGATCTTTATGATTTCACGTAGTAAGCTCATTCCAGGTAATGGAATACACTTCCATAAAAAACGCTCAAGGACACCAAACCTAGCAAGGGAAGAATAGCGACACCATCATCAAGCTTTTAAAAAGGGATATGGAAAACATAGTATTTCCACACAAGGATATATTAGTCATAAGAGAGGGAATCACCAACTTTGATATGAAGAGAACCATAGTACATGAAGGGAGTCCGTCAGACATCTCCCATGACCAACCATTGATGATACTAGAGAAGAGTCAGGCATACCTAATACCAAAGGACCCCCTACTAGTAAAGGTGGTCAGAACATCAACACACCCATTAGGGACACGGCACTGCAAATGAACCAGGAACAAGGATGGAACACATATCCTTACAAGTATCCTTACAAGTATCCTCGCATTTATTCTTGCAAAAATAAACTCCGTAGATAAAGAGGTTATCTAATAGATGACTATGTCTCTGTTCTCAAACTATGATCCTAACCCGGAGATCCTTGGACTCCGTACTATATATGTAATGAATAACATGTTCATCAGAGATAGGTACACGAAGATTCAAGACAGCGCCATAAAGATTAAGGCGCATACCTCTACCAAGTACGACACATTGGAGTGTTCACAAACACTCTTTCGCCATCTCACAAGAAAGGAAGGCAACCAAGGATACAAATGCAATACAAATGCAGCCTCTAATGAAGTTATCCAACAAGGAATAGCCAATACGGGGGCAAACCCACGGAAAATCATGGAGCATCACCTGCAAACCTAAAGGAAAACGCCTTTTTAGATTCAAGTCCTAATTCAAAGAAAGTCTATAATCAAGATTCAAGGTGGGAGGAGCATGACCAATGTGACACCCCCTAAAGGCATTGAAGAATACTCCAATGTGAAGGAAAAGGCAAATCACACTAAGTGCCACAACACTCCAAGAAGATTATCACAGCCCGGTCAGACCCCCCCCCCCCCCCATGCACGAGCAAAGAGCATGGATTAGATTGACTAGTCTGAAACACACCTACGAGATTAACAACTCAAGACACCATTCTATGAGAGAGCTTTTCAACCTAAAACACAAAGAAGGGGAGGAAAGAATTTACAAGCACCCCTAAGATACAAACACTGCCGCATCTTGGTTATCAAGAGAATGAAAATCACCCCACCCACCCAAAGCAAAAGCTCTCCACCCAACCTCTAAAGATACATCCGACAAAGGCATTATCCAAACCATGCCTATGACTGAAACAAGCAAGCATGAGAAAGAGTAAACCCTACAAGGGACACTCATCGTATTCAAACAAGCAGACAAGGGAGCCCCGGGCATAAGGGGTACCCAACCAAGAAAAATAAACGAGGGGCCTTCAACGGCCAAATATGAAAGGCGGTATGACCACCAAGCAACTTGGGGGGCACCAAAACGAATAAGTGCTTGGTAGTCCACCTAAGTATAAAAGAAGAGATTAGAGGCAGAAAATCACAAGAAAATGCAATACCACTTCTCCCAGAAGAGGTCACATAAGAGGAAAACATCCTCAACTCCCTGCACGAACTCTTCCTAAGTTGGCAACACACAAACATCGCCCTCGAAAGGGGATCCCCCACATTGAAGAAAAAGCGTGGTAACATGCAATATCATAGAAGGAAAAGTCAAGTAAAGACTCGAAAAGCATACCAAAGACGCACCCTACATGAGAAGGGACACAAGATAAGGTAATATTATGAGCCCTCCGGGAGCCAATCCCGCGAACACATTCGACGCCCCCAAGAGCGTATCTTGAGAGTAGTTCTAAAACTACGAACCTTGTGCCCTCCGGGAGCCTATCCCGCGAACAGATTCGACGCCACCAAGAGCGTATCTTGAGAGTAGTTTTTAAACTACGAACTTCGACGCCCCCAAGAGCGTATCTTGAGAGTAGTTTTTATACTACGACCTTCGACGCCCCCAAGAGCGTATCTTGAGAGTAGTTTCAATACTGCGACCTTCGACGCACCAAGAGCGTATCTTGAGAGTGGTTTCCAAAAACTACGAATTTCGACGCCCCCAGGAGCGTATCTTGAGAGTATTGTTCATACTACGACCTTCGAGGCCCCCAAGAGCGTATCTTGAGAGTAGTTTCTATACTACGACCTTCGACGCACCAAGAGCGTATCTTGAGAGTGGTTTCCAAAAACTACGAATTTCGACGCCCCCAGGAGCGTATCTTGAGGTAGATTTGCAACCTACCAGATTCGACGCCCCCAAGAGCGTATCTTGAGGTAGAAAAAACACTACCAGATTCGACGCCCCCAAGAGCGTATCTTGAGGTAGATTTCAAACTACCAGCTTCGACGCCCACCAGGAGCGTATCTTTTGTCTAACTTGTGCCCTCCGGGAGCCTATCCTGTGAAACGTTAAGTTCCCTCCGAGAGCCAGTCTCGTGAACAGATTTCGACGCCCACCAGGAGCGTATCTTTGGTCTAACCTGTGCCCTCCGGGAGCCTATCCTGTGAAACGTTAAGTGCCCTCCGAGAGCCTGTCTCGTGAACAGATTCGACGCCCACCAAGAGCGTATCTTTGGTCTAGCAATACCATACATACCATTCAAAGGGTATCAGAAGGAAGCATTACACCATACTAAGAAGGATCCCATGAGAAAATAATTGCAAAGTAAAGTTGTATAAAGAACACATAATGTTTTTTCTTGATGAGATAGCAGGTATGATGTGAAGAAAAGCACAAAAGAAAGATAAGGAAAGGAAAGCATATACAAAGGAGAAGTCCATGACCAAAGGATCATACACAGAAGCACAAGAGGTTATCATGAAAAGTAGCGAGTTATCCTACCATCCATAGCACAAGTCAAGAGAAGTATCTCAAAGGAACCCAACACCACCAAGGAGGATAGCAAAGACATGAAATCCAAAGTTCAAGGCTCTCAAAATAAACTCAACCCATCAAAAAGAGAATTGCCTTACAAGTCGCACAAATCAACCTCCGACAAACATTATTGTCTTGCAAGTCGCCCTCGCGTGACCTATGCTCGTATCAGACTTGAACATCGTCAAGCACAACTCATGATGGAGACATCTAAAGAGCATAAAGGATTCAATATCCGACAAGACGAGACATCGGGACCTAACCCAACAAACATTGCCTAAACAAAAGGTAACTATAGCAATGACGGCTCTCCAATGAGAAAGGAATACTAAAGCACAACTCCATACATCGTGATGTGGCTATCATGTCCACATAAACTGAAGTTGCTATCATGTCCACATACCTTGAAGTGGCTATCATGTCCACATACCTTGAGGTGGCTATCATGTCCACATACCTTGAAGTGGCTATCATGTCCACATACCCTGAACTGGCTATCATGTCCACACACTACAGAAGGGCTATCACTCCGACACATCACGAAGTGGCTATCACGTCCACATTCCCCGAAGTGATTATCATGGCAGCACATCATAAAACATCTGTCAAAGACATGAATTGAAAAGACACCATCCCGACCACGAACATCAAAAGGCTACGCCTAGCCCTAGGAGGAGGTTCAAGAAAAAGGGAAAAACAACACCCTTCGTACGCTCATCAAAGGTAGGCACTTATATTTCAACCCACTGGGTGATACTAGGAAGGAGACGTCCTCATTATGAAGACAACCTCCATATCTCACGAAATCAACCATGAAGTAAAGAATCACGACAAGCACTATTGAGGGCATATAACAAAACGATCCCCACAACGATCACAACTACGATACTAGTAGAGGCTAACTCAAGAGCAGTCTCCACCAAACTCCAAAGCAAGAATTTGCTATCTTAATCAGAGCCATGGCAAGAGAAAGGAACCTCAATGAAAGGTGATGATCACACCCATCACCAAAAGAAAAATCTTCAACGCAGGGGTTAATAACATAACCCATAGGAAAGACAAAAACACTTTCAAAAGTCGTCAAATCTACATGAAGATGAAATAAACTTGAGACTCGGCCCCTCGGCTGGGGGGCAGGGGATAGAGAAGAGACATCAAGACCTATGATCACCCCATCGCCAGCCACAGGTTGTTTCCTTTTGTCAAGCAAAGAGGGTGCCTCTTCAACCACTACCTCCTTATCATGGGAAGGAGTCAGCAAGGGGGCACTTGAAGGAGAGCCTCTCACGGTTTCCTTCTCCTTGGCAGCCGAGGGCCCGACCTCAGAGTCAGGTTTCCGCGCCTTGGATTTAGATTAACTTGAACTCTCACCCACCACAAGAACCATTCGGTAACCAGGGAAGAACGCTCTAACAACAAGAAGGAAGCAGCATGAGAACAATCATAAGTATATCACAAAGAAAAAAGAAGGGAAAAAGAACATACCGGAAGCATTAGCAGCCACCCCTGACTTAGAAAATTTCTTGGCCTGATAAGCAGAACTAGAGGGTTCTTCCCTCTCATCTGATTCAACGGTACGTTCGGAACGCTCTGCCTACACCTTGTATGTTTCTCCATGAAATCAACCTACAAGGGGTCATACGAGTCCCTGCCTCATACGAGTCCACCTCGGACACCCAAGACACAGGAAGGTCAGATTTGGTCTGACTACCTTGGAAAACGATCTTCAAGGTCTCCCTGTCTGAAGAAGAAAGCTTCCCAAAAGTGAGTCATCTATACGAGCAACCAACGCAAAGATCGACCCTTACTCATGGAGGGGCGAGATACGCCTACTACGGGGGCAACCTTAACACCAAGGGAAGAGGGCGAACTTTTAGTTTCCCCAAATGGAGCAACGCTCCAGCACATCCGAAGGAAGGGTCAACCCTTAACACATGTCAATAGACCCCTTTGCTCGCGGCGGTAAAAAGAAAGCTTGTAAGCTTTTTTACCCTCACTTTTATGGGGAACAAATTGCAGGGTAAAGGTCAAGAGCTATACACACGCTCCAACGAATGAAGGAAAAATGTTACACATGCCGAAGGTCGAGATTAATGGACAATGCTCACGCTAGTACGAGGGAGGCGGAACGTTGTGTCCCATTGAGTGGCAGAGTTCCCACCCTCAAGTAAATGAGAGGTCTATGCTCTCACCTTTGCACTTATGCTCATATTCATGATTAACATCTACAGGTACATCAATGTCATCACTCATGCTTATACTCACAACCCATCCATACATACATACATGTTCATGCTTGCACTCATATGCATGCCCACATACACACTCCCGTGTGTTCAAACATTTAGACGTCCATGCACATGGCCGCCATATATTCATGCATACATTCATGACTACAATCGCAGCATGTCTCTACTCACAACCATCCTTATGTTCCTACTTGCATGTATGCTAGTACACATCCTCATGTTCATGATATGTCCATGTTCACTCCTAGTTAACATCCGATAGGCATATTTTCTAGTATCCCATACTTAGAAAAATTTCGGACCAAAATTGAAATTTTTCTTCACTTAGACTTATCCCGGCATGAAATTGAAACATGGACTTGTTTAGCTGTGTTCATGTTGCATCTCCACATGAGCATACATTTTCCGAGCACACACTCATGACGGTGTTAAATTTATTATTTCCACCTCGGACGGACACGTGCTTGGACACGTGCCCGTGCTATTATGACATTTACAGTTCCTCTATCTTATAAGACAGGGGCAGAGTCAGAGACACACATCCATGGGTAAGTAAGTATTCCGACAAAAGGTAAAATCCTGGCTTCAAATTGCGCGTGTCATACCATCCTAAAATAGAGTCAATCAAGGGTCAGGCCATTGGTTGACTCGGGGGCATGTGATGGATATACGCCAAATTTGAACCCGTTGACTTCCGAGTCGTTTCATTTTTATCACCCCGTTAATGATTGTAAATCGAAACGTTTGGCCCAAGTATGTTACCCACAAAAAGAAACGGTCCGAACCAGAAAAAACGCGCCAGCCCCAAACTGCCGAATTTTCCGACCCGGTCAAACCATGGTTTGACCGGGTGGGTGAACCCGGTCAAACCAAGGTTTGACCGGGTCGGAGAACCCGGTCAAACCAAGGTTTGACTGGGTGGGAGCACCCGGTCAAACCTTGGTTTGACCGGGTGGGAGACCCTCCCAATCTCTCGTAAGAGAGATTGGGAGGTGGCCCCCTCCCAATCTCTCAGTTGAGAGATTGGGAGGAGGGAGAGGCTCCCAGTCAAAGTTTGACTGGGAGGAGGCCTCTCCCACCCGATCTCTCAGTTGAGAGATCGGGTCCTCCCACCCGATCTCTCAACTGAGAGATCGGGTCCCCCCACCCGATATCTCTATTGAGAGATCGGGTGGAAGGGGAAAGGGAGGGGGGCTCCCAGTCAAACTTGGTTTGACTGGGAGACCCCCCTCACCCGGTCAAACTTGTTTGACCGGGCCCATTCACCCGATCCCAAGTCCTCGGGGTCGGATCCTCGACCCGACCCCGAAGGTTCCGACACCCGGTCCCTGCCCTTAGGGGTCGGATTTTTCATCAGCCCCAAGGGCCCCGGCACCATTTTGCGACTCCCATACTCGGTTTATTTCCGCCAACCTTCTCCGTATTCTAAGGTCTTAATTACGTACTTAAAGGTTAATTAACTGTGTTTAAAGATTAACGATATCATTAAGCCACCTTAATGACACTGTTGCCTATAAATACAACACCTCCACTATTCATTTGATCATCTTGGCAAGTTGCATAATTTTGCTCTGACATCTCTCTAGCTTTATCTCTCTAAAACCGTACTGACTTAGGCATCGGAGAGGGTTCATCAGGCACCACCCCCCCCCCCCTCTGTGCCTGGTACTGCCCCTCTTGCAGGGTGAGAGGAGAAGAGAAGCTAAGGACAGAAGGACACGAGCTAGGACAGCGTAACCCGAGAGCACCGAATCCGCAACATCTCCAGTGAGGAACGGGACTTGAGTCGACCGCCCGTTGACCCTAGACTCGGAACCTAACAGTTACCTTCTCTACGGAGGACTTGTCGAGAGCAACACTATTCCAGGAAGACGCCCTCGTTATTACAGCTCAAATAGGTAATTTCGAAGTTAAAAGAATACTGGTCGATGGAGCAAGCTCTACTGACGTAATCACCTTTGAGACCATCACCGCGATGGGGTAAAAAGAAGGAGATCTTCAAAAAATGACTTCCCCATTTGTTGGATTTGCAGGGAGAACAAATTACCCCCTTGGGGCATTACAACTCCCTGTGATCTTGGGTCAAGGATGGAAAGCCTTGCATTTAAAGGTGCGCTTTGTGGTCGTTGACCAGATCAACGCCTACAACGCCATATTAGGAAGGGGAACTCTCAACTCCAATTACATTGTCCTTTCCACTGCCCATCAAGTCATGAGGATTCCCACTCATCACGGAATAGGAGAAGTATGGGGCCACCAACAGGCATCTCGCCAATGTTATGCTAACTTCCTTCGGAGAAATAACTAGAAGGAAACCCTCTCTATCATCACAGACGATGATCCTCGAGAAGAAGGAGGACGACCTGCCCCTATGGAAGAATTGTTAGAAGTCGCCTTGGAAGGAGAGGAGAGAAAGGTCAAAATTGGAGCTGCTCTCCCCCGAGAATTAGCCAAGAGGTTAATCGCCCTCTTAAGGGAATACAATGAGTTATTTGCTTGGGAACCCAGCGACATGCCAGGGATAAGCCCAAAAATCATCTCCCACGAATTGAGAATAGATCCCGCCATAAAGCCCATGGCTCAGAAAAGAAGATCTATGGGGGCAGAGAAGAAGGCAGCAATTCGCCAGGAAGTGGGAAAGCTAGTTTTAGGCTGGTTTTGTTAAGGAGATACGATTCCAGACCTGGGTCGGCAATCCAATTTTGGTGAGAAAATCTAACATGAGGTGGAGGATGTGTGTAAATTTTCGATATCTTAACAAGGCCTGCCCAAAAGACTCCTATCCTCTTCCAAGAATCGATCAGCTGGTCGACGCCACTTCCGGACATGAGCTCCTGAGCTTCATGGACGCATACTCCGGGCATAGCCAAATACGGATGCATCCCAAGGACGAGGCCCATACCGCCTTCTACGCAGACAGTGATATTTATCGCTATAAGTTTATGCCCTCTGGCTTCATAAACGCGGGAGCTACTTACCAATGTATGGTGAACAAGCTCTTTAAACACATGATAGGAAGATACATGGAAGCATACATGGATGACATGTTGGTCAAGACCAAGAGAGGGCAGGACCACGTCCACGATTTAGAGGAGGCCTTCGCATTCATGAGACTTCATCAAGTAAGGTTGAATCCTACTAGGTGTGCTTTTGGAGTTCAGTCGGGAAAGTTTTTGGGCTTTATGGTCAGCCAAAGGGGAATCGAGGCTGATGGGTTCCGATGTAATCGTTAGCCCCGTTAACAGCCAATGGACGGCGAGTAGGTCCAGTGGGCCTCGTGAAAAGCCTGGAAGGCCCAGAGGCCCAGCACGAAGGGTCACGACTTTAGCGGTCCCGATGAATGAGCTGAATGCTCCCGATAAGAAGCCTCTGAGTAGGCCCCGATATGCCTTAGTAAAGGCCCCGATAATAAAGCCCCGCAGAGGCTGGACCTGTCCCGTAGAGACTGGAGTCGAGACTTGTGATCAGAGGATAAGACCGAGAAACCCGCCTACTAGATGAGAGTAGTGGGAAGACGGTTAAGATATAGATAATCCCCCCCGAGATACGCAGGGCGTGCCCGAGATACGCGGAGGTATGGGTAAGATACGCGGAGCGTGGGGCGAGATATACGGAACCCTAGCCGAGATATACTGAATCATGGCGAGATACACGGAATCGTGGGTAAAACTGCCAAGCGCAGTAACAGGTAACTGAGTAACTCCTCCTTCTATATAAAGGAGGAGGTTACCTCAGAAAATCAACTACGCTAATACGAACTTAGACTTTGCTTACCACCCATTGATCACCATACTCATTTAAGCATCGGAGAGGGATTCTGGGTCACCACCCAGGTCATCCCCTTTTGCAGGATTACGCGGAGCCCAGGAGTCCAGAGCTTTCCGTCAAGGACGTAACGGAGCTTCGCCCGTGATCCAACAGAGGCTATCCCCGAGAAGGTGACAACCATAGAGGAAATGTTCTCGCCTACCTGCCATAGGGAGGTGCAAAGTCTCAGTGGAAGACTCGCCTCGTTGGGGAGATTCCTGGCAAGATTTGGGGACAAGTCCCTTCCTTTCTTAAAAATCCTAAGGGCCAACAAGAAGTTCGAATGGACGCCAGAATGTGAGGAGGCCTTCCAACAATTGAAGAAACATCTTCATTCCCTTCACGCCTTTGCCAAACCTCTTCCAGAGGATCCCTTATTCCTATTTAAGTGTCAGTTCAGCGGCAGTGAGCTCAGTCCTCATTAAGGAAACTTGCAACATCCAAATTCCAGTATACTACGTCAACAAACTCTTTGGCGTTGCTGAAGCCAACTATATGGAGATCGAGAAATACATGTATGCTCAGTTGATATCAGCTAGGAAAATTCGACCCTACTTCCACGCCCATGAAATCACGGTGCTCACCGACCAACCTCTAAAGCAACTGCTACAGAAGCCTGACGTATCAGGAAGAATGGTTAAGTGTGCAGTAGAGCTAAGTGAATTCCGTATTCACTTTGAGCCACGAAAGGCGATCAACGGCCAAACATTGGCCGACTTCATAGCCGGGAATATGACAACACCAGATGCTAAACCCATTATCCTCTCGCAAGAAGAGCATGTCAAAGCTACACCAGAAAGTACAGCCAATGATACCATGCCATGGTCTCTGTACACTGATGGATCGTCCACTGCCTTAGGGTGTGGGGCATGTTTGGTATTAACACCACCTGATGGGGAGCCACTCCGCTACGCCTTGGTTTTAACTTTTTGAGCAACCAATAATGAAGCCGAATATGAAGCTTTACTCACCGGTCTTCGAATAGCCAAAGGTATGGGAATTACCAACCTAAGGGTAAGATGCGATTCCGAGTTGATTGTCAATCAGACGATTGGGGCCTATGTCGCCAAAGGGGAAAACATGAAAAAGTATGCAGGAGAGGTACCAAGACTCATCCAAGACATGCCCCATTTTCGAACAGAGGTTATTCCTCGCAATGAGAATCAAGAAGCAGATGCCCTCAGCAAACTCGCCTGGGGAAACACCCCACCAGTAGCGGTGCACTTCGTTGAAAGTTCTCTTTATCCAACCATGGAAGCCGGAGCTGAATTCCTCATCATTCAAGCTCCCGACTCATGGATTACTCCCATCCAGAATTATCTGGAAAAGGGGACTCTTCTCGAAGATCCTCTAGAAGCAACCAAAATTTGAAGGGCGATAGGGCGTTTTGTAATCTTGGACGGATATCTCTACAGAAGAGGATATTCCACCCCTTATCTCCGATGCATAGCCGCCCCTCAAACATAAAGGATAATGAAATACTTACATGGAGGTGACGAGGGATGTCACGAAGGAGCAGATACCTTGGTATTAAAAGCCTTACGACAGGGATACTATTGGCCGACGATGCATAAAGAGGCGACAACGTTAGTACAAGCCTGCCCTGCCTGTCAAGTTTATGCCCCTAGAATTGCAAGGCCGCCGGCGAATCTTACTCCCATGATGAGTGCTTGGCCTTTCGCACAATGGGGAATTGATCTTATTGATCATCTACCTCAATCCACAGGTCAACGCACACATATTGTAGTCGCCATCGACTATTTCTCCAAATGGATAGAAGCCAAAGCTCTGGCCTATACGACTACTTTCCAAATGATTAAGTTCATACGAGAGAAAATCATATGTCGATACGGAGTCCCTAAGATCCTCATCAGCGACAATGGTCCTTAGTTCGCCAGCGATGAGCTTGCTGACTTCTGTGAAGAAATGTCGATTAACCATCGATTTGGTTCTGTTCATCATGCACAAACGAATTGACAAGTGGAAGCAGCCAATAAAACGATCCTTAACGGATTAAGAAGAGAGTGGCCTCTCTGAAGGGGAAATGAGCTGAAGAGATAGAGCAAGTAATATGGGCACTCAGAACCTCACCCAAGAGAGCCACGGGAGAGATGCCCTTTAGCATGGTTTAATGGGTCAGAGGCCGTCTCACCTATTGAAGTAGTCAATATCTCCCAAAGAGTCGCTGCATACGAAGTCGACCAAAACGACGAACAAAGGAGGATCGATCTAGATCTAGCCGAAGAGAGAAGATGGGCCTCTGAAGAAGTCCAGGGGAGAATGAAGCTCGCCACCGCTAGATATTTTAATTGAAAAGTGGGACGGCGCCAGTTCTTTCTAGGAGAAAAGGTCCTACGAAGAAATGAATTCGTAACAGCCGATCAAAGAGGAAAGATGGTACCAAAATGGGAAGGCCCCTACGTAGTCGTCGGTATTCCATGCCCCAACGCCTACAACTTGGAGGATCCGCAGGGGCAACGCCTCAAGAGAACTTTTAACGCGGAACACTTGAAGAAATTCTATGTGTAGAAAGATCCTTCTCTTTATATGTATTTCGAGTACAATAAAATAAATAAAGATGTGATTTCTTTCCTCTTAATATGCTAGAAACAGGACTCCTCGACTTCCTACAGTCAGTGGCGATCAAGAGTTCAGTCATAACACTGACTCCCTCCCCCGACTTCTGAAAGTCGTCTCTACACAGGAGATCAGTCATAATACTGACTCCTTCTACTATCTACAAAGGAGATCAGTCATAACACTGACTGCTAGACTTCATACAGTCGGCGACGATTCAGGAAATCAGTCATAATACTGACTCATTCAACTTTCTACAAAGGAGCAGTCATAACTGACTCCTCGACTTCCTACAGTCGGTGGCGATCAAGAGATCAGTCATAACACTGACTCACTCCCCCGACTTCTGAAAGTCGCCTCTACACAGGAGATTAGTCATAAAACTGACTCCTTCAACTATCTACAAAGGAGATCAGTCATAACACTGACTCATCAACTTCATACAGTCGCCGACGATTCGGAAGATCAGTAATAATACTGACTCCTTCTACTTTCTACAAAGGAGCATTCATAACTGACTCCTCAACTTCCTATAGTCAGTGGCGATCAAGAGATCAGTCTTAACACTGACTCCCTCCCCCGACTTCCGAAAGTCGCCTCTACACAGGAGATCAGTCATAATACTGACTCCTTCAACTTTCTACAAAGGAGCAGTCGTAACTGACTCCTCGACTTCCTACAGTCGGTGGCGATCAAGAGATTAGTCATAACACTGACTCCCTCCCTTGAATTCCGAAAGCCGCCTCTTCAAAGGAGATCAGTCCCTATTGACTCCTTGATTGTAGAGGAGCAAAGTCCTCTCATCATAAAAGGTACTCGACATAAATCCTTTCCCTTTATTTTAAAAGACTAATGAATGATGTCTCAGGGGCAAGTGTTGGATATGATATGAGGCAGCCCAGTACGAGTCGACAGAGTAAAGGTCGAGTTCTCAAAAGAACGTATGATCGACCATCAAGTCCGGAATAAGGAGACAAAGATGAGTGGTCAACTACCCTACAAACAGAAGTCGACCCACCAGACAACAAAGGACAAGGCGAGAAACTCATTCAAGGCTCCCCTTTATTGAAGTATAAGTTAAGTCGAGGATTAAAGCTTCCTTACTAAAGTACGAGTCAAGTTGAGTCGACCATCAGATACATGGAGGAAACCTTCCCTCTAAAGAAAGGATTGGTGGAGACCTGCTCGCCGCCTCTGAGAAGACTTCCTTCAGAAGGAAGGGGCACCAGCTGGCGACATGCTCGGCGCCCTCTATACCCCGAAAACCTTCCATTGAAGAATGTGGCACCAGCTAGCAACCTGCTGGTCACGTACTGATTTTTGCACCGTCTTTCTAAACCAATCAAGTAAAGGCAGCCACCGCCATTAAACAGCCAATCAAGCCATAGTAGCCGCCTCCTTGAAAAAGTCGGTAAAGATCTCCCTATAAATAGGGGCTCATTTTCATTATTTAAGGTCTAAGATCTATCAATGACTCTATATTATTCTCTCGATATCCATTACTGACTTAAGCTTCGGAGTGGAATCAGGGGCCATCCCCACCTCTTTTCAGGTCCTCGCCTAGCACAAATCCACCAAAGGAAACTAAGTGTCCATGCGACCAAGAAAGATACCTGAGTGAGCTAGCTCCCGGTGAGACTTAAAAGTCTACTACTTGAAGTTCCAAGGCCACGTCATTTTGATCACAACAACCCTAAAGTCATGTTACAGCCGAACCTATACCTAGGGTTTACAAATGAATTTTTTAATTTCTTAGGCCCAAGTAACCTAAGTTTCGGCCGAACAATATTAAAATTTTTAAATTAAAATTTTGGCCGAAAATTTCCATGATGAATTAGGCCACAATTCGGGTTATATTCACATGATATTTGTGATATTAACTATCGATATATTCTAGCACCATTTTTTGGAAGTTAGATATTATTGATAGATATTAGTTGACTAATGATTGAGAAAATATATTGTTGATAGATTTATATCCCTAATATAGAATATTGACAATAAATATATATATAATTGGGGACGAAATTATCTATATATAAATATTATGCAAATATTGGAAATTGTATCTATAATTAATGTTACTTGGAGGCTAAGTTAAATTTTGGTGGATTATAAAACCATACTTAGCCGTGAAGTAAACATTTCGGCCACAACCTATTGGGTCATGGGAGGTTTCTAGCTTCAACGGCCTATGCTTCGGCGAAACGAAGGTGTAAGGCACACAAAAGGTGTAATGCACTGATGTTCATGAACATCTCCTGAATTTCAGCTGTTATGGTTGAATAGATCAACCATTTCGTAGTATGATCTTTGTGCGACCTTTCATCATCAAAGTGGTACGGACTGCCATATTCATTCGTAGGTGTTGTCTCCGCTTTCAGATATATGCATTCGTCAACATCCGCAGTAGAGAGGAGGTTCAGCACATAATCTTTCCATTTATCATAATTAAAACCATCAAGATTGCGAGGAGTATAGAATTGCACTCTCAGCCATTGAAACTAACACATTTACAACGAACTACGAAAATCAGGGTGACTATTTAAACCTTTTTGAAAATATTTCTTACATCAGATGTCTATGAGATAGGAAGCGACAAACAATAATTCCTTAGTCATCTAGCCTAATTGACCACAAGTAAACCAATGGAAGGGGTCGTGTAAAGACTTCACACTGACTACGTGTCCTTTCTAATAGATCAGTCTCTTTTGAAAACAATTTAATCGCTACTTTAATCGGAATGGGGGGTTTTTACATACACCTGATCTTGGCTTCTCCAATGCCCTTTTAAAAATTTTCGAGGATTTCTCATGCAAGCATACCTAATTTAACTACACTAGCAAATTATCTTGAAACTATCATGCATACGCATCATGCGTAGTCACTTCATATCAAACATGCATATTTGGCGACTGAATAGAGTTTTAAAAACATTTGGGGCTGACTTTCAATTCATGCTTATAAAATAATGCGTACTTGTAGGCATGGATCCTATCAAGATTACTCAACATAGCATGTCTATCCCAGTGCGCAACTCATTAGTTGACAACAGGGTTGTGCCCCCAAGTATACAGTATCCAGCTAGCTTGACATAGTCAATCTCAATTCTAACATGATGGATATACGCCCAATTTGAACCCGTTGACTTCCAAACCGTTGTATTTTTATCATCCTATTAACGATTGTAAATCGAAACTTCAACCTGAACACTTCGCGAACACATCAACGGCTCGGACGAGGCCGGAGCGCTCATCCGGCCGGGGCAAACTCGCCTAGGTGAGGTTGGGTGGCCACACCCGACCTCCCCTAGGAGAGATCGGGTCAGCCAACCCGATCTCTCCTAGGGGAGATTGGGTGGACCAACCCGATCTCTCCTAGGAGGGATGGGGTTGGCCAACCCCATCCCCCCTAGGAGGGGTTGGGTGCCCTCACCCAACCCCTACCCTTGGGGGTCGGATTTCTCCTCCCCCAAGGGCCCTTGCGCCATTTTCGGACACCCACACTCGGATCCTAAGGTCTTAATTATGCGCTTAAAGGTTAATTAATTGTGTTTAAAGGTTAACGATGTCATTAAGCCACCTTAATGACACCGTTGCCTATAAATACCCCACCTTCACAACTCATTTAAGCATCTTGGCCATTTGGACAATTTAGCTCTGACATCTCTCTAGCTTTATCTCTCTAGAAGAATACTGACTTAGGCATCGGAGAGGGTTCACCAGGCACCACCCCCCCCCCCCCTCCGTGTCTGGTACTGCCCCTTCTGCAGGGTAGAAGGAGGGAAGAAGCAAAGGAAGGTAGGAAGGAAAGAAGAAGATAGGCTAAGACAGGGCAACTCAGAAACACCGGATCACACACATCCCCAGTAAGGAGCGAGATCAAAGCCGACCACCCGTTGACCTAGATCTCATAACCTAACACTTGGCGCCGTCTGTGGGAACGGATAGAAAGCCTAACTATCACTAGCAAGATGGCAAGCGTATATGTCATCCATGGAGGTTACGGAGCTGGAGGAGAGTCAGCAAATGCTAGAGAAGCTTACATGGCACAGTTGAAGGACCATGAACCAAAGGGTGAACAAGTAGAAGGAAAGAGGGAAGATGTAA
Source organism: Clarkia xantiana subsp. parviflora (assembly GCA_036873135.1). NCBI lineage: Eukaryota > Viridiplantae > Streptophyta > Magnoliopsida > Myrtales > Onagraceae > Clarkia > Clarkia xantiana. Next base: position 35,824,694 of record JAPTYO010000010.1, on the reverse strand, counting down.
TACAATTCTCAAGAAGAGACATGGAGCATGTGTTACCAGACAACAAAGATGCCTTAGTCATAACAATGAAGATCACTGATATGGACATTGGAAGAATCCTAGTAGACAGTGGAAGCTCACCCAACATCATTAGCAAGAAAGTCATCAGCATACTAGGAGTAAGACCAAGCAGTATAAGACAGGTTCACTCCCCCTTGGTGGGATTTTCAGGAGAGCCAACATACCCACTGGGGGCAGTAACACTACCTATAACATTGGGTACAGGTCAGAGACAGCTAAAGATTGATATCCCTTTCTTCATCACAGAAGAGATGGAGGAGTACAATGGAGTCCTGGGCACCACTACAATCAATAAGTGGGGTATGGTACCATCAACGCTATATCAGAAAATGAAATTCCCTACAGGCCAAGGGATAGGGGAAGTAAAGGGTAACCAGAAGGTAGCAAGGAAATGTGCAAGGATCGCACTAAGCAAGAAGAAGAAAACAAGAGAGGTCCTGCTAATAGATGAGGACCCAAGGGAAGACCATGGAAGACCAGCCCCCATGGAGGAACTAAAAGAAATACTTATAGAAGAACCCGATAGGAAGGCAAAAATCGGGACCGCCTTATCTCAGGAAAATGAAAACCACTTAGTAGCCTTACTAAGGGAATACAAGGATCTGTTCGCCTGGTCACCAAGCGATATGCCAGGAATATCAGAAGAAGTAATCTCACACAAGCTCAATATAGACGCGGCAACGCGACCAATAACACAAAAGGTAAGGCCAATGGGAGGAAGCGAAAAGATAGCTATCCAGGAAGAAGTGGAAAAGCTATTGAAGGCAAATTTCATCAAGGAGATCAGATTTCAAACATGGGTGGCAAACCCAGTACTAGTGAAGAAGGCAGGAGGGAGTTGGAGAATGTGCATCGATTATCGCGACCTAAACAAAGCATGCCCTAAGGACTCATACCCACTACCAAGAATAGATCAGTTAGTGGATGCAACATCAGGTCACCAACTAATGAGCTTCATGGATGCATACTCAGGATATAACCAGATAAAAATGGCCCCTGAGGACGCCCCTCACACAGCATTCTACGCTGATAGCGAGATATACCATTACACAGTGATGCCTTTCGGACTCATAAATGCTGGAGCGACATACCAAAGAATGGTCAACAAAATCTTTGGGGACATGATAGGGAAGACAATGGAGGCGTATGTGGACGACATGATAGTCAAATCTAAAGAGAAGAAGGACCATGTGGAAAACCTTCGCTCAACGTTTGAAAGGATGAGGCAATACCAAGTCCGTCTAAACCCGAAGAAATGCGCATTTGGGGTGCAATCAGGAAAGTTTTTAGGCTTCATGGTAAGCCAGCGAGGCATAGAGGTAAACCCCGAAAAACTTCAAGCAATTGAAGAAATGCAGTCACCTACGAAGCACAAAGAGGTTCAACGACTGAACGGGAGGTTGGCAGCCCTTAACAGATTCCTATCCAAAATAGGAGACAAGGCATTACCCTTCTTTGAGGTACTAAGGGCAAACAAGAAATTCGAATGGACACCGGGATGTGAGGAAGCCTTCCAGCAACTCAACCAACATCTAAAGACACTACCACCCCTAGCAAAGCCTACACCAGGGGAGCCCCTCTACCTCTACATCTCCGTGAGCAACGTGGCAGTAAGCTCAGTGCTAATTAAAGAAGAAAACGCTGCACAATTGCCAGTATACTTCGTAAGCAAAACATTGGCAAAGTATGAGATCAACTACTTGCCAATAGAAAAGTACCTCTATGCACTGATTATATCAGCAAGAAAGTTGAGACCGTATTTTCATGGGCATGAAGTAACAGTCCTCACAGACCAACCATTGAAACACCTCCTCCAAAGACCAGACACATCGGGAAGACTGACAAAATGGGCAATTGAGCTAAGTGAGTTTCGCATTCATTTTGCCCCAAGAACAGCTATAAAGGGTCAGGCTCTAGCAGATTTTATTGCTGAATTCACCGGAATTAATCCAGACGAAGACTTGGGAGAAGTCAAAACTACATGCGAGGCAAGTAGTAGTCAGGAGAAACAACCAGAAGAATTATGGGAGATGCATACTGATGGGTCATCCAACGGAGGAGGTTCAGGTGCAGGCCTCTTACTATACCCACCAAACAGCGACACACCTATGCGCTATGCCATGGCACTCACCTTTAAGGCAACAAACAATGAGGCTGAGTACGAAGCACTAATAACTGGCTTGAAAATAGCCAAAGGAGTAGGGGTAAAGCATTTAAAGGTCAAGTGTGATTCTCAACTAGTTGTCAATCAAGTGAAAGGAATCTACACTGCAAAGTCCGAAAACATGCAGAGATACTTACAGCAAGCCAAAGACCTGATAAAGAGCTTCCAAAGCTTCGACATTGAGTCAGTCCCAAGAGAGAAAAACCAAGAGGCAGACGCCTTAAGTAAACTAGCCTTAGGGGCAGAAGCAGGCAAAGAGGTTCACTTCGTAGAGCAAAGAATGCAGTCAGTGATAGAACAAATGGAGGTTCTAGCAATAGATGAAGCAGAAGTTTGGATGACACCAATGCGACAATACATCATGGAAGGAAAGCTCCCAAAAGATAAGGTGGAAGCAGTCAAGATTGAAAGGATGGCTAGAAATTACGCAGTGATGGACAATGAACTCTACAAGAAAGGATACTCCACACCTTTCCTCAAATGCATAGCATACCCAGAAACAGAGAGAGTGCTAGCAGAACTCCATGAGGGAGATGCGGGGTGCCATGAAGGAGCGCGGTCAATAAGCCGAAAGGTCTACAACCTAGGATACTATTGGCCATCAATGAGCAAAGAAGTAGCAGACTTGGTACAAAAATGTGATCACTGCCAAAGGTACTCTAGAAATATAACAGCCCACCAGCAAAGCTAAGCTCCATCTCAGGAGCCTGGCCTTTCGCGCAATGGGGGATTGATTTGATAGGCCCCCTACCGAAAACCAAAGGTCAAAAGACTTGCATAATTGTTGCAATAGACTACTTCTCCAAGTGGATAGAAGCAAAGGCAATGGGGAAGACAACAGACGACCAAGTCGTCAATTTCATCCAATCTCACATTGTCTCGAGGTACGGGGTGCCAAGAGCAATAATAAGTGACAATGGCCCACAATTCAAGAGCAAGAAATTGCAGTGGTATTGTGAAAGACTGAATATAGACCCCCGTTTCGCATCAGTAAAGCACCCTCAGACAAACGGACAGGTAGAATCGGCAAACAAGATAGTGCTAGATGGCCTAAAGAAACGACTCCACGCCACCAAGGGAAGTTGGGTAGATGAGCTGGAAAATGTTCTATGGGCAGTACGGACAACACCAAAGATATCCACAGGAGAAACGCCATTTGGCCTAGTGTACGGAACTGAAGCGGTGGCACCAGCAGAAATAGCTGTACAATCACTGAGGACCAAGTACTTTGAGGAGCATGAGAACAACAAAGCAAGGCTTTTAGATTTAGACATGGTGGAGGATAAAAGGTGGAATTCGGAAGAAGCACAGACACGAATGCGCCTTGTCTCAGCAAGATACTACAACCGCCAAGTCAAGGAGAGACAATTCCACGTAGGAGAGCTGGTACTAAGAAGGAATGAGTTCTCACACTTAGACCAAGTCAGAAAATTAACTCCAAAGTGGGAAGGACCATACAAGATAGCGTCAGTTCCCTACGTAAACGCTTACCGCCTCGAAGATGGGGAGGGGTATATCTCCACAAACACCTTCAGTGGAGAGCACCTAAAGAAGTACTACGTATAAGAAGAAAGCACAAGCAAAAAACCATATCCTTAGTTTCATATTTCACATTTTGCATGTTTCAGCTTTACAAGCTTTTCAAAAAACAACTTTTGAGAAGGAGAACTCACGAAGTTACTCCAACTCTACAACTATCTTTCATTCCTACAAAGGATGTCTTGGTGCACCAAGGCATCCCAAGTGTACAAAAACATGAATGCTCCTAAGGGAGTAGTAGTTACTCAAAAGTATTTTCCAGTGAATGTAGTGGTATAACCACGAAGTTATCCTTACACAGATATGACTTCAAGTCAATGACAGGTTCGACGCCCCCAAGAGCGTATCTTGAGAGTAGTTTTCATACTACGATATTCGACGCCCCCAAGAGCGTATCTTGAGAGTAGTTTTCATACTACGATATTCGACGCCCCCAAGAGCGTATCTTGAGAGTAGTTTCCATACTACGATATTCGACGCCCCCAAGAGCGTATCTTGAGAGTAGTGTTCATACTACGACCTTCGACGCACCAAGAGCGTATCTTGAGAGTGGTTTCCAAAAACCACGAACTTCGACGCCCCCAGGAGCGTATCTTGAGAGTAGTGTTCATACTACAACCTTCGACGCCCCCAAGAGCGTATCTTGAGAGTAGTTATTACACTACGACTTCGACGCACCAAGAGCGTATCTTGAGAGTGGTTTCCAAAAACTACGAATTCGACGCCCCCAGGAGCGTATCTTGAGGTAGATTTGCAACCTACCAGATTCGACGCCCCCAAGAGCGTATCTTGAGGTAGAAAAAACACTACCAGTTCGACGCCCCCAAGAGCGTATCTTGAGGTAGATTTCAAACTACCAGTTCGACGCCCACCAGGAGCGTATCTTTGGTCTAACTTGAGCCCTCCGGGAGCCTATCCTGTGAAACGTTAAGTGCCGTCCGAGAGCCTGTCTCGTGAACAGATTTCGACGCCCACCAAGAGCGTATCTTTGGTCTAACAGTACAACATATACCGTGTAAGGGGTATCAGAAGAGATCATCACACCATGCTCAGAAGGATACCATGCTCAGAAGGATACCATGAGAAAGAAATTTCTAAGTAAAGTAATGTGAAGAACAAGTAATGTTTTTTCTTTATGAAATGGCAGGTATGACATGAAGGAAAGCACGAAAGAAGGATAAGTAAAGGAAACACACCAAGGGAAGGGTCCATAATCAAAGAGCCATACACAAGGCATAGGGAGACATCATGAGAAGAGATATAAGCACACGGCCATGTACACAACGAATAGAGACAAGGGTATCAGACAAAGATGGCAACACTAAAAAAGGTGGAGTTTTAAACTCTAAAGACAACCACAACTCACAAACACACGAGACTACCACAAGAAATAGGGGTACTATTCCCTTATCTTCGCAATATGCTTAATAGCAAAGTCTGACAAATCACCAAGTCGAGAGAAAGGAAAGTCAGGAGCAATCATGTGAATACGCTCAAGAATCTCCTTCAAGGAAATACGTTTCGCCACAGAGCAGCGAACGTCCATAGCAGCCTGATAAGCGGAAGAGGCCTTATACTCAGCAATGGCACACTCCTTCGCCTCCATACGAAACATTTCCTCCAGAGAGACTAACTCAGCAGCCCGGAGTGTCTCATCACGATAAGACTTTTGTCTCAACACCTCAACCTCTTCATTGAGAAGAGCAATACGACCCTCCAAGTCTCGGCACCGCAAATCGGTGATGCGACTATGCTCCAAACAGCTAATAAGACTGGAGTTAAGGGAGACACAAAGGTCCTCGTACACCTTCCTCTCCTCAGCAAGATCAATAGCAAAGGTGGATAAATTAACAAGGTCGGCCATACCCTGCAACAAAAACAAAAGATGAGACGGATAACGCACGGAGAAGAAGTATGCTAAAGGATAAAACGGTTAATAACATTACAGGAGCATAGCGAGCCAACACATCACGAGCCAATTCATAAGTTGCCTCCGACCCTTTGGACAGGGACACACGATCGGCATGAGGAACAGCAGACTGCAGAACACGAACTCCAACCTCAGGAGTTTGCAAAGAAGATTGATTGTCAAAACGAGCCCCACGCCCATAAAAAGGCGCCCACTCAGACCCAACAATTCCATCAACAGGTGGACGAGACAGCTCCTTCCGACTCAGACGCGGAAGACGAAGTCTACCTATAACAAAGCACAGAGTAAATACCAATGTATACTAAGGAAACTCAGTTGCTCAAGGACTCACCAAACAGGGAGGAAGGAAAAGACGGCTCCCGGACCTTCGATTGGGGGGCATCAATATAGAAAGAAGATGGCACCTTAACATCACCACCCTTACCTCCAGTTAGAGAACACCTCCCCGCACCATAGAAAACCGATCTTTTTGCAATCGAAGATCCGGTCCCAGAATTAACCACTCCCACGCGTACTGGCCTCTTACTCCTCATCAATCACCAGAAAGTTCTGCTGACCCGAAAAAACACAGGCTTAGTCCAAGGAAAACAGAAAGCAAACAGTGGACGAGAGATACAAACTCATCTCCCTAAAATGATGGATACAAAGTCAAAAGACAAAAATAGAAAGACGACAAGAAAAACCCCACCAGCCAACAGGCAGAGGAAGGGGACAGAGGGAGATAGTCATAACTCCCAGCATAAGGAGACCCCATCAGCCAACAGGCAGAGGCAGGGGACAGGGGGAGATAGTCATAACTCCCAGCATAAGGAGACCCCATCAGCCAACAGGCAGAGGAAGGGGACAGAGGGAGATAGTCATAACTCCCAGCATAAGGAGACCCCATCAGCCAACAGGCAGAGGCAGGGGACAGGGGGAGATAGTCATAACTCCCAGCATAAGGAGACCCCATCAGCCAACAGGCAGAGGAAGGGGACAGAGGGAGATAGTCATAACTCCCAGCATAAGGAGACCCCATCAGCCAACAGGCAGAGGCAGGGGACAGGGGGAGATAGTCATAACTCCCAGCATAAGGAGACCCCATCAGCCAACAGGCAGAGGCAGGGGACAGGGGGAGATAGTCATAACTCCCAGCATAAGGAGACCCCATCAGCCAACAGGCAGAGGCAGGGGACAGGGGGAGATAGTCATAACTCCCAGCATAAGGAGACCTCACCAGCCAATAGGCAGAGGCTAGGGGGCAGAGGGAGATAGTTACAACCCCGGCACAGAGAGACCCACGGGCCAACAAGCAAAGACAAGGGGCAAAAGGAGATAATTATAATCCCAATATAGAAGACTTCACCCGCCAATAAGCGGAAACATGAGAGTAAAAAGATGGGAAAATGACGAATCAAATAGGACTACATTACCATGAAGACACACAAATCAAGAACGAGACAAGTAAGGAAACGATTGAAGAAGAAGCAGGATTAAAACCCTCAAAGGCAATGCTTACACAAAAAGAGAAAATACGTACCTCAATGCGACGCACGCCCCGGGAAGCAAGCCTAACCAGAAATCCCACCGCCAAATAGAAAAGAAGAGAAAAGGACAATGAGAATGAGGTAATCACTTCTCCTTTTATAGCACAAAGGTTTAGGGTTTTTCAAAGTCACCAAATCAACACCGTTGATTTTTAGAAAGGAAAATTTCAAGGGGCGAGATTCAAAAACTAGTTCCTATTAACCATGGTTAAACTCGCACTCACCATAGTTAACATCCCCTAAGGTTTATTTCCTAGTATCCCATACTTAGAAAAAATTCTGGCCAAAATTAAGTTTCTCTTCACTTAGGTAGAATCCCGGCACGAAATTGAAGCATAAGTTATTTAGTTACATTCATATCACACCCCTGTGCAAATGTATATTTTTTGAGTATGCATCTGTAGCAAAGATAAGTTTATTACTCCTACCTCAGGCAGACGCGTGCCTAGGCACACGTCCGTGCTACTCTGACGTTTACAATTTCTCTACTTCATAAGGCAGGGGGCAGAGTCAGAGGCACACATCTATGGGTAAGCGAACGTTCAGACAAGAAGGTAAAATCCCGGTTTCAAATTGCGCGTGTCATACCATCCTGAAATAGAGTCAATCAAGGGTTAAGCCATTGGTTGACTCGGGGGCATGTGATGGATATACGCCCAATTTGAACCCGTTGACTTCCAAACCGTTGTATTTTTATCATCCTATTAACGATTGTAAATCGAAACTTCAACCCGAACACTTCGCGAACACATCAACGGCTCGGACGAGGCCGGAGCGCTCATCCGGCCGGGGCAAACTCGCCTAGGTGAGGTTGGGTGGCCACACCCGACCTCCCCTAGGAGAGATCGGGTCAGCCAACTCGATCTCTCCTAGGGGAGATCGGGTTGGCCTACCCGATCTCTCCTAGGAGGGATGGGGTTGGCCAACCCCATCCCCCCTAGGAGGGGTTGGGTGCCCTCACCCAACCCCTACCCTTGGGGGTCGGATTTCTCCTCCCCCAAGGGCCCCTGCGCCATTTTCGGACACCCACACTCGGTTCACGCCGCCTACCTTCTCCGAATCCTAAGGTCTTAATTATGCGCTTAAAGGTTAATTAATTGTGTTTAAAGGTTAACGATGTCATTAAGCCACCTTAATGACACCGTTGTCTATAAATACCCCACCTTCACAACTCATTTAAGCATCTTGGCCATTTGGACAATTTAGCTCTGACATCTCTCTAGCTTTATCTCTCTAGAAGAATACTGACTTAGGCATCGGAGAGGGTTCACCAGGCACCACCCCCCCCCCCCCCCTCCGTGTCTGGTACTGCCCCTTCTGCAGGGTAGAAGGAGGGAAGAAGCAAAGGAAGGAAGGAAGGAAAGAAGAAGATAGGCTAAGACAGGGCAACTCAGAAACACCGGATCACACACATCCCCAGTAAGGAGCGAGATCAAAGCCGACCACCCGTTGACCTAGATCTCATAACCTAACATAACATGCATTCATATCAATATATAACAACTGCAATTCATCCCACAAAATGATTCAGTACTAGAATGATGCAATTTAAGAGATTTATCCCCATAACCGAAACTAGGCATCCGATTTGATTAAAACGTGTAAATATCAAACTGATTCACGTTGTGTAGGTAATTTTAAAGTTAAAAACATTTGGATTTTAAAATTGACCCAAACCAAATTCATTTTACTAAACCAGTCTGGTCAACCCGGTTCGACCACTATGTTTAATTAGGTTTGTTCGGTTCAGTTTTACTCGAACCAGGTCTGATTGACCTGACCCATTAGCCCACCTAGTCTGACGTGACCCAATCCGGGTTAGACCGATTGAGAATTCCGGGTCAGTCGACCCGACCTGATTGAACCGGTGGAACCCGACCCGATCCGAACCGGTTCGAATCCTACTGGTTTTCCGGGTCGGTTGACCCGACCCTGTTGCGCATTTGGTTCCGATTTGGAACCCTAGTGTTCGGCCGAATCACATTACTTGGTGGCTAAGTAGTGTTTTAAAATCTACTAAAAAACTAACTTTGCCGTCAACTAACATTAATAATAATAGATATTATCCTATAGATAATTAATACGCAATATATATATCTATAACTGATTTGATTATATATTAAGGACAAAATCAACCAGTAAATATATTTTCTCAATCTTTTAAGGTAACTAATTTATAACCAAATATTCCACTATCCCTAAAACTATGCACATAATATATAGGTAATTAATGTCGCGAGTCGACCTCGCGTCGACCAAAACACTAGCCGCCGTAATTATTGCTCCGCTGTGGGAGGCCACCGCACCGGTGGAAAGACAGTGGCCGTCACGGCTATGCCGCAGCCGTAAGGGTATGTTTTGCAATTTTTTGATCAAAAATCTAAACTCCAATTTTGATAAAAATCACATTTTGATTAAAAATCATGAACACCTTACGCAAGCTATGGTCTCCACAGCAAAGCCTCTTCAATCTGGTCATTGGATGGATCACTGTGGTGACTTACTTGATGTAATTTGGCACCTACTTTATGTGTAGGAAGTTTCGGCCGAACCCTTGAGTATTTAGGGATAGGGGATTTCTTTTCTGACAACTAAAGGGAGAGAGTGACAAACCTCAAGAAACCCCTAACACCTCTTATTTATAAGAGGAGGGGAGAAAAACTATAGGTGGGGAGAAAAAATATAGGTGGGTTGCTCACCTATTTCACCCGAACTCGTGTCTTAATTGTGCCGGCCCTTTTGGGCCGCGCATGGCCCATGGGGATTTTAGCCTGACTCAAAACCCTTATGTGCCATACCAAAATTAGACTTAGCATGTTTGGCTTATATTAATAGGCTCATATTACGGCATCCCATTTCCTCTAAATGCCAACAATGGTGACGATCAACAACGACATGAACACCATGACTCTATGAGAAGGACTGAAGATGGAACCGAGCTGGACAGCGGCAACGAGCTCGGCAATGTCAGGCCGGTAATCGGCGTGCGGGTTCGACGAAGGGTAACAAGCTTCTGAGGGCGACTCGAACGGACGATGGCTCTTGGTGGTGATTCTGGTGAGATTTGATGGAAGGCAGCTTGCAGCGACAGCGAGTGATGGTTTTAGGGTCGATCTAAGTGGAGGTCAGAGCTTTATTCAGCAGCAAATCCTTAACCAGCAATAAGCGTACGGATTCAATTATACTGCGAGGTGGTGCGACGGAAGCTGGCCCGGAAGAGCTAGGTCGGAGCGTCATTGGTACGGTCGAAGGTCCGGAAAAGTTTGAAGGTGAAGGAAGATCGATGATGACCGGCCGAGGAGAGAACATAGGGGGCGGTGCTGGAGGTGGCAGGAGGTGGAGGGTAAAGCCCTGCTCTTGAAGACGATAGCTTAGGGTATAGAAATCAAATAATAATAAAAATAATAATATAATAAAAAAATTAAAACAAGTTCAATCGGAAGTTGCAATGTCTTTTCTTTGTAATTTCTTTGTTGTCTTTTATGTTCTTTATGATGGGTATACGTCCGATTCAGGTTCGTTTTGTATTATTCGGGCTTCGTTTACACGTCAAACCCACCTAACGGTTTCGAATTATCACCCGCGAGTATTAAAAAGTTAAGAGCACACGCGTACGCGCCCCGAAGTTGCACCTCGTCCGGATTGTCATCACAATCCGGACCGGGTCCTGATTGTTTGAATAATCCAGACCAGCTAGGGATTGTCATACAATCCGGACCTGGTCTGGATTGCAAGACAATCTGACCCTCCAGATTGTCCCGACACTCCAGACCTCCCGGGATCCTCGCGATACTCCAGGATTGTCCGGATTACTCCTCTTTATGACGCGTAAACCCCTACGCAAACACTACACGTGCAGACCCTCCCAATGTCAGCCTTACTCCCCTCTACGCTAGGTTCATACTTTACATTAAACCGGCGTTGGACTGTTCAAAACGGGGTTCAAGTTGGAAAAATCCTATTTAAGGGACTCCACTCTCCCATTTTAACAATATCACTCAGATTAGTCAACAACTCGAAAGAGGTTAGGCATCGAAGAAACCCTTTTCCGAATCAATTGTCGACAATCAAATAATCTGATATCAACAATATCACTCGGACTAGTCGACAACTCGAAAGACGTTAGGCGTCGAAGAAACCTTTTTCCGAATCGATTGTCGACCATCAAATAATCTAATATCAACAATATCACTCAGATTAGTCGACAACTCGAAAGAGGTTAGGCGTCGAAGAAACCCTTTTCCGAATCGATTGTCGACCATCAAATAATCTGATATCAACAATATCAATCTGATAAGTCGGCAAATCGAAAGAGATTAGGCGTCGAAGAAGTCCTTTTTCCTAGTCGAAGGCATCAAAGACAATTCCTTTTCTGAATCGACTATCGACTAATAAAAATATGATATCAACTATATCACTCAGATTGGTCGATAAATCGAAGGAAGTTAGGTAAATAAGTCTTTTTCCCAATCATCTTCAAGACTTAAAAACCTAATATCTACCATATCTCTTAGGTTTTGTTGATGATTAGATTAAGGAAAAATACTACCCTTAAGATCCTGATAAATCGACTGTACTTATTATAGATACTCATACGATGTTAAGTTATACCATTCGAATAAAAATGAAGATCGATAAAAGCTTGAGGAAAAATAAATGTGCAAAAAAATTAGTCATCACAAAATCCCATCTTCATTAATAAATATCGTTTACATAATGGGAGAAAAAGAAAAAGAAGATAGACAATCTATACATTGTTCTTAGAACTCTTCTTTTCAGCCGCAGCTTTGGCGACGAGATATGCCTGAAAAGCTTCCACCTTCGGAAAATCGAAGTCAGGATGCAGAGCTCTAACATTAGTCACCACCGATTAAAATGTCGAAAGAAGCATGTCTCTACAGGCAACGACAGCATCTTCATGAAAAAAGACGCTGGTCTTATAAGTGGCAACAACTCGGGATAAAGCCGCCTCATCCTCCTCTACTTTGTCCTTCAAGTAGGAAACCTCCTTCTGAGATAAGGCCAACTTGCTACAAAGATTCTCGAGGACAGCAGTCGATATCCGTCAAAAATCAGAGGACTCTACATTGAGGAGGATTGAAAGCCTTAAAGTCTCTTTACATTGAAAGTGACCTTTAGAGGTAGTGGCAAGGGCCACGTTAAATGAGCCATATCCTCCTTCAACTGGGCATCCTCCTCTCTAAGGCGTTGCTTTTCCCCTACCTCCATTTCGACCTCAAAAACCGCAAGTTTCTCCCTAAGAGAAGACAGCTCCTCATTAAGATCGAGGATTAAGCGGGAAATCTGGAGAAAGTCTCGAGAAGCCTGACAACAAAAAGCTATGGATCAACGAAAGACCGAGGAATGAAGATTTAAAGAAAGTACTTAAAAATAATATCTTTCTACCTTGGTCTGTCTATGTAAAAACATGTGAACAACTTCGTTGACTTCTTCAGCCCAGGTCGATAGACGAGGACGATTCTGTAGGGGCACTGAAGCATTGAGCAACTGCAGCGCCAGGTGTCGATTAGCGAGGGAATGACCCTCCTTCAACTGATACCCCTTCAAGGAAGTAAGAGGATTCCATTGGACTCCTCGGAAGAATCCTTGGGGGCACAGTGAAGCATCTTCCAGCTAAAAGGAGGACCCTCAAACCTTAGGCCTTTCATGGCTTGAGGGGCAGATGAATCGGCAATACTCTTGCCTTTCAAATCAGCTCCTATAACAAAGAAAAGAAAATGTGAGAAACTAATTCAGAAAAAGAAAAACAAAATCGATGAGGAACAGCCCTACCTCCGATCGTAGGGGTGAAACTCAAAGGAGTATCAGGAAAGCACTAGCTTTATGGAATTCTGCTAGGGGGGTGGCAGAAGTCACCTTGACCCTTTTAGTACCTTGGCGACGTTCTTTTTAAAGGAAGGTTCGCGAATAGCTGCCCTTTTCGTCCTTGTTTTGGGCGTCTTCTCTACCACCAGGGCATCTTCGGTAAGAGCATCCGTAACAGTAGGGACCTCCCCATCATTCTTAACGTCGGTCACCGGAGAATCGTTAGATATCGGAACTACTTTCGCCGCCTGATCCCGAGCATCAAAAAGCTTCGTAAAAAGACCTACAGAAAGAAAAAGATGGCTTAAAACATAAGCATAGAGAAAAGTTACCCAACTGATAGGAATCTCTTCCAAACGAGTACGTATCCTCGCCTGGATAAGGGCGTTCTTGGTGGTATCGTCGACAAAATTCAAGGGATTGAAGCCCCTTTGAGTAACTACGGCGTGAATCTTGCCAATAGTGGAAAACTCTATAGGGGTTAAACCCTCTAAGGAAGGGAATGATCAGTCCCAAGGCAAGCATTGAGAGGCCAGGTAACACCTTCCCGACAGAAGAAATAATAATTCTTCTAATAGGCTTTAAGGGATTTTAACCCTATTACCATAGCCATGGCTGATCCCCAAGAAAGACGATCATCTGACGGAGGTGACCGAGTCTTAAAGACGATCACCTGGTAGAAACATCTAAAAAATTGAAGACTGTAATCCCAACTGTATACGTCGCATAAGCAACGGAAACCCACCCAACAACATAGGGCATTTACAGTAAGCTGACATGGATGGTTTCCTTAATGCTCGCAAACTTCCTCTAATTTGTAGTAGAAGGGAAAGCGGAGCCGTACCTCAATCTGACCAACGAAGACGGGGATCTCTCCTGCCTGAGCATAATGAGGCTCATGAGGGCGCCACCGTATCGAGGTCTCTCACTATCACTAAGACTTTCCAAATTCACCGCTTCCATAAAAGCAGTGCTCGTCAGCTTTTTTACTTTAGGGGAGTCGGGAAAAGAAGGAATAAAGCCAGAAGACATAGCTTGTGGAATTTGAGCAACCAAGGGAGTTTTTGAAAGCGATCGCAAAAAAGACGCTTCTCGATTAGGGTGTAAAGGACCAACGGTGGCAACTCCAACTAAAATTATTTCCTCTGGAGAACAAGAACAAGGCGAGTTCGGGTTGATGAAGAAAGCAATTTATTGATTCGCCATAGTGAATAAAAATGGGAGCAAGACTGAAAAATGAAAGTGAAATAGTGGTATTTATACTGAAGTTTCCGCCTCCTAGGATATCTTCCCAAGGAAGCTTTCCCTAGGTCATCACTCATTGGTGCAATTACTGACAACATTATTGTTGCTCCGAAATTACCGTTGTAAATTTACAAGACAACCTTTGAGCTTCTCCAAGTCTCTCAACGGTCAAAAACTCAAAGAGGAATCAACATACCGGCTAAGGGATCATAACCTCGACCTAAAAGGACCAACAGAGAAAGTTCAAAGTCTGCGAACCGACTAAGTACAAATCCCACCGGAAAGCCTTCAAATCATTACTCGACTTAAGATCTCTTCTTCAAAATGAAGCATATGACTCAAGTCTCGGGGGTAAGTATTGGGTTACGATTATAGAGGACAGAACGATGGGTAGTCGGGAGCATATAAGTCGGGACTCCTTAAAAGGAGGCGGCGACTAATGAAACTCAGAATGAAGAAATAAGGAAAAATAGTTGACACCAAATATTTGAGAAAGTCGACGACTCAGGTCCTTCTTGAAGACTGGCGACAAGTCTGCTCACAAATCTCCCTCTCAAGGTAAGAGTCGAGTCAGCAGCCAAGCACTATTGAAGAAACGTTTCTCCCAAGGAACAGAAAACTAGCAACCTGCTTTCTGCCTCAGAGAAAACCCTTCCTCTTAAGGAAGGGGCGGGTGCTGACCTACTAGTCACCTGTTAGCTAAAGAAACTTTTCTCTTAAGGAAAGGGCAAGTAGCGACCTGCTTCTGCCGCCGTAAAGTAAACATTCCTCTTAAGGAGTGGTGAGGTGGCGACCTGCTCCGACCGCTAGAGGAAAACCTTCCTAGCTAAGGAAAGATGAGGTGGCGTCCTGCTTGTCACCTACTTATACCGACTCCGGACAGAAACCCTCCCAAGAGGGTAGCCGCCATTTAAAGTCAGTACATTTCCCCTATAAATAGGGGAACACTTTCAATATTTATCCATGTTACATTCATATACTTTTACAATAATCTCTAAAATTCCATTACTGATTTAAGCTTTGGAGTGGAATCAGGGGAAAATCCCGCACCCCTTTTCAGGTTCACACCTGCCAGACGCTCAAAAGGAGACTAACTACCCCTCGAGGTTGAGAATGATACCTAGAAGAGCAAGTCGAAGGAGAAACCACGATCTCCATTACCAGAAGCTTTAGGCCACGTCATTTTGATCCCAACAGGTATGATTTCAACCCTTACCTTTCTGCTATCTCTCGTTTTCTTTGTAAACTTTCCAAACATCTGCCTGCTCAGACGGAGTGTGAGTTCAACCCTCCATTTCTTGACGACTCTTGGTTTCCTTTCCATGTCTGTCTTTACCATTGCAATGGTGTTGGGCTGTTGAGACTTACGCCTCATAACGTTGACATCACCCAAGACCTCACATACTCCATTTTTGGTGATGAACTTCACTTTTTTATGCACCGTTTAGGGCACTATCTCACAGGGATTGATCGGAGTTCTCCACAAGATCCCGTTATAGGCTCCCATATTCTCTACAACCACGAAGTTCACATTCACAATTAGCTGTGTCCACCCCTATACCAAGGACATTGGCAGGGTGATCATTCCCAAGGGATATGTTGTTGCCACTGAGAAACCAACGAGGGGGGAATTCACTGGCTTGAGGTCCATTTTAGTTTTCCCTATTTCTTCTAGTACCCGCATGTGGAGTATGTCCGCTGAGCTTCCTCTATCGATAAGTATTCTTTTTACGTCGAAGTTATCGATGTTCATTGTTATAACCAGCGCATCATCATGCTCATGCGGGAAGATGATGTGGCTCTTCTCCTTCTCAGAAAATTATATCACCATTTCTTATTATGCCCTTGGTCTTTTCCTCCATCTTGGCATCATATCAATCTTAGAGGCGTACAGCTCCCTTGTATTTTTCGTTGGACCACCTGCTACCTCCCCACCATGGATCATGTTAACTGTTCCTCTTTTGTTAGGAGGAGTGTAATCCACTTTCTCCTTGCCTTCTTCGTCAACCCGAACTCGCCTTGTTAAGAGGAGTGTAATCCACTTTCTGAGAAGTAGGTGGCGACCTACTTGTCACCAACTGACTTTCGGCCCCCCATCTCCACCAATTAGGAAAAGGCGGCTAGTTCGCTTAACTACCAATCACAGGAGGGGACTGCCGCAACTAAAAAGTCTGTTTAAGGAATCCTATATATAGTAAGATAATTACATTCATTTACAAGATTCCAACTCTAAAATCCATTTACACTAACTTAATCTTCAGAGTAGAATCAAAGGAAAAACCCACATTTCTCATGTTCTGCCAAGGGAGTCCTGCCATGAAGAATAAGCTAGCCAACAAGGCTTCAATCTTCAACGAGATCCCCATGCGAGAACAAGGAGAGCCACTACAAGTATTTTCCAGACTTTGACGATCCAACATTTGGCGTCGTCTATGAGAATCCTGATAAAAAAGTTGTGGCTTAATGAAGAGATAGGTCAAGGGTGGAAGGAGTCACTAGGGGACCTTGGGAACCCCTATCCATTTATTTTGACCATTTTGAAAGAGTCCATCACCGGTCCAGCAAAGATTGCATTGAGGGTGAATTAATTAAAGTATTCTTTAGAGGTTTAGGATCCAAGTCTCGCTTTTTAAGAATCACCGAATTGACGGGACCCGGAGAAAGATGGGATTACCTCATCCAAATGATCATGCAATTTATTCGAGAAGAGCCCTAGGAAATACCCATGGAGCTGAGGGGATTTCCTAGTCAGGAGACCTTGGATGCTCCGATAATAAATGAGCCTACGACCCCCCCCCCCCCCCCCCCCCCCCCGCGCGCGCGCGCGCGCGCGCGATAGACACTTCCAACAAGTCCATCAAAGGATAGATGTGTTAAATATATCTAGAAGGAGACGTCAGATAATTGAGGAATATTGAGCCTGTTGAGATTTAGTTGAAGTAGACCTTAGCTTCTGGAAATGAACTTCGAGGTGTCTCCCTTGGCTAGCTCACTTAGGTGTTTATCTCGACCTCATAGGGTACTCAATTTCCTGTGGAGTCCCCCAAGTCTTTCAATTTGAAGTGTTGTTGAAGGAGACACTTCAGTTGAGTAATCATCTTGGCATTGGAACCTGTAATGAGCAAGTCATCAACATAGATAAGCAAGAATACTTTGTCATCCCCCTGAATCTTGCTAAACAATGAATGATCAGATGCACATTGTTTGTATCCATTCTTTATCAAAGTTTGGGTGAGCTTGATATTCCATTGTCTTGATGCTTGCTTGAGGCCATAAAGAGATTTGACAAGTTTGCACACACGTCTAGGGGCGTCATCATGAGGCTTGTATGGATCAAAACCTTGTGGGATGTCCATGTACACTTCTTCATTTAGATCACCTTGAAGAAATGCATTGTTTACATCCATGTGGAACAATCCCCAAGATTTGGCTGCAGCTAAGCCTAGAACAATCCTCACTGTGTCTATCTTGACCACTGGTGAGAATGTTTCATTGAAATCAGTCCCTTCGATTTGAGTGAATCCCTTTGCAACTAACCTTGCTTTGTATCTTTCAATGGATCCATCAGAGTTGTACTTGACTTTAAAAACCCATTTACAACCAACTGTGGATTTGCCATATGGGAGCTCCACCAACTCCCAAGTCTTGTTATTTTGGAGAGCTTGAATCTCCTCCTTCATAGCCAAAAACCAATTAGGATCCTTGACTGCTTGTTTGTAAGTGTTTGGCTCCTTGACCTTGTCAATAGAAGTCAAGAAACATTTGTATTGAGGACCCAATTTGTCATAAGAGACGTAATGTTCCATTCCAAAAGCAACATTTGAACTTGCACAGTTTTGAAGTTGTGCAATTCTAGCACTCCTCCTTAAGGGAACTGGTTGTGGTGGATCTTCAATAAGGGGTTGAGGCATTGGATTCTCAACAATAGGAGGTGGTGCCACTAATGGAGTGTCATCAATTGGGGGAAGAACCTCCTCATAGTTGTTTGAACTCTCAGTTGAGAATTCACCAAGTGGTTGCTTGTCTCCTAAGCAAGATGGAATTAAGGCCTTCAAATCAGCTTTGGACATGCTGAATGGAAAAATATCCTCATGGAAGACAACATCACGAGTCACATGAAAAACTGAATTGGAAATGTTCATCACAATATACCCCTTTTGAGAGGTTGAGTACCCCATAAGTATAGTTGGTTCAGCCCTTGGAGTGAACTTGTCATGATTATTCAGTTTGGTTGCAAAACATAAGCAACCAATGATCCTCAAATGATTGAGGGATGGTACCTGACCATATAACACCTCTATGGGTGATTTGAACCCCAAAACAGAAGATGGTAGACGATTGAGGAGATAACAAGCATTGAGTAAGAAATAACCCCAATATCTAAAGGGCATAGAGGCTTGGAACCGTATGGCTCTTGCAATGTTGAGAATGTCCCTATGCTTGCGTTCAACTCGTCCATTTTGCTGAGGAGTATGCACACAACTTGTTTGATGTTGTATACCAAATTGGTGAAGCAAATCTTTACACACTGAATTGATGAACTCAGTGCCATTGTCACTCCTTAAGGTCTTCACCATTGTTGCAAACTGATTCTTAACCATGATCAAGAAGTTCTTGATATGCAAGAAGGTATCACTCTTATGCTTCATCAAATAGACCCAAGTTGCTCTTGAATGATCATCTACCACAGTCAAGAAATATTGATAGTTCTTGAATGTAGGAACCTTATAGGGACCCCATAAATCCATGTGTACCAAATCAAATGGTCTATATGCAATTGAATCACTTAGGGGAAAAGATAATCTAGTTTGCTTTGCAAGGGGGCAAACTGTGCATTGTTTAATACATCCAATAGACTTATTCAGATTCAAAACACCCAACTTATTCAAATAAGTTTCAGATACATGACCCAATCTCTTGTGTCATTTCCAAACTTCATCTTTATTCCCAATGCAAGGAGCAGCCACCATGCTTGGTCTTGTGGGCAACACATCCTTCAAGATGTACAATCCTCTACTCCATTCCCCAATCACCATACTCTTCCCACCTTGGCCCTGAATTAACACATCATCACTTGTAAATACCACTTTGCAATTCAGTTGGCTTGGCAACCTAGAGACTGATATCAAATTGAACTTGAAATCAGGAACCAAAAGAATGTTGGTCAATATGAATCCTCTTGAAAATGTACAAGAACCAACATGTGTCACTCTACACTTGTGACCATTTGGAAGGTGGACAAATTGTTGATTAGAATCACATTTCTTCAAGTCATGTAACCAATGCACTTGATGTGTAATATGGTTAGTTGCCCCTGAGTCAACTATCCAATGCATAGAATCAGTTGACATACCTGCCATATTAGCATGCACTTGATCACCATCTTCAAAACCTAAGGGCATGTGATCAAAGTGGTCATCTTGTGCAGCCACATTTTGAATCCTCTTCTCAGCCGTGCCATGCACAATTCTCTTGTCCCCAGCTGCTACATGCTCAACCACACTTGAATTGGTACCGTCATCAAAAGAAGCATTGGCTGAATTCCAATTCTTCTTTGCAGCTTGAGCAGCTTGAACTCCTTGTGGACCACCATGCTTGGCATAACAATGATATGCCTTGTGGCCCCTCTTTCAACAAAAATTGCAAGTCCAATTTGAGTTCCAATTGCTAGGACCCCTGTTTGGACCACCATTGCCTCTTTGATTGTTGTTTGAACCCCTTTGAGCATAAGAGTTGTTGGGTTGATTCCTCCTCGTGTAGAGAGCAGTTGCTTCTCCAAGATCACCAATAGAACTAGAGATGGACCTCTGGCTTTCTTCTTGAACAAGAACTGAGAATGCAACACCCAGGGAAGGCAAAGGTTGTCTCATTAATAAACTGCTTCTCACATGAGCATATGAATCATTCAAACCCAATAAGAAGGCCATCAACTTCTGCTTTTCCTTGTATCCATTCACAATAGCAATGTCATTTGCACATTCAAGATGCAAGTCATCAATAGAGGCTAAGGAATCCCACAGCTGTTTCATTAGAGCAAAATATTTAGTAATGGACAACACACCTTGTGAAGTTTGATAAATCTCCCTAGTCAATTAGAAGATTTGTGTGCCATCCACTTTGTCAAACATTTCTCTCAAATCATTCCAAATTGAGAGAGCAGAAGGGTTGTAGATCAAACCACCCATCAAATCCTTAGCAACCGTGTTTCTAAGCCATGCTTTGACAATGGCATCAACTCTGTCCCATTTGAGTCTGTGATTGATTGGCACACTCATCCTTGTAAAGGTCCCATCAATGAATCCAATCTTGTTTTTCACCCACGCATGGTAATTAGAAGAACCTTGCAATTGGAATGGAATGAGCATATGCCCTGTTGTGTCTGATGGGTGTATGTAGAGGGGATCATCAACACCAATGTCTTGAGCCATCTTGAATTAATAAAGTCACAAGGTAACTTGTACTCTAAGAAATAGTCCAAAAGTCACGAATTTGCTCAGCAAATATACTCAGCAAAACCGAATTCCAAACAGCTGTAGTGAGACAAAACTAGCACACAATCTAGCTGTCAATAGGACAAAACTGGCCAGCTTGCAAAACAACAACCAAATCTGTCCAGAAATCAAGAGCCAATCCGAAATAGCCACCAAATAATCAATCCCAATGATGATGAATCAGAATTCCACAACTCCAATGTAACCAAATCCGAAATTCCAAACAGATCAAATACCACCAAGCTCAAGAACAAAACATGAACTTCAACAATGGCCAAGAACAGCTACGGCACAAACCCAGAATTTCTCAAGCTTGAACTCAAGAAATCCAACAAAACCAGCCACGAAAATGACAATCCACAGCTCAATACAACCAAGAACAAAGCAATAGCAACTCAGTCCAAACACAAGTCTAGACCCTAGCTTCAAATCAGCTGAACTTGAAGTAGATCTAGGAAGAGAACTTACACACAGCCATTCTTGATCAAGAAATGACACAAACCAACAGAAATGAGTAATCAAAAGAGCACCCAAACTCGAATCCAAAGCACCCAAGCTGAATCCAAGAAGAAACTTGAAGAAATTCAAGGTTTCTTCATGGCCACGGCAGCGCCTCCATCCTCAGCTCTGATACCATATAAATGGAAAATATATTCATTGACTACTAGGGTTACAAGATACTAAGCACACTCTATATATAGACAAACTAGGGTGCAGGAAACTAATGATACAATAAGACAAGGGCAGGTGCACATGCACCATGTGAGCATGCTTGGCATTACTTAGGCACCATGATTTATATCATACTCCTATACGCAAATTAACTGGTAGTTCTTGTGCAGCATAATGAAGCTCTATAGATGATAAGTCATAATTCGAACAATCGAACAGACTTGTTTTATCTCTTTTTTTATTCTATCTTTTTGTATTCAATCTTTTTTTTATTTTTTAGCTGAATTGCAGATATTACAAATAACAAAGAAATAAATAGGATAGGAAACTTGACGCTAGAAACTGAGCACTAATACCAATTGATATGAATCTTACCGACGTGAGATGATAACCCTAACAAGCTCATGTAGCTGGACCGTTTCTACTTCAGGTATGGGTGGATGACCATGAATCTTTGTTTGTGGAAGCAACAAACTAGGTACAGTGATGACGCGACAATAAAGGATGGAAGACTTGATAGATAAGTCGAAGTCAATTGACACCAGACAATCTGATAAGTTTTAGAGTTCTCAAAGAACCTAGAGAAAAAAACATCCTTACAAAAAATGCATTCAAACTTGATAACTTGGCCAACTATTAAGGTGGCTATTTAAAGACTGCAAGCTTACCCTAATGATACTCAAGAATGACTAAAAGAAACCCTAATGGGCTTATCTATTGAAGCTTGATTTTTTTTTCAGCCCATTAGACTTCTATAGACCTAATTAAACTAACCCAAACAATGATACCCATGGGTAAATGCCCAACACTTAGGTTCAGCTTAGTAATTGTAGAAAAACACTCCAAGAAACTAAAGATCGTGAATTATAAATAACACAAGTCTTGAAGAATATCTTGGATCTTCTTGTCTATTTTTAATCATCCCTTTTTAACTTATGTTCGCTTTGGGGATGCTCACATCATTCTCCTCTGCTTCTAGAAGATGTGTCTCGAATCTTACCCCGAGAATCAAATGTTTCCTTCAGGTGACATGGGAAATATGTAATCCTCGTCTGGAGTTGTGGCCAGTCTCTAGGGTAAAAAAAAAAAAAAAAATATCAGCTAGATTGTCAGTGTAATCCTGCTCCGGTTCGATCATGTTTATATTATTTTGGAAAATTACCATGCATTGGAAATTCGTCCTCAAGTGATGTAATGTTTCATGTTAGACAACGACACCATTTTCCCAAGTTTTAAACAAGTATCTTGGTCCAAATACATGTTTAATGCGCACATAAATGTCACATGATGATATGATTTAACTCATTATCATTCATTAGCTTTATGGCGACGTGTCTTACCTAATTCATTGGAACACAGTTTTACACAAATGTGAATCATCTCCTTTCATCCCATTGGGAACGTATTGATAAATTGACTCTAACATTATGTTTACAAAGTGTGCTTCTTGAAGTGTGTCATTTGATTTGAGTACCTAGCCCGACTTATCGTTCAAGGCGTATGGAAGGAAAATCGTTTAACCGACTTTATCATTCTTCGTTTGCAAACTTATCTCAGGAATTTCATCCCATCTCCGAACTGAGCATCTTGGGTTTAACCCTATGCGTCATTTGATACTTTTACAAGGTCGTGGTAGCTTATGAAGCATACTTCTTTCTGATATAAATGTTATCAGTAAGTTGTTTCTGAAAGTACGCAAACGAAAATTCAGCACTTAATTATCAAAATACTTCATCATTAAACTCGTATTTTGAAACGATGTGTTCCATCTTTCGAGGTCCACACGCGCGTGGCGTTATTTACCGAAGTTTTAACCCTTGGTTAAATCGTTTCATTTCTGAATTTAATTCAATTTAATCCAATCGGTTTCGCACATGATCATCATTACTGATTATTTCATTTAACGTAGTACTAAATAAACTAAGATTTATAACCGGTTCATTCTTAGAGCTACGCAATCAATGGATTTTAATGGAATTATGATTTTACTCAAAGAATTCGATGTAGGAGAAGATGTATGGAGTTGTTTGATTCGGCCCTTTCCAATAGCCTTATTGCTTCAGTTTAGTTATATTTCAGATCGATCTCGTTTCTAGCTGAGTCGATTAATCTTGATAAGCAGAACTCATTTCCAATCGAATGGTAACCACTTTATTCAATGAATCTGAAACAATAATAACCAGAATTTAATCATAAAATTGAACAATAGGAAATACAACATAAACAATACTAGGGTCTCAGATCTCAAACTTGAAGCAATCTCGAAGAAGAATGATGATGGACAGGTTGTCATAACCGAGTCGTACCTAGAAGGTACAGTTATCATGGTGGTTATCGCACTGGATCATTGTTTATACCTTTTTTCCCGGGGGTTGCCAAGCTTTTCACCATATCAATGAATCTGTCATCGAATGCCTCGGGTTCTTTCGGAAAGTTTCCTTCTTTACGATCTGCTTCGAATTGGTCTATTGTCGTATGGATGGCAGAATTATATATGCATGAGTTAATTCATCAGAATATTTTTTCAAAAATAAAAAGGGCCTTGGGAAAGCCATGATCGGGTATGCTTGTTTTAAAATTCCTGTTCCGGTAATTAGCGATTAAAACTGTTTTAAAAGACCTATCTATTGGATTGAAGACGACGATAATGTGAACTCTTTCACAGCCATCTTCCATTGGTTTACTAGTGATCAGTTGGTTTAGATCAGTGAGGAATCGTTACTTTTCGCATTCTATCTTTATAGATATCTGATGTATGCAATTATTTCTCAAAATGTTATTGTCTCCCTGATTTTTGCATAATCATCGATGTTTTAGTATGAATTGGTTGAATTAGTGCGATTTGATATTCCTTGCAATCTTGATGGGGTGAATCATAATGAATAAATGGAGTACATGTTAAACTCTCTACTACGATTCCGAAAAGTGGAGAGGACAACTACAGATGAATATAGTAGTCTGTATGATTTTGAGAATGAGAGACGAATGTAATAGTTTGTTTCACCAAGCATGGGAGTAGGTTCTTTGATGATCTGAACACATATGTTGTGATACATTCAACCTTGGTAAAAAGGGGTTGAAGAAGACTTCAATTTCAACCAGGCAATGTTGCAGCTTAGTATCCCATTGCATCCGCCTCGGTGGAAGAAAGGATGCAAAAGCTAAACGTTTTGATTGAATGTGATGGTCTTCTCTCTTTCCATGGACGCCGGTGTAAAAGCCGCTCGAGACCCTCGCAATGAAAGGTCAACATTGTAACGATGTATATGGTTGTCTGATGTTGACAGGACTCAATAATCTTGAGCCTAATTATGTACAGTAACCAAAGCAGTGAAAGGGAAACCTTATCTGCTCACCATATTGAGTTTGAAAGAAGTCAACCATGATCCGCATAGCATGAAGGGAACATGACCGAATAGGTCCTATACGATAATCTAGAGGTTTAAACCTCGTTAATAAAGTGCGTCCCTAGTACGCCTCGTATATCATGAGTATAAAGCTGTAAAATGTTTTATACGGACACAAATAATTTGATATGATTCACTTGTGAATCTACTCAGATGTATTGTTCAACTCAAAGTTCTCGACTATATACGTGACAAGCATGGATTATATATGCGGCTTTCAGATCAAGAACCGTACCATTGTCATACATCAATCATTGTTCGTTTCAATTACTAAAATTTTGGTTATTTCGAGATTCAAAGTTATTGGATAAAGTAATTGTAGCTCGATTCGTAGCACAATTTTCTTATAAATTTAACGGCCCGTTAAAAGGGGACGATCCGAAACGAAAATTCAAACCCACGGGTTCGGAACCAAATTTTCGGCAAGGTAAAAGAGGCTGAAATGAAACGAAACAACACACATGCTCCGTCATCTCAGTCTTGACAACTGAACATAACATACACATCGATTGCGTAGCTAGATCGAAAGATTTAGTATTTCTTTATTGTTAGTACACCATTGAATGAAATAATCAGTAATGATATTCATGTGCGAAACAGACTGGATTAAATTGAATTGAATTCAGAAAAGAAAAAATTTAACCATAGGTTAAACTTCGGTAATGAGCGCCACGCGCGTGTGGGCCTCGAAAGACAGGACACGTCGTTTCAAAATACGAGTTTAATGATGAAGTGTTTTTAATGATTAGGTGCTAAATTTTCATTTGCGTCCCTTTGGAAACCACTTATTGATAACGTTTATATCTGTAAGAATTACGTTCATAAGCTACCACGACCTTGTAAAAGTATCAACTGACACATAAGGTGAAAATCCAAAATGCTCAGTTCGGAGAGGGATAAAAT
Organism: Clarkia xantiana subsp. parviflora; assembly: GCA_036873135.1. NCBI lineage: Eukaryota > Viridiplantae > Streptophyta > Magnoliopsida > Myrtales > Onagraceae > Clarkia > Clarkia xantiana. The sequence goes on along the minus strand of JAPTYO010000010.1, from coordinate 35,798,931 downwards.
CTCTGAGATAAGTTTGCAAAAGAAGAAGGATGAAGTCGGTTAAACGATTTTCCTTCAGTACGCCTTGAACGATAAGTCAGGCTACGCATTCAAATCAAATGACACACTTCAAGAAGCATAGTTCATAAACATAATGTTAGAGTCAATCTATCAGCTGTACCTTATGGGATGAAGAGAGGTGATTCACATATATGTAAAACCGTGTTCCAATGAAATCGGTAAGACACGTTGCCATAAATAAAAACTAAAGAATGATAATGAGTCAAATTATTTCATCATGCGATATTAATTTGCGCATTAAACACGTATTTGGACTAAGAGTACGTTCACTACTCTTAGAAAATACCTGTTTACAACTTGGGAAATCACTTGAAGTCGAATTTCCAATTCATGGTAAGTTTTCAAACTGATGTAGTCTGATCGAACCAGAGCAAGATTACACTGACAATCAGGTCTCACTTACTTCGAGTGGGAGATTTGAACCGGTAACTCAAGTGAATGACATGGTAAATGATAATGGAAACATTTTCATAGTAAATCCAGTGGGAGGAATAAACACTACCACACGTAATCACTATTGCTGCAGAGACGAATCAAGTTTAACATGATAGTCATGTTATTGAAAATCCAATAATGCCACAACTACCTTTACTACCCATTGTTCCAAGTAGGAGTGATCCGACCAACTTGGTTCCAGGTCCTAGTGATCAAGGAATTCATCTCGGAAGTAAAACCCCGAGACCGAGAGGTCGTCCGAGGAAAGTTGTAGGTCAAGGTTCAAACACTGCTCATGTTCCCAGTGGGAGTAATGCTCTGACAAGAAGCATTATTCCTAGTGGAAGAAACGTCCAGACTCAAGATGGGATTAACTAGCATAGAAGAAAGTCAAAGCCATCGAACTTCTCCCAAGAAGTATCCCATTAAGAATGGTGAAACCCTCACTCTAATAACTGTTGATGAGCATTGGAAGGGCCTCAAGTGGAGAAATGGAGGAAAACAATAAAAGAGAGAGATCGCCTAAATGAAAACTATTATAGTCTACAGTTGATATACCTGCTAACCACAGGGGCACAAGGATACGGTGAGTCCTAAAAAGGAGACTCACCACTAATGGAAAAGGTCGGGCGAAACAAAACCCGACCTATTGCGAAAGGATGAACCCAACTTCACGGAGTGTACTTTGACGAAACAAACTCATCGACTCTGCGTAAAAAACGGTTAAGGCCATTTATGGTCCTGGTCACAGGTCTCGATTACGAGTTGCACCGATATAATGTTTAAGACCGCGTTTCTCCACGGAAAACTGGAGAATGAGATCTACATGGAGCAACCAGAGGGTTTCATTACTCCTGGTAACGAACGTAAAGTTTGCAAACTCTAGAGATCCATTTACGGTCTTAAACAGTCGTCTCGAGAATGGTACCGTAGATTCCATGAGGAAATCGTAAGAAATGAATCTGTGAATCTTCACGAGGATCCGTGCGTGTAATATTAGACCTCCGGGTCTAAGTATGTCATCTTACGCTTTTACGTGGACGACATACTCATTGCTGCAAACGACGTGAGTTTTATGAATAAGTCAAAGTCCGGTTGGCATCTGTATTCAAGATGAAAGACATGGGAATGGCCACATACATCTTAGGCATTAAATGGCTAGAGATCGCGCTACCCGGAAATTATGTCAACAAACTGTTGAAAAGGTTCAGATTACAAGATGCCAAACCTGTGGATACGCCGATAGTGTTTGGGTGCGCATTGTCAAAATGTGACGGCCCCGAGAACCCGGAAGAGCGAGAATAGATGAAGGGTGCAGAGTATTTAAGCATGGTCTGTAGTCTCATGTACGCCATGCAATGCACCCGTCCGAACATCTGTTATGCTGTGGGCCTAGTAGCAAAATTCCAATCAGATCCTGGCTATCAACATTTAAAAGATGTAAAAAGAATTATTCGTTATCTGAAAGGCACTGCCGACTACGCACTGTACTATGAGGGCAGGAAGTTAGAATTGTCCGGTTACAGTGATGCCGACTATGGTGGCGATTCGGATGGTGGTAAGTCCACAACAAGAGGAGTCTTTCTCCTTGCTAATGCCGCCATATCATGGACGAGCAAGAAGCAAACATGTATCGCGCTGTCTACAATGGAATCGGAATTCGTTGCTCTCTCTAAAAACACACAGGAAGCGGTCTGGCTAAAAAGGCTTCTTACTGTATTTCTTGGTGTCAAAGAAGTGAGTAAACTCGTCATGGTACACTCTGACAGTCAGGCAGCTATTGCAGCAGTTAAGAATCCAAAGTACCATAATAGGACTAAACACATTGATGTGAAATATTTTTATGCTAAATCTATGGTAGAAGACAATACAATCACTTTGGAATACTTCTCCACTGATAACATGGTTGCGGACCCATTGACTAAACCACTACACATGGAGATATTCAAAAAGAATGTAAATTGAGTTTATGATCCATCGACGTCAAAATGTTTGAATACATCAGATTTACGGTCTATAAACTAGGTCGTAGGAGGACGCAATCCTCTGCCAAACTATGTCGAATGTGGGCCTTACCTAGTCACACAGGTACGGTCGTATTGCGGTGGAGGGAGGCCTCTACCAAACAAGGCTGGTTAAGAATCAGGGGGATAAACCTGATTACGCAAGACGATTATCTAGTTTCGAAGTAACTCGACATGATCTTCATTTTTGCAAATCGCCGTGATGAACTCCGTTTTTCATTAAACCACATTCTGGGCTACAGGAAAATAGGCGATAGCTTGATTAACATATCACATTCCTGTCAACTTAAAAGTCCAGGTATGTTATCGACACGTGCTTCATACTACCCGTGCCATGTTCGACCACGGGGTCACAGCCGGTTGTGCTAGATAAGAATCCTCGTGATTCTAACGGGCACAAACTTCTTCACCTCGAGCGTGTGATTGATCCCAGGAGCCTTATGAAGAGGCACCCGATGTATCCTCACGGACTTAGAGCTCATATCTAAGGTCAGGCTCAATGTTCACTTCCCGGCGTACGAGCATAGTGCTGAACGAAAACGCCCAGTGACCACGTCTTTGAAAACCGGTTGGGTTTGACTAAGGATATGAGCGATGGGGATGGACAAGTTCACCTGTAATTCTCCGACTTTTGTATTCACTCGGTGGCCACCAACCGGATATAAGTTGAAGGTTGTGAATACTTGTACGGATGCCTTGAAGAAGTTCTCCTATGTGGAGACTAGGCAAATGGAGAATTAACAGTTGACCTAGGATACAGTGCGACACTATATTTTTTATAACAGGTTGATTGAAGAAATGGAATCAACGTTCCGCGGGCGCTACAACACTCCTAACAGATGAGTAGCACGATGCCCGTCGTGTTCGCCGGTCGCACGGCAAAGTTCGTATGAACTATTCGAAAGCAAGGGCGGGATCAAAGGAGTGAAATGTTGATGCTGATTTGGACAACAATACATTTAACAGGCACCCTCCCATTCCAGCGAGTAGGAGTTGTAAGCATATGGTGATGGGCTAAGTAAATGGAAACCCATTATATGTATATGTTACCTAAGACAATTGGGTAAATGTCACATTAGGAAATTGGGCCAGACCCAAATCCCAATTGACATGAGAGGCAAAAAATTGGGCCTACATTATACACCAAAGTGGCCGGGAAAAATATGAAGGGGCAAAGTGGGATTTTGTCCACTTTGCTCCTCCTATATACATGGGTTGTTAGGGGTTTTATTAGGGTTAATCATAATTCCTCCTTTGTGGTGATTTAAGAGAAAACCCTCCTCCCCATAACCACATAGGCCAAACCACTCCTTCACCAAGGGTGTGCCAATTTTCCTTCGAGCAAACACTCCGGAGATCCGTCCCTGCCAATAATCGATCAGAGGCTTTTCTGTGGAGAATATACCGCATAGGGCTTCATTAACAAGAACCTCTACGGGTGCCGACCGGAGGACCGTGAACTCCCTGCTGCAGGATCTTGGGATTACTGATTATGTCTGAGGTTTGTGCGAATCTTTCGCTTCGTAATATCAATTACTAGCATGTACCATGTTTACAGTTTCCGTAGTGATTACTCCCCGTAATCTAACACTCTACACGTTTCATCGGTTCACGCTTTACCAGGTTCTTTGGGTCATCACGCTTCGACAACGCACACTCATATACAACCGGCGTTTCAACGGGTTTGGCATCATAGAGATTGAAACTTTTCAACATCTTGTTGATATAGGCTTTCTGAGAAAGACGCCCATGTCCTTCATCTCCAATACAAATGCTAACCAGGACTTTGACTTCTTCAAATAACTCACATCATTCGCGGCAATAATGATGGCATCGAAATATAATGTCAAGATAACATAATTTGACTCTGAGGTCTTCGTGACACGCAGGGATCCTTTGGAGCTTACAAACTTTACGTTCATTTCTAGGAGATAAGAAACCCTCTGGTTGCTCCATGTAGACCTCTTCCTCCAAGTTTCCATGAAGAAAGGTTGTCTTAGCATCCATTTGGTGCAGCACAAGATCGAGGCTAGCAACCATGTCCAAAATGGCCCGGACGGTGGTGTAAGGCACATTAGGTGAGTAAGTCTAGTCAAATTCCACTCTGTGGAGTTGGATATATCCTTTCACGACAATTCGAGCTTTGTACCGCTCAATGTTTCCATCAGCAGTGAGTTTCCATTTTGGAACCCTCTTAGCCCCGATTGCTCTGCGATTATCAGGCAAATTAACTAACCTCCAAACAAAATTGCCTTCCATTGCTTTCTTCCATTCCTTCGCTTGAGGACCTTCCAGAGCTTGTTGGAGAGTTGCCGGATCATCAACCGAAGTCGGAGGGAATAACTCAGCCTTCTCGATGGGATAATTTTTGGTAGAATTTCTCTGCCTTTGACTAAGTCTAGGCTCATTTTTCGTATCTTGAACTACGTTCCCACTAGGAACAATGTTCCCACTAGGAACAATGCTCCCCGTAGGAACTATGGCGTTACTAGAACCTTCTCCTACAACCTTTTTGGAAAACCTCTTGTTCTCGGGATTCTACATCTGAGAAGAATTCCACGGTTACTCGGACAAGGAACCAAGGTTGTTGTCCCACTCCCACTATTTCCAGTAGGTAGATTATCAGGTACTACTTGATTTGCACCAGGAACAACTATAATTTATGTGTTTGGATTGACTCCTCCCACTAGATTTACTATGAAAATGTTCCCATTCTCATTTACCATTTCATTCATATTTCTTCCTCCCCCAAATCACCCACTCAAAGTAAGTGGGACCTAATTATCCTCATCTTGTTCAAGTTCTTTTAAGACTTCATTCGTGGTGATATTACCAAGCTTAGGAAATTCATCCTCAATAAATGTAACATCCATGGGCTCTTTTTCGACAATGCCACCATTTTCCTGAGCCGCCACAAACACCTATCCCTTAGAGTTTTCAGAGTATCTTATAAAGAAACTTTTCAATCCTCTAGGTCCCAACTTGCCGAATCGGCTATCGTTCTGATGCGTGTATGCTGCGCAACCCCAAGGTCGCAGCCTGTTAAGATCCACCTCTTTACCAGTACACAGCTCATATGGTGTCCACCGATTTTGTAGTTAGACAGTTTACTGCATGAGTGGCAGTCAACAACGCATCACCCTAAAAGGAGATCAGAGGTTGAACTTGATTACCATGTCCAAGATTGTACGATTACGTGGTCGAACATGGCACGCGAATTATGAAGCGCATCGATAGCATAACCTGATATTTCGTTAGGAGTGGGAAATGTCAGATACTATCCCAGATTTATCATCTGGCCCAGAATGTGGTTATCTGACGAACAAAGTTTGTTACGGCTACGGATACTACAAACATGGTACATGCTAGTAATCGATATTACGTAGCGGAAGAGTCGCACATACCTCGACAGTAGTCTGTAGTCCGTAGTCCTAAGATCCTTGCAGAAGGGAGTTTACGATCATCCGTTCGGCACCCGTAGAGGTTCTTGTGAAGGAAGCCCTACGTGGTATATTCTCCACAGCAAAGCCTCAGATAGATTCTTGGCAAGGGACGGATCTCCGGAGTGTTTGCTCGAAGGCCAATTGGCACACCCTTGGTGTAGTGTGGTTCGGCCGAAGTGGTGATGTTATGGGGGTAGGGTTTTCTCTCAAATCACCACTTAAAGGGAATTCTGATTAACCCAAATAAAATCCCTAACACCCCATATATATAGGAGGAGTAAAGTGGACAAAAAGTCCACTTTACTCACAAATGAAATTCGGCCCGCCATACATGTATTAGGGAGGCCCAATTTTGGGCCTCTCATGTCAATTGGTATTTGGGTCTGGCCCAATATCCTAATGTGACATTTACCCAATTAACTTAGGTAACATATCCATATAATGGGCTTCCATTTACGACACCCAACACTATAAGCTTACAGCTCCCACTCCCCGAAATGGGAGGGTGCATGTTAATGTATTGTCGTCCAAATCTACATTAACATTTCACTCATTTGTTCGTCCTTGCTTCCGAATAGTTCATACGAGGTTTGCCATGCGACCGGCGGACACGACGGGCATCGTGCTGCTCATCTGTTAGGAGTGTTGTGGCGCCCGCGGAACGTTGATTCCCTTTACTCCAATCAACCTGTTATAAACAACATTAATATAGTGTCGCGCTGTATCCTAGGTCAACTGATAATTTTCCTTTTGCCTAGTTTCCTCATAGGAACACTTCTCTAAGACATCCGTACAAGTATTCACAACCTTCAACAAATATTTGGTTGGTGGCCACCTTAGTGAATACAAGAGTCGGTGAATTATAGGTGAACTTGACCATCCCCATCGCTCATATCCTTAGTCAAACCCAACCGGTTTCCAAAGACGTGGTCACAGGGCCTTTTTATTCAGCACTACACTCGTACGTCGGGAAGCGGACATTGAGCCTGACATTAGATATGAGTTCCGAGTCCATGAGGATACTTTGGGTACCTCTTCATAAGGCTCCCGGGATCAATCACACGCTCTAGGCGAAGAAGTTTGTGCCCGCTAGAATCACGAGGTGAAGATGTTTGTGCCCGCTAGCACAATCGAGTTGTGACCTCGTGGTCGAACATGGGACGCGCATTATGAAGCACGCGTCGATAGCATACATAAACATTTAAGTTAATAGGAATGAGATATGTCAATCATGCTATCACAGATTCTCATCTGGCCTAGAATGTGGATTAATGACGAACAAAGTTCATCACGACAATTTGTAAAACGAAGATCATGTCGAGTTACTTCGAGACTAGATGATCGTCTTCCGTAATCAGGTTTATCCCCCTGACTCTTCTCCAATCTTGCTTGGTAGGGGCCTCCTTCCACCGCAAGATGACCGTACCTGTGTGACGAGGTAAGGCCCACATTCGACATAGTTTTGGCAGAGGATTGCGTCCTCCTACGACTTAGCTTATAGACCGTAAATCTGATGTATTCAAACATTATGACGTCGATTGATCATAAACTCAATTGCAATTCTTTCGTTTCAAAAATATAACTTTCAATTATCAAAATGTCATCACAGATATCAAAATGTAACTTTTAAACCCTACGCAATCCAAGCAATTTTACATGCTTTTCGAATATCTCCCTGCGTAGTAGTTTAGTTAATGGGTCCGCAACCATGTTATCAGTGGACAAGTATTCCAAAGTGATTATATTGTCTTCTACCATAGATTTAGCATAAATGTATTTCACATCAATGTATTTGGTCCTACTATGGTACTTCAGATTCTTTACTGCCGCAATGGCTTCCTAACTGTCAGAGAACACCTTCACATGTTTACTCTTGACATCGCCATCAAGCAGCGCAGTAAGAAGTCTTTTCAGCCAGACCGCTTCTTGTGCATTCTTGAAGAAGGCTACGAATTCCGATTCCATATTGGACAACGCGTCACGGGTTTGCTTCTTGCTCTTCCATGAAATGGCGGCATTAGCAAGGAGAAACACTCCGCCTGTGGTGGACTTACGATCATCCGGATCGCCACCATGGTCGGCGTCACTGAACCGGTCAATTCTAACTTCCCGCCCTTATTGAACTGTGCGTAGTCGGCATTACCTTTTAGATAACGAATAATTCATTTACAGCCTTGAAATGTTGATAGCCAGGATCTGACTGGAAGCGTGTTACTAGGCCCATGGTGTAACAGATATCCGGACGGGTGCATTGCATGGCGTAACACTACCAACCATGCTTAAATACTCTGCACCCTTCATCTGTTCCCGCTCTGCCAGGTTCTTGGGGCCATCACGTTTTGATAGTGTGCAACCAAACACCACCGGCGAATCCACGGGTTTGGCATCCTGTAATTTGAACCTTTTCAACAGTTTGTTGATATAGGCTTCTTGAGACAGACATAACTTCCGGGTCGCCCTATCTCTAGGAATTTTAATGCCTAAGATGTACGTCGCTTCTCCCATGTCTTTCATCTCAAATACATATGTCAACCAAGACTTTGACTTGTTCATAAAACTCACGCCGTTTGCGGCAATGAGTATGTCGTCCACGTGTAAGGTTAAGATGACATACTTAGACCCGGAGGACTTTTAATACACGCACAGATCCTCGTGAAGATTCATGAATTCGTTTCCTATGACTTCCTCGTTGAATCTGCGGTACCATTGCCGAGACGACTATTTAAGACCATAGATGGACCTTTGGAGCTTACAAACTTTACGTTCATTACCAGGAGTAATGAAACACTCTGGTTGCTCCATGTAGATCTCTTCCCCCAGGTTTCCGTGGAGAAATGTGGTCTTAACATCAATTTGCTGCAGCTTTAGATCGAGACTTGTGACTAGGAACATAACTGTCCCTAACCGTGGTTTTACACACAGTCGATGAGTTTATTTCGTCAAAGTAAACTCCGTGAAATTGGGTACATCCTTTCGCAATTAGTCGGGCTTTATATTGCCTAACATGTTCCATCAGTGGTGAGCCTTCTTTCGGGATTCACCTTATCCTTGTGCCCCAATGGTTAGCAGGTAAATCATCCATAGACTATAATGGCTTTCATTTAACTGATCTCTCTCTTTTATTATTTTCCTCCATTTTCACCTCTTGAGGTCTTTTTAATGCTTATCAACATTTGTTTTTGTGAGGTTATCACCTTACTAAATGGGTTCGATGCTTTGACTTTCGTCTAGGCTTATTATTCTCATCTTGAGTCTGAACGTTTCTCCTACTTCGTACAATGTCTCTTATCAGAGCATCACTTACATTGTGAACAAGATCAGTGCTTGAACCTTGACCTACAACTTTCCTCTGTCGACCTCTTGGTCTCGAGGTTTTATTTACGAGATGAATTTCCTTATCACTAGGACCTGGAACAAAGTTGGTCAAATCACTCCCTCTGGAAACAATGGGTAACTTCCACTGGAAACAATGGGTAGTCTAGGCAGTTGTGGCATTCATGGTTCAACTATGTGACTATCAGGTTCTACTTGATTCGTCTCTGCGACAACAGTGATCTCATGTGGTAAGGTTTATTCCTCCCACTGGATTTACAATGAAAATGTTTCCATTATCATTAACCATGTCATTCACCTGAGATGTCGGTTCAAATCTCTCTCACTCGAATTAAGTGGGACCTGATTGTAAGTGTTACTGCTATGGTTTGATCGAGACTATATCAGTTTGAAACTGACCATGCATTGGAAATTCGTCCTCAATTGATGTAATGTCTCATGTTCAACCACGTCACCATTTTCAAAAGCTTTAAACAGGTATTTTCTGATGGGTTCGACTACAGCCGTCAGGCCCTTTAACGGTGAGGAAACGGCAAACAGGCCCACCAGGCCCCAAATGAAGGTCAAGATGACCCAGGAGAAGGGTCCCGACGAAGGGAGTCCCGATGATGAAAGGTCCCGACAGAGTCGGTCCCGACAGATGAGCTGGAAGCTCCCGATGAGAAGCCTTTAAGTAGGCCCCGATGACGAATCCCTGAGAACAATTGGCCCTGTCACGATGACGAGGGGCCCCGAGCGGTGACACAATGAGATAACTCTGGAGTCCCCGACGGGAGTCGGGACTCGTTATCAGAGGATAAGGCCAAGATACGCGGGGCGTGGCCGAGATACGCGGAACGTGGTTAAGATATACGGAGCGTGGCCGAGATACGCAGGGCGTGGCCGAGATACAGGAGATCATGGCCTAGATAGGCGGGATCACATCCGAGATATACAGGATACGGGCTAACCACCCCTAACGGTTCACCAGGTACCTGAGGCATCTCATCGCCTATAAAATGGCAAGAGGTCACCTCAGACTTTTTACGTTGAAATTACATACCCTTTGTGATTAATGCTTGCCAGTCATACGAGATACTCATTTAAGCATCGGAGAGGGATTCTGGGTCACCGCCCGGTTTATCCCCTCTTGCAGGATTGTGTGGAGCAAAGGAGCTAGGATTGCCGTTAATGTCCGTACCGGAGTTCCACCGTGATCCAACATTGGCGCCGTCTGTGGGAAACAAACAAAAAGCTGATATGCCTTCTACTCGATCGATGGCAGCTGGCAAGCACAGAAGACAGGGACAATCCGGTGGTTCCCGTCACCCCGCTGCAACAAATCTGGATTCAGTACCAGAACAAGAGGAAAACCAGAACCATCCCCCGGCTGAGCTCTCCCAGACAGGGGGGCATAATGGAGATCCCGAAGATATTGCTCCTCAGCACCAGGGCAATAGGGGGCAGGAGGCTCCCCCAGCTACAGACTTGACAAGGGCCGTGGCGGAAGCCATGCCCATGTTTCTGGCAGCCGTAGAGGCTCTCTTGGATCGGAGAGAAGCTGCGAGGAGGCAGGAGGAGATGCCCCCGTTGGAGGAAGTAGCCCCGCCAACAGAGGGTCGGAACGCACAGGAAGCCCCGCCCCGAGGCCAGGACAGAAGTAGGGCAACCGGTCAGCCGGAGAGGTTCGTGGTTGATGGGCCAGGACCAGTACAGCACAGGACCATTCCCCTGAATGGTCCCATCACTCCCGACCAGGTGGTAAAGATCGTGAATATCTGTATGGGAGAGCAGAACCGCTGGTGTCGGAGCTAAGGGATCGATCCACTCATCCCTTCGTCCCCCAACTCATTGACACCCTAGCCCCGCCTGGGCTGGGCATCCCCACGATAAAGGAGTACGACGGCGAAGGAGATCCGGTTCGCCATGTCCAGAAACACCTCATGGCGTGTCTAGGAAGAGCCCCGAGTGAAGACATAGTGTGTACGCTGTTCCCGAACACACTCAGAGAAAGAGCCCTGACCTGGTTCTTCAGTCTGCCCCCAGGCTGCATCACTTGCTGGGCAGATATGCACGAACGATTCATTCAGCAGTACCAGGGTCGGAGAAGTTTATTGAAGAGCGTGAGGTCCCTGACCCAGGTGGTGCAGAGGCCCGACGAATCGCTGGCTCATTATTACCAGCGGTACACGGCCAGTGTGGCAGAGATCGACGAAGAGATCTCGGAAGGTGAGACCATCCGTACCTTCATCCGGAACTTAACGGCCCCCTATGGTTCCGATCTGATGCACAGCGTGGCTGAGAAAGCTGTGTGGAATATGGAGGCACTACAAAAGAGGGTGAAACGGAAAATCGATGTCCAGGAATCGAAGATAGCCGCGGGAGAACTGGAGCCCCCAAAGTCGAACAAAGGAAAACAATCGGTCAAACCCTTCGACGATCGTAAGACAAAGGGCAAACCCGAGAGTAGTCGGAACCGAGGCCGACCTGATCGAAGGGACGATAGGCGTTCTTCAAGGAAAGATAAGCGGGAGGAGCTCGACATCCCTGTCAACTGCTCCATGGCGGAAGTGCTGACAGTCATGGAACGACAAGGTATCTCCAGGTACCCCCCAAAGAAGGATGGAGAATTCTTGGGATCTCGCAAGGATCGCTACTGCCGATTTCACCGCGCAAATGGTCACGACACCAACCACTGTCGAGAACTGAAGAAGGAGATCGAAAAGCTGATCCAGAAGGGGAAGCTCAAGGAATTCGTCGGGGATAAGCGGTGTCGATCCCGCTCTCGGTCCCGATCGCGGTCCCGTTCCCGATCCCGCGATCGGTCCCCAAAAAAGAAGAGAACCGATCCAGAGTCATCCGGTGCTCGCAAGGAGAGACGGGGCACTATCAACGTGATTCATGGAGGGTTTGCTGCTGGAGGTGATACCTCATCCGCCCGAGAGGTCTATGCCTCTAGAATCCCTACAGCAGTGGTGTTGGGTAAGAGGTCCCGATCCTGGACCTTGAAAGAAGAGATGGTAATCTCCTTCTCGTCGGAAGACCTCATAGGCGTGGAGACTCCGCACGACGATGCCTTAGTGGTAACCTTGGATGTAGACGGGTTCGAAATGAAGAGAATTCTAATCGACGGAGGGAGCTCCTCCGACATTCTATTCATGGACGCGCTGGAGGCTATGGGGAAGACGAAGAAAGATCTAAAGGAGGCAAACTTACCGATGGTCGGGTTCTCTGGCTCAACCTCCTATCCGCTAGGAGTAATCACCTTACCAGTGGAGTTTGGTAGCGGGTGGAAATCAGAAAGGAGGAACGTGGAATTTGTCGTGGTTGATTCCGCGGGGACCTACAACGCGATTATCGGGAGAACCACCATTAATCCCCTGATGGCGGTTGCCTCGACAGTGCACCAGAAGATGAAGTTCCCGACCGACCATGGAGTCGGAGAGGTTAAAGGCGACCAGGTGGCTTCTCGAAAATGCTATGTTAACGCCACCCGAAGGAGGAGACGAGAGGCCATGACTGTCCTTCAGACAGACACGGATCCTAGAGAAGAGTTTGGGCGTCCCGCCCCCGTAGAAGATCTGAAAGAGGTCGAGATTGACGGACCCCAGAGGAAGGTGAAAATCGGGTCTGCCCTGACTGAGGAGACAGCCCAAAAATTAATTGAATTATTGAAGGAGTTCAAGGAGCTGTTTGCCTGGTCCCCCAGCGATATGCCAGGAATCAGCCCCGATGTGATCGTACACGAGCTGAAGATAGACCCCGCGATCAAGCCTATCACACAGAAAAGGCGCCCAATGGGCACGGACACGAAGATCGCGATCCAGCAGGAGGTGGGCAGGTTGCTCGATGCTGGATTTATCAAAGAGCTCCGATTCCAAACCTGGGTTGCTAATCCGGTGCTAGTGAAGAAAACCAACGGGAAATGGCGAATGTGTGTGGACTTCCGCGACCTGAATAAGGCTTGCCCAAAGGACTGTTACCCACTCCCGAGGATCGACCAGCTGGTGGATGCCACGTCGGGACATGAGCTGTTAAGTTTCATGGATGTGTATTCAGGCTACAAGCAGATCAAGATGGCCAAGGAAGACGCTCCCCATACAGCGTTCTACGCAGACAGTGACATCTACCACTACGATGTCATGCCTTTCGGGTTGATCAATGCTGGGGCCACCTACCAACGGATGGTGAATAAACTATTTGGAGATATGCTGGGAGAAACCATGGAAGCTTACGTGGATGATATGCTGGTAAAGTCCCGACAAGCCTAAGATCATGTGCACAACCTAACCATGGCATTTGAGCGGATGAGGCTCCATCAAGTTCGCTTGAACCCGACGAAATGCGCTTTCGGAGTCCACTCCGGGAAATTTTTGGGCTTTATGGTGAGCCAAAGGGGAATCGAGGTGAATCCCGAGAAACTGAGGGCAATCGAGGAGATGCAGTCTCCTATAAATCATCGGGAGGTACAAGTGCTGAATGGCCGACTAGCTGCAATGAATCTCTTCTTGTCCAAAGCTAGCGACCGATCAATGCCGTTTTTTGAAATCCTGAGGGCCAACAAGAAATTCGAATGGACCGCCAAATGTGAAGAGGCGTTCCAAGCACTCAAACAGCATCTTCGCACCCTCCCGCCGTTGGCGAAACCGGTTCCAGGCGAGCCGCTCTACCTTTATTTAGCTGTTTCTGAATTTGCCATTAGCTCTGTGTTAGTAAATATTGTCGAGGGTAATCAAGTCCCCGTCTATTATGTAAGCAAGGCGTTTGCCAAGTCTGAATTAAACTATCCCGCCGTTGAGAAGTACCTCTTTGCGTTGATCATTACTCCTCGAAAGCTAAGGCCTTATTTCCACGCACACGAGATTACTGTGCTGACGAACCAGCCTTTGAAGCATTTTTTGAACCGACCGGATGCGTCGGGAAGATTAGTGCAGTGGGAAGTAGAGCTTAGTGAGTTTCGAATACACTTTGCTCCAAGAACGGCCATCAAGGGCCAGGCATTGGCGGATTTTATAGCAGAATCTACAGCCCCCGATCTGGAAGAAGCGGGCCCTATAGAGGGGGCAACCATGGAGGTCCCGATAGAAGAACAACCAGAGAGGGCAGAGCAATCAGAACAGCCAAACAAGGAAAATACCTGGGAGATGTACACGGATGGCTCCGCGAGTTCGGACGGATCAGGAGCGGGCCTTTTGTTGATACCACCGGGTGAAGGTGAACCGCTCCGATACGCCTTGGCTTTAACATTCAAGGCCACAAACAAAGAAGCGGAGTATGAAGCTCTTATCACGGGCCTAAAAATTGCTAAAGGCACTGGAATCGATCACTTGAGAGTGAAGTGCGACGCAGCTTTAATCGTGAACCAGGTTCAAGGGCGATACGAAGCAAGGAGTCCAATAATGAAGAAGTATCTGCGAGAGGTACAAGCCCTGAAAGAGAGCTTCAAAAGCTTCGATATCGAGGCAATTCCGAGGGAGGAAAATGTAGAAGCAGATGCCTTGAGCAAATTTGCCCTGGGGGCACCCTTGGAAGAAAATCGGAAGGTGCACTTCTTGGAGAAGGTGATCTTATCAAACATCGACCCAACACAGGTGTGCGCCATTGAAGCGAGATCAGAGGAGGAGCCAACTTGGATGACCCTGATAGTCGCGTACCTGACCACGGGGGCAATCCCCGATGATAAAGTGGCAGCGGACAAGATACGTCGGATCGCGGCCAATTATGTGATGCTGGACAATCAGTTATACAAGAAGGGCTGGTTCTCCACTCCGTACTTAAACTGTGTGGCAGAACCCGACACCAATCGAATCCTGAAAGAAATGCATGAAGGGGTCGCGGCTTGTCATGAAGGGGCCCGATCCATTATGAGGAAGGTGTTGAACTTGGGCTATTATTGGCCCACGATGAGCAAGGAAGCAACGGCGTTGGTCCGATCCTGTGACGCATGCCAGAGGTACGCCCCGAGTATCGTTGCTCCGGCCGCTAATCTGACATCCATCAAGAGCGCTTGGCCCTTCGCACATTGGTGCATCGACTTGGTGGGACCTCTTCCACAAGCACAAGGTCAATGTAAGTATTTACTTGTAGCTATCGATTATTTTTCGAAATGGATAGAGGCAAAGGCATTGGCCAGAACAACGGGGAACCAGATCATCAAGTTCCTCCAGACCCACATCGTGTCCAGATACGGGATTCCTAAGGTGGTGATCAGCGACAATGGTCCACCGTTTAACGGCTCCCAGGCGAGGGAGTATCTGGAAGAATTGAACATTGAGCATCGGACCGCCTCCGTACGCCATGCTCAGACTAATGGCCAGGTAGAGTCAGCCAACAAAATCGTGATGGATGGCCTGAAGAAGAGGGTCTATGCCTTGAAGGGCAAGTGGCTGAACGAACTGGAAAACGTGCTTTGGGCTGTTAGAACGACACCCGAACGATCAACGGGGGAGACTCCGTTTGGCCTCGTTTATGGCACGGAAGCTGTCGCCCCTGTGGAGGTAGCTGTGGCGTCCCATCGGATGAGATATTACGAGCCCCTGACAAACGATGAAATGAGACGTCTGGACTTGGACTTACTCGAAGAGAAGAGGCGGGAGGCCGACGAAGTCCAAGCTCGAATGCGTTTGGCCACGGCCAGATACTACAATCGGCGAGTGAAATCCCGACAGTTCTTCGTCGGGGAGCTGGTTTGGCGTCGCAACGAGTTCACGCTTTTGGATCGAATCAACAAGATGTCACCAAAATGGGAAGGACCTTATAAGGTCGTGGGGATGCCAGCTCCGAATGCATACAAGTTGGAAGACCTCGATGGCAGAACGTTAAAGCATTCTTTTAGTGGCGAACACTTGAAGAAACACCATGCTTGAAGAAAGTCGCCTTAAGTGGTGCCCGATAAAGTCGCCTTAAGTGGTTCCCGATGTAAAATCGCCTTAAGTGGTGTATGTTGTTTATCGTTTAATTCGATGTAAGCCAATTTTGTGCCGTCAATAAATAAAGAGGTTGCTTCCAAATAAGAGTTGTCCTTAGATTTATGCTAAGTGTCAAAGTCGCCTACAGTGTGCACGAAAAAAGTTGCCTTCAGTGGTGCACGAGAAAAGTCGCCTTCAGTGGTGCACGAGAAAAGTCGCCTTCAGTGGTGCACGAGAAAAGTCGCCTTGAGTGGTGCACGAGAAAAGTCGTCTTAAGTGATGCATGGGGCTAGGTCGCCTTAAGTGGTGCACAATCCTTAGATTTATTCTAAGTATCAAAAAGTCGCCTTAAGTGGTGCACGATACTAAGTCGCCTTGAGTGGTGCACAATCCTTAGATTTATTCTAAGTGTCAAAAAGTCGCCTTAAGTGGTGCACGATACTAAGTCGCCTTGAGTGGCGCACGATCTTTAGATTTACTCTAAGTGTCAAAAAGTCGCCTTAAGTGGTGCACGATAAAAGTCGTCTTAAGTGATACACGAGATTAAGCCGCCTTAGGTGGTACGCGATGATAAGTCGCCTTAAGTGATGCAAGTTAGTAAATCGTCTTAAGTGATGAAACGAGAATATCTTAAGTATCGAGGTTTCGACTTAAGAAAGTATAGTAGAGCCACTAGGAGAAGTGCAATGAAAGAATCGGAAATAAGAAAGTCTGATATTAATGGGGCTCGAAGGCCCGACGATTACAAAATGAGGAGAATACAAAGATTCTAGCGATAAGCAGTTAGGCCTAATCCTTGTTAGCAGCATCAACGAGAACACGGTTCGCAAGGTCTGTGGCAGAAGGCTCCACAAGGTCAGCCGTTGGAGGATGTGCTATCGGAGTTATGGGATCGAGGAGTTTCCGATGAAGAAGTAGCTCCTCTTCACTCTGAACTTGTGGTATGCATTTCCGGCCTTGAGCATCGGCTTCTCTGGCGGAAATGATACATCCTTCCCGGAGAGCTGCATCATAAGCAGTGCTGAAAATTTCGTTCAGAGCATAGTCGAAGTTGAAAGGCTTCCTTCCCTCGAAACCAGATCCACTGTCTGAAATCAGCCATTGAAAGGGACGTTAGGTTTTTCCGGAAAATTACAATCAAACCAAGCAAAGATGAAGGCGAACAATAGAGAAGAAACCTTTACCTGACATGATAATTGGAGGCTGGAAGAATGAACCTGACATTGCCGGAAAGATGGCCGAAGAAACACTAAGGTCTCAAGAGTTGCAGTAAGCTTTCGAAAATTTGTAGATGATAAGAGGAAACTCTACCCTGGGGGAGGTTTTTATAGGCGAAGAGGACAGTCGAAGGGGCGCTTTAATCTGAACCGTCGAAGTTGAAGCGTTCTAATCTGGACCGTTGAGATGAAACGTGCAGGATGGTAGCAGGTGCAATGATGAAATAGCCTGAAAAGCACTTTTCAGAAAAAGCAGACACAGAGAATCAGGCACGGGTACTGATGACGTCACTTCATTATCTACTGCATTGGATGACTGGGGAACCGAGGAGTCCTCTCGGATTTAGCAGATATCCACAAGGCGTTGAGGAAACGTGAAAGAGAAGACTAGTATTGAAGTGACTATGCCAAGGGAAAGATCCCCGATTCCAATGTCGGGAGGTCGGGAGTTGGAAGACACGACGAACTAACAGTCCCTCATGTCTTGGGGGCAAATGATGGGTTCGACTACAGCCGTCAGGCCCTTTAACTGTGAGGAAACGGAAAACAGGCCCACCTGGCCCCAAATGAAGGTCAAAATGACCCAGGAGAAGGGTCCCGACGAAGGGAGTCCCGATGATGAAAGGTCCCGACAGATGAGCTGGAAGCTCCCGATGAGAAGCCTTTAAGTAGGCCCCGATGACGAATCCCTGAGAACGATTGGCCCTGTCACGATGACGAGGGGCCCCGAGCGGTGACACAATGAGATAACTCTGGAGTCCCCGACGGGAGTCGGGACTCGTTATCAGAGGATAAGGCCAAGATACGCGGGGCGTGGCCGAGATACGCGGAACGTGGTTAAGATACACGGAGCGTGGCTGAGATACACGAGATCATGGCCTAGATAGGCGGGATCACATCCGAGATATACGGGATACGTGCTAACCACCCCTAACGGTTCACCAGGTACCTGAGGCATCTCTTCGCCTATAAAAGGGCAAGAGGTCACCTCAGACTTTTTACGTTGAAATTACATACCCTTTGTGATTACTGCTTGCCAGTCATACGAGATACTCATTTAAGCATCAGAGAGGGATTCTGGGTCACCGCCTGGTTTATCCCCTCTTGCAGGATTGCGTGGAGCAAAGGAGCTAGGATTGCCGTCAAAGTCCGTACCGGAGTTCCACCGTGATCCAACATTTTCTTAGAGTAGGTAACGTACTCTTGTCCTAAATACGTGTTTAGTGCACAATTTAATGTACCATGGTGATATGATTTAACTCATTATCATTCTTTAGCTTTTACGGCGACGTGTCTTACCGATTTCATTGGAACACAGTTTACATACATGTGAGTCATCCTTTTCATCCATAGGGAACGTCCGATAGATTGACTCTAACATTGTGTTCTTGAACCGTGCATCTTGAAGTGTGCGTCACTTGATTTAGATGCCTAGCCTGACTTATCATTCAAGGCGCTTGGAAGCAAAATCGTTTAACCGACTTCGTCCTACTTCATTTGCAAATTTATCTCAAGGATTTCATCCGATCTCCGAACTGAGCATTTTGGGTTTTCACCCTATGCGTCAGCAGATACTTTTACAAGGTCGTTGTAGCTTATGAAGCATAATTCTTTCCGATGTAAACGTTATCAATAAGTTATTTCCGAATGAATACAAACGAAAATTCAGCACTTAATCATTCAATACACTTCATTATTAAACTCGTATTTTGAAACTATGTGTTCCGTCTTTCGAGGTCCACTTGAGCGTCGCGCTTATTCACCAAATTTTGAACTTATGGTTAAATCATTTCATTTACGAATTTAATCAAGTCGGTTTTGCATATGATTATTATACTAAATATTTCATTTACTGGAGTATTAATAATAAAGTAAGATTTATAACCTGTTCATTCTTAGAACTACGCAATCAACGGTTTTAATGGCATTATGATTTTACTCAAAGAATTAGATGTGGGAGAAAATGTATGGAGTTGTTTGATTCGGCTATTTCCAACAGCGTTATTGCTTCGGTTTAGTTACATTTCGGATCGATCTCGTTTCTAACCGAGGCGATTAATCTTTGATAAGCATAACTCATTTTGAATCGAATGGTAATTACTTTATTCAATGAATCTGAAACAATAATAACCAAAATTCAAACAAAAATGAATAATAGGAAAACCAACATAAACAATATTGGGGTCTCATATCTCAAACTTGAAGCAATCACGAAGAAGAATGATGGACAGGTCGTCTTAACCGAGTAGTACTGCGTAGGTACTGTTATCATGGTGGTTATCTCATCGGATCAACGTTTAGACCTTTAGTTGTCGGGGATTGCCAAGAATTTCAACATACCAATGAATCTGTCATCGAATGCCTCGTGTTCTTTCAGAAAGTTTCCTTCTTTATTATCTGCTTCGAATAGGTCTATTGTCGTCTTAATCGATGTGATCAGACACGTTAGCCCTTTTTCATCAACAAACCATAAAAGAGGAAACATTCTCATTACTTTCCGAGCCCTTGTTCATACGTCTAACTCTTCAGCGGGATCATGAAAGGCTATTACACTGTCATCACTGCATAGTATACTATAGTATTCTGCAATTAAGGCTCGTGCTCCAGCGGCCTTACCCTTACCGAAGAGAAGGTATATTGAACACCAAAGATGCAATGCGCTGAGTTGTATAAACTCTCCTTTTACTTATGTTGACAATTGCGAGAGGATTAATTCTTGTGGATTACGATCTTTCCTCAACCTTTTCTTATTGTTGCTTTTATGTGGGTTTCCATATTCGTCCAGGCTTATCCTTTTAGCTTTCGGATTGACTTGATCGTCAAGATCCGCAGCGATCAGGAGCTCCATAACATTATCTCTCCATGCATCATAATCCATGCCGTCCAGGTTGCGAGGTTCGTAGAACTGTATCGGTTCATCCATGAAAACTAACACATTGATAATAACGCAAAATCAGGGAGACAATAACATCTTGAGAAAGAACTGCATACATCAAATATCTATTAAGATGGAATCCGAAAAATAATGATTCCTCTGTCATATAAACCAACCGACCACCAGTAAACCAATGGAAGATGGCTGTGAAAGAGTTCACATTATTGTAATCTTCTATCCAATAGACCAGTCTTTTTAAAACGGTTTTAATCGCAAATTACCGGAACGGGGATTTTAAAACAAGCATACCCGATCTTGGCTATCCCAAGGCCCTTTTTATTTTGGAAAAATATTCTGATGAATTCACTAATGCATATATAATTCCACTATCCACGTAAATTATCATACGCCATTAACATTCATCATACAAACCACACTCATGCTTACGCGTCATGCGTCTAATGTTCTGACGAACTCATGCTTGCATATATAATTCTACTTCCAAGTAAATTATCAAATGCAACTACATCCTCAACATTCTAGTATACGTGTCAAACATAAAACTTCCACATCAATCATACATATTTGGCGACTATTTTTCAATTTTAAAATAATTTTAAACATTAGGGGCTGATTTGCAATTAATGCTTATATTCAATTACACAACATTCTAGACATGAATCCTAGGCATTTCCATCCATCACATCATGTCTATCCTAGTGCGCATTCCATATAATTAACCAGGGCTCCGCCCCCAATATGCAATATCCAGCTAGCTTGAGTCAGTCAAGACAATAGTTCTAATCATGCATAAATATATATTGAATAATAAACAATTGCAATTCATCCCACTAATTAATCCAGTCCCAAAAACATGTATCTCCGCTATCCATCCCCATAATCGAAACAAGGCATAAAGGTTATCAACCCTTGAACACTGTGTAGGCCGTTTAAGGTTCAAAACATTTGGATTTTAAAACTTGACCTCCCTATTTTAATTGACTTGAATTCGGTTTTGAAAATTCAGTTTGGTTCAGTCAATTTCGGTACGGTTTGGTTCGGTTCTGTTCAGTCCAGAAATTCCGGTTCGGGTCCGGTCTGATCTAAAATCTGGTTCGGTCCGGTTTTGATTTCAAAATCTTGTTCGGTCCGAACGGGTCCAATAAAATAAGGTTCGGTTCGGTTAACACACAAAACTGGTTCGGTTATATACACTTAGTTACCCCGGTCTGACATGACCCGATTAGGTCGAACATTTTGAGAAAACCCGGTTCGGTTTTAATTCGTTCCGGTTTGGCATATTGGATCGGCCCAATAATTCAAAACATAAAGGTTGGGCCGAAATGTTTACTTGTGTCCCAGGTATGGTTTTGAAATCCATTAAAAATATTTAACTTTGCCACCAAGTAACATAAATTATATAAAATAATTTCCAATACTAAAAAAAAGAAAATATATATATATAATTTCGGCACATATTAAACATATATATATTTATTGCCAAGATTCTATCTTTAAGGCTAAATCAATCAACAATGCATATATATATATAAAAATTCGACACACACATATATCAATATATATTTTATTTATTGTCAATATCTTAAATACGGTAAAAAATATACTGGCAATATATTTTCTCAATCTTTTAGATAACTAAATCTATCAATAATATCTTTAACCTATTAAATATTTAGGTATATTGATAGTTATATATATTTCTATATATTAATGTGAATCTATCTTTATGTTTCCAATTATAGATATATTGTTACCTAGAATAAAAATTAAAATATGGTAAACAATATACTAATTTATTTCGGCCGAAATTTTGAAACTTAGTGCTTAAGAAATTAAAAAAATTTACCTTGTAATTTAGCTTAGGGTTCGGCCAAAAACACCATATTGGAAACAAGTGGTCAATTTTTAAGATCAAATTTTAATAAGATCTACAATCCAATGATCAATTTTGATAAATATCACCTTTTTCATGAAGATCATGAACATCAAATTTCCAAAGAACATCATGAAAATTTAGGACCTTAAAAATTTCGAACACCACATCTTAAAAATTCACGAGTGAATCAAATCAGATGATCTGTCTTAGAAATAAAACCTTTTACAATTTTATGTACATGGCAAACGAGGCGTACCTGAGACGCACTTCATCAACGGTGTTATGACCCACCAGTTTTTCTTTTGGACTTTTTGTTGCTCGATTCTTTCAACATCATGCGTGTATGAGATTAGTTGTCTTTCGACTCATGGGATTCATCTGAGATGGAGGTTTCTCTATCGTAGCTACCTTCGAACAGATCCACAGTTGTCTTAATCAATTTTATCAGACGTGTGGGTCCATTGTCATCGGCGAACCACGAGAGAAAGAACCTTATATTATGAGATGAATCCTCTGCCACGCATCCCTTTCGTGATCAGGGTAATGATCAGCTTTTACTCCGGCATCCATGCGGAGAATACCATCATATTTAACCATTAGGTTTCTAACTTTCTTTTCTTGGTCTGTTTTTTTTTTTTCGAAAGCGGAAAGGCAGACATCTCTGTGATGCCGAAGGACGCACTGGGAAGGAAAATGAAAGAATCAATCTCTAGGTCTAGTGGGTCCAATCATTGCATTTGAAAGCAGCGCAGCCTAGTTGAGCTGTAAACTCGTGATATAGGCACGTAAACGTAAAGAAGGGCCAAACCCCTTACTCATTGAACTACTCGCAGATGGTGAGACAGGATAGGCTAAGAAGACAGGAAATCAAGCGACCTTTAGTTCGTGGAAACGAAGGTTTGAGGCATACCAAAGGTGTAATGCACTGATGTTCATAAACTCCTCCTGAATATCAGCTGGCGGGGTTGAATAGATCAACCCTTTCGCAGTATGATCTTTGCACGACCTTTCATCGTAAAAGTAGTACGGACAACATCATTCACCTGTAGGTGTCCTCCCCGCTTTTGAATTTATGCATTCGTCACCATCCGCAGTAGAGACGAGGTTCAACACACATGCCTTCTATTCATAATAATTAATACCATCGAGATTGTGAGAAGTATAGAATTGCACTCTATCACATATTGAACTAACACATTTACAAACAATTGTGAAATCACGGTGACAATTTAAAAAATTTTAAAAATAATTGCTTACATCGGATATCTATGAGATAGGAGGCGACAAACATAAGGGATTTTGGGTCAAGCCAAAATCCCTATGAGCCACAATTGACCCAAATGGGCCATGCGTAATTATACTATAGTTCAATCGAAATTAGGTAATAGCCCTAGGTGGGCTTTGCTAACCTCCTTTCATAAATAGGAGGTCTTAGGGGATTTCTTAGGGTTAATCACTCTCTCCCTAACTTGACAAGAAAAGAAATCCGTCTCCCTAAATACTGTTGGATTACGGGGACGTAATACTACGGAATGCTAAACACTAGTAAGTAATCTAATTACGCAGCGGAATAATGTACACATACCTCAATAGCTTTCATGGTCAACAACGTTGTGGAGGGAGTTCTGATCCTCTGGTCGGAACCCGTACAAGTTCTTCGTGAGAAGAAGTCCTACGCGGTATAAGCTCCCCAACAAAACCTCTGATCGGTTCGTCAACGGGGACAGAACCTCAGACTAAGATGTGCACCGAAAATCACTACTAAGGGGCGAGAGGATTTCTCTCAAGTTCCTCAATGGAGGTAATTTATTATTAATGAATGTATAAACCCCTTGGGTTAGTCCCCTATATATAGGATTGGTGGAGTGGACAAAAGTCCACTCCAACCAATGTTGTATAGGGGTTCGGCCAAACTATGCTATTAAAGGGGGAGGCCCAATTTTGGGCCTCCCATGTCAATTAGGGTTAGGGTTTGGGCCAATTACCCAATTAACTTAGGTAATTTCCTTAGCATTAACAGGCTACCAATTACGGCGCCACGTCACCATATGCTAACAGCTCCCACTCGCCGGAATGGGAGGGTGCCTGTTAATACATAGTTATCCAATAGCATCAACATCTCAGTCTTCAGTCTTTTTCACCATCTCCGAATAGTTCATACGAGGTTTGCCGTGCGACCGGCGGATATGACGGGCATCGTGCTACTCATCTGTTAGGAGTATTGTAGCGCCCGCAGAACGTTGATTCCCTTTTCGTAAATCAATCCTGTTAAAGTAAAATATGTACCGCACTATATCCTTGGTCAACTGATAATTCCCCAATTGCCCAGTTTTCCACGTAGGAATACTTCTCCAGGGTATTCGTTACAAGTGTTCACAACCTTCAACTAATATCCGCTTGGCGACCACCTAGTGAACACAAGAGTCGGTGAATTATAGGTGAACTTGACCATGCCCATCGCTTATACCCTTAGTCTAACTCAACAGGTTTCCAAGACGTGGTCACATGGCCGTTTTCTTTGGCTCAACCCTCGTACGCCGGGAAGCGAACATTGAGCTAGACCTTAGGTATAAGTTCTAAGTCCGAGAAGATACTTTGGATGCCTCTTCATAAGACATCCGGGATCAATCACACGCTCAAGGTGAAGAAGTATGCGCCCTTTGAATCACTATAATTTTAGCTAGCACAACCGAGCATGACCCCGTAGTCGAACATGGTACGCGCAGTATGAAGCACGCGTCGATAGCACACCTGGACTAGCCAGGAATGGGATATGTCAATCATGCTATCGCAGAATCTTTCATCTAGCCCTGAATGTGTTTTTAATGATGGACTGGATCCAATACGGCATGTACAAAACAAAGATTAGGTCATGCATTAAACGTGACAAGGTTATCGTTTCGTTTAACCAGGTCTATCCCCCTGGTTCTTAGCCAATCTTGTTGTGGTAGAGGTCTCCCTCTCCTTACAAGATGACTGTGCCTGTGTGACGAGGCATGGTTCACATTCGACATAATTTTGGTGGAAGAGTTTTACCTCTTCCTACGACTTAGTTTATAGACCGTAAAATCCGATGTTATATTTCATTATGACGTCGATAGATCATATACTCAGTTTTCAATTCTTTTATTCTATCAAAATAATATTATTTCAAATGTCAAAATGTTATCGCTTATACAAATCACTCACTTAAGCCCTACGTAATCCAAGTAGTTTTACGTGCTTTTCGAAGATCTCTCTACGTAATGGCTTATTTAATGGATCTGCAACCATTTTATCCGTGGACAAGTATTCTAAAGCGATTATGTAGTTTTCCAGAACAGATTTAGCATAGTTGTATTTCACATCGATGTGTTTGGTCCTACTATGGTACTTTGGATTCTTAACTGCTGCAATGGCTGCCTGATTGTCGGAGTATACCTTGACGGGATTACTCTCTTTGCCAGTGCCAATTAATGCAGTAAGAAGCCTTTTCAGCCAGACCGCTTCTTGTGCGTTTTTAGAAAGGGCAATGAATTCCGATTCCATAGTGGAAAGCGCGACTGATGATTGCTTCTTGATCACCAAAGATATGGCAGCATTAGCAAGAAGGAAGACTCCTCCTGTGGTGGACTTACGATCATTTGGATCGCCACCGTGGTGGGCGTCACTATAACTGGTCAATTCTATTTGCTTGCCCTTATAGCATAGAATATAGTCGGCAGTACCTTTCCGATACCTTATAATTCGTTTTACGACCTTTAGATGTTAATAACTAGGATCCGATTGGAATCTTGCTACTAGGCCCACAGCGTAACAGATATCTGGTCGAGTACATAGCATGGCGTACATAAGACTCCCTACCATGCTTAGGTACTCTGCCCCCTTCATCTGTTCACGTTGCTGCTAGTTTTTCGGTCCATCATGCTTTGACAACGCGCACCCAAACACAGTCGGCGTATCCACGGGTTTAGCATCGAGCATTCTGAATCTCTTCAACAGGTTGTTGATATAAGATTATTGAAACAGACACAATGTCCGGGCGGCACGATCTCGGGCAATCTTAATGCCTAAGATGTACATGGCGTCTCCTATGTCTTTCATCTCAATTGCTGACGCTAACCAGGACCTTAATTTGTTCATGAAACTCACGTCGTTCGCAATAATGAGTATGTCATCTACGTATATTGTTATGATGACATACTTAGACCCAGAGGTCTTAGTGTATACGCAAGGATCCTTGTGAAGATTCACAAATCCATTTCCGACGATTTCCTCGTGGAATCTGCGATACCATTGTCGAGATGATTGTTTAAGACCGTAAATAGACCTCCGGAGTTTGCAAACTTTACGTTCTTTTCCAGGAGTAATAAAACCCTTTGGTTGCTCCATGTAGATCTCTTCCTCCAAGTTTCCATGGAAGAATGTGGTCTTAACATTCATTTGGTGCAGCTCTAGACCGAGACATGCAACTAGGGCAAGGATGGCCCTTACTGTGGTGTAACGCACAGTTGGTGAGTATGTTTCATCAAAGTCCACTCCATGAATTTGGGTATATACTCTCTCAATGATTTGAGTTTTCAACCACTCAAGTTTCCATCAATAGTGAATTCTAAAATTTCACTTTCTAGTTCTGCGGTTAGCAGATCAATCAACTAAGGACCATAACTGAATTTGTTCTTATTTAGGCATATTTCATCCTCCATTGTTTTCCTCTATTCCCTCGTGTGAGGTTCTTCTATTGTTTGATGAACCATCACTGGTTCGTGAACGAATGTCTCACTTGATGGGATACTTCTCTGATAGAAGTTCGTTACCTATGTCCAGGCTTGTTAATCCCATCTATAGTTTGATCGCTACTCCCACTCGGAATAATTCTTCTTATCAGAGCATCATTCCTACTGGGAACAGTGGTTGTGCTAGAACTTTGATCTACAACTTTCTCAGGATGACCTCTTGGTCTCGGAATTTTACCTCCGAGATGTATTCCTTGATCACTAGGATCTGGAACCAAGTTGGTCGTTTCCCTCCCACTAGGAATAATGAATAGTTGTGTCTTGTGTTAGTTCATATTATGATTATCAGGTTCGACTTGATTCGCATTTGCATTTAGTGATGATTATATGTGAAGGGGAGTGAGCCCTCCCAATGGATTTATTATGAAGACGTCTCCATCATCATTTACTATATCAATCAGTTATGCTGTATCAATTCTCCCACTCGAAGTAAGTGGGACCTGATAATCGCCGTTAATCATTCATTGATTCTATCAATACTATGTCTGTTCGTTCCGCAAAACATTGGAAATTTATCCTAAAATCTTTATAATATGTCATGTTCGATCACAATACCATCATTCTTAGCTAATTTTAAACTTGTAGACGGTACTCTTTAACAAATACTAGTTTAATGCGCAATGTAATGCTGCTAATGATAAGGTTTTACCCGTATCATCCTTTTAGCTATGGAGATGTGTCAACCGATTTTATTGGAACATAGAGTAACATTAATGTGAATCAACTTAATTTCATCCGGAGGAGTAATTAATGTTGAACTTCATCATTATGTAACTTTGAACTATGTTGCTTGAAGTATTTGATAAAATGATTGCTTTAGCCAAACTTTTCGTTCAAGGCTTATAGTGGGAGAGTCTTTTTACTGACTTCTTCCTTTTGTTTGTTAAACTCACCCAGAGACTTATTCACCTCAAGGCTATGCATTTAAGCGTTCGCTTTAATGCCAAAGTTGATATTCTTACTAGATTGTAGTAGCTTTGAAGCATACTTATAATCTTAGTAGTTATCAATGAGTTACATTCAAAGGATTTCAAACGAAAATTTAGCATTCATTAAAATACTTCAGTGTTAAATTCAGACTTTAAAACGATGTGTCCCGTCTCTCGAGGTGACATGAGCCACGCACATACCAGGTTTTAACCACGGTTACGAAATCGTTTTAGTCTTCGAGTTTTCAAATCGGTTTTATCATGCATATTATTTCGGGAGTTTTATCATTTTCATGGAGTAATTAAAAAATAAGGATGTAATTTTAGATCGGTTCGTTTTACAAATTTATGCAATCGATGAATGCATTAAAAAGATGATTCGATTATTCATGAACCAGAATTTAGTGTTATATCATAATCCAATCATTTTACTGATGGATTTTCTGTTTTTAGTTATTCGTTCCGGATCAATCCCGTTTAACCGGGTCGACTAATTTTGATAAGTAGACCATGTCAAAAAAAATGAATGGAGACTACTTTATTCAATAATTCCGAATCACTAAATTTGAACATATCAATGAAAATAGGAAATTTACAATAATAATGACAGAGTTTCCGGATCAATAACTGCAGCTACGCAAAGAAAGTTATATATAAGGCGGGCAGTCTTCACCACGTTTGAGCAAGCCACCTGAAAATTAATCCAAAATTGAATTATGTCAGATGTATGTGCATCAAATAAAACATTTTACCGTTTACCTATTGTGGTAAACGAGGCGTACCTTTTACGGTACTTGAATCAACAGTGGTTGTCGCACTGGATTATCGTTTAGACCTTTTATTGTTGGGTTTAACCAAGCAATTCCGAAGTCTAGAAAACCTGGTTTCGGAGAATTCGGGAAGTTTGGAGATGTTTTCATCTTTATGGTCGGCATCATATAAGTTAATTTCCGTTTTAATTGTTGTGATCAGACGTGCGACTCCGTTATCATCAGCAAATAATGAAAGAGGAAAAATTTTCGTTACTTTCTGAATTCCTACCCAATCATCGGCGACTTCAAGAACGGTTTCTATCCCACTCTCTTTGCATAGAATTTCATGTTACGCGTCCATTAATTCTCTTGCTTCGGTTGCCTTTACTTTGCCGTAGCGAAGGTGTAAGGTGCACCAAAGATGCAATGCGCTCTTTTGAACAGTCCTTTCTTCGGTTTCAGTTGTCAGATGGGAGCAGATTATTTTCCGAGCTCTTTGATCTCTCCATAACCTGTCTTTATTATTGTATTTGTAAGGTATCCCTTCTTCGTTTGTATGTATAGTTGACCTTTTGGATCGATACGATCCTCGACTCCCGCAGGTATCAGTTCAATTTCAACATTAGTTTACCAATCATCATAATTAATGTCATCCATGTTGGATATCTGTCCAATTCAGGTTCGTATTTACGTTTCGAACCTCGCAAACACGTCAGAACCACAAACGGATTTTACCTCGGTCACCCCGGGTCAAAACGGTCCGGATGCGTGCAGCACCCGGACCAGGACTTCCGAATTGCCATAAGGCAATCCGGACCTGTCCGTTTTGCCCGGATTACCAACTAGTACTGCGCGCTTACCCTATTTTTACTAAGTATGAGAAGTCAGTGCGCACATAGCCAACCTACATGTCGGTAAGCGTTTTCCTGTAAACCGGCATTGAACCGCATAAACCGAGTACGGTTCTAGAGTTTCCTATAAATAGGGGCCTAGACCTCCCATTTGACAACTTAACTGGAAACTCTCCCAAATTGGCTATTTGTGCTCTGACCTCTCTCTACATACTTTCTTTCTCTAGATTGTGACTTAAGCATCGGAGAGGGCTCAACCAGCGCCACCCCATCTCCATGCTGGTTATTACCCGTTTTGCAGGACCCGACGTGTAGGAGACCGAGATTGGACCAAAGCCAAGTTCGGGGTTCGAGGATCGAGGTTCGCGAAGAGCAACCCGAGGTGTCCCAGGTGGAATCGACCTCAACACTTGGCGCCGTCAGCGTGATTCGAGCAAGAAGCCGTTCCATACCGCAAGCTATGACAGGCAGACGTACGAAGAAGGCGGGTGCTAGCAAGCCGAAGCCGACGAGAAGCCAACATGGACCTTCTCACATTCCGGATGCAGAGTCTACTGCCTCCTCCATGCCTTCCGCGCAGCATGGTCCCGACGTCAGAACGAGGTACCAATGCACGAGTTCGTGCAAAGTAAGGAAAGGTACGAAGAGTTCCCACACGGGATGCCAGCTGGCGGAGTGCAGCAGCAAGCAAGAGGCGCAAGCAACCTGCCACCAGTCACACCTTCCATGATGGCCGCACTGGAAGACCTCCTCGCATTCAGGGAGACTCTAAAGAACCAGGGATACATGGCACCCCCGCCACCACCTCCGCCAGCTAGCGAGCATGCTGCACCACGAGAGAGATGTCGCATGATGTCAACCATCAAGAGCCGCAGCATCCAGAAGGCAAAGGATATTCTGAAGGTACATACCAGTACCAGCAGGCAAGGTAGGAAACAACACATTCATACACTCCAAGCGTTTGTGTGAAGCAGAAGCAAGGAGTAAGATGGAAGCAACCCCCTGTAAACAACTCACAGCGACCACAAAAGGAAGGCAACTTCAAGTCAGCAAGCCATGCCAACATGCACAAGGAAGGCAATTTCAAGGAAGCAAGCCGTACTCATACATACAATGAAGGGTGGAGGAAGCCCGCATGCAACAGTGACATCCCAGTCATGGGACTTACGGCTAAGGACTTGGAAGAGATGATCGAAAAGAAGATGAAGCAGTCAAAGATGAAGGGAATGCATGCCATTGAAGGAACGCGTCGCATCCGTTCTCCGACGAGCTAGTTTACAGCCGCGTCCCAGACGCTCTCTAACGAATTGGAGGATAGAAATACAGAGGAAAAGGAGATCCGATCGAACATGTTCAACAACATGAAGCCTCCTTGCTGGGACGAACTGACAATCCGCATCATGTCGCCATGACATTTCCCAACACCCTTGTGGGAACTGCCACACTTGGGTTCTTTTCACTACCATGCGGAAGTGTTACATCATGGGCATACCTGAAGGCGAAGTTTATTCTAAGATACATGGGAGAGCCCACACTCTTAAAGGGACCAAACGCATTGAACGAGGTGGTACAACAAAATGATGAGTCGTTAGCGGATTACTACATCCGTTTCAACCAAAATGTCGCAGACATTCAAGGCAACCTCACTAAAGGAGAGATCATGCGTGCTTTCATCGGGAACTTAGGCCGAAAAGGGTATTCCCTAGCGGAGAAGATGTCGACCCGCCCCGCGGAGACACTTGAAGAATTGGCGGCAAGAGTCAGTGCAGCCCGCGCTAAAGAGAAGCAGGCGATACCTCAACAAGGTTCACAACAAGCAAGGAAATTCCTGCCGCAAAAAAGGCCGTTCCGGCTTCAATTCCAAAGATCAAAGGAAGTGAACTTGGGAGACTGCGTTCCCTAGAATACACCACTCTCCGTGATCCTGAAAAAGATGAAGGATGACAACATGTGGAGGGAGCCGGCAAACTTCTGAAAAGGTCCACTTGGAAAGGAAAAAGACAAATGGTGTGAAAACCATGAAGTCTATGGCCACAAAACGGACATCTGTGTCAGCTTAAGATTCCTTGTAAACAACTTCATTCTCAAAGGAGAACTCAAGCAATATGTAGATCAAGGCGACAAGCGCCAAAAGAAGAACCATGCTGAGCCATCCGGAAAGATGAACAAGGGAAAGGAGAAAATGAACGACAATCCGCCACCTGCGAAGCGTGGCATCATCAATGTGATTCATGGAGGGCCAGCTGCAGGAGGAAGCATTTCTAATGCTCGTGATGTCTATGCTGCACAACTACAAGTTTTGCCCAAGTATGGAAAAAGACGCCAACCAGAGAAGGAAGACGTGGTCATCTCATTCTCAAACGCTGACAAAAGTACATAATCTATCCCCACGATGATGCTCTTGTCATTTCGATGGATGTCAATGGATACGACGTGCGAAGGATACTGGTAGATGGTGGAAGTGCCGCGTACTTGCTTCATGTATAAGTTCTCAAGAAATTGGGAAAAACGGAATTCGATCTTTCGCCAAGCACATTCCTGCTAGTTAGCTTCGCAGGAGCTGCAACTTACCCATTTGGTATGATCACACTGCCAGTCATCCTGGGAGAAGGATGGAAGGCGCTTTATATCAATGTCACATTTGTAGTGATGAGCACCCTAGGAGCATACAACGGCATACTAGGAAGAACGACAATCAACCCGCACGGCATTGTGCCCTCCACCGCTCACCAAAAGATGAAGTTCCTAACTCCTCATGGGATTGGCGAGGTGCTAGGCGACCAAACAGCCGCGCGGAAGTGCTACGTCAACGCTCTAAGGAAAATGAAGAAAGTGTCCATTTCCATGATAGAAGTTGGCGTAAAAAGAAAGTTGTTCGCTTCAAGTGATGCTGATGAAGGAAAAAAGGAGTTAACACCAAGAGCTGGACATGACAGGAGGCTCTTCACAACAAGACGAAGCGTCCTAGATGTCAGACAAGGACAAGAAGAGTTCATTACAGCTTACTTCAGGAGGTTCGCCCAAAATGCAACCGCTAAGGGCAACCGAAAAAGAAGTCATCACTGCGTTTTAGTTGAACATGAACGCGCCAACGTTTTTGCTGTTTTGAAGAATCCATGGATGGCGTACAACCAAAACGATGTCATGCCTGAAAGATAAGCTGGAAATCGCAATCTCTTATGAACACGAGCTAGGATGGGGTACACCTTTCAGCTCAAATCAGGAAGCTCTGACTTCAAGAAAACCAGGAAGTTCAAGCGTCGAATACGCCGATATCTTCCCTCCCTTAAACACGTAGGTTGAAGAGATATACATTAAGCTCTTGGAAAACAAGCTTCTGTGTCCTCTCGAGTCGATGACTGCCTTCCTAGGTAGAAACGTCAAAGATTGGTGCCGATACCACCAAACATGGGGGCACCATACTAACAGCTGCTTAACTTTGAGAATGGAGATCGAGGAGTTCATTGCACATGGAGCTTTAGGAAGCTATGTTGCAAGTGACGATGCTCGTCCGCCACCAAGACATCTCAAAGGGAGATAGATTATCCACTATTTATCTATCTTAACATCTTTGTCAACATGTCTATTCTAGCTGAGAACTTATGTTTTTTTTACGCTTTTGTACTTAGAAATATTTCGGAAAGAGCGATCAGTAGACGCCTTCCTGCAAGTGATTGTACGCATAACAAAATTCTAATGAAGATTAATCTACTTTCGTAGGTACATCTCTATAATACGCATGTTACTTCGGATTAACACCAAGTAACAAACAACGAGCATATTACTCATATCAACAACAAATGGCTTAGGCCATGCAACACCCATATGTCTATTATCAACACCAAGCATCGCCCTCAAAAGACGATCTCTTCTACTTGAACAAGGTCCAGGTAACACGCGTTACTGCCAAAGGTAAACTCAGGTATGAGGTAACAACTCCACAACAACACTGCTATGAATAAAGCAGATCACTCGAGTAGGACATCTACTCAGGGTAGCCTGATTTAGTCAAAACAAAATCCAAGATGAAAGGATCAGACTAGTCGCGAATAGTCTGATCCAGTCATATTGGCATTGCAGGCGATAGAGCCATATGAGAAATTTATCACTCCATTCTATTCCCTAACCAATATATATCTCAAAGTATTGCGACTAGTTTGAGACAGGTTATATGTACATCCAAGAGATGTCTCAATGACACACCCTATCTAGAGAGCAACACTAGGAGGAGCTGTATGCAACACTCTCTGGAATTCTCTATCTATGAACATTCTACCTAGGCATCTAAGCCAAGTAATGGTCGCGTATATATCATTTGCATTATCGCAACAAGTCTCCAAGTTAATTATAACTCACGACATCTCAGCGAATATTCTACTCAAACATCAACTATTTCCTCTGAAACAATACCAAGAAACGAGCATATATACGTATGTGCATCACGCTAAGGAAGCATCGACGCGTATCGAATAAAGGATGCATACAGAAATGGCATGCTGTGAAATCCTCTTAGAGGCAAATCCTCATGTTCAAATCCATTCCCTGCATACAAACCAGGATGCGTCACTTAGGTGGGACTGATCACCCCATCGTGGCGGAAGTCCTCTTGTTAGACGACAACCCCACACATCTATAAAGTATGTACATCCCTCTTAAGGGTACATACGCCATGAAGATACATTCCTTGATAGGATAGCTTCTTGTACACTCAAACTATACATATCCTCTTAAGGATGCAGACATAATGAAGACCTATACCTTAAGTGGGCAGGCTTCATTCAAAAACGCTAGCAGGAGCGCACCCTGTTTGAAAAACTCACCAAATTTACAAGTCGAGTCGTGTACAACGTTGCCTTAGAGTGGAACTAAGAGACGGTATAAACTTATGTCTTGCTTCGTCAAGACGATACTGCTACATGTCAAGGGCCAAGTGCCAAGTACATTATTACCTGCAATGCTACAAGTACCTAGTGTACGCATCTTGTCATGCCTTGAAATCTAATCAAGAGGGGCGCTTATAACACCCAACAATGCGCGACATACAGTTGCAACTACGGACATCATGTTCATCATCTAAGGATATCTATCCTATCTTCCAAGTCAAAGCATACAGACAGCATAGATAACACAAGGTATGAAATACTACTAACAAGTTATCATGCATTTCTACCTTGATTATGACAGGTCTATTCGACGACATCGAACATATAAAAGGTTCACGGAACAACACACGGTGTAACCTCAACCCCGACATTTTGTACAAAGCTTGGTAAAGCACAATCAACTTCAAACAGGATGCAAGTGAAATATTCCACTCAACATCTACATGCGCAGCCATGCGGCCTTTATAACACAACGTACAATCGCGCCTTAAGTGCACGAAGGGTTCCATATAGTCAATGGCAAACTTAGCAAGATTCCAAGTTGACAAAACAAAAACACGGGGGCAAGAATGTACACACCCTCCATAAATCATACATCAAGACGCCAACGCTTGTCTAGATGTCATCACGGCATAGTTGCGCACCTCGCTATCATCAGCAACCTTTGTACGAAGGATAGTCACCTTGGAATCAAGAATAACGACTTGATCCTATCAAACAAAGATAACAGTCTCCAATGCAACAAACTAAGCACCTGAGTAGCAAATACTTAGAGTGAAGAACAAGATGCACGGGGGCAAAACAGACTAGCATACGTGCACACCTTCAGCATGCGCGCAATCCCTTAACAAGCGTGTAACCCCTCAGCACGCGCATGACACCACAGAAATATTACCGCCAAACAAGCAAGAAAAAGGGATAGATGCAAAACGCAAGATCATCAATATAAGTAGTATGCTCGCTTCAAGCGACTCCTCCACCAAGATCCGGTCCTTCGACACGGGGGCAGATGACCAAGTCCGCTGGTAGTAAACTAAGATCACTTAGAGTTGCTCGAAGGACGAATCTTGGAGTCGGATCACTTTATTCTGGATCAAGAGAAAGCATCACTAACGACGGCATGTTCACAAGGAAGACAGTGACAGCAAACAGCATATAGTACGCTCATGTTCCGACACGTCGATAGGAGACGTAACAACTCATTTCCAAATGATAAGTATAACTGCCATGATCGAGAGTACGCGTATGCACGTGTCGACATGATAACAATAAACTAAGTCTAGATGTGTACTCTGGAAGATACGCTTCGAAAAATCAGTCTACAAGGATCAATAACAACTTGATCAGTGCGTGTACACGCGACAATCGTTAATTCAAGCACTAAGGAATGAACACTCTCCCGACGGAGACAACTACATATCTACAGACTTGTTAGTCTCTATACGTCATACAACGAACATCCCCTTCGGGGTAATTCTATGTCAACATGGGCCTCGCCCCGACACTCACATGTTTTATATGATCTGCGCGCATCTACATGAGACTCTATGTCAACATGGGCCTCATCCCGACACCTACGTGTTCTACGTAATCAACGCGCGTCTACATGATACTACGCCTTCATTTAAGGTAACAAGTGTGAAAATAATTATTGCACTAACATTAATACTTGCATGTATTTGCCAGTTAATGCAGGACTACGACATGTATGTTGACATACAAGTGAGAAATTCTAAGTGTTCAAAATATTACATTACGCATGCTATGACCATGTATACGAGCAACGCGTGCGACAGATGACAAGGTGTCGACTATGAAGGAATACTTTCTAAGTGTTCCATTATGTCAGCATATCAACATGTCGACATGTGATGGGAGGCCAACAAGCAAGAAGCATTTTCTAAGTGCTCTACCATATGTCAGAGAGCACGCGTCAACAAGCGAGAAATATTTTCTAAGTGTTCTTGCATGTCAGCATGTCAACATGTGACGGGAGGTCGACAGCCGACGACATACACATTATGTCTACATCAACTCTATTGATAGCGTACATAGCAATGGATAGAGAAAAGATTCTAAGTGTGGGGGCAAGTGCGTACATACAAGCGCATACATACGAGCACGCGCATACAGCTATCAACATACAATGGGATGCCGGCTGTCAGGAATATTTTCTAAGTGTTCCAACCATATCGGCTGTCGACATACAAACAAGATTACAAAGGCTATCAATGTCTAACTTGTCATTAGCATCCGAATATGATGTCACTTGCAGAATGGGAATAGAAGACTTACTCATGATAGTAGCTGCAAAAAGACTAACTCTGAAAAGAAGACAGCAATATCTGATATCCTAAAAAGTGCAGTCAACAGTTCCATCAGTGCGCAAGCACGCATCAAAGACTTATACAAACATCTATGCAATGAACGCTCCATATGGAACAACTATGTACGTATAAGACTTGTTAGTCTTTGCAAAACAAGTAACAAGCATCATGCAAGGGGGGCAACTTCCTCAACACATCGACCTTCATGTCGACATCAAGCTCATGCTCGCAGCATACATGATTAAAAGGGTGAAATATTTTCGAAGTGTTTTGCTCAGGATGAGAGTCAGCATATTGCAAGTTTTCAGCAAGCTACTAAGTGTCAGCATATTACTAAGTGTCGACATGCTACTAAATGTCAACATGATGCTACATGTCCGCATACTACAAGTTGACAGCATCCTACTAAGTGTCAACATGCTACTACATATCGACATACAACAAGCTGTCAGCATACTATCAAGTATCAACGTACGACAAGGTGTCGGCATGCAACAAAATATGGCTGAAATATTTTCTAAATATCTCGCTTACGACCTGGGACTATACGCGACAAGAGACCAACCGTCAGAAAATATTGTCTAAGTATTTCCTTGATGTCAGTAATCAACAAGCGGCATGGAATCAACTGTCTAGGAGCATTCTCCAAGTATACTAGCATGATGACGGATAACATACATCAAGTGGAAAAATATCAACTACTACGAAATATTTTCTAAGTGTTTCTATGCCGGCAGTCAACAAGAATCATATGACGACATCAATGGTAACAAGCACTAGATATTATTGAAATATTTTCTAAGTGTTTTAGCATGTTTGCAGACAGTGACCAACGATCAATACATAATGCTCAATGCACATGGCCTGGGTTATCACTACCATCATACAACCATTGACGACCATGTACGAACAACTACCGATCGTCAACATCGAGCATACTAAAACACCGGCTATGGCATGAAGCAACATGTCGGCAATGAGTACTATGCATAAGGGAAGTGTAACAATTCATTTGCACTTTTCTAAAATTTTCAACACTTAGAAATTTTTGGCCAATTTGGGGCTAAGTATCCTAATGCATTTCATCAAACACCTTGTATGCATGTTAAGGTGACTAAGCACATAGTGATTTCAAGATTGAATCAAGGCCAAACGAAGTCACAAAATGTCCAGCCATGTACGGAATCAGAATCACCAACACGAAGCGAGTCTGAATTGTCACACGCTGTCAGCGGAGCTCCACGCGCCGCCCAGGGACGCCGCACGCGCCGCCACGCGCCTCCGCTGGTTGCCACGCGACGCCGTTTTGCACACCACGCGCAGTCTACTTCCACCTCTAGCTTGGCCGGAATTTAATTGATGTCAAGGATGATGTGACTACTCCAAATTTACACCTACATTAGCTCCTTCTTCAACAAGAAATGAGAGCTTCTTGGAAAACTATCAAGGGAGGATGTAAGCTAATGACTACTCTCTCTCCTGATTTTCACTAATAGTGTCTACACCATGTGCTAAGGACTAAAATCATATCTATTTTCGCACAAATCCCTAGCATCATGTATGAGCATGTTTACATCTCTCCTATGTTTACATTACATACATGCTCCCTAATGTTGCATGACGCGCTACGTACAATTATTATTACATGTTGCATACGCATAGGCTATTATGCATGATATTATTTTTATATATGCATGGTTCTAACTTATGATTGCTAAATGATTATTTTTATAATCTAAGTATGAATTGCATGTTTACATCATATTGCATGCTAACATCGTATTCTATGTTTACATCATGCTTCATGTTGACAAACATGCTCTCCAATTTTATATTGCTCCAGGTATTTTGCTTATTGCGCAATTACGTCATCCATGTGCTATGTTATCATCTCCATGTTAACATCATGTTATACGTTTACGTCACGTACCATGATAACACCACGTTGCATGTTTATTTATTATTACAAGTATTTCGCTTATTGCATGTTATTACGAATATGTCGTTAATTGCACGTTGTTATATGTATACTGTCTCTTACGCTAACCCCGTGAATAGATTACGCACGTTCATCGAAAAAGTAAAGATGGACAAATTTGAACTCCACGCATTTGATTGACAAACAGGCCACCCCTGAGGTCAGTGCCGAACCGAAATTGGACGAATATCCTATCTTAAATAGAGTCAAGCATGGGTTTTGAACCGCTACTTGACTCAGGGGCAAGTGTTGGATATCTGTCCAATTTGGGTTCGTATTTACGTTTCGGACCTCGCAAACACGTCAGAACCACGAACGGATTTTACCGCGGTCACCCCAGGTCAAAACGGTCCGGATCCGTGCAGCACCCGGACCAGGACTTCCGGATTGCCGACTAGTACTGCGCGCTTACCCCAATTTTTATTAAGTATGAGAAGTCAGTGCGCACATAGCCAACCTCGATGTCGGTAAGCGTTTTCCTGTAAACCGGCATTGAACCGCATAAAACCGGGTACGATTCTTGAGTTTCCTATAAATAGGGGCCTAGACCTCCCATTTGACAACTTAACTGGAAACTCTCCCAAATTGGCTATTTGTGCTCTGACTTCTCTCTACACACTTTCTCTCTCTAGATTGTGACTTAAGCATCCGAGAGGGCTCAACCAGCGCCACCCCCCGCTCCATGCTGGTTATTGCCCGTTTTGCAGGACCCGACGTGTAGGAGACCAAGATTGGAGCCAAAGCCAATTTTGGGGTTCGAGGATCGAGGTTCACGAAGAGCAACCCGAGGTGTCCCAGGTGGAATCGACCTCAACAATCCAGTTTGCATATTTTGTTAAAACAATCCGATCGAGCCATTAGAACTATTACAATTGATAATCATGTAAAGTTAGGAAGACAACAACATTTTGACAGAATTGCAAACATCGGATTATCTATTAAGATGGAATACGAAAAATAGCGGTCCTTCAGTAACTAAACCAAACCGACCGTCAGTAAACCGAGGGAAGGGGGTGTCGTGAAAGAATTCATACTACCGTCGTCTTCAATCTATTATATCATTCTTTTGAAAACGGTTATTATATTGTAAATTACTGGAACGAAAATTTTCAAACAAGTATACCCGATCATGGCTTTCCCAAGGCCCTTATAATTTTAAA
The DNA here is from genome assembly GCA_036873135.1 of Clarkia xantiana subsp. parviflora. NCBI lineage: Eukaryota > Viridiplantae > Streptophyta > Magnoliopsida > Myrtales > Onagraceae > Clarkia > Clarkia xantiana. Next base: position 35,759,105 of record JAPTYO010000010.1, on the reverse strand, counting down.
AGGAATTATCCGATAATTTACGCATGCTTAATATCATATTATGCTATAAAAATCGAACAAACAAAAACATGCTTCGCGTCATGCGTCTAATGTTCCTAGCGTATATAATTCTACGTGAAGTAAATTATCACATGTTTTCTATTCATGAACATCCTAGCATACGTGTCAAAACATGCAACATCCGCACAAATCATGCATAATTGGCGACTGGAACTTTCAGTTTTAAAAATGTTTGGAAATATTAGGGGCTGTTTTACAATTCATGCTTACAATAAATTATGCGTCATTTCTAAACATGGATTCCAGGCACTTTCAATCAGCATAGCACGCAATACATATATTTAAATCTCAGAGCTCAATGCTCGCAATTGATATCCAGCTAGCTTGACTAAGTCAAGACGATAGTTCTAATATATATGTAGCAGAAAGTAAAAATTGCAATTCAGCCCACTAATTTAATCCAGTCCCAAAAACATGCATATCCAAGATCCATCCCCATAATCGAAACTAGGTATTAGGGTTTTAACCGAAAAACGTGTTAAAACGCAAACCCTAAGAACACTGTTTAGGCTAGATTTAAAGTTCGAAAAAACATTTTGGATTTAAAAATTTGACATCCAATTTTACTGAACATTTTTAAAATTTACGAAAAATTTAAAAAAATTATGGTCTGGTCCAATTTAAAATCCGGTTCAAGTCGGTCTGATTTTAAAAATCTGGGTTGGTCTGAAACGGTTAAATAAAATAGGATTGTGGTTTGGTTTATCTCTCAAAACCTAGGTTAGGTTCAATTTAGTTACTACGGTCCGACCCGACCCCACTAGGTCGACCAGATTAAGATAACCCGTATTGGATTTATCCGTTCCGGTTCAGCAATTGGACCGGCCCATAAACCCTAGGGTTCGGCCGAAATATGTCTTGTGGGCTAAGTAGGGCTTTAAAGTCCACTAAAAACTTAACTTAGCCACGAAGAAATATTAATTATTTTAAAATAATTTCCAACATTGCTAATATATATATAAAATTCGGCATTTATATTATTAATATATATAAATATTGTCAAGATTCTATCTTTAAGATGTAAATCAAACAACAATATAAATATATAAATATAATTTTCGGACATATATATATATAATTATTGTCAAATATATATTTAGGGATTAAAATATGTAGACAATATATGTTAACCCTATATTTAACTCTATATATTGATAGTTAATATCTTTAACAATATTATATTATGAACCTATCCTTATTTCCAACTTATAGATATATAGTTACCTATTAATAAAATTTAAAAATGGCAAACTATATCTCTAATTTAATGTGGCCGAATTTTTTTTTAAACTTGGTGACCAAGATAATTAAAAGTTTTTTTTACCTAGAATACCCCTAGGGTTTTCGGCACAAACATGTAAATTGGAAAAGTTGTCAAATTTTAAGATCAAAACCCTAACTTATCATGAATCCATAAGGTGTTCTTGATAAAAATCATGGTGTTCTTGAAGATCATGAACATCAATCTTAAATTGGAACATAAAATTCGGTTTTGATCTATAAAAACATGTAAATTTCGAAAAATTTAAGTTTTTAAAGATCAAACACATGAAATTTAGTTAAAGATCTCGGATTATTCATGGCGTTCATGAACATGAAAATTTCAGATTTTTCAAAACTCAAGAACATCAGTTTATCAAAAATTTAAGAACTCCGAACCATGCTCTGATACCACTGTTGGATTACGGGGACGTAATACTACAGACTGCTAAACGTGTACTAGTAAGTAATCTAATTACGCAGCGGAATAATGTACACATACCTCAATAGCTTTCCTGCCCAAGAACGTTGTGGAGGGAGTTCAGATCCTCCGGTCGGAACCCGTACAAGTTCTTCGTGAGAATAAGTCCTACGCGGTATAAGCTCCACAACAAACCTCTGATCGATTCTTCATCGGGGACAGAACTTCAGACTAAGATGTGCACCGAAAATAACTACTAAGGGGCGAGAGGGTTTCTCTCAAGTTCCTCAATGGAGGTACTTTATTATGAATGAATGTATAAACCCCTTAGGCGATTCCCATATATATAGGATTGGTGGAGTGGACAAAAGTCCACTCCAACTAATGTGGTATAGGGGTTCGGCCGAACCATGCTATTAAAAGGTGAGGCCCAATTTTTGGCCTCCCATGTCAATTAGGGTTAGGGTTTGGCCGAATTACCCTAATGTGACAATTATCCAATTAACTTAGGTAATTTCCTTAGCATTAACATGCTGCCAATTACGGCACCACGTCACCATATGCTAACAAATACTACTACTTTTTGCTGAAGCTTACCATGCACAAGGAGGTGCTGAAATTATGTCAACAATTTACCCCAGAGATCTATCCTGTCACTGGATTAAAAGAGGCTTTGTTGTGGAGACAATTTCCTGCATTTTGCTCTTTAATTAGAGTTCTTGTAGGACCCGTCCAATAGAGAACTCCCTCAGTGACGATCTTGGGCTACGGAAGATAAACTTTTACATGCTCCTTTCCGCTGCATAATTAGTCTACGTGGCATGTACACGTGTTTAATTTGTAGTAACTATCTCCTAAATCCTTCAACTATCAAAACATGTGTATGGAGTTCATGATTTTTGATAAAATTGATGTTCATGATTTCTGGTAAAATTGATATTCATATTTATAGTAAAATTGGTGATCATGGATGTTCTTACTAAAACATGATTTTTATCAAAATTGAACTTTGGATTTGTGATTAAGGGAAAATTTGATCTAGAAATTTGACCACCAACCCTAAAACTCTGTTTTGGCCGAATTATTGTTCAAATTTTTTGGTTTATTCGGCGCCAAGAAACCTTAGATTTTGTCGTCCTAAGGTGTTTTAGGAATAAATGTTGTGATATTTATTACCGATATATTTTATTCATGATTTTAGGGATATAGATACATTTGGTATTAATTTATTGCCTAAGGAAAGAGAAAATATTGACAATGTTTGAAATTATATCTATTATATTTATTATTACTTGGTGGCTAAGTTAAGTTTTTGGTGGATTTTGATAAACCGGGTTTGCCCACAAATTACAATATTCGGCTGAAACCTACAGGGTTAATGGGTTAGATCCAAATGCACAACCGGGTGGGTCAACATACCCGGGTAACCCGTGGGGTCCGAACCGGTTCGGGTTCAGGTCGGGTCCAACATGTCCCACTGGTTCAAACGTGTGGTCGACCGGATCGGCTTTTCTCAATCGCTTCAAGACCCAAATCGGGATGGGTCGGACCAGGTGGTCAAATTTTTCTGGTCAAACCCAACCCGATTCAATTAAACCCAACCAAATTAACCTAACTGGACCCCTCAGACAAGGTTAAGCGGATCGGGCCGATCAGAATGGGTTGACCGAACCAGAGCGGGTACGGGTGAACTGAAAATTTAGGTCATATCAAATTTAAAATCCAATTGTTTTTCACCTTTAAAATTACCTACACAATGCGAAATGGTTTGTTATATTTTAACATTTTAATCAAACCTGATGCCTAGTTTCAGTTATAGGGATGGGTCTCGGAAAATGCATGATTTTGGGACTGAATCATTTTGAGGGCTGAATAACAATTGTTATATATTGAAATAAATGTATGTTAGAATTGCATATTGATTATTTCAAGCTAGCTGGATATTACATGTTGGGAGCAGAATCCTGTTGTTAATGAATGATTTGTGCACTAGGATAGACATGTTGTGCCGAGTTATCTTGATTAAGTTCCATGTCTACAAGTTTGCATGATTCTTATAACATGAATTGCAAGTAAGCCCCAAATATTTTAAATCGATATTCACTTGCCAAATATGCATGTCGCATGACGTGTATGCATGATTGTTTTAGGATGTGGCCGCATGTGATAATTTACTAGTGAAGTAGAATTATATATGCTTGTATGAGTTCCTCAAAATATTTTGATGCATGATGCGTTTGCATGATTGTTGGAGGATGTGGTTGCATGTAATAATTTACTAGTGAAGTAGAATTAGATATGCTTGAATGAATTCCTCGAAACATTTTAAAAGGGCCTTGGGAAAGCCAAGATCGGGTGTATGTAATAACTCGTCGTTCCGGTCAAAGCGATTAAACCGTTTTCAAAAGAGACTGATCTATTATAAAGGAGATGATGACAATCTGAACTCTTTTCACAGCCTTCTTCCTTTGGTTTACTTGTGGTCCGGTTGGTTAGATGACTGAAGAATCATTGTTGGTCGCCATCTCATAGATATCCGATGTAAGTAATTCTTTTCAAAATTCTTTAAATTGCCACCCTGATTGTCGCATGGATTATCATTGTGTTAGTATTGGAATCAATGGATTTATCTAGTGCCAAAGAGCTTCTAAATGAGGCGAACTACTAGTCGTGGTGTAAACACATCAATGTCCTGCTGGATGATGAACGTTTGATTGAACACATACAGAAAACAATGAGTTGTCCAGATGCATGCCTCACCAAGGAGCTTGCAAATACTCACTTCAAGTGGGAGCATGATGATAAGAGAGCAAGATAAATTTTGCTATCATATTTGTCTCCGGACATTGAAAATCAGTCCAGGAATATAAAGATAACGAAACCTATCTGGGATTTGTATTCCTGAAATATGGAAACTACATTGAGCTCAGCTGCACCCACTGATAACTTCTTTAGATGAAAATCAGAAGAGCTATAGCATTAGTGTACTTTAAAAGGTATACAACTTACTCAACATGGTGACACCTCTTGAGGATGAAGGTCAAATGGCTGAATGGGACAAAATTATGGCCTTAATCGGGATCCTGCCAAAGTCTTGGAGAGCAACCATGACTCTTTTTTTACCATTAGTATTTCTCTACTGGAACTTGCATCTGTCCTAAAAATAATTGAGATGGAAGAAGATCGATTAGCAATGTGGCTAAATTGCCAGGACCACGTGCTGGACAGAAAAGGAAGTGGAAGAATGGGAGTAAGAAACAACAGGTGGTTGACCTTAAAACGTCAACCAAGCCTGAACAAGACAATTTCTGGGTTAAGTCAGAGTTAGTGGGGAAGAACTCTAGTCCTCGTAACTTAGCTGATGGCGGAGGTTCTAGCAACTTGCGTACCAAGTTACACAACATTAGATATGATAATGAAACTTTCGTTTGCTCTATTGTCATGTTGGCTGACTCAAATACTTCATGGATTCTTGATTCAGGTGAAACAGACCACATTACCAATGACAGAGGGTTTTATGCCATGTTCAGATGTATGCGAAAGGGTTAAAAAAGGATTTATATCGGTGAAAATCCTAAGTTAATATCGAAGGAATAAGGAACTGCAAGTTGCCAATGCGCAACGGCAGGACCTACTCTTTGAAAATGTCCTCTTTGCACCTAAAATTTGTAGGATTTTTTTTTGGGTTACTTCTCTTATGAATATTGAATTTACTTTATCATTTGAGAACTCCTTGGTTAAAATTAACAAAGGTAATGTATATTCTGCATTTGCAAATTCTTCTCGTGGTCTCATTGTTATGGATTTGAATGAATCTGAGAATTCGAATTGAATGTTATCAATATCATACAAGGAAGGAGAGACAGATGCGGCCAGATGGAATGCAAGGTTGGGACATATAGGCTATGACAGAATTCAGACACTAGCTCAGAGAGTGCTTTTTCCTGGTGCAATTCATGTTGTGAAAACCACCTGTGAGGACTGTCTTGCTAGAAAGTCCACCCGAAAGCCATGCGGCGACGCACTACAAGCCGAGTACCCATTGCATTTAATCCATTCCAACGTATGTGTGTAGGATTAAGGGGTTAAATACTACGGAAAAAACCCTAGATACGTGAATGGTAACTAATACGCAGCGGAAGATAGTGCACATATATATAATCATTCATGTAGTCCAAGGATCACTGAGGGGAGTTCTCGATCCACCGGATGGTTCCCATAGAGGTTCTTGTTAAGGAAGCCCTGCTCGGATTATGCTCGACAGCAAAGCCTCTGTCGATTTTTCAGCAGGATGGATCACTAAAGTAAATTTCTTGACACATTTGGCACCTCCTAGGCAGTGAGTTGTTTCGGCCGAACGACTAGGTTAATAGAGAGGAGGGATTTATTTTAATATCACCACAAAGAAATAGAGAATTAGCTTATTATAAATCCCCAGCACCCCGTATTTATAAGAAGTGAAAGTGGAAAAAAGTCCACTTTGCCATCCTATAAGTCGGCCGGCCACTAAAGCTAGGGAGACCCAAATTTGGGCCTCCCATGTCAATTGGGATTTTGAACCTAGCCCAAAATCCTTAATGTGACATAACCCAATTATCTTAGGTTACAAGCTTATATTAATGGGCTCCTAATTACGGCGGCCCAGTCTCCATATTCCGACAGCTACCACTCGCCGGAATGGGAGGGTGCCTGTTAATATGTTGTCGACCAACACGTAAACATTTATCTTCGATCCAATCTTGCTTCAGAATAGTTCAAACGAGGTTTGCCGTGCGACCGACATATATGACGCGCGTCGTGCCACTCGTCTGTTAGGAGTGTTGTAGCGCCCGCGGAACGTTGATTCCAATTTTTAATCAACCTGTTAAAACAATGTTGTATCGTTCTGTATCCTAGGTAAACTATCATTCTCCAATTATCCAGTTTCCACGGAACTTGGAAAACAACTGTTCTACCGTGCTGTATCCGCGGAACGTGACCTTTAGCACTGCGCTCGTATGCCGGGAAGCGAACATTGAGCTTGACCTTATGTATGAGTCTTGAGTCCGTGAGGATAGTCTGGAAGCTGCTTCATATAGCATCCGGGATAAGTCACGCGCTCAAGGTGAATAATTTTGTGCCCAACTTGTGGATTGTGTCTAGCACAACCGAGCCCCGTGGTCGAATATGGCACACGCAGTATGAAGCGTCGTCGATAGCATAACCTAAATTTAATCAGGAGTGGAAAATGTCATATGCTATCGCAGATTTGTTATCTGGCCCAGAATGTTGTTATCTGACGAACAAAGTTCGTCACGACAAATTGCAAAACGTAGATCACGTCGTGTTACCCCAGAACCAAATGATCGTTTTGCTTAACCAGGATTGCCACCGTGGTTCTTAGCCGTTCTTGATATGCTAGAGGTCCCCCTCTCCGTCAAGAGGACCAAGCCTGTGTGACAAAGCTTGGTCCACGTTCGACTTTATTTAATTGGGAGGTTATCCCTCCTACGACTAGTTTATAGACTGTGATAATCTTATGTAATTCAAACATTATGACGTCGCAATATCATAAACTCAAATTGCAATTTATTTTTATTCAAATATTAATTTAAATCTTAAAATGTTATCATCATAATACATGCCACTTATACCCTACACAGTCCCAGCATTCTAACATCCTTTCGAAAACATCCCTGCGTAAAGGTTTGGTAAATGATTTCGCCATCATACTCTCAGTGGACAAATATTCCAATGTGATTAATTTGTCCTCAACAATATTCTTCGCATAATTGTATTTTATAACAATGTGTTTCATCCTGTTATGGTAATTAGGATTCTTAACTGCCGTAATTACTGCTTGACTGTCAGAGTATACCTTTAGGGGCTTACTCCCACCCTCGACGCAAAACAATGCAGTTAAGAGCCTTCTAAGCCAGACTACTTCCCGTACGTTCTGTTCTTAGAGAGGGCCACGAATTCGGGTTCCATCCTAGACAGCACGACATAGGATTGCTTCTTGCTCATCCATGAAATGGCAGCATTAGCAACGAGAAATACAATTCCTTTGGTGGACTTACGACTATCCGGATCGCCACCGTGGTCGGCGTCACTGAATCCTGCCAATTCTAGACCCACACTCATAGGACAGTTCGTAGTCGGTAGTACCTTTCAGGTATAGAATAATTCATTCCACGGCCTTTAGATGTTGATGTCAAGGGCTGATTGGAATCGTGCTACTAGGCCCACAGCGTAACAGATTTCTAGACGAGTGCATTGCATGGTATACAACAAGCAGTCAAACATACTAAGGTATTCTGCACTTTTCATCTGTTCATGCTCTATCTGGTTTTTCTGACTGTCACATTTTGACAACGCGTACCCAAACACAATCGGTGTATCCACGGGTTTGGCATCTTGCAATATGAACCTCTTCAACATTTTGTTGATATAGGATTGTTGAGAGAGACATAGCTTGCGAGCAGCCCGATCCCTAGCAATCTTAATGCCTAGGATGTACGTGGCTTCTCCCATATCCTTCATCTCGAATACAGATGCCAGCTAGGACTTTGATTTGTTCATGTAACTCATATCGTTTGCGGCAATCAATATGTCATCCACATATAATGTCAGGATGGCATACTTTGACTCAGAGGTCTTAGTGTACACGCATGGATCCTCGTAAAGATTCACGAATCCGTTTACAACGATTTCCTCGTGGAACACGCGGTACGATTGCAGAGATGATTCTTTACGACAGTAAATCGATCTTTGGAGTCTACAAAATTTACGTTTGTTACCAGGAGTAATGAAACCCTCTGGTTGCTCCATATAGATATCTTCCTCTAGGTTTCCATGGAGGAATGCGGTCTTAACAACCATTTGGTGTAGCTCTAAATCGAGGCTTGCAACCAAAGCCAAAATGACTCGGACCGGGGTGTAATGCACACTCGGTGAGTATGTTTCATCAAAATCCACTTTGTGACGTTAGGTGTATCCTTTCGCAACGAGTCGAGCTTTGTACAGCTCGACGGCTCTATCATCAGTGATTTTCAATTTCAGAGCCCACTTTTCCCCTATTGCTCTGCGGTCAGCAGGCAAATTAACTAAAGGCCACACTGAATTAGCTTTCATAGAGGCGATCTCATCCTCCATTTCTTTCCATTATTTCGCTTGAGGTCCATCCCTAGCTTGCTTAACCTTGACTGGTTTATCAACCGAAGTCAAAGTGAATAATTCACCTTTTTCGATGGGATACTTCTTAGGAGAAGTTCGATGCCTTTGACTACGTCTAGGCTCGTTGGTCCCATCTTGAACTTGAACAAAACTCCCACTAGGAATAATGCTCGTTATCAGGGAAATACTCCCACTGGGAACAAGAGCGTTACTTGAACCTTCACCAATAACTTTTCTTGGACAACATCTTGGTCTCAGAATTCCACCTCCGAGATGAATTCCACGGTAACTAGGACCAGGAACCAAGTTGGTAGTACCATTCCCACTGTTACCTGTAGATAGTTAGGTATTATTGGATTTTCATCCATCGGTTTAGGAATGTGATCATCAGGTTTGACTTGATTCGTACTTGCAGCAACAGTGATCTGAGTTGTTTGATTGACTCCTCCCACTGAATTTATTATAAAAATGTCTCCATTCTAATTTACCAAGTCGTTCACTAGGGTTCCTGCCTCAAATCTCCCACTCGAAGTAAGTGGGACATTGATCATCATTAATGCGCTCTAGTTCAATCAAGACTTCGTTCGTTTTGATGTTGCAAAGCAATGGAAAATTCGTCCTCAAGAATGTAACGTCTCATGTTCGACCACCAACAATCTTCCGAGCTATCACACAAATGCATGTTTTAGAGTTACTTTTCAGTACTCTAAGTTCCAACTTTTCTTTTGCAGTTGTTGGTACAATGTGTGTTAGTTTTGCAACCAAAATGTCGCATTTTGGCAAGATCCATCTCATTACCATTTAATAGCTCACGTGGTGTTGTGATGACCGATATTTTAGGAACAAAGCCCTTCATGAGTGAAAGTCAACATCACATCATCCTTGAAGGTGATCGGAAGTTGAGCTAAAGACTAATGTAGCATACTATGTCCTCGAAGTGCATGTTTTGAAATAATGCTCCGCCAATATTTATCGTTAGAGACGTATAACCGGATAATCATTTTTCAGATATATCATTTTTCATTGCGTACTCAATATCAGAGGTTTCATAAACCTTTGAATTGTGCCTTAGGTTGTCACCTTGTGCAACTTTTTATTCTTTACGAGATCATGGTAGATGTTGAAGCATACTTCTTCTCTGTTTATGAGGAATCAATGAGTAAAACCCGAAATGGGTCTCAAAACACACTTCGTATTAAATTTGTACTTTGAATCGATGTGTTCGACCTATCGAGGAACTATGCGCTTGTCGCGCTTATCACCAGATTTTACCCATGGTGAAATCGTTTTGTTTCCAAAATTTAATTTATCGGTTTCGCAGATGTTCATCATTACAATTTATTAATTATTTCACGTAGTACTAACAAATAAGCAATATTATGAGGGTATTGATGAATTAGAATATGTGTGTGTGATTTTAATGTTTCGACTTCAAAACATGAATTATGATTTCGGCACAAATCCAAATAATTGGTATTGGTATCAACCTTATTACCATGTCGGTTTAATTGATAAATAGATTGTATTTTAAATTAAATTGTCTTCAATAACAATCATTTTATTCAATAACCCAACGCATACCATATGCCGGAATTTTAGTGACAACGAAAGTTGAATGACATCAACAAGGGTTTTAGAAAGGAATAACAAAGACAAATTACATCTAGAATCTTCAAGCCATATCGAACACCACACCTGAAATGAATTCACGAATGAATCATATCAGACGATTTCTGTTGTATAAAATGTGTTACTGTTTTATATACATGGCAAACGAGACGTACTTGAGAGACACTTGAATCAACGGTATCTTGACCTACCAGATTTTTGTTTGAGCCTTTTAATGCCCGATTCTAGAGCTTTGCGCATATGAGTGAAGGGGTCCTCCAACTCACAAATTTCCTTAGGGTTTAGTCCATGGAACAATCTCAGAATCGTTTCGATCAATCTAATTAGACGCTTGAGGCCCTTTTCATCGACAAACCACGATAAAGGAAATTTATTCATGATAGGATAAATCATTTCCCATGCCTCTTTCTTCTCGTTAGGGGTATGGTTTGTCATAATGCCGACATCCATGCGTAGAGTAACATCTTATTCCAAAATGCGTTCTCTAGCTTCTGCCGCATATCTATCGCCGAAGCGAAGATGCAATGCACACCAAAGGTGTAACGCACTAACATTCATGAATTGTTCCGCAATTTCTGTTGTGAAGAGTTCAACCTTGCTGCTTTCTGGTCCTTGCGAGTCCTTTCGTCGGGTAGGGAGAGTGGAATACATTATTTATCCGTCATCAACCTATCTTAATGTGGATTCTAACAATCCTCAACCTCTGCCGCAGAGAGGATCTTTGACACATATTCTCTCAATTCAACATACCTCATTCCATTTGGATCGTAGGGAACATAGAATAGCACACTATCTGCCATATATACTTAAGCATACATAAAAAATTATGCAACAATCAGGGAGACAATAACATTTTGAAAAAAAATTTTGCTTATATCAGATATCTATGACACAGAAGGCGAAAAATAATGATTCCTCAGACATCTAACCCAATCGACTGACAGTAAAACCAAGGAAACGAGGTCGAGAAATAGTTCACATTGCCGACATCTTCTTTCTAGTATATCAGTCTTTTAAAACATTTTAATCACATTCATCGGAACGGGAGGTTTTAAAACACCCGATCTTGGCTTTCCCAAGGCCCTTATTAAAACTTTTAGAGGATTTCAAGTTTGCACATACAATTCTACTACACAAGTAAATCATCATGCGCTGGTCACATCCACGAAATAAACAACTCATCATGCATACGCGTCAAATGTTCCGAGGAACTCGTGCTAGCATATATAATTCTACTTCCTATGTAAATTGTCACATGCTTGTACATCCTCCACGTTCATGCATACACATCATACGTGATCACACAATAAAAAACATGCATATTTGGCGACTGATTTTTCGGTTTTAAAACAATTGGGGTTGACTTGCAATTCATGCTATCAATCAAACATGCGTACTTCTAGATATTAATTCTAGGCATTTCCAACCACCACAGCATGTCTATCCTAGTGCGCAACTCATTAATGGAAAACCAGGGCTCCGCCCACAACATGCAATATCCAGCTAGCTTGACATAGTCAAGACGACAGTTCTAATCATGCAATAATATCTGTTAAATTGCAATTTCAATTCAGCCCTCTAAATGACTCAGTACCAAAATCATGCATTTTCATGATCCATCCCCAAAATCGAAACTAGGCATCAAGGATAAACCAATAATCAATGTGTAGTTAATTTAAATATGACCATCATATTTTAAATTTATTGATATGGCTCGGTCCAGTCAAATTTCGGTTCAGTTCGATCCGGTTCAGCCGGTCCAGTTCAGTTCGGTTAAAAATGGTTCGGCCAGACCGATTCTGTCTAAAATAGGATTTCGGTTCGCTTCTTTACTCAAACCAGGTTGATTCGACCCATTTTAGTTGCCACTGTTCGACCCGACCCACATGGTTTGGACCGATTGAGAAAACCTGGTTTGGTTGATCCGCACCCGTTTAGGACCCGTGAACCCGACGCGGTTCGATTCAGTTGAACCGGTTCGTCCTATCGGGTTCCTTGGTCTTTCGGGTTGGTTGACCCAACCCGGTTGTGCAAAATAGGACCGCCCTATACCCTATGGGGTCCTGCCGAAATTGTTACTACTTGTGGGCTATGAAGGGTTTTAAAGTCCACTAATAACTTAACTTAGCCTCCAAGTAATAATAACTATAACTATAGTTTCCAATATTTACACATATGTTTATACAAATTTCAGCACAAATATATATATATATATATATATTTACTGTAAAGATTCAATATTTAGAGTTATAAATCTATCAACAATATATATATATATTTTCTCAATATTTAGCAACTAATATATATAAATACTAACAATATTATGTATATTATCAATATTCCTAATATTGTGCTAAATATATTGATAGTTTGTATCCACAATTATATTGTGAATCTAGTCCTAATTTTGATCTAATATTTTAGGTATAATTTCCGGCTGAAATATATACTTAAAATTTCTTGAAAAATTTTGGTCACCTTAGGGTTACTTGTGGACTAAGAAATTAAAAATTTCACCTTGAACAGCTAAAGTAGTTCGGGCGAAAAACACCAAGATTAGGGCTAGAGGTCAATTTTCAAGATCAAAACTTATCAAGATCAAGAATCCAAAGATTAATTTTGATAAAAGTTATGGTTTTCATGAAGATCAAGAAAATCAAATTTTATTATGAACATCATGAAAATTTCGGCTAACATGATGTAAAAATCGAATATTTAAAAACTCAACTTTAAAACTATCGGCCGAATTTAATAAATCCAAAACAACAATTTATCAAAATTTACGAACTCCCTAACACAGGCTCTGATACTACTATAGGATTACGGGGTTAAATACTACGGAAACAAAACCTAGATACGTGCATGGTAACTACGCAGCGGAAGATAGTGCACATACCTATAATGTTTCCTGTAGTCCAACGATCACTAAGGGGAGTTCTCGATCCGCTAGACGGTTCCCGTAGACGTTCTAGTTAAGGAAGCCCTACGCGGATTATGCTCCATAGCAAAGACTCTGTCGATTCTTCGGCAGGATGGATCACTGAAGTAAATTGTTTGACACAATTTGGCACCTCCTAGGCAGTGAGGGGTTTCGGCCGAACCACTAGGTTGTTAGGGAGGAGGAATTTCTTTTAGTCTCACCACAAATGAATAGAGAATTAGCTTATTATAAATCTCGTAGCACTTCCTTTTTATAAAAGGAGCAAAGTTGACAAAAGTCAACATTGCCCTACTATAAGTAGGTCGGCGACATAATGCCAGGGAGGTCCAATTTTGGGCTTCCCATGTCAATTGGGATTTTACACCTAGCCCAAAATCCCTAATGTGACATAACCTAATTGTCTTATGTTACAATCTTATATTAATGGCTCCTAATTACGGCAGCCTAATCTCAATATGCCCACAATGTGGACCCATGAATTTCACCACAAGGAGTGGTAAACGTTACTTCGTAATTTTCATTGATGAGTTTACCTGATATGAGTTCACCAAAACCGTGCATACACACGTATCTACACAAACATGTTTGCATATCCATGTCATGTGTTTACAATTGCAATCCCGACATGCATATACCCTTACTCATGTTATTGCATATATACACACCCATACTTATATGATTTAATTTCACAACATTACATATCTTACGTCGACTCACGTACGCGCACGCATCATGATCGTACATATGTTAGCATTCATATCCATGATCGTATGCACGGACTAGAATTGTCATATACGTATATGTCACATATACATGCTTGCTACGCTAATCATGTCGGCAGATACGATTACTCCCGTCCAAGCCAAAGGAGGGATGCAACATAATAAGGTCCACGTGCCGACGGACAGTAAGTCCACCTCGAGGTAACGCCCGAACTTAAATCGAACGTATACTCTATTGAAAATAGAGTCAAGACGGGGTCACGCCACCACTTGACTCGGGGGAAAATGATGGGTATACGTCTGATTCGAGTTCGGTTTATATTATTCGGACTTCGTTTACACGTCAAACACACCAAACGGTCTAAAATTATTCACCCGCGAGTATTAAAAAGTCTTGGGCACGCGCGTTTGCGCCCTGGACTTGCACCTCGTCTGGATTGTCATCACAACCCGGACCGGGTCCGGATTGTGGGACAATCTGAACTGGTTCCGGAATGTTCCACAATCCGACCCTCCGGATTGTCCTGACACTCTGGACCTCCTGGGATCTTTGCGATACTTCAGGACGGTCCAGATTAATCCTCTTGGTGACGCATAAACCCCTACGCAAACATTACACGTGCAGACCCTCCTGATGTCAGCTTTACTCCCGTTTACGCCCGGTTCATACTTTATATTAAACCGGCGTTGGACCGTTCAAAACTGGGTTCGAGTTGGAAAACTCCTATTTAAGGGACTCTACTCTCCCATTTTACGACTAAGTTGATAGTGGAAGTTCTGACCTCTCTCTTAATTTCTCTCTCTAATATACCTGACTTGAGCTTCAGAAAGGGTTCATCGCACTCCACCCCCGCCTTGCGTGGTGTGCGATATTGCCCCTCGTGCAGGTTTACGGAGACGCACGAGCCCTGAAATGTGCGATGACCCAGCAAGTGAGCAACCTAAGGCATCGTCCCGAATCAACACCAGGATCCGACACTTCGTCTAGTCCGGGTCCCAACATGGACCTTTCCATGTCACACAGGCTCAGTCTTCTTGATGGAAATTATTCCTCAGCCGCATCAAGACCGGCTAAGAACCATGGTGTTTCGAAAGATAAACCTGGTTAAACAAAACGATCATTTGGTTTTTCGGTAACACGGCATGATCAAAGTTTTGCAGATCGCCGTAACGAACTATGTTCGTCTAGTACAACATTCTAAGATAGATGGGAATCTACGATAGCATATGAAATTCCCATTCCTTATATAAATTCAGGTTATGCTATCGACGCGCACTTAATACTGCGCGTTATATGTTCAACTACGGGGTCAGGTTCGGTTGTGTTAGACAAAATCTTCCAAGATTTTGAAGGACACGAACTTCTTCACCTTGAGCGTGTGACTGATCCAGGGTGCTTTATGAAGGAGCACCCGAAGTACACTTACCACTCGGAGCTCATATCCAAGGTTGGGCTCAATGTTCGCTCCCGGGCGTACGAGCGTAGCGCCTGAACAAAAATTCCAAGTGACCACGTTTCGGGCACCAGTTGAGTTTGAATGAGGATATGAGCGATGGGGATGGTCATGTACATATGGAATTCTCCTACTCTTGTATTCTTGTGACCAGATAAGACCAAATATTGGTTGATGGTTCTGTATACTTGTGCGGATGCCTTGGAGAAGTGTCCCTTTTGGGAACTAGAAAATTTGAGAATAACAGTTGACCAGGGGTGCAACGCGGCACATAGAAGTAATAGGTTGATAATGACAGCGAATCAACGTTCAGCGGATGCTACAATACTATTAATCGATGAGTAGCACGATGTCTGTTGTGTTTGTTGGTCGCACCGCAAACCTCGTATGAACAGTACGAGAACAAGAAAGATTGAATCATGAATGGATATTAATGTGTTGGTCGACAACATATTAATAGGCACCCTCCTATTCTGGCGAGTGTGAGTTGTTGGAATTAGGTGTATATGGGCTGCTATAATTGGGAGCTCATCAATATAAGCCCAACAAATTAAGCGTAATTGGGATTAGGAACATAAGGGATTTTGGGTTAGGCCAAAATCCCTATAAGCCACAATTGGCCCAAAATGGGCCATGCCCAATTATACTATAGTTCGTCTGAAGTTAGGGAGTAGCCGTAGGTGGGCTTTGCTCACCTCCTCTTACAAATAGAAGGTGTTGGGGGATTTCTTAGAGTTAATCACTCTCTCCCTACGTTGAAAAGAAAAGAAATCCCTTTCCCTAAATAACACTAGTTTCGGCCGAAGATTTCCAAGCACAAGGAGGTGCCGAAATTGTGTCAACAATATATTGAATTGATCCATCCTATCACTGGATTGAAAGAGGCTTTCTTGTGGAGAAAATTTCTTGCAGATTGCTCTTTAACTAGAGTTCCTACAGGACCCATCTGACAAATCGAGAACTCCCTCATTGACGATATTGGGCTACGAAAGATAAACTGGTATGTGCTCATTTCCTCTGCGTAATTAGTTTACCTGGCATGTACACGTGTTTAATTCGTAGTAACTATTCCCTAAATCGTTCACGTATATTCTAGTACAGAAGTAATTTATCGCATTCGATCATATCCTGTAACTATCATGCATACTCATCATGCATAGTCACACCACATCAAACATGCATATTTTGCGACTGAATATCATTTTAAATTATTTGGTACTGAATTCCAATTCATGCTATCAAAATCATGCGTGCTTTTAGACATGGATCCTATCAAGATCACTCAGCATACCATGTTTATCCTAGTGCGCAACTCATTAATTAACATCAGGGCTCTGCCCCCAAGCATGCAATATCCAGCTAGCTTTTACATAGTCAAGACTCAATTATAACATGCATTCATATCAATATATAAAAATTGCAATTCTGCCCACGAAATGATTTAGTCCCATAATCATGCATTTTCCGAGATTCATCCCCATAACCGAATATAGGCAGCTGGTTTGATTAAAACGTGAAAAATATCAAACAACTTCCTATTGTGTAGGTAATTTTAAAGTTCAAATACTGGTTCGGTTCAGTCAACCTAATCCAGGTTCGATTGACCCAGTCTGACCGGTCCGGTTAGGAAATTTCGGTTCGATTGTCTCGAACCATTATTGGTTTGACTCGACCCATTAGCCCACCTGGTCCGACTCGACCCGATCCAAGTTGGACTGAATGAGAAATCCGGGTCGGTCGACCTGATCCGTTTGAACTGTTGGCACCCGACTCGGACTCGAACTAGTTAGAATCCCACGGGTTATCCTGGTCGATCGACCCGAACCGGTTGCAGATTTAGTCCGGCCCAGTTACCCTAGGGTTTCGGCCGAAATATTACTTGGAGGTTAAGTATGGTTTTAAAATCCACTAAAAACTTAACTTAGCTGTCAAGTAATATTAAATATAATATACCAATATATATATCTCTCATAGATAATTAATGTGCAATATATTTGTTTATTTGATTAGATTCTATGGTATGGATAAAATTTATCTATATATATTTTCTCAATCTTTTAGGAAATAAAATAATCACCAAATATATCTATATTCCTAAAATAATCCATACAATATATCTTTAATTAATGTCAGGATTTGACATCGACTAACTCTAGGGCCGCCGATCACTAGCTGCCGCCGGAAAAAACAATTTTTTTTTTTTTAATAAAGCCATTGTTGGCATTTGGTGTATATGGGCCGCCATAATTGGGAGTCCATTAATATAAGGCCAATAAATAAAGCAGAATTGAGGTTTGGCACATATAGGATTTTGGGTCAGGCAAAAATCCCTATGAGCCACAATTGGTCCAAAATGGGCCAACTCCTTCAAGTAAATAGTTCGGCCGAATTGAGGGAAAAAAAACTAGGTAGGTTTTATTCACCTCCTCTTATAAATAAGAGGTGTTAAGGAATTAATTGGGATTATTCACTTTATGCCTTTTTGTTGACTAGACAAGAAATCCCTCTCCCTCTTTCATTAGAGGTTCGGTGTTACCTAGTACTACATAAGGAGGTGCCGAAATTGTGTCAACGATTTACCCGGAGATACATATCGCCAGCGTACTGAAGAGGCTTTGTTGTGGAGACCATTTCCTGCGGATTGCTTTCCAATAAAGGGTTCCCGCAGGACGCCGTCCGAAAAATAGCGAACTCCCTCGTGACGATCTTGGGCTACGGAAAGCTAAACTGGTATGTGCTCTTTATTCCGCTATGTAATTAGTTTAGCTGGCATATACACATGTTAATTCTGTAGTTATATCCCCTAAATCAAACAGTGATATCAGAGGATGTGTAGGGTTTTCATGATTTTGTTAAAACTTTGTTCATGAATATTAATGAAAATATAATTGTTATCAAAATTGAAGTTTGGATTTTTTAATCAAAGTAAAATTTTAATATAATATTGCCCACCAAACCCTAGGGCGGTGGCATTACATATAAAAAAATAAATTAAATTTTCTGCCACCGGCCCGGCGGTGGCCATGATGGTGGCTAGGGCTGGGCATAAAAACCGGTTGAGGCGAACCGAACCGGAATCAAACCGGAACCGAACCAATACGAACCGGTTCTGACTGAACCGATTCTTAAATGGTTCGGTTTTGATAAGGAATATATGGAGCGGTTTTTGACTGGTTCAAAACAGGTTCCGAACCGGTTCTGAACCGGTTTTTCAGAACCACTTTTGTTACCTAAAGCCTAAATTGTTAGATAGTAATACACTCTTTCATCCTTTTTTTGGGTAGAATAAAGGGCTATAAACAAGCCGAGTATCCGGCAAGCTCGACTCGACTCAGTTTACTCGAGCTCGAAATCGACCGAGCCTTAATTTTTCAAGCTCGAGCTCGACTCATTGCCATACTTGACATGTTCGAGTTCGACTCGACTCGGCTCGATAAGGTTAAAAAATTCAATTAAATTATAAATGGTGCACCTTAGCTCGAGGTCGAACTCGACTCGATTAGACTTTTGGCTCGAGCTCGAACTCTTCCTCGACTCAATATATACATATATAATAGTATTACGCAAAGCTCAAAAAAATCAAACTCGAACTTGACTCGAATAGGCAAAACAAAAAAGCTCTATTAGGCTCGCGAGCCTCTCGAGGCGAGTACAAGTGAACTTGAACTCGACTCGATATCAGAAAAAGCTCGATTCGACTCAAGTGAGTCAAATTTGAATATTGACCAAGTCGATCTCGAGAAGCTCACGAGTAGCTTGACTCGTTTACACCCATAGGGCAGATCCTTCACTATTTGAGTTTGGTTCATATTGGATATATAGGTGATCGTAGCAGGTTTGTTTACTTATATATGGTTATTATATATTATGTTAGCCCAGATAAGTTCTACAATCAACTGAGTTCAGTTTTGCACTCGAAACTTAACTCATAAATAGTTCTATATTTTAACTGAGATGATAGATCAACTCGCTTAATATACAAATTTTCAACCAGAGATTTGCTGCACTTTTGAAGTTTGAGCTACGCCTCTTGACGTCGTTTAAAGTCTCGATATTTATATTTAAATATTTGACTTTTTTATAATTTTAGATTGTTTCTAATTTAGACTTTGATACTCTCTGCTCTGAAGCGATCAATTGTCTTTATAGTTTGTATTTTGCAAATGGATTGCTTATGGATTATCAACTTTGGTGTGTATTTTGAATTTTAGTAAAAAAAATGACAAAAAAGGTTCAAAACCGGTTCAGAACCGGTTCAAAACCGGTTCGAACCGGTTCTACTATGGTTCGGTTCTAGGACCTAAAATCTGGTTCGGTTCTTACGTGGTACAGAAAACCAACTGAACCTAAAATCCGGTTCCAGTTCGGTTCTGAACCGGTTCAGCCCAGAACCTAACCATGCCCAGCCCAGAACCTTAATTGGTGGATGGCGGCGGATTCATAGTGGTCGACGGTAATGGCCCTAAGGTTTAGTCAACATACAATATTGACATTAATTACCGATATATTCTTTCCATTTTTTTAGGTATATAGATATATACGGTATTAATTTATTGCCTAAATATTGAGAAATATATATTGTTTATAGATTTGTATCCCTAATAAAATATATAGACAATTAAGTAAATATATATATATATATATATATATATTATTGATATGTCCGAAATATATATATATATATATATTTGTGCAATATATTTGGAAATTATATCCATTATAATTATTATTACATGATGGTTAAGTTAAGTTAAGTTTTTACTGGATTTTAAAAACCTACATAGCCATCAACTAATAAATTTTGGACCGAACCCCAAGGAATATTCGGCCGGATCCAATTGCTCAACCGGATCGGGTCGACCTATACGATTTTCTCAATCGGTCCGACCCTGATCGGGTCGGGTAGATCCAGATGGGCTAATGGGTCTTCAAACCCCAACCCGGTTAGATAAAACTGAACTTAATTACCTTAACATGACCGGACCGGGTTAGTCGGACGGGACCGGTCGGACTGGGTTGACTAACCTGAACCGGGTTCGGGTCAACTGAAAATTAGGTTGGTCAAATTTTAAATCCAAATGTTTTTTAACTTTGAAATTACCCTCACAATGCAAATTGGTTTGATATTTTAACGTTTTAATCAAACTTGATGCCTAATTACGGTTATGGTGATGGATCTCGGAAAATGCATGATTATGAGACTGTATCATTTTGTTGGATAAATTGCAATTATTTGATATTAACATGAATGCACGTTAGAATTGCGTCTTGAATATGTCAAGCTAGCAGGATATTACAAGTTGGTGTCGTAGCCTTGATTTTTCAATTAATGAGTTGCGTACTAGGATAGACATGCTGTGTTGAGTGATCTTCATTAGGATCCATGTCTAGAAGTCAGCATGACTATTATGACATGAATTGAAATTCAGCCCCAAATATTTTAAATTGATATTCATTCGCTAAATATGCATGATTGATATGGAGTGATTACGAATGATACATTTGCAAGATAGTTTCAGGACGTGATCACATGCGATAATTTACTTGTGTAGTAGAATTATGTATGCTTGAATGAGAAATCCTCGAAACGTTTAAAAAGTCCTTGGGAAAGCCAAGACCGGGTGGGTTGGCATTTGGTGAATGCGCCGCCATAATAGGAGCCCTTTAATTTAAGCTCAACACCTAAGTAAATGGGTAATGTAACATTAGAGATTTTTTGCTAGGCCTAAAATCCCAATGCACATGAGAGGCCCAAAATTGGACCTCCCATTTCTCCAATATGGCCGGACGAACTTTAAGAGTGGTAAGGTGGGTTTTAACAACCTCCTCTAATAAATAGGGAGTGTCAGAGATTTAATCAAGGTTAATCGCTTTACTTTCTTTGTGTTGAGAAAAAATAAATACCTCTCCCTAAATACCCTAAGTTCGGTTGAACCCTACATGCTTGGAGATGCCAAATTGCTTTGAGAAATTACCCAAGAGATCCATAACTACGAGGAATCGACAAGAGCCTTTGATGTGGAGACCATTCCGCGTAGGCGATTCCTTAACAAAAATCCTTACTGGATCCGTCCGGTGGAACGCGAATTCCCCTCAAGATCTTGGGTCTACGGAAAGCAAGAACTGGAAATTTTCCCTATTCCGTCGCGTAATTGGTTTACCAGGCATGTACACGTGATTTTTTCCGTAATAATTGTTGGCATTTGGTGAATATAAGCCTAATTGTTAAGGTAATTGGGTAATGTCACATTAGGGATTTTGAGATGGGCCTACAGTACCAATTGACATGAGAGGCCCAAAATTGGGGCTCTCCTTTCCTATGTAGGCCGGCCGAAACTTGTAACATAAGGAAGTGCGACTTTCCCACCTCCTCCTATATATAGGGGGGTGGGTTAGGATTTCTCTAAGGTGAATAGTTAATCACTTATTTCACCTAAGTGTTGAGACAAAGAAATCCATCCTCCCTAAAGAGCTAGTTTCAGCCGAACCCTTGGTATAAGGAGATGCCAAATTGCTTTGATCAATTACCCCAGAGATCCATCCTGTGAGGAATCGACAAGAGGCTTTGCTGTGGAGACCATTCTTCGTAGATGATTCCTTAACAAGAATCACTACAGGATCCGGCCGGTGGACTACGAACTCCTATAAGATCTTATGACTACGGCAAAGGAGAAACTGATATGTGTCCCTATTCTGCTGCGTAACAAGTTACCTTGCATGTAAACATGTTTCTTGTCCGTAGTAACTATCCCCAATAATATCCTACAGTTGTGTCAGAGCCTGTGTTAGGGAGTTCATGATTTTGATAAAATTGGTGTTCTTGAAGTTTTTGCTAAACTATTCATGAAACTGAGTGTTTTTCGGTTAAACTATTGTTCATTATTTTCAAGAAAAACATGACCTTTATCAAAATCAAACATTGAATTAATGATCTTAGTAAATTTTGATCTTGAAATTTGACCACTAGCCCTAATTTGTTGTTTTTGCCGAACCAAGTCCAATTTTGCAAATCCGTGTCGGGACAACTGACTCGGAGGACCATGGGAACCCGAACCGGTTCAACAGAACCGAACCGGGTCGGATTCCACGGGTCCAGCCAGAGCGGGTCAACCAATCAAGGTTTTCTCAATCGGTCTGGCCCATCCGGGTCAGGTTGGACCGGGTAACTAATGGGTTGAACCAAACCGACCGAGTTTGTGTGTAAAAATCAAACTGAACCTATTTTTGCCAAACCGGGCCGGACCGGACCGGTCAGACCGAATTAACGTGAATCATACCATTTTAGTCGGATCGACTCGAGTCAACTGAAAATAGGATGGTCAAATTTTAAAATCCAACTATTTTCGAACTTTAAAATTACATCCACAGTGCAAATAGGTTTGAAATTTTCACGTTATAATCAAACCTGATGCCTAGTTTTAATTATGGGGATGGATCTCAGATATGCATGATTTTCGGACTGAGTTATTTAATGGGCTGAAATGCAATTGCTATTTTAATTGATATTATCGTATGATTATAATTGCGTCTTAACGATGTCAAGCTAGCTAGATATTGCATGTTGTGGGCAGAGCCCTAGATTTCAATTAACGAGTTGCGAAACAGGATAGGCATGTTGCGATGGTTGTTATTTCCTAAAATAAATGTCTAGAAGTTTTCATGATTGATTGATAGCATGAATTGCGAGTCAGCCCCAAATGTTTCAAATTGGAAATCAGCCGCCAAATATGCATGTTTACTATGGAGTGATCACTCATGACGCGTATGCATGACTGTGGAGGATGTAGCCGCATGAAATAATTGACTTGGCTAGTACTATTATATATGCCAGCATGAGTTCCTCGGAACATTAGACGCATTACACGTATGCATGTGATTTGATTGTTTATTGGATGTGGCAGCGTATGATGATTTACTTGTGTAGTAGAATTGTATATGCTTACATGAATCCTCGAAACGTTTTAGAAAGGGCCTCCGGAAAGTAGATATCGAGTGTATGTTAAAATTCCCCGTTCCGGTGAGAGCGATTAAACTGTTTTAAAAGTCTGATCTATTAGAAATGAGACGTTAGTAATGTGACCTCTTTCACTCCTTCCATTGGTTTACTGGTGGCTGGGTTGGTTAGAATTCTGAGGAATCATTACTTGTTGCCTTCTATCTCATAGATATCTGATGTATGCAATTCGTTTTCCAAAATGTTATTGTCTCCCTTATTGTCGCATGATTGTAAATGTGTGAATTTATATGGCCAGTAGATTGCATTTCTATATTCCTCGCAATCTTGATAGTATGAGAAATGATGAATTGAAGAAGTATGTGATAAGATCCTCTCTACTGCGATTCCGAAAACGGAGAGAAAACCTACGGATGAATGTTGTAGCCTGTTTCCCGATCATGGGAATAGGTTCTTTATTGATATGAAAGCTTTTGTGGTGATATTATCAACCATAGATAAAGGGGTTGAAGAAGACTTCAATTGCAACCACAAAACATTACTGCTTTGTTGTTTCCTTTGGATCCTCTTCAGTGGAAGAAAGAGCGCTGAAGCTAGAAATGTTTATGGTTGAGAATGATGGTCTTCTCTCCATCGATGCTGGTAAGCCGCTCGAGACCTTTAGAATGAAAGGTAAACATGGAGGAGAACATTTCTCATACTGAAGAGGTATCCCCTTTAATGGGTGTTTGACGATGATGGGGCTCACTTACCGTGGTCACTTGGCCGTTTTCTTTGGCTCTACGCTAGTACGCCGAGAAGCGAACATTGAGTTATATCTTAGGTATAAGTTTTGAGTCCGAGAGGATACTTTGAATGCATCTTCATAAGACATCCGGGATCAATCACACGCTCAAGGTGAAGAAGTATGCGCCCTTTGAATCACTAGGATTCTAGGTAGCACAACCGAGCATGACCTGTGGTCGAACATGGCACGCGCAGTATGAAGCACGCGTCGATAGCACACCTGGACTAGCCAGGATTGGGCAATGTCAATCATGCTATCGCATAATCTTTCATCTGGCCCTGAATGTGATTTTAATGATGGTCTGGGTCGAACACGGCGATGTACAAAACAAAGATTAAGTCATGCATTGAGCGTGAAAAGTTTATCGTTTCGTTTAACCAGGTTTATCCTCCTGGTTCTTAGCCAATCTTGTTGTGGTAGAGGTCCCCCTCTCCTTACAAGATGACCGTGCTTGTGTGACGAGTTTTGATGGATGAGTTTTACCTCTTCCTACCACTTAGTTTATAGACCGTAAAAGCCGGTGTTATATTTCATTATGACGTCGTTAGATCATATACTCAGTTTGCAATTCTTTTATTCAATCGAAATAATATTATTTCAAATGTCAAAATGTTATCGCTTATACAAGTCTCTTATTTAAGCCCTACGTAGTCCAAGCAGTTTTACGTGCTTTTCGAAAATTTCTCTACGTAATGGCTTAGTTAATAGGTCTGCGACCATATTGTCTGTTGACAAGTATTCTAAAGCGATTTTTTTTTTCTTCCACAAGTGATTTGGCATAATTATATTTCACATCAATGTGTTTGGTCCTACTATTGTACTTTGGATTCTTAACTGCAGCAATGGCTGCCAGACTGTCGGAGTATACCTTCACAGGTTTGCTCTTCTTGTCAGAGCCAATTGATGCAGTAAGAAGCCTTTTCAGCCAGACTGCTTCTTGTGCGGTTTTAGAAAGGGCAACGAATTCTGATTCCATAATGGAAAGCGCGACTAAAGATTGCTTCTTGCTTACCCATGATATGGCAGCATTAGCAAGCAGGAAAACTCCCCCGGTAGTGGACTTATGATCGTCCAGATCGCCACCGTGGTCTGCGTCACTATAATCAGTCAATTCGATTTGCCTGGCCTTATAGCACAGAACGTAGTCGGCAGTACCTTTCAGATATCATATAATTCGTTTTACGGCCTTTAAACATTGATAGCCAGGATCTGATTGGAATCTTGCTACTAGGCCCACAGCGTAACAGATTTCTGGCCGAGTACATAGCATGGCGTACATTAAACTTCCTACCATGCTTAGATACTCTGTACTTTTCATCTGTTCACGCTTCTGCTGGTTTTTCAGGGCCATCACGCTTCGACGGTGCGCACCCGAACACAACCGGCGTATCCACGGATTTAGCATCAAGCATTCTGAATTATTTCACCAGTTTGTTGATATCTGATTCTTGAGACAGACACAATCTCCGGGCGGCACGATCTCGGGCTATTTTAATGCCTAAGATGTACGTGGCCTTCTCCCATATGTTTCATGTTAAATTCTGATGCTAACCAGGACTTTGATTCGTTCATGAAACTCACATCGTTTGCAGCAATGAGTATGTCATCCACGTATAAGGTTATGATGACATACTTAGACCCGGAGGTCTTGGTGTAAACGCAGGGATCCTCGTGAAGGTTCACAAATTCGTTTCCGACGATTTCCTCGTGGAATCTGCGATACCATTGCCGAGACGATTGTTTAAGACCGTAAATAGATCTTTGGAGTTTGCAAACTTTACGTTATTTGCCAGAAGTAATAAAACCCTCTAGCTGCTCCATATAGATCTTTTCCTCCAGGTTTCCATGGAGAAATGCGGTCTTAAACATCCATTTGATGCAGGCTCGTGATCGAGGCTTGCAATAAGGGTAAGGATGGCCCTAACTGTGGTGTAACGCACAGTTGGTGAGTATGTTTCATCAAAGTCCAATCCGTGAATTTTGGTATATCCTTTCGCAATCGTTCAAGTTTTGCACCACTCAAATTTTCCATCAGTAGTGAATTATAAAATGTCACTTTCTAGCTCTGCGGTTAACAGGTAAATAAAACCGAAGACCAAAACCAATTTTGTTCTCATTTAGGAAATTTCATCCTCCATTGTTTTCCTCCAATCCTTCGTTTGAGGTCCTTCCATTGCTTGCCGAACCGTCACTGGTTCGTGAACGAATGTCACACTTGATGGGATACTTCTTAAAAGAAGTTCGTTGCCTTAGACTAAGTCTAGGCTCGATAATCTCATCTTTAGTCTGATCGTTACTCCCACTCGGAATAATGCTTCTTTTCGGAGCATTACTCCCACTGGGAACAAAGGCGGTGCTCGAACTTTTGATCTTACAACTTTCTAGAATGACCTCTTGGTCTCGGGATTTTACCTCCGAGATTTATTCTTTGATCACTAGGATCTGGAACCAAGTTAGTCGTTTCCCTCCCACTAGGAATAATGGACAATTGTATTAGGTCAACATTATGATTATCAGGTCCGACTTGATTCGCATTAAAATTTAATGATAATTATTTTAAGGGGAGTTGGCCCTCCCACTCGATTTATTATGAGGAAGTTTCCATCATCATTTACCATGTCATTCACTAATGCTATATCAATCTCCCACTCGAAGTAAGTGGGACCTGAGAATCTCCGTTACCCATTTTAATTCGATCAGTACTTTAGTTCGTTTCGTTCCGCAAAGCATTGAAAGTCCATCCTCAAATTTCTATAATGTGTCATGTTCGACCACGTTACCATTAATCCAAGCTAATTTTAAGCTTGTATCTTTTAGGAGTAGTTCGTACTCTTAATAAATACTTGTTCAATACGCAAATTAATGCTACTTTATGATAAGGTTTTACCCGTATCATTTCTTAGCTTTTATGGTAACGCATCAACCGATCTTATTAGAACATAGTGTTACATTAATATGAATCAACTTAATTTCTTCCCGTAGGAACAATTAATGTTGAGTTCTAACATAATGCAATTTTAAACTATGTTTCTTTGAAATATTTTAATGATATGATTCTTTGCCAAACTTTTCGTTCAAGGCTTATAGTGGGAGAGTCATTTTACTGACTACTTCCTTTCATTTGTTAACTCATCCAGAGACTTATCCACCTCATGGGCTATGCATTTAAGCTCTCGCTTTAATTCTATAGTTGATGTTCTACTAAATCGTAGTAGCATTAAAGCATACATCTTGAATATAGTAGTTATCAATGAGTTATTTCCGAAAAATTAGCATTCATTCATTAAAACACTTCTTTATTAAATTTGTACATCAAAACGATGTGTTCACTCTCTCGAGGTACACGCACGTACGACGCATAAAACCAGTTATATCCCATAGTTTAAATCGGTTTTGAACATGTTTAATTATTACGCAAATAATTATTTTAAATGGAGTACTAACAAATAAGAATGACTAAATCTTTCGATCTAGCTACGCAATCGATGGGTATATTCAGTTCAGTTGTCCTGACTGAGATGACGGAGCATGTGTGTTGTTTCGTTTTACCTGGCCGAAATTTTGGTCCTAACCCGTAGGTTTCTATTTTCGTTTCGGATCGTTCTCGTTTAACCGAGACGTTAAATTGATAATCAAATTGAGCTTCAAATCGGGCAACAATTACTTTATTCAATAACTCTGAATTTCAAAATAGCCAATATTTTAGAAACGAATAACTAACGATAAATGACAATGGTGTAGTTCTTGATCTGAAGTTTGCATATTTGATCCATGATTCTGGCGCATATAGTCAAGAACATTGAGTCATGTTGAACATCTCGTCTGAGTGAATTCACGAGTGAATCACTTCAAATGATCTGTGTCCGTATAAAACATTTTACAACTTCATACACATGACCTACGAGGCGTATTTGAGACGCACTTAATAAACGGGGTTTAACCAACCAGATTATCGTATAGGACTTATTTGGTCCATTTCTCTTCTTGCTATGCGGATCATGGTTCACTTCTTTCGAACTCATTATGGTGAGCAGATAAGGTTTCCCTTTCACTACTGTGGTTACTATATTTGATAGGTCTCAAGGTTATTGAGTCCTGTCAATATCACACAACCATATACATCCTTTCTATGTTGACTTTCCATCCTGAAGACCCGATGCGGGTTTTACGCCGACATCCATGGAAAGAGAGAAGATCATCTCATTCAACCGAAACATTTCTAGCGTTTGCATCCTTGCTTCCACCGAGGCAGATGCGAATGAATACTAAGCTATAACATCGTCTGATTTTAATTGAAGTCTTCTTCAACCTTTTTTACCAAGGTCGAATGTATCACCATATATGTGTTCGGATCATCAAATAACCTATTCCAATTCTTGGGGAAACAAATTATCATATTTATTTCTCATTGTCAAAATCATACAGATTACTATATTCATCCGTAGATGTCCTTCCACTTTTCGGAATCGTAGTGGAGAGTTCAAGACACACTCCAATTTTACTCATCATAATTAATACCATCAAGATTGCGAGTAATATCGAATCGCACTAATTGAGCCAACTCTCACAATGATGATTATGCAAATTTAGGAAGAAAATAACATTTTGACAGAATTGCAAACTTCGGATTATCTATTAAGATGGAATACGACTATTGGTGATCCTTCAGTCACTAAACCAAACCGACCGCCGTTAAACAGAGGGAAGGGGGTGTTGTGAAAGGGTTCAAACTATTGTCGTCTTCAATCCAATAGATCATTCTTTTGAAAACGGTTATTATATTGCAAATTACCGGAACGGGAATTTTCAAACAAGTATACCCGATATTTGCTTTCTCAAGGCCCTTATAATTTTAAAAGAAATTATCCGATAATTTACGCATGCATAATACTATATTATGCCATAAACATCGAACAAACCAAACATGCTTGCGCGTCATGCGTCTAATGTTCCTAGCATATATAATTGTACATAAAGTAAATTATCACATGCTTTTATCCTTGAACATCCTAGCATACGTGTCAAAACATGAAACATCCGCAGAAATCATGCATAATTGGCGACTGAAATTTTCGGTTTTAAAAACGCTTTGAAAATATTAGGGGCTGTTTTGCAATTCATGTTTACAATCAATCATGCGAAATTTCTAGACATAGATTCTAGGAACTTTCAATCAGCATAGCATGTCTATCCTATTGCGCAATAGATATATTTAAATCCCAGAGCTCAATGCTCGCAATTAATATACAGCTAGCTTGACTGAGTCAAGATGATAGTTCTAATATATACGTAGCAGAAAGTAAACAATTGCAATTCAGCCCACTAATTTAATCCAGTCCAAAAAACATGCATATCCGAGATTCATCCACATAATCAAAACTAGGTATTAGGGTTTTAACCGAAAAACGTGTTAAAACGCAAACCCTAAGAGCACTGTTTAGGTTAAATTTAAAGTTCGAAAATATTTTGGATTTAAAATTTGACATCCTATTTTATTGAACATTTTGAAATTTCCGAGAAATTTAAAAATTCTGGTCCGGTCCAATTTAAAATTCGGTTCAAGTCGGTCCGATTTTAAAAAATCTGGTTTGGTCCGAAACGGTTCAATAAAATAAGATCGTGGTTCGGTTTATCACTCAAAACTGGTTAGGTTAGGTTCATTTTAGTTACCTTGGCCCGACCCGACCAGACTAGGTCGACCCGATTAAGAAAACCCGGATTGGTTTTACCCGCTCCGGTTTAGCAATTGGACCGGCCCATAAACCTTAGGGTTTTGGCCGAAATATGTCTTTGTGGGCTAAGTAGAGTTTTAAAGTCTACTAAAAACTTAACTTAACCAACAAAAAATATTAATTAAAATAATTTCAAACATTGCTAATATAAATATATATATATATATATATATATATTTCGGCATACATATATATATATATATTGTCAAGATTCTATCTTTTAGATGTAAATAAATCAACAAGATATATATATATATATATATATATATATATTATTGTCAAATATATCTTTAGGGATTAAAATATGTTGACAATATATTTTCTTAATCTTTTATAGTAACTAAATCTTTCAATATATTATCCCTATTTATATATATATATTGATAGTTAATATCTTTTACAATATTATATTACGAACCTATCCTTATTTCCAACTTATAGATATATAGTTACCTATTAATAAAATTTAAAAATGGCAACATATATCTTTTAATATTTGTGCCGAATTTTTCATTACATGGTGTCCAAGAAAATTAAATTTTTTACCTAAAATTCCCCTAGTAATTTTCGGCACAAACATGTAAGTTTGGAAAAGTTGTCAAATTTTAAGATCAAATCTTAACTTGATGATTAATCCAAAATATGTTGTTGATAAAACTCATGGTGTTCTTGAAGATCATGAACATCAAACTTAAATTTTAACATGAAAATTCGGTTTTGATCTATAAAAACATGTAAATTTCGAAAATTTTAAGTTTTTAAAGATCAAACCTATGAAATTTACTTAAAAATTTCGGATTACTCATGGTGTTCATGAACATGAAAATTTCGGATTTTTGAAAAACTCAGGAACATCAGTTTATAAAAAATTTAAGAACTCCTAACACAGGCTCTGATACTACTGTTGGATTACGGGGACGTAATACTACAGAATGCCAAACGTGTACATGCAAGTAATCTAACTACGCAGCGGAATAGTGTACACATACCTTTTAGCTTTCCTGCCCAAGAAGGTCGTGGAGGGAGTTCTGATCCTCCAGTCGGAACCACGTACAATTTCTTTGTGAGAAGAAGTCCTATGCGGTGTAAGCTCCAAAACAAAGCCTCTGATCGATTCTTCAACGGGGACAGAACCTCGGACTAAGATGTGCCGAAAATCTTAACTAAGGGGTTGAGAGGGTTTCTCTCAAGTTCCTCAATGAAGGTACTTCTTATTATGAATGATGAATAAACCCCTTAGGTGAGTCCCCTATATATAGGATTGATGGAGTGGACAAAAGTCCACTCCAACCAATCTGGGACAAATCCGGCCGAACTAAGCAATTAAGGGGGAGGCCCAATTTTGGGCCTCCCATGTCAATTAGGGATTGGGCTTGGCCCAATTAGACTAATATGACAATTACCTAATTAACTTAGGTAATTTCCTTAGCATTAACGGGCTACCAATTACGGCGCCACGACACCATATGCTAACAAGCTCAATTTCCCATCTCCTTCTAGGATGATGTGAAGCTGACTGAAAAATCATGTGGTAAACCTAGTTCGTATAGAATCGGTGCACACAACACCATATGAGTTGTGGACTGATAAAGAGATGGATCTTACTAGTCTGCGACCTTGGGGGTACGCAACATACACGCATCAGACCAACAGCCGATTCGGCAAGTTGGAACCTAGAGAACTTAAAAGTATCTTTATAAGACACTCCGAAAACTCTATGAGATACGTGTTGGTGGCGGCTCTGGAGGATGGTGGTGTGGTAAAACATGAGACGTTACGTTCCTTGAGGACGAATTTCTAACGCTTGGTAACATCAAAATGAATGAAGTCTTAATTGAACTAGAACAGAATTATGATGTTCAGGTCCCACTTACTTTGAGGGGGAGATTTGATGCGGCAACACTAGTGAACGCTATTTTATATAATAATAGAGTCATTTTCATAATAAGTCCAGTGGGAGGAGACAATCTGACCACTCAAATCACTGTTGTTGCAGGTGCGAATCAAGTAGAACCTGATCATCACATTGCTGAACCGCAGGATGAAAATCCTATTATACCTTAACTGCCTGTTAGAAACAGTGAGAGTGAGACAACCTACTTGTTTCCGGGTCTTAGTAACCTTGGAATTAATCTCAGAGGTGAAACCCCGAGACGAAGAGGTCGTCCAAGAAAATTTGTTTGGGAAGGTTCAAGAACCACCCTTGTTCCCAGTGGGAGATTTTTTCCGAGTGGGAGTATAGTTCAAATTCAATATGGGAATATTAAGCCTAGATGTAGTCAAAGGCACCGAATTTCTCCAAAGAAGTATCCCATCGAGAAGGGTGAATTGTTCACTCTAACTTCGGTTGATGAACCGGTTACGGTTAAACAAGCGTTGGATGGACTTCAAGCAAAAGAATGGACGAAAGAAATGGAGAATAGATCGCCTCTATGAAAGCTAATTCCGCGTGTTCGTTAGTTGAGTTGCCTGCTAACCGCAAAGCAATAGGGGCTAAATGGGTTCTGAAATTGAAACTCACTACTGATGGAAACGTTGAGCGATACAAACCTCGAATAGTTGCGAACGGATATACCCAAAATCCACAAAGAGGACTTTGATGAGACATTCTCACCGACTGTGCGTTACACCACGGTTCGGGCTATTTTGTCCCAAGTTGCGAGCCTCGACCTGGAGCTGCACCAAATGGATGTTAAGAACGAATTCCTCCACGGAAACCTGGAGGAAGAGATCTAGATGGAGAAACCCGAGGATTTCGTTACCCCTAGAAACGAACGCAAAGTTTATAAACTCCAAAGGTCGATCTATGGTCGTAAACAATCGTCTCGGCATTGGTACGGTAGGTTCCAGGATAAAATCGTTGGCAACAGATTCGTGAATCTTCGCGATCCCTACGTGTACACAAAGACCTTTGGGTCTAAGCACGTTATCTTGACATTATACGTGTATGTAATACTTATTGCCGCGAACGACGTAAGTTATATAAGTGAATCAAAGGCATGGATGACATCTGTTTTTGTGATGAAGGACATAGGATAAGCCACATATATGCTAGGGATCGGGCTCCTCGGAAAATGTGACTTTCCCAGGAAGCCTATATCAACAAATTGTTGAGAAGGTTCAGTCTCGAAGATGCCAAAGCAGTGGATACGCCAATCGTGTATGGGTGCGCCAGTCGAAGTGTGATGGCCCAAAAGACTAGGCGGAGCGTGGACAGATGAAGAGTGCAGAGTACCTTAGTATGGTTGGTAGTCTGATGTACGCCGTGCAATGTAATCATCCGGATATCTGTTACGTTTTGGGCCTAGTAGCACGTTTCCAATCACATCCTAGATATCAACATTTACGATCTGTTAAACGAATTATTTGGTACCTAAAAGGTACTACCGACTATGGACTATGCTATGAGGGTAGGAAGCTAGAATTGTCTAGGTTCAGTAACGCCGACCATGGTGGCTATCCAGATGATCGTAAGTCCACCTAGGATGAGTATTTCTCCTTGCTAATGCCGCCATTTCATGGATGAGCAAGAAGCAATCTTGTGTCGCGCTGTGTACGATGGATTCCGAATTTGGGGCCCTCTCTAAGAGTGCACATGAGGCTGCCTGGCTAAAGAGACTCATGACGGCTCTGCTTGACGTCGAGAACGAGAGTAAACCTGTGAGGATTTACTCTGACAGTCAAGCAGCAATTCAAGAATCCAAAGTACCATAATAGGACGAAACACATTGATATTAAATACAATTATATGAAAGCGTGGTAGAAGACAAGTTGATCACATTAGAATACTTATCCTCTGAGAATATGGTGGCATACCCATTAACTAAACCACTACGCAGGGATGTTTTCGAAAAGCATGTTAAAATGCTTGGACTATGTATGGTTTAGGAGGATTCTATTGTGAGGAATAACATTGTGAGTTTCGAAGTAATATTTGGATATAAAGAATTGTAATTTTGAATTTATGATCGTACGACTTCATAGTGGTCGGATTACATCGGATTTTACGGTCTATAAACTAGTCGTTGGAGAGTAAAACGTCCCATACAACATGTCGAATGTGGGCCAGCCTCATCACACAGGCTCGGTAGTCATGACGGAGGAGGAACCTCCACCACGTCTTGACGGAGGAGGAACCTCCACCACGTCTTGACGGAGGAGGAACCAACACCACGTGAAGCAAAACAATCATTTGGTTTCGGTGTCATATGAAAATCCGCGATAGCGTATGACATTTCCCACTCCTTACAATATGTAAGTTCAGGTTATGCCATCGACACGCACTTCATACTGAGTGTGACACATTCGACCACGGGGTCATGCTCGGTTGTGCTAGGTAGAATCCTCGAGATTTGGATGGGCGCGAACTTCTTCACCTTGAGCGTGTGACTGATCTCGGGTTCTTTATGAAGGAGCCCCCGGAGTATCATGACGGATTCATAACTCTTATCTAAGGTCAAGCTCAATGGTCGCTTTCAGGTGTACGAACGCAGTGCTGAACAAAAAGGCCTAGTGACAACGTTTTGGAAGCTTGTTGAGTTTGACTAAAGGTATGAGCGATGGGGACGATCAAGTTCACCTATAATTCCCCGACTCTTGTATTCACTAGGTGGCCACAAACCAGATATTATTTCAAGGTTGTGAATACTTATGTGGATGCCTTGGAGAAATGTTCCTAGGTGGAAACAAGGCAATTGGAGAATAATAGTTGACCAGGGATGTTGGATCACGGGCGAAGCTCCGTTACGTCCTTGACGGAAAGCTTTGGACTCCTGGGCTCCGCGTAATCCTGCAAAAGGGGATGACCTGGGTGGTGACCCAGAATCCCTCTCCGATGCTTAAATGAGTATATGATCAATGGGGTGGTAGCAGTAATCTAAGTGCGTATTAGATGATTCGTTTTCTGAGGTAACTTCCTCCTTTATATAGGAGGGGAAGTTACTCAGTTACCTGTGACCGTGATTGGCCGTTTTGCCCATGATTCCATATATCTCGCCCCACGCTCCGCGTATCTTGCCCACTCTCCGAGTATCTCGTGCACGCCCTGCGTATCTCGGGGGAGTTTATCTATATCTTTAACCGTCTTCCCACTACTCTATCTAGTAGGCGGGTTTCTCGGTCTTATCCTCTGATCACAAGTCCAAACTCTTGTCGGGGACTCCAAAGTTGTCTCATTCTAGGTCACCATTCAGGACCCTTTGTCTCACGAGACAGGTCCAGCCTCCGCGAGGCTTTATTATCGGGGCCTTTACTAAGGCATATCGGGGCCTACTCAGAGGCTTCTCGTCGAGAGCGTTCAGCTCATGTATCGGGACCGCAGAAGTCGGGACCCTTCGTACTGGGCCTCTGAGCCTTCCAGGCTTTTTACGAGGCCCACTGGACCTACTCGCCGTCCATTGGCTGTTAACGGGCTAACGATTATATCGGAACCCATCATTTGCCCCCAAGACATGGGGGACTTTTAGTCCGTCGTGTCTTCCAGTTCCAGATCTTCTGACCTCGCTGTCGGAGGCTTTTTTGTTCATACCCCCCGATATTGTCATCGGAGGCTCTTGCCTTCAGGCCTCTTGATACCTCAATCGGAGGCTTTTGCCTTGCGCGTGATTGTCGTATGGCAGAGTTTCTTACTCATGATTACCTTGGGCCCACTAGACTCTATGGGCAGTTGCCAAATCCGAGGAGACTCCTCGGTTACTGTAGCATTAAATGCTAGGGATTGTGAAACGACGCTTAAATCGGCGTGATTGTTGCTTTTTGAGAAAGTACTTATTACATCACCA
The DNA here is from genome assembly GCA_036873135.1 of Clarkia xantiana subsp. parviflora. Classification (NCBI taxonomy): domain Eukaryota; kingdom Viridiplantae; phylum Streptophyta; class Magnoliopsida; order Myrtales; family Onagraceae; genus Clarkia; species Clarkia xantiana. The sequence continues at coordinate 35,723,210 of JAPTYO010000010.1, read as the reverse complement.
CGTCTCTTCCGTACTGTCCTCGTAATCTCGACGATCAGGATCGAATCGTTTCGTCTTCTACGGTCAAGATTAAATCCTTCCAGTTGTCTTCTTGCTTATAAAAGCTAAAACCCTGGCATTATTCACTTCTTCTTCACCCTCTCAGTTTTTGGAAATTCCGCCATTCTCGAGTTCGAAGTTTTCTTCTCCAAAGTTCTTCTGCTCTTCAAGTGATCCAAGGCCTTCAATCTCCCCGATCTTTCTTCATCTTCATCAAGCATCTATCAACAATGTCTGGTAAGGCTTCCCTTTTTTGTTCTCGTGATTTGCTGATATTATCCTCTCTTCCTTTCTTGAATTTTTCTGTTTGTAACCGTTTTTAGACGAGGCTAGTTCTGAGGCTAGGACCCCTTTCACCTTTGAACTTGCTGTTAACGAGATTTCTGAGACCTCGTATGAGGTTGCTCTCCGAGAGGGCTGCATTACCTCGGATTGGGGGCCTCGTTTCCCCTATGAGTCTCAGCCTGCTGTTAAGAGGAAGCATATCGTCACGCGTCCTCGAGAGGGAGAAGTGTTCGTCTCCGCCGGACAGATAAGCGCGGGGATTCGATTCCCCTTCTGCGGGAACCTGGTGGAGATGTGCAACTTCTAAAAGACGCACCCTTGTACGTTCTCTCCACACGCCATCCGCGTGTGGAATGCCTTCCAGCTTCTGTGCCACCGCCAGCAGTGGACGTACAGTCTACTGCTCTTCCGCACCTTCTACGCAATGAAGTGCAATAAGGCTGGTGTTTGCTCCTTCTCCCCCCGAATCCCCAAGTGGACAAAGGAACAACTTTCACGTTTCGGCTGGGATAGCGACCTGGAAGTTCCACAAGGATCGGGTGCTGATTCGCGACTCGGGGTCGGATAATAGCGGATGGAAGAAGTATTACTTCTTCGTCCAAAACAGCTCTGTCCCATGGCCTCGATGGGAGGTCGTGGCGGACCCTGCCCCCAAGCTCGAGGTCTACAGCGAGGATGACCTCAACACGCTCCAGCTGGTTCAGCTTTATCGTTGGGGGGACTCCTTCATACCCCTCGACGCCAATAAGCTCATGGAGAAGGAATTGATTAATATCGGAGTCCGACTCCTCGACTCCGTTTCCTAAGATTTAGTCGTCTGGGTAATTCTTCTAACCACTTTGTCTTTTTATTTTTGCAGCCAAGAAGGCTTCTCTGCTAACTCATCTCATGTTGAAGCAGGGCGAGACTGATGCCGTCCCAGGTGGCTCCAAGAGGAAGCGAAAGTCGCTGAAGAAGGGAGCCTCTTCTTCCGCCACTCCTTCTGCTGCCCCTCAGACCGAGGAGCAGGTCGTGGCTAAGCGAGCCAGGAGGGAGGAAATTGACCAAGCCTTCGGGGCCACTACCGCCGAGGAAGGTAAGCGTGTCCGTCGTGCTATTAAAAGATATAAAAAGCTGGTTCCCGATGAGTTTATCCCCGCTAATCGGGAATCGCGGGTTCGAGAAATCAAATATATCCTTCGAGGAGAAACCCCCCGCGTTCTCAAGGCGGGATATTACAACATCTTCGGAAAGAACCAACACCTCGATCGTCAAATCATCTGGTGTCCTCGTGGTACTCTTCCTGACTTTATTCGTCCCGCCACCACAGGTCCATTGGAGGCTGTCACTCCGAGGCGAGCTGCTACTCCAGCCCGGGCCGCGACTCCACCGGCACCGGTGACGGAGGAAACCCCGAAGGAAGCTCAGTTCCGTCAGGTGACTGATTTGGAGGCTTCTCCTTCCTCCGAGGAGCCCAATGAAGGTGGCCTGCTCCGCCGCAAGCCAGGCCGGAGCATCCTGAGGCCCGTCGTGGAGGATGTGTCCCGGAGTCCTCCTCCCGAGCTCCGCACTCCGACTCCTGAGCCTCCGGCCGAGGTGGCTCCTCCAGCTGATGATTCCAGGGTCATCCCTCCTCTCCCGGTGGATGAAAATCTTTACAAGATTTTCACCCCCGACCAGGAGGCGATTCCCTGGAACCCGATCGAATCTCTCCAAGGGGTCCCACTTCAGCGGGGGGACCTTCATCCTGACTTGGCCCTGCATCTGTTGGCAGGGTCAATTCCTCCCGCCTTGAAGCGGCCAATATCCTTGGCGCGGGAGGACATCGAGGAGGAGCTCCGCGCTATGGCCATCCGTCGGATGGAGGTAAAACTTTACCTTTGCCTTATTTTCTTCACTCTTCTTTGCCTTCGACCATCGGATTTTAATCCTTTTTTCCTTCCATCTTAGGAAACCGCGGACCAGCAGCGCTGCTTCGGCTTCATCCTGGCTCTCAAGGGTGCTTTGGAGGAAGCTCAAGCTAAGTCGGACCCCGACGCGTTGGCCAAGCTCCAGGTGGACCTCGACGAGGCTGTGGCAGCCAGGAATAAGATGGCCAAGAAGAAAACTCTCCTTGACGAGATGGCTTCGGGCCTGCTCAAGCAGGTTCAGGATCACGAGGCTGTCATGCGTCGGGAGCGGAAGATGGTCCAGGCGGACCAGCAGCGGAACGAGTCGGAGAGGAGGCAGCTCATCCACGAGAAGGGTGTTCTCGCGGAAGCTCTCGCGGAGGCCAAGGCGGGGCTCCAGGACAAGCTGGCTGAGGCTAAGGCCTAGGGCCACGAGGAAGGTCGCCTGCAGGGTCGCGAGGAGGGTCGTCTGCAAGGCCGCGAGGAGTACCGGAATTCTGAAGATTTCAAGGCGGATGCTATAGGGTTTTGCAAGTCCGAGGTGGAGAACGTCCTGTTCAATGTCGTCGAAGAGCTCTACACAGCATACGAGGATTCCATCGACTTCAAGAAGTCCGAGACTCTCGCTCCTTTCGCGGAGAAGTACTTCAATCTCCCAGCGGAGAGTGAAGAGACTGATGCCGTGGACCCGACTTCGCGGACTGCGGAGCCTTCTGCCCAGGCCCCTCCGAACCTCGCTCCCTCCAACGCTGCTGAGGACCCGACTTCCAACAAGGACCAAGCCTAATGCTCTATCTTTTTAGTCCTTGTAGTTTTTCTCCTTTATCTCTTTTGTATTGGAACCTTCAGGCCTTTGAGCCTTTATATAAGAAATTTCTTCCATCTATTTTGGTCCCGATAATCGCTTGTGCTATTTTAAGCGACTTTAGACTCGTTACTCAGAACGTTCCGATGCACCATTTAAGATGACCTCATACGTCCTTCCGACGCTTTACTCGAGACTTTACCACTTAAGGTTTCTCCTCCTATCGGGATTTCACCACTTAAGGTTTCTCATCCAATCTGGACTTTACCACTTAAGGTTTCTCATCCAATTGGGACTTCGCCACTTAAGGTTTCTCATCCAATCGGGACTTCACCACTTAAGGTTTCTCATCCAATCGGGACTTCACCACTTAAGGTTTCTCATCCAATCGGGACTTCACCACTTAAGGTTTTTACCGCACCAAATCAGACGACTTTAATCGCACCCCTTAAGGGCTTTTATCGCGTCCTACCAGACGGCTCAATCGTACCCTTTAAGGCTTTTTGCCGCATCATATAGACGACTTACGCGGACCTGTTAAGGCTTTTTGGTACCCGTCAAGGCTTTTGGCCGCATCATATAGACGACTTACGCGGACCTGTTAAGTCTTTTTCGTACCCGTTAAGGCTTTTGGCCGCATCATATAGACGACTTACGCGGACCCGTTAGGGCTTTTTGGTACCTAGGCTTTTGGTTGCATCATAAAGACGACTTACTCATACCCCGTAAGGCTTTTGTCTGTACCTCGAAAGGCTTTTGTCGCGCCATAAAGACGACTTACTCATACCTCGTAAGGCTTTTTATCGTACCTCGGAAGGCTTTTGTCGCGTCCTTCAGGACGTCTTACTAACAGTTAGAATAAATCTAAAAGCAATTTGATCGGAAGCAACTTCTTTTATGAGTACCAAACGGAGTTTCCCCTGTCGATTGCTTGGGTGTTGTTTTAACAGCCCACAACACGTTTTCAAGCTCATCCAGCCAATGGCCCTTCAAGGCGTAGACTCTCTTCTTCAAGCCATCCATCACGATCTTGTTGGCTGATTCTACTTGGCCATTGGTCTGAGCATGGTGGACGGAAGCTGTCCGATGCTCAATGTTCAATTCCTCCAGGTACTCCTTCAACTGAGCCCCATTGAACGGAGGGCCATTGTCGCTGATCAACACTCGAGGAACCCCATACCGGGATATGATCTGAGTTTGAAGGAACTTGAGGATCTGCTGCCCCGTCGTCTTGGCCAACGCCTTCGCCTCTATCCACTTCGAGAAGTAGTCAATGGCCACGAGCAAATACTTGCAATGACCTTTTGCTTGTGGAAGAGGTCCCACCAAGTCGATGCCCCACTGCGCGAAGGGCCACGCACTCCCGATGGACATCAAGTCTGCGGCGGGAGCCACGATGTTTGGAGCGTACCTCTGGCATGCCTCATAGGATTGGACCATCGCTGTTGCCTCCTTGTTCATCGAAGGCCAACAGTAGCCTAGATTAAACGTCTTCCTCACAAGAGATCGGGCCCCTTCATGACAGGCCGCGGCTCCTTCGTGCAATTCTCTCAAGATCCGATTCGTGTCAGGCTCCGCTACACACTTCAGAAAAGGCTTTACATGCCCCCTCTTGTATAACTAGTTGTCTAGCATTACGTAGTTGTCCACAATCCGACGCAACCTGACAGCTGCCATCTTATCATCGGGGAGTGCCCCCGTAGTCAGGTACGTGACTATCGGGGTCATCCAGGTGGGCTCTTCTTTTCCGTCCGATCTTGCCTCAATAGCACACACCTCCGAGGGATCAATGGTCGAGATAATCACCTTCTCCAAGAAGTGCACCTTCCGATTTTCCTCGTGGGTTACTCCCAGAGCAAACTTGCTTAAGGCGTCTGCCTCCGCATTCTCTTCCCTTGGGATCGCCTCGATGTCAAAGCTTTTGAAGCTTCCCTTCAAAGTCTGCACCTCGTGCAAATACTTCCTCATTGTCGGGCTCTTGGCTTCATAGTTCCCCTTGACCTGATTCACGATCAAGCTGGCATCGCACTTTACTTTCAAATGGTCGACCCCCGTACCCTTGGCAATCTTGAGGCCCGAGATTAGAGCCTCGTACTCCGCTTCATTGTTGGTGGCCTTAAATGTCAAGGCCAAAGCATATCGCAGGGGTTTGCCTCCACCGGGCGGTATCAATACGAATCCTGCCCCCGATCCTTCTACACTTGATGAACCATCATTGTACATCTCCCAAGTGTTCTCCTCCTTTGGCTGTTCTGACTGTTCTGTTATCGGGACCTCCGTGGTTGCCCCCTCTGCGGGACCCGTGGCTTCCAGATCGGGTGCCGTAGACTCAGCTATGAAATCCGCCAATGCCTGGCCCTTAATAGCAGTTCTCGGAGCGAAGTGTATTCGGAACTCTGTAAGCTCGATGGCCCATTTCACCAATCTCCCCCGCCTCCGGTCGGTTCAAAAAGTGTTTCAAGGGCTGATTTTTCAACACTGTAACCTCGTGAGCATGGAAGTAAGGTCGGAGCTTTCGAGCGGCAACAATTAACGCCAAGAGATACTTCTCAATGGCGGAATAGTTCATTTCTGATTTGGCAAATGCCTTGCTTACATAATAGACAGGTACTTGGTTGCCCTTGACAATCTTAATCAAAACAGAACTAACAGCAACATCAGAAACAGCCAAATAGAGATAAAGCGACTCGCCTGGAGCCGGTTTCGCCAACGGCGGGAGGGTACGGAGATGCTGCTTCAGTGCTTGGAATGCCTCCTCGCACTTGTCGGACCATTCAAACTTCTTGTGAGCCCTTAGCACATCAAAAAATGGCATGGCTCTGTCACTCGCCTTGGATAAGAATCGATTCATCGCGGCCAACCGTCTGTTCAGCACTTGAACCTCCCGATGAGTCTTCGGGGACTATATCTCTTCGATTGCACGCAGCTTCTCAGGATTCACCTCGATTCCTCTCTAGCTCACCATGAACCCTAGGAACTTCCCCGAGTTCACCCCAAAAGCACACTTGTCTGGGTTTAACCGAACCTGATGAAACCTCATCCGTTCAAATGCCGCCGCCAAGTTTTGGACGCGGTCTCCTGCCTGTCGGGACTTCACGAGCATGTCATCCACATAAGCCTCCATGGTCTTCCCCAACATGTCTCCGAACAACTTATTTACCATCCGCTGGTAAGTTGCTCCGGCATTGATCAATCCGAAGGGCATCACGTCGTAGTGGTAGACGTCGCTGTCAGCGTAAAAAGCTGTGTGGGGGGCATCTTCCTTTGCCATCTTGATTTGGTTATATCCGGAGTAGGCATCCATGAAGCTCAGCAGCTCATGTCCCGATGTGGCATCCACCAACTGGTCAATCCTCGGGAGTGGGTAGCAATCCTTCGGGCAGGCCTTGTTCAAGTCGTGGAAATCGACACACATCTGCCACTACCCATTACTCTTTCTCACCAGGACTGGGTTAGCGGCCCATGTCTGGAATTGGAGCTCCTTGATGAATCCAGCGTCGAGCAGTCTACCCACCTCTTGCTGGTTCGCGATTCTTTTGTCTGCGCCCATTAGACGCCTCCTCTGCGTGATAGGCTTGATCGCGGGATCAATTTTGAGCTCGTGTACGATCACGTCGGGGCTGATTCCTGGCATATCACCCGGGGACCAGGCAAACAACTCCTTGAACTCCTTCAGGAGCTCGATCAACTCTCGGGCTCTTTCCTCCGACAAAGCAGACCCGATCTTCACCTTCCTTCGAGGTCTATCAATCTCAACCTCCTTCAGATCCTCCATGGGGGCGGGCCGCCCAAACTCCTCCCGAGGATCGGCATCGGTTTGCAGGACAGCCATGGCTTCCCTTCTTCTCCTTCGAGTGGCATTAACATAGCACTTTCGTGACGCCACCTGGTCTCCCTTAACCTCTCCGACACCATGGTCAGTCGGGAACTTCATCTTCTGGTGGACGGTTGAAGCAACTGCCATGAGAGGGTTGATGGTGGTCCTCCCGATGTTAGCGTTGTATGTTCCCGCGGATTCTACCACGACGAAGTCCACGTTCCGCCGTTCCATCTTCCAGCCACTACCAAACTCCACCGGTAAGGTAATCATCCCCAACGGATAGGAGGTCGATCCGGAAAAGCCCACCATCGGGAAGTTCACCTGCGTTAGGTCCTTCTTCGTCTTATCTGTGGCCTCCAGGGCATCCATGAAAAGAATGTCGGAGGAGCTCCCTCCGTCTATCAGGATCCGCTTCATCTCGAATCCGTCCACGTCCAGGGTCACGACCAAGGCGTCATCGTGGGGGCTCTCCACGCCTATCAAATCCTCCGCTGAGAAAGAAATCACCATTTCCTCCTTTAGAGTCCACGACCGGGACCTCTTGCCTAGCACTACAGCAGCGGAGATGCGAGAAGCGTAATTCTCCCGAGAAGCAGTGGTGTCGCCTCCCGCTGCCATTCCTCCATGAATGACGTTAATGGTCCCCCGTCTCTCCTTACGGGCACCGGAACCAGAGGGCTCCGACTCAACTTTCTTCTTCTTCAGGGATCGATCACGGGACTTGGAACGGGACCGCGACCGACTTTTGGAACGGGATCGGCACCTTCCCCTTCCAACGAGCTCCTTAAGCTTCCCCTTCTGGATCAGCTTCTCTATCTCCTTCTTCAGTTCCAGACAGTTATCTGTGTCGTGACCATTGGCTCGATGGTACCGACAATAACGATCAGAGCGGCCTCACAAGAATTCTCCTTCTTTCCTCGGGGGGTATCGGGCGAGACCCTGTCGATCCATCACAGCTAGCACGGAGGTCATCGAGCTGTTGATGGGAACACTTCGACCCTCGCGGTTATCCTTCTTCGGAGGACGCCTATCCTCCCTTCTCTCGGGGCGACCACGGTTCCTACTTCCCTCCGATTTGTCGCTCCCTTTACGATCATCCGACAGCTTGGACGATGTCTTTCGTCTTCCCGACTTCGGAGGATCAAGCTCTCCAGCAGCAATCTTCGACTCCTGGACGTCGATTTGCTGTTTCACCCTCGCTTGCAGGGCCTCCATACTCCATACAGCCTTCGCGGCTACACTGTGCATTAGGTCGGAACCATACGGAGCAGTTAGGTTCCGAAAGAAAGTGCGGATGGTCTCTCCCTCCGATATTTCCTCATCGATCTCCGCGGCACTTGCAGTGAACCGTTGGTAGTAGTATGCCAACGATTCGTCGGATCTCTGCACAACCTGGGTCAAGGACCTTACACTCTTCAAGAGGCGCCTACGGCCTTGATATTGCTTGATGAATCGGTCATGCATGTCAGCCCAGCACGTAATACTCCCCGGTGGTAGGCTGAAAAACCATGTCATGGCGGGGCGACAGTATCTAGCAGCTGTGGAACGAAAGGATGGCTGGATCGATCCCTCAACTCCGATGTCATCTGCTTCTGGTCACCCATGCAGATGCTGACGATCTTCACCACCTGATCGGGGGTGATGGGGCCATTCAGGGGAATGGTCCTGTTTTGCACTGGTCCCGGGCCGTCGACCACGAATTTCTCCAAGTGCGCGGGTTCCTTACCCCTACTCCTGGGCTGAACCTCCTGAACGTCCTGTTCTTCTGGAACCACCCTTGGGGGGGGGGGGGTGGAGGCAACTCTTCTCGCGGAGGCAACTCCTCCGCCCTCCTGGCGGCCTCCCTCTTGTCCAATAGAGCCTCCATGGATGCCAAGAACATAGGCATGGCATCTCCTACTGCTTTGGCCAACTCCGAGTTTGAGGAAGAGCCTACTTCCCTTCGCGGGACTTCCTCTCTGTGCACCACCGGGTATGGGGGAGCATCCACCTCCCTTCGCGGGATATCTTGCCTTTTCAGCGTCGTGTCTCGGACTGAGACCTCCTCATCACCGTGCCCCCCTGTCTGAGAAACAGCAGGGTACTCACCTTGTTCAGCAACATGTTCCGGTAACGGGGAATTCACAGTTCCAGCGGGGCGAGAGCTGCCGGCCTGAACTTGTTTCTTCTTGCCACCATCGGCCATTGATCTGGTAGAAACTATTTTGGCTTTTTGTTAGTTTCCCACAGACGGCGCCAATGTTGGATCACGGGCGAAGCTCCGTTACGTCCTTGACGGAAAGCTTTGGACTCCTGGGCTCCGCGTAATCCTGCAAAAGGGGATGACCTGGGTGGTGACCCAGAATCCCTCTCCGATGCTTAAATGAGTATATGATCAATGGGGTGGTAGCAGTAATCTAAGTGCGTATTAGATGATCCGTTTTCTGAGGTAACTTCCTCCTTTATATAGGAGGGGAAGTTACTCAGTTACCTGTGACCGTGATTGGCCGTTTTGCCCATGATTCCATATATCTCGCCCCACGCTCCGCGTATCTTGCCCACTCTCCGAGTATCTCGGGCACGCCCTGCGTATCTCGGGGGAGTTTATCTATATCTTTAACCGTCTTCCCACTACTCTATCTAGTAGGCGGGTTTCTCGGTCTTATCCTCTGATCACAAGTCCCAACTCTTGTCGGGGACTCCAGAGTTGTCTCATTCTAGGTCACCATCCAGGACCCTTTGTCTCACAAGACAGGTCCAGCCTCCGCGGGGCTTTATTATCGGGGCCTTTACTAAGGCATATCGGGGCCTACTCAAAGGCTTCTCGTCAAGAGCGTTCAGCTCATGTATCGGGACCGCAGAAGTCGGGAACCTTCTTACTGGGCTTCTGAGCCTTCCAGGCTTTTTACGAGGCCCACTGAACCTACTCGCCGTCCATTGGCTGTTAACGGGGCTAACGATTATATCGGAATCCATCAAGGGATACAATGCAGCACATATATGTTTACCGGTTGATCACAGGTTTGTTAGCATATGGTGACGTGGTGCCATAATTGGTAGCCCGTTAATGCTAAGGAAATTACCTATGTTAATTAGGTAATTGTCACATTAGGGTAATTGGGCCAAATCCAATCCCGAATTGACATGGGAGACCTAAAATTGGGCCTCCCCCTTAATACCATAGGCTCGGCCGAAACTAGTCCCACATTGGTTGGAATGGACTTTTGTCCACTCCACCAATCCTATATATAGGGGACTCACCTAAGGGGTTTATACATCATTCATAGTAGGGATTTAAATCAAACTGGTACCTGTGTTAACAGTCCAAAACGAATTGGTACCTCCACTAAATTTTGTGACAAATTGGTACCCGAGTTAACCTGGATGTTGCACCGTTATAATTTCTGGTTAAAACTAACGGAATCCCATTTTTGGCGCATGAAAAGACCAAAATACCCTTATTGCAGAATAGCTACACAATAGCAACTCAAAATTTTGGAACTCAATATCTCACTCATTTATTCATCTTTTTAGAATATTTTTTTTTTTTAAACCGCATAACTTTTCGAGATCTATGCAACCCAAATAGCCGTAAAGTGATTTGCCTAGGTTTTTTTTCTTTCAATAAACACTGTTTTCCATGTTAATTCATTTTTGTATTAAACTCCAACGCATTTTAACACTTATCACTCTTGATCACCTACTTTTTTTACTAATTGGATTCGAATACTACAATCAAACCGTTGCTTTTGGATTCCAGCACTTCTGTTTAAGAACCAAATTTATGTTATACCTTTCATCCAAAAGAAAACAAAAAGCGAAAGTCCGTCGAATTACTTATTATGCAATCTATAACTTACTGGAATTTTTCTTGATGTCTCCAATAAACTATACTTGTGTGTCTCTAAATCAATAAACGTCACTGCAAGAGAATATATGGATCTTAGCATGATAAGCTACCAATTTTTTGTTTTATATATCTTGTGGACATGCTGAAAAATTGACCAGTTCTGCAGGTCTTCGATTTTAAAAGCTTGACATGGTTCAGCAAAAAATTGCAAATGGAACAGTTTCTGACAATAACTCGAAATAAAATTTATTGTTTTTCTTTAGCCTCATAGTGGTAAAATTCTTTGTCGGGTCCTGTTAATGCCAGTTCATCTTATTTTCTTACATTACGGTCATCCCTCAGGATACTGAGAGTATCAATTTCCATATATAGATTAAATGGGAAAATAAACTATTTCTTCTTGGTCTCCATTCTAAAAGTTCTTCCAATACCCTTAAAAGTGATTTTCCTATTGTTCTATTTTAAGTATGAAACATATTTATCTATCTAAGATCCATATGTTCTCTTACATTGACGTTTATTGATTTAGAGACACACCATTATAGTTTATTGGAGACATCAAGAAAAATTTCAGTAAGTTATAGATTACATAATAATTAATTCGACAAACTTTCATTTTTGGTTTTCTTTTGGATGAAAGTTATAATATCAATTTGGTTCTTAAATAGAAGTGTTGGAATCCAAAAGCAACGGTTTGATTGTAGTATTGGAATCCAATTAGTAAAAGAAAAAAGGTGATCAAGGGTGATAAGTGTTAGAATGCGGTGGAGTTTGATACAACAAAGAGTGAATTAACATGGAAAACGATATTTATTGAAAAAAACTGGGAAAATCACTTTACACTTATTTGAGTTGCATAAATCTCGAAAAATTATGCGGTTTAAAAAAAATTTGTCCAAAAAGATGAAGAAATGAGTGAGATATTGGGTTCCAAAGTTTTGAGTTGCTATTATTTAGCTATTCTGCAATAAGGTATTTTGGTCATTTCATGCGCCAAAAATGGGATTCCGTTAGTTTTAACCAGAAATTCTAACGGTGCAACACCAAGGTTAACTCGGGTACTAATTTGTCACAAAATTTAGTGGAGGTACCAATTCGTTTTGGGCAGTTAACTCAGGTACCAATTTGGTTTAAATCCCTTCATAATAAGAAGTACCTCCATTGAGGAACTTGAGAGAAATCCTCTCACCCCCTTAGTTGAGATTTTCGGCACGTCTTAGTCCGAGGTTCTGTCCCTGTTGAAGAACCGATCAGAGGCTTTGTTGAGGAGCTTACACCGCATAGGACTTCTTCTTACGAAGAACTTGTACGTGGTTCCGACCGGAGGATCATAACTCCCTCCACGACGTTCTTGGGCAGGAGAGCTAAAAGGTATGTGTACACTATTCCGCTGCGTAGTTAGATTACATGCATGTACACGTTTAGCATTCTGTAGTATTACGTCCCCGTAATCCAACAGTGGTATCAGAGCACGGTTAGAAGTTCTTAAATTTTTGATAAACTGATGTTCTTGAGTTTTGAAAAATCCGAAATTTTCATGTTCATGAACACCATGAGTAATCCGAAATTTTTAAGTAAATTTCATGTGTTTGATCTTTAAAAACTTAAAATTTTCGAAATTTACATGTTTTTATAGATCAAAACTGAATTTTATGATCGAATTTAAGTTTGATGTTCATGATCATCAAGAACACTATGAGTTTTTCAAGAACACCTTTTGGTTTCATGATCAAGATAGGGTTTGATCTTAAAATTTGACAACTTTTCCAACTTTGCATGTTTGTGCCGAAAACCCTAGGGCTATTTTAGGTATTAAAAATTCGGCACCAATTATAATAGGTATAGGTTGCCATTTTTATATTTTATTAATAGGTAACTATATATCTATAAGTTGGGAATAAGGTTAGGCTCATAATATAATATTGTAAAAGATATTAACTATCAACAAATATATATACATTGATGGATATACGCCCAATTTGAACCCGTTGACTTCCGAATCGTTTTATTTTTATCACCCCGTTAATGATTGTAAATCGAAACTTCAACCCGAACACTTCGCGAGAACACCAGCGGCCCGGACGAGGCCGAAGCGCTCGTCCGGCCGAGTCAAACTCACCTAGGTGAGGTTGGGTGGCCAACCCTATCCCCCCTAGGAGGGGTTGGGTGGCCTCACCCAACCCCTACACTTGGGGTTCGGATTTCCCTTCCCCCCAAGGGCCCCGACACCATCCTTGGACTCCCATACTCAGTTTATTCCGCCAACCTTCTCCGTATCCTAAGGTCTTAATTATGTGCTTAAAGGTTAATTAACTGTGTTTAAAGGTTAACGATGTTATTAAGCCACCTTAATGACACCGTTGCCTATAAATACCACACCTCCACTATTCATTTGATCATCTTGACAAATTGCATAACTTTGCTCTGACATCTCTCTAGCTTTATCTCTCTAAAACCGTACTGACTTAGGCATCGGAGAGGGTTCATCAGGCACCACCCCCCCCCCCCCTCTGTGCCTGGTATTGCCCCTCTTGCAGGGCGAGAGGAGAAGAGAAGCTAAGGAAGGAAGGACACGAGCTAGGACAGCATAACCCGAGAGCATCAGATCCACGACATCTCCAGTGAGGAACGAGACTTGAGTCGACCGCCCGTTGACCCTAGACTCGGAACCTAACACTTGGCACCGTCAGTGGGCTTCGGACAGAAAGCCTGGCAATAACAAGTGCAATGACGAACAGCAGGGTGTCTAGGCACCACCGCCCACCTGGGGGCAATAGGCGAAGGAGAGAGCCTATACCCCAGGGACGACAGCCTAACCCAGGGAAACTGCCAGTGCAACCAGAGCCACAAGGAACCCCACAGCCTCCTCAACACAACAACCAGGAGGGAGGACCCTCACGCCCATCTGGGGCTGAGTCCTCCACAGCCTCAACCCCCTTGGCAAGGAGGCCACAGAGAGAGAGGGAGCAATAGGGAGTGCCATCCTAACACACGGCACCCCCTGAGGGATATTACTATGAGGCGCAACCCCAAGGGTACCCGTATGGGATGCCGGCCCAAAGGAATGACAACCGTGCCTACACAACACACACAAGGCCGGTATACACCCAGGGGACAAACACAGAAGCTCATGAAGAGGAACAGCTCCCAGTGGAAGAGCACCACTCGCACCCCCGAGCAGGGCAGCGAGAGGAGCAAAGAAGAAATTACCAGGAGCCACCCCCAGAGGGAAGGCAACAATTCGTGCCTCCTAGGCAACAGCAGAACGCCAGGGCTTACACCCCACTGGGGGAGGACAGACAAGCAAGACCTCCAAGGAGGCAAGAATTCTATGAAGCACCCCCAGCAGGGACACCAAGGATACACCTACAGTCCGTATCAATACGGACAAGGGATCCCGGCAAGCCCTATCTATAACTACGAAGGCTATCAGAGAAATTACACTCCGACACCGATATTGATCACTCCGGAAGAAATAGAGGTAATGATAACAAGGAAAATGAATGAGTCAAAGAAACACAGCTTGCATTGTCTAAGTGACAAAACGAACCACCCTTTCACAAGGGAATTGGAGATGAGCAAGGTGCCGGACTCCCTGCATACAGTCCAGATTGAAAAATACAATGGCAAGGGAGACCCTTTGGAGCATATTCAACAGCATGAAGCCTCCCTATTTGGGAGAACCACTGATGAAAGATACAAGGCACTCCTATTTCCAAACACCCTATCAGGGGTGGCCTCACACTAGTTCTTCAGCCTACCCTCTGAGAGCATCCACTCATAGGAGCAGCTAAAGGCGAAGTTCCTTCAGAGGTATCTAGGAGAAAGGAAGCTCCTCAAAGGAACAGGCTCCATCGATGATGTGAAGCAAGAAAATGATGAATCCTTGGCCAGTTACTACACTAGGTTCAACCAAAACATAGCAGACATCCAGGGCGACATCACTGAGGGTGAGATAATACGAGCCTTCATCAGAAACCTAGGCCGCTTAGGGTCAACGCTGGCAGAAAAGATGGCCAAGAAACCAGCGAGCACCTTAGAGGAGCTTGCAGGAAGAGTAAAAACTCATATAGACCTGGAGAGGCACAGGGCAAGCAAGAAAGCCAAGATCCAAGCAGCTAAGGAAGACAATGCAAAGCCGAACAAAGGAAAGCCACCTCAGGCACCTCAACACACAAGGCAGCAGGAATGGCGTCCGCCCCAGCAAAGAAATCAAATGGGAGAACCACTGAAAGCCAGGGAAATCAACGTTATCAAGTTCATCCCATTGAACGCCACTCCAGCTACTGTCCTCAGAGAGATGCGGAATCAGAAACTCTGGTCACCCCCTGCAAGGTAGAGAGCCCCAATGGTGGGGACACACGAGGATAGATGGTGTGATAACCATGAAGCATATGGGCATGACACGAACGAATGCTTCAGCCTAAAGCTAAGCATCAACAATGTCATCCAAAGGGGAGAATTAAAGCAGTTCGTGGATCACGGGGGCAACAGCATACAGTCAGGGCCATCACACAGAGACAAGGGCAAAAGCAAAATAGACTACAATCCTCCACCCAACAAGAGAGGGACCATAAATATGATACACGGGGGAGTAGCGTCAGGTGGCCCAACTGCTAATGCAAGGGAGGTTTACGCATCAAAACTGAGTTCAGTGCCAAGGTGGAGGAAAAGGCCACGAGAAGGAGAGGAAATGAAGATTGAATTCTCGGAGAAGGACAAGAGCCACATTGTCTTCCCACATGACGATGCGTTAGTCATCACGATAGACATTGATAATTTCGATGTAAAGAGAATACTGGTAAATGGGGGCAGCTCAGCAGACCTCCTAAGCCTAAGGGTCCTAGAAGAAATAGGGAAGACGAAGGCAGACATCAAACCAGTCAACTTCCCTCTAGTTGGCTTCTCAGGGGCAACAAGCTACCCCCTGGGAATGATAACCCTGCCGGTGACCATGGGCCAAGGATGGACACAGCTGAAGGTGAATGTTAACTTCTTGGTGGTTGAAAGCTTGGGAGCCTACAACGGGATCCTAGGAAGAACAACCATAAACCCATATGAAATCGTGCCATCCACCGTACACCAGAAACTGAAGTACATCACTAAGAATGGAGTTGGAGAAGTCCTGGGTGACCAACGCACAGCAAGGCAGTGCTACGTCAACTCCATGAGACGTGGATCACACGGGAAAGACACAGTGGCAGTGGTCATGGTAGGAGCCAATCAAGATAGAAAGAAGAGGAGAAAGAGACAAAGGCAAGGAAAGATGAAAAATGGAGTGGCACTCCGTTTGAGCAGGCAGTTTTTTCAAATTATGCCTAAGAAGAGACACATGAGCAAGGCTGTGAAGGTGACAGCCATACCTTGGCAGCCAGAAACCATAGAAGGGAAAAGAACAAGGGACTCCATCATAAGAGGCTTCCGTTACATCGATGATATCAAGCAAATGCCGCGGGAGCCAATATCAAGCTACTTCCAGAGATTCTCCAGTTATGGTGCCAATATGGACATCACAAGAGGAGAAGCCATCAAAGCATTCATTCGGAACATGCACCCAAACTCATTTGAGGCCTATGGAGGGCTTTATGAGATGATCATGACGAGCACGATGAGAGAGCTCAAGGAAAAGCTAGACAAGGCGTTTGCAAAGGAGATGGAGCAACTGGACGAAGTCCCGGAGAAAGAAAGAGAGACTGACACACTGGGAGGAGGTGTAAACTTCACATTCACACCCCTTACAGTGAGCATAGAAGAAATTTTTCAGAAGTACCTCAAGGAGGAGCTACCCACATGTAGAGAGGAGGGCAAGGCCTTCCTAGGAAAAGATGCACAGGGATGGTGTGAGTACAACGGGACCTGGGGGCATCAAACCAACAACTGCATGGTGTTGAAGATAGAAGTGGAGGAAATGATTCACAATGGATGCCTAAAGGAGTACGTGGCAACAAACAAATTGACCACCCCATATCCTTAGTTTCATATTTGGCACTTCGCATGTTCAAGCTTTCTAAGTTTTTCAAAAACAACTTTTGAGAAGGAGAACTCACGAAGTTACTCCAACTCTACAACTATCTTTGATTTCCTCCAAAGGGTGTCTTGACCCACCCAAGACACCCCATTTGTACAAAAAACATGAATGCTCTTAAGGGAGTAAGATTTCCTTTAAAGGTATTTTCCAATGAATGTGGTGATATAATCATGAAGTTATCCTTACACAGATATGACTTCAAGTCAACAACGAATTCCGACGCCCCCAAGAGCGTATCTTGAGAGTAGTTTCAATACTACGACCCTCGACGCCCCCAAGAGCGTATCTTGAGAGTAGTTTCATACTACGACCTTCGACGCCCCCAAGAGCGTATCTTGAGAGTAGTGTTCATACTACGACCTTCGACGCCCCCAAGAGCGTATCTTGAGAGTAGTTTTTATACTACGTCATTCGACGCACCAAGAGCGTATCTTGAGAGTGGTTTCCAAAAACTACGAATTTCGACGCCCCCAGGAGCGTATCTTGAGAGTAGTGTTCATACTACGACATTCGACGGCCCTAAGACCGTATCTTGAGAGTAGTTTCTATACTACGACCTTCGACGCACCAAGAGCGTATCTTGAGAGTGGTTTCCAAAAACTACGAACTTCGACGCCCCCAGGAGCGTATCTTGAGGTAGATTTGCAACCTACCAGATTCGACGCCCCCAAGAGCGTATCTTGAGGTAGAAAAAACACTACCAGATTCGACGCCCCCAAGAGCGTATCTTGAGGTAGATTTCAAACTACCAGCTTCGACGCCAACCAGGAGCGTATCTTTGGTCTAACTTGTGCCCTCCGGGAGCCTATCCTGTGAAACGTTAAGTGCCCTCCGAGAGCCAGTCTCGTGAATAGATTTCGACGCCTACCAGGAGCGTATCTTTGGTCTAACCTGTGCCCTCCAGGAGCCTATCCTGCGAAACGTTAAGTGCCCTCCGAGAGCCAGTCTCGTGAACAGACTTCGACGCCTACCAGGAGCGTATCTTTGGTCTAACCTGTGCCCTCCGGGAGCCTATCCTGCGAAACGTTAAGTGCCCTCCGAGAGCCTGTCTCGCGAACAGACTCGACGCCCACCAAGAGCGTATCTTTGGTCTAACAATACCATACATACCATTCAAAGGGTATCAGAAGAGAGCATTGCACCATACCAAGAAGGACCCCATGAGAAAGTAATTTCAAAGTAAAGTGATGTGAAGAACACATAATTTTTTTTCTTGATGAAATAGCAGGTATGGCATGAAGGAAAACACAAAAGAAGGATAAGTAGAAGAAACACACCAAGGGAAGGGTCCATAACCAAAGAACTACATACCAAGGCATAGGGAGTTATCAAGAGAAGAGAGATAATCACCCTGCCATGTATACCATGAGTAAAGACAAGTGTATCAAATAAAGATGGCAAAACTAGGAAAGGTGGAGTTTTAAACTCTAAAGACAACCGCAACCCACAAACAAAAGCAGTAGTAAGAAGACACCACAAGAAGAACCTCAAGTCACAAACTCGCGAGACCACCACAAGAGATAGGTGTACTACTTCCTCATCTTCGCAATATGCCTGACAGCGAAGTCAGACAAATCACCAAGCTGAGAAAAAGGAAAGTCAGGAGCAATCATGTACATACGCTCAAGAATCTCCTTTAAAGAAATACGCTTAGCCACAGAGCAGCGAACATCGATAGCAGCCTGATAAGAGGAAGAAGCCTTATACTCAACGATAGCACACCCTTTCGACTCCACACGAAACATCTCCTCAAGGGACACCAATTCAGCAGCCCGAAGTACTTCATCACGATAAGACTTTTGTCTTATGGTTTCAATCTCTTCTTTAAGAAGGGTAACACGACTCTCCAAATCTCAGCACTGCAAATCTGTGATACGACTATGCTCCAAACAACTAACAAGCTTGGAGTTAAGGGAGACACAAGTGTCCTCGTGCACCTCTTTCTCCTCAGCAAGATCAATAACAAGGGTGGACAAATTAACAAGGTCGGCAATACCCTGCGTCAAACTCACCTAGGTGAGGTTGGGTGGCCAACCTTATCCCCCCTAGGAGGGGTTGGGTGGCCTCACCCAACCCCTACCCTTGGGGGTCGGGTTTCCCTTCCCCCCAAGGGCCCCGACACCATCCTTGGACTCCCATACTCAGTTTATTCCGCCAACCTTCTCCGTATCCTAAGGTCTTAATTATGTGCTTAAAGGTTAATTAACTGTGTTTAAAGGTTAACGATGTCATTAAGCCACCTTAATGACACCGTTGCCTATAAATACCACACCTCCACTATTCATTTGATCATCTTGACAAATTGCATAACTTTGCTCTGACATCTCTCTAGCTTTATCTCTCTAAAACCGTACTGACTTAGGCATCGGAGAGGGTTCATCAGGCACCACCCCCCCCCCTCTGTGCCTGGTATTGCCCCTCTTGCAGGGCGAGAGGAGAAGAGAGGCTAAGGAAGGAAGGACACGAGCTAGGACAGCATAACCCGAGAGCATCAGATCCACGACATCTCCAGTGAGGAACGAGACTTGAGTCGACCGCCCGTTGACCCTAGACTCGGAACCTAACATACATAAAGATAGGGATAATATATATTGATAGATTTAGTTACTATAAAAGATTAAGAAAATATATTATCTACATATTTTAATCCCTAAAGATATATTTGACAATAATAAATATATATATATATATATATATAGGTGCCGAATATTTTATATATATACATATATTGTTGATTGATTTACATCTTAAAGATAGAATCTTGACAATATTTATATATATATGTGCCGAATAATATATATATATTAGCAATATTGGAATTTATTTTATATAGTTAATATTTCTTGGTGGCTAAGTTAAGTTTTTAGTGGACTTTAAAACCCTACTTAGCCCACAAGACATATTTCGGCCGAACCCTAGGGTTTATGGGCCGGTCCAATTGCTAATCCGGAGCGGGTAAAAACCAATCCGGGTTTTCCTAATCGGGTCGACCTAGTCGGGTCAAGTCGGGCCAAATTAAATAAAATGAACCTAACCTAACCGGTTTTGAGTGATAAACCGAACCACAATCTTATTTTATTGAACAGCTTCGGACCAAACCGGATTTTTAAAATCGGATCGACTTGAACCAGATTTTAAATTGGACCGAACCAGATTTTTAAATTTCTCGCAAATTTTAAAAAAACAAACTGTTCAATAAAATAGGACGTAAAATTTTAAATCAAAAATGTTTTCGAACATTAAATTTAACCTAAACAGTACTCTTAGGGTTTGCGTTTTAACACGTTTTTCGGTTAAAACCCTAATACCTAGTTTCGATTATGGGGATGGATCTCGGATATGCATGTTTTTGGGTCTGGATTAAATTAGTGGGTTGAATTGCAATTGTTTACTTTCTGCAACATATATATATTTGAACTGTCATCTTGACTCAGTCAAGCTAGCTGGATATTAATTGCGAGCATTGAGCTCTGAGATTTAAATATATGTATTGCGTAATAGGATAGACATGCTATGCTGATTGAAAGTGCCTAGAATCAATGTCTGGAAATGTCGCATGATTGATTGTAAGCATGAATTGCAAAATAGCCCCTGACATTTTCAAACGTTTTTAAAACTGAAAATTCCAGTCGCCAATTATGCATGATTTGTGCGGATGTTGCGTGTTTTGACACGTATGCTAGGATGTTCAAAAAATAGAAAGCATGTGATAATTTAATTTACGTAGAATTATATATGCTAGGAACATTAGACGCATGACGCGTAAGCATGTTTTTGGTTTGTTCGATTTTTATGGCATAATGTTGTATTATGCATGCGTAAATTACCGAATAATTCCTTTTAAAATTATAAGGGCCTTGGGAAAGCCAAGATAGGGTATGCTTGTTTGAAAATTCCCGTTCCAGTAATTTGCAACATAATAACCGTTTTCAAAAGACTGATCTATTGGATTGAACACGACGATAATGTGAATTCTTTCACGACACCCCCTTCACTCGGTTTACTGACGGTCGGTTTGATTTAGTGACTGAAGGATCACTATTTGTCGTATTCCATCCTAATAGATAATCCGATGTTTGCAATTCGGTCAAAATGTTGTTGTCTTCCTAATTAGCATAACTATGTGTTAGAATTGATGGTTGCCACTAGCAATGTAATCTACTAGTTGAACAAGGGAATAAGGTTGAATAGAAGTAATTATAAGATATGGAACAAACGAGTTAAGATGATAATCTCTGAAATAAGAGGTCTGGAACATTTGACCACAAAACAAACTAGGCCTGAGGGAGACCACACAGAAGAGCAAAGGACATTCTATGATGAATGGGATGTCAAGGATCATGATGTTCGTTAAACCTTGTTATCTATGCTGGAAGATGAGATTCTCTATAGGTTTGATCATTTGGGAACTGCCAAAGATCTATAGGATGGTCTTAAGGCAACATTTGGTGTTTACACCCTGGCCCAAAAGCGTTCATTAAACATCGCTCTTGATTCCTATAAGATGAATCCCAAGCATACGATGAAGGATCATGTTATGCATGTGTGTAACTTAATCGCTGAACTCAAGGAAGAAGGTGAAAACCTGTCTGAGGAACAACAAATCAACTACATGATCCGCTCTTTGCCCGACTCTTGGAATATCACGAAAATGAGCCTTACCCATGCCACCCATCTCGATACTCTCGAGAAGGTTCAAGTTCATTTTGAGCTGGATAAGGATAGACTCAGGGCTGAAAAATCCATATCTGAAATGCATATTGCATCCTCCGGGCCAGTCGAACAGAAGGGGAAGCGCAAGAGAAAGGGAAAAAGTCCTCAGGACAAAACTGAAAAGTTTGTGGGAAACAAATCCCAGAATAAGTTTAAACGCAAACGAACTGGTGGCAAGAAAAGGCAAGCAATAAAAACACGTAAAGAGAAAACTCGAACGTGTTTCAGGTGTGGCGTAAAAAGACACCTGGCTAATGCCTGTACCAATCCTCCTAAGGTACGTAATGAGAATAGATGATGAAAATCATTCATTCTCTTTCGCTTCTAAACACTCGAGAGTAATTCATTTTCTTTTGAATTACAGAACCGAGAAACAGAAGCAACAACCTGATCAAGGACGCCCCAGGAGAATAAAGATAGAATGAGAGATTTATTTATCTTTAATTTGCTAAAACTTCTTGACTTTTATTTATGTTAAAGATGCTCCTGAATAAGTTCTATAGAGGAATATATTATTTTCCAATTATTGGCTAATACTTGAATAGAATATTAAAATCATCATTGTTCGTTTACATACTATCATTTACACTATTTAACACATTGCTAATGCATCCTTATTTGTTAAGTACTCCATTAAAATGATAAAGATCCCGAAATAATATGCATGATAAAACCGATTTGATTTTAAAATTCGAAGACTAAAACGATTTCGTAACCATGGTTTAAACCTGGTATGCGCGTGGCGCAAGTCAACTCGAAATACGGGACACATCGTTTTAAAGTCCGAATTTAATGCTGAAGTATTTTAATGAATGCTAAATTTTCGTTTGTAATCCTTTGGATATAACTCATTGATAACTAATAAGATTATAAGTATACTTCAAAGCTACTACAATCCAGTAAGCACATCAACTATGTCATTAAAGCAAACGCTTAAATACATAGCCATTGAGGTGAATAAGTCTCTGGGTGAGTTAAACGAAAGGAAGAAGTTAGTAAAACGACTCTCCCACTATAAGCCTTGAACGAATAGTTTGGCTATAGCAATCATTTTATTAAATACTTCAAGCATCATAGTTCAAAGTTACATAATGATGAAGTTCAACAGTAATTGCTCCTCCAGGATGAAACTAAGTTGATTCACATTAATGTAACTCTATGTTCCAATAAAATCGGTTGACACATCGCCATAAAAGCTAAAGAATGATACGGGCAAAACCTTATTGTTAGCAGCATTAATTTGCGCATTAAACAAGTATTTATTAAGAGTACGGTCTACTCTTAAAAGAATACAAGTTTAAAATTAGCTAAGATTGATGGTATTGTGTTCAAACATGACATATTATAAAGATTTGAGGATAAATTTCCAATGTTTTGCGGAACGAACAGACAGTACTGATCGAATCAATGAATGGTTATAGATTATCAGGTCACACTTACTTTGAGTGGGAGAATTGATACAGCATAAGTGATTGATATGGTATATGATGATACAAAATCCTTCATAATAAATCCAGTTAGAGGGCTTAATCCCCCTCACATATAATCATCACTAAGTACAAATGCGAATCAAGTCGGACCTGACAATCAAGAACACTGAATTAAAACAACTGCCCATTATTCCTAGTAGGAGGTAAAGAGACCAATTTGGTTCATGATCCTACTAATCAAGGAATACATCTCGGAGGTAAAATTCCGAGATCGAAAGGTCATCCTGAAAAAGTTGTTGATCAGATTTCAAGCACTGCCATTCTTCCCAGTGGGAGTGATGCTCCGATAAGAAACATTACTCTGAGTGGGAGTAACAATCAGACTAGAGATGGGATTAACATAGACATAGTCAAAGGCAACGAACTTCTCTCGAGAAGTGTCATATCGAATAATATGTGTTAAACATCTTAACATTCGTTCTCGAATCAGTGACGATTCAGCAAAGCAAGGGAAGTACCTCAAAACGAGGGAATGGAGGAAAACAATGGAGGATGAAATATGCCTAAATAAGAACAAATTCAGTTATGGTCCTTAGTTGATTGGTCTGCTAACCGCAGAACTAGAAAGTGAAATTTTAGAATTCACTACTGATGGAGAGTTGAGTGGTTCAAAACTCAGATAATTAAGAATGGATATATCCAAATTCACGGAATGGACTTTGATGAAACAAACTCACCAACTGTGCCTTACACCACAGTTAGGGACGCCCTTGCCCATGAATGCAAGACTTGATCTCGAGCATGCATTAAATGGATATTAAAACCACACCTCTCCACGTAAACCTGGAGGAAGAGATCTATATGGAGCAGCCAGAGAGTTTTATTACTCCTGGCAAAGAACGTAAAGTTTGCAAACTCCAAAGGTCTATTTACGGTCTTAAACAATCGTCTCGGCAATGGTATCGCAGATTACACGAGAAAATCGTCGGAAACGGATTTGTGAATCTTCACGAGGATTCTTGCGTATAAACTAAGACCTCTGGGTCTAAGTATGTTATCATAACACTATACGTAGATGACATACTCATTGCTGCGAACGACGTGAGTTTCATGAACAAATCAAAGTCCTGGTTAGCGTCAGCATTTGAGATGAAAGACATGGGAGAGGCCACGTACATCTTAGGCATTAAGATTGCCCGAGATCGTGCCGCCCAGACATTGTGTCTTTTTCAAGAATCTTATATCAACAAACTGTTTAAAAGATTCAGAATGCTTGATGCTAAACCCGTGGATACGCCGGTTGTGTTCGGGTACGCGCTGTCAAAAGCGTGATGGACTGAAAAACCAGCTGCAGCGTGAACAGATAAAATGGGCAAAGTACCTAAGCATGGTAGGGAGTCTTATGTACGCCATGCTATGTACTCGGTTAGATATTTGTTACGCTGTGGGCCTAGTAGCAAGATTCCAATCAGTTCCTAGTTATCAATATCTAAAGGCCGTAAAACGAATTATAAGGTATCTGAAAGGTACCGCCGACTATGTTCTGTGCTATAAGGGCAAGTAAATAGAATTAACCTGTTATAGTGACGTCGACCACGGTGGCGATCCAGAAGATTGTAAGTCCACCGCAGGAGGAGTTTTCCTTCTTGCTAATGCTGTCATATCTTGGGTAAGCAAGAAGCAGGAATCGGAATTCGTTGCACTTTCTAAAAACGCAAAAGAAGCGGTCTGGGTGAAAAGGCTTCTTACGACATTGATTGGCACTGGCAAAGAGAGTAATCATGTCAAGGTATGCTCCGACAGTCAGGCAGCCATTGCAGCAGTTAAGAATCCAAAGTACCATAGTAGGACCAAACACATTGATGTGAAATACAATTGTGCTAAATCTGTTCTGGAAGACAACATAATCGCTTTAGTATACTTGTCCACGGATAAAATGGTTGCAGATCAGTTAACTAAGCCATTGCGTAGAGAGATTTTCGAAAAGCACGTAAAACTGATTGGACTACGTAGGCTTAAATAAGTGACTTGTATAAGCGATAACATTTTGACATTTGAAATAATACTAATTCGATTGAATAAAAGAATTGCAAACTGAGTATATGATCTATCGACGTGATAATGAAATTCAACATCGGATTTTACGGTCTATAAACTAAGTTGTAGGAAGAGGTAAAAATTTTCCACCAAAATTATGTCGAATGTTAACCATGCCTCGTCACACAGGAACGGTCATCTTGTAAGGAGAGGGAGACCTCTACCACAACAAGATTGGCTAAGAACCAGGGGGATAAACCTGGTTAAACGAAACGATAACTTAGTCACACTTAATGCATGACTTAATCTTCGTTTTGTACATTGTCGTGTTGGACCTAGTCCATCATTAAAATCACATTCACGGCCAGATGAAAGATTCTGCGATAGCATGATTGACATATCCCAATCCTGGCTAGTTCAGGTGTGCTATCGACGCGTGCTTCATATTGCGTGTGCCATGTTCGACCACGGGGTCATGCTCGGTTGTGCTAGCTAGAATCCTAGTGATTCAAAGGGCACATACTTCTTCACCTTGAGCGTGTGATTGATCCCGGATGTCTTATGAAGAGGCATCCAAAGTATCCTCTCGAACTCAAAAATTATTCCTGAGGTCTAGCTCAATGTTCGCTTCCCGGCGTACGAGCGTAGAGCCAAAGAAAACGGCCAAGTGACCACGTCTTGGAAACCGGTTGAGTTAGACTAAGGGTATAAGTGATGGGGATGGTCTAGTTCACCTGTAATTCGCCGACTCTTGTGTTCACTAGGTGGCCGCCAACCGGATATTAGTTGAAGGTTGTGAACACTTGTAATGGATGCCCTGGAGAAGTATTCCTATGTGGAAAACTGGGCAATTGGAGAATTATTAGTTGACCAAGGATACAGTGTGGTACATATTTTATTTTAACAGTATTGATTTATGAAAGGGAATCAACGTTCTGCGGGCGCTACAATACTCCTGACAGATGAGTAGCACGATGCCTGTCATATCCGCCGGTCGCACGGCAAACCTCGTATGAACTATTCAGAGACGGAGACAAAGACTGAACACTAAGATGTTGATGCTATTGGATAACTTTATATTAACAGGCACCCTCCCATTCCGGCGAGTGGGAGCTGTTAGCATATGGTGACGTTGCGCCGTAATTGGTAGCCCGTTAAAGCTAAGGAAATTACCTAAGTTAATTAGGCAGTTGTCACATTAGGGTAATTGGGCCAAACCCAATCCCTAATTGACATGGGAGTCCCAAAATTGGGCCTCCCCCTTAATAGCATAGGTTCGGCCGAAACTAGACCCACATTGGTTGGAGTGGACTTTTGTCCACTCCACTGATCCTATATATAGGGGACTCACCTAAGGTAATAACAAGTACCTCCATTGAGGAACTTGAGAGAAATCCTCTCAACCCCTTAGTTGAGATTTTCGGCACATCTTAGTCCGAGGTTCTGTCTTCGTTGAAGAATCGATTAGAGGCTTTGTTGTGGAGCTTATACCGTGTAGGACTTCTGCTTACGAAGAAATTGTACGTGGTTCCGACCGGAGAATCGGAACTCCCTCCACGACGTTCTTGGGAAGGAAAGCTAAAAGGTATGTATACACTCTTCCGCTGTGTAGTAAGATTACTTGCATGTACACGTTTAGCATTCCATAGTATTACGTCCCCGTAATCCAACAAGGTTGGTAATCAACGTTTCGCGGACGCTAAAACACTCTTAACCGATGAGTAGCACGATGTCTGTTTTGTCTTTCGGTCGCACGGAGAACCTCGTATGATCTATTCTGAAGCAGGGCATGGATCGAAGAATAAATGTGAATGTGTTGATCGACAACATATTAACAGGCACCCTCCCATTCCAGCGAGTCGGAGATGTTGCCATTTCCTGAATGGCCCCCGTAATAGGAGCCTTTTAATATAAGCCCAACAATTAAGGTAATTGGGTAATGTCACATTAGGGATTTTGGGCTAGACCTAAAATCCCAATTGACATGAGAGACCCAAAATTGGGCCTCCCCATTCCTATGTAGGCCAGCCGAAACTTGTAACTTAAGGAGGTGGGATTTTCCCTTCTTCTCCTATAAATAGGGGGTGTTAGGATTTCTCTAAGGTGAATAGTTAATTACTCCTTTCTCCTAAGTGTTGAGACAAAGAAATCCCTCCTCCCTATAGAGCTAGTTTCGGCCAAACCCTTGGTAGAATGAGGTTCCAAATTGCTTTGAGCAATTACCGCAGAGATCCATCTCGCGAGGAATCGACAAGAGGCTTTTGCTGTGGTGACCATTCTTCGTAGACGATTCCTTAACAAGAATCACTACAGGATCCGGCCGGTGGACCGTGAACTCCCAAAAGATATTGGGACTACGAAAAAGGAGAAACTGGTATGTGTCCCTATTCCGCTGCGTAATTAGTTACCTGACATTTACACGTGTTTCTTGTCCGTAGTAACTATCCCCATAATATACTATTGTAATTATCCCCAAAATTCAACAGTGCTATCAGAGCTTGTGTTAGGTAGTTCTTGATTTTGGTAAAATTGGTGTTCTTGAATTTTTTTTTGATAAATCTGATATTCATGAAATTTAGTGTTTTTAGTAAAACCGATGTTCATGATTTTCAAGAAAAACGTTACCTTTATAAAAATTAAACATTGGATTGTTGGTCTTAGTAAATTTGATATTGAAATTTGACCACTAGCCCTAAAAGCATATTTCGGCCGAACCACCATAGGAATTACAAAGTAAAATTTTAAATTTCTTAGGCCCTGTAGCAAAGTTTCGGCCGAAATTAATGTTAAATTTTTTTAATTAAAATTCGGACAAATGAGTTAGGCCACAATTAGCTCTAGATTCACATGATAGTTGTGATAATTATTATCAATAAAAGCTAGCACAATATTAGGGAAGTTAGATAATATTGATAGTTTTAGTTGCCTAAAAAGATTGAGAAAATATATTGTCGATAGATTTATATTCATAAATACAGAATCTTGAAAATATATATATATATATATATATATATATATATATATATATATATGTATATATATTTTGCAAATATTGGAAATTATATCTATAATTATTCTTACTTGGAGGCTAAGTTAAGATTTTAAAGGATTTTAAAACCCCAGATAGCCCAAAAGTGAGAAATTCGACCAAACCTTATAGGGTACTCCATTAAAATTAATAAATCGTAACGATGAACATGTGCGAA
Source organism: Clarkia xantiana subsp. parviflora (assembly GCA_036873135.1). Taxonomy (NCBI): domain Eukaryota; kingdom Viridiplantae; phylum Streptophyta; class Magnoliopsida; order Myrtales; family Onagraceae; genus Clarkia; species Clarkia xantiana. The sequence goes on along the minus strand of JAPTYO010000010.1, from coordinate 35,695,150 downwards.
ACAGATTAAATTAAATTTTGGAAATGAAACGGTTACACAATGGGTAACAGCTGGTGTCACGCACCCAACGCGCAAGTCCTTCGATAGATAGGACACATCAATTCAAATTACAAACCTAATATGAAGTATTTGATTTAATGCTCGAAAATAAATTTTTCATTGCACATATACCTTTCGGATTTTATACTCATACATAGGGAATTGTAAACGAGCAAAGGGTGAAAACCTAATGCACAAACAGAGGTAGACAAAACCTCTCAATATGAGTATGCAATAAAATGAATTTTCAGTTAAATGACGTTTATAAATACGCCTCTAACGAATCAGATTGACGGAGCATCTTAATCAGATTTCAAAGACATGGTCGGACCATGATGTCGCAAGCCTGACTTCAGATCTCCAATTTGGATGATGTGTAGTTGGCTGCTACGCATGTATAAACCTTGTTCCAATAAAATCGGTGGCGGCATCATACACGCAGCTGCATCATACACGCAGCCGATAACATATAAGTTGTGGACTGGTAATGAGACCGACAGCCGATTCGGCAAGTTGGGACTTAGAGGACTGAAAAGTATCTTTATGAGATACTCCGAGAACTTTAAGGTATACGTGTTTGTGGAAGATCAGGAGAATGGTGGAATGGTCGAACATGAGTCCAGAGACGTTACGTTCCTTGAGGACATTTTCCAACGCTTGTTAACATCAAAACGAATGAAGTCTTAACTGAACTACAATAAGATAATGATGTTTAAGTCCCACTTACTCCAAATGGGAGATTTGAGGCGGCAACATCTTTGAACGACATGGTAAATTTGAATGGAGACATTTTCATAATAAATCCCGTGGGAGGAGTCAATCCAATCACGCAGATCACTGTTGCTGCAGGTGAGAATCAAGTAGATCCTAATCATCACGTTGTTGAACCACGGGATGAGTGTCCTATAGTATCTCAACTACATGTTGGATACACTGGGAGTGGGGCAACTGACTTGGTTCCTGGTCCTAGTAACCCTGGAATTCATCTCGGAGGTAGAATCCTGAGACCCAGAGGTCGTCCAGGAAAACTTGTAGTTGAAGGTTCAAGCAACGCCTTTTTCCCCACTTGGAGTGTTGTTCCGAGTAGGAGCATTGTTCCTACTGTGAGTGTAGTTCAAACTCAAGATGGGAATATTGAGCCTAGACGTAGTCAAAGGCACTGAACTTCTCCTAATAAGTATCCCATCAAAAAGGGTGAATTGTTTACTCTGACTTCGGTTGATTAAACGGAAACAGTTAAACCAGCATTGGAAGGAACTAAAGAGAAGGAATGGAGGAAATAAATGGAGGAAGGGATTTCCTCTATGAAAGCCAATTCGGTGTGGTCGTTAGTTGATTTGCCTGCAAACCGCAGAGCAATCGAGGCTAATTGAGTTATGCAATTAAAACTCACTGCTGATGGAAAAGTTTAGCGCTAGAAAGCTCGATTGGTTGCGAAAGGATATACCCAACTCCACGGAGTGGACTTTGATGGGAAATACTCACCGACTGTGCATTGCACCACAGGCCGGGTTATTTTGGCCCTGGTTGCGAGCCTCATACTGGAGTTGCACCAACCGGATGTTAAGACTGCCTTCATGGAAACCTTGAGGAAGAGATCTATATGGAGCAACTGGAGGGTTTTGTTACCCCTGCAAATGAACGTAAAGTTTTTTAATTACAAAGATCGATCTATGGTATTAAACAATCATCCCCACAAAGGTACCTTAGGTTCCACGAGGAAATCGTTGGCAACGGATTCGTGAATCTTCATAAGGATCCATGTGTGTACACTAAGACCCAAAATTTAAAGTACGTTATCTAGACGTTATACGTCGCAGACATACTCATTCCTGTGAATAACGTGAGTTATTTAAATGAATCAAAGTCCTGGCTGACATCTGTTCTCAAGATGAAAGACAAGGGAGAAGCCACGTACATCCTAGGCATTAAGATTTCTAGGGATAGGCCTGCTCGTAAATTATGTCTTTCCCAAGAAGCATATATCAACAAATTATTGATAAGGTTCAATCTCTAAGATGCCAAACCTACGGATACGCCGGTCGTGTATGGGTGTGCGTTGTCGAAGTGTGATGGCCCAAAGGACCAGGCGGAGCGTGAACAGATGAAAAGAGCAGAGTACCTCAGCATAGTTGGTAGTCTTATGTACGCCATGCAATGCACTCTTCCTGATATCTGTTACGTCGTGGGCCTAGTAGCATGATTCCAATCAGACCCTAGATATCAGCATTTACGATCTATTCAATAAACTGTTTTATACCTAAAAGGTATTGCCGACTATGGACTTTACTATGAGGGTAGGAAGCTAGAATTTTTTGGGTTCATTGGCGTCGACCATGGTTGCGATCCGGATGATCGTAAGTCCACCTTAGGAGGAGTATTACTCCTTGCTAATGTCGTCATTTCATGGAAGAGCAAGAAGTAATCATGTGTCGCACTGTCCACGAAGGAATACGAATTTGTGAAACTCTCCAAGAATGCACAAGAAGGTGACTGGCTAAAGAGACTCTTGACTGCTCTGCTTGACGTCGAGGACGGGAGTAAGCCTTTGAGGATTTACTCTGATAGTCAAGCAGCGATAACAGCAGTTAAGAATCTGAAGTACCATAATATGACAAAACACATTGATATTTAAGATAATTATACTAAGAGTATGGTAGAAGAAATATTGATCACGTTAGAATACTTATCCTCTGAGAGAATGGTGGCAAATCCATTGACCAAACCTTTACGAAGGGAAGTTTTCTACGACCATGTTAAGATACTTGGGTTGTGTAAGGTTTAGGAGGATTGTATTGTTTCAATAACATTTTGAGTTTTGAAGTAATATTCTAATAAAAGAATTGCAATTTGAGTTTATGATCTTACGACGTCATAATGTATGAATTATATCATATTTTACGGTCTATAAACTAGTCGTTGGAGTGTAAATCCTCCAAATAAAACATGTCGAATGTAGGCCAGCCTTGTCATACAGGCTCGGTCGTCTTGATGGTCCACCATGTTAAGACAGCTTAAAAACCACGGTGTTTTCAAATGATAAACCTGGTTAAGCAAAACGATCATTTGGTTTCAAGGTAACACGACATAATCTTTGTTTTGCGTATCGTCGTAATGAACTCAGTTCATCGAAAGCCACATTCTGGGCCAGATGAAAATACGCGATAGAGTATGACGTTTCCCACTCCTGACAATATGTAAGTTCCGGTTATGCTATCGACGTGCACTTTATACTGCGCATGCCACGTTTGACCACGGGGTCAGGCTCGGTTGCGCAAGATATAATCCCCGCGATTAAGATGGGCGCAAACTTTTTCACCTTGAGCGTGTGACTGATCCGGGTGCTTTATGAAGGAGCACCCAAAGTATCTTTACGGACTCAGAACTCATATCTAAGGTCAAGCTCAATGGTCGCTTCCAGGCGTACGAAAGCAGTGCTAAACAAAAAGGCCTAGTGTCCACCTTTAGGGAACCGGTTGAGTTTGACTAAAGGTATGAGCAATGGGGATGGTCAAGTTCACCAGTAATTCTCTGACTCTTGTATTCACTAGGTGGCCACCAACCAGATATTAGTTGAAGATTGTTAATACTTCTGCGGATGCCTTGGAGAATGTTCCTATTTGGAAAATAGGAAATTGGAGAATGACAGTTGCCAAGGATACACCGCAGTACGTATATGTTTATAGGTTGATAACAGGTTGGGAATCAACATTTCGTTGATGATACAACACTCTTAACTGATGAAAATCACGATGTTCGTTGTGTCTACCAGTGGCACGGAAAACCTCGTATGAAATATTACGAAGCGGGCTGGATCGAAGAAAAAATGTTGATGTGTTGGTCGACAACATATTAACAGACACCCTCCCAGTTTAAAGAGTGTGAGCTGTTGGCATTTGGTGAATGAACAGCCATAATAGGATTCCTTTTATATATGCCCAACACCTAAGTAAATGGGTAATGTCATATTAAGGATTTTGGGCTAGGCCTAAAATCCCAATCGACACGAGAGGCCCAAAATTTGGCCTCCACTTTCTCCAATATGGCCGGCCAAACTTTAAGAGTGGTGAGGTGGGTTTTGCCCATCTCCTCTTATAAATAGAGAGTGTCAGTGATTTATTCAGTTTTAATCACTTTACCTCCTTTGTGTTGAGACAAAAGAAATCCCTCTCCCTAAACACCCTAAGTTCGGTCGAACCCTACATGCTTCGACGTGCCAAATTGCTTTGAGCAAATACCCCAAAGATCGATCCCTGGGAGGAATCGGCAAGAGGCTTTTTTGTGGAGACCATTCTTTGTAGGCGATTCATTAACAAGAATCCTTATAGGATCCGTCAGGCGTACCGTGAACTCCCCTCATTATCTTGGTTTACGAAAAGCAAGAACTGGTAGGTATCCCTATTCTGATGCGTAATTAGTTTACCTAGCATGTACACGTATTTTTTTCTGTATTAACTATCCCCAAATCCAATAGGGTGTATGTAAAGACTCCCCACTCCGGTTAAATTAGCGATTAAACCGTTTTAAAATGAGACTGATCTATTAGAATGGAGACGCCGGCAGTGTAACTCTTTACACGGCCTCCTTCCATTGGTTTACAGGTGGTAGGGTTGGTAAGATGACTGAGGAATTCGTGTTTATTGCTTCCTATCTCATAGATATCTGATGTAAGCAATTCTTTTTGAAAATGTTTTAAATTGCCTCTGGTTGTCGCGTGGTTGTCGATGTGTTAGTCTCAGTGACTGCAATTAGCAATGACATTTCCCAAATGAACAAGGGAGTGAGATTGACTGCTTATAATTATAAGATATGGAATGCATTGATCATTTTACCACTAAGAATGTTAGGCCTGAGGGTGACCTCACAACTGAGCTAAAGACATTCTATGACGAGTGGGATGCCAATGACCTTGAAATTCATTCTGCTTTGATGACTATGCTGGAGGATGACATACTATATGGGTATGATCATCAAGAGTCTACAGGGATCTATGGGATAGTCTTAAGGCAGATTTTTGTGTTTACACCATAGCTCAAAAGCGATCGTTAAAAATCTCTTTAGACTCATATAAGATGAATCCTCAGCATACCATGAAGCAGCAGATAAGACATATATCTAACATGCTTGCTGGACTCAAGGATGCAGGGGAAACCCTAACTAAAGAACAGAAGGTCCAATGCGTCATTCGCTCTTTACCGGATTCTTGGAATAACATGAAAATGCATCTTACCCATGCTACTCATCTCGATAATCTCGAGGTGATTCGAGTTCATCTAGAGTTTGAAGAGGATCGGCTAAAGGCTGAAAAGCCAAAGGTTGAGATGCACATTGCATCGAAACTTCCAACACAACAAAAGGTTAAGCGCAATAGAAACGGGGAAGACTTCGCGAAGAAGGCTAACAGGTCATTTGGTCCAAATGACTAAATAAAGTTCAAACCTTAGCAAGCCGGCGGAAAGAAAAGGCAGAAGAAAAGAGCACGTAAGGAGGAAAATCTAACGTACTTTAGGTGAGGGGTGAAAGGTCACCTAGCATCTGCCTGTGTTAATCCTACAAATGTATGTTCCGAGAAAAAATGACGAAAAGTCATATATTCTCTTCAAAATTCCTATAATATGGTGAGTAATTCAATCCCCACTTGTGAATTACGGAACCGATTTGAGGAAGGAGTGTGAAACAAAAGGAGGATGCCGCCAGAATAAATGAAAAGCAAAAGTTTATCTTTATGCTCTAGATTTCTTTTCTTGCTTGAATTTATCTGCATTTCAGATTGATAAAATTTTGGTTTGAGAATATTTTGTGGATTCAATTTCTGCATAATTCAATTGCTTGAACCAACATAGGTTTGCTTCAGCTTGCACAACTGAATTCTAATTTCACTATTCTAAACATTGCATAATGAGGTTGAACGAATTATTTCCTTATTTGTTAGTACTCCATAAATATAATTGATAAAATGTAACATTGGACATGTATGAAATAGATAATTAAATCGTGGAAAAGAAACGATTTCACCTAGGGTAAACACTCAAGTGTGGCGCACGCGTAGCGCGTAGATCCCGATGAAACTGGATAACATCGATTCGAAGTACAACTTTAATGATAAGTTGTATATTTTGAAGCTCAAAATAAATTTTCCTGTTTAGGGATAACTCAACTGATTACTCATAAACTCAAAAATATTGATTGCTTTGTAAGCTTTCTCTATCTCATGGAGAATCAGATGGAGTGTAAGGTGAAAACCTTGCGCACTGACAGTGGTGGAAAATGCCTCTCGAATGACTTTTATAAGTTATGTAAGGGGTATTGTCCGTCAAACGATGATCCTTTATAAGCCACAACGAATTGGTGTGGCAGAGCGATGTTATCATATACTCTCAAACATGGTTAGAACCATGATGTCGCAAGCTCAACATCCGATCTCCTTTTGGGGTGATGCGTTGATGACTACTACTCATGTAGTAAACCGTGTTTCTACAAAATCGGTAGACACGACACCATATGAGTTGTAGACTGGTAAAGATATGGATCTTACCAAGGTGCGAGCTTGGAGTTCCGCTGCATACACGCATCAAACTGACAGTAGAATCGGCAAGTTGGACCTAGAGTATTGAAAGTTTCTTGATAAGATACTGCGAAAATTCTAAGGGATACGTGTTTGTGGTTGCTCAAGAAAATGGTGGGATGGTCGAACACGAGTCTAGAAATGTTAAGTTCTTTGAGGATGAATTTCCTAAGCTTGATAACGTCAAAACGAATGAAGTCTTAATTAAACTTGAACAGGATGAGCATGATCAGGTCCCACTTACTTAGAGTGGGAGATTTGGGGAGCAAAAACTATAAATGATATGGTAAATGAGAATGGTGACATTTTCATAGTAAATCCAGTAAATCCAGTGGGAGGAGTCAATCCAACCACAAAAATCATAGTTGCTTCGGGTTCGAATCAAGTAGAACCTGATCATGTAGTTATTGAACCGTGGAATGAGAATCCTATAATTCCTCAGCTACCTACTAATAACATTGGGAGTGGACAACCAACTTGGTTCCTGGTCCAAGTGCCGTGGAATTCATCTCGGAAATAGAAATCTAAGACCAAGAGGTCATCCAAGAAAAGTTGTAGGAGAAGGTTTTATTGACGCCCTGATTCCTAGGGGAGCATTCATCCTTGTGGGAGCGTAGTTCAAGATGAGAATAATGAGCCTAGACGCTGTCAAAGGAAGATAAATTCTCCTAAGACTTCGGATGATTAACTATTTAACAAGGTTTGGAAAGTCTTCAAGCAAAGGTATGGAGGAAAACAATGGACGGATAGATTACCTCTATGAATGCCAATTCTGTTTGGAAACTCATTGCTGATGGAAACGTGGAGTGCTATAAAGATCGAGTTGTCACGAAATGATATACCCAACTCCACGGAGTGAACTTTGATGAAACATACTCACTGAATGTGCGTTACACCACAGTCCTGGCCATTTTGGCCTATGTTGCTAGAATAGATCTCAAGCTACACCAGATGTATGTTAAAACTACCTTCCTTCATGGGAATTTGGGAGAAGAGATCTACATGGAGCAACCTGAGGATTTCGTATCCCCTTGTAATGAACGCAAAGATTGTAAGCTCCAAAGATCGATCTATGGTCTTAAACAACCGCCTCGGAAATGGTACCTCAGGTTCCAAGAGGAAATCGTTGGCAACAGATTCGTGAATCTTCACGAGATTCCCTGCGTTTACACTAAAAGCTATGGGTCAAAATATGTCATCTTGACGTTATACGTCGAAAACATCCTTATTTTCGTGAACAATATAAGTTATCAAAAGAAATGAAAGTCACGGTTACCATCTGTATTTGAGATGAATGACATAGACGAGGCCACTTACATCCTAGGCAATAAGATTGCTAGAGATCGCGGTGCTCACAGGAAGGCTATATCAACAAGTTGTTGAGAAGGTTCAATCTCTATGATGCAAAACCTATGGATACGCCAGTTGTATATGGGTGTGCGTTTTCAAAGCGTGATGGCCCAAAGAACCTGGCAGAGCGTTAACAGATGAAATGTGCAAAGCACCTCAGTATGGTCGGAAGTCTGATGTACGCGATGCAGTGAACTCGTCTTGATATCTGTTACGATATGGGTTTAGTAGAGTCTTTCCAATCAGACCCCGGTTAACAACATTTAAAAGCCGTCAAACGAATTATGAGATATCTAAAAGGTACAACAGACTATGAACTCTGCTATGAGGAAAGTAAGCTAGAATTGATAGGATATAGTGACGCCGACCACGCTGGTGATCTAGATGATCGTAAGTCCACCTCAGGAGGAGTGTTTCTCCTTGCTAATGTTGCCATCTCTAGGATGAGCAAGAAGAAATCCTCTTTCGCGCTATCCACTATGGAATCTGAATTCGTAGCTCTATCTATGAATGCAAATGAGGTTTTATGGCTAAAGAGACTGATGACTGCCCTGCTTGACGTCGAGGACGAGAGTAAGCCTTTATGCATTTACTCTGATAGTCAAGCAGCGATAGGGGCAGTCAAGAATCCTAAGTACCATAGTAGGAAAAAACACATTGACAAAAAAATATAACTATAAGAAGATTCTTGTAGGTGACAAGCTGATCACCGTAGAATCATGCCTTCAGAGGATATGATTGCAGATCCATCAACTAAACCCATACACTAGGATGTTTTCGGAAAGCACCTAAAACTGCTTAGATTGCGTAGGATTTAGAAGGCTTGAATTGTGAAAGTAATTTTTTGAATTTGAAGTTATGTTTGGATAAAATAATTTCTAATTGAGTTTATGATCTTTACGACGTCATAATGGAAAAACTGCATCGGATAGACGGTCTATAAACTATTCGTTGGAGCGTAAAACCTGCAATAAAATATGTCGAATGTGGACCCTTCCATGTCACATGGGCACGATCGTCTTGATGGAAAGGATTCCTCAGCCATATCAAGAACGACTAAGAACCGTGGTGTTTTGAAAGAGAAACTGGGTTATGCAAAACGATATTTTGGTTTCGGGGTAACACGACATGATCAAAGTTTTGCACATTGACGTGACGAACTCTGTTAGTCTATTACCACATTCTTGGCTAGATGAGAAGTCTACGATAGCATATGACATTTTCAAGTTTAGGTTATGCTATCGACACGCACTTCATACTGCGCGTGTCGTGTTTGACCACGGGGTCAAACTCGGTTGTGTTAGAAGGAACCTTCCGAGATTCTGAAGGACCCAAACTTATTCACCTTGAGCGTATGTCTGATCCCAGGTGCTGAATGAAAAAGCACCGAAGTACCCTTGTCACTTGGAATCTAAGGTTAGGCTCAATGTCAATCCCATGCGTACGAGCGTAGCGCTTAACAAAAAGGCAAAGTGGCCACATTTTAGGGACCGGTTTAGATTCACTAGGTGGCCACTAACCGGATATTAGTTGAAGGTTATGAATGCTTATATGTATGTCTTGGAGAAGTATTTCTATGTTGAAACTAGGCAATTGGAGAATAATAGTTGACCAGGGGTATAACGCGGCACAAAGAAGTATCAGGTTGATAGCATGACAGGGAATCAATGTTCCACGGACGCTACAACACTCTTAACTGATTAGTAGTACGATGTCTGTTGTGTCTATCGGTCGCACGGAAAACCTCGTATGAAATATACAGGAACACGATTTAATCATTGAATGTATATTGATGTGTTGGACGACAACATATTAATAGGAATCTTCCCATTCTAGCGAGTAGGAGTTTTTGGCATTTGGTGTACATGGGCCGCCGTAATTATGAGCACATTAATATAAGCCCAACAGATTAAGCAGAATTGAGGTTAGGCACATAAGGGATTTTGGGTCAGACCAAAATCCCTATGAGCCATATTGGTCCAAAATAAGCAAACACATTAATCTCAGTAGTTCGGCCGAATTAAAGGAAAACCCTAGGTGGGTTTTACTCAGCTCCTCTTATGAATAGGAGATGTTAGGTAATTAATGGGGGTTAATCACTTTCTCCCCTTAAGTTGTCTAGACAAGAAATTCCTCTCCCTCTTTCTCTGGACGTTTGGCTGAACCTAGTACTGCACAAGGAGGTGCCGAAATCAACAATTTATCCCAGAGATCCATCTCGTCACCGTATTGAAGAGGCTTTGATGTGGAGACCATTGCTTGCGAATTTCTCACCAACGAAGGGTTCCCGTAGGACACCGTCCGATAGATCAGGACTCCCTCGTGACGATCTTGGACAATGAAAGCTAAACTGGTATTTGCTCCTCATTCCTCTGTGTAATTAGTTTACCTGGCATGTACCAGTGTTTATTCTGAAGTTATATCACCTAAATCAAACAGCCACGGCTTCGCTGTGGGTTCGCCCTGGGAGGCCACCAGATAGCCACGGCCAAGTCGCTGCTATGCCGCGGCCCTAGGGTCTGGTGGGCAATTTCAAGATCAAATTTACCTCGTTCAAAAAAATCCAAAGTTCTAGATAAAAATCATGTCTTCATTGATTTTCATGAATACTGTTTTAACAAAAATCACGAAAACCCTACACGGGCTATGATACCACTAATGGATATAGGGGATACAATTACATATCAAAACCTAGGTACATGCTTGTATGAATATTACGCAGCAGAAAGTGAGCACATAACAATTTTGCTTTCCGTAGCCAAGGAAGGTCAACGAGGGAGTTCACGACCTGTCGGACGATGTCCTGCGGGAACTCTGAATAGAGAGCAATCCACAGGAAATGGTCTCCACAGCGAAGTCTCTTCAATTCAGTTGCTAGATGGATCTCCATGGTGAATTGTTTCTCACAATTCGGCCCCTACTTCTTGCCTCAAGTGGTTCTGCTGAACCCTTTGTAATTAGGGAGAGGAGATTTCTTTGTGACTACTAAAAGGGAGAAAGTGATTAACCCTAGAAAATCCTCTAGCACCTCTTATTTATAAGAGGAGGTGAGCAAAGCCCACTTAGGGCTTAATGCAATTTCAGCCGAACCTTATAGGAGAATAAGGCTGACCCAAATGTGTCATACCCCAATTCTGCTTAGCATGTTGGACTTATATTAATGGGCTCCCTATTACGGCGGCCCATTTACTCCAAATACCAACGATGCATATTTTGGAGAATTAAATAGTTCATTAGCAAGAACCTTTTAAAGGACATAATTCATTTTCTTCATCAATGGTAATAGTAAATATACCAATGTATGAAGTTTTGGAGATTTAACTGTAGCCTCCGAGGAGGGTTTATTATCTACATATTCTGGTTAATTAAATTGTCAGATGTAAACCTAGTTCCTGCAATATTATTCTTTTTAGGATTAGACATAGATGCAGAAGATAAAGATAATCTTCTTTGGGTAAAATTATTGTGGTATGAATTAAGACAATCTTTACCTAGGTTTATGCGAGCTATTCTTTTACTATAGAATTTAACATCAACGCTAGCATCTGGATATTCAACTATTTCTTCAAGTTCACGATTTTCCTATTTTACAGGTTCACTAGCACATTCTAGAACACGGTTTTTAGGTAATTTTACATGATTCCAAGAAATAGTTTTTGGGTCTTTTAAATTGTTTTTAGCAAGGTTTGTAATAAATAGAGTAGAAGATCCTTTTGGGTCTGTAGATAACATTTTTTATTTTGGAACTACATTGTTCATAACTTTATATTGAATTCTATAAATAAGAATTATGTTTTCTGATCCTTGCATCATAACCATCAGATTTAAAGTTAAGAAAGAGAGCATGCATGCGGTTAGGGTCATGTAATGACAAGGTAAAATTTAAAAAGCATAAAAAATATATTGGGCCATCGAATAGACTAGATTCAATTATTCTAAATAAAGAATTATAATTTGTATTAGGTATTTGTCTCTCACACATATTATTGCGGATGTATTTAATCCTAATCTAGTTGCTGGTTTTAACCCGACTTGGATTAATTCTACATGCAGAAATTTGTGATTCTCTTAATGTTTTTCTATTAGAGATTTAGGTAACAATTGAAATAAATTATATCCCCTGCTAAGGGAATGGCTTCTTCTACTGTCTTCATCACATAGTCAGAAGCAAATTCAAAGTTCATTTTTTTTTTTTTTTTTTTTTTTTTTTATAATCTGATGTTTTTGCGGGTAATTTGAAGCTTTCTAAACCATTTTTAAGATTTTCATTTAAAATGATTTCCTTATTACTATTATTATTACTGCTTGCCTCACTTTGCCTATTAGACAAATAATTAGTCCACCTAAGAATTTCTTTGTGGATCACTGTCAACGATTTATGCCAACCCTAACGTCTCCGCTTGTCATTTTCAGGATTCAGGCAACGCGACTTAAGGTGGTTATACGCCCCACCCGGATTTCACAACAAAAGAAGTTGTTTAGATAGACAAAAAAAATAAAAATTTTAATAAAAAGTTCTATTAGAGTTTCCAATTTTTTTTTAGCCCTAAGACTAACTCTTAAAGATTAAAGTTTAAATTAACACAGAGAATGAACAAATAAAATTACATTAAGATACATAAATATATATATTAAGACATACGGTAAAGTACATACATACCTCATTACTAAATGGCTCCGATACCAAGATTATCCAAGTATAGGTACAAACAACTTACAAAGAAGGAGATTGAACATAAAATAGTCCCTTTTTCCTTTTATTTAAATTATTTTTTACTTTTATAAATAATCGATTGGACACATGAACTTTATTATTTTAACATATTATTGATACTATTTATACGCATACACAAAGTCATCTCATAAAGCACAAGGGAATACACCTATACTCTATACCAATGTTATCAGTACCGGACCGGACCGGCGGTCTAACCGGGTTCGGACCGGAACATGAAGTCCTCCCGGTCCGGTTTAGTCATTTCCGGACAATGTTACTGAACCCGGTTCGATAGCGGTTTTATATCGAACCGGCCGGTTTTTTAAGCGAACCGGCCGATTTTTTGCCGAGTTAGTCATTTATATTAGTGAACCGGTCTATTTTTAAAAAGAACCGGCCGGTTTAAGAGCAAACCGGCCGGTTTTAGTGAAGAACCACTATGTAACTGAACCGGGCTCGGACCGGGTTCGGACCGGCGAACCGGGAACCGGTGGCCTTGCCGGTCCGATGGCCGGTCCGGTCCTGATAACACTGCTCTATACATCTACTATTACAACATAACAGTAAATTTTAGTACTACAGAAATATAAACATAATAAAATGATGAAGCATATATATATACTTTTAAATGACAGTACAAATTATTTTAATTTGTTTGTTTGAACCTATTATGCTCTATATATTTTTAAGCTAAACGTATATGTATGTGTCAAAATTCTAGTATATATTATTGGTATTTATTAAGATAGCAATCGATTATATGGAATTTTTTTTTAACAGAATTAACGCTTTTGAAAGAAGCCTTTTGTAGTGGTCCAAAATTTATAGCAATCAACTTCAAATCTCGAATAAGGGAGATATCGACTGACCCAAACACCCATAATATTCTTGTGGCTTGTCTTGTTTTTATCATAACATACCTAGACTTTTGAGAATTTCTGTCATAATTAATATCTCATTCAATGTGCATCTTATTAGAACCATACATTTTGTTTTGCCTTCATTTTTCTCACCAGAAACATTCATGCATATCCACTCAACTAGAAAGTATTTTGTGTGGTGCATATACCACGATATTACTGTTACATGCTATAATGTATATAGTATTATTACAAAAATTTAATAACAAATAAATTAATACCAATCAATAAATTTATTTTTGTTTTTATTTTATTTTTTTGTCAAAGGGAATTCGATTTTTATTCCAAGTTCAACAAGAAAAAACAAACAAACTAAGGCGGTACGAGTTCCTTATCTAGCAAAAAAAAAAAAAAAAAACTTAAGAGGATGGGGTTCGGAAACTCAATCGTTAAGACGCATCCCCATTTTAGATTGTTTAGCAATCCAGTCAACGTATAAATTCGCTTCCCTCGAGAAAGACTTCCATGATATGTGTTTGGAAGTAATCTAACCAAAATTAAGGTATTATCTAGTATGGTCTTGATCCTCCAATTCTTCACCTTAGTTCTAGCTTGAAGTTGTTGGTTAAATTCATCATCATCCAACTCAATCTGAATCGAGCTCAGCCGAGTTTGTATCGCTAGCCGCACACCTTCATGTACCATGTCTGCTTCGAGTTCAATTACACTTTTATTTCCCATATATAATGTGAGTAACCCCTCCGATAACTTCTCCTTGATTCTTCCTCGCAATTACTCCAATTCCGTAAATGTGAAATATCTATTAACAGTACGAGATATGAAATATCATTATTACATATATCCAATTGGGGAAAACTTTAGACCAAAGAAGATTCAGTCAATTTGATAGGAAAATAAAATAATTTTTTTTTATTTAAGGTGAAAAAAAATATAATTCTTTTACTCAAATAACAACCTAACAGAGACCAAATACGAAAATGCGACAGAATTTTTTTACTAAAATAACGAACTTTACTGTTTCCAACGACGGAGTGGGGAGACGCCGCTGTTCCGAACAATAGCCACCTGCCATTTTTTTATCAATGATTTATGGTTTATATAGTTTTTTTTTTTTTTTTTTTGTAAAACCTTATTAGGTTTGGTGAACAGTTTGGTCGGATTAGCCCTATATGATAAAAAAAGATTAAGCACTTTTATCTTCTTGGTTAACCCGGCCAAACTATTCGCCTAACACAATAATATGTTAGAATTCATATGGTTTTATAGTGTTTTTTTTTTCTAGAACTCTATTGCGATTGGCGAATAGTTTCGCCAAGTTAACCCTAAAGTGTAAAAAATTTTAAATTGTTTTCTCATTTAGGGTTAACCTGACCAAATAATTCACCTAACATAATAGTATGTTAGAATTCAAGTGTTTTTATATATATTTTTTTCTTTCTAAAACCTAATTATTTCGGGTGAATAATTTGGCCGTACTAACCTTAGAGTGAAAAATCTTTTAAATAGTTTTATCGTTTAAAGTTAATTTGACCAAATCGTTAACCCAACATAATAGAAAAAAAATCTAAATTCAAAAACTCTATTATGTTTGGATGAACGGTTTGGTCGGATTAACTCTAGAGAATGAAACTATTTATATAGTTTTATCTTATACGGTTAAATTAGTCAAATCGTTCACCCAATCGAATATATTTTTAGGAAAAAAATTATAATACTACGTCAAACTTTAGTAAAAAAAAACTTTTGACCAAAAACAACTTAAAAACCTAAAAAAAAATTAATAAAAAAAATAACATAATAAATTAAGGGCTGTGTTGTTCCAAATAGCAGTTACGCCCCGCACTATATATCAGTTACACACAAAAATACGTACGCTCCGCGCTACTGTTGTTAACAATAACACGGGCTGTATATTTTAGTATTTACACTCTCTTAGATTATTATTTAGATAAAATAGTTTAAAAATACTAGTATAATCTATAATATTATATTAATTCAGCTATTGAGACAATCTCTAGCTGGCACGTGGGAGTTTTGCTCAGTCAGTGATGGATCAACTTCGTCGGGATTCCGATCTTGGCGGCCTTGCGTCGAGTCGTGATCATCTTGTTACTCGTGTTCCGCTTTCCTGGTTCCTTTCCTCGCTTACCTGCACAAGGGGTAAGCCGGGGGGTGTCCGGCGAACCCTCTCTGATGCTAATATGAGTGTTCGGTTTGTAGAGAGATAAAGCTAGAGAGAAGTCAGAGCATCGATGTCCAACTAACGATCAAGTTATGAATGAAGGATATAATGTCCTATTTATAGAGTTTGGGATTTTGGCATTGGAGGTGCCCACATTTACGGGTGGGACCCGTGTAGAGATATTACTGGTATGGTATGCGCGTAACCTGGGTGTTGATCACTCAAGCATCATGGGGGCGGACGAGGGACGTGCCGGCCCCATTAAAACCGGACTTGTCCGGGCTAGTCCGGTGTACACCGGACTAGTCCGGTTCGGGAGGACTAACAAGTAATTTTTTAGGGTCTCAGCCACTTATCATGTTCGAGTCGACGGTGCAACCAAGTCGAGCCTTAGTGAGGTCCCATCGGATGTATATCCATCATCTGCCCCTGAGTGAAGCATTGGTTTTACCTTTACTTGGCTCTATTTATTAGAAGGATGCATGCCCGATTGTATCTCGACTTTATTTTTACCTCTAACAATGTGTCGGTCGTTGTCGGTGTGTGATGCCATGGTCGTTCCTTCCGTGCCAGGAGGGTGTTCGACCTATGTAGTCCGCTTCGAGACGCCGGACTACTAGTCTGCCGCGAGACGCCGGACTAGTGCGTCCTGAGAAACCGGACTAGCCCAGCAAAATAGGGCCGACATATCCCGATAATCGGCCCCTTCGATCCGGGTAACACCAACAAACACCCGGACATCCACACTACAGAATTACACATCCCTGACCCACGGGCATACTGTTTCTTCCTATCCCCAAAGGGAATATTCAGCGGACCCTACCGCCCTCCGGCGATCCCCATGTGGCCAAATTCAAAAACCCAATAAATACCCTATCATATTCTTCATTCACGGTAAGTGATTCTAAGAGCTCTGGCCTATCTCTACTTTATCTCTCCAAAACCGAGATCTTACTTAAGCATCGGAGAGGGTTCACCAGAAACCACCCCCTCCGGCGCAATCCTTCTTCCAGGTTCACAGGAGCATAAGGAAAATGCGAGCACACTCACGGATCAAGACCGCGAAGGCGCACTCTACGGACGAACCTCGACGGGCTTAATCCAACATTGGCGCCGTCCTCTGGGATTAGAAAAAAAAAACCATGATATCCTATAAGCAGTTCGAGTACAAAAGACTGGCGATAACACGAAGGATGACGGCAAGTGGGCATTCAATGGGAGACCTCCCCTCCCCCCCCCCCCCCCCCCCCCAGCAAGGAACGACCCACCTCCGGAGAGCTGAAGGCCACCCTGGCCCATGAAGAAGCAAGTTCCACATGCGGTCACCCAAGTAACCGCACAGGACACTCCACAAGAGGAGTCTTCCACGGCTTCAACCCCGATAAGGAGGATGTAAGTATATGGTGATGGGTGCCGTAATTGGAAGCCCATTATTTTTATATGTTACCTAAGAGAATTGTGTAAATGTAACACCAAGACATTAGGCCAGACCCAAATCCCAATTGACACAGAGGCCCAAAATTAGGCCTCCCTATGCATAGTGGCCTGCCGAAATAATATAGGTGGGTAAAGTGGACTTTTGTCCACTTTAATTCTCCAATATAAAGAGGGTGTTAGGAATTTTATTAGGTTTATCCTTAATTCCTCCTAAGAGTATTTTAGAGAGAAAAAATATCCCCCATAACACCCTAGTTCGGCCGAAACTTCACCACCACCAATGGTGTGCCAATTTGCTTTCGAGCAAACACTCAGAGATCTGTCCCTGCCAAGAATCGATCAGAAGATTTGCTTTGGAGAATATATCGCGTAGGGCTTCCTTAACAAGAACCTTTATGGGTGCTGACCGGAGGACCGTGAACTCCCTGCAGCAGGATCTTGGGACTATGGATTACGTCTGAGGTATGTGCTAATATTCCGCTGCGTAATATCGATTACTAGCATGTACCATGTTTATAGTATCCGTAATGATTACTCCACGTAATCCATTAGTGGATTCAGAGCCTATGTTAGGTAGGAGTTCATGATTTTGATAAATTGGTATTCTTGAAAGTTTTAAAATTGGACCGATAAATTTTAAAAGAAAAAATTAAAATATTCGAATTTTTATGATGTTAAGAGGTCCGAAATTTTCATGACGTTCTTAGGAAATTTGGTGTTCATGATCTTCAAGAAAAACATAATTTTTATTAAAATCGAACATTGGATTGTAGATCTTATTGAAATTTGTTCTTGAAATTTGACAACATGTTTCCAATTTGGTGTTTGCGCCGAAACCCAAAGTCAATTACAAGGTAAAAAGTTTTAATTTCTTAGGCCCCAAGTAAGTGTATTTCGGCTGAACCACATTAAAATATTGTTAACCATATTTAATTTTTATTCTATGTAATAATATATCTAAAATTGGAAACAAAAGGATAGATACACATTAATATATAGAAATATATATAACTGTCAATATATCCAGATAATTAATAGGGCTAAAGATATTATTGATAGATTTAGTTACCTAAAAGATTGGGAAAATAAATTGTCAATATATATATATATATATATATATATATATATATATATTTGTTTCATTATTTAAGATATTGAAAATAAATATAATATATATTTATATACATGTGTAGAATTTTACATATATATAGATATTGTTGATTGATTTAGTCTTAGAGATAGAATCTTTGCAATAAATATATATATATGTTTAGTTTTGGCCGAAATATATATATATATATATATATATATATATATATATATATATATATATTAGCAATATTGGAAATTATTTTATATAATTAATGTTACTTGGTGGCTAAGTTAAAATTTTAGTGGACTTCAAAACCCTACATAGCTCACAAGTAAACATTTCGGCCCAAACCCTTCTGATTTAATAATTGGGCCGGTCCATTATATTAAACCGGGATGCATTGAATCGAACCGGATTTTCTTAATCGGTTCGACCTAGTCGGGTCGGGTCCGAACGGGGTAACTAAGTGGATCTAACCGAACCGGCTTTTGAGTGTTGAACCGAACCTAACCCTATTTTATTGGACCGGCTCAGACCGAACCAGATTTTGAAAATAAAACCGGACGGAACCGAACCAGATTTTACTGAACCGGACCCAAACCAGATTTTTCTAGACTGAATCAAACCAAACTTGACCGAAATTGACTGAACTGAACATAATATTTAAAACCGAATTCAAGTAAATTAAAATAGGGTGGTCAAAATTTAAAATCCAAATATTTTGAACCTCTAAAGGCCTACACAGTGCTCAAAAGGTTTATTATTATTTACATAACAATTAAACCTTAATGCCTTGTTTCGATTATGGGTATGGATCTCTGAGATACATGTTTTTGGGACTGGATTAATTAGTGGGCTGAATTGCAATTGATTATTATTCAATATATATATATTTATGCATGATTAGAACTATTGTCTTGACAGAGTCAAGCTAGCTGGATAATGCATGTTGGGGAAGGAGCCCTAGTTAAATATATGGTATGCGCACTAGGATAGACATGCTGTGATGGTTGAAATTGCCTAGGATGCATGTATAGAATAATCCGTAATTGAATATAAGTATGAATTGCAAATCAGCCTCTAATATTTATTTTTTTTAAATCGAAAACCAGTCGCCAAATGTATATGATTGATGTGGAAGTTGCTACGGAAACAAAATAATGGTACGTGCTAGTAATCGAATTGCGCAACGAAAGATTTACACATACGTATACAGTTATCCGTAGACCCAAGATCTTCGCAGGAGGGAGTTCACGATCCTCCGGTCGACACCCGTAAGGTTCATGTGAAGGAAGCCCTACGTGGTATATTATTCACAGCAAAGCCTCTGATCGATTCTTGGATATGGGACAGATCTCCGGAGTGTTTGCTTGAAGGCAAATTGGCACACCCTTGGTGAGGTAGTGGTTCAGCCGAATATGGTGTCTCTGGGGGAAGGGTTTTCTCTCAAAACACCACTTAAAGGGAATTGTGATTAACTCTAATAAAACCCCTAACTCCCCATATATATAAGAGGAGTAAAGTAGACAAAAGTCCACTTTAACTCCACCCTAATTTCGGCCGGCCATGTATAGTATAGGGAGGCCCAAATTCGGGCCTCTCTTGTCAATTGGGATTTGGGTCTGGCCCAATTTCCTAATGTGACATATACCCAATTTACTTAGGCAACTTATACATATAATGGGCTACCATTTTACGCGCCCATCACCATATGCTTACAGCTCCCTTTTGCCGGAATGGGAGGGTGCCTGTTAATGTATTGTCATCCAAATCTGCATCAACATTTCACTCCTTTGATCTCGTCCTTTGCTTCCGAATAGTTCATACGAGGTTTGCCGTGCGACCGGCGGACACGACGGACATCGTGCTACTCATCTGTTAGGAGTGTTGTAGCGTCCGCGGAATGTTGATTCCCTTTTTACCAATCAATCTGTTATAAACAACATTTATATAGTGTCGCGCTGTATCCTAGATCAACTGATAATTCTCAATTTTCTTAGTTTCCACTTAGGAACACTTCTCCAAGGCATCCGTACAAGTATTCACAAACTCTAACTAATATCCGGTTGGTGGCCACCTTAATGAATACAAGAGTCGGTGAATTACAGGTGAACTTGACTATCCCCATCGCTCATACACTTAGTCAAACCCAACTAGTTTCCAAAGACATGGTCACTGGGCCTTTCTGTTCAGCACTACGCTCATACAACGGGAAGCAAGCATTGAGCCTGACCTTAGGTATGAGTTATGAGTCCATGATGATACTTCAGGTGCCTCTTCATATGGCTCCCGGTATCAATCACACGCTCGAGGTGAAGAAGTTTGCGCCCGTCAGAATCATGAGGATCCCTTTCATAGCACAACTGAGCTGTGACCCCGTGGTCGATCGTGGCACGCATAGTATGAAGCACGCGTCGATAGCATACTTGGACGTTTAAGTTCAAAGGAATGGGATATGTCAAATCATGCTATCGTAGATTCTCATCTGGCCCAGAATGTGGATTAATGACGAACGAAGTTCATCACGACGATCTGCAAAACGAAGATCATGTCGAATTACTTCGACACTGGATGATAGTTTTGCGTAATTATGAGGCAAGATGGATTTATAGAGAACATGATTGTATTAACACTCCAAATCAGTTTGGATACAATGTACATAGTTAGTATTTATACTAGGAGAAGATAACTAACTTAGTGTACAATGTTAGTGTATGTAGGAGGAGGCACCATGTACATGAAAACCATTTGTCCTATATTCCCCCATTTTTCTCCTCTTCTTTCTTTTCATGGAATACATGCTTTATGCCATATAATTTGAGCAGGGCTATATGTTGCTTCTTGACCAGTGCCTTGGTAAGTAAATCAACCAATTGGTCCCTTGAAGCAACATAGGTGGTGTTAGATATCTGTCCAATTCGGGTCCGTGTTTACATTTCGGGCCTCGCAAAATACTCCAAAACCCGTAAAATAACTTTTCCGCGGACACCCAAGTCCAAAAACGGTCTGGAATACACGCAGTACCCGGAGCGGGGGAATTTCGGATTGCCTAAGGCAATCCAGATCGGTTCGGATTGCCTAAGGCAATCAAGACCGGTCCAGATAGTTAAGGCAATCAGGACCGGTCCGGATTTTTAAGGCAATCCTGTCCCGGCCCGGATTTTTAAGGCAATCCGGACCCGGCATGGATTTTTAAGGCAATCCAGGCCCGGCCCGGATTGCTAAACAATCCGGAGGTTTGAATTACCGACGTTCTCCGCACTCATCCCGATTGTTTTGCCAATTGCGAGAAGTCGGTGCACGGATAGTCCACCTTGATGACGGTATACGTTTTCCTTCATACCAACATCAAGCCGTTCAAAACTGGGCATGATCCTTAGGTTCCTTATAAATAGGGGCTTAGGTCTCCCATTTTATTCAACCACACTCTCATTTTTGGACTTTGGATGCTCTGACTTCTCTCTAAAAGGCTTTCTCTCTCTAGAAGATTTTGACTTGAGCGTCGGAGAGGGCCCAACCAGCATCCCCCTCTCCCACGCTGGTTACTGCCCTTTGTGCAGGATCCGGATTTCGAGACTAAGTTCGAGGAAGTTGAAGACTAAGTTCAAGTATCGTATTTTAGGGATCGCGGCGTACCCGTCCCTATACACACATTCAGAGCCTGTTCGTGGAAAAGAAGCCCGAAGCTACCCAAGTGGAAGCAGACTTAACATTTGGCGCCGTCAGTGTGATTCAAAAAAAAAGCCGTTCCGCACCGCGAGCTATGACTGGAAGACGACCAAAGAAGGCGGGTACAGGCAAGCCGAAGCTGAAAGAAGCCAACCAGGACGTTCTCATGTTCCAGATATAGGATCCACCGCCTCATCCATGCCAACCGCAAACGTTCCTTCCGCACAACACGGTCTCGATGTTTAGAATAATGCATCAGCACACGAGTTCGAGCGAAGGACAGGGATCAATGAAGATTTCCCATACGGGATGCCAGCCAACAAACAGAAGCAGGCAACAAGTCAGCAGGATCATTTGCACGTGCTAAAGACATGTTTGCTGCATCCCCCATGCCAACAAGCAGCGTGCCTTCCGCACAACATGGTCTTAAAGTCCAGAATACAGCATACATTGCATCCCATCCGGAAAAGATAGCAAACGTACATATGATCCATGGAGACTTTGATGTTGAAAGCGAGAAGTCGTAAGAGCAAGAAGTGTACGTTGCAAAGACAATACAGAAGTCCCATGATACCAACATGGAGTATGTCGACATAAAGGATGCCACCTTTGAAGATGTCATTGGTTTTTCATCAAAGGACAAAGAGCACATTGCGCACCATGACGCCATGGTCATAACCACGCAGAAGACTACAAGAAGTCGAATTGGATCCTCCCACATGCCTGTTGCCACATCCAGCCTTCTTTATGCCAACAAGAAGTGCATCCTTCCACAGTACGACCAAGGAGTCCTCCAATACAAAGGTGTCAACCCGCCATCACCTGTCACTCCCACCATGATGACCGCGCTCGAAGAGCTGCTTGCATTCCGAAAGATGTTAAGGAACCAAGGATATGCCCCGGCACCACCACCTCTGCCTCCAATCAACGGAAAAGTCGA
Source organism: Clarkia xantiana subsp. parviflora (assembly GCA_036873135.1). Lineage (NCBI taxonomy): Eukaryota > Viridiplantae > Streptophyta > Magnoliopsida > Myrtales > Onagraceae > Clarkia > Clarkia xantiana. The sequence goes on along the minus strand of JAPTYO010000010.1, from coordinate 35,672,277 downwards.
GGAGACAAGAACAAAGTCCCAAGTCACAAGTCATCAAGACACACTGCACCAAAGAGGGGGGCAATGCACGGAAGGTACCTTACAGTACCAACAACCAAGGCAAGGAGCTGCACGCTCATACAATCCGTATGTGATAGCACAACACCAAGAAGAGGCATGGAAACAACCTCCAACCTCCCGCTCAAAAATACACAAGGAAGGTTTTTCCACGAGGACAAGTCAAGACGATGCTAACATCCGTCACAAGGAGGGACGGAAAAAACCTGTTAATGACGACGATGTCACAATCACGGGACTAACAACAAGAACCTTGAAGGAATAATTGAGGAAAAGATAGACGCTTCCTGGGAAAAGAGACAACGGCAACAATAGAGGTCATTCCAGTCAGACGTCCAAAGGCTCAAAAACACCAATCTCGCCAAATGTGTTCCATTGAACACACCGCTGTCCGTCATCTTAAAAGAGATAAAGGAAACCAAGCTGTGGAAAAAGCCCTCTAATTACCGCAAGGGCCCATTAGGAAAAGATGAAAGCAAATGGTGTGAAAATCACGAAGTATATGGCCACGAGACAGAAAGCTGTGTTGGATTAAGGTTTCATGTAAACAACTTAATCTTAAAAGGAGAAATGAAGAAGTATATCGACCAGGGCAATAAACATCAAAAGAAGTCTCATGTGAAGTCTTCAAGAAAAGGCAAAGGAAAAGAAAAGGCGAATGATAATCCACCTATCGCCAAGCGCCAGAATAACAACGTCACTCATGGAACCAATTATGACGACTTATACAATCCTCGAGGCACGAATGTGGAGGAAACAAATTTCAAACTCCCGGAAAACAAACTTCCCCGTCCACTTGAGCCAATGACTGCCTTCCTTGGCAAGAACGTTGAAGAACGATGCAAGCACCATAAAATTGGGGGGCATAACACCAACATTTGCTCATCCCCAAAAGGGGAGATTGAATAGCTCAACACGCTAGATGCACTGAGGAACTATGTGGCACGTGGCAGAATCAACTGGCCGACAAATCATCTATGAAGACGTCAAACACATCATCAATCCCTTTATCTTCATTTTTGCATATCTACTTTAAGTCTTATTAGATTAAGTACAACTTATGTTTATTAGCCTTAGTACTTTTCAAAAGGAGCGATCAGTAGACGCCTTCCTGTAATCCATTGTACGAACTCCAAATATCTAATAAAGGTTAAATCTACTTTCGTATGTACATTACTATACCATGCATACTACCTTGGAATAAAGCCAAGTAACAACTACGCACATATTAATTGCGTCAACAACACAAACTATCGCACTAGGAACAACAAACGGCTTAGGCCATACAACATCCCCCATGCAACGGAGCCTCAAGCATTCTATACGCAAAAGACTAAAAATCGCGCTGCAATAATAAAACGGGTGCATCACCAAAGTGACAACATCATCAACGTTGTGGAAGATAGGAATTCAGGATACGCTCCTATGTTATACGCACGCCTGTGCCAAACCAATCACGAGAAAATATTTAGAGAATTATTTCCAACATCCAGCAAGTTTACCCTTGTCAAGAACACAAGAAGGATCGTACCACTCAAAACATACGCTGACAGCGGAACCTAATCTTCGGACAAAACAAAGGAGAAGATAAAGATTCCACCAGTATAACATCTCTCAACTATGTGCACAATCGTCACATAGACACAACCTCGGAATGAGTCACAAGTGTATGAAGAGACACATCAAATAAACCCAGGCCCCTTGAAAATGAACACATGAAGCATACATCGCAAAACCAGCACATTAAATTCAACACCGCCCATTGCACAATAGGAGAAGGAGAGCAACAACTCCAAATCGGCGTTCCGTTCGTGATCGTAGAAAAGCTTGACGCATATAATGGAATCTTAGGGTATACAACCATGAACAAGTGGGGTGTGATAAGCGTCAACATCACACGAAAAGATCAAGTTTCCAACAAAGGCAGGAATTGGTGAAATAAAGGGAGATCAGAAGCTATCAAAAGACTGCTACAAGGTTGCACTCCAACATAATGTCAAGACAAACAATAGCGGAATTCCCGTCATTGATGAAAACCCAAGGGAAGATCATGCACGTCTGGCTCTTGTTGAAGCATTACAAGAAATCAAGATAGATGAGCCAAAAAGGATGGTCCGAGTAGGCGCATCACTGTCAAAAGATGAAGTAATAAAAACCATCAGGAAACAGTGGTACGAGTGCCAAGCGACTTGGGGGGCACCAAACTGACAAGTGTTCGGCATTCCACCGAAGTAAAGAAACGAATAATTGCAATAACACGTGGTACCATTAAGGAAACACCAAGCAATGATCATATATTGGCATGTACATCATGCTAAGGAGGCATCAACGCGAATCAACTAGAGGACACATACAATAATGCATAGTCGCTGTTCATACAGACATAATCACAATCACATATAGCAGATGATACTTGGAAATGCTCCGCTCCCAACATATGCGCACCTGTCACGATCTGCACCTATCGCGTCTGCACTTAGGGAAGTTTCCTGCACAAACAAGGAGTCCTCGTATCAGACTCCTTTACTTTATCTATTATATGCATTACTAAAAAGAAAATTTCATAACTCCATATTTTTGCAAACTTGCAAATATTGCAACTATCTGACAAAGCGCAACTCTGTTCGTAAGTACATACTACACTATGATTACTACATTGGAATTATGCCAAGTAGTAACCTATGCATATAATATCTACTTCAACGATACAAGCTAAGCATTATGTTCAAGGAGGGATTTATGGCATACAACGCCAACATATCTATTATCTACACCAACAGGGAGTTTATTTCTCCATCCATAACAGCGGCTATATCAAGAGGATGTCGGCAACACAAAGCAATCGCGACATATGCACAGTCAACTTATATGTGGCAATGACAACTTACGGGTTATCTACAAAAAGGGACTTATAAAATTCTCTACTCAAAGTGACGACTATTCTAAATGCGTCAACAGCAAGCAATATCTTGGATAAACACCAAGATTTACTTTCAAAAGTAGCATGTTGTGGTATCCTCTTTGTAAGGGCAAACCCCATGTTTACTTCTAAAAAATGGCATGCTGCGAAACGCTCTTAGAAGCAAATCCTCATGTTCATAGCCATTCCCTGCATACAAACCAGCATGCGGCACTTAGGTGGGACTGATCACCCCATCGTGGCGGAAGTCCTCTTGTTAGACGACAAACCCTACACACTAAAAGTATGCATACTCTCTTAAGGGTTCATACACCATGAAGACTTAGGCCTGAAAAAGGATAGCTTCATGTTATACGCTTTTTAAAGCAAACCTTGTACAAAACTCCTCAAACTTACAAGTTGAGTCTTGTATAACGTTATCTTGCTCTTTAGCATTTAACGCAAAAAATGCAAAATAAGCAAGTAATATCTTGCAACAACGTCGCCTTAGAGAGGAACTAAGAGACGGTATAAACTTAAGTCTTGCTACGTCAAGACGACACTGCTACATGTCAAAGGCCAAGTGCCAAGTACATTACTACCTGCAATGCTACAAGTATCAAGTGTACATAACACCCTGCAATGCGCAAGTCGCAACATCGTATGTTCTATCCATCACAACAAGGAGTTCAATCCTATCATGCAAGTCCAATACAAACGGACAATGAAGATAACACAAGGTATGAAATATTACTAACAAGTTATCACACGTTTATTATTATCGAAAACAGGTCCAAGTGATGAAATACCATGCAAGCAAAGGCGTAAACAAAGATTTATCAAAAACCTCAAAACAACATCAACCCATTTACAAAGGGTTCAACATGCTGGAAACAGACAACCTGACACCAACCAAGAGATAGCATCATCTCCAAAGATCTATGGCAAAGAGTTCATAATGTCAACATCAAAGGAAATGTCGTCATCCGCACAAAAGACACGGCAAGGATGGTCACTTTAACTTCAACATGACATAGCTCTTCAACATAAACGGGACAATCAGCAATACGCGCATCAAAATCAGCCGTCTTCAAAATCAAGTTTCAAGTGTGAAGAAGTAAACAACGATTACCTCAATAGAAGGAACGCTCCTCCTTGGGCCGGTCCCTCGACCGTGGGGCAGAAGGCACCACCGTACGACCCTCAACTCTATTCCCTTTATCGCAAGAAGGAGTTAGCACGGTCATACTCGGTATAAAGAACTTAGAATCGCTCGAGGAACGCGCCCCTGCGTCGGATCTTTTGAGAATTGTGCTAAAGCCAGGAACTGCAACCACGCGTTCAGCAACATGAAAGCAACAACTTGGAAAATTAACAAGTTCAAAGAAGATACAAGGAGGTGCCTTACTCACAAGTCCTTTACCGCGACCATGTCCGGAGACTCCAAGGGTAGGGGGCAATTGTACGGACATTCCTTCCAACAGGCGGATTACTGCATACATCGGCTATCTACAAAGACGAGCTTTTTCCATCAATCCGACCTACATTACAACATGATACGAGTCATAAAGATCATCAGCATACCAAATCTTCAGAAGGATGTATATGTATACCGACATCAATTAATCAAGCAAGGACATCAACATCTACACTTGGCGTATTATTTAGCTGCTCAACCATGTCGACATCCGAATACAGAGCTACTCGCATAATGGAAATAGTAGACTTACTCATGATAACAGCCGTGGGAAGATTAATTCCGACGAGAAGATAGCAAGATCTGATATCCTGAAAAATGCAACAAACAATCCAGTCAGTGCGCAAACACGCATCAACACTTATGCAAACATTTGTGCAATGGACGCTCAATGTGAGATAACTATGTACGTACAAGACTCGTTAGTCTTCGCGCAACAAGTGACAAGCATCATGCAAGGGGGGCAACTTCTTTAACACATCAACCTTACATGTCGACATCGAGCTCATACTCGCAGCATACATGATTACAAGGGCGAAATATCTTCTAAGTGTTTTGCTCAGGATGACAGTCACCATATTGCAAGCTGTCAGCATGCTATTATGTGTCAGCATATTACCAAGTGTTAGCATACAACAAGGCGTTGGCATACAACCTGTGTTTACATCAAGCATACGGATACAGCGTATATAGCCAGTGATAGAGTAAAGATTCTAAGTGTGGGGGCATGTGCGCACATACAAGCACGTACATACGAGCACGCGCATACAACTGTCAACAGTCAACACATGGTGAGATGCTAGCTGTCAAGAATATTTTCTAAGTATTTCCATGTACGTACCTACATGTCGACAAGGATGGATGTCGACAAAAGGAATATTTCCTAAGTGTTTCCATGTACGTACCTACATGTCGACAAGGAGGGATGTCGACAAGCAAGGAATATTTCCTAAGTGTTTCCATGTACGTACCTACATGTCGACAAGGATGGATGTCGACAAGCAAGGAATATTTTCTAAGTGTTTCCATGTACGTACCTACATGTCGACAAGTGAGGAATATTTTCTAAGTGTTTCCATGTACGTACATACATGTCGACAAGGATGCATGTCGACAAGTGAAGAATATTTTCTAAGTATTTCCATGTATGTACATACATGTCGACAAGGATGCAAGTGGACAAGTGAAGAATATTTTCTAAGTATTTCCATGTACGTACATACACGTCGACAAGGATGCATGTCGACAAGTGAGGAATATTTTCTAAGTGTTTCCATGTACGTACATACATGTCGACAAGGATGCATGTCGACAAGTGAAGAATATTTTCTAAGTGTTTCCATGTACGTACATACATGTTAACAAGGATGGATGTTGACAAGGGGAGAATATTTTCTAAGTGTTTCCATGTACGTACATACATGTCAACAAGGTTCTAAGTGTTTCCATGTACGTACATACATGTCGACAAGGATGGATTACATGCATCAAGTAGCTATTATCAACTTCTACACAGTATCTCCTAAGCATTCCTACGATGCTTATCGACAAAGCTCATACGACGACATCTATGGTAACAAGCATTATAAATTGTTAAAATATTTCTAATTGTTTTAGCATGTTTGCAGACAATGACCGACAGTCTATACATGATACTCAACGTACATTGCCTAAGCTATCATTACCAACATACAACCATTGACGGCCCTGTGCGTACAACTACCGATCATCAACATCGAGCATACTAAAACAATGACTAAGGCTAGGAACAACATGTCGGCAATGAACACTATGCATAAGGGAAGTATAACGATTCATTTACACTTTTCTAAAATTTTCAGCACTTAGAAATTTTTTGACCGATTTGAAGCTAAGAATTCTAATGCATTTTATCAAACACCTTGTATGCATGTTAAGGTATGCTAGGTACATGGTGATTTCAAGACTAAATCAAGGCCAAATGAAGCCACGAAATGTCCAGCCATGTACGGAATTGAACTTACCAACACGAAGCGAGTCCGAATTAACACGTACCACACCGGAATCCAATTGATATCAACTATGGTGTATCTACTCCAAATCCATGATCTCAAAAGCTTCATCTTCATCAAAGAATGGAGAGCTTCTTGGAGATTTATCTATAAAGGATGTAAGATAATGAGTACTCTCTCTCCTAATTTTCACTTATAGTGCCTACACCATGTGTTAAGGACTAAACTTTCATATATTTTCATATAAGTCCTTAGCAATCTTTACAAGCATCTTTGCATCTCTCCTATGTTCATATTACATACATACTACACAATACTTCATGACATATTACACGTAATTACTATTGCTTATTACGTACATAGAATTTATCATGCATGATTCTTATTTATGATCGTTACATGATTATTTTTATAATCTAACTATGAATTGAGTGTTTCCATCATTTTCCATGTTTGTATCATACTACATGCTCACATCATTTTCTGTGTTTACATCATGCTTCATGATTATGTACATGCTCTCCAATTTTATATTGTTCTAAGTGTTTTGCTTATTGCATGATCACGTCATCCATTTGCTATATCGTCATCTACGTGTTGACAATGTGTTATATGTTTACATCATGTACCGTGATATTATCATGTTGTGTAATTCTTTATTATTACTAGTATTTCTCTCATCAAATGATATTGCAAAATATATCGTTAATTGCATGTTGTTATATGCATATTTTCTGTTACGCTAATCCTATAAACAGATTACGTACAAAAGGCGGAAAATTGAAGTTGGTCAAATTTATGATCCCTACACTAGAATTGACAAACAGGGCACCCCTGAGGTCAGTACCGAACCTAAATTGGACGAATATCTTATCTTAAAAAGAGTCAAGCACGGGTTTTAAACCACTACTTGACTTGGGGGCAAGTGTTAGATATCTGTCCAATTCGGGTTCGTGTTTACATTTCGGGCCTCGCAAAATACTCCAAAACCCGTAAAAGAACTTTTCCGCGGACACCCAAGTCCAAAAACGGTCCGGAGTACGCGCAGTACTCGGACCGGGGGACTTCCGGATTGCCACAAGGCAATCCGGACCGGTCCAGATTGCTAAACAATCCGGAGGTCCGAATTAGCGACGTTCTCCGCGCTCATCCCGATTATTTTGCCAATTGCGAGAAGTCGGTGCACGCATAGTCCACCTTGATGATGGTATATATTTTCCTTCATACCGACATCAAGTCGTTCAAAACAGGGCATGATCCTTAGGTTCCCTATAAATACGGGCTTAGGTCTCCCATTTTATTCAACTCCCTCATTTTTGGACTTTGGATGCTCTGACTTCTCTCTAAAAGGCTTTCTCTCTCTAGAAGATTTTGAATTGAGCGTCGGAGAGGGCCCAACGAGCATTCCCCCTCTCCCACGCAGGTTACTGCCCTTTGTGCAGGATCCGGATTTCGAGACTAAGTTCGAGGAAGTTGAAGACTAAGTTCAAGTATTGCGTTTTAGGGATCGCGGCATACCCGTCCCTATACACACATATGGAGCCCGTTCGTGGAAAAGAAGCTCGAAGCTACCCAAGTGGAAGCAGACTTAACAGGTGGCAGTGATCATCCCTGATTCAGTATGGTGCCTGGTGATGTGACAATCAAACTGAATGTGTTTGGTGTGTTCATGAAACATGGGATTTTTGGCAATCTTCAATTCTGATTGGCTTTCTGTGAAGATAGGAATTGGTAAGTTCACATGGACTCCCAACTCTTTTAGTAGCCTGCCAACCCATAAAGCCTCTTGTATTGCCACTCTTAGAAACCAATACTCTGCTTCAGCACTTGACAAGGAAATTGTGTCTTTCTTCTTAACCTTCCTACCCACCATAGCTCCTCCAAGTCTCACACAATACGCACTAACAGACTTTCTACTGAAAGGACAAGCTTCCCAATCAGAATCACAAAATAGACTCAAGTTTAGTGCATTGTTGGATGGATACATTAAACCTTGACCAGGACAACCTTTGATGTATCTAATCACCCTCGTGGCTGCTTCATAATTAGACTTATTAGGTTTATCAACAAATTGACTTAGCCTTTGAACTGGAAAACTAATGTCTGCCTTGCATAGTCGAGTAGAGGAGTTTGCCAATCAATCTCCTATAAGAAGTAGCATCCTCTAGAATACAATCATCAGCATTAGACTTGGTGGTCTCATCAAATTCACAAGTAGTGAGTTTGAGCTTGAACTCCATAGGAGTTTCAGTTGGCCTAGCAGCCCCCAATCCAACTTCCTCAATGAGCTCAAGAGCATACTTCCTTTGGTTGATAACTAGTCCCTCATGTGATCTAGCAATTTCTAAGCCCAAAAAATATCTTAAGTTACCCAAGTCTTTGAGTGTGAAGTGGGACTGAAGAATAGACATCAACTGATCAACCATCCTTGAATTAGAACCAGTAATAAGCAAATCATCCACGTAGATGAGTAGAAACACTGTATCCTTTCCCTCAACCTCGGTGAATAAGGAATGGTCAAAGACACTTTGTATGTACCCATTCTTTATCAAAGTGTTAGTAAGCTTGATGTTCCATTGCCTAGAAGCTTGTTTGAGACCATAAAGAGACTTCAATAGCTTGCAACACGCCAAGGTGATCCAAGAGCTGGCTTGTTGGAATCAAAGCCTTGAGGAATGTCCATAAAGACTTCTTCATGTAGATCACCTTGTAAAAAGGAATTGTTCACATCCATTTGAAAGAAGCCCCATGAGTAGGCAGCAGCCATAGCCAATACAATCCTCACAGTGGTCATCTTCACAACTGGGGAGAAAGTCTCATTGAAGCCAGTTCCTTCAACTTGAGTGAACCCCTTTGCAACTAATCTTGCCTTGTATCTCTCAATGGAACCATCTGAGTTCTATTTGACCCTAAACACCCACTTGCATCAAATAGTGGACTTACTAGGAGGCAATTCAACAATCTTCCAAGTTTGATTATCTTGAAGAGCCTTCATCTCCTCCTTCATAGCCACAACCCAATTAGTGTCCTTGATTGCCTATTTGTAAGTGGTTGGCTCCTTAATCTTATCAATTGAAGCCAAAAAACAATTGAACTTTGGGATCAAGTGATCATAGGATACATACTTCTCAATCCCAAAAGCAGCACTAGAAGATGATCTTGCCCTTAATTGAGCAAGCCTAGCACTCCTTCTCAAGGTGGGCACTTGGGGTTCTTCAAACATAGGAGGAGAAGCAATAGGAACCTCATAAAAAAAAATTGATCCTTATTTGAAGGCTCATCAATCTGTGACTTGAAGTCCTAGCAAGTAGGTAACAAAGACCTTAATGCTGCCCTTGACATGCTAAAAGGAAAGATATGTTCATGAAAAACAACATCTCTTGATACTTGGAAAGCTGAGGGTGAAATACTCATTACAAGATATCCCTTTTGAGAAGTAGAATATCCCATGAGAATACAAGGCTCAGCTCTTGAACTAAACTTGTCCAAGTTGTTCAATTTCGTGGCAAAGCACAAGCAACCATTAATCCTCAAATGACCAATTGAAGGTTTCTTCCCATACAACACCTCCATTGGGGATTTAAAGTTCAAGGATGAGGATGGCATGCAATTGATCAAATAACAGGCAGTGAGGGCAGAATAACCCCAATGCTTGAGAGGCATAGAAGCTTGAAAATGAAGTGCCCTTGCAACATTCAAAATTTGCATGTGTTTGCGTTCCACCCTTCCATTCTGTTGAGGAATGTGCACACAACTTGTTTGGTGCATAATTCCCATTTGAAGAAAATAATCTGTACAAACTGAATTGATGAATTCACTACCATTGTCACTCCTAATTATTTTGACCATAACCCCAAACTGATTCCTAACCATCAGTAGAAAACTCTTGAAGTGACGAAAGTGTCACTCTTATTCTTCATCAGAAACACCCAAGTAGCTCTTGAAAAATCATCCACATGGTAAGGAAATATTGATAATTCTTGATAGTAGGCACCTTATAAGGACCCCAAATATCCAAGTGAATCAAGTTAAAGGGTTTGGAGATGCGAGAAGTACTAATTGGAAATGATAATCTGGTTTGCTTGGCCAAAGGGCAAATGGTACATTGTTTGATACAACTAGAGGAATCATTCAAATTCAATAAAGATCCATGTGAGTAGCTGAAATTTTATTGGATATCATACATATGGTATCATACATATGGGGTCACTATCTAATTATGCTAAGTTATGTTAGTTCTAGTATTTGCACATTAGTCCCTATTGTATCTAGGGTTTGGCATACTAGTCCTAGAGGTCTCCTATATAAAGGAGCCTCCACTCTATGTAATCACTAAGCAATTCTATTACAATGTTTCATATTAGTAAAGGACTGCTCTCTACATTTTCTCCCACCACTCTTCGATTATAACGTTTTATATGGTATCAGAGCTAGTTTTTATCTTGGTGTTTTGATTTCAATTTCGTTTTTCAGTTATTCCAGAAATTTTCCAGAAAATTATGTTCTTGCCGTAAGTCAGTCCCTAGCCCCGAAAATTACCCATTCGATTTAGACCTCTTCTTCCAAAATTGACATCACCAATCGACCCAGAGACCTCCGGCGACCATTCTGCTCTTTCCGGCGCCGCCAGAAGCTGCCGGACGCGCCACCACGCGCCGCCACAAGTTGTTGTCACCGCCGGCGCGTGGGGACCACGCGCCACCTTCCATTACTCCGTTTACCGCCAAATTTAGTGTTTCGGAATCGTCTCGGTCTCACGATTCCATTGATGTATTATACGTCAAATTCCGAGGTGATTTGGATTTTCGAATCTTACTGTCAAAATTTTGCTGCAATCCCATTTTCTTCTGTCACTGTTAGATTAGTTTCTGCTGCTGTATATGCACCTATTGCTGCTGAAACTTCAGATTGGGTTTGTTGTTGATGTGTTATTGCTATTGCGGGAATGGTTGCTGTGATTGGCTGCGATTTTCAGTTGTTATATTGCTGTTAAAATTCTGTTGTTGCTGAATTTTGCCGAATGTTGCTGGAAATTGCTGAAAAGTGCTGAAAATTGCTGTTTTTTGGCCGAAATTGCTGAAATTTGGATTATCGGAATAGATATGCTGTGAGATGTTGCATTTTCATCTGTATATTGTTGCTGGAATTTCAGTTGTTGCTGTTAAAATTCTGCTGTTGCTGAATTTTGCTGAAAGTTGCTGAATTTTTGCTGAAATTTGCTGAAAAGTGCTGAAAATTGCTGAAAAGTGCTGATTTTTGATGAAATTGCTGATTTTTGGATTGCCGGATGGATATTCTGTGGTTTTGATGAGATATGATGCATTCAAGCATTGGATAGCTTGGATTGCTGGGATTTCAACTGTCTTTCAGTTGAATTTGTTGAAGAATGGAGCATTATGTTGCTCGTTTTGATGGGATTTGTTGATACCAAGCTTGGGTTTTGCTTGGATTGTTGGTTTCAACTGATTTGCAGTTGAACTTGCTGATAATGGTTGCTCTGAGAACAGTTCTTATATTTTGAAGATTGGAATGACTGTTTTGTGATTACCGGGTTGTCATACCTTGGTATTTTGAAGACTGAAGTGTGGAGCTTCGTCTTGTTGGATATTGTAGAAGGTTGAAACATTGGAACCTCATCACCTGAGACATAGGAAATTCACCTTCTAGGAGATTGAAACATAGGAACCCCAGCTTCGCAGTAAGACTAAGACATTGGAACTTCATCCTCCGTCCAACTCTTTTTGAAGATTCAAGGCCATAGGTGGCTGTCATCACTCCGCTGAGAGCATGATGAAGACCAACCGATTGTTGCTACACGAGGATTATCACACCTCTGAGAGACCATGAAGGCTACAAGTGGATATTCACCTCTGAGAGCACGGTGGACCTTGATCTTATTTGTCACAATTATCACAGTCATTGATTCTTTGGAACTGTTGCCTTGGACCATTTGTTGAAGATTGGAGCTTTTTAGCTCTATTTTGAAGATTGAGAAGCTTTTTAGCTTTGTTTTTAAGATTGGGATGCACTTCGGATTGAAGAAGGAAAAGATGGGGGAATATTGGATATCATACATATGGTATCATACATATGGGTCAGTATCAAATTATGCTAAGTTATGTTAGTTCTAGTATTTGCACATTAGTCCCTATTGTATCTAGGGTTTGGCATACTAGTCCTAGATGTCTCCTATATAAAGGAGCCTCCACTCTATGTAATCACTAAGCAATTCTATTACAATGTTTCATATTAGTAAATGATTGCTCTCTACATTTTCTCCCACCACTCTTCGATTATAACGTTTTATAAATTTGCCCCAATCTCTTATGCCAAGTCCAAGCATCCACCTTATTTGTAGCAATGGAAGGAGCAACCAACCATCACCTTACTTGAGCTAAAAGTTATTGTATCCTTAAGTATGTTAAAGCCCCTTAGATCTTTCACCAATCACCATTGGCCTCCCTACTTGGCCCTGAATCAAGACATGATCAAAAGTGAATATCACTTTGAAATTCAATTGGTTTGGAATTCTAGACACTGAAATCAAGTTACTTGAAATCAGGTACTAAGAGGATATCATTCAAGGTGAAACCAGAGAAGGAGCAACTGCCAATGTGAGTCACTCTACATTTGTGACCATTAGGCAAATGAACAAACTTATTGTTGGAATCAGCTCTTCTCAAGTTGTGCAACCAGCTCACTTGATGAGTAATGTGATTGGTAGCCCCTGAATCAACAATCAATGTCATAGAAGAGGGTGGGGTTATACCTGCCATGTTCGCACGCATTTAATCATCCTCCTCATAGCAAAGAGGCTCAAAATCATCTTGGGTAGCCACATGCTGAACCCTTTTCTCAATTCCAGTGTGATCAATCTTCTTTTCTGCTATCCCATGAAAATATTCTTGTCACCAGCCACAGTGTGCTCAACCATGTTAGTTGCACAATCATCAACACTAACATTGGCTGAGTTTGATTGACGTTTCAAGCTAGGATGACCAGGGGGGAAGCCATGCTTCTTATAACACGTGTCAACCTTGTGCCCCATCCTTCCACAATAGGTGCACTTCCAATTGGCCTTTTCATTCTTGCCAACCCTTCTATCACTGCCTGAAGCATTAGAGGCACCATAAGAAGCACTTTGATTGTATGACGCAGAGTTGAAGTTCTTTCCAACACTCCCATTGTTCCTTGCATCATTGTTGTTAAAATTCCTTGAATTGCTAGTGGAATTCCTCATTGAGTACAGGGCAGTGGACTCCCCAACATCACCAATTGGTCCAGTAATAGTACGTTGGCTTTCTTCTTGCACAAGCACAGAAAAAGCCACACTCAAAGATGGAAGAGTCTGCCTCATCAAAAGACTACTTCTCACATAAGCATAGGAATCATTCAAACCGAAGAGAAAGCTATAAGCTTCTGTTTCTCTTTGTGATCATTCACAATCTTCAAATCAGCAGGGCATTCCAACAACAAGTCATCAATGGAGCTCGAGGCATCCCATAGTTGTTTCATTTTCCCCAAAATACTCAGTGATGGACAAGGCACATTGTGAAGTCTGATAAATCTCCCTAGTGAGTTGGAAGATTTGGGTGCCATCACTTTATCAAACATATCCTTAAGATCATTCCAAATTGACAAAGTTGTGGAATTATATACCAAACCATTCACAAGTTCCTTAGCAACCGTATTCCTCAACCAAGCTTTTACAATAGCATTTACTCTGTCCTATTTCAGTGTTTGTGCCACAGGAACACTTGATCTAGTGAAGCTACCATCAATAAAACCAAATTTTTTCTTTACTAGGAGGCCCTCTCTCATAGCAGTACTCCAAGCATGGTAACTGTTGGAACCTTGGAGATGGAAAGGAATCAATAGCAAACCAGTTGTATCCGAATGATGCAAGTAGAGAGGATCCTCAATTGTATTATCAGCCATAGCTCAGTCAGAATTTCAAATATGAAGAAGTAGCTACCACCAATAACAGCCACAAGAATCGCAATATAACCCAACAACAGGCTGGCACTATGCTGGCAAAAGGACAAACAACAAGCTGACAATGGGACAAACTACTACAGCTCACCAAACTTGGTCAGCAATCCCGAGAGAAGCTAAATTGCGGAACAATTCAGAAATCCAATACCAAATCCTGGCCAAAGCAGCAGCAATTTATCCAATTTCACTAACAAAACAATCGCGAAATCAAATCAAGAAGCCGAACGCAGAATCAAACTAGATGAACCAAGAATTCAGCTCAGCTCCAGAGAATCCAGGATGCGCAACAATCCGCAACAGAGAATGCTATCACAACAATCCATAAACACTCGCAATTGATCCGAGATTACGAAATCCACAATCGCAATCAAGCAAAACAACTGAATCAATCGCAAATCACAAGTAACTTGCAATCGAAGCAAATAATCAGCAAAGCAGAGCAGAGTCCAAGCAACAGCTAAGCAGAATCAATATGATCCAATTGAGCTGGAAAACTAACAAATCTTGATCCAAGAACACTTACACAGAGTCGTAATCAAGATTCCAGCTGAAATCCAAGCTCAGTTTGAAGAATCAGAACCAAAGATCCAAAGAATTACAGCTTTCTTGATCTTCAAGGAAGCATCGTGCTCTGATAGCATATGAGGCAAGATGGATTTAGAGAGAACATGATTGTATTAACACTTCAAGTCAGCTTGGATACAATGTACATAGTTAGTATTTATACTAGGAGAAGATAACTAACTTAGTGTACAATGTTAGTGTAAGTAGGAGGAGGCACCATGTACATGAAAACCATGTGTCCTATAGTAATCAGGTTTATCCCCCTGATTTTTACCCAGCCTTGCTTGGTAGAGGTCTCCCTCCACCGCAAGACGGCCGTACCAGTGTGACGAGGTAAGGTCCACATTCGAAATAGTTTTGGCAGAGGATTGCGTCCTCCTACACATTCGATAATTTGATATAATCAAAACATTATGACGTTGATAGATCATAAACTCAATTGCAATTCTTTCGTTTCAAAAGTGTAACTTCCAATTATCAAAATGTTATCACAGATACATGTCATATCTAAACCCGCGCAATCCAAGCAGTTTTACATGCTTTTCGAATATCTCTCTGCGTAGTGGTTTAGTTAATGGGTCCGCAATCATATTATCAATGGACAAGTATTCCATAGTGATTATATTTTCTTCTACCATAGATTTAGCTTAAAAGTATTTCACATCAATGTGTTTGGTCCTACTATGGTACTTCGGATTCTTTACTACTACAATGGCTGCTTGACTGTCAGAGAACACTATATCAGGTTTACTCCCGACGTCATCATCTAGCAGCGCAGTAAGAAGCCTTTTCAGCCAGACCGCTTCTTGTGCGTTTTAGAGAGAGCTACAAATTATGATTCCATCGTTGACAGCGCGACACAGGTTTGCTTCTTGCTCGTCCATGAAATGGCGGCATTAGCAAGGAGAAACACTCTTCTTGTGGTGGACTTACGATCATCTGGATCGCCACCATGGTCGGCGTCACTATAACCAGTAAATTTTTAACTTCCCGCCCTCATAGAACAATGCGTAGTCGGCAATACCATTAAGATAATGGATTATTCATTTTACAGTCTTTAAATGTTGATATCCAGGATCTAATTGGAAACATGCTACTAGGCCCACGACGTAACATATATTCGGACGGGTGCATTGCATGGCGTAAATTAAACTACCAACCATGCTTAAATACTCTGCACCCTTCATCTTTTCCCGCTCTGCCAGGTTCTTGGTGTAAGATTACAGGAAGTAATCACTAGGGATACTTAAATAAGGTACATGCTAGTAATTACAATTACGCAGCGGAAGATTCACACATACCGTTAGGATGATCCGTAGACCCAAGATCTTCTCTGGAGGGAGTTCACAATCCTCTGGTCGGGACCCGTAGAGGTTCTTGTTAGAGAAGCCCTACGTGGTGCAAGCTCCACGGCAAAGGCTCTGATCGATTCTTGGCACGGGGACAGATCTCTGGAGAGTTTGCTCGTAGGAAATTTGTCACACCCTTGGTGAGGGATTTGGTTCGGCCGAAACACTTGGTTTGGGAGGAGGGTTTTTCTATCTAAATCACTCTTGTGAGGGAATTATGATTAAAACTAAAAATCTCCTAACACCTCTTATTTATAGGAGGAGTAAAGTGGACAAAATTCCACTTTACACCACACTATATTTCGGTCGGCCTATGTATTTGTTGAGGCCCAATTTTGGGCCTCCCATGTCAATTGGGATTTGGGTCTAGCCAAATTATCCTAATGTGACATTTACCCAAGTTCTTTAGGTAAACAAACATATTATGGGCTACCAATTACGGCTCCCATTACCATATGCTTACAGCTCCCACTCGCCGGAATGGGAGGGTGCCTGTTAATGTATTGTCGTCCAAATATGCATCAAAATTTCGCTCCTTTGATTCACGTCTTGCTTCCGAATAGTTCATACGAGGTTCGCCGTGCGACCAACGGATACGACGGGCATCGTGCTACTCATCTGTTAGGAGTATTGTAGCGCCCACGGAACGTCGATTCCTTTTCCCCAATCAACCTGTTATAAACAATATTTATATTGTACCGTGCTCTAGGTCAATAGTTAATTCTCCATTTGCCTAGTTTCCACATAGGAACACTTCTCCAAGGCATCCGTACAAGTATTCACAACCTTCAACATTTATCCGATTGGTGGCCACCTAGTGAATACCAGAGTCGGTGAATTACAGGTGAAGTTGACCGTCCCCATTGCTCATATCCTTAGTTAGACCCAACCGGTTTCCAAATACGTGGTCACTGGGCCTTTTTGCTCAGCACTACGCTCGTACGTCAGGAAGCGAGCATTGAGCCTGACCTTAGATATGAGTTCTGAGTCAGTGAGGATACTTTAGGTGCCTCTTCATAAGGCTTCTGGGATCAATCACACGCTCGAGGTCAAGAAGTTTGCTCCCTCCAGAATCACGAAGATTCCTTCCTAGAACAACCGAGCTGTGACCCCGTGGTCGAACGTGGCACGCGCAGTATGAAGCACGCGTTGATAGCATACCTGAACCTTTTGGGTTTACAGGAAAGGGATAATTCAATCATGCTACCACAGATTCTCATCTTGCCCAGAAAGTGGTCAAATGACGAACGAAGTTCATCACGGCGATATGAAAAACGAAGATCGTGTCGAGTTACTTCGAAACTAGATAATCGTCTTGCTTAATCAGGTTTATCCCTCCGACTCTTAGCCAGTCTTTCTTAGTAGAGGCCTCCCTCCACCGCAAGACTACCATACCTGTGTGACTAGGAAAGGCCCACATTTGACATAGTTTGGCAGAGGATTGCGTCTTCCTACAACTTAGTTTATAGACCATAAATCTAATGTAATTAAAACATTATGACGTCGATTGATCATAGACTCAGTTGCAATTCTTTCGCTTACAAAATGTAACTTTCTAATATCAAAATGCTATCACAGATACATTAAATTTTTAAACCCTACGCAATCCAAGCAGTTTTCATGCTTTTCGAATATGTCCCTGCGTAGTGGTTTAGTTAATGGGTCCGTTACCAAGTAATTAGTGGACTAGTATTCCATAGTGATTAAATTGTCTACTACCATTAAAATTTAGAATGAAATTATTTGTCATCAATGTGTTTGTTCCTACTATGGTACTTCGGATTCTTAAATCCCACAATGGCTGCTTGACTGTCAGAGAAGACCTTCACAGGTTTATTCTCAACATCACCACCAAGCAGTGTAGTTAGAAGCCTTTTGAGCCAGACTGCTTCATATGCATTCTTAAAGAGAGCTACGAATTCCGATTCCATTGTGGACAGCACGACACATGTTTGCTTCTTGCTCGTCCATGAAATGGCGGCATTAGCAAGGAGGATCACTCCGTCTGTGGTGGACTTACGATCATCCGGATCGCCACCACGGTCGTTGTCAATGTAATCGGTCAATTCTAACTTCCCTCCCTCATAGCACAGTTCGTAGTCGGCAGTACCTTTTCAGATAACGAGTTCCTCGTTTTATAGTCTTTAAATGTTGATGACCAGGATCTTAAAGGAAACGTGCTACTAGGCCTACGACGTAACAGATATCTGAACGGGTGCGTTACATGGCGTTGAACAAACCACCGACCATGCTAAAACATCATGCACCCTTTATCTATTCACGCTCTGCCAGGTTCTTGGGGGCCGTCACGTTCTGACAGTGCGCACCCAAACAACATTGGGGTTTCCACGGATTTTGGCATCCTGTAATCTGAATCCTTTTCAACAACTTGTTGATGTAGGCTTCTTGAGAAAGACACGATTTCCGGGTAGCCCGATCTCTAGCAATTTTAATGCCCATGATGTACGTGGCCTCTCCCATGTCTTTCATCTCAAATGCAGATGCCAACCAGGACTTTGACTTATTCATAAATCTCATGTCGTTTACAGCAATAAGTAAGTCGTCCACTTATAAGGTTAAGATGACATACTAAGACCTGGAGGTCTTATAATACACGCATGGATCCTTGTGATAAACTTACAGATCCATTTTCTACGATTTCCTCGTTGAATCTGCGGTACCATTGTTGAGACGACTGTTTAAGACCATAAATGGACCTTTGGAGTTTACAAACTTTACGTTCGTTACCAGGAGTAATGAAACTCTTTAGTTTCTCTATGTAGATCTCTTCCTCCAGGTTTCCGAGGAGGAATGCAGTCTTAATACTCATTTGGTGAGGTTCGAAATCGAGACCTGTGACCAGGACCATAAATGGCCCTTACCGTGGTTTTACGCACAGTTGGTGAGTATGTTTCGTCAAAGTCTACTCCGTGAAGTTGAGTATATCCTTTCCCAAAAAGTCGAGCTTTTTATCGCTTGACCTTTTCCATCAGTGGTGAGCCTTCTTTCAGGACTCACCGTATCCTTATGCCCCTGTGTTTAGCAGGTAAATCAACTACAGACTATAATGGATTTCATTTAGTCGATCTCTCTCATTCATTGTTTTCCTCCATTTCTCCACTTGAGGTCTTTTCAATGCAGGCCAACAGTTGTTAGAGTGAGGTCATCACTCTTCTAGATGAGATACTTCTTTGGAGAAGTTCGATGCCTTTGACTTTCGTCTAGGCTTGATTATCGCGTCTTTGAGTCTTAACGTCTCTCCCACTCGGAATAATGCCTCTTCTCGGAGCATTTCTTCCAATTGGGACCAATTCTCCCACTCGAGATGATGCTTCTCATCGGAGCATCACTTTTATTGGGTACAAGAGGAGTGCTTTAACCATAACCGACAACTTTCCTTATATGACTTCTTGGTCTCAGAATTTTACTTCCACAATGAATTCCTTGATCACTGGGATGTTGAACTAAGTTTGTCGGATCACTCCCACTAAGAACAATGGGTAGTGTAGGTAGTTGTGGAATCCTTGGTTTAGCATTACAATAATCAGGTTCAACTTGATTCGACCAAACAGAAACAGTGATTACTTGTGGTAGGTGTTTAGACCTCCCACTCGATTTATTATGAAAATGATCCCATCATTTATCATGTCATTCACTTGAGTTGCTGGTTCAAATCTTTCTCACTCGAATTAAGTGGGACCTAATGTCAGTAATATCCTATTCTGTCTCATCAACACTCGTTGTACTGAAAACGTCAATACATCAGAAAATTCGTCCTCAAGTATGTAATGTCACATGATCGACCACGGTACCATGTCTTTAAGATGAAAACATGTATTTTCAAAGAGTAATAATATACATTTGTCCTAAATACGTGTTTAATGCGCAAATTAATGCTGTATGATGACATGAGTAGCTCATTATCATTCTTCAGCTTTTATGGCGGCGTGTCTCACCGATTACAATGGAACATAGTTTTACATTAATGTGAATCATTTTCTCATCATCCCATAGGGAACGTGTGACGAAATGACTACAACATTTATGTTTTCAAACTATGCCTATAGAAGTGTGTCATTTCATTTGATTGCTTAGCCTGACTTATGATTCAAGGCGTACGGAAGGAAAATCATGTAACCGACTTCATCCTTCTTCATTTGCTAATTTATTTCAGAGATTTTATCCCATCTCATATATGAGCATTTTAGGTTTTCACCTTATGCATCAGTCGATACATTTAAAAGATCATAGTAGCTTTCGTATCCGACTTCCTACCGATGTAAATGTTATCAATAAGTTATTTCCGAAGGAATTGAAACGAAAATTCAGCACATCATCATTTTATGCACTTATGTATTAAACTCATACTTTGAAACGATGTGTTCCTTTTTCAAGGTCCACTTGCGCGATGCGCAATTTACCCCAGTTTAACCTTTGGTTAAATCGTTTCATTTCTGAATTTAATATAATTTAATCCAATCAGTTTCGCATATGTTTGTCATTACAGTTTATGTTATTCAATGGATTAATAATAATAAAGAAAGAGTTTTAATCGGTTAATTCTTAGAGTGACGCAATCAATGGATTTAATGGCATATTGATGTTACTCAAATGTATGATTAAAATGCATGGAGTTGTTTTATTTGGCTTTGTTCAATAGACTTATTGTCTTGGTTTTCTCATTTTTCGGATCGATCTCATTTCTAACTGAGTCGATTAATCTTGATAAGTGGAACTCATTTCAAATCGAATGGTAACTATTTTATTAAATTCTGAAATATCAATAACCAAAATTCAAACATAAAATTGAACAGTATGAGAAATAACCACAATGGCAAAATCTGGATCATCCACGAAGATTTTAAAAGATAAGGTAGACTATTGGGAGGAATTTAAACGAGACAATTTAATTTACTTTTTATCAATGGCGTTCATCACACCGGATGATCGTTGAGGACCAGTAAGATGATCCTGATTCCTCTGCATCTTCCATTGATCTCTTGCGGAGAAGCGCAGAGGGACCCTCTGGTTGATCTTGTTTGCTATCAACAAACAGGGTCGTGATGAATTTAATTGATTCAATCAAGTAGCCAAGGACGTTGTCGTCAGCCAACCATGATAGAGGGTACCTTTGCGCAATACTGAGTATGTTTCTCCAATTTGATCTCTCATTCATGAGATCTGATGTGGGTATTACACCTGCATCTTGAGAAATAAGGGCAACATACTCAAATAGCACTCTTCTAGCTTCGGCTGCCTTACCTCCATTGAAGCAGAGTCTAATGGTGCACCAAAGTTGAAGAGCACTAAGGTTGAGTTTGAAGTGCTCTGCAACCTCTTTGTCCAAGGTTGCAAGTATCACCTCCCAAGCTCTCCTATCCATAAAGCTCCTTAACTTGTTAGGGTATGTAAGGATGACTTTTTCATTCACTAGTGTTCTCCCTTTGTTCACGTCAATACACTTATGTATGTTTTCAGCGACAAGGAGTTCTCTTACATATTCTCTCCACACATCATAATCCATACCATCCAGATTGCGAGGCTTGTAGAAGGGAACCGATCCAGCCATGAAAACGAACAATTCGATAATCATGCAGGTAGACAATAATATTTTGTGAAAGAATTGCATAAATCAGATATCTATTAAGATTGAGTCCGACAAATAATGATTCCTCAGACATCTAAACCAACCGACCACCAGTAAACCAATGGAAGATGGCTGTGAAATAGTTCACATTACCACCGTTTTCAATCCAATAGATCAGTCTTTTAAAACGATTTTAATCGCAAATTACCGGAACGGGAATTTTCAAAAAATATACCCGATCTTAGCTTTCCCAAGGCCCTTTGTGATGGATATCTGTCCAATCCGGATTCGTATTTACGTTTCGGACCTCGCAAACACGACGAAACCCATAAACGGATTTTACCGCGGACACCCCTAGTCCAAAACGGTCCGGATGCGCGCAGCACCTGGACCGGTCCGGATTGCCTCGGCAGTCCGGATTGGTTCGGTTCGCCCGGCAATCCGGACCATGTCGGACATCCGACATGGTCCGGACTGTCGACTGGCACCGTGCGCTTACCCCTATTATTTTTACTAAGTATGAGAAGTCAATGCGTACATAGCCAACCTCGATGTCGGTAAGCATTTTCCTTTAAACCGGAATTGAACCGCATAAAGCCAGGTACGGTTCTCGGGTTTCCTATAAATAGGGACCTAGACCTCCCATTTGACAACTTAACTCGAAACTCTCTCAAATTGGTTATTTGTGCTCTGAGCTCTCTCTACATACTTTCTCTCTCTAGATTGTGACTTAAGCATCAGAGAGGGCTCAACCAGCACCACCCCCCGCTCTCCATGCTGGTTATTGCCCGTTTTGCAGGACCCGACGTGTAGGAGACCGAGATTGGAGCCAAAGCCAAGTTCGGGGTTCGAGGATCGAAGTTCGCGGATCGTGGATCGTGACGTGCTTATAGGAGACGGTACCTGCGTGCACATCCAACCCGTTCGCGAAGAGAAACCCGAGGTGTCCCAGTTGGAATCGACCTCAACACTTGGCGCCGTCAGCGTGATTCGAGCAAGAAGCCGTTCGATACCGCAAGCTATGACAGGCAGCGTACCGCAGCCAACAAGTAGAAGCCGACAACAATTCAACAGGATCTTTCGCACATGCATAAAGACATGACCGCTGCATCCTCCATGCCAACAAGCAGTGTGCCTTCCGCACAGCATGGCCTTTAAGTCCAGAATACAGCGTACATTGCATCCCATTCGGAACAGATGGAAAACGTACATGTAATCCATGGAGACATTGATGCTGGAGGCGAGAAGTCATACGAGCAAGAAGGGTACGTTGCAAAGACAGTGCACAAGTCCCATGATGCTGACATGAAGTATGCCGACATGAAATATGCTGACATGAAGTATGCCAACATAAAGGATGCTGTCATGAAGGATGCCGCCATAAAAGATGTCATTGGTTTCTCATCAAAGGACAAAGAGCACAATGTGCACCACGACGCTTTGGTCATAACCACGCAGAAACCGACAAAAAGTTAACTTGGATCCGCCCACATGCCTGTTGCCACATCCAAGGCCTTCTTCATGCCAACAAGAAGTGCGCCCTTCGCACAGTATGACCAAGGAGTCCACAATGCAAAGCACGTTAGACCCCCGCTGGGATTTGAGCCTAAGAAGCACATCAATGAAGAGTTTTCTTACGGGATGCCAAAAGAAGGAGTCCCCCAATACGAAGGTGTCAACCCGCCACCACCTGTCACTCCTGATGAGTTCCGATGTAATCGTTAGCCCCGTTAACAGTCAATAAACGGCGGGTAAGCCTAGAGGGCCTCGCGAAAGACCTGGAAGGTCCAGAAGCCCAGTATGAAGGGTCCCGACGAGATCGGTCCCGATATATGAACTGAATGCTCCCGACGAGAAGCCTCTGAGTAAGCCCCGATATGCCTTTGAGAAGGTCCCTATAATAAAGCCCCGAGAATGCTGGCCCTGTCCCGTGGGACAAGGGGTCCTGGGTGGTGACCTAGAATGAGACAACTCTGGAGTCCCCGATATGGATCGGGACTTGTGATCAGAGGATAAGACCAAGAAACCCGCCTACTAGATAGAGTAGTGGGAAACGGTTAAGATACGGATAAACTCCCCCGAGATACGCAGGGCGTGCCCGAGATACGCGGAGCGTGGGCGAGATACGCGGAGCGTGGGCGAGATACGCGGAATCCTGAACGAGATATACGGAACGTGGGTAAACTGCCAGGTGCGGTTACAGGTAACTGAGGTAACTTCCCCTCCTATATAAAGGAGGAAGTTACCTCAGAAAGGTGACACTCTCTAATACGAACTTAGACTATTGCTATCCACCCCATCGTTCAAACTCTCATTTAAGCATCGGAGATGGATTCTGGGTCACCACCCAGATCATCCCCTTTTTGCAGGATTACACGGAGCCAAGGATTTCAGGTTTTCCGTCAAGAACGTACCGGAGCTTCGACCGTGATCCAACATTGGCGCCGTCTGTGGGAAACTTACAAAAAGTCACAATAGTTTCTACTAGATCGATGGCTGGTGGTGGCAAGCAGAAGAAGAAAGTCCCGGCGAGCAGTTCTCGCCCTGCTGGAACCGTGAATTCCGCTTTGCCGGAGCGTGCTGCTGAACAAGGTGATCACCCTGCTGTTTCTCACACAGGGGGGCATGGTGAAGATCACGAGGTCTCCGTCTGAGAAACGGCGGTGAACAGGGAGGATATCCCAAGAAGGGAGGTGGATGCTCCTCCAAATCCGGTGGTGCACAGGGAGGAAATCCCGAGGAGGGAGGTAGGTGCTTCCTCAAACCCGGAGTTGGCTAAGGCAGTAGCAGATGCTATGCCCATGTTCCTGGAGGCCATGGAGGCTCTTCTGGACAGAAGAGAGGCTGCCAAGAGAATGGAAGAGTTGCCTCCACCTCCTCCAAGGGAGGTTCAAGAGGAACAGGAGGTTCAGTCCAGGAATAGGGATAAGGAACCCGCGCACTCGGAAAGGTTCGTGGTCGACGGTCCCGGACCAGTGCAACACAGGACCATTCCCCTGAATGGCCCCATCACCCCCGATCAGGTGGTGAAGATCGTCAACATCTGCATAGGCGACCAGAAGCATATGACATCGGAGCTGAGGGATCGATCTACTCATCCTTTTGTTCAACGACCTATAGATACTGTCGCCCCGCCAGGGCTAGGTATTCCGACCATCAAGGAGTACGATGGTGAAGGGGACCCAGTCCGCCATGTTCAGAGGCATGTCCAGGCCTGTATGGGTAGAGCCGCGAATGATGACATCGTGTGTGTGCTGTTCCCTATCACATTGGGAGAAAGGGCCTTGACGTGGTTTTTCAGCCTACCGCCAGGATGTATTACTTGCTGGACTGATATGCACGACCGCTTCATCAAGCAGTATCAGGGTCGTAGGCGCCTCTTGAAGAGCATGAGGTCTTTGACCCAGGTGGTGCAGAGGTCTGACGAATCGTTGGCGTATTACTACCAACGGTTCACTGCTAGTGTCGTGGAGATCGACGAGAAGATATCGGAGGGAGAGACCATCCGCACCTTCCTTCGGAACCTAACTGCCCCATATGGTTCCGATATGATGCATAGTGTGGCCGCGGAGGCTGTGTGGAGTATGGAAGCTTTGCAAGCGAGGGTGAAGCAGCAAATCGACGTGCAGGAGTCGAAGATTGCTGCCGGAGAGCTTGATCCTCCGAAGTCAGGAAGAGGAAAGCAATCATTCAAGCTGTCGGACGATCGCAAAGGGAACAAAAAATCGGAGGGAAGTAGGAGCCTTGGTCGCCCCGATAGAAGGGAGGACAAGCGTCCTCCGAGGAAGGATAACCGAGAGGATCGTCACATTCCTCTCAATAGTTCGATGGCCGCCGTGCTAGCGGTGATGGATCGGCAGGGTCTCGTCAGATACCCCCCGAGGAAAGAAGGTGAATTCTTGGGAGGTCGCTCTGATCGTTACTGTCGGTATCACCGAGCCAATGGTCACGACACAGATAACTGTCGGGAGCTGAAGAAGGAGATAGAGAAGCTGATCCAGAAGGGGAAGCTTAAGGAGTTTGTTGGTGGGGGACGGTGCCGATTCAGTTCCAAAACTCGATCGCGGTCCCGTTCCAGGTCCCGCGATCGATCTCCAAAGAAGAAGAAGGTTGAGCCGGAATCTTCCGGTGCCCGTAAGGAGAGGCGGGGAACCATCAATGTCATTCATGGAGGAATGGCGGCGGGAGGTGATACCTCCGCTTCTCGGGAGAATTACGCTTCCCGTATTTCTGCTGCCGTGGTGTTAGGAAAGAGGTCCCGATCGTGGACTATGAAGGAAGAAATGGTGATTTCTTTCTCAGCAGAGGATCTGATAGGCGTGGAGAGTCCCCACGATGACGCCTTGGTCGTCACCTTGGATGTGGATGGATTCGAGATGAAGCGGATCCTGATAGACGGAGGGAGCTCCTCCGACATTCTGTTCATGGACGCCTTGGAAGCCATGGGAAAGACAAAGAAGGACCTGACGCAGGTGAACTTCCCGATGGTGGGATTCTCTGGTTCTACTTCCTATCCACTGGGAATGATCACCTTACCGGTGGAATTCGGTAGTGGGTGGAAAGCGGAGAGGCGGAACGTGGATTTCGTCGTGGTGGAGTCTGCGGGGACGTACAATGCTATCATCGGCAGGACCACCATCAATCCTCTCATGGCAGTCGCCTCGACCGTCCACCAGAAGATGAAGTTCCCGACTGATAATGGAGTCGGGGAGGTCAGGGGTGACCAGGTGGCATCCAGAAAGTGTTATGTTAACGCCACTCGAAGGAGAAGGAGAGAAGCTATGGCTGTCCTTCAGACTGATGCCGATCCTCGAGAGGAGTTTGGGCGTCCCGCCCCCATGGAGGATCTGAAAGAGGTCGAGATTGACGGACCTCAAAGAAAAGTGAAGATCGGGTCTGCTTTGTCGGAGGAAAGAGCCTGAGAATTGATCGAGCTCCTGAAGGAGTTCAAGGAGCTGTTTGCCTGGTCCCCGAGCGATATGCCAGGAATCAGCCCCGACGTGATAGTGCACGAGCTGAAGATTAATCCCGCGATCAAGCCTATCATGCAGAAGAGGCGCCCGATGGGCCCAGATAAAAGGATCGCGATCCAGCAGGAAGTGGGTAGGTTGCTCGACGCTGGATTCATCAAGGAGCTCCGATTCCAGACTTGGGTCGCTAACCCGGTCCTGGAGGGGAAGAGTAACGGGAAGTGGCGGATGTGTGTCGATTTCCGCGACTTGAACAAAGCTTGCCCGAAAGACTGTTATCCGCTCTCGAGAATCGACCAGCTGGTGGATGCCACGTCGGGACATGAGCTGCTGAGCTTCATGGATGCTTATTCTGGTTATAACCAGATCAAGATGGCGAATGAGGATGCCCCCCACACAGCCTTCTATGCTGATAGTGATGTCTATCACTATGATGTTATGCCCTTTGGGCTGGTCAATGCTGGAGCAACTTACCAAAGGATGGTGAACAAGTTGTTCGGGGACATGCTGGGAAAGACCATGTAGGCTTATGTGGATGACATGTTAGTGAAGTCCCGACAGGCGGGAGACCATGTCCGCAACTTGGCGGTGGCGTTTGAGCGGATGGGGTTTCATCAAGTTCATTTGAATCCGGACAAGTGCGCTTTCGGAGTGAACTCGGGGAAATTCCTGGGCTTTATGGTGAGCCAAAGAGGAATCGAGGTGAATCCCGAGAAGCTGAGAGCAATCGAGGAGATGCAGTCTCCGAAAACCCATCGGGAGGTTCAGGTGTTAAATGGCCGATTAGCCGCGATGAGTCGTTTCTTATCCAAGGTGAGTGACCGAGCCATGCCATTTTTTTATGTGCTAAGGGCCCACAAGAAGTTTGAGTGGTCCGACAAGTGCGAGGAGGCATTTCAGGCGCTCAAGCAACACCTCCGTACCCCCCCCCCCCCCCACCATTGGCAAAACCGGTTCCAGGCGAGCCGCTTTATCTCTATTTGGTTGTTTCTGAAGTTGCTGTTAGTTCTGTGTTAATAAAGATTGTCAAGGGCAACCAAGTTCCTCTTTATTATGTAAGCAAGGCGTTTGCCAAATCTGAAAAGAATTATCCCGCTTTTAAGAAGAATCTCTTTGCGTTGATTATTAATGCTCGAAAGCTGAGGCCTTACTTCCATGCCCATGAGATTACGGTG
The DNA here is from genome assembly GCA_036873135.1 of Clarkia xantiana subsp. parviflora. Taxonomy (NCBI): domain Eukaryota; kingdom Viridiplantae; phylum Streptophyta; class Magnoliopsida; order Myrtales; family Onagraceae; genus Clarkia; species Clarkia xantiana. Next base: position 35,644,213 of record JAPTYO010000010.1, on the reverse strand, counting down.
TTAACTAATCTGCACTTGAAGCACTTTTTGAACCGACCGGAGGCGTCGGGGAGATTGGTGAAATTGGCAGTCGAGCTTACGGAGTTCCGTATTCACTTTGCCCCGAGAACGGCTATTAAGGGCCAGGCATTGGCGGACTTCATAGAAGAGTCTACAACACCCGATCTGGAAGAAGCAGGTCCTGTAGCGGGGGCAGCCATGGAGGTCCCGATAGCAGAACAACCAGAAATAGCAGAGCAATCAGAACAGCCAAATGAGGAGAACACCTTGGAAATGTACACTGATGGTTCTTCAAGTGTAGAGGGATCGGGGGCAGGATTTGTATTGATACCGCCCGGTAGAGGCGAGCCCCTGCGATATGCCTTGGCCTTGACGTTTAGGGCCACCAACAATGAAGCTGAGTATGAGGCTCTCATCACGGGCCTTAAAATCGCCAAAGGTACGGGAGTTGATCATTTAAAGGTGAAGTGTGATGCTAACCTGATCGTGAATCAAGTCCAGGGGAATTACGAGGCGAAGAACCCGACAATGAGGAAGTATTTGCACGAGGTGCAGACTTTGTAGGGAAGCTTCAAAAGCTTCGACATTGAGGCAATCCCGATGGAAGAAAACGCGGAGGCAGATGCCTTGAGCAAATTTGCCCTGGGGGTAGCCCCCGAGGAGAATCGGAAGGTGCACTTTCTGGAGAGGGTAATTATCTCAACCATCGATCCATCAGAGGTATGTGCTATTGAAGCAGGATCGGAGGAAGAAGAGGAACCCACCTGGATGACCCCGATAGTCACATACCTGACTACGGGGGCACTCCCCGACGATGAAGTGGCAGCTGTCAGGTTGCGTCTAATCGTAAGCAACTACGTGATGGTGGACAACCAGTTATATAAGAAGGGGCATGTAAAGCCTTTTCTGAGATGTGTGGCGGAGCCTGACACGAATCGGATTCTGAGAGAGTTGCACGAAGGAGTCGCGGCCTGTCATGAAGGGGCCCGATCCATTGTGAGGAAAGCGCTGAATTTAGGCTATTACTGGCCTTCGATGAACAAGGAAGCGATAGCATTGGTCCAATCTTGTGATACGTGCCAGAGGTACGCTCCGAATATCGTGGCTCCCGTCACGAACTTGATGTCCATCAAGAGTGCTTGGCCTTTCGCGCAGTGGGGCATTGACTTGGTGGGACCCCTTCCGCAAGCGAAAGGTCAGTGCAAGTACTTACTTGTAGCCATTGATTACTTTTCGAAGTGGATAGAGGCTAAGGCGTTGGCCAAACCGACGGGGAAACAGATCGTCAAGTTTCTCCAGACTCAAATTGTATCCCGGTACGGGGTTCCTCAAGTGTTGATCAGCGATAATTGTCCTCCGTTCAATGGGGCTCAGTTGAAGGAGTATCTGAACCGCTGAACATTGAGCATCAGACAGCTTCGGTCCACCACGCTCAAACAAATGGGCAAGTGGAATCAACCAACAAGATCGTAATGGATGGCTTGAAGAAGAGGGTCTATGCCTTGCAGGGTCATTGGCTAGATGAGCTTGAAAACGTGTTGTGGGCTGTTAGAACAACACCCAAGCAATCGACGGGGGAGACTCCGTTTGGCCTTATTTATGGCACGGAGGCAGTTGCTCCCGTGGAGATAGCGGTGGCGTCCCATCGCATGAGGTATTATGAGCCTCTGATGAACGAAGAAATGAGACGTCTGGACTTGGACTTGCTTGAAGAGAAAAGGTGGAAGGCTGATGAAGTTCAGGCTCGGATGCGTCTGGCAACAGCCAGGTACTATAATCGGCGGGTCAAGTCCCGACAATTCTTCGTTGGAGAACTTGTTTGGCGGAGGAATGAGTTCGTCTATCAAGATCGGATCAACAAGCTGTCACCGAAATGGGAGGGACCTTACAAGATCGTAGGGATGCCAGCCCCGAATGCGTACAAGTTTGAAGACCTTGATGGCAAGACGTTGAAACATTCTTTCAGTGGCGCACACTTGAAGAAATGTCATGTTTGATTCTAAGTCGCCTTAAGTGGTGCGTGATGTTAAGTCGCCGCGGATGGCGCAAGTTATCTATCGATTGATCCGATGTAAGCAAGGTTTGAGTTATTAATGAATAAAAGAAGTTGCTTCCGATCAAATTGCTTTTAGATTTATTCTAACTGTTGGTAAGTCGTCTTAAAGGACGCAATTAAAGCCTTCCGAGATACGATTAAAAAGCCTTCCGAGGTACGAGTAAGTCGTCTTAAAGGACGCGATAAAAGCCTTCCGAGGTACGATTAAAAAGCCTTACGAGGTACGATTAAGTCGTCTTTATGGCGCGATAAAAAGTCTTCCGAGGTAAGAACAAAAGCCTTACGAGGTATGATTAAGTCGTCTTTATGATGCAACAAAAAGCCTAGGTATGAATAAAATCCTACGGGGTCCGAGTAAGTCGTCTTTTTGATGCAGCAAAAAGCCTTAAGGGGTATGATTAAGTCGTCTAGAATGACGCGATAAAAAGCCTTAAATGGTACGATAAAATTATCTTAAGTGATGTGCGAAATCTTAAGTGGTGAGGTCCCAAGAAAAAACGTCGCGAATGACGTATGAAAAATCACCTTAAATGGCACGGGCAAGAAACCTTAAGTGGTAAGTTCTTGTGAAGCATCGGAAGGATGTATGAAGTCATCTTAAGTGATGTATCATAACGTTTTAAGTAACGAGTCAAGTCGCTTTAAGTAGTGCAATAATAATCGAGACCAAAATAGATAAAATGAATTTTTCATAAAGGCTCGAAGGCCTGAAGGTTCCGATACAAGGAGGAAATTGTGAAGAGGAAATTACAAGGACTTAAAGAATGAAGCATGAAGCCTGGTCCTTGATGGAAGTTGGGTCCTCAGCAGCTTCGGAGGGAGCAGAGTTCGCGGGGTCCAGGGCAGAAGGCTCCGCAGTTCGTGGATTCGGGTCCGCGGCACCCTCGGGGGCATCGGCCTCATCACTCTCCGCGGGGAGGTTGAAGTATTTCTCCGCGAAGGGGGCGAGGGTCTCAGACTTCTTGAAGTCAATGGCATCCTCATATACCGTGTAAAGCTCCTCGACAGCATTGAACAGAACGTTCTCCACCTCGGCATTGCAGAACCCCACGGCATCCGCCTTGAAATCGTCGGAGTTCCGATACTCCTCGCGACCCTGAGCCTTTGCCTCAGCCAGCTTGGCAGGAAATTCAGCCTTCTCGGCCTCTAGCCCTGCCTTGGCTTCCTCGAGCCCTACCTTGGCTTCCTCGAGAATGCTCTTCTCGAGGACGAGCTGCCTTTGCTCCGCTTCGTGCCGCTGTTGTTCCTCTTTGAGCGTCCTCCGCTCCCGACGCAGCAAGGATTCATAGTCATGGACCTGCTTTTGCAAGTCCATAGCCTTCTGGCCAAGGAGGGTCTGCTCCTTGGTTATCTTTTCCCTTGCCGCCACAGCATCGGCAAGGTCCTCCTGGAGCTTGGCCAAGGCGTCGGGGTCCGACCTGGCCCGCTCCTCCTTTAAAGCATCCTTCAGAGCGAGGATGTAACCAAAGCAGCGCTGTTGGTTCGCAGTTTCCCGAGGCAAAAGGAAAATAGGTTAAGGTCCGATAATCGAAGGCAAGAGCAAAAGCGAGAGTAAAGTTTTACCTCCATCCGACGGATGGCCATGTCGCGAAGATCCTCGTCGATATCTTCGTCAGCCAAGGAGATCGGACGTCTCAAGGATGGTGGAATTGACCCTGCCAGCAGGTGCAGGGCCAATTCTGGCTGAAGGTCTCCCCGATGGAGTGGGACCCCTCGAAGAGACTCGATCGGGTTCCAGGGAACCGTCTCTTGATCGGGGGTGTAAACCTCGTAGAGGCTCCCATCCAGGGGAAGAGGAGGGACGACCTTGGAAGCCTCGGTCGGAGGCTCCGGAGTGGGAGAGCGCAAATACAAGGGAGGACTCCGGGACACGTCCTCCACAGCTGGCCTCAAGATGCTCCGCCCTGGCCTCCGACGGGGAATCAGTCCTTCATTTGGCTCCTCGGAGGAGGGGGAAACATCCAAGTCAGTCACCTGACGGAACGGAGTTTCCGTCGGGGTATTCTCTGTTATCGGCTCCCGTGGAGTCGTAGCCCTCACTGGAGTTGCAGCCTTCGTCGGAGTGAGAGCCTCCGATTGACCTGCGGTTGCGGGACGAATAAAGTCAGGAAGTTCATTATTGGGGCACCAGATGACCCCGCGCGGGACGTACTGGTCCTTTCCACAGAAGTTGTAATAGCCCGCCTTGAGGTCGCGGGGGGTTTCCCCTCGAAGTATGTATTTGATTTCTCTGACCCGCGCCTGCCGGTCGGAGGGGATAAACTCCTCGGGAACCAACCTCCTGTATGTTTTAATAGCTTGGCGAACACGCTTACCTTCCTCGGCGGTGGTGACACCGAAGGCCTTGTTCACCTCCTCTCTTTTGGCCCGCTTGGCCATCTCGACTTGCTCCTCAGTCGGAGGAGCCGCAGAAGAGGAGGCTCCCCTCTTCAAGGACTTCCGCTTCCGCTTGGAGCCCGGGACAGCGTCGGTCTCCCCCTGCTTCAACATGAGATGGGTCAGCAAAGATGCCTTCTTGGCTGCAAAATATGAAAGTAAAAATGCATTTAGAAGTGTTACCCAAAGAACCAAATTGTCGGAAATTGAATCGAGCAGTTGGACCCCGATCTTGATCAGGTCCCCCTCCACGAGTTTATTGGCGTCAAGGGGAGCGAAGGACTCCCCCCAACGATAAAGCTGGATAAGTTGAAGGGTGTTGAAGTCGTCCTCGGTGTAGGACTCAAACTTGGGGGCAGGGTCCGCGACAACCTCCCATCGGGGCCACGGGACGGAGCTGTTCTGGACGAAGAAGTAGTACTTCTTCCACCCGCTGATGTCGGACCCTGAGTCGCGAAGGAACCCCCGATCCTTGTTGAATTTCCAAGTCTCGCCATCCCAGCCGAAGCGGGCGAATTGCTCCTTGGTCCATTTGGGAAGTCGAGGGGTAAAGGAGCAGACCCCAGCCTTGTTACATTCATTCCGTAGAAGGTACGGAAGAGCAGCAGGTTGTACGTCCATTGTTGGCGGAGGCACAGGACTTGGAAGGCATACCACACGCGGATAGCGTGTGGGGAGAAGGTGGTTGGATGCGTCTTGTAGAAGTTACACATTTCAACCAGATTCCCGCAGAAAGGGAATCGGATCCCGGCGTTTATCTGTCCCGTGGAGACAAACACTTCTCCTTCCCAAGGACGGGTAACGATGTGTTTTCTCTTGGAGGGTTGGCGAGAATCGTAGGGAAAGCGAGGTTCCCAGGCCGAAGTGATGCAACCTTCCCGGATAACAGCTTCATAAAGGGTCTCTGAGATTTCATTAATAGCAAGCTCGAACGTAAAGAGGTTCCTTCCTCTAGAACTGGCCTCGTCTAAAAACGGCCATAACGGGAAAACTTAGGCAAGAAAAAGAAGAAAATATCAGTAAATCACGGAGGCAAAGAAGGAAAGTCTTACCAGACATAGTGGGTGATTGATCGGAGAAGACGAAGAGAAGATCTTGACGGCTGGAAGCCTTGAATCGCCGCAGAATCAAACGAGACTTGAAGAGAAAAGCTTTGAGGTTTGACAATGGCAGAGCTTTCAGAAATCAGAACGGTAAGGAAGGAGTGAATAGTGCCAGGGTTTTGGCTTTTAAAGATAAAAAGACAGCTGGACAGATTCAAATCCGGACCGTTGAAGACGAAACGACTCAATCTGGATCGTCGAGATTATAGGGGACAGTACGGAAGAGACGTTAGTGACGTAATACTGCTTTTTCAGAAAGCAGCAGTCACGCCTGCTTAGGCGTCGTTTCATCATCCCTTGCATTTAATGGTGGAGTAACCGAGGAGTCTCCTCGGATTTGGCAACTATCCTTAGAGTCTCGAGGAATCGTGAGCGAGAAGCTCTGTGATTAAAGAGTTGCACCCAAGGTAAAAGCCTCTGATGGTAATATCGGGAGGTCTGAAGATGAAAGCCTTCGACGATGATGTCGGAAGGTCCGGAATTGGAAGACACGACGGACTATAAGACCCTCACGTCTTGGGGGCAAATGATGGGTTCCGATGTAATCGTTAGCCCCGTTAACAGTCAATAAACGGCGGGTAAGCCTAGAGGGCCTCGCGAAAGACCTGGAAGGTCCAGAAGCCCAGTATGAAGGGTCCCGACGAGATCGGTCCCGATATATGAACTGAATGCTCCCGACGAGAAGCCTCTGAGTAGGCCCCGATATGCCTTTGAGAAGGTCCCGATAATAAAGCCCCGAGAATGCTGGCCCTGTCCCGTGGGACGAGGGGTCCAGGGTGGTGACCTAGAATGAGACAACTCTGGAGTCCCCGATATGGATCGGGACTTGTGATCAGAGGATAAGACCAAGAAACCCGCCTACTAGATAGAGTAGTGGGGAAACGGTTAAGATACGGATAAACTCCCCCGAGATACGCAGGGCGTGCCCGAGATACGCGGAGCGTGGGCGAGATACGCGGAGCGTGGGGCGAGATACGCGGAATCCTGAACGAGATATACGGAACGTGGGTAAACTGCCAGGCGCGGTTACAGGTAACTGAGGTAACTTCCCCTCCTATATAAAGGAGGAAGTTACCTCATAAAGGTGACACTCTCTAATACGAACTTAGACTATTTCTATCCACCCCATCGTTCAAACTCTCATTTAAGCATCGGAGAGGGATTCTGGGTCACCACCCAGATCATCCCCTTTTTGCAGGATTACGCGGAGCCAAGGAGTTCAGGTTTTCCGTCAAGAACGTACCGGAGCTTCGACCGTGATCCAACAACTCCTACCATGATGGCTGCGCTCGAAGATCTGCTTGCATTCCGAAAGATGCAAAGGAACCAAGGATATGCCCCGCCACCACCACCTCCGCTTCCAAACAATGGAAAAACCGAGGAGACAAGAGCAATGCCCCGAGACACAAGCCATCAAGACACACCGCTCCAAGGAGTAAGGGACAATACACGGAAGGTACCTTCCAGTACCGACAAACAAGGCAAGGAGTTGCGCGCTCATACAACCCGTATATGATAGCACAACACCAAGAAGGGACATGTAGACAACCTCCAACCTCTCGCTCAAAATGCACAAGGAAGGTTTCTCCACGATAACAAGCCAAGACGATGCTGACATCTGTCACAAGGAGGGATGGAGAAAACCTGTAGATGACGATGATGTCCCAATCACGGGACTTACAACAAGAACCTTGAAGGCAATAATTGAGGAAAAGATAGACGCTTCCTGGAAAAAGAGACAACAAAAACAAAAGAGGCCATTCCAGTCAGACGTCCAAAGGCTCAAAAAGACCAATCTCGCCAAATGTGTTCCATTGAACACACCACTGTCTGTCATCTTGAAAGCGATATAGGAGACCAAGCTGTGGAAAAAGCCCTCTAATTTCCGCAAGGGCCCATTGGGAAAAGATGAAAGAAAATGTTGTTAAAATCACGAAGTGTATGGCCACGAGACAGAAAGCTGTGTTGGATTAAGGTTCCATGTAAACAGCTTCATCTTAAAAGGAGAAATGAAGAAGTATATCGACCAAAGCAATAAGCATCAAAAGAAGTCTCATGTGGAGTCTTCAGAAAAATGCAAAGGAAAAGAAAAGGCGGATGATAATCCACCTCTCGCGAAGCGTGGGAAAAAAAACGTCATTCATGGAACCAATTATGACGACTTCAACAGTCCTTGGAGCACGAAGGTGGAAGAAACAAATGTCAAACTCCCGGAAAACAAGCTTCCCCGTCCACTTGAGCCAATGACTGCCTACCTTTGCAAGAACGTTGAAGAACGGTGCAAGCACCATAAAACTGGGGGGCATAACACCAACATTTGTTCATCCCCAGAGGTGGAGATTGAAGAGCTTAACACGCTAGGTGCACTGAGGAACTATGTGACACGTGGCGGAATCAACTTGCCGACAAGTCACCTATGAAGACGTCAAACACATCATCAATCCATTTATCTCCATTTTTGCATATCTACTTTAAGTCTTCTTAGATTAAGTACAACTTATACTTATTAGCCTTAGTACTTTTCGAAAAGAGCGATCAGTTGACGCCTTCCTGTAATCCGTTGTACGAACTCCAAGTATCTAATGAAGATTAAATCTACTTTCGTAGGTACCTTATTGCACTATGCTCATTACTTTGGAATAAAACCAAAAGTAACGCACATATTAATCACGTCAACAACACAAGCTATCGCACTAGGAACAACAAACGGATTAGGCCATACAACACCCATATGTCTAATATCAACACCAAACATCGCCTTCAAAAGACGATCTCTTCTACTTGACCAGGGTCCAGGTAACACGCGTTACTGCCAAAGGTAAAATCAGGAATGAGGTAACAACTCCACAACAGCACTACTATGAATAAAGCAGACCACTCGAGTAGGACATCTACTCAGGGTAGCCTGATTTAGTCAAAACAAATTCCAAGCTAAACGGAACAGACTAGTCGCGAATAGTCTGATCCAGTCATATTTGCATTGCAGGCGATAGAGCCATATGAGGAGACTTATAACTCCATTCTATTCCCTAACTGATGGGTTCCGATGTAATCGTTAGCCCCGTTAACAGCCAATGGACGGCGAGTAGGTCCAGTGGGCCTCGTGAAAAGCCTGGAAGGCCCAGAGGCCCAGCACGAAGGGTCCCGACTTTACCGGTCCCGATGTATGAGCTGAATGCCCCGATGAGAAGCCTCTGAGTAGGCCCCGATATGCCTTAATAAAGGCCCCGATAATAAAGCCCCGCAGAGGCTGGACCTGTCCCGTAGAGACTGAAGGTCCTGGGTGGTGATCTAGAATGAGACAACTCTGGAGTCTCCGACAGGAGTCGGGACTTGTGATCAGAGGATAAAGACCGAGAAACCCGCCTACTAGATAGAGCAGTGGGAGACGGTTAGAGATAAAGATAAATCCCCCGAGATACGCAGGGCGTGCCTGAGATACGCGGAGTATGGGTAAGATACGCAGAGCGTGGGGCGAGATATATGGAATCCCAACCGAGATATACGGAATCGTGGCGAGATACACGGAATCATGGGTAAAACTGCCAGGCGCAGTAAAAGGTAACTGAGTAACTTCCCCTCCTATATAAAGGAGGAAGTTACCTCAGAAAACCATCATCTAATACGAACTTAGACTTCTGGCTTATCACCCCATTGATCACATACTCATTTAAGCATCGGAGAGGGATTCTAGGTCACCACCCAGGTCATCCCCTTTTGCAGGATTGCGCGGAGCCCAGGAGTCCAAAGCTTTCCGTCAAGGACGTAACGGAGCTTCGCCCGTGATCCAACATTGGCGCCGTCTGTGGGAAACTTACAAAAAGTCAAGATAGTTTCTACCAGATCAATGGCCGGTGGTGGCAAGAAGAAGCAAGTTCAGGCTGGCAGTTCTCGTCCCGCAGGAACTGTGAATTCCCCGTTGCCGGAACGTGTTGCTGAACAAGGCGAGAACCCCGCTCTTTCCCAGACATGGGGGCAGGGTGATGGCTATGAGGTCTCAGTCCGAGACACAGAGAGGAACAGGCAGGATGTCCCGCGTAGGGAGGAAGATGAGGCTCCCTCGAACCCGGTGGGCCATGGAGGAGAAGGAGTCCCGCGAAGGGAAGAAGGGTCGTCTTCGAACTCGGAGTTGGCCAAGGCAGTAGCAGATGCTATGCCCATGTTCTTGGCTGCCATGGAGGCCTTGCTGGACAAAAGAGAGGCCGCCAGGAGAGCGGAGGAGTTGCCTCCGCGAGAAGAATTACCACCACCCCCGCCGAGGGTGGACCCAGAGGAACAGGAGGTTCCGCCCAGGAGCAAGGGTAAGAAACCAGTACACCTGGAGAAGTTCGTGGTCGACGGCCCAGGACCAGTGCAAAATAGGACCATTCCCCTGAATGGCCCCATCACCCCCGATCAGGTGGTGAAGATCGTTAGCATCTGCATGGGTGATCAGAAGCAGATGACATCGGAGCTAAGGGATCGGTCCAGCCATCCTTTCGTGCCGCGGCTGATAGATACCGTCGCCCCGCCCGGGCTAGGTATCCTGACCATCAAGGAGTACGATGGTGAGGGGGACCCAGTTCGCCATGTTCAGAGGCATGTCTAGGCCTGTATGGGACGAACATCGAACGATGACCTCATATGTTCGTTATTCCCGATAACCCTGGGAGAAAGGGCCATGACTTGGTTCTTCAGCCTCCCGCCAGGATGCATCACGTGCTGGGCTGATATGCACGATCGCTTCATCAAGCAGTACCAGGGTCGGAGGCGTCTTCTGAAGAGTGTGAGGTCCTTGACCCAGGTGGTGCAGAGACCCGATGAATCGTTGGCATACTATTACCAACGGTTCACTGCAAGTGCTGCGGAGATTGATGAAGAAATCTCGGAGGGAGAGACCATCCGTACTTTCCTGCGGAACTTGAGCGCTCCGTACGGCTCCGACCTGATGCACAGCGTAGCCGCGAAGGCTGTGTGGAGTATGGAGGCCCTGCAAGCGAGGGTGAAACAGAAAATCGACGTCCAGGAGTCGAAGATTACTGCTGGAGAGCTCGATCCCCCGAAATCGGGGAGAGGAAAGCCATCGTCCAAGCTGTCGGATGATCGCAAAGGGGGCGACAAGTCGGAAGGAAGTAGGAACCGTGGTCGTCCCGATAAAAGAGAAGACAAGCGTCCTCCGAGGAAGGACAACCGAGAAGGTCGGGCCGTTCCCATCAATAGCTCGATGACCTCTGTGTTAGCTGTGATGGACAGACAGGGTCTCGCCCGATACCCCCCGAGGAAAGAAGGCGAATACCTAGGAGGCCGCCCTGACCGTTACTGTCGCTACCATCGAGCCAACGGCCACGACACCGAAAACTGTCGGGAGCTGAAGAAGGAAATTGAGAAGCTGATCCAGAAGGGGAAGCTAAAAGAATTCGTCGGAAAGGTGCGGTGCCGATCCCGTTCCAGAAGTCGGTCACGATCCCGTTTCAAGTCCCGCGACCGATCCCCGAAGAAGAAGAAGATTGAGCAAGAAGCTTCAGGTTCAGGTGCCCGTAGGGAGAGGCGCGGAACTATCAACGTCATCCACGGAGGGATGGCGGCGGGAGGTGATACCTCTGCTTCTAGGGAGAACTACGCTTCCCGCATATCTGCCGCGGTAGTGCTAGGCAAAAGGTCCCGGTCGTGGACCCTGAAGGAGGAAATGGTAATTTCTTTCTCGGCGGAGGATCTAGTAGGCGTGGAGAGCCCTCACGACGACGCCTTGGTCGTGACCCTGGACGTGGACGGATTCGAGATGAAGCGGATCCTGATAGACGGAGGGAGTTCCTCCGATATTCTTTTCATGGATGCTCTGGAAGCCATGGGAAAGACGAAGAAAGACCTCACACAGGTGGACTTCCCGATGGTGGGATTCTCTGGTTCCACCTCTTACCCGCTGGGAATGATTACCTTACCGGTGGAGTTTGGTAGTGGCTGGAAGATGGAGAAGCGAAACGTAGATTTCGTTGTCGTGGAGTCTGCGGGGGCATATAACGCTATTATCGGCAGGACAACTATCAACCCTCTCATGGCAGTCGCCTCGACGGTCCACCAGAAGATGAAGTTCCCGAATGACAATGGTGTCGGAGAGGTCAAGGGTGACCAAGTGGCATCGCGGAAATGCTACGTTAACGCCACCCGACGGAGAAGGAGGGAGGCCATGACTGTCCTTCAGACTGATGCCGATCCGCGAGAGGAGTACGGGCGTCCTGCCCCCATGGAGGATCTGAAGGAGGTTGAGATCGATGGGCCTCAGAGGAAGGTGAAGATCGGGTCTGCTTTGTCAGAGGAAAGAGCCCGAGAGTTGATCGAGCTCCTGAAGGAGTTTAAGGAGCTGTTTGCCTGGTCCCCGAGTGATATGCCAGGAATCAGCCCCGATGTGATAGTGCACGAGCTGAAGATAGACCCCGCGATCAAGCCTATCGCGCAGAGAAGGCGTCCGATGGGCGCGGACAAGAGGATCGCGATCCAGCAAGAGGTGGGCAGACTGCTCGATGCTGGATTCATCAAGGAGCTCCGATTCCAGACTTGGGTTGCTAACCCAGTCCTGGTGCGAAAGAGTAACGGGAAGTGGCGGATGTGTATCGATTTCCGTGACTTGAACAAGGCCTGCCCGAAGGACTGCTACCCGCTTCCGAGGATTGACCAGCTGGTGGATGCCACATCGGGACATGAGCTGCTTAGCTTCATGGATGCCTATTCCGGGTACAACCAGATCAAGATGGCGAAGGACGATGCCCCCCATACGGCCTTCTATGCCGACAGTGACGTCTACCATTACGACGTGATGCCCTTCGGATTGATCAATGCCGGAGTAACTTACCAACGAATGGTGAACAAGTTGTTCGGAGACATGTTGGGGAAAACCATGGAGGCGTATGTGGATGACATGCTGGTGAAGTCCCGACAGGCAGGAGACCATGTCCAGAACTTGGCGGCAGCATTTGAGCGGATGAAGTTCCATCAGGTTCGGCTGAACCCCGACAAATGTGCTTTTGGGGTGAACTCGGGGAAGTTCCTAGGGTTCATGGTGAGCCAGAGAGGAATCGAGGTGAACCCTGAAAAGCTGCGAGCAATCGAGGAGATGCAGTCCCCGAAGACTCATCGGGAGGTCCAGGTGTTGAATGGCCGGTTGGCCGCGATGAATCGGTTCCTATCCAAGGCAAGTGATCGAGCAATGCCATTTTTTGATGTGCTGAGGGCCCACAAGAAGTTCGAATGGACTGAAAAGTGCGAGGAGGCATTCCAAGCACTCAAGCAACACCTCCGTACCCTTCCGCCGTTGGCGAAACCAGTTCCAGGCGAGCCGCTTTATCTCTATTTGGCTGTTTCTGCTGTGGCTGTTAGTTCTGTTTTGATTAAAATTGTCAAGGGAAACCAAGTGCCCGTTTATTATGTAAGCAAGGCGTTTGCCAAGTCTGAAATAAACTATCCCGCTATTGAGAAGTATCTCTTCGCGTTGATTATTGCCGCTCGAAAGCTACGACCTTACTTCCATGCCCATGAAGTCAAGGTATTGACTAATCAGCCCCTGAAACACTTTTTGAACCGACCGGAGGCGTCGGGGAGATTGGTAAAATGGGCCATCGAGCTGACGGAGTTCCGTATTCATTTCGCTCCGAGAACCGCTATTAAGGGCCAGGCATTGGCAGATTTTATAGCTGAGTCTACGACACCCGATCTGGAAGTAACGGGTCCCGCAGAGGGGGCAACCATGGAAGAAGTCCCGACAACAGAACAACAGCCAGAACAACCAAATGAGGAGAACATCTGGGAGATGTACACTGATGGTTCATCGAGTGTAGAAGGCTCGGGGGTAGGATTCATATTGATACCGCCCGGTGGAGGCGAGCCCCTACGATATGCCTTGGCGTTGACGTTCAAAGCCACCAACAACGAAGCGGAGTATGAGGCTCTCATCACAGGCCTTAAGATTGCCAAGGGTACGGGGGTCGATCATTTAAAAGTAAAGTGCGATGCCAGCTTGGTTGTAAATCAAGTCCAGGGAAATTGTGAAGCCAGGAGCCCGACAATGAAGAAGTATTTGCACGAGGTGCAGACTTTGAAGGGAAGCTTCAAAAGCTTCGACATCGAGGCGATCCCGAGGGAAGAGAACGCGGAAGCAGATGCCTTGAGCAAGTTCGCTCTGGGAGTGGCCCCCGAGGAGAATCGGAAGGTACATTTCCTAGAAAAGGTAATTATCTCAAACATTGATCCGGCGGAGATCTGCGCTATTGAGTCAGGATCGGATGAAGAGGAGAAGCCCACTTGGATGACCCCGATGGTCACATACCTGACTACGGGGGTACTCCCCGATGACAAAGTGGCAGCTGTCAGGTTGCGTCGGATTGCGGACAACTACGCGATGGTGGACAACCAATTATACAAAAACGGGTACGTAAAGCCTTTTCTAAAATGCGTGGCGGAACCTGACACGAATCGAATCGAATCCTGAGAGAGCTACACGAGGGGGTCGCGGCCTGTCATGAAGTGGCCCGATCTCTAGTAAGGAAGGCATTGAACTTAGGCTACTATTGGCCCTTGATGAACAAGGAAGCGACCGCGATGGTCCGATCCTGTGATGCATGTCAGAGGTATGCCCCGAATATTGTGGCTCCCGCCACGGACTTAATGCCCATCAGGAGTGCATGGCCCTTCGCGCAATGGGGGATTGATTTGGTGGGACCTCTTCCCCAAGCGAAGGGTCAGTGCAAGTATTTGCTCGTGGCCATCGATTACTTTTCAAAGTGGATAGAGGCTAAAGCATTGGCTAGAACGACAGGGCAGCAGATCCTCAAGTTCCTTCAAACTCAGATCGTATCCCGGTACGGGGTTCCTCGAGTGTTGATCAGCGACAACGGCCCTCCGTTCAAAGGGGCTCAGTTGAAGGAGTACCTAGAAGAATTAAACATTGAGCATCGGACCGCTTCAGTCCGCCACGCTCAGACCAAGGGCCAGGTAGAGTCAGCCAACAAGATCGTGATGGATGGCTTGAAGAAGAGAGTCTATGCCTTGCAGGGCCATTGGCTGGATGAGCTCGAAAATGTGCTGTGGGCTGTTAGAACAACACCCAAGAAATCGACGGGGGAAACTCCGTTTGGCCTGGTTTATGGCACGGAGGCAGTCGCTCCCGTGGAGATAGCGGTGGCGTCCCATCGCGCAAAATATTACGAGCCTCTGACAAACGAGGAAATGAGACGTCTAGACTTGGACTTGCTCGAGGAAAAGAGGTGGAAAGCTGATGAAGTCCAGGCTCGGATGCGTTTGGCAACAGCCCGATATTATAATCGGCGTGTCAAGTCCCGACAATTCTTCGTGGGAGAACTTGTCTGGCGGAGGAACGAGTTCGTTCATCAAGATCGGATCAACAAGCTATCACCAAAATGGGAAGGACCTTACAAGATCGTAGGGATGCCAGCACCCAATGCATACAGGCTAGAGGACCTTGATGGAAAGACATTGAAGCATTCCTTCAGTGGCGAACACTTGAAGAAGTATCATGTTTGATATTAAGCCGCCGCGAAGGGCGCAAATTGTCTATCAATAAGATCCGATGTAAGCCTGTTTTGAGTTATTTATGAATAAAAGAAGTTGCTTCCGATCAAATTGCTTTTAGATTTATTCTAACTGTTAGTAAGACGTCCTGAAGGACGCGACAAAAGCCTTCCGAGGTATGCGTAAGTCGTCTATATGATGCGGCCAAAAGCCTTAACGGGTATGGACAAAAGCCCTACGGGGTACACGTAAGTCGTCTATATGATGCAACCAAAAGCCTAGGTACGAAAAGGCCCTGATGGGTCCGCGTAAGTCGTCTATATGATGCGGCCAAAAGCCTTAGCGGGTACGAAAAAGCCTTAACAGGTCCGCGTAAGTCGTCTATATGACGCGGCAAAAAGCCTTAAAGGGTACGATTAAGCCGTCCGGCAGAGACGCAGTAAAAGCCCTAAGGGGTGTGAAAATGGCCTTGAAAGGCAGGGATAAGAAACCTTAAGTGGTGAAATCCCGATAATGGACGAGAAACCTTAAGTGGTGAAGTCCCGATTTTGGACGAGAAACCTTAAGTGGTGAAGTCCCGATTTTAGACGAAGAAACCTTAAGTGGTGAAGTCCCGGTTTTAGACGAAGAAACCTTAAGTGGTGAAGTCCCGATGGGACATGAAACCTTAAACGGTAAAATCTCAAGTAAAACGTCGGAAGGACGTATGAAGTCATTTTAATGGCGCATCGGAACGTTCTGGGTAACGAATTTAAAGCCGCTTTAGATAAAGTGCAAACGAGTATCGGTGCCAAAACAGATGGAAAGAAACTACTTATATAAAGGCCAGAAGGCCAAAGAGGTTCGATACAAGAGATAAAGGAGAAAGACAACAAGGACTAAAAGATGTAAACATTAAACTTGGTCCTTGTTGGAAGATGGATCCTCAGCAGCATCGGAGGGAGCAAGGTTTGGAGGGGCCTGGGCGGAAGGCTCCGCGGCTGGCGGAGTCGGGTCCACGGCAGCGGCCTCTTCACTCTCCGCGGGGAGGTTGAAGTATTTCTCCGCGAATGGGGCGAGGGTCTCGGACTTCTTGAAGTCGATGGAATCCTCGTATGCTGTGTAGAGCTCTTCGATAGCATTGAACAAGACGTTCTCCACCTCGGACTTACAGAACTCTACAGCAGCCACCTTGAATTCTTCAGAGTCCCGATACTCCTCGCGGCCCCGCAGGCGGCCCTCCTCGAGGCCCTGAGCCTTTGCCTCAGCCAGCTTGGAAGAGAACTCAGCCCTCTCCGCCTCAAACTTTGCCTTGGCCTCCGCGAGGAGATCAGCGAAGACGTTTTTCTCATGAACGAGCTGCTTCTTCTCCGCCTCATTCCGCTGCTGATCCGCTTGGACCATCTTCCGCTCCCGACGCATGACAGCCTCATGGTCGTGGACCTTCTTGAGCAGGCCCGAAGTCATCTCGTCTAGGAGAGCTTTCTCCTTGGCCATCTTGTTCTTGGCCGCCACTGCCTCGTCGAGTTCTACCTGAAGCTTGGCTAAAGCATCAGGGTTCGACTGGGCCTCCGCCGCCTCCAAAGCACCCTTCAGGGCCAGGATAAGGCCGAAGCAGCGCTGTTGGTTCGCGGTGTCCTGAAAGAAGGGAGGAAAAGATCAAGATACAGTAATCGGAGACAAGAATGATGAAGAAAATAAAACAAAGATAAAGTTTCACCTCCATCCGACGAATAGCCATATCGCGGATCTTCTCCTCAAGGTCCTCCCGCGCCAAGGACAGGGGTCGCCTCAAGGCCGGAGGAATTGACCCCGCCAGCAGATGCAGGGCCAATCCAGGATCAAGGTTTCCTCGCCGGAGTGGAACCCCTCGGAGAGACTCGATCGGGTTCCAAGGTATCATCCCCTGGTCGGGGGTGAAAACCTTGTAAAGGTTTTCATCCACAGGAAGAGGGGGGATAACCCCAGAACTTTCAGCCGGAGGAGCCACCTCAGCTGGTGGCTCGGGAGTCGGAGTGCGGAACTCGGGAGGAGGACTCCGGGACACATCCTCCACGACGGGCCTCAAGGTGCTCCGACCGCGCCTACGACGAAGCAGGCCACCTTCAGCGGGCTCCTCGGAGGAAGGAGAAGCCTCCAAGTCAGTCACCTGATGGAACTGGGCTTCCGTCGGGGTTTCCTCTATCACCGGCGCCGGGGGAGTCACGGCCCGGGCTGGAGTAGCAGCACGCCCCGGAGTGACAGCCTCCGATGGACCTGCGGTGGCGGGACGAATAAAGTCAGGAAGAGTGTCCTTAGGGCACCAGATGATTTGACGATCGAAGTGTTGGTTCTTCCCAAAGACGTTGTAATATCCCGCCTTGAGAACGCGGGGGATTTCTCCTCGAAGGATATACTTGATCTCTTGGACCCGCGTTTTCCGATCAGCGGGGATAAATTCCCTGGGAACTAATTTCTTATATCGTTTAATTGCACGACGAACACGCTTACCTTCCTCGGCGGTAGTGACCCCGAAGGCTTGGTCAATCTCCTCCCTCCTGGCTTCTTGGCCCCGACTTGCTCTTCGGTCGGAGGAGCAGCAGATAGAGGAGTGGAAGAGGAAGCGCCTTTCTTCACCAACTTTCGCTTCCGCTTGGAGCCACTCTGGACGGCATCAGTCTCGCCCTGCTTCAGAATGAGATGAGTCAACAGAGAAGCCTTCTTGGCTGCAAAAGTAAAAGACAAGATGGTTAGAAATATTACCCAGATGACCAAATCCTTGGAAACAGAGTCAAGGAGTCGGACTCCGATAGTAATCAAGTTCCTCTCCTGGAGCTTGTTGGCGTCGAGAGGTATGAAGTTGTCCCCCAAGCGGTAGAGCTGAACCATTTGGAGGGTGTTGAGGTCATCCTCAGTGTAGTCTAAGAGCTTGGGGGTAGGATCCGCCACGACCTCCCATCGAGGCCATGGGACAGAGCTGTGCTGAACGAAGAAGTAGTATTTCTTCCATCCGCTGTTGTCGGACCCTGAATCGCGAATCAGCACCCGATCTTTGTGGAACTTCCAAGTTTCGCTATCCCAGCCGAAACGTGAAAGTTGCTCCTTTGTCCACTTGGGGAGTCGGGGGGAGAAGGAGCAGACCCCAGCTTTGTTGCACTTCATGCCGTAGAAAGTGTGGAATAGCAGTAGACTGTACGTCCACTGCTGGCAGTGGCATAAGAGTTGGAAGGCATTCCACACGCGGATGGCGTGTGGAGAGAAGGTACAAGGGTGCGTTTTGTAGAAGTTGCACATCTCCACCATATTTCCGCAGAAGGGGAACCGAATCACCGCGCTTATTTGTCCGGCGGAGACGAACACTTCCCCGGCCCGAGGAGGCGTAATGATGTGCTTCCTTCTGACAGCAGGTTGAGACTCATATGGGAAGCGAGGTTCCCAATCTGAGGTAATACACCCCTCTCTAAGGGCAGCCTCATACGAAGCCTCAGATATCTCATTGACAGCAAACTCGTAAGTGAAAGGAGCTCTAACCTCAGAACTAGCTTCGTCTAAAACGATTGCAAACAAGAGGATTCGAGAAAAGAAGAACAAACAGCAAGTAAATCACGAAAACATAGAAGAAAGTCTTACCAGACATGATCGATGATCGGAGAGATAAAATGGAGGAAGATCGGAAGGTTGAAGGCCTTAGATCACTGGAACAGCAGGAAGAGCTTGGAGAAGAGCTTCGAATGCAAGGATGGCTGAAATCGAGAGAGTGCAGAAGAAGTGAATAATGCCAGGGTTTTGGCTTTTATAAGCAAAAGGGCAACTGAGGGAACTTAATCTTGACCGTTGAAGACAAAACGACTTGATCTCGATCGTTGAAATTGTGGAAACGGTACGGAAGAGACAGTTGGATGGGCTTGATCTGCACCGTTGAAGAGGAAACGACACGATCCTAATCGCCGAGGTTATAGGTACGGAAGGGACGTGCGTGACGTCACAGCTGCTTTTTCAGAAAACAACAGTCACGCCGGTTTAAACGTCGTTTCCTTATCCCTAGGCATTTAATGCTACAGTAACCGAGGAGTCTCCTCGGATTTGGCAACTGCCCATGGGGTCTGGTGGGCCCAAGGTAATCATGAGTAGGAGACTCTGTTATACAACAATCACACGCAAGGAAAAAGCCTCCGACAGTGGTATCGGAAGGTATGAAAACAAAAGCCTCCGACGGTGGTATCGGAAGGTATGAAAACAAAGGCCTCCGACGGCGGTATTGGAAGGTATACAAACAAAAACCTCGGACAACGAGGTCAGAAGAGCTGAATTAAAAAACATGACGAACTAAAAGTCCCTCGTGTCTTGGGGGCAAATGATGGGTTCCGATGTAATCGTTAGCCCCGTTAACAGCCAATGGACGGCGAGTAGGTCCAGTGGGCCTCGTGAAAAGCCTGGAAGGCCCAGAGGCCCAGCACGAAGGGTCCCGACTTTAGCGGTCCCGATGTATGAGCTGAATGCCCCGATGAGAAGCCTCTGAGTAGGCCCCGATATGCCTTAATAAAGGGCCCGATAATAAAGCCCCGCAGAGGCTGGACCTGTCCCGTAGAGACTGAAGGTCCTGGGTGGTGATCTAGAATGAGACAACTCTGGAGTCTCCGACAGGAGTCGGGACTTGTGATCAGAGGATAAAGACCGAGAAACCCGCCTACTAGATAGAGTAGTGGGAGACGGTTAGAGATAAAGATAAATCCCCCGAGATACGCAGGGCGTGCCCGAGATACGCGGAGTATGGGTAAGATACGCAGAGTGTGGGGCGAGATATATGGAATCCCAACCGAGATATACGGAATCGTGGCGAGATACACGGAATCATGGGTAAAACTGCCAGGCGCAGTAACAGGTAACTGAGTAACTTCCCCTCCTATATAAAGGAGGAAGTTACCTCAGAAAACCATCATCTAATACGAACTTAGACTTCTGGCTTATCACCCCATTGATCACATACTCATTTAAGCATCGGAGAGGGATTCTGGGTCACCACCCAGGTCATCCCCTTTTGCAGGATTGAGCGGAGCCCAGGAGTCCAAAGCTTTCCGTCAAGGACGTAACGGAGCTTCGCCCGTGATCCAACACTAACCAATATATGTCTCAAAGTATTGCGACTAATTTGAGACAGGTTATATGTACATCCAAGAGATGTCTCAATGACACACCTTATCTAGAGAACAACACTAGGAGGAGCTGTATGCAACACTCTCTGGAATTCTCTATCTATGGACATTCTTCTTAGGCATCTAAGCCAAGTAATGGTCGCGTATATATCATTTGCATCATTACAACAAGTCTCCAAGTTAATTATAACTCGCGACATCTCAGCTAATATTCTACTCAAACATCAGCTCTCCCCTTGGAAACAATACTAATCAACGATCATATATACATATGTGCATCATGCTAAGGAAGCATCGACGCGTATCAACTAAAGGATGCATACAGCAATGCATAGTCTCTCTTTGTACGTACATATTCACAAACACATACAGTGGGTGGTACTTAAAAGCTCCGCTCCCGACATGTGCGCACCTGTTGCGTCCGCACCTGTTGCGTCCGCACCTATCACATTTGCACTGAGGGAAGTTTCCTGCACAACAAAGGGACCCTCGTACATACTACACTATGATTACTACATTGGAATTGCGCCAAGTATCAACCTATGCGCATAATAACTACTTAAACAATACAAGCTAAACACTATGTTCAATGAGGGACTTATGGCTCTATCGCCTGGAGATACCAAGGTGTAAGTATGTGATACCAAGGACTTGTGTGAAAATAAATACTAGTTTAGTCCTTAGCACATGGTGTAGGCACTATTAATAAGAATTAGGAGAGAGAATACCCATTATCTTACATCCTTAATAGATAAATCCTCAAGAAGCTCTCCATTATTGATGAAGAGGGAATTCATGGAGGTGTGAATTTGGGTAATCACATCACTTTTGACATCGATCAAGATCGAATCCGGGCAAGGAGGGAATCGAGGCGGCGCGTGAGGCAAGGGGGACGGCACGTGAGACAACGGCAGCGGCGCGTGAGACAACGGCAGCGGCGCGTGAGGACGGCGGTGGCGCGTGGGTCTTCGGGTGAGGGCGAGTAGTAATTCGAACTTGCTTCGTGTCGGTGAGTCCAATTTCGTACATGGCTAGACCTTTCGTGACTTCGCTTGGCCTTGATTTAGTCTTGAAATCATCATGTACCTCGTTATCTTATCATGCATTCAAGGTGTTTGATAAAATGCATTAGAATACTTAGCCCCATATCGGCCAAAATTTTCCTAAGTGCTGAAAATTTTAGAAAAGTGTAAATGAATCGTTATACTTCCCTTATGCATAGTGTTCATTGCCGACATGTTTTCCCATGCCTTAGTCGTTGTTCTAGCATGCTCGATATTGATGATTGATAGTTGCACGTACACGGTCGTCCATGGTTGTATGTTGGTAATGATAGCTTAGGCAATGTACGTTGAGCGACATGTATAGAGTGTCGGTCATTGTCTGCAAACATGCTAAAACACTTATAAAATATTTTAACAATATCTAATGTTTGTTACCATAGATGTTGTCGTATGAGCTTTGTCGATAAGCGTTGTAGGAATACTCAAGAGGCATTGTGTAGAAGTCGATAGTAGCTACTTGATGTATGCAATCCATCCTTGTCGACATGTACCTATATACATAGAAACACTTAGAAAATATTTTCCCCTTGTCGATATGTATGTACGTACATGGAAACACTTAGAAAATATTTTCCTCTTGTCGTCACGTATGTACGTACATGGAAACACTTAGAAAATATTTTCCTCTTGTCGTCATGTATGTACGTACATGGAAATAATTAGAAAATATTTTCCCCTTGTCGACATGTATGTACGTACATGGAAACACTTAAGAAAATATTTCCTCTTGTCGACATGTATGTACGTACATGGAAATACTTAGAAAATATTCTTCACTCGTCGACATGCACCCTTGTCGACATGTATGTACGTACATGGAAATACTTAGAAAATATTCTTCACTTGTCGGCATGCACCCTTGTCGACATGTATGTACGTACACTGAAATACTTAGAAAATATTCTTCACTTGTCGACATGCACCCTTGTCGACATGTATGTACGTACATGGAAATACTTAGAAAATATTCTTCACTTGTCGACATGCACCCTTGTCGACATGTATGTATGTACATGGAAATACTTAGAAAATATTCTTCACTTGTCGACATGCACCCTTGTCGACATGTATGTACGTACATGGAAATACTTAGAAAATATTTTCCTCTTGTCGTCACGTATGTACGTACATGGAAACACTTAGAAAATATTTTCCTCTTGTCGTAATGTATGTACGTACATGGAAATACTTAGAAAATATTTTCCCCTTGTCGATATGTATGTACGTACATGGAAACACTTAGAAAATATTTTCCTCTTGTCGACATGTATGTACGTACATGGAAATACTTAGAAAATATTATTCACTCGTCGACATGCACCCTTGTCGACATGTATGTACGTACATGGAAATACTTAGAAAATATTCTTCACTCGTCGACATGCACCCTTGTCGACATGTATGTACGTACATGGAAATACTTAGAAAATATTCTTCACTTGTCGACATGCACCCTTGTCGACATGTATGTACGTACATGGAAATACTTAGAAAATATTCTTCACTTGTCGACATGCACCCTTGTCGACATGTATGTATGTACATGGAAATACTTAGAAAATATTCTTCACTTGTCTACATGCACCCTTGTCGACATGTATGTACGTACATGGAAATACTTAGAAAATATTCTTCACTTGTCGACATGCACCCTTGTCGACATGTATGTACGTACATGTATGTGCGCGCTTGCCCCCGTACTTAGAAATTTTTCTCTTTCCCTGGCTATGTATGTTGTATCCATGTACTTGATGTAAATGCATGTTGTATGTCAACACCTTGTTGTATGCTAACACTTAGTAATATGCTTGACACATAGTAGCATGATGTCCACTTGCAATATGCCGACTGTCATCTTGAGCAAAACACTTAGTAAATATTTCGCCCTTGAAATCATGTACCCATGTCGATATGCATGTACATACATAGAGCTTGCACACCGATTGACTTGTTACTTGTAATTTTCAGGATTCCGAGTTACGCAGGCTTCTTTTCAGAGTTAGTCTTCTTGCCGTGGTTATTATGAGTAAGTCTTCTATCCCCGTTCCGCGAGTGACATTATGTTCAAATGTTGGTGACGAGCCGGGTATCAACACAGTTGAGTCTCTTAAGGACACCACGAGGAATGTGAGTTACTTCTTCAACTATATTGATGAAGATATGTTTGGGCTATACGCGACTTGTTGTGGACTTGATTCTGCTTTGGAGGCTATTCTTCCTTATGACGTGCTTCCGGACTCCAAAAAAGGGGAAATTACTATTCCTCCAAGTGATCTATCCGCAGTTTATGCCTCGCAGATTAAGGAAGGTCTACGCTTTCCCTATTGTCCCGACTTGGTGGACCTTTGTCGCTATTACCGGATATCACCCTTAAGTCTATCTCCTGCTGGCCTCCGTGTATGGAGCTGTTTTCAAGTTTTGTTTCACAGGCAATCTTGGCACTATTCTACCACTGTTTTTCGATGTTTCTATCAACTGATGTGTCCTGACGTGACGGGGTTATGTGGAATGAAGATGTGTTGGCCGACTTTGCAAGATAAGGGCTTCGAAAAGCTTGGTCTTGGAGATGGCGAGTGGGATCACAAACAACGTCTAGCCGCCCCAGCTGATCGTTCTGATTCTCATTGGTGACATCACTACTTCTTCATATGCGATGTCGGGACTATTTGGGATGTTGAGAATGTGGAGAAGGCTGATCCTGCTCCTATTTTTTCTGACCTTTCCTTGGATGATAGGGAGGCGGTGAAGAGCATTCTTCGATGTAAGCAAGAGTGTCGCTATCGTTGTCTATTACGTGCTTCAGATCTGGACTTGATTGATGCCGGGATTCATATACTTCCTTCTGAAGATTTGGTATGTTGATATCTTTTATAACCTGTACTATGTTGCAATGTAGGTCGTTTTGATGGAAAAAGCTCGTGTTTGCAGACAACTAATGATCGTGATAACCTGTCAGTTGGGCGTCATGCTCGTAATGTTGCCCCCACTATTCCTAAAGGCTTCGAACATGATCGTGGCAAAGGACCTAAAGGTAAGGCGTCTTCTTGTATCTTTCGCTTGACTTAATGATTTTTTTCAAGTTTTGTTATATTCACATTGTCTTTGTTCCTTTAGGCAACTCCGTGCATGTGAGTGAGCGCGTTGTTGCGGTACCTGCCACTAGTAATCCTCCCAAGAGATCTGCCGCAGGGGCGTGTCCCTTGAGTGACCCGAAGCGCTCTAAACTGAGTGCGGCTATTCCAGCTCCTTCTTGCGATAAAGGGAAGAGAGTTGAGAGTCGCACGATAGCGCCTTCTGCCCCCCGGTCGAGGGACCGGCCCGAGGAGGAGCGTTCTTCCCGCCGAGGTATTCATTGTTCTACTTGACATACTTCTTATACTTAGTATATTTTGCTAATGTCTTCTTTGTTTTACGTTGTTCTTATTGTAGCGTTGCCACGTATTAAGCGTGATGATTTGATCCTTTCTGACGGGATTGATGTTTCCGGAGAAAACTGGTCACCTTTCTCCGCTGGTAGTCTTCATTTCCCGAACGACTCCAAACTTAGCACTCCAGGAGTTGGTGTGCGTGTGCTTCAAAGATGTGTTCCTCCCGGTGATCGTGATTTCAAACCGTCTACTGATGAGGAGGCAGAGGCATACGTTGAGAACGGCCTAGCTGAATTTGCACCGGTAGATCTTACTCTAACTTTTTGCCTTCCTGTTGTACACATATGCTTTGTTGTTGTTGTTGATCATGATTGCGTTGTTTGCTTCACTTAGGCTATTTCAAGGATGATGAACATGTCTTCCTTTGTGTTGGAGCTTGTATGTGAGAGGAAGGCTGCTATCAAGAAGTGCAGTACAGTTTCCCGCGAGCTTGCACAGTCCGAAGAGGAAGTGCGGAATTTGAACTCCAAGGTTGTCGATATTGATGCGCGTATTACTACTCGTCGCGTCCATGCTGAACAACTTGAGGCCGAGATTGCTGCTATCAAGCAGCAAATTGCGGAGAACAACAGTGTTCATGATGCCGCGCTTTCTTCTGTTCGTGACGAGGCACATAGAGCGGGTGTTGAGAAGGGATTGGCTGAGTATCCTAGTACTCCTTCTTATTCTGCCGCAGTCCTTGCTGCTTCTTAAGCGGATCTTGCCCCTTTGGTTGATGAGTTTGCCAAAGATTACATTGGCAGAGTTCACGCACTTGCCCCCGGGTTTCCGTTCGACAAGCTGGGTCCTTATTCTTCTTTTGCTGTTGACCATGTTGCGGATTTACAACATGAGGCAGCTGAAGCGGCTTCTATTGCTTTGAACTTTGGATATGACAATGCTGATGTTGAACTTGGTGTTGATTTTCTGGACATGCTGTCTTAGTCCTTTGGAGATGATGATATGTTTGAGGCTTTTGTGTAAACCTTTATTTGTGTATTTGCTTTGTCTGGAACTTCGTCCTTTGGACCTTTTTTTCAATAATAAAAATCATGTGATATCTTTTTAGTAATATTTCATACCTTGAGTATCCATGTTGTCCGTATGCTTTGGACTTGAGAGATAGGATATATATCCTTAGATGATGAACATGATGTCCGTAATTGCGACTATATGTCGCGCATTGTCGAGTGTTTTGAGCGCCCCTCTTGGTTGGATTCCAAGGCAAGGCAAGATGTGTACGCTAGGTACTTGTACTGTTGTAAGTGGTAATGTACTTGACGCGGGCACTTGGCACTCGGCACTGGCACTTGACATGTAGCAGTGTCTTCTTGACGAAACAAGACTTAAGTTTATACCGTCTCTTAGTTCCACTCTAAGGCAACGTTGTTGCAAGGTGCTTCTTGCTTATTTTGCTGTTTTTGCGTTAAATGCTAAAGAGCAAGATAACGTTATACAAGACTCGACTTGTAGTTTTGATGAGTTTTGTACAAGGTTTGCTTAAAAAAGCGTATAACATGAAGCTATCCCTTTTCGGGCTTAAGTCTTCATGGTGTATGAACCCTTAAGAGAGTATGCATACTTTTAGTGTGTGGGGTTGTCGTCTAACAAGAGGACTTCGGCCACGATGGGGTGATCAGTCCCATCATTGCATTTGCCGCATCCTGTTTCTATTCAGGGAACGGCTATGAACATGAGGATTAGCCCGAAGGATTTCACAACATGTCATTTTTTAGTAGTAAACATGAGGTTTTCCCTCTTGGAAAGGATATCGCAACATGTTACTTTTGATAGATGTGAACATGGGTATTGTCCTTTTGAGAAGGATATTGCACCATGTCACTTTTGGAATATTGCATGATATTGCTTTTGAATTTGTTGAAGATGCACTTGTTGATGT
This sequence comes from Clarkia xantiana subsp. parviflora, assembly GCA_036873135.1. Lineage (NCBI taxonomy): Eukaryota > Viridiplantae > Streptophyta > Magnoliopsida > Myrtales > Onagraceae > Clarkia > Clarkia xantiana. Next base: position 35,617,698 of record JAPTYO010000010.1, on the reverse strand, counting down.
CGCCTATTATAAGTTGCATGGCGTGATGATTATGAGTATTATGCACGTTGTTTTCTTGATGTTAATCCAGAATATAATGCATAATGTAGAGATGTACCTACGAAAGTAAATTGATCATTATTAGATACTTGTCGTGTTTACAATAGCTTTGCGAGAAGGCGTCTATTGACTGCTTCTTCCGTGCACGTTGTTTTCTTGATGTTAATCCAGAATATAATGCATAATGTAGAGATGTACCTACGAAAGTAAATTGACCATCATTAGATACTTGTCGTGTTTACAATAGCTTTGCGGGAAGGCGTCTATTGACTGCTTCTTCCGAAATACTTCTAATTACAAAGGCATGAACTCCACTTATATTCCTAAAGGTGCCCTGAAAAAGATAGATTAGAAGTGGAAAGTCTATCTCCCTCAAATATATTTTGGCGGTTGACAGGCACTGTTGTTCGCGACATAGCTTTCCAGAGCTCCATGCGCAATAAATTCTTCAATCTCCATCCTCAAGGTCAAACAACCATTGGTATTGTGCCCCCAAGTTTGGTGATATCGGCACCAATCTTCAATTTCCCTGCCTAAGAAGGCGGTTTCCGGCTCAAGTGGTCTTGGAAGCTTGTTTTCCAGAAGCTTGAGGTATATCTCTTCCACCTCCGTGTTCAAAGGGATGAAGATGTTAGCATAATCCATGATTGAGCACTCTAATTTCCTTGAAGTTTGAGCTTCTACACTTGAGTTGGGAGGTGTGCCCCATCTTAATTCACGCTCACAAGAGATCGCAGTCTCCATCTTGTCTTTTAAGCACGCCATTGTCTTAGTTGTACGCCATCCAAATTCCCTTCCGAATAGCAAAAATGTTGATGCGTTCATGTTCAGGAAAAATGCGTTGATGACGTCCTTCTTGATTGCTCTCAGTGCAGTTGCATTTTGAGAAAATCTCCGGAAGTAGGACATGACGGATTCTTCTTCTCCCTGTCTGACATCACACTCCGCTTAGGCGAACAAAGAATCCTATCAAGTTCAGACCTTGGCGATAACTTTTCCTTCTTTCCTTTATCATCGTCGTTCGTGGCGAATAGCTTTCTCTTTGCACCAACTCCTATCATGGCAATTGACACTTGTTTCATTTTCCTCAGGGCATTGACAAAGCACTTTCGTGCGGCTGTCTGATCTCCTAGCACTTCCCCAATCCTGTGAGGAGTTAGGAACTTCATTTTCTGATGAGCTGTAGATGGCACAATGTCATGTGGGTTGATCGTTGTTCTCCTTAGGATGCCGTTATATGCCCCTAGGTTGTCTACCACCACAAATGTGATGTCTATATGCAATGCCTTCCACCCGTCTCCAAGGATAACTGGAAGTGTAATGATGCCCAATGGGTAGGTTGCCGCTCCTGTGAAACTAACCAACGGAAACGTGCTCGACGAGAGATCGGCTTCCTTTTTTCCCATCTTCTTTAGCACCTCTATATGCACTAAATCCGCAGCACTCCCAACATCTACCGAAATCCTTTGCACGTCAAATCCATTGATGTCCATTGTTATGACCAAAGCATCATCATGGGGATACACTATGTGTTTCTTGTCGGCGTTTGAGAACGGGATGATTATATCTTCCTTTTCTGGTTGTCGCCTCTTCCCGTACTTGGGCAGAACTTGCAGCTGTGAGGCATAGACATCCCGGGCGTTAGAAACGCTACCTCCTGCTGCTGGCCCACCAAGGATTACGTTGATGACACCACGCTTTGGCGGTGGTGGGTTTTCATTCACTTTCTCTTTTCCCTTGTTTCCCTTTCCGGGTTGCTCTGCATGGTTCTACTTTTGTCATTTGTCGCCTTGGTCGACATATTGCTTGAGCTCTCCTTTAAGGATGAAGTTGTTTATGCGAAATCGCAAGCTGACACAGCTGTTTGTTTCATGGCCGTAGACTTCATGGTTTTCACACCATTTATCTCCCTGCTTTCCCAATGGCCCCTTTCGAAAGTTTGCTGGCTCCTTCCACATATTATCCTCCTTCATATTCTTCAAGATTACGGAAAGTGGTGCATTCAAAGGAACGCATTCTGCCAGGTTTACTTCTTTTGTTCTTTGAAATTCGGGCTGATACGGCCTCTTATGGGGCTGGAATTGTCTCGCTTGCTGCGGGCCTTGCTGGGGTTTTGCTTGCTTCTCCTTAGCGCGAGCTGCACTAACTTTCTCCTTATGTTGCTCTCTAAATCTGTCCAGATCCACAAATTCTTTTACCCTTGCCGCCAATTCTTCAAGTGTCTCAGCTGGGCGCCTTGACATCTTTTCAGCCAGGGCATGTCCTCTTCGGCCTAAATTTGCAATGAAGGCGCGCACGATTTTTCTTTCGGTGATGTTTCCTTGAATTTCTGAGATGTTTTGATTGAAGCGGATGTAATAATCTGCTAACGACTCGCCGTTTTGCTGTGTCACCTCATTCAACGCGTTCGGCCCTTTAAGGAGTGTGCGCTCCCCCATGTATCTTTGAATGAATTCTGCCTTTAGATATGCCCATGATATAACGCTTCCGCATGGCAGCGAGAAGAACCAATGTGCGGCAGTTCCAACGAGAGTATTAGCAAATGTCATGGCAACGTGATCTTAGCAAAGAGAGTGGATGCGATGCATTTTCTTCCAGGGCATGCATTCCCTTCGTCTTCGATTGCTTCATTTTTCTCTCAATCATTTCTTCTAAGGCCTTAGCCGTGAGTCCCGGGATTGGGAAGTCATTTTCGTGCGCGGGCTTCCTCTACCCATCGTTGCATGTGTCAGCATGGATTGTTGTCTTAAAGCTATCCTCCTTGTGTGGGCGCTGTGAATTTCTCACAGGAGGCTGCTTCCATCTCACTCCTTGTTGTTGCTTCATGCCAACGCTTGGAGTGCATGAACATGCTGGCTCCCGCCTGGCCTGTTGATAGGCATTTTCAGAGTCTCCTACTCCCTCTGGGTGTTGCGGCTTTTGCTGGTTGGCATCATGTGACGCCTCCCTGGCTGGTGCAGCTTGTTCATTAACATGCGGGGGTAGTGGCGGAGGCACATCATATCCTTGACTCCTTAAGATCTCCCTGAGAGCAAGAAGTTCTTCAAGTGCCGCCATCATTGCTGGTGTGATTGTAGGCATGTTGCCTGCATTCCTTGGTTGTCGTTGTGCTGCCTCTGCTGGCATTCCCGATGGGAATTCCTGATCCACCCTCGTCCCTTGCTCTTGCGGAGGCGCGTTGTTTTGATATTTTGGCCCGTACTGTGCAGGAGGGGCATTTGTGGACGGAATGGACGAAGCCATAGATTCTACGTCCGGAATATGAGAAGGTCCCGGTTGACTTCTCGTTGGTTTCATCCTGCTTGCACCCGCCTTTTTGGGTCGTCTTCCTGTCATGGCTTGCAGCACGGCCTTTTGTTCGAATCACTTCAGACGGCGCCAAATGTTGTGTTCGCTTCACCCTTGGGCAGCTTCAGGCTTTTTCCTTCACGAACAGGCTTCTTCCTTCACGATCGGGCTCGAGATGTATGTATAAGGACGGGAATGCCGCAATCCTTAATACACAATCACCGAGCTAAACTCCCAATCCTCGACCTTGAGCTCTTGATCTTCGGGTCCAGCACGAGGGGCAGTAACCAGCGTGGGAGGGGGGAATGCTGGTTGGCCCCACTCTGATGCTCAAGTTAGAACTTCTAGAGAGAGAAAGCTTTAGAGAGAAGTCAGAGCATTTCAAGTCCAAAAGTGAGGGAATTGTTTAGAATGGGAGACCTAGGCCCCTGTTTATAAGGAACCTAAGGATCATGCCCAGTTTTGAACTACTTGATGTCGGTATGTAAGGAAGACGTATATTGTCATCAAGGCGGACTATATATGCACCGAATTCCCGCCCTTGGCAAATTAATCGGGGTGAGCGTACGAGGTAAAACGGTAATCCAGACCTCCCCGGATTGTTTAACAATCTGGGACGGGTCCGAATTGCATTAGGCAATCCGGAAGTCCTTCGGCCCGGGAATTACGCGTATCCCGGACCGTTTTAGACTTGGGTGTCCGCGAAAGGGTTTTTTACGAGTTTTGGGATATTTACGAGGCCCGAAATGTAAATACGAACCCGAATTGGACAGATATCTAACACTCGAGATGTGAAGTTTCATGAGAGCATCTTTTCTTTTAAACATTAGAAGCCGGATCAGATGCCATTGTTCTTTGACTACCCATTAAATAATGATTCATTTTTTCCTACTGATTATGATTATTATTGTTAAGATATGGTGACTGAGCGTCGTAATTGGTAGCCCATTAATATGTATAGGTAACCTAAGAAATTGGGTTAATGTCACATTAGAGAAATTGGGCTTGACCCAAATCCCAATTAACATGAGAGGCCAAAAAAATTGGGCCTCCCTAACAAATATATGCCGACCGAATATTGCATGGGGGAAAAAAGGACTTTTGTCCACTTTGCTCCTCCTATAAATAGGGGGGTGTTAGGGTTTTATTTGGGGTAAAAAATTCTACCTAAGTGGTGATTTGAGAGAAAAACCCTTCCCTCCTTGTGAGCAAGTTACGGCCGAACCCACCACCTTCACCAAAGGGTGTGCCAATTCGCTTAGAGCAAAAAACTACGGAGATCCATCCCTGCCAAGAATAGATCAGAGGCTTTGCAGTGGAGCTAATACCATGTAGGTCTTCTCTAACAAGAATCCCTACGGGTTCCGTCCGGTGGATTGTGAACTCCCTCAGCAAGATCCTTGGGGCTAAGGAAAAGGATTAAGGTATGTGCACATCTTCCGCTGCGTAATTTTGATTAGCATGTACCTTGTTTTATGTTTCTGCAGTAATCTACCACGTAATCCAACAGTGGTATCAGAGCCTATGTTAAAACTTCTTGATTTTGATAAATTAGTGTTCTTGATTTTAGACATGGTTGGCCGAAATTTATAAATTGAGAATTTAAATTTTCTGATTTTTGTAATTGTAAGGGCCGAAATTTTCAGGATGTGTTTATTAAAATTTGATGTTCATGATATTCAAGAAAAATATGACTTTTATTAAAATCAAACATTGGATTGTAGATCTTATTAAATTTTGATCTTGAAATTTGACCACTTGTTTCCAATATAGTGTTTCGGCCGAACCCTAAGAGAGTTAACAAGGTAACAAAAATTATTTCTTAGGCACCAAGTTACATGTTTCGGCCGAAATCCCTTAGAGATATTGTTTACCATTATTTAATTTTTATTAAAGGTAACAATATATTTATAACTGGAAATATATGGATAGGTTCACATTAAAATATATGGAAATATATAACTATCAATATATCTAGCTAAAAGATAGGGATTAAGATATTATTGATAGAGTTACCTAATAGATTAAGAAAATACAGTATATTTGTTTCCCTATTAAAGATGACAATAATTAAATATATATATATATATATATATATATATATATAATTTATAGGTCAGAAATTTTTATATATATATATACTGTTGACTGATTTACATCTTATAGATATAATCTTAACAATAAATATATATATATAGATTGTGCCGACTTTTTATATATATACATGCAATATTGGAAATTATTTTATATAGTTAATAATTCTTGGAGTCTAAGTTTAGTTTTAAGTGGACTTTAAGACTCCATTTAGCCCACAAGATTATTTCGGCCCAACACCATGTGTTTATTGGGTCTGTCCAATTTGCTAAACCGGATAGGATAAATCCGAACCGGGTTTTATTAATTGGTTCGATCAAGCCGGGTTGGGTCAAACCAGGGTAACTAAGTGGACCTATCCGAACTGGTTTTGGTGTTGAACCGAACCGAACCCTATTTTATTGAACCGGTTCGGACCGAACCAGATTGTATTTAAAACCGGACCGAACCAGATTTGTAAAACCTGACCGAACCGAACCGGATTTGTTAAACCGGACCGAACCTAACCAGATTTTTCTGAACCGGACCGAACCAGATTAATTCAAAATTGACTGAACCGAACCGGATTTTTAAAATCAAATTCAAGTCAATTAATAAAAAAGGATGGTCAAGTTTTAAAATCCAAATGTTTGTTAACTTTAATTAGTCTACACAGTTCTCGAAGGTTTAAACCTTAATGCCTTGTTTCGATGATAGGGATGGATCTCGGAAATGCATGATTTCGGGACTGGATTAATTAGAGGGCTGAATTGCAATGGTTTGCTTTTATTGCATATATTTATTAGAATTGTTGTCTTGACGATGTCAAGCTAGCTGGATGTTGGGGGCGGAGCCCTGGTAATATATGGTTTGCGTAATAGGACAGACATGTTGTGATGGTTGTGATTTCCTAGCATTCATGTCTAGAAACACACATGAGTAATTGTAAGCATGAATTGCGAGTCAGCCCCTAATATTTTAAAATGTTTTAAAATCGAAAACCAGTTGCCAAATATGCATGTATGATGTGGAAGTTTCATGTATGACATGTATGCTTGAATGTTGAGGATGCAGCAGCATGTTATAATTTACTAGGAAGTAGAATTATATAAATGCTAGCATGAGTTCCTCGGAACATTAGACGCATGACGCGTATGCATGATGTGTGATTTGAATGATGAATTTGGCTTGCTATGATGATTTACTTGTGTAGTAGAATTATATATGCATGCGTAAGTTCATCGGAACAATTTTTAAATACAAAAGGGCCTTGGGAAAGCCAAGATCGGGTATGCTTATTTCAAAGTTCCCGTTCCGGTAAATTTGCAAATAAAACCGTTTTCAAAGAGACGTATCTATTTGGATTGAAAACGACGGTAGTGTGAACTCTTTCACGAACCACCCTTCTGCGGCTTACTGGCAGTCGGCTGGTTTAGATGATTGAGGAATCATTACTCGTCATATTCCATCCAATAGATATCCGATGTATGCAATTCTCTCTCAAAATGTTGTTGTCTCCCTGATTCTGCATGATTATCAATGTATTCGTATGAATTTGGTTGAATGAGTGCAATTCGATATTCCTCGCAATCTTGATGGTATGAATTATGATGAATAAAAGGAGTATGTTTGAACTCTCTGCTAAGATTTCGAAAAGCGAATAGGGCAACTACGGATGAATATCGTAGTCCGTATGATTTTGACAATGAAAGATGAATGTGATAATATTTTTCCCCAATAATGGGAGTAGGTTCTTTGATGATCTGAGCGCATATGTTGTGATACATTCAACTTTGGGTAAAGGGGTTGAAGAAGACTTCAATTGCAACAAGACAATGTTACAGCTTGGTATCCCTTTGCATCTGCCACGGTGGAAGCAAGGATGCTAGAGATAGAAGTGTTTTGGTTGAATGTGATGGTCTTCTCTCTTTCCATGGATGCTGGTGTAAAAGCCGCTTGAGACCTTCGCGATGAAAAGGTCAACATGGAAAAGATGTATATGGTTGTATGATGTTGACAGGGCTCATTTACAATGAGTCTAGTCAAGAACAGTAACCACAACAGTAAAGGAACAATCTTCTATGCTCACCATAGTGGTTCGAAAGAATCCAACCATGATCCGCATATCATGAAGAGAATTGGACCGAATAAGTCCTATACGATAATCTGGTGGTAAACCCCATTGATAAAGTGCGTCCCAAGTACGCCTCGTATGTCATGTGTTGGGATATGTGTATCGGGACAACGGGGTGTCGATCTGAATGACAGTCTCACGGGTGAAATTCCTCTCTTCGCGATCCATTTCCTTCGTGATGTCGGGTAATTAGTACTTCAGGTCGTCGTATGTTAGAGTGTCGGACTGTCTGACTGTTGGAGTGTCAGACTGCGGAGTGTCGGACTGCGGGGTGTCGGACTCTCGGAGGTTTGAAAGCCCTTAAAATGGCTAAGTGTTTGGGTTTCTGTATATGTAGTAGTTCGCATGTCAGAGCGGTGATATCCCTGGAGTGTCGGGACGTTATACCCTATGATGTGTGCACGTGTCTTGTCGCATACACGCACTCCTTGCAGTTTATGCGTGCTCCTTGCAGTGTATGCCTGCTTCTCCCAATACCTGCACAAGGGGAAATATTGAGCACGGAGAGAGGGGGTGGTGCTCGATGAGCCCTCTCTGATGCTTATGTAAGTACAGTATTCTAAAGAGAGAAAGTAGATAGATGGTAGAGCTCAAAAGTGTAAAGTTGCAACATGATGGAAATGAATAGAACTTGATCAATATATATAGGGTTCAAGGTGATTAATATAGCTTAACGCCACCGTTAATCCCTAAGTGCACTTAATTAACACATAACGAAGGGATTAAGCCCTTAAAAGCATGAAGAGGTTGGTGAAAAAGACTACGTGTTGGACTGGTAAAACGATGTCGGGACTCCGCGGGAATAGGTCCGTGTGACAAGGTTCGGGACGTCGCACACACCCTTGGGGGGGTCAGGCGTCCAGACGGGGTCTCGGGACCTTCGGGGTCAGATGAAAATCCGACCCCAAGATCCAGGGATAGGTCCAGCTAGACCGATCTCTCCTAGGAAGCTGGCCTGATCTCACCTAAGTGAGGTCGGGCCAGCGGACAGGTCTGGGCGAGTATTTTTTGCTCGTCCGGGCCGTTCGCGCTATGGGTAATATGTTCGGGTCAAAGTTTCGAATTATAATCGTAAGTGGGGTGGCCAAAATAAGACAATCTGAATTAAAACGGGTTCAAATTGGGCGTATATCCATCACATGCCCCCGAGTCAACCAATGGCCTAACCCTTGATTGACTCTATTTTATGATGGGATGACACGCGCAATTTGAAGCCGTGATTTTACCTCTTGACGAGTCCCTTGGTTGTCCGTAGGCGCGTTTTCTGTGCCTTGTCCTCAATTTCTCAAAATAGAGGAAATGCAAACGTTAGAGTAAACGTGCACGTGCCTAAACACGTGTCCGTAAAACATGGATGCAATAAAAAGTACATTCTTCTCATACATTCATCTTAAAAACATGTACATGCATGGAAATGTAACGCAATCATGATCATGGTCTAAAAAATTTCTAAGTGTGGGAGTGTAAAGCATATGCGTATAAAAATGCTAACCTGAGTGAACATAGATATATCATGAACATGAGGGTGTGTACTAGCATACATGTAAGTAAAAACAAAAGTATGGAAGTGAGTGTAGACATGAATGTACGAATGTCGAGTGTACATGCGTGCGAGCGTGCGAGCGTCGAGATTACCAATGTAATGCAATCATATACATGTGCGTAAGTGTACTGAGTATGCGTATGGAGGTGGACATGAAAATGCGTGCATGAATATATGGAAACCATAATACATGGATGCATACAAATGCGTGCAGAACATGTTCACGAGATTGGCTCTCGGAGGGCGCATAATGTGTTCGCGAGACTGGCTCTCGGAGGGCGCAGAATTGTGTTCGCGAGACTGGCTCTCGGAGGGCGCAGAATTGTGTTCGTAGTTTTAGAACTACTTTCAAGATACGCACTTGGGGGCGTCAAAATTATTCACGGGATTGCCTCCCGAAGGGCGCAGAATATGTTCGCGAGACTGGCTTTCAGAGGGCGCAGAATGTTTTCGCGATATTGGCTCTTGGAGGGCGCAAAATGTGTTCGCGAGATTGGCTCTCGGAGGGCGTAGAATGTATTCGCGAGATTGGCTCTCGGAGGGCGCAGATTGTTATCACGAGATTGGCTCTCGGAGGGCGCCGAATGTTATCACGAGATTGGCTCTTGGATGGCACATAAAGTTATCACGAGATTGGCTCTCGAAGGGCGCAGAATGTGTTCTCGAGATTGGATCTCGGAGGGCGCAAAATGTTATCACGAGATTGGCTCTCGGAGGGCGCATAATGTGTTCGCGAGATTGGCTCTCGGAGGTCGCAGAATTTGGTCGTAGTTTAAAACTACTCTCAAGATATGCTCTTGGGGGCGTAGAAACTGTTCACGGGACTGGCTCCCGGAGGGCGCAGAATTTGGTCGTAGTTTAAAACTACTCTCAAGATACGCTCTTAGGAGCGTAGAAACTGTTCACGGGACTGGCTCCCGGAAGGCGCATAATTTTGTCGTAGTTTAAAACTACTCTGAAGATACGCTCTCGGGGACGTAGAAACTATTCGTAGGACTGGCTCCTGGAGGGCACGGAATATGACTTTACCTTGTGTTATTTTCCAGGTAGGGTGCATCTTTGATACGCCTTCTGAATGTTTACTTGAGTTTTCTTCTGCAATACTGCATGTTACATGGGCTTTTCCTGGGTGTGGTAGATCACATTTCGAGGGTGATGCTTGCTATCGTCAACTTAGGACGATTTCGTACAGGGGGTTGGGGTTTTTTTCCTCATTTATGACTTCTCTATGAGGAGTGGTATCGCGTGTTCTTGTTGTCGTTTGTTTCTAGTCTCCACTTATATGTTTAGGTGGAGTACCAAGCACTTGTTCATTTGGTGCCTCCCAAGTTGCTTAGTGATCGCACTGTCCTTCATGTTTGGTTGTTGAACCCTTGTTCACTTCCTTGGTTAGGTACCTCTTATGCTTGGGGCTCCCTAATCTTTGAGTTGGGAGGGAAGCTTTTGATTTTGGTTGGGGGTGATTGCCGCTCTCTTGATAACTGGTTGTGGTAGTGTTCATATCCATAAAAGACTTGTAAATTATTGCCCCCTCTTCCCTGTGTTTTGAGAAAAACGCTTTTGTGGTGATGATCGAATAGGAGTAACGTTTCTTGGAAGGGGTTGTATTTGAGACTAGTTTCTTTAAAAAAAAAAAAAAAAAAAAAAAAAAAAAAAAACCGGTTTTGGACCGGTATTGGACCGGTTTTTAATGATAGAACCGGTCCGACATATAAAACCGGCCCAGGACTTGTTTTTTTAAAAAAAACAGGCCAAAACCGGTTCTGGACCGGTTCTAACCAGTCCAGTTTTTTTTAGACCAACCTAAGCCAATATAAAACCCTAGTCATTACTGGACCGGACCGTTTAAAACAGTTCCGGTCCGGTTCGGAACCGGTTCGGGCTGAACCGGTTCAGTGCCCACCCCTATTAGTCAGGATATTGCTTGGTCCGATGATTTTATTAATAAAAATTAAGTCACTGGTGGAGCAAACCAAATCACGTACCTACGGTCTAACCAAGCAGATAAGAATCAATATATTAAATTTGTTGCATCCAGAAACTATTGGGTATTCCCGGATATATGTTTAGAGGGAGGTTATTGCAAGTAGAATTGCATTCCATAAGAGCTGTTTACTGAGATTTGAATGTTGAGTAAAAAAAGTATGAGGTTGTCACTCACGATAATATATAGGGTGATACACAAGTTGAAAAAATAAATGCAGGATACACAGATAAGAAAAACACAGATATGGTACATGCCATGAAGTGCAATAACAATAGATAGGGTCAGAAGATATTGTTATACTGACTGGTGAGAGAATCTTTCAAGTTGGAGTAGAGGCCGTAGAGTGAGTACTGACGTAGATTTTCAACTTCATACCATGAATTTAGAGCTGACAGGTGCTTATCCGTACCTGAGAAGGCTAATTGGATCCCAAGGCTGCAGTCTACTGTCCCACCCTTGTTCTTACAAGTTGATGTTTTCACTGCGCAGTCCTGGTTGTTGAGGCACACAAATTTTGATGATTTTCCAGCACATAATGAACATCCATCTCTCTTCCAGTAAAGGTTTTCTAGTCTCCCCTTCTTAAACTCAACAACCTGCAGATATATACACATGCGTAAGCAACTAACTAAAACCAACAAGAAGAATGATCATTATCTTTGCTACACTTCTTACAAGAGTAAAACTTGTCACGCTGTACGTCCCATTCGCAACAAAAGCTGGTGGAGATCTTGCTGCGTACTTCCGACCAGCAAATGCAACCATGTATCCACCATAATTATCCTGACAATTAATGTTATCGGATATCACAAACTGGACTTAGGTACTGGTATTGAATACAAGAGAATGCAACCAAAGTTTCAACAACAAACATATTCACTCCTTATTATAAAAGGTGTTTCCTAGAACAAATCATTTTGACCTATTTATCCACACAATTTGAGTTGGCTCAGACATCTCTGCATCCTTGATACCATGCACCCCTAACAAAAATGGACAAACATAGCAAGGGTGCGTAAAACCCTGTAGGCTAAAATTCCTTTACTATTTGATACAACCTCTCTGTTTACTCGCAGCCAGCCTCTGAATAAACGCATTATCAATCAATGTTCTTCTTAAAAGGTTAAAACCCAGTATTCCATGCCTAAGAGATCACTTGTAAAGGTCCAACGAAAGCTATATGGAGTGGATTTTTGATAGACCAATCAAAGTAACATTGTAGTCCTGCTAGCATAGCTACCCTAACTTTGGTGAAGATGACAGAATTATCCAACCCTTGATTCGTTTCATGAACCACCAGGAGCTTGGTAGTTCAACCATTTTGTTTCTGGTCAGTGTTAGACAAACTGTTCACTGCCAATAGAGTTGCAAGTCTTAAAATTTGTACAACCCTTTTTCAAATGGCTGCCTGAGAGTCTCCCATATTACAAAATTAGACCTTCCAACCATGTCACCACAAACAGACCCCAAGAAATGCTTAGTAATCTTCAAAGCTACTCGAAATTACTGACATAGAACTCATTTCAATAACATGCCTTAGTTTTTCACTTAGGTTACAGGATAAATTTGAACCTTTGTCTCCAAAAATGCTTATTCCTTTCCACTAATTTCCTAACTAAGAAAGCAGCATTAATTCTCTGAATTTATAAGTCTTACCCTTCCTTACTGGCAGGTCTTAAAAATATAAAATCAGAAGCACAAACAGCAATGATCTAGCCGACTAGTACTAAGATATATAGAATCAGACTGACAGAAAGCGAAAGCCATAGGCATAGGCCAAATGATTTTCCAAAGCTGTTATTGGCCTCTCTGAATTTTAACATATCAAGGTAATAGGGACTGGAAGATACACATAAATAAATAATTAGGAAGCTATCATCTTGCAGCAATAAGTATCATGAAATGAAAATAGGAAGTAATATACAAAAATCAGATGGATAATTTAATCTCAAATTGCAGCATAATATCCCAACCTATTCAGACACTGTGCCAGAATATGGTTACAACTTTACTCGAATTCGAAGATAAATAGCCAATCCAAATTGGCACAGTTAAACAATGGTAAGGACTTTCCAAAATAAGATTTCAATAGCTGAGAAGTATATAGTGGCAGATCAAATTAGGTGAATGTAAGGTGATAACTTTTCTCATGACTGAAAGCTACAAACATAGTAATAAAAAGAGATGCATTAATAGAGAGACGACATACAGGAGCGAAGGAGGAGGTGTTGATTGTGAGAAGAGAGATCTCATCAACTTTGGGCCGGAAGACAGAGATCTGAGAACCGGCGGAAGAGAGGGACAGCCTGCGATCGCAAGGAGACAGCTGCTGGGTACTGTTAAAGAAAAAGGAATTTTTGGGGGCAAAGGCAATGCCGAAAGTAAAACCGTCGGATCTCTGAACGGTGGTATCGGAGCACGGGGAGTAGGCGCCGTTGGTGTCACCTGATTGCACCGCGGAAAGTAGGGAAGAGAGCAACAGCAAGGCGATCACCGCCTGGAAATGAGGTTGCGCCATTGTTGGCTGTAGATTGAAACTGAGCTGTTGATGCGCTCAATTTAGTTCGCTTCCAGCTAAAGTCAAAATGGGGTGTTTTTCTCGTCTATTCGTAGTCGTCTGTCTGTCTGTCTCTGTTACCTTACCAGTGCAGGGAGACGGACCAAAATCTTCTGTGTAGGCTAAATGCACCCTTCTGAATCTTCCTTTAATATTTGCACCCCGGTCTATCACACCGTGGCAAAGTAGACCTCCATTTTTTTTCTATAATTATGATGATTATAAAAAAGAAAAGCCACGATTATTGTTTTCGGAAACAGGCCTTTTTTTTTTATAACCGATGCTCATATATATATTAAAACACAACACACATATTGCAATCTAGACCAGGGAGTTAAGCAAGGTGGGAGGGATGTGAGGAACCAGCCATAAGCCTTCCAATCCTTCCCTAACCGCTTTCTTCCCTAGTTGACGTGCTAACCTTACCCCGGATCGTTTAACAAACCTAACTATTACAGACGAGTTTGATAACAAAGTACAAATATCCGACAAAATACCAAACAAGCTAAAAGGACTAGAGGACGGTGTGGCGATTGATGGGTTCGACTACAGCCGTCCGGCACTTTAACGGTGAGGAAACGGCAAACAGGCCCACAAGGCCCAAAATGAAGGTCAAGAAGACCTAGGAGAAGGGTCCCGACGAAGGGAGTCCCTATGATGAAAGGTCCCGACAGAGTCGGTCCCGACAGCTGAGCTGGAAGCTCCCGATGAGAAGCCTTTAAGTAGGCCCCGATGACGAATCCCTAAGAACGATTTGCCCTGTCACGATGACGAGGGGCCCCGAGCGGTGACACAACGAGACAACTCTGGAGTCCCCGACAGGAGTCGGGACTCGTTATCAGAGGATAAGGCCAAGATACGCGGGGCGTGGCCGAGATACGCGGAACGTGGTTAAGATACACGGAGCGCGGCCGAGATACGCGGGGCGTGGCCGAGATAAGCGAGATCATGGCCTAGATAGGCGGGATCACATCCGAGATACACGGGATACGGGCTAACCACCCCCAACGGTTCACCAGGTACCTGAGGCATCTCTTCGCCTATAAAAGGGCAAGAGGTCACCTCAGAACACTTACGTTGAATTACATACCCTTTGAGATTATTGTTTGCCAGTTCGTATTGGGCACTCATTTAAGCATCGGAGAGGGATTCTGGGTCACCGCCCGGTCTATCCCCTCTTGCAGGATTGCGTGGAGCAAAGAAGCTAGGATTGCCATCAAAGTCCGTACCGGAGTTCCACCGTGATCCAACATTGGCGCCGTCTGTGGGAATCAAACAAAAAGCTGATATGCCTTCTACTCGATCGATGGCGGCTGGCAAGCACAGAAGACAGGGACAATCCGGTGGTTCCCGTCACCCCGCTGCAACAAATCTGGATTTAGTGCCAGAACAGGAGGAAAACCGGAACCATCCCCCGGCTGAGCTCTCCCAGAAAGGAGGGCATAACGAAGGTCCAGAAGAGATTGCTGCTCAGCACCAGGGCAACAGGGGGCAGGAAGCTCCCCCAGCTACAGACTTGACAAGGGCCTTGGCAGAAGCCATGCCCATGTTTCTGGCAGCCGTGGAGGCTCTCTTGGATCGGAGAGAGGCTGCGATGAGGCAGGAGGAGATGCCCCCGTTGGAAGAAGTGGCCCCACCAACAGTGGGTCGGAACGCACAGGAAGCCCCGCACCGAGGCCAGGACAGAAGTAGGGCATCTGGTCAGCCGGAGAGGTTCGTGGTTGATGGGCCAGGACCAGTACAGCACAGGACCATTCCCCTGAATGGTCCCATCACTCCCGACCAGGAGGTAAAGATCGTGAACATCTGTATGGGAGAACAGAAGCCGCTAGTGTCGGAGCTAAGGGATCGATCCACTCATCCCTTCGTTCCCCGACTCATCGACACCCTAGCCCCGCCTGGGCTAGGCATCCCTACGATAAAGGAGTACGATGGCGAAGGAGACCCGGTTCGCCATGTCCAGAAGCACCTCATGGCGTGCCTGGGAAGAGCCCCGAATGAAGACATAGTGTGTACATTGTTCCCGAACACACTCGGAGAAAGAGCCCTGACCTGGTTCTTCAGTCTGCCCCCAGGCTGCATCACTTGCTGGGCAGATATGCACGACCGATTCATTCAGCAGTACCAGGGTCGGAGACGTTTATTGAAGAGCGTGAGGTCCCTGACCCAAGTGGTACAGAGGCCCGACGAATCGCTGGCGCACTATTACCAGCGGTACACTGCCAGCGTGGCAGAGATCGATGAAGAGATCTCGGAAGGTGAGACTATTCGTACCTTCATTCGGAACTTAACGGCCCCCTATGGTTCCGACCTGATGCACAGCGTGGCTGAGAAAGCTGTGTGGAATATGGAGGCACTACAGAAGAGGGTCAAACGGCAAATCGATGTCCAGGAGTTGAAGATAGCCGCAGGAGAGTTGGAGCCCCCAAAGTCAAACAAAGGAAAGCAGTCGGTTAAACCTTCTGACGATCGTAAGTCAAAGGGTAAACCCGACAATAGTAGGAATCGAGGCCGCCCGGATCGGAGGGACGATAGGCGCTCTTCAAGGAAGGATAAGCGGGAGGATCTCGACATTCCTCTCAACTGCTCCATGGCGGAGGTACTGACGGTCATGGAACGACAGGGTATCTCCCGGTACCCCCCAAAGAAGGATGGAGAATTCTTGGGATCTCGCACAGATCGCTACTGCCGATTTCACCGCGCAAATGGTCACGACACCAACCATTGTCGGGAACTGAAGAAGGAGATCGAAAAACTGATCCAGAAGGAGAAGCTCAAGGAATTCGTCGGGGAAAAGCGGTGTCGATCCCGCGATCGGTCCCGATCGCGGTCCCGTTCCCGATCCCGCGATCGGTCCCCAAAGAAGAAGAGAACCGACCCAGAGTCATCCGGTGCTCGTAAGGAGAGACGGGGCACTATCAATGTGATTCATGGAGGATTTGCTGCCGGAGGTGATACCTCATCTGCCCGCGAGGTTTATGCCTCCAGAATCCCTACGGCGGTGGTGTTAGGTAAAAGGTCCCGGTCCTGGACCTTGAAAGAAGAAATGGTGATCTCTTTTTCATCGGAAGATCTAATAGGCGTGGAGACTCCGCACGACGACGCCTTGGTGGTAACCTTGGATGTAGACGGGTTTGAGATGAAGCGAATTCTAATCGACGGAGGGAGCTCCTCCGACATTCTATTCATGGACGCGTTGGAGGCTATGGGGAAAACAAAGAAAGATCTAAAGGAGGCAAACTTCCCGATGGTCGGGTTCTCTGGCTCAACCTCCTATCTGCTAGGAGTAATCACCTTACCAGTGGAGTTTGGTAGCGGGTGGAAATCGGAAAGGAGGAACGTGGAGTTCGTTGTGGTTGATTCCGCAGGGACCTACAACGCGATTATCGGGAGGACCACTATTAACCCCCTGATGGCGGTCGCCTCGACAGTGCACCAGAAGATGAAGTTCCCGACCGACCACGGAGTCGGAGAGGTCAAGGGCGACCAGGTGGCTTCCCGAAAATGTTATGTTAATGCCACCCGAAGGAGGAGACGAGAGGCCATGACTGTCCTTCAGACAGACACAGATCCCAGAGAGGAATTTGGGCGCCCCGCCCCCGTAGAAGATCTGAAAGAAGTCGAGATCGATGGACCCCAGAGGAAGGTGAAAATCGAGTCTGCTCTGACGGAGGAGACAGCCCATAAATTGTGGAGTTGCTGAAAGAGTTCAAGGAACTGTTTGCCTGGTCCCCGAGCGACATGCCAGGAATCAGTCCCGATGTGATTGTACACGAGCTGAAGATAGACCCCGCAATCAAGCCTATTACGCAGAAAAGGCGTCTGATGGGCACAGATAAGAAGATCGCGATCCAGCAGGAGGTGGGCAGGTTGCTCGATGCTGGGTTTATTAAAGAACTCCGATTCCAAACTTGGGTCGCTAATCCCGTGCTGGTGAAGAAGACTAACGGAAAATGGCGGATGTGTGTGGATTTTCGCGACCTGAACAAGGCTTGCCCGAAGGACTGTTACCCCCTCCCGAGAATCGACCAACTGGTGGATGCTACATCGGGACATGAGCTGTTGTGTTTCATGGATGCGTATTCAGGCTACAACCAGATCAAAATGGCCAAGGAAGACGCTCCCCACACAGCGTTCTACGCAGATAGTGACATCTACCACTACGATGTCATGCCTTTTGGGTTGATCAATGCTGGGGCAACCTACCAACGGATGGTGAACAAGCTGTTCGGCGATATGCTGGGGAAAACCATGGAGGCCTACGTGGACGATATGCTGGTGAAGTCCCGACAAGCCGATGATCATGTGCACAACCTAACCAAGGCTTTTGAACGGATGAGGCTTCATCAAGTTCGCTTAAACCCGACGAAATGCGCTTTCGGAGTCCACTCAGGAAAATTTTTGGGCTTTATGGTGAGCCAGAGAGGAATTGAGGTGAATCCCGAGAAGCTGAAGGCAATTGAGGAGATGCAATCTCCGATAAATCATCGGGAGGTACAAGTGCTGAATGGCCGACTAGCTGCAATGAATCGCTTCTTGTCCAAAGCCAGCGACCGATCAATGCCGTTTTTTGAAGTCCTGAGGGCCAACAAGAAATTTGAATGGACCACCAAGTGTGAAGAGGCGTTCCAAGCACTCAAGCAGCACCTTCGCACCCTCCCGCCATTGGCGAAACCGGTTCCAGGCGAGCCGCTCTACCTTTGTTTGGCTGTTTCTGAATTTTCCATTAGCTCTGTGTTAGTAAAGGTTGTCGAGGGTAATCAAGTCCCCGTCTATTATGTAAGCAAGGCGTTTGCCAAGTCTGAATTGAACTATCCTGCCGTTGAGAAGTACCTCTTTACGTTGATTATTACTGCTCGGAAGCTAAGGCCTTATTTCCACGCACATGAGATCACTGTGCTGACGAACCAGCCTTTGAAACATTTCTTGAATCGACCGGATGCGTCGGGAAGATTAGTGAAATGGGCAGTAGAGCTTAGTGAGTTTCGCTTACACTTTGCTCCAAGAACGGCTATCAAGGGCCAGGCATTGGCGGATTTCATAGCAGAATCTACAGCTCCCGATCTAGAAGAAGCGGGCCCTGTAGAGGGGGAAACTATGGAGGTCCCGATAGAAGAACAACCAGAGAGGGCAGAGCAATCAGAACAGCCAAACGAAGAAAATACCTGGGAAATGTACACGGATGGCTCCTCGAGTTCAGACGGATCAGGGGCGGGCTTTTTGTTGATACCACCGGGTGAAGGAGAACCGCTCCGATACGCCTTGGCTTTAACATTCAAGGCCAGAAACAACGAAGCGGAGTATGAAGCTCTTATCACGGGCCTGAAAATTGCTAAAGGCACTGGAGTCGATCATTTGAGGGTAAAGTGTGATGCAGCTTTAATCGTGAACCAGGTTCAAGGGCGATACGAAGCGAGGAGTCCGATAATGAAGAAATACTTACGCGAGGTACAAGCCTTGAAAGAGAGCTTCAAAAGCTTCGACATCGAGGCAATCCCGAGGGAGGAGAACGTAGAGGCAGACGCCTTGAGCAAATTTGCCCTGGGGGCACCCTTGGAAGAAAATCGGAAGGTGCACTTCTTGGAGAAGGTGATCTTATCGACCATCGACCCGACACAGGTGTGCACCATTGAAGCAAAATCGGAGGAGGAGCCCACTTGGATGACCCCGATAGTCTCGTATCTGACTACGGCGGCAGTCCCCGATGATAAGGTAGCAGCAGACAGGATATGTCGGATCGCGTCTAATTATGTGATGCTGGACAATCAGCTATACAAGAAGGGCTGGTTCTCCACTCCGTACTTGAAGTGTGTGGCAGAACCCGACACCAATCGAATCCTGAAGGAAATGCATGAAGGGGTCGCGGCTTGTCACGAAGGGGCCCGATCCATTATGAGGAAGGTGTTGAACTTGGGCTACTATTGGCCCACGATGAACAAGGAAGCAACGGCGTTGGTCCGATCCTGTGACGCGTGCCAGAGGTACGCCCCGAGTATCGTGGCTCCGGCCGCTAATCTGACATCCATCAAGAGCGCTTGGCCCTTCGCGCAGTGGGGCATCGACTTGGTGGGACCTCTTCCACAAGCACAAGGTCAATGTAAGTATTTACTTGTAGCAATCGATTATTTTTCGAAATGGATAGAGGCAAAGGCATTGGCCAGAACGACGGGGAACCAGATCGTCAAGTTCCTCCAGACCCACATCGTGTCCAGATACGGGATTCCTAAGGTGGTGATCAGCGATAATGGTCCACCGTTTAACGGCTCTCAGGTGAGGGAGTATCTGGAGGAATTGAACATCGAGCATCGGACCGCCTCCGTACGCCATGCTCAGACTAATGGCCAGGTGGAGTCAGCCAACAAAATCGTGATGGATGGCCTGAAGAAGAGGGTCTATGCCTTGAAGGGCAAATGGCTGAACGAACTGGAAAACGTGCTTTGGGCTGTTAGAACGACACCCAAACGATCAACGGGGGAGACTCCGTTTGGCCTCGTTTATGGCACGGAAGCTGTCTCCCCTGTGGAGGTAGCTGTGGCATCCCATCAGATGAGATATTACGAGCCCCTGACGAACGATGAAATGAGACGTCTGGACTTGGACTTACTCGAAGAGAAGAGGCGGGAAGCCGATGAAGTCCAAGCTCGAATGCGTTTGGCGACGGCCAGGTACTACAATCGGCGAGTGAAGTCCCGACAGTTCTTCGTCGGGGAGCTGGTTTGGCATTGCAACGAGTTCACCCTTTTGGATCGAATCAACAAGATGTCACCAAAATGGGAAGGACCTTATAAGGTCGTGGGGATGCCAGCTCCAAATGCGTACAAGTTGGAAGATCTCGACGGCAGAACGTTAAAGCATTCTTTTAGTGGCGAACACTTGAAGAAACACCATGCTTGAAGAAAGTCGCCTTAAGTGGTGCTCGATAAAGTCGCCTTAAGTGGTGCCCGATGTAAAATCGCCTTTAAGTGGTGTATGCTGTTTATCGTTTAATTCGATGTAAGCCAATTTTGTGCCGTCAATAAATAAAGAGGTTGCTTCCAATCAGAGTTATCCTTAGATTTATGCTAAGTGTCAAAGTCGCCTTGAGTGGTGCACGAGAAAAGTCGCCTTGAGTGGTGCATGCGAAAAGTCGCCTTGAGTGGTGCACGAGAAAAGTCGTCTTAAGTGATGCACGGAACTAAGTCGCCTTAAGTGGTGCGCGGAACTAAGTCGCCTTAAGTGGTGCGCGGAATTAAGTCGCCTTGAATGGTGCACGATATTAAGTCGTCTTAAGTGATGCGTGATCCTTAGATTTACTCTAAGTAATATTTAAGTCTTCTTAAGTGATGCACGGAACTAAGTCGCCTTAAGTGGTGCAAATTATTAAGTCGCCTTAAGTGGTGCAAATTATTAAATCGCCGGGAAGGACGTACGAAAATGTCTTAAGTGTCGAAATATCGACCCAGGCAAGTATAAAGCCACTTGAAGAAATGTATCAAGAAAATCGGAACTGAGAAAGTCTGATAGTTGATAAGGGCTCAAAGGCCCGACAATGACAAAAAAGGAGAAGATACAAGGACTCTAAAGATAAACGTTCAAGCTTGGTCCTTGTCGGCAGCATCGGCAGCAGCTGGATCCGCGGAGTCGGTAGCAGAAGGATCCACAGGGTTGGCCTCGGGAGGATCGACTATCGGGGCGTCTGCACTTGGAAGCTCAGAGACGTCTTCGAAAATTACGGTGGTACTCCCCCCATCACTCTCCTCGGAAAGAGCGAAATACTTCTTCGCAAAGGGAGCGAGGGAAGGAGACTTGTCAAAGTTGATGGCGTCCCCATACTCCAGGTGAAGCTCCTCAACCGCGTTGAAAAGAGTGTTCTCCACCTCCGCGCCGAAGAACTTCATAGCGTCGGCCTGGAAGTCCCCGGACCTCCGATAGTCCTCCCGACCCTATGCCTCCGCTTCAACCAGCTGCGCAGGAAACCCCGCGATTTGCTCCTCCAGGGCCTTCTTCTCGAGGACCAGTTTGTCCTCAGCCGCCTTCTTCTCCTGGACCAGCTTGTCCACAGCCGCCTGTCGCTCCTACCGCTCTTGCCTCAAGAGCCCCTCGAAGTCCCCGACCTGCTTCTGGAGGTCCCGAACCTTCTGATCAAGGACAGCCTGCTCCTTGACAAGCTTTCCCCGCGAAGACTGGGAGGCCTTAAGATCCTCCTTGAGCTGGTCGAGGGCTGCTCGATCCCGCTCCCGAGACTCATCATAGGCGATGACGTACCCGATAAGACGGTTGAAGTCCCCGAGCTCCTACAATAAGAAGAAAAAGTGTTAATAGACAAACAACCCGATTTATCATCAAAAAGAGAGAAGCGAAGTCTTACCTCTATACGGCGCATGGACATCTCTCTGACATCCCGTTGCATAGCCGTCCGATTGAGGGAAATCGGATACCGCATGGTAGGCAGGATCGAGCCTGCCAGAAGATGCAGGGCCAGGTCATGGTGCTGCTCCCCTTGTGTAAGCGGGACTCCTTGCAACGTCTGGATGGGAGTCCAGGGGGCATTCGCTTGTGAAGGGTTGAAGGGCCTATAGAAATTCCTATCGAGAGCGACAGGAGGAGGAGGACGATAAGTGGAGGGGCATGCCTCCGTCTCGGCTCGAACGGGGGAAGGAGTGAAGTTATGGATAGGCGACGGCTGCCGCGGCTGCGGAGAAGATGAAGGAGGCGGCCCCTGAGGGGTTGGTTTCAAGGGGGATTGCCCCGTCCTCCGACGATGACGAAGGGAGCCACCCTCGTCAGTCTCCTCGGAGGAGTCCAAGGTCTCCACCTGACGAAACTGTTCGCCAGTCGGAGCCTTCTCCCCAGCTGAGGGAGGCGCCCCTGCTGAAGATGGTGCATTCGCGGAGGCTGCAGCACCCGATGGAGCTCCCGAGCGACCTGCACCTGGAGGATGAGAGGCTTCAGAAATGTAGTCAGGAAGTTCATCAGGATTCTTACACCAAATGATACTTCGGGAGACGTATTGATCCTTCCCGCGATAGTGGTAATAGCCCGCCTTCAAGACATGAGGGGTTTCGCCTCGAAGGATCCGTTTGACGTCAGCGATACGGGCCACCTTGGTCGAAGAAATCAAATCCTTCGGGACCATCCTCTTGTATGATTTAATAGCAAGTCGGAGCTTTTTACCTTCTTCAGCATTCTGGACATCGAAGAGCTGGTCCAGATCCACCCGCTTCCGCTTGGGCTGCTCCGCGGAAGGAGACCCCGACTGAGCAGCGGCTTTCTTTGCGGATTTCCTCTTCCGCGAGGGGCGGACAACATCAGTCTCCCCCTGCTTAAGGAATAGATCGGTCAGCACAGATACCTTCTTGGCTGCAAACAGTAAACGAAGAAGAGTTAGAAGTTTACCCAAGGGACCATATTAGAAGGGCCGTCGAAGAGCTGCCCCCCAGAGATAATATCGAGGAGTCGGATCCCGGCATTCACCAGGTCCCGCTCCACGAGGGAATTGGCGTCGAGGGGAGTGTAGGACTCCCCCCATCGATAAAGCTGGATGAGTTGAAGGGTTTCGAAATCTTCATCGAAATAAGTGTGGAAGGCAGGCGGGGAGTCAGCTGTCAACTCCCATCGGGGCCAGGGGATCGAAGAGTGTCGGATGAAGAAGTAGCTCCTCTTCCAGCCACTGTTGTCGGACCCTGTGTCAACCAGGAGTCCCCGACCCTTGACCACCTTCCAGGTGTCATTGGTCCAGTTACACCGTGCAAGCTGCTGCTTACTCCACTTGGGCATCCGAGGATAGAAGGCGCAAACCCCCGCCTCGTTGCACTTCATCCCATAGAAGGTTCTGAAGAGCTGGAGGCTGTAGACCCACTTCTGCCAGAAGCAGAGAACCTGAAAGGCGTTCCATAGGCGGATGGCATGGGGAGAGAAGGTAGTGGGATGCGTTTTGTAATGCTGGCACATCTCGACCAGATTACCACAAAAGGGGAATCTGATCCCCGCTGATACTTGTCCCGTAGAGACAAATACCTCCCCTTTTTGGGGACGAGTAACCTCAAGGCTACCCGAGGGGCGAGGCCAAGGATACGGGAAACGGGGTTCCCAGGTAGAAGTGATACAACCCTCTCGGAGGGCTGCATCTTAGGCAGTATTGGAAATTTCATTCAGAGCATAATCAAAATTAAAAGGTTTTCTCCCCTCAGAGCTGGACCCGCTGTCTGAAAAGCAACAATGGCAAGAAAAACACAGTGGGATTCTTGGAAAGCTATGAATAAGGAAAAGACGAACATACAGTGAAGGAAAAATCCTTACCAGACATGATGAAGTGGAAGTTGAGGAAATGAACTGGGCATCGCCGGAAAGATGACCGGAGAAACTCTGAGACCTTCGGAATTGCAGAGCTTGAGTTCGCAGAGAAGTTGCAGAGAGCTTTTGAGAATTCGGAAACGGTAAAAATTAAACTGTGCCCGTGGCTAGGGTTTTATAGGCAAAGAGGACAGTTGAAGGGACACTTCAATCCGAGTCGTCGAAGTCGAAGAGTTTTAATCTGGACCGTTGAGATGAAACGTGCAGAAGGACAACAGACGTAATGATGAAACGACCTGAAAAGCACTTTTCAGAAAAGGACAGGCGCGAAAAATCAGGCACGTGGGCCGAAACGTCGCTTCACTATCTACTGCATTTAATGAACTGGGGAACCGATGAGACCCCTGGGATTTGGCAGTTATCTACAAAACGCTGAGGAAACATGAAGGAGAAGACTGATAGTTAAGTGACTGAACCAAGGGAAAGATCCCCGATTCCGATATCGAGAGGTCGGGAGTTGGAAGACACGACGAACTAAAGTCCCTCATGTCTTGGGGGCTAATGATGGGTTCGACTACAGCCGTCGGGCCCTTTAACGGTGAGGAAACGGCAAACAGGCCCACCAGGCCCAAAATGAAGGTCAAGAAGACCTAGGAGAAGGGTCCCGACGAAGGGAGTCCTATGATGAAAGGTCCCGACAGAGTCGGTCCCGACAGCTGAGCTGGAAGCTCCCGATGAGAAGCCTTTAAGTAGGCCCCGAAGACGAATCCCTAAGAACGATTGGCCCTGTCACGATGACGAGGGGCCCCGAGCGGTAACACAACGAGACAACTCTGGAGTCCCCGACAGGAGTCGGGACTCGTTATCAGAGGATAAGGCCAAGATACACGGGGCGTGGCCGAGATACGCGGAACGTGGTTAAGATACACGGAGCGCGGCCGAGATACGCGGGGCGTGGCCGAGATAAGCGAGATCATGGCCTAGATAGGCGGGATCACATCCGAGATACGCGGGATACGGGCTAACCACCCCCAACGGTTCACCAGGTACCTGAGGCATCTCTTCGCCTATAAAAGGGCAAGAGGTCACCTCAGAACACTTATGTTGAATTACATACCCTTTGAGATTATTGCTTGCAAGTTCGTATTGGACACTCATTTAAGCATCGGACAGGGATTCTGGGTCACCGCCCGGTCTATCCCCTCTTGCAGGATTGCGTGGAGCAAAGGAGCTAGGATTGCCGTCAAAGTCCGTACCGGAGTTCCACCGTGATCCAACAACGATCATGTTTGTCAAAATTTGATAGTCCGTCCATAACAGGAGAGTGTCGGGAAAATGGATTTGAAGAACCAACCCAGCCCGAAGAGTCGCAGCCTCCGCCATCAAAGGGTCATTCCCGAACAGGGATTGAACCACCGCTCCAAGCACACGTCCATTCGAGTTTACTGCTACCGCCGCTCCAAAAAGTCGTCTGGTTGATTCATCCACTACACCATCGGCGCTGATACAGGCAAAAGGGGGGGGGGGGGTGTAGGGAAACCCTTGTCTCCATCAGCTGGCCCCCAAGGACGGGGGTCTCGGGTGGAGTCCTCCAGGTGGTGCCTGTGTCAACGGTTACATCAACCAAGGCGTCAAAACAATGTTGTTCAAAGCGATAAATTACAGAATCAATAGTGGGGATAACATTATTAAAAATGACAAGATTACGTTCTAACCAAACAGACCACATAATAAGACATTTTTTCCTAAACAAAAGTTCTATAAAAGCCTTATCCTCTAAGTCATATTTAAAAGATAGCCACCGCTGGGTTCACCGGAAAGGGAGAAATTCCGGACGCACCATTAAGGGACTAGCAAACCACACTCGTTGCATAAATGGGCAATTCCACATCAGATAATCCCAATTCTCAAAAGCAAGCTTGCAGAAGCAGCAAAAAGGGTCAGCACTCCGAATTCTCTGGATAAGGGAGGAACCAAGGGGAAGGCCGTTAACACAACCCTTCCAGATGAACATCCTTATTTTTGGGGGGACATTGAGATTACAAAGTCTGTTCCAAAAAGAAGGACTAGCAATCATAGGGGAAGTAGTAGAAGGAGCCAAGTTCAAATCTCGAGAGATCGAGAAGAGGTGGTGGTATCCGGTTTTGACAGAGTAGTGACCTTGTTTTGTGTGTATCCAGACCAGCTTATCCGGGATTGGGAATAAAGGGAGAGGAATTTCCTGGACAAGGGCTGACATTACAAGTAGTAGAATTGAGTCCAGCAAAGTCTTATCCCAGCATCTGGTGTTATGGTTGATAACTTGGTGTACAGACAAAGCCACTGGAATGGAAGCTTGGTTAGCCCACCGGACTAAGTTTGGGTCATTAGGGACCCATGGGTCAGTCCAGAAGTTGATTGAGGCTCCAGTACCAATACGCCACCAACTTCCTTCAAATAAATATGGGCGAAGAGCTATAAAGGATCTCCAGATAGAAGAGTGGGAAGTAGAGGCCTGAGTTGTTGAGAAGGGTTCGTGGGAAAGATATTTAGTTCACATAGACGATGCCCATATAGAGTCATAGGATGTCAAGATCGTCAAAAGTTGTTTGAGGAGAAGGGCCTTATTCAGAATGCGGAGATCACGGAATCCTAAGCCACTATTTTCCTTAGATTGAGTAATTTTCTCCCATGTCCCCCCGATAGATTCCTTTATTTTGTGGAGATGTGGACGTTTTCCACCAAAAGGATCGAATCATCTGTTCGATTTTGTCAATTGAAGAGAGGGGGATTTTAATACAGGACATGCATATGTTGGGATGGAAGCAACCGTACTCAGGATTAAAATAGATTTCCCTGCAGCTAAGAGTAGGGAACTCACCCATCCTTGGATCCGGGAAGAAACACGATCCACTCATCGATTAGCCATCATCTTTTTTTGGGAAGACCAATCAATAGGCAAACCAAGATACAAGTGATCATCTTTCATATCCTTTACACCAAGCCTGTCTTTAAATCGAGTTTGGTCTATTGTGGATATGTTTTTGCTGAAACGGATACTCGACTTTGATTGACCAATTAACCCGAATCCCGGGCATATAGGTTCAAGGTATCAATAACAGCTTCCACACTAGGGTCCGATGCCTCAAAGAACAGAAAGTTGTCATCGGCAAAGAGAAGCTGATTGATTGGCTGGAAATTGGAACTAGGTCGGATTCCTTTGATTCGCCCCTCTAGCTGAGCTGTGGATAACATGGAAGAGAGAGCTTCTGCACAAAGGATGAAAAGGAAACGTAACAAGTGATCGCCATGTCGTAGACCCCAAGTGGATTGAGTGAAAGGGGTAGGTTTCCCATTGGAAGGATTGCAAGAGAAGGGGTGGTAATGCATTGCATAATCCACTGCTGGAAGTTTATGGGGAGATTTAATGCCGACATGATTTTCTGTATGAAAGGCCATTCCAGGCTATCATAGGCATTTCTCATATCGAGTTTGAGGGCTATAAGGCCAATCTTTCCGACTCTTCGATTCTTCATGACTTGTAACAATTCTTGTGCAAGCAAGCAATTGTCTGATATAAGACGATTAAGCACAAAAGTGCTTTGGAATGGGGATATGATATGGGGGAGGACTGACCGTAATATGTTCGTAGGAACTTTAGAAATGAGTTTGTATGAGGAATTGCAAAGACTAATGGGTCGCCACTCATAATGGGTCGCCACTCATAAATGGTTTGAGAGTGAGCCGTTTTGGGTATGAGGACCACATATGTCTGATTCAATTCCCTTAACAGAAAGGCCGTTCGAAAAAAGGAATGAATAGCTTGCAAAAGATCAGGGGATATAATGTCCAAGGAAGCCTTATAAAACTTACCGGTATACCCATCTAGGCCAGGGGCTTTCTCCGGATGCAAGTTCTTGAAGGCCAGTACAATTTCAGAGTGCAAGATAGGGCTGCCCAGCTGAGAAGCCTGAGTAGCAGAGAGCCGTCTAGAGAAGAGGGTGGGGAGCTCGTAAAGCACGGGTGGGATCCTAGCTTGGAAGATGTTGGAAAAGTAGTTCACAACATGAGCTTGTATATCAGGAGAGTTGGATAGCCACTGGTCATTGGATTTTTTCAGCCAGCTTATATTATTACGAGCACGTCATTTGACAACAGAAGCATGGAAGAATTTGGTGTTGCGGTCGCCTTGAAGTAGCCAAAGTTGTCTGGAGTTTTGGCGCCAGTGAGTTTCTTGGGTTTGGTATAGTTTGTCTAGGCGCTGCTCCATGATATTGGCAGTGTGAGGTCATCAGGGTGTAAAAGATGATGGTTGGTTAATTGGACTACCAGAGCCGAAATTTCATTTTTAAAATTGCCAAATAAATCCTTGCTCCAACGCTGGATTGAATAGCGGATTTGTTTAAGTTTGAGGGAAAAAACACCCTGGGGAGACACTCTAATAGGAAGTTTCCAGGATTTATTCACAAGTGGGAGGAATTCATTGTGGTCTAGCCATATATGCTCGAATCAGAATAAGGAATGAGGAGAGGATTGTGAATTCTCCAACTTGAGAAGAAGAGGGCAGTGATCTGATCCCACCCTCTCAAGGTTGCATAGGGAAGCCAAAGGATGAGCGAGATGCCAGTTGACGTTGCAAAGAGCTCTATCAAGGCGTTCCTGAATAAGGAATTTGCCAGTCCTCTTATTAGACCAAGTGAAAGGGTAACCAGAGAAGCCAACATCTATAAGATTTAAGCTATCCGACCAAGCATGAGATTACTGGAGCGTGGATTCAGCCACAGTATTGCCCCCTTCCTTTTCCGAGCAGTGCCAAATGTCGTTGAAGTCACCAATTAATAGCCAGGAAGGTAGCAGATCCGTCTGGAGAGCTTGGAGTTTGGCCCAAAAGGCCGGACGATCAGCAAATTTATAAGGAGCATAGACAAACGTGATAAACCACGGGGAGGCAGATGGATTTGGACACATAGAGCAATGGAAAAAGTTGTCAGTTTGGGAATGGATTGACAAAGAGAAGATATCCATCCAGGCTAGAAGAAGGCCGCTCCGAGTATAATTTGGTTCTTGAATAAAAATGCTTGTGAAGCCAAGTTTGGTTAAAGCGGAGGAGAGGCGAGGAATATTAGACTTGAGCTCCGACAGAAAAACTATTCTAGGTTTCCAGACACCGACCATAAAGTGAAGGTGTCGCATTGTCAAGGCATGTCCAATGCCTTGAAAATTCCAACAAAGGATATTCATTGAGGTGGCGGAGTATGTCGTAACGACATATCTGCGGGCAACATAATCGCCTGTGTCTCTAAATCCAAGGAAAGGTCTAGGGTTTCATACGTGGTGATGAATTTGGAAGTATTATCCATGTTAGTAACACTAAGATCATTTGAAATAGACGAAGGTAAGCTCTTGCATTCAGTGGTAGAGGCATGAAACTTATAAAAGCCATGATAATGTAATTGATGCCATAAAATGGATAAATCAGCTACATGAGTGAATGAGCCAAGAAGGCCCGGTGGAATATAGTGTCGTCCTCTACGTGGGCGCGAAGAGAGGTTCCCCGAGGAAGGAGGTGTCTGCTGAGGATTGACTTGGCCCGGCTGGAAACCAGGTGCATGATGGAGAGTGGGTGCAAGCAGCATATGTTGGTTCATTTCCGGCTCTTGGATAACGAGAGAAGTCCTGCGCCTCTTCTTGGATGGTAGGTCGTCATCTATCTGCATGCGTTCCGATGTCCATTCTGAGAAGAAGGTTTAGATGGTCTCGGCAGCATGGGAGGAGTATCAGAATGCTGAGTGATCTGATGAAAATGCTCCATAAGCATGATTTGGTCCTCAAGTTCCTGATCATCAAGAAAACGTTCATTAGTGGATCCTGACTCAACTCCTAGAGCAACAGATAAGGCAGAAAGATCGTCAGCTCTAGTGAGAGGGGCCAGATTCTGATTTTGTCCGGCAGTGATGGTGGCAAATGTTGAGTCCACCGAAATGAGGACAGCGTTCTCAATAGATAAGTCAAGGAATCTTGGGGAGCTCTATGTCTGGGAATGCATGGAGGGAGTCGTTGTGGTGGTACCAAGCATAGATGAGGAAGGAGACTCGTAATGCTGGATCGATGAGGAACTATCCGTTCGGAACGAAGCTCCAGCATGTTGATGTTGTCGAGGATCTTGATGCATGCCATAGGGGCTGAGGAGCCACGGCATAGCCTATTCCGGTACATATGTAGGAACAAAAATCGGAACATTATAGCCAGATAAGCCCAAACCAGCGAAGGGGTTGACCAAATTGTCCAATTGGCCTCCAAACAGAAGAGAAGATGCAGCCCTAAGGCAGATGGCGGAAACCTGGTGGTGAGCGAGATGGGCCAGCTGAGAAAGGCCCATTTCTTAGAGACGCGGGGGCCCATCTCTCAGGAGCGGCTTGACGAGCCCAGCTCGAGGGGGAGACAGGAAGCGGAGCTGCATGGCTATGAGAGGGAGGAGTGGAAACCCTAGGTGGGGGAAGGTGTGGCTGAACATCGATGGGAGGTTGGGGAGGAACTTGTTGTTGTCCAGCTTGCTCTTGCAGGTTGTTGTCGCGGTTCCGGGCAGCCATCACGTCTATACTAGAGGGGCGATTAAGAGCAGGGTCATCGAAGTAGGGCATCCACCGGAGAAGAACCCCACTACCACGATTACCATGTGAGAATAAGTCCCTCTCCGGTATTCGAATGGCGGAGAGTCTTGGGTGTTGAAGAGCAGCTTCAAAGGGTCAGTTAATGGCCTCCAGGACGCGATCATCCGGCAATTTTGGTAAACACCTAATTTTGATACGCGCGACACGTATATAACACGTTAAAAATGTTATGTGTAACGCGTTTAAAAAAGGAAGTATTTAAATATGGAAGGCCACGGGGTTGCCAAAAACAGGCTCAGTTTAAATTAGGACAATACATATGCAATAATGTGATGTAATAAATCAGAAAATATATATATATATATATATATATATATATATATATATATATATATATATATATATATATTTATATATATATTTTCGGATTTAATAGGGTAAATATTGAGGGAATATTGATTTCCCAATTTTTGGGTGTCAATTTACCTTTAAATATGTATCTATTACATGTAAAAAACACACAGAAAAAAATTAGAATAAAATATTATTTTTCCTCGAAATTCGTGCTTGGTATCTTTTCATCTCTTCCCGTCCAAATTCACGGGAGCTCCGGCAGACCTACCGCCGCCGTCGCCAGCCCCGGCCGCATCGTGCCGCCCCGCCTGTCGCCGTCCCAGTCCGACCCTCATCCAGCCCAACGCCGTCGCCAGCTCCGACCACCGTGGCTGCTCCTGCTGTGGCTGCTCCCTGATTCAGCCCCCGTTCAGCCGCCGCGCTCCGCCTGTCACCGTCACCGACGACCAGCCATCCGTCACGCCTGCTGCGTCGCGCCGCCGCCTCGCCAACTCCGGTCCTGGTCTGCTGCCGGCGCTGGACTTCCCCCTCCGGCAGGTAATCACGCACGCACGCTCTGGTTTGTTTTTTTTATTTGTTTTTTATTTCTGTTGTTATTATTTATTATTATTATTATTATTATTATTATTATTTCTGTTATTGTTATTATTAGTGTAATTATTATTATATCATGTTAACTAATTAGTTTAGATATAGATTAGGAAAATAACATGCCTAATGAATATGTGTATAATATGTAATTATTGAATTGTGCTGGGATTTTTAGCATGTTTAACGTTAATTAGATTTTATTTCAATTAGGAATCTAGACGCATAATAGGTTTTTTTTTTTTTTTAGGTTTAATTCAGCCGATGTTAGATGTTTCGCATGAAGTTAGTTTAATTTCAAAGCTGGCCAATATGTTAATTAAGTACCGTAAGGGCGTGTTTAGAATTTTTTTTTTTAATTCGTAATGGAACCCCCCGAACTCAAATCTTCGAACGCAAACCAATTAATTGCTTAGGTACTAATTTGTTTTTTTTACCTAGGTAATTTAGGTTTCTAGTTAGCCGTAATTAGCTAGTGGCGACTCTTTCAAAATTGCACATTTTCAAAACGTAATTCGCCATAGGTCAGATTTTAGGTCCGACAGATTGTGTCCAAAGCACCTGCAGCGACGACACGTCATACCAATCTTGTAGCTGATTAGAATATCATGGGTCTGCATGTCGTCGTTGAGGCCAATGGAAGGGATCACCGAAATTTCAAGGTTTAGTAGAACACAAACCCTAGAAAACGCCGTATGAAGAGCCTGCTCCTCCATGATATCAACATGAAGAATCAGCCCCACTCGCCGTGCGATCATACCTGATGGATATACGCCCAATTTAAACCCGTTGACTTCCAAATCGTTTTATTTTGATCACCCCGTTAATGATTATAAATTTAAACTTCGACCCAAACACCCGCCGAAACAACAACGGTCCGGACAAGGCAAAAATACTCGTTCGGACCGCGACGAACTCACCCAGGTGAGGTCGGGTGGCCACACCCGATCTCCCCTACGGAGGGGTTGGGTGGCCACACCCAACCCCTACCCTTGGGGGT
The DNA here is from genome assembly GCA_036873135.1 of Clarkia xantiana subsp. parviflora. Taxonomy (NCBI): domain Eukaryota; kingdom Viridiplantae; phylum Streptophyta; class Magnoliopsida; order Myrtales; family Onagraceae; genus Clarkia; species Clarkia xantiana. The sequence goes on along the minus strand of JAPTYO010000010.1, from coordinate 35,585,273 downwards.
CGGATTCCCCCCCCCCCCCCAAGGGCCCCGGCACCGTTTCCCGACTCCCATACTCGGTTTATCTCCGCCAACACCTCCGTGCTTTAAGGTTTTAATTATGCGATCAAGGGCTAATTAATTGTGTTTAAAGGTTAACGATGTCATTAAGCCACCTTAATGACACCGTTGCCTATAAATACAACCTTTCCACTATTCATTTGATCATCTTGGCTAATTGTGCAATTTAGCTCTGACATCTGTCTAGCTTTATCTCTCTAAAAAGAAACGTACTGACTTAAGCATCGGAGAGGGCACATCAAGCACCACCCCCCCCCCCTCCGTGCTTGATATTGCCCCTCTTGCAGGGCACGTGGAGAAGAGAAGGAGAAGGGCGGAAGGATACGGATCAGAACGACCGAACTCAGGAAGCACAGGATATGCTAGTTCACCAGTGAGGAGTAGGATTTAGGCTGGCGACCGGTTGACCTGAAACCTATAACCTAACACTTGGCGCCGTCCGTGGGCTTCGAACAGAAAGCCTGGCAATCACAAGAGCGATGACGAATAGCTTAGCATCTAGACATAACCGCCCACCTGGAGGCAATAGGCGAGAGATACAGCCTATACCTCCAGCAAGGCAGCCTAACCCAGAGAAACAGCCTGTACACCCAGAGCCTCAGGTAGCCCCACAGGCACCCCAGCCTAACAACCAGGAAGGAGGACCTTCACGCCCAGCTGGGGCTGAGTCTTCCTCAGCCTCAAATCCATTGGCAAGAAGGCCACAAAGAGAGGGGGAACAACAAGGAGTGCCATCTCAATACACGGCACCTCCTCAGGGATACTACTATGAGGCACAACCTCAAGGATATCCATATGGGATGCCGGCTCAAAGGAACGTCAATCGCGTCCACACAACCAACAAAAGGCCCGCATACTCACAAGGAGCACATACAGTGACTCCAGTGTTGATGAGCGCGTTGGATGAGCTACTAGCCTATAGAGAGACCCTGAGGAACAGGCAGGGAAGGCAACACCAGCATGAAGAAGAAGAAGTTCATGAGGAAGAACAAGCCCCAGAAGAAGAACACCACTCGCACCCTCGAACAGAGCAGCGAGAAGAACAAAGGAGAGATAACCAAAGGCCACCCACAAAGGGAAGGCAGCAGTTTGTGCCTCCAAGGCAACAACAGACACAGCAGGACGCCAGGGCATACACCCCGCTGGGGGCAGATAGACAGGCAAGACCTCCAAGGAGGCAGGAATTCCACCAAGTACCCCAGCAGGGATATCAGGGATACGCCTACAGTCCGTACCAGCACGGACAAGGGATCCCAGCAAGCCCAGTTTATAACTATGGAGGATATCAGAGAGACTATACTCCAACGCCGGTGATGATTACCCCGGAGGAGATAGAAGCCATGATAGTGAGAAAGATGAATGAGTCAAAGAGAAACGGATTGCACTGCCTGAGTGACAACACGAACCACCCCTTCACAAGGGAGTTGGAAATGAACAAAGTGCCAGATTCCTTGCATACAATAAAGATAGCAAAGTACAATGGCAAGGGAGACCCTTTAGAGCACATTCAACAGCATGAAGCCTCTCTATTCGGGAGAACTACTGATGACCGCTACAAGGCACTCTTATTTCCAAACACCCTATCAGGGGTGGCGTCACACTGGTTCTTTAGTCTACCTACGGATAGCATCCACTCATGGGCGCAGCTAAAGGCGAAGTTTCTTCATAGATACCTAGGAGAAAGGAAGCTACTCAAAGGAACAGGCTCCCTAGATGATGTGAAGCAAGAAAATGATGAATCTTTGGCTGACTACTACACTAGGTTCAACCAGAACATAGCAGACATACAGGGCGACATCACCGAGGGTGAAATAATAAGAGCCTTCGTAAGAAACCTAGGCCGCTTCGGGTCCACATTGGCAGAAAAGATGGCCAAGAAACCGGCAAGCACCTTAGAGGAGCTAGCAGGGAGAGTGAAAACTCATATAGACCTAGAGAGGCACAGTGTGAGTAAGAAAGCCAAGATTCAAGCAGCAAAGGAGGACAATACAAAGCAGAATAAGGGCAAGCCACCTCAGGCACCTCAACCCATAAGGCAACAAGAGTGGCGTCCGCCTCAGCAAAGAAATCAGATGGGTGAGCCATTGAAGGCTAGGGAAATAAATGTCATCAAGTTCATACCATTGAACACCACCCCAGCAGTGGTCCTGAGAGAGATGAGAAATCAGAAACTATGGTCGCCCCCCGGAAGATGGAGAGTGCCAATGGTAGGGACACACAAGGATAGATGGTGTGATAACCATGAGGCATATGGGCATGATACGAACGAATGCTTTAGCTTGAAGCTAAGTATCAACAATATCATCCAGAGAGGGGAGCTAAAACAGTTTGTTGATCACGGTGGCAACAACATACAGCTAGGGCCATCACACAAGGATAAAGGCAAAGACAAGGTAGATTATAATCCCCCACCTAACAAGAGGGGGACTATAAACATGATACATGGAGGAGTGGCATCAGGTGGCCCAACAGCCAATGCAAGGGAAGTTTATGCATCCAAGCTGGATTCAGTACCAAAGTGGAGAAAGAGGCCACGAGAAGGAGAGGAGATGAAGATTGAGTTTTCGGAGAAGGACAAGAGTCATATTGTCTTCCCGCATGATGATGCTTTAGTCATCACGATGGACATCGATAACTTCGATGTAAAAAGAATACTGGTAGATGGGGGAAGCTCTGCAGACCTCCTAAGCCTAAGGGTCCTGGAAGAGATAGGAAAAACAAAGGCAGACATCAAACCAGTCAACTTCCCTCTGGTTGGCTTCTCAGGGGCAACAAGTTATCCCCTAGGAATGATAACCCTGCCAGTGACCATGGGCCAGGGATGGATACAACTAAGAGTGAATGTCAACTTCATGGTGGTTGAAATCCTGGGAGCCTACAACGGGATCCTAGGAAGGACAACCATAAATCCATACGAAATTGTGCTATCTACCGTGCATCAGAAGCTGAAGTATACAACTGAAAACGGAATTGGAGAAGTCTTAGGTGATCAACGCACTGCAAGGCAGTGCTACGTCAACTCCATGAGACGTGGATCACACAAGTCAGATACAGTGGCTATGGTTATGACCAGGGCCATCCAAGACAAAGAGAAGACAATGAAAAGACTAAGGCAGGGAAAGATGAAAAAGGGAGTTGCACTCCGCCTGAGTAGGCAGTTCTTTCAAGGACTAGCTAAGAAGAAGCAGAGAGGTAAGGCTGTAAGGGTAACAAGCATACCTTGACAGCCAGAGAATGCAGAAGGACAGAGAACAAGGAAATCCATTGAAAAGGGTTTCTGATATATAGACGACATCAAGCTAATGCCAAAGGAGTCCATATCAAACTACTTTGGGAGATTCTTCAGCTATGGTGAAAGCATGGACATCACAAGAAGAGAGGCCGTAAGGGCCTTCGCTAGAAACATGCATCCAACCTCATTTGAAGCATATGGAGGGCTCTATGAGGTGTTCATGACAAGCACAATGACGGAGCTCAAAGAGAAGCTGGACAAGGCGTTCGCAAAAGAGATAGGGCAATGGGAAGAAGTCCTTGAAGAAGGAAGACAGACTGACACAAAGGAAGGAGGTGTAAACTTCAAATTTACACCCCTTACAATGAAGATAGAAGAAATTTTCCAGGAGTACCTCAAGGAAGAGCTACCAACATGCAAAGAGGAGGGCAAAGCCTTCCTAGGAAGAGATGCACAGGGTTGGTGTGAATACCATGGGACCTGGGGGCATCAAACCAATGATTGCATGGTATTGAAGATAGAAGTGGAGGAGATGATTTACAAAGGAGGCCTAAAGGAGTACGTGGCAACAGACACACTCACCACCCCATATCCATAGTTTCATATTCAGCACTTCACGTGTTCAAGCATTTTAAGTTTTCCTAAAACAACTTTTGAGAAGGATAACTCAAGAAGTTACTCCGACTCTACAACCATCTTTGATTTCCTCCAAAGGGTGTCTGGATCCATCCAAGGCACCCCAAGTGTACATAAAGCATGAATGCTCCTAAAGAAGTAGAAGTTACTCAAAAGTATTCTTGAAAGAAGGTGGTGATACAATCATTATGTTATCCTTACACAGATATGACTTCAAAGTCAGTAACAACCTCAACGCCCCCAAGAGCGTATCTTGAGAGTAGTTTTCATACTACGACCTTCGACCCCCCCAAGAGCGTATCTTGAGAGTAGTTTTCATACTACGAACTTCGACGGCCCCAAGAGCGTATCTTGAGAGTAGTTTTCATACTACGAACTTCGACGCCCCCAAGAGCGTATCTTGAGAGTGGTTTCCAAAAACTACGAACTTCGACGCCCCCAAGAGCGTATCTTGAGAGTGGTTTCTAAAAACTATGACCTTCGACGCCCCCAAGAGTGTATCTTGAGGTAGATTTCAAACTACCAGATTCGACGCCCCCAAGAGCGTATCTTGAGGTAGATTTCAAACTACCAGATTCGACGACCCCAAGAGCATATCTTGAGGTAGATTTCAAACTACCAGATTCGACGACCCCAAGAGCATATCTTGAGGTAGATTTCAAACTACCAGATTCGACGCCCACCAGGAGCGTATCTTTGGTCTAACTTGTGCCCTCCGGGAGCCTATCCTGTGAAACGTTAAGTGCCCTCCGAGAGCCTGTCTCGTGAACAGATTCGACGCCCACCAAGAGCGTATCTTTGGTCTAACAGTATCATACATACCATTTAAAGGGTATCAGAAGAGATCATTGCACCATACTAAGAAGGATCCCATGAGAAAATAATTTCAAAGTAAAGTTGTATAAAGAACACATAATGTTTTTTCTTGATAAGATAGCAGGTAGGATGTGAAGGAAAACACAAAAGAGAGATAAGTAAAGGAAAGCACAAAGAAAAGAAGAGTCCATGATCAAAGGAATATATACAGAAGCATACGAAGTACCCATCAAAAGGCAAGTGTCCCACACACCATGCATACCACGACCAATGGCAAGTATTTCACACACTGCCAACATAACCATGCGAAGAAGGAAACCAACACAAAATCTCAAGTATAGCAATCCCAAAATGAACTCGACCCATCAAGGGGAGAAACACTCAACCCATTAAAGGGGAGGAAAAGTAAAGTCATATGTACAAGGATAAAGTGATATCAGCATATCAACCAGACCCTGCTGGAGAGTCCTCACGGTCCTGACCCTCTGAGGAAGAACCACCAACAGAGACCGAAGAAGAAGAAGAAGAAGAAGAGCCCGAACTATCAACATCAACAAGTATAGCATCCACCTGTGCAGGGGCAGGCTCATCAGCAACGGCAGCTTGACCCCTAAGAACGGCCATATAACCAGTAGCATATGGTCCAAAGTCACCTAGATCATTGACGGGAAACTGGGGATCAATACGGAAGATGTGATCAACAAGGTACTCGCCAAATTGGTTCATCTCCTGGTTCAGCCGAACGCTGTAATCAACAGTAAAGGCAGAGGAAGCTTTGTACTCAGATACTGCAACAGCTCTCTCCTCCGCCCGGCACCTTGCCTTAAGCTTTCTCAACTCCTCAGCGTGGAGTGACGATGCAACATCAGCCTCACGGCGCAAACTACCCACGGTAGTCTCAAGAAGAGACACCTGGTCCCTAAGCTCCTGCATCTGCAAGTCAGAACAGGCGAGCCTTCTCAACGGCAGTGGCAAGCTCCGCCTTCAGGGATACCTGGTTATCCTCAAGAGCCTTTTTTCATCTGACAGCTCAAGCGCAAGGGACGACATGTTCACCATGTCGGACATACCCTGAAAATTCAACAAGGGATAAGTAACTGGAAAAGCAACCACATGAATGTAAAAAGGGAAGAGAGACACCACTCACAGGTACATAACGGGATAACACACCCTGAACGAAGCGCCAGGTCTCCCTAGGAGACTTAGGCTGAGGAATACGATCACCAGGAGCGATGGCACAGCGAAGCACACGAATGCCAACCTCCGGGGTACGCAAGGAGGAACCGCTGTCAAAGTGGAACTCCTTCAACCCAGCAAAAGGAGTCCACTCAGATCCAACGATATCCTCCTCAGTAAGGTGCGTAAAATCCTTCCGACTCAAAGCTGGAGGCCCACCTATACAAATAAAGCAAGGTAAACAAAAATACAAGCTTAGAAGCATCAACGACATAAAGAAAAACGAACCTGACGACCGTGCCCTCGGCTGGGGGGCAGGAGATGGAGAACCAGTAACCACCCCACCATCACCAGCAGGCCGCTTCCCTTTACAGCTCGGTAAGGCGCCTCTTCGACCACTATCTCTTTGTCGCGAGACAGGGTCGGGGGACGAACACCAGGGGGAGGAGGATCCGCAACCTTCTTCTTCTTGACAGCCGAGGCCCCGGCCTCAGAGTCGGACCTCCGTGACTTGGACTTAGAAGGACCAGAGCCCTTGCCCACATAGACGACTCTCTCGGTCACCAAGGGAGAATGCCCTAACAATGCAAGGAAAAAATGTAAGAAAAAACACAAGTATACCATAAGAGAAGAAAGAAAAGTGTATACCAGAGGCCCCAACAGTCTTCCCAGGCATAGGGGACTTCTTCAGAGTAGAGCTGGAGGGAGCCCTCCTCTTGCTCAGATCAACCGGTGCTGCCTGCACGTTATACGTTTTCCCGTGAATCCAACCTACAAGGGAAAAACAGAAAATAAATATAGATGGGAAGACTAAGTAACATACCGAACCCCCGGAGTCAGGAGTCAAACTAATCCCTGCCTCATATAGATCTGTCTCGGTCACCAAGGACACAGGGCAGTAAGACTGGGTCATGTGGCTCTCATAGATGGTCTTCATAGTCTCTAAGTCCACAGAAGAGAACTCCCCAAAGGCAGGCCAGCCGTCTGATCGATCCTCATTCAAAACCGACCAGGTAACATATCGATCAGTGATAAAGAAATAATGTTTGGCCCAGTGGCTCGCCGAGTTATCGCTCCGGGCCACGAAACAAAGAGAAGTATCCCACTCAACCCCGCTCAACCCGAAATCAGCAAATCGGCAATCTTTGAGGGACGGATAGCGAGTCACAAAACTCGCGAAACCTACCTTCTTCTGATACTGAAATCGGAAGAAGCACCAGAACAAGACCAATGAATACTTCCAGGAGTACCAGTGACATAACACCCGGAAGCCCACCCAGACGCGGATAGCACTGGGGGCAAGGTTCAGAGAGGAGATCCTAAAGAATCTACTCAATTCTACAAGCTCATCGCAATAAGGCAGCCGCAATCCAAACCGAATCTGGGAAGGATAAACAACAACCTTCCCCCTGGGGGGCTCTGTCACTGTCTGGCGGGTGTTTCCCAAAGAAGGAAGGAAGGGATATAAAGGCTCATCTAAGGGACAAATGTCACCTAAGGTAACATGCTCGTTATAGTCGGACCTAGTCAGGTAGTTCTCCGACAAAGCAGCGAGACCTAAATCAAAGGCAGTGAGAAATTCCAAGCTCGAATCAAGCTCCGACCAACACCCCGGCTCAGTATACGGCTCAGAATCCGACACCGAACTAATGGCAGGAAAGAAAGCAACACGACGAATAGAAAGAAAGAGAAACTTACTCATCCTTCGAAGGATGTAGCGCCTCTGCCAAGTTTGTGTAAGGGGACACCACCACGAGTATAATACCTGTCACGACATGACAGGTGTCAAGATAAGAAGATTTCCGGAAAAACCGGGCATACCCCGGCACCCAATGAAGGTAATGAACACATGCTAGGGACACTACAACGATGAAATCGGGTAATTTTGCTCGAACCAAAAACCAATTCCCGGGAAAAATTACGATTATGCCCCTCAATGGAAATCAACATGCAAATGGTGCCACGACGTCAAATTCAAGCAGGAATAGTTTAAACGGGAAAAAAACTATCTCCGGGAAAACGGCAAAAAAAATTTCCCCAAACCGGCGGCTATTTACGGCAATCACATATTCAATCAAGAATCGGCAATCGAATATCGGCAATTCAAGTATTGACATTTTATACGATAATGGAAAGGAAAAGATTGGACCTTCGGAAAACCCGACCCGATGTGATAAACGGGTCCGGAATTCGAGTTTTGAGGTCGCCGGAAATCAGCCCCTCGCCGGAGACCGCTCTACGCCACCGCCGGGACCGAGCTGCGCCGGGATTCACTTGTCCTGCCTCTGTCGTGGCTCGCCGGAACCACAGTCGCCGTCCTCCGCGTCGTCGACGTCCCCGCTACGCCGCTGCTGCCCTGCGACCTCGCCTGGCGCCGCCGTGGGCCAGGGTCTGCTCCGCCTTCGCCTTGGGTCGCGTCGTCGCCCCTTGCCGGCCTCCTCCGTCGCACTGCTGGCCGAAATTCCACCCCTTCGTCGGAATTCTTGGCCGGCCCCCTCCCTTGGTGTGCAAGAATTCCTCCCTTGGTCTCCAAGTGTGAGGAAAAAAAGGAAAAGATGACAATGGTGGCTAAGTGAGGTAATTTCTTCACTCTTCTATATATTTGAAAAGGTGTAGTGCTTTTTAAAGTGACATAATCACAACCCTCCATTTAAAATTAGAAGAGATCTAAGGGTTAAAGGAAAAACTATCATCTTTACCTCCCTTAGACTATGGTTAGGCATATTTCCACCCAAGTTAACATCCTATAGGCATATTTTTAAGTATCCTATACTTAAAAAAATTTTGGACCAAAATTAAAAATTTTCTCCACTTAGGCTTACCCCGGCATAAAATTGAAGCGTTGACTCGTTTAGCTGTATTCATGTCGCATCCCCAATCGAGCGTATATTTTCCGAGAATGAGCTCGTGACGGTATTAGATTTATTATCTCCATCTCAGACGGACACGTGTTTGGACACGTGTCCGTGCTATTCTGACATTTGCAATTTCTCTATCTTATAAGACAGGGGGCAGAGTCGGATACACACACCCATGGGTAAGTAAGGATTCTGATAAAAGGTAAAATCCCGGCTTCAAATTGCGCGTGTCATACCATCCTAAAATAGAGTCAATCAAGGGTCAGGCCATTGGTTGACTCGGGGGAATGTGATGGATATACGCCCAATTTAAACCCGTTGACTTCCAAATCGTTTTTTTTTTATCACCCCGTTAGTGATTATAAATTTAAACTTCGACCCAAACACCCGCCGAAACAACAACGGTCCGGACGAGGCAAAAATACTCGTCCGGACCGCGACGAACTCACCCAGGTGAGGTCGGGTGGCCACACCCGACCTCCCCTAGGGAGAGGTTGGGTGGCCACAACCAACCCCTACCCTTGGGGGTCGGATTCCCCCTCCCCCAAGGGCCCCGACACCGTTTCCCGACTCCCGTACTCGGTTTATCTCCGCCAACCCCTCCGTGCTCTAAGGTTTTAATTATGTGATCAAGGGCTAATTAATTGTGTTTAAAGGTTAACGATGTCATTAAGCCACCTTAATGACACCGTTGCCTATAAATACAACCTTTCCACTATTCATTTGATAATCTTGGCTAATTGTGCAATTTAGCTCTGACATCTCTTTCGCTTTATCTCTCTAAAAAGAAACGTACTGACTTAAGCATCGGAGAGGGCACATCAAGCACCACCCCCCCTCCGTGCTTGATATTGCCACACTTGCAGGGCACGTGGAGAAGAGAAGGAGAAGGGCGGAAGGATACGGATCAGAACGACCGAACTCAGGAAGCACAGGATCTGCTAGTTCACCAGTGAGGAGTAGGATTTAGGCCGGCGACCCGTTGACCTGAAACCTATAACCTAACAATACCAATATTTGCTTCATTCATGAGGTGTGGCGGAATACCTCGGAGCTTGATCCACACCGGAACTTGAGTGAAGTTGGTGTTAATCGTGTGGGAGATTGGATCAGCTCTGGTAAGGAAAAGGACAAGGCCATCGATCTGGTAAGGCCAGTTTTGAAGCACCTCTGACGCTTGATTTTTCGTTGGAAATTGGAAAACCCACAATCCATCTTCTCTCCGGTTGCCTTGAACCACCTGTGGGATCCTCCCGTGAGTAGCAGTAAATCAACGAATCAAGTCGATTCGTTCCCTCTGAAGACCAAAGTAGCGTCCAAAGAGCACTCTATTCCAGGGAACCATGGTCAAAGAAGAATTTTCAGGGTGTGCTTGAAGTTGGATGAGAGCTCGAGGAAGAAGACGAGTGTGGGGGGAGAAGTCTGAAATGGAAAATACAGGAGGATTTTGGGCTGAAGGAGGAGGCGGTTTGTATTGGGGTGTGTTGGATCACGGTTGGAACTCCGGTACGTTCTTGACGGTAATCCGAACTCCTTCGATCCAAGTAATCCTGCAAGAAGGGGATAGACCGGGCGGTGACCCAGAATCCCTCTCCGATGCTTAAATGAGTATCTCGGTATAGACTGGCAAACAAGTATGAGTCTGTGAATATGAAAACGTAACAATCCTGAGGTAACACCTTCCTTTATATAGGGAAGGGGTCACCTCAGTTACCTGTGGAGATAACTGCCACGTTCCGTATATCTCGGCCAATAGCCCACGTTCCGTCTTTTTAGGCCACTTCCCCACTATGTTGATTGTGGGCGTGTTTCTCGACCTCGTTCTCTGGTGGCAAGTCCCGACGGATGTCGGGGACTCCAGAGTTATCTCCTTTGGTCACCGCTCGGGGCCCCTCGTCATCGGGACAGGGCCAGCTTCTCAGGGATTCGATATCAGAGCCTACTCAAAGGCATTTCATCGGGGCCTACTCAAAGGCATATCATCGGGGCCTACTTAAAGGCATATCATCGGGAGCGTTCAGCTCGTATGTCGGGACCGACCTTGTCGGGACCTCTCGTATTGGTCTTCTGAGCCTCTTTTGGGGCCCAGTGGGCCTACTTTGCCGTTTAGTCGTCGTTAATGGGCCTGACGGCTATATCGAAACCCATCATTTGCCCCCAAGACCCGAGGGACTTAAAGTTCGTCGTGTCTTCCAACTTCGGTCCTTTCAATATTCCGAGGATAACCACCGAATCCGAGAAGATTTCTCGATTACTCACCTATTAAATGCAATGAGTGATGAAGTGACGGCTTGAGTGCCCGTGCCTGCTTTTCTGAAAAAGCGCTTTATAGCCGTTTTGTCCTTAGTGTTTCGACGATTCAGGTTGAGGCGCTTCATCTTCAACGGTCCAGATCGCAACGTCTCTTTGCCTATCCTCTCTCCTATAAAAACCCAAATCTTGGCACTATTCAGTTCTTCTCTACCGTTTCATTCTCTGTGTTTTCAAAAGCTCAAGCTCTCCTTTCTCGTCTCTGATCAGCACTCCGACGACCAGGACCTCCGACCATCAAGATCATCCTTTCCTCTCAGATTCGACATGTCTGGTAAGATTTCCTCTTTCGATTCCGAAGAAACTTGTTAGCATAGTTTTTCCTTTCATCTCCATCAACTTACCCAAACTTTTGCGAAAATCATCTGTGCCTTCTCTTGTTCTGATCCTTTTCCAGACGGTGAATCAATTTCCGGGGGGAAGAAACCCTTCAAGTTCGATTATGCTTGTAATGAGATTTCAGACACTGCCTATGATGCAGCTCTCCGAGAGGGGTGCATTACTTCCACCTGGGAGCCTCGCTTCCCTTATCCTTGGCCTCGCGTCCCAGGTTACTCTGCAGTCACTCGTCCCAGGGAAGGGGAGGTATTTGTCTCCACCGGGCAAATATCGGCGGGGATCCGCTTCCCCTTCTGCGGGGACATGATCGAGATGTGTAGATATTACAAAACACATCCGACTACTTTCTCCCCCCATGCCATCCGCGTGTGGAATGCCTTCCGCGTGATTTGCCTCCGCCAACAATGGCCGTATAGACTCCGACTCTTCCGGACCTTCTATGGGCTAAAGTGCAATGACGTCGGGGCTGTGCCTTCTATCCGCGGATGCCTAAGTGGAGCAAGGCGCAGCTCTCTCGGTACAGCTGGAATGGCGACACCTGGAAGGTCGCCAAGGGTCGGGGGCTCATCACTGATTCGGGGCCCGACAACAGTGGCTGGAAGAGGAGTTATTTCTTCATCCGAAACAGCTCCATCCCATGGCCCCGATGGGAGGTTGAGGCGGACCCTACCCCCGCTTTCCACACTTACTCCAAGGAGGATTTCCAGATTCTCCACTGCATCCAGCTTTATCGTTGGGGGGACTCTTTCGCTCCCCTCAACGCGGGACCTGGTTCTGACCGGGATCCGACTCCTTGATATCTTCTCCGGGGGTCAACTCTTCGACGGCCCTTCTAACCTCGTCCCTTGGGTAATATTCTAACTTACTTTCGTTTTCATCCTTGCAGCTAAGAAGGTATCACTGCTGACCAATCTCGTGCTTAAGCAGGCGGAGACTGATGCTGTCCCACGCCCCGCGAGGAAGAGAAAGTCTTCAAAGAGGGCCACCTCCTCATCCGCACCTCCCACCTCGGAGCAAATCAAGCGGGCCCGGGTGGAGAAGATGGAGCAAATCTTCAACACCAAGACTCTCGAGGAAGGTAAACAACTCCGCTCAGCAATTCGATTATACAGGAGGCGTATTCCCGATGAGTTAATCCCCTCTGATAAGGGAGCCCGGATCGAAGGGATCAAACGCATCCTGCAAGGGGAAACTCCCCGCATTCTCAAAGCGGGTTACTACAATTATTACGGGAAGGACCAGCACCTCTCCCGTCGCGTCATCTGGTGTAAGGATCCTGATCGCCTTCCTGATTTTCTTTCTGAAGCTTCTCGTCCTCCAGATGCAGGTCGATCGGGAGCTGGAGCTTCTGCGGGGACGCCATCCTCCGACGCCCGGGTCGGAGAGCCCCTCATGTCACTTCCTGCACCGACAAGATCGGGGACCGAAGACGCCCCGACGGACGGCCAGTTCCGTCGGGTGATGGACCTGGATGTCTCCCATTCTTCTGAGGAGGCAATCGAAGGCCAGCCCCTGGTTCGTCGTCGGGGGGCGAGGCAAACCCCGCTGGAGCCGACTCCCGAAAGGCTGCCTCCATCTTCTCCGGTGCAGCAACCTTCGCCGGTCTTGAGCCTGACTCCCGAGGAGCCGACGGGTTCTTATGGCGGCTCGGAGGCCCGCACCTCCGCTAATCAAGGCGTCGTTCCCCCTCTCCCCTTGGACGGAAGCTTCTACCAACTTTACGCTCCCGACTAGGCGGTGGCTCCTAGGACTCCGATCGAGTCGTTGCGGGGGGTCCCGCTGCGTCGGGATGATGTGTCCTCGGAACTGGGTCTGCACCTACTGGCAGGCTCCGTTCCCCCATCTATGAAGCTTCCGCTCTCTTTGGCCCCAGAGGACATCCACGGGGACCTTCACAATATGGTCGTTCGTCGTGTGGAGGTAAATCTTCCTGTTTTCACAATTAGTATATAATATAAAATACTCTCATGTACTAACCTCCCTTCTTTTCTACAGTAAATGGCGGACCAGCACCGCTGCTTCGGGTATATCCTGGCCTTGGAGGAGGCCCTAAAGGAGGAGCGAGCCAAGGCAGCCCCCGAGGTCTTGGCCAAGCTCGAGGAGGATCTGGCTGCCTCCGAGTCGTCAAAGGATCTGGCCAAGCACGGTGGAGCCTCCAAGTGCAGACATCCCGACGACAGAGCCTCCGATGATCGATCCTCCCGCGGCTAATCCTTCAGAGTCCGATCCTCCCGCGGCCAATCTTCCAGGGTCCGATCCTCCGGTCGCGGAGCTTTCTGCCACAGATCTCGTGGACCCTGCTCCCCTCGACGCTGCCAAGGATCGAGCTTGGTTGCTTTATTTTCTAATCCTTGTAATTTCCTTCTTTGTTGCGAACCTCCCAGATCTTTATAATATCAATCTTTTTTGGTTTCGATCATCACTTGCACCACTTAAGTTAAATTAACTACGCCACCTAAGGCAATTCGATCATATCACTTAAGAGTAATTTCGACGCGTCACTTAAGACATTTTACCCCCACCACTTAAGGCGATTTAATCGTGCCCCCTAAGGCAACTTTTCCACACCACTTAAGGCGATTTAATCGTGCCCCTTAAGGCAATTTTTCCACACAACTTAAGGCGATTTAATCGTGCCCCTTAAGGCAACTTTTCCACACCACTTAAGGCGATTTAATCGTGCCCCTTAAGGCGACTTATCCACGCCACTTAAGGCGATTTAATCGTGCCATTTAAGGCGGAACCACGCCACTTAAGGCGATTTAATTGTGCCACTTAAGGAAACTTATCTACACCACTTAAGGCGATTTAATCGTGCCATTTGAGGCGGAACCACGCCAGTTAAGGCGATTTAATTGTGCCACTTAAGGCAACTTATCTACACCACTTAAGGCGATTTAATCGGAAGCAACCTCTTTATTCATTGATGGCTTAACACGATAAACAACTTGCACCACTGAAGGCGACTTAATAAACAACTTGCACCACTGAGGCGACTTAATAGATAACTTGCACCACTGAAGGCGACTTAATAGATAACTTGCACCACTGAAGGCGACTTAATAGACAACTTGCACCACTGAAGGCGACTTAATATCAAACATGACATTTCTTCAAGTGTCCGCCACTAAAAGAATGATTCAACACATTTCCATCGAGGTCTTCCAACTTATACGCATTCCGAGCTGGCATCCCTACGACCTTATAAGGCCCTTCCCATTTTGATGACATCTTGTTGATCCGATCCAAAAGGGTAAATTCGTTCCGATGCCACAACAGTTCCCCGACAAAGAACTATCGAGACTTGACTCGTCGACTATAATATCGGGCCGTTGCCAAGCGCATCCGAGCCTGGACTTCCTCGGCACTCCGCCTCTTCTCTTCGACCAAGTCCAAGTCCAGACGCCTCATTTCATCATTCGACAGAGGTTCGTAATACCTCGTCTGATGGGATGCCACAGCTATTTCGACGGGAGCAACTGCCTCCGTGCCATAGACGAGGCCAAACGGAGTCTCCCCCGTTGATCGTTTGAGTGTCGTTCTAACCACCCAAAGCACATTTTCCAGCTCATCCAGCCATTTGCTTTTCAAGGCATGGACCCTCTTCTTCAGGCCATCCATCACGATCTTGTTGGCTGACTCCACCTGTCCATTTGTTTGAGCATGACGGACAGAGGTTGTCCAAGTACTCCTTCCACTGGGCCCCGTTGAACGGAGGACCATTATCACGAATCACCACTTTGGGGATCCCGTATCGGGATATGATATGGGTCTGAAGGAATTTGAGGATATGGTTCCCCGTTGTCTTGGCCAATGCCTTAGCTTCTATCCATTTCGAAAAATAATCAATAGCCACAACTAAATATCGACACTGACCTTTTGCAACTGGAAGGGGTCCCACCAAGTCGATTCCCCATTGCGCGAAGGGCCAAGGGCTCTTGATGGACGTCAGATCGGCAGCTGGAGCCACGATATTCGGGGCGTACCTCTGGCAACCGTCACAGGATCGGACTAGCATCGTTGCCTCCTTGTTCATCGAGGGCCAGTAATAGCCCAGGTTCAGCACTTTCCTCACGATGGATCAGGCACCTTCATGACAAGCCAAGTTTCCTTCGTGCACCTCCCTAAGGATCCGATCTGTGTCGGGCTCGGCCACGCATTTCAGATAAGGAGTCAAATACCCCTTTTTGTACAGCTGATTGTCCACCATCACATAGTTGGGCGCGATTCGGTGTATCTTGCCGGCTTCTACTTCATCATCGGGGATTGCCCCCGTAGTCAGATACGCAACTATCGGGGTCATCCATGTGGGCTCCTCCGATCTGATGTCGATGGCACATACCTCCGATTGATCGGTGGTTGACAGGATCACCTTCTCCAAGAAATGTGCCTTCCGACTTTCATCAAGGGGTGCCCCCAAGGCGAACTTGCTCAAGGCATCTGCTTCCGCATTATCCTCCCTCGGGATCACCTCAATATCGAAGCTCTTGAAACTCTCCTTCAGGGTTCGCACCTCGCGAAGATACTTTTTCATCATCGGGCTCTTTGCTTCGTATCGCCCTTGGACTTGGTTCACGATCAGGCTAGCATCGCACTTCCCCTTTAAGTGACCAACTCCCATTCCTTTAGCAATCTTGAGGCCAGTGATGAGAGCCTCATACTCAGCTTCATTGTTGGTGGCCCTAAATGCCAAGGCCAAGGCATATCGGAGGGGCTCGCCTCCGTCTGGTGGTATCAGTACGAAACTTGCTCCTGATCCTTCTGAATTTGAGGAGCCATCGGTGTACATCTCCCAAGTATTTTCGGTGTCGGGCTGTTCTGACTGCTCTGTTATCGGTCTTCCGTTGTTGCCCCCTCTACAGGGCCCGCTTCTTCTAGATCGGGGGCTGTAGACTCTGCTATGAAATCCGCCAACGCCTGGCCCTTAATAGCTGTCCTCGGAGCAATGTGAATGCGGAACTCACTAAGCTCGACTGCCCATTTCACTAATCTTCCCGACGCATCAGGTCGGTTCAAAAAATGTTTCAAGGGCTGATTCGTCAAAACGGTAATCTCATGTGCGTGGAAGTAAGGCCTCAGCTTCCGAGCAGTAATAATCAACGCATAGAGATACTTCTCAACGATGGGATAATTCATTTCAGACTTGGCGAGCGCCTTGCTTACATAATAGACGGGGACTTGGCTACCCTCTACAACTTTTACTAAGGCAGAGCTAACAGCAAATTCAGAAACAACCAAATACAGATAGAGTGGCTCGCCTGGGATGGGCTTCGCCAGCGGCGGGAGGGTACGGAGGTGCTGCTTCAGTGCCTGGAATACCTCCTCGCACTCGGCAGTCCACTCGAACTTCTTATTGGCCCTCAGCACTCCAAAGAATGGCATGGATCGGTCGCTTGCCTTGGACAGGAAGCGATTCATCGCGGCCAATCGGCCATTCAGCACCTGCACCTCCCGATGGTTCGTCGGGGACTTCATCTCCTCGATTGCCCTCAGCTTCTCAGGGTTCACCTCAATTCCCCTCTGGCTCACCATAAAGCCCAGGAACTTCCCTGAGTGCACTCCAAAGGCGCACTTGGTCGGGTTCAGGCGAACTTGATGGAGCCTCATCCGCTCGAATGCTGTGGCTAGGTTGTGAACATGATCCTCGTCTTGTCGGGACTTCACCAGCATGTCGTCCACATAGGCCTCCATGGTTTTCTCCAACATATCCCCGAACAGCTTATTCACCATTCTCTGATAAGTTGCCCCTGCGTTGATCAATCTGAAGGGCATAACATCATAATGATAGATGTCACTATCAGCATAAAAGGCGGTATGAGGGGAATCCTCCTCGGACATCTTGATCTGATTGTAGCCAGAGTAAGCATCCATAAAGCTCAGCAGCTCATGACCCGATGTGGCATCCACCAGCTGGTCGATCCTCGGGAGCGGGTAGCAATCCTTCGGGCATGCCTTGTTCAGGTCGCGGAAATCAACGCACATCCGCCACTTGCCATTTCTCTTCTTCACCAGGACTGGGTTGGCGACCCAGGTCTGGAATTGGAGCTCCTTAATAAATCCAGCATCGAGCAACCTGCCCACCTCCCACTGGATCGCGATCTTCTTGTCAGCACCCATCGGGCGCCTTCTCTGTGTGATCGGTTTGATTGCGGGATCAATTTTCAGCTCGTGAGTAATTACATCGGGGCTGATTCCTGGCATGTCGCTCGGGGACCAGGCAAACAGCTCCTTCAACTCCTTCAGCAGATCAATCAGTTCTCGGGTCGTCTCCTCCGACAGAGCGGACCCGATTTTCACCTTCCTTTGAGGCCCATCAATTTCGACCTCCTTCAAATCTTCCATCGGGGCGGGACGCCCAAACTCCTCTCGGGGATCAGCGTCAGTCTGGAAAACATTCATAGCCTCCCGATTCCTCCTTCGAGTGGCGGTCGGGAACTTCAGCCTGGACCTCCCTGATTCCGTGGTCAGTCGGGAACTTCAGCTTCTAATGGACAGTTGAGGCAACTGCCCCCAGCGGGTTGATGGTAGTCCTCCCGATAATTGCATTATAAGTCCCCGCGGACTTGACCACCACGAATTCCACGTTCCTCTTCTCCGACTTCCAGCCACTACCGAATTCAAACGGTAACGTAATCATCCCCACCGGGTAAGAAGTAGAGCCAGAAAATCCGACCATCGGGAAGTCTGCGGGCTTCAAGTCCTTCTTGGTTTTTCCCATAGCCTCCAGTGCATCCATGAACAGAATGTCGGAGGAGCTCCTTCCATCAATCAGGATTCGCTTCATCTCGTACCCATCCACGTTCAGGGTCACGACCAAGGCATCATCGTGCGGGGTCTCCACACATATCAGGTCCTCCGCTGAGAAGGGAATCACCATTTCTTCTTTCAGAGTCCAATTTCGGGCCCTCTTGCCTAGTACCACAGCAATGGGAATCCGAGAAGCATAGACCTCCCGAGCTGCCGTAGTATCTCCTCCTGCAGCAAGTCCTCCGTGAATCACATTAATAGTTCCCAGCTTCTCCTTGCGGGCATTGGAAGACTCGGGTTTATCCTTCTTCGGGGATCGACCACGGGATCGGGAACGGGACCGCGATCGGGACCGGGAATGGGATCGGCCTCGTTGTCCAGCCACAAATTCCTTAAGCTTCCCCTTTCGGATAAGCTTCTCAATCTCTTTCTTCAACTCCCAAAAATGGTTAGTGTCGTGACCGTTGGCACGGTGAAAGCGACAATAACGATCAGTGCGGGCTCCCATGGACTCTCCATTTTTTTTCGGGGGATACCTAGCGATACCCTGTCGGTCCATCACCGCCAGCACAGCACCCATGGAACAAATGAGAGGGGTGTAGTGGTCCTCCCGCTTGTCCGACTTCAAGGAACGCTTGTCTTCCCTCCGATCGGGACGACCTCGACCCCGACCGTTCTCAAGTTTATCTTTCCTCTTGCGGTCGTCCGAGGATTTGAACGACTGCTTCCCCCTGTTTGATTTCGGAGGATCGAGGTCTCCGGCGCCTATCTTCGACTCCTGGACGTCGATTTGTTGCTTCACTCTCTTCTACAGCGCCTCTATGTTCCACACAGCCTTTTCAGCCACGCTCTGCATCAGGTCGGAACCATACAGTGCGGTTAGGTTCCGAATGAAAGTGCGGATGGTCTCTCTCTCCGACATTTCCTCATCAATCTCGCCTACGCTTGCAGTGTACCTCTGGTAGTAATGCGCCAGAGACTCGTCGGGCCTCTGTACCACCTCAGCCAGGAACCTCGCGCTTTTCAGGAGGCGCCGACGGCCCTGGTACTGCTGGATGAATCGATCATGCATCTGGGTCCAGCTAGAGATGCACCCTGGGGGAAGGCTGAAGAACCACGTTAGGGCCCTCTCACCGAGTGTACCTGGGAACAAAACGCACACGATATCATCATTCGGAGCTCTGCCTAGACAAGCCATGACATGCTTCTGGACATGACGAACGGGATCTCCCTCGCCATCATACTCCTTAATTGTCGGGATGCCTAGTCATGGCGGGGCAGTGGTGTTTACCAATCGGGGGACGAAGGGTTGAGTGGATCGATCCCTCAGCTCCGTCATCATCTTCTTCTGGTCTCTCATGCAAATTTTCACAATCTTCACCACCTGGTCGGGGGTGATAGGGCCATTGAGAGGAATGGTCCTATGCTGCACAGGTCCAGGCCCATCGACCACGAACTGCTCTGATAGGGCAGGCTCCTTGCCCTTGTCCTGGTGCTCGGGTTAGGCCTCTTGCCCGTCCCGATTCTCCAACGGCGGAGGCAGAGGCAACTCCTCCTCCTTCTTCTTAGCGGCCTCCCTTTGGTCCGGGAGAGCCTCCATAGCTTCCAAAAATACCGGCATGGCATCCATCACAGCCTTTGCCAAGTTCGGATTTGCAGGTGCATCCTGGTCCCTCCTTGGGATCTCTTCCCGGCTCTCCGATGAGTTTCGAATGGAATCTTCACGATCGTCATGATGCCCCCTTGTTTGAGAAATAGCATGGAGAGGATCATTCCGATCAACAATGCGTTCCGGTGGCCCTGAATTCAGAGTTACAGCAGGGTGACGGGAACCACCGGATTGTCCCTGTCTCTTCTTTTGCTTGCCAGCCATCGATCGGGTAGAAGCCATTTTTTCTTTTTGCTTCGTTACCACAGACGGCGCCAATTTTGGATCACGGTTGGAACTCCGGTACGTTCTTGACGGAAATCCGAACTCCTTCGCTCCAAGTAATCCTGCAAGAAGGGGATAGACCGGGCGGTGACCCAGAATCCCTCTCTGATGCTTAAATGAGTATCTCGGTATAGACTGGAAAACAAGTATGAGTCTGTGAATTGAAAACGTAACAATCCCGAGGTAACACCTTCCTTTATATAGGGAAGGGGTCACCTCAGTTACCTGTGGAGATAACTGCCACGTTCCGTATATCTCGGCCAATAGCCCACGTTCCGTCTTTTTAGGCCACTTCCCCACTATGTTGATAGTGGGCGTGTTTCTCGGCCTCGTTCTCTGGTGGCAAGTCTCGACGGATGTCAGGGACTCCAGAGTTATCTCCTTTGGTCACCGTCGGGGCCCCTCGTAATCGGTACAGGGCCAGCTTCTCTGGGATTCGATATCGGAGCCTACTCAAAGGCATATCATCGGGGCCTACTCAAAGGCATATCATCGGGCCTACTCAAAGGCATATCATCGGGGCCTACTTAAAGGCATATCATCGGGAGCCTTCAGCTCGTATGTCGGGACCGACCTTATCGGGAACTCTCGTATTGGCCTTCTGTGCCTCTTTTGGGGCCTGTTAAGTTCCGAGTCTAGGGTCAATGGGCGGTCGACTCAAGTCTCGTTCCTCAATGGAGATGTTGCGGATTCGGTGCTCTTGGGTTATACTGTCCTAGCTTGTGTCCTTCCGTCCTTAGCTTCACTTCTCCTCTCGCCCTGCAAGAGGGGCAATACCAGGCACAGAGGGGGGGGGGTGGTGTCTGATGAACCCTCTCCGATGCCTAAGTCAGTACGGTTTTAGAGAGATAAAGCTAGAGAGATGTCAGAGCAAAATTATGCAACTTGCCCAGCTGATCAAATGAATAGCGGAAGGGTTGTATTTATAGGCAACGGTGTCATTAAGGTGGCTTAATGACATCGTTAACCTTTAAACACAATTAATTAACCTTTAAACGCATAATTAAGACCTTAGGATACGGAGAAGGTTGGCGGAAATAAACCGAGTATGGGAGTCCAAGAATAGTGCCGGGGCCCTTGGGGGGAAGGAAAATCCGACCCCCAAGGGTAGGGGTTGGGTGAGGCCACCCAACCCCTCCTAGGGGAGATAGGGTTGGCTGACCCGATCTCCCCTAGGGGAGGTCGGGTGTGGCCACCCGACTTCAACTAGGTGAGTCTAACTTGGCCGGACGAGCGCTTCGGCCTCGTCCGGACCGTTGGTGTTTTCGCGAAGTGTTCGGGTTGAAGTTTCGATTTACAATCATTAACGGGGTGATAAAAATAAAACGATTCGAAAGTCAACGGGTTCAAATTGGGCGTATATCCATCACATGCCCCCGAGTCAACCAATGGCCTAACCCTTGATTGACTCTATTTTAGGATGGTATGACACGCGCAATTTGAAACCGGGGTTTTACCTTTCGTCTGAATGCTTGCTTACCCATGGGTGTGTGCCTCTGACTCTGCCCCATGCCTTATGAGATAGAGGAATTGTAAACGTCAGAGTAGCATGGACACGTGTCTAAGCACGCGTCCGTCTGAGGTGGGAGTAATAAATCTATCCTTGCTACGGGCGTATACTCGAAAAATACATGCTTGCATAAGGATGAAATACGAATACAACTTAGTGACTTATGCTTCAATTTCATGCCGGGATTTTGCCTAAGTGGAGAAAAATTTAATTTTGGTCTAAATTTTTTTCTAAGTATGGGATGCTCAAGAATAAACCTATGGGATGTTAACTTGAGTGGAGATATACTTAACCATAGTCTAAGGGAGGTAAAGGTGATAGTTTTTCTTTAACCCTTAGATCTCATTTAATTTTAAATGGAGGGTTGTGATTAGACCACTTTAAAAAACCCTACCCCCTTTCAAATATATAGGAGAGTTAAGAAATACCTTACTTAGCCACCATAGCCATCCCTTTCCCTCTTTTCTCACACTTGGAGAGCAAGGAAAAATTTGGAGCACACCAAGGTAAGGGGGGCCGGCCAAAATTCTGGTGGTGGACAAGAAATTCCGACCGGCACAGGCGAAGGGGAATCACCGGTGCGGCACGGGGTGAAGTCGACGGCAGCAGCTCCCGGCGGCACGGCGGAGGCGGGGCGGTCCGACAGCTCGAGGAGGCGTGGACCAAGGCGGGGACGGTGATCGACGGCGAGGCTGTCCCAGACGACGACAGCACCAGGTCCGGCGGGGGCGGTCGACAGCGAGGCGAAGCAGCTCCGGCGTGACCTAGGGCAGCTTCCGGCGACGGAGGGGCCTGGTTTCCGGCGATCTTTAAACTCGAATTCCGGACCCGTTTATCGAACCGGGTCGGGTTTTCCCAAGGTCCACTCTTTTCCTTCTCGTTATCGCGTAAAATGTTGATTTTTGGACTGCCGATACTTGATTGCCGATACTTGATTGAATGTGGGATTGCCGTGGATAGCCGTAGCGTGGATTTGGGGAAGAAACTTTGGCCGGTCGTCCGGAGATAGTTTTTTGTCCGATTAAACTATCCCCATTTTGAATTTGATGTCGAGTCGCCATTTGTGTGTTGATTTCCGTTGGAGGGCGTAATGGTAATTTTGCCCGAGAACCGATTTTAGGTTCGGACAAAATTGTTCGATTTGGTTGTCGTGGTGTCCTTGGCTCATGTTTGTTATCTTTGTTGGGTGTCTTTGAATCTTTGGATGTTGTCGTTGGTCGAGTGCCGGAGTACTCCCGGTTTTTCGGAAATTTTCTTGTTTTGACATTTGTCATGTCGTGGCAGGTATTGTATTCCTGGTGGTGTCCCCGCACACAGACTCTACAGAGGCGCTACATCCTTCGAAGGATGAGTGAGTTTCTTTTCTCTTCTTTTCGTCGCATTACTTCCTTTCCTATCATTAGCTTAGTGTTGCGATCTGAGCTGGGGTGTTAGTCGAAACTTGATTCGAACTTTGGGATTTCCTGCTACCTTCGACTTAGGTCTCGCTGCTCTGTCGGAGAACCACCTAACTAGGTCTGATTATAACGAGCACGTTACCTTAGGTGATATCTGTCCCTTAGATGAGCCTCTATATCCTTTCCTTCCTTCCTTGGGGAATACCCGCGAGACGGTGACAGAGCCCCCTAGGGGGAAGGTCGTCGTTTACCCCTCTCAGATTCGATTTGGATTGAGGCTACCTTACTGCGATGATCTCGTAGAGTTGAGTAGGTTCTTTAGGATTTCTCCTGTGAACCTTGCTCCTAGTGCCCTCCGCGTCTGGGTGGGCTTCCGGGTGTTATGCCACTGGTACTCCTGGAAGTATTCCCTGTTTCTGTTTCGATGCTTCTACCGGTTCCAATATCAGAGGAAGGTAGGCTTTGCGAGTTTCGTAACTCGCCATCCGTCCCTCAAGGATTCCCGATTTGCTGATTTCAGGTTGAGTGGGGTCGAGTGGGATACCTCTCTTCGCTTCGTGGCCCGGAGCGACAACTCGGCGAGTCACTGGGCCAAGCATTATTTCTTCATCACGGATCGATATGTCACTTTGTCGGTCTTGAATGAGGATCGGTCAGATGGCTGGCCTGCCTTCGGGGAGTTCTCTCCTGTGGATTTAGAGACTATGAAGACGATCTATGAGAGCAACAGGACCCGATCATACTGCCCTGTGTCCTTAGTGACCGAGACGGATCTTTATGAGGCAGGGATTAGTTTGACTCCTGACTCCGGGGGTTCGGTATGTTACTTAGTCTTCTCATCTTTATTTACTTTCTGCTTTAGGTTGGTTTCACGGAAAAACCTATAACGTGCAGGCAGCACCGGTCGATCTGAGCAAGAGGAAGGCTCCATCTAGCTCTATTCTGAAGAAGTCCCCCATGCTTGGGAAGAAGGCTGGGGCCTCTGGTATACTTCCTCCTGTTTGCTTCTTTATGGTATACTTGTGTTTTCCTTATCTTGTTTTTCTTGCATTGCTAGGGCATTCTCCCCTGGTGACCGAGAGGGTTGTCTCCGTAGGCAAAGGCTCTGGACCTTCTAAGTCCAAGTCGCAGAGATCTGACTCTGAGGCCGGGGCCTCGGCTGTCAAGAGGAAGAAAGCTGCGGATCCTCCTTTGCCTGTTGTTCGTCCCCCGACCCTGTCTCGCGATAAAGAGATGGTGGTCGAAGAGATGCCTTCCCGAGCTGATAAAGGGAAGCGACCTGTTGGTGATGGTTCCCCTGCCCCCCAGCCGAGGGCACGGTCATTAGGTTCGATCTCCACCTTATCACTGATGCTTCTATGTTTATATTTTCCTTTGACTTGCTTTGTTTGTATAGGTGGGCCTCCGGCTTTGAGTCGGAAGGACTTCGCACGTCTTACTGACGAGGATGTCGTTGGGTCTGAGTGGACTCCTTTCGCTGGTTTGAAGGAGTTCACCTTAATAGCGGCTCCTCTTTGCGGACTCCTGAGGTTGGCATCCGTGTACTTCGCGGTGCCATCCCTCCTGGCGATCGTGCTGCTCAGCCTAAGTCTCCTGGGGAGACTCGGCGCTTCGTTCAGGGTGTACTCTCTCGTTATGCGCCTGTGAGTTGTTCCTTGCTTTCTCCTTTTTACATTTATGTGGTTGGTTTTTCTGTTACTCATCTCTTGTTTAAATTTTCAGGGTATGTCTGACATGGTGAACATGTCATCCCTTGTGCTCGAGCTATCTGACGAGAAGAAGACTCTTAAGGACAGCCAGGTCTCCCTGAAGGCGGAGCTCGCCACTGCTGCTGAGAAGGCGCGCTTATCCGATTTGAAGATGCAGGAGCTCAGGGACCAAGTGTCCTTACTTGAGACTACCGTAGGTAGCTTACGCCGGGAGGCTGAGGTTGCATCTTCACTCCATTCTGAGGAGTTGCGGAAGTTGAGGCAAGGTGCCGGGTGGAGGAGAGGACTGTCGCAGTATCTGAGTACAAGGCTTCTCTGCCTTCACTGCTGACTATAGCGTGCGGCTCACTCAGGAGATGAACCAGTTTGGTGAGTATCTGGTTGATCATATTTTCCGCATTGATCCTCAGTTTCCAGTTGGCGATCTTGGTGATTTTGGGCCATACACTACTGGTTACATGGCTGTCCTTAGGGGTCAGGCTGCTGTTGCAGCCAAGCCTGCCCCTACACATGTGGATGCTACGCCTGTGGATATCGATACTTCGGACTCTTCCTCCTCTTCCTCCATCTCTGCCGGTGGTTCAGCCTCAGGGGGTCAGGGTGACTCCCCCGAAGGCTCTGATTGATGTCTTGATATCTTGCTATCTTTGTATATATAACCATACTCTTTCTCCCCTTTGATGGGTTGAGTATCTTTTGGGGCTGTTGTGAGATTTTGTGTTGCTTTCTCTTGTCGTATTTTTTCGTTGGCTGTGTGGTTCACTTGCCTTTATATTGGTACTTCGTATGCTTTTGTATGTACTCCTTTGATTATGGACTCTTTTCTTGGTGTGTATCCTTTACTTATCCTTCTTTCGTGTTTTCCTTCATGCCATACCTGCTATTTCATCAAGAAAAAACATTATGTGTTCTTCATATCACTTTACTTTGAAATTACTTTCTCATGGGATCCTTCTTAGTATGGTGTAATGCTCTCTTCTGATACCCTTTGAATGGTATGTATGGTATTGTTTAGACCAAAGATACGCTCTTGGTAGGCGTCGAGTCTGTTCACGAGACAGGCTCTCGGAGGGCACTTAACGTTTCGCGGGATAGGCTCCCGGTGGGCACAGGTTACACCAAAGATACGCTCCTGGTTGGCGTCGAAATCTGTTCACGAGACTGGCTCTCGGAGGTCACTTAACGTTTCACAGGATGGGCTCCCGGAGGGCACAAGTTAGACCAAAGATACGCTCCTGGTTGGCGTCGAAATCTGTTCACGAGACTGGCTCTCGGAGGGCACTTAACGTTTCACAGGATGGGCTCCCGGAGGGCACAAGTTAGACCAAAGATACGCTCCTGGTGGGCGTCGAAACTGGTAGTTTGAAATCTACCTCAAGATACGCTCTTGGGGGCGTCGAATCTGGTAGTGTTTTTTCTACCTCAAGATACGCTCTTGGGGGCGTCGAATCTGGTAGGTTGCAAATCTACCTCAAGATACGCTCCTGGGGGCGTCGAAATTCGTAGTTTTTGGAAACCACTCTCAAGATACGCTCTTGGTGCGTCGAAGGTCGTAGTATAGAAACTACTCTCAAGATACGCTCTTGGGGGCGTCGAAGGTCGTAGTATGAACACTACTCTCAAGATACGCTCCTGGGGGCGTCGAAATTCGTAGTTTTTGGAAACCACTCTCAAGATACGCTCTTGGTGCGTCGAAGGTCGCAGTATTGAAACTACTCTCAAGATACGCTCTTGGGGGCGTCGAAGGTCGTAGTATGAACACTACTCTCAAGATACGCTCTTGGGGGCGTCGAGGGTCGTAGTATAAAAACTACTCTCAAGATACGCTCTTGGGGGCGTCGAATCTGTTCGCGGGATAGGCTCCCGGAGGGCACATGGTTCGTAGTTTTTAGAACTACTCTCAAGATACGCTCTTGGGGGCGTCGAAATTCGTTGTTGACTTGAAGTCATATATGTGTAAGGATAACTTCATGATTATATCACCACATTCATTGGAAAATACCTTTGAAGGAAATTCTACTCCCTTAAGAGCATTCATGTTTTTTGTACACATGGGGTGCCTTGGGGGGATCCAGACACCCTTTGGAGGAAATCAAAAATAGTTGTAGAGTTGGAGTAACTTCGTGAGTTCTCCTTCTCAAAAGTTGTTTTTGGAAAACTTAGAAAGCTTGAACATGCAAAGTGCTAAATATGAAACTAAGGATATGGGGTGGTCAATTTGTCTGTTGCCACGTACTCCTTTAGGCCTCCATTGTAAATCATCTCCTCCACTTCTATCTTTAGTACCATGCAATTGTTGGTTTGATGCCCCCAGGTCCCATGGTACTCACACCATCCCTGTGCATCTCTTCCTAGGAAGGCCTTGCCCTGCTCTCTGCATGTGGGTAGCTCCTCCTTGAGGTACTTCTGAAAAATTTCTTCTGTGCTCACTGTAAGGGGTGTGAATTTGAAATTTACACCTCCTTCTAGTGTGTCAGTCTCTCTTTCTTTCTCCGGGACTTCATCCCATTGCTCCATCTCCTTTGCAAACGCCTTGTCTAGCTTTTCCTTGAGCTGTTTCATCGTGTTTGTCATGACTATCTCATAAAGCCCTCCATAGACCTCAAATGAGTTTGGATGCATGTTTCTGATGAAGGCTTTGACGACTTCTCCTCTTGTGTTGTCCATATTGGCACCATAACTGGAGAATCTTTCGAAGTATCCTGACACTGGCTCCCATGGCATTTGCTTGATGTCATCAATGTGTTGGAAGCCTCTTATGATGGAGTCCCTTGTTCTTCTTCCTTGTGCGGTTTCTGGTTGCCAAGGTATGCTTGTTACCTTTACAGCCTTGCTCGTGTGTCTCTTCTTAGCCATTCTTTGAAAAAACTGTCTGCTCAGGCGGAGTGCAACTCCGTTCTTCATTTTTGTTTCCCTTCGTTTCCTCCTTATCTTCTTCTTGGCTTGGTTGGTCCCTACCATGACCATTGCTACTGTGTCTGTCCTGTGTGATCCACGTCTCATGGAGTTCCCGTAGCACTGCCTTGCAGTGCGTTGGTCGCCCAAGACTTCTCCAACTCCATTCTCAGTGATGAACTTCAATTTCTGGTGTACGGTAGATGGCACGATTTCATATGGATTTATGGTTGTTCTTTCTAGGATCCCGTTGTAGGCTCCCAAGCTTTCAACCACCAAGAAGTTAATGTTCACCTTCAGCTGTGTCCATCCTTGGCCCATGGTCACTGGCAGGGTTATCATTCCCAGGGGGTAACTTGTTGCCCCTGAGAAGCCAACCAGAGGGAAGTTGACTGGTTTGATGTCTGCCTTTGTTTTCCCTATTTCCTCTAGGACCCTTAGGCTTAGGAGGTCTACCGAGCTGCCCCCATCTACCAGTATCCTCTTTACATCAAAATTATCAATGTCTATCGTGATGACTAACGCATCGTCATGTGGGAAGACAATGTGGCTCTTGTCCTTCTCCGAGAATTCAATCTTCATCTCCTCTCCTTCTCGTGGCCTTTTCCTCCACCTTGGCACTGAACTCAGTTTTGATGCGTAAATCTCCATTGCATTAGCAGTTGGGCCACCTGATGCCACTCCTCCGTGTATCATGTTTATGGTTCCTCTCTTGTTGGATGGAGGATTGTAGTCTACCTTGCTTTTGCCTTTGTCCCTGTATGATGGCCCTAATTGTATGTTGTTGCCCCCATGGTCCACGAACTGCTTTAGTTCTCCCCTTTGGATGACATTGTTGATGCTTAGCTTTAGGCCGAAGCATTCGTTCGTGTCATGCCCGTATGCTTCATGGTTATCACACCATCTGTCCTTGTGTGTCCCCACCATTGCGGCTCTCCATCTTGCAGGGGGTGACCAGAGTTTCTGATTCCGCATTTCTCTGAGAACAGTAGCTGGAGTGGCGTTCAATGGGATGAACTTGATGACGTTGATTTCCCTAGCTTTTAGTGGTTCGCCCATTTGATTTCTTTGCTGGGGCGGACGCCATTCCTGCTGCCTTGTGTGTTGAGGTGCCTGAGGTGGCTTTCCTCTGTTCGGCTTTGCATTGTCTTCCTTAGCTGCTTGAATCTTGGCTTTCTTACTTGCTCTGTGCCTATCCAGGTCTATATGAGTTTTTACTCTCCCTGCTAGCTCCTCTAAAGTGCTTGCTGGTTTCTTGGCCATCTTTTCTGCCAGCGTGGACCCGAAGCGGCCTAGGTTTCTAATGAAGGCTCGTATTATCTCACCCTCAGTGATGTCGCCCTGGATGTCTTCTATGTTTTGGTTAAACCTAGTGTAGTAACTGGCCAAGGATTCATCATTTTCTTGCTTCACGTCATCGATGGAGCCTGTTCCTTTGAGGAGCTTCCTTTCTCCTAGATATCTCTGAGAATTTCACCTTTAGCTGCTCCCATGAGTGGATGCTCTTAGAGGGTAGGCTGAAGAACCAGTGTGAGGCCACCCCTGATAGGGTGTTTGGAAATAGGAGTGCCTTGTATCTTTCATCAGTAGTTCTCCCAAATAGGGAGGCTTCATGCTGTTGAATATGCTCCAAAGGGTCTCCCTTGCCATTGTACTTTGCAATCTGGACTGTATGCAGGGAGTCCGGCACCTTGCTCATCTCCAATTCCCTCGTGAAAGGGTGGTTCGTTTTGTCACTTAGACAATACAAGCCGTGTTTCTTTGACTCGTTCATTTTCCTTGTTATCATTGCCTCTTTCTTCTGGAGTGATCGATATCAGTGTCGGAGTGTAATCTCTCTGGTAGCCTCCGTGGTTATAGATTGGGCTTGCCGGGATCCCTTGTCCGTATTGATACGGACTGTAGGTGTATCCTTGGTGTCCCTCCTGGGGTGCTTCATAGAATTCTTGCCTCCTTGGAGGTCTTGCCTCCTTGGAGGTCTTGCTTGTCTGTCCGTCCCCAGTGAGGTGTAAGCCCTGGCGTTCTGCTGTTGCCTAGGAGGCACGAATTGTTGCCTTCCCTCTGGGGGTGGCTCCTGGTAATTTCTTCTTTGCTCCTCTTGCTGCCCTGCTCGAGGGTGCGAGTGGTGCTCTTCCGTTGGGATCTGTTCCTCTTCATGAGCTTCTGTATTTGTCCCCTGGGTGTATGCCGGCCTTGTGTATGTTGTGTGGGCGCGGTTGTTATTCCCTTGGGCTGGCATCCCATACGGGTATCCTTGGGGTTGCGCCTCGTAGTAATATCCCTCAGGAGGTGCCGTGTGTTGGGATGGCACTCCCTGTTGCTCCCTCTCTCTTTGTGGCCTCCTTGCCAAAGGGGTTGAGGCTGTGGAGGACTCAGCCCCAGTTGGGCGTGAGGGTCCTCCCTCCTGGTTGTTGTGTTGGGAAGGCTGTGGGTTTCCTTGAGGTTCTGGTTGCACTGGCAGTTTCCCTCTGTTAGGCTGCCTTCCCGGGGGTATAGGTTCTCTCCTTCGCCTATTGCCCCCAGGTGGGCGGTGGTGCCTAGACACCATGCTGTTCGTCATTGCTCTTGTTATTGCCAGGCTTTCTGTCCGAAGCCCACTGACGGCGCCAAGTGTTAGGTTCCGAGTCTAGGGTCAACGGGCGGTCGACTCAAGTCTCGTTCCTCACTGGAGATGTTGCGGATTCGGTGCTCTTGGGTTATACTGTCCTAGCTTGTGTCCTTCCGTCCTTAGCTTCTCTTCTCCTCTCGCCCTGCAAGAGGGGCAATACCAGGCACAGAGGGGGGGGGGGGGTGGTGCCTGATGAACCCTCTCCGATGCCTAAGTCAGCACGGTTTTAGAGAGATAAAGCTAGAGAGATGTCAGAGCAAAATTATGCAACTTGCCCAGCTGATCAAATGAATAGTGGAAGGGTTGTATTTATAGGCAACGGTGTCATTAAGGTGGCTTAATGACATCGTTAACCTTTAAACACAATTAATTAACCTTTAAACGCATAATTAAGACCTTAGGATACGGAGAAGGTTGGCGGAAATAAACCGAGTATGGGAGTCCAAGAATAGTGCCGGGGCCCTTGGGGGGAAGGAAAATCCGACCCCCAAGGGTAGGGGTTGGGTGAGGCCACCCAACCCCTCCTAGGGGAGATCGGGTTGGTCCACCCGATCTCCCCTAGGGGAGATCGGGTTGGCTGACCCGATCTCCCCTAGGGGAGGTCGGGTGTGGTCACCCGACTTCACCTAGGTGAGTCTAAGTTGGCCGGACGAGCGCTTCGGCCTCGTCCGGACCGTTGGTGTTTTCGCGAAGTGTTCGGGTTGAAGTTTCGATTTACAATCATTAACGGGGTGATAAAAATAAAACGATTCGAAAGTCAACGGGTTCAAATTGGGCGTATATCCATCAGGGCCCAGTGGGCCTACTTCGCCGTTTAGTCGCCGTTAATGGGCCTGACGGCTATATCGAAACCCATCAGGGTGGATGAGTAATGATGATGGGGTTAGGTGTTGATGAGCACAGCACCTCATGTGCAGGCATACACTCCATGAATGAAGGCCACGTCACTTGGGAGCGGGAAAGGCTGTCTGGGGAGATGGGAATGGCGTCCTGGATACGAAACGACTGCACAGGGAATGACGGAGAACGAGAAGCAATGATGAAGGAGGAGGATAAGGATTAGGGTTTCGGCTGAGATGGGATTTTTAAATTGATATTTTTCGGAAATAAACCTATCTTTCAAAATAAAATGTATACTCTATAGTTCTTTTTTTTTTTGCCAAAGTATGCTATACAGTTCATATAGTTGGAAATCGTTGGATCCATGAGGTCCGCGATAGGATCTCGGTCGCTTCCTTAAAGATGTGACAAAAACTAATATAGATCCGTTCACAGCCCGGTAATCTTCTCTAATGCCTAAATGATAAAATTTGTAGAGAGATGATATGTGGGTAGAAAGAATCAAATATCCGTTTTGAATGAGAAGATGGAGTATTTATAGATAAGGTCTTCACAATAGTTTCAACCACGGGGTTTCTTTACCCAACCATAGTTACCAAATTTGACTTTTTCTCGTTTGGTGGATATTTTCTTGTCTCTTTGTCATGTCCCGATTACCTTAGTCTGGTCTTCACCGCTTGTTGGGAGTACGACTCTCACATTTAAGGCATTCTTGGGTGTACGCCTATAGTATTCGGAAGAGGGATTACTATCTATCTTACAATGATCAATGATCGAGGTGGGCTTGGTTGTGGTATACGCCAGTCGCATGACTGCCATTCTTGGTCGTACGACCATTCATCCACTCTTCTTTGTCGTAGTTCTATTGAACTTGATCCCAAAGTATTTCATTGGATGTGTTGTTTGTCGAGAATCTTCAAGGGTCGTTACCATATTACCGGTATAAGGGTTAAGACCCTTCATTAGTCTGACGCGGTCTCTATAAACCATATGGGATGATATTGACAGTGTTGGGCCTGAACTCCTTCTTAATGGACTCGATCTTCAGTCTAATGGTTATAATCTCCTAATTGATGAGCTTGGAGTCATCCCCAAAATTCATTACGATCAATGCTTACTAAGGGGGCATGGACGTATGTCTAGGTGATGAATGCTCAACAAAAGGGGGAGGGAAGGCTAAGATATGGATAAATGCTCTACAAAGCTTGCTAAAGAAAATATCACAACAAACCAACCTGCCCGAGAGCAAACCCCAAAATTCATTATGATCCAATGCTTACTAAGGTGGCATGGACATTTGGTGGTGAATGCTCAAAAAAGGGGGGAGGGAAGGTCAAGATGTGAACACATACCTCACAAATGCCTACAAAAGAAAGGGGCACCAAATTAAACCAAATAGCACCTAGAGTAGGCAATGGAGAAATCAAACACCAACACCAACCCATATAGCAACTATATAGGAACCATTGCTTGACTAGCTAAACAAAGCAACAAGGCATCAAGCTAGTACCTACTCCTAAGGAGACAACACCACATCAAATTGAGATGTGCAAATACTTACAACTAGAAGATCCTAAGGTCAATAGAGGTAACATTCCTCCCACAATCCACAAATCAAAGGAAGCAATACAACTATCCATGGCAAGGCAAGGCTTTTATAGCAATCAATGGAGGGAATACACACATAAAGGAGCTGAAAAATCAAACCTTGAAGAAATTGGGCCAAGACCGGCCGAGAATCAGGTCAAAGATCGAACCGGACCGAGTCTGACCTGGTTCAACTCGCCCCGGCTAGAAAAGGATCGGTAGAGATAGAACCGGCGCTCCGCCTGAGTCCCGCCACGACCTCCCGTCTCTGGTTCTGCCCTCTTCTGCGCCACCTTTGCGTCGTCCTCACGCCACCCAAGCTCCGCTCGTGCCTCTGGCCACCCCCTAGGTCGAGCAAAACCCCGCCTAGCCACGTCGCCCGTTCCTGTCGGTAAAACACCCCCGGTCCGAGCTGCCCAAACCAAACCAAACCCGAATTCAAACCAAACCAAGCTCCATGTGAGGTGTGGTGAACTGATTGAGTGGCAAAATTGAATGTGGAAGGGGAGAAGGGAAAACCTAAGGCTTGGAGGAGAAATGCTCTAGAAAGTGGGAAGATGGAGGCAAATAGTGAAGGGGAGAAATATAACACCATTTATAAAGGGATGTGTTAGGGTTTTCATAAAACTCAATGAGGAGAAGACATCAATAAATGAACATAATCCAAAGGCTAAGTAAAATAGGATCAAGGCCCATAATTCTTACTTTATTCATTTACGATATCTCTACACAAACGCAGAAGTTCACCTTGAATTGACAAAGGTATTTTTGCATATATATATATATATATATATATATATAACTCCTTAAACAGGGGGCAAGGGAAAATATGACGTCCCTCGAGCACTCGATGGAGGCCGAGAGCACTGAAAGGTACATTTCATAACTCGCTTGGGCAATATTCTACATGAAAAATAAAGTCAAGTAAAGGTGGAACCATTGCTTGACTCGGGGGAAAATGATTGATATACGCCCAAGCTATTGTAAATCGAACTCTATAAATGGGCCATATTCGATTATAATTCGAAACTTGTACAACGGACATCCCAAGGCCCAAAAGACACTTAGGCCCAAAAATAGCGAGGCTAGAGAAATGCCCCGAGTGGCCAAAACCACTCTGGGTATGTTGGATATACACCCAAGCTATCACTAATTAGACCCGGTAAATGGGCCATAACCGAATATAATTCGAAATTTGGATCACGGACACGCAAGGCTCAACACGTAGGCCCGAAAAACACCCCGAGTGGTGAAAACCATTCGGGAAGGCCCCGAGTGGAAAAACCACACAAGAGCAACCCAAGAAAGGGACCCTTGCTTGGGTTACCGGAGCAAGGTCTCTTGCTCGGGTAGCCCGAGCAAGACCTTAAGGGAACCCGGGCGGGTACCCCCCCTCCGTCCGAACGAGTCCCCCTTGATGGGTATACGTCCGATTCGGGTTCGTTTTATAATTATTGGGACCTCGCCTACACATCAAACCAACTAAACGGTCCCAAAATAGTCACCCTCAAGTCTAAAATGGCCCGGGGTAAGCGCGCGCGTACCCCGAGCATAGGACTCATCCGGATTGTCTAACAATCTGGACTGGAATCCAGATTTCTAGACAATCCGAAGGCCAGGATTGTCTAACAATCCCGATCTCCAGATTATGCCTAGAAATGGGCGTGACTCCAATATACGCGCGCACGACACATGTCGGACTCTCTGACGTCAACTCCTTGCTCGTCCACATCCGATTCACATTTTCAAAACTAAAACGACGTTGGACCGTTCAAAACCCGGTTTGATTTCAAGGTTTCCTATAAATAGGGGCCTTGATCATTCATTTCACAACTAAGTTGACGCCGAAGCTCTGATCTCTCTCTAAACTTTCTCTCTCTAGAATCCTAATTTAAGCTTCGGAGAGGGCTCATCGCATTCCATCCCCTCCTCTCTGTGCGGTGTGCGATACTGCCTCGTGCAGGTATCCGAAGATGAACGTACCCCGTCACGTGCGAAGACCCGCTACCTCGACGACCCGAAGCGCATACATTAGAACCCGACTCTCCCTAGAGCGAAGGATCAAACATTTTGGCGCCGTTTGCGAGACTTGAACAAACAAGCTCTCGCTCACCAGTAATAGCTACATGGCAAACACATACGTCATACATTGAGGCTTTGGGGCCGGTGGCGAAACATCGTACGCAAGGGAGGCATGCGCAGCCCAAATCGTACAACAGCCACCCAAACAACAGCAAGAGGATGAACCTATGGAAGACGGCATATACTTCTCGGCAAAAGACAAGGAGCATATAGTTTACCCACACGACGATGCCCTTGTCATAACCATGGAAATAGACAAGATGGATGTCAGTCGTATATTGGTAGATGGAGGAAGTTCCCTCTGCATAATAACAAAGGAAATAGTCCTCGCCTTAGGAAGGAAGAAGAGCATCAAGCAGATACATTCACCACTTGTGGGCTTCATCGGGGATGTCAAATACACGATCGGAACAATCAAGCTACCAGTCACCCTGGGAACTGGTGATAAACGACTACGTATGGAGGTACCGTTTCTAGTTGTGCAAAAACTAGATGCATATGATGGCATCCTAGAATACACAACTATGAATGCATCGGGTATGATAGCCTCAACAACACATCAAAAATAAAATTCCCAACAGCTTTCAAAGGAGTGCTACATCACGACACTCCATCACAACATCAAGGAGGAGGACAGTGACAAACCGTCCATCGACGAGGATCCCAGGAAGGAACGCGCTCGTCCAACCCCATTGGATAAGGTGCGCGAAATAAAGATAGAAGAGCCTGATCGCATGGTCCGAATAGGCGCATAACTTTCAGAAGAGGAAGTGATAGAAATCACAGCACTCCTAAGGGAGTATAAAGACCTATTTGCATGGTCCCCAAGTGATATGCCTGGGATAAGCCCAGACGTGATTTCGCACAAACTCAACATCAAGTCAAGAGTTCGAGCCATCGCACAAAAATTACGACCTCTCGGAGGAAATAAGAAAGTTGCCGTCCGAGAAGAAGTAGGAAAGCTCTTAGAAGCCGGATTCATTGAATAGTCGTTCCAAACATGGGTCGCAAACCCTATATTGGTACCAAAGACGAGCGGCAAGCTGAGGATGTGTATCGATTACAGGGACCTCAACAATGCGTGCCCCAAGGACACATATCATTTGCCAATATTTGACCAATTGGTTGATGCCACTGCAGGCCATGAATTGCTGACTATAATGGATGCATATTCAGGATACAACAAAATACCAATGTTCCTGGAAGACGCACCACACATGGCATTCTACGTAGACAGAGACATATACATTTACAAGGTAATGCCGTTTGGTCTAATCAATGAAGGCGTGACGTGGTGAACACCATATTTGGGGACCTGATTGGGAAAACCATGGAAGCATATGTCAATGAAATGGTTGTGAAATCAACAAAGAGATACAACCATGTAGACGACCTACGCGCAATATTCCAAAGAATGCGTGAATTCCAAGTTCGCTTGAACCCAGCAAAGTGCGCCTTTGGCGTACAATCAGGAAATATACTACGATTCATGGTTAGTTAAAGAGATATAGAGAAAAACCCAGAAAAAGTGAAGGCAATTGAAGAGACGGCATCCCCTACAAAACATAAGGAGGTGCAACAGCTAAATGGCCGTTTAGCAGCATTAAATATATTCCTGGCAAAGATAGGAGACAAATAATTCTGTTTCTTCGAAATCCTACGAGCCAACAAGAAGTT
Source organism: Clarkia xantiana subsp. parviflora (assembly GCA_036873135.1). NCBI lineage: Eukaryota > Viridiplantae > Streptophyta > Magnoliopsida > Myrtales > Onagraceae > Clarkia > Clarkia xantiana. Next base: position 35,548,864 of record JAPTYO010000010.1, on the reverse strand, counting down.
CGAATGGACACCGGTATGTGATGAGGATTTCCATCAGTTAAAACAACACTTACGAAAACTGCCCGCATTGGCAAAACCAATACAAGGAGAACCTCTTTACCTCTACATATCAGTAAGCAACACAGCAGTCAGCTCAGTACTTGTCAAGCAGAAGAGCAGCACTCAGCTACCAGTGTATTATGTTAGCAAGACCCTGGAATAATATGAGGTGAACTACGTGCCAATAGAGAAACACTTGTATGCCCTCATCGTGGCGGCAAGGAAGCTAAGACCAAACTTTCATGCCTATGAAATAACGGTCCTCACATATCAACCACTGAAGCACATATTGGCAAAGCCAAACATGTCAGGAAAACTGACAAAGTGGGCAATCGAGCTAAGCGAATTCCGTATACACTTTGCCCTGCGAACGGCAGTTAAGGGACAAGCCTTAGCGGATTTCATTGTGGAATTCACAGGGATCACCCCCGATGAGACACCACAAAAACGCCCCACAGGCAGCAGAGCCCGTTGATGTATGGGAGATGTACACGGACGGATCATCAAATGTTGGAGGATCGGGGACAGGACTCCTTCTAATACCACCGGATGGGTCGGAGCCTCTGAAGTACGCTCTAACTTTGGTATTCAGGGCAACGAACTACGAGGCCGAATACGAAGCCTTGATAACAGGCTTATGAATTGCCAAAGGAGTAGGAGTCAAACACCTAAGGGTAAAGTGCGACTCGGAACTTGTCGTCAATCAAGTAAAAGGAAAATACATTGAAAAGTCCGAGAATATGCAGTACTATCTAAAACAAGCAAAGAAACTAGCTAACAGTTTCGACTCCTTCGACATACCGTCAGTCCCGAGGAATGAAAACCAATAGGCAGACGCTCTAAGAAAGTTCGTGCAAGGTAACGAACAAGGCAAAGAGACACACTTCGTCCAACAGAATATCCAGTCGGTCATTGACAAATTCGAAGTGTTAACCATCGACGCAGCACAGACATGGATGACATCCATCCACACACACCTTGCAACAGGCGCGCTACCTGAGGACAAGACACAAGCAAACAAAATACAAAGGTTCGCTGTGAACTATGCGATCATTGAAGTCCAACTCCACAAAAAAAAAAAAAGGTTATTTAACCCCATATTTAATGTGTACAACACAGCCGGAAAAGCTAAAGGTATTAAAAGAGCTACATGAGGGACATGCAGCCTGCCATGAAGGAGCAAGGTCTCTAATTTGCAAAGCTCTACATATGGGTTACTATTGGCCTTCCATGAAAGTCGAAGCAACAAACATGGTAACAGAGTGTGACTTGTGCCAACAATACTCAAGAAGCATCACAGCTCCAGCCCCGGAGCTAAGTCCAATAGCAAGTGCGTGGCCCTTCGCGCAATGGGGTATCGACTTGGTAGGCCCTCTCCCAAAATCTAAAGGGCAAACCAAGTATATCGTGGTTGCTATCGACTATTTCTCCAAGTGGATAGAAGCGAAGGCATTGGCAAGAACAACGGACGCTCAAATCATCGACTTTATCCGAAATCATATTGTTGCTAGATACGGCCTCCCAAGAGTACTTATAAGCGACAATGGCCCGCAATTCAAAAGTGGTAGGCTAAAAACCTACTGCGAAACCTTGAACATAGAGCAACGCTTCACGTCAGTGCACCATCCAAAAACCAATGGACAGGTGGAGTCAGCGAATAAGATCGTCTTGGATGGTCTAAAGAAAAGAATATATGCACTAAAAGGAAGATGGGCCGAGGAACTAGGTAGTGTCCTATGGGCGGTACGCACAACGCCTAAACGAACAACAGGAGAAACACCATTCAGCCTGGTGTATGGAACAGAAGCAGTCGCTCCAGTAGAGATAGCCGTCTCATCTTACCGGACCACTCATTATGACGTCCAAACAAATGAAGAAGAGAGACTTCTAGATCTGGACTTGGCCGATGAAAAGCGTTGGAGATCAGAGGAAATTCAAGCAAGGATGCGCTTAATCACCTCGCGATACTCAACCAAAAGGTTAAAGGAAGACAATTCCATGTAGGCTAAATGGTGTGGAGAAAGAACGAATTCACACAACTCGACACAAGCAACAAGTTATCGCCTAAATGGGAGGGTCCCTACAAGATAGCATCGGTACCATACACAAACGCATATCATTTGGAGGATGCAGATGGCAACATATCTACAAACACATACAGTAGCGGACACCAGAAGAAATTCCATGCAGGAACGCACCACTTACTTAACTAAAGAGCCTTCGTATCAAGCTCTTAAATGCTTTTTATTATATGCAATACTTCAAGGAGATGTATTACTTCCATATATTTATAACTATGTAAGCATTGCATATCTAATGAAGTTAATGTATTTTTGTAGGTGCATTACCTCCTTACATTCCCTACTCTGGAATAACACCAAGTAGTGGACTATACACATTAAACATGCACCAACAACACAAGCTATTACACTAAACACAACAAACGGCCTTTATATGCCACAAGCATGTCAATATTCGACATCAACGACGAATACTCAATACGCTCTCTCGCAATACATCTATCATATCTACGATATACAAGTCCATCCAGAAAATTTCTCTAAGGATTACTTACAAATAGCATGGCGCGACATCCCCACTCGGGGCAACCCCATGATTACAGCATTCATACCTTGGATTTCACAACCAAGAGGCAACCATCTTCTACATGGTGCGACATCCTCTATACGAGGGCAACCCCACACATTTACATGGCGCGACATCCTCTTCATGAGGGCAACCCCATGACATCTTACTGAGGAAAACGAAACCCAGTATAGATTATTAAACACTTGGGCGTGACGTGATTCACCCCATAAAACATTGCGCGACATCCTCTATACGAGGACAACCCCATGAGAACCTTCTACTACCCACAAGTAGCGTTCATTATTACGTACCACCTGTCTACGCTAACACATGGTGCGAAATCCCTTCTACAATCGATGCCATGCATAATGCAGCGAAAAACTCACCAAACATACAAGTTGAGTCTTGTAAAACGTTATCTTGCCCGTGAACAGATAACGAAAATAAAACACTTCAACCAAGCAAGTAGTGTCTTGCCACAAACGTCGCCTTGGAATGGTCCAAGAGACAGGAAAAACTGCAAGTCGTGCAACTCGATCTTGTACAACCCCTGGAATAACTAGGCAAAGGTGTAGTAGCATCGCATGACAAGTAACTGGACTAGCCAGTAGAACGTCTTGCAACAACGATACGGCGGGGGTACCCAAAGTACGGAAAATAGAACACTTCAAAACGGCAAGTCGTGTCTTGCTACAACGTCGCTTTGGAATGGCCCAAAAGACGGTATAAACTACAAGGCATATTACATGACATATGTCATGTCCCTTTGAATAACAAAGTAGAGACGTATTAACATCACAAGGCATGTAATTGGGTTAGCCAACAGAACGCCTTGTAGCAACGTTACGCGGGATGTCCCCAACTAGCGGATGGAAAAACGCCCCAAACCAACAAGTAGCGTCTTGTGACAACGGCTCCTTAGAATGGACTAAGGGACGGTAAAAACAAAGGTCTCACCTTGTCGAGACATCATTCTCACACAGATATAGGAGGTCTTGCGCGTTACTACCCATAAATGCCAAGTACTGGGACAACGGCCTTAACCATTACTACCCATAAATGCTAAGTGTCACTCTAAAGTCTTTCACACTACTACCCATGAGATGCGGAAAGCCAACAACACATGTGTTTAACACATATCGAACAAGAGGGGCGCGCAATGTGAGGACATATGCTTCCTAATCACAACTACAGATGTTACATCCAATAAGATGACGACTTTTAAAACTACTCTACAGTCCACACCACATGGAAAATCATGCAAACAAAGGTATGTAATATTACTACCAAATTATCATTCATTACTAAACCATTCATGACAGGATCCATACGACAATGTCAAACACAAAAGCATAAGCATAAAGGGTTCAAAGGGATAACACCCAAAAAGAAACTTCAACCCAACAGGGGGAACCAAAACTATATACAAAGTTAGGATAAAACTAGCAATCAACCCGACGTCATGTCAGGGACACCCGCAACAACGACACCTCCACATGCCCCCGGGACAACTTCACCGTGAGAAGTACCCTCCACTATACGTGGCTCACCATCACCATCGAACACTAACTCGTATTCACAATCGGGGTGGCATCCGCCACAGTAGCAGGAGGAATGATCCTGTCCCTAAGACGTAAATCAGGCCCATGCCCAACGACAAAAGTAGAATACGGACCCAATTGAGCAAAGCATAGATCGGGGGCAAGGGCATATACCTGCTCAATAAGACCCTCAATGGAGTCATACAGCATCTCATCGGCTCCTGCTCGCATATCCTCAAGATAAGACTCGGAGGCCTTATACTTAGCAACTCCTTCAGCCTTGCTCTCCTCCTGAGCCCCCTCCAGCACAGCCTGCAAGACAACGCTATGTGCCTCGCCATCCTCAACAACCTTCTTCCGACGGGCAGCAAGTTCAGACTCGAGCGCAACAACTCGAGCGCAACAACTCGAGCCTGACGGGAAGAACTCTCCGCCTTAAGATCAGCGACCTTCGAACCAAAGAAGCGCGCTCTTTCCTTTGCGCTCTTCGCCTCATGACAAGCAATCTTTCACTTATCCTGGAGCGGCTTCTTCTCCTCCGCGAGTTCAATGACGAAGGATGAAAGTTTTGCCATCTAAGCGGCGACCTACAAGAATAATATACAGCTAAAAAATAAATAAGTAATGACAACACGGATAAACTTTCATACAAGTTATAAAAGAGTAAAGTGAAATAATCATGGGAGCAAGACTCACCAGAGCACCCTCAGCATACGACTGCGCTTAAGTGATACTCCGCTGGAGAACGTATACTGCGCTTAAGTGATACTCCTCAGGCTCTCTAGGACGAACCCTCCGATCCCCAGAAGGGATACTCCGCTGAAGAACGTGTACCCCCACCTTGGGGGTAGTCAAACTGGCCTCCTTGGGAAAACAGGGTCCCCTAGCAGCAAAGGGTGCCCACTCCTCACCAGCAGTAGAGTCCTTCTTAGAACACACCAAATCAGCACGGGTGAGTGCACCAAGGGGTGGAACACCTACGAACATACGCAAAGGATAAAAGATTAAAATATGACAAGTATAGCAATGAAATAAGGTCAAGCAACATGCCTGAACGGGGAGTACCCTCCTCCGACGTCCTCTCCCTCGACCGGTTTCCAGACATACTGGGAGTACGAGCTGGGTCTTCAACTCCCTTCCCCTTGCTAAGGGTAGTCTTCGATGCTTCTCCTCCTCTAGATTTCGAGCGCTTAGGATCGCTCGAGGGCCGCACATCAGAGTCAGGACGTTTCGCCTTAGCCCGAGGCGGAGTATCAGTTGCAGCAACGCGCTCGGCCACGAGCGTTCGGCCACGAGCGGGGACCGACCTACAAAAGGAATAAAGAAAGATGAGAACAAAAACGTGATACAAAGACAAGGAAAACAATCCTACCAAAACACAACTGACCCGCACTTCCCTTCCCGCGTCCAGGCTTCATGCCCTGGAGCACAGTGGAAACATCTGTACGGCCACTCCGCTCAGGAGGAGCAGCACCACCCGTAAAACCCGCCTGCAAGCGCGAAGTTTTTCCATGACACCAGCCTACATCACAAAACAATGAAGTTATAGAGATTCACAACATACCGAAGGACCTCCCGAAGGAGGTGTGCAAATCCCTGCCACGCGCAAGTCTCGCTCTATCACGCGATGCAAAGCCCTATAGGTGCGCGCCTTGTGCGCCAGGTATATCACCTTCATCCCTGCTTTGTCCGACTCAGTAAACTCGCGAAAAGTTGTCACAGGATCAGGCCAGGTAGTCCCCACGTCATTAGTAAAGAAATAAAGCTTTTTCCAACGGCCTTTGGAACGGTCAATAGCAGTAACGAAGCGAAGGGTAGTATCCCACTTCGCCTCCCCCGGTCCCAAGGTAGAAAAATCGTCCCCCTTTATTAAAGGCCAGCGGACAGAAATGGAACACAAACCAGACACATCCTGACGCTGGAGCCGGAAGATGCAGCGGAAGAGTAGAGTCGAATAATGCCATGACTGCTGATGGCATAACACTCGGAAGCAAACCCAATACCGGAGGCCGGAGGGTGCAAGATTGAGAGGAGAAATCCTGTAATAGCGACACAATCTACGCAAGTCCCGACAGTATGGAAAGCGCAGACCTTCTCGAACCTGGGAGGTATATACGGCAGACTGCTCCGCCGGAGGCACAGTAGGTGTCCCCACATCAGCATCCCTAACGACATCAAAGGGTAAGAACACCTCTACTAAAGGGTGAAGCCAAGAACGATCAACATACAATTGATAGTCATCTCGGTCCAGCACATTACCTGTAAATGTCTGGATAAGATCTCCCGATTCCGAGTTAGGCTCCGACTCGGGGGAAGAGTATATATCCTCCAAGAACTCTGAACCAGACGACTCCGGATCCCCCGACTCAGGATCCGAATCCGAAATAGAACAATGTCTAACTAAGGGAGTTGGAATATGGGACTTACTCATATTGATTAACCCTGCGAGTCGAGAAGGTAATCCTAAGGACAGACGCGCCAACTCGTCACCCTACAACTCCTATAAGGATACAACAACAATCTATTCAACGCACGCACATATATTCATCGCGACAACAACTACTACTACTACTATACAACGAAAATCCCCCACTCGAGGGCAACATCGTACTCATAAGTCTATAAGCGTTAGACTAATTCATAGAAAACATCCTCTATATGGGGGCAACTCTATGTCAGTAAGAGCCTCGTCCCGACACTTATACGGTTTACTTATGTGTATAATTGTGCATGCCTATATGCACCTATAGGCCCGCACGCGCCTACACGCGCCTACGCGCGACCACATACGTCCGCACACACCTACATATGTTCTCACATGATTATATGTGTCTATACATGACCATGCGTGTCTATACTCACTCATGCATGCTTATGCACGCCTACGTACACTTGCATGCATCTACATCCACGTGCATTGCCTAAGGTGAACATCTAAGGTAATTGATGCAAAACATATTCATGACATTATTATCTATATGTCTATGCTATCTAACACATGTAGGATATGGACACATTCATACATACTTGGGGACATGCAAAATTCAATTATGGCTACGTACATCACTATGCCATCAAGTATATACATACATATCATACCAACATATCAAGCAATCAAGGATGACAATCAATATGGGAAGTAACACTCATATCCTATATATACTAGACCTAAAACACTTAACCATTTTCATGCTCTTTTTTCCATAGTGAATTGTGTTAGGCATTTCATCAAACACCTCGTGGGCATGAATAGTCAAGTTTCAATTAAGACAAGGATTGATCAAATTGAAGCAAGTAAAGGTGCCTACATACCTGGAAATGGTCTTAATCAACCCTGAAAACCCGAATCACCACAAAAATCGAAGTTGGACACCCGTTTCAGACCACCGAAAGCGCGTCGTAGCTCCGCCCACGTCTCCACCGTGTGCTGCCGCCCTCGCCGTCGTTTTGTCCGCTGCCGCTGGTCCCCCCACCACGAGCTGGTCCCTCCAGTGAGTGGTGATTGGCTGATGGTGGTACAATGTGGGTGGGTGAGTGGCTTGGGTGCTAAGTCACTTACTCCTCAAGAAAAGGAGAAGACAATTTTGAAATGTGGAGGTAAAGTGAGGAGAAATTTTCATGCTCTCCATTTTTATATATACATGTGGGTAATTCCCTATCTCCTCCATATTTTTTCTAACTCTTTTGTATGAGTTATTAGCACATACATATGCTTACACATCCACGCGTGCACGTACATGCTTACACGTATGCCCGTTTACATATCCATGTCACGAGTCCATTATTATAATCCCGGCATGCATATACTTACATCCCCATCACTATATATATATACAAATGATCATATCTACATGTTTATTATCATGACATTGTATATCACGCGTCTATGCATATGCACACGTATACTATTGTCGTACACTCGTTAGTGTTCACGTCTCTATTGCATATATAATCCTACATCGTTACGCATATACATGCCATATACATACATTTTCTGCGCTAACCATGTCAGCACCTATAGTCACCCATATTAACCGAAGGGCGGGACACGCGACATTGAGGCCCACGCGTTGACAGACGGTAAGTCCACGTCAAGGTAACACCCGAACTTAAATCGAACGTATACTCTATCGAAAATAGAGTAAATCAAGGGTCACGCCATTACTTGACTTGAGGGAAAATGATGGGTATACGTCGAATTCGGGTTCGTTTTATAATTATTCGGACCTCGCCTACACGTCAAACCCACTAAACGGTCCCAAAATAATCACCTGCAAGTCTAAAACGGCCCGGGGTACGCGTGCGCGTACCCAGAGCATAGGACTCGTCCGGATTGTCTAACAATCCGGATTAAGCCTAGAAATGCATGTGACTCCTATATACGCACGTACGACACGTGTCGGACTCTCCGACGTCAACTCCTTGCTCGTCCACGTCCGGTTAACTTTTTCACAACTAAACCGACGTTGGACCGTTCAAAACCCGGTTTGATTTCAAGGTTTCCTATAAATAGGGGCCTTGATCTTTCATTTCACAACTAAGTTGACTCCGAAGCTCTGACCTCTCTCTAAACTTTCTCGCTCTAGAATCCTAATTTAAGCTTCGCAGAGGGCTCATCGCACTCCACCCCCTCCCCTCTACGTGGTGTGCGATACTGCCCCTCGTGCAGGTATCCGAAGACGCACATTTCCTGGCACGTGCGAAGACCAGCTACCTCGACGACCCGAAGCGCATACATCAGGACCCCTACCCCCAAACGATATTTCGCCCGGGGCTCACCCTTGGAGGCTACATACAAACACTTAGCTATGATAAACCTATCTACGGTCGAACCGGGGTCAAATGCACCTTATTTACGGTCAAGGCCAACATATATTACGAATCTGCCACAACCGGACCAGGAAACCACTGGAACAGGGGCGGTTCAATAGGAACTCAATAAATAGAGACCTCCTCTCCTCATTTTAAGGTAATCTCTCACTCTCTCTCTAAGCTCACTACCTCTCTCTAAAGCTCATACTCACTTAAGCTTCAGAGTGGGCTTACCGGGACCCCCCCCCCCCCCCCGGTCCCCATTTGTCAGTACCCTAGGTGAGGAAGCAAGGAACCGAGAAGAAAGAAGCCCGCGAAGTAGAAGTCCGGGAAGAAGAAGCCCACGAAGAAGAAGGCCGAGAAGGAGAAGCCCACAGAGGAACTCGTTTGCAAACACTGGCGCCGTCTACTGGACTCGAACAAGAAGCACGTAACTACTACTTGCGATTGATGGCAACAACTAGGAGGCAAGTTGGGGGGCTGAGCAAACAGGTGCCCGTGGGAGGAAACAACCAAGCACCTGCAGGGGGAATAGGCAAGTTCCAGTGGTTAGCCAGCAGACAACCACTAAAAGAGAACGGGGGGGGGGGGGGGGGGGGGGGGGGAGTAAGGAATGAGGAACATCCACTTCCTGAGGATCAAAACTCCTCAACAAATGCCTGCCCAGAGCCAACAATGAACCAGCCACAACCCCATCCACCCCAACAAGCAAGAACAAACCCCTAGACATACAACATCACGCGCGAACTAATGGCGGCACTGGAGGAAATGCTAGAAAGAAGAGAGCGTTTAAGGTCGCAGTTAAGGCAGGAGCATCCAAGGTACCAACCATCACCTCCAAAGTCGATGGTGGGACACCGGAAGGCATACTCTAACCCTTTGAACCAGCAATCCCAAGGAAGGGGGTATCACCAACAGAGAAACCTCAACTACCAGGAAAACAATGGCTAAGGATATACAGGACCCCTACCCCACAACGACCAAAGATACGCTGGGCCTCAAAATGGCTAAGGATACGTCGGACCCCAAAATGGCCAAGGATATGCTGAACCTTAGAACGGCCAAGGATAGGCTGGGCCCCAAAATGGCCATGGGTACGTTGGACCCCAGAATGGCCATCGGTATGCCAGACCTCAGAACGGCTAAGGGCATGCTAAGCCCCAAAACAACCAATAAAATGCCGGTCCTCAAAATGAAAGGCAGCAGAATGTGGCAACAATAGCTCTCACGAAGGAGGAGATCGAAGAGCTAATATCTAAAAAGATTAAGGATTTGAAGGGAAGAGCGATGCACAAACTAATAGTAGGGCCTCGCACCCTTTCACTCAGGAGTTGATCAATGTAATGGTTCCACCGAACATCACAGCGCGTCAAATTCCGGACTATGTCGGGAAAGGAGACCCAATACAACATATCCAGAATCACGAATCATCACTCTTGGGGAAGAACACCGGTTGAGGACCACTATGCAATGCTATTCTCATCGACCCTAGCAGGGAACGCCTCATATTGGTTATTTAGTCGACCTCAAGCATCATTAGCCTCATGGGCAGATCTGAAGGAAAAGTTCATCCAACAATACTTAGGGGAGAGACAACTCCTAAAAGGCAACTCAAATCTAGACGATGTGAAGCAAGGATATGATGAAACTTTGGTAAGCTACTACACAAGGTTCAATCAAAACATCTCTGACATAGCGACGAAGCTCGCGGAAGGGGAGATAGTGTGTGCTTTCGTAAGGAACCTAGGACGCTGGGGGGGCACCTCTGGCGGACAATGTGGAAGTGCTACCAATTAGCTCATTAGAAGAGTTGGCGGAAAAAGTCAAGCCATACATTTTGATCTAGAGCGCGCACGCTCAAATCGGAAGAAGGGATAAGAAGCACAGGCAAATGAAAACAACAAACCAGCAATAGGAAAACCCCAAGAGCCACAGCATCAACAACAAACCCCAAGAAGACAGGCATGGACGCCCCAGGGAGGAGAAATGGCAAATGAGAAATCAAGACCCCGAGGCATTCATAATATTGTCTTCTCCCCCCTCACAAGAGAGGCCTCGGTAATCCTGCAGGAAATGAAGAGGCTAAATTTGTGGACTCCGCCAACGGAGAAAAGGAAGGGGAGAATGGGAAACAACATTGAGCAATGGTGTGAGTACCACGATGCCGACGGGCACCATACAGACAATTGCTTCCACTTATATAAGCTTGAATCATACTTCGTTGATGATTAGGGATTACAAGCTAGGTGATACAATATATATACTAAGTGAAACTAGGCTCACCAACTAAGACTATACAAAGAGTTGTGAGCCAGGTGCATAGTGTTTGCATAGCACAACCGCATGCATACATAATGGCAGGGTGTATGCATAGTAAAACTAAGTGTATGCATAGTGTATTGAACATAGTCTTCATATAAACTTCTATATTCTCCCATCCTTCTCTTCTTCCTCTTTTCTTTCTTGGAAGACATCCTTGATTCCATATAGCTTCAACAAAGCCAAGTGTTGGTTCTTCACTAAAGTCTTGGTTAGCAAGGCAGCTAGCTGATCCTTTGAGGGAATGTAGTGAACATCAATCCTGGCTTGTCCAATGTGATGTCTTGTGAAATGACAATCCAATTCAATGTGTTTGGTATGTTCATGAAACATTGGATTTTTAGCAATCTTCACAGCTGCTTGACTATCTGTGTATATAGGGATAGGACGGTTTACTTGCAATCCAAGTTCCTTGAGAATCCCGCCTATCCAAAGTGCCTCTTGAATAGCAACTCTAAGGCACCTATACTCTGCTTCAGCACTTGATACGGAAATGGTATCTTGCTTCTTGACCTTCCAAGCTATCATAGCTCCTCTTAGCTTTACACAATAGGCACTCACTGATTTCCTACTAAAAGGGCAAGCAGCCCAATCAGAGTAACAATACAAGCTCAAATTAAGTTTGTTGTTGGAAGGATAGATCAAGCCTTGGCCTGGGGTGCCCTTGATGTACTTGATTATCCTAATGGCAGCTTCATAGTGAGACTTCTTTGGCTTGTCTACAAATTGACTTAGTCTCTGGACTGAGAAGCTAATATCTGGTCTTGACATTGTAAGATAGAGCAATTTGCCAATAAGTCTTCTAAATGAAGTAGCATCCTCTAATAGCACATCATCAGTGTTTGAGTTGGATGCTTTGTCATACTCATGTGTGGTGAGCTTGACATTGAATTCCATAGGGGTTTCAGAAGGCCTTGCAGCCCCTAAGCCAGCCTCCTCAATGAGCTCCATAGCATATTTCCTTTGATTGATCACAAGTCCTCGATTTGATCCTGCGATCTCCAAATCCAAGAAGTACCTCAAGTCCCCCGAATCCATCAATTTGAAGTGTATTTGAAGTGTGTGTTTCAATTGATTGATCATCTTGGTATTGGAACCAGTGATTAGAAGATCATCAACATAGATTAATAGAAACACCTTGTCATTGCCTTGTATCTTGGTGAACAAGGAATGATCTGAGGTACATTGTGTATAACCATTCTTCAACAATGTTTGGGTGAGCTTGATGTTCCATTGCCTTGAAGCTTGTTTAAGGCCATATAGGGACTTCTTAAGCTTGCATACACGTTTGGTAGATCCTTCAAGAGACTTTGAAGGATCAAAACCTTGTGGAATATCCATGTACACTTCCTCAGTTAAGTCACCTTGAAGAAAGGCATTGTTGACATCCATATGGTATAATCCCCAAGATTTGGCAGCTGCCAATGCTAAGATGATCCTCACTGTGTCCATCTTGACCACAGGAGAGAATGTCTCATTGAAATCAGTCCCTTCCACTTGAGTGAATCCTTTGGCAACTAATCTTGCTTTATACCTTTCAATGGAACCATCAGAGTTGTACTTGACCTTGAAGACCCATTTGCAACCTATTGAAGATTTGCCTTGAGGAAGTTCCATGAGTTCCCAAGTGTTGTTTGCTTGAAGGGCTTGTATCTCTTCCTTCATGGCCAAATCCAATTGGGATCCTTGATTGCTTGCTTGTAGGAGGTTGGTTCCTTGATTTTGTCAATGGCAGCCAAGAAGCATTTGTATTGAGGGCCTAAAGTGTCATATGACATATACCTCTCCATGCCAAAAGTGGCATCGGAACTTGATCTTTGTTGAAGTTCAGCAATCCTTGCACTTCTCCTTGGTTGTGGTGGATTGAGTTGTGCAATTCTAAGACTCCTCCTTAGATTAGAAGGCTGGGGTGGATCATCCACAATGGGTGGTTGAGGTGTTGGAGTTTGTTGAGGTGGTGGAACTTCATTGATTGGGATGTGTCTTTGTATATCCTCATCAAAGTAAGTTGGATTCTCTTGTGGGAAATCTTCAATGGATTGCTTGGCTCCCAAGCAAGATAGAATGAGAGACTTTAAAGCATCCTTGGACATGCTAAATGGGAAGATGTCTTCATGAAATGAAACATCCCTTGAAACATGAAACATTGAGTTGGAAATGTTCATCACAAGGTATCCTTTTTGTGAAGTTGAATACCCCATAAGGATGCATGGTTCAGCCCTTGGACTAAACTTGTCATGGTTGTTCAATTTGGTTGCAAAGCATAAGCAACCTATGGTTCTCAAATGAAGAAGAGAAAGTGCTTTCCCATATAGCACTTCCATAGGTGATTTGAACTTCAAGATGGAGGTGGTTAGCCTGTTGAGCAAGTAACAAGCATTGAGTATGCAATATCCCCAATGTCTCAATGGCATAGAAGCTTGAAACCTTATGGCTCTAGCAATGTTGAGGATGTCCCTATGTTTGCGTTCAACCCTGCCATTTTGTTGTGGTGTATGAACACAACTTGTTTGATGAAGAATCCCAAATTGAAGAAGTAAATCTTTGCAAATTGAGTTGATGAACTCAGTCCCATTTTCACTTCTCAAAGTCTTGACCATTGTACCAAATTGAGTCTTGACCATGATCAAGAAATTCTTGATGTGCAAGAAGGTGTCACTCTTGTGTCTCATCAAATAGACCCAAGTTGCTCTTGAATGATCATCAACAATGGTCAAGAAATATTGATTGTTCTTGAAGGTAGGCACCTTGTATGGTCCCCATAAATCCATGTGAATCAAATCAAAAGGCTTTGAAACAATTGAATCACTGATTGGAAATGAAAATCTATTGCATTGCAAGAGGACAAATAGTGCATTGTTTGATACAACCATAGGTCTTATTCAAGCCTGAAACATCCAAATGGTTCAAATATTGTTCTGAGACATGACCCAAACGCCTATGCCATCTCAATACTTCATCCTTATTCCCCAAGCAAGTAGCTGCTATCTTCCTTGGGCTTGAAGGCACCACATCCCTCCAGGTGTTCAATCCTTTATTCCATTGCCCAATCATCATGGACTTGCCACTCTGGCCCTGAAGCAACACATGATCACAAGTAGAGATCACTTTGCAATTTAACTGGCTAGGCAACCTAGAGACTGAGATCAAATTGAACTTGAAATCAGGGACCAAAAGGATGTTAGTCAATTTGAATCTACTTGAGAAAGAGCAAGAACCAATATGGGTCACTTTGCACTTGTGACCATTTGGTAAGTGCACATATTGGTGATCAGAGTCACTCTTCTTCAAATCATGTAGCCATTCAATTTGATGAGTGATATGGTTAGTTGCACCTGAGTCAACTATCCAAACCATAGGATCACTAGATATACCTGCCATGTTGACATGAGCTTGATCCACATCTTCAAAGGATAGAGGTGTATGATCAAAATGATCATCATGGGCAGCAACATGTTGAATCCTTTTGTCAGCTGTGCCATGGAAGATTCTCTTGTCTTTGGCTGCCACATGCTCAATTGAACTTGAGGTTCCACCATCTTCAACAATGTTTGCTGAGTTCCAATTCCTCTTAGGAGCATTTGGATTGTTTTGATGGATTGGATGATCATATGGGTAGCCATGCTTGGTGTAGAAAACATCCTCATGATGACCCTTCTTGCCACAATAGGTGCAAGTAGGAAGTGGTTTGCCACTTGAAGCATTGAAATTGCCTCTGCCTCTTCCAATGCCATTGCCTCTTCCAAAGCCTCTACCCCTTGCATATCCTCTTCCATTGCCTCTACCTCCTCCATAAGATGGAATCTTCCCAGTGAATAAGGTTGTTGCCTCACCCACATCACCAATGGAACCATAAATGGTCCTTTGACTCTCTTCTTGTACTAATACAGAGAAGGCAATGCTAAGTGTAGGAAGGGGTTGCCTCATAAGCAAGTTGCTCCTAATGTGTCCATAGGAATCATTTAGTCCCAAGAGGAAAGCCATCAACTTCTGTTTCTCTTTGTGCTCATTGACAATGGCAATGTCCCCAGCACATTGGAGAACCAAATCATCAATGGAAGCAAGAGCATCCCATAGTTGCTTCATCTTGGCAAAGTATTCAGTGATGGAGACCACACCTTGAGATGTTTGGTAAATCTCTCTTGTCAATTGAAAGATTTGAATGCCATCCACTTTGTCAAACATCTCCTTTAAGTCATTCCAAATGGAAGAGGCTGTAGGATTGTAGATCAAGCCATTGACCAAGTCCTTGGCCACAGTGTTCCTTAACCATGCCTTGACAATTGCATTTGCCCTATCCCATCTCACCCTATCATTGACACCAACATCCAATCTTGTGAATGTGCCATCTATAAAACCAAGCTTATTCTTCACCAATAAGCCTTCTCTGATTGATGTGCTCCAAACATGATAGTTGGATGTTCCTTGAAGCTGAAAAGGAATGAGCATATGGCCAGTGGTGTCTGAGGGGTGAATGTATAGGGGATCATCAACATTGGTTTCTTGAGCCATCTTGCAAGCAAAGTAACACAAGGAGCTTGAAGATTCAGAGTAAAGGGATTTCAGAAGCAAGTGACTCCAATGAAAACGCACACAAACTATGCACTAGCAACAAAACTAGCACACCAAGTTTGTTGAGAGTAAGACAAAATTTCAGCTCACTCTTCAGTACAATTTGTACAATCCGCAACAAATTACTCCAAGTTCAATGTTCACAAATCACTAGGAATGGATTAGGATCAAATCTCCATTGAAGAAAGCTCTGAAATCTTCAAGAAATGGAGTGAAAACTCGAAGAACACACAATGACTCCTCAGCCGAGCAAAGTGTATGCAAACGTTGTAACGTAGGAAAATCACAACTTCCAAGTGGTATGCGCAGCTTGAACAAGCTCAAAATTCATATCCAAATCCAGGGAAACAAAGCAAATCCCATATTATAACAAGAACAATCACGCAATCAGCTCAACAAGGCTGAAATCAACAAGAACTAAGCAAACTAGGACTAAGACATGTTGGCTATCCTTAGTCTATGCTCAGCTTTGTGTAGTGTTGTGATTTCTTGAATTTTTACTTACTTGACATCCATTCTTGCACAAGAAATGGAAATTTCAAGTTGAGATGAAGATCCACGAAGCTTATCTTGTATGGTTATGCAAGAACAAGGTGAACTTTGAAGACTAATGTTGAAGAAGTTTGATCTTCTTCAACTAGATGTGTACGCCGCCATTAGGGATGGCTTTGGTACCATATAAGCTTGAATCATACTTCATTGATGATTAGGGATTACAAGCTAGGTGATACAATATATATACTAAGTGAAACTAGGCTCACCAACTAAGACTATACAAAGAGTTGTGAACCAGGTGCATAGTGTTTGCATAGCACAACCGGGTGCATACATAATGGCAGGGTGTATGCATAGTAAAACTAAGTGTATGCATAGTGTATTGAACATAGTCTTCATATACACTTCTATAACTTACAACGTGATATTGAAAATCTCATTCAAGAGGGCATGCTGAAGAACTTTGTGAAGGATGACAGGAAGAGAGAAAGAACCCCTCAACCAAGGTACAATGGGAAAGGAAAGGGAGAGGAAAAAATGGAGGACTGCCCTCCCCCACAAAACAAAGAGTTGTCTATTAACGTCATCCACGGCGGTTTAGCAGCAGGGGGAGAGGCTTCCAACTCAAGAGAGGTTTATTATGTAGCCCATGTAAACGAGATGCCTCCATTCAGAAAACGCCAAACGTCGGTGGAGAACATGAATATAACGTTCTCAGACGAAGACTTGAAATATGTGGAATACCCGCATGACGATGCCTTGGTAATTACAATGAACATTGCTAGCTACAACGTAAAGAGGATGTTAGTGGATGGAGGCAGCTCCACAGATATCCTTCACATCGATGTGGTAAGAGCAATAGGGAGGACAGAGCGGGATCTCATGCCTGTTAACTTCCCTCTTGTAAGCTTTGTAGGGGCGACAACATTTCCTCTCGGGATTATAACTCTCCCTGTGACCATCGGCGAAGGATGGACGCAAGTCCAGCTGAAAATAACTTTTGTAGTGGTAGAAGAGCTAAAGGCTTACAATGGAATACTAGGCCGCACCACCATCAACCCGAACCGCATAGTTCCATCAACGTAGATAAAAAAAATGAAGTTCTCAACACCAAATGGAATAGTAGAGGTTTTTGGAGACCAAGCAGCTTCAAGGAAATGCTACCAAAATGCCACGAGGAGGAGAGGGCAACAGGGCTTGCCCATTGCCTTCGTGGAAACACCAATGAGAGATAACAATGGAGGGTCAAGCAAGGATGGAGGAATATGCTAGGTGCGGTGAAGGAGTGGTAAGGCACATCATGAATATGACAATAAAGATATTCAAGAAGAGAAAGAGGCAGGAGCCTCAAGAACAGATTGTCGAAGAGGAAGAAGGAAAGGCAAGAGAAGACAGGAAAAGAAGGAGAAGAACAAGAAGGCAGGACCATGAATGCTTGGAGGACATCCAGCAGAAAGGAAACGAATTGATAAAGAGCTAATTTGTAAGGCTAGCTACGGCGGCAGCAAACCTCAAAATCACTAAGAACGAATTTGTAAGAGCCTTTTCCAAGCACTTAAGGAGGGGCGTTGATGAATACTTCGGAGGACAGGGGGCACAACCGCCATAGAATCAGTTGAAGAATTCAACCTCAAGCTGCAGCAAGCCATACAAATAGAGGAAGAAGAAGAGAGAAACTACTACAGCCTCAGTGATGGGAAGACAATACACTTCACACCGGTAAGGAGTGAAGTTGAAGAACTGTACCACAGCGTCCTCTATGACAGAATTCCACCACCGTTGGAGTCATCAAGGGCCTTCATAGGCACAGAACTGGAAGGGTGGTTGGAATATCACAATGCTTGGGGACACAGCACCAACAAATATCTGGCCCTCAGATTGCAGGTCGAGGAATAAATACATGCTGGATGCCTCCAAGAGGAGATAGGCTCGGAGGAGCTGGAATTCAACACCACCTAGAGTGGAAGCTATCTAAACCTTTTTCATTTCACGCTTATATATTAGAGTACTTGAAGGAGATCTACAGACTCTGATGGATATGTGTCCAATTCAGGTTCGTATTTACGTTTCGGGCCTAGTAAACACGTCGAAAATCACATCACGGTTTAAAAACGTCTCCCAAGGGTCAAAACGGTCCGGAAGCGCGTTACGCGCGTCCGGGTTGCACGGCAAGCCGGACCTCGCCGAATTGCCCAAATTCGACGAGGTCCGGATTGCATTACGGGTATCGCGCGATTACCGTTTACGCGATTACCGTTACGTGTAGAGAAGTCAAGTTCGCGCATTGCCAACATGGATGACGGTTACCGCTTGCTTTTGAACCGTCATCAAACCGCTTTAAAACCGGGTCCTGTCCCAAGGAAGCCTATAAATAGGAGGCCTTGGCCACCCATTTTCACACATCCTCTCATTCGCCCAACTTTGGTATTTTGAGCTTTGACTTCTCTCTAGAAATACTTTCTCTCTCTAAGATTACCTTTTTAGCCCTATAGTGACTTAGGCATCGGAGAGGGCTCCACTAGCACCACCCCCCCCCCTCTCCGTGCTAGTACTGGCCCTTCGTGCAGGAACCAGTGTCCCGGACGCTCAGACTTGTGCACAGAACATCATTTCCGGAGACTCAGACGCCTCCTGAGACACAACCGCCTTTTCGAGACTCAGACGCCTCTTGAGACACAACCGCCTTTCGAGACTCAGACGCCTCCTGAGACACAACAATCTTTCGAGACACAGACCTTTCCGAGACTCAGCGATAAAACCGAAAACTCATCAGTGGCACAAGGCGAAAACCTCTTTCAGACGAAGGGTGACAGCCCAAAAAACCCGCTCAACCATTCAGACAGACGCGTACCTACGACCCAGTTCATCCAGGACGCAACATTGGCACCGTCTCCTTGATTCGAACAAAAAGCTACCATACCGCAAAGACATGACGAGTGATCGCAACCCTCCCGAAGAAGTTAACGTGAGAAGTACAAGGAAAAGGCCTGGACATCCTAAAGCGTCTCCGGCAAGAAAAAAAAGCAGGAGGTCAGAAACCACCTGGAAGCCAGCCGGGGCCTTCCTACATACAGAGAGCTACTTCAGTAGTTTCATCCATGCCAACCGAGGATAAGCCCGACGCACAGCACAACCTCCAAAAACCAAAGGACGAGCACCGTTCACCCCCACCTGGTTTCGAACCAGAGATGCATGATGATGATGAATTTCAGTCAGAAATGCCGCAAGGAGAACAACAAGGAACGGGAGCAAACCTGATGCCTTCAGTTACTCCAGCAATGATGGCTGCGCTGGAAGACTTACTCGCATTCCGCGAGTCACTGAAAAGTCAAGGATATGTGGCCCAACCACCTCCAACCACCCAGGAACACGCTGCGCCGACAAGAGAAACGTCGCAAGACACTACTCGCCAAGGCCGTCTACTCCAGGACAGGGACCAACATGCAGAAAATGCCTTCCAGCATACAAGATATGAATCGGCACATCCATACACTCCTTCCCAAGGAGCCCGTCATTGGAGGAATGCAAGAGACTTTGAGGCTGAAAGCGGGAATTCGTACGACCAAGAAGTGTACGTTGCAATGCACAAAACTGATGACACCAACTTGGAGTATGTTGACATAAAGGATGCCGTCTTTAAAGATGTCATGAGTTTCTCATCAAAGGACATGGAGCACGTTGCATACCATGACGCCTTGCCCATAACCTCACAGAAGCCGATAAGAAGACAACTTGGATCCTTCCACATCCCTGTTGCCACACCCAATGCTTTCTTCACACCAACAAGAAATGCATCATTCGCACAATGCGACCAAGGAGCCCTCCAATACAAAGGTGTCAACCCGTCACCCCCTCTTCCTTCAATCAACGGACAAGTTGAGACGACAGGGACAAAGTCTCGAGTCACAAGTCATCAAGACGCACCGCACCAAAGAATAGAGGGGCAATGCACGAAAGGTACCTTCCAGTACCAACAACCAAGGCACGAAGCTGCATACTCATGCAACCCGTACGTGATAGCACAACACCAAAAAGAGGCATGGAAAAAACCTCCAAAGCAGAATCAAACAAAACCGCCATCAAGCGGTCAGAAAGGAAGAAATTGTCAGCCTCAGCCGAAAAGGCCTTTCCAAGAAGATATCACAGACTGCATTCCATTGAATGCACCACTATCCGTGATAATGAATAAAATGAAGGATGCAAACATATGGAAAGAGCCGAACAATTTCAGAAAAGGTCCGCTGGGGAAATACAAAGACAAGTGGTGTGAAAACCACGAGGTCTTCGGCCACGAAACGGACAGCTGTGTCAGCCTACGTTCCCGCATTAACAGCTTCGTCCTCAAAGGAAAATTAGAGCAATTCGTCGATCAAGGCGACAGCCCTCCAAAGAAGACTCAAGCAGAGTCATCAAAAATACACAAGGAAGGTCCTTCCAGAAGGACAAGCCAAGACGATGCTGACATCTGTCACAAGGAGGGACTGGAAAAACCTGTTAGTGACGATGACGTCCCAATCACGGGATTGACAACAAGAACCTTGAAGGCTATAATTGAAAAGGAGATACACGTCTCCTGGAAAAAGAGACAACCGCAACAAAAGAGGTCATTCCAGTCAAATGCCCAAAGGCTCAAAGAAACCAATCTCGCCAAATGTGTTCCATTGAACACACTGTTATCTTGAAAGAAATGAAAGAAACCAAGCTGTGGAAAAAGCCCTCCAATTTCCGCAAGGGCCCACTGGGAAAAGATGAAAGCAAATGGTGTGAAAATCATGAAGTATTTGGCCACAAAACAGAAAGATGTGATGGATTAAAGCTTCATGTAAACAGCCTGATCTTAGAAGGAAAAATTAAGAAGTATATCGACCAAGGCAATAAGCATCAAAGGAAGCCTTGTTTGAAGTCTTCAGAAAAAGGCAAGGGAAAAGAAAAGGCGGATGATAATCCACCTATCTCCAAACGCCAGAAAAACAACGTCACTTATGGAACCAATTGTGACGACTTATACAATCCTTGGAGCATGAAGGCGGAAGAAACAAATTTCAAACTCCTGGAAAACAAACTTCACCGCCCACTTGAGCCAACGACTGCCTTCCTTGGCAAAAATGTTGAAGAACAACACAAGCAACGTAAAACTGGGGGGCATGACATCAACATTTGTTCATCCCCAAAGGTGGAGATTGAAGAGCTCAACACGCTAGATGCATTGAGAAACTATGTGGCACGTGGCAGAGTCAGCTGGCCAACAAATCACCTATGAGAACGTCAAACACATTAGCAATCCCTTTATCTCCCTTATCTCCTTTTTCGCATATCTACTTTAAATCTTTTTAGATTAAGTACAACTTATGCTCAGTACTTTTCAAAAGAGGTGATCAGTAGACGCTTTCTTGAAATCCGTTGTACGAATTCCAAATATCTAATAAAGGTTAAATCTACTTTCGCAGGATCCACGAGATCTGTGGCAGAAGGCTCCACAGGTTCAACTTCTGGAGGGTCGATTATCGGGGAATCAACTGTCGGGGGATCGGCACTTGGAAGCTCCGCCATGTCTTCAACACCTGCGGGAGTGTTGCCCTCATCACTCTCCTCCGAGAGGTCGAAGTACTTCTTCGCAAAAGGGGGCGAGAGTCGCAGACTTGTCGAAGCTAATGGCGTCGCCATACTACAGATGGAGCTCCTCGACCACGTTGAAGAGGGTGTTCTCCACCTCCGCGGTGCAGAACTTCACCGCGTCAGCTTGGAAGTCCTCGGAGCCCCAATAATCTTCCCGACCCTTGGTTTCACCCTTGGTTTCAGCCTCGGCCAGTCGGGCAGGGACCTCAGCAAGTTCCCGTTCCAGTTTAGCCTTGGCATCTTCCAGAGCCTTCTTCTCGAGGACAAGTTTGTCCCGAGCCTCCGCGTCCTTTTTCCGCTCCTGCTGCTCCCGCTTGAGCAGTCCCTCAAAGTCTTGAACCCTCTTTTGGAGGTCCCGAGTCTTTCGATTAAGGATGGCCTGTTCCTTGGCCAGTTTCCCCCTCGAAGACTCGGAGGCGGCGAGATCCTCCTCGAGCTTGGCTACAACCTCGGGGGCCCCCTTGGCCCGCTCCTGCTCCAACGCCTCCTCGAAGGCCATGATGTACCCGAAGCAGCGGTTTATATCCGCCATCTCCTGCGAGGAAAAGAAGAAAAGGTTAGCACATGAGTATATTGCCATATCGATTGAAGAGAGAAAAGAGAAAATTTACCTCCACCCGACGGATAGCCATTCCACGGATATCCGCGCGGACGTCCTCCCGATCCATGGAGAGCGGAAGCCTCAAAGATGGCAGAATCGAGCCTGCCACCAAGTGAAGACCCAGCTCCGGGTATGTGTCACCCTGTCGGAGTTGTACTCCTTGCAGCGTCTGGATCGGGGTCCAAGGAACCGCCTTCTGGTCGGGGTCATAGACCTTGTAGAAGCTCCCGTCCAAAGGGAGAGGAGGAGGACCGACTGGAGTCGTGGAGGTGCGCATCTCCGAGTCGCCCTGGGACCCGGAGGGAGTCAAGCTGTGGATGGGCGAGTGCTGTGGCAAAGGAGGTGAGGGGGGCAGCACCCCGGAGGTTGGCTTCAGCGGGGACTGCCTCGTCCTTCGACGATGAATTAAGGCGAGGCCCTCGTCCATCTCCTCGGAAGAGTCCAGATCTTCCACCCGACGAAACTGATCGCCCGTCGGGGTTTCTCCAGCCCCCGATCCCATCGGGGTAGGAAGTTGAGGGAGACCCTCTCCAACCAGAGCACCGGAAAGTGGTGCCCCTGCTGAAAGTGGTGCCCCTGCTGAAACTCCAGCCCCCGACTGAGTTCCCGAGTGACCTGCACCTGGAGGATAAGATGCTGCAGAAAGATAGTCAGGAAGTTGATCAGGGTCCTTACACCAGATGACGCGCCCAGAGACGTATTGATCTTTCCCGTGGTAGTTGTAGTAACACGCTTTGAGGATGCGGGGAGTTTCCCCTCGGAGGATGCGTTTGATATCCTTGACTCGGGCCTCCTTGGTGGAGGGGATCAACTCCCTAGGAACTTGCTTCCTGTATGATTTAATAGCTAGGCGGAGCTGTTTACCTTCTTTAGCATTTTGGACATTGAAGAGTTTGTCCACCTCCTCCATGCGGCTCCGCTTAGTCCTCTCCGCGGAGGGAGATCCCGACGGAGCAGCAGCCTTCTTTGCCGACTTCCTCTTCCGCACGGGGCGTTGGACAGCGTCGGTCTCTCCCTGCTTAAGGATGAGATTGGTCAGCAGTGATACCTTCTTAGCTGCAAACAATGGAAAACATAGACATGGTTAGAAACGTTACCCAAAGAACCATATTGGAGGGGCCGTCGTGGAGTTGACCCCCAGAGATTATATCGAGGAGTCGGATCCCGGCATTCACCAGGTCCCGCTCCGTTAGAGAGTTAGCATCGAGGGGAGTGTAGGACTCCCCCCAACGGTAAAGCTGGATGCAGTGAAGGATCTGAAAATCTTCATCAGAGTAAGTGTGATAAGCGGGAGGAGAGTCCGCTTCCACCTCCCATCGGGGCCATGGGATGGAACTGTTCTTAATGAAAAAGTAGCTCCTCTTCCACCCGCTGTTGTCAGACCCTGTGTCGATGAGGAGCCCCCGACCCTTGACAACCTTCCAGGTGTCGCTGGTCCAACTGCATCCCGCAAGCTGCTGCTTATTCCACTTGGGCATCCGAGGATAGAAGGCGCAAACCCCAGCCTCGTTGCACTTCATCCCGTAGAAAGTTCGGAAGAGTTGGAGACTGTAGACCCATTTCTGTCGGAAGCAGAGGACTTGAAAGGCGTTCCACACGCGGATGGCGTGTGGGGAGAATGTAGTTGGATGCGTCTTGTAGTGGGTGCACATCTCAACCAAATTCCCGCAAAAGGGGAATCGGATCCCTGCCGATATTTGTCTAGTAGAGACAAATATCTCCCCTTCCTCGGGACGAGTAACCACAGGGTCACCCGAGGCACGGTGGCGGGAGTAAGGAATGCGAGGCTCCCAGGTTTGGGTAATGCATCCTTCTCGGAGAGCTGCATCATAGGCAGTCACCGAGATTTCGTTGGGAGCGTAATCGAAATTGAAGGGTTTTCTCCCCTCAGAACTGGATCCGCTGTCTGAAAATTAGCCATGGCAAGAGAAGCCGTAGTGGGTTTTCGGAAAGAATGCAAGCAAACTGATCAAATATAAGGGAAAGGCTACGCTAACATCAAAGAAGGAATTCTTACCAGACATGGTGAATTAAAGCGAAAGGATGATCTTGAAGGTCGCCAGAAGGCTGATCGGAAAACAGGAAGCCGGAGAAGAACTTGTGCTTTTGAGGTTATAGAGCTTTTGAAATTGCAGAAACGGTAAAAGAAGAACAGTGCCCAGAAATGGGGTTTTATAGAGGAAGGGACAGTCGAAAGGACCTTCTAATCTGGGTCGTTGAAGGCGAAGCGTTTCAATCTGAGCCGTTGAGATAAAAGGGGGCAGAATTGAATGAGACGTTAATGATTAAACGGCCTGAAAAGTGCTTTTTCAGAAAAAATCAGGCACGGGTGCCAAAATCGTCGCTTCGTCACTTGCTGCATTTAATGGCCGAGTAATCGAGGAGTTTTTCGAATTTGGTGGCTATTCTCGAGGCATCGAGGGATCGTGGACGAGAAGATCCGTATCAATAAATTTTGTCAAGAATAAAACCTCTGATACCGATATCGGGAGGTCGGGAGTTGAAAGACACGACGAACTGTAAGTCCCTCATGTCTTGGGAGCAAATGATGGTTTTCGCTATAGTCGTTAGGACCATTAACGACGAGTATACGGTGAATAAGCCCATTGGGCCCTAAAAGAGGTCAAGAAGACCAATGCGAAGGGTCCCGACAAGAGGAGTCCCGACGATGAGAGGTCCCGACAAGGTCGGTCCCGATATGCGAGCTGGACGCTCCGGATGAGATGCCTTTAAGTAGGCCCCGATGATGAATCCCTGAGGATGTTGGCCCTGTCACGATGACAAGGGGCCCTGAGCGGTGACACAATGAGATAACTCTGGAGTCCCCGATATTGGTCGGGACTTGCTATCAGAGGTTGAGGCCGAGAAATGTGCCTACTATCAGAGTAGTGAGGAAGTGGCCCGAGATAAGCGGGATCGTGGCCGAGATAGGCGGGATCGAGACCGAGATAAGCGGGATCGTGGCCGAGATAAGCGGAACGTGAGCTAACTGCCCCAGCGGTTCATCCGGTAACTGAGGTAACTCTTCTCCTATAAAAGGGCAGAAGTTACCTCAAATCACGGACGATTACATATTCATACTCTTGCTTGCCAATTTCATTGAGATACTCGTTTAAGCATCGGAGAGGGATTCTGGGTCAACGCCCGGTCTATTCCCCTCTTGCAGGATTACGTGGAGCGAAGGACCTTGGATTTCCGTCAAGAACGTGTCGGAGTTCCAACCGTGATCCAACACTCGGGATCGTCACAAAGGTACGCCTTCATACCCGCTTGGGCGATATTCCGCAGAAAATGACTCAAGAACAGGTTAAACCATTCCTTGACTCGGGGGGAAATGTTGGATATACGCCCAAGCTATCACTAATTGGACCTGGTAAATGGGTCATAATCGAATATAATTCGAAACTTAGATCACGGACACGCGAGACCCAGCACGTAAGCCCGAAAAACACCCCGAGTGGCGAAAACCACTCGGGAAGGCCCAGAGTGGAAACACCAACCGAGAGCAACCCAAACAAGGCTCCTTGCTCGGGTGACCCGAGCAAGGGCCCCCCTTGCTCCGGTTACCCGAGGAAGACCCTTACTCGATAGCCCGAGCAAGACCTTAGGGGTACCCGGGCTGGTACCCCCCTCCGTCCGGACAAGTCCCCCTCGTCCCGACCCCTAACCCCGTTTGATATTTCACCCGGGCTCGCCCTTAGAGGCTACATACCAAAACTTAGCTATGATAAACCTATCTACGGTCGAACCAGGGTCAAATGCACCTTATTTACGGTCAATGCCAGCTTATATTACGAATCTACCACAACTAGACCAGGAAACCACTGGAACCGGGGCGGTTCAATACGAACTCTATAAATAGAGACCTCCTCATCTCACTACCTCTCTCAAAAGTTCATACTCACTTAAGCTTTAGAGTGGGCTTACCTGGACCACCCCCCCCCCCCCCCGGTGCCCATTTGCAGGTACCCAAAGAGAGGAAGCAAGGATCCGAGAAGAAAGAAGCTCGCGAAGTAGAAGTCTGGGTAGAAGAAGCCCACGAAGTTTGCCGTGCGTTCGACGGACACAACGGGTATCGTGCTACTCATCTGTTAGGGGTGTTTTAGCGCCCGCGGAACGCTGATTCACTTTACTACAATCAACCTGTTATAAACAACATTTATATAGTGTCGCGCTGTATCCTATGTCAACTGATAATTCTCCTTTTGCCTAGTTTCCTCATAGGAACACTTCTTCGAGGCATCCGTACAAGTATTCACAACCTTCAACTAATATCCGGTTGGTGGCCACCTTAGTGAATAAATGAGTCGGTGAATTACAGGTGAACTTGACCATCCCCATTGCTCATATCCTTAGTCAAACCCAACCGGTTTCCAAAGACGTGGTCACTGGGCCTTTTTGTTCAGCACTACGCTCGTACGCCGGAAGCGAACATTGAGCGTGACCTTATATATGAGTTCTGAGTCCGTGAGGATACTTCGGGAGCCTCTTCATAAGGCTCCCAGGATCAGTCACACGCTCGAGGTGAAGAAGTTTGCGCCCGCCAGAATCATGAGGATTCTTTCCTAGCACAACCGAGCTGTGACCCCGTGGTCGAACGTGGCACGCGTAGTATGAAGCACACGTCGATAGCATACCTGAACTTTTAAGTTTAAAGGAATGTGACATGTCAAATCATGCCATCGCAGATTCTCATCTGGCCCGGAATGTGGATTAATGACGAACAAAGTTCATCACGGCGATCTGCAAAACGAAGATCATGTCGAGTTGCTTCAAAACTAGATGATCGTTCTGTGTAATCAGGTTTATCCCCCTGATTCTTAGTCAGCCTTTCTTAGTTGAGGCCTCCCTCCACCGCAAGATGACTGTACCTGTGTGACGAGGTAAGGACCACATTCGACATAGTTTTTGCAGAGGATCGGTCCTCCTACGACTTAATGTTTTGATTACATCAAATTTACGGTCTATAAACTGAGTCGTAGGAGGATGCAATCCTCTGCCAAACAATGTCGAATGTGGGCCTTACCTAGTCACGCAGGTACGGTCGTCTTGCGGTGGAGGGAGGCCTCTACTATGCAAGGCTGGCTAAGAATCAGGAGGATTCACCTGATTACGCAGAACGATTATCTATTGTCGAAGTAGCTCGACATGATCTTCATCCTGCAGATCGTCGTGATGAACTCTGTTCGTCATAAATCCACATTCTGGGCCAGATGAAAATCTGTGATAGCATGATTAACATATCCTATTCCTGTTGACCCAAAAGGTTCAGGTATGCTATCAACGCGTGCTTCATACTACGCGTGCCATGTACGACCAATGGGTCACAGCTCAGTTGTGCTAGGAAAAGAATCCATGGATTCTGGCGGGTGCAAACTTCTTCACCTCGAGCATTTGATTGATCCCGGGAGCCTTATGAAGAGGTACCCAAAGTATCCTCATGGACTCAGACCTCATACCTAAGGTCAGGCCCAATGCTCGCTTCCCGGCTGAAATATGTAAGGAGGGTAAAGTGGACTTTTGTCCACTTTACTCCTCCTAAAAATAAGAGGTGTTAGGGAATATTTAGGGTTAATCATAATTCCCTCACAAGAGTGTTTTAGAGAGAAAACCCTCCTCCCACACATCTAAGTTTCGGCCGAACCATGTTACACCTAGGGTGTGCCGAATTGCTTTCGAGCAACTCTCGGAAGATCTGTCCCCGTGCAAAGAATTGATCTGAGTCTTTGCTGTAGAGCTAATACCACGTAGGGCTTCTTTCACAAGAACTTCTACGGGTTCCGTCCGGTGGATCGAGAACTCCCTCGTACAAAGGATCTTGGACTACGGTAACTGTTGATGTATGTGTAACTCTTCCGCTCCGTAATTTTGATTACATGCACGTACCATATTTTGTGTTTCCGTAGTGATTACTCCCGGTAATTTTATAATATTAACAATATATTTTCTCAATATTTTAGGTAACTAAAATCATTCAATAATATCTTTAACCCTATTAAATATTTAGATATATTCATAGTTATATATATTTCTATATTAATGTAAATCTATCCTAATGTTCCCAATTATAGATATATTGTTACCTAGAATAAAAACAAAAATATGGTAAACAATATAATTTAAAAATTTCGGCCGAAATATTATTCATTGGTGCCTAAGAAATTAAAAATTTTACCTTGTAATTTACCTAGGATTTCGACCAAAAACACATAATTTGGAACAAGTGGTCAAATTTCAAGATAAAATTTTAATAAGATCTACAATCCAATATTTGATTTTAATAAATATCACATTTTTCTTGAAGATCATGAACATCAAATTTCCTAAGAACATCATGAAAATTTCAGACCTCCCCATAAACCCTAAAATTTGAAATTTTAAAACTTTTTCATTTAAAATTTTGGTCCAAATATTAAATTTTCAAGAACACCAATTTATCAAAATCATGAACTCCTAACCTGGCTCTGATACCACTGTTAGATTACGGGGAGTAACCACTACGGAAACTAATACCATGCTACATGCTAGTAATCGAAATTACGCAGCGGAAGATTCTCACATACCTCAATAGTAGTCCGTAGTCCCAATATCCTTGTCACAGGGAGTTCACGATCTTCCGGTCGGCACCCGCAGGGGTTCTTGTTAAGGAAGCCCTACGCGGTATATTCTCCACATCAAAGACTATGATCGATTCTTGGAAAGGGACGGATCTCCGGAGTGTTTGCTCGTAGGCAATCTGGCACACCCTTGGTGTTTTGGTGGTTTCGGCCGATGTAGGTGTATTTGGTGGAAGGGTTTTCTCTCAAATCACCACTTGAAGGGAATTGTGATTAACCCTAATAAAACCCTAACTCCCCGTATATATAGGAGGAGTAAAGTGGACAAAAGTCCACTTTGCCCTCATCCTAATTTCGGCCGGACATGCTTGTATAGGGAGGCCCAATTTTGAGCCTCTCATGTCAATTGGGATTTGGGTCTGGCCCAATGTCCTAATGTGACATGTACCCAATTAACTTAGGTAACGTATACATATCATGGGCTTCCATTTACGGCGCCCATCACCCATCACCATATGCTTACAGTTAACTAGTGGCGACTGTTGAGGTCGGTTCCACCTCGGGTTGCTCTTCGTGAACGGGTTGGATGTGCACGCAGGTACGGTCTCCTGTCAGCACGTCACGATCCACGATCCGCGAACCTCGATCCTTGAACCCCAAACTTGGCTTTGGCAACAATCTTGGTCTCCTACACGTCGGGTCTTGTAAAACGGCCAATAACCAGCATGGAGAGGGGGAGTGGTGCTGGTTGAGCCCTCTCCGATGCTTAAGTCACAATCTTGAGAGATAAAGTATGTAGAGAGAGGTCAGAGCATAAATAGCCAATTTGAGAGAGTTTCGAGTTCAGTTGTCAAATGGGAGGTCTAGGTCCCTAATTATAGGAAACCTGAGAACCGTACCCGGTTGTATCCGGTTTAAAGGAAAAAGCTTACCGACATCGAGGTTGGCTATGTGCGCACTGACTTCTCATACTTAGTAAAAATAATAGGGGCAAGCGCGCGGTTCCAGACAACACTCCAGACCATGTCGACATCCGACGTGGTCCGGATTTACCGGGCAAAACGGACCAGTCCGGACTGTCAAGGCAATCCGGAAATCCGGTCCGGGTGCAGCGCGCATCCGGATCGTTTTAACCCGGGGATGTTCCGCAATGAAATTCATTTGTGGTTCTGACGTGTTTGCGAAGTCCGAAACGTAAATACGAACCCGAATAGGACAGATATCCATCACTTTCCCCCGAGTCAAGTAGCGTTTCAAAACCCATGCTTTACTCTATTTAAGATAGGATATTCGTCCAATTTAGGTTTGGTAATGACCTCAGGGGTGGCCTGTTTGTCAATCGAGTGCGCGGGACACAAATTCGTCCATCTTTAATTTTCCGACGGATGTGTGTAATCTTTTCACGAGGTTAGTGTAACAGACGATATATGTATATAACGCTATGCAATTAATGACGTACTCGTAATGACATGCAATAAACAAATTACATGTAATAATAAATAATCATGCAACGTGGTGTCATCATGGTACATGACGTAAACGTGTAACATGATGTTAACATGGAGATGACGACATAGCATATGGATGACATAATCGCGCAATAAGCAAAATACTTAGAGCAATATAAAATTGGAGAGCATGCTTGTCAACATGAAGCATGATGTAAACATAGAATATGATGTAAGCATGTAATACTATGTAAACATGCAATATGATGTAAACATGCAATTCATACTTAGATTATAAAAATAATCATGTAGCAATCATAAGTTAGAATCATGCATATATAAAAATAATATCATGCATAATAGCCTATGTGTACGTAACATGCAATAATAATTGTATGTAGCGCGTCATGCAACATTAGGGAGCATGTATGTAATGTAAGCATAGGAGAGATGTAAACATGCTCATACATGATGCTAGGGACATGTGTGAAAATAGATATGAGTTTAGTCCTTAGCACATGGTGTAGACACTATTAGTGAAAATTAGGAGAGAGGATAGTCATTAGCTTACATCCTCCCTTGTTAGTTTTCCAAGAAGCACTCATTGCTTGTTGAAGAAGGAGCTTATGGAGGTGTAAATTTGGAGTAGTCACATCATACTTGACATCAGTTAAATTCCGGCCAAGCTAGAGGTGGAAGTCAGTGGCGCGTGGAGCGTAGAACAGCGGCGCGTGGCAATCAGCGGAGGCACGTGAAAGAAACGGCAGCGGCGCGTGCGGCGTCTCTGGGTGGCGCGTGGAGCTCCGGTGACGGCGTGTGACAATTCGGACTCGCTTCATGTTGGTGAGTCCAATTCGGTATATGGCTGGACATTTTAGGACTTCGTTTGGCCTTGATTCAATCTTGAAATCACTATGTGCTTAGTCACCTTAACATGCATACAAGGTGTTTGATGAAATGCATTAGGATACTTAGCCCAAATCGGCCAAAATTTTTCTAAGTGCTGAAAATTTTAGAAAAGTGCAAATGAATTGTTACACTTCCCTTATGCATAGTATTCGTTTCCGACATGTTGCTCCATGCCTTAGTCGTTGTTTTAGTATGCTCGATATTGATGATCGGTAGTTGTTCGTACATGGTCGCCAATGGTTGTACGTTGGTAGTGATAACTTAGGCAATGTGCGTTGAGCATCATGTATTGATCGTTGGTCACTGTCTGCAAACATGCTAAAACACTTAAGAAAATATTTCAATGATATCTAGTGCTTGTTACCATTGATGTCGTCATATGATTCTTGTCGACCGCCGGCATAGAAACACTTAGAAAATATTTCGTAGTAGTTGATGTTTGCCACTTGATGTATGTTATCCGTCATCATGCTAGTATACTTGGAGAATGCTCCTAGATAGTTGATTCCGTGCCGCTTGTTGATTGTTGACATCAAGAAAATACTTAGACGATATTTTCTGACGGTTGGTTTCTTGTCACGTATAGTCCCATTTCGTAAGCGAAATACTTAGAAAATATTTCAGCCATATTTTGTTGCATGCCGACACCTTTTCGTACGCTGATACTTGATAGTATGCTGACAGCTTGTTGTATGTCGACACGTAGTAGCATGTTGACACTTAGTAGCATGTCGACAACTTGTTGTACGCGGACATGTAGTAGCATGCTGATACTTGGTAGGATACTGTCAGCTTGTAGTACGCTGACATTTAGTAGCATGTCGACACTTAGTAATATCCTGACACTTAGTAGCATGCTGACAGCTTGCAATATGCTGACTGTCATCCTGAGTAAAACACTTAGAAAATATTTCACTCTTGTAATCATGTATGCTGCGAGTATGAGCTTGATGTCGACATGTAAGTTGATGTGTTGAGAGGTTTGCCTCCCTTGCATGATGGTTGTTACTTGTTGCACGAAGACTATTAAGTTATTGCGTACATAGTTATCTCACATGGAGCTTTCATCGCATAGATGTTTGCATAAGTTTTGATGTGTGCTTGCGCACTGATTGAATTGTTGGTTGCACTTTTCAGGATATCAGACTTCGCTATCTTCTTGTCAAAATTAATCTTTCCACGGCTGTTATCATGAGTAAGTCCACTATTCCCATTCTGCGAGTAACTCTATGTTCGGATGTCGACATGATTGAGCAGCTAAATAATACACCAAGTGTAGATGTTAACGTCCTTGCTTGATTAATTGATGTCGGTATACATATACTTCCTTCTGAAGATTTGGTATGTTGATGATATTTATGACTTGTACCATGTTGCAATGTAGGTCGGACTGATGGAAAAAGCTCGTCTTTGTAGACATGCGATGTACATGAAGCTTGAACTTGAAGATGGCTGATTTTGATGCATGCATTGCTGCTTGTCGCGCCCATGTTGAAGAGTTATGTCGCATTGAAATTGAAGCGGCCATTATTGCCGTGCTTTTTGTGAGGATGACGACATTGCATTTGATGTCGACATTATGAACTATTTGCCTTAGTTCCTTGGAGATGACGTTACCTTTTGGTTTGTATCATTTTGTCTGCTTCTAGCATGTTGAACCCTTTGTGAACGGGTTGATGTTGTTTTTAGGTTTTCAATAAATCTTTGTTTATGCCTTTGCTTGCATGGTATTTCGTCACTTGGACCTGATTTTAATAATAGTACAATTGCATGATAACTTGTTAGTAGTATTTCATACCTTGCGTTATCTATGCTGTCGTATGCTTTGGACTTGGAAGATAGGATAGATATCCTTAGATGATGAACATGATGTCCGTATTTGCGACTGTATGCCGCGCATTGTTGAGTGTTATGAGCGCCCCTCTTGGTTAGATTCCAATGCATGGAAAGATGCGTACACCAGGTACTTGTAGCATTGCAAGTAGTAATGTACTTGGCACTTGGCCCTTGACATGTAGCAGTGTCGTCTTGACGAAGCAAGACTTAAGTTTATACCGTCTCTTAGTTCCACTCTATGGAGACATTGTACAAGACTCGACTTGTAAGTTTGGTGAGTTTTTCAAACAGGGTGCGCTCCTGCTAGCGTTTTTGAATGAAGCCTGCCCACTTAAGGTATAGGTCTTCCTTATGTCTGCATCCTTAGGAGGATATGTATAGTTTGAGTGTACATGAAACTATCCTATCAAGGAATGTATCTTCATGGCGTATGGACCCTTAAGAGGGATGTACATACTTTGTAGATGTGTGGGGTTGTCGTCTAACAAGAGAACTTCTGCCACGATGGGGTGATCAGTCCCACCTAAGTGTCGCATCCTGGTTTGTATGCAGTGAATGGCTTTGAACATGGGGTTTGCCCTTGCAAAGAGGATGTCGCAACATGCCTTCTGATAGTATATCTTGGTGTTTATCGAAGATATTGCTTGTTGTTGACGCCTTTGGAATAGTCGTCATTTTGATAGTAGACCTTGGTGTTTTTCCAAGATATTGCATGTATTTGACGTCTTTGGAATAGCCGTCACTTTGAGTAGAGAATTTTTATAAGTCCTTTTTTGTAGATAATCCGCAAGTTGTCATTGCGACATATAAGTTGACAGTGCACATAGCGCAATGGCTTTGTGTTGTCGGCACCTTCTTGAGATACACGCCATTTTGGATGGAGAAATAAACTTCCTTGTTGGTGTAGATAATAGGTATGTCGGCGTTGTATGCCATAAGTCCCTCCTTGAACATAGTGCTTAGCTTGTATTGTTGAAGTAGATATTATGCGCATAGGTTGCTTCTTGGCGCAATTCCAATGTAGTAATCATAGTGTAGTATGTACCTACGAACAGGGTTGCGCTTTGTCAGATAGTTGCAATGTTTGCAAGTTTGTAAAAATATGGAGTTATGAATTTCCTTTTTAATGCATATAATAAATAGAATAAAGGAATCTGATACGAGGATCCCTTCGTTGTGCAGGAAACTTCCCTTAGTGCAGATGTGATAGGTGCGGACGCAACGGGTGCGTACATGTCGGGAGCGGAGCTTTTCAAGTACCACCCACTGTATGTGTTTCCGAATATGTATGTACAAAGAGAGACTATGCAATGTTGTATGCATCCTTTAGTTGATACGCGTCGATGCTTCCTTGGCGTGATGCACATATGTATATATGATCGTTGCTTGGTATTGTTTCCAAGGAAAGAGTTGATGTTTGAGTAGAATATTCGCTGAGATGTCGCGAGTTATAATTATCTTGGAGACTTGTTGCGACAATGAAAATGATATATACGCGACCATTACTTGGCTTAGATGCCTAAGTAGAATGTCCATAGATCGAGAATTCCAGAGAGTGTTGCATACAGCTCCTCCTAGTGTTGCTCTCTAGATAGGGTGTGTCATTGAGACATCTCTTGGATGTACATATAACCTGTCTCAAATTAGTCGTAATACTTTGAGATATATATTTGTTAGGGAATAAAATGGAGTTATAAGTCTCCCCATATGGCTCTATCGCCTGTAATGCCAATATGACTGGATCAGACTATTCGCGACTAGTCTGTTCCGTTCAGCTTGGATTTTGTTTTGACTAAATCAGGCTGCCCTGAGTAGATGTCCTACTCGAGTGGTCTGCTTTATTCATAGTAGTGTTGTTGTGGAGTTGTTACCTCATACCTGAGTTTACCTTTGGCAGTAACGCGTGTTACCTAGACCTTGTTCAAGTAGAAGAGATCGTCTTTTGAGGGCGATGCTTGGTGTTGATAATAGACATATGGGTGTTGTATGGCCTAAGCCGTTTGTTGTTCCTAGTGCGATAGCTTGTGTTGTTGACGCGATTAATATGTGTGTTGCTTTTGGTTTTATTCCAAAGTAATGAGCATAATGCAATAAGGTACTTAATCTAAGAAGACTTAAAGTAGATATGCAAAAATGGAGATAAAGGGATTGATGATGTGTTTGACGTCTTCATAGGTAACTTGTCGGCAAGTTGATTCTGCCACGTGCCACATAGTTCCTCAGTGCATCTAGCGTGTTAAGCTCTTCAATCTCCACCCTTTGGGATGAACAAATGTTGGTGTTATGCCCCCCAGTTTTATGGTGCTTGCACCGTTCTTGCCAAGGAAGGCAGTCATTGTCAAGTGGACGGGGAAGCTTGTTTTCCGGGAGTTTGACATTTGTTTCTTCTGCCTTCATGCTCCAGGGACTGTATAAGTCGTCATAATTGGTTCCATGAATGACGTTGTTTTTCCCACGCTTCGCGAGAGGTGAATTATCATTCCCCTTTTATTTTCCTTTGCATTTTCCTAAAGACTCCACATGAGACTTCTTTTGATGCTTATTCTTTGGTCAATATACTTCTTCATTTCTCCTTTTAAGATGAAGTTGTTTACATGAAGCCTTAATCCAACACAGCTTTCCGTCTCGTGGCCATACACTTCGTGATTTTCACACCATTTGCTTTCATCTTTTCCCAATGGGCCCTTGCGGAAATTAGAGGGCTTTTTCCACAGCTTGGTCTCCTTCATCTCTTTCAAGATGATAGATAGCGGTGTGTTCAATGGAACACATTTGGCGAGATTGGTCTCTTTGAGCCTTTGGACGTCTGACTAGAATGACCTCTTCTGTTTTTGTTGTCTCTTTTTCTAGGAAGCGTCTTTCTTTTCCTCAATTATTGCCTTCAAGGTTCTTGTTGTAAGTCCCGCGATTGGGACATCATCGTCATCTACAGGTTTTCTCCATCCCTCCTTGTGACAGATGTCAGCGTCGTCTTGGCATGTCATCGTGGAGGAACCTTCCTTGTGCATTTTTGAGCGGAGGTTGGAGGTTGTCTCCATGTCCCTTCTTGGTGTTGTGCTATCATATACGGGTTGTATGAGCGCGCAAATCCTTGCCTTGTTTGTCGGTACTGGAAGGTACCTTCCGTGAATTGCCCCCCTACTCCTTGGTGCGGTGTGTCTTGATGGCTTGTGTCTCGGGACATTGCTCTTGTCTCCTCGGTTTTTTCGTTGTTTGGAGGCGGAGGTGATGGTGGCGGGGCATATCATTGGTTCCTTTTCATCTATCGGAATGCAAGCAGCTATTCGAGCGCGACTATCATGGTAGTAGTGACAGGTCGTGGCGGGTTGACACATTCATTTTGGGGAACTCCTTCTTCTGGCATCCCGTAAGGAAACTCTTCATTGATGTGCTTCTTAGGCTCAAATCCCAGCGGGGGTGTGACGTGCTTTGCATTGTAGACTCCTTGGTCATACTGTGCGAAGGGCGCACTTCTTGTTGGCATGAAGAAGGCATTGGATGTGGCAACAGGCATGTGGGAGGATCCAAGTTGACTTCTTGTCGGCTTCTGCGTGGTTATGACAAAGGCGTCGTGGTGCACATTGTGCTCTTTTTCCTTTGATGAGAAACCAATGACATCTTTTATGGCGGCATCCTTCATGACGACATCCTTTATGTCGGCATCATGGGACTTGTGCACTGTCTTTGCAACGTACCATTCTTGCTCGTATGACTTCTCGTCTCCAGCATCAAAGTCTCCATGGATCACATGTACGTTTTCCATCTTTTCCGAATGAGATGCAATGTACGTCATATTCTGGACTTCAAGGCCATGCTGTGCGGAAGGCACACTGCTTGTTGGCATGGAGGATGCAGCGGACATGTCTTTATTCATGTGCGAAATATCCTGCTTGTTATCGGCTTCTGCTTGTTGGCTGCGGTTTTCTTCCAACGAACATGATTTATTCTTTCTTCCGGTGGACGGCGTCATCAGGAAGAGGTTGCTTGCGTGCCATAGCTTGTTGTTGCACTTCGTCAGCTGGCATCCCGTATGGGAACTCTTCATTCATCTCCGTCCTTCGCTCGATCTCATGCACTGGTGAATTGTTCTGAACTTCGGGACCGTGCTGTGCGGAAGGCACATTTGCGGTTGGCACGGATGAGTCGGTAGATTCTGCATCTGGAATGTAAGAAGGTCCTGGTTGGCTTTTCGTCGGCTTCGGCTTGCTTGCCCCCACCTTCTTCATACGTCTGCCTGTCATAGCTTGCGGTATGGAATGGCTTCTTGCTCGAATCACACTGACGGCGTTAAGTGTTGAGGTCGGTTCCACCTGGGACACCTCGGGTTGCTCTTCGCGAACGGGTTGGATGTGCACGCAGGTACGGTCTCCTGTCAGCACGTCACGATCCGCGAACCTCGATCCTCGAACCCCGAACTTGGCTTTGGCTCCAATCTCGGTCTCCTACACGTCGGGTCCTGCAAAACGGGCAATAACCAGCATGGAGAGGGGGGGTGGTGCTGGTTGAGCCCTCGCCGATGCTTAAGTCACAATCTAGAGAGAAAATATGTAGAGAGAGGTCAGAGCACAAATAGCCAATTTGAGAGAGTTTCGAGTTCAGTTGTCAAATGGGAGGTCTAGGTCACTATTTATAGGAAACCCGAGAACCGTACCCGGTTTTATGCGGTTTAATGCCGGTTTAAAGGAAAACGCTTACCGACATCGAGGTTGGTTATGTGCGCACTGACTTCTCATACTTAGTAAAAAATAATAGAGGTAAGCGCGCGGTGCCAGTTGACAGTCCGGACCATGTCGACATCCGACATGGTCCGGATTGCTGGGCAAAACGGACCAGTCCGGACTTTCAAGGCAATCCGGTCCGGGTGCAGCGCGCATCCGAACCGTTTTGACCCGGCGATGTTCCGCAATG
Organism: Clarkia xantiana subsp. parviflora; assembly: GCA_036873135.1. Classification (NCBI taxonomy): domain Eukaryota; kingdom Viridiplantae; phylum Streptophyta; class Magnoliopsida; order Myrtales; family Onagraceae; genus Clarkia; species Clarkia xantiana. The sequence continues at coordinate 35,510,622 of JAPTYO010000010.1, read as the reverse complement.
AAATCCATTTGTGGTGCTGACGTGTTTGCGAAGTCCGAAACGTAAATACGAACCCGAATTGGACAGATATCCATTAGTGACTCTATTCAAAATCCATGTTTTCAAAAACGTAAATCGCATTAAGTCGTATTTTTAGGGTCTGATTGTCGGACCCTAAAAATCTGACCTATGGCGAAGTACGTTTATTGAAAATATGGATTTTGAAAGAGTCGTTGTAAACACTCGATTTTGACCCGGACGTAACAACGATACACATGATACGTCAAATTCCGGACGCGTCAAGCCACAAAGTCTCCAAAAATGCTTAAAGTGCACATTAGGGAAATTATTAAATTTTAAATTATTTCGAAAATATTTAATATTTTCGAAATATTTAAAAATATATATATAATAATTAGTTTTTTATTTTATTTTAGAAAATTATCTGTAAGTATTTATCTCCAGATATTATTTTTTATTCAAAAAAATAATTATCTGTAAAGATAAATATCCTTAGGAATATTCTCTAGAATAATTATCTGTAATCTAGACTAGGTTTTTAGTATAAATATGGGTCTAGGTTTACATTGTAACACAGAAAAAAACAATAATACATTATTTTCTCGGGTTTCGTGCGATTTTTGTCCAGTAGTGCAACAAGTTTTTTTTTTTTTTTTTCTACTTCATCTTCATCCCCGCGCCTCCCAGCAAGCTCCTCCGGTGACCGAGAACACCCACTTCCGCCTCACGCCGCCATTCTTTCCAGACCGAAGTTCCGACTACCGCGACCCCTTCGTCCACCGGCGAAACCACCGTCACAATCACTGTCGGACCACGACCAGAGCAGCCATCCGAAGCTCCGACCGTGCCATGCCATTCCCCTGCTGCATCTCTGTTCTATACCGAAGTCACCAACTCAGGTCCAGACCTCCACCAGCGATTGCCGAACCACCACTCTCCTCCTCCAGTGGCCCGTCCGCTACCCTCTCTCTCTCTCTCTCTCTCTCTCTCTCTCTCTCTCTCTCTCCCTCTCTCTCTCTACGAACGGACTGGAAGCTCCGCCATCGCCGGTGACCGCTGTTGCCAGGCCCGTCCGTCCTCCACACTACGGCCACCACAACTCAAAATCACGCCCTCGTCTCGCCAGTCCAGCAGCCACGCAATCTCCAGCCATCGTCTTCATCCTCCCAAGATAGGGCAGCCCCGCCTCGGAGCTTGTCTTCACCAACTGCACCAACACGAGCCCGACCTCACCTTTGCCGTCTCTAGCCACGTCTGGATCGACCACACTCAAGCCATCACCACGCCCGTGCACCCACAGCAGCTCGGTTGTCAAGTAGCCTGTTTCAGTTCGACCATCGTCCATCGGTCACCATCGCGCCTTGCTTCGACCTCCGAATTCGACAGCCCGACCATTTCAATTCCGACGCAACACCATCATGCCAAGCTCCGACCTTGCATCGATTCCGGTCACAACCCCGCCTGAGTTCGTCGTCTTTTCCTGGACCTCACTCATCATCTCCGATCAGCAATCGTGTCCTCCTCGATGTCCATCTGCACAGCTCGATCCCGGCTGGTTCTGTCTCCTTTGTCTAGCAGCATTATTGTCCCTAGCAACAAGTCGTTCTATGCAAACATAAGGGCTCTATGCAAACATAGGAGAAAGACGTATCCTAATCAATTTTGGGTTTGCGTTTTTTTTTACTATTTATTTATTATCATTAGTTTACACTGTATTTTATTGTTTTTTGTTTTTGCAGTAACTTTCTCCATGTTAATTTTCTAAGTGACATTAGATATCTATTCTTATTTAATTTTTAATCTCCAAAATAAAGCATGATAATTAAAGTAAAATATTGAAAACATGGCAATAAGTTAATTGAGTACCGAAAGAGCGTAATTAAAAATTATATTTTTAATTCGTAACAGAACCCCCGAACTCGAATTTCTTATCGTGGGCTGATTTTATACCTAGGTGTTTAATTCGTTATTCGCTTATGTAATTTAGGATTCTAGTTAGCCTTAATTAACTAGTGGCGACTCTATTCAAAATCCGCGTTTTCAAAAACGTAATTCGCCGTAGGTTAGATTTAGGTCTAACAATTTGGCGACTCTGCTGGGGTATTAGAGGGTTCGGGCTCATTATATTCGCTTATTGCCATATTTTTTGAGTTCTTATATTTTATTATCTTCACCATTCTAACTTTGCTTTTTTGTGTGACAGGTACATTTTTTTAGAGTTACAATTAACAATTTTCTTTTTGTGGCATTATTTGAACTCGCACACACCACTTTAGTGTAATACCCAAAATGCCTAAAACCCAGGACAACTAGGAACCCTGGAGAGTTAGTAAGGGTACGACTGCGCGGCCGAGCCGCCGGAACGACTCAAAACAACTCCACTCGCTTGTGAAGGTCCTGTGATCTCTGTGATGGGGAGAGGAAACCACCTTGTCGGGAGCCTATCAGTGGAACCTACCTTGTAGAGCAAAGCCACACTTTTTTTACCCTCCTAACATGTCGTGTTTTATCAGTTTTTTTTTTTTTTTGGTAAAGAGGTTATCATGTAAATTGTAAGTTTTTTCTAACCGTGTAACTTTATTCTCATGCATTCACCTCATTGCAGTCAAAAGAATACAAAAAAAAAAAAAAAAATTCTTCAGCTAAGTATTTAGTTATTTAGTGGTAGAAATTTTATTTTAACGTGCATTTCGTATGCATTGCTTTTTTTAAAAAAAAACCTCTTACCTGAATTTTTTATTTCAAACTCGTGTTTCATACGCATTATTATATAAAAAAAAAAACCAGGTAAGTTGTAATTCATAATTAAAGCATCATTCGCGCATTATTTTCAAAAAAATATTTTCACGAGAAATATTTTCAACACAAGCTATCGCACTAGCTATCAGAGCTTCTAATTTTAAAATGCATTTTGTATACGTTATTTTCATAAAAAAACCAAAAAAACATTTTTAGCTAAGTAGTTAATCCCTTAGTTGTAGATTTTTATTTCTAAACATGTGTTTCATATGCATTGTTTAAAAAAAAAAAAAAAAAACCTTACCTAAATTTTTATTCTAAATATGTGTCTCATGCGCATTATTTAAAAAAAAAATATCTCAGGTAAGTTGTAATTTTTGTTAGTGCGTTACGTATGCTTTACTTAAAAAAAAACATTTAAAAAAATTAATTTCTTTAGCTATTAGAGCTTCCTTTCGAACATGCATTTCATATGCATTTTTTTTTCAAAAAAACCTCTTACCTAAATTTTTATTTCTAACATGTGTTTTGTACGCATTATTTTTGAAAAAACTTTTCAGGTAAGTTGTAATTTTGGTTAGTGTATCGTATATGCATTGCTTAAAAAAACAAAAAAATAAAAAATTTGTAATTCCGCTTTAACTGTTAGGGTCACAGCCGCCCTTTAATCGGCTACAGGAAAATAAAGAGAGTGTTTGTGCTAATATAGTGAGAGTAGTGAAGAAATAAAAGGGTCACAGTTGTTCCTAAATCAACTACAAATAAAAGGGTCACATTCATCCCTAAAATGACTATAAAAAAGAGGGTCACGGCCACCCTTCAAATGGCTACAGATAAAGAGCGTTCCCGCAACATCAAAAGCGGAGAATAAGTGAATGGGCCACAGCCACCCTCCAAACGGCTAAAGATAAAAGAGTGACCCCGCGAATCCTGAAAGGGCGGGAAAATAAAAAAGGGCCACAGTCGTCCCTAAAACGAATACAAAATAAAGGGCCACAACCACCCTTCAAATGGTTACAGATAAAGAGCGCTCCCGCAACATCAAAAGCGGAGAATAAATGAAAGGGCCACAGCCACCCTCCAAACGGCTAAAGAAAAAAAAAAGTGACCCCGCGAATCCTGTGAGGGCGGGAAAATAAAAAGGGCCACAGCCGTCCCTAAAACGACCACAAAATAAAGGGCCACAGCCACCCATCTAAACGGATACAGATAAAAGAGTGACCCCTCGAATCTTGTAAGGGCGGGAAAATAAAAAAGGCAACAGTCGTCCCTAAAACGACTACAAAATAAAGGGCCACAACTACCCCTCAAACGGCTACAGATATAGAAGCACCCTCGCAACATTGAAGGCGGGAAAAAAGTGAAAGGGAAACAGCCACCCCTAAAATGGCTACCTACAAAAAGTGTTCCTCGAATCCTGAAAGGATGGGAGATTGTTGAAAACGCCATAGCCACCCTCAAAATGGCTACATATAAAGAGTATTATCGTGAATCTTGTGAGACCGGGAAATCATTTGAAAGGGCCACAACCACCCTTAAAACGGCTACGAATCGAAAGAGCACTCCAGGAACATCGACGATGGAAATAAATGAAAGGGCCACAGCCACCCTCCAAATGGCTACAAATCAAAAGAGCTCTCGCGACATTGAAAACGGTGAGGAAAGGGTCACAACTACCCTCCAAATAGCTACAAATACACTCGCATCGAGACGGAAAATAAAGTACGGGTCACAGCCACCGTTTAATCGGCTACCAAAAAAAAGAGCGCTTCCGTTAGGTTGAAAACCCGAAAGGGCAGCCTAGGCAAAATTAGGAAATGAGGGGCATGATAGTAAATTCAGAAATGGCAATCATGGCAAAAGGAGAGAAAATAAAATCCCGATGGAATAAAAACCCCAAGGGGCAATCCATACAAAAATTAGGAAAACCGAGGGGCAAGATCTAAAATTCTGACCGTGGCAAAAGGAAAGAATATGAGAGATTTTAAAAAAATTAAAAAAAAAAAAATCCCGCTAAGTTGTCGCGTCATGCACAATTTAGGCAAAAATTAGGGACATGCATTCAAGTCGTCAAGCCACTCGAGGCCCTTATCCAACCAACGCCACTAGAGGCTCTTCTCCGACATAAACCACTACAAGCTCTTCTCCAATGGACGTCGCTAGAGGCATCTCTCCGACGTACGCCACTAGAGGCATTTTTCCGACATATACCACTAGAGGCTTTTCTCCGACGGACGCCACTAGAGGCTCTTCTCCAACGGACGCCACTAGAGGCTCTTCTCCAAACGGACGCCACTAGAGGCATTTCTCCGACACAAGCCACTAGAGGCTCTTCTCCATCTGACGCCACTAGAGGCATTTCTCAGACATATGAGGCTTTACTTTCTGCACGCCACTAGAGGCTTTTCCTTGTCGCACGCCACTGGAGGCATCGTCGATCGAGGTTTTTACTTTACTGTATGCCACTGGAGGTTTTTCCTTGTCGCAAGCCACTGGAGGCATCGTCGATCGAGGTTTTTCTTTTCTGCACGCCACTGGACGCTTTACTTTTCCGCACGCCACTGGAGGCTTTACTTTTCCGCGCGCCACTGGAGGCTTTACTTTTCCGCACGCCACTATAGGCTTTACTTTTCCGCACGCCACTGGAGGCTTTACTCTTCGGCACGCCACTGGAGGCTTTACTTTTCTGCACGCCACTGGAGGTTTTACATTCCCGCACGCCACTAAAGGCTTTACTTTTCTGCATGCCACTGGAGGCTTTACTTTCCCGCACGCTACTGGAGGCTTTAATTTTCTGCACGCCACTGGAGGCTTTACTTTCCTGCACGCCACTGGAGGCTTTACTTTTATGCACGTCACTGGAGGCTTTACTTTTCACACCGCCACTGGAGGCTTTTCCTTATCGCACGCCACTGGAGACATCGTCGATCGAGGTCTTTACTTTCTACACCGCCAACGGAGGCACCCCCAACAGGGGAACCGCCGATCGAGGCTTTACATTTCCGCACTGCCACTGGAGGCTTTACTTTCTGCATCGCTAATGGAGGCACCGCCAACAGGCGTCCCGCCGAAAGAGGTTTTATCTTTCTGCACCGGAATAAGCATATGAGCCACCTTGAAGACTTTGAAGAATTGGAAGAGAATATACTTTCTGGTCAAAATCAGAGTTTCTTCGTCTTTGGACAAACCCCTTCGAACACGTTCTACGGGAGTCCGTCCAAAGAGGGGCAAACTGTAAACACTCGATTTTGACCTGGACGTAACGACGATAAACATGATACGTCAAGTTCCGGACGCGTCAAGCCACAAAGTCTCCAAAAATGCTTAAAGGGCACATTAGGGAAATTATTATAAAATATATTTTAAATTATTTCGAATATATATAATATTTTCGGAATATTTAAAAATATATATATAATAATTAGTTTTTTTTATTTTAGAAAATTATCTGTAAGATATTTATCTCCAGATATTATTTTTTATTCAAAAAAATAATTATCTGTAAAGATAAATATCCTTAGGAATATTCTCTAGAATAATTATCTGTTAGCATTTTTTATTTAAACTTTATCTGTAATCTAGACTAGGTTTTTAGTATAAATAGGGGTCTAGGTTTACATTGTAACACAGAAAAAAACCACAAAAACAATAATACATTATTATCTCGGGTTCCGTGCGATTTTTGTCCAGTAGTGCAACAAGTTTTTTTTTTTTTTTCTACTTCATATTCATCCCCGCGCCTCCCAGCAAGCTCCTCCGGTGACCTAGAACATCCACCTCCGCCTAACGCCGCCATTCTTTCCAGTCCGAAGTTCCGACTACCGCGACCCCTTCGTCCGGCGGCGAAACCACCGTCACCATCACTGTCGGACCACGACCAGAGCAGCCATCCGAAGCTCCGCCCGTGCCGTGCTGTTCCCCTGCTGCATCCCTGTTCTATACCGACGTCACCAACTCAGGTCCAGACCTCCACCAGCTATTGCCGAACCACCACTCTCCTCCTCCAGTGGCCCGTCCGCTACCCTCTCTCTCTCTCTCTCTCTCCAACCGGACTGGAAGCTCCGCCATCGCCGGTGACCACTGTTGCCAAGCCCGTCCGTCCTCCACACTACGGCCACCACAACTCGAACTCACGCCCTCGTCTCGCCAGTCCAGCAGCCACGCAATCTCCAGCCATCGTCTTCATCCTCCCAAGATAGGGCAGCCCCGCCTCGTAGCTTGTCTTCACCAACTGCACCAACACGAGCCCGACCTCACCTTTGCCGTCTCTAGCAACGTCCGAATCGACCACACTCGAGCCATCACCACGCCCGTGCACCCACAGCAGCTCGGTTGTCAAGTAGCCTGTTTCAGTTCGACCATCGTCCACCGGTCTTCACCATCACGCCATGCTTCGACCTCCAAATTCGACAGCCCGACCATTTCAATTCCGACGCAACACCATCATGCCAAGCTCCGACCTTGCATCGATTCGGTCACAACCCCGCCTGAGTTCGTCGTCTTTTCCTGGACCTCACTCATCATCTCCGATCAGCAATCGTGTCCTCCTCGATGTCCATCTGCACAGCTCGATCCCGGCTGGTTCTGTCTTCCTTGTCTAGCAGCATTATTGTCCCTAGCAACAAGTCGTTCTATGCAAACATAAGGGTTGTATGCAAACATAGGAGAAAGACGTATCCTAATCAATTTTGGGTTTGCGTTTTTTTTTACTATTTATTTATTATCATTAGTTTAACACTATATTTATTGTTTTTTTTTTTGCAGTAACTTTCTCCATGTTAATTTTCTAAGTGACATTAGATGTCTATTCTTATTTAATTTTTTAATCTCCGAAATAAAGCATGATAATTAAAGTAAAATATTGAAAACATGGAAATAAGTTAATTGAGTACCGAAAGAGTGTAATTAAAAATTATATTTTTAATTCGTAATAGAACCCCCGAACTCGAATTTCTTATCGTGGACTGATTTTATACCTAGGTGTTTAATTCGTTATTCGCTTAGGTAATTTAAGATTCTAGTTAGCCTTAATTAACTAGTGGCGACTCTATTCAAAATCCGCGTTTTCAAAAATATAATTCGCCGTAGGTTAGATTTAGGTCTAACATTCGTCACTAGTTAATTATAATGCTAACTAGAATCCTAAATTACCTAAGCGAATAACGAATTAAACACCTAGGTATAAAATCGGTCTACGATTAGAGATTAGGCTCGGGGGTTCTATTACAAACAAAAAATAAATAATTTTTAATTACGCCATTTAGGTACTCAATTCATTTAATTTGCCAATTTTATTATATATATATTACATCAGATTAATTTAACAACGTCAATATTTAATTACATGTTTATTATATGCAAAATTACTATCAAATATTACCATTGTCTAAAACTCGTTATAATTTATAACTCCTAACTAATACGAAATCTAAAGCGCAAAAATTATCAATCACGTTCAAATCCATATAAAACCTAATATACATCCAATATACATACAATTTGAGCAATTAAATATTCTACCTAATTAGATTTGATCACCTACAATTAATTACCTCGTTAAGTATAATATAATAATAATAGTAAAAATAATAACATGATAATATAATGAATAAAATAATATTAAAAAAAAACTAAAGAGAAGAGAAGAAGCGAACTCACCTGGGCAGAGGCGGGGACGGCAACTCAGCACACGGGCGGATCTCCGGCGGGCCATGGGCGGCGCAGGTGGACGGCCAGCGGTCGGAGCTTGGCGGTTGGTCCCGCGGTCAGAATTTGGAGTTGGGAAGGAGACAACACTAAAAAAAAAAACTGAGGTAGAGAGAAGGCGTATGCATGAATTTCGAGAAGAATAAATTTGTATTACTAATTTTCTGTGTCCCTGTTAACATTGTAAATCACCTCTATTTATACTAATCTAGCCTAAGCTAACTAGTAAATAAATAATACAGATTTATTCTAACCGTAGAAACTAAATATTCAGAAAATGTACTATAAATATTCAACAAATTTTATCTGCAATAAATAGAAATAACTATTGTAAACACCTAATTTTGGTACGCGCGACACGTATATAACACGTTCAAAAATGTTATGTGTAACGCGTTTAAAAATGGAAATATTTAAACATGGAAGGTCACGGGGTTGCTAAAATAGGCTTAGTTTAAATTTGGATAGTGTAGATGCATTTAATATTTTGTAATATTCAGAAAATATATGATATATATTTATGGCAATATGCAATAAATATATATCTTTCGGAATTAATTAGTGTATATTAGGGAAAATATTTTTTTTTCCTAATTTTAGGTGTTAATCTAGCTATAAAAGGACCCCTTGTCAATGTAAAAACACACAGAAAATACCACATCAATAATATTACATCAGATTTCGGAACCCGTGCATATTTGTCCTCTAGTGAAAAAGTTTTTTTTTCTATTATTATTATTATTATTATTATTATTATTATTATTATTGTTGTTATTATTATTATTGTTGTTATTATTATTATGTCATGGTAATTAGCTAGTTTAAATGTAAATATAATTAGTTAGCATGTTTTTTGTGAATATATGTGTATGATATGTAATTACTAAATTGTATCATGTTTGGAGTATGTTTAGTTTGTTTAGATTTTATTTCAATTAGGAGAATTAAATGCTTAATAGTTTTTTTTTTGTTTATATTTATTGTTAATGATAGCTTTTGCGTAAAAAATTAGTTTAGTTTTTTTTATATCGTTAGATTAATTTGACGTAACGAATGTTTAAATTTTTAAAGTGGCAATTAAGTGAATTGAGTACCGAAAGGGCGTAATTAAAGATCTATATTTTTAATTCGTAATAGAACCCCCGAACTCGAATTTCTGATCGTAGACCGATTTAATACCTAGGTGTTTAATTCGTTATTCACTTAGGTAATTTAGGATTCTAGTTAGCATTTATTAACTAGTGGCGACTCTTTCAAAATCTATGTTTTCAAACACCTTATCGCCCTAGGTCGGATTTTAGGTCTTGCAATTTGGCGACTCTACTGGGGATTTAGAGGGTTCGAGCTCATTATATTCACTTATTGCCATGTTTTTTGAGTTTTTATATTTTATTATCTTCACCATTCTAACTTTGTTTTTTTGTGTGACAGGTACATTTTTTTTAGAGTTACAATTAACATTTCTTTTTGTGGCGTTGTTTGAACTCGCACACACCACTTTAGTGTAATACCCAAAATGCCTAAAACCCAGGGCAACTAGGAACCCCGGAGAGTTAGTAAAGGTACGACCGCGCGGCCGAGCCGTCGGAACGACTTAGAACAACTCCACTTGCTTGTGAAGGTCCTGTGATCCCTGCGATGGGGAGAGGAAACCACATTGTCGGGAGACTATCAGTGGAACCTACCTTGTAGAACAAAGCCACACTTTTTTTAGCCCCTCTAACAAGTCTTTTTAATCCATGTTTTTTGTTGTAAAAAGGGTTATCAGGTAAAGTGTAAGTTTTTTCTAACTGTGTAAATTTATTTCTCATGCATTCATCTCATTGCATTTAAAAAAAAAAAAAAAAAACTTTTTCAGCAAAGTAGTTAGTCATTTAATTGTAGAAATTTTCTTTTCAAACATGTATTTCGTACGCATTGTTTTTTTTTAAAAAAAAAACCTCTTACCTGATTTTTTTATTTTAAACATGTGTTTCGTACGCATTATTTTCAAAAGAAATTTTCAGGTAAGTTGTAATTTTTGTTAGTGCGTCACATTTGTGTTGCCTTTGAAAAAAGCATTTTAGGAAAAATCGTAATTCCTCTTTAGCTATTAGAGCTTCATATTTCGAACGTGCATTCCAGATGCATCATTTCAAAAAAACTTTTTACCTGAATTGTTTTATTTTTAATAATGCATCCAATATGCATTAATTTAAAAAAAAAAAAACGTATTTAGATAAATCGTAAGCTCTCTTAGTTTTAGGGCTCTTTGTTTAAAAAATCTTTTGCCTGAATTTTTAATCAAAAGACGTGCATCTCATATGCATTATTTTCGGAAAAACCTTTTAGGTAAAGTGTAATTTTTCTTAGTTGTAGAACATTCATTTTTAAGTTTGCATCTTGTATTTATTTTTGTGCATCTCATTTGCATCATTTTCAAAAAAAACTTTTTACTTGATTTTTTAATTTTGAGCAACCAAGATGCTTTGATTTTTTTTTTTCGTTAAAAAAAAAAACAAAAAAATATTTTTCAGGTAACTTGTAAATTTTCTTAACTGTAGAAATTTCATTTCAAGTATGCATCTCATGTACATCTCATAGACATTATTTTAGGAAAAACGATTCTTTTTTTATAGATTGTAAATCTTCTCTTAGTTGTTGAGCTTCTAATTCCAAACATGCATTGCATTTGCATTTGTTTTTATAAAAACACTTTACCTGAATTTTTCATTTTGTACATATGTATCATTCAGGTAAACTGGTTGTAAGTTGTAAATTTCTTAACAGTACAATTTTAACTTTCGAGCATGCACGAGCATTTTAAAAAAATTTCAAAGTGTCATTCATTTTTATCCAAGGTGTATTGCACTTTTTTGGCAAGATCGTCTCAACATTCGCATGAGCTAGTGTTTTAAAAAAGGAGATTTGATTCTATTTTTTTGAGAAAATAGTTTAACTGTGCAGTTGAGTGCGATTATTCAAGTTTAAACAAAGGACGAGAAAATATTTTTTTGAAAAAAACTCTGTTTTTGAGCATCTGTCCTGCGTTTGAACCAGATAGTGCACTCAACAAACTCCATGATGGTGCGAAATACCTTAGATCATAAATTTTGATTCCTTTTTGAAAAGTAGTCAAAATTATGAAATGAATGACATTAGAGCTTTCAAAAAATTCATGCATGATTTCTCATATTCTCTAGACTTATTTTTCATTCACTCTTTTCAGGTACCATTGGTTAAGGTACCATGTACATATAAGTTCTGTCGACCAAATGAAGCAGCCAAAAAAACATGCAGTCATCCAGCTGCACGAAGAACAAATTACACACTCGGGATATCCAACGCTCAGGTACGATGAATTGTACTTGATTTTTTCCTTGAGATTTCAGTGTCCCTACTCTTTTTGCAGATAAGACGACCATTTTGACCGATGTCGCAACCACGTGAAATGTGACTGCTCCAAAGAACTTACATGTCAAAATTCCACCCACCATATGTGGAATTCATACGCGTCCCCGAACCAAGTTGTACATCTGTTTTACGGTGAGGTCTAAACCGGTCGGTGGTAACCAAAGGGCATCTCCTATTGAGATCGGACATGTCCGGAGATGGAAAAATATCAAGAGATCATCGAGAGTCCCGTGAAGATTCAATGTGCTGATCAATGAACATTTGAGATGTCAAGCAAAGAAAACATTATTGTTGGTGCCTTCCATCAAAGGTCAAATGGCATTTACTTTCCGGCAGGTGTTCATATACAATTTCAGGACATGTAACAGATCCATTCACATATGGAGCAAATTTCCATTAAAGATGACAGGCACCCAGGTAAGAAAAGTTGTGATCAATTATATCCCCGGAATTTGAGTTTTTTCTTAACCATTGTGCAGTTCGGATATTCATCTAAATCAAAGCCCCTGAAGAGCACATCTCGTGCGCGGCCCTTTGCTCGCCGCAAGCTGTCAAATTTATCCCAGATACCTCGGACGATATCTATGCATTTACTATTTGCGGACTACTGTGCCAAACTCAACACCATCCATGTGTGTTCACTAACTGGGTCATTCATCCTGCATGCAACGAGCCTAACCCCGTAGGTGCTAGCCATGGGGCATCCCCAGACGAAATTGAGCAATAGCTGGGGCACTTGAGAATCTGAGATAAGAAATCATTACATGTATCATCCATTGGTCATAGGGTCAATCCAGGTCGTCGACGCGACCAACATATTTCGAATCAATCAGCTTTGCTCGCCGCAAGCTGTCGAATTTATCCCAGATACCTCATGCGATATCTATGCCCAAATTTACCATTTGCGGACTACTGTGCCAAACTCAACACCATCCATGTGTGTTCATCAACCAGACCATTCATACGGAATGTGACGAGCCTAACCCGATTGGTGCTAGCTATGGGGAATCCCCAGACGAGATTGAGCAATAGCCGGGGCACTTGAGAAGCCGAGATTAGAAATCACTGGCTATTGTTGGATCACGGGCGAAGCTCCGTTACGTTCTTGACAGAAAGCTTGAACTCCTGGGCTCCGCGTAATCCTGCAAAAGGGGATGACCTGGGTGGTGACCCAGAATCCCTCTCCGATGCCTAAATGAGTATCTGACCAATGGGGTGGTAAGCAGTAATCTAAGTTCGTCTTAGAGAATGTGTTTTCTGAGGTAACTTCCTCCTTTATATAGGAGGGGAAGTCACTCAGTTACCTGTGACCGTGGCTGGCCGTTTTACCCATGATTCTGTATATCTCGTTCGGGATTCCGTGTATCTCGCCCCACGCTCCGCGTATCTCGCCCATACTCCGCGTATCTCGGGCACGCCCTGCGTATCTCGGGGGAGTTTATCTATATCTCAGCCGTCTCCCACTACTCTTATCTAGTAGGTGGGTTTCTCGGCCATATCCTCTGATCACAAGTCCTAACTCCTGTCGGGGACTCCAGAGTTATCTCATTCTAGGTCACCACCCAGGACCCTTTGTCTCACGAGACAGGTCCGGCCTCCGCGGGACTTTATTATCGGGGCCTTTACAAAGGCATATCGGGGCCTACTCAGAGGCTTCTTGTCGGGAGCATTCAGCTCATATATCGGGACCGCTAGGGTCGAGACCCTTCATACTGGGCTTTTGGGCCTTTCACGAGGCCCACCGGACTTACTCGCCGTCTAATGACTGTTAACGGGGCTAGCGATTACATCGGAACCCATCATTTGCCCCCAAGACATGGAGGACTTGCAGTCCGTCGTGTCTTCCAGTTCCAGACCTCCCGACCTCACCGTCGGAGGCTTTTATGTCCATACCTCCCGATATTGCCATCGGAGGCTTTTGTCTTCAGGCCTCATGATATCTCAATCGGAGGCTTTTGCCTTGCGCGTAATTATCGAATGACAAAGTTTCTCACTCATGACTGCCTTGGGCCCACTGGACTCTAAGGGCAGTTGCCAAATCCGATGAGACTCCTCGGTTACTGCAGCATTAAATGCTGGGGATTATGAAACGACGCTCAAATCGGCGTGACTGCTGCTTTCTGAAAAAGCACTCATTACGTCACCAACGTCTCTTCCGTACCGTCCCCATAATCTCGACGATCAAGATTGAATCGTTTCGTATTCAACGGTCAAGATCGAATCCCTCCAGTTGTCCCTTTGCTTATAAATGCTAAAACCCTGGCATTATTCACTTCTTCTTCACCGTCTCAATTTCTGGAAGTTCTGCCATTTTTGAACTTGAAGCTTCTTCCCCAAGTTTCTTCTGCTCTTCAAGTGATCCAAGGCCTTCAACCCTTCCGATCTTTTTTCATCTTCACCAAGCAACCACTAACAATGTCTGGTAAGGATTTCCTTCTCTGTTTTCATGATTTGCTGATGTTACCTTCTCCTCTTTTCTCAAGTTTTCTTGTTTGTAACCGTTTTTAGACGAAGCTAGTTTTGGGGTAAGGATCCCTTTTACCTTTGATGCTGTTAACAAGATTGCTGAGACCTCGTACGAGGTTGCTCTCCGAGAAGGCTGCATTACCTCGGACTGGGAGCCCCGCTTCCCCTACGAGTATCAGCCCACCACCAGGAGGAAACATATCGGCACGCGTCCTCGAGAGGGAGAAGTGTTCGTCTCCAACGGGCAGATAAACGCTGGGATTCGATTCCCTTTTTGCGGGAACCTGGTAGAGATGTGCAACTTCTACCAGACACATCCTTGTACCTTCTCTCCACATGCCATCCGCGTGTGGAATGCTTTCCAGCTCCTGTGCCTCCGCCAGCACCGGACATACAGTTTACTGCTCTTCCGCACCTTCTACGGAATGAAGTGTAATAAGGCTGGTGTTTGCTCCTTCTCCCCCCGACTCCCCAAGTGGACAAAGGAGCAACTTTCACGTTTCGGCTGGGATAGCGAGACCTGGAAGTTCCACAAGTATCGGGTGCTTATTCGTAATTCAGGGTCCGACAATAGCGGATGGAAGAAGTATTACTTCTTCGTCCAAAACAGCTCTGTCCCATGGCCCTGATGGGAGGTTGTGGCGGACCCTGCCCCCAAGCTCGAGGTCTACACCGAGGATGACCTCAACACCCTCCAGCTGGTCCAGCTCTACCGTTGGGGGGAATCCTTCATTCCCCTCGACGCCAACAAGCTCGTGGAGAAGGACTTGATTCATATCGGAGTCTGGCTCCTCGATTCCGTTTCCAAGGATTTAGTCATCTGGGTAACACTTCTAACCACTTTGTCTTTTCATTTTTGCAGCCAAGAAAGCATCTCTGTTGACTCATCTCATGTTGAAGCAGGGGGAGACCGATGCCGTCCAGGGTGGCTCCAAACGGAAGCGGAAGTCGCTGAAGAAGGGAACTTCTTCTTCTGCTGCTCCCCCGACTGCCGAGCGGGCCGAGGCCAAGCGGGCCCGAAGGGAGGAGATAGACCAAGCCTTCGGGGTCACTACCGCCGAGGAAGGTAAGCGTGTCCGTCGTGCTACTAAGAAATATAGGAAGCTGGTCTCCGAGGAGTTTATCCCCGCTGATCGGGAATCGCGGGTTCGAGAAATCAAATACATCCTTCGAGGAGAAACCCCCCGCGTTCTCAAGGCGGGATACTACAACTTCTTTGGGAAGGACCAACATCTCGAGCGCCAAATCATCTGGTGCCCCCATGATACTCTGCCTGACTTTATTCGTCCCGCAACCGCAGGTCCATCGGAGGCTCTCACTCTGAGGAAGGCTGCTACTCCAGCGCGGGCCGCGACTCCACATGCGCCGATGATGGAGGAGACCCCGACGGGAGCTCAGTTCCGTCAGGTGACTGACTTGGAGGCTTCTCCTTCCTCCGAGGAGCCAAATGAAGGTGGCCTGCTCCGCCGAAGACCAGGTCGGAGCATCCTGAGGCCAACCGTGGAGGACGTGTCCCGGAGTCCTCCTCCAGAGCTCCGCTCTCCAACTCCTGAGCCTCCGACCGAGGTGGCTCCTCCGGCTGAGGCTTCCAGGGTCATCCCTCCTCTCCCCGTGGATGAAAATCTTTACAAGGTTTTCACCCCCGATTAGGAGACGGTTCCCTGGAACCCGATCGAGTCTCTCCAAGGGGTCTCACTCCAATGGGGGGACCTTCAGCCTGAATTAGCCCTGCATCTGCTGGCAGGGTCAATTCCTCCAGCCTTGAAGCGGCCAATCTCCTTGGCGCGGGAGGACATCGAGGAGGAGCTCCGCAATATGGCCATCCGTCGGATGGAGGTAAAAAATTTACCTTTACTTTGTTCTCTTCATTGTTTTTACCTTCGATTATCAGATTCTAATCTTTTTCCCTTTCGTCTTAGGAAACCGCGGACCAGCAGCGCTGCTTTGGCTTCATCCTGGCTCTCAAGGGTGCTTTGGAGGAGGCCCAAGCTAAGTCGGACCCCGACGCGTTGGCCAAGCTCCAAGCGGACCTCGCCGAGGCTGTAGCGGCCAGGGACAAGATAGCCAAGGAACGGACCCTCCTCGACGAGATGGCTACGGGCCTGCAGAAGCAGGTTCACGATCATGAGGCCGTCCTGCGTCGGGAGCAGAGGATGGCCCAGGAGGATCAGCGGCGGAACGAGGTGGAGAGGAGGCAGCTCATCCACGAGAAGGGCATTTTCGTGGAAGCTCTCGCGGAGGCCAAGGCGAGACTTGAGGCCGAGAAGGCTGAATTCTCTGCCAAGCTGGCTGAGGCAAAGGCTCAGGGTCGCGAGGAGTATCGGAACTCCGATGATTTCCAGGCGGATGCCGTGAAGTTCTGCAAAACCGAGGTGGAGAACATTCTGTTCAATGCCGTCGAGGAGCTCTACACTGCATACGAGGATTCCATCAACTTCAAGAAGTCCGAGACCCTTGCCCCTATCGCGGAGAAGTACTTCAACCTCCCTGCGGAGAGTGACGAGGTTGATGCCGCGGACCCGACTCCGTGGACTGCGGAGCCTTCTGCCCAGGCCCCTCCGAATCCTACTCCCTCCGACGCTGCTGAGGACCCAGCTTCCAACAAGGATCAAGCTTAATCCTCTATTCTTTTAATTCCTTGTAATTTTTCATCCTTATCTTTTGTATTGAAACCTTTAGGCCTTTGAGCCTTTATATAAGAATTTCCTTCCATCTGTTTTGGTCCCGATCATCGTTTGCGCTATTTAAAGCGACTTTAGATCTGTTACTTAAAACATTCCGACGCATCACTTAAGATAAATTTACACATTCTTCCGATGCTTTACTCGAGACTTTACCACTTAAGGTTTCTCGTCTACTCGGGACTTCACCACTTATGGTTTCTCGTCTAAGTCACTTAATGTAATTTCATATGTCTTTTCGTGACATTTTCCTCGGGACTTTACCACTTAAGGTTTCTCATCCCTGTCTCTCAAGGCAATCTTATACATCACTTAAGATAATCTTTCGCACCCTTTAAGGCTTTTATCGCGCCAATTCAGACGAATTAATCGTACCCCTCAGGGCTTTTATCGCGTCATTCCCGACGACTTAATTGTACCCGTTGGGGCTTTTTGCCGCATAATATAGATGACTTACGCGGACCTGCTAGGGCTTTTTCGTACCCTTTAAGGCTTTTTGCCGCATCATATAGACGACTTACGCGGACCCGTTAGGGCTTTTTCGTACCTAGGCTTTTGGTTGCATCATAAAGACGACTTACTCATACCCCGTAGGGCTTTTGTCCATACCTCGAAAGGCTTTTTGTCGCGCCATAAAGGCGACTTACTCGTACCTCGTAAGGCTTTTGTCGCGTTCTTCAGGACGTCTTACTAACAGTTAGAATAAATCTAAAAGCAATTTGATTGAAAGCAACTTTTATTCATTAACAACTCAAAGCTTTGCTTACATCGGATCGATAGATAACTTGCGCCATTCGCGGTGACTTAATATCAAACATGATACTTCTTCAAGTGTGCGCCACTGAAGGAATGCTTCAACGTCTTGCCATCAAGGTCTTCTATCTTGTACGCATTCGGGGCTGGCATCCCTACAAACTTGTAAGGTCCCTCCCATTTTGGTGATAGCTTGTTGATCCGATCATGATGAACGAACTCGTTCCTCCGCCAAACAAGTTCTCCAACGAAGAATTGTCGGGACTTGACACGCCGATTATAATATCGGGCTGTTGCCAGACGCATCCGCGCCTGAACCTCATCAGCCTTCCACCTTTTCTCCTCGAGCAAGTCTAAGTCTAGACGTCTCAGTTCCTCGTTCGTTAGAGGTTCATAATACCTCTTGCGATGGGACGCCACCGCTATCTCCACGGGGGCAACTGCCTCCGTGCCATAGATAAGGCCAAACGGAGTCTCCCCTGTCGACTGCTTGGGTGTTGTTCTAACAGCCCACAGCACGTTTTCAAGCTCATCCAACCAATGGCCTTGCAAGGCGTAAACTCTCTTCTTCAGGCCATCCATCACGATCTTGTTGGCTGATTCGACTTGGCTATTGGTCTGAGCATGGTGGACGGAAGCTGTCCGATGCTCAATGTTCAATTCCTCCAGGTACTCCTTCAACTGAGCCCCATTGAACGGAGGGCCATTATCGCTGATCAACACTCGAGGAACCCCATACCGGGATATGATCTGAGTTTGAAGGAACTTGAGGATCTGCTGCCCCGTTGTCTTGGCCAACGCCTTAGCCTCTATCCACTTCGAGAAGTAATCGATGGCCACGAGTAAATACTTGCACTGACCTTTTGCTTGTGGAAGAGGTCCCACCAAATCAATGCCCCACTGCGCGAAGGGCCAAGCACTCCCGATGGACATCAAGTCCGCAGCGGGAGCCACGATATTCGGAGCGTACCTTTGGCATGCATCACAGGATTGGACCATCGCTGTCGCTTCCTTGTTCATCGAAGGCCAATAGTAGCCTAGATTCAACTCCTTCCTCACAATGGATCGGGCCCCTTCATGACAGGCCGCGACTCCCTCGTGCAGCTCTCTCAGGATCCGATTCGTATCAGGCTCCACCACACATTTCAGAAAAGGCTTTACATGCCCCCTCTTGTATAACTGGTTGTCCACCATCACGTAGTTGCTCGCGATTCGACGCAACCTAACAGCTGCCACCTCATCATCGGGGAGTGCCCCCGTAGTCAGGTATGTGACCATCGGAGTCATCCAGGTGGGCTTCTCTTCTTCCTCCGATCCTGCTTCAATAGCGCAAACCTCTGATGGATCGATGGTTGAGATAATTACTGTCTCCAGGAAGTGCACTTTCCGATTCTCCTCGGGGACCACTCCCAGAGCAAACTTGCTTAAGGCGTCTGCCTTCGCATTTTCTTCCCTCGGGATTGCCTCGATATCGAAGCTTTTGAAGCTTCCCTTCAAAGTCTGCACCTCGTGCAAATACTTCCTCATTGTCGAGCTCTTGGCTTCATAATTCCCCTGGACTTGATTCACGATTAAGCTGGCATCACACTTCACTTTTAAATGATCGACTCCCGTACCCTTGGCAATCTTAAGGCCCGTGATGAGAGCCTCAGACTCCGCTTCATTGTTGGTGGCCTTAAACGTCAACGCCGTTGGATCACGGTGGAACTCCGGTACGGATCTTGACGGCAATCCTAGCTCCTTTGGTCCACGCAATCCTGCAAGAGGGGATAGACCGGGCGGTGACCCAGAATCCCTCTCCGATGCTTAAATGAGTACTTCGTCTGAC
The DNA here is from genome assembly GCA_036873135.1 of Clarkia xantiana subsp. parviflora. Classification (NCBI taxonomy): domain Eukaryota; kingdom Viridiplantae; phylum Streptophyta; class Magnoliopsida; order Myrtales; family Onagraceae; genus Clarkia; species Clarkia xantiana. Next base: position 35,491,056 of record JAPTYO010000010.1, on the reverse strand, counting down.
TGGCAAGTAACAGATATCAAAGTGTATTCAACTCAACGTAAGTCTTTCTGAGGTGATCTCTTGCCCTTTTATAGGCAAAGAGACGCCTCAGTTACCTGGAGAACCGTTAGGGGTGGTTAGCCTGTATCCCGCATATCTCGTATGTGATCTCGCGTATCTTAGCCTTGCCCCGCATATCTCGGCCACACTCCGTGTATCTTAACCACGTTCCGCGTATCTCGGCCACGCCCCGCATATCTTGGCTTTATCCTCTGATAACGAGTCCCGACTCCCGTCGGGGACTCCAGAGTTGTCTTGTTGTGTCACCGCTCGGGGCCCCTCGTCATCGTGACAGGGCCTATCATTCTCAGGGATTCATCATCGGGGCCTACTTAAAGGCTTCTTATCGGGAGCTTCTAGCTCGACTGTCGGGACCGACTCTGTCGGGACCTTATTTCATCGGGACTCCCTTCGTCGGGACCCTTCTCCAAAGTCATCTTGACCTTCACTCTGAGCCTGGTGGGCCTGTTTGCCGTTTCCTCACCGTTAAAGGGCCTGACGGCTATAGTCGGACCCATCATTTGCCCCCAAGACATGAGGGACTTTTAGTTCGTCGTGTCTTCCAACTCCCGATTTTCCAATGCTAGAGTCGGGGATCTGTTCCTTGGTTCAGCTACTTGATTTATCAGTCTTCTCCTCCACGTTTCCTTAGGGTTTTGTAGATAACTGCTATATCCCAAAGGTCTCTTCGGTTTTCTAGTGCATTAAATGCAGCAGATAATGGAGTGACGTCTTCGACCCACGTGCCTGATTTTTCGCGCCTGTCCTTTTCTGAAAAGTGCTTTTCAGGCCGTTTCATCATTGCGTCCGTTGTCCTTCTACACGTTTCATCTCAACGATCCAGATTAAGACTCTTCGTCTTCGACGACTCGGATCGAAGTGTCCTTTCAACCGTCTTCTTCGACTATAAAACCCTAGCCACAGTCATAATTTAACTTTTACCGTCTTCGAATTCTCAAAAGCTCTCTGCGATTCCTCTGCAATTCCAAGCTCTGTGATTTCGAAGGTCTTTGGAGTCTCTCCGATCATCTTTCCGGCGACATCTCGTTCATCTCCTCCAGCCTCTACTTCATTATGTCTGGTAAGGAGACCCTCTTCGTTGTTTGTTTGTCTCTTTCTTTCTAATTTTTCCCAGAGTCCCACTGTATTTTCTTGCCCTGGTTGCTTTTCAGACAGCGGTTCCAGCTCCGAGGGGAGAAAACCCTTTAAATTTGACTATGCTCCAAATGAGATTTCCACTACTGCTTATGATGCAGCTCTCCGAGAGGGTTGGATCACCATCACCTGGGAACCTCGTTTCCCGTATCCTCGACATCGTCCCTCGAGTGACCCTGAGGTTACTCGTCCCCAGAAAGGGGAGGTATTTGTCTCTACGGGACAAATATCAGCGGGGATCAGGTTCCCCTTTTGCGGTAGCCTGGTCGAGCTGTGCCAACACTACCAAACACACCCCACTACCTTCTCTCCTCATGCCATCCGCATCTGGAACGCCTTTCAAGTCCTCTGTCTCCGACAGAAGTGGGTCTACAGCCTCCAACTCTTCCGGACCTTCTATGGGCTGAAATGCAACGAGGCGGGGGTTTGTGCCTTCTACCCTCGGATGCCCAAGTGGAGTAAGCAGCAGCTTGCCCGGCACGGGTGGACCAGTGACACCTGGAAGGTGGTCACGGGTCGGGGACTCTTGATCGATACAGGGTCCGACAACAGTAGCTGGAAGAAGAGCTACTTCTTCATCCAACATTCTTCTATCCCTTGGCCTCGGTGGGAGGTGGCAGCAGATCCTCCGCCTGCTTTCCATACTTATGCTGATGAGGACTTCGAGACTCTCCAACTAATCCAGCTTTATCGTTGGGAGGAGTCTTACACTCCTCTCAATGCTAATTCCCTTGTGGAGCGGGACCTGGTGCAAGCCGGGGTCCGACTCCTCAGTATTGTCTCCGGGGGGCAGCTCTTCGACGGCCCTTCCAATGTCGTCCCTTGGGTAACCTTCTAACTTTTCTTCGTTTATTGTTTGCAGCCAAGAAGGTATCTGTGCTGACCGATCTATTCCTTAAGCAGGGGGAGACCGATGCTGTCCGCCCCTCGCGGAAGAGGAAGTCTGCTAAGAAGGCTGCTGCCAGGTCGGGGTCTCCTTCAACGGAGCAGCCCAAGCGGCCACGGGTGGATCTGGACCAACTCTTCGATGTCCAGAATGCTGAAGAAGGTAAACAACTCCGACTTGCTATTAAATCGTATAAAAGGATGGTCCCGTCGGACTTGATTTCCTCGACCAAGAAAGGCCGCATTGCTGATGTTAAAAGAATCCTTCGAGGCGAAACTCCCCGAGTCTTGAAGGCAGGCTACTATCATTACCGCGGGAAGGATCAATACGTCTCCCGACGTATCATTTGGTGTAAGAATCCCGATGAACTTCCTGACTACCTTTCTGAAGCTCTTCATCCTCCAGGTTCAGGTCGCTCGGGAGCTTCCTCGGGTGCTGCAGCTTCCGCAGATGCACCACCTCCAACGGGGGTGCCTTCCTCAGCTGGAGAGAAGGTACCATCTGGTGAACAGTTTCGCCAGGTGGAGACTCTGGACTCCTCCGAGGAGACCGGCGGGGTTGACCCCCCTCAACAGCGTCGGAAGGCGGGGCAATCCCCCTTGAAACCAACCCCTCGGGGGCCGCCTCCCTCGTCTTCTCCGCAGCAGCGGGAGCTCTCACCCATCCACGACTTCTCTCCCTCCCCTGTTCGGGCCGAGACAGAGATGTGCCCTTCTCTTCCTCGTCCTATCTCTCCCCTTGCTCTCGACAGGGACTTCTACAGGCCCTTCCACTCTTCACAGGCGAATGCCCCCTGGGCTCCTATCCAGACGATCCAGGGAGTCCTGCTCACACAAGGGGAACAGGACCAAGAACTGGCCCTGCACCTGCTGGCGGGTTCCATCCTGCCTTCTATGCGACATCCGATTCACCTTAATCGGACGCATATGCAGCGGGACGTCAGGAATATGGCTGTGCGCCGCATCGAGGTGAGACTTCGCTTCTTTCTTGTTGATCGATAAATCGGGTCTTTTGTCCTTCTAACATTTTTCCTTTTGATTGCAGGAGCTTGGTGACTACAACCGCCTCATCGGGTATGTCATTGCCTACGATGAGGCCCGGGAGCGGGACCGAGGAGTCCGCGAGCAGCTTCAGGCGGATCTCAAGGCCTCCCAGTCTTCTCGGGGGAAGCTTGCCAAAGAGCTGGCTGTCCTCAATGAGAAGATTCGGGGCCTTCAGCAGCAGATCGCGGACTTCGAGGGGCTCTTGAGGCAAGAGCGGCAAGAGCGGGGGGCAGTCGTGGACCGGCTGACCCGGGAGAAGAAGGCTGTCGAGGACCAGCTGGTCCTTGAGAAGAAAGCTTTGGAGGAGCTGATCGCAGGATTCCCGGCACAGCTGGCCGAAGCGGAGGCCAAGGGTCGGGAGGACTATCGGAGGTCGGAGGGCTTCCAAGCTGATGCCATGAAGTTCTTTGGCGCGGAGGTGGAGAACACTCTCTTCAACGCCGTCGAGGAGCTCCACCTGGAGTATGGGGACGCCATCAACTTCGACAAGTCTCCTTCCCTCACTCCCTTTGCGAAGAAGTATTTTGCTCTTTCCGAGGAGAGTGATGGGGGGAGTACCCCCGTAATTGTCGAAGATGCCTCTGAGCTTCCAAGTGCGGACGCCCCGATTGCCAATCCTCCCGAAGTCAATCCTGTGGACCCCTCTGCTACCAATGCTGCTGACAAGGTCCAAGCTTGAATGCTTTTATCTTTCAGAGTCCTTGTATTTTCTTCTCTTGTGTCGTTGTCGGGCCTTCGAGCCCTTTATCAATATCAGACTCCTTTAATTCCGATCTCTTGTTGTCTTCCGTCTTTCCCGACGATTTAACAACCCGCACCACTTAAGGAGACTTAGCATCGAGTGCATCACTTAAGACGACTTAGCTCTTAGCAGTCGAAACTTCGATACTTACGAATTTCTCATACGTCCTTCCCGACGATTTAATAACTTGCACCACTTGAGGTGACTTAATATCGAGTGTATCACTTAAGACGACTTTAATCGTTACTTAGGATAAACCTAAAGATCGCGCACCACTTAAGGCGACTTAATATCTAGTGCATCATTTAAGACGACTTTAATCGTTACTTAGGATAAACCTAAGTATTGTGCACCACTTAAGGCGACTTTCATCGTGCACCACTGAAGGCGACTTTTGGATACTTAGAATAAATCTAAGTATTGTGCACCACTTAAGGCGGCTTTCCTCGTGCACCACTGAAGGCGACTTTCATCGTGCACCACTGAAGGCGACTTTTACACTTAGCATAAATCTAAGGACAAATCTTATTTGGAAGCGACCTCTTTATTAATTGGCATGAGATAAGCTTACATCGAATTAAACGATAAACAGCATACACCACTTAAGGCGATTTTACATCGGGCACCACTTAAGGCGACTTTATCGGGCACCACTTAAGGCGACTTCATCGGGCACCACTTAAGGCGACTTTCTCGGGCACCACTTAAGGCGACTTTCTTCAAGCATGGTGTTTCTTCAAGTGTTCGCCACTGAAAGAATGCTTTAACGGTCTGCCATCGAGGTCTTCCAACTTGTATGCGTTCGGAGCTGGCATCCCTACGATCTTGTAAGGGCCTTCCCATTTTGGTGACATCTTGTTGATTCGATCCAAAAAGGTGAACTCGTTGCGACGCCAAACCAGCTCCCCGACGAAGAACTGTCGGGACTTTACTCGCCGATTATAGTACCTGGCCGTCGCTAAGCGCATTCGTGCTTGGACTTCATCGGCTTCCCGCCTTTTCTCTTCAAGTAGGTCTAAGTCCAGACGTCTCACTTCATCGTTCGTTAGGGGCTCGTAATATCTCATCCGATGGGATGCCACAGCTACCTCCACAGGAGCGACAGCTTCCGTGCCATAAACAAGGCTAAACGGAGTCTCCCCTGTTGATCGTTTGGGTGTCGTTCTAACAGCCCAAAGTACATTTTCCAGTTCGTTCAGCCATTTGCTCTTCAAGGCATAGACCCTCTTCTTCAGGCCATCCATCACGATTTTGTTGGCTGACTCCACCTGGCCATTAGTCTGAGCATGGAGTACGGAGGCGGTCCGATGCTCAGCGTTCAGTTCCTCCAGATACTCCCTCACCTGAGAGCCGTTAAACGGTGGGCCATTGTCGCTGATCACCACCTTAGGAATCCCGTATCTGGACACGATATGGGTTTGGAGGAACTTGACGATCTGGTTCCCCGTTGTTCTGGCCAATGCCTTCGCCTCTATCCATTTCGAAAAATAATCGATAGCTATAAGTAAATACTTACATTGTCCTTGTGCTTGTGGAAGAGGTCCCACCAAGTCGATGCCCCACTACGTGAAGGGCCAAGCGCTTTTGATGGACGTCAGGTTGGCAGCCGGAGCCACGATACTCGGGGCGTACCTCTGGCACGCGTCGCATGATCGGACCAACGCCATTGCTTCTTTGTTCATCGTGGGCTAGTAGTAGCCTAAGTTCAACACCTTCCTTAAAATGGATCGGGCCCCTTCATGACAAGCCGCGATTCCCTCATGCATTTCCTTCAGGATTCGGTTGGTGTCGGGTTCTGCTACACACTTCAGGTACGGAGTCGAGAACCAGCCCTTCTTGTACAGCTGATTGTCCAGCATCATATAATTAGACGCGATCCGACATATCCTGTCTGCCGCTGCCTTATCCTCGAGGACTGCCCCCGTAGTCAGATACGCGACTATCGGGGTCATCCAAGTGGGCTCCTCCTCCGATTTTGCTTCAACAGTGCACACCTGCGTAGGGTCGATGTTTGACAAGATCACCTTCTCCAGGAAGTGCACCTTCCGATTTTCTTCTAAGGGTGCCCCCAGGTCAAATTTGCTCAAGGCGTCTCCCTCTACGTTCTCCTCCCTTGGAATAGCCTCGATATCGAAGCTTTTGAAGCTCTCTCTCAGGGTTTGTACCTCTCGCAGATACTTCTTCATTATCGGACTCCTTGCTTCGTATCGCCCTTGAACCTGGTTCACGATTAACGCCGCGTCGCACTTCACTCTCAAGTGATCGATTCCAGTGCCTTTAGCAATTTTTAGGCCCGTGATAAGAGCTTCATACTCCGCTTCGTTATTTGTGGCCTTGAATGTTAAAGCCAAGGCGTATCGGAGAGGTTCGCCTTCACCTGGTGGTATCAACAAAAAGCCCGCTCCTGACCCGTCTGAACTTGCGGAGCCGTCCGTGTACATCTCCCAGGTATTTTCTTTGTTTGGCTGTTCTGATTGCTCTGCCCTCTCTGGTTGTTCTTCTGTCGGGACCTCCATGGCTGCCCCCTCTACAGGGCCCGTTTCTTCTAGATCGGGGGCTGTAGATTCTGCTATAAAGTCCGCCAATGCCTGGCCCTTGATGGCCGTTCTTGGAGCAAAGTGTATTCGAAACTCACTGAGCTCTACTGCCCATTTCACCAATCTCCCCGATGCATCCGGTCGGTTCAAAAAATGCTTCAAAGGCTGGTTCGTTAGCACAGTGATCTCGTGTGCGTGGAAATATGGCCTTAGCTTCCGAGCAGTAATTATCAACGCAAAGAGGTACTTCTCAACGGCGGGATAGTTCAATTCAGATTTGGCAAATGCCTTTCTTAAATAATAGACGGGGACTTGATTACCCTCGACAACCTTTACTAACACAGAGCTAATGGCAAATTCAGAAACAGCCAAATAAAGCAAGAGCGGCTCGCCTGGAACCGGTTTTGCTAGCGGCGGGAGTGTGCGAAGGTGCTGCTTGAGTGCTTGGAACGCCTCTTCACATTTGGCGGTCCATTCGAATTTTTTGTTGGCCCTCAAGACTTCAAAAAATGGCATTGATCGGTCGCTGGCTTTGGACAAGAAGCGGTTCATTGCGGCTTGTCGACCATTCAGTACCTGCACCTCCCGATGGTTTATCGGAGACTGCATCTCCTCGATTGCCCTCAGCTTCTCAGGGTTCACTTCAATTCCCCTTTGGCTTACCATAAAGCCTAAAAACTTCCCTGAGTGGACTCCGAAGGCGCATTTCGTAGGGTTCAGGCGAACTTGATGGAGTCTCATCCGCTCAAACGCCATGGTGAGGTTGTGCACATGATCCTCAGCTTGTCGGGATTTCACCAGCATATCATCCACGTAGGCTTCCATGGTTTCTCCCAACATATCTCCAAACAGCTTATTCACCATCCGCTGGTAGGTTGCCCCGGCATTGATCAACCCGAAAGGCATGACATCGTAGTAATAGATGTCGCTGTCTGCATAGAACGCAGTGTGGGGGGCGTCTTCCTTTTCCATCTTGATCTGGTTGTAGCCTGAATACGCATCCATGAAACTCAGCAGCTCATGTCCCGATGTGGCATCCACCAGCTGGTCAATCCTCGGGAGTGGATAGCAATCTTTTGGACAAGCCTTGTTCAAGTCACGGAAGTCCACGCACATTCGCCACTTCCCGTTAGTCTTCTTCACCAGCACTGGGTTGGCGACCCAAGTCTGGAATCGGAGCTCCTTAATGAAACCAGCATCGAGCAACCTGCCCACCTCCTGCTGGATCGCGATCTTCTTATCCGTGCCCATCGGACGCCTTTTCTGTGTGATAGGCTTGATCGCGGGGTCTATCTTCAGCTCGTGCACGATCACGTCGGGGCTGATTCCTGGCATGTCGCTGGGGGACCAGGCAAACAACTCTTTGAACTCTTTTAGCAGCTCCACCAGTTTTTGGGCTGTCTCTTCAGTTAGAGCAGACCCGATTTTCACCTTCCTCTGGGGTCCGTCGATCTCGACTTCTTTCAGATCTTCTACGGGGGCGGGACGCCCAAACTCTTCTCTAGGATCTGTGTCTCTCTGGAGGACAGTCATGGTCTCTCGCCTCCTCCTCTGGGTGGCATTGACATAGCATTTTCGGGAAGCCACCTGTTCACCTTTAACCTCCCCGACTCCGTGGTCGGTCGGGAACTTCATCTTCTGGTGCACAGTCGAGGCGACTGCCATTAGGGGATTGATGGTGGTTCTCCCGATAATCGCGTTGTAGGTCCCCGCAGAATCAACCACGACAAATTCCACGTTCCTCCTTTCTGATTTCCACCCGCTACCAAACTCCACTGGTAAGGTGATTACTCCTAGTGGGTAGGAAGTTGAGCCAGAGAACCCGACCATCGGGAAGTTTGCCTCCTTCAGATCTTTCTTTGTTTTCCCCATAGCTTCTAGTGCGTCCATGAACAGAATGTCGGAGGAGCTCCCTCCGTCGATTAGGATTCTCTTCATTTCGAACCCATCTACATCCAGGGTTACCACCAGGGCATCGTCGTGTGGAGTCTCCACGCCTATGAGGTCCTTCGATGAGAAGGAGATCACCATCTCTTCCTTCAGGGTCCAAGATCGGGACCTCTTACCCAGCACCACCGCCGTAGGGATTCTAGAGGCATAGACCTCTCGGGCGGATGAGGTATCACCTCCAGCAGCAAATCCTCCATGAATCACGTTGATGACTCGTCTTTCTTTGCGAACACCGGATGACTCTGGATCAGTTCTCTTCTTCTTCGGGGACCGATCGCGGGATCGGGAACGGGACCTCGACCGGGACCGAGAGCGAGACCTGCATCGTTTGTCCCCAACGAACTCCTTGAGCTTTCCCTTCTGGATTAGCTTTTCAATCTCCTTCTTCAGCTCCCGACAGTGATTGGTGTCGTGGCCATTCGCGCGGTGAAACCGGCAATAGCGATCTGTGCGGGACCCCAGGAATTCTCCATCTTTCTTCGGGGGGTACCTGGAGATACCTTGTCGTTCCATGACTGTCAGCACTTCCGCCATGGAGCAGTTGAGAGGAATGTCAAAATCCTCCCGCTTATCCTTCCTTGAAGAGCGTCTGTCGTCCCTCCGATCCGGGCGACCTCGATTCTTGCCACTGTCGGGTTTACCCTTTGACTTACGATCGTCGAAAGGTTTACTCGACTGCTTCCCTTTGTTCGACTTCGGGGGCTCCAGTTCTCCCGCGGCTATCTTTGACTCCTGGACATCGATCTGCCGCTTCACCCTCTTCTGCAATGCCTCCATGTTCCACACAGCTTTCTCAGCCACGCTGTGAATCAAGTCGGAGCCATAGGGGGCTGTCAGGTTCCGAATGAAGGTGCGGATGGTTTCGCCTTCCGAGATATCTTCGTCTATCTCTGCTACGCTGGCTGTGTACCGCTGGTAATAATGAGCCAGCGACTCGTCGGGCCTCTGCACCACCTGGGTCAGGGACCTCACGCTCTTCAATAAACGCCTCCGACCCTGGTACTGCTGAATGAATCGATCGTGCATGTCTGCCCAGCAAGTGATGCAGCCTGGGGGCAGACTAAAGAACCAAGTCAGGGCCCTTTCTCCTAGTGTGTTCGGAAACAACGTACACACTATGTCTTCACTTGGGGCTCTTCCCAGACACGCCATGAGGTGCTTCTGGACATGGCGAACTGGATCTCCTTCGCCATCATACTCTTTTATCGTGGGGATGCCTAGCCCAGGCGGGGCTAGGGTGTCAATGAGTCGGGGGACGAAGGGATGAGTGGATCGATCCCTTAGCTCTGATACCAGTGGCTTCTGTTCTCCCATACAGATGTTCACGATCTTTACCACCTGGTCGGGAGTGATGGGACCATTCAGGGGAATGGTCATGTGCTGTACTGGTCCTGGCCCATCAACCACGAACCTTTCCGGCTGACCGGTTGCCCTACCTCTGTCCTGGCCTCGGGGCGGGGCTTCCTGCGCATTCTGACCCTCTATTGGTAGGGTTGCTTCCTCCAGCGGGGGCATCTCCTCCTGCCTTCTGGAAGCCTCCCTTCGGTCCAAGAGAGCCTCTACAGCCGCTAGAAACATGGGCATGGCCTCGGCCACGGCCCTCGTCAAATCTGCAGCTGGGGGAGCCTCCTGCCCCCTGTTATCCTGGTGTTGAGGGGCAACGTCTTCGGGATGCGATTCATTGTGTCCTCTTGTCTGGGAGAGCTCAGCCGGGGGATGGTTCTGGTTTTCTCCTTGTTCTGGTACTGAGTTCAGGTTCGTTGCAGCGGGGTGACGGGAACCACCGGATTGTCCTCTTCTGTTCTTGCCAGCCGCCATCGATCGAGTAGAAGGCATATCAGCTTTTTGTTTGCTTCCCACAGACGACGCCAATGTTGGATCACGGTGGAACTCCGGTACGGATCTTGACGGCAATCCTAGCTCCTTTGCTCCACGCAATCCTGCAAGAGGGGATAGACCGGGCGGTGACCCAGAATCCCTCTCCGATGCTTAAATGAGTACTTCGTCTGACTGGCAAGTAACAGATATCAAAGTGTATTCAACTCAACGTAAGTCTTTCTGAGGTGATCTCTTGCCCTTTTATAGGCAAAGAGATGCCTCAGTTACCTGGAGAACCGTTAGGGGTGGTTAGCCTGTATCCCGCATATCTCGTATGTGATCTCGCGTATCTTAGCCATGCCCCGCGTATCTCGGCCACGCTTCTCCAAAGTCATCTTGACCTTCACTATGGGCCTGGTGGGCCTGTTTGCCGTTTCCTCGCCGTTAAAGGGCCTGACGGCTATAGTCGGACCCATCAAACGCCAAGGCATATCGCAAGGGCTCGCCTCCACCTGGCGGTATCAATACGAATCCTGCCCCCCGATCCTTCTACACTTGATGAACCATCAGTGTACATCTCCCAAGTGTTCTCCTCATTTGGCTGTTCCGGCTGTTCTACTATCGGGACCTCCATGGTTGCCCCCTCTGCGGGACCCGCTTCTTCCAGATCGGGTGCCGTAGACTCAGCTATAAAATCCGTCAATGCCTGGCCCTTAATAGCAGTTCTCGGAGCAAAATGAATACGGAACTCCGTAAGTTCGATGGCCCATTTCACCAATCTCCCCGACGCCTCCGGTCGGTTCAAAAAGTGCTTCAGGGGCTGATTTGTTAACACCGTAACCTCGTGGGCATGCAAGTAAGGTCGTAGCTTTCGAACAACAACAATCAACGCAAAGAGATACTTCTCAATAGCGGGATAATTCATTTCAGATTTGGCAAACGCCTTGCTTACATAATAGACAGGCACTTGGTTGCCCTTGACAATCTTAATCAAAACAGAACAAACAGCAACTTCGGAAACAGCCAATTAGAGAGAAAGCGGCTCGCCTGGAACCGGTTTCGCCAACGGCGGGAGGGTACGGAGGTGCTGCTTGAGTGCTTGGAATGCTTCCTCGCATTTGTCGGACCATTCAAACTTCTTGTGGGCCCTTAGCACATCAAAAAATGGCATGGCTCTGTCACTCGCCTTGGATAGGAATCGATTCATCGCGGCCAACCGGCCATTCAACACTTGAACCTCCCGATGAGTCTTCGGGGACTGCATCTCCTCGATTGCTCGCAGCTTCTCGGGATTCACCTCGATTCCTCTCTGGCTCACCATGAACCCTAAGAATTTCCCCGAGTTCACCCCGAAAGCGCACTTGTCCGGATTCAAACGAACATGATGAAACTTCATCCGCTCAAAAGCTACCGCCAAGTTTTGGACATGATCTCCTGCCTGTCGGGACTTCACCAGCATGTCATCCACATACGCCTCCATAGTCTTTCCCAGCATGTCCCGGAACAACTTGTTCACCATCCTCTGGTAAGTTGCTCCCGCATTGATCAGTCCGAAGGGCATTACGTCGTAGTGATAGACGTCACTATCAGCATAGAAGGCTGTATGGGGGGCATCCTCCTTCGCCATCTTGATCTGGTTGTAACCAGAATAGGCATCCATAAAGCTCAGTAACTCATGTCCCGATGTGGCATCGACCAATTGGTCAATCCTCGGGAGCGGATAGTAATCCTTCGGGCAGGCCTTGTTCACGTCGCGGAAATCGACACACATCCGCCACTTCCCGTTACTCTTTCTCACAAGGAATGGGTTAGCGACCCAAGTTTGGAATCGGAGCTCTTTGATGAATCCAGCGTCGAGCAGTCTGCCCACCTCTTGCTGGATCGCGACCCTCTTATCCGCGCCCATCGGACGCCTCCTCTGCGCGATAGGCTTGATCGCGGGATCAATCTTCAATTCGTGCACAATCACGTCGGGGCTGATTCCTGGCATATCACTCGGGGACCAGGCAAACAGCTCCTTGAACTCCTTCAGGAGCTCGATCAACTCTCGGGCTCTTTCCTCCGACAAAGCAGACCCGATCATCACCTTCCTTCGAGGTCCATCAATCTCAACCTCCTTCAGATCCTCCATGGGGGCGGGACGCCCAAACTCCTCTCGAGGATCGGCATCAGTCTGCAGGACAGCCATAGCTTCCCTTCTTTTCCTTCTGGTGGCATTAACATAACACTTCCGTGAGGCCACCTGGTCACCCTTGACCTCTCCGACCCCATTATCAGTCGGGAACTTCATCTTCTGGTGGACGGTTGAAGCAACTGCCATGAGAGGGTTGATAGTGGTCCTCCCGATGATAGCATTATACGTTCCCGCCGATTCTACCACGAGTAAAAATCCACGTTCCGCCGTTCCATCTTCCAGCCACTACCAAACTCCACCGGTAACGTAATCATTCCCAAGGGATAGGAAGTTGATCCAGAGAATCCCACCAACGGGAAGTTCACTTGCGTCGGGTCCTTCTTCGTCTTTCCCATGGCCTCCAGAGCGTCCATGAAAAGAATGTCGGAGGAGCTCCCTCCGTCTATCAGGATCCGCTTCATCTCGAATCCGTCCACGTCTAGGGTCACCACCAAGGCGTCATCGTGGGGGCTCTCCAGGCCTATCAAATCCTCCGCTGAGAAAGAAATCACCATTTCCTCCTTTAGAGTCCACGACCGGGACCTCTTGCCTAGCACCACAGCAGCAGAGATGCGGGAAGCATAATTCTCCCGAGAAGGGGAGGTGTCACCTCCTCCTGCCATTCCTCCGTGAATGACGTTAATGGTCCCTCGCCTCTCCTTACGGGCACCAGAACCAGAGGGTTCCGATTCAACCTTCTTCTTCTTTGGAGATCGATCGCAGGACTTGGAACGGGATCGTGACCGAGTTTTGGAGCAGGATCGGCACCTTCCCCTTCCGACGAACTCCTTAAGCTTCCCCTTCTGGATCAGCTTCTCTATCTCCTTCTTCAGCTCCCGACAGTTATCCGTGTCGTGACCATTGGCTCGATGGTACCGACAGTAACGATCAGAGCGGCCTCCCAAGAACTCTCCTTCCTTCCTCGGGGGGTATCGAGCGAGACCCTGCCGATCCATCACAGCTAGCACGGAGGTCATCGATCTGTTGATGGGAACACTACGACCCTCGCGGTTATCCTTCCTCGGAGGACGTTTGTCCTCCCTTCTCTCGGGGCGACCACGGCTCCTACTTCCCTCCGATTTGTCGCTCCCTTTGCGATCATCCGACAGCTTGGACGATGGCTTTCCTCTTCCTGACTTCGGAGGATCAAGCTCTCCGGCAGCAATCTTCGACTCCTGCACGTCGATTTGCTGCTTCACCCTCGCTTGCCAAGCCTCCATACTCCACACAGCCTTCGCGGCTACACTGTGCATCAAATCGGAACCATACGGAGCAGTTAGGTTCCGAAGAAAAGTGCGGATGGTCTCTCCCTCCGATATCTCCTCATCGATCTCCGCGGCACTTGCAGTGAACCGTTGGTAGTAGTATGCCAACGATTCATCGGATCTCTGCACCACCTGGGTCAAAGACCTCACGCTCTTCAGAAGACGCCTACGGCCTTGATATTGCTTGATGAAGCGATCGTGCATATCAGCCCAGCACGTAATACTTCCCGGCGGTAGGCTGAAAAACCAGGTCATGGCCCTTTCTCCCAGGGTGATCGGGAACAATGAACATATGAGGTCATCATTCGAAGTCCTACCCATACAGGCCTGGACATATCTCTGAACATGGCGAACCGGGTCCCCTTCACCATCGTACTCCTTGATGGTCGGGATGCCTAGCCCTGGCGGGGCGACAGTATCTAGCAGCCGTGGAACGAAAGGGTGAGTGGATCGGTCCCTTAACTCCGATGTCATTTGCTTCTGGTCACCCATGCAAATGTTGACAATCTTCACCACCTGATCGGGGTTGATGGGGCCATTCAGGGGAATGGTCCTGTGTTGCACTGGTCCGGGACCATCCACCACGAATTTCTCCGAGTGCGCGGGCTCCTTACCCTTATTCCTGGGCTGAACCTCCTGAACCTCCTGTTCTTCTGGAACCACCCTTGGAGGAGGTGGAGGTAATTCTTCTCGCGGAGGCAACTCCTCTGCCCTCCTGGCAGCCTCTCTCTTGTCCAACAGAGCCTCCATGGCTGACAAGAACATAGGCATAGCATCTGCTACTGCCTTAGCCAGCTCTGAGTTTGAGGAAGAACCTGCTTCCCTCCGCGGGATTTCCTCTCTGTGCCCCACCGGGTTTGGGGGAGCATCCACCTCCCTTCGCGGGATATCCTGCCTGTTCACCGCCGTGTCTCGGACTGAGACCTCATCATCGCCATGCCCCCCTGTCTGAGAAACAGCAGGGTGCTCACCTTGTTCAGCAACATGTTCCTGCAACGGGGAATTCACAGTTCCAGCGGGGCGAGAACTGCCGGCCTGAACTTGCTTCTTCTTGCCACCACCGGCCATTGATCTGGTAGAAACTATTTTGGCTTTTTGTTACGATTCCCACAGACGGCGCCAATGTTGGATCACGGGCGAAGCTCCGTTACGTTCTTGACAGAAAGCTTGAACTCCTGGGCTCCGCGTAATCCTTCAAAAGGGGATGACCTGGGTGGTGACCCAGAATCCCTCTCCGATGCCTAAATGAGTATCTGACCAATGGGGTGGTAAGCAGTAATCTAAGTTCGTCTTAGAGAATGTGTTTTCTGAGGTAACTTCCTCATTTATATAGGAGGGGAAGTTACTCAGTTACCTGTGACCGTGGCTGGCCGTTTTACCCATGATTCCGTATATCTCGTTCGGGATTCCGTGTATCTCGCCCCACGCTCCGCGTATCTCGCCCATACTCCGCGTATCTCGGGCAGGGGAGGTTATCTATATCTCAGCCGTCTCCCACTACTCTTATCTAGTAGGCGGGTTTCTCGGCCTTATCCTCTGATCACAAGTCCTAACTCCTGTCGGGGACTCCAGAGTTATCTCATTCTAGGTCACCACTCAGGACCCTTTGTCTCACGAGACAGGTCCGGCCTCCGCGGGGCTTTATTATCGAGGCCTTTACAAAGGCATATCGGGGCCTACTCAGAGGCTTCTTGTCGGGAGCATTCAGCTCATATATCGGGACCGCTAGGGTCGAGACCCTTCATACTGGGCTTTTGGGCCTTCCCGGCCTTTCACGAGGCCCACTGGACTTACTCGCCGTCTAATGACTGTTAACGGGGCTAAAGATTACATCGGAACCCATTAGCTATGTCATTCATTGGACGTAGGGTCCATCCAGGGCGCCGACACGACCGACGTTTAGACTCAATTAACTGAGTCGTTCTCTAAAAGGTTTTTTCAATCTGCCACTAGGGGGCATGTACGTAATTGTTGTTGATTATTTTCGTTAAATTTTCTTTTTCAAAAAAGAAGCAAAAAAAAAAAAGAGCAAAAGAAAAAGGCAAAAGCAAAAAAAAAAAAAAAAAAAAAAACTCATTTTTTTAGGGTCACAGCCGCCTTTTAATTGGCTACCGATAAAAATAATGAGAGTGCTCATGCATATTTTGTGAGAGCATTGAATAAAAGGGTCACAGTTGTCCTTAAATCAACTACAGATAAAAAGGGTCACAGTCGTCCCTAAAACGATTACAAAGAAAGGGCCACAGCCAGCCTTCAAATGGCTACAGATAAAGAGCGCTCCTGCAACATCAAAAGTGGGAAATAGGTGAAAGGGCCACAGCCACCCTCCAAACGGCTACGAATAAAAAAGTGACCCCGCGAACCCTGTGAAGGCGGGAGAATAAAAAGGGCCACAGCCACCCTTAAAATGGCTACACAGAAAGAGTGATCTCGCGAACCCGGTGAGGGCGGGAAAATAAAAGAAAGGGTCACGGTCTTCCCTCAAGCGGCTACAGTCAAAAGAGCGATCCCGAAACATCGATGGTGAATATTAAGTGAAAGGGCCACAACCACCCTCAAAATGGTTACATACAAAGAGTGTTTCCCGGATCAGAGACGAGGAATGAAGGGCCACAGCCACCCTCCAAATGGCTACAATCAAAAGAGCTCCTGCAACATCGAAGACGGTGAGAAAAGGGTCACAGTCAACCTCCAAATGGCTACAAATACTCCCGCATCGAGGCAGAAAATAAAGTACGGGTCACAGCCACCGTTTAATCGGCTACCAAACAAAGAGTGCTTCCGCTAGGTTGAAAAACCCGAAAGGGCAACCTAGGCAAAATCAGGGAAATGAGAGGCATGGTTGCAAAGTTCAGAAATTGCAATCATGGCAAAAGGAGAGAAAATAAAAAAACCGAAGGGCACGATCGAAAATCTCTCAATCGGCCGTGGCAAAAGGAGAGAAAAAAGAGAAATTTTCAACAACAAAAAAGAGAAAGAAAAAGAAAAAAGAAAAAAGAAAAAAGAAAAAAATGAGAGGAAAAAAAAAAAAAGATCCCGCTAGGTTGTCACACAATGCACAATTTAGGCAAAAATTAGGGACAAACACTCATGCGCAAGCAGCGTCTTCCAAAGTCAACTTCACGGCAAGCGGGACGGTCACAGTTTGTTCTCGCGAGTCACCCTTCAAGGATAAGTAGGACAGTTACAGTCTGTTCCTACGAGTTAACTTCATGGCAAACGAGACGGTTATAGTCTGCTCTCGCGAGTCACCATTCAAAGATGAGTAGGACTGTTACAGTCTGTTCCTACAAATCAACCGACAATCGGGATCTAAAGTGGTCCAGCTTTCTGAGAGTCACCCCGGACGAACGAAGTATTAGTATTCAGCCCTCGCAAGTCGGGCCACTAGAGGCGCCTCTCCAACGGACGCCACTAGAGGCTCTTCTCCGACATACGCCGCTAGATGCATCGCCAAAGAGTCTCCGGTACGGTCTGACGTAGAGGTCTTCCGCTACCAGAGATATCACCAGAGGTTTTCCGGTACGGCCTGACGTATAGGTCTTCCGTTACCACTCGCCACTAGAGGCATCACCAAAGGTTCTCTGGTACGGTCTGACGTAGAGGTCTTTCGCCACCAGAGATATCACCAGAGGTTTTCCGGTACGGTCTGACGTAGAGGTTTTTCCGTTACCACTCGCCACTAGAGGCGTCACCAGAGGTTGTTGGTACTGTCTGACGTAGAGGTCTTCTGTTACCAATCATCACCAAAGGTTTTACTTTATTGCACACCACTAGGGCTTTTACTTGTCGCTCGCCACTGGAGGCAACGTCGATTGAGGTTTTACTTTACTGCACGCCACTGGATGCTTTACTTTTCCGCATGCCACTGGAGGCTTTACTTTTCTGCACGTCACTGGAGGCTTTACTTTCTGCACTACCAATGGAGGCACCGCCAACAGGGGCACCGCCGACGGAGGTTCTATTTTCTGCACTACCAATGGAGGCACCGCCAACAGGGGCACCGCCGACGGAGGTTCTATTTTCCGCACGCCAACGGAGGCACAGCCAACAGGGGCACTGTCACTGGAGGCTTTACTTTTCTGCGATACCAATGGAGGCACTGTCAACAGGGGCACCGCCGACAGAAGTTCAACTTTTTCGCAAAGCCAAAGGCCACCTTGGAGACTTGAAGACCCGGAAGAAGATATACTTCCTAGCCAAAATTAGTGTTTACTTGTCTTTGGACAAAACCCCTCGAATGCATTCTACGGGAGTCCGTCCAAAGAGGGGCAAGCTGTAAACACCTAATTTTGGTACGCGCGACACGTATATAACACGTTCAAATTTGTTATGTGTAACGCGTTTAAAAATGGAAATATTTAAATATGGAAGGTCACGGGGTTGCTAAAATAGGCTTAGTTTAAATTTGGATAGTGTAGATGCATTTAATATTTTGTAATATTCAGAAAATATATGATATATATTTATGGCAATATGCAATGTAAAAACACACAGAAAATGCCACATCAATAATATTACATCAGATTTCGGAACCCGTGCATATTTGTCCTCTAGTGAAAAAGTTTTTTTTTTCTATTATTATTATTATTATTATTATTATTATTATTATTATTGTTATTGTTATTATGTCATGGTAATTAGCTAGTTTAAATGTAAATATAATTAGTTAGCATGTTTTTTGTGAATATATGTGTATGATATGTAATTACTAAATTGTATCATGTTTGGAGCATGTTTAGTTTGTTTAGATTTTATTTCAATTAGGAGAATTAGATGCTTAAAAGTTTTTTTTTAGGTTTATATTTATTGTTAATGATAGCTTTTGCGTAAAAAATTAGTTTAATTTTTTTTATATCGTTAGATTAATTTAACGTAACGAATGTTTAAATTTTTAAAGTGGTAATTAAGTGAATTGAGTACCGAAAGGGCGTAATTAAAGATCTATATTTTTAATTCGTAATAGAACCCCCGAACTCGAATTTCTGATCGTAGACCGATTTAATACCTAGGTGTTTAATTCGTTATTCACTTAGGTAATTTAGGATTCTAGTTAGCATTTATTAATTACTGGCGACTCTTTCAAAATCCATGTTTTCAAACACCTTATCGCCCTAGGTTGGATTTTAGGTCTGACAACTATCCTATTTTAAGCCAGTCTTATCGTTAGAAACTTCGCGACCTTCCATATTTAAATACTTCCTTTTTTAGCGCGTCACATATGACATTTTGAACGTGCTACTCGCGAACTAAAATTAGGTGTTTACGGTGGTAGTAATTTGAAATGTATTTTAATTTAGCTGAAATTATTCAAATTAATTAGAGAGAAGGAAGGAAGGAGGGAAGGGAATAATTTAACTAATAATTAAGGGGGGCATATTACATTACATGCATATATATTGTGAAAAGTTGAGAGAGGGAAGTAACAGATAGATAGATACATAGAATTGAAATGCATATAGGCTCGATGGATGAAACTAAAGTTGTAGTAGCTAGAGACCAAGAGAGAAAGGAAAGCCTGTGGAGCTCAACCAAGTTGCGGCGGAGATGAAGTTAGCAGGAGTGTAAGTTTGAGCCTCAGTGGAAGAAGTAATAACCTTATAGCCCTTCCAGGTCACCCTCTTGGATGTAGGTGCTCCTGGGCCGGTGTTTTGGTACTCTCGGTAAGTCAATGTGTTCAATGCAAAAGTACCGGACCACTCATGCCAACCCACAGGGTTGATGACGTCACTGATGGTGGACTGCATGATAACCGTCCTAGAGTACTCCTTCCAAGGGCGACCCAGGTAGGTGGGGAAACTGGACTTGACAGGCTGAAGGTCTGATGTGGCACCGATCCTGCATTTATGGATTACGATTCCAGTGTTCTGGTTAGGGTCGCTCCTTCCCTGTGCAGTCAACATGTTCTTCTGTCCGGAGTTGGGACGGCGAGCATGTATGTCACAGTCCTGTAACACCACAGCCGAGTTTCCGAAGATGAAGTCTACTGTGCCTGCAATGAGGCACTTTACGAAGAATTGGCGATTCGCGTGCACGTATAATGTGTCTTGATACGCTAAGATGTCGCATTGGTAGAAAGCTGACAGGTCTCCCCCGACTCGAAGGGCCACTGCCTGGTGGTTAGATGCTCCAGCTGTGTTCTGGAAGGTTATGTCTCTTGCTAGAAATTTCTCACCAACCACCGCTGCATGCATTCATTCATTCGTTATAATACAAAACTCATCATTCAATATAAATATATATTAATTATACCCCCCCTAATTCTCCAAACAATTGCTACCTAGTCGATCGCCAGTCAAAACAACACATTAAATCAAATCATCTCCTACTCGATATTATAATTGTTATTACGTACAGCTAAGTTTAAACTTCAGGGAGAAGAAGGGAAGAAAGAATCCCATAATAAAGTAATAAGTGGATGGATAAATATATTCATCTATTTGCCAAGGTCACGTCCCCACAATATTGTTCTTTTATATTTTTGGGTTGAAAAGTATGTTGATGGTGCTCGCTATCTAAATATGTAGAAACTTACTTTTGTATTTATTATTATTAAGCTTCTTCCTTTTCCGAGCATCAATTTTTTTTTTTTTTTTTAAATTTAATTTAAACAAATGCAGCAACAACAGCTCGACTTGTTTGGTAATGCCTGTCTGTCCGGTTCCAATATAGTCCGAAAAAAGTAGGTCAAATAAGATTGAAACGCAAGCTAAATATAATTTCACATCGTTTTTTAATATGTCAATAAATAACACCTGATGTAAAAATAAACAATGAATTTCTGTCCGGCCAACAATATAATTTAAATAGGTATGATAATTATTAAGTTTGTTCTTTTACTTTAATTAGTTGGAAGCATATAATGATATCAGCCTAGCCTTGCCTTGCCTTGAGTGTTGTGTTCTTTTTAAAAAAATTATATATAATATAACAATTTGATAAACATATATTTGCAAGTTGCATATATATATTTATTTATTATATTATTATACATGAAAAGAAAAAGAAGGCAAATTGTTTGCTTTCTCATGTTTTATATATTGTTTTATATTGCGGAAACACAAACATGAGAAGGGGGTGAAGGAAAGATGGATGGATATATGGCAATTTGCAAGAATAGGTCAAAAGAGTCGTGCTGTAATCCACCACCACCGAGTTGGACGTACGTAGTGATTGGCCAAAAAAAAGAGTTGGACGTAGTTATGAAAATTCAAAAACATGCACATCTACATATATGTCGTAATATATTATATTACTTTGTGATCAAGAAAATGAACATATTCAAGGGCTAAAATAAAAGGTTTGACGGTTGGTTCTAGATTAATAATGTTAGCTAAAATTGTGGGTAACTTTAATTAATTGATTGATAATGAATGCTGCTACGCTGCACCCAAACAATAATTTTAATTACGGAGCGAGCCACTATATATCTATCAATAAAGTGTAGGTGTAGTAGCTGAAAATTATAGTATATAAAGAATGAATAGTGGTTGGTTGACTAACCTACTGTGGCGGAATTGAAGGTAGTGCTGCCGCCGACAACGCTCCTGCTTCCGGTGATGATGGTGTTGGCCCTGCCATCTCCGATGAACATTATGTTGGTCTTCTTCTTGGATACGTCCACATTCTCCTTGTACACTCCTGCCTTAATCTTTATCACATACCTTTTGCTGCTCTTTTCTGGTGCCGCCGCCACCGCAGCCGACACTGTCTTGTAGTTGCCACTTCCATCCGCCGCCACCACCACGTTTGGGGTCACCGTGGAGGATTGTAATAACCTTCTGTCTCCGGCTGAGAGCCACTCTGGCCACCCCACCTCCACCTCCACCTCCACCTCCTCCTTCAGCTTCCGATTCACTGTCGTGGTTTGCCTCTCCGTCTCCATGTCAGTGTCAGTCATGTTCTTGATCATCGCAAGGACGTTGCTGCACATCTTCTCCACGTGTACCTGTATCAAATAATTTTTATTAATTAAGCAGCCCATTATCATATATATATATATATATGCATTGGCCGGTCACCTTTACTAGCTAGCTAGTTTAAAAATAAAAATGATGGAGGTACCTGGCCTTTTTCTAGAGCGGATCGGACTTTTTTATCAGCACCGTCATGGGAGAAGCCGTCTAAGCAAGTTTCGACGTTGGTGATGGCGGCGCTGAGCAACGTCTTCAAATCATCAGCATGCTGGAAAAGGGATTTCTTAGAAGGGTAAATCCGGAGATCCTCCTCGGCCTTGTGGATGTCATCAAGTGTCTCGTCGATGGTCTCCAGGCAGTCGTGCAATGCTGTCCTCTCCCGGTTGGTGAGGGACTTACCTCTCTTGGCCAGAAGCTTGGCCACCGTGAAGTAGTTGTGCTCCACAGCTGTCTCCGTCAGGTTCAAGGACGCCTCAATCACATCCTTTTGGCTCGATATCTTCCCCACCTTCTCCGGCAGGGCTGCGATTGCTGAGAAGCACAGTTCCGGATACCTTGTATTGCTGCACGACGATTTCAGTATGGCGTGAGCAGCAGACGAAGACTTGAGGCTGCTACTGCTTGCGGTGCCCGAATTATTCACCCCGACCACCGTACCAATAATAGCTGCCGCCAGGAGGAGAGTACCAAAGAGACCTAAAATTATGAGTAATAATCTCTTGCTTTTACTCGAGAAGCGACCAGCTTGGTCGTCTTCCACGGATGATAACTGCTTGAAGCTGCGCCTCATACTTAATCTATAATAGCTACAGTTTAGTTTAGACAAGTAGCTAACTAGCTAGTGATCAGTATGTGATAATTGATTGATGTGCATCACACCTAGCTAGTTAAGGGTTTAAATACACCAAAATTAGCTACTCATCAACTTGCTCCACTCTATCTTATCCCTTCTCCTTTATTTTCTATTTCCCTTTTTTAAATATGCAATTATCAACCATGTCTAAATCATTCAACTCCAAAGCAGTTGGTAGTCATACTTTATTCCGTAGCTACCTATATTTTATTTTACAAATCAAAGCAAGCTAGGGATAAAGCCTGCCTGTACATTTTCCTCATGTTTACTTAAAAGCAGCATTCATCTACTAAGCATCCCTACCTTTATATAATAATAATAATTATAAATATGGAAAACGATATACACTCCGACAATGACCTTCCCAAAATTTCCAAATTAAAGACCCTATAATACCCTAAATGTTGACAAAATTTGCATTTCCCACCCCGTGAATATCAAAATATGTATCACCTCTCTTATATATATATAATATATATATATATATATATATGTAATTCAAATCAAGACATGCATGCTTTTCATGTATTATTAAGTTTATCTCTTTATAAAAGCGCTGTTAACGATTTATGTATTAATTAAATGCATGAAATGAAACGGTAATCTGGCATATCTTTTATAATCTTTACCAAACTACATTATTAGATCATTCATTATTAAGGTCCAAAGCTTGATTGAATGGAGGAGAAAAACAATTCATGTATATATATATATAATTGATCGAGTTGAGGCGGCTTTCAGCACGATTTTATGCATAAAAAATAGGAGAGTTGTTGAAAAAGATGGATACATACAGATGATAATCATGCCATATATGAAAATGAACTGTATTTTTTTTTTGTTGGCCAAATGAAAATGAACTGTATGAGTTTTATAATTATACATGTGTTGCATGGCGTGGCCATAACCTTCGTATTTGATTATATGTATCATCATTTCATATAAAGCTTGCTATCGCGAATACTAAAAATATGATTTCTCGATTAGTTAATTAATTTGTGCATGTGATTACAGAATATTAGAATAGGTTCTTATATAAAATAAACCGGACGGCTTACCAGACTGACAAAGCAAAGTTTGATGTATATAATAATACTAGACATTGGTCCGCTCTACGCGCATATTATCATTATCATAACGTTATAATAATATGATCAAGCCGACTCCAAGAGTCATACAAGGACATAATCAGTCTGAGATCAAAGATGATACAAGAGTATAGGCTGATGGGGAAAAAAATTATGTAACATAACGTTATAAAATAAAATAAAAAACTTTAACAATAAAATTAAACTGCTCGAGCGATTGAAAAAAAAAATCTATAAAAAAACTCCTGGTCATTCTAGCATTTTAATTTCTGTGTTAAAGTTGTTTTTTTTTTCACTACAACAAATCAGAGAATTACTGACAAATAAATCGTCACAAATATACAAAAAAGTCGCCACAGATATGAAAAGTGACAAAAAATTTGGTTGTCAATGAGCGTCACTAATTCTGCCGTCAGTAAAAATCATTGTGACGATTATATTTGATTGTCACTGATAGAAGTACTTTTGTCACAACTTTTTCGCCACAATTAATCTTATACTAGTGACGAATGAATCAGTCGTCACTATGATATTTTGTCACTAATAACCATAATAATTGTGTCAAAGGCGGACGTCACTAATGACTATAGCATTTGTGATGAAAAAAGGTCACTATTAACTATAACATTTGTGATAAAGAAAACGTCAGTAATAACGTTAGCACTTGTGATAAATAAAAAATGTAGCATTTTTTATAAATAAAACGTCACTTATAGATAGAACATTTGTGACAAACCAGTGTCACAAGATCCATGCTTACATTACCAATAATTTTAATTATATTATATATATATTATAATTTTCAGACATGAGAATTATAAGATAATACACAGAATAAATTCAAGTAAAAATATATCATAGCATTCAATAAATAATGCTTCCAAAATGCAAAATAACCAAGTTCATTTGACTATTCAAGAACAATCCATAAAAAAGAACATACTTTCCGCATAATAGTGACATTAAATTAAAAGTCTACTCCTAATTACTCCTAAATGCTGAACAAAGTATCATGCTTCCAACCTACAATAAATATCATAGATAAATTTCGACTAAAATACGATTAGAGAAATTAACTGAAAAGATTAAATATGACTATAAATAAAAAAGATATGAACTTACAAGATATCCATCCATTTTTATGGTAATGGACCGGAGTTCTGAAAATTATTAAAATCATTGGTAAAGTGAGAAAACATTGCTGCCATTTGCATCTCAAATTTATCCTGCATATTTTCATTAGAGATTCACACTTGGTTTTTGTTGGATCACGGTTGGAACTCCGGTACGTTCTTGACGGAAATCCGAACTCCTTCGCTCCAAGTAATCCTGCAAGAAGGGGATAGACCGGGCGGTGACCCAAAATCCCTCTCCGATGCTTAAATGAGTATCTCGGTATAGACTGGCAAACAAATATGAGTCTGTGAATATGTAAACGTAACAATCCTGAGGTAACACCTTCCTTTATATAGGGAAGGGGTCACCTCAGTTACCTGTGGAGATAACTGCCACGTTCCGTATATCTCGGCCAATAGCCCACGTTCTGTCTTTTTAGGCCACTTCCCCACTATGTTGATAGTGGGCGTGTTTCTCGGCCTCGTTCTCTGGTGGCAAGTCCCGATGGATGTCGGGGACTCCAGAGTTATCTCCTTTGGTCACCGCTCGGGGCCCCTCGTCATCGGGACAGGGCCAACTTCTCAGGGATTCGATATCGGAGCCTACTCAAAGGCATATCATCGGGGCCTACTTAAAGGCATATCATCGGGAGCGTTCAGCTCGTATATCGGGACCGACCTTGTCGGGACCTCTCGTATTGGTCTTTCTGAGCCTCTTTTGGGGCCCAGTGGGCCTACTTCGCCGTTTAATCGCCGTTAATGGGCCTGACGGCTATATCGAAACCCATCATTTGCCCCCAAGACCCGAGGGACTTATAGTTCGTCGTGTCTTCCAACTTCGGACCTTTCGATATTCCGAGGATAACCACCGAATCCGAAAAGATTTCTCGATTACTCACCTATTAAATGCAATGAGTGATGAAGTGACGGCTTGAGTGCCCGTGCCTGCTTTTCTGAAAAAACGCTTTATAGCCGTTTTGTCCCTAGTGTTTCGACGATTCAGGTTGAGGCACTTCACCTTCAACGGTCCAGATCGCAACGTCTCTTTGCCTATCCTCTCTCCTATAAAAACCCAAATCTTGGCACTATTCAGTTCTTCTCTACCGTTTCATTCTCTGTGTTTTCAAAAGCTCAAGCTCTCCTTTCTAGTCTCTGATCAGCACTCCGGCGACCAGGACCTCCGACCATCAAGCTCATCCTTTCCTCTCCGATTCGACATGTCTGGTAAGATTTCCTCATTCGATTCCGAAGAAACTTGTTAGCATAGTTTTTCCTTTCATCTCCATCAACTTACCCAAACTTTTTCGGAAATCATCTATACCTTTTCTTGCCATGATTACTTTCCAGACGGTGAGTCCAGTTACGGGGGGAGGAAACCCTTCAAGTTCGAATATGCTTGTAATGAGATTTCAGACACTGCCTATGATGCGGCTCTTCGAGAGGGGTGCATTACTTCCACCTGGGAGCCTCGCTTCCCTTATCATTGGCCTCGCGTCCCGGGTCACTCTGCAGTCACTCGTCCCCGGGAAGGGGAGGTATTTGTCTCTACTGGGCAAATATCGGCGGGGATCCGCTTCCCCTTCTGCGGTGACATGGTCAAGATGTGTAAATATTACAAAACACATTCGACTACTTTCTCCCCTCATGCCATCCGCGTGTGTAATGCCTTCCGCGTGCTTTGCTTCCGCCAACAATGGCCGTATAGCCTTCGACTCTTCCGGACCTTCTATGGGCTAAAGCGCAATGACGTCGGGGTCTGTGCCTTCTATCCACGGATGCCTAAGTGGAGCAAGGCGCAGCTCTCTCGATACAGCTGGAATGGCGACACCTGGAAGGTCGCCAAGGGTCGGGGGCTCATCACTGATTCGGGGCCCGACAACAGTGGCTGGAAGAGGAGTTATTTCTTCATCCGAAACAGCTCCATCCCATGGCCCCGATGGGAGGTTGAGGCGGACCCTGCCCCCGCTTTCCACACTTACTCCGATGAGGATTTCCAGATTCTCCACTGCATCCAGCTTTATCGTTGGGGGGACTCTTTCACTCCCCTCGACGCCAACACCATCGGGGAGCGGGACCTGGTTCTGACCGGGATCCGACTCCTTGATATTTTCTCCGGGGGTCAACTCTTTGATGGCCCTTCTAACCTCGTTCCTTGGGTAATATTCTAACCGTCTTTTCGTTTTCGTCTTTGCAGCTAAGAAGGTATCATTGCTGACCAATCTCGTGCTTAAGCAGGCGGAGACTAATGCTGTCCCACGCCCCGCGAGGAAGAGGAAGTCTTCAAAGAGGGCTGCTTCCTCGTCGGCACCTCCCACCTCGGAGCAAATCAAACGGGCCCGAGTGGAGAAGATGGAGCAGATCTTCAACACCAAGACTCCCGAGGAAGGTAAACAGCTCCGCTTAGCAATTCAATTGTACAGGAGGCGTATTCCTAAGGAGTTAATCCCCTCCGATAAAGGAGCCAGGGTCGAAGGGGTCAAACGCATCCTGTAAGGAGAAACTCCCCGCGTCCTCAAAGCGGGTTACTACAATTATTACGGGAAGGACCAGTACCTTTCCCGTCGCGTCATCTGGTGTAAGGATCCTGACTTTATTTCTGAAGCTTCTCGTCCTCCAGCTGCAGGTCTATCGGGAGATGGAGCTTCTGCGGGGACGCCACCCTCCGACGCCTGGGTCGGAGAGCCCCTCATGTCACTTCCTGCCCCGACAAGATCGGGGACCGAAGAGGCCCCGACGGACGGCCAGTTCCGTCGGGTGATAGACCTGGATGTCTCCCATTCTTCTGAGGAGGCAAGCGAAGGCCAACCCCTGGTTCGTCGTCGGGGGGCGAGGCAGACCCCGTTGGAGCCGACTCCCGAAGGGCTGCCTCCATCTTCTCTGGCGCAGCAGCCTTCGCCGGTCTTGAGCCTGACTCCCGAGGAGCCGGCGGGTTCTTATGGCGGCTCGGAGGCCCGCACCTCTGTTGCTCAAGGGGTCGTTCCTCCTCTCCCTTTGGACGGAAGCTTCTACCAACTTTACTCTCCCGACCAGGCGGCGGCTCCTTGGACTCCGATCGAGTCGTTGCGGGGGGTCCCGCTGCGTCGAGATGATGTGTCCTCGGAACTGGGTCTGCACCTGCTGGCAGGCTCAGTTCCCCCATTTATGAAGCTTCCGCTCTCTTTGGCCCCAGAGGACATCCACGGGGACCTTTGCAATATGGCCGTTCGTCGTGTGGAGGTAAATCTTCCTGTTTTCACACTTAGTATATAATGTAAAATACTCTCGTGTACTAACCTCCCTTCTTTTCTACAAAAAATGGCGGACCAGCACTGCTCCTTCGGGTATATCCTGGCCTTGGAGGAGGCCCTGAAGGAGGAGCGAGCCAAGGCGGCCCCCGAGGTCTTGGCCAAGCTCGAGGAGGATCTGGCTGCCTCCGAGTCGTCAAAGGGGAAGTTGGTTAAGGAGCAGGCCCTCCTTAACTAGAAGACTCGGGACCTCTTGAGGCAGGTCCACGATTTCGAGAGGTTGCTGAAGCAGGAGCGCCAAAGGCTCCAGGAAGAGCAGCAGGGGCGCGCGGAGGATCGGGACAGGCATGTCCTCGAGAAGAAGGCTCTTGAGGATGCCCAGGCGGGGCTGGAGGCTGAGAAAGTCCTCCTCGCCAATCGGTCCCGACAGCTAGAGCGGGAGGTTGCTGAGTTCCCTGCCAAGCTGGCTGAAGCTGAAGCCAAAGGTAAGGAGGATTATCGGGGTTCCGAAGCTTTTCAAGCGGACGCGGTGAAGTTCTGTACGGCGGAGGTGGAAAACACCCTGCTTAATGTTGTCGAGGAGCTCCATCTGGAGTATGGTGGTGTCATCGACTTCACCAAGTCTCAGACCCTCGCCCCCTTCGCGGAGAGGTATTTCAGCCTTTCTGAGGAGAGTGACGGGGGCAACACCCCCGAGGGGACTGTGGGTGCTGAAGGCACAGTGGAGCCTCCAAGTGCAGACATCCCGACGACAGAGCCCCCGATGATCGATCCTCCCGCGGCCAATCTTCCAGGGTCCGATCCTCCGGACGCGGAGCTTTCTGCCACAGATCTCGTGGACCCTGCTCCCCTCGACGCTGCCAAGGATCGAGCTTGATTGCTTTATTTTCGAATCCTTGTAATTTCCTTCTTTGTTGCAAACCTTCCAGATCTTTATAATATCAATCTTTTTTGGTTCTGATCATCACTTGCACCACTTAAGGTGAATTAACTACGCCACCTAAGGCAATTCGATCCTATCACTTAAGAATAATTTCGACGCGTCACTTAAGACATTTTACCCATACCACTTAAGGCGATTTAATCGTGCCCCTTAAGGAAACTTTTCCACACCACTTAAGGCGATTTAATCGTGCCATTTAAGGTGGAACCACGCCACTTAAGGCGATTTAATTGTGCCACTTAAGGCAACTTATCTACACCACTTAAGGCGATTTAATCGTGCCCCTTAAGGCAACTTTTCCACACCACTTAAGGCGATTTAATCGTGCCATTTAAGGCGGAACCACGCCACTTAAGGTAATTTAGTTGTGCCACTTAAGGCAACTTATCTAGACCACTTAAGGCGATTTAATCGTGCCCCTTAAGGCAACTTTTCCACACCACTTAAGGCGATTTAATCAGAAGCAACCTCTTTATTCATTGATGGCTCAACACGATAAACAACTTGCACCACTGAAGGCGACTTAATAAACAACTTGCACCACTGAAGGCGACTTAATAGATAACTTGCACCACTGAAGGCGACTTAATAGATAACTTGCACCGCTGAAGGCGACTTAATAAACAGCTCGCACCACTGAAGGCGACTTAATATCAAACATGACATTTCTTCAAGTGTTCGCCACTAAAAGAATGCTTCAACACATTGCCATCGAGGTCTTCCAACTTATACGCATTCCGAGCTGGCATCCCCACGACCTTAAAAGGCCCTTCTCATTTTGGTGACATCTTGTTGATCCGATCCAAAAGGGTAAATTCGTTCCGACGCCACACCAGTTCCCCGACAAAGAACTGTCGAGACTTGACTCGTCGATTATAATATCGGGTCGTTGCCAAGCGCATCCGAGCCTAGACCTCCTCGGCACTCCGCCTCTTCTCTTCGACCAAGTCCAAGTCCAGACGCCTCATTTTATCATTCGACAGAGGTTCGTAATGTTAGGTTCCGAGTCTAGGGTCAACGGGCGGTCGACTTAAGTCTCGTTCCTCACTGGAGATGTTGCGGATTCGATGCTCTCGGGTTGTGCTGTCCTAGCTTGTGTCCTTCCGTCCTTAGCTTCTCTTCTCTTCTCGCCCTGCAAGAGGGGCAATACCAGGCACAGAGGGGGGGGGTGCCTGGTGAACCCTCTCCGATGCCTAAGTCAGTACGGTTTTAGAGAGATAAAGCTAGAGAGATGTCAGAGCAAAATTATGCAACTTGCCAAGATGATCAAATGAATAGTGGAAGAGTTGTATTTATAGGCAACGGTGTCATTAAGGTGGCTTAATGACATCGTTAACCTTTAAACACAATTAATTATCCTTTAAACACGTAATTAAGACTTTAGGGTACGGAGAAGGTTGGCGGAAATAAACCGAGTATGGGAGTCTAAAAGTGGTGTCGGGGCCCTTGGAGGGGGGGGGGGAGGAAAATCCGACCCCCAAGGGTAGGGGTTGGGTGAGGCCACCCAACCCCTCCTAGGGGAGATAGGGTTGGCCCACCCGATCTCCCCTAGGGGAGATCGGGTGGCTGACCCGATCTCCCTTAGGGGAGGTCGGGTGTGGCCGCCCGACCTCACCTAGGTGAGTCTAACCTGTCCGGACGAGTATTCCGGCCTCATTCGGACCGTTGGTGTTTTCGCGGGGTGTTCGGGTTGAAGTTTCGATTTACAATCATTAACGGGGTGATCAAAATGAAACGATTCGGAAGTCAACGGGTTCAAATTGGGCGTACATCCATCACATGCCCCCGAGTCAACCAATGGCCTGACCCTTGATTGACTCTATTTTTGGATGGTATGACACGCGCAATTTGAAGCCGGGATTTTACCTTTCATCTGAACGCTTACTTACCCATGGATTTGTGCCTCTGACTCTGCCCCCTGCCTTATAAGATAGAGGAATTGTAAACGTCAGAATAGCACGGACACGTGTCCAAGCACGCGTCCGTCTGAGGTGGAAATAATAAATCTATCCTTGCTACGGGCGTATACTCGAAGAATACACGCTCGCATAGGGATGCAATACGAATACAGCTAAGCGATTCATGCTTCAATTTCATGCCGGGATTTGTCTAAGTGGAGAAAAATTTAATTTTGGTCTAAAATTTTTCTAAGTATGGGATGCTTAAAAATAAACCCATGGGATGTTAACGTGAGTGGAGATATGCCTAACCATAGTCTAAGGGAGGTAAAAATGATAGTTTTCCTTTTACCCTTAGATCTCTTCTAATTTTAAATGAAGGGTTGTGATTATGTCACTTTAAAAAACCCTACACCTTTTCAAATATATAGGGGAGTATAGAAAATACCTTACTTAGCCACCATTGTCATCCTTTCCCTTTTTTCTCACACTTGGAGAGCAAGGAAAAATTTGGAGCACACCAAGGTAAGGGCCGGCCAAGAATTCCGGCGAAAGGCAAGAAATTCCGACCAGCAGCTCCGGCGGGAGGCGACCACCGGCACGAGACGAAGGCGACAGGTGGGCCAGCGGATCGGGACGGCGACACGACTCCGAGCGGCTAACAGACAGAGGCGGCGCGGCGCGAGCAGGGCCAGCGGAGGGCGGTGGCTGGACGAGTGGCGGCGTCGGGACTGGCTGGAGTTGGCGACGGTGAGGCGAGGCAGCTCCGGCACGACGAGAAACGACCTCCGGTGACGGCAGGGTCCGACCTCCGGCGAGGGACTGATTTCCGGCGGTCTTCAAACTTGAAATCCGGACCCGTTTATCATATCGGGTCGGGTTTTCCGAAGGTCCAATTTTTTCCTTCTCGTTATCGTCTAAAATGTTGATTTTTGAATTGCCGATACTCGATTGAATATGTGATTGCCGTGGATAGCCGTAGATAGTCGTGGATTTGGGGAAAAAATTTTGGCCGGTCGTCCGGAGATAGTTTTTTGTCCGATTAAACTATCCCTGTTTTGAATTTGATGTCGGGGCGCCATTTTGTGTGTTGATCTCCGTTGGGGGGCGTAATTGTAATTTTGCCCGGGAACTGACTCTTGGTTCGGACAAAATTGTCCGATTTGGTTGTCGTGGTGTCTTTGGCGCATGTTTGTTACCTTCGTTGGATGTCTTCGAATCTTTGGTTGTTGTTGTTGGTCGGGCACCGGGGTACTCCCGGTTTTTCGGAAATTTTCTTGTTTTGACATCTGTCATGCCGTGGCAGGTACTGTATTCCTGGTGGTGTCCCCGCACACAGAATTTGCAAAGGCGTTACATCCTTCGAAGGATGAGTGAGTTTCTCTTCTCTTCTATTCGTCGCATTACTTCCTTTCCTGTCATTAGCTTAGTGTCGCAATCCGAGCAGGGGTGTTAGTCGAAACTTGATTCGAACTTTGGGATTTCCTGCTACCTTTGACTTAGGTCTCGCTGCTTTGTCGGAGAATCACCTGACTAGGTCTGATTATAACGAGCACGTTACTTTAGGTGATATCTGCCCCTTAGATGAGCCTCTATATCCCTTCCTCCCCTCCTTGGGGAATACCCGCCAGACGGTGACAGAGCCTCCCCGTGGGAAGGTCATTGTTTACCCCTCTCAGATTCGATTTGGATTGCGGCTGCCTTATTGCGATGATCTTATAGAATTGAGTAGGTTCTTTAGGATTTCCCCTGTGAACCTTGCTCCTAGTGCTATCCGTGTCTGGGTGGGCTTCCGGGTGTTATGCCACTGGTACTCCTGGAAGTACTCACTGGTTTTGTTTCGCTGCTTCTATCGATTCCAATATCAGAGGAAGGTAGGCTTTGCGAGTTTTGTAACTCGGCATCCATCCCTCAAAGATTCCCGGTTTGCTGACTTTGGTTGAGTGGGGTCGAGTGGGATACTTCTCTTCGCTTCGAGGCCCGGAGCGATAACTCAACGAGCCACTGGGCCAAACACTATTTCTTCATTACGGATCGGTATGTTACTTGGTCAGTCTTGAATGAGGATCGGTCAGACTGCTGGCCTGCCTTCGGGGAGTTCTCTTCCGCGGATTTAGAGACTATGAAGGCCATCTATGAGAGCAACAGGACCCAGTCATACTGCCCTGTGTCCTTAGTGACTGAGACGGATCTTTATGAAGCAGGGATCAGTTTGACTCCTGACTCCAGGGGTTCGGTATGTTACTTAGTCTTCTCATCTGCATTTACTTTCTGCTTTTTTCCTGTAGGTTGGTTTCACGGGAAAACATATAACGTGCAGGCGGCACCGGTCGATCTGAGCAAGAGGGGGCTCCATCTAGCTCTACCTTGAAGAAGTCTCCCGTGCTTGGGAAAACTGTTGGGGCCTCTGGTATACTTCCTTCACTTTGCCCCCTTATGGTATAATTGTGTTTTTTCTTATCTTGTTTTTCTTGTATTGCTAGGGCACTCTCCCCTAGTGACCGAGAGGGTTGTCTCCGTAGGCAAAGGCTCTGGACCTTCCAAGTCCAAGTCGCGGAGGTATGACTCTGAGGGCGGGGCCTCGGCTGTCAAGAGGAAGAAAGCTGCAGATCCTCTTCCGTCTGTTGTTCGTCCTCCGACCCTGTCTCGCGACAAAGAGATGGTGGTCGAAGAGGCGCCTTCCCGAGCTGACAAAGGGAAGCGACCTATTGGTGATGGTGGAGTAGTCACTGGTTCTCTATCCCCTGCTCCCCAGCCGAGGGCACGGCCGTCAGGTTTGATCACCTTCCTGTCACTGATGCTTCTATGTTTGTATGTTTCTTTATCTCGCTTTGTTTGTATAGGTGGGCCTCCGGCTTTGAGTCGGAAGGATTTCACGCGCCTTACTGACGAGGATATCGTTGGGTCCGAGTGGACTCCTTTTGCTGGGTTGAAGGAGTTCCACCTTGATAGCAGGTCTTCCTTGCGTACCCCGGAGGTTGGTATCCGTGTGCTTCGCGGTGCCATCCCTCCTGGCGATCGTGCTGCTCAGCCTAAGTCTCCTGGGGAGACCCGGCGCTTCGTTCAGGGTGTACTTTCCCGTTATGTGCCTGTGAGTGGTTTCTCGCTTTCTTCTTTTTACCTTAATGTGGTTACTTTTCCAGTTACTCATCTCTTGTTTAAATATTCAGGGTATGTCTGACATGGTGAACATGTCATCCCTTGTGCTCGAGCTATCCGACGAGAAGAAGACTCTCGAGGACAGTCAGGTATCCCTGAAGGCAGAGCTTGCCACTGCTACTGAGAAAGCACGCCTATCCGATCTGAAGATCCAGGAGCTCATGGACCAAGTGTCCTTACTTGAGACTACCGTAGGTAGCTTACGCCGGGAGGCTGAGGCCGCATCTTCACTCCATTCTGAGGAGTTGCGGAAATTAGAGGCAAGGTGCCGGGCAGAGGAGAGGACTGTCGCAGTGTCTAAGTACAAGGCTTCCTCTGCCTTTACTGCTGACTACAGTGTGCGGCTCACTCAGGAGATGAACCAGTTTGGTGAGTATCTCGTTGATCATATTTTTCGCATTGATCCTCAGTTTCCGGTTGGCGATCTTGGTGATTTTGGACCGTACGCTACTGGTTACATGGCTGTCCTTAGGGGTCAGGCTGCTGTTGCAGACGAGCCTGCCCCTACACAGGTGGATGCTACGCCTGTGGATATTGACACTTCAGACTCTTCCTCCTCTTCCTCTATCTCTGCTGGTGGTTCGGCCTCAGGGGTCAGGGTGACTCCCCAGAGGGCTCTGGTTGATGTATTGACATCTTACTATCTTTGTATATACAACCATACTCTTTCTCCCCTTTGATGGGTTGAGTATCTTTTGGGATTGATGTGGGGTTTCGTGTTGCCTTCCTTTGTCGTATTGTGTCGTTGGCTGTGTGGTTCACTTGCCTTTTCATGGGTACTTCGTATGCTTTAGTACGTACTCTTTTGATTATGGACTCTTCTCTTGGTGTGTTTCCTTTACTTATCCTTCTTTTGTGTTTTCCTTCATGCCATGCCTGCTATTTCATCAAGAAAAAACATTATGTGTTCATCATAGCACTTTACTTTTAAATTACTTTCTCATGGGATCCTTCTTAGTATAGTGTAATGATCTTCTGATACCCTTTGAATGGTATGTATGGTGTTGCTAGACCAAAGATACGCTCTTGGTGGGCGTTGAATACTGTTCACGAGATACGCTCCCGGAGGGCACCAGTAGTTAGACCAAAGATACGCTCTTGGTGGGCGTCGAAACTGTTCGCGAGATACGCTCCCGTAGGGCACCAGTAGTTAGACCAAAGATACGCTCTAGGTGGGCGGTTAATATTGTTCACGAGATACGCTCCCGGAGGGCACCAGTAGTTAGACCAAAGATACGCTCTAGGTGGGCGGTTAATAATGTTCACGATATACGCTCCCGGAGGGCGTCGAAACTGTTCACGTGATACGCTCCCAGAGGGCACCAGTAGTTAGACCAAAGATACGCTCTAGGTGGGCGTTGAAACTGTTCACGAGATACGCTCCCGGAGGGCACCAGTAGTTAGACCAAAGATACGCTCTAGGTGGGCGTTGAAACTGTTCACGAGATACGCTCCCGGAGGGCGTCGTAACTGTTCACGAGATACGCTCCCGGAGGGCACCAGTAGTTAGACCAAAGATACGCTCTAGGTGGGCGTCGAACTGGTAGTTTGAAATCTACCTCAAGATACGCTCTTGGGGGCGTCGAATCTGGTAGTGTTTTTTCTACCTCAAGATACGCTCTTGGGGGCGTCGAATCTGGTAGGTTGCAAATCTACGTCAAGATACGCTCCTAGGGGCGTCGAAGGTCGTAGTTTTAGAAACTACTCTCAAGATACGCTCTTGGGGGCGTCGAAATTCGTAGTTTTTGGAAACCACTCTCAAGATACGCTCTTGGTGCGTCGAAGGTCGTAGTATAGAAACTACTCTCAAGATACGCTCTTGGGGGCGTCGAAGGTCGTAGTATGAAAACTACTCTCAAGATACGCTCTTGGGGGCGTCGAAGGTCGTAATATAAAAATTACTCTCAAGATACGCTCTTGGGGGCGTCGAAGGTCGTGTCATAGTATAAAAACTACTCTCAAGATACGCTCTTGGGGGCGTCGAAGGTCGTAGTATAAAAACTACTCTCAAGATACGCTCTTGGGGGCGTCGAATCTGTTCGCGGGATAGGCTCCCGGAGGGCACAGGTTTCGTAGTTTTTGGAACTACTCTAAAGATACGCTCTTGGTGGCGTTGAAGGTGTTGTTGACTTGACGTCATATCTGTGTAAGGATAACTCAATGATTATATCATCTCCTTCTTTAAAAAATACTTTTGAGTAACTTCTACTTCATTAGGAGCATTCAAGGCTTTATGTACACCTGGGATGCCTTGGGTGGATCAAGGCACCCTTTGGAGGAAATCAAAGATAGTTGTAGAGTTGGAGTAACTTCGTGAGTTCTCCTTCTCAAAAGTTGTTTTTGGAAAACTTAGAAAGCTTGAACATGCAAAGTGCTAAATATGAAACTAAGGATATGGGGTGGTCAGTTTGTCTGTTGCCACGTAGTCCTTTAGGCCTCCATTGTAAATCATCTCCTCCACTTCTATCTTTAGCACCATGCAGTTGTTAGTTTGATGCCCCCAGGTCCCATGGTACTCACACCATCCCTGTGCATCTCTTCTAGGAAGGCCTTGCCCTCTTCTCTGCATGTGGGTAGCTCTTCCTTGGGGTACTTCTGAAAAAGTTCTTCTATGCTCACTATAAGGGGTGTGAATTTGAAATGTGGAATCGGAAAACGTTAAGCACAAGCAAAATGGTCAGTGACACCTTTGGAAGTATCAAGGGAAGTTGGTGACCTGATGACAGGGGAGCCGGCGACCGAAGCCCCTAGCCCATTCCCATTTTGGGCGGAACAGATCTACTAATTCTTTGATTCCAGTTAGTAAGAGGGATCTTGAACTAAGAAATAGATTCTAGAAGCTAAAAAAGTTACATCTCCTTCCAGTGTATCAGTCTCTCTTTCTTTCTCCGGGACTTCCTCCGGCTGCTCCATCTCCTTTGCAAATGCCTTGTCTAGCTTTTCTTTGAGCTCCCTCATCGTGCTTGTCGTGACCATCTCATAAAGCCCTCCATACGCTTCAAATGAGTTTGGATGCATGTTTCTAATGAAGGCTCTGACGGCTTCCCTTCTTGTGATGTCCATGTTGGCACCATAACTGGAGAACCTTTCGAAGTAGCTTGACATTGGTTCTCCCGGAATTTGCTTGATGTCATCGATGTGTCGGAAGCCTTTTATGATGGAGTCCCTTGTTCTTTTTCCTTGTGCGCTTTCTGGTTGCCAAGGTATGCTTGTTACCTTTACAGCCTTGCTCATGTGTCTCTTCTTAGCCATTCTTTGAAAAAATTGCTTGCTCAGGCGGAGTGCGACTCCGTTCTTCATCTTTCTTTGTCGTTGTCTCCTCATCACCTTGTTGTTGTCTTGGTCGGTCCCTATCATGACCATTGCCACTGTGTCTGTCCTGTGTGATCCACGTCTCATGGAATTGACGTAGCACTGCCTTGCAGTGCGTTGGTCACCCAGGACTTCTCCAACTCCATTCTCAGTGATGTACTTCAATTTTTGGTGTACGGTAGATGGCACGATTTCATATGGATTTATGGTTGTTCTTCCTAGGATCCCGTTGTAGGCTCCCAGGCTTTCAACCACCAAGAAGTTAATGTTCACTGTGTCCATCCTTGGCCCATGGTCACTGGCAGGGTTATCATTCCCAGGGGGTAACTTGTTGCCCCTGAGAAGCCAACCAGAGGGAAGTTGACTGGTTTGATGTCTGCCTTTGTTTTCCCTATTTCCTCTAGGACCCTTAGGCTTAGGAGGTCTGCCGAGCTGCCCCCATCTACTAGTATTCTCTTTACATCAAAATTATCAATGTCTATTGTGATGACTAATGCATTGTCATGCGGGAAGATAATGTGGCTCTTGTCCTTCTCCGAGAATTCAATCTTCATCTCGTCTCCTTCTCGTGGCCTTTTCCTCCACCTTGGCACTGAACTCAGTTTGGATGCGTAAACCTCCCTTGCATTAGCAGTTGGACCACCTGATGCCACTCCTCCGTGTATCATGTTTATGGTTCCTCTCTTGTTGGGTGGAGGATTGTAGTCTACCTTGCTCTTGCCTTTGTCCCTGTATGATGGCCCTAACTGTATGCTGTTGCCCCCATGGTCCACGAACTGCTTTAGTTCTCCCCTTTGGATGACATTGTTGATGCTTAGCTTTAGGGTGAAGCATTCGTTCGTGTCATGCCCGTATGCTTCATGATTATCACACCATCTATCCTTGTCTGTCCCCACCATTGGGGCTCTCCACCTTGCAGGGGGTGACCAGAGTTTCTGATTTCGCATCTCTTTTAGGACAGTTGCTGGGGTGGCGTTCAATGGGATGAACTTGATGATGTTGATTTCCCTAGCCTTCAGTGGTTCACCCATCTGATTTCTTTGATGGGGCGGACGCCATTCCTGCTGTCTTATGTGTTGAGGTGCTTGAGGTGGCTTTCCTCTATTCGGCTTTGCATTGTCTTCCTTAGCTGCTTGAATCTTGGCTTTCTTACTTGCTCTGTGCCTCTCCAGGTCTATATGGGTTTTTACTCTCCCTGCTAGCTCCTCTAAGGTGCTTGCTGGTTTTTTGGCCATCTTTTCTGCCAGCGTGGACCCGAAGCGGCCTAGTTTTCTAATGAAGGCTCGTATTATCTCACCCTCAGTGATGTCGCCCTGGATGTCTGCTAAGTTTTGGTTAAACCTAGTGTAGTAATTGGCTAAAGATTCATCATTTTCTTGCTTCACGTCATCGATGGAGCCTGTTCCTTTGAGGAGCTTCCTTTCTCCTAGATATCTCTGAAGAAATTTCGCCTTTAGCTGCTCCCATGAGTGGATACTCTCAGAGGGTAGGCTAAAGAACCAGTGTGAGGCCACCCCCGATAGGGTGTTTGGAAATAGGAGTGCCTTGTATCTTTCATCAGTAGTTCTCCCAAATAGGGAGGCTTCATGCTGTTGAATATGTTCCAAAGGGTCTCCCTTGCCATTGTACTTTGCAATCTGGATTGTATGCAGGGAGTCCGGCACCTTGCTCATCTCCAATTCCCTCGTGAAGAGGTGGTTCGTTTTGTCACTTAGACAATGTAAGCCGTGTTTCTTTGACTCATTCATTTTCCTTGTTATCATTGCCTCTATTTCTTCCGGAGTGATCAATGCCGGTGTCGGAGTGTAATCTCTCTGATAGCCTCCGTAGTTATAAATTGGGCTTGCAGGGATCCCTTGTCCGTGTTGGTGCGGACTGTAGGTGTATCCTTGGTGTCCCTGCTGGGGTACTTCATAGAATTCTTGCCTCCTTGGAGGTCTTGCTTGTCTGTCCGCCCCCAGTGGGGTGTAAGCCCTGGCGTTCTGTTGTTGCCTAGGAGGCACGAATTGCTGCCTTCCCTCTGGGGGTGGCTCTTGGTAATTTCTTCTTTGCTCCTCTCGCTGCCCTGCTCGAGGGTGCAAGTGGCGTTCTTCCGTTGGGATCTGTTCCTCTTCATGAGCTTCTGTATGTGCCCCCTGTGTGTATGCGGGCCTTGTGTATGTTGTGTGGGCGCGGTTGTCATTCCTTAGGGCCGGCATCCCATACGGATATCCTTGGGGTTGCGCCTCATAGTAATATCCCTCAGGAGGTGCCGTGTATTGGGATGGCACTCCCTGTTGCTCCCTCTCTCTCTGTGGCCTCCTTGCCAAAGGGGTTGAGGCTGTGGAGGACTCAGCCCCAGCTGGGCGTGAGGGTCCTCCCTCCTGGTTGTTGGGCTGGGGAGCCTGTGGGGTTACTTGAGGTTCTGGTTGCACAGGCAGTTTCCCTGGGTTAGGCTGCCTTGCTGGAGGTATAGGCTCTCTCCCTCGCCTATTGCCCCCAGGTGGGCGGTGGTGCCTAGACACCATGCTGTTCGTCATTTCTCTTGTTATTGCCAGGCTTTCTGTCCGAAGCCCACTGACGGCGCCAAGTGTTAGGTTCCGAGTCTAGGGTCAACGGGCGGTCGACTTAAGTCTCGTTCCTCACTGGAGATGTTGCGGATTCGATGCTCTCGGGTTGTGCTGTCCTAGCTTGTGTCCTTCCGTCCTTAGCTTCTCTTCTCTTCTCGCCCTGCAAGAGGGGCAATACCAGGCACAGAGGGGGGGGTGCCTGGTGAACCCTCTCCGATGCCTAAGTCAGTACGGTTTTAGAGAGATAAAGCTAGAGAGATGTCAGAGCAAAATTATGCAACTTGCCAAGATGATCAAATGAATAGTGGAAGAGTTGTATTTATAGGCAACGGTGTCATTAAGGTGGCTTAATGACATCGTTAACCTTTAAACACAATTAATTATCCTTTAAACACGTAATTAAGACTTTAGGGTACGGAGAAGGTTGGCGGAAATAAACCGAGTATGGGAGTCTAAAAGTGGTGTCGGGGCCCTTGGGGGGGGGGGGGGGGGGAGGAAAATCCGACCCCCAAGGGTAGGGGTTGGGTGAGGCCACCTAGGCGAGTCTAACCTGTCCGGACGAGTATTCCGGCCTCGTCCAGACCGTTGGTGTTTTCGCGGGGTGTTCGGGTTGAAGTTTCGATTTACAATCATTAACGGGGTGATCAAAATGAAACGATTCGGAAGTCAACGGGTTCAAATTGGGCGTATATCCATCACGTAATACCCCGTCTGATGGGATGCCACAGCTATTTCGACGGGAGCAACTGCCTCCGTGCCATAGACGAGGCCAAATGGAGTCTCCCCGGTCGATCTTTTGGGTGTTGTTCTAACAGCCCAAAGTACATTTTCCAGCTCGTCCAGCCATTTGCCCTTCAAGGCGTGGACCCTCTTCTTCAGGCCGTCCATCACGATCTTGTTGGCTGACTCCACTTGTCCATTGGTTTGAGCATGACGGACAGAGGCTGTCCGATTCTCAATTTTCAGTTCCTCCAAGTACTCCTTCCACTGGGCCCCATTGAACGGAGGGCCATTATCGCTGATCACCACCTTGGGGATCCCCTATCGGGATATGATATGGGTCTGGAGGAATTTGAGGATGTGGTTCCCCGTTGTCTTGGCCAATGCCTTGGCTTCTATCCATTTCGGAAAATAATCAATAGCTACAACTAAGTATCGACACTGACCTTTTGCAACTGGAAGGGGTCCCACCAAGTCGATTCCCCATTGCGAGAAGGGCCAAGGACTCTTGATGGACGTCAGATCGGCAGCTGGAGCCACGATGTTCGGGGTGTACTTCTGGCAAGCGTCACAGGATCGGACTAGCATCGTTGCCTCTTTGTTCATCGAGGGCCAGTAATAGCCCAGGTTCAGCACTTTCCTCACGATGGATCGGGCACCTTCATGACAGGCCAAATATCCTTCGTGCACC
Organism: Clarkia xantiana subsp. parviflora; assembly: GCA_036873135.1. NCBI lineage: Eukaryota > Viridiplantae > Streptophyta > Magnoliopsida > Myrtales > Onagraceae > Clarkia > Clarkia xantiana. The sequence goes on along the minus strand of JAPTYO010000010.1, from coordinate 35,449,980 downwards.
TCCCTAAGGATCCGACCGGTGTCGGGCTCGGCTACGCATTTCAGAGATGGAGTTAAATACCCCTTTTTGTACAGCTCATTGTCCACCATCACATAATTGGGTACGATTCGGCGTATTTTGCATGCTGCCACTTCCTCATTGGGGACTGCCCCCGTAGTCAGATAGGCGGCTATTGGGGTCATCCAAGTGGGCTCCTCCGATCCGATCTCAATGGCGCAAACCTCTGACTGATCGATGGTTGACAGGATCACCTTCTCCAAGAAATGCACCTTCCGACTTTCATCGAGGGGTGCCCCCAAGGCGAACTTGCTCAAGGCATCTGCTTCCGCATTATCCTCCCTCGGGATCGCCTCAATATCGAAGCTCTTGAAACTCTCCTTCAGGGTTTGTACCTCGCGAAGATACTTTTTCATCATCGGGCTCTTTGCTTCGTATCGCCCTTGGACTTGGTTCACGATCAGGCTAGCATGTCACTTTACCTTTAAGTGACCAACTCCCGTTCCTTTAGCAATCTTAAGGCCAGTGATGAGAACCTCATACTCAGCTTCATTGTTGGTGGCCCTAAATGTCAAGGCCAAGGCGTATCGGAGGGGCTCGCCTCCGTCTGGTGGTATCATTACGAAACCTGCTCCCGATCCTTCTGAATTTGAGGAGCCATCGGTGTACATCTCCCAAGTATTTTCGGTATTTTCGGTGTCGGGCTGTTCTGACTGCTCTGTTATCGGGACCTCCATGGTTGCCCCCTCTACAGGGCCCGCTTCTTCTAGATCGGGGATTGTAGACTCTGCTATGAAATCCGCCAATGCCTGGCCTTTAATAGCCGTCCTCAGAGCAAAGTGAATGTGGAACTCACTAAGCTCGACTGCCCATTTCACTAATCTTCCCGACGCATCAGATCGGTTCAAAAAAAGTTTCAAGGGCTTATTCGTCAAAACGGTAATCTCATGCGCGTGGAAGTAAGGCCTCAGCTTCCGAGCAGTAATAATCAACGCATAGAGATACTTCTCAACGGCGGGATAATTCATTTCAGACTTGGCGAGTGCCTTGCTTACATAATAGACGGGGACTTGGCTACCCTCTACAACTTTTACTAAGACAGAGCTAACAGCAAATTCAGAAACAGCCAAATACAGATAGAGTGGCTCGCCTGGGATAGGCTTCGCCAGCGGCGGGAGGGCACAAAAGTGCTGCTTCAGTGCCTGGAACGCCTCCTCGCACTCGGCAGTCCACTCGAACTTCTTATTGGCCCTCAGTACTTCAAAGAATGGCATGGATCGGTCGCTTGCCTTGAACAGGAAGCGATTCATCGCGGCCAATCGGCCATTTAGCACCTGCACCTCCCGATGGTTCGTCGGGGACTTCATCTCCTCGATTGCCCTCAGTTTCTCAGGGTTCACCTCGATTCCCCTCTGGCTCACCATAAAGGCGCACTTGGTCGGGTTCAGGCGAACTTAATGGAGCCTCATCCGCTCGAATGCTGTGCCCAGGTTGTGAACATGATCCTCGGCCTGTCGGGACTTCACCAGCATGTCATCCACGTAGGCCTCCATGGTCTTCCCCAACATATCCCCGAACAGCTTATTCACCATCCTCTGATAAGTTGCACCTGCGTTGATCAATCTGAAGGGCATAACATCATAATGATAGATGTCACTATCAGCATAAAAGGCGGTATGAGGGGCATCCTCCTCAGAAATCTTGATCTGATTGTAGCCAGAGTAAGCATCCATAAAGCTCAGCAGCTCATGACCCGATGTGGCATCCACCAGCTGGTCGATCCTCGGGAGCAGGTAGCAATCCTACGGGCATGCCTTGTTCAGGTCGCGGAAATCGACGCACATCCGCCACTTGCCATTGCTCTTCTTCACCAGGACTGGGTTGGCGACCAGGCAAACAGCTCCTTGAACTCCTTCAGCAAATCAATTAGTTCTCGGGCCGTCTCCTCCGACAGAGCGGACCCGATTTTCACCTTCCTCTGAGGCCCATCAATCTCAACCTCCTTCAAATCTTCCATCGGGGTAGGACGCCCGAAGTCCTCTCGGGGATCAGCGTCAGTATGGAAAACATTCATAGCCTCCCGATTCCTCCTTCGGGTGGCATTGACATAGCACCTCTTGGAAGCTATCTGATCGCCCTGGACCTCCCCGATTCCGTGGTAAGTCGGGAACTTCAGCTTCTGATGGACAGTTGAGGCAACTGCCCCCAGCGGGTTGATGTTAGTCATCCCGATAATTGCATTATAGGTCCCCGCGGACTTGACCACCATGAATTCCACGTTCCTCTTCTCCGACTTCCAGCCACTACCGAATTCAACCAGTAATGTAATCATCCCCACCGGGTAAGAAGTAGAGCCAGAAAATCCAACCATCAGGAAGTCTGCGGGCTTCAAGTCCTTCTTAGTTTTTCTCATAGCCTCCAGTGCATCCATGAACAGAATGTCGGAGGAGCTCCCTCCATCAATCAGGATTCGCTTCATCTCGTACCCATCCACGTTCAGGGTCACGACCAGAGCATCATCGTGCGGGGTCTCCACACCTATCAGGTCCTCCGCTGAGAAGGGAATCACCATTTCTTCTTTCAGAGTCCAATTTCGGGCCCTCTTGCCTAGTACCACAGCAATGGGAATCCGAGAAGCATAGACCTCCCGAGCTGCCGTAGTATCTCCGAGCAGCAAGTCCTCCGTGAATCACATTAATGGTTCCCCGCTTCTCCTTGCGGGCATTGGAAGACTCAGGTTTATCCTTCTTCGGGTATCGACCACGGGATCGGGAACGGGACCGCGATCGGGATCGGGAACGGGACCGCGATCGGGATCGGGAACGGGACCGCGATCGGGACCGGGAACGGGATCGGCCCCGTTGTCCAGCCACAAATTCCTTGAGCTTCCCCTTTTGGATCAGCTTCTCAATCTCTTTCTTCAACTCCCGACAATGATTAGTGTCGTGGAAGTTGGCACGGTGAAAGCGACAATAACGATCAGTGCGGGCTCCCATGGACTCACCATCTTTTTTCGGGGGATACCTGGCGATACCCTGTCGGTCCATCACTGATAACACAGCACCCATGGAACAAATGAGAGGGGTGTAGTGGTCCTCCCTCTTGTTCGACTTCGAGGTACGCTTGTCTTCCCTCGGATCGGGACGACCTCGACCCCGACTGCTCTCGGGTTTATCTTTCCTCTTGCGGTCGTCCGAGGATTTGGACGACTGCTTCCCGCTGTTTGATTTCGGAGGATCGAGGTCTCCGGCAGCTATCTTCGACTCCTGGACGTCGATTTGCTGCTTCACTCTCTTCTGCAGCGCCTCCATGTTCCACACAGCCTTCTCAGCCACGCTGTGCATCAGGTCGGAACCATACGGTGCAGTCAGATTCCGAATGAAGGTACGGATGGTCTCTCCCTCCGTCATTTCCTCATCAATCTCGGCCACGCTGGCAATGTACCTCTGGTAGTAATGCGCCAGAGATTCGCCGGGCCTCTGTACCACCTCAGCCAGGAACCTCGCGCTTTTCAGGAGGCGCCGACGGCCCTGGTACTGCTGGATGAATCGATCATGCATCTGGGTCCAGCTAGAGATTCACCCTGGGGGAAGGCTAAAGAACCACGCCAGGGCCCTCCGTCATCATCTTCTTCTGGTCCCCCATGCAAATGTTCACAATCTTCACCACCTGGTCGGGGGTGATAGGGCCATTGAGGGGAATGGTCCTATGCTGCACAGGTCCCGGCCCATCGACCACGAACTGCTCCGATAGGGCGGGCTCCTTGCCCTTGTCCTGGTGCTCGGGTTGGGCCTCCTGCCCGTCCCGATTCTCCATCGGCGGAGGCGGAGGCAACTCCTCCTCCTTCTTCTTGGCGGCCTTAGGAGAGCCTCCATAGCTTCCAAAAACACTGGCATGGCATCCATCACAGCCTTTGCCAAGTCCGGCCTTGCAGGTGCATCCTGGTCCCTCCTTGGGATCTCTTCCCGGCTCTCCGATGAGTTTCGAATGGAATCTTCACGATCCTCATTATGCCCCCTTGTTTGGGAAACAGCAGGGGGAGGATCATTCTGATCAACGGTGCGCTCCGGTAGCCCTGAGTTCAGAGTTCCAGCAGGGTGACGGGAACCAACGGATTGTCCTTGTCTCTTCTTTTGCTTGCCAGCCATCGAACGGGTAGAAGCCATTTTCGCTTTTTGCTTCGTTCCCACAGACGGCGCCAATGTTGGATCACGGTTGAAACTCCGGTACGTTCTTGACGGAAATCCGAACTCCTTCGCTCCAGAATTCCTCTCCGATGCTTAAATGAGTATCTCGGTATAGACTGGCAAACAAATATGAGTTTGTGAATATGTAAACGTAACAATCCTGAGGTAACACCTTCCTTTATATAGGGAAGGGGTCACCTCAGTTACCTGTGGAGATAACTGCCACGTTCCGTATATCTCGGCCAACAGCCCATGTTCCGTCTTTTTAGGTCACTTCCCCACTATGTTGATAGTGGTCGTGTTTCTCGGCCTCGTTCTCTGGTGGCAAGTCCCGACGGATGTCGGGGACTCCAGAGTTATCTCCTTTGGTCACCGCTCGGGGCCCCTTGTCATCGGGACAGGGCCAGTGATGGGTTCCGATATAATCGTTAGCCCCGTTAACAGCCAATGGACGGCGAGTAGGTCCAGTGGGCCTCGTGAAAAGCCTGGAAGGCTCAGAGGCCCAGTACGAAGGGTCCCGACTTTAACGGTCCCGATACATGAGCTGAATGCTCCCAACAAGAAGCCTTTGAGTAGGCCCCGATATGCCTTAGTAAAGGCCCCGATAATAAAGCCCCGCAGAGGCTGGACCTGTCTCGTGAGACAAAGGGTCCTGGATGGTGACCTAGAATGAAGACAACTCTGGAGTCCCCGACAGAAGTTGGGACTTGTGATCAGAGGATAAGACCGAGAAACCCGCCTACTAGATAGAGTAGTGGGAATACGGTTAAAGATATAGATAAACTCCCCCGAGATACGCAGGGCGTGCCCGAGATACTCGGAGAGTGGGCAAGATACGCGGAGCGTGGGGCGAGATATATGGAATCCTGAACGAGATATGCGGAATCATGGGCAAAACGGCCAATCACGGTCACAGGTAACTGAGTAACATCTCCTCCTATATAAAGGAGGAAGTTACCTCAGAAAACATATTATCTAATACGCACTTAGATAACTGTTGCCACCCCATTGATCATATACTCATTTAAGCATCGGAGAGGGATTCTGGGTCACCACCCAGGTCATCCCCTTTTGCAGGATAACGCGGAGCCCAGGAGTCCAAGCTTTTCGTCAAGGACGTAAGGGAGCTTCGCCCGTGATCCATAATTGGCGCCGTCTCTGGGAAACTAACAAAAAGCCAAAATAGTTTCTACCAGATCAATGGCCGGTGGTGGCAAGAACAAACAAGTTCAGGCCGGCAGTTCTCGCCCCGCTGGAACTGTGAATTCCCCGTTGCCGGAACATGTTGCTGAACAAGGTGAGTACCCTGCTGTTTCTCAGACAGGGGGGCCATGGCGATGAAGAGGTCTCAGTCCGAGACACGACGCTGAACAGGCAAGATATCCCGCGAAGGGAGGTGGATGCTCCCCCAAACCCGGTGGGGCACAGAGAGGAGATCCCGCGAAGGGAAGTAGGCTCTTCTTCAAACTCGGAGTTGGCCAAGGCGGTAGAAGATGCTATGCCTATGTTTTTGGCAGCCATGAAGGCTCTGTTGGACAAGAGAGAGGCCGCCAGGAAGGCGGAGGAGTTGCCTCCGCGAGAAGAGCTGCCCCCACCCCCTCCGAGGGTGGTTCCAGAAGAACAGGAGGTTCAGGAGGTTTAGCCCAGGAATAGGGGTAAGGAACCCGCGCACTTGGAGAAGTTCTTGGTTGATGGTCCCGGACCAGTGCAGCACAGGACCATTCCCCTGAATGGCCCCATCACCCCTGATCAGGTGGTGAAAATTGTCAGCATCTGCATGAGTGACCAGAAGCAAATGACATCGGAGCTGAGGGATCGATCCGGTCATCCTTTCGTTCCACGGCTGCTAGATACAGTCGCCCCGCCAGGGCTAGGCATCCCGACCATCAAGGAGTACGATGGTGAAGGAGACCCGGTCCGCCATGTTCAGAGGCATGTCCAGGCTTGTATGGGTAGGACCTCGAACGATGACCTCGTGTGTTCGTTGTTCCCGATCACCCTGGGAGAAAGGGCCATGACCTGGTTTTTCAGCCTACCGCCAGGAAGTATTACGTGCTGGGCTGATATGCACGATCGCTTCATCAAGCAATATCAAGGTCGGAGGCGTCTCCTGAAGAGTGTAAGGTCCCTGACCCAGGTGGTGCAGAGACCCGACGAATCGTTGGCATATTACTACCAACGATTCACTGCCAATGCCGCAGAGATCGATGAGGAGATATCGGAGGGAGAGACCATCCGCACTTTCCTTCGGAACCTATCTGCTCCATATGGGTCCGATCTGATGCACAGTGTAGCCGCGAAGGCTGTGTGGAGTATGGAGGCCCTGCAAGTGAGGGTGAAACAACAAATCGATGTCCAGGAGTCGAAGATTGCTGCCGGAGAGCTTGATCCTCCGAAATCGGGAAGAGGAAAGCCATCGTCCAAGCTGTCGGATGATCGCAAGGGGAGCGACAAGCCAGAAGGGAGTTGGAACCGTGGTCGCCCCGAGAGAAGGGAGGATAGATGTCCTCCGAAGAAGGATAACCGCGAAGGTCGTAGTGTTCCCATCAACAGCTCGATGACCTCCGTGCTAGCTGTGATGGATCGGCAGGGTCTCGCCCGGTACCCCCCGAGGAAGGAAGGAGAGTTCTTGGGAGGTCGCTCTGATCGTTACTGTCGGTACCATCGAGCTAATGGTCACGACACAGATAACTGTCGGGAGCTGAAGAAGGAGATAGAGAAGCTGATCCAGAAGGGGAAGCTTAAAGAGTTTGTCGGAAGGGGAAGGTGCCGATCTCGCTCCAAAAGTCGTTCACGGTCCCGTTCTAAGTCCCGTGATCGATCCCCGAAGAAGAAGAAGGTTGAATCGGAGCCCTCTGGTTCCGGTGCCCGTAAGGAGAGACGGGGGACCATTAACGTCATTCACGGAGGAATGGCAGCGGGAGGTGACACCACCGCTTCTCGGGAGAATTATGACTCCCGCATCTCCGCTGCTGTGGTGCTAGGCAAGAGGTCCCGGTCGTGGACTCTAAAGGAGGAAATGGTGATTTCTTTCTCAGCGGAGGATTTGATAGGCGTGGAGAGCCCCCACGATGACGCCTTGGTTGTGACCCTGGATGTGGATGGATTCGAAATGAAGCGGATCCTGATAGACGGAGGGAGCTCCTCCGACATTCTTTTCATGGATGCCCTGGAGGCCATGGGAAAGACGAAGGACCTGACGCTGGTGAACTTCCCGATGGTGGGATTCTCTGGATCGACTTCCTATCCGCTGGGGATGATTACCTTACCGGTGGAGTTTGGTAGTGGCTGGAAAATGGAACGGCGGAACGTGGACTTCGTCGTGGTAGAATCCGCGGGAACATACAACGCTATCATCGGGAGAACCACCATCAACCCTCTCATGGCAGTTGCATCAACCGTCCACCAGAAGATGAAGTTCCCGACTGACCACGGTGTCGGAGAGGTTAAGGGCGACCAGGTGGCGTCACGAAAGTGCTACGTTAATGCCACTCGAAGGAGAAGAAGGGAAGCCATGGCTGTCCTGCAAACCGATGCCGATCCTCGAGAGGAGTTCGGGCGGCCTGCCCCCATGGAGGATTTGAAGGATGTTGAGATTGATGGACCTCGAAGGAAGGTGAAGATCGGGTCTGATTTGTCGGAAGAAAGAGACCGAGAGTTGATCGAGCTCCTAAAGGAGTTCAAGGAGCTGTTTGCCTGGTCACCGAGTGATATGCCAGGAATCTGCCCCGACGTGATCGTACACGAGCTGAAGATTGACCCCTCGATCAAGCCTATCACGCAGAGGAGGCGTCCGATGGGCGCAGACAAAAGGATCGCGATCCAGCAAGAGGTGGGCAGACTGCTCGACGCTGGATTCATCAACGAGCTCCGATTCCATACTTGGGTTGCTAACCCAGTCCTGGTGCGAAAGAGTAACGGGAAGTGAGGATGTGTGTCGATTTCCGCGACTTGAACAAGGCCTGCCCGAAGGATTGCTACCCGCTCCTGAGGATCGACCAGTTGGTGGATGCCACATCGGGACATGAGCTGCTGAGGTTCATGGATGCCTACTCCGGATACAACCAGATAAAGATGGCAAAGGAGGATGCCCCCCACACAGCTTTTTACGCTGACAGCGACGTCTACCACTACGACTTGATGCCCTTCGGATTAATCAATGCCTGAGCAACTTACCAGCGGATGGTAAACAAGTTTTTCGGAGACATGTTGGGGAAGACCATGGAGGCTTATGTGGATGACATGCTCGTGAAGTCCCGACAGGTAGGAGACCACGTCCAAAACTTGGCGGCTGCGTTCGAACGGATGAGGTTTCATCAGGTTCGGTTAAACCCAGACAAGTGTGCTTTCGGGGTGAACTCGGGGAAGTTCCTAGGGTTCATGGTGAGCCAGAGAGGAATCGAGGTGAATCCTGAGAAGCTGCGTGCAATCGAAGAGATGCAGTCCCCGAAGACTCATCGGGAGGTTCAAGTACTGAACGGCCGGTTGGCCGCGATGAATCGATTCTTATCCAAGGCGAGTGACAGAGCCATGCCATTTTTTGATGTGCTAAGGGCTCACAAGAAGTTTGAATGGTCCGACAAGTGCAAGGAGGCATTCCAAGCACTCAAGCAGCATCTCCGTGCCCTCCCGCCGTTGGCGAAACCGGCTCCAGGCGAGCCGCTTTATCTCTATTCGGCTGTTTCTGATGTTGCTGTTAGTTCTGTTTTGATTAAGATTGTCAAGGGCAACCAAGTGCCCGTCTATTATGTAAGCAAGGCATTTGCCAAATCAGAAATGAACTATCCCGCCATTGAGAAGTATCTCTTTGCGTTAATTGTTGCCGCTCGAAAGCTCCGACCTTACTTCCATGCCCACGAGGTTACAGTGTTGACAAATCAGCCCCTGAAACACTTTTTGAACCGACCGGAGGCGTCGGGGAGATTGGTGAAATGGGCCATCGAGCTTTCGGAGTTCCGAATACATTTTGCTCCGCGAACTGCTATTAAGGGCCAGGCATTGGCGGATTTCATAGCTGAGTCTACGGCACCCGATCTGGAAGCAACGGGTCCCGCAGAGGGGGCAACCACGGAGGTCCCGACAACCGAACAGGTCTCGATAACAGAACAGCCAAAACAGCCAAATGAGGAGAACACTTGGGAGATGTACACTGATGGTTCATCAAGTGTAGAAGGATCGGGGGCAGGATTCGTATTGATACCGCCCTGTGGAGGCGAGCCCCTGCGATATGCTTTGGCCTTGACATTCAAGGCCACCAATAATGAAGCGGAGTACGAGGCTCTCATCACGGGCCTTAAGATTGCCAAGGGTACGGGGGTCGACCATTTGAAAGTAAAGTGCGATTCCAGCTTGATCGTGAATCAGGTCCAGGGGAACTATGAAGCCAAGAGCCCGACAATGAGGAAGTATTTGCACGAAGTGCAGACTTTGAAGGGAAGCTTCAAAAGCTTCGATATCGAGGCAATCCCGAGGGAAGAAAACGCGGAGGCAGACGCCTTGAGCAAGTTTGCTCTAGGAGTGGCCCTTGAGGAGAATCGGAAGGTGCATTTCCTGGAAAGAGTAATTCTCTCAACCATCGATCCGTCGGAGGTTTGCGCTTTTGAAGCAGGATCGCAGGAAGAAGAGAAACCCACATGGATGACCCCGATGGTCACATACCTGACTACGGGGGCACTCCCCGATGATGAAGTGGCAGCGGTCAGGTTGCGTCGAATCGCGAACGACTACATGATGGTGGAAAACCAGTTATACAAGAGAGGGCATGTGAAGCCTTTTCTGAAATGTGTGGCGCAGCCTGATACGAATCGGATCCTGAGAGAACTACACGAGGGAGTCGCGGCCTGTCATGAGGGGGCCCGATCTATCGTGAGGAAGGCGTTGAACCTAGGCTACTATTGGCCTTCGATGAACAAGGAAGCGACAGCGATGGTCCAATCCTGTGATGCATGCCAGAGGTACGCTCCAAGTATCGTGGCTCCCGCCGCGGACTTAATGCCCATCAGGAGTGCTTGGCCCTTCGCGCAATGGGGCATTGATTTGGTGGGACCTCTTCCCCAAGCGAAAGGTCAGTGCAAGTATTTACTCGTGGCTATCGATTACTTCTCAAAGTGGATAGAGGCTAAAGCATTGGCCAAGACGCCGGGACAGCAGATCCTCAAGTTCCTTCAAACTCATATCATATCCCGGTATGGGGTTCCTCGAGCGTTGATCAGCGACAATGGCCCTCCGTTCAATGGGGCTCAGTTGAAGGAGTACCTGGAGGAATTGAACATTGAGCATCGGACCGCTTCAGTCCGCCATGCTCAGACCAATGGCCAAGTAGAATCAGCTAACAAGATCGTGATGGATGGCTTGAAGAAGAGAGTCTACGCCTTGCAGGGCCATTGGTTGGATGAGCTTGAAAACGTGCTGTGGGCTGTTAGAACAACACCCAAGCAGTCAACAGGAGAAACTCCGTTTGGCCTGGTCTATGGCACGGAGGCAGTCGCTCCCGTGGAGATAGCGGTGGCGTCCCATCGCGCGAAATATTACGAGCCTCTGACAAACGAGGAAATGAGACGTCTAGACTTGGACTTGCTCAAGGAGAAGAGGTGGAAGGCTGACGAAGTTCAGGCTCGGATGCGTCTGGCAACAGCCCGATATTATAATCGGCGTGTCAAGTCCCGACAATTCTTTGTTGGAGAACTTGTCTGGCGGAGGAACGAGTTCGTTCATCAAGATCGGATCAACAAGCTATCGCCGAAATGGGAGGGACCTTACAAGATCGTAGGGATGCCAGCCCCGAATGCATACAAGCTAGAGGACCTTGATGGCAAGACGTTGAAACATTCCTTCAGTGGCGAACACTTGAAGAAGTATCATGTTTGATATTAAGTCGCCGCGAATGGCGCAAGTTATCTATCAATCCGATGTAAGCAAAGCTTTGAGTTATTAATAAAAGAAGTTGCTTCCGATCAAATTGCTTTTAGATTTATTCTAACTGTTAGTAAGACGTCCTGAAGGACGCGACAAAAAGCCTTCCGAGGTACGATAAAAAGCCTTACGAGGTACGAGTAAGTCGTCTTTATGGCGCGACAAAAAGCCTTTCGAGGTACGGACAAAAGCCCTACGGGGTACGAATAAGTCGTCTTTATGATGCAACCAAAAGCCTAGGTACGAAAAGGCCCTAACGGGTCCGCGTAAGTCGTCTATATGACGCGGCCAAAAGCCTTAACGGGTACGAAAAAGCCTTAACGGGTCCGCGTAAGTCGTCTATATGATGTGGCCAAAAGCCTTAACATGTACGAAAAAGCCTTAACGGGTCCGCGTAAGTCGTCTATATGATGCAGCAAAAAGCCTTAAAGGGTACGATTAAGCCGTCTGGTAGGACGCGATAAAAGCCCTTAAGGGGTGCGATTAAAGTCGTCCGATTTGGCGCGGTAAAAACCTTAAGTGGTGAAGTCCCTATTGGATGAGAAACCTTAAGTGATAAAGTCCCGATTGGATGAGAAACCTTAAGTGGTAAAGTCCCGATTGGATGAGAAACCTTAAATGGTGAAGTCCCGATTGGATGAGAAGCCTTAGGTGGTAAAGTCCCGATTGGATGAGAAACCTTAAGTGGTGAAATCCCGATAGGACGAGAAACCTTAAGTGGCAAAGTCTCGAGTAAAGCGTCGGAAGGACGTATTAAGTCATCTTAAATGGTGCATCGGAACGTTCTAAGTAACGAGTCTAAAGTCGCTTCAAAAAGCACAAGCGATTATCGGGACTAAAATAGATGGAAAAACTGCTTATATAAAGGCTAAAGGCCTGAAGGTTTCGATACAAAGAGATAAAAGAGAAAAACTACAAGGACTGAAAGATAGAACATTAAGCTTGACCCTTGTTGGAAGTCGGGTCCTCAGCAGCGTTGGAGGAAGCAAGGTTCGAAGGGGCCTGGGCAGAAGGCTCCGCAGTCCGCGAAGTCGGGTCCACGGCATCAGTCTCTTCACTCTCCGCTGGGAGGTTGAAGTACTTCTCCGCGAAAGGAGCGAGAGTCTCGGACTTCTTGAAGTCGATGGAATCCTCGTAGGCTGCGTAGAGTTCTTCGACGGCATTGAACAGGACGTTCTCCACCTCGGACTTGTAGAACCCTACAGCCTCCACCTTGAAGTCTTCAGAATTCCGGTACTCCTCGCGGCCTTGTAGACGACCCTCCTCGCGACCCTGCAGGCGACCTTCCTCGTGGCCCTGGGCCTTGGTCTCAGCTAGCTTGGCCTCGAGCCCCGCCTTGGCCTCCGCGAGGGCTTCCGCGAGAACACCCTTCTCGTGGATCAGCTGCCTCCTCTCCGACTCGTTCCGCTGCTGATCCGCTGGGACCATCTTCCACTCCCGACGCATGACAGCCTCGTGATCCTGAACCTGCTTAAGCAGGCCCAAAGCCATCTCGTCAAGGAGAGCTTTCTCCTTGGCCATGTTATTCCTGGCCGCCACAGCCTCGTCGAGGTCCACCTGGAGCTTGGCCAACGCGTCGGGGTCCGACTTAGCTTGAGCTTCCTCCAAAGCACCCTTGAGAGCCAGGATGAAGCCGAAGCAACGCTGCTGGTCCGCGGTTTCCTAAGATGGAAGGGAAAAAGGATTAGAATCCGATGGTCGAAGGCAAAGAACAATGACGAAAATAAAGCAAAGGAAAAGTCTTACCTCCATCCGACGGATGGCCATAACACGGAGCTCCTCCTCGATGTCCTCCCGCGCCAAGGATATGGGTCGCCTCAAGGCCGGAGGAAATGACCCCGCCAGCAGATGCAAGGCCAATTCGAGATCAAGGTTTCCCCGCTGGAGTGGAACCCCTCGGAGGGACTCAATCGGGTTCCAAGGAACCGTCTCCTGGTCGGGGGTGAAAATCTTGTAAAGATTTTCATCCACCGGGAAAGGGGGGATGACCCTGGAACTTTCACCCGGAGGAGCCACCTCGGTCGCTGGCTCGGGAGTCGGAGTGCGGAGCTCGGGAGGAGGACTCCGGGACACATCCTCCACGACGGGCCTCAGGATGCTCCGGCCTGGCTTGCGGCGGAGCAGGCCACCTTCAGCGGGCTCCTCGGAGGAAGGAGAAGCCTCCAAATCAGTCACCTGACGGAACTGAGCTTCCGTCGGGGTTTCCTCCGTCGTCGGCGCCTGTGGAGTCGTGGCCCGGACTGGAGTAGCAGCTCGCCTCGGAGTGACAGCCTCCGATGGACCTGCGGTGGCGGGACGAATAAAGTCAGGAAGAGTATCCTTAGGGCACCAGATGATTTGACGATCGAAGTGTTGGTTCTTCCCAAAGACGTTGTAATATCCCGCCTTGAGAACGCGGGGGGTTTCTCCTCGAAGGATGTACTTGATTTCTCGGACCCGCGATTCCCGATCAGCGGGGATAATCCTTGGGAACCAGTTTCATATATCTTTTAATAGCACGACGGACACGCTTACCTTCCTCGGCGGTAGTGACCCCGAAGGCTTGGTCAATTTCCTCCCTCCTGGCACGCTTGGCCACGGCCCGCTCCTCGGTCGGAGGGGCAGCAGAAGGAGTGGCGGAAGAAGAAGCTCCCTTCTTCAGCGACTTTCGCTTCCTCTTGGAGCCACCTGGGACAGCATCAGTCTCGCCCTGCTTCAACATGAGATCAGTGAGCAGAGAAGCCTTCTTGGCTGCAAAAATAAAAACAGAGTGGTTAGAAGAATTACCCAGATGACTAAGTCTTTGGAAACAGAATCGAGGAGCCGGTCTCCGATATGAATCAAGTCCTTCTCCATGAGCTTGTTGGCGTCGAGGGGTATGAAGGAGTCCCCCCAACGGTAAAGCTGAACCAGCTGGAGTGTGTTGAGGTCATCCTCGCTGTAGACCTCGAGCTTGGGGGCAGGGTCCGCCACGACCTCCCATCGGGGCCATGGGACAGAGCTATTTTGGATGAAGAAGTAACACTTCTTCCATCCGCTATTATCCGACCCCGAATCGCGAATCAGCACCCGATCCTTGTGGAACTTCCAGGTCTCGTTGTCCCAGCCGAAACGTGAAAGTTGTTCCTTTGTCCACTTGGGGAGTCGGGGGGAGAAGGAGCAGACACCAGCCTTATTGCACTTCATTCCGTAGAAGGTGCGGAAGAGCAGTAGACTATACGTCCACTGCTGGCGGAGGCATAAAAGCTGGAAGGCATTCCACACGCGGATAGCGTGTGGAGAGAAGGTATAAGGGTGAGTCTTGTAGAAGCTGAACATCTCCACCAGGTTCCCGCAGAAGGGGAATCGAATCCCCGCGCTTATCTGTCCGGCGGAGACGAACACTTCTCCCGCTCGAAGACGCGTGACGATATGCTTCCTCTTGACAGCAGGCTGAGACTCATAGGGGAAACGAGGTTCCCAATCCGAGGTAATGCACCCCTCTCGAAGAGCAACCTCATATGAGGTCTCAGAAATCTCATTAACAGCAAGTTCAAAGGTGAAAGGGGTCCTAGCCTCATAACTAGCTTCGTCTAAAAACGGTTACAGACAGAAAAATTCAAGAAAGGAAGAAAAGATAGTATCAGCAAATCACGAGAACAAAAAAGGGAAGCCTTACCAGACATTGTCGATAGATGCTTGGTGAAGATGAAGAAGGATCGGGGAGATTGAAGGCCTTGGATCACTTGAAGAGCAGAAGAACTTTGAAGAAGAAAACTTCGAACTCAAGAATGGCGGAATTTCCAGAAACTGAGAGGGTGAAGAAGAAGTGAATAATGCCAAGGTTTCAACTTTTATAAGCAAGAAGACAATTGGAAGGATTTGATCTGTACCGTAGAAGATGAAACGATTCGATCCTGATCGTCAAGATTAAGAGGACAGTACGGAAGAGACGGGGTGACGTAATAAGTGCTTTTTCAGAAAGCAACAGTCACGCCGATTTAAGCGTCGTTTCATAATCCCTAGCATTTAATGCTACAGTAACCGAGGGGTCTCCTCGGATTTGGCAACTTCCCATAGAGTCTAGTGGGCCCAAGGTAATCATGAGTAAGAAACTCTGTCATACGACAACCACGCGCAAGGCAAAAGCCTCCGATTGAGGTATCAAAATACCTGAAGGCAAGAGCCTTCGATGGCAATATCGGGGGGTATGAATGAAAAGCCTCCGACAGCGAGGTCAGAAGATCTGGAACTGGAAGACACGACGGACTAAAAGTCTCCCATGTCTTGAGGGCAAATGATGGGTTCCGATATAATCGTTAGCCCCGTTAACAGCCAATGGACGGCGAGTAGGTCCAGTGGGCCTCGTGAAAAGCCTGGAAGGCTCAGAGGCCCAGTACGAAGGGTCCCGACTTTAACGATCCTGATACATGAGCTGAATGCTCCCAACAAGAAGCCTCTGAGTAGGCCCCGATATGCCTTAGTAAAGGTCCCGATAATAAAGCCCCGCGGAGGCTGGACCTGTCTCGTGAGACAAAGGGTCCTGGATGGTGACCTAGAATGAAGACAACTCTGGAGTCCCCGACAGAAGTTGGGACTTGTGATCAGAGGATAAGACCGAGAAACCCGCCTACTAGATAGAGTAGTGGGAAGACGGTTAAAGATATAGATAAACTCCCCCGAGATACGCAGGGCGTGCCCGAGATACTCGGAGAGTGGGCAAGATACGCGGAGCGTGGGGCGAGATATATGGAATCCTGAACGAGATATGCGGAATCATGGGCAAAACGGCCAATCACGGTCACAAGTAACTGAGTAACTTCTCCTCCTATATAAAGGAGGAAGTTACCTCAGAAAACATATTATCTAATACGCACTTAGATTACTGCTGCCACCCCATTGATCATATACTCATTTAAGCATCGGAGAGGGATTCTGGGTCACCACCCAGGTCATCCCCTTTTGCAGGATAACGCGGAGCCCAGGAGTCCAAGCTTTCTGTCAAGGACGTAACGGAGCTTCGCCCGTGATCCAACATTCTCAGGGATTCGATAGCGGAGCCTACTCAAAGGATCATCGGGGCCTACTTAAAGGCATATCATCGGGGCCTACTTAAAGGCATATCATCGGGGCCTACTTAAAGGCATATCATCGGGGCCTACTCAAAGGCATTTCATCGGGGCCTACTTAAAGGCATATCATCGGGAGCGTTCAGCTCGTATGTCGGGACCGACCTTGTCGGGACCTCTCGTATTGGTCTTCTGAGCCTCTTTTGGGGCCCAGTGGGCCTACTTCGCCGTTTAATCGCCGTTAATGGGCCTGACGGCTATATCGAATCCCATTAGTTTTCATCTCTGACTTCTGTGATTCTAACTCTGCACGCAGTCGCTGAATCTCTTCTTCAAGTGTCTCAGCTTTTTTCTCTGTAGCATCTTTCTCAGCTTCAAGTTGTCTTCTTTCTAAAACAAAAGACTTCTTAATATTGAGACCAACTCCGCGTGTATGACCAGATTTTGTACGCAATATCATATCAAAGTGTTGAACTAATGGAATAGGCGCAGCTTGTATCTCATATGAGTATACCGATTCTGTTGTTTCAAGACTTTCCTATTCAACAATATTATTAGAGATTAAATAATATGCAAAATAAAATAATAAATAAAAATTATTTCAACTATAAAAAAAATAAGTTTTTTAGTCCGAATATTACTATTTAGATGATTATCATTACCAATAATGGCTTGTCCTTTTTCAAAAGCCCAAGTACCATCACGTTTCTGCCTAGAATTTTGCCAAACCTTCGATGCAGAAGGCCATGCTCCAGTTACTGAGAATTACTCAGCAATATTAATTAGAAAAAATTATATCAATGGTGCAATTAGATATTATATATATAGGAGAATTACCAAAATTTGAAATGAGCAAACTTGTGAAGCTATTGATATAGATAAAATGATTTCATTAATTAGATGAGAAAATTCAGAGCTAATGTGTAAACTAACGAGAAATTATTAGGTGGACTAAGTCCATATCGGCCAAACTAATTAAAACTGGACAACTAATATTTACTAGAATTGTTAGTAAACACAAGCAAAATGCTTTAAGGTTATTTCATCATATAAACAAAAATAAAAAAATTGGTTAAATATCATTTTGCCCTTATATATATATGATTCACTAAACTTTCACCCTTTATGTTTAATATTTATAAAAATTCGCCCAATTTTATGTAAAATCGACTAAATACGTTTGTGACAATTAAGCAAACGTCACAAATGTATATTATTAGTGATGAATAATTTTCTGCCACATATGTATTTTTTTAATGACAAATACGAAGTGCGTTAGTGACGAAACAAGTGGTTGTGACTGAAGTTAATGTCAACAATGACAAAATAATATTCGTCACTAATAGTTTGTTTAAGAGTGACAAATATTATCAGTTGTCACTGATACACGTTTTATTTGTGATGACTGAGATTAGTCACAAAGAATTGTCACTGAATACAAGATTTGTTGTAGTGTTTATAACATTGTGTTGTTGGTTGTAGGGAGAATTAATACGAATCAAAACTAGATACATGCATGTAACTAATAAGCAGTGGAAAGGGTGCACATACCTATATCGCAATCCGTAGCCCAAGATGTCAACGGTAGTTTACGGAATTCCGGACGGTGTCCTCTGGTGACTCTTGTTAAGGAGGCAATCTGAAGGCAATGATCTCCACAGCAAAGGCTCTTTCAATCCGGTTGCTGGATGGATATCCGGGGTGAATTACTTGACGTAATTCGGCACTACTTTTTTTTTAGTATGTTTCCGCCGAAACTCCTTGTGTCTAAGGAGAGAGGGGATTTCTTTGTGACTACTAAAAGGGAGAGAATGACCAACCCCAAGAAATCACCAACACCTCCTATTTATAAGAGGAGGTGAACAAAACCCTTGTGGGTTTCTCACTATTTTGGCCACACCATGTTCTCAATTAGGTCGGCCCGTATGGCCCGCGCATGGCCCATGGGGATTTCGGTCTGACCCAAAATCTTCTATGTGCCATAATGTTGGCATTTGGAGTAAATGGGCCGCCTTAATAGGAGCCCGTTAATATAAGCCCAACAAACTATGCCTAATTTGGGGTATGAAAAATAAGGGATTTTGGGTCAGGCCGAAATCCCCATGGGCCATGCACGGCCCAAAAGGGCCGGTCTAAATTAGCTATATGGTTCGGCCGAAATATAAGTGAGCAACACAAAGGTTTTACTCACCTCCTCTTATAAATAAGAGGTGTTAGGGATATATTGGGGTTAATCACTCTCTCCCCTATAGTTGTCAGAAAAGAAATCTCTCTCCCTTTACATCAAAGGGTTCGGCCGAAACCACCAAGCACCAAGTAGGTGACGAATTGTGACAATCAATTCACCCCGGAGATCTATCTAGCAACCGGATTTAAGAGGTTTTGCTATGGAGACCATTGCATGTGGATTGCTCCTTAATCAGAATTCCCGCAGGACACCGTCCGACAGATCGTGAACCCCCTCGTTGAAGTCCTGGGCATCGGATCGCGAAAATAGGTATGTGCATCCTTTCCGCCGCGTAATTAATTTGCATAGCATGTGTTAGAATTAGAGGATAGTTACTATGGATTAAAAAACGTGTACATGCCAGGTAACTAATTACACAACGTAAAGGGGCACATACAAGATAATCTTTCGTACACTACAAGAATTAAGGGTTATTGCGATGAAAATCATCGCAATAACACCAAAAATCATTGCTATATGTATGTTGCGACGAAAAATCGTCACAATAGCTTCGTCACTGACCCTTAGCAATAGGTCCCTATTGCGACAAAAAGTGTTGTCATCGTAATAGAGTGTACTCTTTTACGAGGACGATTATCAGCACATCTGCGAATTAGTTGTTGTAATTGATTTATGTATTGCAAGGATTTGATAACCCTATTGAGATGAAAATTTTAAAATTATTGTCACAACAGGTACATGTATTGTGATGATTCATTAATTCTGTGGCGACGATAAATTTAAAGTTATTGTCGCAATTAGTATCCCTATTGCGATGATTTGATAGCGCTATTGCCACGATACAATTAAAGTTATTATCAGAGTAAGTACATATTGTGATGATTTAGTAATTCTAATGCGACGACAAATTTGAGATTATTTTTGAAATTGAGCTATTATTGTCATGATTTTATAACTCTATTGCGATGACAAGTCTTGCAAATATTATCAATTGCGTGGATCTTTTAATTCAATTCTTACGATATTCTACTTATTTTTTATTTGCCTTGTTGCGACGAGTGGCAGTTTCATTGCGGAGATAAATTTTGACATCGCAATTTATAAAGTTAGAAATATGTTGCCACGATGTGTCATTGCAATGTAGGTTCATAATTTTTTTATTGTTGAAACTAGTGCAACAACATTTTCATCGCAATAGAAATATTAATTTATCTATTACAAATATAATTTAAATAAATATAAACATAACTACCTGATTAAAATGACTAATATCATATAAAAAAACATCCATAATTAAATATAATCAAATGTTGGCCAAACAAAAAAAATAAATATAATCAAATGATCAATCAAACACTAATAAAAATAGTTTCTTGAGTCATAATTTGACATGCATTGAATAACATAATCACAATTTCGTTACACAAAACAGAGAAATAAAAATAATCAGAGATCCAAACACTATATAAGAAATGGCAACGTCTCGCATCTCCTTGCTATGCTTCCCCCACCTAATCAATATGTTGAACAATGTCATATTAATAGCTATATATGTGTAAGCAAATTCACCCAACATTAAAATTAAGTCTTCTTAATTATCAAACCACCTATATTACTAGAAGATAAATAAATCAACATTAGATAAACTAATATAGTTAGCCAAATGAATAACAGTATTGTTACAAATATAACTATAACAGTTCACATTCTTAAAAAAGCACATTAAGCATGTGATTAATTAATCTAGCATATTATCATTTCGTAAATTAGAAATGGGACATATCGATAACTATATAATATATATATATGTATATATACATATTAAGGAGATTTTACCCCATGTGCTACACTTACTCCTGATTTTTGGATTGAATCTTTTATACTGGAGTGTCTAAACGTTTCTCAGCAAATTGACATTTCAGAGGGCAGGAGGTTGTGCGTCTACGGGTATCACACAGGTTGTGCGGCTATGGGTATCACAATCAAATATTCCGAACCTCTTCTCAATGAATTCACTAACACAATCAAAAAAAACTTTCTTTTGAGCGCATCATCAGTTTGCATGAACCCTTTACGATCTTCCTGCTGTTGGAACAAATGAGGAGGTACCATGGTGCTTACTCGACCCAGAGTGAAGTCCTTGTACATTGATTTAACAGTGAAAAGTATCTCCCTTACATATTCTGACTCCTAATTGGTTGATTTGAAGAAAATAGATGAAAGGTCGGGGGGTTGAGCTGTTTATCATTCCGGCTGTTGAGAGTGAAGAGGCCGATTCTGATAAATCCATGCCGGTTTCGCTTGAGTGGGGCTTTCTTGCTCTAACAACTTCTACAGCTTGATTAGTAGATTTTTCCTGAAATCAAGTCGAGGGAAGTTTTTATCGATCAATGAATGCTTGGGATTAAAGGTTCCTCATCTATATATAATATAATTTGGATGCATATTTGGTAGATAGTCTAGATTTTTGCCAAGTCACCAACAAGTATTTTAATTGATTGGTAATGTTTTGTAACTTCTTCATATGTTACATATATCTTTTTTTTTTTCATTCAATTATTTAATCTCACATTTTCTCTACATGTATATTAGTTAATATTGATTTGTATGCTAATTCACATTTTTCATATTCATATTCTAATAGTTTTTATGAACTTTAATCTATCTAACAAAAATAATTTGTGCAACATTTAGTTAAAAATTAAAATAGTGTTCCCTTCATTAGCAAAAAAAAAAAAAAAAACCAGGGTATCAATCTGCAAAAATGTAAAATTTTAACTTAACAAAAGAGTTCTTAAGAATAGAATGTCGCATTACCTCCTTAAATTTAAATTTTATCAGAAATTTTTCATGCATGGATAGATGCAATTTTGGCTAGGTTGCTTAAAAAATTGTCATGTCATCATGGAGTAATTTCATTGGTTTATCTCCAAAATTATCTATTTAAATATACAATTCTCATTTTTCTTTTATTATCATTTATTTTGGTGGTTACTTTTACATTATTAGTAATAAATTTCACTGTTTCAATTGTCATAATTTCACCGTTTCGAATCTCTAAATTCTATATAAGAACACATTGTGTAGTTATCAAATGCATTATGTTTTTTAGGCTTATATTTGTGTTGATTTGTGGTGAATGATAGAAGATTTTACGGTTCGTGAAAGATTAGTTGGAGGTGAATGTGCTCAAGAGTACATATCAATTATATTATTAAGCTATTGTTTGGTAGCCATGTCATCACGGAGTAATTTCATTGGTTCATCTCCAAAATTCTCATTTTTGTTTTGTTGTCATTATTTATTTTGGCGGTTACTTTATTATTGATTTGTGAAATTGTTTTGTTTAAGAGGAGATTTTGCGGTTTGTGAAATATTGTTTGGAAAGTAATGTGCTTAAGAATATAGATCGAATGTATAGTGTTTTGTTTAATAGATAATAGGGATTCACTGTCATATGTCGGAGTAGTCACTGTAAGGTTTGGACATATGTATGAACGACGTTGAATGTATATGGGTAATATTTATTCTAATGTAAAAGAGCTATTCATTTTCATTCACTAAATGAAGCCGTTTTGTTATATATATAAATTTGTAGTGGGTATATGATGAATCATATTCATTCATGATGCTTCAGGTTTTCTCTTTATAAAAGATAACATCTCCATTGTAATAGAATGACCGGTCTGAACATGACAACCTCAACTATAAAAAACGAGTAACTCTCATATTAGTATTTAATTTAAATATTATATTTGCATGTAGGTTTATTTTACTTTTCCTAATTAGTTACTGTAGTTGGCCAAAAAATAATAATAAGTTATTGTAGGTTTATAAACTTTGAAGATTATGACATGGTAGAAGTAGTCTATTCTTTCAAATTCATGATCAGTGTTTGCATCATATGGTTTTTATTATTTTAATGATTTAGTTACTATAGCAACTAAGTACACCATTGTAGAAATTGTACTATTTGTGCCTTATATATATTTTTTGTGAATATAATATCTTTACTAAAATAAAATTTATTGATTTATCTAATCGACAATCAACATTTTTTTATATGGAACGAATAAAATTACTTTATATATATATATATATATATATATATATATATATATATATATCTTAAAATAATTTTTATATTGTCTTCTTTGTAATAATACTTCAATTAATAATTTTTTTTTACAAATACATCATAAACTTATACATAATCTCAAAATAATATTTATATAAAATATTCAGCCTCGCGCGGTGCGCGGGGAAAATGGCTAGTTTAACAAAATTTGTTTATATTTTCCACCATAAGTAGCAGAAAATATGTAAATACGTTTTATGTTACCTTCAATCCAATTGCTCTCCGTGCTTTCTGAAGAAATCCAACTTTCACTCACAAAAGATTGTTCAGAACGGAGATGAGACTAAGGTTATGGAAATCAAGTGGATTTTTCGCATACACTTCCATGTCATTTGATCCCTGCAAGTTGATCTGATGTATTGTACTGGCAATTCCGGTCTGAGTGGCTGCTACGGGTGGATCTGCAGTGGTTAATCGGGTGGAGCGTGTAAGGATATGGGGATGGGCGCCGTAATTGGTAGCCTAATATGTATAGTTTACCTACTGAACATGGGTAAATGTCACATTAGGGTAATTGGGCTAGACCCAAATCCCAATTGACATGGGAGGCCCAAAATTGGGCCTCCCCAATACATAGGCCGGCAGAAATGTTTAGGTGTTAGGGAATATTTTAGGGTTAATCATAATTCCCTCACAAGAGTGTTTTAGAGAGAAAACAATCATCCCACACTAACAAGTTTCGGCCGAACCATATCTACACCAAGGGTGTGCCAAATTGATTTAGAGCAACTCTCCGGAGATCTGTCCCTGTGTCAAGAATTGATCTGAGGCTTTGCTGTGGAGCTAACACCACGTAGGTCTTCTTTCACAAGAACCTCTACGGGTTCCGTCTGGTGGATCGAGATCTCCCTTCGCGCAAAGGATCTGGGACTACGGTAAACTGTTGAAGTATGTGTAACACTTCCGCTGCGTAATTTCGATTACATGCACGTACCATGTTTTAGTGTTTCCGTAGTGATTACTCCCCGTAATCTAACAGTGGTATCAGAGCCTGTGTTAGGAGTTCATGATTTTGATAAATTGGTGTTCTTGAAATTTTAAATTTTGGACCGAAATTTTTAAAGGAAAATTTAAATGTGTCGAATTTTAGGTTTTAAATGATAGGTCCGAAATTTTCATGTTCTTGGTTAGATTGATGTTCATGATCTTCAAGAAAAATGTAATATTTATCAAAATCAAACTTTGGATTGTAGATCTTAATAAAATTTGATCTTAAAGTTTGTCAACTAGTTCCTAATTTTTGTGTTTAACCGAAACCCTAGTTAATTTACAAGGTAAAATTTTTAATTTTTTAGACACCAAAGGGATAAATTTCGGCCACTATATTAAAATAACATTGTTTACCATATTTTAATTTTTAATTAAGGTAACAATATATCTATAATTAGGAACATTATGATAGATTCACATTAAAATATATAGAAATATATAACTATCAATATATCTAAATATTTAAATGGGGTTAAAGATATTATTGATAGATTTAGTTACCTAAAATATTGAAAAAAATATATATTGTCAGTTATTTGTTTCCTTACTAAAGATATTGACAATAAATAAAATATATATTTAATATATTGTGCCGATTTTACATATATATTTTTGATTGATTTAATCTTAAAGATAAAATCTTAGCAATAAATATATATATGTTTTATATAAGTGCCTAAATTAAAAATTATTTTTATATAATTAATGTTACTTGGTGGCTATGTTTAATATTTTTAATGGATTTAAAACCCTACTTGGGCAACAAGTAAATATTTCGGCCCAACCTTCTAAAAAAAATTAATTATTGGGCCGGTCCAATATGTTAAACCGGGACGAAATAAAACCGAATCGAATTTTCTCAACCGGTTCGACCTATTCGGGTCGGGTCGGACCAGGGTAATTAAGTGGATCTAAACGAATCGGTTTTGAGTGTTGAACCAAACCAAACCCTATTTTATTGGACCGGTTCGGACCGAACCAGATTTTAAAATTTTACCGGACCAGACGGAACCGAATTTTCCTGACCGAACCAGATTTTCTAGACCGGACCGAACTGAAATTGACTGAACCGGACCGAGTTTTCAAAACCAAATTCAAGTCAATTATAATAGGGAGGTCAAGTTTTGAAATCCAAATGTTTTAGAACCTTGAAATGGACTACATAGTGCTCATAGGGTTGCTAACCTTTATGCCTTGTTTCGATTATGGGGATGGATCTCGGAGATACATGTTTTTGGGACTGGTTAAATTAGTGGGGTGAATTGCAATTGTTTATTATTCAATATATATTTATGTATGATTAGAACTGTTGACTTGACTAAGTCAAGCTAGCTGGATATTACATGTTGTGGACAGAGCCCTGGTTAAATATATGGTATGTGTACTAGAATAGACATGCTGTGATGGTTGAAAATGCCAAGGATTCATGTCTAGAAGCTTGCGTAATTGAATATAAGCATGAAATGCAAATCAGCCCCTAATGTTTAAAATTGTTTTAAAACCGAAAACCAGTCGTCAAATATGTATGATTGATGTGGATGTTACATGTTTGACACGTATGTTAGAATGTTAAGGATGTAGTTGCGTTTAGACGTAGAATTATGAATGCAAGCATGAGTTCCTTGGAACATTAGATGCATGACGCGTAAGCATGTATGTGGTATGTATGATGAATGTTACTAGCATATGATAATTTGCATGGATTGTAGAATTGTGTATGCATGAGTGAATTCATCGGAATGATTTTTCCAAAACTAAAAGGGACTTGGGAAAGCCAAGATCGGGTATGCTTATTTTAAAATTCCCATTCCGGTAATTTGCGATTTAAATCGTTTTTAACAGACTGATTTATTGGATAGAAGACGACAATAGTGTGAACTCTTTCATAGCCATCTTCCATTGGTTTACTGGTGGTCGGTTGGTTCAGATGACTGGGGAATCACTGATGAGCTTTTGAATGAGACAAACTATGACTCGTGGAGTAGGCGCGTCAGTGCACTGTTGGAGGACAATAAATTTTCAGGTCACATTCAGAAATCCATGAGCTACCCAACAGCTGGTCTGACCAAGGACCTAGCATATGCCCGTTTTAAGTGGGAGCAAGATGACAAGAAAGCGAAGGAGATTCTGCTGTCTGAGATCTCTCAGGAATTCCATGATGAATATGAGAATGTTCGGATTGCAAAAGACATTTGTGATGCCCTCTTCCTGAAATATGGAAATGGCATGGCAGCAATCCTGCACCCACTCATACCTGCCTTGGAAGAAAGCTTTAACAGCTACAGCAAAAGAGTACTGGAAAAAGTATATGATCTCCTTAGCGTTTTGAAACCACTGGAGCAAGAAGGTCAGGTGGGTGAATGGGATAAAATTCAGGCCATCATCGGGGCCCTCCCGTAGTCTTGGAGAGCAGCCAAGGCTTTACTGACTGCCAGTGGTTCTGTGTTGGATCCTGCATCGGTGCTGAAATTCATCGAGATGGAACAAGCTCGACTGAAACCAGTACCGGGACGAGCTGGGCAAGGAAAGAGGAAAAGAATGAACAAATGAAAGAAACAACAAGCTGTTGACAGTAAAACGTTGACAAAGTCTAAACCTGGCAATCTCCGACTAAAATCAGAGACAGTTCGCGGGAACTCCAGTCCAATAGGCGAAGGTACAGGGTCCAGCAAATCGCATTCTGAAAAGGTATGCGACGTTGGTTATAAAATGGAAGCTCTAGTTTCCACAACTGTCATGTTAACTGACTCAAATCCTTCTTGGATTCTTGACTCAGGTGCGATGGACCACATAGCCAACGACAAAGGACTGTTCGCCATGTTTAGACGATTTCCAAAGGATTCTAAGAGGATGTACATTGGCGACAACTCACAAGTTGAAGTCATAGGATTAGGGAACGACAAATTTTCTATGCACAATAGCAGGACCATGCTACTTGAGAATGTTCTGTTTGCTCCTAGAATCCGTAGAAATGTTGTTTCCGTTTCCGCTCTAATGAATAATAATTACATTTTATCATTTGAGAAGAACTTTGTTCGTATTAATAAAGGCAATCTCTTCTTTGGGCATGCCTATTCCTCTTACGGACTCTTTATCGTGGATCTGAATGGTAGCATAAATGCGAATAGAATGTATGCATTGTCCTCTAGGGAAGCAGAGACTGATGCAGCCGGATGGCATGCGAGGCTGGGACACATAAGCTATGATAGGGTCCATTCATTAGCCCGAAGAGAGCTTTTGCCTGGTACCAGCAATGTGACTAAACTCACTTGCCACGATTGTCTAGCTGGGAAATCCACCCGCAAACTATTTGGAGAAGCTCAACGAGCCGTATATCTATTGCAGTTGATTCACTCCGACGTCTGTGGACCACTGAATGTAACCGCTAGGAATGGAAAACGATACTTCGTAACTTTCATTGACGACTATACCTGTTACGCGTTTACTCATTTGATTACTCGTAAATCCGAGGCAATTGATTGCTTTAAAAACTTTCTAAACCTCGTAGAGAATCAACATGAGCGAAATGTGAAAACCTTACGCACTGATAGAGGTGGAGAATATCTCTCTAATGAGTTTGATAAGTTGTGCAGAGAAAGAGGAATAGACCGTCAAACGACAATCCCCAACACACCACAACATAATGGTGTGGCTGAACGTAGTAATCGAACTCTCCTGGATATGGTCAGAACCATGATGTCGCAAGCACAAATACCTATCTCCTATTAGAGTGATGCATTATTGACTGCCACTCATGTAGTAAACCTTATCCCAACCAAAGCGGTAGACACAATGCCCTATGAGCTATGGCATGGTAGATAATTAAATCTCACAAGATTGCGACCTTGGGGTTGCGCTGCCTATACACATACAATTGAGAGTCGTTTCGGCAGGTTGGGACCCAGAGGACTAAAGAGTATCTTTATTAGATATTCAGAGAACTCTAAGGGATACGTATTTGTGTCAGCTCAGGAAAATGGTGGCGTGGTCGAACATGAACCCAGAGACGTGACTTTTCTTGAGGACGAATTTCCAACGCTTGGAGAAATCAAAACATATGAGGTATTGACTGAACTAGAGCAGGATAACATTGATGATCAGGTCCCACTTACTTCGAGTTGGAGATTTGAACCAGCAACTCAAATGAATGACATGGTCAATGAGAATGAGAACATTTTCATTGTAAATCCAGTGGGAGGAATAAACCCTACCACACTCACTGTTGCTGAAGAGACGAATCAAGTTGAACCTGATAATCATGTTTCTGGACCAATACCACAACCACCAATACTACCAATTGTTTCCAGTGGGATTTTACCGACCAACTTGGTTCCAGGTCCTACTGATCAAGGAATTAATCTCGGAGATAGGATCCCGAGACCAAGAGGTTGACCTAGGAAGGTTTTAGGACAAGGTTCAAACACTACACTTGTTCCCAGTGGGAGTGATGCTCCGATCAGACGCATTGTTCCGAGTGGGAGTAAATGTTCAAAGTCAAGTTGGGAGCAACGAGCCTAGACGAAGTCAAAGGCATAGAACTTCTCCTAAGAAGTATCCCATTGAGAGAGGAGAAATCTTCACTCTAACATCTGTTGACGAACCTGTAACGGTTCAACAAGCGTTGAAAGGACCTCAAACGAAGGAATGGAGGAATGCAATGGAGGGAGAAATCTAATCAATGAAAGTCAATTCGGTATGGTCTTTAGTTGATTTACCTGCTGGACGCAGGGCCATAGGTGCAAAGTGGTTTCTCAAATTGAAACTCACTACTGATGGAAAGGTTGAGCGTACAAAGATCGAATTGTTGCGAAAGGATATACCCAACTTCACAGAGTAGATTTTGACGAACATACTCACCAACTATGCGTTACACCACAGTACGGGCCATTCTGGCCTTGGTCGCAAGTCTCGATCTCGAGCTGCACCAAATGGATGTTAAGACTGCATTCCTCCACGGAAACCTGGAGGAAGAGATCAACATGGAGCAACCAGAGGGTTTCATTACTCCCGGTAACGAACGTAAAGTTTGCAAGCTCCAAAGGTCCAATCTACGGTCTTAAACAGTCGTCACGGCAATAGTACCGCATATTCCACGAGGAAATCGTAGGAAACGGATTTTTTAATCTTCACGAGGATCCGTGCGGGTATTATAAGACTTCCGGGTCTAACTATGTCATCTTAACATTATACGTGAACGACATACTCATTGCTGCAAACAACGTGAGTTTTATGAAAGAGTCAAAGTCCTTGTTGGCATCTGTATTTGAGATGAAAGACATGGGAGAGGCCACATATATCTTGGGCATTAAAATTGCTAGAGATCGGGCTACCCGGAAATTATGTCTATCTCAGGAAGCCTATATCAACAAGTTGTTGAAAAGATTCAGATTACATGATGCCAAACCCGTGGATACGCCGGTAGTATTTAGGTGCGCACTGTCAAAACGTGACGACCCCAAGAACCTGGCAGAGCTCGAACAGATGAAGGGTGCAAAGTATTTAAGCATGGTTGGTAGTTTGATGTACGCCATGCAAAGCACTTGTCTGGATATCTGTTACGCTGTTGGCCTAGTAGCACGTTTCCAATCAGATCCTGGCTATCAACATTTAAAGGGTGTAAACTGAATAATTCGTTATCTGAAAGGTACTGCCGACTATGCTCTGTGCTATGAGGGCGGGAAGTTAGAATTGACCGGTTACAGTGACACCGACCATGGTGGCGATCTGGATGATCGTAAGTCCACCACAGGAGGAGTATTTCTCCTTGCTAATGCCGTCATTTCAAGGACGAGCAAGAAGCAAACCTGTGTTGCGCTGTCAACAATGGAATCGGAATTCGTAGCTCTCTTTAAGAATGCACAGGAAGAAGTCTGGCTGAAAAGGCTTCTTACTGCGTTGCTTGGTGGTGACGTCGGAAGTTAACCTGTAAAGGTGTACTCCGACAGTCAGGCAGCTATTGCAGCAGTTAAGAATCTGAAGTACCAAAGTAGGACCAAACACATTGGTGTGAAATATTTCTATGCTAAATCGATGGTAGAAGACAATATAATCACTATGGAATACTTGTTCACTGATAATATGATTGTTGACCCATTAACTAAGCCACTACGTAGGGAGATATTCGAAAAGCATGTAAAACTGCTTGGATTGCGTAGGGTTTAGAACTGGCATGTATCCGTGATAACATTTTGATATTAGAAAGTTACATTTTGTAAGCGAAAGTATTTCAACTGAGTTTATGATCAATCAACGTCATAATGTTTGATTACATCAAATTTACGGTCTATAAACTGAGTCGTAGGAGGACGCAATCCTCTGCCAACACTATGTCGAATATGGGCCTTACCTAGTCACGCAGCTACGGTCGTCTTGCGGTGGAGAGGGGCCTATACTATGCAAGGCTGGCTAAGAATCAGGGGGATAAACCTAATTACACAGAACGATTATCAATCGTAGAAGTAACTCGACATGATCTTCGTCCTGCAGATCGCCGTGATGAATTCCGTTCGTCATAAATCCACATTCTGGGCCAGATGAAAATCCGTGATAGCATGATTGACATATCCCATTCCTGTTGACCCAAAAGGTTCAAGTGTGCTATCAACACGTGCTTCATACTACGCGTGCCATGTACGACCACGGGGTCACATCTCGGTTGTGCTAGGAAAAGAATCTTCGTGATTCTGGCGGGCGCAAACTTCTTCACATCGAGCGTGTGATTGATCCCGGAAGCCTTATGAAGAGGCACCCAAAGTATCCTCATGGACTCTGACTCATACCTAAGGTCAGGCTCAATGCTCGCTTCACGGCGTACGAGCGTAGTGCTGAACAAAAAGGCCCAGTGACCACGTCTTTGTAAACCGGTATGGTTTGACTAAGGGTATGAGCGATGGGGATGGTCATTTCACTTATAATTCGCCGACTCTTGTATTCACTAAGGTGGCCACCAACCGGATATTAGTTGAAGGTTGTGAATACTTGTACGGATTCCTTGGAGAAGTGTTCCTATGTGGACAAATGGAGAATTATCAGTTGACCTAGGATACAGCACGGTACAGTATGTATAAATGTTGTTTATAATAGGTTGATTGGAGAAAAGGAATCTATGTTCCGAAGACGCTACAACACTCCTAACAGATGAGTAGCACGATGCCCGTCTTATCCGCCGGTCGCACGGCAAACCTCGTATGAACTATTCAGAAGCACGAAGCAGATCAAAGGGGAAAATGTTGATGCAGATTTGGACAACAATACATTAACAGGCACCCTCCCATTCCGGCGAGTGGGAGCTGTAAGCATTTGGTGATGGGCGCCGTAATTGGTAGCCCATAATATGTATAGTTTACCCAATGAACTTGGGTAAATGTCACATTAGGGTAATTGGGCTAGACCCAAATCCCAATTGACATGGGAGGTCCAAAATTGGGCCTCCCTAATACATAGGCCGGCCGAAATGTTTAGGTGGGGTAAAGTGAACTTTTTTCCACTTTACTCCTCCTATAAATAAGATGTGTTAGGGAATATTTTAGGGTTAATCATAATTCCCTCACAAGAGTGTTTTAGAGAGAAAACCCTCATCCCACACTAGCAAGTTTCGGCCAAACCATATCTACATCAAGGGTGTGCCAAATTGCTTTAGAGCAACTCTCCGGAGATCTGTCCCCGTGTCAAGAATTGATCTGAGACTTTGCTGTGGAGCTAACACCACGTAGGGCTTCTTTCACAAGAACCTCTACGGGTTCCGTCCGGTGGATCGAGAACTTCATTCATGCAAAGGATCTAGGCCTACGGTAAACTGTTGAGGTATGTGTAACTCTTCTACTGCGTAATTTCGACTACATGCACGTACCATGTTTTAGTGTTTCCGTAGTGATTACTCCTCGTAATCTAACAGAGCGTAGCACATCTGGAAGGTGAAGACGGGCGCGAGTCCGCAACGATTGTATTGTCGATCAGAAATGGCTGTAGAGCACAAATGGTGGTAACAAGACGATCGTTGGAGGAACCAGGCAACTGCAAACAATAGCTCTTAACAGTATGGAGATTGGAGAAGAAGACTATGCAAACAAAATTGTTTATTAATAACTTCTTTTTTTTCCAGGTTTATTTATAACTCAATGTTTTTTCCTCCGCTGTGTTTATGTTCTTTTTCCTTATTTACATTCTGATATTACCTGCTATTTCTGACAAAAAAAAGATATTACCTGCTATTTATAATCCCCGTGATTTAGTCTAACTAGGAAATTAATACGGTTGATTTATTCTAACAATTAATACTAAATATTTTAAATATATATTATAATGTTTATAATAATCATAGTATATATTCTAAAATATTTTATATAAATATATATTATCTTAATACATATATGAGCATGTTTGGAAACTTCACGACTTGTCAAATTTCGACATCTCCTCTTTAGCACGCCACATGTCACTTCTTGAATGCTTTATGAGTGCGTCGCGCATGATCAAATTAGTTCTTGACACTAACCAAAATATGTAGTTGATATTGGCTTTTGCAAGAAAAAAAATATTTCGTTGGCAACAATATTCGTGGAATTTTTTTAAATTGTTTCCACAGAAAAATTGTAATTAACAATTAAAATATTTTATTAGTAAAGTTTTTGTTGACCAACAAAATATTTAGTCTGCAATGATGTATCGTATTGTATTCTTCAAACTTTTAAGGATAAATACAAACAATTGATTATACTAAATTGAAAGTATCAAATGACGAAGAGTAAATTTAGGGTCAAAGTATATGACTGGTTTCTTATCAGTTCGTCGATGACTGGTTTCAACCTCGACGACTGGTTTCTTATCAGTTCTTCAATCTAAACGCCTAGTCGATAGTATATGACTGATTTCTTCTAGTCTACGAGAATTTTTAGGTTGAAGAACCTATTAACCTTTTAACCTATTCAAGGTTTTCACCTTTCGCTCCAGCTGATTCTCTAAGAGATTTAGATATCTCTTAAAGCACTCAATGGCCTCGAATTTACGAGTTATCAGATGACTGATCCCGTATCGGGTAAAGTCATCAATGAAAGTTACGAAGTAACGTTTACCACTCCTGGTGATGACATTCATGGGTCCACATACGTCGGAAGTGATTAAATGCAATAGGTACTCGGCTCGAAGTGCTTCGTCGAATGGCTTTCGGGTGGACTTTCCAACTAGATAGTCCTCACAAGTGGTTTTCACCACGTGAGATGCACCAGGTAAAAACCCTCTCTAAGCTAGTGTCTACATTCAGTCATAGCCTATATGTACAAACCTCGCATGTCATCTAGTCGCATCTGTTTCTGCTTCCTTGGATGATTTTGAAAACATTATATTCGAATACTCAGATCCATTCAAATCCATAACATTGAGACCACTAGAAGAATTTGCAAATCCATAAATGATGATGCCTTTATTGATTTTATTCAAGGAGTTCTCAAATGATAAATTGAATCCACTTTTCATAAGAGAAGTAACATAAACAACATTCCTACGAGTTTTAGGTGCAAAAATGACATTTTCAAGGATTAGGGTACTGCCGTTGTGCATTGGCAACTCGCAGTTCCTATCCCTTCGACTTCAACTTGGGAGTTTCCGCCGATATAAATCCTTTTTGAACCCTTCTAAATACGTCTGAACATGGCATACAACCCTCTGTCATTAGTTATGTTGTATGTTGCACCTGAATCCAGAATCCATGAAGGATTTGAGTCAGTCAACATGACACTAGAAGAAACTAAAGTTTCAATATCATATCCAATGTTGCGTACCTTGGTACGCGTGTTGCTAGAACTTCCACCCTCACCTAAGTAGTGAGGACCAGAGTTCTTCCCTACTATCTCCGATTTTACTAGGAAATTGTCTTGTTCAGGCTTGGTTGACGTTTACGATCAACTGCCTGTTGTTTCTTACTCATGTTCTTCCACTTCCTTTTCTATCCAACAGGTGGTCCTGACAATTTAGCCATAGGTTTTGCAATTTCTAATCGAGCTTCTTCTATCACGATTGTTTTTCGGACAGATGCAAGGTCCAGCAGAGAAATACTGTCGGTCAAAAGAGTCCTGGCTGCTCTACAAGACTTCGGGAGGATCCCGATTATGGCCTGAATTTTGTCCCATTAGGTCATTTGACCTTCATCCTCGAGAGGTTTCACCATCTCGTGGAAGGTGTATACTTTCTCAAGTACACTAATGCTATCGTTCTTCATACTTTCATCTAAAGGAGCTATCAGTGGGTGCAGCTGAGCTGCAATGCAATTTCCATATTTCAGGAATAAAGCATTCCCGATATATTTCGTTATCTAGATATCCCGGAACTGATTTTCAACGTCTGGAGAAATTTATGATAGAAAAATCTATCTCGCTCTCTTGTCATCCTGCTCCCATTTGAAGTGAGTATATACTAGCCCGTTTATCAGGCCTGCATCTGGACAGCTCATTGTTTTCTGAATGTGTTCAATAAAACCCTTATCATCCAATAATACATTGATGTGTTTGCACCATGGGTCGTAGTTCGCCTCATTAGAAGCTCATTGGCATTGGATAAATCCAGTAATACCAATACTAACACATTGATATCCATCCGACAATCACGGGGGCAATTTAAAACATTTTGAAAATAATTGCTTACATCAGATATATATGAGATAGAATGCGAACAGCAATGATTCCTCAGTCATCTAACCAACCCGACCACCAGTAAACCAATGGAAGGAGGCCGTGAAAAGAGTTCACATTGCCGTCAATCATCTACTTCCATTACTAAAATAACTTTTCGTTTTGATTATATGTGAATGAATCATCCTGACTTTCAAGCTAGTATTTACTCATTTTGGAACAAACCTCTCTCTGGATCTTCTCAGACCCTTTTGTACCTCAAACTACGACGCCTCAGACGGGATTTGAAAAAATAGAACAAGACAGTTTTGAGAATGTGAAAAACAAAATTCTTGCCACCTTTCACCCCTCTAGCTCTGTCAACAAGATCCAACTCTTTCCCGCATTGAATCTAATATAGAAGCAACGTTACATGAACTCTATAAACAAGAGAAAATTGTGGCGTAAAAAAATAGGAGAACAAAAGCTCGTGCTAGGAGATCGTAACACCAAATTCTTTCACGCTAAAACTCGGGTTAGACGACATACTAACAAGCTTAACTGGACACTCAATGAAGATGGGGCCTGACTTACCAATCGTTCTAACATTATTTCTCCTATAGTGAGTCATTTCACCAACCTTTTCACTACGACTCATCTTCCTCCTGATTTCTTTATTTTACAAGCAGTCCACCCTTAGTGTTAACCTTAAATTAAAATATAATCACTTTTAATTAAATTTATTATATAATATATATGATACATGTTAAGTCTGCTTCCACTTGGGTAACTTCGGGCTTCTCTCTCACGAACGGGCTCTGGATGTGTGCATGGGAACGGGTATCTGTCTGTATGCCGCGGTCCTTGAAACGCGATCCTCGAACTAGTCTTCAACTTGCTGACTTTGATCTCTCGAACTCCGGATCCTGCACAAGGGGCAGTAACCAGCGTGGGAGAGGGGGGGGGGGGGGAATGCTGGTTGGGCCCTCTCCGACGCTCAAGTCAAAATATTTAGAGAGAGAAAGCCTTTTAGAGAGAAGTCAGAGCACCAAATGCCAAAAATGAGGGAGTTGTTTAAAATGGGAGAACTAGGTCCCTATTTATAGAGAACCTCAGGATCATGCCCAGTTTTGAACGGTTTGATGTCGGTATGAAGGAAAACGTGTACCGTCATCAAGGTGGACTATGCGCGCACTGACTTCTCACACTTGGCAAAATAATCGGGATAAGAGCGCGGAGAACGTCGGTAATCCGGACCTATCCGGATTGCCTTAGGGCAATCCGGAAGTCCCCCGGTCCAAGTACTGCGCGTATTCTGGATCGTTTTGGACTTGGGTGTCAGCGGAAGAGTTCTTTTACGAGTTTTGGAGTATTTTGCGAGGCCCGAAATGTAAATACGAACCCGAATTGGACAGATATCTAACACTTGCCCCTGAGTCAAGTAGCGGTTCAGAACCCATGCTTGACTCTTTTTAAGATAAGATATTCGTCTAATTTAGGTTCGGTACTGATCTCAGGGGTGGCCTGTTTGTTAATTCGAGTGTTGGGATCATAGATTTGACCAACTTCAATTTTCCGCCGTATGTACGTAATCTGTTTATAGGGTTAGCGTAGCGGACAATATGGATATAACAACATGCAGTTATATTCGCAATATCATGTAATGAGTGAAATACTTGTAATAGTAAAGAATTATACAACGTGATAATACCATGGTACATGATGTAAACATGAAACACGTTGTCACCATGTAGATGATGACATAGCAAATGGATGACGTAATCATGCAATAAGCAAAACACTTAGAACAATATAAAATTGGAGAACATGTACGTAATCATGAAGCATGATGTAAACACAGAAAATGATGAAAGCATGTAGTATGATGTAAGCATGGAAAATGATGCAAACACTCAATTCTCATTTAGATTATAAAAATAATCACATAACAACCATGAGTTAGCATCATGTACATATATAAAAATAATAACATGCGTAATGATCTACGAAGCGCGTCATGCAACATTAGGGAGCATGTATGTAAAACAAGCATAGGAGAGATGTAAGTATGCTTATACATGATACTAAGGACTTGTGTGAAAATAGATATTAGTTTAGTCTTTAGCACATGGTGTAGACACTATTAATGAGAATTAGGAGAGAGACTAGTCATTAGCTTACATCCTCCCTTGATAGTTTTCCAAGAAGCTCTTCTTGCTTATTGAAGAGGAAGCTCATGAAGGTGTGAATTGGGAGTAGTCACATCATATTTGACATCGATCAAGATCGAATCCGGGCAAGGAGGAAACCAAGACGGCGCGTGAGGAAGGAGGGACGGCGCGTGAGGTTGCCGCGGCGGCGCGTGGGTTTTCGGGTGAGGGCGAGCAGCAATTCGAACTTTCTTCGTGTCGTTGAGTCCAATTTCGTGCATGGCTGGACCTTTCGTGACTTCGTTTGGCCTTGATTTAGTCTTGAAATCACCATGTACTTAGTTTACCTTAACATGCATATAAGGTGTTTGATAAAATGCATTAGAATTCTTAACCTCAAATTAGCCAAAAAAAATTAAGTGCTGAAAATTTTAGAAGAGTGCAGATGAATCGTTATACTTCCCTTATGCATAGTGTTCATTGGCGAGATGTTGTTCCATGCCTTAGCCGTTGTTTTAGTATGCTCGATATTGATGATCGGTAGTTGTACGTACATGGCCGTCAATGGTTGTATGTTAGTAATGATAGCTTAGGCAATGTACGTTGAGCATCATGTATAGACTGTCGGTCATTGTCTGCAAACATGCTAAAACACTTAGAAAATATTTTAACAATATTTAATGCTTATTAACATAGATGTCGTCGTATGAGCTTTGTCGATAAGCGTCGTAGGAATGCTTAGGAGGTATTAGCTACTTGATGCACGCAATCCATCATTGCCGACATGTATGTACGTACATGGAAACACTTAGAAAATATTCTCCCCTTGTCGACATGTATGTACGTACATGGAAACACTTAGAAAATATTCACCCCTTGTCGACATGTATCTTTGTCGACATGCCTGTACATACATGGAAATACTTAGAAAATATTCTCCCCTTGTCGACATGTACGTACGTACATGGAAATACTTAGAAAATATTCTTCACTTGTCGACATGCATCCTTGTCGACATGTATGTACGTACATGGAAATACTTAGAAAATATTCTTCACTTATCGACATGCATTCTTGTCGACATGCATGTGCGCACTTGCCCCCACACTTAGAATTTTTCCTCTATCCCTGGCTATGTACGTTGTATCCATATGCTTGATGTAAATGCAGGTTGTATGCCAACACCTTGTTGTATGCGAACACTTGGTAATATGCTGATACATAGTAGCATGCTGACAGCTTGCAATATGCTGACTGTCATCCTGAGCAAAACACTTAGAAAATATTTCGCCCTTGTAATCATGTATGCTGCGAGTATGAGCTCGATGTCGACATGTAAGGTTGATGTGTTGAAGAAGTTTCCCCCCTTGCATGATGCTTGTTACTTGTTGCGCGAAGACTAACGAGTCTTGTACGTACATAGTTGTTCCATATGTAGCGTACACTGCTTAGATGTCTGTATGAGAGACTGTTGCGTGTATGCACGTTGTCGTGACTGTCAGTTGTATTTCCAGGTTGCAGAGTTGAGGCGCTAGCACTTTGACACGGGCACTCGGCACAAGGACACTCGGTACAGGCACTTGACACGGGCACTCGGCACGGGCACTCGGCACGGGCACTCGGCACGGGCACTCGGCACGGGCACTCGGCACGGACACTCGGCACGGGCACCTGGCGCTGGCACTCGGCGCTGGCACTCGGCACTGGCACTCGGCACAGGTACTTGGCGTCCTAGGCTCGAACCCGGGCAGGGGTGTTACACGCACTGCATTCTGGACTTCGGGACCTTGCTGTGCGGGGGGGGGGCGCACTTCTTGTTGGCATGAAGAAGGCATTGGATGTGGCCACAGGCATGTGGGGGGGATCCAAGTTGACTTGTTGTCGACTTCTGCATGTTTGCCCCCACCTTCTTCGTATGTTTTCCTGTCACAGCTTGCGGTATGGAACGACTTCTTGTTCCTTTCCCACAGACGGCGCCAAATGTTAAGTCTGCTTCCACTTGGGTAACTTCGGGCTTCTCTCCCACGAACGGGCTCTGGATGTGTTCACGGGAACGGGTATCTGTCTGTATGCCGCGGTCCTTGAAATGCGATCCTCGATCTAGTCTTCAACTTCCCGACTTTGATCTCTCAAACTCCGGATCCTGCACAAGGGGCAGTAACCAGCGTGGGAGAGGGGGGGAATGCTGGTTGGGCCCTCTCCGACGCTCAAGTCAAAATCTTTAGAGAGAGAAAATCTTTTAGAGAGAAGTCAGAGCACCAAATGCCAAAAATGAGGGAGTTGTTTAAAATGGGAGACCTAGGTCCCTATTTATAGGGAACCTAAGGATCATCCCCAGTTTTGAACGGTTTGATGACGGTATGAAGGAAAACGTGTACCGTCATCAAGGTGGACTATGCGCGCACTGACTTTTCGCACTTGGCAAAATAATCGGGATAAGCACGCGGAGAACGTCGGTAATCCAGACCTATCCGGACCTCCGGATTGCCTTAGGGAAATCCGGAAGTCCCCGGTCCGGGTACTGCGCGTATTCCGAACCGTTTTGGACTTGGGTGTCCGCGGAAGAGTTCTTTTACGGTTTTGGAGTATTTTGCGAGGCCCGAAATGTAAATACGAACCCGAATTGGACAGATATCTAACAATACACAATTAAATCAATGTTAAAATAGTTTTTTTTTTTTTTCAATTCCATCAAATTTGGAATAGTTAATTCTAAGGGTTAGGCTAGGATTATGTATTCCATCAAAATTAGTAACGACAAATCCTTATTCCATACAATAAAAGAACCAAACACTACCATAGTAATTACTATTACTTATTCATATTCTATTTTCATGAACCAAACATGCTGTAAAATTTTAATTATGAATAACATCCGACTTGATTATATGGTGGATATGATGTAAGTTAAAAATATAGGTTGTATGTGACATTTGGCATAACCACACAACCTAACATTGTCAATGTAATAACGTAGGGTTAATAACTAATAAACTGTCTGAGTTTAGACCCAAGTTGAAATCTGGTTTCTGAACTTTAAAGTGTTGAAATGGACTGTTTGAGGTTAGCACTTTGCTGAAATTTGGTTTTCAATCCAAAATTGCTGTTAATTTTGACAGAATGTTGTGAAAAGTTGAAATTGCCCTTTCTACCAAATATGAAGTGACAAAATTACCCCCAGAGTCAAATTAAAACAACCGCCACCCAACTCCGGCGGCCACTACCCAATTCCAGCCGGCCCCAACTCCGGCCGGCTACCACCAAAAAACCCTATAGTTGTTGATTTAGTTAGGAGAGGTAATTTCATCAATTCGCTAGATAATGGTAGGACATATTTTTCATTGAGGGGGCATTTTTGGAATTTCGGGCCATCAAACTTGGAATAGTTAATTCTAAGGGTTAGGCTAGGATTATGGATTCCATCAAAATTAGTAACGACAAATCCTTATTCCCTATAATAAAAGAACCAAACACTACCATAACAATTATTATTACTTATTCATATTCTATTTTCCTGAACTAAACATGCCGTAAAAGTTTTAATTATGAATAACACCCGACTTGATTATATGGTGGATATGATGTAAGTTAAAAATATAGGTTGTATGTGACATTTGGCATAACCACACAACCTAACATTGTTGATGTAATAATGTAGGGTTAATAACTAATAAACTGTCTGAGTTTTGACCTAAGTTGAAATCTGGTTTCTGAACTTTAAAATGTTGAAATAGACTGTTTGAGGTTAGGACTTTGCTGAAATTTGGATTTCCATCCAAAATTGCTGTTAATTTTGACAGAATGTTGTGAAAAGTTGAAATTTCCCTTTCTACCAAATATGAAGTGACAAAATTACCCCCCCAGAGTCAAATTAAAACAACCGCCACCCAACTCCGGCGGCCACTACCCAATTCCAGCCGGCCCCAACTCCGGCCGGCTACCACCAAAAAACCCTATAGTTGTTGATTTAGTTAGGAGAGGTAATTTCATCAATTCGCTAGATAATGGTAGGACATATTTTTCACTGAGGGGGTATTTTTGGGATATTCATTTTAGGGTTAACAGGTACTTTGGTCTATGATGTTTGACAATTTTTGGGTTTTGGTCCATGATGTTTTTTTTTTTTTTTTGCTTAGTTTTGGTACTATATGTTTGCTGATTTTTCTACTTTTGGTCCGACCGTTACATTCCGTCCATTTTTTCCGTTAAGTGACATGTGCAAGTAACGTGATCCACCCTAAACTTTCAGTTTTGGGGGAATTGACACCCAAAACCTAGTTCTGTTTGGACGAATTGAACTAGGTTTAATGAGTCAAATTTGGGGGCATTGACACCCTAAACCTAGTTCGATTGGTCAATTCCCCAAAATTTGAACAAATTGAAAGTTTAGGGTGGATCACGTGACTCGCACATGTCACTTAACGGAAAAATTGAACAGAATGTAACGGTCGGCCCAAAACTAGAAAAATCTGCAAACATAAGGTACCAATACTAGGGAAAAAAACATCATGGACCAAAACCCAAAAGTGGTCAAACATCATAGACCAAAAGACCTGTTAACTCTTCATTTTATCGAGCTCACGTGGCGGTCACATGATACATTTCTGTTAAACTTAACCCCAAAAATAGACGTACATACCAAATTTCAATAAATACCAAATCTAGATAGTCAGTTTCAACATAGTCAAACCACAGACAATTTATTAGTTATTAAAAGAATAATGTATGGAGAGGTGTGTTGGGCCATTATTTCATTTGCCAAAGAAAGAAAGAAAGGAAACCAAAACACAGAAGAAGAAACGAAATTCCAAGACAAAGCAAAACATGATGCTGCTGCCTCTAGTCTTGTTTCCCATAACATAATAATAATTGTTCTCATCCCATCTAATGGAGTCAAAATAAAAGTCGCTTAGATTCCTTACAATGAATGGAGCAACATCTTGTTCAATCACGATATTCATCCATGAATCTCTTGTGGAAGTGTGTGAGTCGAGACACTAGTGCTGGAATCTTATCTTCTTGTGGGAGTATTGTGCATCTGAAATGCCATGTCCCAGCCACCTGTCCAAACCCAGAACCAGGCACCACAACAATCCCAGTGGCGTTGAGGAGTTGGCGGCAGTAGAAGGCATCTGCAGCCGTTTTTGCAACATTGGCAGCTTCCACTGCTTTACGAGGCAGCTCAATTCTAGGGAAAAGATACATCGCTCCTTCTGCTTTATTGCATCTCACCCCCTCCAAGCTGTTCAACCCATCTTCTACCGTCTTTGCACGTCTCTTCAATGATTCCAGAATTCCATCTCTTTCATTGCAGTATGACTCGTACGATTCATCTCCAACCTGCCATAAACCAACTCAGATTATCCAACAACCAAAACTCCCAACTTTACTAACTATATTACTAACTAACCTTGGGTGGGTTCATCACAAGGCTTGCAAGAATTTGGCCCGAGATATTCGAGCAAAGATTTACAGATGCAACTTTGTAAATCTGTTCCCTTACTTCACCACTAAATCCAGTCACCTCCATGTACCCTCCTCTTTTTCCACACTCTCCATAATAACCTTTTGATACTGACTGGAATGATACTAGAGCAATGTCCTTGTCCCCGTACTCCATTGAACGAGCTACCTTCTTAAATGAATGAAATTTCTTCTCCGGGACATACACGTTTTCCTGGTATACCTGTTATTTTATATATAACATTATTATTATTTTCATCATTTTCTATCTATCAAAATGAAAAGCTTTTTTTAGTATATATATATAACAAACAAGGGTTAATAACTAAAAAACTGTCCAAGGTTTACCCTATGTTAAAATTAGGTGTCTGAAGTTTGAAATGTTAACATGGACTGTCCCAAGTTTCATTTTTGTTGAAATTTAGTGTCTCGGTGTGATTACTTTAGAGAAGTCAATTCCGACGAAACCGTCTGTAAAATTCACGCTCTCATACACACTCCCTTCTCGTCATCTTGCCGGGACCGTCACCTAAAAAGTTGGTCACATTCGGGCAAGTGAATTTCGCTCTATTGTCCTTGGAAAATGGCTCTACACCACTCTTCTAGAAACTTTTTTTCAATGTTCAATTTTTAGGTGAAATTTGACAATTTTGTGAAAAGTAAAGAGTGATTGATTATGTGTTAGTTGGTGGGTTGATGAAAATGATCGAATGGAGATAAAAAGACGCACAAAGACACCAAATTTCAACAAAAATGAAACTTGGGACAGTCTATTTTAACATTTTAAACTTCAGACACCTAATTTTAACATAGGGTAAACCTTGGACAGTTTTTTAGTTATTAACCCAACAAACAAATAAACCAACCTCGTCTGCCAAAAGAACAAGACCCTCTTTCTTGCAGAATGCTACAATTTCCTTCTGGTTTTCTTCAGAAAGGACCTGCATATTCAACACTATATCAGACTTACTTATAATAGGCAGGGTGGTGGAAAATGGGCAAATTCACAAATTCTGACCTGCCCAGTTGGATTGCCTGGGTTAATAACTACCAATGCCCTAACAGATACACCCTTTGATCTTGCTTCATCCAACTGCTTCTGGAGTTGAGAAATTTCCAGGCCCCATCCCGTAGCTTCATCAAGATAGTAAGGCACCTGACAACCACAAGTCTATCAATTCAGATATACCAAGCAACCATCACTTCACGTAACACAAACAAACCGATAACGTATCAAGCATACCAATGTTCCCCCATGGAGGGCAATGGAAGCGGAGTAAAGGGGATACTGAGGAATGGGACAAAGTATGCCATCACTTTCCGACCTAGTCAGTAGCTGCATCATCATGTGAACCTGGTATACACATACATGAAACAATTAATTAAAACCCCTCATACATTTTGAATATAACCAAGAATTTCATGAAAGAACACAAAAAGACCAGTACCGCTGGACTAGCACCATCTGTCAAGAAGATATCATCTGGATTTGCAGGGAACCCATCACGAGCTTCAATACCAGCAGCAATTGTATCTCTTAATCCTTTTATACCCTGAACATCATCTATAAAGTTACTACTTCAAATTTTGGCAGCAACTACGTGGTAAATAAATGCCTACCGCCTCATCATTTAAGTAATTACCTGACTGTGGCTATATGCACCTGTTGCTCTTCCAGGAATTTGGTCTAGGATCTGCCAAGCTCGCTCTATTGAATCAGCACTGCATTGTATGCCGCAGTAAGAATTAAGACAACTCTCAATTAGTATGCAGCAAGTATATAGGCATATATTAATTAAGACTTCAAATCAGAGCAGCAATTTTGTCAACTGAGACATCTTGAATGAAAATTTTCCGACTGATGTCACTCAAAAAAATTCAGCATATGATATGAACACTCATTCTTCTAGTTGATACCTGAAAATACCCTGAGTTTCACTTTTGTCCAATATTGTGGGATGGTCACAGAGTGCAAGTACCTACAAGCACAATCAAAGAAAAAGTTGATTGTTAAACACACTGTAAACATATTACTTTAAGCTAACGTAGCAAATATCAATATGAACCCACCTCACGGAAAAAGGTGATCGGTAGTTGCCCAAGAGATTGAGGATTTCCAATATTGCAGTACAGAATCTGGATTTCAGAATTATCATGATAAGAATGGAAAACCTACGTTTCTCAAATGAAGAAGCTAAATAACACCTTATTAACATCCTTGAATAGGCTTTATCAAGTCTAATAGATTTTAATTTTTCTTTTTCAATGGTACCTCGTCAAAAGGGAGGGACCCCGGGTTGTCCTTTAACTCTTGCTGTAAACGCTGTAAGAAGAAATGAACATCACATTGAGCTCAAGTCAAGCTCAGTAAAAATGAATTGCATCAACTATCTTTGCAGAAACTAGTTAAAATCCAATAAATCATCAACGAAGCAACTCAAAAATTAAAATTGGGCACACTTATGCATATATATATATATGTATATATATATTGCACATGCAAACTTACCTGTGCAATGGAGACAATCTCACCACGAACAGCATATTCACACTTGACAACCTGAAAAGCAGTATCACAAGTCAGGTGAGCAGCCAAACCCTAACATTGCAGAGCAAGATATATAAACAAAGACATGAAACTCAGACAACTTTCCGAAAAGAATAAATCTCCTCTACGGAAGCGTGATAACTCAATCCCAAGATCAGATATATATAAACACTAATGCATTCCTTAAATTGTTCTTAAGCTAATACCCGAAACCAATCAGTAACTTGGGTCCTAGCATAACACATCTGTAACTGAATCCAGATTTTTTGTACCAGATCATGTACAATATCAATAAATCTGATGAAACACGTAACAATATCAATAAAATGACCAGGAGTCGGCTAAATCAGATTAAAAGCTGCAATCGTCAAAAGCTAGATCATTAAATACTCTTGATCAAGTACGACCTCCAAAAACTAATTCAGACACAAAAAACCCTGATGCACAAACATCATAAATCAGCAATCAAACACTGAACATGTGTATAAAACAAAAAATAAAATCAATCAAACATTCTGGTGGTTAAAAAAAAAAAGGGACATAAATCAATCAATCTATCAAGACAATGAGGGCAATAGAATAGTTGTTACCTTGGGGTTTATATTTTGAAGAGTTACAGGTGCAGGATCCATGGAAGGAAGGGGGGATTGAGCAGCAGGACTGGAGGAGGTGGAGAG
Source organism: Clarkia xantiana subsp. parviflora (assembly GCA_036873135.1). Taxonomy (NCBI): domain Eukaryota; kingdom Viridiplantae; phylum Streptophyta; class Magnoliopsida; order Myrtales; family Onagraceae; genus Clarkia; species Clarkia xantiana. Next base: position 35,405,102 of record JAPTYO010000010.1, on the reverse strand, counting down.
AAATCGAGATTCAGACCAGAGTGAAGAGCGGAGAAGAGGACGGGATAGGAAAGAGCGAGCTTTGTCTGCTACAAATCTCCGCATCTTTTAAATACAGAGCAGAGCGGATCACGGACACAGAGACACGACAGCAGGCTATGCGTACGTGATGTATGATACTGAAGCGTGGTCGATCGCAGTTTCCAAAGGAGTCGACTTTTCTTGCTACTCAAGAGATTATTTGTCAACTGATTTGCGGCATTCCACCCACAGAAACAATGTTTGGCAGCTAGCTGAACTATCAAATTCACCATTACTTGTTGATAAATTAATTCTTATCTACTATCTACTATATTATATTAATTCGGTATCGGAAGCCCTATGGCCGACACGTGGACAGTCCACGTAGTCACTGTTTCCTAATTTAATCAGAATTTAATAGGGTTTCTCTAAATTTAGATACATAATATTGATTGATTGAAAATTAAGAAGTATTTTTATCTTCTATTTTGGTCTCTACGCAATTTAAAGAAACAAATTAATTAAAAGTTTCCTTTTAAATCCAAAACTATATAATTGTGTATGTTCATCCGACAAACACCGTTTTGCTGCTTTTGTACAGACAATGAAAACGTTGATGATGTGGAGCGCCGAGATGCAATAGTTAAACCAGGAGCTCCTTTCCAAAGTACATGGTATTGAGTTACTCTGCTGTTGGATCACGGGCGAAGCTCCGTTACGTCCTTGACGGAAAACTTGGACTCCTGGGCTCCGCGTAATCCTGCAAAAGGGGATGACCTGGGTGGTGACCCAGAATCCCTCTCCGATGCCTAAATGAGAATATGATCAATGGGGTGGCAGCAATAATCTAAGTGCGTATTAGATGATGTGTTTTCTGAGGTAACTTCCTCCTTTATATAGGAGGGGAAGTTACTCAGTTACCTGTGACCGTGATTGGCCGTTTTACCCATGATTCCGCATATCTCGCTACGATTCCGTGTATCTCGTTCAGGATTCCATATATCTCGCCCCTCGCTCCGCGTATCTTACCCATACTCCGCATATCTCGGGCACGCCCTGCGTATCTCGGGGGAGTTTATCTATATCTTTAACCGTCTTCCCACTACTCTATCTAGTAGGCGGGTTTCTCGGTCTTATCCTCTGATCACAAGTCCCAACTTCTGTCGGGGACTCCAGAGTTGTCTTCATTCTAGGTCACCATCCAGGACCATTTGTCTCACGAGACAGGTCCAGCCTCCACGGGGCTTTATTATCGGGGGCTTTACTAAGGCATATCGGGGCCTACTCAGAGGCTTCTTGTCGGGAGCATTCAGCTCATGTATCGGGACCGCTGAAGTCGGGACCCTTCGTATTGGGCCTCTGAGGCTTCCAGGCTTTTCACGAGGCCCACTGGACCTACTCGCCGTCCATTGGCTATTAACGGGGCTAACGATTACATCGGAACCCATCATTTGCCCCCAAGACATGGGAGACTTTTAGTCTGTCGTGTCTTACAGTTCAGATCTTCCGACCTACCGTCGGAGGCTTTTGTCTTCAGGCCTCTTGATACCTCAATCGGAGGCTTTTGCCTTGCGCGTGGTTGTCGTATGACAGAGTTTCTTACGCATGATTACCTTGGGCCCACTAGACTCTATGGGCAGTTGCCAAATCCGAGGAGACTCCTCGGTTACTGTAGCATTAAATTCTAGGGATTGTGAAACGACGCTTAAATCGGCGTGACTGTTGCTTTCTGAAAAGGCCCTTATTACGTCACCACGTCTCTTCCGTACCGTTCCTCAGTCTTCGACGATCAAGATCAAATCGTTTCATCTTCAACGGTCCAGATTAAGTCCGTCCAGCTTGTCCTTTTGCTTATAAAAGCTAAAATCCTGGCACTATTCTCCTTCACCGTCTCAATTTCTGGAAGTCCAGCCATTTTCGAACTTGAAGCTTCTTCTCCTCGTTTCTTTTGCTCTTCAAGTGATCCAAGACTTTACAATGTCTGGTAAGGTTTTCTTCTCCATTGTTCGCCTTCATCTTTACTTAGTTTGATTGTAATTTTCCGAAAAAACCTAACATCCCTTTCAATGGCTGATTTCAGACAGTGGATCTGGTTTCGAGGGAAGGGAGCCTTTCAACTTCGACTATGTTCTGAACGAAATTTTCAGCACTGCTTATGATGCAGCTCTCCGGGAAGGATGTATCATTTCCATCAAAGAAGCCGATGCTCAAGGCCGGAAATGCATACCACAAGTTCAGAGTGAAGAGGAGCTACTTCTTCATCGGAAACTCCTCGATCCCATGACCTCGATAGCCAATCCCCCAACGGCTGATCCTGTGGAGCCTTCTGCCACCGACTTCGTGGACCCAGCTCCCGTTGATGCCGCCGGTAAGGACCAAACTTAAATGCTCTATATCTTTGGTCTTTGTAATTTTCCTCCTTTATCTTTTTGTATCGGAACCTTCGGGCCTTTGAGACTTTATATAAGAAATTTCTTCCATCTATGTTGGTCCTGATAATCGTTTGTGCTATTTAAAGAGACTTTAGGCTCGTTACTCAGAACGTTCCGATGCACCATTTAAGATGACTTCATACGTCCTTCCGACGCTTTGCTCGAGACTTTACCGCTTAAGGTTTCTCGTCCTATCGGGACTTCACCACTTAAGGTTCCTCATCCAATTGGGATTTCACCACTTAAGGTTTCTCATCCAATCGGGATTTCACCACTTAAGGTTTCTCATCCAATCGGGATTTCACCACTTAAGGTTTCTCATCCAATCGGCACTTCACCACTTAAGGTTTCTCATCCAATCGGGACTTCACCACTTAAGGTTTCTCATCCAATCGGGACTTCACCACTTAAGGTTTCTCATCCAATCGGGACTTCACCACTTAAGGTTTCTCATCCAATCGGGCCTTCACCACTTAAGGTTTCTACTGCGCCTAATCAGACGACTTTAATTACACCCTTTAAGGGCTTTTATCGCGTCTTATCAGACGGCTTAATCGTACCCTTTAAGGCTTTTTGCCGCATCATATAGACGACTTACGCGGACTTGTTAAGGCTTTTTCGTACCCGTTAAGGCTTTTGGCCGCATCATATAGACGACTTACGCGGACCCATTAGGGCCTTTTCGTACCTAGTCTTTTGGTTGCATCATAAAGACGACTTATTCGTACCCCGTAAGGCTTTTGTCCGTACCTCGAAAGGCTTTTTATCGCGCCATAAAGACGACTTACTCGTACCTCGTAAGGCTTTTCTCGTACCTCGGAAGGCTTTTGTTGCGTCCTTCGGGACGTCTTACTAATAATTAGAATAAATCTAAAAACAATTTGATCGGAAGCAACTTCTTTTATTAATAACTTAAAGCTTTGCTTACATCGGATTGATAGATAACTTGCGCCATTCGCGGCGACTTAATATCAAACATGATACTTCTTCAAGTGTTCGCCACTGAAGGAATGTTTCAACGTCTTGCCATCAAGGTCCTCTAGCTTGTATGCATTCGGGGCTGGCATCCCTACGATCTTGTAAGGTCCCTCCCATTCCGGCGATAGCTTGTTGATCCGATCTTGATAAACGAACTCGTTCCTCCGCCAGACAAGTTCTCCAACAAAGAATTGTCGGGATCTGACACGCCGATTGTAATATCGGGCTGTTGCCAGACGCATTCGAGCCTGGACTTCGTCAGCCTTCCACCTCTTCTCCTCGAGCAAGTCCAAGTCTAGACGTCTCATTTCCTCGTTTGTCAGAGGCTCGTAATATTTCGCGCGATGGGACGCCACCGCTATCTCCACGGGAGCGACTGCCTCCGTGCCATAGACCAGGCCAAACGGAGTCTCCCCCGTCGATTGCTTGGGTGTTGTTCTAACAGCCCACAGCACATTTTCAAGCTCATCCAGCCAATGACCCTGCAAGGCGTAGACTCTCTTCTTCAAGCCATCCATCACGATCTTGTTGGCTGATTCTACTTGGCCATTGGTTTGAGCATGGCGGACTGAAGCGGTCCGATGCTCAATGTTTAATTCCTCCAGGTACTCCTTCAACTGAGCCCCATTGAACGGAGGGCCATTGTCGCTGATCAATACTCGAGGAACCCCATACCGGGATATGATCTGAGTTTGAAGGAACTTGAGGATCTGCTGCCCCGTCGTCTTGGCCAATGCTTTAGCCTCTATCCACTTTGAGAAGTAATCGATAGCCACGAGTAAATACTTGCACTGACCTTTCGCTTGGGGAAGAGGTCCCACCAAATCAATGCCCCATTGCGCGAAGGGCCAAGCACTCCTGATGGGCATCAAGTCCGCGGCGGGAGCCACGATATTTGGAGCGTACCTCTGGCATGCATCACAGGATTGGACCATCGCCGTCGGTTCCTTGTTCGTCGAAGGCCAATAGTAGCCTAGGTTCAACGCCTTCCTCACGATAGATCGGGCCCCTTCATGACAGGCCGCGACTCCCTCGTGTAGCTCTCTCAGGATTCGATTCGTATCAGGCTCCGCCACACGTTTCAAGAAAGGCTTTACATGCCCCCTCTTGTATAACTGGTTGTCCACCATCACATAATCGTTCGCAATTCGACGTAGCCTGACAGCTGCTACTTCATCATCTGGGAGTGCCCCCGTAGTCAAGTATGTGACCATCGGGGTCATCCAGGTGGGCTTCTCTTCTTCCTTCGATCCTGCTTCAATAGTGCAAACCTCCGACGGATCGATGGTTGAGAGAATTACTCTTTCCAGGAAATGCACCTTCCGATTCTCCTCAGGGGCCGCTCCTAGAGCAAACTTGCTTAAGGCGTCTGCTTTCGCGTTTTCTTCCCTCGGGATTGCCTCGATATCGAAGCTTTTGAAGCTTCCCTTCAAAGCCTGCACCTCGTGCAAATACTTCCTCATCGTCGGGCTCTTGGCTTCATAGTTCCCCTGTACCTGATTCACGATCAAGCTGGCATCGCACTTTACTTTTAAATGGTCGACCCCCGTACCCTTGGCAATCTTAAGGCCCGTGATGAGAGCCTCGTACTCCGCTTCATTGTTGGTGGCCTTGAATGTCAAGGCCAAAGCATATCGCAGGGGCTCGCCTCCACCGGGCGGTATCAATACGAATCCTGCCCCCGATCCTTCTACACTTGATGAACCATCAGTGTACATCTCCCAAGTGTTCTCCTCATTTGGCTGTTCTGGCTGTTCTGTTATCGAGACCTGTTCTGTTGTCGGGACCTTCGTGGTTTCCCCCTCTGCGGGACCCGTTGCTTCCAGATCGGGTTCCGTAGACTCAGCTATGAAATCCGCCAATGCCTGGCCTTTAATAGCAGTTCGCGGAGCAAAATGTATTCGGAACTCCGTAAGCTCGATGGCCCATTTCACCAATCTCCCCGACGCCTCCGATCGGTTCAAAAAGTGTTTCAGGGGCTGATTTGTCAATACTGTAACCTCGTGGGCATGGAAGTATGGTCGGAGCTTTCGAGCGGCAACAATTAACGCAAAGAGATACTTCTCAATGGCGTGATAGTTCATTTCTGATTTGGCAAATGCCTTGCTTACATAATAGACAGGCACTTGGTTGCCCTTGACAATCTTAATCAAAACAGAACTAACAGCAACATCAGAAACAGCCAAATAGAGATAAAGCGGCTCGCCTGGAGCTGGTTTCGCCAACGGCGGGAGGGTACGGAGATGCTGCTTGAGTGCCTGGAATGCCTCCTCGCACTTGTCGGACCATTCAAACATCTTGTGAGCCCTTAGCACATCAAAAAATGGCATGGCTCTATCACTCGCCTTGGATAAGAATCGATTCATCGCGGCCAACCGGCCATTCAACACTTGAACCTCCCGATGAGTCTTCGGGGACTGCATCTCCTCGATTGCTCGCAGCTTCTCAGGATTCACCTCGATTCCTATCTGGCTCACCATGAACCCTAGGAACTTCCCCGAGTTCACCCCGAAAGCACACTTGTCTGGGTTCAACCGAACCTGATGAAACCTCATCCGCTCAAACGCTGCCGCCAAGTTTTGGACGTGGTCTCCTGCCTGTCGGGACTTCACGAGCATATCATCCACATAAGCCTCCATCGTCTTTCCCAGCATATCTCCGAACAACTTGTTCACCATCCGCTGGTAAGTTGCTCCGGCATTGATCAATCCGAAGGGCATGACGTCATAGTGATAAACGTCGCTGTCAGCGTAAAAAGCTGTGTGGGGGGCGTCCTCCTTCGCCATCTTGATCTGGTTGTATCCGGAGTAGGCATCCATGAAGCTCAGCAGCTCATGTCCCGATGTGGCATCCACCAACTAGTCAATCCTCGGGAGTGGGTAGCAATCCTTTGGGCAGGCCTTGTTCAAGTCGCGGAAATCGACACACATCCGCCACTTCCCATTACTCTTTCGCACCAGGGCTGGGTTGGCGACCCAAGTCTGGAATCGGAGCTCCTTGATGAATCCAGCGTCGAGCAGTCTGCCCACCACTTGCTAGATCGCGATTCTCTTATCCGCGCCCATTGGACGCCTCCTCTGCGCGATAGGCTTGATCGCGGGATCGATCTTCAACTCGTGCACTATTACGTCGGGGCTGATTTCTGGCATATCACTCGGTGACCAGGCAAACAGCTCCTTGAATTCTTTCAGGAGCTCGATCAACTCTCGGGCTCTTTCCTCCGACAAAGCAGACCCGAACTCCTCTCGAGGATCGGCATCGGTTTGCAGGACAGCCATGGCCTCCCTTCTTCTCCTTCGAGTGGCATTAACGTAGCACTTTCGTGACGCCACCTGGTCACCCTTAACCTCTCCGACACCGTGGTCAGTCGGGAACTTCATCTTCTGGTGGACAGTCGAAGCAACTGCCATGAGAGGGTTGATGGTGGTCCTCCCGATAATGGCGTTATATGTTCCCGCGGATTTTACCACGACGAAGTCCACGTTCCGCCGTTCCATCTTCCAGCCACTGCCAAACTCCACCGGTAAGGTAATCATCCCCAACGGATAGGAGGTCGACCCGGAGAAGCCTACCATCGGAAAGTTCACCTGTGTCAGGTCCTTTTTCGTCTTACCCATGGATTCCAGGGCATCCATAAAAAGAATGTCGGAGGAGCTCCCTCCGTCTATGAGGATCCGCTTCATCTCGAATCCGTCCACGTCCAGGGTTACAACCAAGGCGTCATCGTGGGGGCTCTCCACGCCTATCAAATCCTCTGCCGAGAAAGAAATCACCAATTCCTCCTTTAGAGTCCACGACCGGGACCTCTTGCCTAGCACCACAGCAGCGGAGATGCGAGAAGCATAATTCTCCCGAGAAGCGGTGGTGTCACCTCCCGCTGCCATTCCTCCGTGAATGACGTTAATGGTCCCCCGTCTCTCCTTACGGGCACCGGAACTCGAGGGCTCCGACTCAACCTTCTTCTTCTTCGGGGATCGGTCACGGGACTTGGAACGGGACCGCGACCGAATTTTGGAACGGGATCGGCACCTTCCCCTCCGACGAACTCTTTAAGCTTCCCCTTCTGGATCAGCTTCTCTATTTCCTTCTTCAGCTCCCGACAGTTATCTGTGTCGTGACCATTGGCCCGATGGTACCGACAGTAACGATCAGAGCGGCCTCCCAAGAACTCTCCTTCCTTCCTCGGGGGGTACCGGGCGAGACCCTGCCGATCCATCACAGCTAGCACGGAGGTCATCGAGCTGTTGATGGGGACACTACGACCTTCGCGGTTATCCTTCTTCGGAGGACGCCTGTCCTCCCTTCTCTCGGGGCAACCACGGTTCCTACTCCCCTCCGACTTGTCGCTCCCTTTGCGATCATCCGACAGCTTGGACGATGGCTTTCCTCTTCCCGACTTCGGAGGATCAAGCTCTCCGGCAGGAATCTTCGACTCCTGGACGTCGATTTGCTGTTTCACCCTCGCTTGCAGGGCCTCCATACTCCACACAGCCTTCGCGGCTACACTGTGCATCAGATCGGACCCATATGGAGCAGATAGGTTCCGAAGGAAAGTGCGGATGGTCTCTCCCTCCGATATCTCCTCATCGATCTCCGCGGCACTGGCAGTGAATCGTTGGTAGTAATATGCCAACGATTCGTCGGGTCTCTGCACCACTTGGGTTAGGGACCTTACACTCTTCAGGAGACGCCTCCGACCTTGATATTGCTTGATGAAGCGATCGTGCATATCAGCCCAGCACGTAATACTTCCTGGCGGTAGGCTGAAAAACCAAGTCATGGCCCTTTCTCCCAGGGTGATCGGGAACAGCGAACACACGAGGTCATCGTTTGAGGTCCTACCCATACAAGCCTGAACATGTCTCTGAACATGGCGGACCGGGTCTCCTTCACCATCGTACTTCTTGATGGTCGGGATGCCTAACCCTGGCGGGGCGACAGTATCCAGCAGCCGCGGAACGAAAGGATGGCTGGATCGATCCCTCAACTCCGATGTCATCTGCTTCTGGTCGCCCATGCAGATGCTGACGATCTTTACCACCTGATCGGGGGTGATGTGGCCATTCAGGGGAATGGTCCTGTTTTGTACTGGTCCCGGGCCGTTAACCACGAACTTCTCCAAGTGCGCGGGTTCCTTACCCCTATTCCTAGGCTGAACCTCCTGTTCTTCTGGAACCACCCTCGGAGGGGGTGGGGGCAGCTCTTCTCGCGGAGGCAACTCCTCCGTCCTCCTGGCGGCCTCTCTCTTGTCCAACAGAGCTTCCATGGCTGCCAAAAACATAGGCATAGCATCTGCTACCGTCTTGGCCAACTCTGAGTTTGAAGAAGAGCCTGCTTCCCTTCGCGGGACCTCCTCTCTGTGCCCCACCGGGTTTGGGGGAGCATCCACCTCCCTTCGCGGGATATCTTGCATGTTCAGCGTCGTGTCTCGAACTGAGACCTCCTCATCGTCGTGCCCCCCTGTCTGGGAAACAGCAGGGTACTCACCTTGTTCAGCAACATGTTCCGGCAACGGGGAATTCACAGTTCCATCGAGGCGAGAACTGCCGGCCTGAACTTGCTTCTTCTTGCCACCACCGGCCATTGATCTGGTAGAAACTATTTTGGCTTTTTGTAAGTTTCCCACAGACGGCGCCAATGTTGGATCACGGGCGAAGCTCCGTTACGTCCTTGACGGAAAGCTTGGACTCCTGGGCTCCGCGTAATCCTGCAAAAGGGCATGACCTGGGTGGTGACCCAGAATCCCTCTCCGATGCCTAAATGAGTATATGATCAATGGGGTGGCAGCAATAATCTAAGTGCGTATTAGATGATGTGTTTTCTGAGGTAACTTCCTCCTTTATATAGGAGGGGAAGTTACTCAGTTACCTGTGACCGTGATTGGCCGTTTTACCCATGATTCCGCATATCTCGCTACGATTCCGTATATCTCGTTCAGGATTCCATATATCTCGCCCCTCGCTCCGCGTATCTTACCCATACTCCGCGTATCTCGGGCACGCCCTGCGTATCTCGGGGGAGTTTATCTATATCTTTAACCATCTTCCCACTACTCTATCTAGTAGGCGGGTTTCTCGGTCTTATCCTCTGATCACAAGTCCCAACTTCTGTCGGGGACTCCAGAGTTGTCTTCATTCTAGGTCACCATCCAGGACCCTTTGTCTCACGAGACAGGTCCAGCCTCCACGGGGCTTTATTATCGGGGCCTTTACTAAGGCATATCGGGGCCTACTCAGAGGCTTCTTGTCGGGAGCATTCAGCTCATGTATCGGGACCGCTGAAGTCGGGACCCTTCGTATTGGGCCTCTGAGCCTTCCAGGCTTTTCACGAGGCCCACTGGACCTACTCGCCGTCCATTGGCTGTTAACGGGGCTAACGATTACATCGGAACCCATCATCTGCCAATTCTATGAGATAATTAATCTTCAATTATTCCTTAATTGTGGAGTACTCATGGTTGTGATTGTTTATTATATATGACAAGGAGCTAACTAGCTAGGGTTACGTTTTTATGCGCACCTTACTAACTATGCTCTAACTTACTTTATTTTTGGAGAAATACTTGAACATGCGATGTTGTGTACGCGAAGGAATAAACTGCACTGTTGAAAATTGTTGGATCACAGTGGAACTCTGGTACGGTCTTTGACGGCGATCCTAGCTCCTTTGCTCCACGTGGTCCTGCAAAGAGGGGATAGACCGGGCGGTGACCCAGAATCCCTCTCCGATGCTTAAATGAGTATCTCGTATGGACTGGCAAGCAGTAATCTTAAAGTGTATATCACAACGTAATCGATCTGAGGTGACCTTTGCCTTTTTATAGGCGAAGAGGTACTTCAGTTACCTGGTGAACCGTTGGGGGTGGTTAGCCCGTATCCCGCGTATCTCGGGTGTGTTCCCGCCTATCTAGGTCATGATCTCGCTTATCTCGGCCACGCCCCGCGTATCTCGGCCACGCTCCGTGTATCTTAACCACGTTCCGCGTATCTCGGCCACGCCCCACGTATATCGGCCTTATCCTCTGATAACAAGTCCCGACTAACATCGGGGACTCCAGAGTTATCTCGTTGTGTCACCGCTCGGGGCGCCTCGTCATCGTGACAGGGCCTATTGTTCTCAGGGATTCATCATCGGGGCCTACTCAGAGGCATCTCTGTCGGTACCTTTCATCATCGGGACTCCCTACGTCGGGACCCTTTGCCTGGGCCATCTTGGCCTTCGTTTAGGGCCCACCGGGCCTATTTGCCATTTCCTCACCATTAAAGGGCCTAACGGCTATAGTCGGACCCATCATTTGCCCCCAAGACATGAGGGACTTTTAGTTCGTCGCGTCTTTCAACTCCCGACCTCCCGACATCGAAGTCGGGGATCTTTCCCTTGGCGTAGTCACTCAATACTAGTCTTCTCATTTACGTTTCCTCGATGCCTTGTGGATAACTGCCAAATCCGAGAGGACCTCTCGGTTCCCCAGTCATTAAATGCAGCAGATAGTGAAGTGACGTCTTCGGCACTCGTGCCTGATTTTTTGCGCCTGCTTTCTCTGAAAAGTGCTTTTTAGGCCGTTTCATTATTACGCCCGTTGCAATTCTGCACGCTTCATCTCAACGGTCCAGATCAGAACGCTTCAACTTCGACGACTCAGATCGAAGCGTCCCTTCAACTGTCCTCTTCGCCTATAAAACCCTAACTGTGAGCACAGTTCCACTTTTACCATCTCCGAATTTTCAAAAGCTCTCTGCAACCTCTGCGAATTCAAGCTCTTGTGATTCCGAAGACCTTAGTGCTTTTCCGATCATCTTCCCGGCAACGCCAAGTTCATTCCTTCAACTTCCAATCGTCATGTCTGGTAAGGATTTCTTCTTCGTTGCTTTCTCATCTTTTCCTTGTTTGCAGTTTTCCGAAAATCCCAATGTGCCTTCCTTGCCATTGCTACTTTTCAGACAGTGGATCTAGCTCTGAGGGAAGAAAGCCCTTCAACTTTGATTATGCTCTGAATGAAATCTCCAGCACCGCTTATGATGCAGCTCTCCGGGAGGGATGCATCACTTCTACTTGGGAACCTCGTTTCCCGTATCCCTGGCCTCGCCCCTCGGGTAACCTTGAGGTTACTCGTCCCCGAAAAGGGGAGGTATTTGTCTCTACGGGGCAAGTATCAGCGGGGATCAGATTCCCCTTCTGTGGTAATCTGGTCGAGATGTGCCAGCATTACAAAACTCATCCAACCACCTTCTCTCCGCACGCCATTCGCCTGTGGAACGCCTTCCAGGTCCTCTGCTTCCGACAGCAGTGGGTATACAGCCTCAAGCTCTTCAGGACCTTCTACGGGATGAAGTGCAACGAGGCGGGGGTTTGCGCCTTCTACCCCCGGATGCCGAAGTGGAACAAGACGCAACTTGGGTTGTGCAACTGGACCACTGACACCTGGAAGGTGGTCAAGGATCGGGGACTCCTGGTCGACACGGGGTCCGACAACAACAGATGGAAAAGGAGCTACTTCTTCATCCAAAACTCTTCGATCCCATGGCCCCGATGGGAGGTGGAAGCAGACTCTCCTCCTGCCTTCCACACCTATACTGACGAAGATTTCCAAACTCTTCAACTCATCCAGCTCTACCGATGGGGGGAGTCCTACACTCCCCTCGACGCCAATTCTCTCGTGGAGCGGGACCTGGTGAACGCCGGGATCCGACTCCTCGATATAATCTCCGGGGGCAGCTTTTCGACGGCCCCTCCAATGTGGTTCCTTGGGTACATCTCTAACTCTTTTTCTTCTACTGTTTGCAGCCAAGAAGGTATCCGTGCTGACCAATCTGTTCCTTAAGCAGGGGGAGACCGACGCTGTCCGCCCTTCGCGGAAGAGGAAGTCCGCCAAGAAGGCTGCTGCTCCGTCGAGGTCTCCTTCTGCGGAGCAGCCGAAGCGGAAGCGTGTGGAGGTGGACCAGCTCTTCGACGTCCAGAACGCTGAAGAAGGTAAAAAGCTCCGTCTCGCTATTAAATCGTACAGGAGGATGGTCCCGAAGGAGTTGATTCCTTCGACCATGGAAGCCCGCATTGCTGACGTCAAACGAGTCCTTCGAGGGGAAATTCCTCGTGTCCTGAAGGCGGGCTACTACAATTACCACGGGAAGGATCAATATGTCTCCCGATGTATTGTTTGGTGTAAGAATCCTGATGAACTCCCTGATTACATTTCTGAAGCCTCTCGTCCTCTAGGTGCAGGTCGCTCAGGAGCTCCGTCGGGCGCTGAAGCTTCCGCGGGTGCACCACCCTCAACAGGGGTGCCCCCCTCAACTGGGGAGAAAACCCCGACCGGCGAACAATTTTGTCGGGTGGAAACCTTGGACTCCTCCGAGGAGACTGATGAGGGTGGCTCCCTTCGTCATCGTCGGAAGACGGGGCAGTCCCCCTTGAAACCAACCTTTCAGGGGCTGCCCCCCTCGTCTTCTCCGCAGCAGCGACAGCCGTCGCCCATCCACGACTTCACTCTTTCCCCCGCCCGGGTCGAGCCGGAGGTGCGCCCCTCCACGACTCGTGCTGGCCCTCCTCCTCTACCTCTCGACGGGAGTTTCTACAGGGCCTTCGACCTCGCGCAGGTGGATGCTCCCTGGACCCCAATCCAAACACTGCAAGGGGTCCAGCTTCGACAAGGGGATGCCCATGAAGAACTGGCTTTGCATCTGCTGGCAGGCTCGATCCTGCCCACCATGCGGTATCCGATCTCCCTAAATCGGGAGGCGATGCGTCGGGATGTTCGAGAGATGTCCCTGCGTCGGATAGAGGTAAAAGTTTGCTTCTCCCTCTTCATCGGTAAGACTGGTTGCTTGTCCATTAACACTTTTCTTTCTTCTATCGTAGGAGCTCGGGGACTTCACCGTCTCTTTGGGTACCTCTTTTCCTATGATGAGTCCCGGGAGCGGGACCGGGCGGCCATCGCCAAGCTTAAGGAGGATATTGCGGCCTCCAAATCTTCGCGGGGGAAACTTGCCAAGGAGCAGGCCATCCTCGACCGAAAGGTTCAGGACCTCCAAAAGCAGGTTGGCGACTTCGAGGAGCTCCTGAGGCGGGAGCGACAGGAGCGGCAGACTGCTGAGGACAAGCTGGTCCTCGAGAAGAAGGCTCTGGAGGAGCAAGTTGCGGGGGTTCCCGCGCAGCTGATCGCGGCCGAGACCAAGGGCCGGGAGGATTATCGGAGGTCCAAAGACTTCCAGGCTGATGCTGTAAAGTTCTGCGGCGTGGAGGTGGAGAACACTTTCTTCAATGCGGTTGAGGAGCTCCACCTGGAGTATGGCGACGCCATCAACTTCGACAAGTCTCCTTCTCTTGCTCCCTTCGCGAAGAAATACTTTTCCCTTTCGGAGGAGAGTGATGGGGGGAGTACTCCCGCAATTGTCGAAGACGCAGCAGAGCTTCAAGTGTTGATGCTCCGATAGTCGATCCTCCTGCGGCTGACCCTGTGGAGCCTTCTGCCACCGACCTCGTGGACCCAGCTCCTGTAGATGCTGCTGACAAGGACCAAGCCTAACTGCTTATCTTTAAAGTCCTTGTATTCTCCTCGCTTGTGTAATCGTTGAGCCTTTGAGCCCCTTTCAGTTATCAAACTTTCTTAGTTCCGATTTTTTGATGCACTTCTTTGAGTGGCTTTACTATACTTGCTTAGGTCGATACTTCGACACTTAAGGCATTCTCGTACATCACTCAAGACGATTTACTAACTTGCACCACCTAAGGTGACTTACCATCATGCACCACTTAAGGCGACTATTCAATATTGGAATAAATCTAAAAAACATGCATCACTTAAGACGACTTAATCTCGTGCATCACTTAAGACGACTTTTCAATACTTAGGATAAATCTAAGAATCACGCATCATTCAAGACGACTTTTTCGTGCATCACATAAGACGACTTAATTCTTATGCACCACTCAAGGCGACTTGGTATCGTGCACCACCTAAGGCGACTTTTTCGTGCATCACTTAAGACGACTTAATTCTTATGCACCACTCAAGGCGACTTGGTATCGTGCACCACCTAAGGCGACTTTTCAGTACTTAGAATAAATCTAAGAATCGTGCACCACTTAAGGCGACTTTTCTCGTGCACCACTCAAGGCGACTTTTCTCGTGCACCACTCAAGGCGACTTTATAATGCTTAGAGTAAATCTAAGAACAATTCTGATCGGAAGCAACCTCTTTATTTATTGATGGCACAAAATTGGCTTACATCGAATTAAACGATAAACAACATACACCACTTAAGGCGGTTTTACATCGGGCACCACTTAAGGCGACTTTTCGTCGAGCACCACTTAAAGCGACTTTCATCGGGCACCACTTAAGGCGACTTTCATCAAGCATGGTGTTTCTTCAAGTGTTCGCCACTAAAAGAATGCTTCAATACTCTGCCATCGAGGTCTTCCAATTTGTACGCATTTGGAGCTGGCATCCCCACGACCTTATAAGGCCCTTCCCATTTTGGTGACATTTTGTTGATTCGATCCAAAAGGGTAAACTCGTTGCGACGCCAAACCAGCTCCCCGACGAAGAATTGTCGGGACTTAAATCGCCGATTGTAATACCTGGTCGTCGCCAAACGCATTCGAGCTTGGACTTCATCGGCTTCCCGCCTCTTTTCTTCGAGCAAGTCCAAGTCCAGAAGTCTCATCTCATCATTCGTCAGAGGCTCGTAATATCTCATCCGATGGGACGCCACAGCTCCCTCCACGGGGGCGACAGCCTCCGTGCCATAAACGAGGCCAAACGGAGTCTCCCCTGTTGATCGTTTGGGTGTCGTTCTAACAGCCCAAAGCACGTTTTCCAGTTCGTTCAGCCACTTGCCCTTCAAGGCATAGACCCTCTTCTTCAGGCCATCCATCACGATTTTGTTGGCTGATTCCACCTGGCCATTAGTCTGAGCATGGCGTACGGAAGATGTCCGATGCTCAATGTTCAACTCCTCCAGATAATCCCTCACCTTAGAGCCGTTAGACGGTGGACCATTGTCGCTGATCACCACCTTAGGAATCCCGTATCTGGTCACAATATGGTTCTGGAGGAACTTGACGATCTGGTTCCCCGTCGTTCTGGCCAACGCCTTTGCCTCTATCCATTTCGAAAAATAATCAATAGCTACAAGTAAATACTTACATTGACCTTGTGCTTGTGGAAGAGGTCCCACCAAGTCGATGCCCCATTGCGCGAAGGGCCAAGCGCTCTTGATGGATGTCAGATTAGCGGCCGGAGCCACGATACTCGGGGAGTACCTCTGGCACGCGTCACAGGATCGGACCAACGTCGTCGCTTCCTTGCTCATCGTAGGCCAATAATAGCCCAAGTTCAGCACTTTCCTCATAATGGATCGGGCCCCTTCATGACAAGCCGCGACCCCTTCATGCACCTCCTTCAGGATTCGATTTGTGTCGGGCTCTGCCACACACTTCAAGTACGGAGTCGAGAACCAGCCCTTCTTGTATAGCTGATTGTCCAGCATCACGTAATTAGCCGCGATCCGACGTATCCTGTCGGCTACTACTTTATCATCGGGGACTGCCCCCGTAGTCAGGTATGCGACTATCGGGGTCATCCAAGTGGGCTCCTCCTCCGATCTTGCTTCAATGGCACACACCTGTGTCGGGTCGGTGGTCGATAAGATCACCTTCTCCAAGAAATGCACCTTCCGATTTTCCTCCAAGGGTGCCCCCAGGGCAAATTTGCTCAAGGCGTCTGCCTCCACGTTTTCCTCCCTCGGGATCGCCTCGATGTCGAAGCTTTTAAAGCTCTCCTTCAAGGCTTGTACCTCGTGCAGGTACTTCTTCATTATCGGGCTCTTCGCTTCGTATCGCCCTTGAACCCGGTTCACAATCAAAGCCGCGTCACACTTCACCCTCAAGTGAGCGACTCCCGTACCTCTGGCAATTTTCAGGCCCGTGATAAGAGCCTCGTATTCCGCTTCGTTGTTCGTGGCCTTAAACGTTAAAGCCAAGGCATATCGAAGCGGCTCACCTCCACCCGGTGGTATCAACAAAAAGCCTGCTCCTGATCCGTCCGAACTCGAGGAGCCATCCGTGTACATTTCCCAGGTATTTTCCTCATTTGGCTGTTCTGATTGCTCTACCCTCTCTGGTTGTTCTTCTGTCGGGACCTCCATGGTTGCCCCCTCTACAGGGCCCGCTTCTTCTAGATCGGGGGCTGTAGATTCTGCTATGAAATCCGCCAATGCCTGGCCCTTAATGGCCGTTCTTGGAGCAAAGTGTATGCGAAACTCACTAAGCTCTACTGCCCATTTCACTAATCTTCCCGACGGATCCGGTCGGTTCAAAAAATGCTTCAAAGGCTGGTTCGTCAACACAGTAATCTCGTGTGCGTGGAAATAAGGCCTTAGCTTCCGAGCAGTAATAATCAACGCAAAGAGATACTTCTCAACGGCAGGATAATTCAATTCAGACTTGGCAAATGCCTTGCTTACATAATAGACGGGGACTTGATTACCCTCGACAACCTTCACTAACACAGAGCTAATGGAAAATTTAGAAACAGCCAAGTAAAGATAGAGCGGCTCGCCTGGAACCGGTTTCGCCAACGGCGGGAGGGTGCGGAGGTGCTGCTTGAGTGCTTGAAACGCTTCTTCACACTTGGCGGTCCATTAAAACTTCTTGTTGGCCCTCAGGACTTCAAAAAATGGCATTGATCGGTCGCTGTCTTTGGACAGGAAGCAATTCATTGCAGCCAGTCGGCCATTCTGCACTTGCACCTCCCAATGGTTTATCGGAGACTGCATCTCCTCAATCGCCCTCAACTTCTCGGGATTTACCTCAATTCCTCTCTGGCTCACCATAAAGCCCAGAAATTTCCCTGAGTGGACTCCGAAGGCGCATTTCGTCGGGTTTAAGCGAACTTGATGAAGCCTCATCCGTTCAAACGCCATGGCTAGGTTGTGCACATGATCCTCAGCTTGTCGGGACTTCACCAGCATATCGTCCACGTAAGCCTCCATGGTTTCCCCCAGCATATCTTCGAACAGCTTATTCACCATCCGCTGATAGGTTGCCCCGGCATTGATCAACCCGAAAGGCATGACATCGTAGTGATAGATGTCACTGTCTGCATAAAACGCTGTGTGAGGAGCGTCCTCCTTAGCCATCTTAATCTGGTTGTAGCCCGAATACGCATCCATGAAGCTCAACAGCTCATGTCCCGATGTGGCACCCACCAGCTGGTCGATTCTCGGGAGCGGGTAGCAGTCCTTCGGGCAAGCCTTATTAAGGTCGCGGAAATCCACACACATCCGCCATTTCCCATTAGTCTTTTCACCAGTACCGGATTAGCTACCCAAGTCTGGAATCGGAGCTCTTTAACAAACCCAGCATCGAGCAACCTGCCCATTTCTTGCTGGATTGCGATCTTCTTGTCTGTGCCCATCGGACGCCTTTTCTGCGTGATAGGTTTGATCGCGGGATGTATCTTCAACTCGTGTACGATCACATCGGGGCTGATTCCTGGCATATCGCTCGGGGACCAGGCAAACAGCTCCTTAAACTTTTTCAGCAGGTCGATCAACTCTCGGGCTGCCTCTTCGGTCAAAGCAGACCCGATTTTCACCTTCCTCTGGGGTCCGTCGATCTCAACTTCTTTTAGATCTTCTATGGGGGCGGGACGCCCAAACTCCTCTCTAGGATCTGTATCTGTCTGGAGGACAGTCATGGCCTCTCGCCTCCTCCTTCGGGTGGCGTTAACATAACATTTTCGGGAAGCCACCTGGTCGCCCTTGACCTCTCCGACTCCGTGGTCAGTCGGGAACTTCATCTTCTGGTGCACTGTCGAGGCAATTTCCATAAGGGGGTTGATGGTGGTTCTCTCGATAATCGCGTTGTAAGTCCCCGCGGAATCAACTACCACGAATTCCAAGTTCCTCCTTTCTGATTTCCACCCACTACCAAACTCCACTGGTAAGGTGATTACTCCTAGCGGATAGGAGGTAGAGCCAAAGAATCTGACCATCCGGAAGTTTGCCTCCTTCAGATCCTTCTTTGTCTTTCCCATGGCCTCCAACGCATCCATGAAGAGAATATCGGAGGAGCTCCCTCCATTGATCAGAATCCGCTTCATCTCGTACCCGTTCACATCCAAGGTCACGACCAAAGCATCATCATGCGGGGTCTCCACGCCTATTAAGTCCTCCGAGGAAAAGGAAATCACCATCTCTTCCTTCAGGGTCCAGGATTGGGACCTCTTACCCAGCACCACAGCAGTAGGAATTCTAGAGGCGTAAACCTCCCGAGAGGACGAGGTATCACCTCCAGCAGCAAATCCTCCGTGAATCACATTGATGGTGCCTCGTCGTTCTTTGCGGGCACCGGACGGCTCCGGATCGGACCTCTTCTTCTTTGGGGACCGATCGCGAGATCGAGAACGGGACCGCGATCGGGACCGAGAGCGGGATCGACACCGCTTATCCCCGACGAACTCCTTGAGCGATTCATTGCAGCCAGTCGGTCATTCCGCTTATCGGTCGCTGGCTTTGGACAGGAAGCGATTCATTTCCGACGAACTCCTTGAGCTTCCCACAGACGGCGCCAATGTTGGATCACAGTGGAACTCCGGTACGGTCTTTGACGGCGATCCTAGCTCCTTTGCTCCACGTGGTCCTGCAAAGGGGGATAGACCGGGCGGTGACCCAGAATCCCTCTCCGATCCAAGAGAGCCTCCACGGCTGCCAAAAACATCGGCATGGCTTCTGCCACAGCCCTCGTCAGGTCCGCAGCTAGGGGAGCCTCTTGCTCCCTATTCCCCTGGTGCTGAGCAGCAACATCTTCGGGACCTTCATTATGCCCCCCTGTCTGGGAGAGCTCAGCAGCGGGATGGTTCTGGTTTTCCTCCTGTTCTGGTAGTGAATTCAGAGTCGTGGCAGCGGGATGACGGGAACCACCAGATTGTCCTTGCCTTCTTTGCTTGCCAGCCGCCATTGAACGAGTAGAAGGCATATCAGCTTTTTGTTAGATTCCCAAGACGGCGCCAATGTTGGATCACAGTGGAACTCCAGTACGGTCTTTGACGGCGATCCTAGCTCCTTTGCTCCACGTGGTCCTGCAAAGAGGGGATAGACCGGGCGGTCACCCAGAATCCCTCTCCGATGCTTAAATGAGTATCTCGTATGGACTGGCAAGCAGTAATCTCAAAGTGTATATCACAACGTAATCGATCTGAGACCTTTGCCTTTTTATAGGCGAAGAGGTACCTCAGTTACCTGGTGAACCGTTGGGGGTGGTTAGCCCGTATCCCGCGTATCTCGGGTGTGATCCCGCCTATCTAGGCCATGATCTCGCTTATCTCGGCCACGCCCCGCGTATCTCGGCCACGCTCCGTGTATCTTAACCACGTTCCGCGTATCTCGGCCACGCCCCGCGTATCTCGGCCTTATCCTCTGATAACGAGTCCCGACTAACATCGGGGACTCCAGAGTTATCTCGTTGTGTCAGCGCTCGGGGCCCCTCGTCATCGTG
This sequence comes from Clarkia xantiana subsp. parviflora, assembly GCA_036873135.1. Lineage (NCBI taxonomy): Eukaryota > Viridiplantae > Streptophyta > Magnoliopsida > Myrtales > Onagraceae > Clarkia > Clarkia xantiana. The sequence continues at coordinate 35,385,191 of JAPTYO010000010.1, read as the reverse complement.
ACAGGGCCTATTGTTCTCAGGGATTCATCATCAGGGCCTACTCAGAGGCATCTCTGTCGGTACCTTTCATCATTGGGACTCCCTACGTCGGGACCCTTTGCCTGGGCCATCTTGGCCTTCGTTTAGGGCCCACCGGGCCTATTTTCCATTTCCTCACCATTAAAGGGCCTAACGGCTATAGTCGGACCCATAAAAAATTACTAGCCATAATATTATATTACTTAAATTAGTCCACTACAATTAGTATATGGACATTTTGTCTATTTTTTATAAAGAATTCGCATGTTTGATTCACATGCTTTAGCATTGCTCTTTTTTTTTTCTTTTGTAAAACCATGTTAACATTATTGTGTTCAGTCTAATTTCTTTGTTCTTTCACCATTAACCAATCAAGATTTTTAGCAATCCAAGATTCTCCAATAATTTTTATTTCACGCTCGAAGTTTTCAACTTTTATAATGAAAGAATACATAGACAGATATGTATGGCACACAATCTACCATAAATCATGCACAACACAATATTCTACCACATCAGGGAATTGAAGCTGCAAAAGAGAATGAATGGTGTTGGGTACGAAAATTTCATTAGTGGCTAGATTTACATGTCATCACAATTTCTTTATATTTGTTGAAATTCGAAAAGTACATTCACATACCCTGAACCCTAAACCCTATTAGCTGATTATTAATTAGAGTAATTGATATTTGAAATATTTATTTGTATATATTTATAGTTTCATTTAATTGAATTTTGTTTATTAAGGAGTGAACCGTGAATATGGATAGAAAATGATAGCTCAAAATCCGATTGATAGCGTAGTATGCCTCTTTCTAAGTTTGATCATGCAAAAAGGATAATGTACACAGTGAGTTAGTTTGCCATATTTGTTTTATAATTGTGTCTAAGTGAGAAAAGTAGTGAGTATTAGAAAATGTATAATTCACACACGCACACATATATATATATATATATATATATTGTTTATACATGCATGTATTGATATTTTTGTAATATATAATTTTTTTGAAATTATAAAGTTGTGTCGATAATGAATATACATAGTTGATTGAAAATATGTATTTTTTAATAAAAAATTAGTATTATATATATAATTTAGGATGGAGTATAAACAAAACTAACGGCAAAATTGAAAACTATATAAGCTTTATAATTCTCCAACTATATATATATATATATATAATGCACATATACTATTAGGAATATATGGAAACTACATAATACTTTTATGTTCGGATGAAAAGAAAACTCATAGAAGAGCCTATATAAATTTTGCTAAAAGAATCATATACAACTAAAACGTGCATCTAATAAATTGTGCCACTAAAGTGAATCTATTTTTTATCTTTTATTTTATGACGTGTTATGTGGAAAAAAAATTACGACGTTAATTTATATGGATAATATGATTATATTTTCTTGATACAAAGAGAGATGTCGATATATGTAAAATTAAATATCTAATATAATATATAATATATAAATACTTCTTTTTTACCAAACCCTAACACCATGTTTGGTTCATGGAATGGAATAAGGAATTAGGAATGTGTATTCCAATTATGGTGTTTGGTTCATTTAATTTGTGGAATAAGGAATCCTAATTGCTAATTTTGATGGAATACTTAATCCTAGCTTAACCCCTAGGATTGATTATTCCATTCATTCTAAAATTAATAATAAAAAAGAAAATACAAGTTTAACCTTCGTATAGTATCTTTTCTTATCTTCCGTTATTTTTATATTTATCATCATTATTATAATTAAACCTAAATTATTATTATATATTGCAAATTTGCAACGGTGTCTCCATTATAAAAAAAAAAAAACGACATCTCCAACTCTACATGCGCATGAGACTGTCTGCTTCAGACTGCAGTTGGCCTTGACTGCCACCGCCCTGTCGTCGCCGTACTGCCTCCCCGTCGGCGTCTGCCTATATAAAACAGTAAGTTTTGCTGCGTTCTTTTTTGTTTTGTGTTTTTTTGCTCGATCTGCTTCGTACTTAATAAAAACAGTAACTTTGCCTTGTTTTCTTCGTACTTATTAATCTGGACAGAAAAAATAAGAGAAATAATAGTTTACAATCATCTATTAGTCTCTATATGTTGTTTGTGACAATTGTTTGTTAGTTACTATTATTGTTCCGTAGAGTAGAATTGTTTGTAAGTATTTTACACACGTATCTTACAATATATTTCTTCGTTTACGTACCTAATATGGTTTTTAAAGTATTTTATAGTCTGTGTTTTACAATATGTTTCGTCGTTTACATATATAATCTATTTTTTACATAATATGTTCACGCAAAATGTTTATTGTTGTTATTTTTTTTCATATACATTGTTTGTGAATATAGTTGATTTGTTATTTTTTAATATTTGTATTCTTTTCAGTCATAGATAACATGTCAGTCTATCAAGGAATTGTTAAGAATAATTATTTTTGTAAAAAAATAATCGTTTTTGAAGAATTTTTTTTTCCAGTTTTCGTTTAATAATATATGATTTTCCATTTTCATGTTTAATAATAATAATTTAATTAATAAAATAACAAAAGGGTATATATGTCAATTATGACTTATTCCATTCATTTACTACAATATTTTATCAACCAAACATTGGATTTGGAATTCTCGTTCCATATTTCTCATGATAACCAAACAACATCATACATATTCCAAATTCATATTTCTATTCCTCATTCCTTATTCCTTATTCTCATTCCACGAACCAAACATGCTGTAAATGTTAGATTACCTTTTGCGGTATATATATAATTAATATTAATATTAAGATTCTGATATTAGACTTTTACAACCTTACTTATAATCCAATTGGCTAAAATGTTAATACATTTTTACTACGATCATACCGTTTCTGAAACTACTATAAAATATTTTAAATAAAATTAGTATTAAATACTTTAATTAAACTATGCATTACTTTTAATTTTATCCAAACTAAAATATTAAAAAATTTCAAATAACGCTGCGTATTCAATAAATTAAAAATAACTTAATTTTTTTACTTTAAATTTTATTAGGAATTTTTCCCGCGCTGTGCGCAGGCTTTGTGGCTAGTATTATATTAATTCGGCAACAGAAGCCCTCTGACTGACAAGTGGACAGTCAATGCAGTCATCGTTTCCTAATTTAATTGGAGTTCTCTAAATTTAGATACGTAATATTGATTGACTGAAATTTAAGAAGTATTTTTATCTCCTTTTTTGGTCTCTACGCAATTTAAAGAAACAAATTAATTAAAAGTTTTATTTTAAATAGTAAATCTATACAGTTTGGTTCCGGAAGACCAAAGGCGGCCACGTAAGCTGTATATATATATATATGTGTGTGTAAAAAGTTAATAAAAAAAATCTATAAATTTAGAAGAATATAAAAATAAATCACGGCAACTAAAATATAATTAAGAAAGAATATCAAAGAATTCATGGCAATTAAAGTTACTAAACTAATATACGCTATATATATCTTTATACCAATATAAAATGTGAAAGTTGTCCTCACCCCCAAAAGGTACCTCTTGAACTTTTTTTTTTTAGTTATTTTTTATTATATATATATATATATATTATATTTAGTTTCCATATTTTTTATTTTTTTATATATATATATATACGTGTTATATTTAGTTCCTCTATTTTTATAAAATTGGCGATTTAGTCTTTTTATCTTTGAGACCCATCTATTTATCTTTACTATTACTAAAAAAACCATTTAGTTACATTTTGTTATTTTTAGTTTTTTAGGTCGCTTAATTGGTAGGTCACCGTAGTTATTACTAATTTCTCCATCAAATATACTTATCAATTAGAGTCAACATGCACTCAATAGGTGCAAATGTAAGGTAGATGCATTTTTCCATTCACTATATCACCGAATTGGGGATGTTCCGCTTGTTGACATTTTTGTATTAAATAAATTAGTCACTTGCTAACTCATATAACATATCAAATATGGATCAAACGTGGTTCTTGAAGTTTGACTTTACATATAACATGTTACTCAATGTTTAATACTTAATGACTCGAACTATCGATTTAGTTCTTGCATTTGTAAATTCAATCATATTTGGTATCTCCTAATTGATAGTTGAATAAATAGTTAAGTTGAGAATTCAAGTATAAACTTTAGACATTAGTGTTTTAAATTTTTTTTGATGATTTAGTCCCTACAATATTTGAGTATTACTAAAAATTTCATTAGATAAATTGCATTAACTTTTTTGTTAAGGTCGCTTAACTGACATGTTACATTAATTATCATTAACTTATTAATACAATATACCTATAAATTTGAGCCACCCATAAAGTATGATATGTACTCAACTCATGCAAACTTCGAGTACATGTTGAGATTTTTTTGTATCACATAGATCAGTCACTTGTCAAATCATATCAAATGTCAAAATATGGGTCAACCACGGTTCTTGAATTTTGATCTTTTACAGATAACCTGGTACTCATTGTCCAACATTTAGGGTCTCGAATCATTAATTTAGTTCTTCCGTCTGTCAATTAAATCAAATTGTAACCTAATTAGTAGTTAAATAAGTAATTGACATATCAAGTATAAACTTTAGATTTTAATGAACTGAAATTTCCTTTAGCGTCCCGTTGGCCATTTTTTTTCCTTTAGCGATAAATCATGTGTTGTTGTATTATGATATAAAATTGAATGAAAAGTGTATAGTTACGTTTGTATAGGTCAAACTGCTCCACCGATGACTCTAAGTGGCTAATTACGGGCTTACATTCTTCACTCCTCAAGTTGATAAATTAGATACAACCTTGTCGTTAATAACTCACGTCATGTTCAATCCAACTCATTATTAGTTATAACAGTAAATTAGTATCTTAATTTAAAACAATAGTTAATTTTTTGACTTAATTATCCTCTTCTATTTTTCATGTTTTGAATTACTTTGTGTCGTTCTTTCGATCACAGATTCATTTCTCGCAACCCCTAAACTTGGCCATGTATTAACTACATATTAAAATATTAGAAAATTGAAGATAAATTATGTATTTTGAAATTTAGACGATTGATACGCGTGCAACGCACGCGTTAATAACTAGTATATATATATATATATATATATTTTTTTTATGAATTTAAGACAAAAAAGACAAGCAATCTATATACATAGACAATTCCTTAACTTATGTAGTAATCCATCGAGTTAAATCTATGAAATTTTTGTATTTGTATATTCAAATACTTCTTACACTATATAGCGTCTCTTTTCCCCAAGCTATATATACGTATCGTGAGTTTATATGATCATTGGAATAGCAATGGTAAATAACGTGACATGTAAAAGCATGTCACGTAAGGTATCAACTTTATATTGTTGTAGATATATAGTCAATTGGCATAACAATGGTTTTGTAGCAAAATAATATTAATATACCAATTTCTTAATCATCCACGACTTTTTCTTCTTCAAAGTATACTTAATTTTTTACGGTTGTCTTTTCTCTTCATCATGGGCTATGTGGGAATTCACAGTTTGGGATTTAGAGATTTCCTGTTAAAGCCGGAGCTACTTCGAGCAATTGTTAACTCTGAAATTGAAGTCAACAACAGCAATTATCAATGCTAATGATGGGCCCCGGCGGAGGCCGTTAGGCCCCTTAACGATTAACAAACGGCGTTTAGGCCCGTTGGGCTAGGAGCTGGAGTGTTGGAGGGCTAAGGGCTCCGACGGAAGGAGGCCCCGACATTGAATGGCCCTAAGTCAGCTTGACTCCGATAGAAGAGGGCCTAAAAGATATCGGACCTGGACATAGTCGGTCCCGATATAGGAGTGGAGTCCACTCCCCGATTCCGAATCCTCAACGATGCAGCTTGGGGGTCTCCGATATGGATCGAGACTTGCCAGTAAGAGCACAATCCCGAGGATCTCGCCACGATTACAGTAGTGGCATAATGGGCGAGATTTGGGGGATGCGAATAACCGCACGAGATACATGGCCAGATACACGGCGAAACATGTGGGATAATGGATCACGATCCAACCGCCTAATCAGGTAACTGGGATAACCTTTCCTCTATAAAAGGAGGGAAGTTATTCCAGATTAGGGTTACGTTTTACACACACATATTGCTTGCTTGCTCTGTTGACTGCCGTACTTACGTTAAGCATCGGAGAGGGATTCTGGGCCACTGCCCTCTATCCCCTTCTGCAGGATTGCGAGGAGGAGCTAAGGAATCCGTCACCGTAACCGGAGTTCCCGCCGTGATCCAACAGCTAAGGAATCATCTCCGTCATAAGCTTTTGTTATCACTACACCGACTCATAAATTAAATGGTATAGTTATTAGGTTGTTACTATAAGAAGCTACAATATTATTTTTCAAACGCAAGAAGATCAAAGTCTTCTCTAATCCTTTTAGGTTGTCTTCACTGGTAGCCATCCTGGAAAGTGTAAGTTTTTGTTATGATTATTTTGTCAATCTTTTGTTATGAATTCTGATGGGCCCCGCCTAAGGCCGTTAGGCCCCTTAACGATTGACGAACGGCGACTAGGCCCGTTGGGCTAGGAGCTGGGTTGCTGGAAGGCCAAGGGTTCCGACGGACGGAGGCCCCGACATGAAATAGCCCCGAGTGAGTATAGCCTCGATAGGGGAAAGCCCCGAAGATATCGGACCTGGACGTGGTCGGTCCCGATATGGGAGTTGACACCACTCCCCGACACCGAATCCTCAATGATGCAACTTGGGAGTCTCCGATAATGATCGAGACTCACCAGTAACAGCACAATCCCGGAAATCTCGCTATGATTACAGTAGTGATGTAATGGGCGAGATATGTGGGATACGTATAACTGTACAGATGCGTGGCGAGATATAGGGCGAGATATGTGGGATAGTGGATCACAATCCAACCGCCTAATCAGGTAACTGGGATAGCCTTCCCCCTATAAAAGGAGGGAAGTTATCCCAGGTTAAGGTTACGTTTTTACACACATATACATACTGCTTGCTTGCCCTGTTGATCACCGTACTTACGTTAAGCATCGGAGAGGGATTCTGGGCCACCGCCCTCTATTCCCCTTCTGCAGGATTGCAAGGAGCTAAGGAATCCGTCACCGTAACCGGAGTTCCTGCCGTGATCCAACATTGGCGCCGTCTGTGGGAAACGCAACAAAAAGCCAAAGTAAGTTTGCTTCCCTTTTACTCATACCATGGCTGGCAACAGGCCGCAGCGATCAGGCAAGCAGGTGCCGACCACTAGCAATCCCCCTGAGGATGCTATACAGCATCAAGACTTGAGAGACGACGGTGACAGCACTCGCCGGGACGACACCGCGCGAAGGAACAACCCCCCTGGTGGATCCAGGAACGAGGCACCCTCCCAGAATCCGGAGCTGGCCAGGGTAGTGGCAGAGGCCATGCCCCTATTCATGGAGGCCATGGAGGCCCTCCTAGACCGAAGGGAGGCCGCCCGAAGACAGGCCACAGATCTACCGCCGCTCCCTCCGCGGCGAGATACTCCCAGAAGGCAAGTGGACGACAATCTACCGCCACCCCCCCCGTTGAGGGAACAGCCCGTTCTCCCCAGGCCTCCGAATCCAGCACCGGCGGAGAATTTCGTGGTCGATGGACCAGGGCCAGTACAACAAAGGACTATTCCCCTGAATGGTCCCCTCACTGCTGACCAGGTGGTGAAGATTGTGGGTATTTGCATGGGAGATCAGAAACCCATGATGTCGGAGTTAGGGAGTCAGGAGACCCATCCTTTCGTCCCCAGACTGATCCATACCCTGGCCCCTCCAGGCTTAGGTATCCCGAAGATAGACGAGTATGACGGAGTAGCGGACCCGGTCCGCCACGTACAGAAACACTTGACAGCGTGCATGGGTAGGACCCCAGATGAGGATGTTATCTGCGCGTTGTTCCCGAGTACCTTGGGAGAGAAGGCAATGACATGGTTCTACAGTCTGCCCACCGGATGCATAACCTGTTGGAAGGATATGCATCAGCAATTCATCGCCCAGTACCAAGGGCGTCGACGGTTGCTGAAGAGTGTTCGGACCCTGCATGAGGTGGTCCAAAGGCCCGACGAATCGCTGGCCTAATACTACCAGCGTTACACGGCCGGCATGACCGAGCTGGATGAGGAGATATCGGAGGGCGAGGCCATCCGTACCTTCCTGAAAAACCTCAATCCCCCCTACGGCTCCGATTTACTTCACAGCGTCGCAGCCAAAAACGTCTGGAACATGGAGGCGCTTCAGGCGAGGGTAAAACAGCAAATCGACGTCCAAGAGTCGAAGATCGCTGCCGGAGAGTTGGCTCCTCCCAAGGGGCGCGAAGGAAAGCAGTTGTTCAAACCATTGGACAACCAACACAAGAAGGATAGCTCCGAGGGTAGTCGGAGTCGTGGACGCTCCGATCGGAGGGAGGATAGGCGTCCGACCAAGAGGGACAGTCAGAGGGAGGAGTTTACCCCCCTCAACAGGCCTTTGAAAGAGGTCTTGGCGGTAATGGAGAAGCAAGGCCTCGCTCGTTTCCCCAAGAAGAAGGAAGGAGAAAATTTGGGCTCCCGCACCGACCGCTATTGCCGGTTCCATCGGGCCCCTGGTCACGACACTGACCAGTGTCGGGAGCTGAAGAAGGAAATAGAGAAGCTTATCCAGAGGGGTAAGCTGAAGGAGTTCGTGGGAGATTCGCGCTGCAAGCCCCGTTCCCGATCTCGGTCGAGATCCAAATCTCGATCGAGGTCCCCAAGGAAGAGAAGGTCCGACGCCGAGCCCTCGGAGGGCCCATCAGGGTCCCGACAGAAGAGGGTTATTAATGTGATCCATGGAGGGTTCGCTGCAGGAGGAGACACATCGTCTTCTCGGGAGCGTTACGCCAACCAGGTGCCCGTAGCAGTGGTTTTGGGAAAAAGGTCTCGGTCATGGACCCCGAAGGAGGAGATGGAGATCACCTTCTCGGCGAAGGATCTGGAGGGAGTAGAGACCCCCCACGAGGATGCCCTAGTCGTGACATTGGATGTAGGGGGATTCGAGATGAAGAGGATCCTCATTGATGGAGGAAGCTCCTCCGACATCCTCTTCTCCGACGCCCTGGAGCAGATGGGGAAGAAGAAGAAAGACCTACGGGAGGTTAACTTCCCGATGGTAGGATTTTGCGGCACAACCTCTTACCCATTGGGGGTTATTACGTTGCCTGTGTGGTTCGGCAGTGGCTGGAAGATGGAGAAGAGAGATGTGGAGTTCGTGGTGGTCGAATCCACAGGGACGTACAATGCGATCATTGGAAGAACCACTATCAACCCGCTGATGGCGGTAGCCTCGACTGTCCATCAGAAACTGAAGTTCCCGACTGAGAATGGGGTCGGTGAAGTGAAGGGCGACCAGGTGGCGTCGAGACGATGCTATGTCAACGCCACAAGGAGATCGAGGAAGGAGGCTATGTCGGTTCTCCAGACAGACACTGATCCTCGAGAAGAGTTTGGGCGTCCCGCCCCCATGGAGGACCTAAAAGAAGTCGAGATAGATGGGCCCGAGAGGAGGGTAAAGATCGGGTCCGCCCTATCCGAGGAAAAGGCTCAGGAGTTGATCGCGCTATTGAAAGAATTCAAGGAATTATTTGCCTGGTCCCCGAGCGATATGCCAGGAATCAGTCGTGACGTGATCGAGCATGAATTGAATATCGACCCCACGATCAAGCCGATCGCGCAGAAGAGACGTCCGATGGGAACAGACAAGAGGATTGCAATCCAGCAGGAGGTTGGCAGGTTGCTCGACGCTGGGTTCATCAGGGAGATCCGATTCCAGACTTGGGTAGCCAACCCAGTGCTGGAGAGGAAAAGCAACGGGAAGTGGCGGATGTGTGTCGACTTCCGCGACCTGAACAAGGCTTGCCCGAAGGACTGTTATCCGCTCCCGCGGATCGACCAATTGGTGGATGCTACATCAGGGCACGAGCTGCTAAGCTTTATGGATGCTTATTCTGGTTATAACCAGATAAAGATGGCGAAAAAGGATGCCCCACATACCGCCTTTTACGCTGACAGTGAAGTCTTCCAGTACGACGTCATGCCTTTCGGCCTGGTGAATGCGGGGGCGACATATCAGAGGATGGTGAACAAACTGTTCGGGGATATGATTGGGAGTACCATGGAAGCCTATGTAGATGACATGCTGGTGAAGTCCGACGAGCATCAGACCACGTTGGTAACTTAGCAATGACCTTCGAAAGGATGAAACTCCACCAAGTCCGCCTGAATCCAGCCAAATGTGCTTTCGGAGTACATTCAGGGAAGTTCTTAGGCTTCATGGTGAGCCAGAGGGGGATCTAGGTGAATCCCGAAAAACTAAGGGCGATAGAGGAGATGCACTCCCCAACAAACCATAGGGAGGTGCAAGTGCTGAACGGTCGACTGGCTTCGATGAATCGCTTCCTATCCAAGGCAAGCGACGGGGCGATGCCATTTTTCAATGTATTGAGGGCCAACCGACAGTTCGAATGGACCGCGGAATGTGAGGAGGCGTTCCAAGCGCTCAAACAACATCTCCGCACCCTCCCGTCACTTGCGAAGCCAGCTCCAGGCGAGCCGCTCTAACTTTACTTGGCTGTTTCTTCGTTTGCAATAAGCTCTGTTTTAGTTAAAGCTGTCGAGGGCAATCAGATTCCCGTCTATTATGTAAGCAAGGCGTTTGCCAAGAGTGAAATGAATTACCCTCCGATTGAGAAGTACCTCTTTGCGTTGATTATTACTGCTAGAAAGTTACGGCCCTACTTCCATGCGCATGAAATTACGGTGTTGACTGATCAGCCATTGAAACACTTCTTGAACCGGCCTGATGCGTCGGGGAGACTAGTAAAGTGGGCCGTGGAACTTAGCGAGTTTCGAATTCATTTCGCTCCGAGAACGGCTATCAAAGGGCAGGCATTGGCCGACTTTATAGTTGAATCTACTGTTCCCGATCCTGAAGCAACGGAAACAGTGGAGGGGGCAACAGGGAACACCACTAAAGGGGTCCCGACGGTGGAGCAATCGGAACAGCTAAATAAGGAGAACACCTGGGAGTTGTACACGGATGGCTCCTCAAGCTCGGATGGATCGGGTGCGGGGTTCGTATTGATTCCGCCAGGTGGGGCGGAGCCACTTCGATATGCATTGGCCCTAACATTTAGAGCCACCAATAACGAGGCGGAATACGAGGCTCTTATAACGGGGCTGAAAATCGCAAAGGGCACTGGAATTGAACATTTGAAGGTGAAGTGTGATGGTAGCCTGATTGTAAATCAGGTCCGGGGGCAGTATGGAGCAAAGAACCCGATCATGAAGAAGTATCTTCAGGAGGCTAGGACCTTGAAGGAGAGCTTCAAAAGCTTCGATATCGAGGCAATTCCGAGGGGAGAGAATGTGGAGGCTGATGCCTTGAGCAAATTTGCCTTGGGGGCACCTTTGGAAGAGAGTCGGAAGATACACTTCTTGGAGAAGGTGATTCTATCGACCACCGATCCGTCGGAGGTGTGCGCTATCGGAACAGGGTCAGAGGAGGAATCCACTTGGATGACCCCGATAATTGTGTACTTAACTACGGGGGCACTTCCTGAAGATAAAGTGGCAGCGGAGCGACTGCGACGAATGTCAATTAATTACGCGATGGTGGATAATCAGTTGTACAAGAAGGGTCTGCTTTCGACGCCTTTCTTGAAATGCGTGGCCGAACCCGATACGACTCGGATTTTGAGAGAATTGCATGAAGGAGTCGCAGCCTGTCACGAAGGCGCTCGATCTATCCTGAGGAAGGCGCTGAACTTGGGATATTATTGGCCTACGATGAATAAGGAAGCAACGGCGCTTGTTCGATCCTGTGACGCGTGTCAGAGATATGCTTCGAATATCACAGCCCCCGCCGCTGATTTGATGCCCATTGGGAGTGCTTGGCCCTTCGCACAGTGGGGCATTGACCTGGTGGGACCCCTTCCGAAAGCAAAGAGCCAGTGCACACATTTGCTTGTCGCGATTGACTACTTCTCGAAGTGGATCGAGGCTAAGCCGTTAGCCAAGACAACAGCGGGACATATTATTAAGTTCCTTCAGACCCGAATTTTGTCGAGATATGGGGTGCCGAAGGTGATCATCAGTGACAATGGTCCTCCGTTTAACGGGGTTCAGTTGGAGAAGTTCCTAGACGAGTTTGGTATCGAACATCGGACAGCATCCGTCCACCACGCCCAGACCAATGGGCAGGTGGAGGCTGCCAACAAAATCGTGATGGAGGGCTTGAAGAAGAGGGTTTATGCTTTGGACGGAAAATGGCTGGACGAACTGGAGAACGTATTGTGGGCGGTCCGAACGACACCCAAACGGTCAACAGGTGAAACCCCGTTTGCACTTGTCTATGGGACGGAGGCGGTCGCTCCCGTGGAAATCGCTGTGGCGTCCCATCGAACCAGAAGCTATGAGCCCTCGACAAGTCCAGAAAGAGCCAAGATAGGGCCTTTGACGAATGACGAAACAAGGCGCCTAGAGTTATCCTTGCTAGAGGAAAAACGGCTGGAGGCCGACATAGCGCAAGCTCGGATGCGTTTGGCGACGGCCAGGTACTACAATCGGAAGGTCAAGTCGCGACAGTTCTACGCGGGAGAACTGGTCCTACGTCGGAATGAGTTCACCCTACAAGATCGGATCAACAAGATGTCCCCGAAGTGGGAAGGGCCTTCCAAGATCGTAGGCATGCCGGCCCCGAATGCTTACAAGTTAGAAGACCTCGATGGCAAGGTATTAAGAAACACCTTTAGTGGTGAACATCTGAAGAAATGTCATGTTTGACAAATAAATCGTCCGTAGAGGCGCGAAGATGTAATTAAGTCGCCCTGAGTGGTGCATGCTATGTTAAAGACATCAATAAAGAGGTTACTTCTGATCAAAGTATTCCTAAGTTGTTCTCGATACATTAAAAAGCGTCATAGGACGTCCGAAAAAACATTAAGTTTTTAAGGTTCGATTAAAAAGCGTCATAGGACGTCCGAAAAATCCTTAAGTTTTTAAGGTTCGATTAAAAAGCGTCGTAGGACGTCTGAAAAATCCTTAAGTTTTTAAGGATCGATTAAAAAGCGTCATAGGACGTCCGAAAAATCCTCAAGTTTTTAGGATCGATTAAAAAGCGTCTTAGGACGACGGAAAGCCTTAAGGTTCTTAGGGTCCGACAAAAGCGTTATGAAGAATATAATGTAGCCGGAAATGATATCAATAAAAGGCTCGAAGGCCTAAGAAGTTCCATACGAGAGAGATAACGATAAAAGACTACAGGACTTAAGTTATAACAAATTAAGCTCGGTCCTCGGATGCTTTAGGGTCGGATGCTGGATCTTCAGAGGGCTTCGGAGGGGCAGGATCGGAGGGATCTGTAGGAGGGTCGTCGGCGTCTTCAGAGGAGCTCTCCGACGGGAGGCTAAAGTACCTTTCTGCGGCTCGGCCGAGAATCTTGGACTTCCTCAGGTCGATGGAGTCCCCGTAGGTTTCGTTAAGCTCTTCGACAATTTCAAGGAAGGCATTATGCAAATCTTCCTGACAATGCTTCGCCGCATCTGCTTTGAAGTCCTCCGAGCTCCGATATTCTTCGCGGCCCTGGACCCTCGCGTTTGCTATTTGGGCGGAACGCTCCGCCTTCTCCTCCTCCAGCTCCGCGATGACCCTCTGCTTCTCAAGCTTCAGCCGATCAGCAGTTTCCTTCAATTCCGCTTTATCGAAGGCAGCCTGACTCCGATCAGCTAAGGCCGTTTGCTGCTCCCGCCTAAGCGAGCTCTCAAGGCTTAGAATCCGCCTTTGCTGGGATTGAGCCTCTTGAACAAGCTTGGCCTTACCCTCCTCGGCCTGCTGCCAACCTTCTTCGGCTTGCTTTCTGCCCTCCTCCGCTCGGAGCCTTGACGCCTCGGAGGTGGCCAGGTCCTCCTGGAGCTTGGTCAAGCTCTCGAGGTTGGAGTTGGCCCGTTCTTGCTCCAAAGCCTCCTGCAGGGACAGGATGTAGCCGAAGCAACGATCCTGGTCCGCCATTTCCTGAGGACAAATACAGCTTAGTATTTAAAAGTCGGAATACTTTCAGATGAACAAAAGCAAAGTGTAACCTACCTCTATCCGACGGACGGCCATTCGACGGATGTCCGCCTTGATGTCCTCCCCTTCCAATGAAAGGGGGTGCCTCAACGAGGGTGGGATCGAGCCCGACACCAAGTGCAAGGCCAAGTTCTCCTCCTGGCACCCCCGATGTAGAGAAATCCCCTGTAGAGACTCCACCGGCCTCCAAGGCTCCGCACTCTGGTCCGAAGAGAAAGCCTGGTAGTAGTCTCCATCCAAGGGGAATGGAGGTACTACCAGACGAGCTCCCCCATCTTCACTTGTCCGGGCTTCGGGGGTCGCGCCCCTAACTGGTGACGATGGTGGCGTGAAGGGGAGTGGGGATGTCTCCTTACCAGGAGTCGACCTCGATTTTCCTCGGAGGATTAGGCCTTCCTCCTCAGCTTGATCCTCGGAGGGGGAATCCTCCAAGCTAATCACCCGACCAAATTCGCCACGAACTTCCGTCGGGGCATCATCCACCCCTGGCTCCGCTACAGGCACGGGGTCTGAGGCAGGTGCAGTAGGGGCGACGTCCGTGTGACCTGCAGCGGGGCGAACAAGGTGAGGAAGTAAATTGACATCGGTATACCAAATTAGACAACGCTCCACATAACTCTCGCAGCCAAAAAAGTCATAGCAACCCGCTTCGAGGACGTGTGGAGTTTCCCCTCGGAGGACATTCTTGACATCCCTGATCCGCCCTTCCATGTCGGAGGCCTGAAGGTCTTGAGGAACCAACTCTCTATATCTTTTTATAGCACGAAAAACTTCCTTACCTTCCTTTTCGGAGCGGACGCCGAAGGCGGCCCTAACCACATCCGCATTAGTCTGCCCCTCGGGTGTGGGGGCAGACCTTGGTGCCTCGGAGGTCTTCTTCTTCTTCCGAGACGGCTCCGACGCGGCGGAGGATTTTCTCCTGGAGGACTTCTTCTTACGCTTCAACGAATGGGAGGCATCGGTATCCTCCTGAAACAGATGGGCGGTCAGCGATGATCGATGGGCTGTAAGCAGTGGAAACAAGAAATAATTAGAAGATTACCCAGAGAATTACATTGGAAACGCCATCATGAATTTTTCCCCCGGCTTCGGGATCAATCAGCATAATGGAAATTTTTATCCGCTGTCGGTCAGTGACAGAAGTGGCCTCGAAGGGCTGATAACCCTCCTCCCAGCGACGGGCTTGGATGAGCATCAAGGCCCTCTTGGTCTGCTCCGACCATGTACGGAAGGGCACAGGAGGATCAGCTTCCACGGCGGTCTTCGGCCACTCGATGGGACCAGGCTTGATGAAAAAGTATTGTTCTTTCCAGTTGGCATTGTCATGCCCCTTATCGTGGATGATGGCCCGTTCCTTGCAAATCCTCCAGGACACCTTCCTATCCCAGCCCATCTCCTTATACTGCTCGTCGGTCCCCTCGGGTTGGCGGGGGGTAAAGGAGCAGATCCCATCTTTGTTACAGGTCATCTTGTAGAGGACCCGCCAAAGCTCCAGAGTGTAGCTCCAGTCCTCTTTGTTGATATCACACCACACTTGGAAGGCAATCCATGTACGGATTGCGTGTGGAGAGAAGGTCGTGGGGTAAGTTTTGTAGTGGTTGCATAACTCCACCCAACTCGGACAAAAAGGGAGTCGGATTCCGGCACGAATTTGCCCTGGGGAGATGAACACCTCGTCTCCTTTGGGGAGCGTAACCCGGGTGTCGCGAGGATTGAATTGGGATTGCTCGTAGGGATAGCGAGCCCCGAAGGAGGATTCGAAGATACCACATTCTATGCAAGCCCTATCGTAGTTAATAGGCGCAAGCGAGTTCTTGAGATACTTGAAGACGAAAGGTGGTCCAACAGGAGAAGACCCGCTGTTGGTGGCAAATCCCTCGGCTGAAAATCGTCGAGGGAAGGAAGGAGGGGAAATTGAAACCTAAGAAGATCAAAGATGAAAGAAAAAAGGGCAATAAGGTGAAAAATCTTACCAGACATGGTGGCTGAAGCCTTGATCGGAAAAATCTGGGTGCTGGAAGTGCCGGTGAAACCTTGAAGTATGAAGAATTAGGGCTCTTGGGATCGCAGAGAAGAAGAAGTAAAGGAAAAGTGAAATAATGTCTGGGTTTAGGGTTTTATAAGAGGAGGAAAAGAGAACTGAAGGGGTGGGCAATCTGAGTCATAGAATTCAAAACGATTCAATCAGAATCGTCCAAAGTGAAACGTGCCAATTCGAAGAAGGCGAAACGGTTTCAATCTGAACCGTCAGGGCGCATGGGACAGATAAGACAGGAATGATGACGTACCGGGGTGGCTGAAAAAAGCTTTTTCATAAAGCAGGCGTGCAGAACCCAAGACGTTCCTTCACCTTCTATCAGCATTTAATGCTGGTCTGATCAAGAAATCCCCTCGAATCCAAGCAGGATCCCAAAAAATCTTGAAGAGATCCGAGGCAAAGGCCTCCGACAAAATTATGGCAATGGCCTCCGATGTTTTAAACAAAGACTCCCGACTGGGATGTTGAAGGGTCCGATATTGAAAGACGCGACGCACTACAAGTCCCTCACGCCTTGGGGGCAAATGATGGGCCCCGCCTAAGGCCGTTAGGCCCCTTAACGATTGACGAACGGCGACTAGGCCCGTTGAGCTAGGAGCTGGGTTGCTGGAAGGCCAAGGGCTCCGACGGACGGAGGCCCCGACATGAAATAGCCCCGAGTGAGTATAGCCTCGATAGGGGAAAGCCCCGAAGATATCGGACCTGGACGTGGTCGGTCCCGATATGGGAGTTGACACCACTCCCCGACACCGAATCCTCAATGATGCAACTTGGGAGTCTCCGATAATGATCGAGACTCGCCAGTAACAGCACAATCCCGGAAATCTCGCTATGATTACAGTAGTGATGTAATGGGCGAGATATGTTGGATACGTATAACTGTACAGATGCTTGGCGAGATATAGGGCGAGATATGTGGGATAGTGGATCACAATCCAACCGCCTAATCAGGTAACTGGGATAGCCTTCCCCCTATAAAAGGAGGGAAGTTATCCCAGGTTAAGGTTACGTTTTTACACACATATACATACTGCTTGCTTGCCCTGTTGATCACCGTACTTACGTTAAGCATCGGAGAGGGATTCTGGGCCACCGCCCTCTATTCCCCTTCTGCAGGATTGCAAGGAGCTAAGGAATCCGTCACCGTAACCGGAGTTCCTGCCGTGATCCAACAAATTCACCGACTCACAAATTAATTGGTTCATTTTTTTGGGTGTTACGATGTAGTTGAAGAAACTTTATAGATGTACGTGGGAGGATACAAAATGTGTTGAGGTTAATCGTCCTGATCATAATATATGTTAGACAACCACGCAACAAGTTCCAACTACTTCAAGATGTTAGTTTCTGGTCATTCCCTTCGTTTCACATATTCAGTCTACAAAATTAATGACTATTTAACCATCTTTTCAACCTCTTAATTCCGGTGCTTGCGTTCATGGTGGTAATGGTGATATAATAATAATAATAATAATAATAATAATAATAATAATAATAATAATAATAATAATTTGTTTTACAGTACTCCGCAAGCCGATTTCATATGGAAATTCAAAGGTAGGTATAGAAATTCAAAAACATTATTAGACCTTATCTTATTAGTTTACTCATCCTATGTAGAATGTCTTCTGTTTATCGTCTCTTCCTTTAATATGATTGGAAATATTAGGTTGATTGTATATTGGTATTTAGAATTTTTATATAAATAAAATGCTATGATTTAATGGGTCATTTTTGTTTGTTCTTTTCTGAGTAATAGTAAAATTCTTTAATGATTGTAACATAATATTGTCGGCAATAAAAAATATAGTATTGTATTATTGTAAGTTTTTATTTTATTTTAAGGTTGTGTTTTTACTTTTTCTTTAAATTAATATTTCAGTTTTTATTTTTAAATTAATATTTCTTATGATATGTTTAATTACCTTCGAGTGTAAGCAAATATTACTCCACAATACAATAAAAATGTAACATTTAAAACATGGCAAAAGGTCGTACTGTATTTTTATTTTTTATTAGCGTTCTATGTTTTTTTTTTTATGTTTAAGGCACTGGGTAAACTAAAGGGTTCTGTGATATTGTTTAGGGTTTTTTAAAATATTGGAAAGAAGTTTCACAGTATATATTATATGTCGGAATTCCGATCTTCTTATATACGTAGTTTATATATATATATTGTTTTTGCAATGATAGATACTTTTTGTTCGGTTGATTCAAAATAATAGATGGTATCTAACATTAAAGAATCTTCTACAAATAGATAGTCTCATGCAAAAGCATTCTCGCAATTATTTAATTATCTTGAGAAGTTCTCAACTTTTTAAAGAGAGTTAGCAAAAAAATTAAAGAAAAAAGTAGTTTAGAATATTAACCTTTTATATTTACACATATGAATGACTAGAAGAAAAATTACGAACTTTGTAAAATATAAAATTGTTACGAATCAATTTGTACTCCCGGTGTTAGCTGCTGACATACATTCTCTGCGTAACACGTGTACGCTGTTGGATCCTGGAATTACCGGGTTGGTTTCCGCGGTATCTCCGAGTTCCTTAGTCTTCGAATTCCGGGCACGCACCTGCAAAAGGGGACAATGCCAGGGCGAACCCCGGCGATCCCTCTCCGACGGTCAAATTAGTAACCGTTCATATAAAGAGAGAGATCACTATTGTATATAATTTATCATATATCAAATGTTAATCAGAGGATTCTTTATATAAAATAACATAATAACTATTATGGTATATAGCCATTTATTGACGATGGCCGTTATGGTAACAGAATATTTAGACAATTACTGTTATGGTAGTTGAATATTAATAGCTGATTAACCGTTATGGCATCAGACTATTTATAGTTAATACCTATTATGTTAAAAAATAAATATGTTTATATCAATATCCATCATTTGCCCCCGAGGCTGATGTAGGTTTTACCTGCATTAGGCTTTATCCTGCTACCTTGCTTACGATTTTGGCCCGCCGACCCGCGGGTCACGGGTCGGGCTCGGGCTCGGGTCGGGGCGGGTCCGGGTCTAGAGACCCGGGGCCCCGTAGACCCGCCCCAAAAAGCATATATATATATATATATATAATATATTTTTTTAATTTTTTTTATGTTAATATGATCTAACATTTACTAAACAATATGGTTAATATAGTACCTATATAAATAACGTGGACCAGATTACAAATAGATGTATATTTAGATTATTATGATTTGTTGATTTGGTGTTTGGATTTGAATTTGTATTTGTAATGAATTTGATGTGTTTGTTGTTTATATTTGATTGGTGTTAGTTTTATATTTTGAATTTATATATAATGTAATATTTTGACAAAAACAATTGTATTTAATATCAAAAAGTGAAAAAAAAAAAATTGTTCACATGGCGGGGCGGATCGGGGCCCGCGGGTCGACCCGCGGGATTGTTGACCCGAACCGACCCGCCCCCGGAAGATCCATTTGGCTGGGGCCGGGTCAGCCAGACCGACCCGCGGGGCGGGTCCGGGGCAGCGAAAACCCGCCCCGACCCGCCCCGTTGCCATCCCTAGTTCCGGATGCTCCTACACCGCCACGTAATCCAAATATATATAGAAATGTTATTATACATCATTAAAATAGTCAAATTTAAAAATATATATGCGGTATATGTTTTTGTAAAACTTGCAACTACATAATTGTATATATTATTATATATATAAGTTTATTATGGATTATATATCATCATATGTGTAAATATATATAGTGCCATTACGTACCGAGGAGGTATTGTTGAAGCTAGGGTTTCGGGTGAAGAAGTTATGCACTGTCATGACATGTTGATCGGTGATACGCGGCCCTAATTAACTCTCCATTGATGAATTATAGTGAGTATAATTTTTCATTAGGCATATATATATTTTATAAAGAGGATTAGCAATGATTTTTTTGCAACGCAAGAATTTTTAGGAAGAAAGATTACTTTAGTTTTGTCTTGCATATGATGTTTCAAGGTGCGTCCATTTAATTAAGAACAACATCAATCATTAAAGTATTAGTTGAAGAAGGACATGGAGGCACGGCGGCTCCTTCACCACAGGTTTTCTTTCCATCTCTTCTCAACATATACTCTTTGTTTGATAGTCCTCGAGGTCTTTATTTATTGTGTTTTGCATTTTTGCCACATGTTACGTTCGAGAAAGAGATGAGCTCGACATCCTCACCTAATCATTTTTAGATTCCTTAAATTTGTTTGATTTTTTTCTTAAAATGTTCCGTAGATAAATTCTTGGAACGTTTGAAGGTGCTGGCGAAGATGTGACAATTGTTGGATCACGGTTGGAGCTCCGGCACGTTCTTGACGGAAGTCTGAACTTCTTTGCTCCAAGTAATTCTGCAAAAAAGGAATAGACCGGGCGGTGACCCAGAATCCCTCTCCGATGCTTAAATGAGTATCTCGATGTAGGCAAGTATGTATGAGAGTATCAGTGTATGAGTCCTGAGGTAATTTCTTCCTTTATATAGGGGAGGAGTTACCCCAGTTACATGTTGAGATAACTGCAAGGGGCAGTTAGCTCACGTTCCGTCTTTTCAGGCCACTTCCCCACTATGCTAATAGTGGGCGTGTTTCTCGGCCTCATCCTCTGGTGGCAAGTCCCGACGGATATCGGGGACTCCAGAGTTATCTCCTTTGGTCACCGCTCGGGGCCCCTCGTCATCGGGACATAGCCAACATCCTCAGGGATTCAACATCGGGGCCTACTCAAAGGCATTCCATCGGGAGCGTCCAGTTCATATATCGGGACCGACCTTGTCGGGACCCCTTATATTGGTCCTCTAGGCCTCTTTTGGAGCCCAGTGGGCCTACTTACCGTTTATTCGTTGTTAATGGGCCTAACGGCTATATCGAAACCCATCATTTTCCCCCAAGACATGAGGGACTTACAGTTCGTCGTGTCTTCCAACTCCGGACCTCCCGATAATGGCATCAGAGGCTTTTAACTTTACAAAAAATCTTCTGACGCGGATCTTCTCATCCACGATTCTTCGATATTTCGAGGATAACCACCAAATCCGAAAAAATTTCTCGGTTACTAAACTATCAAATGCCGTGGGTGATGAAGCGACGACTTGGGTACCCGTGTCTCCTTTTTCTTAAAAAACACTTTTTAGCCGTTTTGTCGTTAGCGTCTCAATGACTCAGGTTGAAACGTTTTATCTTCAACGGTCCGGATTGAAACGTCTCTTCGGCTATCTTCTCTCCTATAAAACCCCCAAATTTTAGCACTATTCACTTCTCCTCCACCGCTTCATCCTCTGTAATTTCAAAAGCTCAAGCTTTCCTTCCCGATTTCTGATCAGCGCTCCGGCAACCAGGATCCCCGACCGTCAGGATCATCTTTTCTTCCCCAATTCAACATGTCTGGTAAGGTTTCCTCCTCCGATTCCGAAAAAACTGTTAGCATAGTTTTTCTTTTATCTCAATCAGCTTACCCGTACTTTTCCAAAAACCAACCATGCCTTTTCTTGCCATGGTCAATTTCCAGACGGTGGGGGAGAAAACCCTTCAAGTTTGATTACGGTTATAATGAAATCTCGGAGAACGCTTATGACGAAGCTCTTCGGGAAGGATGTATTACTTCCACCTGGGAGCCTCGCTACCCCTATCCTTGCCCTCGCGTCCTGGGTGACCCTGTGGTCACTCGTCCCCGAGAAGGGGAGGTATTTGTCTCCACTGGGCAAGTATCAACGGGGATCCGATTCCCTTTCTGTGGGGATCTAGTCGAGATGTGTGATTATTACAAAACACATCCGACTACTTTTTCCCCCCACGCGATCCGTGTGTGGAACGCCTTCCATGTCCTTTGCCTTCGCCAGAAGTGGATCTATAGCCTCCAACTTTTTCGGACCTTCTACGGGATGAAGTGCAACGATGTCGGGGTCTGTGCCTTCTACCCACGGATGCCCAAATGGAGCAAGACGCAGCTCTCTCGATATAGTTGGAACGGTGACACCTGGAAGGTCGCCAAAGGTCGGGGGCTCATCACTGACTCGGGGCCTGACAACAGCGGCATGAAGAAGAATTACTTCTTCATCTGGAACAGTTCCATCCCATGGCCCCGATGGGAGGTTGAAGCAGACCCTCCTCACGCTTATCACACCTACTCAGCGGAGGATTTTCAAATTCTCCACTGCATCCAACTCTATCGTTGGGGGGATTCCTTCGTTCCCCTCGATGCCAACTCCATCGTTGAGCGGGATCTGGTTCTGGCCGGGATTCGTCTCCTCGATGCTGCCTCCGGGGGTCAACTCTATGACGGCCCCTCCAATGTCGTTCCTTGGGTAATATTCTAATTATACCTTTGTTTTCGTCTTTGCAGCTAAGAAGGTATCAATGCTGACCAATATCATGCTTAAACAGGCGGAGACCGATGCCGTCCAACGTCCCGCGCGGAAGAGGAAGTCCTCGAAGAAGGCCGCCTCCTCATCGGCAACTCCATGTGCAGAGGAGGCCATACGGGCCCGGGTGGACAAGATGGAGAGGATCTTCAACACCCAGACTCCCGAAGAAGGTAAGCAGCTCCGATTAGCCATCCGATTATACAAAAAGCGTATTCCCAAGGAGTTAATCCCCTCCGATAAGAAAACCAGAATCGAAGGGATCAACCGCATCCTGCAAGGAGAAACTCCCCGCATCCTCAAAGCGGGTTATTACAACTATTACGGGAAAGACCAATATCTCTCTCGTCGCGTCGTTTGGTGTAAGGATCCCGATCAACTCCCTGATTATCTTTCTAAAGCTTCTCGTCCTCAAGCTGTAGGTCAATCGGGAGCTGGAGCTCCGGCGGGGGTGCCATCCTCAGACGCTCGGGTCGGAGAGCCCCTCCTTCCACTTCCTGCCCCGAGAGGATCGGGGGCTGAAGATGCCCCGATGGACGGTCAGTTCCGTCGGGTGGTTGACTAGGACGTTTCTCACTCTTCCGAGGAGGTGAGCGAAGGTCAAGCCCTGATTCGTCGTCGGGGGGTGAGGCAGGCCCCGTTGGAGTCAACTCCTGAGGGGCTGCTTCCATCTTCCCCGACACAACAGCATTCGCCGGTTTTGAGCCTAACTCCTGTAGGGACGACTGGGTCTCACGGCAGCTCGGAGGCACGCACCTCCGATACTCAAGTCGTCCTTCCCCTTCTCCCCTTAGATGGGAGATTCTATCAGCTCTACACCCTCGACCAAGCGGCGGCTCCTTGGACCCCGATCGAGTCACTGCGAGGGGTCCCGCTCCGTCGGGGCGATGCACCACCGGAACTGGGTCTGCACTTGCTGGCAGGTTCGGTTCCGCCATCTCTAAAGCTTCCGCTCTCCTTGGCTCGGGCGGACATCCACACGGACATTCGCAAAATGGCCGTTCGCCGCGTGTAGGTAAGGTTTCCTGTTTTTACACTTAGTATATAAGGCAAAATATTCTCATGTACTAACCTCTTCCTTTCTTTTTCACAGGAAATGGCGGACCAACACCGTTGTTTCAGGTACATCCTGGCCCTTGAGGAGGCCTTTGAGCGGGAGCGAGCCAAGGCGGCCCCAGAGGTCTTGGCCAAGCTCGAGGAGGATTTGGCTGCCTCTGAATCGTCGAAGAGAAAACTGGTTAAGGAGCAGACCCTCCTTGGCCAGAAGACTCGGACCTCCAGAAGCGGGTCCACGACTTCGAGCGATTGCTGAAGCAGGAGCAGCAAAAGCTCAAGGATGAGCAGCAAAGGCACGCGGAGGATCGGGACAGGCTCATCCTCGAAAAGAAGGCTCTCGAGGACGTCAAGGTGGGACTGGAGGCTGAGAAGGTCCTTCTCACCTATCGGTCCCAACAGATGGAGCGGGAAATCGCTGAGTTTCCCACCAAGCTGGCTGAGGCTGAGGCCAAGGGTCAGGAAGATTACCGGGGTTCTGAGGATTTCAAGGTGGACGCGGTGAGGTTCTGCAACGCGGAAATGGAGACCACCTTGTTCAACGATGTTGAGGAACTCCATCTGGAGTATGGCAATGCCATTGACTTCACCAAGTCTTAGACTCTCGCCCCCTTCGCGGAGAGTTATTTCAACCTTTCAGAGGAGAGCGATGAGGCCAACACCCCCGAAGGGAGTTGCGGGAGCCGAAGGCACGGTGGAGCCTCCAAGTACAGACCTCCCGACAGCTGATCCCCCGACAATCGACCCTTCGGCAGCTAACCCTTCAATGGCTGACCTCCAAGGGTCCGATCCTCCGATCACGGAGCCTTCTGCCACGGATCTCGTGGACTCTGCTCCCCTCGATGCTGCCAAGGACCAAGCTTAACGCTTTATTTTTGGAATCCTTGTAATTTCTTTCTCCTGTCATGAACCTTTATAATATCAATTTATTTTGGTTCCGATTATCATGGCACCACTTAAGGTGAATTAACCACGCCACTTAAGGCGATTTGACCATACCACTTAGAGTGATTCAACACGTCACTTAAGACGTTTTAACCACACCACTTAAGGCGATTTAACTACGCCACTTAAGGCGATTTAACCACACCACTTAAGGCGATTTAGCCATGCCACTTAAGGCAATTTAACCACACCACTTAAGGCGATTTAACCACACCACTTAAGGCGATTTAACCACACCACTTAAGGCGATTTAACTACACCACTTAAGGTGATTTAAGCACACCACTTAAGGCGATTTAACCACACCACTTAAGGCGATTTAACTACACCACTTAAGGCGATTTAAGCACACCACTTAAGGCGATTTAACCACACCACTTAAGGCATTTAAGCACACCACTTAAGGCGATTTAGCCATACTTAGAATGATAAATCTAAGAACAATCTGATCGGAAGCAACCTCTTTATTCATTGATGGCTCAAAACTTGTTTATATCGAATCAAAACGATAAACAACTTGCACCACTAAAAGCGACTAATATCGGGCATGACATTTCTTCAAGTGTTCACCACTAAAAGAATGCTTCAACACATTGCCATCGAGGTCTTCCAACTTATACGCATTTCGAGCTGGCATCCCCACGACCTTATAAGGTCCTTCCCATTTTGGTGACATCTTGTTGATCCGATCTAAAAGGGTAAATTCGTTCCGACGCCAGACCAGTTCCCCGACAAAGAACTGTCGAGACTTGGGCCTCATCGGCATTCCGCCTCTTCTCTTCGACCAAGTCCAAGTCCAGACGCCTCATTTCATCATTCGACAGAGGTTCAGAATACCTCGTCCGATGGGATGCCACAGCTATTTCAACGGGAGCGACTGCTTCCGTGCCATAAACAAGGCCAAACGGAGTCTCCCCAATCAATCGTTTGGGTGTTGTTCTAACAGCCCAATGCACATTTTCCTCCTCGTCCAGCCATTTTCCCTTCAAGGCATGGACCCTCTTCTTCAGGCCATCCATCACGATCTTGTTGGCTGACTCCACCTGTCCATTGGTTTGAGCATGATTGACAGAGGTTGTCCGATGCTCATTTTTCAATTCCTCCAGGTACTCCTTCCACTGGACCCCGTTAAACGGAGGGCCGTTATCACTGATCAACACCTTAGGGATCCCGTATCTGGATATAATATGGGTCTGGAGGAATTTGAGGATATGATTCCCCGTTGTCTTGGCCAATGCCTTAGCTTCTATCCCTTTCGAGAAATAATCAATAGCCAAAAGCAAATATCGGCACTGACCTTTTGCAATTGGAAGGGGTCCTACCAAATCGATTCCCCATTGCGCGAAGGGCCAAGCACTCTTGATGGACGTCAGATCGGCAGCTGGAGCCACGATATTCGGGGCATACCTCTGGCAAGCGTCACAGGATCGGACTAGCATCGTTGCCTCCTTGTTCATCGAGGGCCAGTAATAGCCCAGGTTCAGCATGGATCGGGCACCTTCATGACAAGCCGAGTATCCTTCGTGCACCTCCCTAAGGATCCGATCTGTATCGGGCTCAGCCACACATTTCAAGTAAGGAGTTGAATACCCCTTTTTATACATTTGATTGTCCACCATCACATAATTGACCGCGATTTGGCGTAATTTGCCAGCTGCTACTTCATCATCGGGGACTGCCCCCGTAGTCAGGTACGTGGCTATCGGGGTCATCCAAGTGGGCTCCTCCGATCCGGTCTCGATGGCACATACCTCCGATTGATCGGTGGTTGACAGGATCACCTTCTCCAAGAAGTGCACCTTCCGACTTTCATCGAGGGGTGCCCCCAAGACGAACTTGCTCAAGGTATCTGCTTCCACATTATCCTCCCTCGGGATCGCCTCAATATCGAAGCTCTTGAAACTCTCCTTCAAGGTTTGCACCTCACGAAGGTACTTTTTCATCATCGGGCTCTTTGCTTCGTATCGCCCCTGGACTTGGTTCACAATTAGGCTAGCATCACACTTTACCTTTAAGTGACCAACTCCCGTTCCCTTGGCAATCTTGAGGCCGGTGATGAGAGCCTCATATTCAGCTTCATTGTTGGTGGCTCTAAACGTCAAGGCCAGGGCATATCGAAGGGGCTCGCCTCCACCTGGCGGTATCGGTACGAACCCTGCTCCCGATCCTTCTGAACTTGAGGAGCCATCAGTATACATCTCCCAAGTGTCTTCATCATCGGGCTGTTCTGACTGCTCTGCCATCAGGACCTCCATGGTTGCCCCCTCTACAGGGCCCGCTTCTTCTAGATCGGGAGCTGTAGACTCTGCTATGAAATCCGCCAACGCCTGGCCCTTAATAACCGTTCTCGGAGCAAAGTGAATGCGGAACTCACTAAGCTCGACTTCCCATTTCACTAATCTCCCCGACCCATCAGGTCGGATCAAAAAATGTTTCAAGGGCTGATTCGTCAAAACTGTAATCTCATGCGCATGGAAGTAAGGTCTCAGCTTCCGAGCAGTAACAATCAACGCATAAAGATACTTCTCAACGGCGGGATAATTCATTTCAGACTTGGCAAATGTCTTACTTACATAATAGACGGGGACTTGGTTACCCTCTATGACCTTCACTAAGACAGAGCTAACAGTAAATTCTGAAACAGCCAAATACAGATAGAGTGGCTCGCCTGGAATGGGCTTCGGCAACGGCGGGAGGGTGCGGAGGTGCTGCTTGAGTGCCTGGAACGCCTCTTCGCACTTGGCAGTCCACTCAAACTTCTTGTTGGCCCTCAGCACTTCAAAGAACGGCATGGATCGGTCGCTTGCCTTGGACAGGAAGCGATTCATCGTGGCCAATCGGCCATTCAGCACCTGCACCTCCCGATGGTACGTCGGGGACTTCATCTCCTCGATCGCCTTCAGCTTCTCGGGGTTCACCTCGATTCCCCTCTGGCTCACCATGAAGCCCAAAAACTTCCCCGAGTGCACTCCGAAGGCACACTTGGTCGGGTTCAAGCGAACTTGATGAAGCCTCATTCGCTCAAACGCCATGGCCAAGTTGTGAACATGATCCTCGGCCTGTCGGGACTTCACCAGCATATCGTCCACATAGGCCTCCATCGTCTTCCCCAACATATCCCCGAATAGCTTGTTCACCATCCTCTGATAAGTTGCACCGGCATTGATCAGTCCAAAGGGCATGACATCATAGTGATAGATGTCACTATCAGCATAAAAAACGGCGTGGGGGGCATCCTCCTTGGACATCTTGATCTGATTGTAGCCGGAGTAGGCATCCATAAAGCTCAGCAACTCATGTCCCGATGTGGCATCCACCAGCTGGTCGATCCTCGGGAGCGGATAGCAATCCTTCGGGCATGCTTTGTTCAGGTCGCGGAAATCAACACACATCCGCCACTTGCCATTGATCTTTTTCACCAGGATTGGGTTGGCGACCCAGGTCTGGAATCGGAGCTCCTTAATAAATCCAGCATCGAGAAACCTGCCCACCTCTTGCTGGATCGCGATCTTCTTGTCTGCACCCATCAGGCGTCTTCTCTGTGCAATCGGCTTGATCGCGGGGTCAATCTTCAGCTCATGAGTGATCACATCGGGGCTGATTCCTGGCATGTCACTCGGGGACCAGGCAAACAGCTCCTTGAACTCCTTCAACAAATCAATCAGCTCTTGGGCCCTCTCCTCAGACAGAGCGGACCCAATTTTCACCTTCCTCTGAGGTCCATCGATCTCGACCTCCTTCAAATCCTCCATCGGGGCGGGGCGCCCAAACTCCTCTCTGGGATCAGCATCAGTTTGGAAAATAGTCATAGCCTCCCGATTCTTCCTTTGAGTGGCATTGACATAGCACTTCCTGGAGGCCACCTGATCGCCCTTGACCTCCCTCCGTGGTCGGTTGGAAAGTTCATCTTCTGATGGACAGTTGAGGCAATTGCCCCCATCGGGTTGATGGTGGTCCTCCCGATAATTGCATTGTAAGTCCCCGCAGACTCGACCACCACGAACTCCACGTCCCTCTTCTCCGACTTCCAACCACTACCGAATTCAACCGGTAAGGTAATCATCCCCACCAGGTAAGAGGTAGAGCCAGAAAATCCGACCATCGGGAAGTCCACATGCTTCAGATCCTTCTTGGTTTTTCTCATGGCCTCCAGCGCATCCATGAACAAAATGTCGGAGGAGCTCCCTCCATCAATCAAGATTCGCTTCACCTCGTACCAATCCACGTTCAGGGTCACGACCAAAGCATCATCGTGCGGGGTCTCTACACCTATCAGGTCATCCGCTGAGAAGGAAATCACCATCTCTTCCTTCGGGGTCCAAGATCGGGCCCTCTTGCCCAGCACCACAGCAACAGGAATTCGAGAAGCATAGACCTCCCGAGATGCCGTGGTATCACCTCCTGCAGCAAATCCCCCATGGATCACGTTAATGGTCCCCCGCTTCTCCTTGCGGGTATCGGGAGACTCAGACTTCTTCTTCTTCGGGGACCGATCACGGGATCTGGAACGGGACCGGGAACGGGATCGGCTCCGTCGCCCAGCCACAAATTCCTTGAGCTTCCCCTTCTGGATCAGCTTCTCAATCTCCTTCTTCAACTCCCGACAGTGGTTAGTGTCGTGACCGCTGGCGCGGTGGAAACGACAATAACGATCAGTGCGGGCTCCCATGAACTCTCCATCCTTCTTCGGGGGGTACCTGGCGATAACCTGCCGATCCATCACCGCCAACACAGCACCCATGGAGCAAATGAGAGGAGTGTAACGGTCCTCCCGCTTGTCCGACTTCAAGAGACGCTTGTCTTCCCTCCTGTTGGATCACGGTTGGAACTCCGGCACGTTCTTGTCGGAAGTCCGAACTCCTTTGCTCCAAGTAATCCTGCAAGAATGGGATAGACCGGGCGGTGACCCAGAATCCCTCTCCGATGCTTAAATGAATATCTCGATGTAGGCAAGCAAGTATCAGTATGTGAATGTCAATGTATCAATCCTGAGGTAACTCCTTCCTTTATATAGGGGAGGAGTTACCCCAGTTACCTGTTGCGATAACTGCTGGGGGCAGTTAGCCCACGTTCCGTTTATCTCGGCCACTTGCTCACGTTCCGTCTTTTCAGGCCACTTCCCCACTATGTTGATAGTGGGCGTGTTTCTCGGCCTCATTCTCTGGTGGCAAGTCCCGACGGATGTCGGGGACTCCAGATTTATCTCCTTTGGTCACCGCTCGGGGCCCCTCGCCATCGGGACAGGGCCAGCATTCTCAGGGATTCAATATCGGGGCCTACTTAAAGGCATATCATCGGGGCCTACTTAAAGGCATATCATCGGGGCCTACTTAAAGGCATATCGTAGGGAGCGTTCAGCTCATATGTCGGGACCAACCTTGTCGGGTCCCCTCGTATTGGTCTTCTAAGCCTCTTTTGGGGACCCAGTGGGCCTACTTCGCCGTTTAGTCGTTGTTAATGGGCCTAACGGCTATATCGAAACCCATCATTTGCCCCCAAGACATGAGGGACTTACAGTTCGTCGTGTCTTCCAACTCCGGACCTCCCGATATTCCGAGGATAACCATCGAATCCGAAAAGATTTCTCGATTACTCAACTATTAAATGCGATGGGTGATGAAGCGACGGCTGAGGTGCCCGTGCCTGCTTTTTCTGAAAAAGCACTTTTTAGCTGTTTTGTCGCTAGCGCCTCAACGAAGCTTTTCATCTTCAACGGTCCGGATTGCAACGTCTCTTTGGCTACCCTCTCTCCTATAAAACCCCAAATCTTGGCACTATTCAGTTCTCCTCCACCGTTTCATCCTCTTGTGATTTCAAAAGCTCAAGCTCTCCTTTCTAATTTCTGATCAGCACTCCAGCAGCCAGGATCTTCGGCCATCAAGATCATCTTCTCTTCTCCGCTTCAACATGCCTGGTAAGATTTCTCCTCCGATTCTGAAGAAACTGTTAGCATAGTTTTTCTTTTATCTTGATCAATTTACCCGGATTTTTCCAAGAATCAACTGTGCCTTTTCTTGCTCTGATCATTTTCCAGACGGTGAATCTAGTTCCGGGGGGGAGAAAACCCTTCAAGTTTGATTATGCTTCTAATGAATTTTCGGAAACCGCCTACGATGCAGCTCTCCGGGAAGGATGTATTACTTCCATCTGGGAGCCTCGCTTCCCCTTTCCTCGCCCCCGCATCCCGGGCGACCCTGTGGTCACTTGTCCCCGGGAGGGGAGGCATTTGTCTCCGCCGGGCAAGTATCGGTGGGGATCCGGTTCCCTTTCTGTGGGGATCTAGTCGAGATGTGTGAATATTACAAAACACATCCGACTACTTTTTCCCCCCACGCCATCCGTGTGTGGATCGCCTTCCATGTCCTTTGCCTCCGCCAACAGTGGACCTATAGCCTCCGACTTTTCCGGACCTTCTATGGAATGAAGTGCAATGATGCCGGGGTCTGTGCCTTCTACCCGCGGATGCCTAAATGGAGTAAGGCCCAGCTTTCTCGATACAGCTGGAATGGTGACACCTGGAAGGTCGCCAAAGGTCGGGGGCTTATCACTGACTCGGGGCCCGACAACAGTGGCTGGAAGAAGAATTACTTCTTCATTCGGAACAGCTCCATTCCGTGGCCCCGATGGGAGGTTGGGGCAGACCCTCCTCCCGCTTATCATACTTACTTCGAGGAGGATTTTCAGATTCTCCACTGCATCCAACTCTATCGCTGGGGGGATTCCTTCGCTCCCCTCGATGCCAACTCCATCGGGGAGCAGGATCTGGTTCTGGCCGGGATCCGACTCCTTGATGTTGCCTCAGGGGGTCAACTCTTCGACGGCCCCTCCAATGTCGTTCCTTGGGTAATATCCTAATCGTACCTTTGTTTTCGTCTTTGCAGCTAAGAAGGTATCATTGCTGACCAATATCGTGCTTAAGCAGGCGGAGACCGATGCCGTCCAACGCCCCACAAGGAAGAGGAAGTCCTCGAAGCGGGCCGCCTCCTCATCGGCACCTCCAACTGCGGAGGAGGTCAAGCGGGCCCGGGTGGCGAAGATGGAGGGGATCTTCAACACCCAGACTCCCGAATAAGGTAAGCAGCTCCGATTAGCCATCCGATTATACAGAAAAAGTATTCCCAAGGAGTTAATCCCCTCTGATAAGAAAGCCAGAATCGAAGGGATCAACCGTATCCTGCAAGGAGAAACTCCCCACATCCTCAAAGCGGGTTACTATAACTATTACGGGAAAGACCAGTATCTCTCCCGTCGCGTCATTTGGTGTAAGGATCCCGATCAACTCCCTGATTATCTTTCTGAAGCTTCTCGTCCTCCAGCTGCAGGTCAATCGGGAGCTGGAGCTTCAGCGGGGGTGCCACCCTCCGACGCCCGGGTCGGATAGCCCCTCCTTTCACTTCCTGCCCCGAGAGGATCGGGGACTGAAGATGCCCCGACGGACGGTCAATTCCGTCGGGTGGTTGACCTGGACGTTTCTCACTCTTCTGAGGAGGCGAGCGAGGGTCCAACCCTGATTCGTCGTCGGGGGGGGGGGGGGGGTGAGGCAGACCCCGTCGGAGCCGACTCCCGAGGGGCTGCTTCCATCCTCTCCGCCACAACAGCATTCGCCGATCTTGAGCCTGACTCCTCAAGGGACGACTGGGTCTCACGGCGGCTCGGAGGCGCGCACCTCCGACACTCAGGTCATCCTTCCTCCTCTCCCCTTAGACGGGAGCTACTATCAGCTTTACACACCCGACCAGGCGGCGGCTCCCTGGACCCCGATCGAGTCATTGCAAGGGGTCCCGCTCCGTCGGGGTGATACACCACCGGAACTGGGTCTGCACCTGCTGGCAGGTTCAGTTCCGCCATCTTTAAAGCTTCCGCTTTCCTTGGCCCGGGAAGACATCCACACGGAAATTCGCGAAATGGCCATTCGTCGCGTGGAGGTAAGGCTTCCTGTTTTAACACTTAGTATATAAGGTAAAATATTCTCATGTAATAACTTCTTTCTTTCTTTTTCACAGGAAATGGCGGACCAACACCGCTGTTTCGGGTTCATCCTGGCCCTGGGGGAGGCCCTAGAGCAGGAGCTAGCCAAGGCGGCCCCCGAGGTCTTGGCCAAGCTCAAGGAGGATCTGGCTGCCTCCGAATCGTCGAGGGGTAAGTTGGTTAAGGAGCAGACCCTCCTTAACCAGAAGACTCGGGACCTCCTGAGGCAGGTCCACGACTTCGAGCGGTTGCAGAAGCAGGAGCGACAAAAGCTCAATGAAGAGCAGCAGGGGCGCGCGGAGGATCGGGACAGGCTTGTCCTCGAGAAGAAGGCCCTTGAGGACGTCAAGGCGGGTCTGGAGGCTGAGAAGGTCCTTCTCACCAACCGGTCCTAACAGATGGAGCGGGAGATCGCTGAGTTCCCCGTCAAGCTGGCTGATGCTGAGGCCAAGGGTCGGGAAGATTATCGTGGCTCCGAGGCTTTCCAAGTGGACGCGGTGAAGTTCTGTACGGCGGAGGTGGAGACCACCTTGCTTAATGCTGTCGAGGAGCTCCATCTGGAGTATGGTGGTGCCATCGACTTCACCAAGTCTCAGACTCTCGCCCCCTTCGCGGAGAGGTATTTCAACCTTTCCGAGGAGAGCGACGGGGCCAACAACCCCGAAGGGACCGCGGGTGCTGAAGGCACGGTGGAGGTTCCAAGTACAGACCTCCCGACAACTGATCCCCCGACAATCGACCCTCCACCGTCTGTCCTCCAAGGGTCCGATCCTCCCGCGGCCAATCTTCCAGGATCCGATCCTCCGACCGCGGAGCCTTCTGCCACGGACCTCGTGGACCTTGCTCCCCTTGATGCTGCCAAGGATCAAGCTTAATCGCTTTTATTTTCGAATCCTTGTAATTTCCTTCTTTTGTCGTGAACCTTTCGGACTTTTATAATATTAATCCATTTTGGTTCCGATTATCGCTACACCACTTAAGGTGAATTACCTACGCCACTTAAGGCGATTTGATCATAACACTTAGAGTGATTCGATACGTCGCTTAAGACATTTTACCCACACCACTTAAGGCGATTTAATCGTACCGCTGCCACTTAAGGCAATCACACCGCTTAAGGTAATTTAATCACACCACTTAAGGCGATTTAATTGTACCGCTGCCACTTAAGGCGATTTAACCACACCACTTAAGGCGATTTATCCACGCCACTTAAGGCGATTTATCCACGCCAATTAAGGCGAAACCACGCCCCTTAAGGCGGAACCACGCCACTTAAGGCGATTTATCCACGCCACTTAAGGCGAAACCACGCCCCTTAAGGCGGAACCACGCCACTTAAGGCGATTTTAGCTACACCACTTAAGGCGATTTAAGCACACCACTTAAGGCGATTTAATCGGAAGCAACCTCTTTATTTATCGATGGCTCAAAACCTGTTTATATCAAATCAAAACGATAAACAACTTGCACCACTAAAGGCGACTAATATCAGACATGAAATTTCTTCAAGTGTTCACCACTAAAAGAATGCTTCAACACATTGCCATCGAGGTCTTCCAACTTATACGCATTTCGAGCTGGCATCCCCACGACCTTATAAGGTCCTTCCCATTTTGGTGACATCTTGTTGATCCGATACAAAAGGGTAAATTCGTTCCGACGCCAGACCAGTTCCCGACAAAGAACTGTCGAGACTTGACTCGCCGATTGTAATATCGGGCTGTTGCCAGGCGCATCCGAGCCTGGGCCTCCTCCGCATTCCGCCTCTTCTCTTCGACCAAGTCCAAGTCCAGACGCCTCATTTCATCATTCGACAGAGGTTCGTAATACCTCGTCTGATGGGATGCCACAGCTATTTCAATGGGGGTAACTGCTTCCGTACCGTAAACAAGGCCAAACGGAGTCTCCCCAGTCGATCGTTTGGGTGTTTTTCTAACAGCCCAAAGCACATTTTCCAGCTCGTCGAGCCATTTTCCCTTCAAGGCATGGACCCTCTTCTTCAGGCCATCCATCACGATCTTGTTGGCTGACTCCACCTGTCCATTGGTCTGAGCATGATGGACAGAGGCTGTCCGATGCTCAATTTTCAGTTCCTCCAGGTACTCCTTCCACTGGGCCCCGTTAAACGGAGGGCCGTTATCACTGATCAACACCTTGGGGATCCCATATCTGGATGTAATATGGGTCTGGAGGAATTTGAGGATATGATTCCCCGTTGTCTTGGCAAATGCCTTAGCTTCTATCCACTTCGAGAAATAATCAATAGCCACAATCAAATATCGGCACTGACCTTTTGCAACTAGAAGGGGTCCCACCAACTAGATTCCCCATTGCGCGAAGGGCCAAGCACTCTTGATGGACGTCAGATCAGCAGCTGGGGCCGCGATATTTGGGGCATACCTCTGACACGCGTCACAGGATCGGACTAGCATCGTTGCCTCTTTATTCATCGAGGGCCAGTGATAGCCCAGGTTCAGCACTTTCCTCACGACGGATCGGGCACCTTCATGACAAGCCGAGTATCCTTCGTGCACCTCCCTAAGGATCCGATCTGTGTCGGGCTCAACCACACATTTTAAGTAAGGATTTAAATGCCCCCTTTTATACAACTGAATATCCACAATCACATAATTGGCCGCGATTCGGCGTAATTTGCCAGCTGTTACTTCATCATCGGGGACTGCCCCCGTAGTCAGTTACGCGGCTCTCGTGGTCATCCAAGTGGGCTCCTCCGATCCAGTCTCAATGGCACATACCTCCGATTGATCGGTGGTTGACAGGATCACCTTCTCCAAGAAGTGCACTTTCCGACTTTCATCGAGGGGTGCCCCCAAGGCGAACTTGCTCAAGGAGTCCGCTTCCACATTATCCTCCCTCGGGATCGCTTCAATATCGAAGCTCTTGAAACTCTCCTTCAAGGTTTGCACCTCGCGAAGGTACTTCTTCATCATCAGGCTCTTTGCTTCATACCGCCCCTGGACTTGGTTCACAATCAGGCTAGCATCACACTTCACCTTTAAGTGACCAACTCCCGTTCCTTTGGCAATTTGAGGCCGGTGATGACAGCCTCATATTCAGCTTCATTGTTGGTGGCCCTAAACGTCAAGGCCAAGGCATATCGGAGGGGCTCGCCTCCACCCGGCGGTATCTGTACGAACCCTGCTCCCGATCCTTCTAAATTTGAGGAGCCAACTGTATACATTTCCCAAATGTCTTTGTTATCGGGGCACAAGAGGAAAGAAGAAAGGTACCATCACTCACAAAGAGGAGGTGTCATCTACAACCGAAAAGGGGAATATCCAAAAAGACAACTCTGAAATATGATAAGGCGATCAACAACCCATACATATGGAAAGAGGAATATCTATAAGGACAACCCTTACAACCGAAAATGGACATAAGACCCATAGGGCCACCCTTCCAACCGAAAATGGGAAGATCCAAATTGACAACCCTGACATATGAAAAAGCGGTCGACAACCTTTACATATATACAGGGGAATATCTATAAGGACAAATATTACAACTGAAAAGGAACATAAGACCCACATGGCCACCTTTGCAACCGAAAATGGGAAGATCCAAAAGGACAACCCTGACATATGATAAAGCGATCGACAACCTTTACATATGAACATGGGAAGATCTATAAGGACAACCATTACAAACGAAAAGGGACATAAGACCAACAGGGCCACCCTTACAACCGAATTTGTGAAGATCCAAAAGGACAACCCTGACATATGATAAAGCGATCGACAACCTCTACATATGAACAGGCGAAGATCTATAAGGACAACTATTACAACCGAAAAGGGACATAAGACCCATAGGGCCACCCTTACAACCGAAAATGGGAAGATCCAAAAGGACAACCCTGACATATGATAAAGCGATCGACAACCTTTACATATGAACATGGGAAGTTCTATAAGGACAACCATTACAACTGAAAAAGGGACATAAAACCCATAGGGCCACCCTTCCAACCGAAAAGGGGAAGATCCAAAAAGAAAACTCTGAAATATGATAAGGTGATCGACAACCCTTACATATAGAAAGAGGAAGATCTGTAAGGACAACCCTTACAACCAAAAAGGGACATAAGACCTAGGGCCACGCTTCCAACAGAAAAGGGATATAAGACCCACAGGGCCACCCTTCCAACATGATATGAGATATAAGTCCCCCAGTATAAGGGCAACTCATCAAACAATATATAGAATGTAAGTACTCCAACATATGACTATCATGTCTATATATATCAAAGGAGGGTGCCATCCCTCATATATACTTCAGCATGTGACTATCATGTCCACATATCAAAGAAGAGTATCATCCCCCCATACATCATCAAATGGCTATCACGTCCATACATTAATGGAGGATACCATCTCCATATACATCAACACGGGCTATCACGTCCATATATCAAAGAGTTGTGCCCTGGAAATGCTTCTCAGCATGGGTGCCAAAATCCTTGGAAACTAGAAAATCCTAGACTCTAATAACTTTACCTTTATGGACGCTAATGGCCTCGCCCCTCGCAACTCAAACAGCCTCACCCTCGGCTAAACCGGATATCCTACCCTCTTCGTGAGCAGGCCAAAGGGCGTCCTTCATCCTCACATGTGCCATCAAATCATCAGCTGGAGGGCCAACCACCGGCAAAGGAGGGGGGGGGGGGGGGGAGAAAGCCGAGACTTCCCTCTCCGAAAGGATGTCATCTTTAACACCGTTGTCCTACTGAAACAGGGAAGACCGATATTGAAGAAAACCTACAAGGCAAAGTAGTAAAATCACAAATATTAGAAACTCGAAGACTCACATACCAAAGGAGGGACGGGGAATCCAGAGGCGGATGGCATGGGGAGAAAAGGTAGTGGGGTGTGTTTTGTAATGATGGCACAGCTCGACCAGATTATCGCAAAAGGGGAACCTGATCCCCGCTGATATTTGTCCCGTAGAGACAAATACCTCCCCTTTCTGGGGACGAGTAACCTCAGGGTTACTCGAGGGACGATGTCGAGGATACGGGAAACGAGGTTCCCAGGTGATGGTGATGCAACCCTCTCGGAGAGCTGCATCATAAGCAGTATTGGAAATCTCATTTGGAGCATAATCAAAATTAAAGGGTTTTCTCCCCTCAGAGCTGGAACCGCTGTCTGAAAAGCAACCAGGGCAAGAAAATACAGTGGGACTTTTGGAAAATTAGAAAGGAAAAGACGAACAAGCAACGAAGGGGAATTCCTTACCAGACATGATGAAGTAGAGGTTGAAGGAGATGAACGAAACGTCGCCGGAAAGATGATTGGGGAAACTCCAAAAGACCTTCGAAATCACAGAGCTTGGAATCGCAGAGGAATCGCAGAGAGCTTTTGAGAATTCGAAGACGGTAAAAGTTAAATAAGTTAAATTGTGACCATGGCTAGGGTATTATAGTCGAAGAAGACGGTTGAAAGGACACTTCGATCCGAGTCGTCGAAGTCGAAGAGTCCTAATCTGGACCGTTGAGATGAAACGTGCAGAAGGACAACGGGCGTAATGATGAAACGGCCTGAAAAGCACTTTTCAGAAAAGGACAGGCGCGAAAAATCA
Source organism: Clarkia xantiana subsp. parviflora (assembly GCA_036873135.1). Taxonomy (NCBI): domain Eukaryota; kingdom Viridiplantae; phylum Streptophyta; class Magnoliopsida; order Myrtales; family Onagraceae; genus Clarkia; species Clarkia xantiana. The sequence goes on along the minus strand of JAPTYO010000010.1, from coordinate 35,347,080 downwards.
GGCACGTGGGTCGAAAACGTCACTCCATTATCTACTGCATTTAATGCACTAGGAAACCGAGGAGACCCTTGGGATATAACAGTTATCTACAAAACCCTGAGGAAACGTGGAGGAGAAGACTGATAAAATGAGTAACTGAACCAAGGAAAAGATCCCCGACTCTAGTATTGGAAGATCGGGAGTTGGAAGACACGACGAACTAAAAGTCCCTCATGTCTTGGGGGCAAATGATGGGTTCGACTATGATGGGTTCGATTACAGCCGTCAGGCCCTTTAACGGCGGGGAAACGACAAACAGGCCCACCAGGCCCAAAGTGAAGGTCAAGGTCCCGACAGAGTCGGTCCCGACGAAGGGAGTCCCGACGAATCAAGGTCCCGACACAGTCGGTCCCGACGGTTGAGCTAGAAGCTCCCGATGAGAAGCCTTTAAGTAGGCCCCGATGATGAATCCATGAGAATGATTGGCCCTGTCACGATGACGAGGGGCCCCGAGCGGTGACACAACGAGATAACTCTGGAGTCCCCGACGGGAGTCGGGACTCGTTATCAGAGGATAAGGCCAAGATATGCGGGGCGTGGCCGAGATACGCGGAACATGGTTAAGATACACGGAGAGTGGCCGAGATACGCGGGGCATGGCTGAGATACGTGAGATCACGTCCGAGATATGCGGTATACGGGCTAACCACCCCTAACGGTTCGCCAGGTACCTGAGGCATCTCTTTGCCTATAAAAGGGCAGGAGATCACCTCAGAAAGACTTACGTTGAGTTCAATACACTTTAAGATTACTGCTTGCCAGTCCTACGAAATACTCATTTAAGCATCGGAGAGGGATTCTGGGTCACCGCCCGGTCTATCCCCTCTTGCAGGATTGCGTGGAGCAAAGGAGCTAGGATTGCCGTCCAAGTCCGTACCGGAGTTCCACCATGATCCAACATTGGCACCGTCTGTGGGAATCAAACAAAAAGCTGATATGCCTTCTACTTGATCGATGGCGGCTGGCAAGAACAGAAGACAGGGACAATCCGGTGGTTCCCGCCACCCCGCTGCAACGAATCTAGATTCAGTACCGGAACAGGAGGAAAACCAGAATCATCCTCCGGCTGAGCACTCCCATATAGGGGGGCATAACGGAGATCCCGAAGATATTGCTCCTCAGCACCAGGGCAATAGGGGGCAGGAGGCTCCCCCAGCTACAGACTTGACGAGGGCCGTGGCGGAAGCTATGCCCATGTTTCTGGCGGCTGTAGAGGCTCTGTTGGATCGAAGAGAGGCTGCGAGGAGGCAGGAGGAGATGCCCCCGTTGGAGGAAGCGACCCCGCCAACAGAGGGTCGGAACGCACAAGAAGCCCCGCCCCGAGGCCAGGACAGAGGTAGGGCAACCGGTCAGCCGGAAAGGTTCGTGGTTGATGGGCCAGGACCAGTACAGCACAGGACCATTCCCCTGAATGGTCCCATCACTCCCGACCAGGTGGTAAAGATCGTGAACATCTGTATGGGAGAGCAGAAGCTGCTGGTGTCGGAGCTAAGGGATCGATCCACTCATCCCTTCGTCCCCCGACTCATCGACACCCTAGCCCCGCCTGGGCTAGGCATCCCCACGATAAAGGAGTATGATGGCGAAGGAGATCCAGTTCGCCATGTCCAGAAACACCTCATGGCGTGTCTGGGAAGAGCCCCGAGTGAGGACATAGTGTGTACGCTGTTCCCGAACACACTTGGAGAAAGAGCCCTGACCTGGTTCTTCAGTCTGCCCCCAGGCTGCATCACATGCTGGGCAGATATGCACGACCGATTCATTCAATAGTACCAGGGTCGGAGACGTTTATTAAAGAGCGTGAGGTCCCTGACCCAGGTGGTGCAGAGGCCCGACGAATCACTGGCTCATTATTACCAGCGGTACACAGCCAGTGTGGCAGAGATCGACGAAGAGAACCTCATGCACCTGACAGTGAGACCATCCGTACCTTCATTCGGAACCTGACAGCCCCCTACGGCTCCGACCTCATGCACAGCGTGGCTGAGAAAGCTGTGTGGAATATGGAGGCATTACAGAAGAGGGTGAAACGGCAGATCGATGTCCAGGAGTCAAAGATAGCCGCGGGAGAACTGGAACCCCCAAAGTCGAACAAAGGAAAGCAGTCGGTTAAACCCTCCGACGATCGTAAGACAAAAGGCAAACCCGAGAGTAGTCGGAACCGAGGCCGACCTGATCGAAGGGACGATAGACGTTCTTCAAGGAAGGATAAGCGGGAGGATCTTGACATTCCTCTCAAGGTATCTCCAGGTACCCCCCGAAGAAAGATGGAGAATTCTTGGGATCCCGCACGGATCGCTACTGTCGATTTCACTGCGCAAATGGTCACGACACCAATCACTGTCGGGAACTGAAGAAGGAGATTGAAAAGCTAATCCAGAAGGGGAAGCTCAAGGAATTCGTCGGGGATAAACGGTGTCGATCCCGCTCTCGGACCCGATCGCGGTCCCGTTCCTGATCCCGCGATCGGTCCCCGAAAAAGAAGAGAACTGACCCAGAGTCATCCGGTGCTCACAAGGAGAGACGAGTTATCAAAGGGATTCATGGAGGATTTGCTGCTGGGGGTGATACCTCATCCGCCCGAGAGGTCTATGCCTCTAGGATCCCTACGGCGGTGGTACTAGGTAAGAGGTCCCGATCTTGGACCTTAAAAGAAGAGATGGTAATCTCCTTCTCGTCGGAAGACCTCATAGGCGTGGAGAACCTGCACGACGATGCCTTAGTAGTAACTTTGGATGTAGACGGATTCGAGATGAAGAGAATTCTAATCGACGGAGGGAGCTCCTCCGATATTCTATTTATGGATGCGCTGGAAGCTATGGGGAAGACAAAGAAAGATCTGAAGGAAGCAAACTTCCCGATGGTCGGGTTCTCTGGCTCAACCTCCTACCCGCTAGGAGTAATCACCTTACCAGTGGAGTTTGGTAGTGGGTGGAAATCAGAAAGGAGGAACGTGGAGTTTGTCGTGGTTGATTCCGCGGGGACCTACAACGCGATTATCGGGAGAACCACCATTAATCCCCTGATGGCAGTTGCCTCGACTGTGCACCAGAAGATGAAGTTCCCGACCGACCACGGAGTCGGAGAGGTCAAGGGCGACCAGGTGGCTTCCCGAAAATGCTATGTTAATGCCACCCGGAGGAGGAGGCGAGAGGCCATGACTGTCCTCCAGACAGACACAGATCCCAGAGAAGAAATTGGGCGTCCCGCTCCCGTAGAAGATCTGAAAGAAGTCGAAATCGACGGACCCCGGAGGAAGGTGAAAATCGGGTCTGCTCTGACTGAAGAGACAGCCCAAAAATTGGTGGAGTTGTTGAAGGAGTTCAAGGAGTTGTTTGCCTGGTCCCCCAGCGATATGCCAGGAATCAGCCCCGATGTGATCGTACACGAGCTGAAGATAGACCCCGCGATCAAGCCTATCACACAGAAAAGGCGTCCGATGGGCACGGATAAAAAGATCGCGATCCAGCAGGAGGTGGGCAGGTTGCTCGACGCTGGGTTCATTAAGGAGCTCCGATTCCAGACTTGGGTGGCCAACCCAGTGCTGGTAAAGAAGACCAACGGGAAATGGCGAATGTGCGTGGACTTCCGCGACCTGAACAAGGCTTGCCCAAAGAACTGCTATCCACTCCCGAGGATCGACCAGCTGGTGGATGCCACATCAGGACATGAGCTGTTAAGTTTCATGGACGCGTATTCAGGCTACAACCAGATCAAGATGGCCAAGGAAGACGCTCCTCATACAGCGTTCTATGCAGACAGTGATATCTATCACTATGATGTCATGCCTTTCGGGTTGATCAATGCTGGGGCCACCTACCAACGGATGGTGAACAAACTGTTTGGAGATATGCTGGGAGAAACCATGGAAGCTTACGTGGACGATATGCTGGTGAAGTCCCGACAAGCCGAGGATCACGTACACAACCTTACCATGGCGTTCGAGCGGATGAGGCTCCATCAAGTCCGCTTGAACCCAACGAAATGCGCCTTCGGAGTCCACTCAGGGAAATTTTTGGGCTTCATGGTAAGCCAGACAGGAATTGAAGTGAATCCTGAGAAGCTGAGGGCAATCGAGGAGATGCAGTCTCCGATAAACCATCGGGAGGTGCAAGTGCTGAATGGCCGACTAGCTGCAATGAATCGCTTCTTATCCAAAGCCAGCGACCGATCAATGCCATTTTTTGAAGTCTTGAGGGCCAACAAAAAATTCGAATGGACCGCCAAATGTGAAGAGGCGTTCCAAGCACTCAAGCAGCACCTTCGCACACTCCCGCCGCTGGCGAAACCGGTTCCAGGCGAGCTGCTCTACCTTTATTTGGCTGTTTCTGAATTTGCCATTAGCTCTGTGTTAGTAAAGATTGTCGAGGGTAATCAAGTCCCCGTCTATTATGTAAGCAAGACATTTGCCAAATCTGAATTGAACTATCCCGCCGTTGAGAAGTACCTCTTTGCGTTGATTATTACTGCTCGGAAGCTAAGGCCGTATTTCCACGCACACGAGATCACTGTGCTAACGAACCAGCCTTTGAAGAATTTTTTGAACCGACCGGATGCGTCGGGGAGATTAGTGAAATGGGCAGTAGAGCTTAGCGAGTTTCGCATACACTTCGCTCCGAGAACAACCATTAAGGGCCAGGCATTAGCAGATTTCATAGCAGAGTCTACAGCCCCCGATCTGGAAGAAGCGGGCCCTGTAGAGGGGGCAACCATGGAGGTCCCGATAGAAGAACAACCAGAGAGGGCAGAGCAATCAGAACAGCCAAACAAGGAAAATACCTGGGAGATGTACACCGATGGCTCCGCGAGTTCAGACGGATCAGGAGCGGGCTTCTTGTTGATACCACCGGGTGAAGGTGAACCGCTCCGATATGCCTTGGCTTTAACATTCAAGGCCACAAACAACGAAGCGGAGTACGAAGCTCTTATCACGGGCCTAAAAATCGCTAAAGGCACTGGAATCGATCACTTGAGAGTGAAGTGCGACGCAACTTTAATCGTGAACCAGGTTCAAGGGCGATACGAAGCAAGGAGTCCGATAATGAAAAAGTATCTGCGAGAGGTACAAGCCCTGAAAGAAAGCTTCAAAAGCTTCGATATCGAGGCTATCCCAAGGGAGGAGAACGTAGAGGCAGACGCCTTGAGCAAATTTGCCCTGGGGGCACCCTTGGAAGAAAATCGGAAGGTGCATTTCCTGGAGAAGGTGATCTTATCAAACATCGACCCAACGCAGGTGTGCACCATTGAGACAAAATCGGAGGAAGAGCCCACTTGGATGACCCCGATAGTCGCGTATCTGACTACGGGGGCAGTCCCCGAGGATAAGGTAGCAGCAGACAGGATATGTCGGATTGCGTCTAATTATGTGATGCTGGACAATCAGCTGTACAAGAAGGGTTGGTTCTCGACTCCGTACTTGAAGTGTGTAGCAGAACCCGACACCAGTCGAATCCTAAAGGAAATGCATGAGGGGGTCGCGGCTTGTCACGAAGGGGCCCGATCCATTATGAGGAAGGTGTTGAACTTGGGCTACTATTGGCCCACGATGAACAAAGAAGCAACGGCGTTGGTCCGATCATGCAACGCGTGCCAGAGGTACGCCCCGAGTATCGTGGCTCCGGCCGCCAACCTGACATCCATCAAGAGCGCTTGGCCCTTCGCGCAGTGGGGAATCGACTTGGTGGGACCTCTTCCACAAGCACAAGGACAATGTAAGTATTTACTTGTAGCTATCGATTATTTTTCGAAATGGATAGAGGCGAAGGCATTGGCCAGAACAACGGGGAACCAGATCGTCAAGTTCCTCCAAACCCACATCGTGTCCAGATACGGGATTCCTAAGGTGGTGATCAGCGACAATGGCCCACCGTTTAACGGCTCTCAGGTGAGGGAGTATCTGGAAGAACTGAACATTGAGCATCGGACCGCCTCCGTACGCCATGCTCAGACTAATGGCCAGGTGGAGTCAGCCAACAAAATCGTGATGGATGGCCTGAAGAAGAGGGTATATGCCTTGAAGGGCAAGTGGCTGAACGAACTGGAAAATGTGCTTTGGGCTGTTAGAACGACACCCGAACGATCAACAGGGGAGACTCCGTTTGGCCTCGTTTATGGCACGGAAGCTGTCGCCCCTGTGGAGGTAGCTGTGGCGTCCCATCGGATGAGATATTACGAGCCCCTGACGAACGATGAAGTGAGACGTCTGGACTTGTACCTACTCGAAGAGAAGAGGCGGGAAGCCGATGAAGTCCAAGCTCGAATGCGCTTAGCGACGGCCAGGTACTATAATCGGCGAGTGAAGTCCCGACAGTTCTTTGTCGGGGAGCTGGTTTGGCGTCGCAACGAGTTCACCCTTTTGGATCGAATCAACAAGATTTCACCAAAATGGGAAGGACCTTATAAGGTCGTGGGGATGCCAGCTCCGAACGCATACAAGTTGGAAGACCTCGATGGCAGAACGTTAAAGCATTCTTTTAGTGGCGAACACTTGAAGAAACACCATGCTTGAAGAAAGTCGCCTTAAGTGGTGCCCGATAAAGTCGCCTTAAGTGGTGCCCGATGTAAAATCGCCTTAAGTGGTGTATGCTGTTTATCGTTTAATTCGATGTAAGCCAATCTTATGCCGTCAATAAATAAAGAGGTTGCTTCCAAATAAGAGTTGTCCTTAGATTTATGTTAAGTGTAAAAGTATCCTTCAGTGGTGCACGAGAAAAGTCGCCTTCAGTGGTGCACGAGAAAAGTCGCCTTCAGTGGTGCACGAGAAAAGACGCCTTAAGTGGTGCACAATACTTAGATTTATTCTAAGTATCCAAAAAGTCGTCTTAAGTGATGCCCGAGAAAAGACGCCTTAAGTGGTGCACAATACTTAGATTTATTCTAAGTATCCAAAAAGTCTTCTTAAGTGATGCGCGATATTAAGTCGCCTTAAGTGGTGCAAGTTATCAAATCGTCGGGAAAGACGTACGAGAATTTCTTAAGTGTCGAAGTTTCGACTGCTGAGAACTAAGTCGTCTTAAGTGATGCGCGGAACTAAGTCGCCTTGAGTGGTGCACAATCTTTAGGTTTATCCTAAGCAGTAATTAAGTCGTCTTAAGTGATGCACTCGATATTAAGTCGCCTTAAGTGGTGCAAGTTATTAAATCGTCGGGAAGGACGTACGAGAATTTCTTAAGTGTCGAAGTTTCGACTTAAGCACGTATAAGTAAATTCACTCGGAGAAGTGCAACAAAAGATCGGAACTAAAGAAGTCTGATATTGATAAGGGCTCAAGGGCCCGACGACGACACAAGAGAAGAAGATACAAGGAATCTAAAAGATAAAAACATTCAAGCTTGGTCCTTGTCGGCAGCATCGACAGCAGCTGGGTCCGCGGAGTCGGTAGCAGAGGGATCCACAGGATTGGCTTCGGGAGGATTGGCTATCGGGGCGTCCGCACTTGGAAGTTCAGAAGCGTCTTCGACAATTACGGGGGTACTCCCCCCATCACTCTCCTCGGAAAGAGCAAAATACTTCTTCGCAAAGGGAGCGAGGGAAGGAGACTTGTCGAAGTTGATAGCGTCCCCGTACTCCAGGTGGAGCTCCTCAACCGCATTGAAGAGAGTGTTCTCCACCTCCGCGCCAAAGAACTTCATGGCATCAGCTTGGAAGCCCTCAGACCTCCGATAGTCCTCCCGGCCCTTTGCCTCCGCTTCGGCCAGCTGCGCAGGAAATCCCGCGATTAGCTCCTCCAAAGCCTTCTTCTCAAGGACCAGTTTGTCCTAGGCAGCCTTCTTCTCCTGGGTCAGCCTGTCCACAACCGCCCCCCGCTCCTGCCGCTCTTGCCTCAAGAGCCCCTCAAAGTCCGCGATCTGCTGCTGGAGGTCCCGAATCTTCTGATTGAGGACAGCCTGCTCTTTGACAAGCTTCCCCCGCGAAGACTGGGAGGCCTTGAGATCCTCCTGAAGCTGCTCGCGGACCCCTCGGTCCCGCTCCCGGGACTCATCATAGGCAATAACATACCCGATGAGGCGGTTGACGTCCCTGAGCTCCTGAAACAGGAAGGAAAAATGTTAAAGGACAAACGACCCGATTTATCATCAAAAAGATGAAGAAGCGAAGTCTTACCTGTATACGACGCATGGCCATATTTCGGACATCCCGCTGCATGTGCGTCCGATTGAGGCAAATCGGATGCCGCATAGAAGGCAGGATCGAACCCGCCAGCAGATGCAGGGCCAGCTCCTAGTCCTGCTCCCCTTGTGTGAGCGGGACTCCCTGAAGCGTCTGGATAGGAGTCCAGGGGGCATTCTCCTGTGAAGAATCGAAGGGCTTGTAGAAGTTCCCATCAAGAGCAAGAGGAGAAACAGGACGAGGAATGGAAGGGCACGCCTCCGTCTCGGCCCGAACGGGGGAAGGAGTGAACTCATGAATAGGCGATGGCTGTCGCTGCTGCTGAGAGGATGAAGGAGGCGGCCCCTGAGGGGTTGGTTTCAAGGGGGATTGCCCCGCCTTCCGACGCTGACGATGGGGGCCACCCTCGTCAGTCTCCTCAGAGGAGTCTAAAGTCTCCACCTGACGAAATTGTTCGCCAGTCGGTGCCTTCTCTCCAGCTGAGGAAGGCACCCCCGCTGAAGACGGTGCGTCTGCGGAAGCTGCAGCACCCGATGGAGTTCCCGAGCGACTTGCACCTGGAGGATGAGAAGCTTCAGAAAGGTAGTCAGGAAGTTCATCGGGATTCTTACACCAAATGATACGTCGGGAGACGTATTGATCCTTCCCACGGTAATGATAGTAGCCTGCCTTCAAGACTCGGGGAGTTTCGCCTCGAAGGATTCTTTTGACCGTCAGCGATGCGGGCTTCCTTGGTCGAGGAAATCAAATATGTCGGGACCATCCTCTTGTATGATTTAATAGCAAGTCGGAGTTGTTTACCTTCTTCAGCGTTCTGGACATCGAAGAGCTGGTCCAGATCCACCCGCTTCCGCTTGGGTTGCTCCGCTGAAGGAGACCCCGACCTAGCAGCAGCCTTCTTGGCGGACTTCCTCTTCCGCGAGGGGCGGACAGCATCAGTCTCCCCCTGCTTAAGGAACAGATCGGTCAGCACAGATACCTTCTTGGTTGCAAACAGTAAACAAAGAAGAGTTAGAAGTTTACCTAAGGAACCATATTGGAAGGGCCGTCGAAGAGCTGCCCCCCAGAAACAATATCGAGGAGTCGGATCCCGGCGTGCACCAGGTCCCGCTCCACGAGTGAGTTGGCGTTGAGAGGAGTGTAAGACTCCTCCCACCGATAGAGCTGGATAAGTTGGAGAGTCTCAAAATCCTCGTCAGCATAAGTGTGGAAAGCAGGCGGAGGGTCCGCTGCCACCTCCCAACGAGGCCAGGGAATTGAGGAGTGACGGATAAAGAAGTAGCTCTTCTTCCAGCTACTGTTGTCGGACCCTGTATCAATCAAGAGTCCCGGCCCCTTGACCACCTTCCAGGTGTCACTGGTCCAACCGTACTGGGCAAGCTGCTGCTTACTCCACTTGGGCATCCGAGGGTAGAAGGCGCAAAGCCCCACCTCATTGCACTTCATCCCATAAAATGTTCTGAAGAGTTGGAGGCTGTAGACCCACTTCTGTCGGAGACAGAGGACTTGAAAGGCGTTCCAGTGGCGGATGGCATGGGGAGAAAAGGTAGTGGGGTGTGTTCTGTAATGATGGCACAGCTCGACCAGATTACCGCAAAAGGGGAACCTGATCCCCGCTGATATTTGTCCCGTAGAGACAAATACCTCCCCTTTCTGGGGACGAGTAACCTCAGGGTTACTCGAGGGACGATGCCGAGGATACGGGAAACGAGGTTCCCAGGTGATGGTGATGCAACCCTCTCGGAGAGCTGCATCATAAGCAGTATTGGAAATCTCATTTGGAGCATAATCAAAATTAAAGGGTTTTCTCCCCTCAGAGCTGGAACCGCTGTCTGAAAAGCAACCAGGGCAAGAAAATACAGTGGGACTCTTGGAAAATTAGAAAGGAAAAGACGAACAAACAACGAAGAGGGATTCCTTACCAGACATGATGAAGTAGAGGTTGAAGGAGATGAGCGAAACGTTGCCGGAAAAACGATTGAGGAAACTCCAAAGACCTTCGAAATCACAGAGCTTGGAACCGCAGAGGAATCGCAGAGAGCTTTTGAGAATTCGAAGACGGTAAAAGTTAAATTGTGACCATGGCTAGGGTTTTATAGTCGAAGAAGACGGTTGAAAGGACACTTCGATCCGAGTCGTCGAAGTCGAAGAGTCCTAATCTGGACCGTTGAGATGAAACGTGCAGAAGGACAACGGGTGTAATGATGAAACGGCCTGAAAAGCACTTTTCAGAAAAGGACAGACGCGAAAAATCAGGCACGTGGGTCGAAAACGTCACTCCATTATCTACTGCATTTAATGCACTAGGAAACCGAGGAGACTCTTGGGATATAACAGTTATCTACAAAACCCTGAGGAAACGTGGAGGAGAAGACTGATAAACTGAATAACTGAACCAAGGAAAAGATCCCCGACTCTAGTATTGGAAAATCGGTAGTTGGAAGACACGACGAACTAAAAGTCCCTCATGTCTTGGGGGCAAATGATGGGTTCGATTACAGCCGTCAGGCCCTTCAACGGCGGGGAAACGGCAAACAGGCTCACCAGGCCCAAAGTGAAGGTCAAGGTCCCGACAGAGTCGGTCCCGACGAAGGGAGTCCCGACGAATCAAGGTCCCGACAGAGTCGGTCCCGACGGTTGAGCTAGAAGCTCCCGATGAGAAGCCTTTAAGTAGGCCCCGATGATGAATCCCTGAGAATGATTGGCCCTGTCACGATGACGAGGGGCCCCGAGCGGTGACACAACGAGATAACTCTTGAGTCCCCGACGGGAGTCGGGACTCGTTATCAGAGGATAAGGCCAAGATATGCGGGGCGTGGCCGAGATACGCGGAACGTGGTTAAGATACACGGAGCGTGGCCGAGATACGCGGGGCATGGCTGAGATACGCGAGATCACGTCCGAGATATGCGGGATACGGGCTAACCACCCCTAACGGTTCGCCAGGTACCTGAGGCATCTCTTTGCCTATAAAAGGGCAGGAGATCACCTCAGAAAGACTTACGTTGAGTTCAATACACTTTAAGATTACTGCTTTCCAGTCCTACGAAATACTCATTTAAGCATCGGAGAGGGATTCTGGGTCACCGCCCGGTCTATCCCCTCTTGTAGGATTGCGTGGAGCAAAGGAGCTAGGATTGCCGTCCAAGTCCGTACCGGAGTTCCACCGTGATCCAACAGACTACAGCCGTCAGGCCCTTTAACGGCGAGGAAACGGCAAACAGGCCCACCAGGCCCAAAATGAAGGTCAAGATGACCTAGGAGAAGGGTCCCGACGAAGGGAGTCCCGACGAAGCAAGGTCCCGACAGAGTCGGTCCCGACGGTTGAGCTAGAAGCTCCCGATGAGAAGCCTTTAAGTAGGCCCCGATGATGAATCCCTGAGAATGATTGGCCCTGTCACGATGACGAGGGGCCCCGAGCGGTGACACAACGAGATAACTCTGGAGTCCCCGACGGGAGTCGGGACTCGTTATCAGAGGATAAGGCCAAGATATGCGAGGCGTGGCCGAGATACGCGGAACGTGGTTAAGATACACGGAGCTCGGCCGAGATACGTGGGGCATGGCTGAAATACGCGAGATCACGTCCGAGATATGCGGGATACGGGCTAACCACCCCTAACGGTTCGCCAGGTACCTGAGGCATCTCTTTGCCTATAAAAGGGCAGGAGATCACCTCAGAAAGACTTACGTTGAGTTTAATACACTTTGAGATTACGACTTGCCAGTCATACGAGATACTCATTTAAGCATCGGAGAGGGATTCTGGGTCACCGCCCGGTATATCCCCTCTTGCAGGATTGCGTGGAGCAAAGGAGCTAGGATTGCCGTCCAAGTCCGTACAGGAGTTCCACCGTGATCCAACAGAGCAGTGTGGCTCCGGTCGGTCGGAGCTCTGTGGCACCGATCGGGGCCACAGAGAGTTCCAATCTGGAGCTAGGTGGCCCCGATCGGAGCTTTGTGGCTCAGACCGAAGCCGCAAAGCTCCGATCGGAGCTTTTTGGCTCCGATCGGAGCTTTTTGGCTCCGACCGGAGCTTTTTGGCTCCGACCGGAGCTTTTTGGCTCCGACCGGAACTTTTTGGCTCCGACCGGAGCTTTGGAGCTCCGATCGGAGCTTTTTTAGCGGTCGCCGGAGTCGGGGCGGTGGTCGCCGAAGCCGGTTGGTGGTTGCCGGAGCCGGTTGGTGGTTGCCGGAGTCGGGGTGGTGGTGGTGGTCGCCGGGGCGGTGGCCGGAGCCGTGGTGGGGGCATAATTAGTGTGTAGGGGTATTTTAGACATTTCACATTTCATTAATTATACTGATAAATTGTAAAATAATTGCAAAAGGGTAATTCTGTCATTTCACGTGGTTCCGTTACATTTAACAAAAAAATCGGACGGAAACTCGAAAAAACACAAACATGAAAATTCAGGCCCTTAATAATACCATTTTTCAATTCAGACCCTTTTTGGCAACATGGGCAAACATTCAGGCCCCTATTGTGTTCTTAACCCTGTATGATTCTTGAGATAGACACAATTTCCGGGTGGCACAATCTCGGGCAATTTTGATGCCTAAGATGTTCGTGGCCTCTCCCATGTCTTTCATCTTGAATGCTGATGCTAACCAGGACTTTGATTTATTCATGAAACTCACATCGTTCGCAGCAATGAATATATCATCCACGTATAGTGTTATGATGACATACTTAGACCCGGAGGTCTTAGTGTATACGTAGGGATCCTCGTGAAGATCCACGAATCCGTATCCAACGATTTCCTCATGGAATCTGCGATACCATTGCCGAGACGATTGTTTAAGGCCGTATATAGATCTTTGGAGTTTGCAAACTTTATGTTCTTTGCCAGGAGTAATGAAACCCTTCGGATGCTCCATATAGATCTCTTCCTCCAGGTTTCCATGGAGGAATGCGGTCTTAACATCCATTTGATGTAGCTTTAGATCAAGACTAGAAACTAGGGCAAGGATGACCCTTACTGTGGTGTAACGCATGGTCGGTGAGTCTGTCTTTATCAAAGTTTACTCCGTGAATTTGGGTATGTCCTTTCGCAATTATTCGAATTTTGCATTACTCGAAATTTTCACCAGAAGTGAATTCTAAGATTTCACTTTCTAGTTCTGTGGTTAACAGATAAATCAACTAAAGACTAAAAACGAGTTAGTTCTTATTCAGGCAATTTCATCCTCTATTGTTTTCCTCCATTCCCTCGTTTTGAGGTCCTTTCTTTGCTTGATGAACCATCACTGGTTCAAGAACGAACATCAAGATGTTTAACACATCTCGTTTGATGGGATACTTCTCGGAAGAAGTTCCTTGCCTTAGTCTATGTCTAGGCACGTTAATCCCATGTTTTAGTCTGATCGTTACTCCCACTCGGAATAATGCTTCTTATCGGGGCATCACTCCCACTGGAAATAATGGTGGTGGTTGAACTTACTTGGAATAACCTCTCGGTCTCGGGATTCTACCTCCGAGATGTATTCTTCGATCACTAGGATTTGGAACCGAGTTGGTTTTTCCACTCCCACTAGGAAAAATGGGTGGTTGAAATAGTTCATTATCATGATTATCAGGTCCGACTTGATTCGCATTTTGAAATTTAGTGATGATTATGTGTGAGGGGGAGTGAGCGCTCTCACTGGATTTATTATGAAGACGTTTCCATCATCATCTACCAAATCAATCACTTATGCTATATCAATTCTCCCACTCGACGTAAGTGGGACCTGAGAATCTCCATCAACCATCTGTTAACTCAATCAATACTAGCTTGTTTCGTTCTGCAAAGAGTAGGAAATTCATCCTCAAATCTTTATAACGTGTCATGTTTATCCACGAAACCATTGTTCCAAGCTAATTTTAAAACTCGTATTCTTCGCGAGTAGTGCGTACTCTTAATGAATACTCATTTCAATGCTAAAATTAATGCGTCTTTGTGATAAGGTTTTACCCGAATCATTCATTAGCTTTTATGGTAACGTGATAACCGATTTTGTCAGAATATAGTGTTTTACATTAGTGTGAGTTAAATTAATTTCATCCCGCAGGAACAATTAATGTGCAACTCTAACATTATGTAATTCTGAACTATGTTTCTTGAGGTGTTTAATGAATGCTTTTAACCAAACTCTTCGTTCAAGGCTAATGGTGGGAGAGTCGTTTTACTGACTACTTCTTTTCGTTTTGTTTGTTTAACTCATCCATAGACTTATCCATCTTATGGACTATGCATTTAAGAACTCGCTTTAATGTCATAGTTGATGTTCTTATTAGATTACAGTAGCCTTGAAGCACACTTTTAATCTAAATAGTTATCAATGAGTTATATCCAAAGGATTACAAACGAAAAATTCAGCATTCATAAAAATACTTCATCATTAAATTCGTACTTTTAAAATGATGTGTCTCGTTTCTCGATGTGACATGCGCCATGCGCATTATACCAGGTTTAAACCGTGGTTTTGAAATCGTTTTAATTTCCGAATTTAAAATTAAATCGGTTTAACATGCGTATTATTTTGGGATACATATGTTTAATGGAGTACTTAACAAATAAGGATGAGATAAGTCGGTTTTCCTTTTAGAACTATGCAATCGATGAATTTATTCAGTTCAGTTTGATCTAAATGAGATGACAGAGTATGTAAAATGTTTCGTTTTTGTTCGACCACTTTTACTTAGCCGAAATTTTGGTTCTAACCCGTGGGTTTGAAATTTCGTTTCGGATCGTTCCATTTGACCGGAACGTTAAATTGATAAGTAAATTGTTTCTCGGAATGCTCCCAAGCTTTGAATCGAGCAACAATTACTTTAATCAATAATACCGAATTTTGAAATAACCAAAATTTAGTAATTCAGACGAACAACGAACGATAAATGACAATGGTAGGATTCTTGATCTGAATGTCACATATTTGATCCATGTTTACCGCATAGATAGTCTAGAACTTTAAGTCATGTTGAACATCACATATGATTAAATTCACTAGTGAATCATCAAATAATTTGTGTTCAAGTAAAACGTTTACGGCTTTACATACATGACATACGAGGCGTGTTTGAGACGCACTTTATCAACGGGGTTTAACCCACCGGATAATCGTTTAAAACCTTTTACGGTCAAGTTCCCTCCACGATATATGGATCACAATTGACTTCATTCGATTTATTGTGGTGAGCTGAGAAGGTTGTCGCTTCACTACCTTGGTTACCGTACTTGACTAGACTCAAGGTTATTGAATCTTGTCAATGTAAGGCAACCATATACGTCTTTTCATGTTGACCCTTTTATTGCGAAGGTCTCGAGTCGCTATTACACTAGTATCCATGAAAAGAAAAGACCATCACATTCAACCGAAACATTTCTAGCTTTAACATCCTTGTTTCTACCGAGGCAGATGCAAAGGGATACCAAGCTTTGACATTGTCTGGTTACAATTTGAAGTCTTCTTCAACCCCTTTTATTCAAGGTTGAATGTATCACCACATACACATTTTGATCATAAAAGAATCTACTTCAATATTTAGGAAACAAACTATCACGTTCATTTCTCACTTTCAAAATCATACGAACTACCATATTCATTCGTAATTGTCTTTTCTTCTTTTCAGAACCGTAGCAGAGAGGATTCCTATACATATTCCTTACGTTCATCATAATTTATACCATCAATATTGCAAGGTTCATAGAAGCGTACCGACTTAGCCATGAAAACTAGTACATTGATAATTATGCAAATTCAGGAAGACAACAGCATTTTAACAGGATTGCAAACATCGGATTATCTATGAAGATGGAATACGACGAATAGTGATTCTTCAGTCACTAGACCAAACCAACCTTCAGTAAACCGAGGAAGGGGGTGTCGTGAAAGAATTCACACTATTGTCGTTTTCAATCTAATAGATCAGTCTTTTGAAAACAGTTATTCAATTGCAAATTACCGAAACAGAAATTTTTCAAATAAGCATACCTGATCTAGGCTTTCCCAAGGACCTTATGATTTTGTAAAATTATCCGATAATTTACGCATGCATATTTATAATTATACTACGTCTAGCAAATCATCATGATGCCATAAATATCGAACACAACATGCTTACGCGTCATGCGTCTAATGTCCCTAGCATATATAATTATACGTAAAGTAAATTATCACATGTGTTCTATCATGAACATCCTAGCATACGCGTCAAAACATGCAACATCCACACACATTATGCATAATTGGTGACTGGAATTTTCGGTTTTATAAGACATTTTGAAAATATTAGGGGCTGTTTTGCAATTCATGCTTACAATCAATCATGCGAATTTCTAGACATGGATTCTAGGCACTTTCAATCAGCATAGCATGTCTATCCTATTGCGCAAACCACATATTTAAATCCCAGAGCTCAATGCTCGCAATATAATATCCAGCTAGCTTGACTAAGTCAAGACGACAATTCTAATTATATCAAAATATATGATGCATAAAGTAACCAATTGCAAATCAGCCCACTAATTTAATCCGGTCGATCCAGAGGCGGATGGCATGGGGATAAATTTCACTAATCTCCCCGACGCATCCGGTCGGTTCAAAAAATGCTTCAAAGGCTGGTTCGTCAGCACAGTGATCTCGTGTGCGTGGAAATACGGCCTTAGCTTCCGAGCAGTAATAATCAACGCAAAGAGGTACTTCTCAACGGCGGGATAGTTCAATTCAGATTTGGCAAATGCCTTGCTTACATAATAGACGGGGACTTGATTACCCTCGACAATCTTTACTAACACAGAGCTAATGGAAAATTCAGAAACAGCCAAATAAAGGTAGAGCGGCTCGCCTGGAACCGGTTTCGCCAACGGCTGGAGGGTGCGAAGGTGCTGCTTGAGTGCTTGGAACGCCTCTTCACACTTGGCGGTTCATTCGAATTTCTTGTTGGCCCTCAGGACTTCAAAAAACGGCATTGGTCGGTCGCAGGCTTTGGACAAGAAGCGATTCATTGCAGCTAGTCGACCATTCAGCACTTGCACCTCCTGATGGTTTATCGGAGACTGCATCTCCTCGATTGCCCTCAGCTTCTCAGGATTCACTTCAATTCCTCTCTGGCTTACCATGAAGCCCAAAAATTTCCCTGAGTGGACTCCGAAGGCGCATTTCGTCGGGTTCAAGCGGATTTGATGGAGCCTCATCCGCTCAAACGCCATGGTAAGGTTGTGTACGTGATCCTCGGCTTGTCGGGACTTCACCAGCATATCATCCACGTAAGCTTCCATGGTTTCTCCCAGCATATCTCCAAACAGTTTGTTCACCATCCGTTGGTAGGTGGCCCCAGCATTGATCAACCCGAAAGGCATGACATCATAGTGATAGATATCACTGTCTGCATAGAACGCTGTATGAGGAGCGTCTTCCTTGGCCATCCTGATCTGGTTGTAGCCTGAATACGCGTCCATGAAACTTAACAGCTCATGTCCTGATGTGGCATCCACCAGCTGGTCGATCCTCGGGAGTGGATAGCAGTCCTTTGGGCAAGCCTTATTCAGGTCGCGGAAGTCCACGCACATTCGCCATTTCCCGTTGGTCTTCTTTACCAGCACTGGGTTGGCCACCCAAGTCTGGAATCGGAGCTCCTTAATGAACCCAGCGTCGAGCAACCTGCCCACCTCCTGCTGGATCGCGATCTTTTTATCCGTGCCCATCGGACGCCTTTTCTGTGTGATAGGCTTGATCGCGGGGTCTATCTTCAGCTCGTGTACGATTACATCGGGGCTGATTCCTGGCATATCGCTGGGGGACCAGGCAAACAGCTCCTTGAACTCCTTCAACAACTCCACCAATTTTTGGGCTGTCTCTTCAGTCAGAACAGACCCGATTTTCACCTTCCTCCGGGGTCCGTCGATCTCGACTTCTTTCAGATCTTCTACGGGAGCGGGACGCCCAATTTCTTCTCTGGGATCTGTGTCTGTCTGGAGGACAGTCATGGCCTCTCGCCTCCTCCTCCGGGTGGCATTAACATAGCATTTTCGGGAAGCCACCTGGTCGCCCTTGACCTCTCCGACTCCGTGGTCGGTCGGGAACTTCATCTTCTGGTGCACAGTCGAGGCAACCGCCATCAGGGGATTAATGGTGGTTCTCCCGATAATCGCGTTGTAGGTCCCCGCGGAATCAACCACGACAAACTCCACGTTCCTCCTTTCTGATTTCCACCCACTACCAAACTCCACTGGTAAGGTGATTACTCCTAGCGGGTAGGAGGTTGAGCCAGAGAACCCGACCATCGGAAAGTTTGCTTCCTTCAGATCTTTCTTTGTCTTCCCCATAGCTTCCAGCGCATCCATGAATAGAATATCGGAGGAGCTCCCTCCGTCGATTAGAATTCTCTTCATCTCGAACCCGTCTACATCCAAAGTTACTACTAAGGCATTGTCGTGCGGGGTCTCCACGCCTATGAGGTCTTCCGACGAGAAGGAGATTACCATCTCTTCTTTCAAGGTCCAAGATCGGGACCTCTTACCCAGTACCACCGCCGTAGGGATCCTAGAGGCATAGACCTCTCGGGCGGATGAGGTATCACCCCCAGCTGCAAATCCTCCATGAATCACGTTGATAACTCGTCTCTCCTTGCGAGCACCGGATGACTCTGGGTCAGTTCTCTTCTTTTTCGGGGACCGATCGCGGGATCGGGAACGGGACCGCGATCGGGTCCGAGAGCGGGATCGACACCGTTTATCCCCGACGAATTCCTTGAGCTTCCCCTTCTGGATTAGCTTTTCAATCTCCTTCTTCAGTTCCCGACAGTGATTGGTGTCGTGACCATTTGCGCGGTGAAATCTACAGTAGCGGTCCGTGCGGGATCCCAAGAATTCTCCATCTTTCTTCGGGGGGTACCTGGAGATACCTTGTCGTTCCATGACTGTCAGCACTTCCGCCATGGAGCAGTTGAGAGGAATATCATGATCCCCCCGCTTATCTTTCCTTGAAGAACGCCTATCGTCCCTCCGATCCGGACGGCCTCGATTCTTGCCACTGTTGGGTTTACCCTTTGACTTACGATCGTCGAAAGGTTTAACCGACTGCTTCCCTTTGTTCGACTTTGGGGGCTCCAGTTCTCCCGCGGCTATCTTTGACTCCTGGACATCGATCTGCCGTTTCACCCTCTTCTGTAATGCCTCCATATTCCACACAGCTTTCTCAGCCACGCTGTGCATCAAGTCGGAGCCATAGGGGGCTGTCAGGTTCCGAATGAAGGTACGGATGGTTTCGCCCTCTGAGATTTCCTCGTCTATCTCTGCTACGCTGGTTGTGTACCGCTGGTAATAATGAGCCAGCGATTCGTCGGGCCTCTGCACCACCTGGGTCAGGGACCTCACGCTCTTCAATAAACGCCTCCGACCCTGGTACTGCTGAATGAATCGGTCGTGCATGTCTGCCCAGCAAGTGATGCAGCCTGGGGGTAGACTAAAGAACCAGGTCAGGGCTCTTTCTCCCAGTGTGTTCGGGAACAGCGTACACACTATGTCTTCACTTGGGGCTCTTCCCAGACACGCCATGAGGTGCTTCTGGACATGGCGAACTGGATCTCCTTCGCCATCATACTCCTTTATCGTGGGGATGCCCAGCCCAGGCGGGGCTAGGGTGTCAATGAGTCGAGGGACGAAGGGATGAGTGGATCGATCCCTTAGCTCCGACACCAGCGGCTTCTGCTCTCCCATACTGATGTTCACGATCTTTACCACCTGGTCGGGAGTGATGGGACCATTCAGGGGAATGGTCCTGTGCTGTACTGGTCCTGGCCCATCAACCACGAACCTTTCCGGCTGACCGGTTGCCCTACCTCTGTCCTGGCCTCGGGGCGGGGCTTCCTGTGCGTTCCGACCCTCTGTTGGCGGGGTCGCTTCCTCCAACGGGGGCATCTCCTCCTGCCTCCTCGCAGCCTCTCTTCGATCCAAGAGAGCCTCTACAGCCGCCAGAAACATGGGCATAGCTTCCGCCACGGCCCTCGTCAAGTCTGTAGCTGGGGGAGCCTCCTGCCCCCTATTGCCCTGGTGCTGAGGAGCAATATCTTCGGGATCTCCGTTGTGCCCCCCTGTCTGGGAGAGCTCAGCCGGAGGATGATTCTGGTTTTCCTCCTGTTCCGGTACTGAATCCAGATTCGTTGCAGCGGGGTGGCGGGAACCACCGGATTGTCCCTGTCTTCTGTTCTTGCCAGCCGCCATCGATCGAGTATAAGGCATATCAGCTTTTTGTTTGATTCCCACAGACGGCGCCAATGTTGTATCACGGTGGAACTCCGGTACGGACTTGGACGGCAATCCTAGCTCCTTTGCTCCACACAATCCTGCAAGAGGGGATAGACCGGGCGGTGACCCAGAATCCCTCTCCGATGCTTAAATGAGTATCTCGTATGACTGGCAAGTCGTAATCTCAAAGTGTACTAAACTCAACGTAAGTCTTTCTGAGGTGATCTCCTGCCCTTTTATAGGCAAAGAGATGCCTCAGGTACCTGGCGAACCGTTAGGGGTGGTTAGCCCGTATCCCGCATATCTCGGACGTGATCTCGCGTATTTCAGCCATGCCCCGCGTATCTCGGCCACGCTCCGTGTATCTTAACCACGTTCCGCGTATCTCGGCCACGCCCCGCATATCTTGGCCTTATCCTCTGATAACGAGTCCCGACTCCCGTCGGGGAATCCAGAGTTATCTCGTTGTGTCACCGCTCGGGGCCCCTCGTCATCGTGACAGGGCCAATCATTCTCAGGGATTCATCATCGGGGCCTACTTAAAGGCTTCTCATCGGGAGCTTCTAGCTCAACCGTCGGGACCGACTCTGTCGGGACCTTGCTTCGTCGGGACTCCCTTCGTCGGGACCCTTCTCCTAGGTCATCTTGACCTTCATTTTGGGCCTGGTGGGCCTGTTTGCCGTTTCCTCGCCGTTAAAGGGCCTGACGGCTGTAGTCGAACCCATCAAGCTCCAGATCGGAGCTCTGTGGCTCTGGTCGGGGCTCCAAAGCTCCGATCGGAGCTTTTTTGGCGGTCACCGGAGTCGGGGTTGTGGTCGCCCGAGCTGGGTGGTTGTCGCCGGAGCCGGGTGGTGTTTGCCGGAGTCGGGGTGGTGGTGGTGGTCTAAGGAGCCGTGGTGGCTTAAAGGGTATTTTCATCTTTTTAGGTTAAGCATGTGAGGGGCACAATTTGGTCGGAGGGCATTTTTGGGTTTTCAGTTTATTTTTGGTCACATGCCAAGCATGTGACCACTTTCCGTTACTTTTAACAGAAAAAATAGACGGAGACCTCTCATATAAACATAACTCAAAATTCAGGCCCTTAATAATATCATTTTTCAATTCAGACCCCTTTTGGCAACATGGGCAAACATTCAGGCCCCTATTGTGTTCTTAACCCAATCATATAACAACAAAATGTTGAAAAGATTCAGAATGCTGGATGTCGAACCCGTGGATACGCCGGTTGTGTTCGGGTGCACACTATCGAACCGTGATGGCCCGAAAAACCAGCAGGAGCGTGAACAGATGAAGAATGCAGAGTATCTGAGCATGGTAGGGAGTCTAATGTACGCCATGCACTGTACTCGGCCAGACATCTGTTACGCTGTGGGCCTAGTAGCAAGATTCCAATCAGATCCTAGTTATCAACATCTAAAGGCCGTAAAACGAATTATCAGATATCTGAAAGGTACTGCCGACTACGTTTTGTGCTATGAGGGCAATCAGCTCGAATTGATCGGTTATAGTGACGCCGACCACGGTGGCGATCCGGATGATCGTAAGTCCACCACATGTGGAGTTTTCCTCCCTGCTAATGCTGCCATATCATGGGTAAGCAAGAAGCAATCTTGTGTCGCGCTATCCACTATGGAATTAGAATTCGTTGCCCTCTCCAAAAACGCACAGGAAGCGGTCTGTCTGAAAAGGCTTCTTACTGCATTAATTGGCACCGACAAGAAGAGTAAACCTGTGAAGGTGTACTCCGACAGTCAGGCGGCAATTGCGGCAGTTAAGAATCCAAAGTACCATAGTAGGACAAAGCACATAGATGTGAAATACAATTATGCTAAATCAGTTATGGAAGACAACATAATAAATCTAAAATACTTGCCTACAGACAATATGGTCGCAGACCCTTTAACTAAGCCGTTACGTAGGGAGATTTTTGAAAAGCACGTAAAACTACTTGGATTACGTAGGGCTTAAACTGTGTGGCTTGTAAAAGTGATAACATTTTGTCATTTGAAATTATGTTTCAATTTGAATAAAGGAATTGCAATTTGAGTTTATGATTTATCGACGTCATAATGATTAACAACATCGGATTTTACGGTCAATAAACTAAGTCGTAGGAAGAAGTAAATTTCTTCCACCAAAATTATGTCGAATGTGAACCTTGCCTAGTCACACAGGCACGGTCATCTTGTAAGGAGAGAGGGACCTCTACCATAACAAGATTGGCTAAGAATCAGGGGGATAGACCTGATTAAGCAAAACGATAACATTGCCACGCTTAACAACATGACTTAATCTTCGTTTTGTAAATCGCCGAGTTGGACTTTGTCCATCACTATATATCACATTCAATGCCAGATGAGATATTCTGCGATAGCATTATTGACATATCCCATCCCTGGCTTTGCCAGGTGTGCTATCGACGCGTGCTTCATACTGCGCGTGCCATATACGACCACGGGTTCATGCTCGGTTGTGCTAGCTAGAATCCTTGTGATTCAAAGGGCGCATACTTCTTCACCTTGAGCGTGTGATTGATCACGGATGCCTTATGAAGAGGTATCCAAAGTATCCTCACGGACTGAGAACTTTTACCTAAGGTCTGGCTCAATGCTCGCTTTCCGGCGTATGAGCGTAGTGCCAATGAAAACAGCCAAGTGACCACGTCTTGGAGATCGGTTGAGTCACACTAAGGGTATAAGCGATGGGGATGGTCAAGATCACCTTTAATTCACCGACTCTCGTGTTAACTAGGTGGCCGCCAACCGGATATTAGTTGAAGGTTTTGAACACTTGTACGGATGCCCTGGAGAAGTATTCCTTTGTGGAAAACTGGGCAATTGGAGAATTAACAGTTGACTAAGGATACATTGCGGTACATAGTTTTATTTCAAACAGGTTTGGTTTATGAAAGGGAATCAACGTTCTGCGGGCGCTACAATACTCCTAACAGATGAGTAGCACGATGCCCGTCGTGTCCGCCGGTCACACGGCAAGCCTCGTATGAACTATTTGGAGCGGAGACGAAGACTGAAGACTGAGATGTTGATACCATTGCGTAATCGTATAGATTAACGAGCACCCTCTTTCCGGTGAGTGGGAGCTGTTAGCATATAGTTACGTGGCGCCGTAATAGGAGCCCGTTAATTAAGGGAATTACCTAAGTTAATTAGGTAATTGTCAATCTGGGCTAATTGGGCCAAATCCAATTAGTAATTGACAAGGGAGGCCCAAAATGGGCCTCCCCCCCTTTTTACATGGTTCGGCCGAAACCCTAGTACCACATAGGGTGGAGTTGCCTTTTGGAAACTCCACCCAATACTATATATAGGGGTGACTCCTAAGGGCTTAAACACACAATTAAGAGCAATGATCTCCATTGAGAAAACTTGTCACCCTAGTCTAAATTCCGGCACCATCAATATCAAGTCCGAGGTTCCATCTCCGTTGAAGAATCGATCAGAGGTCTTGTTGTGGAGCTACATCGCGTGGGACTTCTTCTGACGAAGAACTTGCACGTGGTTCCGACCGGAGGATCAGAACTCCCTCCAAATCGTTATTGGGCAGGAAAGCTAAAAGGTATGTGTACTAATTCCGCTGCGTAGATTAGATATCTTGTTAGTACACGTTTAGCATTCCGTAGTATTACGTCCCCGTAATCCAACACTAAGACACCCCAAACAACAAGCTACTACCAAGTTCCAAAGGGGGCAACAACCATATCAAATACTCACCTCAAAGACAATCCTCCACTACCCATATAAAATCACCATGAAGACATCCTCTCTATTTTACAAAGTCCAACAACCACAAGGTCAGAGGTCGAAGAGAAAAACTAAGGAAATAGCCTCTACCAAGCTCTCGAACAAGTATCAATAGCCTAATAGGACGCCTATCCGACTATCATATAGTCAAGCAAATGTTAAGGTCATTACTTAACTCGGGGGTCAAAGCGGGATACGCGCCCAATTAAGAACCAGACACCTTCCAGCCCATCCCACAAGCAAGTAAGGAAACTTCAAGGAAGTAGTAATCAAACACAAGGAGACCGTCAGCCATAGCAAACCAGGGGGACAAAGCACATACATAGCAAAGAGTACCCCAGGAAGAGGAGCAATAACACATCAAGTACTATTAACCCTGCCACGACGCACTATGCTAATTCATCAACACACATAAAAATTAAACAAATAAACATTTATCTGTAGATTTTAATTTTTGAAAAAGTGTTTGATATTGAAAGATAACATTTAAAATAAGATTTTGAAAAAAAATATAATATGATATAAAAAAATTTCATTAAGAATATGAAAAAAATACTAACTAAAATCCATTATGAAATTTATTCTATTATTTTACAAATTTAAATTAGTATATCAATAATTTTGAATAACTAATTTTATATGATTTTATAACCTGTATATGTTTTTTTGGGGTTCATTTACGTTTTTATCTTTATATTTCATCCTTAGCAAAATATTCAGGAGTATTTTGTTTATTTACATTTTATATGACCATTTTTATTATTTATATTTAGCCCATTTTTATTAATATTTTCTTTTCTTCAACATTTAAAGAAATCATAATTATTAATCTGTTACTTTAAACTCTATAACTTTAACATTTAATCTCTTTAATTTTTAATTTTTTTTTCATATTTTTCTTTGTATTTATTTCAGATTAGGTTTAATTATAACAAAATATAAACACTGAGATGTAAAACAGAATATAGAGATGACTAAAAAAAAACATAGTTTATGAATTATTTGTTGAAGAAGTTTTTCTAACATGCTCCAAGAGCACCAAGCCTTTTGTTTTTTTATTATTAGGGCGGACTTAATTGTAACATATGTAAAACTTTAAATGTATGAAAAAAATATGATTTTTTTTAACCACACCTAATATTTGCATCATACTATTAATAATATCAATTTCCCTCTAGAGTTCACCTTTAGGACAATAGAAAAATAAAGAAAAATACAAAAAACAAAAATAAAAAACATGGTGCTCTTGGAGCATGATAGAAAGACTTTGTTGAAGAAGTCTTGTTTGGAAATTTACTCATTATTTCTGGCTATCTGGACAAAAGAAGAAAATAAACAATTTTTTTTTGCTAGACTTGGTTGGGTTCAACAAGTTTAGAGCACTTGCAATGGGCAAAAATGTAAGGACATTTGTTTAGGTAGAAGTAAGAGGTAAGGAAATAATTTATCTTCACCGGTAGTTGTCTCCCCCTATATTTTTTCTCTTTTCCCTAAAATTTTCCAAGACATTTGTGCTTTCAAGATTTTTGCTCTCTCTTTTATTTATTTTTTATATTATTTTCAACAACAAAATAAAAAAACTAACCCTAAAAATTATACAACATTAGTTATGTATTGGTCATATTTTTTTTTTGAAGTATAATAATATTTAGGGTTAAAGGTACTTTTGGTGCCACATGTTTGACTTGTGTAGGTTTTTGGTGCCTTATGTTTCATTTTGTAGGCTTTTGGTGCCATATGTTTGAGATGTTGTATGTTTTTGGTATTTCTGTTAGTCAACAGTTAGTTTGTCCGTTAAATACTTTTATTTTGTTCAATTTAGTCCTCAAATTTATATTTCTAAATTTGACTAAAGGAGGGACGGGGCGCGCCGTTTGAATCCCCGTAGCACATACCTCCTCCTCTGAGAAATGATCCACGGACTCAAAAGAAGCCATCGTGTTCCCAATATGTATCAGTTTCAAGGCTTGCTTATCGGACATGGAGAGTTGGGACAACGCAGGACGCGCATCCTTCACGAGAAGGGAGTCCAAAGACCAAGGAACATCACGACCCTCAAGGAAAAAGTAACATTTATCCCAATGACCAATACCATTTTCAAAGGCAAAGAAGAACCGACGTTTTCTATTCCATTTAACATCACCAAATCCAGAGAACCCCTTATGAGACAACAAGGGGTACTGGATCGCTAAGGAACAGAATCCTGACTCACCACCGTGCTGGATACAATAGAAGCATCGGAACATACGAAGGGAGTAAGCCAAGAGTTGGTGGTCACACAACACTCTAACTCTGACCCAAGCACGGATAGCAGAAAGGGCAAGATCAAGAGGAGAAATTCGGTAATCCTTGCAAAGCTCTTGAAGTTCGGCACAATAAGGGAAGCGAAGCCCCGCCTTAATCTGATAAATATACACCACCGCCATCTCATCCAGAAGTGGGGTAAAGGAGCTGCCACTATAGCGATGCGGCATGACGAAGGGACCTCAAATATAACACGGGGTCACGAAGAAAAACCAGCTCATCCTCAAGGATGGGCTGCAACACAACCACCGAATCCGAATCATAATCAAACATCGTAGTCCGGGCTCAAGTCGGGAGGCGGAAACCACTTTCCCATACAAAACACCTTGGGCGGGCAACAGATTATGGGAGCTTTAGAAGCGAGGCCACCACAGGGAACCTTAGAAGAAGAAGGCTTAATCATGGTAGGAAGAGAGTGATGCGACGACCTTTAGTATGTCAGAAATTACCAATCCTATCTCAAGACATTATACAATATCCATCAAGACTGACCCACTCAAGAGTACGTCCCAAAGTGCATAAAGATCAAACTCATACTATGGAGGAAAAAGACACACGCATGGACGATACTTGTCAAAGGGAGGACTATGATGAATAAAAGCATGAAAAACAATCCTAAATGGGAAGAATAAGTAAAAACACCTCAACACTACCTAAGGGAGTGAAAAGAAGAACAAAACATCCTCCATAGGGGTTTGTATCAACTACACAAGCATGGGATGGCCTAAGCAAAGCACTAAGTGTTAGCATATGGTGACGTGGCGCCGTAATAGGAGCCTGTTAATTAAGGGAATTACCTAAGTTAATTAGGTAATTGTCAATCTGGGCTAATTGGGCCAAATCCAATTAGTAATTGACAAGGGAGGCCCAAAATGTGCCTCCCCCCCCCCCCCCCCTTTTTACATGGTTCGGCCGAAATCCTAGTACCACATAGGGTGGAGTTGCCTTTTGGAAACTCCACCCAATACTATATATAGGGGTGACTCCTAAGGGTTTAAACACAAAATTAAGAACAAGGATCTCCATTGAGAAAACTTGTCATTCTAGTCTAAATTTCGGCACCATCAATATCAAGTCTGAGGTTCCATCTCCGTTGAAGAATCGATCAGAGGTCTTGTTGTGGAGCTATATCGCGTGGGACTTCTTATGACGAAGAACTTGCACGTGGTTCCGACCGGAGGATCAAAACTGCCTCCACATCGTTCTTGGGCAGGAAAGCTAAAAGGTATGTTTACTAATTCCGCTGCGTAGATTAGATATCTTGTTAGTACACGTTAGCATTCTGTAGTATTACGTCCCCGTAATCCAACAGTGGTATCAGAGCCTGAGTTAGGAGTTCTTAAAATTTTGATAAACTGATGTTCTTGAATCTATGAAAAATCCGAAATTCTAGGTTGATGAACATCAATATGTGTTCCGAAATTTTCAACATGAAATCATGTATTTGATCTTTAAAAACTTAAAATTTTCGAAATTTATGTGTTTTAGAGGATCAAAAATGAAAATTTTGTTATGAATTTGAGTTTGATGTTCATAATCTTCAAGAAAACCATGAGTTTTATCAAGAACACAATTTGGATTCTTGATCAAGGTAGTATTTGATCTTAAAATTTGACAAACTTTCCAACTTTGCATGTTTGTGCCGAAAACTCTAGGGGTATTTTAGGTAAAAAAAATTAATTTTCTTGGTCATCAAGACTTTAAAATTTCGGCACTAATATAAAAATATATATGTTGCCTTTTTTAAATTTGATTAATAGGTAACTATATATCTATAAGTTGGAAAATATGGACAGGTTTATAATATAATATTGTAAAAGATATTAACTATCAATATAAATAGCTAAAAGATAGGGATAAATATATATTGATAGGATTTAGTTACTTAAAAGGATTAAGAAAATATATTGTCTATATATTTTATCCCTAAATATATTTTTGACAATATTTATATATATATAGAGATTTGGCCGAAAATTATATATAGATTTACATCTTATAGATAGAATCTTGACAATATTTATATATATTAATAATATATGTGCCGAATTATATATATATATTAGCAATATTGGAAATTATTTTAAAGAATTAATATTTCTTGGTGGCTAAGTTAAGTTTTTAGTGGACTTTAAAACACTACTTAGCCCACAAGACATATTTCGGCCAAACCCTAGGGTTTATGGGCCGGTCCAATCGCTAAACCGGAACGGATAAAACCAATCCGGGTTTTCTTAATTAGGTCGACCTAGTCGGGTCGGGTCGGACCGTAGTAACTAAACTGAACCTAACCTAACCGGTTTTGAGTGATAAACCGAACCACTATCTTATTTTATTGAACCGTTTCGGACCAAACCGTAATTTTTAAAATCAGACCGAATTGAACCAGATTTTAAAATTTTAACCGAACCATTTTAAATTTTTTGGAAATTTTAAATTGTTCAATAAAATAGGATGTCAAATTTTAAATCTAAAATGTTTTCGAACTTTAAAATTAGCCTAAAAAGTGCTCTTAGGGGTTGTGTCTTAATACACGATTTCAGTCAAAACCCTAAATACCTGGTTTCTATTATGGGGATGGATCTCGGACTTGCTTGTTTTTCACCAAGTTGAATATTATTTTGGATCTAAGTCTTATAGGCCGGAAAATCCTCCTCACTTAACTCAGGCAGTGATATACCACATTAAACATCATCATATGCGAGCACTCACAATGGATAAATCCATTTTGGCTCCCATTTGTAGCCATATTATCGTCACATCAACAATGTGTCATAGAAAAGAGAAAAATGTAATATTAGTAAAACACTTACTATAGACAAAGACAATTTGGACACAAACATTTTAGATCTATATTATAATATAGTATAGAATTGTATTTACTTGTAATTTATTTTTTTAATTAACTAATTATATTATTCATAAAAACACATTTTTATTCTAGTAATTTGTTATAACTTATAAGAAATATATAATTTAAATGATTATTAATATTAGAAAAACTGAATATAAATTTTAGGGTTAAAGGTACTTTTGGTGCCACATGTTTAACCTGTGTAGGTTTTTTGTGCCATATGTTTTATTTTGTAGACTTTTGGTGCCATATGTTTGAGAGGTTGTATGTTTTTGGTATTTCCGTTAGTCAACAGTTAGTTTGACCGTTAAATACTTTTATTTTGTTCAATTTAGTCCTCATATTTATATTTCTAAAAGTTAATATTTACAATTTAGTCCCTATTGTTTGCTCAAGTCACCGTCCAAGGCCGCCGGCCACCACCCACCACCTCCAATGCTGCCGACCGCCACGAAACGGGCCGGCCACCGCCCCACGGCACCGGCCACCGCCGCTTGGGGCCGAAAACCACCCCAATTGGTGGTGGCTACGGCCCCAATCAGGGATGGCCACCACTAGTGGTGGTGGCTACAGCCCCAATCGTGGTCGGTCACCACCAATTGGTGGTGGGTACAGCCCCAATCGGGGCCGGCCACCACCAATTGCGGCCACAGAGGGCTCCAATCAGGGCCTGCGGCCCCAATTGGTTGTGGCCGGCCCCGATTGGGGCTGTACCCATCACCAATTGGTGGTTGCCGGCCCCGATTGGGGCCGTAGCCACCACCATTGGTGGTGGCCAGCCCCGATTGGTGCTTTAGCCATCACTAATTGGTGGTGGCCGACCCCAATTGAGGTGGCCACCACCAATTGGGGCCGGCCACCACCAATTGGGGTGGATTTCGGCCCCAAGTGGTGGTGGCCGGTGCCGTGGGGTGGTGGCCGGCCCGTTTCGTGGCGGTCGGCGGCCTTGGAGGTGGTGGGTGGTGGCTGGCGGCCTTGGATGGTGACTTGAGCAAACAATAAGGACTAAATTGTAAATATTAAATTTTAGAAATATAAATTTGAGGACTAAATTGAACAAAATAAAAGTATTTAACGGTCAAACTAACTGTTGACTAACGGAAATACCAAAAACATAAAACCTCTCAAACATATGGCACCAAAAGCCTACAAAATAAAACATATGGCACAAAAAACCTACACAGTTTAAACATGTGGCACCAAAAGTACCTTTAACCCTAAAATTTATATTCAGTTTTTCTAATATTAATAATCATTTAAATTATATATTTCTTATAAGTTATAACAAATTACTAGAATAAAAATGTGTTTTTATGAATAATATAATTAGTTAATTAAAAAAATAATAATTAGTTAATTAAAAAAATAAATTACAAGTAAATACAATTCTATACTATATTATAATATAGATCTAAAATGTTTGTGTCCAAATTGTCTTTGTCTATAGTAAGTGTTTTACTAATATTACATTTTTCTCTTTTCTATGACACATTGTTGATGTGACGATAATATGGCTACAAATGGGAGCCAAAATGGATTTATCCATTGTGAGTGCTCGCATATGATGATGTTTAATGTGGTATATCACTGCCTGAGTTAAGTGAGGATGATTTTCCGGCCTATAAGACTTAGATCCAAAATAATATTCAACTTGGTGATAGACTGACACATTGACAACTACAAGAAGACCTAATCGAATTTGACAGTTTCATAATACTCGTACAAATTCAATTTAAGTTTACTATAAGTGATTATTGATGTACCTATATTATTTAATATACACATATAACAAAAAATTATAATTTATAATTTTTAATATTATTAATTATTTAAGTTATGTATTTGTTTATATATATTTCATAAATAATTACTTGAAGAAAACATTGATTTGTATCTATGATAATATAATTAGTTCATTAGAAAATAAATTATAAGTAAATATAGTTTTAGTTATTTATATATATAAAAATCATATAGATTCAAAATGACTTTGTCTAATGTGTCCAAAATGATTTTTGCCAATCGTGAGTACTTTGACCAAATTAATTTTTTCTCTCCCTATTTTATGACACATAGGACATAGCTGATGTGACTGCAAATGTCTATAAACATGTATTTTGCCATTGTGAGTGCTCTTAGGTACAATATTCGGTGAAGGGACTTCACCGTGATTAGTGAAGATCTCTACAAAATAAAGTTTTTATTTTTGTACTTAGTAAGAATTACCGTACCTATATTATAACTAGGTGATTGACTTGTGGATTGCACGGTTTTCTTTATAGAATTGAAGGTTGTTGTTAAAATTCAAATTTTACTATTGTTAGTTTTTAGGGTTTATAGGTCTTTTGGTACCCTATGTTTGCCCACTTTTGGCTTTTGGTACCACATGTTTGGTTTTGCCTATTTTTGGTACCATACGTTTGTCAATTGTTTACTTTTGGTCCGACCGTTAGTTGACCGTTAGAGTTGACCGTTAAATAGTCACGTGATTTGCACATGCCTAACCTCAAATTTTGATTTTTTTCATTTTAGTCCTCAAATTTTTTGTCCTAAACTTTTTAATTTTTCCAATTTAGCCCTCAAGCATTTCAACCGCACCCTAGGACTAAATTGACCTAGCTATGGTCCGATTCATGGCTAGTTCGAACCATCGGGCGACCCTAACTATGGTCCGACCTAGCCATGGGTCGGACCCTAGCTAGGTCAATTTAGAAATTGGGTCTAATTGAACCAATTGAACCCTAATGCTAAATTGACCTAGCCATGGTCCGACCCATGGCTAGGTCGGACAATGGTTAGGGTCGCTCGGGTCCGGCGACCCTAACCATGCTACGACCTAGCCATGGGTTGGACCATGGCTAGGTCAATTTAATCCTAAGGTGCGGTTGGAAATGTTTAAGGGCTAAATTGCAAAAATATAAAGTTAGGACAAAAAATTTGAGGACTAAACTGAACAAAATCAAAACTTAGGGCTAAGCATGTGCAAGTCACGTGACTATTTAACGGTCAACTCTAACGGTCAACTAACGGTCGGACCAAAAGTAAACAATTGGCAAACGTATGGTACCAAAAATAGGCAAAACCAAACATGTAGTACCAAAAACCAAAAGTGGGCAAACATAGGGTACCAAAAGACCTATGACATGTGTGTTGTGCGTTAAATAATAAATATTTTTATAGAATTATCTGTCTATTTTCAATATTTATAATATAGTGTATTGTATTGTTGTTCATACTGATGGGTTCCGATAGTAATCGTTAGCCCCGTTAAACATCCAATGGACGGCAAATGAGTCCAATGGGCCTCGTGAAGGCCCGGAAGGTCTAGAGGCCCAGTATGAAGAGCCCCGACGTAGGCGGGCCCGACATAGGAGCTGTACGCTCCCGATAAGAAGCCTCTGAGTAGGCCCCGATGTGCCTTGGTAAAGGCCCCGATGATAAAGCCCCGCAGAGGCTGGACCTGTCCCGAAGAGACTAAAGGTCCTGGGTGGTGATCTAGAATGGAACAACTCTGGAGTCCCCGACAAGAAGTCGTGACTTGGGATCAGAGGATAAGACCGAGAAACCTGCCTACCAGATAGTGTAGTGGGAGACGGTTGAAGATAACGGATAAATTCCCCCAAGATACGCAGGGCGTGCCCAAGATACACGGAGTATGGGTAAGATACGCGGAGCGTGGGGCGAAATATACGGAATCCCCCGAGATATACGGAATCGTGGCCATAACGGCCAAGCTTGGCCTCAGGTAACTCTGGGTGACTTCGTCTCCTATATAAAGGAGGAAGTTACCCCAGAAAACCCTAATTCAATTACGAGCTTAGACTTTGGCTTACCGCCCCATTGATTACTGTACTCATTTAAGCATCGGAGAGGGATTCTGGGTCACCACCCAGGTCATCCCCTTGTGCAGGACCACGCGGAGCTTAGGAGTCCGAACATTCCGTCAAGGACGTAACAGAGCTTCGCCCGTGATCCAACATTGGCGCCGTCTGTGGGAAACTTACAAAAAGTCAAGATAGTTTCTACCAGATCAATGGCCGGTGGTGGCAAGAAGAAGCAAGTTCAGGCTGGCAGTTCTCGTCCCGCAGGAACCGTGAATTCCCCGTTGCCAGAACGTGTGACGGAACAAGGTGAGAACCCTGCCCTTTCTCAGACAGGAGGACATGGTGATGAGGTCTCAGTCCGAGACGCTGGAAGGGATAGGCAAGAGGTCCCTCGTAGGGGAGAGGACGACGCCCCACCGAACCCGGTGGGCCCTGGAGCCGGAGATGCCCCGCGAAGGGAAGAAGGGTCATCTTCGAACTCGGAGTTGGCCAAGGCAGTAGCGGAGGCCATGCCAATGTTCCTAGCTGCCATGGAGGCCCTGCTGGACAAAAGAGAGGCCGCTAGGAAGGTGGAGGAGTTGCCTCCGCGAGAAGAGTTACCACCACCCCCGCCGAGGGTGGACCCAGAGGAGCAGGAGGTTCCGTCCCGGGACAAGGGTAAGGAACCTATGCAACCAGAGAAGTTCGTGGTTGACGGCCCTGGGCCAGTGCAGAATAGGACCATTCCCCTGAATGGTCCCCTCACCGCTGACCAGGTGGTGAGAATCATTAGCATCTATACGGGCGACCAAAAGCAGATGACCTCGGAGCTCAGGGATCGATCCAGCCATCCTTTCGTACCACGGCTGATCGACACCGTTGCCCCGCCAGGGATAGGTATCCCGACGATCGAAGCATATGATGGGGAAGGAGACCCGGTCCGCCATGTACAAAGACACGTTCAGGCATGCATGGGTAGGACTTCAAACGAAGACCTGATATGCTCACTGTTCCCGATAACCCTAGGAGAGAGGGCCATGACCTGGTTCTTCAGCCTTCCACCAGGAAGCATCACATGCTGGGCCGACATGCACGACCGCTTCATCAAGCAGTACCAAGGACGAAGACGCCTCCTGAAAAGCGTGAGGACCCTAACCAAGGTGGTGCAGAGACCTGATGAATCGTTGGCGTATTATTACCAACGGTTCACTGCCAGCGCTGCGGAGATTGATGAAGAAATCTCGGAGGGAGAGATGATACGTACCTTCCTGCATAACCTAAGTGCTCCATATGGCTCCGATCTGATGCACAGTGTAGCCGCGAAGGCTATATGGAGCATGGAGGCCCTGCAGGCGAGGGTGAAGCAGCAAATTGATGTCCAGGAGTCAAAAATCGCTGCTGGAGAGCTAGATCCCCCGAAATCGGGGAGAGGAAAGGCGTCATCCAAGCTGTCGGATGATCGCAGGAGAAGTGACAAGACGGAGGGGAGTAGAAACCGAGGCCGTCCCGACCGGAAAGAAGACAAGCGTCCCGCGGGGAAAGACAATCGAGAGGGTCGCGTCACCCCCATCAACACCTCAATGGCCTCTGTATTAGCCGTGATGGAGCGACAAGGCCTCGTCCGATATCCCCCGAGGAAAGAAGGCGAGTACCTGGGAGGCCGCCCGGATCGCTACTGTCGTTACCATCGAGCCAGTGGTCACGACACCGAAAATTGCCGGGAGCTGAAGAAAGAGATTGAGAAGCTGATCCAGAAGGGGAAGCTGAAAGAATTTGTCGGGAAGGGACGATGTCGATCTCGTTCCAGAAGTAGGTCCTGCTCCCGTTCGAAATCTCGCGACCGATCCCCAAAGAAGAAGAAGGTGGAACAGGAAGCCTCAGGATCGGGAGCTCGCCGAGAGAGGCGCGGAACCATCAACGTCATCCATGGAAGAATGGCAGCGGGAGGTGATACCTCTGCTTCTCGCGAAAACTATGCTTCGCGCATCTCTGCGGCTGTGGTGTTAGGAAAAAGGTCCCGGTCGTGGACCAAGAAGGAGGAGATGGTGATCTCTTTCTCAGCGGAGGATCTGGTCGGTGTGGAGAGCCCCCATGACGACGCCTTGGTCGTGACCCTTGATGTGGACGGATTCGAGATGAAGCGGATCCTGATAGACGGAGGAAGCTCCTCCGATATTCTTTTCTTAGACGCCCTGGAGGCCATGGGGAAAACGAAGAAAGACCTGACGCAGGTGGACTTCCCGATGGTGGAATTCTCTGGCGCCACTTCCTATCCATTAGGAATGATTACCTTACCAGTAGAGTTTGGTAGTGGCTGGAAGATGGAGAAACGGAACGTGGATTTCGTTGTAGTGGAGTCTGCGGGGGCATACAACGCGATCATCGGGAGGACTACCATCAACCCTCTTATGGCGGTCGCTTCGACGGTTCACCAAAAAATGAAGTTCCCGACTGATAACGGGGTTGGAGAGGTCAGAGGTGACCAGGTGGCATCGCGGAAGTGCTATGTTAATGCCACCCGTCGGAGAAGGAGGGAGACCATGACTGTTCTTCAGACAGATACCGATCCTCGAGAAGAATATGGGCGTCCCGCCCCCATGGAGGACTTGAAAGAAGTAGAGATCGATGGGCCTCAGAGGAAGGTGAAAATCGGCTCTGCCCTGTCGGATGAAAGAGCGCAAGAGTTGATCGAGCTCTTGAAGGAGTTCAAGGAGCTGTTCGCCTGGTCCCCGAGTGATATGCCAGGAATCAGTCCCGACGTAATAGTGCACGAGCTCAAGATTGACCCCGCGATCAAGCCTATCGCGCAGAGGAGACGTCCGATGGGCGCGGACAAGAGGATCGCGATTCAGCAGGAGGTAGGGCAGACTGCTCGATGCTGGATTCATCAAAGAGCTCCGATTCCAGACTTGGGTGGCTAACCCAGTGCTGGTGCGAAAGACTAACGGGAAGTGGCGGATGTGTGTGGACTTCCGCGATTTGAACAAAGCCTGCCCGAAGGACTGCTACCCGCTCCCGAGGATTGACCAGCTGGTGGACGCTACATCGGGACATGAGTTGCTGAGCTTCATGGATGCATACTCTGGGTACAACCAGATTAAGATGGCGAAGGATGATGCCCCCCATACAGCCTTCTATGCCGACAGCGATGTCTACCATTATGACGTGATGCCCTTCGGATTGATCAATGCCGGAGCAACTTACCAGCGGATGGTGAACAAGTTGTTCGGGGACATGTTGGGGAAAACCATGGAGGCATATGTGGACGACATGCTGGTAAAATCCCGGCAAGCAGGAGACCATGTCCAGAACTTGGCGGCAGCATTTGAGCGGATGAAGTTTCATCAGGTTCGGCTGAATCCCGACAAATGCGCCTTTGGGGTGAACTCGGGAAAGTTCCTAGGGTTCATGGTGAGCCAGAGAGGAATCGAGGTGAACCCCGAGAAGTTGCGAGCAATCGAAGAGATGCAGTCCCCGAAGAATCATCGGGAGGTCCAGGTGCTGAATGGCCGGTTGGCCGCGATGAATCGCTTTCTATCCAAGGCGAGCGATCGAGCTATGCCATTTTTTGATGTGCTGAGGGCCAACAAGAAGTTCGAGTGGACCAACAAGTGCGAGGAGGCATTCCAAGCACTTAAGCAGCATCTTCGTACCCTTCCACCGTTGGCGAAACCAGTTCCAGGCGAGCCGCTTTATCTCTATTTAGCTGTTTCTGATGTAGCTGTTAGTTCTGTTTTGATTAAGATTGTCAAAGGCAACCAACTGCCCATCTATTATGTAAGCAAGGCGTTTGCCAAGTCCGAAATAAACTATCCCGCCATTGAGAAGTATCTCTTCGCGTTGATAATTGCCGCTCGAAAGCTCCGACCTTACTTCCATGCACATGAAATCACTGTATTGACTAATCAGCCCTTGAAACACTTTTTGAACCGACCAGAGGCGTCGGGGAGATTGGTGAAATGGGCCATCGAGCTGACGGAGTTCCGCATTCATTTTGCTCCGAGAACCACTATTAAAGGCCAGGCCTTGGCAGATTTTATAGCTGAGTCTACGGCACCCGACCTAGAAGCAACGGGTCCCGCAGAGGGGGCAACCATGGAAGAGGTCCCGACAACAGAACAGCAGCCAGAACAGCCGAATGAGGCTAAAAGCCCGACGGAGATGTACACTGATGGTTCATCGAGTGTAGAAGGCTCGGGTGCAGGATTCGTGTTGATACCGCCCGGTGGAGGTGAGCCCTTACGGTATGCCCTGGCGTTGACATTCAAAGCCACCAACAACGAAGCAGAATATGAGGCTCTCATCACAGGCCTTAAGATTGCCAAGGGTACGGGGGTCGACCATTTAAAAGTGAAGTGCGATGCTAGCTTGGTTGTAAATCAAGTTCAGGGGAACTATGAGGCTAAAAGCCCGACGATGAAGAAATATTTGCATGAGGTGCAGACTTTGAAGGGAAGCTTCAAAAGCTTTGATATCGAGGCGATCCCGAGGGAAGAGAACGCGGAAGCGGATGCCTTGAGCAAGTTTGCCCTGGGAGTGGCCCCCGAGGAGAATCGGAAGGTACATTTCCTAGAAAAGGTGATCATCTCAAACATTGACCCGGTGGAGGTCTGTGCTATTGAGACAGGATCGGAGGAAGAGGAGAAGCCCACTTGGATGACCCCGATGGTCACGTACCTAACTACGGGGGTACTCCCCGATGATAAGGTGGCAGCCGTCAGATTGCGTCGGATTGCAGACAACTACGCGATGGTGGACAACCAATTATACAAGAAGGGGCATGTGAAGCCTTTTCTGAAATGCATGGCGGAGCCCGACACGAATCGGATCCTGAGAGAGCTACACGAAGGAGTCGCGGCCTGTCATGAAGGGCGTGGCGGAGCCCGACACGAATCGGATCCTGAGAGAGCTACACGAAGGAGTCGCGGCCTGTCATGAAGGGGTCCGATCTATCGTGAGGAAGGCGTTGAACTTGGGCTATTATTGGCCTTCGGTGAACAAGGAGGCGACAACAATGGTCCGATCCTGTGATACATGCCAGAAGTACGCTCCGAATATCGTGGCTCCCGCCGTGGACTTAATGCCCATCAGGAGTGCATGGCCCTTCGCGCAATGGGGGATTGATTTGGTGGGACCTCTTTCCCAAGAGAAAGGTCAGTGCAAGTATTTGCTCGTGGCCATCGACTACTTTTCAAAGTGGATAGAGGCTAAGGCATTGGCTAGAACGACGGGGCAGCAAATCCTCAAGTTCCTTCAAACTCAGATTGTATCCCGGTACGGGGTTCCTCGAGTGTTGATCAGCGACAACGGCCCTCCGTTCAATGGGGCTCAGTTAAAGGAGTACCTGGAAGAACTAAACATCGAGCATCGGACCACTTCAGTCCGCCACGCTCAGACCAATGGCCAGGTAGAGTCAGCCAACAAGATCGTGATGGATGACCTGAAGAAGAGAGTCTATGCCTTGCAGGGCCATTGGCTGGATGAGCTCGAGAGCGTGCTGTGGGCTGTGAGAACAACACCCAAGCAATCAACAGGAGAAACTCCGTTTGGCCTGGTCTATGGCACGGAGGCGGTCGCTCCCATGGAAATAGTGGTGGCGTCCCATCGCGCGAAATATTACGAGCCTCTGACAAACGAGGAAATGAGACGTCTGGACTTAGACCTACTCGAGGAAAAGAGGTGGAAGGCTGATGAAGTCCAGGCCCGAATGCGTTTGGCAACAGCCCGATACTACAATCGGCGTGTCAGGTCCCGACAATTCTTCGTAGGAGAACTTGTCTGGCGGAGGAATGAGTTTGTTCATCAAGACCAGATCAACAAGCTGTCACCAAAATGGGAAGGACCCTACAAGATCGTGGGGATGCCAGCGCCCAATGCATACAAGTTAGAGGATCTCGAAGGTAAGACGTTGAAGCATTCCTTCAGTGGCGAACACTTGAAGAAGTATCATGTTTGATATTAAGTCGCCGCGAATGGCGCAAGTTATCTATCAATCCGAGTAAGACGTCCTGAGTGACGCGACAAAAGCCTTCCGAGGTACGATGAAAGCCCCGCAGGGGATGCGTAAGTCGTCTATATGACGCGGCCAAAAGCCTTAACGGGTACGGACAAAAGCCCTACGGGGTACACGTAAGTCGTCTATATGATGCAACCAAAAGCCTAGGTATGAAAAGACCCTGATGGGTCCGCGTAAGTCGTCTATATGATGCGGCCAAAAGCCTTAACGGGTATGAAAAGACTCTGATGGGTCCGCGTAAGTCGTCTATATGATGCGGCCAAAAGCCTTAACGGGTATGAAAAAGCCTTAACAGGTCCGTGTAAGTCGTCTATATGATGCGACAAAAAGCCTTAACGGGTACGATTAAGCCGTCCAGTAGAGACGCAATGAAAGCCGTCCAGTAGAGACGCAATGAAAGCCGTCCAGTAGAGACGCAATGAAAGCCCTAAAGGGTATGAAAATGGCCTTGAAAGGCAGGGACGAGAAGCCTTAAGTGGTGAAGTCCCGATTATGGACGAGAAGCCTTAAGTGGTGAAGTCCCGATTCTGGACGAGAAGCCTTAAGTGGTGAAGTCCCGATTTTGGACGAGAAGCCTTAAGTGGTGAAGTCCCGATTATGGACGAGAAGCCTTAAGTGGTGAAGTCCCGATTATGGACGAGAAGCCTTAAGTGGTGAAGTCCCGATTCTGGACGAGAAGCCTTAAGTGGTGAAGCCCCGATTTTGGATGAGAAACCTTAAGTGGTAAGTCATTGTGAAGCATCGGAAGGGTGTATGAAGTCATCTTAAGTGATGGACCGAAGAATTGGGAGAGTCATATTCAAGAATTGTACCCAAGGTAAAAGCCTCCGACGGCGGTATCGGGAGGTATGAAGACAAAAGTCTCCGACGGCGGTGTCGGGAGGTATGAAGACAAAAGCCTCCGACGGCGGTATCGGGAGGTATGAAAACAAAAGCCTCCGACGGCAGTATCGGGAGGAAAGTGAATGTGAAAATCCCCGACGGTAGTATCGGGAGGTGCGAAGACAAAGGCCTCCGACGGTGATATCGGAAGGCATGAAAGCGAGAACCTTCGACAAGAGAGGTCGAGAGATCTGAACTGGAAGACATGACGAACTAAAAGTCCCCCATGTCTTGGGGGCAAATGATGGGTTCCGATGTAATCGTTAGCCCCGTTAACAGCCAATGGACGGCGAGTAGGTCCAGTGGGCCTCGTGAAAAGCCTGGAAGGCCCAGAGGCCCAGCACGAAGGGTCCCGACTTCGGCGGTCCCGATGAATGAGCTGAATGCTCCCGGCAAGAAGCCTCTGAGTAGGCCCCGATATGCCTTAGTAAAGGCCCCGATAATAAAGCCCCGCAGAGGCTGGACCTGTCCCGTAGAGACTGAAGGTCCTGGGTGGTGATCTAGAATGAGACAACTCTGGAGTCCCCGACAGGAGTCGAGACTTGTGATCAGAGGATAAGACCGAGAAACCCGCCTACTAGATGAGAGTAGTGGGAAGACGGTTAAGATATAGATAATCTCCCCCGAGATACGCAGGGCGTGCCCGAGATACGCGGAGGTACGGGTAAGATACGCGGAGCGTGGGGCGAGATATATGGAATCCCAGCCGAGATATGTGGAATCGTGGCGAGATACACGGAATCATGGGCAAAACTGCCAGGCGCAGTAACAGGTAACTGAGTAACTTCCCCTCCTATATAAAGGAGGAAGTTACCTCAGTAAACCATCATCTAAGACGAACTTATACTCTTTGGCTTACCGCCCCATTGATTACTGTACTCATTTAAGCATCGGAGAGGGATTCTGGGTCACCACCCAGGTCATCCCCTTTTGCAGGATTACGCGGAGCCCAGGAGTCCAAGCTTTCCGTCAAGGACGTAACGGAGCTTCGCCCGTGATCCAATTACAGACAGGGAGAATTGAGAAAAGAGGAATAAAAACAGTACGTAGATCATGAAAACATGGAAAGAAGCCCTTACCAGACATGATTGGTGGTCGGAAAATGAAGAAAAGGAGGATCGGAGAAGACGAAGGGGCCTTGATCACTTGGAACACCAGGAAGAGCTTGGAGAGAACTTCGAATGCAAAGAGGGCTGAGAGTCAAAGAACGCAGAAGAAGTGAATAAGATCAAGGTCCTCCCTTTTATAGGCTAAAAAGGCAAATGGAGGAATATAATCGTGACCGTTGAAGACGAAACGACTGGATCAGGACCATTGAACTATGGAACGGTACAGAAGAGACAGCTGGATGGGCTTGATCTGAACCGTTGAAGAGGAAACGACACGATCTCAATCGACGAGATTATAGGCACGGAGGAGACGTGCGTGACGTCACAATTGCCTTTTTCAGAAAACAGCAGTCACGCTAGTTCGAGCGTCGTTTCTCTATCCTCAGGCATTTAATGCTGCAGTAGCCGAGGAGACTCTTCGGATTTGGCAACTGCACATGGGGCCCAGAGTAATCATAAGAAAGAGACTCTGACATGTGACAGTCACACGCGAAGATCAGAACCTCCGACGGTGGCATCGGAGGATATAAAGACAAAAGCCTCTAACCGAGGTATCAGAAATTGCGAAGGTACAAGGTCCCGACGGTGGTATCGGAAGATATAAAGGTGAAGACCTCCGACGATAAGGTTGGTAGGCACGAGATCAGAAGACACGATGGACTAAAAGTCCCCCATGTCTTGGGGGCAAATGATGGGTTCCGATAGTAATCGTTAGCCCCGTTAAACATCCAATGGACGGCAAATGAGTCCAATGGGCCTCGTGAAGGCCCGGAAGGTCTAGAGGCCCAGTATGAAGAGCCCCGACTTAGGCGGGCCCGACATAGGAGCTGTACGCTCCCGATAAGAAGCCTCTGAGTAGGCCCCGATGTGCCATGGTAAAGGCCCCGATGATAAAGCCCCGCAGAGGCTGGACCTGTCCCGAAGAGACTAAAGGTCCTGGGTGGTGATCTAGAATGGAACAACTCTGGAGTCCCCGACAAGAAGTCGTGACTTGGGATCAGAGGATAAGACCGAGAAACCTGCCTACCAGATAGTGTAGTGGGAGACGGTTGAAGATAACGGATAAATTCCCCCAAGATACGCAGGGCGTGCCCAAGATACACGGAGTATGGGTAAGATACGCGGAGCGTGGGGCGAAATATACGGAATCCCCCGAGATATACGGAATCGTGGCCATAACGGCCAAGCTTGGCCTCAGGTAACTCTGGGTGACTTCGTCTCCTATATAAAGGAGGAAGTTACCCCAGAAAACCCTAATTCAATTACGAGCTTAGACTTTGGCTTACCGCCCCATTGATTACTGTACTCATTTAAGCATCGGAGAGGGATTCTGGGTCACCACCCAGGTCATCCCCTTGTGCAGGACCACGCGGAGCTTAGGAGTCCGAACATTCCGTCAAGGACGTAACAGAGCTTCGCCCGTGATCCAACACATACGAAATATTTTATTGAAGTTAGATGAAGTACTACTACAAACATTTAAGATATATAATATAATACATACATTTATATTTTAATCGCACATCGTACACAAAGTGTAAATCAAATTATATATATAATAACGTAGAAATTTAAATATATTCTTAATTTTGCTTGAGACAGAGCTTTTATAGAGTGCAAGATAGAATTTATTAGATTTCATATTAATCCAAATCAAAGCCCACCAATATTTATATATCTATAATCTATCTATAATTTATATACCCTTTCTCTAGTTTAGGTAGTTGTCTAAAATATTGCCTCATTGGCTATATTAAATCTAATTGGAATGTGAGTTTTACGCTATTTTCCTCCACCTATTCTTCCTCATGCTTCCATTAGATTTTGCAGCATGCTTGGTCCGGCTCCCGTCCGCTTATGTGATCCGCACCCGTTTCAACATACTTCACTTATTCTCTTTCATCTTAAATATAATTGAATTCAAATTCAATTAAATTCGATGTGCCCGTTTCAGCAGAGTTACGGTTGCAATTTTGTTTTACCACATAGAAATTGAAGACGAGGTATGCATCTAGAACTTCATTGTATACGTCCAGCCAATTACCCAGCCATGCTACCACCACCATCAGCGTCGTGTTCATCTACGCCTTCCGAAGATTCTTCGTCATGTCCCTTAGAGCAGCGACGAACATTGGTCCTTCTGCGAGTACTAAATTGCAACCAACTAATCGAATCGCTTAGATTCGCGTGGAATCAGATAGCCTAGACCAGGAAATACGCATTCAATTGGTAGATATTGTTTTTGTATGAACAGCAAGGGAGGAAGTAATACATCTGGCTGCTACAATATCAAGGTACAATTCTTCTCTATCCCTCACTGAATCTGTACAGTTCTTCCTCATATATATCGGTAAGAGTATAGGTCACATAGAAATCATAGACACTTAAACAAACGCATGTCGATTTGGCAGAATTACGGTTTAAATTCTGTTTTCGACATACCTCCTAGGAAGTCCTCGTGTTGCACCCCTATTTTTTTTCCAAAAAAAATTCTATTTTTCCATAGAGAATTGAAGACGAGTTATGCATCTCGGAGACATCACATATTGTACGTTTAGGGATTTGGGTATACGATATTCTTTTTTTTTTGCCAAAAGGGTATACGATATTCACTCTTCCCGATTATGCAGGGATTCTAATCTATTTGTATTTGTAAGTTCCATTATCTTTATGCTCAAAATCAAAATTCTTGCAGACATGTCTATGCTATAAATTTTATTGAAGAACAGTCATAGATGCATTAAATCACTTCTTCAGCTGAATTGCAGTGCTAAATGCTCAAAATCAGTTGACCGGGTCTTCTTATTGCAATGCTACCTTTGAACCACTTAGAGTGGTCACTGAAAGTTGTATTCTCCAATAGTTGATAAATCATTTTTTCGTACAAATTCTTGTCCAAAATAAAACTTGAACTGGAACACAAAATGAATTTGATGGAATCTTCATTAAGAAGACTTGACATGATCCTTAACTATATATTGTTTTATTTATATTA
This sequence comes from Clarkia xantiana subsp. parviflora, assembly GCA_036873135.1. Classification (NCBI taxonomy): domain Eukaryota; kingdom Viridiplantae; phylum Streptophyta; class Magnoliopsida; order Myrtales; family Onagraceae; genus Clarkia; species Clarkia xantiana. Next base: position 35,302,978 of record JAPTYO010000010.1, on the reverse strand, counting down.
GATAAATGTGATGAATTGAATATTATGACTATTTGTTCAGGTTGTGTTTGTTAAGTCTTTTTCCACTTGGGTAGCTTCGGGCTTCTTTTCCACGAACGGGCTTTGGATATGTGCACGGGAACGGGTATCTGTCTGAATGCTGCGATCCTTGAAACACGATCCTCTAACTAATCTTCAACTTCCCGAACTTGATCTCTCGAACTCCGGATCCTGCACAAGGGGCAGTAACCAGCCTGGGAGAGGGGGGATGCCGTTTGGCCCTCTCCGACGCTCGAGTCAAAATTTCTAGAGAGAGAAAGCCTTTTAGAGAGACGTCAGAGCATCCAATGTCCAAAATGAGGGAGTTGTCTAGAATGGGAGACCTAGGTCCCTATTTATAGGGAACCTAAGGATCATGCCCAGTTTTGAACTGTTTGATGTCGATTTGAAGGAAAACGTATACCGTCATCAAGGTGGACTATGCGTGCACTGACTTCTCGCACTTGGCAAAATAATCGGGACAAGCGCGCGGAGGAGGTTGGTGATCCGGACCTACCCGGATTGCCTGACCGGTCTGGATTGCCTTGTGGCAATCCGGAAGTCCCCCGGTCTGGGTACTGCGCGTATTCCGGACCGTTTTTGGACTTGGGTGTCCGCGGAAGAGTTCTTTTACGGGTTTTGGAGTATTTTGCGAGACCCGAAATGTAAATACGAACCCGATTTGGACTGATGTCTAACACTTGCCCTCGAGTCAAGTAGTGGTTCAAAACCCATGCTTGACTCTTTTTAAGATATTCGTCCAATTTAGGTTCGGTACTGACCTCAGGGGTGGCCTGTTTGTCAATTCGTGTGTAGGGATCATAAATTTGACCAACTTTAATTTTCCGCCATACGTACTGATGGGTTACGCTATAGCCGTTAAGCCCTTTAACGACGAGTAAACGGTGAATAGGCCCATTGGGCCCTAAAAGAGGTTAAGAAGACCAATGCGAAGGGTCCCGACAAGAGGAGTCCCGACGGTGAGAGGTCCCGACAAGGTCGGTCCCGATATGCGAGCTGGACGCTCCCGATGAGATGCCTTTAAGTAGGCCCCGATGTTGAATCCCTGAGAATGTAGGCCCTGTCACGATGACGAGGGGCCCCGAGCGGTGACCAAATGAGATAACTCTGGAGTCCCCGATACTGGTCGGGACTTGCTATCAGAGGTTGAGGCCGAGATAAGTGGAACGTGGGCTAACTGCCCCGACGGTTCATCAGGTAACTGGGGTAACTCCTCTCCTATAAAAAGGTTGAAGTTACCTCAGATCAGACACGATTACATACTCATACTGTTGCTTGCTTTTGCCTGCCACGAGATTCTCATTTAAGCATCGGAGAGGGATTCTGGGTCACCGCCCGGTTTATTCAGACAACTGGGAACCAAATCGTCAAGTTTCTCCAGACCCATATTATATCCAGATACTGGATTCCTAAGATGTTGATCAGCGATAATGGTCCTCCATTTAACGAGGCTCGAGTGAAGGAGTATCCGGAGGAACTGAATACCGAGCATCGGACAGCCTCTGTCCATCATGCTCAAACTAATGGACAGGTGGAGTCAGCCAACAAAATCGTGATGGATGGCCTGAAGAAAAGGGTCTATGCCTTGAAGGGCAAATGGCTGAACGAGCTGGAAAATGTGCTTTGGGCTGTTAGAACGACACCCAAACGATCAACTGGGGAAACTCCGTTTGGCCTTGTTTATGGCACGGAGGCCGTTGCTCCCGTGGAAATAGCTGTGGCGTCCCATCGGATGAGGTATTACGAGCCTTTGACGAATGATGAAATGAGACGTCTGGAACTGGACTTGCTCGAGGAAAAGAGGCGGGATGCTGATGAAGTCCAGGCTCGAAAGCGTTTGGCGACGGCTAGATATTACAATCGGCGAGTTAAGTCCCGACAGTTTTTCGTCGGAGAGCTGGTTTGGCGACGGCCAGATATTACAATCGGCGAGTTAAGTCCCGACAGTTCATCGTCGGAGAGCTGGTTTGGCGTCGGAACGAGTTCACCCTTTTGGATCGGATCAACAATATGTCGCCAAAATGGGAAGGACCTTATAAGGTCGTGGGGATGCCAGCTCCAAATGCGTATAAGTTGGAAGACCTCGATGGCAGAGTATTGAAGCATTCTTTCAGTGGTGAACACTTGAAGAAATGTCATGTTTGAGATTAAGTAGCTTCAGTGGTGCACGATGTTGTTAAGTCGCCTTCAGTGGTGCACGATGTTATTAAGTCGCCTTCAGTGGTGCACGATGTTATTAAGTCGCCTTAAGTGGTGCAAGTTATCTATTGTTTGATTCGATGTAAGCAGATTTTGAATAAAGAGGTTGCTTCCGATCAGATTGTTCTTAGATTTATTCTAAGTGTTGTTAAGTCGCCTTAAGTGGTGCAAGTTGTTAAGTCGCCTTAAGTGGTGCGAGTTGTTAAGTCGCCTTAAGTAGTGCGAGTTGTTAAGTCGCCTTAGGTGGTGCGTGGTTCGTAGATTTATTCTAAGTGTAATTAAGTCGCTTTGTGAAGTGCAACGGTAAATCGGAATTAAAAAAGTTTGATATCTGGAGGGCTCAAAGGCCCGAGGTTCATTACAAAGAAAGGAGAATTACAAGGACTATAAAGATAGAGCATTAAGCTTGGTCCTTGTCGGCATCAGCGGGAGCAGGATCCACGAGATCTGTGGCAGAAGGCTCCACAGGTTCAGCTGCTGGAGGGTCGATTATCGGGGAATCAACTGTCGGGGGATCGGCACTTGGAAGCTCCGCCATGTCTTCAACACCCGCGGGAGTGTTGCCCTCATCACTCTCCTCCGAGAGGTCGAAGTACCTCTTCGCAATGGGGGCGAGATTCGCAGACTTTTCGAAGCTAATGGCGTCGCCATACTCCAGATGAAGCTCCTCGACCACATTGAAGAGGGTGTTCTCCACCTCCGCGGTGCAGAATTTCACCGCGTCAGCTTGGAAGTCCTCAGAGCCCCGATAATCTTCCCGACCCTTGGTTTCACCCTTGGTTTCAGCCTCGGCCAGTTTGGCAGGAACCTCAGCAAGTTCCCGCTCCAGTCTCGCCTTGGCGTCTTCCAGAGCCTTCTTCTCGAGGACGAGTCTGTCCCGAGCCTCCGCTTCCTTTTTCCGCTCCTGCTCTCCCGCTTGAGCAGCCCCTCGAAGTCCTGAACTCGCTTTTGGAGGTCCCGAGTCTTTCGATTAAGGATGGCCTGCTCCATAGCCAATTTCCCCCTCGAAGTCTCGGAGGCGGCGAGATCCTCCTCGAGCTTGGCTACAACCTCGGGGGCCCCCTTGGCCCGCTCCTGCTCCAACGCCTCCTCGAAGGCCATAATGTACCCGAAGCAGCGGTTTATATCCGCCATCTCCTGCGAGGAAAAGAAGAAAAGGTTAGCACATGAGTATATTGCCTCATCGATTGAAGAGAGAAAATAGGAACTTTACCTCCACCCGACGAATAGCCATTCCACGGATATCCGCGCGGACGTCCTCCCGATCCAGGGAGATCGGAAGCTTCAGAGATGGCAGAACCGAGCCTGCCACCAAATGCAGACCCAGCTCCGGGTATGGATCACCCTGTCGGAGCTGGACTCCTTGCAGCGTCTGGATCGGGGTCCAAGGAGCCGCCTTCTGGTCGGGGTCGTAGACCTTGTAGAAGCTCCCGTCCAAAGGGAGAGAAGGAGGACCGACTGGAGTCGTGGAGGTGCGCATCTCCGAGTCGCCCTGGGACCCGGAGGGAGTCAAGTTGTTGATGGGCGAGTGCTGCTGCAAAGAAGGTGAGGGGGGCAGCCCCCCGGAGGTTGGCTTTAGCGGGGACTGTCTCGTCCTCCGGCGATGAATTAAGGCGAGGCCCTCGTCCGTCTCCTCGGAAGAGTCCAGATCTTCCACACGACGAAACTAATCGCCCCGTCGGGGTTTCTCCAGCCCCCGATCCCATCGGGGCAGGGAGTTGAGGGAGACCCTCTCCAACTCGAGCACCGAAAAGTGGTGCCCCTACTGAAACTTCAGCCCCCGACTGAGCTCCTGAGTGACCTGCACCTAGAGGATGAATTGCTTCAGAAAGATAGTCAGGAAGTTGGTTAGGGTCCTTACACCAAGTGACGCGCCGAGAGACGTATTGATCTTTCCCGTGGTAGTTGTAGTAACCCACTTTGAGGATGCGGGGAGTTTCTCCTCGGAGGATGCGTTTGATCTCCTTGATTCGGGCCTCCTCGGTGGAGGGGATCAACTCCTTAGGAACTTGTTTCCTGTATGATTTAATAGCTAGGCGGAGCTGTTTACCTTCTTCAGCATTTTGGACATTGAAGAGTCTGTCCACCTCCTCTACTCGGTCCCGCTTAGTCCTCTCCGCGGAGGGAGATGCAGACGGAGCGGTGGCCTTCTTTGCCGACTTCCTCTTCCGCGCGGGGCGTTGGACAGCGTCGGTCTCCCCCTGCTTAAGGATGAGATTGGTTAGCAGTGATACCTTCTTAGCTGCAAACAATGGAAAACATAGACATGGTTAGAAACGTTACCCAAAGAACCATATTGGAGGGGCCGTCGTGGAGTTGAACCCCATAGATTATATCGAGGAGGCGGATCCCGGTATTCACCAGGTCCCGCTCCGTTAGGGAGTTAGCATCGAGGGGAGTGTAGGACTCCCCCCAACGGTAAGGCTGGATGCAGTGAAGGATCTGAAAATCTTCATCAGAGTAAGTGTGATAAGTGGGAGGAGAGTCCGCTTCCACCTCCCATCGGGGCCATGGGATGGAACTGTTCTTAATGAAGAAGTAGCTCCTCTTCTACCCGCTGTTGTCGGACCCTGTGTCGATGAGGAGCCCCCGACCCTTGACAACCTTCCAGGTGTCGCTGGTCCAACTGCACCTCGCAATTTGCTGCTTATTCCACTTGGGCATCCGAGGATAGAAGGCGCAAACCCCAGCCTCGTTGCACTTCATCCCGTAGAAAGTTCGGAAGAGTTGGAGGCTGTAGAACCATTTATGTCGGAAGCAGAGGACTTGAAAAGCGTTCCACACGCGGATGGCGTGTGGGGAGAAGGTAGTTGGATGCGTCTTGTAGTGGGTGCACATCTCAACCAAATTCCCGCAAAAGGGGAATCGGATCCCTGCCGATATTTGTCCAGTAGAGACAAATATCTCCCCTTCCTCGGGACGAGTGACCACAGGGTCAACCGAGGCACGGTGGCGAGAATAAGGAAGGCGAGGCTACCAGGTTTGGGTAATGCATCCTTCTCGGAGAGCTGCATCATAGGCAGTCACCGAGATTTCGTTGGGAGCGTAATCGAAGTTGAAGGGCTTTCTCCCCTCAGAACTGGATCCGCTGTCTGAAAATTAGCCATGGCAAGAAAAGCCGTAGTGGGTTTTCGGAAAAAATGCAAGCAAACTGATCAAAGATAAGGGAAAGGCTACGCTAACATCAGAGAAGGAATTCTTACCAGACATGGTGAATTGAAGCGAGAGGATGATCTTGATGGTCGCAGAAGGCTGATCGGAAAACAGGAAGCCGGAGAAGAACTTGTGCTTTCAAAGTTATAGAGCTTTTGAAATTGCAGAAACGGTAAAAGAAGAACAGTGCCCAGGATTAGGGTTTTATAGAGGATGGGACAGTCGAAAGGACCTTCTAATCTGGACCGTTGAAGGCGAAGCGTTTCAATCTGAGCCGTTGAGATAAAAGGGGGCAGAATGGAAAAAGACGTTAATGATGAAACGGCCTGAAAAGTGCTTTTTCAGAAAAATTTGGCACGGGTGCCAAAACCGTCGCTTTGTCACCTGCTGCATTTAATGGCCGAGTAATCGAGGAGTTTTTCGGATTTGGTGACTATTCTCGAGACATCGAGGAATCGTGGACGAGGATATCCGTGTCAATAAATTTTCTCAAGGATAAAACCTCTGATACCTATATCGGGAGGTCGAGAGTTGAAAGACACGACGAACTGTAAGTCCCTCATGTCTTGGGGGCAAATGATGGGTTTCGCTATAGCCGTTAAGACCTTCAACGACGAGTAAACGGTGAATAGGCCCATTGGGCCCTAAAAGAGGTCAAGAAGACCAATGCGAAGGGTCCCGAGAAGAGGAGTCCCGACGGTGAGAGGTCCCGATAAGGTCGGTCCCGATATGCGAGCTGGACGCTCCCGATGAGATGCCTTTAAGTAGGTCCCGATGTTGAATCCCTGAGAATGTAGGCCCTGTCATGATGACGAGGGGCCCCGAGCGGTGACCAAATGAGATAACTCTGGAGTTCCCGATACTGGTCGGGACTTGCTATCAGAGGTTGAGGCCGAGATAAGCGGAACGTGGGCTAACTGCCCCGGCGGTTCATCAGGTAACTGGGGTAACTCCTCTCCTATAAAAAGGTAGAAGTTACCTCAGATCAGACACGATTACATACTCATACTATTGCTTGCTTTTGCTTGCCACGAGATTCTCATTTAAGCATCGGAGAGGGATTTTGGGTCACCGCTCGGTTTATTCCCCTCTTGCAGGATTACGTGGAGCGAAGGACCTTGGATTTTCGTCAAGACCGTACCGGATTTCCAACCGTGATCCAACACGTACGTAATATATATACAGGGTTAGCGTAGCAGACAATATGCGCATAACAACATGCAATTAACGATATATTCGCAATATCATGTAATGAGTGAAATACTTGTAATAATAAAGAATTATACAACGTGATGATATCATGGTACATGATGTAAACATAAAACACGCGACATAAAATGCATTAGAATTCTTAGCCTCAAATCGGTCAAAATTTTTCTAAGTGCTAAATTTTTTGAAGAGTGCAGATGAATCGTTACACTTCCTGTAAACACCAATTTTGGTACGCGCGACTCGTATATAACACGTTAAAAAACGTTATGTGTAACGCGTTTAAAAATGGAAATATTTAAATATGGAAGGTCACGGGGTTGCTAAAAATAGGCTTAGTTTAAATTTGGTTAGTGTAGATGCATTTAATATTTTGTAATATTCAGAAAAATATATGATATATATTTATGGCAATATGCAATAAATATATATTCATAATTTTCAGAATTAATTAGTGTATATTATGGAAAATATTGTTTTCCTAATTTTAGGTGTTAATCTAGCTATAAAAGGACCCATTATCAATGTAAAACACACAGAGAAAATTAATACAAAAGCCAAGATAATAAAATATTTTTTTTAGAATTTTGTGCGCACAGTTTCTACTTCATCCCGTTTACTACACAGACCAACGAAAATCCGTCGCGCCGTCGCTTGTCCTGCTGCGAGAGATCGTGCTCGTCGCTACCTGCTGCCGCACTGACCGAAGCTCAACCTAGCTTTACCGTCGTTCCTCCATCGGCTCCGACCTCCTCTTCACCAACCTCGCTCGATCGCTACCAGCAACTCGACTCGCCACTCCGCCATGAGCTTTGCCCTGATCCCACTGTTTCCTCACCTAACTCCGAAGATCGTCGCTGCTGTCAATGGTTGCCTTTGTTGTTGCTGGTTCACCCATCGTCTGATCTGACTTGAAGGTTGTCTTGCTGTTGCAGATAGGTAAAGTTTCTTCTTTATTTATTTATTATTATTTATTGTTATTATATTAGTATTATATATATCATATAGAATGGAAAAAAAAGATAAATATCATATAGACATAGGTTAAACAATGTAGTAGGTTTACGTAGTAGTTAAATAATATAGGTGTAGGCTTAGTTATATGTATCATGTTAAATGCATCGTACGATACGATTAAGCATGGTCTTAGTAATTTTAGTGTTTTTTGGGTTTCCGCTTTGTTAGGTAGTAATTCGTCCGATTAAGCATGTTCTGAGTAATTTTTAGTGTTTTTTGGGTTTCCACTTTGTTATGTAGTAACTCGATTGGCTAAATTTAATTTATAACTAGTAATTACCTAACGAAATTAATTAAAAATTACATAGACGTTATTTATTTTTATAACATGAAATTATATAAATAGTTGACAAATAAGTTAATTGAGTACCGAAAGGGCGTAATTAATTTTTTTTAATTCGTAATAGAACCCCCGAACTCGAATTTTGATCGTAGAACAATTTTGTACCTAGGTGTTTAATTCATTATTCTCTTAGGTAATTTAGGATTCTAGTTAGCCTAATAATTAATTAGTGGCGACTCTTTTTCAAAAATCCACGTTTTCAAAACGTAATTCGCCTTATGTCGGATTTTTAGTGTTTGACAATTTGGCGACTCTGCTGGGGACAGACTTAGAGGGTTCGGGCTTTGTATATTTTCTTATTTGACACTTTTTAGTTTATTTGTGTATAACTCTGTTATTCTAACTTTGGGTTTTTATGTGATAGGTGCGGAACTTTTATTTTACTAACTTATGTTTCTTTGTTGATCCCGCACACACACCACTTTAGTGTAATATCCAAAACGCCTAAAACCCAGGGCGACTAGGAACCCCGGAGGTTTAGTACGACCGGAGCGGCTGGGCCGCCGGTACGGCTCGGAAAAACTCTACTCGCTTGTGAAGGTCCTATGATCCCTATGATGGGGTGAGGAAACCACCTTGTCGGGAACCTATCAGTGGAGCCTACCTTGTAGAATAAAGCAAAAACACACACCTGAAGCTTCGATCCTGCCGCTATGCGTACTTGCGTGTGTTCTTATTCTAATTGTTCTCGACCCCTAGAATTTTTCATGTATGGGATATGGGTCTCGATGTAATCTTTATTTTTTGTACCAAATGTAATTGTACAATGCGTATTAATGGAAATTTACGTTACAAGCATGCATCATATTTTCCCAAAAAATGTGTCATTCAAATCATCGTTTCTAAAAAACGCTTTACACGCCATTTTCGGTAAGAGTGAGAAAACTGCGCAATTGCCTTTGTATCACGACCCTTCCATTTTTCAAGGCTAGCTTTGACCAGATTCGGACCAGCATGATGGACGCAGAGCGAGACTATCGAAGAGATACCGCGTAGACTGGAGTGCTGCAATCCTTCAAAATAGAAACGTCAGAGTTAAGTACTCGTTCCAAATTCCGAACAAGTGGTAAAAAGTGAAACCATTTTGAAAAGAGCTTATTGCATTACCTTCGCTCGGATTTTGGGGCAAGCACTCAACACGTTTTGACCAAGTTTCGCAGTTGTGTAAAGCGTCTTAAAAACATATTTTAGTTACAAAACATTTTTCAAAAGATGATGAGTTGAACGACACATTACTTTCAAAATGATTATGCATGATATCTTGTGTTACATATTCTGAATATCCCATTTTTCGCTGCAGGTATTACTGGCCATTACGCGACAAACCACTAACATGGAGGACGCTCAGAAGATCCAGCAACAAGAGGAACGAATAGCCGAGATCGAGACGGCTAATGCTAAAATGCATCAGGATATAGCACCCATGTCGGCAAACATGGAGCGCATCATGGAACTCCTCGAGGCTCGATCAACCAACAATACTCTAAAACCGGCCTTGCTGACAGCGACCTCGAGTCCAGAATCCTCCACAACACTTGTGGCAAATACTGGACCTCCAATGCTGGCTGCAACCGTGCTTCCCGATACCATGGTGGGGCCTCCTCGTGACCAACCCCCTGTTTTGGTCATTCCTGATCAATCAGCATCAAAGCCGCATGTCCTTCCGAAACCAACGGTAATGTATGGACATGTTAACCAGGGAGGTGCAATCGGCACAAATGGAGTCACATCATCACCTGGCATCGAATCCGAATAGGATCGCAACTTGAAGAAAATGGAGGAAAAGATGAAGGTTTTGTCCGGACTTGAGCAGTATGGAGGCATTGGTTACTCCGACCTATGCCTTTTCCCCGACATGTCAAGACCGGAGAAGTTCAAAGTCCCTGACTTTGAGAAGTATGATAGCACCGGTAATCCCATTGTCCACTTGAGGATTTACCTTGCAAAGATGGCCCCTTATCAGCAGTATGAGAAGTTCTTGATCCAGACGTTCCAGGAGATCTTGAAAGGAGCAGCTTTGGTTTGGTTCGTCAGTTTGAAGCCCGGTGATATCTCAACGTGGGAAGAGATGGCTATCACTTTTGTTCACCAGTATAAGTTCAACTTGGATACAGCTCCGACCCGCGTGGACCTCCAAAGCATGGAGATGGAAGGGGGGCAATCATTTAGAAGCTATATGCAGGCTTGGAGAGAGAAAGCCGTTGGAGTCCGACCACCACTGGAAGACGCGGAAGCGGTGTCCATGTTTATCGGCACTCTTAAAGTGGTATATTACTCCCATTTAGAACATGTTTCAGCCAACTTTGCTGATTTGGTAAAATCTGGAGAAATGGTTGAGCATGGCATTCGAACCGGAAAAGTTGAAGACCCCTCCAGGAGTCAACAAGTGGATAGAACCAAAAAGGGAGGCTCCAAGAATTGGTCATCCAAAGACGCAACGGTAGGTGCAGTCTACCAGACCCAAGCTCCGCAAACCCCTGTTGTGAGTGGACCTGAAAACCGGACTATGAACAAAATGCGGGAGTCTAGGAAATTCACACCTTTACTAGTATCGGCCGCCGAAGTATATCAGAAAGCACTTGCTCAGGGTTTCATTGGTCCTGAGGTTTGGAAGACTACTCCAAGGATACCCAACAATGATCCAAACTCGAAGTGTGAGTTTCACATGGGGATATTTGGTCACTCAACTGAGGATTGCTCGTGTCTGAAGCATAGGATCCAGGATCTCATTGACCATAAGCTTTTGATTCTTAACGCAGTTCCGTCGGCCGACGCCAACACCCGTTCGGCCTCGTCCGCATGATTTCTCTCGAAAAACCTCTTAGCGTTACATCCGTTTTTTTAGCAATGAATAAACTTTTTCAGTTATGTACTCCTTGCGAGGCAAGATCATGAGCCCCGTATAGGAAAGAGGGATATTGTCATGATCTAATCAATATAAATAAATCCCTATATTTGAGTTTGTTTAATTGGTTTTCTTTTTTTTAGGAATGATGCAAGTCGATTGACAATTCAGTCTTTTCTTGAGTCGATGTTCTTAAAAAAGCACTCAAAATAATAAGGTCATGAACTACCAAGCCCATCAAGGCGGCCGATGAAGGATTCAAATCACCCAGTGATCAAAATCTCCATACAGGGAGTACATGCGCCTTCCCGAACCAAGCCGTACATCCATTTTACGGTGACGTCTAAACTGGTCAGTGGCAACCAAATGGCATATCCCCGTTCAGAACGAGCACAACCTCCATATGAAGAAAAGACGAACATGCAACAGATCCGTATATGGAGCAAATTTCCATTAAAGATGTCGGGCACCCAGGTAAGAGAAGTCGTGATAAATTATATCCCCGAAATTTGATTTTTTCCTTACTCATTTTGCAGCTCGGATAATCATCCAATTCAAGGCCCCTGAAGAGCACATCTCGAGCACGGCCCTTTGATCGCCGACCGTTCTGAGGTCAACCGTCAAGTTTGTCCCGGATATTTCAGACAATTTCCATATGTGGCCTGCCTGACCAAACTCCACGTCATCCATGTGTGATCCTCAAGCAAGTCATACATTCGTTATTGGACGAAGTCTAAACTCGTCAGTGCTAACCATGGGGCATCCCCAGATGAGATTGAGCAATAGCCGGGGCACTTGAGAAGCCGAGAGAAAAAATCACTGCCTATGTCATTTATTGATCGTAGGGTCAATCCAGGGCGTCGACACGACCGACATATTTTGACTCAGTCAACTAAGTCATTCTCTAGAAGATGTTTTAAATTAGAAATATCAGATTTGCCACTAGGGGCATGTACATAAAAGAAGAAGCAAGCAAAAAAGGCAAAAAAAAAAAAAAAGCAAATGAGAAAAAGCAATTTTTTTTTTTTTAATTTAGGGTCACAGCCGCCCTTTAATTGGCTACCGATAAAAATAAAGAGATTGCTCATGCATATTTTGTGAGAGCAGTGAATAAAAATGTCACAGTTGTCCCTAAATCAACTACAGATAAAAAGGGTCACAGTCGTCCCTAAAACGACTACAAAGAAAGGGCCACAGCCACCCTTCAAATGGCTACAGATAAAGAGCGCTCCTGCAACATCAAAAGCGGGAAATAGGTGAAAGGGCCACAACCACCCTCCAAACGGCTACGAATAAAAAAATTTACCCCGCGAACTTTGTGAGGGCGGGAGAATAAAAAGGGCCACAACCACCCTTAAAATGGCTACACAAAAAGAGTGATCTCGCAAAACCTGTGAGGGCGGGAAAATAAAAGAAAGGGTCACAGTCGTCCCTCAAACGGCTATAGTCAAAAAGAGCGATTCCGAAACATCTATGGCGGATATTAAGTGAAAGGGCCACAACCACCCTCAAAATGGTTACATACAAAGAGTGTTTCCCGGATTAGAGACGAGGAATGAAGGGCCACAGCCACCCGCCCAAATGGCTACAATCAAAAGAGCTCCCACAACATTGAAGACGGTGAGGAAAAGGTCACAGTCACCCTCCAAAGGGCTACAAATACTCCCGCATCGAGGCGGAAAATAAAGTACGGGTCACAGCCACCGTTTAATCGGCTACCAAACAAAGAGTGCTTCCGCTAGGTTGAAAACTTGAAAGGGCGACCTAGGCAAAATCAGGAAATGAGAGGCATGGTTGCAAGTTCAGAAATTGCAATCATGGCAAAAGAAGAGAAAATAAAAAAAACGAGGGGCACGGTCGGAAATCTCTCAATCGACCGTGGCAAAAGAAGAGAAAAAAGAGAGATTCTCAAAAAAAAAAAAAAAAGAAGAAGAAAAAAGAAAAAAAGGAAAAAGAGAAAGATTCCGCTAAGTTGTCGCACCATGTGCAATTTAGGCAAAAATTAGGGACAAATAGTCGTGCGCCTGTGTATTATCTAACGGTACAGCGTTTTCCAAGTCAACATCACGGCAAGCGGGACGGTTACAGTCAGCTCTCGCGAGTCACCATTCAAGGATAAGTAGGAAAATTACAGTATGTTCCTACGAGTCAACTTCATGACAGGCGGGACGGTTACAGTCTGCTCTCGCGAGGCACCATTCAAGGATGAGTAGGACATTTACTGTCTGTTCCTACAAGTCAATTTCACGACAAACGGGACGGTTACAGTCTGCTCTCGCGAGTCACCATTCAAAGATGAGTAGGACTGTTACAGTCTGTTCCTACAAATAAACCGACAATCGGGATCTGAAGTGGTCCAGCTTTCTAAGAGTCACCCCCGACGAACAAAGTATTAGTATTCAGCCCTCGCAAGTCACGCCACTAGAGGCACTTCTCCAACGGACGCCACTAGAGGTTCTTCTCCGACATACGCCGCTAGAGGCAGCGCCAAAGGGTCTCCGGTACGGTCTAACGTAGAGGTCTTCCGCCACCAGAGATATCACCAGAGGTTTTCCGGTACGTTCTGACGTAGAGGTCTTCCGTTACCACTCGCCACTAGAGGCATCACCAAAGGTTCTCCGGTACGGTCTGACGTAGAGGTCTTCCGCCACCAGAGATATCACCAGAGGTTTTCCGGTACGGTCTGACGTAGAGGTCATCTGTTACCACTTGCCACTAGAGGCATCACCAAAGGTTCTTCGGTACGGTCTGACGTAGAGGTCTTTCGCCACCAGAGATATCACCAGAGGTTTTCCGGTACGGTCTGACGTAGAGGTTTTTCCGTTACCACTCGCCACTAGAGGCGTCACCAGAGGTTGTTGGTACTGTCTGACGTAGAGGTCTTCTGTTACCAATCATCACCAAAGGTTTTACATTATTTCACGCCACTGGAGGCTTTTCCTTGTCGCTCGCCACTGGAGGCAACGTCGATTGAGGTTTTACTTTACTGCACGCCACTGGAGGCTTTACTTTTCCGCATGCCACTTGAGGCTTTACTTTTCTGCACGCCACTGGAGGCTTTACTTTTTCGCACTCCACTGGAAGCTTTACTTTCTGCACTACCAATGGAGGCACCGCCAACAGGGGCACCGCCGACGGTGGTTCTATTTTCCGCACTGCCAATGGAGACACCGCCAACAGGGGCACCGCCGACGGCGGTTCTATTTCCGCACGCCAACAGAGGCACCGCCAACAGGGGCACCGCCGACCGAGGCTTTACTTTTCTGCGATATCAAGGGAGGCACTGTCAACAGGGGCACCGCCGACAGAAGTTTAACTTTTTCGCATCATTAATAAAGCCAAAGGCCACCTTGGAGACTTGAAGACCCAGAAGAAGATATACTTCCTAGCCAAAATTAGTATTTACTCATCTTTGGACAAACCCCCTCGAATGCATTCTACGGGAGTCCGTCCAAAGAGGGGCAAGTTGTAAACACCTAATTTTGATACGCGCGACACGTATATAACACGTTCAAAAATGTTATGTGTAACGCGTTTAAAAATGGAAATATTTAATTATGGAAGGTCACGGGGTTGCTAAAAATAATCTTAGTTTAAATTTGGATAGTGTAGATGCATTTATTTTGTAATATTTAGAAAATATATGATATATATTTATGGAAATATGCAATAAATATATATTCATAATTTTCGGAATTAATTAGTGTATATTAATTAGGGAAAATATTGTTTTCCTAATTTTAGGTGTTAATCTAACTATAAAAGGACCCCTTGTCAATGTAAAACACACAGAGAAAATTAATACAACAGCCAAGATAGTAAAATATTTTTTTTTAGAATTTTGTGCGCACAGTTTCTACTTCATTCCGTTTAATACACAGACCACCGGAAATCCATCGCGCCATCGCCCATCCTGCTGCGAGAGATCGTGCTCGTCGTTACCTGCCGCCGCACTGACCGAAGCTCAACCTAGCTTTACCGTCGTTTCACCATCGGCTCCGACCTCCTCTTCACCAACCTCGCTCGATCGCTACTAGCAACTCGACTCGCCACTCCGCCCTGAGCTTCGCCCTGATCCCACTGTTTCCTCACCTAACTCCGAAGATCGTCGCTGCTGTCACTAGTTGCCTTCGTTGTTGCTGGTTCACCCATCGTCTGATCTGACTTGAAGGTTGTCTTGCTGTTGCAGATAGGTAATGTTTCTTCTTTATTTATTTATTATTAGTTATTGTTATTATATTAGTATTATATATATCATATAGAATGGCAAAAAAAGATAAATATCATATAGACATAGGTTAAACAATGTAGTAGGTTTACATAGTAGTTAATAATATAGGTGTAGGCTTAGTTACATGTATCATGTTAAATGCATCGTACGATACGATTAAGCATGTTCTTAGTAATTTTAGTGTTTTTTGGGTTTCCGCTTTGTTAGGTAGTAATTCGTCCGATTAAGCATGTTCTGAGTAATTTTTAGTGTTTTTTGGGTTTCCACTTTGTTATGTAGTAACTCGATTGGCTAAATTTAATTTATAACTGGTAATTACCTAACGAAATTAATTAAAAATTACATAGACGTTATTTATTTTTATAACATGAAATTATATAAATAGTTGACAAATAAGTTAATTGAGTACCGAAAGGGGGTAATTAAAAATTGTTTTTTTTGTTTAAATTCGTAATAGAACCCCCGAACTCGAATTTCTGATCGTAGATTAATTTTGTACCTAGGTGTTTAATTCATTATTCTCTTAGGTAATTTAAGATTCTAGTTAGCCTAATAATTAAATAGTGGCGACTCTTTTTCAAAAATCCACGTTTTCAAAACGTAATTCGCCTTAGGTCGGATTTTTAGGGTCTGACACTTCCCTTATGCATAGTGTTCATTGCCGACATGTTGTTCCATGCCTTAGCCGTTGTTTTAGTATGCTCAATTTGATGATCGGTAGTTGTTCGGACATGATCGTTGATTGTTGTACATGGGAAGTGGTAGGCTAGGCAATGTGCTTTGAGCATCGTATGTTGATCATTGGCCATTTTCTGCAAGCATGCTAAAACACTTAGAAAATATTTTAACAATATCTAATGCTTGTTACCATAGATGTCATCGTATGAGCTTTGTCGATAAGCGTCGCAGAAATGCTTAGGAGGTATTGTGTAGAAGTTGATAATAGCTACTTGATGCATGCAATCCATCCTTGTCGACATGTATGTACATACATGGAAACACTTAGATAATATTTTCCCCTTGTCAACATCCATCCTTGTTAACATGTATGTACGTACATGGAAACACTTAGTAAATATTCTCCCCTTGTCGACATGTATGTACGTACATGGAAATACTTAGAAAATATTCTTCACTTGTCGACATGCATCCTTGTCGACATGTATGTACGTACATGGAAATACTTAGAAAATATTCTTCACTTGTCGACATCCATCCATGTCGACATGTATGTACGTACATGGAAATACTTAGAAAATATTCTTCACTTGTCGACATGCATCCTTGTCGACATGTATGTACATACATGGAAGTACTTAGAAAATATTCTTCACTTGTCGACATCCATCCTTGTCGCCATGTATGTACGTACATGGAAATACTTAGAAAATATTCTTGACAGCTACCACCTCGCCATGTGTTGACTGTTGACAGCTGTATGCGCGTGCTCGTATGTACGTGCTTGTATGTGCGCACTTGCCCCACACTTAGAATCTTTTCTCTATCCCTGGCTATGTACGCTGTATCCATATGCTTGATGTAAACGCAGGTTGTATGCCAACACCTTGTTGTATGCTAACACTTGGTAATATGCTGACTGTCATCCTGAGCAAAACACTTAGAAAATATTTCGCCCTTGTAATTATGAATGCTGCTAGTATGAGCTCGATTTCGACATGTAAGGTTGATGTGTTGAAGAAGTTTCCCCCCTTGCATGATTCTTGTTACTTGTTGCGTGAAGACTAACGACTAACGAGTCTTGTACGTACATAGTTGTCTCACATGGAGCGTCAATTGCATAAATGTTTGCATAAGTGTTGATGCGTGTTTGCCCAATGATTGGATTGTTGGTTGCATTTTTCAGGATATCAGATCTTGCTATCTTCTTGTTGGAATTAATCTTCCCACGGCAGTTATCATGAGTAAGTCTACTATTTCCATTCTGCGAGTAACTCTGTGTTCGGATGTCGACATGGCTGAGCAGCTAAATAATACACCAAGTGTAGATGCTGATGTCCTTGCTTGATTAATTGATGTCGGTACACATATACGTCCTTCTTAAGATTTGGTATGTTGATGATCTTTATGACTCGTATCATGTTGTAATGTAGGTCGGACTGATGGAAAAAGCTCGTCTTTGCAGATAGCCGATGTATACAGTAATTTGCTTGTTGGAAGGAATGTCCGTACAATTTCCCCCGCTACTCTGGAGTCTCCAGACATGGTCGCGGTAAATGACTTGTGAACTTGTTAATTTTCCAAGTTGTTTCTTTCATGTTGTTGAACGCGTGGTTGCAGTTCGTGGCTTTAGCACAATTCTCCAATGATCCGATGCAGGGGCGCGTTCCTCGAGCGATTCTAAGTTCTTTATGCTGAGTACGACCGTGCTAACTCCTTCTTGCGATAAAATGAATAGATTTGAGGGTCATGCGGTGGTGCCTTCTGCCCCCCGGCCGAGGGATTGGCCCAAGGAGGAGCGTTCCTCCCATTGAGGTAAGCGTTGTTTACTTCTTCACACTTGAAACTTGATCTTGAAGACGGCTGATTTTGATGCACGCATTGCTGATTGTCGTGCTTATGTTGAAGAGCTATGTCGTATTGAAGTTGAAGCGACCATTCTTGTCGTGTCTTTTGTGCGGATGACGACATTGCATTTGATGTTGACATTATGAACTATTTGCCATAGATCCTTAGAGATGATGTTATCTATTGGTTGGTGTCAGGCTGTCCGCTTCCAGCATGTTGAACCCTTTGTGAATGGGTTGATGTTGTTTTGAGATTTTCGACAAATCTTTGTTTATGCGTTTTCTTGCATGGTATTTCATCACTTGGACCTGTTTTCAATAATAATAAACATGTGATAACTTGTTAGTAATATTTCATACCTTGCGTTATTTTCATTGTCCGTATGTATTGGATTTGCATGATAGGATTAAACTCCTTGTTGTGATGGATAGAACATACGATGTTGCGACTTGCGCATTACAGGGTGTTATGTACACTTGGTACTTGTAGCATTGCAGGTAGTAGTGTATTTGGCACTTGGCCTTTGACATGTAGCAGTGTCGTCTTGACGTAGCAAGACTTAAGTTTATACCGTCTCTTAGTTCCACTCTAAGGCGACGTTGTTGTAAGATACTTCTTGCTGTTTTTGTTGTTTTGGCGTTATATGCTAAAGAGCAAGATAAAGTTATACAAGACTCGACTTGTAATTTTGATGAGTTTTGTACAAGGTTTGCTTTTAAAAGCGTATAACATGATGCTATCCTTTTTCAGGCCTAAGTCTTCATGGTGTATGAACCCTTAAGAGAGTATGCATACTTTTAGTGTGTGGGGTTGTCGTCTATTAAGATGATTTCCGCCACGATGGGGTGATTAGTCCCATATTGTATTTGCCGCATCCTATTTTTATTCAGGGAATGACTATGAACATGAGGATTTTCCCAGAGGATTTCACAACATGCCATTTTTTAGAAGTAAACATGGGGTTTGCCATTTTGAAGAGGATGTCGCAACATGTTACTTTTGATAGATGTGAACATGGGTTTTGTCCCTACAAGGAGGATATTGCACCATGTCACTTTTAGAATAGGTTTTGGTTTTCTTCCAAGGCATTGTATGTTGTTGACGTTTTTCCTGAGTGAACGCCTTCTTGAGATAGACACCGTGTGTTCTTGCAATTATTCGTTTCTTCACTTCGGTGGAATGCCGAGCACTTGTCAGCTTGGTGCCCCCCAAGTCGCTTGGCAGTCGTACCGCTATTTCCTGATGGTTTCTATTACTTCATCTTCTGACCATGGTGCGCCTACTCGGACCATCCTTTCTGGCTCATCTATCCTGATTTCTTGTAATGCTTCAACAAGAGCAGGACGTGTATGATCTACCCTTGGGTTTTCATCAATGACGGGAATTCCGCTATTGTTTGTCTTGACATTATGTTGGAGTGCAACCTTGTAGCAGTCTTTTGATAGCTGCTGATCTCCCTTTATTTCACCAATTCCTGCCTTTGCTGGAAACTTATCTTTTGGTGTGATGTTGACGCTTATCATACCCCACTTGTTCATGGTTGTATACCCTAGGATTCCATTATATGAGTCAAGCTTTTCTACGATCATGAACGGAACGCTGATTTGGAGTTGTTGCTCTCCTTCTCCTATTGCGCATTGCGCGGTGTTGAATTTAATGTGCTGGTTTTGCGATGTATGCTTCACGTGTACACCTTTAAGGGGACTGGGTTTATTTGATTTGTTTCTTCATACACTTGTGATTCTTCCCGAGGTTGTGTCTGTATGACGATTGTGCACATGGTTGAGAGATGTTATACTGGTGGAATCCTCATCTTCTCCTTTGTTTTGGCCGAAGATTAGGTTTCGCTGTCGGCGTACGTTTTGAGTGGTACGATCCTTCTTGTGTTCTTGACAAGGGTAAACTTGCTGGATGTTGGAAATAATTCTCTAACTCTTTTCTCGTGATGGGTTTGGCACAGGCGTGCGTATAACATAGGAGCGTATCCTGAATTCCTGTCTTCCACAATGTTGATGACGCTGTCACTTGGGTGATGCCCCCGTCTTGTTTATTATTGCAAGGCGAATTTTAGTCTTGTGCGTATAGAATGCTTAAGGCTCCGTTGCATGGGGGATGTTGTATGGCCTAAGCCGTTTGTTGTTCATAGTGCGATAGCTTGTGTTGTTGACGCAATTAATATGTGCATAGTTGTTACTTGGCGTTATTCCAAGGTAGTATGCATGATATAGTAATGTACCTACGAAAGTAGATTTAACCTTCATTAGACATTTGAGGTTCGTACAACGGATTACAGGAAGGCGTCTACTGATCGCTCCTTTTGAAAAGTACTAAGGCTAATAAACATAAGTTGTACTTAATCTAAGAAGACTTAAAGTAGATATGCAAAAATGGAGATAAATGGATTGATGATGTGTTTGACGTCTTCATAGGTGATTTGTCAGCAAGTTGATTCTGCCACGTGCCACATAGTTCCTCAGTGCATCTAGCGTGTTGAGCTCTTCAATATCCACCTTTGGGGATGAACAAATGTTGGTGTCATGCCCCCATGTTTTATGGTGCTTGTACCATTCTTCAACGTTCTTTTCAAGGAAGGCAGTCATTGGCTCAAGTGGACGGTGAAGTTTTTTTTTCCGAGAGTTTGAAATTTGTTTCCTCAACCTTCGTGCTCCAAAGACTGTATAAGTTGTCATAATTGGTTCCATGAATGACGTTATTTTTTCCGCGCTTGGCGAGAGGTGGATTATCATTCGCCCTTTTTTTTTCCTTTGCCTTTTCCTGAAGACTCCACATGAGACTTCTTTTGATGCTTATTGCCTTGGTCGATATACTTCTTTATTTCTCCTTTTAAGATTAAGCTGTTTACATGAAACCTTAATCCAACACAGCTTTCCGTCTCGTGGCCATACACTTCGTGATTTTCACACCATTTGCTTTCATCTTTTCCCAATGGGCCCTTGCGGAAATTAGAGGGCTTTTTCCACAGCTTGGTCTCATTTATCTCTTTCAAGATGGCGGACAGCGGTGTGTTTAATGGAACACAATTCGCGAGATTGGTCTTTTTGAGCCTTTGGACGTCTGACTGGAATGGCCTCTTTTGTTGCGGGTGTCTCTTTTCCCAGGAAGCGTCTATCTTTTCCTCAATTATTGCCTTCAAGGTTCTTGTTGTAAGTCCCGTGATTGGGACATCATCGTCCTTAACAGGTTTTTTCCGTCCCTCCTTGTGACGGATCTCAGCATCGTCTTGGCTTGTCCTTGTGGAAGAACCTTCCTTGTGTATTTTTGAGCGGGAGGTTGGAGGTTGTTTCCATGCCCCTTATTGGTGTTGTGCTATCACATACGGGTTGCATGAGCGTGCAGCTCCTTGCCATGGTTGTTGGTACTGGAAGGTACCTTCCGTGTATTGCCCCCCTATTCTTTGGTGCGGTGTGTCTTGATGACTTGTGGCTCGGGACTTTATTCTTGTCTCCTCGACTTGTCCGTTGATTGGAGGCAGATGTAGTGGTGGCGGGGCATATCCTTGGTTCCTTAACATCTTTCGGAATGCAAGCAGCTCTTCGAGCGCGGTCATCATGGTAGGAGTGACAGGCGGTGGCGGGTTGACACCTTTGTATTGGAGGACTCCTTGGTCGTACTGTGCGAAGGATGCACTTCTTGTTGGCATGAAGAAAGCATTGGATGTGGCAACAGGCATGTGGGAGAATCCAAGTTGACTTCTTGTCGGCTTCTGCGTGGTTATGACCAATGCGTCGTGGTACGCAATGTGCTCTTTGCCTTTGATGAAAAACCAATGACATCTTCAAAGGCGGCATCCTTTATGTCGACATACTCCATGTTGGTATCATGGGACTTGTGCATTGTCTTTAAAATGTACACTTCTTTTTCGGATGACTTCTTACTTTCAGCATCAAAGTCTCCATGGATCATATGTACGTTTGTCATCTTTTCCGGATAGGATGCAATGTATGCTGTATTTTGGACTTTAAGGCCATGCTGTACGGAAGGCACACTGCTTGTTGGCATGGAGGATGCAGCGAACATGTCTTTATGCATGTGAAAATGATCCTGCTGACTTGTTGCCTGCTTCTGTTTGTTGGCTGCTGTTTTCTTCCAACGAACATGATTTCTTCTTTCTTCCGGTGGACTGACGTCATCAGGAAGAGGTTGATTGCGTGCCATAGCTTGCTGCTGCACTCTGTCAGCTGGCATCCCGTATGGGAACTCTTCAATGATCCCCGTCCTTCGCTCGCTCTTGTGTGTTGATGCATTATTCTGAACTTCGGGATCGTGCTGTGCGGAAGGCACGTTTGCGGTTGGCACGGATGAGGCGGTAGACTCTGCGTCTGGAATGTGAGAAGGTCCTGGTTGGCTTCTTGTCGGCTTCGGCTTTCTTGCACCCGCCTTCTTTGTTCGTCTTCCTGTCATAGCTCGCGGTATGGAACGGCTTTTTGTTCGAATCACGCTGACGGCGCCAAATGTTAAGTCTTTTTCCACTCGGGTAGCTTCGGGCTTCTTTTCCACGAACAGGCTCTGGATGTGTGCACGGGAACGGGTATCTGTCTGAATACCGCGAACCTTGAAACACGATCCTCAAAACACGATCCTCGAACTAATCTTCAACTTCCCGACCTTGATCTCTCGAACTCCGGATCCTGCACAAGGGGCAGTAACCAGCGTGGGAGAGGGGGGGATAGTGGTTGGGCCATCTCCGACGCTCAAGTCAAAATCTCTAGAGAGAGAAATCCATTTAGAGAGAAGTCAGAGCATCCAATGTCCAAAATGAGGGAGTTGTCTAGAATGGGAGACCTAGGTCCTTATTTATAGGGAACCTAAGGATCATGCCCAGTTTTGAACGGTTTGATGTCGGTATGAAGGAAAACGTATACCGTCATCAAGGTGGACTATGCGTGTACTGACTTCTCGCACTTGGCAAAATAATCGGGACAAGCGCGCGGAGGACGTCGGTGATCCGGACCTACCCGGATTGTTTAGCAATCCGGACATCCGGATTGCCTTTTGGCAATCTGGAAGTCCCCCGGCCCAGGTACCGCGCGTATTCCAGACTGTTTTTGGACTTGGGTGTCCGCGGAAGAGTTCTTTTACAGTTTTTGGAGTATTTTGCGAGGCCCGAAATATATATACGAACCCGAATTGGACAGATATCTAATAGTGTTGTTTCTATGGAGAGGAATCAGTAGATTTTTAAAGTCTTTCAGTAGGAACCGTTGTATCTACCATGCACGTGTTTGATGCCAAGTCTTTAGGAATAGTGTATTTGTTTTTTTAACTTGGAAGATACTTTTCAGTCATATAAAGCTATAGACTATTAGTCTCCAATATGGTGCATTATTTTCTCTGTTTGTTGTTGGATCACGGGCGAAGCTCCGTTACGTCCTTGACGGAAAACTTTGGACTCCTGGGCTCCGCGTAATCCTGCAAAAGGGGATGACCTGGGTGGTGACCCAGAATCCCTCTCCGATGCTTAAATGAGTATAGTGATCAATGGGGTGGTAAGCAAAAGTCTAAGTTCGTATTAGATTCTGGTTTTCTGAGGTAACTTCCTCCTTTATATAGGAGGGGAAGTTACTCAGTTACCTGTTACTGCGCCTGGCAGTTTTACCCATGATTCCGTGTATCTCGCCACGATTCCGTATATCTCGGTTGGGATTCCATATATCTCGCCCCACGCTCCGCGTACCTTACCCGTACTCCGCGTATCTCGGGCACGCCCTGCGTATCTCGGGGGATTTATCTCTATCTCTAACCGTCTCCCACTACTCTATCTGGTAGGCGGGTTTCTCGGTCTTTATCCTCTGATCACAAGTCCCGACTCCTGTCGGAGACTCCAGAGTTGTCTCATTCTAGATCACCACCCAGGACCTTCAGTCTCTACGGGACAAGTCCAGCCTCTGCGGGGCTTTATTATTGGGGCCTTTACAAAGGTATATCGGGGCCTTTACTAAGAGGCTTCTCATCAGGAGCATTCAGCTCATACATCGGGACCGCTAAAGTCGGGACCCTTGGTGCTGGGCCTCTGGGCCTTCCAGGCTTTTCACGAGGCCCATTGGACCTACTCACCGTCCATTGGCTGTTAACGGGGCTAACGATTACATCGGAACCCATCATTTGCCCCCAAGACATGGGGGACTTTTAGTTCGTCATGTCTTTCAGTTCAGATCCTTTGACCTCTTTGTCGGAGGCTTTTGTTTTCGTACCTCCCGATACCGCCGTCGGGGGCTTTTATCTTTGCATTTTTTGATGCCTCAGTTAGAGGCTTTTGTCTTCATACCCTCCGATACCACCGTCGGAGGTTTTTGCCTTGCGTGTAATTGTTGTATAACAGAGTCTCTTACTCATGATTGCCTTAGGGCCCACCAGACCCCATGGGCAGTTGCCAAATCCGAGGAGACTCCTCGGTTACTGTAGCATTAAATTCCTAGGGATAAGGAAACGACGTTTAAACCGGCGTGACTGTTGTTTTCTGAAAAAGCAGCTGTGACGTCACGCACGTCCCTTCCGTACCTATGATCTCGGCGATTAAGATCGTGTCGTTTCCTCTTCAACTGTACAGATCGTGCCCATCCAGCTGTCTCTTCCGTACCGTCTCCACAATTTCAACCATCGAGATCAAGTCGTTTTGTCTTCAACGGTCCAGATTAAGTTCCCTCAGCTGCCCTTTTGCTTATAAAAGCTAAAACCCTGGCATTATTCACTCCTTCTGCACTCTCTCGATTTCAGCCATCCTTGTATTCGAAGCTTCCTCTCCAAGCTCCTCTTGCTGTTCAAGTGATCCAAGGCCTTCAGCCCTTCCGATCTTCCTTTGCTCTACCTCTTTGACCACCAATCATGTCTGGTAAGGACTTTTCTTCTAAGTTTTTGTGATTTATTTGCTGTTTGTTCTTCTTTTCTCAAATCCTTTCGTTTGCAATCGTTTTAGACGAAGCTAGTTCTGAGGTTAGGGCTCCTTTCGTTTTCGAGTTTGCTGTCAATGAGATATCTGAGACTTCGTATGAGGTTGCCCTTAGAGAGGGGTGTATTACCTCGGATTGGGAGCCTCGTTTCCCATATGAGTCTCAGCCTGCTGTTAGAAGGAAGCACATCATCACGCCTCCTCGGGCAGGGGAAGTGTTTGTCTCCGCCGGACAAATAAGCGCGGGGATTCGGTTCCCCTTCTGTGGAAAAATGGTGGAGATGTGCAACTTCTACAAAACGCATCCCTGTACCTTCTCTCCACACGCCATCCGCGTGTGGAACGCCTTCCAACTCTTATGCCACCGTCAGCAGTGGACGTACAGTCTTCTGCTGTTCCGCACTTTCTACGGCATGAAGTGCAACAAGGCTGGTGTCTGCTCCTTTTCCCCCCGACTCCCCAAGTGGACAAAGGAGCAACTTTCACGTTTCGGCTGGGATAGAGAAACTTGGAAGTTCCACAAGGATCGGGTGCTAATCCGTGACTCAGGATCCGACAACAGCGGATGGAAGAAGTACTACTTCTTCGTCCAGCACAACTCTGTCCCCTGGCCTCGATGGGAGGTCGTGGCGGACCCTGCCCCCAAACTCCAGGACTACACCGAGGATGACCTCAACACCCTCCAGATGGTTCAACTCTACCGCTGGGGAGACAACTTCATACCCCTCGATGCCAACAAGCTCCAGGAGAGGAACCTGATTACTATCGGAGTCCGACTCCTTGACTCTGTTTCCAAAGATTTAGTCATCTGGGTAATATTTCTAACTATCTTATTTTTTACCTTTGCAGCCAAGAAGGCTTCTCTGTTGACTCATCTCATTCTGAAGCAGGGCGAGACTGATGCCGTCCAGAGTGGCTCCAAGCGGAAGCGCAAGCTGGTGAAGAAGGGTGCTTCCTCCTCCACTCCCTTATCTGCTGCTCCTCCGACCGACGAGCAAGTCGGGACCAAGAAGGCCAGGCGGGAGGAGATAGATCGGGCCTTCGGGGCCACCACCGTCGAGGAAGGTAAGCGCGTTCGTCGTGCAATTAAACGATATAAAAAATTAGTTCCCAGGGAATTTATCCCCGCTGATCGGAAAACGCGGGTTCAAGAGATCAAGTACATCCTTCGAGGAGAGATCCCCCGCGTTCTCAAGGCGGGATATTACAACGTTTTTGGGAAGAACCAACACTTCGATCGTCAAATCATCTGGTGCCCTGGTGGTGCCCTTCCTGACTTTATTCGTCCCGCCACCGCAGGTCCCTTGGAAACTCTTGCCCCGACGGAGGCTATCATACCGGCGGAGATTGCAGCTCCGCAAGAACTTATGCTGGAGAACGTTCCGGCGGAAGCTCAGTTCCGCCAGGTGACTAATTTGGAAGCTTCTCCTTCTGTCGAGGAGCCTGATGAGGGGGGCCTGCTTCCCCGCGGCAGGTCGAGGTCAAGGAGCAGGAGGCCTGCTATGAGGGATGTGTCCCGAAGTCCTCCTCCTGTTCTTCGCACTCCAACTCCCGAGCCTCCGATTGAGATAGCTTCTCCCACCACCGGGGCCGAGCCTATCCCTCGTCTTCCGATGGACGATGTGTACAAGATTTACACTTCCGACCAGGCGGCGATCCCTTGGCGTCCGATCGAATCCCTCCACGGGTTTTCGATCCGTCGGGACAATCTTGAGCCTGACTTGGCCCTACACCTGCTGTCAGGGTCAATTCATCCTGCTTTGAGACGGCCACTCTGCCTGACGCGGGAGGATATCGAAGAGGAGTTCCGTGCCATGGCCGTTCGTCGGATGGAGGTAATACTTTACCGTTTCTCGTTTTCTTCTACTTTCGACTGCTGAATTCTTTATCTTTTTTCCTTTCGCCTTAGGAAACTGCGGACCAGCAGCGTAGCTTTGCCATCGCCTTAGCTCTGAAGAGCGCTTTGGAAGAGGCTGAAGCCAAGTCGAACCCTGATGCCTTAGCCAAGCTTCAGGTGGAACTCGACGAGGCGGTGGCGGCCAAGAACAAGATGGCCAAGGAGAAGACTCTCCTCGATGATATGTCCTCAAACCTGCTCAAGAAGGTCCACGACCATGAGGCTGTCATGCGTCGAGAGCGGAAGATGGCCCAGGTGGAGCAGCAGCAGAACGAGGGGGAGAAGCAGCAACTCGTTCGCGAGAAGAACGTCTTCGCGGATCTTCTGGCGGAGGCCAAAGCCAAGCTTGAGGCGGAAAGGGCAGAGTTCTCTGCCAAGCTGGCTGAGGCAAAGGCTCAGGGCCTCGAGGAGGGCCGCCTTCAGGGCCACAGGGAGTATCGGAACTCTGAAGAGTTCAAAGTGGCTGCTGTAGAGTTTTGCAAGTCCGAGATGGAGGATGTGCTATATAATGCTGTCGAGGAACTCTACACAGTTTACGTGGATTCTATTGACTTCACGAAGTCCGAAAACCTTGCCCCTGTCGCGGAGAAGTATTTCAACCTCCCCGCGGAGAGTGAAGAAGCCGCTGTTGTGGACCCGACTCCGCCAGCTGCGGAGCCTTCTGTCGAGGCCCCTCCAGACCCTGCTCCCTCCGACGCTGCTGAGGATCCATCTTCCAATAAGGACCAAGTTTAATGCTTACATCTTTTAGTCCTTGTTGTTTTTCTCCTTTGTTTCTTGTAACGAACTCCTTTGGCCTTCTGGCCTTTATATAAGTAGTTTTCTTTCCATCTGTTTTAGCACCGATATTCGTTTGCACTTTATCTAAAGCGGCTTAAAATTCGTTACTCAGAACGTTCCGATGCACCATTTGAGATGACTTCATACGTTCCTCCGACGCTTGACTTCGGAACTTTACCATTTAAGGCTTCTCATCCAATCGGGACTTCGCCACTTAAGGCTTCTCGTCTAATCGGGACTTCGCCACTTAAGGCTTCTCGTCCAATCGGGACTTCACCACTTAAGTCTTCTTGTCCGAAATTGGGACTTCACCACTTAAGGTTTCTTATCCCTGCCTTTCAAGGCCATTTTCACACCCCTTAGTGCTTTTACTGCGTCTCTACCGGACGACTTAATCGTACCCGTTAAGGCTTTTGGCCGCATCATATAGACGACTTACGCGGACCCATCAGGGCCTTTTCGTACCTAGGCTTTTGGTTGCATCATATAGACGACTTACGTGTACCCCGTAGGGCTTTTGTCCATACCCGTTAAGGCTTTTGGCCGCATCATATAGACGACTTACGCATACCTCGGAAGGCTTTTGTCGCGTCCTTCAGGACGTCTTACTAACAGTTAGAATAAATCTAAAAGCAATTTGATCGGAAGCAACTTCTTTTATTCATAAATAACTCAAAATAGGCTTACATCGGATCTTATTGATAGACAATTTGCGCCCTTCCCGGCGGCGTAATATCAAACATGACACTTCTTCAAGTGTTCGCCACTGAAGGAATGTTTCAACGTCTTGCTATCAAGGTCCTCTAGCCTGTATGCATTGGGTGCTAGCATCCCTACGATCTTGTAAGGTCCCTCCCATTTTGGCGATAGCTTGTTGATCCGATCTTGATGAACGAACTCGTTCCTCCGCCAGACAAGTTCTCCCACGAAGAATTGTCGGGACCTGACACGCCGATTGTAATATCGGGCTGTTGCCAGACGCATCCGGGCCTAGGCTTCATCAGCCTTCCACCTCTTTTCCTCGAGTAGGTCTAGGTCCAGACGTCTCATTTCCTCGTTTGTCAGAGGCTCGTAATATTTCGCGCGATGGGACGCCACCGCTATTTCCACGGGAGCGACTGCCTCCGTGCCATAGACCAGGCCAAACGGAGTTTCTCCTGTTGATTGCTTGGGTGTTGTTCTCACAGCCCACAGCACGTTCTCGAGCTCATCCAGCCAATGGCCTTGTAAAGCATAGACTCTCTTCTTCAAGCCATCCATCACGATCTTGTTGGCTGACTCTATCTGGCCATTGGTCTGAGCGTGGCGGACTGAAGCGGTCTGATGCTCAATGTTTAATTCTTCCAGGTACTCCTTCAACTGAGCTCCATTGAACGGAGGGCCGCTGTCGCTGATCAACACTCGAGGAACCCCGTACCGGGATATGATCTGAGTTTGAAGGAACTTGAGGATCTGCTGCCCCGTCGTTCTAGCCAATGCTTTAGCCTCAATCCACTTTGAAAAGTAGTCAATAGCCACGAGTAAATACTTGCACTGACCTTTCGCTTGGGGAAGGGGTCCCACCAAGTCAATCCCCCATTGCGCGAAGGGCCATGCACTCCTGATGGGCATTAAGTCCGCGGCAGGAGCCACGATATTTGGTGCGTACCTCTGGCATGCATCACAGGATCGGACCATCGCGGTTGCTTCCTTGTTCATCGAGGGCCAATAGTAGCCTAAGTTCAATGCCTTCCTCACTAGAGATCGGGCTCCTTCATGACAGGCCGCGACTCCCTCGTGTAGCTCCCTCAGGATCCGATTCGTGTCAGGTTCTGCTACGCATTTTAAGAAAGGCTTTACGTACCCTTTTTTGTATAGTTGGTTGTCCACCATCGCGTAGTTGTCCGCAATCCGTCGCGGCCTGACCGCTGCCACTTTGTCATCGGGGAGTACCCCCGTAGTCAGGTACGTGACCATCGGTGTCATCCAAGTGGGCTTCTCTTCTTCCTCCGATCCTGTCTCAATAGCACAGATCTCCGCCGGATCAATGTTTGAGATAATTACCTTTTCTAGGAAATGTACCTTCCGATTCTCCTCGGGGGCCATTCCCAGAGCGAACTTGCTCAAGGCATCTGCTTCCGCGTTCTCTTCTCTCGGGATCGCCTCGATATCAAAGCTTTTGAAGCTTCCCTTCAAAGTCTGCACCTCGTGCAAATATTTCTTCATTGTCGGGCTCTTGGCTTCGTAGTTCACCTGGACTTGGTTTACAACCAAGCTGGCATCACACTTCACCTTTAAATGATCGACCCCCGTACCCTTGGCAATCTTGAGGCCTGTGATGAGAGCCTCGTACTCCGCTTCGTTATTGGTGGCTTTGAACGTCAACGCCAAGGCATATCGTAGGGGCTCGCCTCCGCCGGGCGATATCAATACGAACCCTGCCCCCGAGCCTTCTACACTCGATGAACCATCAGTGTACATCTCCTAGTTGTTCTCCTTATTTGGCTGTTCTGACTGTTGTTCTATTGTCGGGACTTCTTCATTGGTTGCCCCCTCTGCGGGACCCGTTACTTCCAGATCGGGTGCCGTAGACTCAGCTATAAAATCTGCCAATGCCTGGCCCTTAATAGCGGTTCTCGGAGCGAAATGAATACGGAACTCCGTCAGCTCGATGGCCCATTTTACTAATCTCCCCGACGCCTCCGGTCGGTTCAAAAAGTGTTTCAGGGGCTGATTAGTCAATACCGTGACTTCATGGGCATGGAAGTAAGGTCGTAGCTTTCGAGCGGCAAGTGGCATGGAAGTAAGGTCGTAACCTCGGAACTTTCAGCTGGAGGAGCCATCTCGGCCGGTGGCTCGGGAGTCGGAGTGCGGAGCTCGGGAGGAGGACTCCGGGACACATCCTCCACGACAGGCCTCAGGATGCTCCGGCCTGACTTGCGGCGGAGCAGGCCCCCTTCAGCAGGCTCCTCGGAGGAAGGAGAAGCCTCCAAATCAATCACCGGACGGAACTGAGCTTCCGTCGGGGTTTCCTCCGTCATCGGCGCCGGTGGAGTCGTGGCCCGGGCTGGAGTAGCAGCTCGCCTCGAAGTGGTAGCCTCCGCTGGATCTGCGGTGGCGGGACGAATAAAGTCAGGAAGAGTATCCTTAGGGCACCAGATGATTTGGCGATCGAGGTGTTGGTTCTTTCCAAAGATGTTGTAATATCCCGCCTTCAGAACGCGGGGGATTTTTCCTCGGAGGATGTACTTGATTTCTCGAACCCGCGTTTCCCTATCAGCGGGGATAAACTCCTTGGGAACCAGTTTTATATATCTTTTAATAGCACGACGGACACGCTTACCTTCCTCGGCGGTAGTGACCCCGAAGGCTTGGTCAATTTCCTCCCTCCTGGCCCGCTTGGCCATGACCTGTTCTTCGGTCGGAGGGGCAGCAGATGGAATGGCGGAAGAGGAAGCGCCCTTCCTCAGCGACTTTCGCTTCCTCTTGGAGCCACCTGGGACGGCATCAGTCTCGCCCTGCTTCATAATGAGATGAGTCAGCAGAGAAGCCTTCTTGGCTGCAAAAATAAAAGATAAAGTGATTAGAAGAATTACCCAGACGACTAAATCTTTGGAAACAGAATCGAGGAGCCGGACTCCGATGTGAATCAAGTCCTTCTCCATGAGCTTGTTGGCGTCGAGGGGTATGAAGGAATCCCCCCAACGGTAGAGCTGGACCATCTGAAGAGTGTTGAGGTCATCTTCAGTGTAGACCTCGAGCTTGGGGGCAGGATCCGCCACGACCTCCCATCGGGGCCATGGGACAGAGCTGTTTTGGATAAAGAAGTAATACTTCTTCCACCCACTGTTATCCGACCCCGAATCGCGAATCAACACCCGATCCTTGTGGAACTTCCAAGTCTCGCTGTCCCAGCCGAAACGTGAAAGTTGTTCCTTTGTCCACTTGGGGAGTCGGGGTGAGAAGGAACAGACGCCAGCCTTATTGCACTTCATTCCGTAGAAGGTGCGGAAGAGCAGTAGACTGTACGTCCACTGCTGGCGGAGGCATTGAAGCTGAAAGGCATTCCACACACGGATGGCGTGTGGAGAGAAGGTACAAGGGTGCGTCTTGTAGAAATTGCACATCTCCACCAGGTTCCCGTAGAAGGGGAATCGAATCCCCGCGCTTATCTGTCCGACGGAGACGAACACTTCTCCCGCTCGAGGACGCGTGATGATATGCTTCCTCTTGATGGCAGGCTGAGACTCATAGGGGAAACGAGGTTCCCAATCCGAGGTAATGCACCCCTCTCGAAGGGCAACCTCATATGAGGTCTCAGAAATCTCATTGACAACGAATTCAAAGGTGAAAGGGGTCCTAGCCCCAGAACTAGCTTCGTCTAAAAACGGTTACAAACAAGAAAGATTTGAGAAAAGAAGAGCAAACATCACCAAGCTATGAAAGCAGAGAAGAAAATCCTTAACAGACATGATGGATGATAGCCGAAAGAAGATGAAGAAGGATCGGAAGATTGAAGGCCTTGGACCATTTGAACAGCAGAAGGAACTTGGAAGAGAAGCTTCGAGTGCAAGAATGGCAGATATTAAGAGGGTGGAGAAGAAGTGAATAAGGCCAGGGTTCCGGCTTTTATAAGCAAAAGGACAAACTGAACGGACTTAATCTGGACCGTTGAAGACGAAACGATTTAATCTTGATCGTCGAAGACTGAGGGACGGTATGGAAGAGACGTGGTGACGTAATAAGTGCTTTTTCAGAAAGCAACAGTCACGCCGATTTAAGCGTCGTTTCATAATCCCTAGCATTTAATGCTACAGTAACCAAGGAGTCCCCTCGGATTTGGCAACTGCCCATAGAGTCCAGTGCGCCCGAAGTAATCATGAGTGAGAGACTCTGTCATACGATAATTGCACGCGCAAGACAAAAGCCTCCGACTGAGGTATCCAGAGGCCTGAAGATAAAAGCCTCCGATGGTAATATCGGGGGGTATGAATGAAAAAGTCTCCGACAGCGAGGTCAGAAGATCTGGAACTGGAAGACACGACGAACTAAAAGTCCCCCATGTCTTGGGGGCAAATGATGGGTTCCGATGTAATCGTTAGCCCCGTTAAACAGCCAATGGACGGCGAGTAAGTCCAGTGGGCCTCGTGAAAAGCCTGGAAGGCCCAGATTCCCAGTATGAAGGGTCCCGACTTTAGCGGTCCCGATACATGAGCTGAATGCTCCCGACAAGAAGCCTCTGAGTAGGCCCCGATATGCCTTAGTAAAGGCCCCGATGATAAAAGCCCCGCAGAGGCTGGACCTGTCTCGTGAGACAAAGGGTCCTGGGTGGTGATCTAGAATGAGATAATTCTGGAGTCCCCGACGGGAGTCGAGACTTGTGATCAGAGGATAAGACCGAGAAACCCGCCTACTAGATAGAGTAGTGGGACGGCGGTTAAAGATAATGATAAACTTCCCCGAGATACGCAAGGCGTGCCCAAGATACGCGGAGTATGGGTAAGATACGCGGAGCGTGGGGCGAAATCCACGGAATCCAAAACGAGATATACGGAACCGTAGCGAGATATGCGGAATCATGGGCAAAACGGCTGATGGGTTCGATTACAGCCGTCAGGCCCTTTAACAGGGAGGAAACGGCAAACAGGCCCACCAGGCCCAAAATGAAGGTCAAGATGACCTAGGAGAAGGGTCCCGACGAAGGGAGTCCCGACAGAGTCGGTCCCTACAGTTGAGCTGGAAGCTCCCGGTGAGAAGCCTTTAAGTAGGCCCCGATGATAAATCCCTGAGAATGATAGGCCCTGTCACGATGACGAGGGGCCCCGAGCGGTGACACAACGAGACAACTCTGGAGTCCCCGACAGGAGTCGGGACTCGTTATCAGAGGATAAGGCCAAGATACGCGGGGCGTGGCCGAGATACGCGGAACGTGGTTAAGATACACGGAGCGTGGCCGAGATACGCGGGGCGTGGCCGAGATACACGAGATCATGGCCTAGATAGGTGGGATCACATCCGAGATATGCGGGATACGGGCTAACCACCCCCAACGGTTCACCAGGTACCTGAGGCATCTCTTCGCCTATAAAAGGGCAAGAGGTCACCTCAGAACACTTACGTTGAATTACATACCCTTTGAGATTATTGCTTGCCAGTTCGTATTGGGCACTCATTTAAGCATCAGAGAGGGATTCTGGGTCACCGCCCAGTCTATCCCCTCTTGTAAAATTGCGTGGAGCAAAGGAGCTAGGATTGCCGTCAAAGTCCGTACCGGAGTTCCACTGTGATCCAACATTGGCGTCGTCTGTGGGAATCAAACAAAAAGCTGATATGCCTTCTACTCGATCGATGGCGGCTGGCAAGAACAGAAGACAGGGACAATCTGGTGGTTTCCGTCACCCCGCCGCAACAAATCTGGATTCAGTACCAGAACAGGAGGAAAACCAGAACTATCCCCCGGCTGAGCTCTCCCAAACAGGGGGGCACAATGGAGATCCCGAAGATATTGCTCCTCAGCACCAGGGCAATAGGGGGCAGGAGGCTCCCCCAGCTACAGACTTGACAAGAGCCGTAGCAGAAGCCATGCCCATGTTTCTGGCAGCCGTGGAGGCTCTCTTGGATCGGAGAGAGGCTGCGAGGAGGCAGGAGGAGATGCCCCCGTTGGAGGAAGTGGCCCCACCAACAGAGCGTCGAAACGCACAGGAAGCCCCGCCCCGAGGCCAGGACAGAAGTAGGGCAACCAGTCAGCCGGAGAGGTTCGTGGTTGAAGGGCCAGGACTAGTACAGCACAGGACCATTCCCCTGAATGGTCCCATCACTCCCGACCAGGTGGTAAATATCGTGAACATCTGCATGGGAGAACAGAAGCTGCTGGTGTCGGAGCTAAGGGATCGATCCACTCATCCCTTTGTTCCCCGACTCATCGACACCCTAACCCCGCCTGGGCTAGGTATCCCCACGATAAAGGAGTACGATGGCGAAGGAGATCCGGTTCGCCATGTCCAGAAACACCTCATGGCGTGTCTGGGAAGAGCCCCGAGTAAAGATATAGTGTGTACGCTGTTCCCGAACACACTTGGAGAAAGAGCCCTGACCTGGTTCTTTAGTCTGCCCCCAGGCTGCATCACTTGCTGGGCAGATATGCATGACCGATTCATTCAGCAGTACCAGGGGCGGAGACGTTTATTGAAGAGCGTGAGGTCCCTGACCCAGGTAGTGCAGAGGCCCGACGAATCGCTGGCACACTATTGCCAGCTGTACACCGCCAGTGTGGCAGAGATTGACGAAGAGATCTCGGAAGGTGAGACCATACGTACCTTCATTCGGAACTTAACGCCCCCCTATGGTTCCGATCTGATGCACAGCGTGGCTGAGAAAGCTGTGTGGAATATGGAGGCACTACAAAAGAGGGTGAAACGGCAAATCGATGTCCAGGAGTCGAAGATAGCCGCGGGAGGGCTGGAGCCCCCTAAATCGAATAAAGGGAAGCAGTCGGTTAAACCTTTCGATGATCGCAAGTCAAAAGGTAAAACCGAAAGCAGTCGGAATCGAGGCCGACCTGATCGAAGGGACGATAGACGTTCTTCAAGGAAGGATAAGCGGGAGGATCTCGACATTCCTCTCAACTGCTCCATGGCAGAAGTGCTGACAGTCATGGAACGACAAGGTACCCTCCAAAGAAGGATGGAGAATTCTTGGGATCTCGCACGGATCGCTACTGCCGATTTCACCGCGCAAATGGTCACGACACCAACCACTGTCGGGAACTGAAGAAGGAGATCGAAAAGCTGATCCAGAAGGGGAAGCTCAAGGAATTCGTCGGGGATAAGCGGTGTCGATCCCGCTCTCGGTCCCGATCGCGGTCCCGTTCCCGATCCCGCGATCGGTCCCCAAAAAAGAAGAGAACCGATCCAGAGTCATCCGGTGCTCGCAAGGAGAGACGGGGCACTATCAACGTGATTCATGGAGGGTTTGCTGCTGGAGGTGATACCTCATCCGCCCGAGAGGTCTATGCCTCTAGAATCCCTACGGCGGTGGTGCTGGGTAAGAGGTCCCGATCCTGGACCTTGAAAGAAGAGATAGTAATCTCCTTCTCGTCGGAAGACCTCATAGGTGTGGAGACTCCGCACGACGATGCCTTGGTGGTAACCTTGGATGTAGACGGGTTCGAAATGAAGAGAATTCTAATCGACGGGGGGAGCTCCTCCAACATCCTATTCACGGACGCGCTGGAGGCTATGGGGAAGACGAAGAAAGATCTAAAGGAGGCAAATTTCCCGATGGTCGGGTTCTCTGGCTCAACCTCCTATCCGCTAGGAGTAATCACCTTACCAGTGGAGTTTGGTAGCGGGTGGAAATCAGAAAGGAGGAACGTGGAGTTCGTGGTAGTCGATTCCGCGGGTACCTACAACGCGATCATCGGAAGAACCACCACTAACCCCCTGATGGCAGTTGCCTCGACAGTGCAGCAGAAGATGAAGTTCCCGACCGACCATGGAGTCGGAGAGGTTAAGGGCGACCAGGTGGCTTCTCGAAAATGCTATGTTAACGCCACCCGAAGGAGGAGACGAGAGGCCATGACTGTCCTTCAGACAGACACAGATCCTAGAGAAGAGTTTGGGTGTCCCGCCCCCTTAGAAGATCTGAAAGAAGTCGAGATCGACGGACCCCAGAGGAAGGTGAAAATCGGGTCTGCCCTGACTGAAGAGACAGCCCAGAAATTAATTGAATTATTGAAGGAGTTCAAGGAGCTGTTTGCCTGGTCCCCCAGCGATATGCCAGGAATCAGCCCCGATGTGATTGTACACGAGCTGAAGATAGACCCCGCTATCAAGCCTATCACACAGAAAAGGCGTCCAATGGGCACGGATAAGAAGATCGCGATCCAGCAGGAGGTGGGCAGGTTGCTCGATGCTGGGTTTATTAAAGAGCTCCGATTCCAAACTTGGGTTGCTAATCCCGAGCTGGTAAAAAAGACTAACGGGAAATGGCGAATGTGTGTGGATTTCCGCGACCTGAACAAGGCTTGCCCAAAGGACTGTTACCCACTCCCGAGAATCGACCAGCTGCTGGATGCCACGTCGGGACATGAGCTGTTGAGTTTCATGGATGCGTATTCAGGCTACAACCAGATCAAGATGGCCAAGGAAGACGCTCCCCATACAGCGTTTTATGCAGACAGTGACATCTATCACTACGATGTCATGCCTTTCGGGTTGATCAATGCTGGGGCCACCTACCAACGGATGGTGAACAAATTGTTTGGAGATATGCTGGGAGAAACCATGGAAGCTTACGTGGATGATATGCTGGTGAAGTCCCGACAAGCCGAGGATCATGTGCACAACCTAACCATGGCATTTTAGCGGATGAGGCTCCATCAAGTTCGCTTGAACCCGACGAAATGCGCCTTCGAAGTCCACTCAGGGAAGTTTTTGGGCTTTATGGTGAGCCAGAGAGGAATTGAGGTGAATCCTGAGAAGCTGATGGCAATCGAGGAGATGCAGTCTCCGATAAACCATCGGGAGGTACAAGTGCTGAATGGCCGACTAGCTGCAATGAATCGCTTCTTGTCCAAAGCCAGCGACCGATCAATGCCGTTTTTTGAAGTCCTGAGAGCCAACAAGAAATTCGAATGGACCGCCAAGTGTGAAGAGGCGTTCCAAGCACTCAAGCAGCTCCTTCGCACCCTCCCGCCGTTGGCGAAACCGGTTCCAGGCGAGCCGCTCTACCTTTATTTGGCTGTTTCTGAATTTTCCATTAGCTCTGTGTTAGTAAAAATTGTCGAGGGTAATCAAGTCCCCGTCTATTATGTAAGCAAGGCGTTTGCCAAGTCTGAATTAAACTATCCCGCCGTTGAGAAGTACCTCTTTGCGTTGATTATTACTGCTCGGAAGATAAGGCCTTATTTCCACGCACACGAGATTACTATGCTGACGAACCAGCCTTTGAAGCATTTTTTGAACCGACCGGATGCGTCGGGAAGATTAGTGAAATGGGCAGTAGAGCTTAGTGAGTTTCGCATACACTTCGCTCCAAGAACAGCCATTAAAGGCCAGGCATTAGCGGATTTTATAGCAGAATCTACAGCCCCCGATCTGGAAGAAGCGGGCCCTGTAGAGGGGGCAACCATGGAGGTCCCGATAGAAGAACAACCAGAGAGGGCAGAGCAATCAGAACAGCCAAACAAGGAAAATACCTGGGGGATGTACACGGATGGCTCCGCGAGTTCGGACGGATCAGGAGCGGGCTTTTTGTTGATACCACCAGGTGAAGGTGAACCGCTCCGATACGCCTTGGCTTTAACATTCAAGGCCACAAACAATGAAGCGGAATATGAAGCTCTTATCACGGGCCTGAAAATTGCTAAAGGCACTGGAGTTGATCACTTGAGAGTGAAGTGTGACGCAGCTTTAATCGTAAACCAGGTTCAAGGGCGATACGAAGCGAGGAGTCCAATAATGAAGAAGTATCTGCGAGAGGTACAAGCCCTGAAAGAGAGCTTCAAAAGCTTCGATATCGAGGCAATTCCGAGGGAGGAAAATGTAGAGGCAGATGCCTTGAGAAAATTTGCCCTGGGGGCACCCTTGGAAGAAAATCGGAAGGTGCACTTCTTGGAGAAGGTGATCTTATCAAACATCGACCCAACACAGGTGTGCGCCATTGAAGCGAGATCAGAGGAGGAGCCAACTTGGATGACCCCGATAGTCGCGTACCTGACTACGGGGGCAGTCCCCGATGATAAAGTAGCAGCGGACAGGATACGTCGGATCGCGGCCAATTATGTGATGCTGGACAATCAGCTATACAAGAAGGGCTGGTTCTCGACTCCGTACTTGAAGTGTGTGGCAGAACCCGACACCAATCGAATCCTGAAGGAGGTACACGAAGGGGTCGCGGCTTGTCATGAAGGGACCCGATCCATCATGAGAAAAAGTGCTGAACTTAGGCTATTATTGGCCCACGATGAACAAAGAAACAACGGCGATGGTCCGATCCTGCGACGCGTGCCAGAGGTACGCCCCGAGTATCGTGGCTCCGGCCGCTAATCTGACATCCATCAAGAGCGCGTGGCCCTTCGCGCAGTGGGGCATCGACTTGGTGGGACCTCTTCCACAAGCACAAGGTCAATGTAAGTATTTACTTGTAGCTATCGATTATTTTTCGAAATGGATAGAGGCAAAGGCGTTGGCCAGAACAACGGGGAACCAGATCGTCAAGTTCCTCCAGACCCATATTGTGTCCAGATACAGGATTCCTAAGGTGGTGATCAGCGACAATGGTCCACCGTTTAACGGCTCTCAGGTTAGGGAGTATCTGGAGGAGTTGAACATCGAGCATCAGACTGCTTCTGTACGCCATGCTCAGACTAACGGCCAGGTGGAATCAGCCAACAAAATCGTAATGGATGGCCTAAAGAAGAGGGTCTATGCCTTGAAGGGCAAGTGGCTGAACGAACTAGAGAACGTGCTTTGGGCTGTTAGAACGACACCCAAACGATCAACGGGGGAGACTCCGTTTGGCCTCGTTTATGGCACGGAAGCTGTCGCCCCCGTAGAGGTAGCTGTGACGTCCCATCAGATGAGATATTACGAGCCCCTGAAGAACGATGAAGTAAGACGTCTGGACTTGGACTTACTCGAAGAGAAGAGGCGGGAAGCCGATGATGTCCAAGCTCGAATGCGATTGGCGACGGCCAGGTACTACAATCGGCGAGTGAAGTCCCGACAGTTCTTCGTCGGGGAGCTGGTTTGGCGTCGCAACGAGTTCACCCTTTTGGATCGAATCAACAAGATGTCACCAAAATGGGAAGGACCTTATAAGGTCGTGGGGATGCCAGCTCCAAATGCGTACAAGTTGGAAGACCTCGATGGCAGAACGTTAAAGCATTCTTTTAGTGGCGAACACTTGAAGAAACACCATGCTTGAAGAAAGTCGCCTTAAGTGGTGCCCGATAAAGTCGCCTTAAGTGGTGCCCGATAAAGTCGCCTTAAGTGGTGCCCGATGTAAAATCGCCTTAAGTGGTGCCCGATGTAAAATCGCCTTAAGTGGTGTATGTTGTTTATCGTTTAATTCGATGTAAGCCAATTTTGTACCGTCAATAAATAAAGAGGTTGCTTCCAATCAGAGTTATCCTTAGATTTATGCTAAGCGTCAAAGTCGCCTTGAGTGGTGCACGAGAAAAGTCGCCTTGAGTGGTGCACGAGAAAAGTCGCCTTAAGTGGTGCACAATCCTTAGATTTATTCTAAGTATCAAAAAGTCGCCTTGAGTGGTGCATGATATTAAGTCGTCTTAAGTGATGTGTGGTTCTTAGATTTACTCTAAGTAATAATTAAGTCGTCTTAAGTGATGCATGGGGCTAAGTCGCCTTAAGTGGTGCACAATCCTTAGATTTATTCTAAGTATCAAAAGTCGCCTTGAGTGGTGCACGATATTAAGTCGTCTTAAGTGATGCGTGATTCTTAGATTTACTCTAAGTAATAATTAAGTCGTCTTAAGGGATGCACGGAACTAAGTCGCCTTAAGTGGTGCAAGTTATTAAATCGTCGGGAAGGACGTAC
The DNA here is from genome assembly GCA_036873135.1 of Clarkia xantiana subsp. parviflora. Classification (NCBI taxonomy): domain Eukaryota; kingdom Viridiplantae; phylum Streptophyta; class Magnoliopsida; order Myrtales; family Onagraceae; genus Clarkia; species Clarkia xantiana. Next base: position 35,263,292 of record JAPTYO010000010.1, on the reverse strand, counting down.
GAAAATGTCTTAAGTGTCAAAGTAACGACTTAAGCAAGTATAATAAAGCCGCTGGGAAAAGTGCAACGAAAGAATCGGAACTAAGAAAGTCTGATATTAATAAGGGCTCAAAGGCCCGACGACGACAAAAGAGAAGGAGATACAAGGACTCTAAAAATAAACATTCAAGCTTGGTCCTTGTCGGCAGCGTTGACAGCAGCTGGGTCCGCGGAGTCGGTAGCAGAAGGATCCACAGGGTTGGCTTCGGGAGGATCGACTATCGGGGCGTCCGCACTTGGAAGTTCAGAAACGTCTTCGACAATTACGGGGGTACTCCCCCCATCACTCTCCTCGGAAAGAGCAAAGTACTTCTTCGCAAAGGGAGCGAGGGAAGGAGACTTGTCGAAGTTGATGGCGTCCCCGTACTCCAGGTGGAGCTCCTCAACCGCATTAAAGAGAGTGTTCTCCACCTCCGCGCCAAAATTGTCGAAGACGTTTCTGAACTTCCAAGTGCGGACGCCCCGATAGTCGATCCTCCCGAAGCCAACCCCCATCACTCTCCTCGGAAAGAGCAAAGTACTTCTTCGCAAAGGGAGCGAGGGAAGGAGACTTGTCGAAGTTGATGGCGTCCCCGTACTCCAGGTGGAGCTCCTCAACCGCATTAAAGAGAGTGTTCTCCACCTCCGCGCCAAAGAACTTCATGGCATCGGCTTGGAAGTCCTCGGACCTCCGATAATCCTCCCGGCCCTTGGCCTCCGCTTCAGCCAGCTGCGCAGGAAATCCCGCGATTTGCTCCTCCAGAGCCTTCTTCTCGAGGACCAGTTTATCCTCGGCAGCCTTCTTCTCCTGGACCAGCCTGTCCACAGCCGCCTCCCGCTCTTGCCTCAAGAGCCCCTCGAAGTCCCCGACCTGCTTCTGGAGGTCCCGAACCTTCTGATCGAGGGCAGCCTGTTCCTTGACAAGCTTTCCCCGCGAAGACTGGGAGGCCTTAAGATCCTCCCTGAGCTGCTCGAGGGCCCCTCGGTCCCGCTCCCGGGACTCATCGTAGGCAATGACATACCCGATGAGACGGTTGAAGTCCCCGAGCTCCTACAACAAGAAGACAAGTGTTAATAGACAAACAACCCGATTTATCATCAAAAAGAAAGAAGCGAAGTCTTACCTCTATACGGCGCATGGACATCTCCCTGACATCCCGATGCATGTGCGTCCGATTGAGGGAAATCGGATACCGCATAGTAGGCAGGATCGAGCCTGACAGCAGATGCAGGGCCAGATCCCGGTCCTGCTCCCCTTGTGTAAGCGGGACTCCTTGAAGCGTCTGGATAGGAGTCCAGGGGGCATTCGCTTGTGAAGGGTTGAAGGGCCTGTAGAAGTTCCTATCGAGAGCAAGAGGAGGAGGAGGACGATAAGTGGAGGGGCATGCCTCCGTCTCGGCCCGAACGGGGGAAAGAGTGAAGTCATGGATGGGCGATGGTTGCCGCTGCTGCGGAGAAGATGAAGGAAGCGGCCCCTGAGGGGTTGGTTTCAGGGGGGATTGCCCCGTCTTCCGACGCTGACGAAGGGAGCCACCCTCGTCAGTCTCCTCGGAGGAGTCTAAAGTTTCCCCCTGACGAAACTGTTCGCCAGTTGGAGCCTTCTCTCCAGCTGAGGAAGGCACCCCCGGTGAAGACGGTGCGTCCGCGGAAGCTGCGGCACCCGATGGAGCTCCCGAGCGACCTGCACCTGGAGGATGAGAAGTTTCAGAAATGTAGTCAGGAAGTTCATCGGGATTATTACACCAAATGATACGTCGGGAGATGTATTGATCCTTCCCGCGATAATGATAGTAGCCCACCTTCAAGACACGAGGAGTTTCGCCTCGAAGGATTCGTTTGACGTCAGCGATACGGGCCTCCTTGGTCGAAGAAATCAAATCCTTTGGGACCATCCTCTTGTATGATTTAATAGCAAGTCGGAGTTTTTTACCTTCTTCAGCATTCTGGACATCAAAGAGTTGGTCCAGATCCACCCGCTTCCGCTTGGGCTGCTCCGCGGAAGGAGACCCCGATTGAGCAGCAGCCTTCTTTGCGGATTTCCTCTTCCGCGAGGGGCGGACAGCATCAGTCTCCCCCTGCTTAAGGAATAGATCGGTCAGCACAGATACCTTCTTGGCTGCAAACAGTAAACAAAGAAGAGTTAGAAGTTTACCCAAGGGACCATATTAGAAGGGCCGTCGAAGAGCTGCCCCCCAGAGACAATATCGAGGAGTCGGATCCCGGCGTGCACCAGGTCCCGCTCCACAAGTGAGTTGGCGTTGAGGGGAGTGTAAGACTCCCCCCATCGATAAAGCTGGATAAGTTGGAGAGTTTCAAAATCCTCGTCGGTATAAGTATGGAAAGCAGGCGGAGGGTCTGCTGCCACCTCCCACCGAGGCCAGGGAATCGAAGAGTGTCGGATGAAGAAGTAGCTCCTCTTCCAGCTACTATTGTCGGACCCCGTGTCAACTAGGAGTCCCCGACCCTTGACCACCTTCCAAGTGTCATTGGTCCAGCCACACCGGGCAAGCTGCTGCTTACTCCACTTGGGCATCCGAGGGTAGAAAGCGCAAACCCCCGCCTCGTTGCACTTCATCCCATAGAAGGTTCTGAAGAGCTGGAGGCTGTAGACCCACTTCTGTCGGAAGCAGAGAACTTGAAAGGCGTTCCAGAGGCGGATGGCATGGGGAGAAAAGGTAGTGGGGTGCGTTTTGTAATGATGGCACATCTCGACCAGATTACCACAAAAGGGGAATCTGATCCTCGCTGATACCTGTCCCGTAGAGACAAATACCTCCCCTTCTTGGGGACGAGTAACCTCAGGGTTACTCGAGGGGCGAGGCCAAGGATATGGGAAACGGGGTTCCCAGGTAATATTGATACAACCCTCTCGGAGGGCTACATCATAAGCAGTATTGGAGATCTCATTCAGAGCATAATCAAAGTTAAAAGGTTTTCTCCCCTCAGAGCTGGACCCGCTGTCTGAAAAGCAACCATTGCAAGAAAAACACAGTGGGACTCTTGGAAAGCTATAAACAAGGAAAAGACGAACAAGCAACAAAGGGGAATCCCTTACCAGACATGATGAAGTAGAGGTTGAAGAGATGAACGAGGCGTCGCCGGAAAGCTGATCGGAGAAACTCCAAGACCTTCGGAATTACAGAGCTTGAAATCGCAGAGAAATTGCAGAGAGCTTTTGAGAATTCGGAAACGGTAAAAGTTAAATTATGACCATGGCTAGGGTTTTATAGGCGAAGAAGACAGTTGAAGGGACACTTCGATCCGAGTCGTCGAAGTCGAAGAGTCTTAATCTGGACCGTTGAGATGAAACGTGCAGAAGGACAACAGACGTAATGATGAAACGGCCTGAAAAGCACTTTTCAGAAAAGGACGGACGCGAAAAATCAGGCACGTGGGCTGAAAACGTCGCTTCACTATCTACTGCATTTAATGAATTGGGGAACCGAGGAGACCCCTAGGATTTAACAGTTATCTACAAAACACTGAGGAAACGTGAAGGAGAAGACTGATAATTGAGTGACTAAACCAAGGGAAAGATCCCCGATTCCAGTATCGGAAGGTCGGGAGTTGGAAGACACGATGAACTAAAAGTCCCTCATGTCTTGGGGGCAAATGATGGGTTCGATTACAGCCGTCAGGCCCTTTAACGAGGAGGAAACGGCAAACAGGCCCACCAGGCCCAAAATGAAGGTCAAGATGACCTAGGAGAAGGGTCCCGACGATGAAAGGTCCCGACAGGGTCGGTCCCGACAGTTGAGCTGGAAGCTCCCGATGAGAAGCCTTTAAGTAGGCCCCGATGATAAATCCCTGAGAATGATAGGCCCTGTCACGATGACGAGGGGCCCCGAGCGGTGACACAACGAGACAACTCTGGAGTCCCCGACAGGAGTCGGGACTCGTTATCAGAGGATAAGGCCAAGATACGCGGGGCGTGGCCGAGATACGCGGAACGTGGTTAAGATACATGGAGCGTGGCCGAGATACGCGGGGCGTGGCCGAGATACACGAGATCATGGCCTAGATAGGTGGGATCACATCCGAGATATGCGGGATACGGGCTAACCACCCCCAACGGTTCACCAGGTACCTGAGGCATCTCTTCGCCTATAAAAGGGCAAGAGGTCACCTCAGAACACTTACGTTGAATTACATACCCTTTGAGATTATTGCTTGCCAGTTCGTATTGGGCACTCATTTAAGCATCAAAGAGGGATTCTGGGTCACTGCCCGGTCTATCCCCTCTTGTAGGATTGCGTGGAGCAAAGGAGCTAGGATTGCCGTCAAAGTCTGTACCGGAGTTCCACTGTGATCCAACAACGGCCAATCACGGTCACAGGTAACTGAGTAACTTCCCCTCCTATATAAAGGAGGAAGTTACCTTAGAAAACAGATCATCTAATACGCACTTAGATTACTGCTGCCACCCCATTGATCATATACTCATTTAAGCATCGGAGAGGGATTCTGGGTCACCACCCAGGTCATCCCCTTCTGCAGGATTACGCGGAGCCCAGGAGTCCAAGCTTTCCGTCAAGGACGTAACGGAGCTTCGCCCGTGATCCAACAGTTAAGAGGTCCAAAATTTTCATGATGTTCTTAGGAAATTTGTTCATGATCTTCAACAAAAATGCAATATTTATCAAAATCAAATATTGGATTGTAGATCTTATTAAAATTTGACCACATGTTTCCAAATTTTTTTTTTTGCCGAAACCCTAGGTGAATTACAAGGTAAAATTTTTAATTTCTTAGACACCAATGGACAAATTTCGGCTGAAATTTTTTAATAATATTTTTCTTACCAAATTTTAATTTTTTATTCAAGGTAACAATATATATTTAATTGGGAACTTAATGATAGATTCACATTAATATATAGAAATATATATAACTATCAATATATCTAAATATTTAAATAAGTTAAAGATATTATTGATAGATTTAGTTACCTAAAATGTTGAGAAAATATATTGTTAATATATGTTTCTCTATTTAAGATGTTGATAATAAATAATATATATATATTTGTATATAGGTGCCGATTTTTACATATATATATATATATATTGTTGATTGATTTAATCTTATAGATAAAATCTTGGCAATAAATATATATATGTTTATAATAGGTCTGAAATTTATATATATATTATTAATATTGGAAATTATTTTTTATAGTTAAAGTTACTTGGTGGCTAAGTTATATTTTTTTGGACATTAAAACTCTACTTGGGCCACAAGTAAACATTTCGGCCAAACCTTTTATTTTTAATTATTGGGCCGGTCCAATATGTCAAACCGGGACAAATTAAAACCGAACCGGATTTTCTCAATCGGTTCGACCTAATTGGGTCGGGTCGGACAGGGGTAACTAAGTGGATCTAACCAAACCGGTTTTGTGTGTTGAACCGAACCGAACCCTATTTTTATTGGACCCGTTCGGACATAACCAGATTTTAAAATTCAAACCGGACCGAACCGAATCGGATTTTACTAGACCAAACCGAACCGGATTTTCGGACCGGACCCGAACCGAATTTTCTGGACTGAATAGAACCGGACCAAATCAGACTGAAATTGACTGAACTAAACCGTATTTTTAAAACCGAAATCAAGTCAATTATTATAGGGAGGTCAAGTTTTAAAACCCAAATGTTTTGAACCTTAAAAAGCCTTCACAGTGCTCAAGGGTTGATAACCTTTATGTCTTGTTTCGATTATGGGGATGGATCTCTGAGATATATGATTTTGGGACTGGTATAATTAGTGAGCTGAATTGCAATTGTTTATTATTCAATATATATTTATGCATGATTGGAAATGTTGTCTTGAATAAGTCAAGCTAGCTGGATATTGCATATTGTGGGTTGAGCCCTGGTTAAATATATGGATTGCGCACTATGATAGACATGCTGTGATGGTTGGAAATACCTAAGATTCATGTCTAGAATGCTGCATGATTGAATATAAGCATGAATTGCAAATCAGCCCCTAATGTTTAAAATTATTTTAAAATCGAAAACCAGTCGCCAAATGTGTATGATGGATGTGAATGTTACATGTTTGACACGTATGCTAGAATGTTGAGGATGTAGCTGCATTTGATAATTTATTTGGAAGTAGAATTATGTATGCAAGCATGAGTTACTCAGAACATTAGATGCATGACGCGTAAGCATGAGTGTGGTTGTGATGAATGTTACTGGCGTATGATAATTTACATGGATAGTAGAATTATATATGCATGAGTGAATTCATCGGAATATTTTTCCAAAATAAAAGGGCCTTGGGAAAGCCAAGATCGGGTATGCTTATTTTAAAATTCCCATTCTGGTAATTTGCGATTAAACCCGTTTTAAAAGACTGATCTATTGGATGGAAGACGACGATAATGTGAACTCTTTTACAACCATCTTCCATTGGTTTACTGGTGGTCGGTTGGTTTCGATGACTGATGAATCATTATTTGTCGGATTCCATCTTAATAGATATTTGATCTATGCAATTCTTTCCCAAAATGTTATTGTCTCTCTGGTTTTTGCGTAATCATCGATGTGTTAGTACGAATTGGTTGAATTTGTACGATTCGATATTCCTCGCAATCTTGATGGTATGAATCATGATGAATAAAAAGAGTATGTGTTGAACTCTCTACTACGATTTCGAAAAGTGGAGAGGACAACTACATATAAAGATGGTAGTTTGTATGATTTTTACAACGAGAAACGAATGTAATGATTTGTTTCACTAAGCATGGGAGTAGGTTCTTTGATGATCTGAACGCATAAGTGGTGATACATTCAACCTTGGTAGAAGGGGGTTGAAGAAGACTTCAATTGCAACCAGGCAATGTTGTAGCTAAGTATCCCTTTGCATCCGGCTCGGTGGAAGCAAGGATGCAAGAGCTAAAAGTTTCGGTTGAACGTGATGATCTTCTCTCTTTCCATGGACGCTGGTGTAAAAGCCGCATCAGATCTTAAGAATGAAAGGTCAACATGGAAAATATGTAGATGGTATTATGGTGTTGACAGGACTCAATGAATTTGAGCCTAATCAAATACAGTAACCACAACAGTAAAAAGGGAAACCTTCTCTGCTCACCATACTGAGTTTGAAAGAAGTCAACCATGATCCGCATATCATAGAGAGAACTGGACCATAACGGTCTTATACAATAATCTGGTGGGTTAAACCATGTTGATAAAGTGCGTCTCAAGAACGCCTCGTAGGTCATGTGTGTGAAGCGGTAAAATGTTTTACACAGACACATATCATTTGACGTGATTCACTCATGAATTTACTCAAATGTGATGTTAAACATGGCTTAAAGTTCACTACTATCTATGCGACAATCATGGATCAAATACGCGATCTTCTGATCAAGAACCCTACCATTGTCATCTATTGTTCGTTTGAGTTACTAAAATTTTGGTTATTTCGAGATTCGGATTTATTGAATAAAGTAATTTCCGTTAGATTCGAAATGTGATCTACTTGTCAAAACTAATCGACCCGGTTAAACAAGATCGATCCGAAACGAAATTTCGGCTAGGTAAAAGTGGTCGAATAAAACGAAACGATTCACGTACTCCGTCATCTCAAGCGGGACAACTGAACTGAACATACACATCGATTGCGTAGCAAGATCGAAAGATTTAGCATTTCAGAATTATTAAGTACTCCATTGAATGAAATCATCTGTAATGATGATCATGTGAAAAACCGATTGGATTAAATTATATTAAATTGAGAAATGATACGACTTAACCAAGAGTCAAAACTTCGGTAAATAGCGCTACGCGCGTGTGGACCTCGATAGACGGAACACATCGTTTCAAAATACGAATTTAATGATGAAGTGTCTGAATGATTATGTGTTGAATTTTCGTTTGCATTCCCTTGCAAACAACTTATTGATACCATTTACATCGGTAAGAAGTAGGCTTCGAAAGCTACAACGACCTTGTAAAAGTATCAGCTGACGCATAATGTGAAAACCCAAGATGCTCAGTGTTGGATATACGCCCAAGCTATCAGCAATTGGACCCAATAAATGGGCCATAATCGAATATAATTCGAAACTTAGAACACGGACAACTGAGGTCTATCGCGTAGGCCCGGAGAACACCCCGAGTGGCGATATCCACTCGGGAAGACCCCGAGTGGCGATATCCACTCGGGAAGACCCCGAGTGGAAAGTCCACCCGGGGAAACCCAAGCAAGGGACCCTTGCTAGGGTTACCCGAGCAAGGGACCCTCATGCTCAGGTAACCCGAGCAAGGACCCCCTTGCGCGGGTAACCCGAGCAAAGTCTTGAGGGGTACCCCTCCGGGTACCCCTATCCATCCGGACGAGCCCCCCTCGTCTGAACCCCCACCCCTAGACGATATTTTTCCCGGGGCTTACCCTTAGAGGCCATACACTTACACTTGATCATGATAATCATCTACGGTCGAACCGAGGTCAAATGAACCTTATTTACGGTCAAGGCCAACTCATATTATGAAATTTCCACAGCCGAACCAGAGAACCACTGGAACCGGGGCGGTCTGATAGAAACTCTATAAATAGAGAGCTCATTCCCTCATTTGAAGGTAATCACTCTCTCTAAGCTCACCCTCTCTCTAAAGCTCTCACTGACTTAAGCTTCAGAGTGGGCTTACCGGGCCCCCGCCGATGTCCTTTTGAAGGTAAGTGAGGAAAGGAGAAGGAGATACGGGAAGAAGTAGCCCACAGAGGAGAAGATCGGGAAGAAGAAGCTCATTAAGGATAAGATCGAGAAGGAGAAGCCTACAGAGAATACTCGTGTGCAAACACTGGCGCCATCTACTGGACTCGAACAAGAAGCACGTTGCTACTACTTGAGATCGATGACAACAACAAGGAGGCAAGTTGGGGGGCCGAGCAGGCAGCCACCCACGGGAGAAAACGTCCAAGCACCACCAGGGGGAACAGGCAAGTTCAGGTGGTAAGCCAGCAGGCAACCGTCGACAGAGAACGCGAGGGAACAAGAAACGAGGAACACCCACCTCCTAAGGAGCAAAATTCCTTAACCAATGCCCGCCCAGAACCAACGGTGAACCAGCTGCAACCTCAGCTACCCCAACAAGCAAGAACATACAACATCACTCCTGAACTAATTGCAACATTAGAGGAAATGCTAGAAAGAAGGGAGCGTCTAAGTACACACGTAAGGCAGGAACAACAATGGTACCAAGGGTCACCTCCAAGGTCGATGGGAGGACACCGACAGGCATATTCTAACTCCTTGAACCAGCAGCACCAGGGAAGGGGATAATACCAGCAAAGAAACCCCAATTACCAGGCAGACAACGATCAAGGATATGCTGGACCCCAGAATTACCAAGGATATGCAGCACCCCAGAATGACCAAGGGTATGCTGGACCCCAAAATGGCCAAGGGTATGCTGGACCTCAAAACGGCCAAAGAAATACTGATCCTCAAAACAACCAACAAAATATTGGCCCTATAAATGCAAGGCAACAGAACATAGCAGGAATGGTCCTCACGAAGGAGGAAATTGAGAAGCTAATAGCTAAGAAGATCAAGGATTCGAAGGGAAGAGCAATGCACAAACTAAGAGACAGGGCCTCACACTCTTTCACTTAGGAGCTGATCAATGTAATGGTTCCACCAAACGTCACGGCTCATCAGATACCGGACTATGTCGGAAAAGGAGACCCAATGTAACATATCCAGAAGCACGAATCATCACTTTTGGGAAGAACAACGGTGGAAGACCATTATGCAATGCTATTCCCCTCAACTCTGGCAGGAAATGCCTCATACTGGTTCTTCAGTCTGCCTCAGGGGTCGATCACCTCATGGGCAAACTTGAAGGAAAAGTTTATCCAGCAGTACTTAGGGGAAAGGCAGCTCCTAAAGGGAAACTCCGCACTGGATGATGTAAAGCAAGGGTACGATGAAAGTTTGGCAAGCTACTACACGAGGTTCAACCAGAACATCTCCGACATAGCAACAATGTTATCTGAATGAGAGATAGTTCGGGCCTTCGTAAAAAAATCTGGGGCGTGGGGGGCACCTCTGGCGGACAACGGGGAGGTAATGCCAATCAACTCATTGGAAGAAATGGCTGATAGAGTAAAAACTTACATCAATTTGGAGCGCGCACGCTCAAATCGAAAGAAATGCTATGAAGCACAGGCAAATGAGAACAAACCAGCAAAAGGAAAACCCCAGCTACCACAGAACCAACAACAGGCCCCGAGAAGACAAGTGTGGACGCTCCAAGGAGGAGGAAGAGCCAACGAGCAACAAAGACCCCAAAGCATCCACAACATTGTCTTTACCCCCCTGACAAGGGAAGCCTCAGTAATTTTACAAGAGATGAAGAGGCTCAACATATGGACTCCTCCAGCGGAAAAAAGAAGATGAAGGATGGGAATAACTTATGACAGTGGTGTGAATACCATAATGCTGATGGACATCGCACAGATAACGGCTTCCACCTCTAGCGGGATATCGAAAACCTCATCCAAGAGGGCATGCTGAAAAGCTTCGTGAAAGATGAAAGAAAAAGAGACACGAGTCCTCAACCGAGGTACACCGGTAAAGGAAAGGGAAAAGAAAACTGTCCATCAATGTCATCCACGGTGGTCTAGCAGCGGGGGGAGAAGCCTCCAACTCAAGAGAGGTATATGAGGCCCAAGTCAATGAAATGCCACCATTCGGTAAACGCCAAAGGCCTGTCGAGAAAAGGAAGATAACATTCTCGGACGAGGACTTAGAGTATGTGGTATATCCACATGATGATGCTCCGGTAATCACAATGAATATTGCCGGCTGCAACGTAAGAAGAATGTTAGTGGACGGGGGCAGCTCCACAGACATCCATCACATCGACGTGGTTTGAGCATTAGGAAGGACAGAGCGAGATCTCAGGCCAGTTAACTTCCCTTTGTGGATGCCCCTAGTGGAAATATGAAGGGACAAGTCAAGCAAGGATTGAAGAACATGATGAATGTGATGAAAAGAGCAACAACACACCTCCTATGTGTGACAAGGGAGGCTTTCAAGAAAAGGAAAAGGCAAGAGCCCAATGAACAGGATGTTGGAAGAGGTCGAAGAGACTGCAGAGGAAGAAGGTGAGAAAGAAGGAAGAATCATGCAGGCTTGAATGATATCCAACAAAAAGGAGATGAGTTGATAAAAATCTATTTCGTGAGGCTAGCGACGGTGGCGGCGGAACTCACCACAACCAGGAATGAATTCGTTAGGGCTTTCTTCAGGAACCTAAGGAGGGACGCCGAGGAATACTTCAGATGAGAAGGGGGCATCACCGCCATATCTTCAGTCGAAGAATTGAACCATAAACCGTGGCAAGCCATACAGTTAGAGGATGAGGAATAAACGAGCTACTACAGACTCAGTGACGGACGGATATGGCACTTCACACCTCTAAGGAGAGAGACATAAGAGATATACAACACTGTCCTCTACGACCGGATCCCACCACCCATGGAATCATCAACAGCCTTCATTGGAACAGAAGTGGAGGGATGGTGTGAATACCATAAGACCTGCGGTCATAACACTAACAAATGCTTAGCCCTCATACTAGAGGTCGAAGAGGAAATCCACGCTGGACCCCTGGAGGAGGTTGGATCAGAAGAGCTGGAGTTTGCCCCTACTTAGAGTGGAGAATATCTAAACCTTTTTTCATGTCTATGTATTAAAGTACTTGAAGGATATCCACGGACTCCATTTAGACTTCCCTTATGTATGAAGCGACAATGGACTTAATGAATGAGACTTTTTTCCTGGAATTTAGTACAAACCGAAAATAGGAAGATCCAAAAAGACAACCCTAACATATGATAAAGCGATCAACAACCTTTACATATGGATAGGGGAAGATCTATAAGGACAACCATTCCAACCGAAAAGGGACATAAGACCCGACGGGCCACCTTTACAATCAAAAATGGGAAGATCCAAAAAGACAACCCTAACATATGATAAAGCGATCAACAACCTTTACTTATGGATAGGGGAAGATCTATAAGGACAACTATTCCAACCGAAAAGGGACATAAGACCCGACGGGCCACCCTTACAACCGAAAATGGGAAGATCCAAAAAGACAACCCTAACATATGATAAAGCGATCAACAACCTTACTTATGGATAGGGGAAGATCTATAAGGACAACTATTCCAACCGAAAGGGGACATAAGACCCGACGGGCCACCCTTACAACCGAAAATGGAAGATCCAAAAGGACAACCCTAACAAATGATAAAGCGATCAATAACCTTTACATATGGATAGGGGAGAATCTATAAGGACAACCATTCCAACCAAAAAGGGACATAAGACCCGAAAGGCCACCCTTACAAATGAAAATGAGAAGATCCAAAAGGACAACCCTAACATATGATAAAGTGATCAACAACCTTTACATATGGTCATGGGAAGATCTATAAGGAAAACCATTCAAATTGAAAAGGGACATAGGGCACGACCGGCAACCCTTACAACCGAAAATGGGAAGATCCACAAAAGGACAACCCTAAGATATGATAAAGTGATCAACATCCTTTACATATGGATATGGGATGATTTATAAGGACAACCATTCCAACCGAAAAGGGACATAAGACCCAACGGGCCACCCTTACAACCGAAAATGGGAATATCCGAAAGGACAACCATAACATATGATAAAGCGATCAACAACCTTTACATATGTATAGGGGAAGATCTATAAGGACAACCATTCCAACCGAAAAGGGACATAAGACCCGAAGGGCCACCCTTACAACCGAAAATGGGAAGATCCAAAAGGATAGCCCTAACATATGATAAAGCGATCAACAACCTTTACATATGGATATGAGAAGATCTATAAGGACAACCATTCCAACCGAAAAGGGACATAAGACCCGACGGGCCACCCTTACAACCGAAAATGGGAAGATCCAAAATGACAACCCTAACATATGATAAATATATCAACAACCTTTACATACGGATGGGGAAGATCTATAAGGACAACCATTCCAACCGAAAAGGGACCTAAGACCCGACGGGCCACCCTTACAACCGAAAATGGGAAGATCCAAAGAGACAACCCTAGCATATGATAAAGCGATCAACAAACTTTACATATGAATTGGGAAAGATCTATGAGAACAACTATTGCAAACAAAAATAAAAGGAATGTTAGTCCTAAAAATGTAGGCCATCCGAATAGAGCATCATAGTAAAATGTGCTAATAGCACACCAAGTCATCCAAATACAACACATAAAGAAGTACAACAACAATGGAAAGCAAATCAGAGTATCTATCCGTGAAACAAAACCATCTCCAAAACAAGCAGTAGGAAAACACAAACCCAACAATCATAAAAACACCGACCGGGTGCATAAGCTCAACCATCCTTCACAAGGGGGGAATCATCCTCTCCAGCAGTAACTCGTGAAGGGACGGTAACCTTAGCAGCTCGAGAAGAAACCACAGCCTTGGTCTTGGAAGAACAATTGCCAACAACCCGCCCAACTGCAACCTTTGTTCGCTCCGCCCTCCTAGCGAGTTGGGCAATGAGACCCATAGCGTACATAGCATATTCCCCAAGCTGGTCAAAAGGAAAAGAAGGACAAAGAGCATGAATCTTCTGAACCATGTTCCCACATAAGGTGTTCATAATGCCTTGGCAATGCTTCTCAGCATGGGTAGAAAACTCCTTGGAAGATAGAAAGTCCTGGACTCCAACAGCTTTGCCTTTCTCAACTCCAAGAGCCTCACCCTCCTTCAACCCAAGCAACCTACTTTCCTCGCGGGCATTTCGAAGAGCACTCATCATCTTCAATTCAGTAATTAAAGCCTCATCCGCTCGGTCGACACGAAAATCATCAAGTTCCTGCTGAAGAAGAGTCAAGCGGCTAGCCAGGGTAATCTCCGACACCCTGAGCTCCTAATTTCCCCGCGCAACCGCTCTTCGATGATTTTCTGGATAGACTCAAGAACCTTCTGCGTAGACTCGAGCGTTGCAACCATCTCCCGAAGCATATTCCGTTCACCACCAACGTTAACTGGGAGCCAAGGTTAACAACAGAAGATATGCCATATAAAAGAAGCAAGGATCAAGATAACAAAGAAGACTGAACAAAACAAGATAAAACATAATGTATTCACTCACGGGGGCAAATTGGGACTAGGCGCCCTTCACGCAATGATGAATCTCCTCAAGGTCGGTGGGAGGAAGAGACCGATAAGCCAAAGGAATAATGGAGTTCATCATAGGAATAGCAACTTCCGGAATGGAAAGTGAGGCAGAAAGATCAAAGAGTTTCCGATCATCAGTCTGGAAGGGCAACCAAGCATTTCCTCTAACATCACCATCGACGGGGCGGATAAGATCCTCGGAAAAGATCAAGGGCAACTTGATCCTACCCGTAAAACAAATATAAGGCACAACAAAGACAAGATAATCACATTTATATAATAAGATAACATCATCAGGTACCTGGCACAGGAGGTCTATCATCAGAGGACGCACCCCTCCGGGGGGAGGGGGGGGGGGATGAGGCGAGGAGAAGAAGACTCGTCGGCATCGTCCGAACCCTCCTTATTCTCCAGGGCAATGGGAGAATTATCAAAGCCATCCTCAACAATGACCTCTCTCTCTTTATGGCAAGAAGAGGACTTGGAGGGAGAAAGGAAAAAGTCAATCTTCTGAGCCTTGGAAACCGGGGTCTTGACCCCCAAGCTAGACCTTTTCGACCGGATCTTAGCCAAGATCCGCGCGGCGGAGACAGAGGGAGATTTTCCTGAAAATCAACAAAACATGGGTGGATACGACATAAGAAAAATAAGGAGAAAAACGAAAGAAAACATAACAAAACACAATACCGGAGGAAGGCTTCACAACCCCAGATGACAGTGAAATTGTAGTAGGAGTCTCAGCCACATGCAAAGGAATAGGAGAAACAATCGAAGTCTCTCTCTCGGAAGGGACGTCCTCACCAGCATCAGCAAGAGGTGGGCAGGTTGCTCGATGCTGGATTTATTAAGGAGCTCCGATTCCAGACCTGGGTCGCCAACCCAGTCCTGGTGAAGAAGAGCAATGGCAAGTGGCGGATGTGTGTTGATTTCCGCGACCTGAACAAAGCATGCCCGAAGGATTGCTATCCGCTCCCAAGGATCGACCAGCTGGTGGATGCCACATCGGGACATGAGTTTCTGAGCTTTATGGATGCCTACTCCGGCTACAATCAGATCAAGATGTCCAAGGAGGATGCCCCCCACACCGCTTTTTATGCTGATAGTGACATCTATCACTATTATGTCATGCCCTTTGGACTGATCAATGCTGGTGCAACTTATCAGAGGATGGTGAACAAGCTGTTCGGGGATATGCTGGGGAAAACGATGGAGGCCTATGTGGACGATATGCTGGTGAAGTCCCGACAGGCCGAGGATCATGTTCACAACTTGGCCACGACGTTTGATGGATGAGGCTTTATCAAGTTCGCTTGAACCCGACCAAGTGTGCCTTCGGAGTGCACTCGGGGAAGTTTCTGGGCTTCATGGTGAGACAGAGGGGAATCGAGGTGAACCCTGAGAAGCTGAAGGTGATCGAGGAGATGAAGTCCCCGACGAACCATCGGGAGGTGCAGGTGCTGAATGGCCGATTGGCCGCGATGAATCGCTTCCCGTCCAAGGCAAGCGATCGATCCATGCTGTTCTTTGAAGTGCTGAGGGCCAACAAGAAGTTTGAGTGGACTGCCAAGTGTGAAGAGGCGTTCCAGGCACTCAAGCAGCACCTCCGCACCCTCCCGCCGTTGGCGAAGCCCATTCTAGGCGAGCCACTCTATCTGTACTTGGTTGTTTCTGAATTTGCTGTTAGCTCTGTCTTAGTGAAAGTCGTAGAAGGTAACCAAGTCCCCGTCTATTATGTAAGCAAGGCACTCGCCAAGTCTGAAATGAATTATCCCGCCGTTGAGAAGTATCTTTATGCGTTGATTGTTACTGCTCGGAAGCTGAGACCTTACTTCCATGCGCACGAGATTACTGGTTTGACGAATCAGCCCTTGAAACATTGTTTGAACCGACCTGATGCGTCGGGGAGATTAGTTAAATGGGCAGTCGAGCTTAGTGAATTCCGCATTCACTTTGTTCCGAGAACGGCTATTAAGGGCCAGGCGTTGGCGGATTTCATAGCAGAGTCTACAGCCCCCGATCTAGAAGAAGCGGGCCCTTTAGAGGGGGCAACCATGGAAGTCCCGATGGCAGAGCAGTCAGAACAGACCGATGACGAAGACACTTGGGAGACGTATACCGATGGCTCCTCAAGTTCAGAAGGATCGGGAGCAGGGTTCGTACTGATACCGCCAGGTGGAGGCGAGCCCCTTCGATATGCCTTGGCCTTGACGTTTAGGGCCACCAACAATGAAGCTAAATATGAGGCTCTCATCAGCGGCCTCAAGATTGCCAAAAGAACGGGAGTTGTTCACTTAAAGTTGAAGTGTGATGCAAGCCTGATTGTGAACCAAGTCCAGGGGCGATACGAAGCAAAGAGCCCGATGATGAAAAATTACCTTCGTGAGGTGCAATCCTTGAATGAGAGTTTCAAGAGCTTCGATATTGAGGCGATCCCGAGGGAGGATAATGTGGAAGAAGATTCCTTGAGCAAGTTCGCCTTGGGGGAACCCCTCGATGAAAGTCGGAAGGTGCACTTCTTGGAGAAGGTGATCCTGTCAGCCACCGATCAATCGGAGGTATGTGCCATCGAGACCGGATCGGAGGAGCCCACTTGGATGACCCCGATAGCCGCGTTCCTGACTACGGGGGCAGTCCGCGATGATGAAGTAACAGCCGGCAAATTACGCCGAATTGCGGTCAATTATGTGATGGTGGACAATCAGCTGTATAAAAAGGGGTATTCAACTCCTTACTTGAAATGTGTGGCTGAACCCGATACAGATCGGATCCTTAGGGAGGTGCACGAAGAATACTCGGCTTGTCATGAAGGTGCCCGATCCATCGTGAGGAAAGTGCTGAACCCGGGCTATTACTGGCCCTCGATGAATAAGGAGGCAACGATGCTAGTCCGATCCTGTGACGCTTGCCAGAGGTATGCACCGAATATCGTGGCTCCAGCTGCGGATCTGACGTCCATCAAGAGTGCTTGGCCCTTCGCGCAATGGGGAATCGATTTGGTGGGACCCCTTCCAATTGCAAAAGGTCAGTGCCGATATTTTCTTGTGGCATTGATTATTTCTCGAAGTGGATAGAAGCTAAGGCATTGGCCAAGACAACGGGGAATCATATCCTCAAATTCCTCCAGACCCATATTATATCCAGATACGTGATCCCTAAGGTGTTGATCAGTGATAACGGCCCTTCGTTTAACGGGGTCCAGTTGAAGGAGTACATGGAGGAACTGAAAATTGAGCATCAGACAGCCTCTGTCCATCATGCTCAAACCAATGGACATGTGGAGTAAGCCAACAAGATCGTGATGGATGGCATGAAGAAGAGGGTCCATGCCTTGAAGGGCAAATGGCTGGACGAGCTGGAAAATGTGCTTTGTGCTGTTAGAACAACACCCAAACGATCGACTAGGGAGACTCCGTTTGGCCTTGTTTATGGAAAGGAAGCAGTCGCTCCCGTTGAAATAGTTGTAGCATCCCATCGGACGAGGTATTATGAACCTCTGTCGAATGATGAAATGAGGCGTCTGGACTTGGACTTGGTCGAAGAGAAGAGGTGGAATGCCAAGGAGGCCCAGGCTCGGATACGCTTGGCAACGACCAGATATTACAATCGGCGAGTCAAGTCTCGACAGTTCTTTGTCGGGGAACTGGTCTGGCGTCGGAACGAATTTACCCTTTTGGATCGGATCAACAAGATGTCACCAAAATGGGAAGGACCTTATAGGGTCGTGGGGATGCTAGCTCGAAATGCGTATAAGTTGGAAGACCTCGATGGCAATGTGTTGAAGCATTCTTTTAGTGGTGAACACTTGAAGAAATGTCATGCCTGATATAAATCGCCTTAAGTGGTGTGGTTAAATCGCCTTAAGTGGTTTGGTTAAATCGACTTAAGTGGTGTGGTTAAATCGCCTTAAGTGGTGTGGTTAAAACGCCTTAAGTGGTGTGGTTAAATTGCCTTAAGTGGTTTGGTTAAATCGCCTTAAGTGGTGTGGTTAAATTGCCTTAAGTGGCATGGCTAAATCTCCTTAAGTGGTGTGGTTAAATCGCCTTAAGTGGCGTAGTTAAATCGTCTTAAGTGGTGTGGCTAAAACGTCTCAAGTGACGTGTTGAATCACTCTAAGTGGTATGCTCAAATCGCCTTAAGTGGCGTGGTTAATTCACCTTAAGTGGTGCATCGATAATCAGAACCAAAATAATTTGATATTATAAAGGCCTGAAGGTTTATGACAGGAGAAGGAAATTACAAGGATTCCAAAAATAAAGCGTTAAACTTGGTCCTTGGCAGCATCGTGGGGAGCAGAGTCCACGAGGTCCGAGGCAGAAGGCTCCGCGATCGGAGGATCGGATCCCGGAAGATTGGCCGAGGGAGGATCGGACCCTTGGAGGTCAGCCAGTCAAGGGTCGATTGTCGGGGGATCAGCTGTCGGGAGGTCTGTACTTGGAGGCTCCACCGTGCCTTCGGCACCCGCAATTCCCCCGGGGGTGTTGGCCTCATCGCTCTCCTCTGAAAGGCTGAAATACCTCTCCGCGAAGGGGGCGAGAGTCTGAGACTTGGTGAAGTCAATGGCATTGCCATACTCCAGATGGAGTTCCTCAACAGCATTGAGCAAGGTGGTCTCCATTTCTGCGTTACAGAACCACACCGCGTCCACCTTGAAATCCTCGGAGCCCCGGTAATCTTCCCGACCCTTGGCCTCAGCCTCAGCCAGTTTGGTGGGAAACTCAGCGATTTCCCGCTCCATCTGTTGGGACCGATTGGTGAGAAGGACATTCTCAGCCTCCAGTCCCGCCTTGACGTCCTCGAGAGCCTTCTTCTCGAGGACGAGCCTGTTCCGATCCTCCGCGTGCCTTTGCTGCTCTTCCTTGAGCTTTTGCTGCTCCTGCTTCAGCAATCGCTCGAAGTCGTGGACCTGCTTCAGGAGGTCCCGAGTCTTCTGGTTAAGGAGGGCCTGCTCCTTAACCAGTTTGCTCTTCGACGATTCGGAGGCAGCCAAATCCTCCTCGAGCTTGGCCAAGACCTCGGGGGCTGCCTTGAATCGCTCCTGCTCAAGGCCTCCTCAAGGGCCAGGATGTACCCGAAACAGCAGTGTTGGTTCGCCATTTCCTGTGAAAAAGAAAGGAAGAGGTTAGTACATGAGAATAATTTGCCTTATATACTAAGTGTAAAAACAGGAAACCTTACCTCCACGCGGCGAACGGCCATTTCGCGAATGTCCGTGTGGATGTCCGCATGAGCCAGGGAGAGCGGAAGCTTTAGAGATGGCGGAACTGAACCTGCCAGCAAGTGCAGACCCAGTTCCGGTGGTTCATCGCCCCGATTGAGCGGGACCCCTCGCAGTGACTCGATCGGGGTCCAAGGAACCGCCGCTTGGTCGGTGGTGTAGAGCTGATAGTAACTCCCGTCTAAGGGGAGAGGGGGAAGGACGACCTGATTATCGGAGGTGCGTGCCTCCGAGCCGCCGTGAGACCCAGTCGTCCCTTCAGGAGTTAGGCTAAAAACCGGCGAATGCTGTTGTGTCGGGAAAGATGAAAGCAGCCCCTCGGGATTTGGCTCCAACGGGGTCTGCCTCACCCCCCGACGACGAATCAGGGCTTGACCTTCGCTCACCTCCTCGGAAGAATGAGAAACGTCCAGGTCAACCACCCGACGGAACTGACCGTCCGTCGGGGCATCTTTAGTCCCCGATCCTCTCAGGGCAGGAAGTAGAAGGAGGGGCTCTCCGACCCGAGCGTCGGAGGGTGGCACCCCCGCTGGAGCTCCAGCTCCCGATTGACCTGCAGCTGGAGGACGAGAAGCTTTAGAAAGATAATAAGGGAGTTGATCGGGATCCTTACACCAAACGACGCGACGGGAGAGATACTGGTCTTTCCCGTAATAGTTGTAATAACCCGCTTTGAGGATGCGGGGAGTTTCTCCTTGCAGGATGCGGTTGATCCCTTCGATTCTGGTTTTCTTATCGGAGGGGATTAACTCCTCGGGAATACGCTTTCTGTATAATCGGATGGCTAATCGGAGCTGCTTACCTTCTTCAGGAGTCTGGGTGTTGAAGATCCTCTCCATCTTGTCCACCCGGGCCCGCTTGGCCTCCTCCGCAGATGGAGGTGCCGATGAGGAGGCGGCCTTCTTCGAGGACTTCCTCTTTCGCGCGGGACGTTGGACAGCATTGGTCTCCGCCTGTTTAAGCATGATATTGGTCAGCATTGCTACCTTCTTAGCTGCAAAGACTAAAACAAAGGTATAATTAGAATATTAACCAAGGAACGACATTGGAGAACCGTCGTAGAGTTGACCCCCGTAGGCAGCATCGAGGAGACGGATCCCGGCTAAAACCAGATCCCGCTCCACGATGGAGTTAGCATCGAGGGGAGCGAAGGAATCCCCCCAACGATATGCAGTGGAGAATTTGACAATCCTCCGCTGAGTAGGTGTGATAAACGGGAGGAGGGTCTGCTTCAACCTCCCATCGGGGCCATGGGATGGAACTGTTCCGGATGAAGAAGTAATTCTTCTTCCAGCCGCTGTTGTCAGGCCCTGAGTCAGTGATGATCCCCCGACCTTTGGCGACCTTCCAGGTGTCACCGTTCCATCTATATCGGGAGAGCTGCGTCTTGCTCCATTTGGGCATCTGTGGGTAGAAGGCACATACCCCGACATCGTTGCACTTCATTCCATAGAAGGTCCGGAAAATTCGGAGGCTATAGGTCCACTTCTGGCAGAGGCAAAGGACATGGAAGGCGTTCCACACACGGATGGCGTGGGGAAAAAAGTAGTCGGATGTGTTTTGTAATAATCACACATCTCGACTAGATCCCCACAGAAAGGGAATCGGATCCCCGCTGATATTTGTCCAGTGGAGACAAATACCTCCCCTTCCCGGGGACAAGTGACCACAGGGTCGCCCGGGACGCGAGGGCGAGGATAGGGGTAGCGAGGCTCCCAGGTGGAAGTGATACATCCTTCCTGGAGGGCTTCGTCATAAGCGTTTTCCGAGATTTCATTATGACCGTAATCAAACATGAAGGGTTTTCTCCCCCCCAGAACTTGATTTGATGGGTTCTGCTATGGCCGTTAGGCCCTTTAACGGCGAGGAAACGGTGAATAGGCCCACTGGGCACTAAATGGAGGTCAAGAAGACCAAGGCGAAGGGTCCCGACAGAGGGAGTCCCGATGATGAAAGGTCCTGACAGAGTCGGTCCCGATAGGCGAGCTGGACGCTCCCGATGAGATTCCTTTAAGTAGGCCCCGATGATGAATCCCTGAGAACGATTGGCCCTGTCATGACGACGAAGGGCCCCGAGCGGTGACACAATGAGATAACTCTGGAGTCCCCGATATTAATCGGGACTTGCTATCAGAGGTTGAGGCCGAGATACGTGGGGCGTGGCCGATATACGCGGAGCGTGGCTGAGATACGCGAAGCGTGGCCGAGATACGCGGGGCGTGGCCGAGATAAGCGATATCATGGCCTAGATAGGCGGAATCGTGCCCGAGATACACGGAATATGGGCTAACCACCCCAACGGTTCACCAGGTAACTGAGGTACCTCTCCGTCTATAAAAGGGCAGAGGTTACCTCGGGTCACTTTACGTTTGGAGAGACACACTTTGAGTTTACTGCTTGTCAGTTCATACGAGATACTCATTTAAGCATCGGAGAGGGATTCTGGGTCACCGCCCGGTCTATCCCCTCTTGCAGGATTATGTGGAGCAAAGGAGCTCGGATCGCCGTCAAGACCGTACCGGAGTTCCATCGTGATCCAACATTGGTGCCTTCTGTGGGAACGTGACAAAAAGCTAATATGCCTTCTACTACTCGTTCAATGGCGGTTGGCAAGCAATGAAGACAAGGACAATCTGGTGGTTCCCGTCGTCCTGCTGGGACGACTCTGAATTCACCACCACTGGAGGATGCTGAGGACCAGAATCTCCCTGCTGAGGTCTGGTTCGTCATGTCCAGAAGCACCTCATGGCGTGTCTGGGCAGAGCCCCGAATGAAGATATCGTGTGTACATTGTTCCCGAACACACATGGTGAGAGAGCCCTGACCTGGTTCTTCAGTCTGCCCCCAGGTTGCATCACTTGCTGGGCTGATATGCACGACCGCTTTATTCAGCAGTACTAGGGTCGCCGACGTCTGTTGAAGAGTGTGAGGTCCCTGACCCAGGTGGTGCAGAGGCCCGATGAGTCGCTGGCACACTATTACCAGCGATACACTGCCAGCGTGGCGGAGATTGACGAGGAATTTTCGGAAGGTGAGACCATCCGTACCTTCATTCGGAACCTAACAGCCCCCTATGCTTCCGACTTGATGCACAGTGTGGCTGAGAAGCCTGTGTGGAATATGGAGGCATTGCAGAAAAGGGTGAAGCAGCAAATCGACGTCCAGGAATCGAAAATAGCTGCTGGAGAACTTGAGCCCCCGAAGTCAAATAAGGGAAAGCAATCGTCCAAACTCTTTGGCGATCGTAAGTCGAAGGATAAATCCGAGAGCAGTCGGAGTCGAGGCCGCTCTGATCGAAGGGAGGATAGGCGTTCCTCGAGGAAGGACAGACGGGAGGATCATAACATTCCTCTCAACAGCTCTATGGCTGAGGTGTTAACGGTAATGGAACGACAGGGTATCTCCAGGTACCCCCCGAAGAAGGAAGGAGAATTTTTGGGATCCCGCACCGATCTTTACTGTCGATTTCACCGCGCAAATGGTCACGACACTAATCATTGTCGGGAGCTGAAGAAGGAGATCAAAAAGCTGATCCAGAAGGGGAAGCTTAAGGAGTTTGTCGGGGAGAAGCGGTGTCTATCCCGTTCTCGATCCCGATCGCGGTCCCGTTCCCGATCCCGCGATCGGTCCCCAAAGAAGAAGAGGTCCGAGCCGGAGTCTTCTGGTGCCCGTAAGGAGAAGCGGGGTACTATCAATGTGATTCATGGAGGATTTGCCGCGGGAGGTGACACCACAGCCTCTCGGGAGGTCTATGCCTCCAGAATTTCTGCTGCTGTGGTGCTGGGCAAGAGGTCCCGATCCTGGACTGTGAAGGAAGAGATGGTGATTTCCTTTTCCGCGGAGGACCTGATAGGAGTAGAGACTCCACATGATGACGCTCTGGTCGTGACCCTTGACATGGATGGGTACGAGATGAAGCGGATTTTGATCGACGGAGGGAGCTCCTCCGATATTCTGTTTCTGGATGCACTCGAAGCCATGGGGAAAACGTAGAAGGATCTCAAGGAGGTGAACTTCCCGATGGTCGGGTTCTCTGGTATTACCTCCTATCCGTTAGGAGTGATCACCTTACCAGTGGAGTTTGGTAGTGGGTGGAAATCAGAGAGGAGGAACGTGGAGTTTGTGGTAGTTGAGTCCGCGGGGACCTATAACGCGATTATCGGGAGAACCACCATCAACCCCCTGATGGCAGTTGCCTCGACTGTGCACCAGAAGATGAAGTTCCCGACTGACCACGGAGTCGGGGAGTTCAAGGGAGAACAGGTGGCCTCCAGGAGGTGCTATGTTAATGCCACCCGACGGAAGAGACGAGAGGCCATGGCCATCCTCCAGACCGATGCCGATCCCAGAGAGGAGTTTGGGCGTCCCGCCCCCATGGAGGATTTGAAGGAGGTCGAGATTGACGGACCTCAGAGGAAGGTGAAAATCGGGTCCGCCCTGTCTGACAAGAGGGCCCGAGAATTGATTGAGCTGCTTAAGGAGTTCAAGGAGCTGTTTGCCTGGTCCCCGAGTGACATGCCAGGAATCAACCCCGACGTGATTTTGCACGAACTGAAGATTGATCCCGCGATCAAGCCTATTGCGCAGAAAAGGCTTCCGATGGGCGCGGACAAGAGGATTGCGATCCAGCAAGATGTGGGCAGGTTGCTCGATGCTAGGTTTATCAAGGAGCTCCGATTCAAGACTTGGGTCGCTAACCCGGTGTTGGTGAAGAAGAGCAATGGGAAATGGCGGATGTGCGTTGATTTCCGTGACCTGAATAAGGCTTGCCTGAAGGACTGTTACCCGCTCCCGAGAATCGACCAGTTGGTGGATGCCACCTCGGGACATGAGTTGTTGAGCTTCATGGATGCGTATTCGGGCTATAATCAGATTAAGATGGCTAAGGAAGATGCTCCCCACACTGCCTTTTATGCCGACAGCGACATCTATCATTATGATGTCATGCCTTTCGGACTGATCAATGCCGGGGCAACCTACCAGCGGATGGTGAACAAGCTGTTCGGAGATATGCTGGGGAAAACCATGGAGGCTTACGTAGACGATATGCTGGTAAAGTCCCGACAAGCTAAGGATCATGTGCACAACCTAGCTACAGCGTTTGAACGAATGAGGCTTCATCAGGTTCGCTTGAACCCGACAAAGTGTTCCTTCAGAGTCCACTCGGGGAAGTTTTTGGGCTTTATGGTAAGTCAAAGAGGAATTGAGGTGAACCCCGAGAAGCTGAGGGCGATCGAGGAGATACAATCTCCGATAAATCATCGGGAGGTGCAAGTGCTGAATGGCCGACTGGCTGTAATGAATCGCTTCCTGTCCAAGGCAAGTGACAGATCGATGCCGTTTTTTGAAGTGTTGAGGGCCAACAAGAAGTTTGAATGGACTGCCAAGTGTGAAGAGGCATTCCAGGCACTCAAGCAGCACCTTAGCACCCTCCAGCCATTGGCGAAACCGGTCCATGGCGAGCCGCTCTATCTATATTTGGTTGTTT
This sequence comes from Clarkia xantiana subsp. parviflora, assembly GCA_036873135.1. Lineage (NCBI taxonomy): Eukaryota > Viridiplantae > Streptophyta > Magnoliopsida > Myrtales > Onagraceae > Clarkia > Clarkia xantiana. Next base: position 35,238,361 of record JAPTYO010000010.1, on the reverse strand, counting down.
CTGATTTTGCCATTAGCTCTGTGTTAGTGAAGGTTGTCGAGGGTAATCAAGTCCCTGTCTATTATGTAAGCAAGGCGTTTGCCAAATCTGAAATGAATTATCCCGCCGTTGAGAAGTATCTCTTTGCGTTGATTACTACTCGGTAGCTGAGGCCTTACTTCCACGCGCATGAGATTACTGTGTTGACGAATCAGCCTTTGAAGCATTTTTTTAACCGACCTGATGCGTCGGGGAGATTAGTCAAATGGGCAGTCGAGCTTAGTGAGTTCCGCATACACTTTGCTCCAAGAACGGCTATTAAGGGTCAGGCGTTGGCGGATTTCATAGCAGAATCTATAGCCCCCGATCTGGAAGAAGCGGGCCCTGTAGAGGGGGCAACCAGGGAGGTCCCTATAGCAGAACAACCAGAAGTGGCAAAGCAATCAGAACATGCAAATGAGGAAAACATTTGGGAGATGTATACGGATGGCTCCTCGAGTTCAGACGGGTCAGGAGCAGGCTTTGTATTGATACCACCAGGTGGGGGTGAGCCGCTTCGATATGCCTTGGCTTTAACGTTCAGAGCCACGAACAACGTAGCTGAGTACGAGGCTCTTATCACAGGCCTGAAAATTGCTAAAGGTACGGGAGTTGCTCACTTGAGAGTGAAGTGTGACGCGGGCTTGATTGTGAATCAAGTCCAAGGGCGATACGAGGAAGTACCTTCGTGAGGTGCAAGTCTTGAAGGAGAGCTTCAAAAGCTTTAATATTGAGGCGATCCCGAGGGAAGATAACGTAGAAGCGGATGCTTTGAGCAAATTTGCCTTGGGGGCACCCCTAGAGGAAAATCGCAAGGTGCACTTTCTGGAGAAGGTGATCTTGTCGACCACCGACCCGACACAGGTGTGTGCTATTGAAGCAGGATCGGAGGAGGAGCCCACTTGGATGACCCCGATAGTCGCGTACACTACGGGGGAAGTCCCCGATAATGAAGTAGTAGCTGACAGGATACGTCGAATCGCGGTTAACTACGTGATGCTGGACAATCAGCTATACAAGAAGGGCTAGTTCTCGACTCCGTACTTGAAGTGTGTGGCTGAGCCCGACACAAGTCGAATCCTGAGGGAGGTGCATGAAGGGGTCGCGGCTTGTCATGAAGGGGCCCGATCCATTATGAGGAAAGTGTTGAATCTGGGCTATTATTGGCCTACGATGAGCAAGGAGGCGACGGCGTTAGTCCGATCCTGTGACGCGTGCCAGTGGTATGCCCCGAATATCGTGGCTCCGGCCGCTAATCTGACGTCCATCAAGAGTGCTTGGCCCTTCGCGCAGTGGGGCATCGACCTGGTGGGACCTCTCCCATAGGCACAAGGTCAGTGTAAATATTTGCTGGTGGCTATTGATTATTTTTCGAAATGGATAGAAGCGAAGGCGTTGGCCAAGACGACGGGGAACCAGATCGTCAAGTTTCTCCAGACTCATATTGTATCCAGATACGGGATTCCCAAGGTGGTGATCAGCGACAATGGTCCACCATTCAACGGGGCTCAAGTGAAGGAGTATCTGAAGGAGTTGAATATCGAGCATCGGACAGCCTCTGTCCACCATGCTCAGACCAACGGCCAGGTGGAATCGGCCAACAAAATCGTGATGGATGGCCTGAAGAAGAGGGTCTATGCCTTGAAGGGCAAATGGCTGAACGAGCTAGAAAACGTGCTTTGGGCTGTTAGAACGACACCCAAACGATCAACTGGGGAAACTCCGTTTGGCCTTGTTTATGGCACAAAGGCTGTTGCTCCCGTGGAGGTAGCTGTGGCGTCCCATCGGATGAGATATTACGAACCTTCATCGAATGATGAGATGAGACGTCTGGATTTGGACTTGCTCGAAGAGAAGAGGCGGGAAGCCGATGAAGTCCAGGCTCGAATGCGTTTGGCGACGGCCAGGTATTACAATCGGCGAGTTAAGTCCCGACAATTCTTCATCGGGGAGCTGGTTTGGCGTCGCAACGAGTTTACCCTTTTGGATCGAATCAACAAGATGTCACCAAAATGGGAAGGACCTTACAAGGTCGTGGGGAAGCCGGCTCCGAATGCGTACAAGTTGGAAGACCTCGATGGCAGAGTATTGAAGCATTCTTTCAGTGGCGAACACTTGAAGAAATGTTATGCTTGATGAAATGTCGCCTTAAGTGGTGCCCGATGAAAAGTCGCCTTAAGTGGTGCCCGATGAAAAGTCGCCTTAAGTGGTGCCCGATGAAAAGTCGCCTTAAGTGGTGCCCGATGTAAAATCGCCTTAAGTGGTGTAAATTATTTATCATTTGATTCGATGTAAGCGAGTTTTGTGCCATCAATGAATAAAGAGGTTGCTTCCGATCAGATTATTCTTAGATTTATTCTAAGTGTTGTTTAAAAGTCGTCTTAAGTGATGCACGAGGTTAAGTCGTCTTAAGTGATGCACGAGATTAAGTCGTCTTAAGTGATGCACGAGGTTAAGTCGTCTTAAGTGATGCACGAGATTAAGTCGTCTTAAGTGATGCACGAGATTAAGTCGTCTTAAGTGATGCACGAGATTAAGTCGTCTTAAGTGATGCATGAGATTAAGTCGTCTTAAGAGTGATGCACGAGATTAAGTCGTCTTAAGTGATGCACGAGATTAAGTCGTCTTTAGTGATGCATGATTCTTGGATTTATTCTAAGTATTGGAAAGTCGCCATAAGTGGTGCGTGATATTAAGTCACCTTAAGTGGTGCAAGTTGTTAAATCGTCTTAAGTGATGTGTGAAAATATCTTAAGTGTCGAGGTTTCGCCTTAAGTAAGTAAAGTCGCTTTGAGAAGTGCAATGGAAAATCGGAACTAAGATAGTCTGATATTAATGAGGGCTCAAAGGCCCGAGGATTACAAAAATAGGGAAAATACAAGGACTCTAAAGATAAAGCGTTTAGGCTTGGTCCTTGTCGGCGGCATCAACGGGAGCAGGGTCCACAAGGTCTGTGCCAGAAGGCTCCACAGGTTCAGCCGCTGGAGGGTCGATTATCGGGGCATCAGCACTTGGAGGCTCTGCTTTGTCTTCAACAATCGCGGTAGTGCTCCCCTCATCACTCTCCTCCGAGAGGGCAAAGTATTTCTTCGCGAAGGGAGCGAGAGACGGAGACTTATCGAAGTTGATGGCGTCGCCATACTCCAGGTGGAGTTCCTCGACTGCATTGAAGAGGGTGTTCTCCACCTCCGCGCTGCAGAACTTCACTGCATCAGCCTGGAAGTCTTCGGACCTCCGATAATCTTCCCGGCCCTTGGTCTCGGCCGCGACCAGCTGCGCGGGAACCTCAGCAACTTGCTCCTCCAGAGCCTTCTTTTCAAGGACAAGCTTGTCCTCAGCAATCCGCCGCTCCTGCCGCTCCCGCTTCAGGAGCCCCTCGAAGTCACGAACCTGCTCTTGGAGGTCCCGAGTCTTTCGGTCGAGGATGGCCTGCACCTTGGCCAGTTTTCCCCGCGAAGACTCGGAGGCCGCGAGGTCCTCCTCAAGCTTAGCTATGACTGCGGGTGCCCCCTTAGCCCGCTCCTGCTCCAGGGCTTCCTCGAAGGCGAAGATATACCCCAGGAAACGGTTGATGTCCCCCATCTCCTGCAAAGGAAGGAAGAGAAGTGTTAGCAGATGAGTAACCGGTCTTATTGATGAAGGAGAGAAAAGTGAAAGTCTTACCTCTATTCGACGCATGCACATCTCCTGGACATCCCGGCGGATGTCCTCCCGATCCAAGGAAATCGGATACCTCATGGTGGGCAGAATTGAGCCTGCTTGCAGATGCGTGGCCAGCTCGGGGTACGTGTCCCCCTGTCGGAGCTGGACCCCTTGCAGCGTTTGGATCGGGGTCCAGGGAGCATCCTTCTGTGCGGGGTCCAAGACCTTGTAAAAACTCCCATCGAGTGGGAGAGGAGAAGGGCAGACTTGAGCCGTGGAGGGGCGTGCATCCGACTCGCCCCGAGCTGGGGAAGGAGTGAAGTCGTGGATGGGCGACGGCTGTCGCTGTTGTGAAGAAGGCGAGGGGGGCAGCCCCTTGGAGGTTGTTTTCAGTGGGGACTACCCCGTCCTCCGACGATGGCGAAGAGAGCTTCCATCATCAGTCTCCTCGGAGGAGTCCAGGTTCTCTACCCGACGAAATTGATCGCCGGTCGGGGTCTCTCCACTAGAGAAAAGTGGTGCCCCCGCTGAAGGTGGCGCCCCTGCTGAAGGTGGTGCACCTGCTGAAGCTCCAGCACCCGACGGAGCTCCTGAGTTACCTGCACCTAGAGGACGAGAGGAGGCTTCAGAAACATAATCAGGAAGTTCGTTAGGGCCCTTACACCATACGATGCGCTGAGAGACATATTGGTTCTTCCCGCGGTAGTTGTAGTAGCCCGCCTTCAGGACACGAGGAGTTTCCTCTAGGAGGACACGTTTGACATCGGCAATGCGGGCCTCCATGGTCGGAGGGACCAATTCCTTCGGAACTAGCTTCCTGTATGATTTAATAACGAGGCGGAGCTTTTTACCTTCTTCAGCAGTCTAGACTTCGAAGAGCTTGTCCACCTCCACGCGGCTCCGCTTTGGCCTCTCCGCGGAAGGAGATCCCGATGGAGCAGCAGCCTTCTTGGCTGACTTCCTCTTCCGCGTAGGGCGGACAACATCGGTCTCCCCCTGCTTAAGGATCAGATTGGTCAGCACGGATACCTTCTTAGCTGCAAACAGTAAAAAACAGAGGTTAGAGATGTTACACAGGGAACCATATTGGAGGGGCCGTCGAAGAGCTGACCCCCAGAGACTATGTCGAGGAGTCGGATCCCGGCATTCACCAGGTCCCACTCCACGAGAGAATTGGCATCAAGGGGAGTATAGGACTCCCCCCATCGGTAGAGCTGGATGAGTTGAAGGGTCTGGAAGTCTTCATCAGAATAGGTGTGGTAAGCAGGAGGAGAGTCCGCTTCCACCTCCCATCGGGGCCACGGGATCAAGGAGTTTTGGATAAAGAAGTAGCTCCTCTTCCACCCACTATTATCGGACCCCGTGTCGACCAGGTGTCCCCGACCCTTGACCACCTTCCAGGTGTCATTGGTCTAGTTGCACGACCCGAGTTGCGTCTTGTTCCACTTCGGCATACGGGGGTAGAAGGCATAGACCCCCGCCTCATTGCACTTCAGCCCGTAGAAGGTTCTGAAGAGCTTGAGGCTGTAAACCCATTTCTGTCGGAAGCAGAGGACCTGGAAGGCGTTCCATAGGCGGATGGCGTGAAGAGAGAAAGTGGTCGGATGCGTCTTGTAGTGTTGGCACATCTCGACCAGGTTGCCACGGAAGGGGAATCTAATCCCCGCAGATATTTGCCCCGTAGAGACAAATACCTCCCCTTTCCGGGGACGAGTAACCTCAAGGTTACTCGAGAGGCGGGGCCAGGGATATGGGATGCGAGGTTCCCAGGTAGAGGTGATGCATCCCTCCCGGAGAGCTGCATCGTAAGCAGTGCTGGAAATCTCGTTGAGTGCATAGTCGAAGTTGAAGGGCTTTCTTCCCTCGGAACTAGATCCACTGTCTGAAAATCAGCCACGGCAAAGTAAGGTACATTGGGTGTTTCGGAAAATTGCAAACAAACTAGGCAAAGATGAAGGAAAAGATACAGGAGCAACGAGGAAGAAATCCTTACCAGACATGATGATTGGAGGAAGGAAGGATGAACTGGACGTTGCCGGAAAGTTGTTCGAAGAATAGTAGGTCGGAGGAGCACTTGAGTCTTCGAAATCGCAGAGCTTGGGTTCTCAAAGTTGCAGAGAGCTTTTGGAATTTCAGAAACGGTAAAAGGGAAACTGTGCCCAGGATCAGGGTTTTATTGGCGAAGAGGACAGTCGAAAGGACGTTCTGATCTGAATCGTCGAAGTTGAAGCGTTTTGATCTGAGCCGTTGAGATGAAACGTGCAGTATGGCAACGGGTGTAATGATGAAACGGCTTGAAAAGCACTTTTTCAGAAAAAGCAGGCGCGAAAAATCAGGCATGGCTGCCCAAGACGTCGCTTCGTTATCTGCTGCATTTAATGGCAGGGGAACCAAGGAGTCTTCTCGGATTTGGTGGTTATCCTCAGGGCATCGAGGAAACGTGAACGAAAAGATTGGTATCAGGTGACTGTACCAAGGGAAAGGTCACCGACTCCGATGTCGGGAGGTCGGGAGTTGAAAGACACGACGAACTGTAAGTCCCTCATGTCTTGGGGGCAAATGATGGGTTCTGCTATGGCAGTTAGGCCCTTTAACGGCGAGGAAACGGTGAATAGGCCCACTGGGCCCTAAATGGAGGTCAAGAAGACCAAGGCGAAGGGTCCCGACAGAGGGAGTCCCGATGATGAAAGGTCCCGACAGAGTCGGTCCCGATAGGCGAGCTGGACGCTCCCGATGAGATGCCTTTAAGTAGGCCCCGATGATGAATCCCTGAGAACGATTGGCCCTGACATGACGACGAGGGGCCCCGAGCGGTGACAAATGAGATAACTCTGGAGTCCCCGATATTAATCGGGACTTGCTATCAGAGGTTGAGGCCGAGATACGCGGGGCGTGGCCGAGATACGCGAAGCGTGGCCGAGATACGCGGGGCGTGGCCGAGATAAGCGAGATCATGGCCTAGAGAGGCGAAACCGTGCCCGAGATACGCGGAATATGGGCTAACCACCCCAACGGTTCACCAGGTAACTGAGGTACCTCTCCACCTATAAAAGGGCAGAGGTTACCTCAGGTCACTTTACGTTTGGAGAGACACACTTTGAGTTTACTGATTGCCAGTTCATACGAGATACTCATTTAAGCATCGGAGAGGGATTGTGGGTCACCGCCCGGTCTATCCCCTCTTGCAGGATTACGTGGAGCAAAGGAGCTCGGATCGCCGTCAAGACCGTACCGGAGTTCCATCGTGATCCAACAGGATTCACCATCTAGAAATTGACCATGGCAAGAAAAGGCATGGTTGGTTTTTTGAAAAGTACGGGTAACCTGAGTGAGATAAAAGAAAAACTATGCTAACAGTTTTTTCGGAATCGGAGGAGGAAATCTTACCAGACATGCTGAATTGGGGAAGAAAAGATGATCCTGACGGTCGGAGATCCTGGTTGCCGGAGCGCTGATCAGAAATCAGGAAGGAAGCTTGAGCTTTTGAATTTGCAGAGGATGAAGCGGTGAAGAAGAAGTGAATAGTGCTATGATTTGGGGGTTTTTTAGGAGAGAAGATAGCCGAAGAGACGTTTCAATCCGGACCGTTGAAGATGAAACGTTTCAACCTGAGTCGTTGAGACGCTAACGACAAAACGGCTAAAAAGTGCTTTTTCAGAGAAAGCAGACACGGGTACCCAAGCCGTCGCTTCATCACCCATTGCATTTAATAGTTGAGTAAACGAGAAATCTTTTCAGATTTGGTGGTTATCCTCGAAATATCGGGGAATCATGGATGAGAAGATCAGCGTCAGAAGATTTTTTGTAAAGTTAAAAGCCTCCGATGCCAACATCGGGAGGTCCGGAGTTGGAAGACACGACGAACTGTAAATCCCTCATGTCTTGGGGGCAAATGATGGGTTTTGATATAGCCGTTAGGCCCATTAACGACGAGTAAACGGTGAAGTAGGCCCACTGGGCTCCAAAAGAGGCCTAGAGGACCAATATGAGGGGTCCCGACAAAGTCGGTCCCGATGTATGAGCTGGACGCTCCCGATGGAATGCCTTTGAGTAGGCCCCGATGTTGAATCCCTAAGGATGTTGGCCCTGTCCCAATGACGAGGGGCCCCGAGCGGTGACCAAAGGAGATAACTCTGGAGTCCGCGACATCCGTCGGGACTTGCCACCAGAGGATGAGGCCGAGAAACACGCCCACTATCAGCGTAGTGGGGAAGTAGCCTGAAAAGACGGAACGTGGGCAAGTGACCGAGATAAATGGAACGTGGGCTAACTGCCCCTGGCAATTTTCTCAACAGGTAACTGGGGTAACTCCTCTCCTATATAAAGGAAGGAATTACCTCAGAACTGGGACTCATACATACTCATATACACTGATACTTTCATACATACTTGCCTACATCGAGATACTCATTTAAGCATCGGAGAGGGATTCTGGGTCACCGCCCGGTCTATCCCTTTTTGCAGGATTACTTGGAGCAAAGGAGTTCAGACTTTCGTCAAGAACGTGCCGGAGTTCCAACTGTGATCCAACAATACCCAACATCACGGAGTGGACTTTGACAAAACATACTCACCAACTGTGCGTTACACCACAGTACGGGCCATTCTGGCCTTGGTTGCAAGTCTCGATCTCGAGCTGCACCAAATGGATGTTAAGACCACATTCCTCCACGGAAACCTGGATGAAGAGATCTACATGGAGCAACTAGAGGGTTTCATTACTCCTGGCAATGAACGTAAATTTTGTAAACTCCAAAGGTTTATTTACGGTCTCAAACAGTCGTCTCGACAATGGTACCGCAGATTCAACGAGGAAATCGTAGTAAACGGATTTGTGAATCTTCAAGAGGATCCGTGCATGTATTACAAGACCTCCGGGTCTAAGTATGTCATCTTAACTTTATACGTGGATGACATACTCATTTCCGCAAACGACATGAATTTTATGATCAAGTCAAAGTCCTGGTTGGCATCTGTATTTGAGATGAAGGACATGGGAGAGGCCACGTACATCTTAGGCATTAAAATTTCTAGAGATCGGGCTACCCGGAAATTGTGCCTGTCTAAAGAAGCTTATATCAACAAACTGTTGAAAAGATTCAGATTACAGGATGCCAAACCCGTGGATACGCCGGTGGTGTGTGGGTGCGCACTGTCAAAACGTGACAGCCCCACGAACCTGGAAGAGCGTGAAAAGATGAAGGGTGCAGAGTATTTAAGCATGGTCGGTAGTTTGATGTACGCCGTGCATTGCACCCGTCCGGATATCTGTTACGTCGTGGGCCTGGTAGCACGTTTCTAGTCAGATCCTGGCTATCAGCATTTAAAGGCTGAAAAACGAATAATTCGTTATCTAAAAGGTAATGCCGACTACGCGCTGTGCTATGAGGGTAAAAAGTTAGAATTGACCGGTTAGAGTGACGCCGACCATGGTGGCGATCCGGATGATCGTAAGTCCACTACATGGGGAGTGTTCCTCCTTGCTAATGTCGCCATTTCATGGACGAGCAAGAAGCAAACCTGTGTCGCGCTGTCCACAATGGAATCAGAATTCGTAGCTCTCTCTAAGAATGCACAAGAAGCGGACTGGCTCAAAAGGCTTCCAACTGCACTGCTTGGTTGTGATGTTGAGAATAAACCTGTGAAGGTCTTCTCTGACTGTCAAGCAGCCATTGCGGCAGTTAAGAATCTGAAGTACCATAGTAGGACCAAACACATTGATGTAAAATATTTCTATGCTAAATCTATGGTTGAAGACAATATAATCATTATGGAATACTTGTCCACTGATAATATGTTAGCGGACCCATTAACTAAACCACTACGTAGGGACATATTCGATATGCATGTAAAATTGCGTAGGATTGCGTAGGATCTAGAAATGGAATGTATCTGTGATAGCATTTTGATATTAGAAAGTTACATTTTGTAAGTGAAATAATTGCAACTGAGTTTATGGTCAATTGACGTCATAATGTTTTGATTACATTAGATTTACGGTCTATAAATTAAGTCGTAGGAGGACAAAATCCTCTGTCAAACTATGTCGAATATGGGCCTTACCTAGTCACACAGGTACGGTCGTCTTGCGGTGGAGGGAGGCCTTCACCAGACAAGACTGGCTAAGAGTCAGGGGGGTGAATCTGATTAAACAAGACGTTTATCTACTTTCAAAGTAACTCGACATGATCGTCGATTTGCATATCGTCGTGATGAACTTCGTTCGTCATTTAACCAAATTCCGGGCCAGATAAAAATCTGTAATAGCATGATTGACATATCCCTTTCCTGTCAACCCAAAAGGTTCAGGTATGCTATCAATGCGTGCTTCATACTACGCGTGCCACGTTCAACCATGGGGTCACAGCTCGGTTGTGCTAGGAAGGAATCCTCGTGATTCTGGCGGGCGCAAACTTCTTCACCTCGAGCGTGTGATTGATCCCAGGAGCCTTATGAAGAGGCACCTAAAGTATCCTCACGGACTCAGAACTCATTTCTAAGGTCAAGCATAATGCCCGCTTCCCGGCGTATGAGCGTAGTGCTGAACTAAAAGGCCCAGTGACCACGTCTTTGGAAACCGGTTGGGTCTGACTAAGGATATGAGCAATGGGGATGGTCAAGTTCACATGTAATTCACCGATTCTTGTATTCACTAGGTGGTCACCAACCGGATATTAGTTGAAGGTTGTGAATACTTGTACGGATGCCTTGAAGAAGTGTTCCTATGTAGAAACTAGGCAAATGGAGAATTATCAGTTGACCTAGGATACAACGCGGTACAATATAAATTTGTTTATAACAGGTTGATTAGAGAAAAGGGAACCAACGTTCCGCGGGCGCTACAATACTCCTAACAGATGAGTAGCACGATGCCCGTCGTATCAGCCGGTCTCACGTCAAACCTCGTATGAACTATTCGGAAGCAGGGAGCAGATCAAAGGAGAGAAATGTTGATGCAGATTTGGACGAAAATACATTAACAGGCACCCTCCCATTCCGGCGAGTGGGAGCTGTAAGAATATGGTAATGTGCGTCGTAATTGGTAGCTCATACTATGTATAGTTTACCTAATGAACTTGGGTAAATGTCACATTAGGGTAATTGGGCTAGACCCTAATCCCAATTGACTAGGAGGCCTAAAATTGGGCCTCCCCAATTACATAGGCCGGGCGAAATTACTAGGTGGGGTAAAGTGGACTTTTGTCCGCTTTACTCCTCCTATAAATAAGAGGTGTTAGGGATTTTTAGGTTTAATCACAATTCCCTCATTAGAGTGTTTTAGAGAGAAAAACCTACCCCCCTAATACCTAGTTTCGGCCAAACCATAGCCCTCACCAAGGGTGTGCCAAATTGCCTTCGAGCAAACTCTCCAGAGATCTGTCCACGTGCCGTGAATCAATCAGAGGGTTTGTTGTGGAGCTTGCACCACGTAGGGCTTATTTAACAAGAACCTCTACGAGTCCCGACATGAGGATCGCGAACTCCCTCTTGAGAAAATATTTGGTCTACGGATCATCTTAAAGGTATGTGAGAAACTTCCGCTGGGTAATTCTGATTACTAGCATGTACCTTGTTTTAGTATCCGTAGTGATTACTCCCCGTAATCTAACACTGTCTCTAGACGCCGACGATCCTTGGGGGGAATCGAAGCATTTAATAAATGAAGAGCCAAATCGGGGTTAACAATGGAATGTCCCTCTTTAAGAGGGTACCCTTGCAAAAAGTTTAAAGGATCCCAGTCTTTGGAATAATCGACAGAAGAATTTAATAACATATCACAGTCGAAAGAAGGACCCTCATAATCCGGAAGACCACTAGCAGAAGTCTCAGCACGAGTAGGTGACGCTTGAGTCCATGAAGAAGCAGATGAATGTCCACATCGCCTTCTCTTTGGCCAAGAGCTAGAATAATTGGTATTCCTATCTCGAATGGAATAATGAGTAGTATTCTTCACCTCACCCTTGTCCTTGGAAGATCTCACAGGCGACTTCTTAGCGGAAGGGATAGCCTTGACATCGATAGGAGAATCGATAGACGCTCCACTAGTAGCTTCCTTCGACTTGGGGGCAGAAGAAGCTTCTGCCATAGCTTGAAGATGAGTCCGAAGAATCATCTTGATAAAATCTAAGAGGAAAAAGATCATCGATCATCAAAAGGCTGTTAAAAGGCAGGAAGTAGCGGTCCTTAAAAGAAAGAAGTAATCTCGGAATACCTGAACAAGGACTGTTCGCCATAAATATTTGCTTTCCACACAGGAATGGCTCACTCTTAAAGGATCAAATCAGACTGTGAAAACGAGAGCAAAAGTAAAAAATGAAAGTGAAATAGTAGTATTTATACTAAAGTCTCCGCCGCTTGGATAACTTCACAAGGAAGCTTTCCCTAGGTCATCATTCATTGGTGCATTCACTGACAACGTGACCGTTTAACCGTTGTAAATTTACTGAGACGACTCTTGAGCTTCTCCAAAATAACCCAACGGTCAAAAATTCATTAGCCAAGGGCCACATCTCGACTATAGACATCTGCCTCAACCTCAAAAATCAGAAGTTCGCAACCTTATGGCCAAATTGGATACCGAATCTCACCAATAGATCCTGGAGGTTATACTCGAGTCAAGACCTCCTCTTCTTGAATGAAATTGACGACTTAAGTCTCGGGGGCAAGTGTTGGGTTACGATTTAAAGGACAGAATAGTATGAAGGCGAGACTAAAGAAAAGTCGTCGACCATTTGTCTTCAGAACGACAAGGCAAAGACAAATGGTCGACGACTATATATGAAGAAGTCGACTTCTGAAGAACGACTAGCGAAAGAAGGCGACTAAATCACTCAAGGCTCTCCTATTAAGGTACGAGTCGAGTCGATAGTCAAAACACCACTGAAGAAACCTTCCTCTTAAGGAAAGGAACAGGTGGCGACCTGCTCTAGCCGCCATGAAGAAACCCTCCTCTTATGGAAAGGGACAGGTCGCGACCTGCTCTAGCCGCCATGAAGAAACCCTCCTCTTAAGGAAAGGGACAGGTGGCGACCTGCTTTCAACCGCCAAGGGGAAACCTTCCCAACTAAGGAAAGATGAGGTGGCGACCTACTTGTCACCTGCTTAAACCGACTCTGGACAAAAACCCTCCCAAGAGGGCAGCCACCATTTGAAGTCGGTAATCTCTCCCTATAAATAGGGGAACATTATATGTATTTTACAATATTGATTCTCATACTTCACAATACTCTTTCTAAATCTATTACTGACTTAAACTTCAGAGTGGAATCAGGGGACATCCCCACCCCTTTTCAGGTCCTCGCCTAGCATAAAGCTCCTAAAGGAAACTAAGTACCCTAGAGGTCGAGAAAGATACCTACGAGAGTTAGCTCCCGGCGAGACCTCGAAGTCCACTACTAGAATTTCAAAGCCACGTCATTTTGATCCCAACAGGGAGTTAGGGGTTTTATTAGGGTTAATCACAATTCCCTTTAAGTTGTGTTTTAAGAGAAAACCCTTCCCCCAAGAACACCATATTTCGGCCGAACAACTTCTTCACCAAGGGTGTTCCAATTTGCTTTCGAGCAAACACTCTAGAGATCTGTCCCTTGCCAAGAATCGATCAGAGGCTTTGCTGTGAAGAATATACCATGTAGGGCTTCCTTCACAAGAACCCCTACGGGTGCCGACCGGAGGATCGTGAACTCCCTCCTGCAAAGATCTTGGGACTACGGACTACTGTTGAGGTATGTGCGAATCTTCCGCTGCGTAATTTCGATTTCTAGTATGTTCCATGATTTAGTTTCCGTAGTGATTACTCCCCGTAATCTAACAGTGGTATCAGAGCCTGTGTTAGGAGTTCATGATTTTGATAAATTGGTCTTCTTGAAATTTAAACTTTTTACCGAAATTTTAAAATTTTCGAATTTTAAAGTTAAAGGTGGTCCGAAATTTTCATGATGTTCTTAGGAAATTTGATGTAGATGATATTCAAGAAAAACATGATATTTATCAAAATCAAACATTGGATTGTAGATCTTATTAAAATTTGATCTTGAAATTTGACCACTTGTTCCCAATTATGTGTGTTTGGCCGAAACCCTAGGTGAATTACATAGATTTCGGCCAAAACTTTTTAATAATATTGTTTACCATATTTTAATTGTTATTCTAGGTAAGAATATATCTATAATTGGGAACATTAGGATAGATTCAAATTAATATATATATAGAGATAAATATACCCATCAATATATGTAAATATATAAATAAGTTAAATATATTATTGATAGATTTTATTTACCTAAAAGATTGAGAAAATATATTGTTAATATATGTTTCCATATTTAAGATATTGACAATAAATAATATATATATATTTATATATAGGTGCCGATTTTTACATATATATATATATATATATATATTGTTGATTGATTTAATCTTAAAGATAGAATATTGGAATTAAATATATATATATATGTTTTAATTAGGTCCGAAATTTAAATATATATTATTAATATTGGTAATTATTTTATATAGTTAATGTTACTTGGTGGCTAAGTTAAATATTTTTGGACTTTAAAACCCTACTTGGGCCACAAGTAAACATTTCAGCCCAGCCTTTTATATTTTAATTATTGGGCCGGTCCAATATGTCAAACCGGGACGAATTAAAACCAAACCGGATTTTCTCAATTGGTTCGACCTAATCGGGTCGGGTCGGACCGGGGTAACTAAGTGGATCTAACCGAACCGGTTTTGTGTGTTGAACCGAACCGAACCCTATATTTAATTGGACTGGTTCGAACCGAACCCGATTTTAAAATTAAAACCGGGCCGAACCGAACCGAATTTTACCGGACTGAACCGAACCGAACCCGATTTTCCGGACCGGACCCAAACCAGATTTTCTGGACCGAACAGAACCAGACCAAATCAAACTGAAATTGACTGAACCGAACCGTATTTTTCAAAACCGAATTCAAGTCAATTAAAATAGGGAGGTCAAGATTTAAAATCCAAATGTTTTTAACCTCAATAGGCCTACACAGTGCTCAAGGGTTGATAACCTTTATGCCTTGTTTCGATTATGGGGATGGATCTCGGAGATACATGTTTTTGGGACTTGTATAATTTGTAGGCTGAATTGCAATTGTTTATTATTCAATATATATTTATGCATGATTATAAATGCTGTCTTGACTGAGTCAAGCTCGCTGGATATTGCATATTGTGGGCTGAGCCCTGGTTAAATATATGGAATGCGCACTAGGATAGACATGTTGTGATGGTTGGAAATGCCTAGGATTCATGTCTAGAATGTTGCGTGATTGAATATAAAAATGATTTGCAAATCAGCCCCTAATGTTTAAAAATTATTTTTAAATCGAAAACCAGTCGACAAATGTGTATGATGGATGTGAATGTTACATGTTTGTCATGTATGCTAGAATGTTGAGGATGTAGTTGAATTTGATAATTTACTTGGAAGTAGAATTATGTATGCAAGCATGAGTTCCTCGGAACATTAGACGCATGACGCGTAAGCATGAGTGTGGTTTACATGATGAATGTTGCGGGCATATGATAATTTACGTGGATAGTAGAATTATATATTCGTGAGTGAATTCCTCGGAATATTTTTTCAAAATAAAAGGGCCTTGGGAAAGCCAAGATCGGGTATGCTTATTTTAAAATTCCCGTTCCGGTAATTTGCAATTAAAACCGTTTTAAGAAACTGGTCTGTTGGATGGAAGACGACGATGATGTGAACTCTTTCACAGCCATCATCCATTGGTTTACTGGTGGTCGTTTGGTTTAGATGACCTAGGAATCATTATTAGTCGGATTCCATCTTAATAGATATTTGATGCATGCAATTCTTTCTCAAAGTGTTCTTCTCTCCCTGATTATGCATGATTATCAATGTGTTAGTATTAATGGCTGCGATCAGCAATGTTATCTCCCAAACGAATAAGGGAATGAGATTGAATAACAACAATTATAAGATCTGGAATAAGCGCGCAAGGATGGTAATTATTGAAATGAAAGGTTTAGAGCATTTGACTTCAAAACAAGTCAGGCCAGATGGAGACCTCACGGCCGAACGGAAGAAATTCCATGATGAATGGGATGCAAAGGACCAGGAAATTTGTTCCGCCTTGTTGTCACTGCTTAAGGATGACATACTCTATGGATATGATCACTATGAGTCTGCCAAGGACCTTTGGGATGGTCTTAAGGCAGGGCTTGGTGTTTACACCACAGCCCAGAAGCGGTCATTAAACATCGCTTTAGACTCGTACAAGATGAATCCCAAGTACACAATGAAGGAGCATATTAGACACATGTCTAACATGCTCGCTGAACTCAAGGAGGTAGGAAAAATCCTGACGACGAACAAAAGGTCCAATGCATTATTCGATCCTTTCCTGACTCTTGGAATAGCATGAAAATGCACCTTACCCATGCCACTCAACTCGATGACCTCGAGAAATTGCGAGTCCATCTCGAGCTGGAAGAGGATCGTCTCAAGGCTGAAAAGCCGAGAGCGGAAATGCATCTTGCATCCTCGCATCCAGTTGAGCAAAAGGGTAAGCGCAAGAGAAAAGGCAAGGGCCTTCAGTTTAAGGCTGATAAGCCTTTAGCTCCAAAACCTCAGAAGAAGTTCAAGAAAAAGCAATTCGGTGGCAAGAAAAGGCAAGCAAAACAGACACGTAGAGAGGAAACTCGAACATGTTTTAGGTGTGGCGTGAAAGGACACCTTACTATGGCCTGTACCAATCCTCCAAAGGTATGTGCTGAAGAATAATGATGACCTCATAAGTTATTTGATGGATATCTGCCCAATTCAGGTTCGTATTTATATTTCAGACTTCGCAAACACGTAAAAATCACATAAACGGTTCAAAAACACCTCCTGCGGATCAAAACGGTCCGAACGCGCGACACACGCGTTCGGACCAGACTCGCGACACACGCGTTCGGACCGGACTTGTCCAGATTGCTCTCAACAACCCGTATCGGTCCGGATTGCCCTAAGCAGTCCGGACCATGTCGGATTACCCAAATCCGACGTGGTCCGGACTGCTGTCTACAACATGCGTGTTCCACTTATGTTCCTACACTAATTTAGAGTTTTCCAATAGCAAACCTTGATCAAACCAGACGACGGTTCACACTTTCTTTTAAACCGGCGTCGAACCGCACAAAAACCGGGGTCGGTTTTAAGGTTTCCTATAAAAGGAGCCTAGGCCACTCATTTTACACTTTATCTTCACTTGAGATTGGCTTAGGAGCTCTGACTTCTCTATAGCTTTATCTCTCTAGAATTCTTATTTAAGCATCGGATTGGGCTCAACTAGCACCACCCCCCTCTCCGTGCTAGTTACTGCCCCGTGTGTAGGTTCGGACAACGAGCAAGAAGCAAGGAACGCGGATTGGAGAACCTGACACGGCGATCAACCCGAAGATTCGACAGTCTGTTACATCAAGCGGGTCTGGACGAAACATTTGGCACCGTCTGCAAGATTCGAGCAAATAGTCATTGCTCGCCTTCAAGAGCTAAGAAACTAACACAAGAATAAGCCTACGCGGGAGCTTACCAAGGAGAGGTGCATCTCTCTACCCAAGAGACATGCACAGACCAACACTGGAACCATCACCGTCGCGATTGCGCGTACAACTGCTGCAGGAATCGTTGCTACCACCACTCTTGTGACAGTGTTCGCCATTATACTAGCAACCGCTGCCATGGACGTTGTTGTAACCGTTGTTACCGTCAACATTTGGCATTCGTCTACAAGTGTTAGCTATCGTTATTACAGTGAGCACACAGGGCAGGCTTGTACGTTTGCCGCACAGCCGTCATGAACACAGGGAATAACCCTTTACTACACATTTTTTATTCCAAGCATCTAAATATGCATCACAATTTTCCATACGTTTTATATCTCTATCTCCTAACAATGACTGATAGGAAATCAAGGGAAATACGAAGCAGGGAAAGGACGACCCCTCATACGCTCGATCTAATTTGAAAACGACCTGACGAGGACCAACGTCGCCAACGGAGAATCACAACATATTACATACGCTCTGCCCGAGCTGACCGCTCTATGAGAACCATACGTCGATTGATACATTCACTGTCTCCGAGGAATCCTTTACTATCATCAAAGTGGTCGCATCTGTACTGATCTATCAACCAAGCAACGCTGACGTGCACAGACACAAGCATTTACAAAAGTGCGCACATTTCAAGGGTGTGTACCCTTCCAAAGCGCACGCAGCTCCAACTTGCGGTGTCCCCTGATCAATAGCTGTCAAATGCGCACACCGATGGCAAGTGCGCGCACCCGCGTCCTTACAACACACCCAAGTCATGGGTATACGAGGGTTCGACATCTGACGACGCGCAAGTAGGAAACCAAATCGCAACACTTCCTATGAGGGATGTTACAACACTCGGCAATCAAGGGAAGCCTCAACACCGGGAGAAGGAGATTGTGACACAACAACGCGCTCTATCGCGTCCGCGCCCGATGCATTCATGCCCGACGCGTCCGCACCCAACGCGTCCATGCCCGACGCATCCGCACAAATCCCATATTTTTCCAGAAATCCCCAACGGGGGCATGCGCTGACTACACACATTCGACGTAGCCTCAAAGGTTCTAAATCTCGCGCCGCGGTAATAAACAAGGAGGCGGCACCACTCAAGTGACAATGCCACCACCATTGAGGTAGAGAAAACCCCAGGAGGGATCCCTGTGCTATATGCACGCCTGTGCCAGACCCATCACGTGAGGAATATGAGAGAATTAACTCCAACACCCAGCAAGTTAACCTTCGTCGAGCACATAAGAGGGTCGTACCACTCAGAACGTACGGTGTAAGCAAAACACTATCTTCTGCTACAACAAAGAAAAACGAGAGGACTCCACCAGTCTAACATCCCTCAATAGTTTATACAGCCGTCACACAGACACAACACTGTGAAGAGTCACGAGTGTATGAAGAAACACATCAAGTAAACCAAGGCCTCATGGAAGTGAACATATGAAGCGTACAACGCTAAGCATACACACTCTACTCAACAGTGTGCGACGCGCGTCCGAGAAGGGAAGGGTTACTCTTACCCACTTCTAGCAATAAACACACTTGCATCAAAATGCAAGAAGAGAGGAGAGCGAATTTACAAATCTTCCTCAAGTATGGGCATTGCCGCATGAGAGTCTTCGAGAGACACGCTCAATACTCGACGCAAGAGCGGGGGCATCTTGCTGAAACCCCGCATACAGGATGCAACATCCCCCGTACATGATATAATCGCTGTACTATATCAAGAAACAACGGTACGACTACCAAGCGACATGGGGGGCACCAAGCAGACAAGTGCTTGGCATTCCACCGAAGTGAAGAAGCGAATCATTGCAAGAACACGCGGTACCGCTCCTCTTAACAAATTCACAAACAAGGAATACAACCTCAACATCCTATACGGATTGGTCCCAAGAGGGAAACACCAAGCATCGCCCTCGAAGGACGATCTCTTCTACTTGAACAAGGTCTATGTAACACGCGTTACTGCCATGGTTAAACTCAGGTATGAGGTAGCAACTCCACAACAGTACTGTTATGAATAAAGTAGACCACTCGAGTAGGATATCTACTCAGGGTAGCCTGATTTAGTAGGCAAAATCCAAGCTGAACGGAACAGACTAGTCTCGAATAGTCTGATCCAGTCATATTGCCATTGCATGCGATAGAGCCATATGAGGAGACTTATAACTCCATTTTATTCCCTAACCAATATATATCTCGAAGTAATATACTAGTTTGAGACAGGTTATATGTACATCCAAGAGATGTCTCAACAATACACCCTATCTAGGGAACAACACTAGGTGGAGCTGTATGCAACACTCTCTGGAATTCTCTATCTAAGAACATTCTACTTAGGCATCTATGCCAAGTAACGATCGCGTATATATCATTTGCATCATCGCAACAAGTCTCCAAGTTAACTATAACTTGCGACATCTCGGCGAGCATTCTATTCAAACATCAGCTCTTACCTTGGAAACAATACCAAGTAACGATCGTATATATGCGTGTGCATCACGCTAAGGAAGCATAGATGCGTATCAACTAAAGGACGCATACAACACTGCATAGTCTCTCTTTATACATACATATCCACCAACACATTTAGCAGGGGTACTTGAAAAGTTCTGTGCTTGACGCGTCCGCACCTGTCTCGTCCGCACCTGACGCGTCCACACCTAACGCGTCCGCACCTAACGAGTCCGCACCTAGGGAAGTTTCCAACACAACCAAGGATTCCTCGTATCAGGCTCCTTTACTCTATCTATTACATGCATTAATTGAAGAAGATTCATAACTCCATATATTTGCAACTTTGCAATTGCAACAACTATCTAATGAAATCAATGTATTTTCGTAGGTACATCACTACAACATACATAGTACTTTTGAATTACGCCAAGTAACAAACTACGCGCATATTACTCGCATCAACAATACAATCTATCGCATTATGTACAACAATCGACTTATATTATACAACGTCGACATATCCATTATCAACATAAATAATGAGCATATAAACGCTCTCTATCTATAACGACGACTACTCCAAATAGCGTTGACGACACACTACATCTTGGGTTCAAACCATGATATATCTACAAGTGACATGCTGCAACATCCTCCTTGCGAGGGCAACCCCCATGCGCACAAGTAAAAAATGGCATGCTGCGAAATCCTCTGGTTAGAGGCAAATCCTCATGTTCATAGCCATTCCCTGAGTTTAAAACAGGATGCGGCAACATTCAAAGGGAATGATCACCCCGTCATGGAAGACGTCCTCTTGTTAGACGACAAACCCTTGCTACTACAAAGTATGCTTCCCCATCGCGGGTTGATACATCATGGCGCGATATCCTCTCTTTAGAGGGCAACCCCATGCTATTACAAAGTATGCTTCCCCATAGCGTTATGATACATCATGGCGCGACATCCTCTCATTAGAGGGCAACCCCATGCTATTATAATGTATGCTTCCCCATCGCGGGTTGATACACGCTAGCAGGAGCACACCCTGTTTGAAAAACTCACCAAACTTACAATTTGAGTCTTATGCAACACTATCTTGCCCGTGAGCATATAACGGAATAAAACACACCAAACTCAGCAAGTAGTGTCTTGCCACAACGTTGCCTTGGAGTAGACCAAGAGACGAAAAAAAAGTGCAAGACGCTCTAACGCGGTGTTGTACACCCCTTCTGGACTAACCATGGGGAGGTGCAGTAGCATCGCAAGGTAAGTATTGGATTAGCCACAGAAAGACTTGCAACAACTTCACGCGGGATGTGCCCAACTAACGGATGGAAAACGCACAGCATAGAGCAAGTAGCGTTTTGCCACAACGTCGCCTTAGAGTGGAACTAAGAGACGGTATAAACTAATGTCTTGCCTCGTCAAGACGAATCTACTACGTGCCAAGTGCCAAGCGCCAAGTGCTATGCTATCCTATGGTCTTGCGTGTTAATACCTATAAACACAGAAAGTACTCGATACACTCATCCTGCCATTCCTTGGGTTTAAAACAAGATGGGCACTCATGACACTTAGCGACGCACGTCCTATTGTCGCAGCTACAGATGCTATATCTACTACAACAAGGATTCTTATCCTATTATGCAAGTCCAATGTATACGAACAACTATGGTAACGCAAGGTATGAAATACTACTAACGAGTTATCATGCATTTCTACTATGATCATGACAGGTCTATTCGACAACGTTAAACGTATATATAAAAGGTTCAGGGAACAACACCCGGCGTAACCTCAACCCAGACAAGGGGAACAACAACTATATACAAAGCTTGGTAGAGCAAACACTATCAACCTAGTACAACATGCAAGTGTTATACTCCACTCAACATCTACATAGCCTATACGGCCCTTACGTACGCGCCCACGCGACCTTTAGATACACGCCTAAATGGCATATACACGCATGACCAACATGGCAATGCGCTACTAATCAGGGTAACGGTACATAAATAATTATGGTACTAACACCTATACATGTATATTAGTCAATGCTTGCAAGACATACATATCTATTTACATGCTTTATGAAGAGTCTCAAGGTTCGACCATTGTTGCAAACAACTTCCTAATACCAAGCCTGTGTATACAAGGGCTAACATCATACAAGTTGCGATTCAAACATCATCGTCAACGAACACAATATTAGCATGATGTGCAACCGCACCTTGAGTGCGCATGTGTGTTACACGATCGGTGGCAGACTTAGCAAATATACCAAGTTGACCAAACGGAAGCACAGGGGCAAGAATATACACACCCTGCATAAATCATACATCAAGATGACAACACCTGTCTAGACGTCATCGCGGAATAATTGCGCACCTCGGTATCATCAGAAACCTTCTTGTGAAGGATATTCATCTCGGATTCAAGAGCAACAACTCGAGCCTATCAAATAAAGGCAGAAGCCTTCAATCCAACAACCTTAGCATCCAAGCAACGAGCTTTCTTGTTCGCTCCAGCCATTGCATAACAAACAACATCATGCTTCTTGGGAAAAAATACAAAGGTGAAGAGAGTGTTAATATCCACCACGATTTACAAATAGTTCCATTTTCATCAAGGAACGAGGACTGAAAAATGCGCGAAAAACCAATAACAGGAGTAAAGAATGATACTCACAAGGGTAAAGCAAGAAAGACGCACGGGGGCAAAGCGAACAAGCATACGCGCGACCCTTCAACACGCGCGCGATCCCTCAGTAATACTACCATCAAAGAAGCAAACAAGAAGGATAGATGCATCAAGTTCAATGGAAGATCAGCAACATAAGAAATATTCTCGCTCCAAGTGGCTCCTCTACCGAGATCAGGTCCTTCGACACGGGGGCAGAAAGGGCAGACAGGCGAGTCCAAACCTCAACTTCTTTCCCTTGTTGTGCGAAAGAGCCTTCAACGACTTGCCACTAGCAGTAAACTCAGAGCGGAGTTGCTCGAGGGAAGAATCTCGAACTCGGATCGCTTTATTCCTGATCAAGTAAGAGTATTGTTGACGGTGATGATGCTAAGTCGACCTCGACCCTGACCCGGACCCAGAAAGGCGAGAAGGTCATTATCTTACCGAATTTCGGAAGGTATCACTTCCAAGGGCAGCGCGTACGCGTCAACTCCCTAGGACGTGGGCAACACGTGGTTCAAAAACTAAGTATGGAGACGTGGCGGATGTAGGAATTTGACAATAGGGGACATTTTTTTAAAGAAAAAAAATTGCATAAAAATTTGTTATAAAACAAAAATTCCTTATAAAAAAAAATTCCAAATTTTATAGTCATATTAAATTGTAATGCAATCTTACAATAAAAAATATTTAAGTACCAAATTGCTAGCTCAAATTCAGCACTAAGACAAATTACTACCTAAAGTTTTTTAGTACAAATTACTTGTAGGTTTTACTTCGTGGACAAATTGTTAGTTGAATTTTTTTAGGAAAATTTGATAGCTTAGATTTCGTTTTGTGGAAAAATTATAACTCAGATTTCTTTATGTCGACTTTTGCTAGTTCGGGTTCCGATTTGTGGACAATTTACTAACTCGAGTTTCCTTCTGTATACATTTGCTAGCTCGTGTTCCGTTGAATGGTCAATTTGCTAGCTACAAGATTATCGACAACATGAATCATGACCTACCAAATTCTTCAAATATAAATTCGAGCTAACAAATTGTCCAAAAAATATTTGCATAGCAAATTATCGACAAATCGAAATAGGAGCAACCAATTTGCACAACAAAAATTCTATTAACAGTTTTATAAGTGTTCAAATGTGAGTTACTATTTTCAAAATTATTTGATAAGAATAATGTAGTCCATATCTTAATATACTTATAAAATCGGTATCTAATTAACCGCATAATTAAGCATACATATACTATTTACCAAATAAATAAAGCATACAAATACAAAAAGGAGAAAACAAAAACCAAAATAAATGGGGACAAAATGTCTCCATTTGCACAACATGTGTCCGCCCCTGGGGACGAGGCAACACCTCTCGTTCAGAAACTAAAGATAGTAGCAACGAACACGGTATAGCACGTTCATGCTTCGACAGAAGGTGTAACAAGTCATTTCCAAATTTTAAGTATAACTGCCATGATCGTGAGGACGCGCACGCGCGTGTCGACTACCGGAATGAGATCTACTACTTCAGGATTAAGCGGCTATCATGTCCGCGCGTCCCCAAGCGGCTTTCATGCCTGCGCATCTCGAAATGGTTATCATGTCTATGTATCATCAAACGACCTGTATGTTTACGTGTCACTCCAACATATTTACAAACAAGTAGTGGTCGCAGAACGCGTTCTATATTGAAAGCTCCGGGTAGTGACAACGACATGGATAAGCACGTCGACCCTTGTCTCATTTTCGAACAAGGCATGTCGCGTCGTCGACCTCTGACCTACATAACAAGAAGCGTCGCCTCGTCAACCACTGATCTGTGCCCTATTTTAAAAACAACAAGTAGCAGCCGATCGAATACACCCTACCTTGGAAAGACTTAGTGACGATCTCGAGGCATACCTTACTTCGGAAAATCTAAGTAAAAGTCAACACGATACTCGACACCTCATGTCTGCAAAATAAGCTAAGTCTGGATGTGTACTCTTGAAGATACGCTTTGACAACTCAACTTACAAGGATGAACAACAACTTGATCAAAGCGTGTATACGTGACAGTCATCAATGCAAGCACTAAGCAACGAACACTCTCCCGCTGGAGATAACTACATACCTACAAACTTGTTAGTCTTTATACATCACATAGCGAACATAACCTATGGGGGGCAACTCTATGACGACACGGGCCTCGTCCCGACGCCTACGTGTTCTAAACAACTACCTACGCGTCTACACTAACGATGCGCGTCTACATGATACCAAACATTTATCTAAGGTAACAAGTGCGAATATGATTATGGCACTAACATTTTTACTTGCATATATCTTATAATTAATACAGGACTACAACATTTATGTTGACGTACAAGAAAAAATCTAAGTGTTCAAGTGGATACAACACGTGCGACAAGTGCGCACGTGTCGAGCACGTACATGACTAGCGACGCGCTTACATAATGCTACACCATTGTTTAAATACTACAATATATGCTTCAACATGCTTGGAAAATTCTAAGTGTTCAAGATACTATATCACGCACGCTACGATCATGCATGCAATAAGCGACGAGCGCAATGAACACGCGTGCAATAGTCACGTCCACAACGTGTGTTTCTATTAGTCAAGAGAAGATTGAATTCAACTTCTACAAAAATCATGTTTATGTTATCAAGTGGACGCGTGCATGGGTTGATGACATGCTAGTCATTATACTAGTATGGTCATGGAGCTAAGCTAAGAAAAGAAATATTTTTTAAGTGTTTCACCATGATAGCAGACGTCAAGTAACAAGCGTCAACTATCAAGAAATATTTTCTAAGTGTTTCACCATTATAGCATACGACAGACGACAGACATTAGCAAGCGTCAACTATCAATAAATATTTTCTAAGTGTTTCACCATGATAGCAGACGACAGACGACAGACGTCATGTAGCAAGCATCGACTACCAATAAATATTTTCTAAGTGTTTCATCATGTTAGAGATAACAAATGATCAACTATCAACCATCCGTCAAGCATGTTTGAACACTATCTACATCATGATGCAACATGTCAACAATGATCACCATACATGAGTGGATTTTTACTACTATAGAAGTGTATATGAAGTCTATGAAGACTACATTCACTACACTATGCATGCACACTACACTATGTATGCACCTCACTACACTATGCATGCACACTACACTATGTATGCACCTGGTTCATAGTTTATTGTATAGTCTTAGTTGGTGAGCCTAGTTTTACTTAGTATATATATTGTAACACATGCTTTGTAATACCTAGTGATCAATGAAGTAAATTTCCAGCTTATATGGTATCAGAGCTATGTAGTGGCGGCGCAAACTTGGAGATGAAGCAACCTAGTTCTTCTTCATTTCTACTTGTGATTTCTCCTTGATCCAACATTGATTCAGCTTGGCTTACTTCTTGGTTACTCAATTCAGCTTGTATTAACCTTTCTCTTGTTCAAGAAAGGCTTTGGGTAAGTCTCATTCTTAGATCTGAGCTGCGTAGGAGTCATCTTGGTGATTTGAACTAGTCTTCAAGCTGAGTTGCCTAGTTCTTCCTAGATTGAGCTATGGATTGCTATTTGCGTGGATTCTTTTGTTGAATTCTTGGGTTTGCACTTATTTGCTGGTTATTATAGTGGATTTACTTCACTATTGAGTTGTGCTTATAGCTTGATTGACATTGTTTCTCTGCGTCTTGAGCTTTGATTGTTCATTGCTCAGTTGAGGTGTTCTTCCAGCTTGTTGAAGAATTGTGCGTTGTGGAATTCTGCTTCCACAATCACTGGAGATTGTTCAGATTTGATTGTTGGTGGCTTCTCTTGATTGGTCTGCTCATATTTGTGGGCGGAATTGTACGGATTCAGTTGGATATTGCTAGCTTATATTTTGTCCTATTGCAAGTTTGATTGTGTGCCAGTTTTGTCACTTTATGCTGGCTGCTTCATTTCGGTTTTCTTGGAAATTTGCTGAGTATATTCCTTGAATTCTCCCCTGTTTGAATTGAGTTCCTGAATTGCAAGATGGCTAATGAGTATAGCATTGATGATCCTCTTTACATTCACCCCTCGGATACAACTGGCCACCTCCTCATCCCATTTCAATTGCAAGGCACTTCCAACTATCATGCTTGGAGTACCTCAATCAAAGAAGGCTTGTTAGTAAAAAACAAGCTGGATTTCATAGATGGAACCTTCACAAGGCTCAATGTGCCCCTTGATCAAAGGGTGAAATGGGATAGAGCCAATGCCATTGTAAAGGTCTGGCTCAGAAACACAGTGGCAAACGACTTGGTTTCTGGATTGATCTATAACCCAACTGCTGCTTCAATTTGGAATTATTTGAGGGAAGTGTATGACAAGGTGGATGGAACTCAAATCTTTCAACTGACAAGAGAAATTTACCAAACTTCTCAAGGTATACTTTCCATCACTGAGTATTTTGCCAAGATGAAGCAACTTTGGGATTCTCTTGCTTCCATTGATGACTTGGAACTTGAATGTGCTGGAGATATTGCCATTGTAAATGAACACAAGGAGAAGCAAAAGCTAATGGCATTCCTCTTAGGACTGAATGACTCCTATGGCCACATTAGGTGTAGCTTGTTGATGAGGCAACCACTTCCTTCCCTAAGCATTGCCTTCTCTGTTTTGGTTCAAGAGGAAAGTCAGAGATCCATCTCTGGTTCCATTGGAGATATTGGTGAGACTACTGCCTTATATACAAGAAGGAAACAATCATTTGGAGCTGGAAGGGGCAGTGGTGGTCCTGGGAGGGGCAATGGAAGGAATGGTGGTAATTCTGGTAGGGGCAATGGAAGATCTAATGACACAAGGTTTTGTAACTTTTGTGGAAAAAGAGGTCATTTGGAAGATACTTGCTTCATCCATAATGGTGTACCACCATATCTTTAACTATCCAAGAAGCCTAGGGCCAATGTTGTTTAAAATGGTGGAAGGTCAAGTGCAATCATGCATGTGGCTGCTGGGGACAAAAGGATTGTACATGGCACAGCTGAGAAGAGAATCCAACATGTAGCTGTTCATGATGATCACTTTGATCATTTAACCTTTGTAGATGTTGATCAAGCTCATGTCAATATGGCAGGTACCACTAGTGATTCTATGATTTGGATAGTTGACTCAGGTGCAACTAACCACATCACTCATCAAATTGATTGGCTACATGATTTGAGAAGAAGTGATTCAGATCATCAATTTTTTCATTTACCAAATGGTCACAAGTGCAAAGTGACTCATATTGGTTCTTGCTCTTTCTCAAGTAGATTCACATTGACCAACGTTCTTTTGGTCCCTGATTTCAAATTCAACTTGATCTCAGTTTCTAGGCTTCCTAATCTATTGAATTGCAAAGTGATCTTTACTTGTGATCATGTGTTGCTCCAGGGCCAGAGTGGCAAGTCCATGGTGATTGGGGAATGGAATAAAGGCCTCTACACCTTGAAGGATGCGGTGCCTTCAAACTCAAGGAAGATAGCTACTGCTTGCTTGGGAAATAAGGAGGATGTTTTGAAATGGCACAAGCGTTTGGGTCATATGTCAGAAACTTATTTGAATCATTTGGATGTTTTAGGTTTGTATAAGTCTTATGGTTGTATCAAACAATGCACTATTTGCCCCCTTGCAAAGCAATCTAGATTTTCATTCCCAATCAGTGATTCAATTTCTTCTAGACCTTTTGATTTGATTCACATGGACTTATGGGGTCCCTACAAGGTGCCTACATTCAAGAACAATCAATACTTCTTGACTATTGTTGATGATTACTCAAGAGCAACTTGGGTCTATTTGATGAAGCACAAGAGTGATACTTTCTTGCACATCAAGAATTTCTTGATCATGGTTGAAGAATCAGTTTGCAACTATGGTGAAGACTTTGAGGAGTCATAATAGGACTGAGTTCATCAACTCATTTTGCTAGGATTTACTTCACCAATTTGGCATCCATCATCAAACTAGTTGTGTGCATACACCAACACCACAACAAAATAGAAGAGTGGAACGCAAGCATAGGGATATCCTAAACATTGCTAGAGCAATAAGGTTTCAAGCTTCCATGCCATTGAGACATTGGGGGTATTGCATACTCAATGCTTGTTATTTGCTCAACAGGCTACCATCTTCTATCTTGAAATTCAAGTCACCCATAGAGGTGTTATATGGAAAGGTGCCTTCTCTACAACATTTGAGGGTGATAGGTTGTTTATGTTTTGCAACTAGACTGAACAACCATGACAAGTTTAGTCCAAGGGCTAAGCCATGCATTCTTATGGGTTACTCTAGATCTCAAAAAGGGTACCTTCTAATGAACATAACCAACTCAGTCTTTCATGTATCTAGGGATGTTGCTTTCCATGATGACATTTTCCCATTCAGCATGTCAGAGGAGGCCTTGAGAGCTTTGATCCCCTCTTGCTTGGGTGCCAAGCAACCTATTGAGGAGTTTCCAACTGAAACTCCAACATACTTTGATGACCCTTTCCCTCAACATGTTGATCAAGCTCGGAATCAGGTACCAATTGATGATGCTCAACAGCCACCTACCTTGAGGAGAAGTGCTAGAATTGCCCAACTACATCCACCACCTCTTAGGAGGAGTGCAAGGATTGCTGAACTACAAAACAAGGCTACTTCCAATGCTACTTTTGGCATGGATAAATTTGTGTCTTATGACACTTTGGGGCCTCAATACAAGTGTTTCTTAACTATCATTGACAAAGTCAAGGAACCCAGTACTTATAAGCAAGCCATCAAGGATCCTAACTGGATTGTGGCAATGAAGGAGGAGATACAAGCTCTTCAAGACAACAACACATGGGAATTGGTGGAACTTCCTCTAGACAAGTCATCAATTGGGTGTAAATGGGTCTTCAAAGTAAAGTTCAACTCAGATGGATCAATTGAGAGATACAAGGCTAGATTGGTTGCCAAGGGATATACTCAAATCTAAGGGACTGATTTCAATGAAACATTCTCACCTGTGGTGAAGATGGACACATTGAGGATTGTCTTAGCATTGGCAGCTGCTAAATCATGGGGTCTATATCACATGGATGTAAACAATGCATTTCTTCAAGGTGATCTAACTGAAGATGTGTATATGGATATTCCCCAAGGTTTTGATCATTCCAAACCCAATGATGGGTCTCCTAAACGTGCGTGCAAGCTTATCAAGTCATTATATGGCCTCAAACAAGCATCAAGACAATAGAATATCAAGCTCACCCAAACCTTGGTAAAGAATGGATACAAGCAATGTGCCTCTGATCATTCCTTGTTCAGCAAGATACAAGGTGTTGACAAAGTCTTCTTGCTCATTTATGTTGATGATTTGCTAATCACAGGTTTCAATGCCAAGATGATCAATCAATTGAAGTGTATTCTACAAACACACTTCAAGTTGAAGGATTTGGGGGAATTGAGATATTTTTTGGAGTTGGAAATTGCAAGATCCAATCAAGGACTTGTGATTAACCAAAGAAAGTATGCTATGGAGTTGATTGAAGATGCTGGCCTAGGAGCAGCTAGGCCTATTGATACACCAATGGAATTCAATGTCAAACTCACAACATATGAGTATGACAAGGCCACCAACTCAAATTCAAATGATCCCCTTTTAGAGGATACCACTTCTTTTAGAATATTGATTGGTAAGTTACTATACCTTACCATGACAAGGCCTGACATTAGTTTTTCAGTGCAAAGGCTTAGTCAATTTGTGGACAAGCCTAAGAGATCACACTACAATGCAGCCATTAGAGTGATCAAATACATCAAGGGCACCCCAGGCCAAGGGTTGATCTATCCCTCCAACAACAAACTCAATTTGAGCTTGTTTTGCGATTCTGATTGGGCTGCTTGTCCCTTTAGTAGAAAATCAGTGAGTGCCTATTGTGTAAAACTTGGAGCAGCTATGATAGGTTAGAAGGTCAAGAAGCAAGATACCATTTCACTATCAAGTGCTGAAGCAGAGTATAGGTGCCTAAGAGTTGCAATTCAAGAGGCACTTTGGGTAGGCAGAATTCTCAAAGAACTTGGTTTGCAAGTAAGCCTTCCTATTCCCATATACACAGATAGTCAAGCAGCTGTGAAGATTGCCAAAAATCCAATGTTTCATGAGCGTACAAAGCATATTGAATTGGATTGTCACTTCACAAGGCACCACATTGAACTAGGGATGATTGGTGTCCATTACATTCCTTCAAAGGATCAACTAGCTGACTTGCTTACCAAAGCTTTGGTGAAGAATCAGCACTTAGCCTTGTTGAGACTATATGGAATTAAAGATGTCTACCAAGTAAGAAAAGAAGAGGAAGAAAAGGATGGGAGAATATAGAAGTGTATATGAAGTCTACGAAGACTACATTCACTACACCATGCATGCACACTACGCTATGTATGCACCTCACTACACTATGCATGCACACTACCCTATGTATGCACCTGGTTCATAGTTTATTGTATAGTTTTAGTTGGTGAGCCTAGTTTTACTTAGTATATATATTGTAACACTTGCTTTGTAATACCTAGTGATCAATGAAGTAAATTTCCATCTTATAACTACTTACAATCATGTTTATAAATTTTCAGCACTTAGCCAAATTTTGGCCTATCTTGTTGAACTAACTTGTTGTAGGCATTACATCAAACACCTTGTGTGCATGCTAGTATAAGCAATTTCAAGAGACAATCCAGATCAAATTGGACCCAAGCAAGGTTGCAAATGATTTAGGCATACCCAAAATCAGACCCACCACCACGAGACGACGCCAGAGAGCCGTCCGCCGCCGTAAAAAAGGCCTGCCGCCATTGGAAGCCACGCACGTGCCGCTGCCGCTGTCACGCGCCGCAGCCGCTGTTCACGCGCCGCCTTAGGCTCCTCCAGCTGCTGCCGTCGTGCCTGGCTGCGCCGCCCTCGCCACATGCCGGAGATTTCGCCGCCGAGAATGGTGGTTAGGTGGCTGGCCGTAATTTGCTTGGTCTTAAGGATTGTTAACCCCAAGATGTCTTCTTCTTCAAGAAACTAAGGGTGGCCTTAAAATAACTAAGTGTGGAGACTTGACAAGTGAATTCTCTCTCTCATTTACACTAATGGTATTTGTACCTAAGGGTAACCCTTGATCCCTCTATATTTTTTACAAGTCCCTAATTGCATGACCAAGTATTTTACACCCTTGTTACAACATACATCATTTTTAACATGACGGATGCAATCATGCTCGTGTGTTACATGTCCATGATTTATTTGTGATCATGTCATCTGTGTTAATTCATGATTCATATTTTCATCATTGCATAGTCAATTACATGATTTTATTATCAATCACACGTCATTGCATCATGCATGTCCTTATGAAGAGGCACCCTATGTATCATCACGAACTCAGAACTCATATCTAAGGTCGGACTCAATGTTCGCTTCCCGGCGTACGAGCGTAGTGCTGAACAAAAAGGCCCAGTGACCACATCTTTGGAAACCGATTGGGTTAGACTAAGGATATGAACGATGGGGATGGTCAAGTTCACCTGTAATTCACCAACTCTTGTATTCACTAAGGTGGCCACCAACCGGATATTAGTTGAAGGTTGTGAATACTTGTACGGATTCCTTGGAGAAGTGTTCCTATGAGAAAACTAGGAAAAAATGGGAATTATCACTTGACCTAGGATACAGCGTGACACTATATAAATGTTGTTTATAACAGGTTGATTGGAGAAAAGGGAATCAACGTTCCGCGGGCGCTACAACACTCCTAACATATGAGTAGCATGATGCCCGTCGTGTCCGCCGGTCGCACGGAAAAGCTCGTATGAACTATTCGGAAGCAAAGGACTAGATCAAAGGAGTGAAATGTTGATGCAAATTTGGACGACAATACGTTAACAGGGACCCTCCCATTCCGGCGAGTGGGAGCTGGAAGCCAATTATATGTATATGTTACCTAAGTTAATTGGGTACATGTGACTTTAGGACATTGGGCCAGATCCAAATCCCAATTGACATGAGAGGCCTAAAATTGGGCCTCCCTATACAAGTAGGCCGGCCGAAATTAGTGAGGAAATAAAGTGGACTTTTGTCAACTTTACTCCTCCTATATATATGGGGAGTTAGGCGTTTTATTAGGGTTAATCACAATTCCCTTTAAGTGGTGTTTTGAGAGAAAACCCTTCCCCCAAGAACACCATATTTCGGCCGAACCACTTCCTCACCAAGGGTGTGCCAATTTGCTTTCGAATAGTTCATACGAGGTTTGCCGTGCGACCGGCGGATACGACGGGCATCGTGCTACTCATTTGTTAGGAGTGTTGTAGCGCCTGGGGAATGTTGATTCCCTATCTCAAATCAACCTGTTAAAAACATCAATTTTGTATCGCGTTGTATCCTAGGTCAACTGTTAATTCTCCAATTGCCCAGTTTCTGTTAGCATATGGTACGTGGCGCCGTAATTGGTAGCCCGTTAATATATGTGGTTACCTAAGATAATTAGGTAAATGTCACATTAGGGCTAATTGGGCCAGACCCAATTCCCATGTGACATAGGAGGCCCAAAATTGGGCCCCCCACCCACAAAGCATAGTCGGCCGAAACCCTAATAGTATGGAGGAGGATTTTATCCTCCTCCCACTATATAAGGAGGTCTTGGGGTCACTCCCAAAACACACCTTGATCACAACTCCTCCTAAGTTGTGATTTGAGAGAAATCATTTTCTTTCTTCAAGCATATTTCGGCCAGCCCCCTAACACCACCATTGGTGTGCCAAATTGCTTCTGAGCATTCAGTCTGAGGTTCTGTCCCCGTTGAAGAATCGATCAGAGGATTTGTTGTGGAGCTTATACCGCGTAGAACTTTTCTCACGAAGAACTTGTACGGGTACCGACCGGAGGATCAAAACTCCCTTCACAACGTTCTTGGGCAGGAAAGCTATTGAGGTATGTGTACATTATTACGCTGCGTAATTAGATTCTTACAAGTACACGTTTAGCATTCCGTAGTATTACGTCCCCGTAATCCAACAGTGGTATCAGAGCTTGTGTTAGGAGTTCTAGAAATTTTGATAAACTGATGTTCTTGAAAAATTTATAAAAACCGAAATTTTTATGATGAAAACCATGAGTAATACGAAATTTTTAAACAATTTCATATGTTTGATCTTTAAAAACTTAAAATTTTCGGAATTTACATGTTTCTATAGATCAAAACCAAAAATTCTTGTTTAAATTTAAGTTTGATGTTCATGATCTTCAAGAACACGATGGGTTTTATCAAGAACACTTTTTGGATTCATGAACATAATAGTGTTTGATCTTAAAATTTGACAATTTTTCCAATTTTTGGTGTTATGGCCGAAACCCTAGGTGATTTATTAGGTAAAATTTTTAGTTTCTTAGGGTGCAAGAAAGAAAAATTCGGCCGTCCTAGGTTAGATATATCTGTTACCATATTTTAATTTTATTAAAAGGAGACAATATATCTATAAATTGGAAAGATAAGGAAAGATTCACATTATATAGTAAAATATATAAACTATCAATATATTTAGCTAAAAAATAGGGATAAAGATATAATGATAGGATTTGGTTACTTAAAAAGATTAAGAAAATATATTGTCTATATATTTTATCCCTAAATATATATTTGACAATAATTATATATATATATATATATATTTGGCCGAAAATTATATATATATTTATATTGTTTTACATCTTAAAGATAGAATCTTGAGATCATTTTTATATATTAATAATATATAACTGTCGAATTTTATATATATATTAGCAATATTGGAAATTATTTTACATAATTAATGTTTCTTGTGGGCTAAATTAAGTTTTTAGTGGACTTTAAAACTTTATTTAGCCCAAAAGAAATGTTTCGGCCGAACCCTATGGGTTTATTGGGCCGATCCAATTTGCAAAACCGGAACGGGTTAAACCAATCCGGGCTTTTCTTAATCGGGTCAGACCAAAGTAACTAAGTGAATCTAAACCGAACCGGTTTCGAGTGATGAACCGAACCACAATCTTATTTATTGAACCATTTCGGACCAAACTGGATTTTTTAAAATTGGACCGACTTAGACCGGATTTTAAATTGGACCGAACCAAATTTTAAAATTTTTCGGAAATTTTAAATGTTCAATAAAACAGGATGTCAAATTTTATATCCAAAATTTTTCGTACTTTAAAAGGTAACCTAAACAGTGCTCTTAGGGTTTACGTTATAACATGTTTTCGGATAAAAACCCTAATACCTGGTTACGATTATGAGGATGGATCTCGGCTATGCATGTTTTTGGGACTGGATTAAATTAGTGGGCTGAATTGCAATTGTTTACTTTCTGAAACATATATTAGAACCGTCGTCTTGAGTTAGTCAAGCTAGCTGGATAATAAATTGCGAGCACTGAGCTCTGGGATTTAAATATATGGTATGCGCAATAGGATAGACATGCCATGTTGATTGTAATTGCCTAGAATTTATGTCTAGAAATCTCGCATGATTGACTGTAAGCATGAATTGCAAGTCAGCCCCTGTTATTTTCAAAACATTTTTAAAACTGAAAATACCAGTCGCCAATTATGTATGATTTATGCGGAAGTTGCATGTTTTGACACGTATGCTAGAACGTTCATGAATGAAAGCATGTAGTAATTTACTTTAAGTAGAATTATATATGCTAAGGAACATTAGACGCATGATGTGTAAGCATGTTGTTTTGGTTTGTTCGATGTTTATTGCGTGATTGAGTATTATGCATGCGTAAATTATCGGATAATTTTACAAAATCAAAAAGGGCAATGGGAAAGCCAAGATCGGGCATGCTTGTTTGCAAATTCCCGTTACGGTAATTTGCAAAATAATAATCGTTTTCAAAAGACTTATCTATTGGATTGAAGACGACAATGGTGTGAACTCTTTCACAACACCCCGTTCCCTCGATTTACTGGCGGTCGTTTGGATTAGTGACTGAAGAATCACTATTCATCGTATTCCATCTTAATAGATAATCTGATGTTTGCAATTCTGTTAAAATGTTATTGTCTCCCTAACTTAGCATAATTATCAATGTGTTAGTATTGATGGCTGCATCTAGCTATGTCATATCCCAGTTGAACAAGGGAATAAGGTTGGATAGTAGTAATTATAACATATGGAATAAACGAGTTAAGATGATAATTTTTGAAATAAGAGGTCTGGAACATTTGACCACAAAACAAACTAGACCTAAGGGAGACCTCACGGAAGAGCAAAAGACATTCTATGATGAGTGGGATGTCAAGGATCATGATGTTCGTTCCACCTTGTTATCTATGCTGGAAGATGAGATTCTCTATAGGTTTGATCATTTGGGAACTGCCAAAGACCTCTGGGATGGTCTTAAGGCAACATTCGGTGTTTACACCATAGCCCAAAAGCGATCGTTAAACATCTCTCTTGAATCCTATAAAATGAATCCCAAGCATACGATGAAGGATCATGTTATGCATGTGTGTAACTTGATCGCTGAACTCAAGGAAGCAAGTGAAAATCTGTCTGAGGAACAAAAAATCAATTACATGATCCGCTCTTTGCCCGACTCTTGGAGCATCATGAAAATGAGCCTTACCCAAGCCACCCATCTCGACACCCTCGAGAAGGTGCAAGATCATCTTGAGCTGGAGGAGGATAGACTCATGGCTTTAAAGTCTAGGTCTGAAATGTATAATGCATCCTCCGCGCCAGCCGGACAAAAGGGGAAGCGCAAGAGAAAGGGCAAAAGTCATCAAAATAAAACTGAGAATTTTGTGGCAAAGAAAACCCAGAAGATGTTTAAGCGCAAACAAACTGGTGGCAAGAAAAGGCAAGAAAAACAAACACAAAAAGAGGAAACTCAAACGTGTTTTAGGTGTGGTGTAAAAGGACACCTGGCTGGTGCCTATACCAATCCTCCTAAGGTACGCAAAGAGAAAAGATGATGAAAATCATTCATTCTCTTCCGCTTCTAAACACTTGAGAGTAATTCATTTTCCTTTTGAATTACAGAACTGAGAAACAGAAGCAACGACCTGATCGAGGATGCCCCAGTAGAATAAAGATAGAATGAGAGACTTTTATCTTTAAAATTGCTAAAACTTCTTTACTTTTATTTTGAGATACTCTCAAACAAGTTCCGTAAAGGATCATATTATTTTTCCTAAGTATTTGAGAATACTTAAGTTGAGTTTTGAATTTATCATCGTTCGTTTTAATCTTATTATTAACATTATTCAACACATTGCTAATACATCCTCATTTGCTATTAAGTACTCTATTAAATGATAAATTCCCCGGTCAATGTGCATGAAAAACTGATTTGATATTAAATTTTGAAAATGAAACGATTTAAACCACGGGATGAAACTGGTTTTATACGCCATCCGAACGTATACCTCGAAAGACGGAACACATCGTTTTGAAGTACAAATTTAATATTGAAGTGTTTTAATGTATGAATGCTAATTTTCGTTTATGATCCCTTGGAAATAACTCATTGATGACTACTATAGTCAAGAAGAAGTATGCTTTAATGCTACTACGATCGAGCAGTACATAAACTATAGCATTAAGCAAAAGCTCAAATGCATAGTCCATGAGGTTGATAAGTCTCTGGATGAGTTAATAAACGAAATGAAGTAGTCAGTAAAATGACACTCCCACTATAGGCCTTTAACGAAAAGTTTGGCTAAGCAATCATATTATTAAATACTTCGATAAACATAGTTTAAAATTACATTATGTTAGAACTCAAAATTAATTATTCCTATGGATTGAAATTAAGTTGATTTCATATTAATGTAAAACTATGTTCCAATAAAATCGATTGGAGCGTTACCATAAAAGCTAAGATATGATACGGGTGAAACCTTATCATAAAGTAGCATTAATTTATAAATTAAACAAGCATTTAAGAGATCAGACTACTCTTAAAAAGATGCAAGTTTAAAATTAGCTTGGATTAATGGTAATGTGGTCGAACATGACACATGATAGAAAATTTGAGGATGAACTTCCAATGCTTTGCAGAACAAAACGAACTAAAGTGCCGATCGAATTAAAATGGATAACGGAGATTCTCAGGTCCCACTTACTTCGAGTGGGAGAATGATATAGCATTAGTAAATGCATTAGTGAATGACATGGTAAATGATGATGGAAACGTCCTCATAATAAATCCAGTGGGAGGGCTCACTCCCCCTGACATAATCATCACTATATGTTAATGCGAATTAAGTCGGACCTGATATTCATAATGCTGAACCATTGGATGAAAATCCAATACTCATCACAACTGCGCATTATTCCTAGTGGGAGGAAACGACTAACTTAATTCCAGATCCTAGTGATCGAGGAATAAATCTCGGAGGTAAAATCCTGAGACCAAGAGGTCATTCTAAGAAAGTTGTAGACCAAACTTCAAGCACCGCCATTATTCCCAGTGGGAGTAATGCTCCGAGAAGGAGCATCATTCCGAGTGGGATTATCGAGCCTAGACTTAGTCTAAGGCAACGAACTTCTTTTAAGAAGTATTCCATCAAGTGAGACATTCCTTCACGAACCAGTGATGGTTCGACAAGTATTGGAAGAACCTCAAACGTTGGAATGGAGGATGAAAATGCCTAAATTAGAACGTATTCGGTTTTGGTCTTCAGTTGATATACATGCTAACCACAGAGCTAGAAAGTGAAATTTTTGAATTCAATACTGATGGAAAATTTGAGTGGTGCAAAACTCGAACGATTGCGAAAGGATATACCCGAATTCACGGAGAGGACTTTGATGAAACATACTCACCAACTGTGCGTTACACCACAGTTAGGGCCATCCTTGCCGTTATTGCAAGCCTCGATCACGAGCCTGCATCAAATGGATGTTAAAGACCGCATTTCTCCATGGAAACCTGGAGAAAGAGATCTATATGGAGCAGCCAGAGGGTTTTATTACTCCTGGCTAAAGAACGTAAAGTTTTCAAACAAAGATCTATTTACGGTCTTAAAAAATCGTCTCGGTAATGGTATCGCATATTCCAAGAGGATATCATCGGAAACGGATTTGTGAACCTTCACGAGGATCCCTGCGTTTACACCAAGACCTCCGGATTGATATATGTCAGCATAACCTTATATGTGGATGACATACTCATTGCGGCAAACAATGTGAGTTTCATGAACGAATCAAAGTTCTGGTTATCATCAGCATTTGAGATGAGAGACAAGGGAGAGGCCACGTACATCTTAGGCATTAAAATTGCCCGAGATCGTGCCGCCCGGAGATTGTGTCTATCTCAACAATCATATATCAACAAACTGTTGAAAAGATTCAGAATGCTCGATGCCAAACCCGTGGATACGCCGGTTGTGTTCGGGTGTGCGCTGTTGAAGCGTGATGGCCTTGAAAAACCAGCAGAAGCGTAAACAAATGAAGAGTACAGAGTATCTAAGCGTGGTAGGAAGTCTAATGTACTCCATGCTATGTACTCGGCCGGACATCTGTTACGCTGTGGGCCTAGTAGCAAGACTCCAATCAAATCCTGGCTATCAAAGTTTAAAGGCCGTAAAAAGAATTATAAGATATTTGAAAGGTATTGCCGACTATGTTATGTGCTATAAGGGCAGGAAAATCGAATTGACAGGTTATAGTGACGCCAACCGGTGGCGATCCGGACGATCGTAATTCCACAACAGGGGGAGTTTTCCTCCTTGCTAATGCTGCCATATCATGGGTAAGCAAGAAGCAATCTTGAGTCGCGCTTTCCACTATGCAATCAGAATTCGTTGCCCTTTCTAAAAACGCACAAGAAGCAGTCTGGCTGAAAAGGCTTCTTACTGCATTAATTGGCACTGATAAGAAGAGCAAACCTGTGAAGGTATACTCCAACAGTCAGACAGCCATTGCAGCAGTTAAGAATCCAAAGTACTATAGTAGGACCAAACACATTGATGTGAAATGCAATTATGCCAAATCAGTTGTGGAAGACAGTATAATCGCTTTAGAACACTTGTCCATAGACAATATGGTCGCAGACCCATTAACTAAGCCATTACATAGAGAAATTTTCGAAAAGCACGTAAAATTGCTTGGATTACGTTGGGCTTAATAAGTGTCTTGTATGAGTGATGGAATTTTGACATTTGAAATAATATTTTGATTGAATAAAAGAATTGCTAATCCAGTATATGATCTATCGACGTCATAATGATAAATAACATCGGATTATTCGGTCTATAAACTAAGTCGTAGGAAGAAGTAAAACTTTTCCACCAAAATTATGTCGGATGTGAACCTTACCTCGTCACACAGGCATGGTCATCTTGTAGGAGAGGGGGACCTCTACCACAACAAGATTAGCTAAGAACAAGGGGGATAAACCTGGTTAAAAGAAACGATAACTTGGTCACGCTTAAAGCATGACTTAATCTTCGTTTTGTAAATCGCCGTGTTGGACTCTGTCCATCATTAAAATCACATTCAGGGCCAGATGAAAGACTCTGCGATAACATGATTGACATATCCCACCCCAGGCTTGTCCAGGTGTGCTATCGACGCGTGCTTCATACTACGCGTGCCATGTTCGACCACCGGGTCATGCTCGGTTGTGCTAGCTAGAATCGTTGTTATTCAAAGGGCGCATACTTCTTCACCTTGAGCGTGTGATTGATCGCGGGTGTCTTATGAAGAGGCACCCAAAGTCTCCTCTCGGACTCAAAACTTATACCTATAGTCTAGCTCAATATGCGCTTCCCGGCGTACGAGCGTAGAGCCAAAGAAAATGGCCAAGTGACCACGTCTTTAGAAACCGGTTGAGTTAGACCAAGGTTATAAGCGATGGGGATGGTCATGTTCATCTATAATTCACCGACTCTTGTGTTCACTAGGTGGCCACCAAACAGAATGTTAGTTGATGATTGTGAACACTTGTACGGATGCCCTGGAGAAGTATTCCTATGTGGAAAACTGGGCAATTGGAGAAATATCAGTTGACCAAGGATACAGTGCGGTACATATTTTATTTTTTTCAGGATTGATTTACGAAAGGGAATCAACTTTCTGCGGGCGCTACAACACTCCTAACAGATGAGTAGCATGATGCCCGTCGTATCCGTCGGTAGCACGGCAAACCTCGTAAGAACTATTCGGAGACGAAGACAATAACTGAAGACTGAAAAGTTGATGCTATTGGATGAGAATACATTAACAAGCACCCTCCCATTCCGGCGAGTGGGAACTGTTAGCATATGGTGACGTGGTGCCGTAATTGGTAGCTCGTTAATATATGTGGTTACCTAAGATAATTAGGTAAATGTCACATTAGGGTTAATTGGGCCAGACCCAATTCCCATGTGACATAGGAGGCCCAAAATTGGGCCTCCCACCCATAAAGCATAGTCGGCCGAAACCCTAATAGTTGGGAGGAGGATTTTCTCCATCTCCCACTATATAAGGATGTCTTGGGGTCACTCCAAAAACACACCTTGATCACAACTCCTCCTAAATTGTGATTTGAGAGAAATCCTTTTCTCTCTACAAGCATATTTTCGGCGAGCCCCTAACACCACCATCGGTGTGCCAAATTGCTTTCGAGAATTCAGTCCGAGGTTCTGTCCCCATTGAAGAATCGATCAGAGGATTTGCTGTGGAGCTTATACCGCGTAGGACTTCTTCTCACGAAGAACTTGTACGAATTCCGACCGGAGGATCAGAACTCCCTCCACAACGTTCTTGGGCAGGAAAGCTATTGAGGTATGTGTACATTATTCCGCTGCGTAATTAGATTACTTACAAGTACACGTTTAGCATTCCGTAGTATTACGTCCCCGTAATCCAACACTTTCCACATAGGAATACTTCTCCAGGGAATCCGTACAAGTATTCACAACCTTCAACTAATATCCGGTTGGTGGCCACCTAGTGAATACAAGAGTTGGTGAATTACTGGTGAACTTGACCATTCCCATTGCTCATACCCTTAGTCAAACCCAACCGATTTCCAGGACGTGGTCACTGTTGGATTACGGGGAGTAATCACTACGGATACTATAAACATGGTACATGCTAGTAATCGATATTACGCAGCGGGAGATTCGCACATACCTAAGACATAATCCGTAGTCCCAAGATCCTACAGCAAGGAGTTCACGGTCCTCCAGTCGGCACCCGTAGAGGTTATTGTTAAGGAAGCCCTACGCGGTATATTCTCTTTAGCAAAGCCTCGGATCGACTTTTGACAGGGCCTGATCTCCGGAGTGTTTGCTCGAAGGCAAATTGGCACACCCTTGGTGGTGGTAGGTTCGGCCGGACTTGGGGTGTTATGGGGGAAAGGTTTTCTCTCAAATCACCGCAAGTGAGGATTTAAGATTAACCCTAATAAAACCCCTAACACCCCATTTATATAGGAGGAGTAAAGTGGACTAAAGTCCACTTTCCCCCTCATTAATACTTCGGCCGGCCTATGTATATAGAGGACCATATTTTGGGCCTCTCATGTCAATTGGGATTTGGGTCAGGCCTAATGTCCTAATGTGACATTTACCCAATTGTCTTAGGTAACATACACATTAATGGGCTTCCATTTACGGCGCCCATAAGCGTAGGCTTACAGCTCCCACTCGCCGGAATGGGAGGGTGCCTGTTAATGTATTGTCGTCCAAATCTGCATCAATATTTCACTCATTCGATCTCGCCCTTGCTTCCGAATAGTTCATACGAGTTAGCCGTACGGCCGGAAAACACGACGGGCATCGTGCTACTCATCTGTTAGGAGTGTTGTAGCGCCTGCGGAACGTTAATTCCCTTTCTCCAATCAACCTGTCATAAACAATATGGTGTCTCGCTGTATCCTAGGTCAACTTATAATTCTCAACTTGCCTAGTTTCCCCATAGGAACACTTCTCCAAGGCATCCATACAAGTATTCACAGCCTTCAACTAATATCTGATTGGTGGCAACCTAGTGAATACAAGAGTCGGT
Source organism: Clarkia xantiana subsp. parviflora (assembly GCA_036873135.1). Taxonomy (NCBI): domain Eukaryota; kingdom Viridiplantae; phylum Streptophyta; class Magnoliopsida; order Myrtales; family Onagraceae; genus Clarkia; species Clarkia xantiana. Next base: position 35,195,930 of record JAPTYO010000010.1, on the reverse strand, counting down.
GAATTATAGATGAACTTGACCACCCCGATCGCTCATATCCTTAGTCAAACCCAACCGGCTTCCAAAGACGTTGTCACTGGGCCTTTTTGTTCAGCACTATGCTCGTACGCCGGGAAGCGAACATTGAGCCTGACTTTATATGAGTTCTGACTCCGTGAAGATACTTCGGGTGCCTCTTCATAAGGATCCCGAGATCAATCACATGCTCGAGGTGAAGAAGTTTTTTCCTGTTAGAATCACGAGGATTCTTATCTAGCACAACCGAGTTGTGACCTCGTGGTCGAACACGACACGCGTAGTATGAAGCACGCGTCGATTTCATACATGAACTTTTAAATTGACATGAATGGGATATGTCAATCATGTTATCGTAGATTCTCATCTGGCCCAGAATATGGTTTAATGACGAACGGAGTTCATCACGGCGATTTGCAAAACGAAGATCGTATCGAATTACTTCGAGACTAGATAATCGTGTTGCGTAATCAAGTTTATCCCCCTGATTCTTAGCCAGCCTTGCTTGGTAGAGGCCTCCATCCACCGCAAGACGACCGTACCTGTGTGATTAGGTAAGGCCCACATTCGACATAGTTTGGCAGAGGATTGCGTCCTCCTACGATTTAGTTTATAGACCGTAAATATGATGTATTCAAACATTATGACGTCGATGGATCATAAACTCGATTGCAATTTTCTCGTTTATTAAATACGTAACTTTAAACCCTAACATTCCAAGCAGTTTTACATGCTTTTCGAATATCTCCCTGCGTAGTGGTTTAGTTAATGGGTCCGCAACCATGTTATCAGTGGACAAGTATTCCAAAGTGATTGTACTGTTTTCTACCATAGATTTAGCATAAAAATATTTCACATCAATGTGTTTAGTCCTACTATGGTACTTTGGATTCTTAACTGCAGCAATTGCTGCCTGATAGTCAGAATATACCACGAAAGGTTTACTAACCTCTTTGTCACCAGGCAGGGCAGTAAGAAGCCTTTTCAGCCAGACTGCTTCATGTGCGTTTTTGGAGAGAGCAACGAATGTTGATTACATCGTAGACAGCGCGACACAGGTCTCCTTCTTGCTTGTCCATGAAATGGAGGCATTAGCAAGGAGAAAGACTCCTTCTGTGGTGGACTTACGATCATCCGGATCGCCACCATGGTCGACGTCACTGTAACCGATCAATTCTAACTTCTTTCCCTCATAGCACAATGTGTAGTCGGCAGTACCTTTCAAATAACAAATAATTCGTTTTACAACCTGTTGGATCACGGTGGAACTCCGGTACGGTCCTTGACGGCGATCCTAGCTCCTTCGCTCCACGTGGTCCTGCAAATAGGGGATAGACCGGGCGGTGACCCAGAATCCCTCTCCGATGCTTAAATGAGTATCTCGTAAACAGTGACAAGCAGGAATCTCAAAGTGTATATCACAACGTACTTGATCTGAGGTGACCTCTGCCCTTTTATAGGCGGAGAGGTACCTCAGTTACCTGGTGAACCGTTGGGGGTGGTTAGCCCGTATTCCGCGTATCTCGGGCACGATCCCGCCTATCTAGGCCATGATCTCGCTTATCTCGGTCACGCCCCGCATATCTCGGCCACGCTCCGCGTATCCTAACTACCCTCCGCGTATCTCGGCCACGCCCCGCGTATCTTGGCCTTAACCTCTGATAGCAAGTCCCGACTAACATCAGGGACTCCAGAGTTATCTCGTTGTGTCACCGCTTGGGGCCCCTCGTCATCGTGACAGGGCCAATCATTCTCAGGGATTCGTCATCGGGGCCTACTTAAAGGCTTCTCATCGGGAGCTTCCAGCTCGCCTATCTGGTCCGACTCTGTCGGGACCTTTCATCATCGGGACTCCCTCTGTCGGGACCCTTCGCCTCAGTCTTCTTGACCTCCATTTTAGGGCCCAGTGGGCCTATTTGCCATTTCCTCACCGTTATAGGGCCTAACGGTCATAGCGGAACCCATCATTTGCCCCCAAGACATGAGGGACTTTCAGTTCGTCGTGTCTTTTCAACTCCCGATCTCCCCACATCAAAGTCGGGGATCTTACCCTTGGCATAGTTACTCAGTACGAGTCTTCTCGTTCGCGTTTCCTCACTACCCCGTGGATAACTGCCAAATCCGAGAGGGCTCTTCGGTTCCCCAGCCATCCAATGTAGTAAATAACGAAGTGACGTCCTCAGTACCCGTGCCTGATTCTCTATGTCTGCTTTTTCTGAAAAGTTCTTTTCAGGCTATTTCATCATTGCACCTGCTGCCATTCCGCACGTTTCATCTCAATGGTCCAGATCAGAATGCTTCAACATCGACGATTCAGATTAAAGCGCCCCTTCGACTGTCCTCTTCGTCTATAAAACCCTAACCGTGAGCACAGTTTCACTATTACCGTCTCCGAATTTTCAAAAAGCTTTCTGAAATTTCTCTGCAAATTCAAGTTCTGCGATTCCGAAGATCTTAGTGTTCCTCCGATCATCTTTCCGGCAACGTCAAGTTCATTCCTTCAACCTTCAATCATCATGTCTGGTAAGGGTTTCTTCTTTGTTGTTCGCTTATCTTCTCCCTTTATTTCTGCTTGATTTGTTCGCAATTTCCCGGAAAACTAATGTCCCTTTTCATGGCTGATTTCAGACAGTGAATCCGGTTCCGAGGGAAGGAAGCCTTTCAACTTCGACTATGCTCTGAACGAGATTTCCAGCACTGCTTATGATGCAGCTCTCCGGCTCTCCACCAGAGAAGCCGATGCTCAAGGCAGGAAATGCATACCACAAGTTCAGAGTGAAGAGGAGCTACTTCTTCATCAAAAACTCCTCGATCCCATGGCCCCGATAGTCGACCCTCCAGCGGCTGACCCTGTGGAGCCTTCTGCCACAGACCTCGTGGACCCTGCTCCCGTTGATGTCGCCGACAAGGACCAAGTCTAACTGCTTATCTTTAGAGTCCTTGTATTCTCCTTCTTTTGTAATCATCGGGCCTTCGAGCCCCATTAATATCAGACTTTCTTAGTTCCGATTTTTCATTGCACTTCTCAAAGTGACTTTACCTACTTAAGGCGAAACCTCGACACTTAAGATATTCTCACACATCACTTAAGACGATTTACCAACTTGCACCACTTAAGGTGACTTAATCTCGTGCATCACTTAAGACGACTTAACCTCGTGCATCACTTAAGACGACTTAATCTCATGCATCACTTAAGACGACTTAGCCTCGTGCATCACTTAAGACGACTTAATCTCGTGCATCACTTAAGACGACTTTAACAATACTTAGAGTAAATCTAAGAATCATGCATCACTTAAGACGACTTAATCTCGTGCACCACTCAAGGCGACTTTTCTCATGCATCACTTAAGACGACTTTAACAATACTTAGAGTAAATCTAAGAATCATGCATCACTTAAGACGACTTAATCTCGTGCACCACTCAAGGCGACTTTTCTCGTGCACCACTCAAGGCGACTTTTCTCGTGCACCACTCAAGGCGACTTTTTCGTGCACCACTCAAGGCGACTTTTCTCGTGCACCACCCAAGGCGACTTTTCTCGTGCGCCATTCAAGGCGACTTTAACAATACTTAGGGTAAACCTAAGAATCACGCATCACTTAAGACGACTTAATCTCGTGCACCACTCAAGGCGACTTTTCTCGTGCACCACTCAAGGCGACTTTTTCGTGCACCACCCAAGGCGACTTTTCTCGTGCGCCATTCAAGGCGACTATTCATCGGGCACCACTTAAGGCGACTTTTCATCAAGCATGGTGTTTCTTCAAGTGTTCGCCACTAAAAGAATGCTTCAATACTCTGCCATCGTGGTCTTCCAACTTGTATGCATTCGGGGCTGGCATCCCCACGACCTTGTAAGGTCCTTCCCATTTTGGCGACATCTTGCCGATCCGATCCAAAAGGGTGAACTCGTTGCGACGCCAAACCAGCTCCCCGACGAAGAATTGTCGGGACTTAACTCGCCGATTGTAATACCTAGCCGTCGCCAAACGCATTCGAGCCTGGACTTCGTCGGCTTCCCGCCTCATCTCTTTGACTAGGTCCAAGTCCAGACGTCTCATTTCATCATTCGTCAGAGGCTCGTAATATCTCATCCGATGTGACGCTACGGCCACCTCCACGGGAGCAACAGCCTCCGTGCCATAAACAAGGCCAAACGGAGTCTCTCTAGTTGCTCCTTTGGGCGTCGTTCTAACGGCCCAAAGCACGTTTTCCAGCTCGTTCAGCCATTTGCCCTTCAAGGCATAGACCCTCTTCTTCAGGCCATCCATCACGATTTTGTTGGCCATTAGTCTGAGCATGGCGTACAGAAGCTGTCCGATGCTCGATACTCAACTCCTCCAGATACTCTTTCACCTGGGACCCGTTAAATGGCGGACCATTGTCGCTGATCACCACCTTAGGAATCCCATATCTGGACACGATATGGGTCTGGAGGAACTTGACGATCTGGTCTGGCCAATGCCTTTGCCTCTATCCATTTTGAAAAATAATCGATAGCTACAAGTAAGTACTTACATTGACCTTGTGCTTGTGGAAGAGGTCCCACCAAGTCGATGCCCCACTGTGCGAAGGGCCAAGCGCTCTTGATGGATGTCATATTAGCGGCCGGAGACACGATACTCGGGGCGTACCTTTGGCACGCGTCACAGGATCGGACCAACGCCGTCGCCTCCTTGCTCATGTAGGCCAATAATAGCCCAAGTTCAGCACTTTCCTCATAATGGATCGGGCCCCTTCATGACAAGCCGCGATCCCTTCATGCACCTCCTTCAGGATTCGACTTGTGTCGGGCTCAGCCACACACTTCAAATACGGAGTCGAGAACCAGCCCTTCTTGTATAGCTGATTGTCCAACATTACGTAATTAGCCGTGATCCGACGTATCCTGTCAGCTGCTATCTTATCATCGGGGGTTGCCCCCGTAGTCAGGTACGCGACTATCGGGGTCATCCAAGTAGGCTCCTCCTCCGGTCCTGCTTCAATGGCACACACCTGTGTCGGGTCGATGGTCGACAAGATCACCTTCTCCAAGAAGTGCACCTTCCGATTTTCCTCCAAGGGTGCCCCCAGGGCAAATTTTCTCAAGGCGTCTGCCTCTACGTTTTCCTCCCTCGGGATCGCCTCAATGTCGAAGCTTTTAAAGCTTTCCTTAAAGGCTTGTACCTCACGCAGTTACTTCTTCATTATCGGGCTCTTCGCTTCGTATCGCCCTTGAACCTGGTTCACGATCAAAGCCGCATCACACTTCACTCTCAAGTGAGCGACTCCCGTACCTCTGGCAATTTTCAGGCCCGTGATAAGAGCCTCATACTCTGCTTCGTTGTCCGTGGCCTTAAACGTTAAAGCCAAGGCATATCGAAGCGGCTCACCTCCACCTGGTGGTATCAACAAAAAGCCTGCTCCTGATCCGTCCGAACTCGAGGAGCCATCCGTGTACATCTCCCAGGTATTTTTCCTCATTTGGCTGTTCTGATTGCTCTGCCCTCTCTGGTTGTTCTTCTGTCGGGATCTCCATGGTTGCCCCCTCTACAGGGCCCGCTTCTTCTAGATCGAGGGCTGTAGATTCTGATATGAAATCCGCCAATGCCTGGCCCTTAATAGCCGTTCTTGGAGCAAAGTGTATGCGAAACTCACTAAGCTCTACTGCCCATTTCACTAATCTCCCCGACGCATCCGGTCGATTCAAAAAATGCTTCAGAGGCTGATTTGTTAACACAGTAATCTCGTGTGCATGGAAATAAGGCCTTAGCTTCCGAGCAGTAATAATCAACGCAAAGAGATACTTCTCAACGGCAGGATAGTTCAATTCAGACTTGGAAAACGCCTTGCTTACATAATAGACGGGGACTTGATTACCCTCGACAACCTTCACTAAGACAGAGCTAATGGCAAATTCAGAAACAGCCAAGTAAAGATAGAGCGGCTCGCCTGGAACCGGTTTCGCCAACGGCGGGAGGGTGCGAAGGTGCTGCTTGAGTGCTTGGAACGCTTCTTCACACTTGGCGGTCCACTCAAACTTCTTGTTGGCCCTCAGGACTTCAAAAAATGGCATTGATCGGTCGCTTGCTTTGGACAGGAAGCGATTCATTGCAGCCAATCGGCCATTCAGCACTTGCACCTCCCGATGGTTTATCGGAGACTGCATCTCCTCAATCGCCCTCAGCTTCTCGGGATTCACCTCAATTCCTCTCTGGCTCACCATAAAGCCAAGAAATTTCCCTGAGTGGACTCCGAAGGCGCATTTTTTCGGGTTTAAGCGAACTTGATGAAGCCTCATCCACTCAAACACCATGGCTAGGTTGTGCACATGATTCTCAGCTTGTCGGGACTTCACCAGCATATCGTCCACGTAAGCCTCCATGGTCTCCCCCAGCATATCTCCGAACAGCTTATTCACCATCCGCTGGTAGGTTGCCCCGGCATTGATCAACCCGAAAGGCATGACATCGTAGTGATAGATGTCACTGTCTGCATAAAACGCTGTGTGAGGAGCGTCCTCCTTAGCCATCTTGATCTGGTTGTAGCCCGAATACGCATCCATGAAGCTCAACAGCTCATGTCCCGATGTGGCATCCACCAGCTGGTCGATTCTCGGGAGCGGGTAACAGTCCTTCGGGCAAGCCTTATTTAGGTCGCGGAAATCCACACACATCCGCCATTTCCCATTATTCTTCTTCACCAGTACCGGATTGGCGACCCAAGTCTGGAATCGGAGCTCTTTAATAAACAAAGCATCGAGCAACCTGCCCACCTCCTGCTGGATCACGATCTTCTTGTCTGTGCCCATCGGACGCCTTTTCTGCGTGATAGGTTTGATCGCGGGATCTATCTTCAGCTCGTGTACGATCACATCGGGGCTGATTCCTGGCATATCGCTCGGGGACTAGGAAAACAGCTCCTTGAACTTTTTCAGCAGGTCGATCAACTCTCGGGCTGTCTCTTCGGCCAAAGCAGACCCGATTTTCACCTTCCTCTGAGGTCCGTCGATCTCGACTTCTTTTAGATCTTCTATGGGGACGGGACGCCCAAACTCCTCTCTGGGATCTGCATCTGTCTGGAGGACAGTCATGGCCTCTGGTCTCCTCCTTCGGGTGGCGTTAACATAACATTTTCGGGAAGCCACCTGGTCGCCCTTGACCTCTCCGACTCCGTGGTCAGTCGGGAACTTCATCTTTTGGTGAACAGTCGAGGCAACTGCCATCAGGGGGTTGATGGTAGTTCTCCCGATGATTGCGTTGTAAGTCCCCGCGGAATCAACTACCACAAACTCGATGTTCCTTCTTTCTGATTTCCACCCGCTACCAAACTCCACTGGTAAGTTGATCACCCCTAGCGGATAGGAGGTGGAGCTAGAGAAGCCGACCATAGGGAAATTCGCCTCCTTCAGGTCTTTCTTCGTTTTTCCCATAGCCTCCAGCGCGTCCATGAATAGAATATCGGAGGAGCTCCCTCCGTCGATCAGAATTCGCTTCATCTCGTACCCGTCAACATCCAAGGTCACAACTAAGGCGTCATCGTCCGGAGCCTCCACGCCTATGAGATCCTCCGACGAAAAGGAGATCACCATCTCTTCCTTCAGGGTCCAGGATCGGGACCTCTTACCCAGCACCACAGCCGTAGGAATTCAAGAGGCGTAAACCTCCCGAGAGGACGAGGTATCCCCTCCGGCCGCGAATCCTCCGTGAATCACATTGATAGTGCCCCGTCTCTCCTTACGGGCACCGGACAACTTCGGGTCGGATCTCTTCTTCTTTGGGGACCGATCGCGGGATCGGGAACGAGACCGTGATCGGGATCGGGAACGCGATCGGCACCGTTTCTCCCCGACAAACTCCTTAAACTTCCCCTTCTGGATCAGCTTTTCAATCTCCTTCTTCAGCTCCCGACAATGGTTAGTGTCGTGACCATTCGCACGGTGAAATCGACAGTAACGATCGGTGCGGGATCCCAGGAATTCTCCTTCTTTCTTCGGGGAGGTATCTGGAAATACCTTGTCGTTCCATGACCGTTAGTACCTCCGCCATGGAGCAGTTGAGAGGAATGTCATGGTCATCCCGCTTGTCCTTCTTCGAGGAACGCCTATCATCCCTCCGATCAGGGCGGCCTCGATTCCGGCTGCTCTCGGATTTATCCTTCGACTTACGATCGTCCAAAGGCTTAACTGACTGCTTCCCCTTATTCGACTTCGGGGGCTCAAGCTCTCCAGCGGCTATCTTCGACTCCTGGACATCGATTTGCCGCTTCACCCTTTTCTACAATGCCTCCATATTCCACACAGCCTTCTCAGCCACGCTGTGCATCAGATCGGAACCGTAAGGGGCCGTTAGGTTCCGAATGAAGGTACGGATGGTTTCACCCTCCGAAATCTTCTCATCAATCTCTGCCACACTGGCAGTGTACCGCTGGTAGTAGTGCGCCAGCGATTCGTCGGGCCTCTGTACCACCTGGGTCAGGGACCTCACACTCTTCAGCAAACGTCTACGACCCTGGTATTGCTGAATGAACCGGTCGTGCATATCAGCCCAGCAGGTGATGCAGCCTGGGGGCAGACTAAAGAACCAGGTCAGGGCTCTTTCACCAAGTGTGTTCGGGAACAGCGTACACACGATATCTTCATTCGGGGCTCTTCCCAGACACGCCATAAGGTGCTTCTGGACATGACGAACCGGATCTCCCTCACCATCGTATTCCTTTATCCTGGGGATACCCAGCCCTGGCGGGGTTAGGGTGTCTATGAGTCGAGGAACGAATGGATGAGTAGATCGATCCCTCAGCTCTGACACCAGCGGCTTCTGCTCTCCCATGCAGATGTTCACGATCTTCACCACCTGATCGGGGGTAATGGGACCATTAAGGGGGATGGTCCTGTGCTGTACTGGTCTTGGCCCATCAACCACGAATCTCTCTGGCTGAACGGACTCCCTACTCCTGTCCTGGCCTCGGGGCGGAGCCTCCCGTACGTTCCGAACCTCTGCTGGTGGGGGCGCTTCTTCTAACGGGGGCATCTCCTCTTGCCTCCTCGCAGCTTCTCTTCGATCCAAGAGAGCCTCCACGGCTGCCAAAAACATCGGCATGGCTTCTGCCACAGCCCTCGTCAGATCCGCAGCTGGAGGTGCCTCCTGCTCCCTATTCCCCTGGTGCTGAGCAGCAACATCTTCGGGACCTTCATTATGCCCCCCTGTCTGGGAGAGCTCAGCAGCGGGAGGGTTCTGGTTTTCCTCCTGTTCCGGTGGTGAATTCAGGGTCGTCGCAGCAGGATGACGGGAACCACCAGATTGTCCTTGTCTTCTTTGCTTGCCAGCCACCATTGAACGAGTAGAAGGCATATTATCTTTTTGTTACGTTTCCCACAGACGGCGCCAATGTTGGATCACGGTGGAACTCCGGTACGGTCCTTGACGGCGATCCTAGCTCCTTCGCTCCACGTGGTCCTGCAAATAGGGGATAGACCGGGCAGTGACCCAGAATCCCTCTCCGATGCTTAAATGAGTATCTCGTAAACAGTGACAAGCAGGAATCTCAAAGTGTATATCACAACGTACTTGATCTGAGGTAACCTCTGCCCTTTTATAGGCGGAGAGGTACCTCAGTTACCTGGTGAACCGTTGGGGGTGGTTAGCCCGTATTTCGCGTATCTCGGGCACGATCCCGCCTATCTAGGCCATGATCTCGCTTATCTCAGCCACGTCCCGCGTATCTCGGCAAAGCTCAGCGTATCTTAACTACGCTCCGCGTATCTCGGCCTTAACCTCTGATAGCAAGTCCCGACTAACATCAGGGACTCCAGAGTTATCTCGTTGTGTCACCGCTCGGGGCCCCTCGTCATCGTGACAGGGCCAATCATTCTCAGGGATTCGTCATCGGGGCCTACTTAAAGGCTTCTCATCGGGAGCTTCCAGCTCGCCTATCTGGTCCGACTCTGTCGGGACCTTTCATCATCGGGACTCCCTTTGTCGGGACCCTTCGCCTCGGTCTTCTTGACCTCCATTTTAGGGCCCATTGGGCCTATTTGCCGTTTCTTCACCGTTAAAGGGCCTAACGGTCATAGCGGAACCCATCACAACCTTTAAATGTTGATGGATAGGATCTTACTAGAATCGTGGTACTAGGCCAACGGCGTTATAGATGTCTGGACGGGTGCATTGCATGGCGTACATGAGACTACCGACCATGCTCAAATACTGTGCACCCTTCATATATTCTCGCTCTGCCAGGTTCTTGGGGTCGTCACGTTTTGACAGTGCGCACCCAAACACCATCGGCGTATGCACAAGATAGACATAATTTATGGGTAGCCCGTCTCTAGCAATTTTAATGCCTAATATGTACGTGGCTTCTTCCATGTCTTTTATCTCGAACACAGATGCCAACCAGGACTGACTTGTTCATAAAACTCACATCGTTTCCGGCAATGAGTATGTCGTCCACGTATAAGGTTAAGATGACATACTTAGACCCGGAGGTCTTATAATACATGCACAGATCCTCGTGAAGATTCACGAATCCAATTCCTACGATTTCCTCGTGGAATCTGCGGTACCATTTCCGAGACGACTATTTAAGACCATAATGGACCTTTGGAGTTTACAAACTTTACATTCGTTACCAGGAGTACTGAAACCCTCTGGTTGCTCCATGTAGATCACCTCCTCCAGGTTTCCGTGGAGGAACGCGGTCTTAACATCCATTTGGTACAGCTCGAGATTGAGGCTTGCGACCAGGACCATCAATGGCCCTAACCGTGGTTTTACGCACAATTGATGAATTTATTTCGTCAAATTCAACTCCGTGAAGTTGGGTATATCCTTTCGCAATTAGTCGAGTTTGTATTGTCGGACCTATTCCATCAGTGGTGAGCCTTCTTTCAAGACTCACAGTATCCTTGTGCCCCTGTGGTTAGCAGGTAAATCAACTATAGACTATAATGGATTTCATTTAACTGATCTCTCTCTTTTATTATTTTCCTCCATTTCCCCACTCGAGGCTTTTTCAATGCTCGTCAACAGCCGTTAGAGGGAGATTTTCACCCTTCTCGATGGGACACTTCTTGGGAGAAGTTTGAGACCTTTGACTTTCGTTTAGGCTAGTTAGTCCCATCTTGAGTATGAACATTTTTTCCCACTCGGAATAATGCCTATAATCGTAGAATCACTTCCATTTGGAAAGAGAGCAGTGCTTAAACCTTGACCTACAACTTTCCTAAGACGACCTCTCGGTCTCGGGGTTTTACTCCTGAGATTAATTCCTTGATCACTAGGACTTGGAACCAAGGTTGTCGGATCCACTCCCACTGGAAACAATGGGTAGTATAGGTAGTTACGACATTACTGGTTCAACAATATGATTATCAGGTTCTACTTGATTCGTCTCAGCGGCAACAGTGATTTCATATGGTAGGGTTTATTCCTCCCACTGGATTTACTATGAAAATGTTTACATTATCATTTACCATGTCATTCACTGGTGTTGCCGGTTCAAATCTCCCACTCAAATTAAGTGTGACCTGATTTTCAGAATAAACATGCTCTCGTTCGATCAAGACTATGAATTGGAAATTCGTCCTCAAGTGATGTAATGTCTCATGTTCAACCACAGCACCATTTTCAAGCTTCAGACAGTATTTCCAAGAGCAGTTATCGTACTCTTAGTTTAAATACATGTTTAATGCGCAAATTAATATCTCATGATGATATGATTTAACTCATTATAATTCTTTAGCTTTATGGCGACATGTCTTGTTGGATATATGTCTAATTCGGGTTCGTATTTACGTTTCGGACCTCTCAAACACGCCAGAACCACAAAAACGGATCTTACCGCAGTTACCCCGAGTCAAAACGGTCCGGATGCGCGCCGTACCCGGACCGGGGACTTCCGGATTACCTACTAGTACTGCGCGTTTACTCCTATTTTTTCTAAGTATGAGAAGTCAGTGCGCACATAGCCAACCTCGATGTCGGTAAGCGTTTTCCTGTAAACTGGCATTAAATCGGTTACGGTTCTAGGGTTTCCTATAAATAGGGACCTAGACCTCCCATTTTACAAATTAACTCGAAACTCTGCAGAATTGGCTATTTGTGCTCTGACCTCTCTCTACACTTTCTCTCTTTAAAATCCTGATTTTAGCATCGGAGACGGCACAACCAGCACCACCCCCCTCTCCATGCTGGTTATCGCCCGCTCTGCAGGACCTGGCGTATAGAAGATTGAGACAGAGATCAAAGTTAGTTCGAGATCGAGGTAGAAGCCAAAGTCAGTTCGTGGATCGAGGATCGAGGTCCGTGAAAAGCAGTTCGAGATATCCCAAGTGGAAACGATCTCAACACTTGGCGTCGTCAGCGTGATTCGAGCAAGAAGCCGTTCCATACCGCAAGCTATGACAGGCATACGTACGAAGAAGGTGGGTGCAAACAAGCCGAAGCCGACGAGAAGCCAACAAGGACCTTCTCACATTCCAGATGCAGAGTCTACCGCCTCATCCATGTCAAACACAAATGCGCCTTTCGCGCAGCATGGTCCCGACGTCCAGAACGAGGTACCAGTGCATGAGTTCGAGCAAGGGACGGGAAGGAACGAAGAGTTCCCATACGGGATGCCAGCTGACGGAGTGCAGCAGCAAGCAAGAGGCGCAAGCAACCTGCCACCAGTAACACCTGCCATGATAGCCGCACTGGAAGAGCTTATCACATTCAGGGAGAGTCTAAAGAATCAAGGATGCGTCGTATCCTCCATGCCAACAAACAGTGTGCCCTCCGCACAGCATGGCTTCGAAGTCCAGCATACGGCATACATTGCATCCCATTCGGAAAAGATGGCAAACATACAAGTGATCCATGGAGACTTTGATGCTGGAGGCAAGAAGTCATACGAGCAAGCAGGGTACGTTGCAAAGATAGTGCACAAGTCCTAGGATGCCGACATGAAGTATGCCGACATAAAGGATGTCGTCATGAAGGATGTTGCCATAAAAGTTGTCATTGATTTTTCATCAAAGGACAAAGAGCACAATGTGCACCACGACTCCTTAGTCATAACCATGCAGAAGCCGACAAGAAGTCAACTTGGATTCTCCCACATGCCTGTTGCCACATCCAAAGCCTTCTTCATGCCAACAAGAAGTGCGCCCTTCACACAGTATGACCAAAGAGTCCACAATGCAAAGCACGTTACACCCCCTCTGGGATTTGAGCCTAAGAAGCACATCAATGAAGAGTTTCCTTACGGAATGCCAGAAGAAGGAGTCCCCCAATATGAAGGTGTCAACCCGCCACCACCTATCACTCCTACCATGATGGCCGCGCTCGAAGAGCTGCTTGCATTCCGAAAGATGCAAAGGAACCAATGATATGCCCTGCCACCACCGCCTCTGCCTCCAAACAACGGAAAAACCGAGAAGAAAATAGTAATGTCCCAAGACACAAGCCATCAAGACACACCGTACCAAGGAGTAGGGGCTTCACTGAAGGTACCTTCCAGTACCGACAAACAAGGCAAGGAGTTACGCGCTCATACAATCCGTATATGATAGCACAACACCAAGAAAGGACATGGAGACAGCCTCCAACCTCTCACTCAAAAATGCACAAGGAAGGTTCCTCCACGATGACAAGCCAAGCAACGCTGACATCCGTCACAAGGAGGGACGGAGAAAACCTGTTGACGACGATGATGTCCCAATCGCGGGAATTACAACAAGAACCTTGAAGGCAATAATTGAGGAAAAGATGGACGCTTCCTGGGAAAAGAGACAACAAAAACAAAAGAGACCATTCCAGTCAGACGTCCAAAGGCTCAGAGAGACCAATCTCGCCAAATGTGTTCCATTGAACACACCGCTGTCTGTCATCTTGAAAGAAATGAAGGAGACCAAGCTTTGGAAAAAGCCCTCTAAATTCCGCAAAGGCCCATTGGGAAAAGATGAAAGCAAATTGTATGAAAATCACGAAAAGTATGGCCACGAGACGGACTGCTGTGTTAGCCTAAGATTCCATATAAACAGCTACATCTTAAAAGGAAAAATGAAGAAGTATATCGGCCAAAGCAATAAGCATCAAAAGAAGTCTCACGTGGAGTCTTCTACAGTCCTTGGAGCACAACGGTGGAAGAAACAAATGTCAAACTCTCGGAAAACAAGCTTCCCCGTCCACTTGAGCCAATGACTGCCTTCCTTGGCAAGAACGTTGAAGAACGATGCAAGCACCATAAAACTGGGGGGAATAACACCAACATTTGTTCATCCCCAAGGGTGGAGATTGAAGAGCTTAACACGCTAGATGCACTAAGGAACTATGTGGCACGTGGCAGAATCAACTTGCCGACAAGTCACCTATGAAGATGTCAAACACATCATCGATCCCTTTATCTCCTTTTTTGCATATCTACTTTAAGTCTTCTTAAATTAAGTAAAACTTATGTTTATTAGCCTTAGTACTTTTCGAAAAGAGCGGTCAGTTGACGCCTTCCTGTAATTCGTTGTACGAACTCCAAATATCTAATGAAGGTTAAATCTACTTTCATAGGTACCTTATTGAACTATGCTCATTACTTTGGAATAAAACCAAAAGCAACGCACATATTAATCGCGTCAACATCACCAGCTATCACACTAGAAACAACAAACGACTTAGGCCATATAAGACCCATATGTCTGTTATCAACACCATGCATCGCCCTCAAAAGACGATATCTCCTACTAAAACAAGATCCATGTAACACGCGTTATTGCCAAAGGTAAACTCAGGTATGAGATAACAACTTCACAACAACACTACTATGAATAAAGCAGACCACTCAAGTAGGACAACTACTCAGGGTAGCCTTGTTTAGTCAAAACAGAATCTAAGCTGAACGGAACAGACTAGTCGCGAATAGTCTGATCCAGTCATATTGGCATTGCAGGTGATAGAGCCATATGAAGATATTTATAACTCCATTCTATTCCTTAACCAATATATATCTCAATGTATTGCGACTAATTTGAGACAGGTTATATGTACATCCAAGAGATGTCTCAATGACACATCTTATCTAGAGAACAACACTAGGAGGAGCTATATGAAACACTCTCTGGAATTCTCTATCTATGGACATTCTACTTAGGCATCTAAGCCAAGTAATGGCCGCGTATATATCATATGCATCATCACAACAAGTCTCCAAGATAATTATAACACGCGACATCTTAGCGAATATCTACTCAAATATCAGCTCTTCCCTTGGAAACAATACAAATCAACGATCATATATACGTATGTGCATGTTACTAAGGAAGCATCGACGCGTATCGACTAAAGGATACATACAGCAATGCATAGTCTCTCCTTGTACGTACATATTCACAAACACATACAGTGGGTGGTACTTGAAAAAGCTCCGCTCCCGACATGTCCGCACCTATCACATCTGCACTAAGGGATGTTTCCTACACAACGAAGGGATCCTCGTATCAGATTCCTTTACTCTATTTATTATATGCATTAGTTAAAAGGAAATCCATAACTCCATACTTTTTACAAACTTGCAAACATTGCAACTATCTGAAAAAGCGTAACCCTGTTCGTAGGTGTTAGGTTCCGAGATCTGGGTCAATGGATGATCGCCGCAAATCCAGTTCCCCACTGGAGATGTAGATGATCTGATACTCTCGGGTTGCCCTGTCTTAGTTTGCGTCCTTCCTTCTGTCGCTTCTCTTCTCCTTGCGCCCTGCAGAAGGGGCAATACCAGACACAGAGAGGGGGGGTGGTGCCTGGTGAACCCTCTCCGATGCCTAAGTCAGTGTCGTTTTTAGAGAGATAAAGCTAGAGAGATGTCAGAGCAAAATAATCCAAATTGCCAAGATGTCCAAATGAATTGTGAAGGTGGCGTATTTATAGGCAACGGTGTCATTAAGGTGGCTTAATGACATCGTTAACCCTAAAACACAGTTAATTAACCTTAAACGCATAATTAAGACTTTAGTATACGGAGAGGGTAGGCGGAGTAAACCGAGTATGGGAGTCCACAAGTGGTGTCGGGGCCCTTGGGGGGTGAGGGCACCCAACCCCTCCTAGGGAGATAGGGTTGGCCAACCCCATCCCTCCTAGGAGAGATCGTGTTGGTCCACCCGATCTCCCCTAGGGGAGATCGGGTTGGCTGACCCGATCTCCCCTAGGGGAGGTCGGGTGTGGCCACCCAACCTCACCTAGGTGAGTTTGCCTCGGCCGGACGAGCGCTCCGGCCTCGTCCGAGCCGTTGATGTGTTCGCGAAGTGTTCGGGTTGAAGTTTCGATTTACAATCGTTAATGGGATGATAAAAATACAACGGTTCGGAAGTCAACGGGTTCAAATTGGGCGTATATCCATCACATGCCCCCGAGTCAACCAATGGCCTAACCCTTGATTGACTCTATTTCAGGATGGTATGATACGCGCAATTTGAAACCGGGGAGTTACCTTCCATCTGAGTGCCAGCTTACCCATGGATGCGTGTCTTCGACTCTGCCCCCTGTCTTATGAGATAGAGGAGTTGTAAACATTAGAGTAGCACGGACGTATGCCTAAGCACGCGTCCGTCTGAGGTGGGAGCAATAAATCTATCTTTGCTACCGGCGTATACTTAAAAAATTCACACTCGCATAGGGGCGCAATACAAATGCAACTAAGTAACTTACGCTTCAAATTCGTGCCGGGATTCTATCTAAGTGAGGAAAAATTTAATTTTGGCCAAAAATTTTCCTAAGTATGGAATGCTCAAGAATAAAACTAACTTGATAGTTTTTCTAAGTATAGAGATATACTTAGCCATAGTTGAAAGGGATAAAAATGATGGTTTTTCCTTGGCCCTTAGATCTCCTTTAAAGATAGATGGAGGGTGGTGATTAAAACTCTTTAAAAAACCCTATCATCTTTTCAATATAGAGGAGAGTTAGAAAAATACCTTAGGGAGTCACCATAGCCACCATCTTCCCTCTTTACTCACCCTTGGAGAACAAGAAAAAATTGAGAGCACCCCCAAGGTAAGGGCCGGCCAAAATTCCCGCGAGAGACCCGAAATTTCGGCCAGCAGCTCCGGCGGGAGGTGACCACCAGCACGGGACGAAGACGGCTAGTGGATTGGCAGCTCGAGACGGCGGCGCGACCTCCAGCGGCTGACGGACGAAGACGACGCGGCACGAGCTTGGCCGGTGGAGGGCGGTGACCAGACGAGCAGCGGCGTCGGGAGGCTTCAACGGCGAGTTCGTCTCCGACGACGGCAGCGCCAAGTCCGGCCAGGACTGTCGACAGCGGGACCAGGCAGCTCCGGCGTGGTCTGGGGCGGACTCCGGCGACGAAGGGACGGCTGGGAGCGACTCCGGCGACGACGGAATTGGGGCTCCGGCGAGGGGCTGATTCCGACCGACTTCGAAATTCGAATTCCGGACCCGTTTATCACATCGGGTCGGGTTTTCCGAAGGTCCGCTCTTTTCCTTTCCGTTACCGCATAAAACGTTGATTTTTGAATCGTTGATACTTGATTGCTCACGCTTGATTGCCGATGCTTGATTGCTGAAATTTGATTGAAAGTGGGATTGCCGTGGATAACCGTCGATAGTTGTGGATTTGGGAAAAAATTTTGCCGGTCGTCCGGATATAGTTTCTTGTCCGATTGGACTATCCCGGTTTTGAATTTGATGTCGTATCGCCGTTGGTGTGTTAATCTTCGTTGGAGGGCGTAACGGTAATTTTGCCCAAAACCCGACTTTAGGCTCGGATAAAATTATTCAATTTGGTTGTCGTGGTGTCCTTGGCTCATGTTGACTATCTTTGCTGGGTGTCTTTGGATCTTTGGTTGTTGTCGTTGGTCGAGTGTCGGAGTATTTCCGGTTCTTCGGAAATTTTCCTTGTCTTGATATTTGTCGTGTCGTGGCAGGTACTGTATTCCTGGTGGTGTCCGCGCACACAGACTATACAGAGGCGTTACATCCTCCGAAGGATGAGTGAGTTCCCTTTCTCTTCCTTTTTGGTCGCATTACTTCCTTTCCTATCGCTAGCTTAGTGTCGTGATCTTCGTTGGGGTGTTAGTCGAAACTTGATTCGAACTTTGGGATTTCCTGCTACCTTTGCCTTAGGTCTCGCTGCCCTGTCGGAGAACCATCTCACTAGGTCCGATTACAATGAGCACGTACTGTCCCCTAGATGAGCCTCTGTATCCTTTTCTCCCCTCCTTGGGAATACTCGCGAGACGGTGACGGAGCCTCCTAGAGGGAAGGTCGCCGTGTACCCCTCCCAGATTCGATTTGGGTTGAGGTTGCCTTACTGTGATGACCTCATAGAGTTGAGCAGGTTCTTCAGGATTTCTCCTGTGAACCTTGCCCCCAGTGCCCTCCGTGTCTGGGTGGGCTTCCGGGTGTTGTGCCATTGGTACTCCTGGAAGTACTCCCTCGTTCTGTTCCGATGTTTCTACCGGTTCCAATACCAGACGAAGGTGCGGTTTGCGAGTTTCGTAACTCGCCATCCGACCTTCAAGGATCCCCGATTTACTGATTTCGGGTTGAGTGGGGTCGAGTGGGATACCTCTCTCCGCTTCGTGGCCCGGAGCGACAATTCGGCCAGTCACTGGGCTAAACATTACTTCTTCATTACGGATCGATACGTCACTTGGTCGGTCTTGAATGAGGAGCGGTCCGATGGTTGGCCTGCTTTCGGGGAGTTCTCTTCAGTTGATTTAGAGACTATGAAGATCATTCATGAGAGCAACAGGACTCGGTCATACTGCCCCGTGTCCTTAGTGACTGAGACAGATCTTTACGAGGCCGGGATCAGTTTGACTCCTGACTCCGGGGGTTCGGTATGTCGCTTGGTCTTTCCATCTTTATTTGCCTTCTGCTCTTCCTTTGTAGGTTGGTTTCATGGAAAAACCTATAACGTGCAGGGAGCCCCTGTTGACCTGAGCAAGAGGAAGGCTCCTTCTAGTTCCACTTTGAAGAAATCCCCCATGCCTGGGAAGAAGGCTGGGGCCTCTGGTATGCTTCCTCCTATTTGTTTCTTTATGGTATAGCTTGTGTTTTCCTTATCTTGTTTTTCTTACATTGCTAGGGCGCTCCCCCTTGGTGACCGAGAGGGTCGTCTCCGTGGGCAGAGATTCTGGACCTTCCAAGTCCAAGCCGCGGAGATCTGATTCTGAGGCCAGGGCCTCGGCTGCTAAGAGGAAGAAAGCTGCGGATCCTGCTTTGCCTATTGCTCATCCTCCGACCCTATCTCGCGATAAGGAGATGGTGGTCGAAGAGGTGCCTTCCCTAGCTGACAAAGGGAAGCGACCTGTTGGTGGTGGTTCTCCTGCCCCCCAGCCGAGGGCACGGTCCTCAGGTATGATCTCTACCTTGTTACTGATCCTTCTATGTTTATATTTTCCTTTGACCTGCTTCGCTTGTACAGGTGGGCCTCCGACTTTAAGTCGGAAGGATTTCGCGCGTCTTACTAATGAAGATGTTATAGGGTCTGAGTGGACTCCTTTCGCTGGTTTGAAGGAGTTCCACTTTGATAGCAGCTCCTCTTTGCGGACTCCTGAGGTTGGCGTCCGCGTACTCCGCGGTGCCATTCCCCCTGGCGATCGTGTTGCTCAGCCCAAGTCTCCTGGAGAGACTCGGCGCTTTGTTCAGGGTGTACTCTCTCGTTATGCGCCTGTGAGTTGTTCCTTGCTCTATTCTTTATACTTTCATATTGGTTGTCTTTCGGTTACTCACCCCTTGTTTGAATTGTTAGGGTATGTCTGACATGGTGAACATGTCATCACTCGTGCTCGAGTTATCTGACGAGAAGAAGACCCTTGAGGACAGCCAGGTGTCTCTGAAGGCGGAGCTCGCCACTGCTGCTGAGAAGGCGCGCTTATCTGACTTAAAGATGCAGGAGCTTAGGGACCAAGTGTCCTTGCTTGAGACTACCGTAGGTAGTTTGCGCCGGGAGGCTGAGGTTGCATCTTCACTCCACTCTGAGGAGTTGCGGAAGTTGGAGGCTAGGTGCCGGGCAGAGGAGAGGACTGTCGCAGTGTCTGAGTACAAGGCTTCCTCTGCCTTTACTGCTGATTATAGCGCGCGTCTCACTCAGGAGATGAACCAGTTTGGTGAGTATCTGGTTGATCATATTTTCCGCATTGATCCTCAGTTTCCAGTTGGTGACCTTGGTGACTTCGGGCCATACGCCACTGGCTACATGGCTGTTCTGAGGGGTTAGGCTGCTGTTGCAGACGAGCCTGCCCCTGCCAAGGTGGATGCTACACCTGTGGAGATTGGTACTTCAGACTCCTCCTCTTCATCCATCTCTGCCAGTGGTTCAGCTTCAGGGGGTGAGGGTGACTCTCCCGAAGGTTCTGATTGATGTGTTTACATCATGCTATCTTTGTATATATAACTATACTCCTTCTCCCCTTTAATGGGTTGAGTGCCTTTTGAGATTGTGGTGGTGTTTGTTGTTACTTTCCTTTGCCGTATTGTGTTGTTGACTACGTGGTTCACTTGCCTTTACATTAGTGCTTCTCATGCTTTTGTATATATCCCTTTGGTTACGGACTCTTCTCTTAATGTGTTTCCTTTATTTATCCTTCTTTCGTGTTTTCCTTCATGCCATACCTGCCATTTCATCAAGAAAAAACATTATGTGTTCTTCATATAACTTTACTTTGAGATTACTTTCTCATTGGATCCTTCTGAGCATGGTGCGATGATCTCTTCTGATACCCTTTAAATGGTATACATGGTACTGTTAGGCCAAATATACGCTCTTGGTGGGCGTCGAATCTGATCACGAGACAGGCTCTCGGAGGGCACTTATCGTTTCACAGGATAGGCTCCTGGAGGGCGCAGGTTAAACCAAAGATACGCTCCTGGTTGGCGTCGAAAACTGTTCACGAGACAGGCTCTCGGAGGGCGCTTAACGTTTCACCGGATAGGCTCCTGGAGGGCACAGGTTAGACCAAAGATACGCTCCTGGTTGGCGTCGAAAACTTTTCACGAGACAGGCTCTCGGAGGGCGCTTAACGTTTCACAGGATAGGCTCCTGGAGGGCACAGGTTAGACCAAAGATACGCTCCTGGTTGGCGTCGAAAACTGTTCACGAGACAGGCTCTCGGAGGGCGCTTAACGTTTCACAGGATAGGCTCCTGGAGGGCACAGGTTAGACCAAAGATACGCTCCTGGTTGGCGTCGAAAACTGTTCACGAGACAGGCTCTCGGAGGGCGCTTAACGTTTCACAGGATAGGCTCCCGGAGGGCTCAGGTTAGACCAAAGATACGCTCCTGGTGGGCGTCGAAGATGGTAGTTTGAAATCTACCTCAAGATACGCTCTTGGGGGCGTCGAATCTGGTAGTGTTTTTTCTACCTCAAGATACGCTCTTGGTGGCGTCGAATCTGGTAGGTTGCAAATCTACCTCAAGATACGCTCCTGGGGGCGTCGAAATTCGTAGTTTTAGGAAACCACTCTCAAGATACGCTCTCGGTGTGTCGAAGGTCGTAGTGTAATAACTACTCTCAAGATACGCTCTTGGGGGCGTCGAAGTTCGTAGTATGAACACTACTCTCAAGATACGCTCTTGGGGGCGTCGAAGTTCGTAGTTTTTGGAAACCACTCTCAAGATACGCTCTTGGGGGCGTCGAGGGTCGTAGTATGAATACTACTCTCAAGATACGCTCTTGGGGGCGTCGAAGGTCGTAGTGTGGATACTACTCTCAAGATACGCTCTTGGGGGCGTCGAAGGTCGTAGTATGAAAACTACTCTCAAGATACGCTCTTGGGGGCGTCGAACCTGTCGTTGACTTGAAGTCATATCTGTGTAAGGATAACATCATGATTATATGACCACATTCATTGTAAGATGCCTTTGAAGGAAATCCTACTCTCTTAAGAGTGTTCATGTTTTCTGTACATGTGGGGTGCCTTGGGGGGTCCAGACACCCTTTGGAGGAAATTAAAGATAGTTGTAGAGTTGGAGGAACTTCGTGAGTTCTCCATCTCAAAAGTTGTTTTAAAAACTTGGAAAGCTTGAACATGTAAAGTGCTAGATATGAAACTAAGGATATGGGGTGGTCACTTTGTCTGTTGCCACGTACTCCTTCAGGCCTCAATTGTGAATCATTTCCTCCACTTCTATCTTCAGCACCATGCAGTTGTTGGTTTGATGCCCCCAGGTCCCATGGTACTCACACCATCCCTGTGCATCCCTTCCTAGGAAGGCCTTGCCCTCCTCCCTGCATGTGGGTAGCTCCTGCTTGAGGTGCTTGTGGTAAATTTCTTCTATGCTCACTGTAAGGGGTGTGAATGTGAAGTTTACACCTCCTCCCAGTGTGTCAGTCTTTCTTCCTTTCTCCAGAACTTCATCCAGCTGCTCCATTTCCTTTGCAAATGCTTTGTCTAGCTTTTCCTTGAGCTCCCTCTTCGTGCTCGTCATGACCATCTCATAGAGTCCTCCATAGGCCTCGAATGAATTTGGATGCACGTTTCTAATAAATGCTCTGACGGTTTCTCCTCTTGTGATGTCCATGTTGGCACCATAATTGGAGAATCTCTGGAAATAGCTTGATATTGACTCCCGTGGCATTTTCTTGATATCATCGATGTGACGGAAACCTCTTAAGATGGAGTTCCTTGTTCTTTTCCCCTCTTTGGTGTCTGGCTGCCAAGGTATGGCTGTCACCTTCACAGCCTTGCTCCTGTATCTCCTCTTAGGCACTGTTTGAAAAAACTGCCTGCTCAATCGGAGTACCACTCCATTCTTCATCTTTCCATGCCCTTGTCTTCTTCTCCTCTTCTTTCTATCTTGGTCGGCTCCTACCATGACCACTGCCACTGTATCTGTCCCGTGTGATCCACGTCTCATGGAGTTGACATAGCACTGCCTTGCAGTGCGTTGATCACCCAGGACTTCTCCGACTCCATTCTCAGTGATGTACTTCAGCTTCTGGTGTACAGTGGATGGCACGATTTCATATGGGTTTATGGTTGTCCTTCCTAGGATCCCATTGTAGGCTCCCAGGCTTTCAACCACCAGGAAATTAACATTCACCTTCAGCTGTGTCCATCCTTGGCCCATGGTCACCGGCAGGGTTATCATTCCCAGGGGGTAGCTTGTTGCCCCTGAGAAGCCAACTAGAGGGAAGTTGACTAGTTTGATGTCTGCCTTGGTTTTCCATATTTCTTCTAGGACTCTCAAGCTTAGGAGGTCAGCCGAGCTGCCCCCATCCACCAAAATTCTCTTTACATCAAAATTATCAATGTCTATTGTGATAACTAGAGCATCGTCATGTGGGAAGACGATGTGGCTCTTGTCCTTCTCTGAGAATTCGATCTTCATTTCTTCTCCTTCTCTTGGCCTTTTCCTCCACCTCGGCACTGAACCCAGTTTTGATGCGTAAACCTCCCTTGCATTAGCAGTTGGGCCACCTGACGCTACTCCCCCGTGTATCATGTTTATGGTCCCTCTCTTGTTGGGTGGAGGATTGTAGTCTACTTTGCCTTTGCCCTTGTCTCTGTGTGATGGCCCTAGCTGCATGCTGTTGCCTAGGAGGCACGAATTGTTGCCTTCCCTCTTGGGGTGGCACCTGGTAATATCTTATTTGCTCCTCTTGCTGCCCTGCTCGAGGGTGCGAGTGGTGCTCTTCTGTTGGGATCTGCTCCTCTTCATGAGCTTCAGTGTGTGTCCCCTGGGTGTATGCCGGCCTTGCATATGTTGTGTGGGCGCGGTTGCCATCCCTTTGGGCCGGCATCCCATACGGATACCCTTGGGGTTGCGCCTCATAATAATACCCCTCAGGGGGTGCCGTGTGCTGGGACGGCACACCCTGTTGTTCTCTTTCTCTCTGTGGCCTTCTTGCCCGAGGTGTGGAGGCTGTGGAGGACTCAGCCCTAGTTGGGCGTGAGGGTCCTCCCTCCTGGTTGTTCTGTTGAGGAGGCTGTGGTATTTCTTGTGGTTCTGGTTGCATTGGCTGCTTCCCAGGGTTAGGCTGCCTTCCTGGGGGTATAGGCTCTCTTCTTCGTCCGTTGCCCCCAGGTGGGCGGTGGTGCCTAGACACCCTGCTGTTCGTCATTGGTCGTGTTATAGCCAGGCTTTCTGTCCGAAGCCCACAGACGGCGCCAAGTGTTAGGTTCCGAGATCTGGGTCAATGGATGATCGGCTCAAATCCCGTTCCTCACTGGAGATGTAGATGATCTGATACTCTCGGGTTGCCCTGTCTTAGTTTGCGTCCTTCCTTCTGTCGCTTCTCTTCTCCTTGCGCCCTGCAGAAGGGGCAATACCAGACACAGAGAGGGGGGGGGTGGTGCCTGGTGAACCCTCTCCGATGCCTAAGTCAGTGTCGTTTTTAGAGAGATAAAGCTAGAGAGATGTCAGAGCAAAATAATCCAAATTGCCAAGATGTCCAAATGAATTGTGAAGGTGGGGTATTTATAGGCAACGGTGTCATTAAGGTGGCTTAATGACATCGTTAACCCTAAAACACAGTTAATTAACCATTAAACGCATAATTAAGACTTTAGTATACGGAGAGGGTAGGCGGAGTAAACCGAGTATGGGAGTCCACAAGTGGTGTCGGGGCCCTTGGGGGGAAGGGAAATCCGCCCCCCAAGGGTAGGGGTTGGGTGAGGGCACCCAACCCCTCCTAGGGAGGATGGGGTTGGCCAACCCCATCCCTCCTAGGAGAGATCGGGTTGGCCGACCCGATCTCTCCTAGGAGAGATCGGGTTGGCTGACCCGATCTCCCCTAGGGGAGGTCGGGTGTGGCCACCCAACCTCACCTAGGTGAGTTTGCCTCGGCCGGACGAGCGCTCCGGCCTCGTCCGAGCCGTTGATGTGTTCGCGAAGTGTTCGGGTTGAAGTTTCGATTTACAATCGTTAATGGGATGATAAAAATACAACGGTTCGGAAGTCAACGGGTTCAAATTGGGCGTATATCCATCAGTAGGTACATACTACACTATGATTACTACATCGGAATTGCGCCAAGTAGCAACCTATGCGCATAATATCTACTTCAAAAATACAAGCTAAGCATTATGTTCAAGGAAGAACTTATGGCTTACAACTCCAACATATATATTATCTACACCAACAAGGAGTTTATTTCAAGAAGATGTCGGCAACACAAAGTCATCGCGCTATGTACACAGTCAACTTATATGTGGCGATGACAACTTGTGGATTATCTACAAAAAGGGACTTATAAAAATTCTCTACTAATGCGACGACTATTCCAAAGGCGTCAGCAACAAGCAAATATCTTGGATAAACACCAAGATTTACTATCAAAAGTGACATGCTGCGACATCCTCCTTGTAAGGGCAAACCTCATGTTCACTTCTATCAAAGTAGCATGCTGCGATATCCTCTTTGTAAAGGCAAACCCCATGCTTACTTCTAAAAAATGCTGTGAAATCCTCTTATAGGCAAATCCTCGTGTTCATAGCCATTCCCTGCATACAAACCAGGATGAGGCAATTAGGTGGGACCGATCACCCCATAGTGGTGGAAGTCCTCTTGTTAGACGACAACCCCACACATCTACAAAGTATGTACATCCTTCTTAAGGGTCCGTATGCCATGAAGCTACATTCCTTGTTAGGATGGCTTCATGTACACTCAAACTATACATATCCTCTTAAGGATGCAGACATAAGGAGACCTATACCTTAAGTGGGCAGGCTTCATTCAAAAACGCTAGCAGGAGCGCACCCTCTTTGAAAAACTCACCAAACATACAAGTCGAGTCTTGTACAACGCCGCCTTAGAGTGGAACTAAGAGACGGTATAAATTTAAGTCTTGCTTCTTCAAGACGAGACTCCTACATGTCAAGGGCCAAGTGCCAAGTACATTACTACATGCAATGCTACAAGTACCTAGTGTACGCATCTTGCCATGCCTTGGAATCTAACCAAGAGGGGCGCTCATAACACTCAACAATGTGCGACATACAGTCGCAACTACAGACATCATGCTCATCATCTAAGGATATATATCTTATCATGCAAGTCCAATACATACTGACAGTGAAGATAACTCAAGGGTTCAACATGCTGGAAGCAGACAACTTAATACCAACCAGGAGGTAACGTCATCTCAAAAAACACGGCAAAGAGTACAATGTCGACATCAAGTACAATGTCGTAATCCTCACAAAAAACACAGCAAGAATGGCTGCTTCAATTTCAATACGACATAACTCTTCAACATGGGCGCGACAAGCAGCAATGCATGCATCAAAATCAGCAATCTTCAAGTTCAAGCTTCAAGTGTGAAGAAATAAACAGCACTCCTCCTTGGGCCGGTCCCTCGACCGGGGGGCAGAAGGCGCCACCGCACGACCCTCAACTCTATTCCCTTTATCGTAAGAAAGAGTTGGCACGGTCGCACTCGGCATAGAGAACTTAGAATCACTCGAGGAACGCGCCCTGCGACGGATCTTGTGAGAATTGTGCTAAAGCTAGGAACTGCAACCACACGTTCAGTCACATGTACGGAGCAACTCGCAAACAGAAGCAACATGAAAGCAACAATTTGGAAAATTAACCAGTTCAAAGAAGATACAAGGAGGTGCCTTATTCACAAGTCCTTTACCGCAAACCATGTATGGAGACTCCAGAGTAGCGGGGGCAATGCTGTGGACATCCCTTCCAATAAGTGGGGTTACCATGTACATCGGTTGTCTGCAAAGACGAGTTTTTTCCATCAGTCCGACCTACATTGCACAATGATACAAGCTATAAAGATCATCAACATACCAAATCTTCGGAAGGAAGTATATGAATACCGACATCAATTAATCAAGCAAGGACGTCAACATCTACACTTGGTGTATTGTTTAGCTGCTCAACCATGTCGACATCCGAACATAGACTTACTCGCAGAATGGAAATAGTGGACTTACTCATGATAACAAGGACGAAATATTTTCTAAGTGTTTTACCATGACAGCCGATGACATGCACCATATGTCTACATCAAGCCTATGGATACAGCGTACATAGCAATTGATATAGAAAATATTCTAAGTGTGAGTGCAAGTGCACACATACAAGCGCGTACATACGAGTAAGCGCATACAACTGTCGACATACAACGAGATGTCAGCTATCAGGAATATTCTAAGTGTTCCAACCATATCGGTTGTCGACATATGACAAGGTGTCGAATATCAAGGAATATTTTCTAAGTGTCAGCATATTACTAAGTGTCAACATGCTACTACATGTCGACATACAACAGGCTATCAGCATACTATCAAATATCAACGTACAACAAGGTGTCGGCATGCAGCAAAATATGATTGAAATATTTTCTAAGTATTTCTCTTACGACATGGGACTATACGCGACAAGAAACCAACCATCAGAAAATATTGTCTAAGTATTTCCTTGATGTCAACAATCAACATGCGGCATGGAATCAACTATCTAGGAGCATTCTCCAAGTATACTAGCATGATGACGGATAACACGCATCAAGTGGCAAACATCAACTACTATGAAATATTTTCTAAGTGTTTCTATGCCGGCGGTTGACAAGAATCATATGACTACATCAATGGTAACAAGCATTAGATAGTATTGAAATATTTTCTAAGTGTTTTAGCATGTTTGCAGACAGTGGCCAACAATCAATACATGACGCTCAACGCACATTGCCTAAGTTATCACTACCGACATACAACCATGGACGACCATGTACGAACAACTACCGATAGTCAACATCGAACATACTAAAAGAACGGCTAAGGCATGGAGCACCATGTCGGCGGTGAATACTATGCATAAGGGAAGTGTAACAATTCATTTGCACCTTTCTAAAATTTTCAGCACTTAGAAAACTTTTGGCCATTTGGGGCTAACTATCCTAATGCATTTCATCAAATACCTTGTATGCATGTTATGGTGACTGCTCCAAGTTTACACCTCCATAGGCTCCTTCTTCAACAAGCAATGAGAGCTACTTGGAAAATTATCAAAGGATAATGTAAGCTAATAACTACTCTCTCTCCTAATTTTCACTCATAGTGTCTACACCATGTGCTAAGGACTAAACTAATATCTATTTTCGCACAAGTCCCTAACATCATGTATGAGCATGTTTACATCTCTCCTATGCTTACATTACATATATGCTCCTTAATTTTGTATGACGTGCTACGTACAATTATTATTGCATGTTGCTTACACATAGGCCGTTATGCATGATATTATTTTTATATGTGCATAATTTTACCTTATGATTGCTACATGATTAGTTTTATAATCTAAGTATGAATTGCATGTTTACATCATATTACGTGTTAACATCGTACTCTATGTTTACATCATGCTTCATGTTGACAAGCATGCTCTCCAATTCTATGTTGCTCTAAGTATGTTGCTCATTGCACGATTATGTCATCCATGTGCTATGTTGTCGTCTCCATGTTAATATCATGTTACACGTTTACATCATGTACCATGATGACACCACGTTATATGATTATTTATTATTCCAAGTATCTCGCTTATTGCATATTATTATGAATAAGTCGCTAACTGCACATTATTATATGTATACCATCTGTTACGCTAACCCCGTGAACACATTATGTACGTTCATCGAAAAAATAAACATGGACGAATTTGTGCTCCACGCATTCGATTGACAAACAGGACACCCCTGAGGTCAGTGCCGAACCTAAATTGGACGAATATCCTATCTTAAATAGAGTCAAGCAGGGGTTTTGAACCGCTACTTGACTAGGGGGCAAGTGTTGGATATCTGTCCAATTCGGGTTCGTATTTACGTTCGGACCACGCAAACACGCCAGAACCACAAAAACGGATCTTACCGCAGTTACCCTGGGTCAAAACGGTCCGGTTGCGCACCGCACCCGGACCGGGGACTTCCGGATTACCTACTAGTACTGCGCGTTTACTCCTATTTTTTCTAAGTATGAGAAGTCAGTGAGCACATAGCCAACCTCGATGTCGGTAAGCGTTTGCCTGTAAATTGGCATTAAATCAGGTACGGTTCTCGGGTTTCCTAAAAATAGGGACCTAGACCTCCCATTTTACAAATTAACTCGAAACTCTGCAGATTTGGCTATTTGTGCTCTGACCTCTCTCTACACTTTCTCTCTCTAAAATCCTGACTTTAGCATCGGAGAGGGCACAACCAGCACCACCCCCCCTTCTCCATGCTAATTATCGCCCGCTCTACAGGACCTGGCGTATAGAAGATTGAGACAGAGATCGAAGTTAGTTCGGGGATCGAGATAGAAGCCAAAGTTAGTTTGTAGATCGAGGATCGAGGTCCGTGAAAAGCAGTTCGAGATATCCCAAGTGGAAACGATCTCAACATGTCTTACCGATTTTATTGGAACACAGTTTTACATAAATGTGAATCATATGTAAGCATATGGTGATGGGAGCCGTAAATGGAAGCCCATTATATGTATATGTTACCTAAGTTAATTGGGTACATGTCACATTAAGACATTGGGCCAGACCCAGATCCCAATTGACATGAGAGGCCCAAAAAATTGGGCCTCCCTATACAAGCATGGCCGGCCGAATTATTAGGAGGGTGAAGTGGACTTTTGTCCACTTTACTCCTCCTATATATATGTGGTTTTAGTGGTTTTATTAGGGTAATTCTTAATCATTTCTTGGAGTTTTTTAGAGAGAAAAACCCTAATCCCAGAGACACCACACTTCAGCCGAACCACATCACCACCACCAACCAAGGGTTTGCCAATTTGCCTTCGAGCAAACACTCCAGAGATCCGTCCCTTTGCCAAGAATCGATATGAGTCTTTGCTGTGAACAATATACCACGTAGGGCTTCCTTCACAAAAACCCCTACGGGTGCCGACCGGAGGATTGTGAACTCCCTCCTGCAAAGATCTTGGGACTACAGACTACTGTTAAGGTATGTGTGAATCTTCCACTGCGTAATTTTTATAATAGCATGTACCATGGTTTTAGTATCTGTAGTGATTACTCCCCGCAATCTATAATCATATTCTTTCATCCTATCGGGAACGTACTGATAGATTGATTCTAACATTATGTTTACGAACTGTGCTTCTTGAAGTGTGTCATTTTGTTTGAATTCCTAGCCTGACTTATTGTTCAAGGCGTAAGGAAGGAAAATCGTTTAACCGACTTTATCCTTATTCGTTTGCAAACTTATCTCAGGGATTTTCATCCCATCTCCGAACTTAGCATCTTTGTTTTCACCCTATGCGTCAACTGATACTTTTACAAGGTCGTGGTAGCTTATAAAGCTTAATTCTTTCCGATGTAAACGTTATTAGTAAGTCGTTTTCAAAGGGGCGCAAACGAAAATTTAGCATTTAATCATAAAACACTTCATCATTAAATTCGTACGTTGAAATGATGTGTTCTATCTTTCGAGGTCCACACGCGCGCGACGTTTATTTACCAAATTTTTAAATTATGGTTAAATAGTTTCATTTCAGAATCTAAATCAATTTAATCCAATCAGTTTCGCACATGAATATTATTACTAATTATTTAATGGAGTACTAATAATAAAGTATGATTTATAACCGGTTCATTCTTAGAACTACGCAATTGATGGATTTTAATGGCATTATGATTTTACTCAAAGAATTGGATGTAGGAGAAGATGTATGGAATTGTTTTATTCGGTTATTTCTATTAGCCATATTGCTTTGGTTTAGTTACATTTCAGATCGATCTCGTTTCTAGCCGAGGCGATTAATCTTGATAAGCATAACTCCTTTCGAATCGAATGGTAACTACTTTATTCAATGAATCTGAATCAATAATAACCCGAATTCAAACATAAAAATTGAACAATAGGAAAACCAACATAAACAATACTGGGGTCTCAGATCTCAAACTTGAAGCAATCACCAAGAAGAATGATGGACAGGTCGTCTTAACCGAGTTGTACCGTGAAGGTACTGATATCATAGTGGTTATCGCACCAGATCATCGTTTAGAACTTTTTTTGCCGGGGGTTTCCAAACATTTCAGCATACCAATGAATCTGTCATCGAATTTCGCGGGTTCTTTCGGAAATTTCCTTCTTTATGATATGCTTCGAATAGGACCATTGTCGTCTTAATTGATGTGATCAGACGCGTGAGCCTTTTTTAGTCAACAAATCATAAAAGATGAAACATCCTCATTACTTTCCGACCCCTTGTCCATACGTCTAACTCATCAGCGGGATTGTCAGACCTAAATTCTGACCGAAAGCGAATTACGTTTTGAAAACACGTATTTTGAAAAGAGTCGCCACTAGTTAATTAAAAGGCTAACTAGAATCCTAAATTACATAAGCGAATAACAAATTAAACACATATGTATAAAATCGTTCTACGATCAGAAATTCGAGTTCGGGGGTTTTGTTACGAATTAAAAACATATTTTTTAAACTACGCCATTTCGGTACCCAATTCACTCAGTTTGCCAATTTTATTTTTTATATATAGGACTTCAAATTAGTTAAAATAGTAAAATTAAGGTTAGATTACATCACTAAGAGATTATCAACTATGAACCAATTGTACATAAATAAAATCATAATTCATTCAGTGGGGGATCCAGAAGGTTCACAATGTGGTTACGTTATGCAAAAAAAAAAAATTGCAAAGATTAACAATTTCCTGTAGTTTTTTATTTTATTTTACAATGCATGTTTTAAAACGATGAAAATTAGTACTTTCTTCAACTACTTATTCAAAATTTTCATTAAATACTTTCCAAATGAACAGTACTAAGTAAATTTTAAAGTAGCACAAATAAGTTGTAATTGCTTGTGCAAATGTTACAATTTAGTCAAATTAGACTAGAACCAATTGTGAGTCAGTTGAGTCTCAATCGAGTCAAGATAGTATTGTAACACTTATATAAGTTATTAGATCTTGATTTAGATATTTAGAAAAGTATTTGGTTAATTTTGTAAAACGTATTTGATGCCAAATTTGGACAAGTGACTGAAACGAGTATCAGTTACAATTGTTTTGAAACATGTTGTACATTTTAAAACATATTGGTACTAAAAACCATATTTTTCAAACATATTTTATGGTTTATATATTTGTTCTTATTGAACCTCATATTGTAAAACATTAGGTTAGAGTAACTAAAATTTATAGTTTAACAAAAGAGTGAATAATAAAATGTACAAACATACTATTTAAGTGAAAACCCCCAAATTTAAAATTGATGAACTTTTTTTCCGAATAGATTAAATAATAATGTTACAAAATAATAATGAAGTCTTACAAAATATTAATGATGGTTTATTTTCTTACCTTAGTGTCTCGCACCAAAATAATGTGGATCTTACAACAAAATAATGAGGATCATGATATAATTTTCTTCAGGAATAAACTTAGGGTCTCAATAAAAATACTCGATAATGTGGTTACGTTCGTAACCGCATTTTAGATAACACATCTGCCACTGAATTCATTAACCAAATAAGACCTAAAAGAGCGAATAATTATCAAATCTACGTAAATTAAAGCACACCCAACATGTTTAATACATCTAAATCATGTAAATAAAATGATGTAATTTAGCTAATTTAGAATATGCTATTTAATCTACACTACTTAATATATAATATAATAACAATCAATTAATTAATAATTTAATTACATATAGTACATATAATAACAATTAATCTATTAATAGTTAATTTTAACAGATAAGGAAAGATAAGGAAAGGGACTTGCAACGTACAAAGGAGCAACGAGCAACACAGGAGCAGCTAACCGACGGAGTGAAAAACTGGCCAGAGCAGCAAAGGTGGACAACGGCAGCAGTAGCAAGGCAACTCCGGTGAGGCGCAGCAGGGAAAGTGGACAGGACGGAATGACGGGTGGCTCTGGCGAGATTCAGGCGGAAGGCAGGAGAGTCACGGCGGCTTCGGGGAATACGGTGTGGCTGCCGGAAGGGACACTTGGTTCTGGTGGGGACGTTTGGCTGCGAGCGGGTCACAGTTGGTGCAGGAGGTTGGATCGTCGACGGAGATGGATTATGGACGAGCGGAGCGATACGCGAGACGGCCGGGCTAAGCTCGAAAATGCCTGTGGTGTGTGATGGGTTCCGATGTAATCGTTAGCCCCGTTAACAGTCAATAGACGGCGAGTAAGTCCAGTGGGCCTCGTGAAAGGCCTGGAAGGCCCAGAACCCCAGTATGAAAGGTCCCGACTTTAGCAGTCCCGATATATGAGCTGAATGCTCACGACGAGAAGCCTCTGAGTAGGCCCCGATATGCCTTTGAGAAGGCCCCGATAATAAAGCCCCGAGGAAGCTGGACCTGTCTCGCGAGACAAGGGGTCCTGGGTGGTGACCTAGAATGAGATAACTCTGGAGTCCCCGATATGAATTAGGACTTGTGATCAGAGGATAAGACAAAGAAACCCGCCTACTAAATAGGGTAGTGGGGAGACGGTTGAGATACAGATAAACTACCCTGAGATACGCAGGGCGTGCCCGAGATACGCGGAGTATGGGCGAGATACGCGGAGCGTGGGGCGAGATATACGGAATCCCAAACGAGATATACGGAATATGGGTAAAACTGCCAGGCGCGGTTACAGGTAACTGAGTAACTTCCCCCCTATATAAAGGAGGAAGTTACCTCAGAAAAGACACATTCTAATACGAACTTAGATTACTGCTTACCACCCCATCGTTCATACACTCATTTAGGCATCAGAGAGGGATTCTGGGTCACCACCCAGGTCATCCCCTTTTGCAGGATTACGCGGAGCCCAGGAGTTCAAGCCTTTCCGTCAAGAACGTAACGGAGCTTCGCCCGTGATCCAAGATTGGCGCCGTCTGTGGGAAACTTACGAAAAGCCAAAATAGTTTCTACTAGATCGTTGGCTGGTGGTGGCAAGAAGAAGCAAGTCCAGGCCGGCAGTTCTCGCCCTGCTGGAACTGTGAATTCCCCGTTGCTGGAGCATGCTGTTGAACAAGGTGAGCACCCTGCTGTTTCTCAGACAGGGGGGCATGGTGAAGATTATGAGGTCTCAGTCCGAGACACGGCGGTGAACAGGCAAGATATCCCGCGAAGGGAGGTGGATGCTCCTCCAAATCCGGTGGTGCACAGAGAAGAAATCCCGCGGAGGGAGGTAGGTGCTTCCTCAAACTCGGAGTTGGCTAAGGCAGTAGCAGATGCTATGCCCATGTTCTTGGCGGCCATGGAAGCTCTGTTGGACAAAAGAGAGGCTGCTAGGAGGGCAGAGGAGTTGCCTCCACGGGAAGAGTTGCCTCCACCTCCTCCATGGGAGGTTCACGAAGAACAGGACGTTCAGGAGGTTCAGCCCAGGAATAAGGGTAAGGAACCCGCGCACTCGGAGAAGTTCGTGGTTGATGGTCCAGGACCAGTGCAACACAGGACCATTCCCTGAATGGCCCCATCACCCCCGATCAGGTGGTGAAAATCGTCAACATATGCATGGGCGATCAGAAGCATATGACATCGGAACTGAGGGATCGATCCACTCACCCTTTTGTTCCACGGCTGCTGGATACTGTCGCCCCGCCAGGGCTAGGCATCCCGACCATCAAGGAGTACGATGGTGAAGGAGACCCGGTCCGCCATGTTCAGAGGCATGTCCAGGCCTGTATGGGTAGGACCTCGAATGATGACCTCGTGTGTTCGCTGTTCCCGATCACCTTGGGAGAAAGGGCCATGACATGGTTTTTCAGCCTACCGCCGGGAAGCATTACTTGCTGGGCTGATATGCATGACCGCTTCATCAAGCAGTATCAGGGTCGTAGGCGTCTCTTGAAGAGCGTGAGGTCTTTGATCCAGGTGGTGCAGAGGTCTGACAAATCGTTGACATACTATTACCAACGGTTCACTGCTAGTGCCGCGGAGATCGATGAGGAGATATCGGAGGGAGAGACCATCCGCACTTTCCTTCGGAACCTGACTGCTCCGTATGGTTCTGATCTGATGTACAGTGTAGCCGCGAAGGCTGTGTGGAGCATGGAGGCCTTGCAAGCCAGGGTGAAGCAGCAAATCGACGTGCAGGAGTCGAAGATTGCTTCCGGAGAGCTTGATCCTCCGAAGTCAGGAAGAGGAAAGCCATCATCCAAAATGTCGGATGATCGCAAGGGGAGCGATAAATCGGAGGGAAGTAGGAGCCGTGGTCGCCCTGAGAGAAGGGAGGACAAGCGTCCTCCGAGGAAGGATAACCGCGAGGGTTGTAATGTTCCCCTCAACAGTTCAATGACCTCCGTGCTAGCCGTGATGGATCGGCAGGGTCTCACCCGATACCCCCCGAGGAAAGAAGGTGAGTTCTTGGGAGGTCGCTCTGATCGTTACTGTCGGTACCATCGAGCCAATGGTCACGACACAGATAACTGACGGGAGCTGAAGAAGGAGATAGAGAAGCTGATCCAGAAGGGGAAGCTTAAGGAGTTCGTCGGAAGGGGAAGGTGCCGTTCCCGTTCCAAAACTCGGTCACGGTCTCGTTCCAAGTCCCGCGATCGGTCCCCAAAGAAGAAGAAGGTTGAGCCGGAATCCTCCGGTGCCCGTAAGGAGAGGCGGGGAACCATTAACGTCATTCACGGAGGAATGGCGGCGGGAGGTGATGCCTCCGCATCTCGGGAGAATTATACTTCCCGCATCTCTGCTGCTGTAGTGTTAGGAAAGAGGTCCCGGTCGTGGACTGTAAAGGAAGAAATGGTGATTTCTTTCTTAGCGGAGGATTTGATAGGCGTGGAGAGCCCCCACGACGACGCCTTGGTCGTGACCCTGGACGTGGATGGATTCGAGATGAAGCGGATCCTGATAGACGGAGGGAACTCCTCTGACATTCTTTTCATGGACGCCTTGGAAGCCATGAGAAAGACGAAGAAGGACCTGACACAGGTGAACTTCCCGATGGTGGGATTCTCTGGTTCTACTTCCTATCCATTGGGGATGATTACCTTACCGGTGGAGTTCGGTAGTGGCTGGAAGATGGAAAGGCGGAACGTGGATTTCGTCGTGGTAGAGTCTGCGGGGACGTATAACGCCATCATCGGGAGGACCACCATCAACCCTCTCATGGCAGTCGCCTCGACCGTCCACCAAAAGATGAAGTTCCCGACTGATAATGGGGTCGGAGAGGTCAAGGGTGACCAGGTGGCGTCAAGAAGGTGTTATGTTAACGCCACCCGAAGGAGAAGGAGGGAAGCCATGGCTGTCCTGCAGACTGATGCCGATCCTCGAGAGGAGTTTGGGCGTCCCGCCCCCATGGAGGATCTGAAGGAGGTCGAGATTGACGGACCTCAAAGGAAGGTGAAGATCAGGTCTGCTTTGTCGGAGGAAAGAGCCCGAGAATTGATCGAGCTCCTGAAGGAGTTTAAGGAGCTGTTTGCCTGGTCCCCGAGCGATATGCCAGGAATCAGCCCCGACGTGATAGTGCACAAGCTGAAGATTGATCCCGCGATCAAGCCTATCGCGCAGAAGAGGCGTCCGATGGGCGCGGATAAGAGGTTCGCGATCCAGCAAGAGGTGGGCAGGTTGCTCGACGCCGGATTCATTAAGGAGCTCCGATTCCAAACTCGGGTCGCTAACCCGGTCCTGGTGAGGAAGAGTAACGGGAAGTGGCGGATGTGTGTCGATTTCCGCGACTTGAACAAAGCTTGCCCGAAGGATTGTTATCCGCTCCCAAGGATTGACTAGTTGGTGGATGCCACATCAGGACATGAACTGCTGAGCTTCATGGATGCTTATTCTGGTTACAACCAGATCAAGATGGCGAAGGTGGATGCCCCCCATACAGCCTTCTATGCTTATAGTGACGTCTATTACTACGACGTTATGCCCTTCGGGCTGATCAATGCGGGAGCAACTTACCAGAGGATGGTGAACAAGTTGTTCGGGGACATGCTGGGAAAGACCATGGAGGCTTATGTAGATGACATGCTGGTGAAGTCCCGACAGGCAGGAGACCATGTCCGCGATTTGGCGGGGGCGTTTGAGCGGATGAAGTTTCATCAGGTTTGATTGAACCCGGATAAGTGCGCTTTTGGAGTGAACTCGGGGACATTCCTGGGATTTATAGTGAGCCAAAGAGGAATCGAGGTGAATCCTGAAAAGCTGAGAGCAATCGAGGAGATGCAGTCTCCGAAAACCCATCGGGAGGTCCAGGTGCTGAATGGACGATTGGCCGCGATGAATCGTTTCCTATCCAAGGAGAGTGACCGAGCCATGCCATTTTTTGATGTGCTAAGGGCCCACAAGAAGTTTGAATGGTCCGACAAGTGCGAGGAGGCATTCCAGGCACTCAAGCAACACTTCCGTACCCTCCCGCCGTTGGCGAAACCGGTTCCAGGCGAGCCACTTTATCTCTATTTGGCTGTTTCTGAAGTTGCTGTTAGTTCTGTTTTAATAAAGATTGTCAAGGGCAACCAAGTTCCTGTTTATTATGTAAGCAAGGCGTTTGCCAAATCTGAAATGAATTATCCCACTATTGAGAAGTATCTCTTTGCGTTGATTGTTGCTGCTCGAAAGCTACGGCCTTACTTCCATGCCCACGAAGTTACGGTGTTAACTAATCAGCCCTTGAAGCACTTTTTGAACCGACCGGAGGCGTCAGGGAGATTGGTGGGCCATCGAGCTTACGGAGTTCCGTATCCACTTTGCTTCGAGAACGGCTATTAAAGGCCAGGCATTGGCAGATTTTATAGCAGAATCTACAGCACCCGATGAAGAAGCAGGTCCTGTAGAGGGGGCAACCATGGAGGTCCCGATAGCAGAACAGCCAAATGAAGAGAACACCTGGGAGATGTACACTGATGGTTCATCAAGTGTAGAAGGATCGGGGGCAGGATTTGTATTGATACCGCCCGGTGGAGGCGAGGCCCTGCGATATGCCTTGGCCTTGACGTTTAGGGCAACCAACAATGAAGCTGAGTATGAGACTCTCATCACGGGCCTTAAAATCGCCAAAGGTACGGGAGTCGATCATTTAAAAGTGAAGTGTGATGCCAGCTTGATCGTGAATCAAGTCCAGGGGAATTATGAAGCCAAGAGCCAGACAATGAGGAAGTATTTGCACGAGGTGCAGACTTTGATGGGAAGCTTCAAAAGCTTCGACATTGAGGCAATCCCGAGGGAAGAAAATGCGGAGGCAGACGCCTTAAGCAAGTTTGCCCTGGGAGTGGCCCCCGAGGAGAATCGGAAGGTGCACTTTCTGGAGAGAGTAATTATCTCAACCATCGATCCGTCGGAGGTATGCGCTATTGAAGCAGGATCGGAGGAAGAAGAGAAACCCACCTGGATGTCCCCGATAGTCACATACCTGACTACGGGGGCACTCCCCGATGATGAAGTGGCAGCTGTTAGGT
The DNA here is from genome assembly GCA_036873135.1 of Clarkia xantiana subsp. parviflora. NCBI lineage: Eukaryota > Viridiplantae > Streptophyta > Magnoliopsida > Myrtales > Onagraceae > Clarkia > Clarkia xantiana. Next base: position 35,157,589 of record JAPTYO010000010.1, on the reverse strand, counting down.
TGCGTCGAATCGTGAGCAACTACGTAATGGTGGACAACCAGTTATACAAGAGGGGGCATGTAAAGCCTTTTCTGAAATGTGTGGCGGAGCCTGATACGAATCGGATCCTGAGAGAGTTGCACGAGGGAGTCGCGGCCTGTCATGAAGGGGCCCGATCCATTGTGAGGAAAGCGTTGAATCTAGGCTATTACTGGCCTTCGATGAACAAGGAAGCGACAGCGATGGTCCAATCCTGTGATGCATGCCAGAGGTACGCTCCGAATATCGTGGCTCCTGCCGCGGACTTGGTGTCCATCAGAAGTGCTTGGCCCTTCGCACAGTGGGGCATTGACTTGGTAGGACCTCTTCCACAAGCAAAAGGTTAGTGCATGTATTTACTCGTAGCCATCGATTACTTTTCGAAGTGGATAGAGGCGAAGGTGTTGGCCAAGACAACGGGGCAGCAGATCCTCAAGTTCCTCCAAACTCAGATCGTATCCCGGTATGGGGTTCCTCGAGTGCTGATCAGCGATAATGGCCCTCCATTTAATGGGGCTCAATTGAAGGAGTATCTGGAGGAATTGAACATCGAGCATCGGACAGCTTCCGTCCAACATGCTCAGACTAATGGCCAAGTCGAGTCAGCCAACAAGATCGTGATGGATGGCTTGAAGAAGAGGGTCTATGCCTTGCAGGGTCATTGGCTAGATGAGCTTGAAAACGTGCTGTGGGCTGTTAGAACAACACCCAAGCAATCGACGGGGGAGACTCCGTTTGGCCTTGTTTATGGCACGGAGGCAGTTGCTCCCCTGGAGATAGCGGTGGCGTCCCATCGCAGGAGATATTATGAGCCTCTGACGAACAAGGAAATGAGACGTCTGGACTTGGACTTGCTCGAAGAGAAAAGGTGGAAGGCTGATGAAGTTCAGGCTCGGATGCGTCTGGCAACAGCCAGGTACTACAATCGGCGGGTCAAGTCCCGACAATTCTTCGTAGGAGAACTTGTTTGGCGGAGGAATGTGTTCGTCCATCAAGTTTGAATCAACAAGCTATCACCGAAATGGGAGGGACCTTACAAGATCGTAGGGATGCCAGCCCCGAATGCGTACAAGCTAGAACACCTTGACGGCAAGACGTTGAAACATTCCTTCAGTGGCGAACACTTGAAGAAGTTTCATGTTTGATATTAAGTCGCCTTTAGAGGTGCGCGATGTTAAGCCGCCGCGAATGGCGCAAGTTGTCTATCGATTGATCCGATGTAAGCCAGCTTTGAGTTATTAATGAATAAAAGAAGTTGCTTCCGATCCAAATGCTTTTAGATTTATTCTAACTGTTAGTAAGACGTCCTGAAGGACGCGATAAAAGCCTTCCGAGGTATGATTAAAAGCCTTACGGGGTACGAGTAAGTCGCCTTTATGGCGCGATAAAAAGCCTTTCGAGGTACAGACAAAAGCCTTACGGGGTATGAGTAAGTCGTCTTTATGATGCAACCAAAAGCCTAGGTATGAAAAATCCCTAATGGGTCTGCATAAGTCATCTATATGATGCAGCAAAAAGCCTTAAGGGGTACGATTAAGTCGTCTAGAATGGCGCGATAAAAGCACTAAGGGGTACGATTAAGTCGTCTAGAATGGCGCGATAAAAGCCTTAAAGGATGCGAAAAAATCATGTTAAGTGATGTGTGAAATTGCCTTGAATGGCATGGATGAGAAACCTTAAGTGGTAAAGTCCCGAGAAAAATGTCGCGAAGGACATACGAAATTACATTAAGTGATATGGATGAGAAACCTTAAGTGGTGAAGTCCCGAATAAAGCATCAGAAGGATGCGTTGGAACGTTTTAAGTATCGAATTTAAAGACGCTTTAAGTAGTGCAACGATTATCGAGACCAAAATAGATGAAACGAATTTCTTATAAAGGCTCGAAGGCCTAAGGGTTCCGATACAAAGAGACAGGGAGGATACAAGGAGAAAAATTACAAGGACTTAAAGAATAAAACATTAAGCCTGGTCCTTTTTGGAAGTTGGGTCTTCAGCAGCTTTGGAAGGAGTAGGATTCGAGGGGGCCTGGGCAGAAGGCTCCGCAGTCCGTGGAGTCGGGTCCGCGGCATCGACCTCATTACTCTCTGCGGGGAGGCTGAAGTATTTCTCCGCAAAAGGGGCGAGGGTCTCGGACTTCTTGAAGTCGATGGAATCCTCGTATGCCGTGTAAAGTTCCTCGACGGCATTGAACAGAACGTTCTCCACCTAAGTTTTGCAGAACCCCACGGCATCCGCCTTGAAATCATCGGATTTCCGATACTCCTCGCGACCCTGAGCCTTTGCCTGAGCCAGCTTGGCAGGAAATTCGGCCTTCCCGGCTTCAAGTCCCGCCTTGGCTTCCGCGAGAATGTCCTTCTCGAAGATGAGCTGCCTCTTCTCCGCCTCGTGCCGTTGTTGTTCCTCCTTGAGTATCCTCCGCTCCCGACATAGCACGGCTTCATGATCTTGAACCTGCTTGTGCAGGCTCATAGCCTTCTCGCCAAGGAGGGTCTGTTCCTTGGCTATATTCTCCCTCGCCGCCACAGCGCTGGCAAGGTCCTCCTGGAGTTTGGCCAAGGCCTTGGGGTCTGCCCTGGCTTGTGCCTCCTCCAAAGCACCCTTCAGAGCCAGGATGTAACCAAAGCAGCGCTGCTGGTCCGCAGTTTCCTATGACGAAAGGGAAAAAGGATTAAAATCCGATAATCGAAGGCAAGAACAATGAAGGCAAAAATAAAAGCGAGAGTAAAGTTTACCTCCATCCACGGATAGCCATGCTGCGAAGCTCTTCCTCGATGTCACCCGCGCCAAGGAGATTGGGCGTCTCAAGGCTGGTGGAACTGACCCTGCCAGCAGATGCAGGGCCAGTTCTGGCTGAAGATCTCCCCGATGGAGTGGGACCCCATGAAGAGACTCGATCGGGTTCCAGGGAACCGTCTCTTGGTCGGGGGTGTAAACCTTGTAAAGGTTCTCATCCACGGGGAGAGGAGGGATGACCTTGGAAGCCTCAGTCGAAGGAGCCTCGGTCGGGGGCTCCGGAGTTGGAGAACGCAGATCCAGGGGAGGACTCCGAGACACGTCCTCCTCCACAGTGGGCCTCAGGATGCTCCGCCCTGGCCTTTGGTGGGGTAGCAAACCGCCTTCATTTGGCTCCTCGGAGGAGGGGGAAGCCTCCAAGTTGGTCACCTGACGGAACTGAGCTTCCGTCGGGACATCCTCCGTCATTTGCTCCTGTGGAGTCGCAGCCCTTGCTGGAGTGGCGGCTTTCTTCGGAGTAAGAGCCTCCGAGGGACCTGCGGTGGCGGTACGAATGAAGTCAGGCAGAATATTATGGGGGCACCAGATGATTTGGCGCGCAACATGTTGGTCCTTTCCAAAGAAGTTGTAGTATCCCGCCTTGAGGACGCGGGGGGTTTCTCCTCGAAGTATATACTTAATTTCTCGGACCCGCGACTCCCGATCAGCGGGGATAAACTCCTTGGGAACCAACTTCCTATATTTCTTAATAGCGTGGTGAACGCGCTTACCTTCCTCAGCAGTGGTGACACCAAAGGCTTGGTCCACCTCTCCTCTTCTGGCCCGCTTGGCCGTCCCGACCTGCTCTTCAGTCGGAGGAGCAGCAGAAGAGGAAGCTCCCTTCTTCAAAGACTTCCGCTTTCACTTGGAGCCACCCTGGACGGCATCGGTCTCTCCCTGCTTCAACACGAGATGGGTCAGCAAAGATGCCTTCATGGCTGCAAAAATGAAAATACAAAGCGGTTAGAAGTGTTACCCAGATAACCAAATTCTTGAAACGGAATCAAGGAGCTGGACTCCGATTTGGATCAAGTCCCCCTCCACGAGCTTGTTTGCGTCGAGGGGAACGAAGGATTCCCCCAACGGTAAAGCTGGACCAGCTGAAGAGTGTTGAAGTCATCCTCGGTGTAGACTTCGAGCTTGGTGGCAGGGTCCACCACAACCTCCCATCAGGGCCACGGGATAGAGCTGTTCTGGACGAAGAAGTAATACTTCTTCCATCCGCTATTGTCGGACCCCGAGTCACGAATGAGCACCCGATCCTTGTTAAACTTCCAGGTCTCACCATCCCAGCCAAACCGTGAAAGTTGCTCCTTTGTCCATTTGGGGAGTCGGGGAGTGAAGGAGCAGACACCAGCCTTATTGCACTTCATCCCGTAGAAGGTGCGGAAGAGTAGCAAGCTGTACGTCCACTGCTGGCGGAGGCACATAACCTGGAAAGCGTTCCACACGCGGATAGCATGTGGAGAGAAGGTGCTGGGATGCGTCTTATAGAAGTTGCACATCTCCACCAGATTCCCGCAAAAAGGGAATCGAATCCCAGCGTTTATCTGTCCGGTGGAGACGAACACCTCTCCTTCCCGAGGACGCGTGACAATATGCTTTATCCTGGTGGCTGGATGAGATTCGTAGGGGAAGCGGGGTTCCCAGTCTGAAGTAATGCAGCCTTCTCGGAGAGCAGCCTCGTACGAGGTCTCAGAAATTTCGTTAATAGCAAGCTCAAAGATAAAAGGGGTCCTTTCCCTGGAACTGGCCTCGTCTAAAAACGGCCACAGACAGGAAAACTTAGGAAAAGAAGAGAAGATAATGTCAGTAAACCATAGAAGCAAATAAGGAAAACCTTACCAGACATTGTTGATGGTTGCTCGGAAAAGATGAAGAAAGATCTGGAGGGCTGGAGGCCTTGGATCACTGGAAAAGCAGACGAAACTTGGAGAAGAAGCTTCGAGGTTTGAAAATGGCAGAATTTCCAGAAATCAAAACGGTAGGGAAGAAGTGAATAGTGCCAGGGTTTTGGCTTTTATAGGCAAAAGGACAGTTGGACAGACTCAAATTTGGGCCGTTGAAGATGAAACGACTTGATCTTGATCGCCGAGATTATAGGGACGGTACGGAAGAGACGTTAGTGACGTAATGAGTGCTTTTTCAGAAAGCAGCAGTCACGCCAGTTTAGGCGTCGTTTCATTATCCCTAGCATTTAATGTTGTAGTAACCGAGGAGTCTCCTCGGATTTGGCAACTGTCCTTAAAGTCTGAGGAATTACGAGTGAGAAACTCTGTTATTCAAGAATTGTGCCTAAGGCAAAAGCCTCCGATGGTGATATCGGGAGGTCTGAAGATAAAAGCCTCTGGTGGCAATATCGGGAGGTCTGGAGACAAAAGCCTCTGATGGCAGTATCGGGAGGTCTGGAGATAAAAGCCCCCGATGATGAGGTCGGGAGGTCTGGAACGGGAATACACGACGGACTGCAAGTCCCCCATGTCTTGGGGGTAAATGATGGGTTCTGATGTAATCGTTAGCCCCGTTAACAGTCAATAGACGGCGAGTAAGTCCAGTAGGCCTCATGAAAGGCCTGGAAGGCCCAGAAGCCCATTATGAAAGGTCCCGACTTTAGCAGTCCCGATATATGAGTTGAATGCTCACGACGAGAAGCCTCTGAGTAGGCCCCGATATGCCTTTGAGAAGGCCCCGATAATAAAGCCCCGAGGAAGCTGGACCTGTCTCGCGAGACAAGGGGTCCTGGGTGGTGACCTAGAATGAGATAACTCTGGAGTCCCCGATATGAATTGGGACTTGTGATCAAAGGATAAGACCAAGAAACCCGCCTACTAAATAGGGTAGTGGGGAGACGGTTGAGATACAGATAAACTCCCCTGAGATACGCAGGGCGTGCCCGAGATACGCGGAGTATGGGCGAGATACGCGGAGCGTGGGGCGAGATATACGGAATCCCGAACGAGATATACTGAATATGGGTAAAACTGGCAGGCGTGGTTACAGGTAACTGAGTAACTTCCCCCCCCCCCCCCTATATAAAGGAGGAAGTTACCTCAGAAAAGACACATTCTAATACGAACTTAGATTACTGCTTACCACCCCATCGTTCATACACTCATTTAGGCATCGGAGAGGGATTCTGGGTCACCACCCAGGTCATCCCCTTTGCAGGATTACGCGGAGCCCAGGAGTTCAAGCCTTTCCGTCAAGAACGTAACGGAGCTTCGCCCGTAATCCAACAGTGTGGTGGTTTAGACCTGACTGCTTTCGGGGATGCAGGTCCGGTGGAGATGAAGGCCGGTTAATCTGAATCGGGCGAGGAGATGGTTTAGGTGGTGGTGGAGATATGAAAGGCCGAATGGTCCGTCGAAACTGGGCTGCGGGACTCTCCGAGTGGCTGCTGGGATGAGCGACTGCGCTGGCGAAATCGGAGCGGAGGAAGGAAACATGGTGGTGGTTCGAGACGGGAAGACTGGGTAGAGGAAGTGGGCTGCCATAGTCGGGTCGAGTCACGATGTTGGTCGGAACTGACTGGATGTTGGGATGACGAGCGAGACCGGAACAGCGAGCTAGAAGGAAGACAATTCAAACGGACATGCTACTGCAGGAAGGAAGAAGATGGGTTGTTCTTGAGTTTTGATATAAAACAATTATATTAATAATATAATGATAAGAATACTATAATAGCAGAATGAGGACAGTAATGAATGTTTTAGAAATCAACAAAACCAATAACGGAATTTTTATTTATCTTCTTTGTTGTATTATTTTTCTGTGTTTTTCTGTCCCATTACGGTATAGAACTGGACCCCTATTTATAGTAGGACTCACCAAGATTACAGATAAAATCTATTAAATCTTAAAATAATTAAATAATCGACAGATAAATTTCTACGGATAAATATCTACAGATAATTATCCTTAAATAATAGGAGATAATACCTATAGATTATCTTACAGTTAAATAACTATTACATATAAATATATATTTTTACATATTTCGAATATACCCAAGATATTTTAAAAATATATATTTATTTATGGGTTAATAGGTCTTTTGGTCCATGATGTTTGACAACTTTTGGGTTTTGGTCAATGATGTTTTTTTTTTACCTAGTTTTAGTACCATATGTTTACAGATTTTTTCTAGTTTTGGTCTAACTGTTACATTCCGTCCATTTTTGACATGTTCAAGTCACGTGATCCACTCTAAACTTTAAATTTAGTCCCTCTAATACTTTCTTAACCTTTTTTTTTGTTCAATATAGTCCCAAAGTTTCAAAATTGACCCCATTAAGACAATAGGCCCAATTGAATTTTTGAAACTTCGAGACTAAATTGAACTAAAAAAAGGTTAGGAAAGTATTAGAGGGACTAAATTGAACAAAATTGAAAGTTTAGGGTGGATCACGTGACTTGTACATGTCAAAAAATGGACGGAATGTAACGGTTAGACCAAAACTAGAAAAAATCTGCAAACATATGGTACCAGAACTAGGTAAAAAAAAACATCATTGACCAAAACCCAAAAGTTTTCAAACATCATGGACCAAAAGACCTATTAACCCTTTATTTATTTACGCTATGTGCACATGAGCATTTTTGAACACTTCGTAACGTGACACATCTGAAAATGACACGTCACAAGTAAAGACGTTACTTCCGGGTCAAAATCGAGTGTTTACAGTTTGCCCCTCTTTGTGCATTCCACCATAGAACTTATTCGAGGGGGCTTGTCCAAAGATAAGAAAACGCCGATTTTGACTTCTTCAGTTTTGAAGTCTTCAAGGTGGCTCATGATGGGTTCCGCTATGACCGTTAGGCACTTTAACGGCGAGGAAACGGCGAACAGGCCCACTGGGCCCTAAATGGAGGTTAAGATGACCCAGGCGAAGGGTCCCGACAGAGGGAGTCCCGATGATGAAAGGTCCCAACAGAGTCGGTCCTGACAGGTGAGCTGGATGCTCCCGATGAGATGCCTTTATGTAGGCCCCGATGACGAATCCCTGAGAACGATTGGCCCTGTCACGATGACAAGGGGCCCCGAGCGGTGACACAACGAGATAATTATGGAGTCCCCGATATTAGTCGGGACTTGCCATCAGAGGATGAGGCCGAGATACGCGGGGCGTGGCCGAGATACGCGGAGCGTAGCTAAGATACGCGGGGCGTGACCGAGATACGCGGAGCGCAGCTAAGATACGCGGAGCGTAGCTAAGATACGCGGAGCGTGGCCGAGATACGCGGGGCGTGGCCGAGATAAGCGTGATCATGGCCTAGATAGGCGGGATCGTGCCCGAGATACGCGGAATACGGGCTAACCACCCCAACGGTTCACCAGGTAACTGAGGTACCTCTCCGCCTATAAAAGGCAGAGGTCACCTCAGATCACATGACGTTTTGAGATACGTTACTTGAGATTACTGCTTGCCAGTCCACACGAGATACTCATTTAAGCATCGGAGAGGGATTCTGGGTCACCGCCCGGTCTATCCCCTCTTGCAGGATTGCGTGGAGCGAAGTAGCTAGGATCGCCGTCAAAGATCGTACCGGAGTTCCGTCGTGATCCAACATTGGCGCAGTCTGTGGGAACGTAACAAAAAGCTTATATGCCTTCTACTCGTTTAATGGTGGCTAGCAAGCAAAGAAGACAAGGACAATCTGGTGGTTCCCGTCATCCTGCTGCGACGACTTTGAACTCACCACCGGAACGCGAGGAGGACCAGAATCTTCTTGCTGCTAAGGTCTCCCAGACAGGGGGGCATAATGAAGGTCCCGAGGATATTGTGTGTACGTTGTTCCCGAACATACTGGGCGAGAGAGCCCTAACCTGGTTCTTCAGTTTGCCCCCAGGCTGCATCACTTGCTGGGCTAATATGCACGACCGCTTCATTCAGCAGTACCAAGGTCGCAGACGTTTGCTGAAGAGTGTGAGGTCCCTGACCCAGGTGGTACAGAGGCCCAACGAGTCGCTGGCACACTATTACCAGCGGTACACTGCCAGTGTGGCGGAGATTGATGAGGAGATTTCGGAGGGTGAAACCATCCGTACCTTCATTCGGAACCTAACAACCCCCTATGGTTCCGACTTGATGCACAGCGTGGCTGAGAAAGCTGTGTGGAATATGGAGGCACTGCAGAAGAGGTTAAAGCGGCAAATCGATGTCCAGGAATCGAAGATAGCTGCTGGAGAGCTCGAGCCCCCGAAGTCGAATAAGGGAAAGCAGTCGGTCAAGCCCTTAGACGAACGTAAGTCGAAGGATAAAGCCGAAGGCAGTCGGGGTCGAGGTCGCTCCGATCGGAAGGATGATAGGCGTTCCTCGAAAAAGGACAGGCGGGAGGATCATGACATTCCTCTCAATAGCTCTATGGCGGAGGTTTTGACGGTCATGGAGCGACAGGGTATCTCTAGGTACCCCCGAAGAAGGAAGGAGAGTTTTTGGGATCCCGCACCGACCGCTACTGTCGATTCCATCGCACGAATGGCCACGACACCAATCATTGTCGGGAGCTAAAGAAGGAGATCGAAAAGCTGATCCAGAAGGGGAAGCTTAAGGAGTTTGTCGGGGATAAGCGGTGTCGATCCCGCTCTCGATCCCGATCACGGTCCCGTTCCCGATCCCGTGATCGGTCCCCAAAGAAGAAGAGGTCCGACCCAGAGTCTTCCGGTGCCCGTAAGGAGAAGCGAGGCACAATCAACGTGATTCATGGAGGGTTTGCCGCGGGGGGTGATACCTCGTCCTCCCGAGAGGTTTATGCCTCTAGAATTCCTACTGCTGTGGTGCTGGGTAAGAGGTCCCGATCCTGGACCCTGAAGGAAGAGATGGTGATCTCCTTTTCGTCGGAGGATCTCATAGGCGTGGAGACTCCGCACGATGACGCTTTGGTCGTAACCTTGGATGTGAACGGGTACGAGATGAAGCGAATTATGATCGATGGAGGGAGCTCCTCCGATATTCTATTTATGGATGCGCTGGAGGCCATGGGGAAGACAAAGAAGGACCTAAAGGAGGCGAACTTCCCGATAGTCGGATTCTCTGGTTTCACCTCCTATCCGCTAAGAGTGATCACCTTACCAGTGGAGTTTGGTAGCGGGTGGAAATCATAGAGGAGGAACGTGGAGTTTGTGGTAGTCGAGTCCGCGGGGACCTACAACGCGATTATCGGGAGAACTACCATCAACCCCCTGATGGCAGTTGCCTCGAGCGTTCACCAGAAGATGAAGTTCCCCACCGACCATGGAGTCGGAGAGGTCAAGGGCGACCAGGTGGCTTCCAGGAAATGTTATGTTAACGCCACCCGAAAGAGAAGACGGGAGGCTATGACAGTCCTTCAGACAGATATTGATCCTAGAGAAGAGTTCGGGCGTCCCGCCCCCGTGGAGGATTTAAAGGAGGTCGAGATTGATGGGCCGCAGAGAAAGGTGAAAATCGGGTCTGCTCTGACCGAGGAGACGGTCCGAAAATTGATTGAGCTGCCGAAGGAGTTCAAGGAGCTGTTTGCATGGTCCCCGAGTGACATGCCAGGAATCAGCCCCGACGTGATTGTGCACGAACTGAAGATTGATCCCGCGATCAAGCCTATCGCGCAGAAGAGGCGACCGATGGGCATGGACAAAAGGATTGCAATCCAGCAGGAGGTGGGTAGGTTGCTGGACGATGGGTTTATCAAGGAGCTCTGATTGCAGACCTGGGTTGCTAATCCGGTACTGGTGAAGAAGAGCAACGGGAAGTGGCGAATGTGCGTTTATTTCCGCGATCTGAATAAGGCTTGCCCGAAGGACTGTTACCCGCTCCCGAGAATCGACCAGCTGGTGGATGCCACGTCGGGACATGAGCTGTTAAGCTTTATGGATGCATATTCGGGCTATAACCAGATTAAGATGGCTAAGGAAGATGCTCCTCACACAGCATACTATGCAGACAGTGACATCTATCACTACGATGTCATGCCTTTCGGGTTGATCAACGCCGGGGCAACCTACCAGCGGATGTTGAACAAGTTGTTCAGAGATATGCTAGGGGAGACCATGGAGGCTTACGTGGATGATATGCTGGTGAAGTCCCGACAAGCTGAGGATCATGTGCACAACCTAGCCATGGCGTTTGAGCGGATGAGGCTTCATCAGGTTCGCTTAAACCCAACAAAATGCGCCTTCGGAGTCCACTCAGGGAAATTTTTGGGCTTTATGGTGAGCCAAAGAGGAATTGAGGTGAACCCCGAGAAGCTGAGGGCGATCGAGGAGATGCAGTCTCCGATAAACCATCGGGAAGTGCAAGTGCTGAATGGTCGACTGGCTGCAATGAATCGCTTCCTGTCCAAGGCAAGTGACCGATCAATGCCATTTTTCGAAGTCCTGAGGGCCAACAAGAAGTTTGAGTGGACCGCCAAGTGTGAAGAAGCGTTCCAAGCACTCAAGCAGCACCTTCGCACTGTCCCGCCGTTGGCGAAACCGGTTCCAGGCGAGCCGCTCTACCTTTATTTGGCTGTTTCTGAATTTGCCATTAGCTCTGTGTTAGTGAAGGTTGTCGAGGGTAATCAAGTCCCTGTTTATTATGTAAGCAAGGCGTTTGCCAAGTCTGAAATGAATTATCCCGCTGTTGAGAAGTATCTCTTTGCTTTGATTATTACTGCTTATGAGATCACTTTGTTGACAAATCAGCCTCTGAAGCATTTTTTGAACCGACCTGATGCGTCGGGGAGATTAGTGAAATGGGCAGTCGAGCTTAGTGAGTTTCGCATACACTTTGCTTCGAGAACGGCTATTAAGGGCCAGGCATTGGCGGATTTCATAGCAGAGTCTACAGCCCCCGATCTGGAAGAAGCGGGCCCTGTAGAGGGGGCAACCATGGAGGTCCCGATAGCAGAACAACCAGAGATGGCAGAGCAATCAGAACAGCCAGACGAGGAAAATACCTGGGAGATGTACACGGATGGCTCCTCGAGTTTAGATGGATCAGGAGCAGGGTTTGTATTAATACCACCAGGCGAACCGCTTCGATATGCTTTGTCTCTAACATTTAGGGCCACGAACAACGAAGCTGAGTACGAGGCTCTTATCACGGGCCTGAAAATTGCCAAAGGTACGGGAGTTGCTCACTTGAGAGTGAAGTGTGACGCAGCCCTGATTGTGAATCAGGTCCAAGGGCGATACGAGGCGAATAGCCCGATGATGAGGAAGTACCTGCGCGAGGTGCAAGCCTTGAAGGAGAGCTTTAAAAGCTTCGACATCGAGGCGATCCCGAGAGAGGAAAATGTGGAGGCAGATGCTTTGAGCAAATTTGCCCTGGGGGCACCCTTGGAAGAAAATCGGAAGGTGCACTTCTTGGAGAAGGTGATCTTGTCGACCACCGACCCGACACAGGTGTGTGCTATTGAAGCAGGATCGGAGGAGGAGCCCACTTGGATGACCCCGATAGTCGCGTACCTGACTACGGGGGCAATCCTCGATAATAAAGTAGTAGCTGACAGGATACGTCGGATCGCGACTAATTACGTGATGCTGACAATCAGCTATACAAGAAGGGCTGGTTCTCGACTCCGTACTTGAAGTGTGTGGCTGAGCCCGACACAAGTCGAATCCTAAAAGAGGTGCATGAAGGGGTCGCGGCTTGTCATGAAGGGGCCCGATCCATTATGAGGAAAGTGTTGAACTTGGGCTATTATTGGCCTACGATGAGCAAGGAGGCGACGGCGTTGGTCTGATCCTGTGACGCGTGCCAGAGGTACGCCCCGAGTGTTGTGGCTTCGGCTGCTAATCTGACACCCATCAAGAGTGCTTGGCCCTTCGCGCAATGGGGCATCGACTTGGTGGGACCTCTTCCGCAAGCTCAAGGACAATGTAAGTATTTTCTTGTAGCTATCGATTATTTTTCGAAATGGATAGAGGCAAAGGCGTTAGCCAGAACGACGGGGAACCAGATCATCAAGTTCCTCCAGACGCATATTGTATCCAGATACGGGATTCCTAAGGTGGTGATCAGCGACAATGGTCCACCGTTTAATGGGTCTCAGGTGAAGGAGTATCTGGAGGAGTTGAACATCGAGCATCGAACAGCCTCTGTCCGCCATGCTCAGACTAATGGCCAAGTGGAATCGGCCAACAAAATCGTGATGGATGGCCTGAAGAAAAGGGTCTATGCCTTGAAGGGCAAGTGGCTGAACGAGCTGGAAAACGTGCTTTGGGCTGTTAGAACGACACCCAAACGATCAACTGGGGAGACTCTGTTTGGCCTTGTTTATGGCACAGAGGCTGTTGCTCCCGTGGAGGTGGCTGTGGCGTCCCATCGGATGAGATATTACGAGCCTTTAACGAATGATGAGATGAGACGTCTAGACTTAGACTTGCTCGAAGAGAAGAGGCGAGAAGCCGATGATGTCCAGGCTCGAATGCGTTTGGCGACGGCCAGGTATTACAATCGGCGAGTCAAGTCCCGACAATTCTTCGTCGGGGAGCTGGTTTGGCGTCGCAACGAGTTTACCCTTTTGGATCGAATCACCAAGATGTCACCAAAATGGGAAGGACCTTACAAGGTCGTGGGGATGCCAGCTCCAAATGTGTACAAGTTGGAAGACCTCGATGGCAGAGAGTTAAATCATTCTTTTAGTGGCGAACACTTGAAGAAACACCATGCTTGATGAAAAGTCGCCTTAAGTGGTGCCCAATGAAAAGTCGCCATAAGTGGTGCCCGATGTAAAGTCGCCTTAAGTGGTGCTCGATGTAAAGTCGCCTTAAGTGGTGCCCGATGTAAAATCGCCTTAAGTGGTGTAAGTTATTTATCGTTTAATTCGTTGTAAGCAAATTTTGTGCCATCAATGAATTAAGAGGTTGCTTCCGATCAAAATTATTCTTAGATTTATTCTAAGCGTTATCTAGTCGCCTTGAGTGGTGCACGAGAAAAGTCGCCTTGAGTGGTGCACAAGAAAAGTCGCCTTGAGTGGTGCACGAGAAAAGTCGCCTTGAGTGGTGCACGAGAAAAGTCGCCTTGAGTGGTGCACGAGAAAAGTCGCCTTGTACGAGACTAAGTCGTCTTAAGTGATGCATGATTCTTAGATTTACTCTAAGTGTTATTAAAGTCGTCTTAAGTGATGCACGAGATTAAGTCGTCTTAAGTGATGCATGAGATCAAGTTGTCGTAAGTCATGCGCGACTCTTGGATTTATTCTAATGTATTGGAAAGACGCCTTAAGTGGTGCATGATGGTAAGTCACCTTAAGTGGTGCAAGTTGGTAAATCGTCTTAAGTGATGTGTGAGAATATCTTACGTATCGAGGTTTCGACTTAAGTAAGTATAGTAAAGTCACTTTGAGAAGTGCAATGATAAATCAGAACTAAGAATGTCTGATATTAATGGGGCTCAAAGGCCCGATGATCACAAAAAGAGGAAAATACAAGGACTCTAAAGATAAGCAGTTAAACTTGGTCCTTGTTGGCGGCATCAACGGGAGTAGGGTCCACGAGGTCTGTGACAAAAAGCTCCACAGGGTCAGCCGCTGGAGGGTCGACTATCGGGGCCATGGGATCAAGGATTTTTTGATGAAGAAGTAGCTCCTCTTCACTCTGAACTTGTGGTATGCATTTCCTGCCTTGAGCATCGGCTTCTCTGGTGGAGATGATGCATCCCTCCCGGAGAGCTGCATCGTAAGCAGTGCTGGAAATCTCGTTCAGAGCATAGTCGAAGTTGAAGGGCTTCCTTCCCTCGGAACCAGATCCACTGTCTGAAATTAGCCACGGCAAGGAAAGGCACATTGGGTTTTTCCGGGAAATTACAAACAAACCAAGCAGAGATGAAGGAAGGAGATAGGCGAACAATAAAGAAGAAACCCTTACCAGACATGATGATTAGAGGTTGGAAGAACGTAGTTGACGTTGCCAGAAAGGTGATCGGAGGAACACTAAGGTCTTCGGAATTGCAGAGCTTGAATTCGCAGAGAAGTTGCAAAGAGCTTTTGAAAATTCGGAGATGGTAAAAGGAAACTGTACCCTGGATGAGGGTTTTATAGGCGAAGAGGACAGTCGAAGGGGCGCTTTGATCTGAATCGTCGAAATTGAAAAGTTTTGATCTGGACCGTTGAGATGAAACGTGCAGAATGGCAACGGGTGTAATGATGAAATAGCCTGAAAAGAACTTTTCAGAAAAAGCAGGCGCGAAAAATCAGGCACGGGTACTGAAGACGTCGCTTCGTTATCTGCTGCATTTAATGGCTGGGGAACTGAGGAGTCCTCGGATTGGGTAGTTATCCACAAGGTATTGAGGAAACGTGAACGAGAAGACTTGTACTAAGTGTGCCAAGGGAAAGATCCCCGACTTCGACGTCGGGAGGTCAGGAGTTGAAAGACACGACGAACTATAAGTCCCTCATGTCTTGGGGGCAAATGATGGGTTCCGCTATGACCGTTAGGCCCTTTAACGGCGAAGAAACGGCGAACAGGCCCACTGGGCCCTAAATGGAGGTCAAGATGACCCAGGCGAAGGGTCCCGACAGAGGGAGTCCCGATGATGAAAGGTCCCGACAGAGTCGGTCCTGACAGGTGAGCTGGATGCTCCCGATGAGATGCCTTTAAGTAGGCCCCGATGACGAATCCCTGAGAACGATTGGCCGTGTCACAATGACGAGGGGCCCCGAGCGGTGACACAACGAGATAACTCTGGAGTCTCTGATATTAGTCGGGACTTTCCATCAGAGGATGAGGCTGAGATACGCGGGGCGTGGCCGAGATACGCGGAGCGTAGCTAAGATACGCGGAGGGTGACCGAGATACGCGGGGCGTGGCCGAGATAAGCGAGATCGTACCCGAGATACGCGGAATACGGGCTAACCACCCCAACGGTTCACCAGGTAACTGAGGTACCTCTCCGCCTATAAAAGGCAGAGGTCACCTCAGATCACATGACGTTTTGAGATACGTTACTTGAGATTACTGCTTGCCAGTCCACACGAGATACTCATTTAAGCATCGGAGAGGGATTCTGGGTCACCGCACGGTCTATCCCCTCTTGCAGGATTGCGTGGAGCGAAGGAGCTAGGATCGTCGTCAAAGATCGTACCGGAGTTCCGTCGTGATCCAACAGCTCATATGTTTATTTTGACTGGTGTGGAAACGATAAAAAACCTTTGTCGGCGGTGCCCCTGTTGGCGGTGCTTCCATTGGTAGTGCGAAAAAGTAAAGCCTCAGTCGGCGGTGCCCCTGTTGGTGGTGCCTCCGTTGGCGTGTCCCTATTAGCGTGGGGAAAATAGAACCTCCGTCGGCGGTGCCCCTTTTGGCGGTGCCTCTGTTGGCGGTGCAGAAAGTAAACCCTCTAGTGGCGTGCGGAAAAGTAAAGCCTCGGTCGGCGGTGCCCCAGTTGGCGGTGCCTCCCTTGGCGGTGCAGAAATTAAGGCCTCCAGTGGCGTGCGGAAAAGTAAAGCCTCGGTCGGCGGTGCCTCTGTTGGCTATTCGGAAAGTAGAACCTTCGTCAGCGGTGCCCATGTTGCCAGTGCCTCCGTTGGTAGTGCGAAAAAGTAAACCCTCGCTCGGCGGTGCGCCTGTTGGCGGTGCCTCCATTGGTGTGCCCCTATTAGCGGTGTGCCCCTGTTGGCGTGCCTCTGTTGGCGTTGTGCCCCTGTTGGCGGTGCAGAAAGTAAACCCTCTAGTGGTGTGCGGAAAAGTAAAGCCTCGGTCGGCGGTGCCCCAGTTGGCGGTGCCTCCGTTGGCGGTGCAGAAAGTAAGGCCTCCAGTGGCGTGCGGAAAAGTAAAGCCTCGGTCGGCGGTGCCCCTGTTGGCGGTGCCTCTGTTGGCTATTCGGAAAGTAGAACCTTCGTCAGCAGTGCCCCTGGCAGTGCCTCCATTGGTAGTGCGAAAAAGTAAACCCTCGGTCGGCGGTGCCTCCGTTGGTGTGCCCCTACTGGCGGTGTGCCCCTGTTGGCGTGCCTCTGTTGGCGGTGTGCCCCTGTTGGCGGTGTACCCATGTTGGCGGTGTGCCCATGTTGGCGGTGTGCCCCTGTTGGTGTGACTTGTGAAGGCTGAATACTAAGGCTTCGTTCGTTGGGTTATGACTCTCGGAAAGCTAGAAATCTACAGATCCCGATCGTCAGTGGTGACTAGCATACCTGAGGCAGCGGAACACCGTTGAAAAGAGTAGATGTGCTGACTAGCATATCTGGGACAGCGCAGCATCGTTGTGGTGACTAGTATATCTGGGACAGCGCAACACCGGTTGTGGTGACTGGCATACCTGGGGCAGCGCAACACCGTTGAATGGATAGATGTGATGTCTAGCATATATGGGACAACGCAGCATCATTAGGGTGATTCTCGGAAAGCTGGACAACTTCAGATCCCGATTGTCAGCTGTGATCCCTGTTGGTGTGGTGCCCATGTCGGCGTGACTTGCGAAGCTGAATACTAAGGCTTCGTTCGTCGGGTTGTGAATCTCAGCATGCTGGAAAATTTCAGATCCTATTGTCGGTGCGTGACTTATAGGAACAGACTTTAACAGTCCTACTCATCCATGAATGGTGACTCGCGAGAGCAGACTGTAACCATCCCGCTTGCCGTGAAGTTGACTCGTAGGAACAGTCTGTAACAGTCCTACTCATCCTTGAATGGTGACTCGCAAGAGCAGACTGTAATGGTCTCGTTTGCCGGGAAATTGACTCGTAAGAACAGACTGTAACAGTCATACTCATCCTTGAATGGTGACTCGCGAGAGCAGACTGTAACCGTCCCGTTTGCCATAAGGTTGACTTTGGAAGACGCTGTGACGTAGACAATACACATGCGCATGAATAATTTTCCCTAATTTTGCCTAAATTGCGCATGGTGCGACAACTTAGCGGGATCTTTCTTTATTTTTCTTTCTTTTTTAATTTCTCTCAAATTCTCTCCTTTTGCCACGGTCGATTGAGAGACTTCCGACCGTGCCCTTCAGTTTTTTCTCTTCTTTTGCAATGATTGCAATTTCTGAATTTGCAACCACGCCTCTCATTTCCTGATTTTTCCCAGGCCGCCCTTTCGGGTTTTCAACCTAGCGGAAGCACTCTTATATGGTAGCCGATTAAACGGTGGCTGTGACCCGTACTTTATTTCCCATCTCGATGCGAGAGTATTTGTAATTGTTTAAAGGGTGGCTGTGACCCTTTCCTCACCGTCTTCAATGTCGCTGGAGCTCTTTTGATTTGTAGCCATTTGGAGGGTGGCTGTGGCCCTTTCATTTATTTTCTGTCATCGATGTTCCGGGAGCGCTCTTTTGATTCGTAGCCATTTTAAGGGTGGCTGTGGCCCTTTCACATGATTTCCCAGCCTCACAAGATTCACGGGAATACTCTTTATATGTAGCCATTTTTAAGGTGGCTGTTGCCCTTTCAACAATCTCCACTCCTTTAGGATTCGTGGAACACTCTTTGTATGTAGCCATTTTAAGGGCGGCTGTGGCCCTTTCACTCATTTCCCGCCTTGACTGTTGCGAGAGTTCTCTATGTCTGTAGCCATTTAAAGGGTGGCTGCGGCCTTCTTTTGTAGTCGTTTTAGGGACGACTTTGGCTCTTTTTATTCTCCCGCCCTCACAGGGTTCGCAGGGTCACTCTTTTTGTGTAGCCATTTTAAGGGTGGCTGTGGCCCTTTTTTAGTTTCCCGCCCTCACAGGATTTGCGGGGTTACTCTTTTATCTGTAGCCGTTTGGAGGGTGGTTGTGGCCCTTTCAATTATTCCCCGCTTTTGATGTTGCGAGAGCGCTCTTTATCTGTAGCCATTTGAAGGGTGGCCATGGCCCTTTCTTTATAGTCATTTTAGGGATGACTGTGACTCTTTTATTTGTAGTTGATTTAGGAACAATTGCTTTTACAAATTTGCTTGAGCGTTTTCTTTATTTTTCTCGGTAGCCAATTAAAGGGCGGCTGTGACCTTGAAGAAAAATGATTTTTTTTCTTTTTTTCTTAAAAAAAAAATTACCGAAAATAATCAGAAATAATTATTTACATGCCCCTAGTGGGAGATTGAAATTTTTTAATCCAAAATTCTAGAGAATGACTCAATTGATTGAGTCAAAATACGTCGCCGTGTTGATGTCTTGGATGACCCCTACGTCAAATTGTTGACAGAGACAATAATGTCTTCTTTTCTCGGCTTCTCAAGTAACCTAGCCATTGCTCAATCTCAACTGTGAATGCCCCACAGTTAGAACTGACGGGTTTAGACCTCGCCGTAAAACAGATGTACGGCTTTGTTCGGGACACGTATGAATTCCACACATGGTAGGTGAAATTTTGGCACGAAAGTTCTTTGAGGCAGACACGTTTCACGTGGTTGCGACCCCGTCGAAGTGGTCGTATGATCTGCAAAAACGGTAGGGACACTAAAATCTCAAGGAAAAATTCAAGTGCAATTTATCGCACTTGAGCGCTGGATATCCCGAGTGCGTAATTTGTCCTCCGTGCAACTGGATGGTTGCATGTTGCTCCATTTGGCCGGCAGAACTTATGTGCAGTTTACCTAACCAAGGGTACCTGAGAAAGCGAATGAAAAATTAGTATAAAGAATAAAAGAAGTCATGCATGATTTTTCAAAAAATCCAAATGTCATTCGTTTCATATTTTTTATTACTTTAAAAGAATCAAAATTTATGATCTAAGGTGTTTTGCACTATCATTGAGTTTATTGAGTTTGCTGATTGCACTATCTGGCTCGAACGCATGACAGGTGTTCGAAACGAATTTTTTCAAAAGATTTTCTATTCCTTTGTTTAAACTCGAATAGTCGCACTCAACTGCACAGTTAAATTATTTTCTCAAAAAATAGAATCATATCCCCTTTTTAAAACGCTAGCTCATGTGAAGGTCGAGACAATCTTGCAAAAAAAGTGCAATACAGCTTGGATGCGAATGACACTTTAAGTTTTTTTTAAATGCTCATGCATGCTCGAAAGTTAAAGTTCTAACGCTAAGAAACCTACAACTTACAACGAGTTCACCTGAATAATGCATATTTTGAAATGAAAATTTCAAGTGGATTTAAAAAAAAAAATAATAATAATGCAAATGCAATGCATGTTTGAACTAAAAGTTCTATGACTAGAAGTGTGTACAATCTATATATAAATAATTTTTCCTAAATCAATGCATATGAGATGCACATGAGATGCACTTGAGATGCACATGAGATGCACGTGAGACACATACTTGAAATGAAAGCTCTCCAATCAAGAGAACTTACATATTACCTGAAAAGCTTTTTATTTTTTTTATTTTTTTGTTTTTTAATTTTTTTGTTTTTTTGAGAAGGAAAAAAAATCAATTCTTGTTGGTTGCTCAAATTTAAAAATAAAGATGAAAAGTCTTTTGAAAAAAATGTATATGAGATGCATAAAAATAAAAGATGCAAACTTAAAAAGAAAAGTTCTACAACTAAAAGAAATATTACAATTTACATGAAAAGTTTTGTTCGAAAATAAATGCATTTAGACGCACGTTTTTTAATTAAAAATGCCAGGTAAATAGTTTTTTTTTTTTTAACAAAAGAGCTCTAAAACTAAGAGAGCTTACGATTTATCTAAAAAAAAATTTTAAAAAAAAAATTAATGCATATTGGATGCATTATTAAAAATAAAACAATTCAGGTAAAAAGTTTTTGAAATGATGGATTTGGAATGCACATTTGAAACTAGAAGCTCTAATAGCTAAAGAGAAATTACAATTTTTGAAATGCTTTTTTTTAAGTAATGCATATAAGACGCACTATTAAAATTACAACTTACCTGAGGAGTTTTTTTTTTTTTTTTTAAATCACGCGCATGAGAGTTTGAAATTAAATATTCAGGTAAGAGGTTTTTTTTAAAAAAAAAATTACTGCATACGAAATGAATGTTTGGAAAGAAAATTTCTACAACTAAATGACTAACTACTTAGCTGAAAAGTTTTTTATTAATTCATTGAGATGAATGCATGAGAAATAAAAGTTATACAAACAGTACTAGGATAACCTTTACAACAAAAAACAGATATAGCACGACATGTTAGGGGAGTAAAAAAAATGTGTGGCTTTGCTCTACAAGGTAGGTTCCAGTGATGGCTCCCGCAATGTGGTTTCCTCTCCCCCATCATAGGGATCACAGGACCTTCAAAAGCGAGCGGAGTTTTTCGGAGTCGTACCGGCGGCTCAGCCGCTCCGGTCGTACCGTACTAACCCTCCGAGTTTCCTAGTCGCCCTGCGTTTTAGGCGTTTTGGACATTACAGTAAAGTGGTTGTGTGCGAATTCAAATAATATATAATACAACAACAAAAAAATAGTCAGTCTTAATCCACACCTGAAATCATACAAAAATAATCAAGTTAGAATAACAAAGTCAAATATATATAAAAAACTAAAACATGGCAAATAGAAAATATAAATAGCCTGAACCCTCAAATATCCCCAGCAGAGTCGCCAAATTGTCAGACCTAAAATTTGACCTAAGACGAATTACGTTTTGAAAACGCGTATTTTAAAAAGAGTCGCCACTAGTTAATTAAAAAAAGGCTAACTAGAATCCTAAATTACCTAAGCGAATAACGAATTAAACACATAGGTATAAAATCGGTCTACGATCAGAAATTCAAGTTCCGGGATTCTGTTACGAATTAAAAACAAATTTTATTTTTTAACTACACCATTTCGGTACTCAATTCATTTAATTTGTCAATTTGATTTTTTAAGCATAGAGGACTTCAAATTAGTTAAAATAGTAAAATAAAGATTAAATTACATCACTAAGAGATTATCAACTATAAACCAACTGTACATAAATAAAATCATAATTCATTAACCAAATGAGCGAACAATTAGAGGCAATTATCAAATGAGCGAACAATTCATTAACAAGCTCATTAACCAAATGAGCGAACGATTATCAAATCTACTTAAATTAAAACACACCCAACATGTTTAATACATCTAAATCATGTAATTAAAATTATGTAATTTAGCTAAGTTACAATATGCTATTTAATCTACACTATATAGTATATAATATAATAACAATCAATTAATTAATAATTTAATTACATATAGTGTAAGCATATGGTGATGGGCGCCGTAAATGGTAGCCTATTATATGTGTAGGTTACCTAAGTAAATATGGTATATGTCACATTAGAACATTGGGCCAAACCCAAATCTCAATTGACATGAGAGGCCCAAAATTGGGCCTCCCTATACAACATGGCCGGCCGAATTTAAAGAGGAGGTAAAGTGGACTTTTGTCCACTTTATTCCTCCTATATATATGAGGAGTTAGGGGTTATATTAGGGTTAATCACAAATTCTTTTAATTGGTGTTTTGAGAGAAAACTCTTCCCCTAGAAATACCTACATCGGCCGAACCAAGCATTCACCAAGGGTGTGCCAATTTGCTTTCTAGCAAACACTGCAGAGATCTGTCCATTGCCAAGAATCGATCAGAGGCTTTGCAGTGGAGATTATACCACGTAGGGCTTCCTTCACAAGAACCCCTACGGGTGCCGACCGGAGGATCGTGAACTCCCTCCTGCAAGGATCTTGGGTGTACGAACAACTTTAGAGGTATGTGTGAATCTTCCGCTGCGTAATTTCGATTACTAGCATGTACCATGATTTAGTTTCCATTGTGATTACTCCCCGTAATCTAACATATAGTACATATATTAACAATTAATCTATCAATAGTTAATTTTAATAGATAAGGAAAGATAAGGAAAGGGACTTTACCTGCAACGTACAAAGGAAAGCAACGAGCAACACAGGAGCAGCTAACCGACGGAGCGAAAAGCAGGCTAGAGCAACAACAGTGGACAACGGAAGCAGTAGCAAGGCTACTCCGGTGAGGCGCAACAGGGAAAGTGGATGGGACGGCAACGACGGGTGGCTCTGGCGAGATTCAGGCGGAAGGCAGGGGAGTCACGGCGGCTTCGGGGAATACGGTGTGGCTACCGGAAGGGACACTTGGTTCCGGTGGGGACGTTTGGCTGCGGGCGGGTAATAGTCGGTGCAAGAGGTTGGACTGGCGACGGAGATGGATTATGGACGAGCGGAGCGATACCCAAGACGACAGGGATAACTTCATTAAAAATAAATACGTTAAAGTTAGTGTACTTTTTTTAAATTTTTTTGGCCAAAAAAAATAAATTTTGTATTGTGATGTATTTTTTTTATTAAAAAGATAATCCGTTTTGCCACTATTAATATGTAGAAAATATATATATCATGCATATATTGATAGGGTGAGAGAAACCGATTTTAAACTAAAACCGTCACAATGACAATGGGTTCTTATACGTTCGATCCCGAACTCAGTCTAATGGACTTTTTACTCGCCTCTTTATTCACAAAAGTCTACTTTGCCCCACACACATATTCGGCCGGCCACTTATGTTAGTGAGGCCCAATTTTGGGCCTCTCACGTCAATTGGGATTTGGGTCAAGCCCAATTTCCCTAATGTGACATTAACCCAATTTCTTAGGTTACCTATACATATTAATAGGCTACCAATTACTGCGCCCAGTCACCATATGCTAACAAATAAACCCTTGGAAAGGATTATTCGATAGGAGTTCGGGTTAAATCAGGAAACATATTTCTTAAACAGATTCTTCTAGGGTTTGTATGATGAATATCCATATTTCATCCTAGCACTACTAATTTCAAGAATGTGTCGGATTCTCCAGTTTTCTTCCACAAAGCAACATATAGTTTCCTCCGGGAAAGCCATAGAATTGAATGATGAGAGGTTTAGGTTTTCCATCGCAGTAAAGGTAGACGAAGGAGTTGGGATTTGTTGTAATGAGAATGGGACAAAAGCTTCAATGAAGCACAAATGAGAAAATGGGTTCAGGTAGGGTTGAGCAAGTATCCCGAGGAGCCCGAAGTCCCGACGAGCCCGTCCCAATCCCGTCCCGAAAAGTCCGTTCCGAAATTTAGCCCAAGTCCGAACGGGCGGGACTCCCCTTCTAAATTCGGGCTCGGGCTCGGGCTTCTTAGCCTAAAGCCCGAGAATCCCGAGCCCGTCCCGAAATTTTGTTAATCCTAAGTTCCTAAGCCCCACTTTCTATATAGCCCAACTACTTAGTCCTTTACAGCCAATCTGTTTGGCCCTTTAAGCTAAATATTTTATTAATCCCAACCCCTACTATACAGCCCAACTACTTGGACCTTTACTGCCCATCTACTGGGCCCCTATGTTATCGTAACCTAGCCGACAGGAGAACTTCAGAACCCCAGCGCTGCAGATCAAGAGCTCCCTATACAAATCTTAAAATCTCTGGTGTCGTGGATCTTCAGCTCTATCGCCTCTCCTTCTCAAGTTCTCTCGTCTCGGCCCCTCGATCTCTTACTATCCTGCTGTGGATCTCCGGCTCTATCGCTTATTCACTTCTCATGCTCGTTCTTGCTTCATACGGTGGGTGACTAATCTAATTGGCCGTGACGAGTTCTTACTTGTTTGAAGTTTGAACAGCAGATGGAATTCATGTTTGATATTTATTTTCCAGATTTTTTCTTAAATTCGGGCTAGCCCGAGCCTGTCCCGAAATCCCGAAGTCCCGACTCGGGCGGGACTTTTCCTTGTGTTCGGGCTCGGGATCGGGCTCGGGCTAAGATACTATTGTCCCGAAATTTCGGGCTCGGGCTCGGACTAACGAAAAAGCCCGTCCGTCCCGTCCCGAGCTCAGCCCTAGGTTCAGGGGAAGCTTAAAAGGCGAATAAAAAGAGGCCGAAAAATACATCTGGACAAGAGGGAGGAAAATGTTTAGGGGAAGTAGACACGGATCTACCTCGAGCCCAGTGGGGGCAAGTACCCCTACTGACTTCCATGTAGCTTCATTACTATGCGTAATTCTTTTTTGAAAAAATTAATTGGTCTTCATTTTGCCCCCTCTGAAATACTTAGAAAGTGCTTACTTACTTAGTTTGCCCCAAGAATGAAGATTTGAGAAGGAATATATGAGCAAAATGATGGTATACGAAGAATATGAAGACAACAATGAGAGCGATAATTTTTTATTTTTTGTCTGAGGGGAGAGAGAGGATGAATTTTTATTTTGTTGCTTTTTTTTTATAATTGATTTGATGATATATATATATATATATATCGATATTATTTTAATGCTTTTTATTTTTATATAAATATAAAACTATTCTTTTCATTGGCTACATTTTTTCTACTTTTTTGGTATATATATTTTGATATAATTAGATTAGATATGTATATATTTACTTATATTTTTACGTGAACATCTGTTTTATGAAGTTAAAATCAATTATTTTTAATCATATATATTTGTATACAGTTATGCTCGTATGTTGTATGTACGAATAAGCATTATTGAAGGTAAGATTGTATTTGTTATTTAATAATAATGGTTTTAGCATATATATATATATATATATATATATATATACTTTTTGTGCCATAGTTTTATGTTATTGATTACATTTTTATTGCACTTATAAGTTATATGAAGGCACAACTATTAAAAATAAATACGTTCAAGTTATTGTACTTTTTGTTAATTTTTTTGGCTAAAATAATATATTTTTTATTGTGTTGTATTTTTTTATTAAAAAGATAATCTGTCTTGCCACTATTAATATGTACAAAAAATATATATATCATGCATATATTGATAGGGTGAGAAACCGATTTTAAACTAAAACCGTCACAATGACAATGGGTTCTTATACGTTCGATCCTAAACTCAGTCTAATGGCCTTTTTACTCACCTCTTTATTCCCCCCCACCCCCCCCCCTCCCCGGAAAATTATTCCTAGATCCGTCCTTGTACGCCACCATCGACAAGTACTTAAGGTCCAAACTAAGATGCGTTTGTCTTTCAAAATTATATAAATGAACTCTTTGTAATTTATGACGAAACTAAGCATTCATGCAACACTAGCTAGCCAGCAGTTTAACTATAATAATATCTAATAATGTGAGCTATTTATCATCCACCGCGGTAATTGTAAATATTGTTACTTTATCATGTAGTAAAAAGTCGATTTTTGTTGTTTTTGGACCATTTTTATGATTATTTGTAATATAATAAATGTATTTTTTATTTGTTAAAAATGAAACAAAATATTTTACATATTTAAGAAATGAGATAACTATATATAAATATTTAAAAAACTAATTCAGATTTTTATTTTTAAAAAGTGATTTAAAAAAGTTGGTCTTTGACTGGACTAACGGTCCTATCGGTCCTGGACTAAAACAAAAATCATTAGTCCAGGACCGTTTCAATCAGTTCTGGACCGGTCCAAAACCGTTAGGAGCATGTCCATTTTAATGCTCAGTCCTAGCTGGGAGCAAGATTAAGGGACCCCAAGCCACGAAATAACCTCGTTAAAAAATTTTGAGATGAGTGAATTACACAGGTGAACCTTCATCAAGCATAGGAAAAAATATTCAACTTGAATTATGAAACCTCGAAAATAAAGAAAATATTCACATTGAATTTAAAATATTAGAGCGACAATTAGAGTATTTTCTTTCCTGGAAGCATTCTAAATTTAAGTTAAATATTTTTGTATAGCTAGTTTCCGTCAGATTTTTTTATAAAACAAATAAAATTGTAGTTTAAAAGACGGTGGCAAAATTGATGGTAGTCTATAGATGACAACATGAAAATATTATTTACCAAACTGTGTTAGTATGCAAAATCCCTTCCCGTTGGAGTGACGCCAGAGTAGCTCTAAATCTGATGTAATGCATTGCAAAAAAGCATTCAATTCGGATACTAGTAGTTCTAAAAACAGCATAGCATTGCTGAGTATCCAATCCACCATTATCAAACAGAACTCAAGAAATTTAATGATACTGGATGGCAATATCGATGACTTGTATGCGGCACCCCGACTGAGCACAAGCAATGAGTACACTCATAAGCGAGCAATGACAGACTCGACTTCTGCAGGAGTATAAAGATGGTATGTAGGAGACACCTTTGCAATATCCACATTGTTTGGTGTAACCTGAAAATTTAGGGATAATAAGAATAAAATTTGTCAATTCAAATATCTAGTTAGTTAGCTGGTAGTAGAATGATATAGAATATCGGGTTTGAAGACAGTTAACTAGTGGTTGCTGTAATTTACTTACTTTTTCTTCCATAACCTGCTTGAGGATGGACAAAGCAATTGTCTCAGCTTCAGCAAGAGTCAATTCCTGCCAAACCAGAAACATCATTTTTTAGTCAGTTACAGCGATCAACAGCGTGCAAGAGGCAACTCCGCCTACCTTATTGTACTGCTCCTGCAGAGAGCTGTCTGCTCCTTCTGAACCCGACCCAATTGCTTTTGCATTGCACTGCCAGAATGTGCCTGATGGGTCGGTGTAGTATCTGCACATTTCAGAGAGAGGGAATGATAATCATTAATTAATTAATGCAAGTGAGATTGATGCTGTGGCAGTGAAGAAAAATAAATTCATCAGCACAAGGTAGATGTTTCACCCAAGCTTCTCCCTCTAATTATAAACATGGGTCAGAAATTTTCAAAAAAGAATTAGCATGTGAAGCCATCTTCCTCCTACACTAGCAATATGGACAGCAGCATAACCGTAACTACAAATTTAGGCAGGCAGCAACAGAGTAATACAAGTTAAGAGATTCACCAGTCAGTCACTAACAGTGATACAGCACAATGCATCTATTGTAGAAAAAGAAAATTATGTGGACATAATAAGATATACACACAAAGAGCTGTACTTGGAATAATTTCTTAATTGTGTTCAGACAGAATTCACTTACAAACTGGCTCCGTTCTCATCATGGCCTGCAATGAGAAGGGAGACTCCAAAAGGTCGAGACTGCAACCAATCACATGAACAAATTAGACAGCGTGCAAGTGCATTTTCAGAAAGTAAATAATTAAATAACACTGCAAGGACTAGTTTAGGGTCGCCTCTATACAGATTAAACAAGTTACTTTCCCAGTTTAATTAAGAGGTTGATTCTATTGGCGTAATTCAAGTAAGAACAAAGAAAATTCAACCACAATTTGGAGAACCAACAGAATCTGAAATTCTAATAGTCAAAATATTACCATGGATTCTTCATCACCCTCACCGAAACGCAGCGCCAAATCACAAAGAGCTTGAGTTGTTGATTCCACTGTCATTGGCTCGCCATATGAGAACCTATGATTCTGTTATTAACAAACTGCAATTAGTCTAATATTCAAATAGGAAGAAGAAGCTCAACATGAACAAGAAGCAAGAAGAAAATAATCAGGATGGATGCTGCTGCTCTGTTAAACCTGGGTTTCAACACGAGCATGTTCTACAAGGGTCCGAGCATCAGCAATCAATCCACTCATAGCACATCCAATGTGTGCATCAATTTCCATGATCTTTTCAACACTGCTTGGCTCCTAAATAAAATAGGAATAATGCTTAAGAATTTTTCTAGATATTTACTGTAGTTAGCATCTAGCACAGTAAAATAAACAAATCCAGTCAACAAAATACCTACTACTTTTATTCTACTGCAAACTTTTTCTTGTTTTAGCACCTTCTTCGAATAACAGAAAAAAGTCATGGATAGAAAAAGCACGTGCCAGTATCAATCTTAACATCTGGACAAGCTGCTCATAAGTGCTACTGTGAAAGCACCATAACTTAATATAAGTGATAGAGTCACGTTTTTCATCACCCAATAAGTACTAGGCGGTGAAGGCGCGTAAAATAACGGTACCTTGTACCAATTATTTAAGCTATTCGTAATGAATAGTAAACCAGAATGCTTCTAAGCTGTAACTTCATCAATTAAGCTGCATTACTTGAGATGAGTATGTAATGTGACATGAAGACATCGTTGGTATATGATAAAATTGATATTTGCGATATACTGAAAACAAAAAAAATTGGCACTCAAAAAATCAATAATTACTTCAACACTACAGAGACTTTGCTTTGTTCATACGTTCAGTGCTTCAATTCTGCATGCATATAAATTCAACCTATTGTTTGCTCCATGAGAACATTATATCTACGGATCAAATAGAGCCCCAACTTTGGTTGGGCCTTTATTACAACATTGTTTATACTAACTGGAAGCATACAAAACAGTAGTGAGCTAGCTGCACCAGTTATGTGTATTCATCATAGAGCTGGAAAATTTTCTTAGTTTATTTCTCCTTGACTAGTATATTTCTCGTACAGCTATATACTTAGGGGGGGGATAATACAAGGTTATCAAAACATTCTGTTCATTAGAATAAACACAAATAGAAAGTCAATAGTTTGACTTGAGAAAAGACGGCTTATGGCAGCAAAAGAAATGAAGCTTCTAGACATGATAAATTCATCACACGGTACTGCATTATCCATATACATGCAAATAGGTGATATTTTTTTATTTGATTAAATAAGGAAGAATCTCTACATGCATGCGAAATCAAATATCCCTAAGAAGAAGAAAAACTAGCAGTTGGAAAATCTAGATACGAAAATAAAAATAATCAATAGTAAGTGCAATTTAGATAAAATATCAACAAAGAGAGATAGCAAAGGATTAGGGGAAAACCAGCAATGGAGAAGTAATTCGCTTCTCGACAGCTAGAACAACGCCCTCTTTAGTCTTCAACCCAATAGCAGTAGAACCCAACTGCAGCAAAAGAAGACATTTGAAACCTAAAGTTCAGTTTATACTAATATCTCTACTACTGACGGATCAGATGTCAATAATCCTAAATGTCATTATGAAATCAGTACCTTAATTGCTTCAATCGCATATTCAACTTGAAACAGTCTACCTTCTGGGGAGAAGGTGTTCACTCCTCTGTCATACTCGGTCCTGAGAAATTCCAACTATCAATCTCAGAATTAACGTAAGGACACAACAGAGAAACGGCGGTGTGAGGGATCGGCAACTTACCTAGTGAGAAACATCTTTGGCTAATTGAAGGACTGCAATCTGAAAGAGAGATGAAACAAAGAAGTGTATGTCAGAAGCCATGGCCGAATTCATCTTAATCCTCACATCTATCTGCACAATGGATTCAAAATTGAAGGCTACCCTTAAAAATAAATTCGTAACTGATTTGAAATCGGAAAGGGCGAGGAGTGAAACCTATGGGGCAGTGTGGGAGACAAAGAAGGAAGAAACTCTGCTTGGAAGCTCTACTTCAATGGAAACCTTTCTCTATATAATAATTAATATAATAATAAGAAGAAGATGAATCCCTTCTCTGCTTGTCTAGCAAGTCAGGCACAATTGAGAGTGAGGAAGAGCGTTTGCAGAAATCGGCCCATTAGTTTGTGGCCCATTCACTTCGTTTTTTTTTTGTGGCCCATTCACTTCGAATTTTTTTGTGGCCCATCTATAATAGTATTTCTCAACTCTTCGGATCTCTCAGTTCGTGGCTCAATGGCTCTTGGGATCTACATACCTTACATCAGTTAGTACTCCCGTATTCTAGTTTCGTCAATTGATATGTTGCTCTTACCTATGCATCCTACTCATAACAGATTCATATGGCTCTCGTCTAGAGATGGAGGATTGTACTCAGTCATACTTGGAATAAGGATTAATAACCAAATTGCTACCTGAAATTTGACCCGTTTACAAATCGCTACCTCAACTTTTGATTTTGAAAATTAGCTACCTCAACTTTGAAATTCAGATCAAATCGCTACTGTTAAGTTGGTTTCCACTTGGGTAACTTCGGGCTTCTCTCCCACGAACGGGCTCTGGATGTGTGCACATGAGCGGGTATCTGTCTGTATGCTGCGAACCTTTAGACACGATCCTCGAACCAATCTTCAACTTCCCGACATTGATCTCTCGAACTCCGGGTCCTGCACAAGGGGCAGTAACCACCGTGGAAGAGGGGGGGAATGCTGGTTGGGCCCTCTCCGACGCTCAAGTCATAATCCTTAGAGAGAGAAAGTCTTTAGAGAGAAGTCAGAGCTCGAAAAGCCAGAATGAGGGAGTTGTTTAAAATGGGAGACCTAGGTCCCTATTTATAGGAAACCAAAGGATCATGGCCGGTTTTATACGGTTTGATGCCGGTCGAAAGGAAAACGTATACCGTCATCAAGGGGGGCTTTGCGCGCACTGACTTCTCATACTTGGCGAAATAATCGGGATAAGTGCGCGGAGCATGCCGGTAATCCGGACCTACCCGGATTGCGGATTGCCTTAGGGCAATCCGGAAGTCCCCGGTCCGGGTACAGCACGTATTCCGGACCGTTTTGGACTTGGGTGTCTGCGAAAGAGTTCTTTTACGAGTTTTGGAGTATTTTGCGAGGCCCGAAATGTAAATACGAACCCGAATTGGACAGATATCTAACACTTGCACCTGAGTCAAGTATCGGTTCAAAACCCATACTTGACTCTTTTTAAGATAAGATATTCGTCCAATTTAGGTTCGGTACTGACCTCAGGGGTGGCCTGTTTGTCAATTCGAGTGTAGGGATCATAAATTTGACGAACTTTAATTTTTCGCCTTATGTACGTAATCTGTTTACAGGGTTAGCGTAGCGGACAATATGCGTATAACAACATGCAATTAACGATATATTCGCAATATCATGTAATGAGTAAAATACTTGTACTAATAAAGAATTATACAACGTGATAATATCATGGTACATGACGTAAGCATATGACACCTTGTCAACATGTAGATGACGATATAGCAAATGGATGACGTAATCATGCAATAAGCAAAACACTTAGAACAAAATAAAATTGGAGAGGATGTATGTAATCATGAAGCATGGTGTAAATTTGAGACATGATGTAAACATGAAATTCATACTTAAATTATAAAAATAATCATGTAACGATCATAAATAAGAATCGTGCATAGTAAATTCTATGTACGTAATATGTAATAATAATTACGTGTAGTATGTCATGAAGTATTGTGTAGTATGTATGCAATATGAACATAGGAGAGATGCAAA
The DNA here is from genome assembly GCA_036873135.1 of Clarkia xantiana subsp. parviflora. Taxonomy (NCBI): domain Eukaryota; kingdom Viridiplantae; phylum Streptophyta; class Magnoliopsida; order Myrtales; family Onagraceae; genus Clarkia; species Clarkia xantiana. The sequence continues at coordinate 35,125,900 of JAPTYO010000010.1, read as the reverse complement.
GATGCTTGTAAAGGTTGCTAATGACTTATATTAAAATACATGAAAGTTTAGTCCTTAGCACATGGTGTAGGCATTATTGGTGAAAATTAGGAGAGAGAATACTCATTATCTTACATCTTTCATAGATAAATCTCCAAGAAGCTCTCCACTCTTGATGAAGATGAAGCTTTTGAGATCATAAATTTGGAGTAGACACACCATAGTTAATATCAATTGGATTCCGGCCAAGGGAGTGAACAAGGTCGACGACGCGTGGAAGAGGGATTGGCGGCGTGTGACTAGAACCATGGCGGCGCGTCATCTCGGTGGTGGCAGCGCGTGATTTTTCCGGTGTGGCACGTGTCAATTCGGACTCGCTTCGTGTTGGTGAGTTCAGTTCCGTACATGGCTAGACATTTCATGACTTCGTTTGGCCTTAATTTGATCTTGAAATCATAATGTATGTAGTCACCTTAACATGCACATAAGGTGTTTGATAAAAGGCATTAGAGTAATTAGTTTTCCAAATCGGCCAAAAATTTTCTAAGTGCTGGAAATTTTTAAAAAAGTATAAATGGATTGTTATACTTCCCTTGTGCATAGTATTCATTGCCGTCATGTTGTTCCATGCTTTAGTCATCGTTTACATGCTTGATGTTGATGATGGATAGTTGTTCGGACATGATCGTTGATTGTTGTACATGGGTAATGGTAAGCTAGACAATGTGCTTTGAGCGTCGTATGTTGATCATCGGCCAATTTCTGCAAGCATTCTAAAACACTTAGAAAATATTTTAACAATATCTAATGCTTGTTACCATAGATGTCGTCGTATTAGCTTTGTCGATAAGCGTCGTAGAAATACTTAGGAGGTATTGTGTAGAAGTTGATAATAGCTACTTGATGCATGCAATCTATCCTTGTCGACATGTATGTATGTACATGGAATCACTTAGAAAATATTCTTCCCTTGTCGACATCCATCCTTATCGACATGTATGTGCGTACATGGAAACACTTAGGAAATATTCCTTGCTTGTCGACATCCATCCTTGTCAACATGTATGTACGTACATGGAAACACTTAGAAAATATCTTTCACTTGTCGACATCCATCCTTGTCGATGATGGGTTCCGCTCTAGCCGTAAAGCCCTTTAACGACGAGTAAACGGTGAATAGGCCCACTGGGCCCTAAGAGAGGTTAAGAAGACCAATGCGAAGGGTCCCGACAAAAGGAGTCCCGATGGTGAAAGGTCCCGACAGAGTCGGTCCCGATATGCGAGCTGGATGCTCCCGCTGAGATGCCTTTAAGTAGGCCCCGATGATGAATCCCTGAGAATGTTGGCCCTGTCAAGATGACGAGGGGCCCCGAGCGGTGACACAATGAGATAACTCTGGAATCCCCGATACTGGTCGGGACTTGCTATCAGAGGTTGAGGCCGAGATACGCGGAGCGTAGCCGAGATAGGCGAGATCATGGCCGAGATAGGCGGGATCGTGGGCGAGATACGCGGATTGTAGCCAAGATAGGCGAGACCATGGCCGAGATAGGCGGGATCGTGGCCGAGATACGCGGAGCGTGGCCGAGATAGGCGAGATCATGGCCGAGATAGGCGGGATCGTGGCCGAGATAAGCGGGAACGTGGGCTAACCGCCCAAGCGGTTCACCAGGTAACTGAGGTAGCTCTTCACCTATAAAAGGGCAGAAGTTACCTCAGATCGATACGTTTTGGAATACTGATACTCTTGCTTGCCAGTTTATTGAGATTATTGAGATACTCATTTAAGCATCGGAGAGGGATTCTGGGTCACCGCCCGGTCTATCCCCTCTTGCAGGATTACGTGGAGTGAAGGAGTTCGGATCGCCGTCAAGATCGTACCGGAGTTCCAACCGTGATCCAACATTGGCGTCGTCTGCGGGAAACACAACGAAAAGCAACAATGACTTCTACTCGTTCAATGGCGGCTGGCAAGCAGAGAAAGCAAGGACAATCTGGTGGTTCCCATCATCCTGCTGGAACACTGAATTCGCCACCGGAGCGTGCTGAGGACCAAAATCTCCCTCCTGAGGTTTCCCGAACAGGGGGGCACAACGAAGTTCCTGAGGATACGGCTAGACACCAAGGGAATAGAGAGGAGGATGCTCCCGATGCTCCTCCGAACGCGGACCTGGCAAAGGCTGTGGCAGATGCCATGCCGATGTTCTTAGAGGCCATTGAGGCTCTCCTAGAGCGAAGAGAGGCTGCCAAGAGACAGGAGGAGGTGCCTCCGCCAAGGGAGGTTCAGAATGTACAGGAGGCCCAACCCAGAAACCAGGACAAGGGCAAGGAACCCGCTCAGTCGGAGCGATTTGTGATTGATGGGCCAGGGCCAGTGCAGCATAGGACCATTCCTCTTAATGGTCCCATCACCCCCAACCAGGTGGTGAAGATCGTGAACATCTGCACGGGGGACCAGAAGCCGATGATGTCGGAACTGAGGGATCAATCCACTCATCCCTTTGTTCCCCGACTGATAGACACCCTCGCCCTGCCAGGGCTGGGGATCCCCACGATTAAGGAGTATGATGGTGAAGGAGATCCGGTTCGTCATGTCCAGAAGCACCTCATGGCCTGTCTAGGCAGGGCCCCGAATGACGATATTGTGTGTGTGCTGTTCCCAGGTACGCTCGGGGAGAGGGCCCTGACATGGTTCTTTAGCCTCCCCCCAGGATGCATCTCCAGCTGGGCCGATATGCACGACCGTTTTATTCAGCAGTATCAGGGTCGTCGGCGCCTCTTGAAGAGCGTGAGGTCCCTCGCCCAGGTGGTGCAGAGGAACGATGAATCGCTGGCGCATTATTACCAGCGGTACACTGCAAGTGTGGCGGAGATCGATGAGGAGATATCGGAGGGTGAGACTTATCGCACCTTCCTTCCAAACCTGATAGCCCCCTATGGTTCCGACCTGATGCACAGCGTGGCTGAGAAGGCTGTCTGGAATATGGAAGCGTTGCAGAAGAGGGTGAAGCAGCAAATTGACGTGCAAGAGTCGAAAATAGCTGCTGGAGAGCTTGATCCTCCGAAGTCGAATAGGGGGAAGCAGTCGCTCAAGCCATTGGACGACCATAAGCGGAAGGATAAATCCGAGGGCAGTCAGAGTCGAGGCCGTTCTGATCGAAGGGAGGACAGACGTCCCCCGAGGAAGGACAAGCGGGAGGACTTCCACATCCCTCTAAATAGCTCCATGGCGGAGGTGTTAATGGTGATGGATCGACAGGGTATCTCCAGGTACCCCCGAAGAAGGAAGGAGAATTTTTGGGGTCCCGCACCGATCGTTACTGTCGGTTCCACCGCGCCAGCGGTCACGACACTAACCATTGTCGGGAGTTGAAGAAGGAGATTGAAAAGCTGATCCAGAAGGGGAAGCTTAAGGAGTTTGTGGCTGAGAGGCGGTGTCGTTCCCGCTCCCGATCTCGATCGCGGTCCCGTTCCTGATCCCGCGATCGGTCCCCGAAGAAGAAGAAGTTGGAGCCAAATTCTTATGGTGCCCGTAGGGAGAAGCGGGGCACCATCAATGTGATTCACGGGGGATTGCCGCAGGAGGTGACACCACAGCTTCTCGGGAGGTCTATGCCTCTAGAATTTCCGCTGCTGTGGTGTTGGGCAAGAGGTCCCGATCCTGGACCGCGAAGGAAGAGATGGTGATTAATAGGTGTTTTGGTCCATGATGTTTGACCATTTTCGGGTTTTGGTCCATGATGTTTTTTTTCCTAGTTTTGGTACCATATGTTTGCAGATTTTTTCTAGTTTTGGTCCGACCGTTACATTCCGTCCATTTTTTGACATGTACAAGTCACGTGATCCACCCTAAAATTTCAATTTTGTTCAATTTAGTCCCTCTAATACTTTCCTAACCTTTTTTTTGTTCAATTTAGTCCCGAACTTTCAAAAATTCAATTGGACCTATTGTCCAATTGGGGTAAATTTTGAAACTTCGGGACTAAATTGAACAAAAAAAAGGTTAAGAAAGTATTAGAGGGACTACATTTAAAGTTTAAAGTGGATCACGTGACTTGAACATGTCGAAAAATGGACGGAATGTAACGGTTAGACCAAAACTAGAAAAAATCTGCAAACATATGGTACCAAAACTAAGTTAAAAAAAACATCATTGACCAAAACCCAAAAGGTGTCAAACATCATGGACCAAAAGACCTGTTAACCCTTTCCTATTCAGCGGAGGACCTGATAGGAGTGGAGACTCCGCACGATGACGCTTTGGTCGTGACCCTGGACGTGGATGGATATGAAATGAAGCGAATTTTGATCGATGGAGGGAGCTCTTCCGATATCCAGTTTATCGATGCTCTGGAGGCCATGGGGAAAACAAAGAAGGACTTGAAGGAGGTGAACTTCCCGATGGTTGGATTCTCTGGTATTACCTCTTATCCGCTGGGAATGATCACCTTACCAGTGGAGTTTGGTAGCGGGTGGAAAGAGGAGAGGAGGAATGTGGACTTCGTGGTGGTTGAGTCCGCAGGGACTTATAATGCGATTATTGGGAGAACTACCATCAACCTGCTGATGGCTGTTGCCTCGACTGTTCACCAGAAGATGAAGTTCCCGACTGACCATGGAGTTGGGGAGGTCAAGGGCGACCAGGTGTCCTCCAGGAAGTGCTATGTTAATGCCACACGAAGGAAAAGACGGGAGGCTATGACTATCCTCCAGACTGATGCTGATCCCAGAGAGGAGTTTGGGCATCCCGCCCCTATGGAGGATTTGAAGGAGGTCGAGATTGACGGGCCTCAGAGGAAGGTGAAAATCGGTTCCGCCCTATCCGATGAGAGGGCCCGAGAATTGATTGAGCTGCTGAAGGAGTTCAAGGAGCTGTTTGCCTGGTCCCCGAGTGACATGCCAGGAATCAGCCCCGATGTGATTGAGCATGAGTTGAAGATTGATCCCGCGATCAAGCCTATCGCGCAGAAAAGGCGTCCGATGGGCGCGGACAAGAGGATCGCGATCCAGCAGGAGGTGGGCAGGTTGCTCGACGCTGGGTTTATCAAGGAGCTCCGATTCCAGACTTGGGTCGCCAACCCGGTTCTGGTGAAGAAGAGCAATGGGAAATGGCGGATGTGTGTTGATTTCCGCGATTTGAATAAGGCTTGCCCGAAGGATTGTTACCCGCTCCCGAGAATCGACCAGTTGGTGGATGCCACGTCGGGACATGAAATGCTGAGCTTCATGGATGCTTACTCGGGCTATAATCAGATCAAGATGGCTAAGGAGGATGCCCCCCACATTGCTTTTTATGCTGATAGTGACATCTATCACTACAATGTCATGCCCTACGGATTGATCAATGTCGGGGCAACTTATCAAAGGATGGTGAACAAGCTGTTCGGGGACATGCTGGGGAAAACCATGGAGGCTTACGTGGATGATATGCTGGTAAAGTCCCGACAGGCCGAGGATCATGTCCACAACTTAGCCACGGCGTTTGAGCGGATGATGCTTCATCAGGTTCGCTTGAACCCGACCAAGTCTGCCTTCGGAGTCCACTCGGGGAAGTTTTTGGGCTTTATGGTAAGCCAGAGAGGAATATAGGTGAACCCCGAGAAGCTGAGGGCAATCGAGGAGATGCAGTCTCCGATAAACCATCGGGAGGTGCAAGTACTGAATGGCCGACTAGCTGCGATGAATCACTTCCTTTCCAAGGCAAGTGACCGATCCATGCCGTTTTTTGAAGTTCTGAGGTCCAACAAGAAGTTTGAGTGGACTACCAAGTGTGAAGAGGCGTTCCAGGCACTCAAGCAGCACCTTCGCACCCTCCCGCCATTGGCCAAACCGATCCCAGGCGAGCCGCTCTATCTATATTTGGCTGTTTCTGAGTTTGCTATTAGCTCTGTGTTAGTGAAGATTGTCGAGGGTAATAAAGTCCCCGTCTATTATGTAAGCAAGGCGTTTGCCAAATCTGAAATGAATTATCCCGCTGTTGAGAAGTATCTTTTTGCGTTGATCATTACTGCTCGGAAGCTAAGGCCCTACTTCCATGCGCATGAGATTACTGTGTTGATGAATCAACCTCTGAAGCATTTTTTGAACCGACCTGATGCGTCGGGGAGATTGGTGAAATGGGCAGTCGAGCTTAGTGAGTTCCGCATTCACTTTGCTCCGAGAATGGCTATCAAGGGCCAGGTGCTGGCGGATTTCATAGCAGAGTCTACAGCCCCCGATCTGGAAGAAGCGGGCCCTGTAGAGGGGGCAACTATGGAGGTCCCGATAGCAGAGCAACCAGAAATGGCAGAGCAATCAGAACAGCCAAATGAGGAAAATACTTGGGAAATGTACACGGATGGCTCTTCGAGTTCAGACGGATCAGGAGCAGGGTTCTTATTGATACCACTAGGCGGGGGTGAGCCCCTTCGATATTCTTTGGCCTTAACGTTTAGGGCCACGAACAACGAAGCTGAGTATGAGGCTCTTATTACAGGCCTCAAAATTGCCAAAGGTACGGGAGTTGGTCACTTAAGGGTGAAATGTGACGCGGGCCTGATTGTGAATCAAGTCCAAGGACGATATGAGGCGAAGAGCCCAATGATGAGAAAGTACCTTTGCGAGGTACAAGTCTTGAAGGAGAGCTTCAAAAGTTTCGACATCGAGGCAATCCCGAGGGAGGAAAACGCGGAAGCGGATGCCTTGAGCAAATTCGCCTTGGGGGCACCCCTAGAGGAAAATCGGAAGGTGCACTTCTTGGAGAAGGTGATCTTATCGACCACCGACCCATCGGAGGTCTGTACTATTGAAGCAGGATCGGAGGAGGAACCCACTTGGATGACCCCGATAGTTGCGTATCTGACTACGGGGGCAGTCCCCGATGATGAAGTGGTAGCCGACAGGATACGTCGGATCGCGGTTAATTACGTGGTGGTGGACAATCAGCTGTACAAAAAGGGGTGGTTCTCGACTCCTTACTTGAAATGTGTGGCTGAGCCCGACACAAATCGTATCCTTAGAGATGTGCATGAAGGGGTCGCGGCTTGTCACGAAGGGGCCCGATCCATTACGAGGAAAGTGCTGAATTTGGCTATTACTGGCCTTCGATGAGCAAGGAGGCGACGATGTTAGTCCGATCCTGTGACGCGTGCCAGAGGTAATCTGATGTCCATCAAGAGTGCTTGGCCCTTCGCGCAGTGGGGTATCGACTTGGTGGGACCCCTCCCGCAGGCGCAAGGTCAGTGTAAGTATTTGCTCGTGGCCATTGATTATTTTTCGAAATGGATAGAAGCCAAGGCATTGGCCAAGACAACGGGGAACCAAATTGTCAAGTTTCTCCAGACCCATATTATATCCAGATACGGGATTCCTAAGGTGGCGATCTGTGATAATGGTCCACCGTTTAACGGGGCTCAAGTGAAGGAGTATCTGGAGGAGTTGAATACCGAGCATCGGCCAGTCTTTGTTCATCATGCTCAGACTAATGGACATGTGGAGTCAGCCAATAAAATCGTGATGGATGGCCTGAAGAAGAGGGTCTATGCCTTGTAGGGCAAATGGCTGAACGAGCTGGAAAACGTGCTTTGGGCTGTTAGAACTACACCCAAACGATCAACTAGGGAGACTCCGTTTGGCCTTGTTTATGGCACGGAGGCCGTTGCTCCCGTGGAGATAGCTGTGGCGTCCCATCGGACGAGGTACTACGAGCCTTTGACGAATGATGAAATGAGACGTCTGGAATTGGACTTGCTCGAGGAAAAGAGGCGGGAAGCCGATGAAGTCCAGGCTCGAATGCGTTTGGCGACGGCCAGATATTACAACCGGCGAGTTAAGTCCCGAAAATTCTTCGTCGGAGAACTAGTTTGGCGTCAGAATGAGTTTACCCTTTTGGATAGGATCAACAAGATGTCACCAAAATGGGAAGGACCTTATAAGGTCGTGGGGATGCCAGCTCCAAATGCGTACAAGTTGGAAGACCTCGATGGCAGAGTATTGAAGCATTCTTTCAGTGGCGAACACTTGAAGAAATGTCATGCTTGATGAAAAGTCGCGTTAAGTGGTGCCCGATGTAAAATCGCCTTAAGTGGTGTAAGTTATTTATCATTTGATTTGATGTAAGCGGATTTTGTGCCATCAATAAATAAAGAGGTTACTTCCGATCAGATTATTCTTAGATTTATTCTAAGTGTTGTTGAGTCGCCTTAAGTGGTGCACGAGGAAAAGTCGCCTTAAGTGGTGCACGAGAAAAAGTCGCCTTAAGTGGTGCACGAGATTAAGTCGTCTTAAGTGATGCATGGTTCTTAGATTTATTCTAAGTGTTGCGAAGTCGCCTTAAGTGGTGCAAGCTGTTAAGTCGTCTTAGGTGAGGCGGATTGAATTGCCTTAGTTGGCACTATTAAATTGCCTTAAGTGGTGTGGGCTAAATCGTCTTAAGTGATGTGTTGAAATGTCTTAAGTGGCGAGGTTTCGCCTTATGTGGCATAGGTAAGTCGCTTTGAGAAGTGCAATGGAAAATCAGAACTAAGATAGTTTGATATTGATGAGGGCTCAAAGGCCCGAGGATGCATTACAAAAAAAAGGGAAAATTACAAGGATTATGAAGATAGAGCATTTAAGCTTGGTCCTTGTTGGCGTCAGCGGGAGCAGGATCCACGAGATCCGTGGCAGAAGGCTCCACGGGTTCAGCTGCTGGAAGGTCGATTATCGGGGGGGGGGGGGGGGGGGGGGGGGGTCAACTGTCGGAGGATTGGCACTTGGAGGCTCCGCCATGTCTTCAACACCCGCGGGAGTGTTCCCCTCATCACTCTCCTCCGAGAGGGCAAAGTACTTTTCCGCGAAGGGAGCGAGAGACGCAGACTTGTCGAAGTTGATGGCGTCGCCATACTCCAGATGGAGCTCCCCGACTGCGTTGAAGAGGGTGTTCTCCACCTCCGCGGTGCAGAATTTCACCGCATCAGTTTGGAAGTCCTCGGACCTCCGATAATCTTCCCGGCCCTTGGTCTCAGCCGCGACCAGCTGCGCAGGAACCTCAGCAATTTGCTCCTCCAGAGCCTTCTTCTCAAGGACAAGCTTGTCCCGAGCCCCTGCATCCTTTTGTCGCTCCTGCCGCTCCCGCTTCAGCAGCCCCTCGAAGTCACGAACCTGCTTTTGGAGGTCCCGAGTCTTTCGGTCGAGGATGGCCTGCTCCTTGGCCAGTTTTCCCATCGAAGACTCGGAGGCCGCGAGATCCTCCTCAAGCTTGGCTATAACTGCGGGAGCCCCCTTAGCCCTCTCCTGCTCTAGGGCCTCCTCGAAGGCGAAGATATACCCGAAGCAGCGGTTGATGTCCGCCATCTCTTGCGAAGGAAAGAAGAGAAGTGTTAGCATATGAACAACCTGCCTTATTGATGAAGGGGAGAAAAATAAGAGCCTTACCTCTATCCGACAGATAGACATTTCTTGAACATCCCTGCGGATGCCCTCCCGTTCCAAGTAACTCGGAAACCTCAGAGAGGGCAGAATTGAGCCTGCAAGCAGATGCGGAGCCAGCTCTGGGTATGCGTCACCCTGTCGGAGCTGGACCCCTTGCAGCGTTTGGATTGGGGTCCAGGGAGCCACTTTCTGGTCGGGGTCGTAGACCTTGTAAAAACTCCCGTCCAAGGGGAGAGGGGGAGGACCGACTCGAGTCGTGGAGGGGCGCATCTCCGACTCGCCCTGGGTCGGAGAGGGAGTAAAGTTGTGAATGGGCGACGGTTGTCGCTGTTGTGAAGAAGGTGAGGGGGGCAGCCCCCTAGAGGCTGGTTTCAGGGGGGACTGTCCCGTCCTCCGACGATGAAGCAAGAAGCCGCCCTCATCTGTCTCCTCGGAGGAGTCCAGATTTTCCACCCGATGAAATTGATCGCCGGTCGGGGTTTCTCCAGCCCCGGAAAGTTGTGCCCCTGCTGAAGCTCCAGCACCCGACAGAGTTCCCGAGTGACCTGCACCTAGAGGACGAGATGCTTCAGAAACATAGTCAGGAAGTTTGTATGGGTCCTTACACCAAACAACGCGCCGAGAAACGTATTGGTCTTTCCCGTGGAAGTTGTAGTAGCTCGCCTTGAGGATGCGGGGAGTTTCCCCTCGGAGGAAACGTTTAACCTCTTCGATGCGGGCCTCCATGGTCGAAGGGATCAGATCCTTAGGAACTTGCTTCCTGTATGATTTAATAGCTAGGCGGAGCTGTTTACCTTCTTCAGCATTTTGGACATCGAAGAGTTTGTCCACCTCCACGCGGCTCCGCTTAGTCCTCTCCGCGGAGGGAGATCCTGACGGAGCAGCAGCCTTCTTCGCCGACTCCCTCTTCCGCGCGGGGCGTTGGACGGCGTCGGTCTCCCCTGCTTAAGGATGAGATTGGTCAGCACGGATACCTTCTTAGCTGCAAACAATGGAAAACAGAGATCAGAAACATTACCCAGGGAACCATATTAGAGGGGTCGTCGAAGAGTTGACCCCCAGAGATTATGTCAAGGAGACGGATCCCGGCCTTCACCAGGTCCCGCTCCGTTAGAGAGTTAGCATACAGGGGAGTATAGGTCTCCCCCCAACGGTAAAGCTGGATAAGATGGAGGGTCTGGAAGTCTTCGTTAGAGTAAGTGTGATAAGCGGGAGGAGAGTCCGCTTCCACCTCCCATCGGGGCCATGGGATCGAAGAGTTCTTGATGAAGAAGTAGCTCCTCTTCCACCCGCTACTATCAGACCCCGTGTCGATTAGGAGTCCCCGACCCTTGACCACCTTCCAGGTGTCGCTGGTCCAGCTGCACAGCGCGAGTTGTGCCTTATTCCACTTGGGCATTCGAGGATAGAAGGCACAAATCCCAGCCTCGTTACACTTCATCCCGTAGAAGGTTCTGAAGAGTTGGAGGCTGTAGACCCACTTCTGGCGGTAGCAGCGGACCTGGAAAGCATTCCACACGCGGATGGCGTGTGGGGAGAAAGTAGTTGGATGCGTTTTGTAGTGGGTGCACATCTCAACCAAGTTCCCGCAGAAGGGGAATCGGATCCCTGCTGATATCTGTTTCGTAGAGACAAATATCTCCCCCTCCTCGGGACGAGTGACCACGGGGTCACCCGAGGCACGGTGGCGAGAATAAGGAAGACGAGGTTCCCAGGTCTGGGTAATACATCCTTCTCGGAGAGCTGCGTCGTAGGCAGTCACCGAGATCTCGTTGGGAGCATGATCAAAATTGAAGGGTTTCCTCCCCTCGGAACTGGATCCGCTGTCTGAAAATCAGCCATGGCAAGGAAAGGCATATTGGGTTTTCCGGAAAATTGCAAGCAAACTAATCGAAGATGAAGGAAAGGCTACACTAACATCAGGGAAGGAAGTCTTACCAGACATGATGATTCGAAGTGGAGATGATGGTCTTGATGACTGCCGGAAAGTTGATCGGAGAATGGAAAGCCAAGGAAGAGCTTGAGTTCTCAAAGTTGCAGAGCTTTTGAAATTTCGGAAACGGTAAAAAAGCAACAGTGCCCAGGGTTAGGGTTTTATAGGAGAAAGGACAAGTGAAAGGACGTTCTAATCTGGGTCGTCGAAGTTGAAGCGTTTCAATCTGAGCCGTTGAGATGAAACGAACGGAATGGAAAGGGGCGTAATGATGAAACGGCCTGAAAAGCACTTTTTCAGAAAAAGCAGGCGCGAAAAATCAGGCACGGGTGCCAAAGACGTCACTTCGTCATCTACTGCATTTAATGGCTGAGTAACCGAGGAGTCTTCTCGGATTTGGTGACTATCCTCGAGGAATCGTGGACGAGAAGATCCGTATCAAGTGACTTTATTAAGGGAAAGGTCCCCCACTCCGATGATGGAGGTCGGGAGTTGAAAGACACGACGAACTGTAAGTCCCTCATGTCTTGGGGGCAAATGATGGGTTCCGATGTAGCCGTGAAGCCCTTTAACGACGAGTAAACGGTGAATAGGCCCACTGGGCCCTAAGAGAGGTTAAGAAGACCAATGCGAAGGGTCTCGACAAAAGGAGTCCCGATGTTGAAAGGTCCCGACAGAGTCGGTCCCGATATGCGAGCTGGATGCTCCCGTTGAGATGCCTTTAAGTAGGCCCCGATGATGAATCCTTGAGAATGTTGGCCCTGTCATGATGACGAGGGGCCCCGAGCGGTGACACAATGAGATAACTCTGGAGTCCCCGGTACTGGTCGGGACTTGCCATCAGAGGTTGAGGCCGAGATACGCGGAGCGTAGCCGAGATAGGCGAGATCATGGCCGAGATAGGCGGGATCGTGGCCGAGATACGCGGAGCGTAGCCGAGATAGGCGAGATCATGTCGAGATAGGCGGGATCGTGGCCGAGATACGGGGAGCGTGGCCGAGATAGGCGAGATCATGGCCGAGATAGGCGGGATCGTGGCCGAGATAAGCTGGAACGTGGGCTAACCGCCCCAGCGGTTCACCAGGTAACAGAGGTAGCTCTTCGCCTATAAAAGGGCAGAAGTTACCTCAGATCGATAAGTTTTGGAATACTGAGACTCTTGCTTGCCAGTTTATTGAGATTATTGAGATACTCATTTAAGCATCGGAGAGGGATTCTGGGTCACCGCCCGGTCTATCCCCTCTTGCAGGATTACGTGGAGCGAAGGAGTTCGGATCGCCGTCAAGATCGTACCGGAGTTCCAACCGTGATCCAACAGTCGACATGTAGGTACGTACATGGAAATACTTAGAAAATATTCCTTGCTTGTCGACATCCATCCTTGTCGACATGTATGTACGTACATGGAAACACTTAGAAAATATCCTTCACTTGTCGACATCCATCATTGTCGACATGTATGCACCTATATGGAAACACTTAGGAAATATTCTTCACTTGTCGACATACATCCTTGTCGACATGTATGTACGTACATGGAAACACTTAGGAAATATGTCGTCCTTGTAATCATGTATGCTGCGAGTAAGAGCTCGATGTCGTCATGAAAGTCGATGTGTTGAGAGGGTTACCCCCTCCTTGTATGATGGTTGTTACTTGTTGCACGAATATTATTAGGTCATTGTGTACATAGTTATCTCACATGGAGTGTCCATTGCATAAATGTTTGCATAAGTGTTGATGCGTGTTTGCGCACTGATTGGGTTGTTGGTTGCATTTTTCAGGATATCTGATCTTGCTATCTTCTTGTCGGAATTAATCTTCCCACAGCTGTTATCATGAGTAAGTCTACTATTTCCATTCTGCGAGTAACTCTGTGTTCGGATGTCGACATGGTTGAGCAGCTAAATAATACACCAAGTGTAGATGTTGATGTCCTTGCTTGATTAATTGATGTCGGTACACATATACGTCCTTCTGAAGATTTGGTATGTTGATGATCATTATGACTTGTATCACGTTGTAATGTAGGTCGTACTGATGGAAAATGCTCGTCTTTGCAGATAGCCGATTTATACAGTAATCTGCTTGTTGGAAGGAATGTTCGTACAATTGCCCCGCTACTTTGGAGTCTCCGAACATGGTCGCGGTAAAGGACTTGTGAGTAAGGCACCTCCTTGTATCTTCTTTGAACTTGTTAATTTTCCAAGTTGTTGCTATCATGTTGCTGAACGCATGATTGCAGTTCCTGGCTTTAGCACAATTCTCAAAAGATCCGATGCAGGGGCGCGTTCCTCGAGCGATTCTAAGTTCTTTATGCCGAGTACGACCGTGCTAACTCCTTCTTGTGATAAAGGGAATAGAGTTGAGGGTCGTGCGGTGGTGCCTTCTGCCCCCCGGTCGAGGGACCGGCCCAAGGAGGAGCGTTCCTCTCATTGAGGTAAGCGTTGTTTACTTCTTCACACTTGAAACTTGATCTTGAAGACGGCTGATTTTGATGCACACATTGCTGATTTTCGCGCTTATGTTGAAGAGCTGTGTCGTATTGAAGTTGAAACGACCATTCTTGCCGTGTCTTTTGTGCGGATGACGACATTGCATTTGATGTTGACATTATGAACTCCTTGCCATAGATCCTTAGAGATGATGTTATTTCTTGGTTGGTGTCAGGTTGTCTGCTTCCAGCATGTTGAACCCTTTGTGAATGGGTTGATGTTGTTTTTAGGTTTTCGATAAATCTTTGTTTATGCCTTTGCTTGCATGGTATTTCATCACTTGGACCTGTTTTCAATAATAATAAACATGTGATAACTTGCTAGTAATATTTCATACCTTGCGTTATTTTCATTGTCCGTATGTATTGGACTTGCATGATAGGATTGAACTCTTTGTTGTGATGGATAGAACATACGATGCTGCGACTTGCGACTTGCGCATTGCAGGGTGTTATGTACACTTGGTACTTGTAGCATTGCAGGTAGTAATGTACTTGGCACTTGGTCTTTGACATGTAGCAGTGTCGTCTTGACGTAACAAGACTTAAGTTTATACCGCCTCTTAGTTCCACTATAAGGCGACGTTGTTGCAAGATACTTCTAACTGATTTTGTTGTTTTGGCGTTATATGCTCAAGAGCAAGATAACGTTATACAAGACTCGACTTGTAAGTTTGATGAGTTTTGTACAAGTTTTGCTTTTATAAGCGTATAACATGAAGCTATCCTTTTTCAGGCATAAGTCTTCAGGGTGTATGAACCCTTAAGAGAGTATACATACTTTTAGTGTGTGGGGTTGTCGTCTATTAAGAGGATTTCCGCCACGGTGGGGTGATCAGTCCCATTATGTATTTGCCGCTTCCTGTTTTTATTCAGGGAATGACTATGAACATGAGGATTTGCCCAGAGGATTTCACAACATGCCATTTTTTAGAAGTAAACATGGGGTTTGCCCTTTTGAATAGGATGTCGCAACATGTTACTTTTGATAGATGTGAACATGGGGTTTGTCCCTTCAAGGAGGATATTGCACCATGTCACTTTTAGAATAGGTTTTGATTTTCTTCCAAGGCATTGTATGTTGTTGACGTTATTCCTGAGTGAACGCCTTTTGAATAGAGAATTTTTATAAGTTCCTTGTTGTTGATAATGCACAAGTTGTTATTGCGTGATGTAAGCTGACTGTGTTCATAGCATCATGGCTTTGTGTTGTCAGTGCCTTCTTGAGATAGCCGCCGTTATGGATGGAGAAATAAACTCCCTGTTGGTGTAGATAATAGGTATGTTGGCGTTGTATGCCATAAATCCCTCCTTGAACATAATGCTTAGATTGTATTGTTGAAGTACATATTATGTGCATAAGTTACTACTTGGCATAATTCCAATGTAGTAATCATAGTGTAGTATGTACCTACGAACAAAGTTGCGCTTTGTCAGATAGTTGCAATGTTTACAAGTTTGCAAAAATATGGAGTTATGAATTTTTCTTTTTAGTAATGCATATAATTGATAAAGTAAAGGAGTCTGATACGAGGACTCCTTGTTTGTGCAGGAAACTTCCCTAAGTGCGGACGCGATAGGTGCGGATCGTGATAGGTGCACATATGTCGGGAGCGGAGCTTTTCCAAGTATCACCCGCTATATGTGGTTGTGAATATGTATGTATGAACAGCGACTATGCATTATTGTATGCATCCTATAGTTGATACGCGTTGATGCCTCCTTAGCATGATGTACATGACTATATATGATCATTGCTTGGTGTTTCCTTCTTAGAAGAATGGTACCGTGTGTTCCTGCAATTATTCGTTTCTTCATTTCGGTGGAATGCCGAGCACTTGTCAGCTTGGTGCCCCCCAAGTCGTTGGGCAGTCGTACCGCTGTTTCCTGATGGTTTCTATTACTTCATCTTCTGACAGTGATGCACCTACTCGGACCATCCTTTCTGGCTCATCTATCTTGATTTCTTGCAATGCTTCAACAAGAGCAAGACGTACATGATCTACCCTTGGGTTTTCATCAATGACGGGAATTCCGCTATTGTTTGTCTTGACATAATGTTGGAGTGCAACCTTGTAGCAGTCTTTTGATAGCTGCTGATCTCCCTTTATTTCACCAATTCCTGCCTTTGTTGGAAACTTGATCTTTTGGTGTGATGTTGACGCTTATCATACCCCACTTGTTCATGGTTGTATACCCCTAGGATTCCATTGTATGCGTCAAGCTTTTCTACGATCACTAACGGAACGCCGATTTGGAGTTGTCGCTCTCCTTCTCCTATTGCGCATTGCACGGTGTTGAATTTAATGTGTTGGTTTTGCGATGTATGCTTCATGTGTTCACTTTCAAGGGACCTGGGTTTATTTGATGTGTTTCTTCATACACTTGTGACTCTTCCCGAGGTTGTATCTATATGACGATTGAGCACATGGTTGAGAGATGTTATACTGGTGGAATCCTCATCTTCTCATTTGTTTTGGCCGAAGATTAGGTTTCGCTGTCGGCGTACGTTTTGAGTGGTACGATCCTTCTTGTGTTCTTGACAAGGGTAAACTTGCTGGATGTTGGAATAATTCTCTAACTCTTTTCTCGTGATGGGTTTGGCACAGGCGTGCGTATAACATAGGAGCGTATCCTGAATTCCTATCTTCCACAATGTTGATGACGTTGTCACTTGGGTGATGCCCCCGTCTTGTTTATTATTGCAGCACGATTTTTAGTCTTGTTCGTATAGAATGCTTGAGGCTCCATTGCATGGGGGATGTTGTATGGCCTAAGCCGTTTGTTGTTCCTAGTGCGATAGCTTGTGTTGTTGACGCAATTAATATGTGCGTAGTTGTTACTTGGCGTTATTCCAAGGTAGTATGCATGATATAGTAATGTACCTACGAAAGTAAATTTAACCTTCATTAGATATTTGGAGTTCGTACAACGGATTACAGGAAGGCGTCTACTGATCGCTCCTTTTGAAATGTACTAAGGCTAATAAACATAAGTTGTACTTAATCTAAGAAGACTTAAAGTAGATATGAAAAAATGGAGATAAAGGGATTGATGATGTGTTTGACGTCTTCATAGGTGATTTGTCGGCAAGTTGATTCTGCCACGTGCCACATAGTTCCTCAACGCATCTAGCGTGTTGAGCTCTTCTATCTCCACCTTTGTGGATGAACAAATGTTGGTGTTATGCCCCCCAGTTTTATGGTGCTTGCGTCGTTCTTCAACGTTCTTGCCAAGGAAGGCAGTCATTGGCTCAAGTGGACGGTGAAGTTTGTTTTCCGAGAGTTTGAAATTTGTTTCCTCCACCTTCGTGCTCCAAAGACTGTATAAGTTTTCATAATTGGTTCCATGAATGACGTTGTTTTTTCCACGCTTGGCGAGAGGTGGATTATCATTCTCCCTTTCTTTTCCTTTGCCTTTTCCTGAAGACTCCACATGAGACTTCTTTTGATGCTTATTGCCTTGGTCGATATACTTCTTCATTTCTCCTTTTAAGATTAAGCTGTTTACATGAAACCTTAATCCAACATAGCTTTCCGTCTCGTGGCCATACACTTTGTGATTTTCACACCATTTGCTTTCATCTTTTCCCAATGGGCCCTTGTGGAAATTAGAGGGCTTTTTCCACAGCTTGGTCTCCTCTATCTCTTTCAAGATGACGGACAGAGGTGTGTTCAATAGAACACATTTGGCGAGATTGGTCTTTTTGAGCCTTTGGACGTCTGACTGGAGTGGCCTCTTTTGTTGCAGTTGTCTCTTTTCCTAGGAAGCGTCTATCTTTTTTTCTCAATTATTGCCTTCAAGGTTCTTGTTGTAAGTCCTGTGATTGGGACATCATCGTCATTAACAGGTTTTTTCCGTCCCTCCTTGTGACGGATGTCAGCATCTTCTTGTTGAGCGGGAGGTTGGAGGTTGTTTCCATGCCCCTTCTTGGTGTTGTGCTATCACATACGGGTTGTATGAGCGTGCAGCTCCTTGCCTTGGTTGTTGGTACTGGAAGGTACCTTCCGTGTATTGCCCCCTATTCTTTGGTGCGGTGTGTCTTGATGACTTGTGACTCGGGACTTTGTTCTTGTCTCCTCGACTTGTCCGTTGATTGGAGGCAGAGGTGGTGGTGGCTGGGAATATCCTTGGTTCCTTAACATCTTTCGGAATGCAAGCAGTTCTTCAAGCGCGGTCATCATGGCAAGAGTGACAGGTGGTGGCGGGCATGAAGAAGGCATTGGATGTGGCAACAGGCATGTGGGAGGATCCAAGTCGACTTCTTGTCGGCTTCTGCGTGGTTATGACCAAGGCGTCGTGGTACGCAATGTGCTCTTTGTCCTTTGATGAAAAACCAATGACATCTTCAAAGGCGGCGTCCTTTATGACGGCCTCCTTTATGTCGACATACTCCATGTTGGTATCATGGGACTTGTGCATTGTCTTTACAACGTACACTTCTTGCTCGTATGACTTCTTGCTTTCATCATCAAAGTCTCCATGGATCATATGTACGTTTGCCATCTTTTCCGGTTGTGATGAAATGTATGCTGTATTTTGGACTTTAAGACCATACTATGCGGAAGGCATGTTTGCAGTTGGCACAGATGAGGCGGTAGACTCTGTGTCTGGAATGTGAGAAGGTCCTGGTTGGCTTCTTGTCGGCTTCGGCTTGCTTGCACCCGCCTTCTTCGTTCGGCTTCCTGTCATAGCTTGCGGTATGGAACGACTTTTTGTTCGAATCACGCTGACAGCGCCAAATGTTAAGTTGGTTTCCACTTGGGTAACTTCGGGGTTCTCTCCCACGAACGGGCTCTGGATGTGTGCACATGAGCGGGTATCTGTCTGTATGCTGCGAACCTTTAGACACGATCCTCGAACCAATCTTCAACTTCCCGACATTGATCTCTCGAACTCCGGGTCCTGCACAAGGGGCAGTAACCAGCGTGGAAGAGGGGGGATGCTGGTTGGGCCCTCTCCGACGCTCAAGTCATAATCCTTAGAGAGAGAAAGTATTTAGAGAGAAGTCAGAGCTCGAAAAGCCAGAATGAGGGAGTTGTTTAAAATGGGAGACCTAGGTCCCTATTTATAGGAAACCAAAGGATCGTGCCCGGTTTTATACGGTTTGATGCCGGTCGAAAGGAAAACGTATACCGTCATCAAGGGGGGCTATGCGCGCACTGACTTCTCATACTTGGCGAAATAATCGGGATAAGTGCTCGGAGCATGCCGGTAATCCGGACCTACCCGGATTGCCTTAACAATCCGAACCGGCCCGGATTGCTATGGTAATCCGGACCTACCCGGATTGTCTAGCAATCCGGACCGGGTCCGGATTGCCTTAGCAATCCGAACTGGCCCGGATTTCCTTAGCAATCCGAACCGACCCGGATTGCCTTAGGGCAATCCGGAAGTCCCCCGGTCCAGGTACTGCGCGTATTCCGGACCGTTTTGGACTTGGGTGTCTGCGGAAGAGTTCTTTTACGGGTTTTGGAGTATTTTGCGAGGCCCGAAATGTAAATACGAACCCAAATTGGACAGATATCTAACTGCTACCTCAGTCAATTTTTTGTCAATTTAGACTAAAGTGAACCACATGTGTTATATTCAAATATTTTGCTTCCAAAAATTCCCTTGTCTTTATTCCTTGCCTCCTTGTGTGAACATACTTCACCATCTTCTCTCCATTATCATCTTTGCTTTATTATTTTCTTCTATGTCGTATATATATTTTCAATTTCAAGATTTTAGACAAACTTCTATATTACTAATTAACAATTCCACCATAAAAAAAGGTTAACTTCGCCGCTCTACTTGCTCTGTTCACCTGAAAATTATGTATGGAATTTGAAAATGTCATATATATCCTAATGAAAATATAACAGAATTCAAATTATTTTGATGTTAGTTCCAAGTATACCAGAAATAGATACAGATTTCAAGTTGTCTCTTTCAAGTGTTTCAACTTCTCTTTATCTCTTATTATTATCTTATCTTTTATATTTTTGTACAAATGCTGAAAATGCTAGTAGGTGGAATGAATTTAACTTAATTGGTATTATATTTTAAGGACGTATTACTTTTTTATGACTTTGATCCACAAATACCCAGAGCCCTTTCGTTGGAAGCAATTGAACAACAGAATAACGAAAAATATTCGCTATGATTCAACAACAAAATAACAAAAAGTAAACGTCGTAGTAGTGAAAATTGCAGCAGCAAAAAGTGAAAAAAAAAAAACAGCAATGATACAACATATTTACTGCAGCAAGATAACACAACAAAATAACACATAACCTAAACGTAATATAATTAAAACCGAACTAAAAATTGCATAAGCAAAAGCGGAAAAAAAAAACAATGAAACAACACAATTACTGCATCAAATCAACAGCAAAACAACTTTTAGATTATGCAGCTTGTTTTGATGGAGGAATTGTTAATTAGTAATGTAGAAGTTTGTCTGAACTTTTGGAATTGAAGATATACATACGACATATAATAAAATAATAAAACAATGTTGATAACGGAGAGAATATGGTGAAGTATGTTCACGCAAGGAGGCAAGGAAGAGAGACAAGGGCATTTTTGGAAGAAAAATATTTGAAAAAAACACATGTGGTTCAATTCTGTCTAAATTGACAAAAAAATTGACTGAGGTAGGGATTTGATCTAAATTTCGAAGTTGAGGTAGCTAATTTTCAAAATTAAAAGTTGAGGTAGCGATTTGTAAGAGGGCCAAAGTTCAGGTAGCAATTTGGTTACTAACCCCTTGGTAAAATCTTGTTAATTCACTTCTCAGTGGTGAAAGGTTTGGAAGTTCTTTAATGTCCTCATCGATCGTTAATACATCTTTTTGGAATAAAATATGGAATCTCTGTTTGATTCTGAAAATACGAATGTTCATCTGGCATGGATGTGTTGATTGTTTGCCCTTGGGTGTTAACCTCCAAGGAAGAATTCCATCATTTAATCCCATCTGCCCGTTTTGTCGTTGATGGATATACACCCAACTGGACATCACTAAGGCTTGACTTGGTTACCCGTCGACCCTGAACATGGTAAGTGGCCGAGACTTGAAGATTAAGTGTCCGGTCGGAGGGACCGGACTAGTCCGGTCATGATAGGGGCCGACGCGTCCCACGCTCGGCTCCGACGTCCCGATTGACACCCGGGTTACACGCACGACACGCATCACCGTCATATATATTATGTGGACCCCTACTCATTAATTGGGTCACTCCGATGCCAAGATCACAATCCCTATAAATAGGGCCTTATATGTCTCATTTACAACTAAGATCTCAAGATATCACTTGAATGCTCTGACCTCTCTTTAGAACATTATCTCTCTAAAACCGAACTCTCATTTTAGCATCGGAGAGGGTTCGCCGGACACCCCCCCGGCTTACCTATTGTGCAGGTAAGCGGGATAAGGAGCAAGCAGAGTGGAACGAGAAAGGAAAGCGATCTCGACAAAAGACCGCCAAGATCGGAACCTCAAAGAGCGTGATCCATAATTGGCGCCGTTTGAGTGACTCGAAAAAAAAAGTCTGGCTATAACAAGATCGATGACAACGGGTAACGAGCCCCCACCCGAGAGTTCAAGACCACCTCTACATCCCAACACGCAAGTACCAAGAGCGACAAGACCGAGGGAGGAGCCACTCGATCCTGTCCTTCAAGAGGAGTCTTCAACTGCCTCGACACCCATGGTGCGTAGGCACCAGAGCAAGGTGGTCTAGAAAAGCGCTCAATCGCAGTCTCGAAGAACACAGGAAGGATTCCCTTAGGGCATCCCTCTGCAAGAGCAGCCAAATGGAATGACACCCCATGGAGTGTCATCATAGGACATGCCGATGTTCAATCGGCACATTTATTTGGCGTCTGGACGTTCAATGTTTTCTAGAAGTGCCCCTCCAGTTACGATTGGTTTCATGTCTTCCATAGACAACCTGATGGCATAACGAGAAGCTATGAGAACAAGAGGATAAAGACCACCACTGTTGGCCCAAATCGTCAAGCTCCCCAAAGGGAAGGCCCGAGAATGACACAAGTTGAGGGACACTATCCCCCACGGTTCGCAAGGCAACACCCTACCCACCATCAAGAAAGGAAACCACCTACCCCCCCTAAGCTACAAGACATTTGCCGATGCACAACACTGCAACGCAAACACCAATAGCGCCTCCTGCCCAGCAATATCAGTACACCCCGACAGGAGTGCACTCTGACAGAGAAAGAGTGGAGCATGCACCTACTCCCTAGCCATGGAGACAGACACCACCGTTCCAATATGAGTACCAATATCAGCAAAGTCCATCTACCATCCTTACTAGGCCAAGTATCCACCAATGAATCAAAACGAAACCTTCAATGCACCTACTGACCCTCCACATGTAGCAATTGTTAAGTCTGCTTCCACCTGGGTAGCTTCGGGCTTCTTTTTTCACGAACGGGCTCGGGATGTATGTATAAGGACGGGAACGCCGCGATCCTTAAAACAGAATCCTAGAGCTAATCTTCCAGTACTCGTCCTCGAAATTCGGATCCTGCACGAGGGGCAGTAACCAGCGTGGGAGAGGGGGGGGGACGCTGGTTGGGCCCTCTCCGACGCTCAAATCAGAATTTGTAGAGAGAGAAAGCCTTAGAGAGAAGTCATAGCATCCAAAGTCCAAAAAATGAGGGAGTTCCCAAAAATGAGAGACCTAGGCCCCTATTTATAGGGAACCTAAGGATCATGCCCAATTTTGAACGGCTTGATGTCGGTATTAAGGAAAACATATACCGTCATCAAGGTGGACTATGCGTGCACCGACTTCTCGCAATCGGCAAAAATAATCGGGATGAGCGCGAAGAACGTCAAAAATTCGGACCTCCGGATTATTTAGCAATCCGGAAGTCCCCCGGTCCGGGTACTGCGCGTATTCCGGACCGTTTTTGGACTTGGGTGTCCACGGAAGAATTCTTTTACGGGTTTTGGACTTGGGCCCTCTCCGACGCTCAAATCAGAATTTGTAGAGAGAGAAAGCCTTAGAGAGAAGTCAGAGCATCCAAAGTCCAAAAAATAAGGGAGTTCCCTAAAATGAGAGACCTAGTCCCCTATTTATGGGGAACCTAAGGATCATGCCCAGTTTTGAACGGCTTGATGTCGGTATGAAAGAAAACATATATCGTCATCAAGGTGGACTATGCGTGCACCGACTTCTCGCAATCGGCAAAAATAATCGGGATGAGCGCGAAGAACGTCGAAAATTCGGACCTCCGGATTATTTAGCAATCCGGACCGGTCTGGATTGCCTTGTGGCAATTCGGAAGTCCCCCGGTCCGGGTACTGCGCGTATTCCGGACCGTTTTTGGACTTGGGTGTCTGCGGAAAAATTCTTTTACGGGTTTTGGACTTGGGCCCTCTCCGACGCTCAAATCAGAATTTGTAGAGAGAGAAATCCTTAGAGAGAAGTCAGAGCATCCAAAGTCCAAAAAATAAGGGAGTTCCCTAAAATGAGAGACCTAGGCCCCTATTTATAGGGAATCTAAGGATCATGCCCAGTTTTGAACGGCTTGATGTCGGTATGAAGGAAAACATATACCGTCATCAAGGTGGACTATGCGTGCACCGACTTCTCGCAATCGGCAAAAATAATCGGGATGAGCGCGAAGAACGTCGAAAATTCGGACCTCCGGATTATTTAGCAATCCGGAAATCCCCCGGTCCGGGTACTGCGCGTATTCCGGACCGTTTTTGGACTTGGGTGTCCGCGAAAGAATTCTTTTACGGGTTTTGGAGTATTTTGCGAGGCCCGAAATGTAAACACGAACCCGAATTGGACAGATATCTAACACTTGCCCCCGAGTCAAGTAGTGGTTTAAAACCCGTGCTTGACTCTTCTTAAGATAAGATATTCGTCCAATTTAGGATTGGTACTGACCTCAGGGGTGGCCTGTTTGTCAATTCGAATGTAGGGATCATAAATTTGACCAACTTCAATTTTCCTCCGTACGTACGTAATCTGTTTATAGAGTTAGCGTAGCGGACAATATACGTATAACAACATGCACTTATATTCGCAGTATCGTGTAATGAGTGAAATAAAGATTTATACAACGTGATAATATCATGGTACACGATGTAAGCATATAACACATTGTCAACATGTAGATGACGACATAGTAAACGGATGATGTAATCATGTAACATGCAAAACACTTAGAATAATATGAAATCGGAAAGCATGCTTGTCTACATCGAGCATGATGTAAACATAGTAAATGATGCAAGCATGCAGTTTGATGCAAACATGAAGCATGGTGTAAATGTAAGACATGATGTAAACATGAAATCCATACTTAGATTATAAAAATAATCATATAACGATCATAAATAATAAACGTGTATGATAAACTCTATGTACGTAATATGTAATAGTAATTACGTGTAGTGTGTCATGAAGCATTGTGCGATATGTATGCAATATGAACATAGGAGAGATGCAAAGCTGCTTGTAAAGGTTGCTAAGGACTTATAGGAAAATATATGAAAGTTTAGTCCTTGCACATGGTGCAGGCACTATTAATGAAAATTAGGAGAGAGAAACTCCAAGAAGCTCTCTATTCTTGATGAAGATGAAACTTTTGAGATCATAGATTTGGAGTAGACACACCATAATTGATATCAATTGGATTCCAATGTGGCACGTGTCAATTCGGACTTGCTTCGTGTTGGTGAGTTCAGTTTCATACATGGTTGGACCTTTCGTACCTTCGTTTGACCTTGATTTAGTCTTGAAATCACCATGTACCTAGCTTACCTTAACATGCATACAAGGTGTTTGATAAAATGCATTAGTAGCCTCAAATCGGTCAAAAATTTTCTAAGTGCTGAAAATTTTATAAAAGTGTAAATGAATCGTTAGACTTCCCTTATGCATAGTGTTCATTGCCGACATGTTGTTCCATGCCTTAGTCGTTGCTTTTGTATGCTCGATGTTGATGATCGGTAGTTGTACGTACATGGCCGTCAATGGTTGTATGTTGGTAATGATAGCTTAGGCAATGTACGTTGAGTATCATGTATAGACTGTCGGTCATTATCTGCAAACATGCTAAAACACTTAGAAAATATTTTAACAATTTCTAATGCTTGTTACCATAGATGTCGTCGTATGAGCATTGTCGATAAGCGTCGTAGGAATGCTTAGGAGGCATTGTGTAGAAGTTGATAATAGCTACTTGATGCATGCAATCCATCATTGTCGACATGTATGTACGTACATGGAAACACTTAGAAAATATTCTTCACTTGTCGACATGCATCCTTGTCGACATGTATGTACGTACATGGAAACACTTAGAAAATATTCTTCACTTGTCGACATGCATCCTTGTCGACATGTATGTACGTACATGGAAACACTTAGAAAATATTCTTCACTTGTCGACATGCATCCTTGTCGACATGTATGTACGTACATGGAAACACTTAGAAAATATTCTTCACTTGTCGACATGCATCCTTGTCGACATGTATGTACGTACATGGAAATACTTAGAAAATATTCTTCACTTGTCGACATGCATCCTTGTCGACATGTATGTACGTACATGGAAATACTTAGAAAATATTCTTCACTTGTTGACATGCATCCTTGTCGACATGTATGTACGTACATGGAAATACTTAGAAAATATTCTTCACTTGTCGACATGTATGTACGTACATGGAAACCCTTAGGAAATATTCCTTGTTTGTCGACATCCATCCTTGTCGACATGTAGGTACGTACATGGAAACACTTAGGAAATATTCCTTGCTTGTCGACATCCATCCTTGTGACATGTAGGTACATACATGGAAACACTTAGGAAATATTACTTGCTTGTCGACATCCATCCTTGTCGACATATAGGTACGTACATGGAAACACTTAGGAAATATTCCTTGCTTGTCGACATCCATCCTTGTCGACATGTATGTACGTACATGTATGTGCGCACTTGCCCCCATACTTAGAATTTTTTCTCTATCCCTGGCAGGTTGTATGCCAACACCTTGTTGTATGCTCCCTGTCATCTTGAGCAAAATACTTAGAAAATATTTCGTCCTAGTAATCATGTATGCTGCGAGTATAAGCTTGATGTCGTCATGTAAGGTTGATGTGTTGAAGAAGTTGCCCCCTTCCATGATGCTTGTTACTTGTTACGCGAAGACTAACGAGTCTCGTACGTACATAGTTGTCTTACACGGAGCGTCTATTGCATAAATGTTTGTATAAGTGTTGATGCGTGTTTGTGCACTGATTGGATTTTTGGTTGCATTTTTCAGGATATCAGATCTTGCTATCTTCTTGTCGGAATTAATCTTCCCACGACTGTTATCATGAGTAAGTTCACTATTTCCATTCTGCGAGTAACTCTGTGTTCGGGTGTCGACCTGGTTGAGGAGCTAAATAATACACCAAGTGTAGATGCTGATGTCCTTGCTTGATCAATTGATGTCGGTACACATATACGTCCTTCTAAAGATTTGGTATGTTGATGATCTTTATGACTTGTATCATGTTGTAATGTAGGTTGGACTGAAGGAAAAAGCTCGTCTTTGCAGATAGCCGATGTATACAGTAATCTGCTTGTTGGAAGGAATGTCCGTACAATTGCCCCCGCTACTCTGGAGTCTCCGGACATGGTCGCGTAAAGGACTTGTGAGTAAGGAACCTCCTTGTATCTTCTTTGAACTTGTGAATTTTCCAAGTTGTTGCTTTCATGTTGCTGAACCCGTGGTTGCAGTTCCTGGCTTTAGCCCAATTCTCAAAAGATCCGAAGCAGGGGCGCGTTCCTCGAGCGATTCTAATTCTTTATGCCGAGTACGACCGTCCTAACTCCCGGTCGAGGGACTTGCCCACGGAGTAGCGTTCCTCCCATTGAGGTAAGCGTTGTTTACTTCTTCACACTTGAAACTTGATTTTGAAGACGGATGATTTTGATGCGCGTATTGCTGATTGTTGCGCTTATGTTAAAGAGCTATGTCGTATTGAAGTTAAAGCGACCATCCTTGCCGTGTCTTTTGTGCGGATGACGACATTGTCTTTGATATTGACATTATGAACTCTTTGCCATAGATCCTTGGAGATGATGCTATCCCTTGGTTGGTGTCAGGTTGTCTGTTTCCAGCATGTTGAACCCTTTGTGAATGGGTTGATGTTGTTTTGGGTTTTCGATAAATCTTTGTTTAGGCCTTTTCTTGCATGGTATTTCATCAGTTAGACCTGTTTTCAATAATAATAAACATGTGATAACTTGTTAGTAATATTTCATACCTTGCGTTATCTTAATTGTCCGTATGTATTGGACTTGCATGATAGGATTGAACTCCTTGTTGTGATGGATAGAACATAGGATGTTGCGACTTGCGCATTGTAGGGTGTTATGTACACTTGGTACTTGTAGCATTGCAGGTAGTAATGTACTTGGCACTTGGCCTTTGATATGTAGCAGTGTCGTCTTGGCGAAGCAAGACTTAAGTTTAGACCGTCTCTTAGTTCCACTCTAAGGCGACGTTGTTGCAAGATATTACTTGCTTAGTTTGCTGTTTTTGCGTTAAATGCTTAATAGCAAGATAACGCTATACAAGACTCATCTTGTAAGTTTGATGAGTTTTGTACAAGGTTTGCTTTAAAAAGAGTATAACATGAAGCTATCATTTTTCAGGCCTAAGTCTTCATGGTGTATGAACCCTTAAGAGAGTATGCATACTTTTAGTGTGTGGGGTTGTCGTCTAACAAAATGACTTCCGCCACGATGGGGTGATCAGTCCCATCATTGTATTTGCCGCATCCTTTTTTTTTTTTAGGGAATGGCTATGAACATGAGGATTTGCCCGAAGGATTTCACAACATGCCATTTTTTAGAAGTAAACATGGGGTTTGCCTTTACAAAGAGGATGCCACAGCATGCTACTTTTAATAGTAAATCTTGGTGTTTATCCAAGATATTGCTTGCTGTTAGGGATGGCAATGGGGCGGATCGGGGCGGGTAATGCCAGCCCCGGACCCGCCCCGCGGGTCGACCTGGCGGACCCGCCCCATAGACCTCGCGGGGCGGGTCGTTTGGGTTGAAAAAGCCCCGCGGGTCGACCCCCGGGGCCCCGACCCGACCCGCCAATAACCTGAATAGTGGATTACTGTATTATTTAGAGCAGTTGTGGCCTGTGGGTGGGCAAGGTCTGGAGTTTTGGACAGAAGTTGCGACGAGGTCGAGTTTGCGACTCTTGAGGTCTCTGGACTGATGCTGCGGTGAAGTCGTGGAGGGCGAGGTCGCGGAGGGCGAGCGAGGGCGAGGTCGCGTAGGGCGAGCGACGGCGAGGCTGAGATCAAGATGGCGAGGACGAGGTCGCGACGGCGAGGGCAAGGCGGAAGGATAGAAGCGAGATCCGGAGCGTAGAGCTGCTGCTGGAGTCAACTTCTGCTGCGAGGTCTGAAGGTCTTCTTTTTCTCTGTTCTGATGAAGAGTGAAGAGAGAGAACGGCGCTAGCTCCTTTCTTTTTGGTGGTTTGAACCCTAATAATTAAGTTTTATATATTTCTACTTTAGTCCTTATTATTTATAAAAGTATATATTAACCCTATTATTTATTAAATAAACATAATAAATATTAAGTATAGCTAATACGGGGCAGGTCTACGGGGCCCCGCGATCCTAGACCCGGACCCGACCCGACCCGCCCCCACTATGACCCGAACCCGTCCTTTGCCCCGCGGATTGGCGGGTCAAAATCGAGTCGGGGCCTCGCGGGTCAGCGGGTACCCTCGACCCGTTGCCATCCCTACTTGCTGTTACGCCTTTGGAATAGTCGTCGCTTTGAGTAGAGAATTTTATAAGTCCCTTTCTGTAGGTAACCCGCAAGTTGTCGTCGCCGTATATAAGTTGACTGTGCACATAGCGTGATGGCATTGTGTTGCCGACATCTTCTTGATATAGCTGCTGTTATGGATGGAGAAATAAACTCCCTGTTGGTGTAGATAATAGATATGTTGGCGTTGTATGCCATAAATCCCTCCTTGAACATAATGCCTAGCTTGTATTGTTGAAGTAGATATTATGTGCATAGGTTACTACTTGGCATAATTCCCATGTAGTAATCATATTGTAGCATGTACCTACGAACAGAGTTGCTCTTTGTCAGATAGTTGCAGTGTTTATAAGTTTGCAAAAATATGGAGTTATGAAATTTTCTTTTTAGTAATGCATATAATAGATAAAGTAAAGGAATTTGTCACGAGGATTCCCTGTTTGTGCAGGAAACTTCCCTAAGTGCGGACGCGATAGGTGCGGATCATGACAGGTGCGCATATATGTTGGGAGCGTAGCTTTTCCAAGTATCACCCGCTATGTCTGTATGAATAGCGACTATGCATTATTGTATGCGTCCTCTAGTTGATACCCGTTGATGCTTCCTTAGCATGATGTACATGACTATGTATGATCATTGCTTGGTGTTTCCTTCTTAGAAGAATGGTACCATGAGTTCTTGCAATTATTCGTTTCTTCACTTCGGTGGAATGCCGAGCACTTGTGAGCTTGGTGCCCCCCCAAGTCGCTTGTCAGTCGTATTGCTGTGTCCTGATGGTTTCTATTACTTCATCTTCTAACAGTGATGCGCCTACTCGGACCATCCTTTCTGGCTCATCTATCTTGATTTCTTGTAAAGTTTCAACAAAAGCAGGACGTTCATGGTCTACCCTTGGGTTTTCATCAATGACGGGAATTCCGCTATTGTTTGTCTTGACATTATGTTGGAGTGCAACCTTGTAGCAGTCTTTTGATAGCTGCTGATCTTCCTTCATTTCACCAATTCCTGCCTTTGTTGGGAACTTGATATTTTGGTGTGATGTTTACACTCATCATACCCCACTTGTTCATGGTTGTATACACTGGGATTTCATTATATGCGTCAAGCTTTTCTGCAATCACGAACGAAACACCGATTTGGAGTTGTTGCTGTCCTTCTCCTATTGCGGATTGCGCGGTGTTGAATTAATGTGCTAGCTTTGCGATGTATGCTTCATGTGTTCACTTTCGAGGGGGCTGGGTTAATTTGATGTGTTTCTTCATACACTTGTGACTCTTTCGGAGGTTATGTCTGTATGACGATTGTGCATATGGTTGAGAGATGTTATACTGGTGGAATCCTCATCTTCTCCTTTGTTTTGTCCGAAGATTAGGTTTCGCTGTCGGCGTACGTTTTGAGTGGTACGATCCTTCTTGTGTTCTTGACAAGGGTAAACTTGCTGGATGTTGAAAATAATTTTCTAACTCTTTTCTCGTGATGGGTCTGGCACAGGCGTGCGGATAACATAGGAGGGTATCCAGAATTCCTATCTTCCACAATGTTGATGACGTTGTCACTTGGGTAATGCCCCCGTCTTATTTATTATTGCAACGCGATTTTTAGACTTGTGCGTATAGAATGCTTGAGGCTCCGTTGCATGGGGGATGTTGTATGACCTAAGCCGTTTGTTGTTCATAGTGTGATATCTTGTGTTGTGGACGCAATTAATATGTGCGTAGTTGTTACTTGGCGTTATTCCAAGGTAGTACGCATGATATAGTAATGTACCTACAAAAGTAGATTTAACCTTCATTAGATATTTGGAGTTCGTACAACGGATTACAGGAAGGCGTCTACTGATCGCTCCTTTTGAAAAGTACTAAGGCTAATAAACATAAGTTGTACTTATTCTAAGAAGACTTAAAGTAGATATGCAAAAATGGAGATAAAGGGATTGATGATGTGTTTGACGTCTTCATAGGTGATTTGTCGGCAAGTTGATTCTGCCACGTGCCACATAGTTCCTCAGTGCATCTAGCGTGTTGAGCTCTTCAATCTCCTCCTTTGGGAATGAACAAATGTTGGTGTCATGCCCCCCAGTTTTATGGTGCTTGCACCGTTCTTCAACATTCTTGTCAAGGAATTCGGTCATTGGCTCAAGTGGATGTGGAAGTATGTTTTCCAGGAGTTGGAAATTTGTTTCCTCCACCTTCATACTCCAAGGATTGTATAAGTCGTCATAATTGGTTCCATGAGTGACGTTGTTTTTCCGGCGCTTGGCGATAGGTGGTTTATCATTCGCCTTTTCCCGAAGACTTCACATGAGACTTCTTTTGATGCTTATTGCCTTGGTCGATATACTTCTTCATTTCTCCTTTTATGATTAAGCTGTTTACATGAAACCATAATCCAACACAGCTTTCCGTCTCGTGGCCATACACTTCGTGATTTTCACACCATTTGCTTTCATCTTTTCCCAATGGGCCCTTGCGGAAATTGGAGGGCTTTTTCCACTGCTTGGTCTTCTTTATCTCTTTCAAGATGACGGACAACAGTGTGTTCAATGGAACACATTTGGCGAGATTGGTCTTTTTGAGCCTTTGGTCGTCTGACTGGAATGGCCTCTTTTGTTGCGGTTGTCTCCTTTCCCAGGAAGCGTCTATCTTTTCCTCAATTATTGCCTTCAAGGTTCTTGTTGTAAGTTCCGTGATTGGGACATCATCGTCATTAACAGGTTTTTTCCGTCCCTCCTTGTGACGGATGTCAGCATCGTCTTGGCTTGTCCTCGTGGAAGAACCTTCCTTGTGTATTTTTGAGCGGGAGGTTGGAGGTTGTTTCCATGCCCCTTCTTGGTGTTGTGCTATCACATATGGATTGTATGAGAGTGCAGCTCCTTGCCATGGTTGTTGGTACTGGAAGGTACCCTCCGTGCATTGCCCCCCTATTCTTTGGTGCAATGTGTCTTGATGACTTGTGACTTGGGACTTTGTTCTTGTCTCCTCGACTTGTCCGTTGATTGGAGGCAGAGGTGGTGGTGGCGGGGCATATCCTTGGTTCCTTAACATCTTTTGGAATGCAAGCAGCTCTTCGAGCGCGGTCATAATGGTGGGAGTGACAGGTGATGGCGGGTTGACACATTTGTATTGGAGGACTCCTTGGTCGTACTGTGCGAAGGATGCATTTCTTGTTGGCATGGAGAAGGCATTGGATGTGGCAACAGGCATGTGGGAGGATCTAAGTCGACTTCTTGTCGGCTTCTGCGTGGTTATGACCAAGGCGTCATGGCGCGTAATGTGCTCTTTGTCCTTTGATGAAAAACCAATGACATCTTCAAAGGCGGCATCCTATATGTCGACATACTCCATGTTGGTATCATGGGACTTGTGTATTGTCTTTGCAACGTACACTTCTTGCTCGTACGACTTCTCGCTTTCAACATCAAAGTCTCCATGGATCATATGTACGTTTTCCATCTTTTCCGGATGGGGTGCAATGTATGCTGTATTCTGGACTTTAAGGCCATGCTGTGCGGAAGGCACGCTGTTTGTTGGCATGGAGGATGCAACGAGCATGTATTTATGACGTGCAAATGATCCTGCTGACTTGTTGCCTGCTTCTTTTTGTTGGCTGGCATCCCGTTTGGGAACTTTCCATTGATCCCTGTCCTTCGCTCGAACTCCTGTGTTGATGCATTATTCTGAATTTCGGGACCGTGCTGTGCGGAAGGCACGTTTGCGGTTGGCACGAATGAGGCGGTAGACCCTGCATCTGGAACGTGAGAATATCCTGGTTGGTTTCTTGTCGGCTTCGGCTTGCCTGCACCCGCCTTCTTTGGTCACCTTCCAGTCATAGCTCGCGGTGCGGAACGACTTTTTGTTTGAATCACACTGACGCGCCAAATGTTAAGTATGCTTCCACCTGGGTAGCTTCGGGCTTCGTTTTTCACGAACGGGCTCGGGATGTATGTATAAGGACGGGAACGCCGCGATCCTTAAAACACAATCCTAGAGCTAATCTTCCAGTCCTCGTCCTCGAACTTCGGATCCTGCACGAGAGGCAGTAACCAGCGTGGGAGAGGGAGGGGGGGACGCTGGTTGGGCCCTCTCCGGCGCTCAAATCAGAATTTGTAGAGAGAGAAAGCCTTAGAGAGAAGTCAGAGCATCCAAAGTCCAAAAAATGAAGGAGTTCCCTAAAATGAGAGACCTAGGCCCCTATTTATAGGGAACCTAAGGATCATGCCCAGTTTTGAACGGCTTGATGTCGGTATGAAAGAAAACATATACCGTCATCAAGGTGGACTATGCGTGCACCGACTTCTCGCAATCGGCAAAAATAATTGGGATGAGCGCGAAGAACGTCGAAAATTCGGACCTCCGGATTATTTAGCAATCCTGACCGGTCCGGATTGCCTTGTGGCAATTCGGAAGTCCCCCGGTCCGGGTACTGCGCGTATTCCGGACCGTTTTTGGACTTGGGTGTCCGCGGAAGAATTCTTTTACGGGTTTTGGAGTAATTTGCGAGGCCCGAAATGTAAACACGAACCCGAATTGGACAGATATCTAACAACAATGAGTATGGAAGAAATTGAAGCATTGGTGACAAGGAAGATGATGAAGGCGGAAGGTAAAGCTTTGCATAGCCTAAATGACAAGTCGTCACACCCGTTCGTGCAATAATAGACATGCGCTTCCCAGAGGGAATATCTCCGGGGAAAGATTGACAAGTATAATGGAAAAGGAGACCCAATGGAGCACGTGCAGCAGCACGAAGCATCATTGATGGGGCACACGAGTGACGAGAGATTGATAACCATGTCATTCCTTATGACATTGACAGGGGCAGCTTCGCATTGGTTCTTTGGTCTCCCAAAGGCATCAATAAGCTCACGGAAGCAACTAAAATAAAAGTTCATCCAAAGGTACTTAAGTGAAAGACAACTCCTAAAAGGCTCTAATACCATTGACGACGTTCGTCAAGAAAATAAAGAGACACTAGCGAGCTACTACACTCGCTTCAACCATAATCTAGCTGAAATCGAGACAGACATGTCCGAGGGGGAAATCATACGCGCATTCATTAGGAACTTGGTGTTGGCATCTGGAGTATGGGCCGCCGTAATAGGAGCCCATTTAATATAAGCCCACCTATGTAATTGGGTAATGTCACATTAGGGATTTTGGGCTTGGTCTAAAATCCCAATTGACACGAGGGCCCAAAATTTGGTTTCCCCTTTTTAAATAGGGAGTGTTAGGATTTCTTTAGGGTTAATCAGTTAATCATATAATCACTCATTCTCCAAAGTGTTGATACAAAAGAAATCCCTCCTCCCTTTCTAAAAAGTTCGGCTGAACCTTAGTGCTTGGAGGTGCCAACTTTCTTTGAGCAATCACCCCAGAGATCCATCCCTGCGAGGAATAGACAAGAGGCTTTGCTGTGGGGACCATTCAAGCAATTATAGCAGAAGTTAATAATCCAAAGTACCATAATAGAACGAAACAAATTGATGGTAAATATAAGTATGCGAAGATTATGGTAGAAGAAAAATTGATCACATTAGAATACTTATCCTCTGAGAGTATGGTGGCAGACCCATTGACCAAACCTTTACGCATGGAAGTTTTTGAAAAGCATGTCATAATGCTTGGACTGTGTAGGGTTTAGGAGGATTTTAATGTGTCAATAACATATTGAGTTTTGAAGTAGTATTCTAATGAAAGAATTTCAATTTGAGTTTATGATCTTACGACGTCACAATGTTTGAATTACATCGGATTTTACGGTCTATAAACTAATAGTTGGAGCGTAAAACCTCCCAATAAAATATGTCGAATGTGGGCCAGCCTCGTCACACAGGCTCGGTCGTCTTGATGTAGGAGGAACCTATACCATGTCAAGACCGGCTAATAACAACAGTGTTTTCGAAAGATAAACCTGGTTAAGCAAACAGATCATTTGGTTTCGGGATAACACGACATGATCT
Source organism: Clarkia xantiana subsp. parviflora (assembly GCA_036873135.1). Taxonomy (NCBI): domain Eukaryota; kingdom Viridiplantae; phylum Streptophyta; class Magnoliopsida; order Myrtales; family Onagraceae; genus Clarkia; species Clarkia xantiana. The sequence continues at coordinate 35,091,319 of JAPTYO010000010.1, read as the reverse complement.
TTGTTTTGCGTATCGTCGTTATGAACTTAGTTCATCGGAAACCACATTCTAGGCCATATGAAAATCTGCGATAGCGTATGACATTTCCCACTCCTGACAATATGTATGTTCAGGTTATGCGGTCGACGCGCACTTCATACTGCGCGTGCCACGTTCGACCACGGGGTCAGGCTCAGTTGCGCTAGATAGAATCCTCGCGATTCGAATGGGCGCAAACTTCTTCACCTTGAGCATGTGACTGATCCTGGGTGCTTTATGAAGGAGCACCCGAAGAATCCTTATGCAGAACTCATATCTAAGGTTAAACTCAATGGTCGCTTCCAGGCGTACGAACGTTGTGCTGAACAAAAAGGCCTAGTGACCACGATTTGGGAACCAGTTGAGTTTGACTAAGGGTATGGGCAATGGGGATGGTCAAATTCACATGTAATTCTCCCACTCTTGTATTTACTAGGTGGCCACCAACCGGATATTAGTTGAAGGTTGTGAAGACTTGTGCGGATGCCTAGGAGAAGTGTTCCTATGTGGAAACTAGACAATTGGAGAATGACAGATGACCAGGGATACAACGCGTCACATATATGTTTATAGGTTGATAACAGGTTGGGAATAAACATTCTGCGAATGCTACAACACTCTTAACCGATGAGTAGCACGATGTTCGTTGTGTCTGCCGGTCGCACGGAAAACCTCGTACGAACTATTCGGAAGCATAGCTAGATCGAAGAACAAATGTTGATGTGTTTGTCGACAACATATTAACAGGCACCCTCCCATTCCGGCGAGTGGGAGCTGTTGGCATTTGAAGTATGGGCCGCCGTAATAGAAGCCCTTTAATATAAGCCCAACACCTATATAATTGGGTAATGTCACATTAGGGATTTTGGGTTAGGGATAAAATCAAAATTGACATGAGAGGCCCAAAATTGGGCATCCCCTTTACTATAGGCTGGTCGTATCTCACATAAGGGTAGAGGTGGGTTTTACCCACCTCCTCTTATAAATATGGAGTGTCAGGATTTCTTTAGGGTTAATAAGTTAATCAGATAATCACTCCTTCTCATAAGTGTTCAGACAAAAGAAACCCCTCCTCATTTTCTCACAAGTTCGGCCGAACCTTAGTACTTGGAAGTGGCAAATTGCTTTGAGCAATTACCCCAGAGATCCATCCCTGCGATGAATCAACAAGAGGCTTTGCTGTGGAGACCATTCCGTTTGGGCGATTCCTTAACAAGAATCCTTACATGATCCGTTCCGCGGACCGCGAAATCCCCTCAAGATCTTGGGTCTATGGAAAGCAAGAACTGGTATGTGTCTCTATTCCGCTGCATAATTAGTTTACCTGGCATGTACACGTGTTTTTGTCCGTAGTAACTATCCCCTATACCCTACACTTGGGACGCTGGGGAACAACCCTAGCGGAAAACATGGCTCTAGATATGGTCAACACTGTGGAAGAGCTCACAACGCGTGTAAAAGCGCACATAGGCCTATATAGGGCTAGAGCTATTAGGCTACCAAAGACAGTGACCCCTTCAAATAAAACCGAAGGAAACAAGCCCGGCAAGGGTAGGCCGCAGCAAGGGCAAGCGAACTTTAGATGAAAGGAATGGATACCCCCTCCAAAAGGTAGAAATTTCAATGAACAGAGGAGGCCAGATAGCGTCAACGCTATCAAGTTCGTCCCCCTGAACGCGGCCTTCACAACTATCTTTCGGGAAATGAAATAACAAGGAATATGGATGCCGGCTTTGAATAATCCAGACTACCAAATGGGTCCGGATGGTGGCAAATTCTCGGATTTCATGAAGTCCGAGGGCATCACTCAAACTCTTGCAACGCTCTAAGGGAGAAGATTGAATATGAAATCCGGCAAGGGCGTCTAAAGCACTATATCAACACTGGACGCAAGAGAGAGCGATTGACGCCTCTTAAGTCATTGCCTATTAACAAAGGCAAGGGAAAGATGGATGACTACACACCTCCCCCCAAGAAGGGCACTATCAATGTCATTCACTGAGGCATAGGTGCAGGAGGACAATCTTCGAACGCAAGGGAGGTTTATGCTTCTCAAACAAAAAATATGGCCATTTGGGGCAAAAGACAAAGGGAGAAGGAAGACATGGTCAATTCTCTAAGAAGAACATGGAGCACATAGTGTTCCCACATGATGACGCCCTAGTCATAACAGCTGAAATTGATAATTTTGATGTGAAGAGGATCTTAATAGACGGTGGGAGTTCAGCTGACGTCCTCCATGTCCGAGTATTGAGGAATTAGGAAAAAGCTTGACATACCTAACAACGGTGGACTATCCACTGGTAAGCTTTGCAGGAACATCGACATACCCATTGGGAATGATAACGCTACCAATGAAGCTAGGACAAAAATGGACACAGATTCACACGAATGTGAATTTTGTTATAGTGGAGCACTTAGGTGCATACAATAGCATCCTGGGAAGAACGACTATCAATCCGCACGTAATAGTCGCGTCCACAACTCATCAAAAGCTGAAGTTCCTAACTCCACATGTAGTAGGCGAAGTACTAGGCGACCAGACGGCAACACGAAAATGCAACCTCAATGCTATGAAAAGAAAGGCATAACAAGGCCTGAATGTTGCAATGATGGGAACACCAAGAAAATGAAAAGATAAGACACCTCCACGGGTATAGAAAAAGTTGAGCGTGATGAAGAGATGGGCATATAGGCAATCGCTGTGCCTAAGTAAGCAAATGAGCTACAAGATGTGGATAAGAACACCGACCAAGGAGGCGGCAATGAAAAGGGTTTCGAACCCAGAAAGCCAAGAAAGGCAAGATGAATCAGCTAAGGAAAGGATGGAAAGGAGAACCAACATGGCAAACACATGGGGATTTTGCCATGTTAATGACTTTCGGCAATGGACGGATGAGACAATAAGAAGTTACTTCTCAAGCTTCTCGAAAAATGCCGTCGCACTGTATGCAACGAAAGGAGAAGTCATTCGAACCTTCTTTATAAATTTGAGAAGCTCGCACATAAGATACTTTGGGGCATGTACGTAGTTGTGACAGCAACTAAAATGAGAGAACTGAGAGGAAGGCTGGATGAAACCATAAAAAATGAGGAAGATGAATTGAAAGCTAACGGTCTCATGACCGAAGAAGAAGCTAAGGAAAAATTGGAAAACACCGAATCCATGATTGAAGAAAATGTTGTGATTAATAATGAAACACGAGTTAGGGTTGGGTTCAATCCAATGAACACAAGCCTAGAAGAATTGCACAATAAACGCTTATGGTACTTGATACCTCCTCCAAGCCAGGAGGAGCGAGCCTTTGTGGGAATCAACAAAGCTGAGTGGTGTCAACACCATAAGACATGGGGGCACTACACGAATGACTGTATGGTATTGAAGGTTAAAGTTGAATGCCTTGTCTGTCAGGGAAGGCTAGAAGAATTCGTGGTGCCTCGCTTTTGAACAAAGCAGACCTTGAAAAAGGTCGTGTCTATGTATTTTTTTTAAGTATCCTTGCATTGACCTTTTTCATGAATGAACTCCATATATGGAGAGAGTACCTCGTAGATGGTAGCTTTTATATTTCGAAGTATGATCCTAAGCGGAGATCCTCAGACAACATCATGTAAATGCTATGAATGACGAAGTTAAGAATGTTTTTTTAATGCCTCCATGTCATATACAATTCACTATGGAAAAATCACCAAGAAGTGGTAACTCTATGAGGACAAGCACGTCCATCAGGTTACGTACAACCTTTAAACTACTCTAGGGTGATCACCGGGCAGTACTATAGATATTACCCTCGAAAGTACACCGGGCTGGTATTCATTGAAGTGACGTGATTGGAATTCACACCAAGGAACGATCACTATACCCTCAGAATTTACACCGGGCTGGACTCATTGAAGTGACGTGCTTGGAATTCACACCAAGGCACGATCACTGTACCCTCAGAATTTACACCGTGCTGGTACTCTTTGAAGTGACGTGCTTGGAATTTACACCAAGGCACGATCATTATACCCTCCGAATTTACACCGGGCTGGTATCCATTGAGTAACATGCATAACTTATAATTTACACCATGATTGAAATTCATAGAGCGACCTGTATGCTTATGTGACGCGATCGTTACATGACTCAGGAGCTAACTCCGAGTAGATATTTGATATCTTTATGTCTAGTCTACTATTCCAAGTAGCAATGACCTACCACAGATAGTCATGTCGCACTGACCCCTTACTAGGCCGATAAAGAGGCAAGTCGGAATAGCGAACTCAGGCCTACACGCCCAAAACGCATTAAACCTTGCAAGTCGTGTCTTACCATAACGTCATCTTGAGTCATCAAGTAACGATTAATGCACATCGGCAGAGTTTATCATGTCGCAACCTTACTTCGGAAAAACCATGTAATGGTCATACAATGAAAAAACGCATAAAAAATTGCAAGTAGCGTCTTGCACCAACGCCATATCTTAAAAAATCATGAGGTGGAAACGCATTTGCAAGTAATACCTTGCCTAAATGCTATCTCGAGGCATCGAGTAAGCGGTCGTAAAAGTACCAAACCAATCAAGTAACGTCTTGCCATAATGCCAAGCCTTGTAATACCAAGCGGTGGAAAACGCACTAACTTTTGCAAGTTGCGTCTTGCAAACGCTATATCGAGGCATCGAGTAAGCGGATTTAAAACGTACCAAATCAAGCAAGCCAAGTCTTGCCTCACTAATATCTTAAATCATCAAGTAAGCGGTAAAGTGCATATCGCAAGTCGTGTCCTGCCAAAACGCTATCTCAAGGCATTGAGTAAGCGGTTTAAAAAGTACCAAATTACACTAGCCATGTCTTGCCAAAACACTACCTTGAGGCATCAGGTAAGTGGTTAAAACGTGCCAAGCTAGCAAGTAGCATCTTGCCAACAACGCTATCTCGAGGCATCGGATACGCGGTTACAAAACGTGTCAACACAGTGTAAGTAACGTCTTGCCATAACGCTATGTTGAGGCATCAAACAACGGATGAATGTCAACATTCATGATGAACACTCTTGAATGACGCCATGCACTGGTAACTACAAAAGGGAGCATACACGAGCATAACGCTTGTTGAGTTGAATCCACATGGGATACCTCGGGTTGCTCTTCACGGATCTCGAACCTCGATCCCCGAACTGACTTTGGCTTCTACCTCGATCCCCGAACTGACTTTGGCTTATGTCTCGAACTTCTATATGCCAGGTCCTGCAGAGCGGGCGATAACCAACATGGAGAGGGGGGTGGTGCTAGTTGAGCCCTCTCCGATGCTAAAGTCAGGATCTTAGAGAGAGAAAATGTGTAGAGAGAGGTCAGAGCACAAATAGCCAATTCTGAAGAGTTTCGAGTTAACTTGTCAAATGGGAGGTCTAGGTCCCTATTTATAGGAAACCCTAGAACCGTACCCTGTTTTATGCCGGTTTACAGGAAAATACTTATCGACATCGAGGTTGGCTATGTCCGCACTGACTTCTCATACTTAGTAAAAATAGGGGTAAACGCGCAGTACTAGTCGGTAATCCGGACCATGTCGACATCCGACATGGTCCGGACTGCCTTATGGAAATCTGGAAGTCCCCGGTCCGGGTGCGGCGCGCATCCAGACCGTTTTGACCCGGGGTGACTGCGGCAAGATCCGTTTGTGGTTCTGGCGTGTTTGCGAGGTCCGAAACGTAAATACGAACCCGAATTGGACTGATATCCAACACTTGTCCCCGAGTCAAGTAGCGGTTCAAAAATCATGCTTGACTCTATTAAAGATAGGGTATTCGTCCAATTTAGGTTCGCCACTGACCTCAGGGGTGGCCTGTTTGTCAATTGAATGTGCGGAGCACAAATTCATCCATCCTTATTTTTTCGATGAATGTGCATAATCTGTTCACTGGGTTAGCGTAACAGACGGTATACATGTAACAACGTGCAATTAACGACTACTTTGAATAATAAATAATCATGCAATGCGGTGTCATCATGGTACGTGATGTAAACGTGTAACATGATGTTAACATGGAGATGATAACACAACACATGGGTGTTGTAATTGTGCAATAAGCAAAATACTTAGAGCAATATAAAATTGAAGAGCATGCTTGTCAACATGAAGCATGATGTAAACATAGAAAATGATGTAAGCATGTAATACGACGTAAACATGCAATATGATGTAAACATGCAATTCATACTTAGATCATAAAAATAACCATGTAGCAATCATAAGTTAGAATCATGCATATATAAAATTAATATCATGCATAATAGCCTATGTGTACGCAACATGCGATGATAATTGTACGTAGCGCGTCATGCAACATTAGGGAGCATGTACGTAATGTAAGCATAGGAGAGATGTAAACATGCTCATACATGATGCTAGGGACTTGTGCGAAAATAGATATTACTTTAGTCCTTAGTACACGGTGTAGACACTATTAGTGAAAATTAGGAGAGAGAGTAGTCAATAGCTTACATCCTCCCTTGATAGTTTTCCATGAAGCTCTCATTGTTTGTTGAAGAAGGAGCTTATGTAGGTGTAAATTTGGAGTAGTCACATCATATTTGACATCAATTAAATTCCGACCAAGCTCGAGGTGGAAGTCGACGGCGCGTGGTGTGAAGAACGGTGGGGCGTGGGACACCAGTGAAGGCGCGTCACGGCGGAGCGTGCGGCATTCCTGGGCGGCGCGTGGAGCTTCGGTGACGACGTGTGACAATTCGGACTTACTTCGTGTTGGTGAGTCCGATTCCGTACATGGCTTGACATTTTGTGACTTCGTTTGGCCTTGATTCAATCTTGAAATCACTATGTGCTTAGTCACCTTAACATGCATACAAGGTGTTTGATGAAATGCATTAGAATACTTAGCCCCAAATCGGCCAAAATTTTTCTAAGTGCTGAATATTTTAGAAAAGTGCAAATGAATTGTTATACTTCCCTTATGCATAGTACTCATTGCTGACATGTTGCTCCATGCCTTAGCCGTTGTTTTAGTATGCTCGATGTTGACGATCGGTAGTTGTTCGTACATGGCCGTCAATGGTTGTATATTGGTAATGATAACTTAGGCAATGTACGTTGAGCATCATGTATTGATCGTCGATCGTTGTCTGCAATCATGCTAAAAAAATTAGAAAAGATTTCAATAATATCTAGTACTTGTTACCATTGATGTCGTCATATGATTCTTGTCGACCGCCGGCATAGACACACTTAGAAAATATTTCGTAACAGTTGATGTTTGCCACTTGATGTATGTTATCCGTCATCATGCTAGTATATTTGGAGAATGCTCCTAGATAATTGATTCCATGCCGCTTGTTGATTGTTGACACCAAGGAAATACTTAGACAATATTTTTTGGCGGTTGATTTCTTGTCGCATATAGTCCCATGCCGTAAGCGAAGTACTTAGAAAATATTTCAGCCATATCTTGCTGAATGTCGACACCTTGTCGTACGTAGATTTTTGATGGCATACTGACAGCTTGCAATATGCTGAATGTCATCCTGAGCAAAACACTTAGAAAATATTTCGCCCTTGTAACCATGTACGCTGCGAGTATGAGCTTGAGGTCGACACGAAGGTTGATGTGTTGAGAGGGTTGCTCCTCTTGCATGATGGTTGTTACTTGTTGCACGAAGACTATTAAGTCATTGCGTACATAGTTAACTATCATGGAGCGTTCATTGCATAGATGTTTGCATATGTGTTTGATGCATGTTTGTGCACTGATTGGATTGTCGGTTGTATTTTTCAGGATACCACATCTCGCTGTCATCTTTGTGTACTTAGCCTTTTCATAGCTGTTGATGGGTTCGACTACAGCCGTCAGGCCCTTTAACTTTTAGGAAACAGAAGACAGGCCCACCAGGCCCAAAATGAAGGTCAAGATGACCTAGGAGAAGGGTCCCGACGAAGGGAGTCCCGATGATGAAAGGTCCCGACAGAGTCGGTCTAGACAGCTGAGCTGGAAGCTCCCGATGTGAAGCCTTTAAGTAGGCCCCGATGATGAATCCCTGAGAATGATTGGCCCTGTCACGATGACGAGGGACCCCGAGCGTGACACAACGAGATAAACTCTGGAGTCCCCGACGGGAGTCGGGACTCGTTATCAGAGGATAAGGCCTAGATATACGGGGCGTGGCGGGGATACGCGGAACGTGGTTGAGATACACGGAGCGTGGCCGAGATACGCGGGGCATGGCTGAGATACGTGAGATCCTGGCCTAGATAGGCGGGATTACATCCGAGATACGCGGGATACGGGCTAACCACCCCCAACGGTTCACTAGGTACCTGAGGCACCTCTTCGCCTATAAAAGGGCAAGAGGTCACCTCAGAACATTTACGTTGAATTACATACTCTGAGATTATTGCTTGTCAGTTCGTATTGGGCACTCATTTAAGTATCGGAGAGGGATTCTGGGTCACCCCCCGGTCTATCCCCTCTTGCAGGATTGCGTGGAGCGAAGGAGCTAGGATCGCCGTCAATGTCCGTACCGGAGTTCCACCGTGATCCAACAGCTGTTAATATGAGTAAGTCTTCTATCCCCATTCCGTGAGTGACACCATGTTCGGATACTAATGACAAGTTAGACACTAATAGATTGGTTTATTGGGAAGAGCTCTTCTTTGCACGTGGCGTCTACACGTAGCACCCCTCCTTCCGACAAGTCCGCTTCATCAGTTTTTCTTGCTTCCCCCGTGATTTCCGGATATGGTAGAGGGAAGGGTCTTATGAGTAATATATTTCCTTTGAAACTCTTTCTTACTTTTGTACTTCCTTGACTTATCACTCTCACTGCCTTGTCTTTTTGATAATTCAGCTCGTTCTTCTGCATTTGACGTTCCCGTGGCTGATTCCCAACTTCCCACCAAGCGATCCGTGGCGGCCGCACATGTCTCGAGCGACCCTATGCGCGCTAAGACAAGTGCTACCATTCCAACTCCGGCTTGCGACAAGGAAAAAGGAGTTATTGGATGCACGAAGGTATCTTTTGCCCCCCGGTCGAGAGATCGACCTGCGGAGGATCGCCCTTCTCCTCAGGGTATGAGATAAACTTCTATTTTTCGACCTTGTCGGAATGTTTAACACTTAGTTTTTTTTGTAGTGATTACAGCTTTGAAGCATGATCACCTACTTCGTCCCTTGGAGGGTGATGAATCTGGTAATGCATGGAAACCTCTTGGCAAGGGCGGTCTTCGCTTTCCTAAGGATGTGAAGCTTAGTATGCCGGAAGTTGGAGTCCGTGTGTTGCACAGGAGTGTGCCCCTGGGTGATCGACGCGCCTGTCCAAGAACTGATGAAGATGTTAAGGAATGCATTGAACATGCTTTGGCCAGCTTTGCCCCTGTAAGTTAACAGGTTCCGTTTCTTGATTGCTTATGTGTCGCATGCTTTTTGTTGTGTAATACTTATGCACTTGTCTATTTGTTATGATTCTCAGGCTATGTCTAAAATAGTTAACATATCGTCTCATGTTATGGAGCTTGTAAGTGCTAAAAAGGCTGTTGTTAGCAAATGCGATACCGCCAGTCTTGAACTTGCACGTTCTAAGGAGAAGGTGTGTGCACTTGGTTTGAAGATTATTGATTCTGAGACCAAGTATCAGGTGCTAGAGACTCAAATTTCTGATCTTGAAGCTGAGATGATTGCACTTGAGAAGCAGATTTCTGACGACATCACAGTTCGAGAGGCCGCCTTGATTGCTGCGTGTGAGGAATATCATGCACTCCGAGTTGCAGCAGGTTTTTGCCAAGTTTTAAGGAGAAGTCTGACGACCTGATGGGAAAACGTGCTGAAAATTTCCGCCGTGTGAGCGCACTTGCCCTCAACTTTCCTTTTGGTAAGCTTGGGCCTTGTTCTGAATATGCCGTTAACTATCTTAAAGCATTTCATGCTTTGGGACTTGATGTAGCCAACTATGATGTGATTGATGATGGAGATGGAGGCATTGATGTTGTTGTTACCTCCCCTGAGTTTATGGAAGTTGCTTCTCAGCTTTCTGGAGATAGTACTTCTCATGTGGCATTGGGTTGAGGCTTTTGTCCCAACCTTCGTTTATGCGTTTGCTTGCATAGTATTTTGTCACTTGGACCTGTTTTCAATAATAATAAACATGTGTTAACTTGTTAGTAATATTTCATACCTTGAGTTATCTTTGTTGTCCGTATGTATTGGACTTGCATGATAAGATTGATCTCCTTGTTATAATGGATAAACATCCAATATTGCGACATGCGCATTGCAGGGTGTTATTAGCGCCCCTCTTGAAAAAATTTCCAAGGCATGGCATGATATGTACACTTGGTACTTGTAGCATTGTAGATAGTAATGTACTCGGCGCGGGCACTTGGCACAGGCACTTGACATGTAGCAGTGTCGTCTTGACGAAGCAAGACTTAAGTTTATACTGTCTCTTAGTTCCACTCTAAGGCGACGTTGTATAAGACTCGACTTGTAAGTTTAATGTTTTTTTCAAACAGGGTGCGCTCCTGCTAGCGTTTTTTAGTGAAGCCTGCCCACTTAAGGTATAGGTCTTCATTATGTCTGCATCCTTAAGAAGATTTTGAGTGTACATGAAGCTATCCTATCAAGGAATGTATCTTCATGGCGTATGGACCCTTAAGAGGGATGTACATACTTTGTAGATGGGGTGATCAGTCCCACCTAAGTGTCGCATCCTGGTTTGTATGCAGGGAATGGCTATGAACATGAGGATTTGTCTCTAAGAGGATTTCACAACATGCCTTTTTTTAGAAGTAAGCATGGGGTTTGCCCTTACAAAGAGGATATCACAGCATGCTACTTTGATAGATGTGAACATGAGGTTTGCCCTTACAAAGAGGATGTCGCATCATGTCACTTTTGATAGTAAATCTTGGTGTTTATCCAAGATATTGCTTGTTGTTGACGCCTTTGGAATAGTCGTCATTTTGATAGAGAATTTTTATAAGTCCTTTTTTGTACATAATCCGCAAGTTGTCATTGCGACATATAAGATGACTGTGTACATAGCGCGATAGCTTTGTGTTGCCCACATCTTCTTGTGATAGACGCCACTATAGATGGAGAAATAAACTTCTTGTTGGTGTAGATAATAGATATGTTGGCGTTGTATGCCTTAAGTTCCTCATTACATAGTGTTTGGCTTGTATTGTTGATAATAATCTTCTTGATGCCGCATAGTATAAGTTGTATGGGATACTGACTTGATTTGTTCATATGAGTAATATGCTCGTTGTTTGTTACTTGGTGTTAATCCAAAGTAGAGTGTATAATGTAGAGAGGTACCTACGAGAGTAAATCGACTACATTAGATGATTGATCTAGTTACATGATTGTAGACATATCTGGAGTTATAAATCTCCTTTATTTCCATATAGGAATTAAAACAAAAAAGCTTGATACAATAGCTCCTTTGTAACATAGTATTCTTCCTTTATCCATGAAATTCTTCAGGTGCCCCCCATTGAATGTGTTTGTAAGGATGTTGCCTTCCGCATCTTGAAGGCGGTATGCGCTGATATAGGGGGTTGAAATAATCTTGTATGGACCTTCACACATTGGAGATAGTTTGTTGATTTGATCCAAGTGTGAGAATTCATTCCTTCTCCACACCATTTCGCCTACATGGAATTGTCTTTCTTTCACCTTCCTGTTATAATATCTTGCAGTCATCAGGCGCATACGTGCTTGGGTTTGCTCCACGTTTTGCCTTCTTTCATCTGCCAAGTCCAAGTCTAGACGCATTTCTGCTTCGTTGGCTTGGGGATCAAAGTGGGTTGTGCGGTACGATGAGACAGCAATTTCGATTGGGGCTACTGCCTTTGTTCCATATACCAGGCCGAATGGAGTTTCACCTGTTGACTCTTTTGGAGTTGTACGCACAGCCCATAAGACGCTGCTAAGCTCTTCTGCCCATCCTACCTTCAAGGTGTGGACTCTCTTCTTAAGACCATCCAAGAAAATCTTGTTGGCGGATTCGACTTGGCCATTTGTTTGGGCATGACGCACTGATGCAAAGCGGTGGTCTATGTTGAGTCTTTCGCAGAATGTCTGGAGTCCGGAGCTCCTGAATTGTGGTCCATTATCTCTGATAAGTACTTTTGGGGCGCCATAGCGTGCAATGATATGGTTTCGGATGAAATCCATTATTTGCGCATCCGTTGTTCGTGCTATTGCCTTAGCCTCGATCCACTTTGAGAAGTAGTCGATGGCTACCACGATGAACTTTTTTTGACCCTTGGATCTTGGAAGTGGGCCCACCAGGTCGATGCCCCATTGTGCAAAGGGCCAAGAACTTGCGTTTGGACACAACTCTGTTGCGGGTGCCGCTATGTTCCTTGAGTATAGTTGGCAAGATTCGCACTCTGCGACCAAGTGTGTTGCTTGGTTCTTCATTGTTGGCCCCTCGTGACAAGCTGCTTGGCCTTCGTGTAATTCTTTCAACACCGTTTGGCCTTCTGGGAAGGTTTTGCACTTTAGGTATGGAGTTGAGAATCCTATCTTGTATAGCTGGCCTTCGATCAACGTGTAGTTGACGGCGATTCTTCTAATTTTTTATGCTTTAACTCTGTCCTCCGGGAGTACGTGGTCTGTGAGATATGCCAGGATCGGAGTCATCCATGTTGGCTCTGAATTGATGTTTAACACTTCTAGCTTGTCGATTACGGACATGATCCTTTTTTCGACGAAGTGCATTTCCTTGCCTTGCTCCTTTCCTTACGCGAACTTGCTTAGTTCGTCTGCTTCTTGATTTTCTTCCCTTGGAACTGATGTTATGTTGAATGATTCAAAGCTTGTTATGAGCTCTTTTGCTTGTCCCGGGTACTTCTGCATGTTTTCTGACTTGGCCACGTACTCGCCTTTGACCTGGTTGACTAGCTGTGAATCGCACTTGACTCTTAGGTGTTTGACTCCAAGGCATTTTGCAATCCTCAATCCTGTTATCAAGGCTTCGTACTCTGCCTCGTTGTTTGTTGCTCTGAATGTTAAGCATAGAGCATACTTCAATGGTTCTGAACCATCAGGTGGAATTAGGAGAAAGCCCGCGCCCGATCCTCCTACATTTGAGGAACCGTCAGTGTACATTTGCCACACTTCGGTGTGCTCCTCATTTTGTTGTGTTCCATCTTGAGTGTCAGTTTCTGGGGTTATTCTTGTGAACTCCGCGATGAAGTCAACCAATGCTTGACCCTTGATTGCTTTTCGCGGTGCAAAGTGAATGCGGAATTCACTTAGCTCAACCGACCACTTTGTTAGCTTTCCTGACATGTTAGGCTTTGACAGGATGTGCTTCAATGGTTGGTCCGTTAGGACTGTTATTTCGTGCGCATGGAAGTATGGCCTCAGCTTCCTCGCTGCCACTATGAGAGCGTACATGTACTTTTCGATCGGCATGTAATTCACTTCGTACTTTGCCAGGATCTTGCTCACGTAGTATACTGGGAGCTGTGTAGTTCCTTTTTGTCAAACAAGCACCTAGCTGACTGCAGTGTTGCTCACAGATATGTATAGGTAGAGTGGTTCGCCGTGTATTGGTTTTACTAATGCTGGGTGCGTTCGCAAGTGTTGCTTCAATTGTTGGAATGCTTCTTCACATATCGGCGTCCACTCGAACTTCTTATTTGCACGAAGCACTTGGAAAAAGGGGAGGGCTTTGTCTTCTACCCTTGACAGGAATCTGTTAAGAGCTGCTAAACGACCATTTTGGCTGGACCTCCTTGTGCTTCTTGGGGGACTCCATTTCTTCTATCGCCTTTACTTTTTCTGGGTTTGCTTCGATTCCCCTCTCGCTGACCATGAATCCCAGAACTTTTCCTGACTGCACGCCAAAGGCACACTTTGTTGGATTTAGCCTGACTTGGAATTCTCGCATTCTTTTGAACACCGTGCGGAGGCTGTCAGCATGGTTACACCTTTTCGTCGACTTCACGACCATGTCATCAACATATGCTTCTATAGTCTTCCCGATCATATCTCTGAAAATTATGTTGACCATACGCAGGTACGTTGCCCTTGCATTGATTAGTCCGAATGGCATGACCTTGTAATTGTAGATCTCGCTATCTGCGTAGAACGCGGTATGAGGTGCATCTTCTTCTGCCATTGGAATTTGGTTGTATCCTGAATATGCATCCATTAATGACATCAACTCGTGGCCTGCGGTGGCATCAACCAGTTGGTTGATTCTTTGAAGAGGATATGAATCTTTCGGACATGCATTGTTAAGATCTCCGTAGTCGATGCACATTCTCATCTTGCCATTAGGCTTGGGCACCAAGAATGGGTTTTCCACCCATGTTTGGTATAGGGATTCTTCGATAAAGCGTGCGTTCAGCAACTTTCCAACTTCCTCTCGTATTGCCAACTTCTTGTCCCCTCCCAAACGGTCGTACTTTTTGTGCTACCGCTCTGGATCCTGGCTTTTTGTTGAGTTTGTGAGAGATCACGTTTGGGCTTATTCCTGGCATGTCGCTTGGTGACCACGCGAACAGCTCCTTGTACTCTACTAAGAGTGCCTTGATTTCTATCACTTCGTCTTCTGACAGTGATGCGCCTACTCGGACCATCCTGTCTGATTCATCTATCTTGACTTCTTGCAATGCTTCAACCGGAGCAGGACATGCATGATCCATCCTTGGGTCTTGGTAATTGACGGGGACTTCGTTATTGTCCGTCTTGACATTACGCTGGAGTGCAGCCTTGTAAAAATCTTTATATAGTTGCTGGTCTCCCTTAACTTCACCGATTCCCGCTTTTGTTGGAAATTTAATCTTCTGGCGTGATGTTGACGCTATCATGCCCCACTTGTTCATGGTAGTATATTCTAGGATTCCTTTATATGCTTCAAGCTTCTCCACGATCACGAACGGAACGTCGATTTGAACGTCGATTTTGTCTTTTGATGAAAAGCCAATGATATCTTCTACGGGATCATCCTTCATGACGGCATCTATCCTGACATCATCTTCCATGACAGCGTCCTTTATGTCAGCATTTTGGCATATACGCTTTGTCTGGGCAGCGTTTACTTCTCGTTCGTACGACGTCTCTCCTCCAGCTCCAAGGCCTCCATGGATCACGTGCACGCTTGCCATCTTTTCTGAAAGAGATGCAATGTATGCCGTATGCTGGACTACGAGGCCACGCTGTGCGGAGGGCACACTGTTTGTTGGCATGGAGGAGGCGGTAGACTCTGCATCTGGAATGTGAGAAGGACCTTGTTGGCTTCTCGTCGGCTTCGGCTTGCTCTCACCCGCCTTCTTCTTACGACGTCTGCCTGTCATAGCTTGCGGTATGGAACAGCTTCTTGCTCGAATCACGCTTACGGCGTCAAGTGTTGAGGTTGAATCCACTTGTGATACCTCGGGTTTCTCTTCACGGATCTCGAACCTCGATCCCCGAACTGACTTTGGCTTATGTCTCGAACTTTTATTCGCCAGGTCCTGCAGAGCGGGCGATAACCAGCATGGAGAGGGGGTGGTGCTGGTTGAGCCCTCTCCGATGCTAAAGACAAGATCTTAGAGAGAGAAATTGTGTAGAGAGAGGTCAGAGCACAAATAGCCAATTCTGAAGAGTTTCGAGTTAACTTGTCAAATGGGAGGTCTAGGTCCCAATTTATAGGAAACCCTAGAACCGTACACAGTTTTATGCCGGTTTATAGGAAAACTCTTACCGACATCGAGGTTGGCTATGTGCGCACTGACTTCTCATACTTAGTAAAAATAGGGGTAAACGCGCAGTACTAGTCGGTAATCCGGACCATGTCGACATCCGACATGGTCCGGACTGCCTTATGGAAATCTGGAAGTCCCCGGTCCGGGTGCGGCGCGCATCCAGACCGTTTTGACCCGGGGTGACTGCGGTAAGATCCGTTTGTGGTTCTGGCATGTTTGCGAGGTCCGAAACGTAAATACGAACCCGAATTGGACTGATATCCAACAACGCTCAAGTACCACTGATGATGAATGAAATGAATGTCATGAACGGCATACAATCGGCATGACAATATGACAATGACCTCGAATGAAAGAGGGTATGACAAGTCGTGGAAACACGCACTATCACGCTAAGACCAGCATACAACCGGCATGGCGAGAATGACAATGACCTCAAATAAAAGAGGGTATGACAAGTCGTCAAAACATGCACTATCATGCTAAGACCGGGATACAAACGCCATGGCGAGTATGACAATGAACTCAAATAAAATAGAGTATGACAAGTCGTGGAAACACGCACTATCATTCTAAGACCGGCATACAACCGGCATAGCGAGAATGTCATTGACCTCGAAGAAAAGAGGGTATGACAAGTCGTGGGAACATGCACTATAAGGCAACGACCGGCATACAACCGGCATGACAAGTCGTAGGAACACGCACTATCAAGCTATGACTGGCATAAAACCGGCATGACGAGTATTACAACGACCTCGATTAGTAAAAGATGATATGACAAGTTGGGCAAAAACACACAACCAAGCAAGCATAGCCCAATGCATGGCATATATGCTCAAGTCCCATGATAAGTGTTTCTAACAACGAAACATAATGATATAATGATAAAAGAAGTGACTATCTATAAACATGATAGAGGAGTCTGATTCTCAATCGGAAGTGGCGGGTTCGTCGCCGCCATCATGAACCAACACAGTGGTATCTGCAATGTCACCTGAAGGTTGCCGCCTCGTTGGAATTCTTCAAAAGGGCCTTAGCCAAATGGTCTCTCTCCGCTATGGCTTCATCTCCCTTCTCCTTGCAAAGTCGAGCGACTTCGGCTTTGAGAGAGGCAATGCAACCTTGAATGACTAACTCAGAGGATTCAAAGGTAGCAACCTTCTCCTTTAGGACGCGCACCGCGTCTTGCGACTTCTCCAACTCGGATTTTTACTGGTCTACCTTCTTGGTCAGCTCAACTACAAAGGATAACATGTTAACCATGTCAGCAACCACCTACATACAATAAGCATGCGTTAAGCAAATAATACAGTACAAAAGAAAGATGAAAATAAAATAAATACACGGGGGCTTATCGAGATAAGGCTTCGCGAGGTAATGCGACCTTGAAAGGCCAACTCAGAGGAGTCAAAGGTAGCAACCTTCTCCTTCAGGACGCGCACCGCGTCTTACGACTTCTTCAACTCAGATTGTTTGAGGTCAGCCTTCTTAGTCAGCTCGACTACGAAGGACGACATGTTAACCATGTCGGAAACCACCTACATACAATAAGCATACATTAAGAAATAAAGACAGTACCAAATAAAGATGAAGAGAAAATAAATTTACGCGGGCATATCGAGATAACGCCTCGCAAGCGAAGCGATACGCAGACGGACAGGTGTCAGGCACAGCCCTGCGGTCAGCCGTGGGCACAAGCGCATTCAGCATACGGACGCCGACCTCCGGAGTCGCCAAGGTAGACCATCGATTAAAATGGTAAGTACCAATGGAAGCAAATGGCATCCAAGCGGAGCTTACGACGTCACCTAAGGGTACCCAAGCGGAGCCTTAGCCTTTGACCCCGGTTCGACCATAAATGAGTTTATTATGATCAAGTGTAAGTGTGTGGCCTCTAAGGGTAAGCCCCGGGCGAAATATCGTCCGGGGTTTTGGGTCCGGACGAGGGGGCCTCGTCCGGACGGATGGGGGTACCCCCAAGGCCTTGCTCGGGTAACCCAAGCAAGGGTTCCTTGCTCGGGTAACCCAAGCAAGGGTCCCTTGCTTGGGTTCCCACGGGTGGGCTTTCCACCCGGGGTCTTCCCGGGTGGATTTCACCACTCGGGTGTTCTTGTTCTAAGTTTCAGATTATATTCGATTATAGCCCATTTATCAGGTCCAATTGGTGATAGCTTGGGCGTATATCCAAAACTTTCCCCCCGAGTCAAGGAATGGTTTAACCTTTTCTTGACTATATTTTTGCGGAATATCGCCCAAGCGGGAAGAGAGGCGTAACTTTGTGGCAATCCCGACCTCTATCGAGTTCTTAAGACGCGTCATGCTTTTCAACCCCTTTCTTTTTAGGAAGGCCTTTTGACGATCCCGGCCTTTATCGAGTGCTCGAGACGTATTTTGATTTCCATGTCCCCCTGTTTTTAGAGAATCTTGATATATATACGAAAAAAATGCTTTTTTTAGATTTAAGAAAGTTCACGTTATGTGATAAAATCCTGTGAGGGTAAGAATTACGAGCTTTGGTCTCGTTTTATTTATCCTTCGTACTGTGTCCTTTTGTTTATGTCTCCTTTTATGGAGCTTTTGGAGAGAAAATCCATACCATATACTTTATAAAGCATATCTTTGTACTCTAATTCATTATTTTCTCCTCCTTCATCTTTTTCTAGAGCATTTTTTCTCATCCTCCTTTTCTAGAGCATCTCCCCCCTTCTTCAACCTAGCTTTTCTCCTCCTTCATCTTTTTTCAATTTTCCACTCAATCAACCCAATCAAGTCACCACACTTCACATGGAGCTCTTCTAGGTTTTATTTTGGTGTTCGATTTTGGTAAGGGGTTTGTTTTGAACCGGGGAAGAGGACCACGGGTGGCCGACCGGCGTGGCGGGTGAGCTCGGGACCGGTGGTCGGTCCGGCGTGGCTGGGTGGCTGATCGGGTCACGGAGGCGGAGCTGCGGGTGGAATCGAATCCAGGTGAGACCGCGGGCGGTGGCGACGGCGACTGGAGCTCCTCCTAGCGGTGGTGGCGACTGGAGCTTCTCCGGCGGCTGTGGGATCTCCGGCGGCTGGTTTATTCTGGACTGGTTTTTTGACCAGTTCGAGTCCATTTCTTGAAGGTTAGATTTTCCAGCCCCTCTTATTCTTTGTGTCCTCCATTGATTACTATAAAAGCCAAGGTCTTGCCATGGATTGTTGAGTTGCTTCATTGTGTATTGTTGATTGGAGGTGGAAGATTGTCTTTGTTGTTGAGCTTGGGAGATTTTTAAGGTGAGTATTTGGTGTAGATATTGCCCCATTGGGAACTTGGTAGGCATTCGTTGTTTGGGTGTCTTAGTGCCATGCCTAGGTTGTCCCTTGCTTGTATAGATGATAAATGCTTTCATAGAGGATATTTGATTCCTTCCTTCCATTACCTTAGGCAATGTTAAGATGATTTTGTTTTCCTCCCTTCTAGCGATGTTTTCCATGTTTTATCCACCATAGTTCCTCCCTTTGAGAAGTAGTATCGTCCATACAAGTGTCTTTTGCTCCCATAGTAAGCATTTGATCTTTGTGCACTTTGGGATGTACCCTTGGGTAGGTTGGTCTTGATGGATTTACATGATGTCGTGACAGACCACTATATTTTTATGTCGGAACGATGTTTTTCCCCGACGGACCGATGTTTTTTCATTCCTCTTTGCCAGGTGTGCTTTCGAGTCTTTTGCCGGGCTAAGGAGCATCGTTCCGTTTCTGTTTAAAAATTAGTAAGCTTTCTTCTCTTAAGGCTTCCGGTACTAACCTTGCCTCTAATGCTCCCATAGTCCGCTTCCCGCATAATGAGTTTTTTTTATGGGAAGACGGTTTCCGCATCCTGATCTGAGTCCGGACTATGTCCCTGAGGCATCTAATCACGAGTCGGACACGGAGGTCGAGTTGCGTCCTATCCTTGAGGATGAGCTCGCCTTTCTTCGTGACCCTATGTTCCCTTTTGAAACCTATAGTAAGAACTCGCTGAACTTGAAAGTGTATATTTACCATGCTAAGCTAGCTGGGTTGTTTGGCATGGGAAAATCGTTTTTCCCTTTTGCCATGCCATACCGCTATGGTGGTAGCTCCGTTACTCCTCCTCCGGATGGGATGTCGGTGGTATACATTCATCAGATCAAGGTGGGGCTCCGCTTCCCTTACTGTGCTGACCTTCGGGAGCTCAGTCAGTACTATCAGATTTCTCCTATCGAGCTTGCCCCTTCCGCCATCCGTGCCTGAGTTGGATTTAGGGTGTTATGCCATCGCCGACATTGTGCTTACTCTCTTCTTTTGTTTGGATGCTTCTATCGCATCCAACATGGTGGTGAATCAGGGTTTTATTCTCTAGTTACCCGATTCCCTTTGTTGTCCCAAAAGGGGTTTCGGCGTTGGGCACTACTAAGTGGAATAACAAGTGTCGGTTTGTCCTTGCCTTTTTGGGCGGTAGTGCCCATTGGGTGAAATACTACTTTTTCCTTGAAGGTCAGGACGTTTCTTGGCCCTTGGATACTCCCATGGTGACAGATGCGCGTCCCGACTTCTCTAATCTCTCCACTTCCGGCAGGCTGGCCCTGAAGATGGTATATATTGAGAACACGACGGTCTCCTTCGAGTCCGTACATCGTATTTCAGAAGAGGAGTTGTCTGCCACAGAGATTCGAACGACACCATGCATTTTACCCTTGGTATGCAAGTCTTTCCATCTTTGATACTTGTAACTTTCTTGTTTTGTCTTGTAGGTTGGTTTCAATATCGGCCTTTCCTGTTTCAGAATGATGATGATGCTTGTTAGGACGTCCCTTCTGAGAGAGAGACTTCGATTGTTTCTCTGATTCCTTTGCCTGTGGCTGAGACTCATGCTACCATTTTATTGTCGTCTTGGGCTGTGTAACCTTCCTCCGGTATTGCGCTTGTTATACTTTATTTCGTTTTTCTCCTTATTCTGCTTATGTCGTATTCACCCATGTTGTGTTGATTTTTTGGAAGGCCCCTCTCTATCTATGCCATGCGAATCTTGGCTTAGATAAGGTCAAAGAGGTCTAGCTTGGAGGAAGAGACCACTGTTTCTAAGGCTTAGAAGACAGACTCGTTCCTCTCTCCCTCCAGGTCTTCCTCTCGCCATAAAGAAAGAGAGGTCACTGTTGAGGATGTCGGTGACGGTTCTCCCATTGCCCCGTGTTGGATCACGGTTGTAACTCCGGTACGTTCTTGACGGAAGTCCGAAATCCTTCGCTCCAAGTAATCCTGCAAGAAGGGGATAGACCGGGCGGTGACCCAGAATCCCTCTCTGATGCTTAAATGAGTATCTCGATGCAGGCAAGCAAGTATCAGTATGTAAGTATCAACGTAACAATCCTGAGGTAACTCCTTCCTTTATATAGGGGAGGGGTCACCTCAGTTACCTGTTGAGATAACTGCCACGTTCCGTTTATCTCGGCCAGTAGCCCACGTTCCGTTTATCTCGGCCAGTAGCCCACGTTCCGTCTTTTCAGGCCACTTCCCCACTATGTTGATAGTGGGCGTGTTTCTCGGCCTCGTTCTCTGGTGGCAAGTCCCGACGGATGTCGGGGACTCCAGACTTATCTCTTTTGGTCACCGCTCGGGGCCCCTCATCATCGGGACATGGCCAGCATTCTCAGGGATTCAATATCGGGGCCTACT
The DNA here is from genome assembly GCA_036873135.1 of Clarkia xantiana subsp. parviflora. Lineage (NCBI taxonomy): Eukaryota > Viridiplantae > Streptophyta > Magnoliopsida > Myrtales > Onagraceae > Clarkia > Clarkia xantiana. The sequence continues at coordinate 35,069,932 of JAPTYO010000010.1, read as the reverse complement.
TAAAGGCATATCATTGGGGCCTACTTAAAGGCATATCATCGGGGCCTACTTAAAGGCATATCATAGGGGCCAACTTAAAGACATATCATCGGGGCCTACCTAAAGGCATGTCATCGGGAGCGTTCAGCTCGTATGTCGGGACCGGTCTTGTCGGGTCCTCTCGTATTGGTCTTCTAAGCCTCTTTTGGGGCCCAGTGGGCCTACTTCGCCGTTTAGTCGCCGTTAATGGGCCTAACGGCTATATCGAAACCCATCATTTGCCCCCAAGACATGAGGGACTTATAGTTCGTCGTGTCTTCCAACTCCGGACCTTTCGATATTCCGAGGATAACCACCGAATCCGAAAAGATTTATCGATTACTCAACTATTAAATGCGATGGGTGATGAAGTGACGGTTTGAGTGCCCGTGCCTGATTTTCTGAAAAAGCGCTTTATAGCCGTTTTGTCCCTAGTGTTTCGACGATTCAGGTTGAGGCGTTTCATCTTCAACGGTCCAGATCGTAACGTCTCTTTGCCTATCCTCTCTCTTATAAAACCTCAAATCTTGGCACTATTCAGTTCTCCTCTACCGTTTCATTCTCTGTGTTTTCAAAAGCTCAAGCTCTCCTTTCTATCTCTGATCAACACTCCGGCGACCAGGATCTCCGACCATCAAGATCGTCCTTTCTTCTCCGACTCAACATGTCTGCTAAGATTTCCTCCTTCAATTCCGAAGAAACTTGTTAACATAGTTTTTCCTTTTATCTCAATCAACTTACCCGGACTTTTTCGGAAATCATCTGTGCCTTTTTTTGCTCTGATCCTTTTCCAGACGGTAAATCAAGTTCCGGGCGGAGGAAACCCTTCAAGTTCGATTATGCTTGTAATGAGATTTCAGACACCGCCTATGATGCAGCTCTCCGGGAGGGGTGCATTACTTCCACCTGGGAGCCTCGCTTCCCTTTTCCTTGGCCTCGCGTCCCGGGTGACCTTGTGGTTACTCTTCCCCGAGAAGGGGAGGTATTTGTCTCCACAGGGCAAATATCGGCAGGGATCCGATTCCCCTTCTGTGGGGACATAGTCGAGATGTGTACATATTACAAAACACATCCGACTACTTTCTCCCCCCACGCCATTCGCGTGTGAAATACTTTCCGCGTCCTTTGCTTCCGTCAACAATGGCCCTATAGCCTCCGACTTTTCCGGACCTTCTATGGATTGAAGTGCAATGATGCCGGAGTTTGTGCCTTCTAACCGCAGATTCCTAAGTGGAGCAAGGCGCAGATCTCTCGGTACAGCTGGAATGGTGACACCTGGAAGGTCGCCAAGGGTCGGGGACTCATCACTGACTCGGGGCCCGACAACAGTGGCTGGAAGAGGAGTTATTTCTTCATCCGAAACAGCTCTATTCCTTGGCCCCGATGGGAGGTCGAAGCGGACCCTGCCCCCACTTTTCACACTTACTCCGAGGAGGATTTCCAGATTCTCCACTGCATCCAACTTTATCGTTGGGGGGACTCTTTCGCTCCCCTCGATGCCAACTCCAAAGATATCCACAGAAGGCGACTTAATAAACAACTTGCACCACTGAAGGCGACTTAATAACAAGCATGACATTTCTTCAAGTGTTCGCCACTAAAAGAATGCTTCAACACATTGCCATCGAGGTCTTCCAACTTATACGCATTTCCAGCTGGCATCCCCACGACCTTATAAGGTCCTTCCCATTTTGGCGACATTTTGTTGATCCGATCCAAAAGGGTAAATTCGTTCCGACGCCAGACCAGTTCCCCGACAAAGAACTGTCGAGGCTTGACTCGTCGATTATAATATCGGGCCGTTGCCAAGCGCATCCGAGCCTGGACCTCCTCGGCGCTCCGCCTCTTCTCTTCGACCAAGTCCAAGTCCAGACGCCTCGTTTCATCATTCGACAGAGGTTCATAATACCTCGTCCGATGGGATGTCACAGCTATTTCGATGGGAGCAACTGCTTTCGTGCCATAAACAAGGCCAAATGGAGTCTCCCCCGTTGATCGTTTGGGTGTCGTTCTAACAGCCCAAAGAACATTTTCCAACTCATCCAGCCATTTGCCCTTCAAGGCATGGAACCACTTCTTCAGGCCATCCATCACGATCTTGTTGGCTGACTCCACCTGTCAATTGGTTTGAGCATGACGGATAGAGGCTGTCCGATTCTCAATTTTCAGTTCCTCCAGGTACTCCTCCCACTGGGCCCCGTTAAACGGAGGGCCATTATCACTGATCACCACCTTGGGGATCCCGTATCGGGATATGATATGGGTCTGAAGGAATTTGAGGATATGGTTCCCCGTTGTCTTGGCCAATGCCTTAGCTTCTATCCATTTCGAAAAATAATCAATAGCCACGACTAAATACCGACACTGGCCTTTTGCAACTGGAAGGGGTCCCACCAAGTCGATTCCCCATTGCGCGAAGGGCCAAGCACTCTTGATGGACGTCAGATTGGCAGCTGGAGCCATGATATTCGGGGCGTACCTCTGGCAAGCGTCACAGGATCGAACTAGCATCGTTGCCTCCTTGTTCATCGAGGGCCAGTAATAGCCCAGGTTCAGCACTTTCCTCACGATTGATCGGGCACCTTCATGACAAGCCAATTGTCCTTCGTGCACCTCCCTAAGGATCCGATCTGTGTCGGGCTCAGCCACACATTTCAAGTAGGGAGTTACATATCCCTTTTTGTACAGTTGACTGTCTACCATCACATAATTGGGCGCGATTCGGCGTATTTTGCCAGCTGCCACTTCATCATCGGGGACTGCCCCCGTAGTCAGATACGCGATTATCGGGGTCATCCAAGTGGGCTCCTCCGATCCGATCTCGATGGCACATACCTCCGATTGATCGATGGTTGACAGGATCACCTTCTCCAAGAAATGCACCTTCCGACTTTCGTCAAGGGGTGCCCCTAAGGCGAACTTGCTCAAGGCATCTGCTTCCACATTATCCTCCCTCGGGATCGCCTCAATATCGAAGCTCTTGAAACTCTCCTTCAGGGTTTGCACCTCGCGAAGATACTTTTTCATCATCGGGCTCTTTGCTTCGTATCGCGATCAGGCTAGCATCACACTTCACCTTTAAGTGACCAACTCCCGTTCCTTTAGCAATCCTGAGGCCAGTGATGAGAGCCTCATACTCAGCTTCATTGTTGGTGGCCCTAAATGTCAAGGCCAAGGCATATCGGAGGGGCTCGCCTCCGCCTGGTGGTATCAGTACGAAACCTGCTCCCAATCCTTCTAAATTCGAGGAGCCATCGGTATACATCTCCCAAGTATTTTCGGCGTCGGGCTGTTCTGACTGCTCTGTGATCGGGACTTCTATAGTTGCCCCCTCTACAGGGCCCGCTTCTTCTAGATCGGGGGCTGTAGACTCTACTATGAAATCCGCCAACGCCTGGCGCTTAATAGCCATTCTCGGAGCAAAGTGAGTGCGGAACTCACTAAGCTCGACTGCCCATTTCACTAATCTCCCCGACGCATCAGGTCGGTTCAAAAAATGTTTCAAGGGCTGATTCGTCAAAACGGTAATCTTATGCGCATGGAAGTAAGGTCTCAGCTTCCGAGCAGTAACAATCAACGCATAAAGATACTTCTCAACGGCGGGATAATTCATTTCAGACTTGGCGAGTGCCTTGCTTACATAACAGACCGGGATTTGGCTACCCTCTACAACTTTCACTAAGACAAAGCTAACAGCAAATTCAGAAACAGCCAAATACAGATAGAGTGGCTCGCCTGGGATGGGCTTCGCCAATGGCGGGAGGGTGCGGAGGTGCTGCTTGAGTGCCTGGAATGCCTCCTCGCACTTGGAAATCCACTCTAACTTCTTGTTGGCCCTCAGCACTTCAAAGAACGGGATGGATCGATCACTTGCCTTGGACAGGAAGCGATTCATCGCGGCCAATCGGCCATTCAGCACCTGCACCTCCCGATGGTTCGTCGGGGACTTCATCTCCTCGATTGCCCTCTGGCTCACCATGAAGCCCAGAAACTTCCCTGAGTGCACTCCGAAGGCACACTTGGTCGGGTTTAAGCGAACTTGATGAAGCCTCATCCGCTCGAACGCCGTGGCCAAGTTGTGAACATGATCCTCGGCCTGTCGGGACTTCACCAGCATATAATCCACATAGGCCTCCATTCTTTTCCCCAGCATATCTCCGAACAGCTTGTTCACCATCCTCTGATAAGTTGCACCTGCATTGATCAATCCAAAGGGCATAACATCATAATGATAGATGTCACTATCAGCATAAAAGGCAGTGTGGGGGGCATCCTCCTTGGACATCTTGATCTGATTGTAGCCAGAGTAGGCGTCCATGAAGCTCAGCAACTCATGTCCCGATGTGGCATCCACTAGCTGGTCGATCCTCAGGAGCAGATAGCAATCCTTCGGGCATGCTTTGTTCAGATCGCGGAAATCAACACACATCCGCCACTTACCATTGCTCTTTTTCACCAGGACTGGGTTTGCGACCCAGGTCTGGAATCGGAGCTCCTTAATGAATCCAGCATCGAGCAACCTGCCCACCTCTTGTTGGATCGCGATCTTCTTGTCGGCACCCATCGGGCGCCCTCTCTGTGTGACCGGCTTGATCGCGGGATCAATCTTCAGCTCGTGAGTAATTACATCGGGGTTGATTCCTGGCATGTCGCTCGGGGACCAGGCAAACAGCTCCTTAAACTCCTTCAATAGATCAATCAGTTCTCGGGCCGTCTCCTCCGACAGAGCGGACCCGATTTTCACCTTTCTTTGAGGTCCATCGATCTCGACCTCCTTCAAGTCCTCCATCGGGGTGGGACGCCCAAACTCCTCTCGGGGATCAGCATCAGTCTGGAAAACATTCATAGCCTCCCGATTCCTCCTTCGAGTGGCATTGACGTAGCACCTCCTGGAGGCTATCTGATCGCCCTAGACCTCCCCGATTCCATGGTCGGTACGGAACTTCAGCTTCTGATGGACGGTTGAGGCAACTGCCCCCAGCGGGTTGATGGTGGTCCTCCCGATAATTGCATTTAGGTCCCCGCGGACTCGACCACCACGAATTCCACGTTCCTCTTCTCCGACTTCCAGCCACTACCGAATTCAACCGGTAAAGTAATCATCCCCGCCGGGTAAGAAGTAGAGCCAGAAAATCCGACCATCGGGAAGTCTGCAGGCTTCAAGTCCTTCTTAGTTTTTCCCATGGCTTCCAGTGCATCCATGAACAGAATATCGGAGGAGCTCCCTCCATCAATCAGGATTCGCTTCATCTCGTACCCATCCACGTTCAGGGTCACGACCAAAGCATCATCGTGCGGGGTCTCCACACCTATCAGGTCCTCCGCTGAGAAGGGAATCACCATTTCTTCTTTCGGAGTCCAATTTCGGGCCCTCTTGCCTAGCACCACAGCGATGGGAATCCGAAAAGCATAGACCTCCCGAGACGCCGTAGTATCTCCTCCCGCAGCAAGTCCCCCACGAATCACGTTAATGGTCCCCCGCTTCTCCTTGCGGGCATTGGAAGACTCAGGTTTGCCCAGCCACAAATTCCTTGAGCTTTCCCCGCTGGATCAGCTTCTCAATCTCCTTCTTCAACTCCCGACAATGGTTAGTGTCGTGACCGTTGGCACGATGGAAACGACAAAAACGATCGGTGCGAGCTCCCATGAACTCTCCATCCTTCTTCGGGGGATACCCGGCGATACCCTGTCGGTCCATCACTGCTAACACAACACCCATAGAACAAATGAGAGGAGTGTAGTGGTCCTCCCGCTTGTCCGACTTCGAGGGACGCCTGTCTTCCCTCCGATCGGGACGGCCTCGACCCCGACTGCTCTCGTGTTTATCTTTCTTCTTGCGATCGTCCGAGGGTTTGAACGACTGCTTCCCCTTGTTTGATTTCAGAGGGTCAAGGTCTCCAGAAGGTATCTTCGACTCCTGCACGTCGATTTGTTGCTTCACCCTTTTCTGCAACGCCTCCATGTTCCACACAGCCTTCTCAGCCACGCTGTGCATCAGGTCGGAACCGTATGGTGCTGTCAGGTTCCGAATGAAGGTGCGGATGGTCTCTCCCTCCGAAATTTCCTCATCAATCTCGGCCACGCTGGCAGTTTACCTCTGGTAGTAATGCGCCAGAGATTCGTCGGGCCTCTGTACCACCTCAGCCAGGGACCTCGCGCTTTTCAGGAGACACCGACGGCCCTGGTATTGCTGGATGAAGCGATCATGCATCTGGGTCCAGCTAGAGATGCACACTGGGGAAAGGCTGAAGAACCACGTCAGGGCCCTCTCACCAAGTGTGCCTGGGAACAAAACGCACACTATATCATCATTGGGGCTCTGCTTAGACAAGCCATGACATGCTTCTGGACATGACGAACTGGATCTCCCTCGACATCATACTCCTTGATTGTCGGGATACCCAGCCCTGGCGGGGCAGTAGTGTTCACCAATCGGGGGACGAAGGGATGAGTGGATCTATCCCTCAGCTCCGACATCATCTTCTTCTGGTCTCCCATACAGATGTTCACAATCTTCACTACCTGGTCGGGGGTGATAGGACCACTAAGAGGGATGGTCCTATGTTGCACCGGTCCAGGCCCATCAATCACGAACTGCTCCGACTGAGCGGGCTCCTTGCCCTTGTCCTGGTGCCCGGGTTGGGCCTCCTGCCCGTCCCGATTCCCCATCGGCGGAGGCGGAGGCAACTCCTCCTGCCCGTCCCGATTCCCCATCGGCGGAGGCGGAGGCGGAGGCAATTCCTCCTCCTTCTTCTTGGCGGCCTCCCTCCGGTCCAGGAGAGCCTCTATAGCTTCCAAAAATATCATCTCTCTATAGCAAGCAACTTCATAAATTAAGTATTCAGCTAATCTAATGTTTCTCAAGTTTGCTCTCGACGCTCAGCGGAGGTTTTAACTTTTATTATAAATTATTATTTCCAGTTTTTTTTTTTTTAATAATAAAATGGTCCTAAATGGTCTCAAATGGTCTTAATGGTCTTGGACCGAAATTAAGACCAGGACCAATTAAGACCAATAAAAGAAGACCATTGGTCTTGGTCCTAAACGGTCTTGGGCTAATGGTCTTGGTCTTGGACTCGGTTATGGTCTTGCTAGACCATTGCTCACCCCTAATATTAATATATAAAAATAATAACAATATATGTGTAATATATAACAATAATATGCTATGAGCTACTATTTACAAAAACTAATAAATACATCATTTTTTGTTTTTTTGCTCGAAACGGCTGCAAAATACATAATATAACATGAGATTTTTAGTGTGTTGGGCCGTCTTAAAACTAAACTGCATAATTTGATTTAAAGTAGGTCCATATTTAATGTCGGCCCATTTTTAAACACAGGCCCATCTTTAATTTCTGCACACCATACAAATTTTTGTTTTTTAAATATATAGTGGCCCAAATAGATTAGGTGATGTGGCACTTAATGAGCAATCCAAATTGCTGAGGTGGCATGCATATAGGTACACACTCTCTCACCTTCTCTTTTATATAATATATATATATATATATATATATATATATATATATATATATATATATATTAGCCAAAATAGATTAGGTGATGCGGCACTTAATGAGCAATCCAAATTGCTGAGGTGGCATGCATATAGGTACACGCTCTCTCACCTTCTCCTTTATATAATATATAGATATAACTTAATTAAACAAAGTTATTAATGTTTATGATTTAGTGTCTAGCTTTTTTTTTTCATTTATGTATATACCTAATATATATATATATATATATATATATATATATATATATATATATATATATATATATATTAGAATCATTTTTTTAATTAATTAATATAATCATCTGCCTGTTAGGAGTCGTTGAAATTATATGGAATTAACAAATATTAATATTTTTTACTTCATTCATATCTACGAAATTTCATCTCAGTAATACATATATTATAACAATACATATTATTTTTATTGATATAAAAAATATAAAAATGTATAACAATAAATAAATGTACGTAAAAAATAATCATGAATTCTATCCAAACTAATAACTTACAAAACACACAATTTAAAAAAAAAAAATATATAACTCAAACGACTTAACCTGGAATATCACCTCTATTATTCATCAAGTTAAACTCACCATCAATTATCTTACCAATAAGTCTAAGACAATATTGTTTCTTCATTTCCTCTAGAAGAATGAAGTATATATATACATTATCAAAATCTGATGATAACACATTTGTATGAATACAAATAAAGCTTATATAACAACAAGATAAATAGTTATTATTTATGATATGATAGTTAATTAAATAATATAGTTTATGCATAAATTATGTAATATATTTTATTATAAGAGTGAATTTAACAAAAAAAAATCAATTAGAGATTTAATTCAAGATTACCACAATTTTGAATATAATTTTAGATTAAGTAATTGAAAAAAAGTGAACTAATTCGACGAATTAGTCCGATAATATAAAAGAAAAACTTTAAAGTTTGGAGGTATATATATAAGAATAGATTGATAATATGATATATTATAATCAATTAATAAAAAAAAAAGAGCACGCAAATCATTAAAAAAACAACAACAACAACAAACAAGAACAAACTCAACAGTAATTGTTCATAAAAAAAATAAAACTCAAAAATAATTTAAATTTAAAGAACAATAATAAGTAAAAAAAAAGTATTTACATCAATCATAAAAAATATATGGTATATATATATATATATATATACACAAGAATCATTTAATGTAAAAGTGAAAATTGAAAAAGTAAGAGATAGTTTTATATCAATAAAAAAAAAATTAATGGTAGTGTAAAAAAAGTAGATAGTAATCCCTAAATTCGTATAAAAGCATTTGTGCTTTTGGGCTGGGACCCACAGGGCCAGGAGAGAGATAGACACAATAGCGTAAGCGTAGGAGGGATTAACTTGCAATTTTAATTTTTTTTTTTTTTTTGTTTATATCCGATTTGAGGTAACTATTTGATTTTTTTTTCGGATCCAATAGGGGTAAAATACGGATCTAACAGCGTTAGGTTTTTTTAGACAGAAGTAGGCAGGTAGACTAATGTAGAAGAATCAAGTCTTCAACTTCGAATTTCCAATTCCACCCTCAAGCTTCTCTCACACTCTTACACATTCTTATAAAGTAATTTTCTAGCATTTATCCTATTGATTATAAATGAGAATCAGAACTCAAATTAAAGACTTCAATAGTTTTTCTTAAATATTAAATCGTAAACCTCATTAAAAAAAAATTACCTAAAATTTAATATTAGACAGATAAATTATTAGATAGACCTAGTCTACCATCTCCGCGTATAAACTAGCTAATGAATAAGAGACACAATATAAATATACTTTAAATAATTAATTTTTTTTGCCAATAAATAACTTTGGTTAACATATGATTACAACCTAATAATTTTTTTGTTAAATAACTCATACCTCTTTTTTAAGCTAATAAAAATAATTTATCATATGAATTTAAAAAAATGTTTTTTTTAATGTATAAATATAATACAAGTGTCACTAGTTTTGTGATTTTTTTTATTCTAATACATATTGGACATGGTGGACCCTAGAAGACAAATTGATACTTGCCATCTATGGTTCATCATGTACATTCGTGTTTTAGAAAGAAAAAAAAAAAACTAGTAACACTTCTATTATATATATTTGTATATAAAAAAAAAATATTTTTTAGTTATTAAGAGAAATTATTGTTTTAGGAAAAAATAAGGTTGGATTAACTACGATTAAGTATGAGAAATTAGTATGTTGTAATCACATGTTATTCAAAATTATTTATTTTAGAGTACATTTATAATGTTTCTCTCGTTACGGACTGTGTCCAACTAATAATTTCTCAAATATAAACTATAAAATAAGAATTTATTAATAACTTAAGCCTAAATTCTTAAATTAAATAAAATATTAAACACGCTCTTTACACGAGATCATACTTATATAAATTCTTATAGTATTACTAAAGCAATCTTATCTTTTAATTTAATATATCAAAATAATATATACTTTTTATTGTTGACTGCTAATTTAGGCTCAGAAAAGTTTTAAATTATGCTAAAATATTACAATTATCAATTTTATGATGTGTCATTATTTAATTTAATCAATGCGATTTATTTTTAAAAAAATGCTATAAGTAAATAAACTCTAAAGCAAAAATATACTTAATCATAATATTTAAAATTTAACCTTTAAATGATTCATACATGCTCAATGATTTCGAAAAATAAGAATCAAACTGAGCATAACCCAACAAAAATAAACCCCCGAAGCGAAAATTACCGATCTTGTTTTTTGTCGGCTCTTTCTATTATTGTTTTGTTTTCGGTCTTTAAAATTAAAAGTACGTGGAGATCGAAATAGTTATCTAACTACTTATGATATATTATATATATATGTATATATATATATATATATATATATATATATATTATTAGCTAATCTTCATTAATAATTTATATATCTAGTTAATATAAATTGTAAAACATACATTTTCAATGAATTTATTTTTTCTACTTTTATTTCATTGCTTCCATGGAAACTATTTATTTTTAGTATGGTCTATGAAAATTGAAAAAACTTAATGATAATCTTCCAACAATAATAATAACTATTTTTTATTTTTAGATTTAAACTGAAAAATTGTACTATAAATGAGTGATCTATTTTATATCGTATATTCTTTTGTCCATTTTTTTTACTATAGGAAATCGGACCAAAAATATAAGTACCTAGCAGAATTTAAAAAAAAAAAAAAAAAAAAAATCGGTACGACTGAATTGGTTTCACCCTTGATGGGTTTCGCTATCGCCGTTAGGCCCTTTAACGACGAGTAAACGGTGAATAGGCCCACTGGGCCCTAAAAGAGGTCAAGAAGACCAATGCGAAGGGTCCCGATAAGTGGAGTCCCGATGGTGAAGGGTCCCGATAAGGTCGGTCCCGATATGCGAGCTGGAAGCTCCCGATGAGATGCCTTTAAGTAGGCCCCGATGTTGAATCCCTGAGAATGTTGGCCCTGTCACGATGACGAGGGGCCCCGAGCGGTGACCAAATGAGATAACTCTGGAGTCCCCGATACTGGTCGGGACTTATTATCAGAGGTTGAGGCTGAGAAACACGTCACTATCAGAGTAGTGGCCGAGATAAGCAGATCGTGGCCGAGATAAGTGGGATCGTGGCCGAGATAAGCGGGATCGTGGGCTAACTGCCCCAGCGGTTCATCAGGTAACTGGGGTTACTCCTCTCCTATAAAAAGGCAAAAGTTACCTCAGATCATGGACATTTTTTACATACTCATACTCTTGCTTGCCAGTTTTATCGAGATACTCATTTAAGCATCGGAGAGGGATTCTGGGTCACCGCCCGGTTTATTCCCCTCTTCCAGGATTACGTGGAGCGAAGGACCTTGGATTTCCGTCAAGACCGTACTGGAGTTCTAACCGTGATCCAACATTGGCGCCGTCTGTGGGAATCTAACGAAAAGCCAAAAATGACTTCTACTCGTTCAATGGCGGCTGGCAAGCATAAAAAGCAAGGACAATCCGGTGGTTCCCGTCACCCTACTGGAACTCTAAATTCAGGGCTGCCGGAGCGTGCTGTGGACCAAAATCCCCCAGCTGAGGTTTCCCTAACAGGGGGGCACAATGAAGTTCCTGAGGATACTGCTCAACACCATGAGAATAGGGAGGAGGATGCTCCTCCAAACGCGGACCTGACGAAGGCTGTGGCGGATGCCATGCCGATGTTCTTGGAGGCCATGGAGGCTCTCCTAGAGCGGAGAGAGGCTGCCAAGAGGAAGGAGGAGGTGCCTCCGCCTCCGCCGAGGGAGGATCAGAATGTACAGGAGGCCCAACCCAGGAATCGGGATAAGGGCAATGAGCCCGTTCAGTCGGAGCGATTTGTGATCGATGGGCCTGGACCGGTGCAGCATAGGTCTATTCCCCTTAATGGTCCCATCACCCCCGACAAGGTGGTGAAGATCGTGAACATTTGCATGGGGGGACCAGAAGCAGATGATGTCGGAACTGAGAGATCGATCCACTCATCCCTTTGTTCCCCGATTGATAGACACCCTCGCCCCGCCAGGGCTGGGTATCCCCACAATTAAGGAGTATGATGGCGAGGGAGATCCAGTTCGCCATGTCCAGAAGCATGTCATGGCCTGTGTGGGCAGAGCCCCCGATGATGATACCGTGTGTGTACTGTTCCCGGCCACATTGGGAGAAAGGGCCCTGATGTGGTCCTTCAGCCTGCCCCTAGGATGCATCTCCAGCTGGGCTGATATGCATGATCGTTTCATTCAGCAGTACCAGGGTCGTCGGCGCTTCTTGAAGAGTGTGAGGTCCCTGGCCCAGGTGGTGCAGAGACCCGACGAATCGCTGGCACATTATTACCAGCGGTACACTGCTAGCGTGGCCGAGATCGATGAGGAGATATCGGAGGGAGAGACTATCCGCACCTTCCTTCGGAACCTGACAGCCCCCTATGGTTCCGATCTGATGCATAGTGTGGCCGCAAAGGCCGTGTGGAGCATGGAGGCGTTGCAGACGAGGGTAAAGCAGCAAATCGATGTGCAGGAGTCGAAGATAGCTGCTGGAGAGCTTGATCCTCCGAATTCAAATAAGGGGAAACCGTCGTTCAAACCATTGGATGACCACAAGCGGAAGGATAAATCCGAGGGCAGTTGGAGTCGAGGCCGTTCTGATCGAAGGGAGGACAGGCGTCCCCCGAGGAAGGACAAGCGGGAGGACTATCACATTCCTCTCAATAGTTCCATGGATGAGGTGTTACAGTGATGGATCGATAGGGTATCTCTAGATACCCCCCGAAGAAGGAAGGAGAGTTTTTGGGAGCTCGCACCGATCGTTACTGTCGGTTCCACCGCGCTAGTGGTCACGACACTAATCATTGTCGGGAGTTGAAGAAGGAGATCGAAAAGCTGATTCAGAAGGGGAAGCTTAAGGAGTTTGTGGCTGAGAGGCCGTGTCGATCCCGCTCCCGATCTCGATCGCGGTCCCGTTCCCGATCCCGCGATCGGTCCCCAAGGAAGAAGAAATCCGAGCCGGAGTCTTCTGGTGCCCGTAAGGAGAAGCGGGGCACCATTAATGTGATTCATGGAGGATTAGCAGCAGGAGGTGATACTACAGCCTCTCGGGAGGTCTATGGCTCTAGAATTTCCGCTGTTGTGGTGCTGGGCAAGAGGTCCCGATCCTGGACCGCGAAGGAAGAGATGGTGATTTCCTTTTCAGCGGAGGACCTGGTAGGTGTGGAGACTCCACAAGATGATGCTTTGGTCGTGACCCTGGACGTGGATGGGTACGAGATGAAGCGAATTTTGATCGACGGAGAGAGCTCCTCCGATATTCTGTTTATGGATGCTCTGGAGGCCATGGGGAAAACAAAGAAGGACCTGAAGCAAGTGAACTTTCCGATGGTTGGATTCTCTGGTTTTACCTCCTATCCGATGGGAATGATCACCTTACCAGTGGAGTTTGGTAGTGGGTGGAAAGTGGAAAGGAGGAATGTGGAGTTCGTGGTGGTTGAATCCGCGGGAACCTATAACGCAATTATTGGGAGAACTACCATCAACCCGCTGATGGCAGTTGCCTCGACTGTTCACCAGAAGATGAAGTTCCCGACTGACCACGGAGTCGGGGAGGTCAAGGGCGACCAGGTGGCTTCCAGGAGATGCTATGTTAATGCCACCCGAAGGAAAAGATGGGAAGCTATGACTATCCTCCAAACCGATGATGATCCCAAAGAGGAGTTTGGGCGTCCCGCCCCTATGGAGGATTTGAAGGAGGTCGAGATTGACGGACCTCAGAGGAAGGTGAAAATAGGGTCCGCCCTGTCTGACGAGAGGGCCCGAGAATTGATCAAGCTGCTAAAGGAGTTCAAGGAGCTGTTCGCCTGGTCCCCGAGTGATATGCCAGGTATCAGCCCCGACGTGATTGTGCATGAATTGAAGATTGACCCCGCAATCAAGCCTATCGCGCAGAAGAGGCGTCCGATGGGCGCAGACAAGAGAATCGCGATCCAGCAGGAGGTGGCCAGGTTGCTCGATGCTGGATTTATCAAGGAGCTCCGATTCCAGACTTGGGTCGCTAACCCGGTTCTGGTGAGGAAGAGCAATGGGAAATGGTGGATGTGTGTTGATTTCCGCGACTTGAATGAGGCTTGCCCGAAGGATTGTTACCCGCTTCCGAGGATCGATCAGTTGGTGGATGCTACGTCGGGACATGAATTGCTGAGCTTCATGGATGCTTACTCTGGCTATAATCAGATCAAGATGGCTAAGGAGGATGCCCCCCACACTGCCTTTTATGCTGATAGTGACATCTATCACCACGATGTCATGCCCTTTGGATTGATTAATGCCGGGGCAGCTTATAAAAGGATGGTGAACAAGCTCTTTGGGGACATGCTGGGAAAAACCATGGAGGCATACGTGGACGATATGCTGGTAAAGTCCCGACAGGCTGAAGATCATGTAAGCAACTTGGCGGTGGCGTTTGAGCGGATGAGGCTTCATTAAGTTCGTTTGAACCCAGCCAAATGCGCCTTTGGAAATCACTCGGGGAAGTTTTTGGGCTTTATGGTAAGCCAAAGGGGAATTGAGGTGAATCCCGAGAAGCTGAAGGCAATCAAGGAGATGCAGTCTCCAATAAATCATCGGGAGGTGCAAGTACTGAATGGCCGACTAGCTGCAATGAATCGCTTCCTGTCTAAGGAAAGTGACCGATCCATGCCATTTTTTGAAGTACTAAGGGCCAACAAGAAGTTCGAGTGGACTGCCAAGTGTGAAGAAGCATTCCAAGCACTCAAGCAGCACCTCCGCACCCTCCCGACATTAGCAAAACCGATTCCAGGCGAGCCGCTCTATCTATATTTGGCTGTTTCTGAGTTTGCTATTAACTCTGTGTTAGTGAAGATTGTCGATGGTAACCAAGTCCCCGTTTATTATGTAAGCAAGGCGTTTTCCGAATCTGAAATGAATTATCCCGCCATTGAGAAGTATCTTTTTGCGTTGATCATTACTGCTCGGAAGTTGAGGCCTTACTTCCATGCGCATGAGATTACTGTGTTGACGAATCAGCCTTTGAAGCATTTTTTGAACCGACCTGATGCGTCGGGGAGATTGGTAAAAGGTGCACTTCTTGGAGAGGGTGATCTTGTCGACTACTGATCCATTGGAGGTGTGTGCCATTGAAGCAGGATCGGAGGAAGAGCCCACTTGGATGACCCCGATAGTCACGTACCTGACCACGGGGGCAGTTCCCGATGACAAAGTAGCAGCTGACAGGATAGGTCGGATCGCGGTTAATTACGTGGTGGTGGACAATCAGCTATACAAAAAGGGGTGGTTCTCAACTCCTTACTTGAAATGTGTGGCTGAGCCCGACGCAAATCGGATCTTTAGGGAGGTTCACGAAGGGGTCGCGGCCTGTCACGAAGGGGCCCGATCCATTACGAGGAAAGTGCTGAATTTGGGCTATTACTGGCCTTCGATGAGCAAGGAGGCGACGATGTTAGTCCGATCTTGTGACGCGTGCCAGAGGTATGCCCCGAATATCATGGCTCCGACTGCTAATCTGACGTCCATCGAGAGTGTTTGGCCCTTCGCGCAGTAGGGTATCGACTTGGTGGGACCCCTCCCACAAGCAAAAGGTCAGTGTAAATATTTGCTTGTAGCCATTGATTATTTTTCAAAATGGATAGAGGCTAAGGCATTGGCCAAGACAACGGGGAACCAAATCGTCAAGTTTCTCCAAACCCATATTATATCCCAATACGGGATCCCCAAGGTTGTGATCAGCGATAATGGCCCTCCGTTCAACGGGGCCCAATGGAAGGAGTACTTGGAGGAACTGAAAATTGAGAATCGGACAGCCTCTGTCCGTCATGCTCAAACCAATGGGCAAGTGGAGTCAGGCAACAAAATCGTGATGGATGGCCTGAAGAAAAGGGTCTATGCCTTGAAAGGTAAATGGCTGGACGAGCTGGAAAACGTACTTTGGGCTGTTAGAACAACACCCAAAAGATCGACCAGGGAGACTCCATTTGGCCTCGTTTTTGGCACGGAGGCAGTTGCTCCCGTCGAAGTAGCTGTGGCATCCCATCGGACTAGGTATTACGAACCCCTGTCGAATGATGAAATGAGGCGTTTGGACTTGGACTTGGTCGAAGAGAAGAGGCGGAGTGCCGAGGAGGCCCGGGCTTGGATGCGCTTGGCAATGGCCCGATATTATAATCGACGGGTCAAGTCTCGACAGTTCTTTGTCGGGGAACTGGTGTGGCGTCGGAACGAATTTACCCTTTTGGATCGGATCAACAAGATGTCGCCAAAATGGGAGGGACCTTATAAAGTCGTGGGGATGCCAGCTCTAAATGCGTACAAGTTGGAAGACCTCGATGGCAGAGTATTAACGCATTCTTTCAGTGGTGAACACTTAAAGAAATGTCATGTTTAATGTTAAGTCGCCTTCAGTGGTGCACGATGCTGTTAAGTCGCCTTCAGTGGTGCACGATGTTATTAAGTCGCCTTAAGTGGTGCAAGTTATCTATCATTTGATTCAATGTAAGCAGATTTTGAGCCATCAATGAATAAAGAGGTTACTTCCGATCAGATTGTTCTTAGATTTATTCTAAGTGTTGTTAAGTCGCCTTAAGTGGTGCAAGTTGTTAAGTCGCCTTAAGTGGTGCAAGTTGTTAAGTTGCCTTAAGCGGTGCACGATATTACGTCACCTTAAGCAGTGTGGGCAAAATGTCTTAAGTGACGCAATCACCTTAAGTGGTGCAATGATAATCGGAACCAAAAAAGATATGATATTATAAAGATCTGCGAGGTTCACGATAAAGGAGGAAATTACAAGGACTGTAAAGATAAAGCATTAAATTTGGTCCTTGTCAGCATCGGCGGAAGCAGGATCCACGAGATCTGTGGCAGAAGGCTCCACAGGATCGGACCCTTGGAGGTCAGTCGATGAAGGTTCAGCTGCTGGAGGGTCGATTATCGGGGGATCAACTGTCGGGAGGTCGGCACTTGGAAGCTCCGCCACGTCTTCGACACCCGCGGGGGTGTTGCCCTCATCACTCTCCTCCGAGAGGTCGAAGTACCTCTTTGCAAAGGGGGCGAGAGTCGCACACTTGTCGAAGTTAATGGAGTCACCATACTCCAGATGGAGCTCCTCGACCACATTGAAGAGGGTGTTCTCCACCTCCGCGGTGCAAAATTTCACCGCGTCAGCTTGGAAGTCCTCAGAGCCCCGATAATCTTCCCGACCCTTGGTTTCACCCTCGGCCAGTTTGGCAGGGACTTCAGCAAGTTCCCGCTCCAGTCTCGCCTTGGCGTTTTCCAGAGCCTTCTTCTCGAGGACGAGTCTGTCCCGAGCCTCCGTATCCTTTTTCCGCTCCTGCTGCTCCCGCTTGAGCAGCCCCTCGAAGTCCTGAACCCGCTTTTGGAGGTCCCGAGTCTTTCGGTTAAGGATGGCCTGCTCCTTAGCCAATTTCCCCCTCGAAGACTCGGAGGCGGCGAGATCCTCCTCGAGCTTGGCTACAACCTCGGGAGCCCCCTTGGCCCGCTCCTGCTCCAACCCCTCCTCGAAGGCCATAATGTACCCGAAGCAGCGGTTTATATCCGCCATCTCCTGCGAGGAAAAGAAGAAAAGGTTAGCACATGAGTATATTGCCTTATCGATTAAAGAGAGAAAATAGGAACATTACCTCCACCCGACGAATAGCCATTCCATGGATATCCGCCCGGACGTCCTCCCGATCCATGGAGAGCGGAAGCCTCAAAGATGGCAGAACCGAGCCTGCCACCAAATGAAGACCCAGCTCCGGGTATGTATCACCCTGTCGGAGTTGTACTCCTTGCAGCGTCTGGATCGTGGTCCAAGGAGCCGCCTTCTGGTCGGGGTCGTAGACCTTGTAGAAGCTCCCGTCCAAGGGGAGAGGAGGAGGACCGACTAGAGTCGTGGAGGTGTGCATCTCCGAGTCGCCCTGGGACCCGGAGGGAGTCAAGCTGTGGATGGGCGAGTGCTGCTGCGAAAAAGACGAGGGGGCAGCCCCCTGGAGGTTGGTTTCAGTGGGGACTGCCTCGTTCCCCGACGATGAATCAAGGCAACGCCCTCGTCCGTCTCCTCAGAGGAGTCCAGATCTTCCACCCGACGAAACTGATCGCCTGTCGGGGTTTCTCCAGCCCCCGATCCCATCGGGGCAGGAAGTTGAGGGAGACCCTCTCCAACTGGAGCACCGGAAAGTGGTGCCCCTGCTGAAACTCCAGCCCCCGACTGAGTTCCCGAGTGACCTGCACCTGGAGGATAAGATGCTTCAGAAAGATAGTCAGGAAGTTGGTTAGGGTCCTTACACCAGATGACGCGCCGAGAGAGGTATTGGTCTGTCCCGTGGTAGTTGTAGTAACCCGCCTTGAGGATGCGGGGAGTTTCCCCTCGGAGGATGCGTTTGATCTCTTTGATTCTGGCCTCCTTGTTGGAGGGGATTAACTCCTTAGGAACTTGCTTCCTGTACGATTTAATAGCTAGGCGGAGCTGTTTACCTTCTTCGGCATTCTGGACATTGAAGAGCCTGTCCATCTCCTCTACCCGAGTCCGCTTAGTCCTCTCCGCCGAGGGAGATCCCGACGAAGTGGTGGCCTTCTTTGCCGACTTCCTCTTCCGCGCGGGGCGCTAGACAACGTCGGTCTCTCCCTGCTTAAGGAGGAGATTGGTCAGCAGTGATACCTTGTTAGCTGCAAACAATGGAAAACAGAGACATGATCAGAAATATTACCCAAGGAACTATATTGGAGGGGCCGTCGTGGAGTTGACCCCGGAGATTGTATCAAGGAGGCGGATCCCGGCCTCCACCAGGTCCCGCTCCTTGAGGGAGTTAGCGTCGAGGGGAGTGTAAGATTCCCCCCAACGGTAAAGCTGGATGCAGTGAAGGATTTGGAAGTCTTCATCAGAATAGGTGTGATAAGCGGGAGTAGAGTCTGCTTCAACCTCCCATCGGGGCCATGGGATAGAACTATTCTTAATGAAGAAGTAGCTCCTCTTCCACCCGCTGTTGTCGGACCCCGTGTCAATCAGGAGCCCCCGACCCTTGACAACCTTCCAGGTGTCGCTGGTCCAACTGTACCGTGCGAGCTGCTGCTTATTCCACTTTGGCATCCGACGATAAAAGGCGCAAACCCCAGCCTCGTTGCACTTCATTCGGTAGAAAGTCCGGAAGAGTTGGAGGTTGTAAACTCACATATGTCGGAAGCAGAGAACTTGAAAAGCATTCCACACGCGGATGGCGTGTGGGGAGAAGGTAGTCGGATGCGTCTTGTAATGGGCACACATCTCAACCAAATTCCCGCAAAAGGGGAATCAGATCCCTGCCGATATCTGTCTGGTGGAGACAAATACCTCTCGGCCTCGGGACGAGTGACCACAGGGTCGCCCGAGGCCGGTAGCGAGAATAAGGATGGCGAGGTTCCCAGGTCGAGGTAATGCATCCTTCTCGGAGAGCTGCATCATAGGCATTCACCGAGATTTCTTTGGGAGCGTAATCGAAGTTGAAGGGTTTTCTCCCCTCAGAACTAGATCCGCTGTCTGAAAATAAGCATGGCAGGAAAAGGCGTGGTGGGTTTTCGGAAAAATACAAGCAAACTGATCAAAAACAAAGCGAAGGCTACGCTAATATCAGAGAAGGAAGTCTTACCAGACATGATGAATGGAAGCGAAAATGATAATCTTAACGGTCGCCGGAAAGCTGATCGGAAAACGGGAAGCCGAAGAAAAACTTGTGCTTTCGAAGTTGCAGAGCTTTTGAAATCGCAGGGAGTGAAACAGTAAAAGAGAAAGAAGAACAGTGCCCAAAATTAGGGTTTTATAGGAGAAGGGATAGTCGAAGGGACATTCGAATCTGGACCGTTGAAGGAGAAACGTTTCAATCCGAGCCGTTGAGATAAAAGGGGGTAAAATGGAAAGAGACGTTAATGATGAAACGGCCTGAAAAGTGCTTTTTCAGAAAAATCAGGCACGGGTGCCAAAACCGTCGCTTCGTCATCCGCTGCATTTAATGGCCGAGTAACCTATGAGTCTTCTCGGATTTGGTGACTATCCTCGAGGTATCGAGGAATCGTGGACGAAAAGATCCGTGTTAATGAATTTTGTCAAGGGAAAAGCCTCTGATACCGATATCGGGAGGTCGGGAGTTTAAAGACACGACGAACTGTAAGTCCCTCATGTCTTGGGGGCAAATGATGGGTTTCGCTATAGCCGTTAGGCCCTTTTACTACGAGTAAACGGTGAATAGGCCCACTGGGCCCTAAAAGAGGTCAAGAAGACCAATGCGAAGGGTCCCGATAAGTGGAGTCCCGATGGTGAAGGGTCCCGACAAGGTCGGTCCCGATATGCGAGCTGGAAGCTCCCGATGAGATGCCTTTAAGTAGGCCCCGATGTTGAATCCTTGAGAATGTTGGCCCTGTCACGATGACGAGGGGCCCCGAGCGGTGACCAAATGAGATAACTCTGGAGTCCCCGATACTGGTCGGGACTTATTATCAAAGGTTGAGGCCGAGAAACACGTCCACTATCAGAGTAGTGGCCGAGATAAGCGGAACGTGGCCGAGATAAGCGGGATCGTGGCCGAGATAAGCGGGATCGTGGCCGAGATAAGCGGGATCGTGGGTTAACTGCCCCAGCGGTTCATCAGGTAACTGGGGTGACTCCTCTCCTATAAAAAGGCAGAAGTTACCTCAGATCATGGACACTTTTTACATACTCATACTCTTGCTTGCCAGTTTTATCGAGATACTCATTTAAGCATCGGAGAGGGATTCTGGGTCACCGCCCGGTTTATTCCCCTCTTGCAGAAGTACGTGGAGCGAAGAACCTTGGATTTCCGTCAAGACCGTACCGGAGTTCTAACCGTGATCCAACAACCCTTAATCTCATGGGAGACTCTAGCTAGTTTTAATGTTGTATTAGTTTTTTCACGATGTTTTATCTTTTATTAAGTTTTTATTATTTATTTGTTACTACATTTAGTGGTAAAAATAATAATTTATCACTACATTGTCTAAAGGGCAATTATGGAAGAATGAAATAACAAAAGTAAAAAAATGGAAATCGTTTGTACTTGAAGCTGTCAGTGTCAGAGGGCCATCTTCTCCTTTACTTTCGGTGAATTTTTCACTGGCAATTTCAAGTTGGAAAATACTACGGTGGTTCACTAGTAGAGCAACACTTAACGGCGTTAATAACGCCTATTAAAAAATAATATCGGATTGTGTCTATGGTGGATAACCGTTTCGTTTTACCAAACCGTTTTCAATAATTTAATTTTTTATTTTTTTTACAAAAGCATGGCTGCTTTCATAGGATGGTAGCAACTAGCAACTCCCGTAGTTTAGCCACTTCTTTTTAAAAAGAAAAATCAATTTGCAATTTAGTCCGTCTTAAAAGTTGCACTTGTTTCTATCTCTTTCTAAGTTGGTGGGTACCACTAAAAAAACACCCATACTTTTGAAGGATCGTAGCCATTCCGCTTTAAAGCACAACAACTGCAGTGAAAGAAATTTTGGACTTTGGGGTCTAGCAAAAACAATTGTTTAGAACTTGTTATCTGCTATTTCGATTTCGTCCTTCATTATTTGAAATTTTAAGTTAACCTCATATTTTATTTGTTAGATATAGTCATATAGGTGGTTTTTTTACCCGACAAAACCAACAAACGTATCAACTATCAATTTTTTTTTTTTTTGGCCAAACTATCAAATCTTTTTACCGGGCAAAAAAATCAAATATTCTTACAGTCATGTAATATATTTATGTACTTTGTTATTACTCTTATTAATTAATTATGACTTTCTCTCTATATAGAAATTTTCTGAAGCTGAATAGAAACATCATCTATTTATATGGAATATTATTATGTAATAACTTGTGGCCAAAAAAAAGAGAAAATAAAATGATGTAATAGGTTGAAAGATTTGGTAATTCCTATCGTTTTATCTATTTATGAAAATTTAATTTTGGGCATAAGAATGATTGATTGATTTGATATGGTAAAAAAGTTAATGTAGGGTTAAATAAAGAAAGTGATTGAGCAATCTAATCTCCTCCTCCTCCTCTACCTACCTATATTGGCAGGCAATAGATAAACGCGTTGAAATAATTTCAATTTCATCACTCTTCACTCACTCACCAAATGTATGTATATAATATGTGCCTCCAAAATGATTAAAGGCATAGTAATAAGTATGACGACGACTAGACGTAATTGTTTTTCCTCGCTAATAATATTATTATTACCTGCAGGGTTGTTCCTTTTATGTTATTCAGTTGATGTTGGAGCAGCAGTAGCAGTAGAGGAGGATAGGAATAATAATAATACGAAAGCAGGTGATGCAGCAACATTGAAAGAATACTTTATCCGTCATGCAAAGACGCATGTTATCATCACAAATTCGTTAGTGGATAAAAACTTGACGTTTCGTTGCCAATCCAAGGAAGACGACCTGGGTGTCCAAGTTTTAGGGCCAGACATGAGCTTCGGCTTCTGGTTTCGCCCAAGAGTCATCGGCCACACTCTTTTCTTTTGCTCTTTCGCGTGGCCTCCTAATGAATTTCATTACTTTGATATTTATAGTCAGAAGAGAGATCTCAAGCGTTGTAAAAGAGAGTGCCCTTGGTCTATCACTACCACTGCACCATGTTTGAAATTAGATGGACTCATTTTTTGTTCCGCCTGGAATCAAAATCCAAATCCATATGCATCTCCCTAATGCATCCATCCTTCATTCCTTCCATGTAATTTATTCATAAATAAATACTATTATTATTATTAAATAAACAAAACCCATGTTTAATTATTTTCTTATCTCTATCCCATCTATCTATTCCAAACAAACCCCTCCCTCCCTGTAACATTGCGTAGCTACTATTTCCTCAAAATCTTTATGATTAGTATTTTATTCTTTGATGATTGAACCGGTGTGAGCTTAATTATTTTAAATGTGCGTTAAACATCCTACATTATTGCCTTCCTATTACACCTTTAAGAAATAATAATGTGTTAAGCAATTAAAAACAGTAACTCATACTTAACATCGCGATCATTCTGAAATATTATTTCATTCGATATTTGGCCCGCTCTTTGCGCACTATATAACATATATATTTTACATTGTAGTTTAAATTTACAAAAAAAATTATGTATAGATCATAGTTAATTTTTTTTCCACGAGATAGATATGAATAGAAATTTTTAACATAATTGATTATTTTAGTAGTTTAAAGGGGATTTGTTACATTAATATTTATGCTTTCAAATTTTACTAATTTTGTTTTTTTTATCATTTTATCAATAAAAAATAATTATGTCAGTAGCATTATTAATGAAATATTATAATTAATTTAGTAGTAATAAATTAATTAATTATTACTAATTGTATTAATATGGTTAAATTGAGAAGTATGAAGTATTTATTCATTTTAATCTATTTTTTCCACAAATTAGAACGAAAAGATGATCATCGTACGCAAGGTATAATTGACAGAAAATATATATTTTGTTGCTTGAAAAATTTATAAGTATTTACATTTATTTATAATTATGAATGCTGAAATAGTTATCCATAATTGACACATCATCTGAGAGAGATACAAGTTGAAATAGACCAATAAAACCACTCTATTTTAAAATATTACAACCGGTATGTTATATTACTAGCCAAAATTTTATCAATCTTTTCGAAATTGTATTATAATAAGTAGACGGTCTGCAATTTTTGGGTAGAGTAGTAATATTTTTTAGGTATTACTTTAAAAGTTGCACACATAAAAAATTAAGAGAATGTATACAATATTATGATTCAATAATACATATAATAAGGGTACACTTTTTTATCCAAATATAATTATTTGCTTAATTTAATAAGTTTAACTAAATATTACTTCAACACTTTTTCAGAAGTAATAAATGCATTATTGATATGATGCTAATAAATGCTTATAAGATTTTTTTTAGGTGGTGTAAAATAGAATGTGTTCAAAATAATATATATATATATATATATATATATATATATATATATATATATATCCTTTAAAGAAAAATATTTTAGACATTTATATTCTCTAAAAAAAATTAAATTGAAATTATATTATATTAATATGAAATCAATGTTGTCTCTCAATATATTTGAAATTGTCATAACAAAGTTATATTTGGTTACATGAAAAGTCAACATTAATAAAAGGCATTGTAAAAAAAATATTATTTGAGACATTTATGCATGAAATGACATAGGCCCATTCTTTCATTGTTTCTTTTTCCTTTTTTTTTTTTTTTTACTATTATGAGAAATTTATCAATCTATGTAAGAAGTTAAGATATACGTTGGAGAGTTATAGTACGAAAGAAAAAAAAAAAAACTGACCGTGAGAATCCACGAGAAACTTTGGAGCAATTCTAGCTCATGATCAATGTATATGTGTCAATAAGTTATCATTAAAGAGATAGACAATTTGACATGAAAAATACTATGTCTTTATATGACCATATCATATGGACATTTTCTTACTTATCAAGATTTTATTACATGTTTTAGAATTATGCTAGGTGCTTTTGTTAAATCCTAAACACTAACATTTATTTATAATAGTGAAATTGAAAAAAAGTTAACAAATATTTTTTTTTGGACAAAAAAAATTAATAAGTTTGAACTTTCCGTGGACAGTTTTTTTTTTTGTATAAATAGACAATTTACATGCTAATAGTGATTAAAAAATATTATTTAATGATGAGGTTGTATATCTATTTGTTTGAATTGGATGTAATTATTTGTTTTAAGTGTTCCACTATGACTTATAACCCAAAAAAATTATAATTTGGTTGACGATGTAAGATATAAGAATTATCATTAATTTTTATAAATAACAAAATATCATCTAAAAATCCAATTTTTTTTTTTAAAGAGGTAACATATTTTAAAAATATAAATTGCTATTATACCAAAAATTTGTTAAAATTAAAATATACATTTATAAAATAAAGTTATATATACACCTAATCATGTTATTAATATGGTAGAATATTAATTTTTCTTATTAATATTTTTTCCGTGGTTATTAATAATTTAGATCAAATATATTTAATACTTTTAAGGTCCATATATGAAAATATGAAAATCTTTTATATTATATATATTGAAATTAATTTTAAATCACAACCCTCGATCGTATATTTAACATAATTTTTCAAAAAGACTTTAGCACTAAATTTCAAATTTACTCGTTATACATTAAATTTTGCTGAAACATTATTTGAATAGTGTCTATATCAGCACTGTTATTAATGAAAAGTAGTTGATGATGTCAAGGAAGGAGAGTCTAAAAAAAATTATAATTGTTTTTTTTTACTAGGAAAAATCTAATGGTTAAATTAAGAAAAGATACCATAAGAAACCCACCCATTTTTTTTTTTATAAATAATAGAATAAATATATAAAAAAATGTTTAATTGTTTTGTTTACTAGGAAAAATCTAATGGTTAAATTAAGAAAAGTTACCTTTAGAAACCCACCCATTTTTTTTTATAAATATTGTGTCTAATGTCAATATGTGCTATTAAGGAAAATTAGTTGATGATGTATATCATAGTGGGGAAGTCTCCATAAATTTATAATTAATTACCATCATTTCTTATTTATTTTTCTAGGTAATATAATACATACATAGAAAATTATGTCTAGTTTTTTTTTTTTTTTTATAAGGAAAAGCATGAGGGGTTAAATTTAGAAAAGTTACTATAGGAAACCAAATTCAAGCTATTTTTAAGCAAAGCCCAACCTATATTATTATAAACCCTTCTAATTAACCCAAGTATTTCCGTTGTTTTTCCGTTTCCAAGCCATTCTTTAGTCTGGACGCGCATCACCTGTCTTACCTCTCTGCCTTGTCCTCTGTCTTATTATTTAAAACCAATCACGTTTCGTTGTGCATCACAAGATAGGAAGAAGCACCATACTAGATCATTTCTTCATTCCACCCACATTTTGTTCTCGAATTTATTTATTTATTATTTTTATTATCAATTTACTATTTCGTTTTTTTTTTTACTTTTAGCTTTTATTAGAATATATTTATGAGATTAAGATTGATTTTTTTATTAGTTTAATAATATTACTAATTTTTAGAGTTAATCAATTATAAACTATATATATAATATAAATTGATCTACTTGACAATTTTTAAAATTATTTAAACTCAAATTAAGGCTGCACAACCAAAATAAATATTTAATAATTATAAATAGGCAGTTTGAAAGTTCAATACACAAACAAAAAGAACATGATACAAGAAAAATAAAATAAAAAAGGTAACGAGCTCCGAGTAAAAATATTTTTATATTTTTTTCATTTATATATATGAAGAAAAATCAAGAATGCCGCATTTAAGCATAGGTATTTTAAAAGGAAATTCCTACTTAAGTACCGCCAACGCGACCTTTAAATTTATTTTCTTTTGAAAATATATGATTATTTTTTAACTAAACTTTTTTTTTGGCCAAACCAAAAAATTACTTAAAAATTACTAAAAATTCAACGTTTGGTGTTAGAGTCGTAATTCATTAATCTACATATTTATTATTAGAAAAGAAAAAAAATTAACGGAATAGAATAATTAAATTATGATCCAAACAATAACGACGCAAACTATATTGAGTTGCGACTCTCAGACAGATTATATGCTCTGGTCAAAATTGAGAACCACACAATAAGAATTTTTTTGGTTACGTCTAAATTTTAGTTCTCAATTTTGACCGGAGCATATAGTGGCATATAGTCTGGGAGTCGCAATTCACAATATAGTTTCGTCGTTGTTACGTCAAAATTTTGGTTCTCAATTTTGACCAAAGCATATAATCTGTCCTGGAATTGCAACTCAATATAGTTTGCGTCGTCGTTTGGACCATAATTTTAATTATTCTATTCCGTTAAAAAAATTGTTTTCTTTTTTAATAATAAATATGTAGACTAATAAATTACGACTCTAACACTAAAAGTTGAATTTTTAATAATTTTTAAGTTTGGTTAAAAAATAGTTATATATTTTCAAAATAAAATAAATATAAAGGTCATGTTGGATGTACTTAAGTAGAAGTTTCCTTTTAAAAGAGCTATGCTTAAAAGTGGCATTCTTAATTTTTCTTGAAATATATATATATGAAAAAATATTTTACTTAGAGCTCGTTACCTTTTGTTTTTCTTGTATCGTTTTCTTTTTGTTTGTGTATATAAAAAAATATAAAATTTCCAAACTATACCTATTTACAATAATTAAATACTTATTTTGGTTGTGCAGTAGTTGGAGTTTAAATAATTTTAAAAATAGTCAAGTCGATTAATTTATATTTTATATATAGTTTATAATTGATTAACGTTTAACTCTAAAAATTTAATATTATTAAACTAATAAAAAAATCAATCTCAATCTCATATATATATATATATATTCTAATAAAAGTTAAAAGTACAAACGAAATAGCAAATTGATAATAATAAATTTCAAGAATAAGTGGAATGAAGAAATGATCTAGTATGGTGCTTCTTCCCATCTTGTGATGCATAATAAAAGGTGATTGGTTTTGAATAATAAGACAGAGGACAAGGCAGAGAGGTAAGACAGGTGATGCGCGTCCCTTTAGTCTTCACACTCTCTCTCATTCAATTCAGTAGTCATTTTAGACTTTAATCTAAGGGTTAAGAACCTATGAAAGGTCTGAACTATCACCCATGTTAACGGGAGAGGTCTGAAATTTAAAAAGTTAATAACAGAGGTCTGAAATTTTTGTTTTGTTGATAACAGCGGTCTCCGTTAGTTTTTTCCGTTAAAACTAACGGAAGTTTGTCACATGCTTGGCATGTGACCGGAAATAAAATAAAATTCCAAAAATGCCATTCTATCAAGTGTGCCCCTCACATGCATGGAGTGAAAAGACCAAAATGCCCTTGAAGCCACCACGGTACTCCGGCGACCACCAATCGTACTCCGGCGACCACCACGGTACTCCGGCGACCACCACCAAGGCTCCGATTGGGCCAAAATCGAAGCCACCGGCCCCGATTGGACTCCGATCGGAGCCACCGGCCCCGATTGAGCTCCGATCGGAGCTTTTTTGGTTCCAATCGGAGCTTTTTGGCCCCGATCGGAGTTTTTTGGCCCCGATCGGAGCTTTTTTGCCGAGGTGGTGGCCGGAGTCGGGTCGCCGGAGCCGAGGTGGTGGTCGTCGGAGTCGAGGTGGTGGTTGCCGGAGTCGGGTGGTGGTGGCCGGAGTCGGGTGGTGGTGGCCGGAGTCAGGTGGCGGTGGCCGGAGTTGGGTGGTTTTAATTTGACTTTAAGGGTAAAATTGTCATTTCACATTTCCTTAAATAAGATATTAAATAAAACAAAATGTTAAAGGGGCAAAAATGTCATTTCACACAATTCTGTTAAATTTAACCCTAAAAATGGACGGAAAACCTCAAATCAACAAAATTGAAATTTCAGACCTCTGTTATTAACTTTTTAAATTTCAGACCTCTCCCGTTAACATGGGTGATAGTTCAGACCTTTCATAAGTTCTTAACCCTTAATCTAAACTCTCCTCCAAATTAGAGACAGGAAGTCCGAGAGCAGTCGTTGAGCCGTTAGACAGAGAGGCGCCATATCGTTGTGTTGTCGTCGGACATAGAGTCGCCGTGTTGCCGTTAGGTAGAGAGTCGTGCTCCGCCTTCAACCAGCCTCCTCCCGCCTCAGACGTCAACCACAACCCGCATCTGCCTCCGACTCCAGCCGCAAGCTGCATGTGCCTTCAGCCAAAACTTACTGTGCCATCAGCTTTTTTGAAATTTTTGCAATAACTATTTTTTAGCTTAATTTGTTTCAGATCAGTAAGGTGATTAGTATAAAGATTGTTAAGTCTGCTTCCACTTGAGTAGCTTCGGGCTTCTTTTTCACGAACGGGCTCGAGATGTGTGTATAAGGACGGGAACGCCGCGATCCTTAAAACACAATCACCGAACTAATCTTCCAGTCCTCGACCTCGAACTCTCGACCTTCGGATCCTGCATGAGGGGCAGTGACCAGCGTGGGAGGGGGGAATGTTGGTTGGGCCCACTCCGACACTAGTTAGAACTTCTAGAGAGAGAAAACCTTTTAGAGAGAAATCAGAGCATCCAAAGTCCAAAAATGAGGGAGTTGTCCAAAATGAGAGACCTAGGCCCCTATTTATAGGGAACCTAAGGATCCTGCACAGTTTTAAACAACTTGATGTCGGTATGAAGGAAAACGTATACCGTCATCAAGGTGGACTATGCATGCACCGACTTCTCGCAATCGGCAAAAATAATCGGGATGAGCGCGGAGAACGTCGAAAATTCGGACCTCCGGATAATTTAGCAATCCGGACTGGGTCCGGATTGCCTTGTGGCAATCTGGAAGTCCCCCTGTCCGGGTACTGCGCGTATTCCGGACCGTTTTTGGACTTGGGTGTCCGTGGAAGAATTCTTTTACGGGTTTTGGAGTATTTTGCGAGGCCCGAAATGTAAACACGAACCCGAATTGGACAGATATCTAACACTTGCCCCCGAGTCAAGTAGTGGTTTAAAACCCGTGCTTGACTCTTTTTAAGATAAGATATTCGTCCAATTTAGGTTCGGTACTGACCTCAGGGGTGGCCTGTTTGTCAATTCGAGTTCAGGGATCATAAAGTTGACCAACTTCAATTTTCCGCCGTACGTACGTAATCTGTTTATAGGGTTAGCGTAGCGGACAATATACGTATAACAACATGCAGTTATATTCGCAATATCGTGTAATGAGTGAAATAAAGATTTATACAACGTGATAATATGATGGTACACGATGTAAGCATATAACACGTTGTCAATATGTAGATGACGACTGTTAGGTTACAAAGTCTAGGTCAACGGGTCGTCAATCTAGAATTTATCTCCCACTAATGAAATGTCGGGTTCAGTGCTCCTAGGACTAGTCGTTCGGATCCATGCCCTTATACTCTCTTGGGGTAGTCGTTCTGATATATGTCATTCTCTTCTCTCCTTCTGACCTCCTTTCCTTCTCTCCTTCTGACCTCCTTTCCTTCTCTTCTTCTGACCTCCTGAGGCTTGTACTTCTTACCCCTGGGTTTTGTCCTACTGCTCTATGCTCTTCTGCTTCCTTGGTTCTCTTCTCCTTGCCACCCTGCAAGAGGGGCAATACCAGGCACAGAGGGGGGGGGGGGGGTGGTGCCTGATGAACCCTTTCCGATGCCTAAGTCAGTACGGTTTTAGAGAGATAAAGCTAGAGAGATGTCAGAGCAAAATTGTGCAACTTGCCAAGATGTCCAAATGAATTGTGGAGGTGGGGTATTTATAGGCAACGGTGTCATTAAGGTGGCTTAATGACATCGTTAACCTTTAAACACAGTTAATTAACCTTTAAACACGTAATTAGGACCTTAGGATACGGAGAAGGTAGGCGGAGTAAACCGAGTGTGGGAGTCCAAAAATGGTGCCGGGGCCCTTGGGGGGAAGGGAAATCCGACCCCCAAGGGTAGGGGTTGGGTGAGGGCACCCAACCCCTCCTAGGGAGGATGGGGTTGGCCAACCCCACCTAGGAGAGATCGGGTTGGCCGACCCGATCTCTCCTAGGAGAGATCGGGTTGGCTGACCCGATCTCTCCTAGGAGAGATCGGGTTGGTCCACCCGATCTCCCCTAGGGGAGATCGGGTTGGCTGACCCGATCTCCCCTAGGGGAGGTCGGGTGTGGCCACCCAACCTCACCTAGGCGAGTCTGACTCGGCCGGACGAGCGCTTCGGCCTCGTCCGAGCCGTTGGTGTTTTCGCGAAGGGTTCGGGTTGAAGTTTCGATTTACAATCATTAACGGGGTGATAAAAATAAAGCGATTCGGAAGTCAACGGGTTCAAATTGGGCGTATATCCATCACATGCCCCCGAGTCAACCAATGGCCTAACCCTTGATTGACTCTATTTCAGGATGGTATGACACGCGCAATTTGAAACCGGGGTTTTACCTCCTTGTCTGAATGTTTGCTTACCCATGAATGCGTGCCTCTGACTCTGCCCCCTGCCTTATGAGATAGAGGAATTGTAAATGTCAGAGTAGCACGGACGTGTGCCTAGGCACGCGTCCGTCTGAGGTGGGAGTAATAAATCTATCTTTGCTACAGGCGTATACTCGAAAAATAAACGCTTGCATAAGGATGCAATACGAATACACCTAAGTGACTCATGCTTCAATTTCGTGCCGGGATTTTGCCCAAGTGAAGGAAAATCTAATTTTGGTCCGAAATTTTTCTAAGTATGGGATACTAGAAAATACACCTAGGATGTTAACTAGGAGTGAACATGGACATATCATGAACATGAGGGTGTGTACTAGCATACATGCAAGTAGGAACATAAGGATGGGAGTGAGTAGAGACATGCTGCGATTGTAGTCATGAATGTATGCATGAATATATGGCGGCCACGTGCATGGACGTCTAAATGTTTGAACACACGGGAGTGTGTATGTGGGCATGCATATGAGTGCAAGCCTGAACATGTATGTATGTATGTATGGATGGGTTGTGAGTATAAGCATGAGTGATGACATTGATGTACCTGTAGATGTTAATCATGAATATGAGCATAAGTGCAAAGGTAAGAGCATAGACCTCTCCTTTACTTGAGGGTGGGAACTCTGCCACTCAATGGGGCACAACGTTCCGCCTCCCTCGTACTAGCGTGAGCATTGTCCATTAATCTCGACCTTCGGCATGTGTAACATTTTTCCTTCATTCGTTGGAGCGTGTGTATAGCTCTTGACCTTTACCCTGCAATTTGTTCCCCATAAAAGTGAGGGTGAAAATGCTTACAAGCTTTCTTCTTA
This sequence comes from Clarkia xantiana subsp. parviflora, assembly GCA_036873135.1. Lineage (NCBI taxonomy): Eukaryota > Viridiplantae > Streptophyta > Magnoliopsida > Myrtales > Onagraceae > Clarkia > Clarkia xantiana. Next base: position 35,037,957 of record JAPTYO010000010.1, on the reverse strand, counting down.
CCGCCGCGAGCGAAGGGGTCTATTGACATGTGTTAAGGGTTGACCCTTCCTTCGGATGTGTTGGAGCGTTGCTCCATTTGGGGAAACTAAAAGTTCTCCCTCTTCCCTTGGTGTTAAGGTTGCCCCCGTAGTAGGCGTATCCCGCCCCTCCATGAGTAAGGGTTGATCTTTGCGTTGGTTGCTCGTATAAATGACTCACTTTTGGGAAGCTTTCTTCTTCAGACAGGGAGACCGTTGAATCGGATGAGAGGGAAAAACCCTCTAGTTCTGTTTATCAGGCCAAGAAATTTTCTAAGTCAGGGAAGGCTGCTGATGCTTCCAGTATGTTCTCATTCCATTCTCTTTTCTTTGTGATATACTTATGATTGTTCTCATGTTGCTTCCTTCTTGTTGTTAGAGCGTTCTTCCCTGGTTACCGAATGGTTCTTGCGGTGGGCGAGAGTTCAAGTCAATCTAAATCCAAGGCGCGAAAACCTGACTCTGAGGTCGGGCCCTCGGCTGTCAAGGAGAAGGAAACCGCGAGAGGCTCTCCTTCCAGTGCCCCCTTGCTGACTCCCTCTCATGATAAGGAGGTAGTGGTTGAAGAGGCGCCCTCTTTGCTTGACAAAGGGAAATAACCTGTGGCTGGCGATGGGGTGATCATAGGTCTTGATGTCTCTTCTCTATCCTCTGCCCCCAGCCGAGGGGTCGAGTCTCAGGTTCATTTCATCTTCATGTAGATTTGACGACTTTTGAAGGTGTCTTTGGCTTTCCTATGGGTTATGTTATTAACCCCTGCGTTGAAGATTTTTCTTTTGGTGATGGGTGTGATCATCACCTTTCATTGAGGTTCCTTTCTCTTGCCATGGCTCTGATTAAGATAGCGAATTCTTGCTTTGGAGTTTAGTGGAGACTGCTCTTGAGTTAGCCTCTACTAGTATCGTAGTTGTGATCGTTGTGGGGATCGTTTTGTTATATGCCCTTCAATAGTGCTTGTCGTGATTCTTTGCTTCATGGTTGATTTCGTGAGATATGGAGGTTGTCTTCATAATGAGGACGTCTCCTTCCTAGTATCACCCAGTGGGTTGAAATATAAGTGCCTACCTTTGATGAGCGTACGAAGGGTGTTGTTTTTCCCTTTTTCTTGAACCTCCTCCTAGGGCTAGGCGTAGCCTTTTGATGTTCGTGGTCGGGATGGTGTCTTTACAATTCATGTCTTTGACAGATGTTTTATGATGTGCTGCCATGATAATCACTTCGGGGTATGTGGACGTGATAGCCACTTCGTGATGTGTCGGAGTGATAGCCCTTCTGTAGTGTGTGGACATGATAGCCAGTTCAGGGTATGTGGACATGATAGCCACTTCAAGGTATGTGGACATGATAGCCACCTCAAGGTATGTGGACATGATAGCCACTTCAAGGTGTGTGGACATGATAGCCACTTCAAGGTATGTGGACATGATAGCCACCTCAAGGTATGTGGACATGATAGCCACTTCAAGGTGTGTGTGGACATGATAGCCACATCACGATGTATGGAGTTGTGCTTTAGTATTCCTTTCTCATTGGAGAGCCTTCATTGCTATAGTTGCCTTTTGTGTAGGCTATGTTTGTTGGGTTAGGTCCCGATGTCTCGTCTTGTCGGATGTTGTATCCTTTATGCTCTTTAGATGTCTCCTTCATGAGTTGTGCTTGACGATGTTCAAGTCTGATACGAGCATAGGTCACGCGAGGGCGACATGCATGACAATAACATTTGTCGGAGGTTGATTTGTGTGGCTTGTAAGACAATTCTCTTCTTGATGGGTCGAGCTTATTTTGAGAGCTTTGACCTTCGGATTTCATGTCTTTGCTATCCTTCTTGGTGGTGTTGGGTTCCTTTGAGATACTTCTCTTGACTTGTGATATGGGTGGTAGGATAACTCGTTACTTTTCATGATAACCTCTTGTGCTTCTGTATATGATCCTTTGGTCATGGACTCTTCTCTTGGTGTGTTTCCTTTACTTGTCTTTCTTTCGTGCTTTCCTTCATGTCATACCTGCCATTTCATAAAGAAAAAACATTACTTGTTCTTCACATTACTTTACATAGAAATTTCTTTCTCATGGTATCCTTCTGAGCATGGTGTGATGATCTCTTCTGATACCCCTTACACGGTATACGTTGTACTGTTAGACCAAAGATACGCTCTTGGTGGGCGTCGAAAACTGTTCACGAGACAGGCTCTCGGACGGCACTTAACGTTTCACAGGATAGGCTCCCGGAGGGCTCAGGTTAGACCAAAGATACGCTCCTGGTGGGCGTCGAACTGGTAGTTTGAAATCTACCTCAAGATACGCTCTTGGGGGCGTCGAACTGGTAGTGTTTTTTCTACCTCAAGATACGCTCTTGGGGGCGTCGAATCTGGTAGGTTGCAAATCTACCTCAAGATACGCTCTTGGTGCGTCGAAGTTCGTAGTGTAATAACTACTCTCAAGATACGCTCTTGGGGGCGTCGAAGGTCGTAGTATGAACACTACTCTCAAGATACGCTCTTGGGGGCGTCGAAGTTCGTAGTTTTTGGAAACCACTCTCAAGATACGCTCTTGGTGCGTCGAAGGTCGTAGTGTAATAACTACTCTCAAGATACGCTCTTGGGGGCGTCGAAGGTCGTAGTATGAACACTACTCTCAAGATACGCTCTTGGGGGCGTCGAATGTCGTAGTATAAAAACTACTCTCAAGATACGCTCTTGGGGGCGTCGAATCTGTTCGCGGGATAGGCTCCCGGAGGGCACAAGGTTCGTAGTTTTAGAACTACTCTCAAGATACGCTCTTGGGGGCGTCGAATGTGTTCGCGGGATTGGCTCCCGGAGGGCTCATAATGTTACCTTATCTTGTGTCCTTTCTCATGTAGGGTGCGTCTTTGGTATGCTTTTCGAGTCTTTACATGACTTTTCCTTCTATGATATTGCATGCTACCACGCTTTTCCTTCAATGTGGGAGATCACCTCTCGAGGGCGATGTTTGTGTGTTGCCAACTTAGGACGGGTTCGTATAGGGAGTTGATGATGTTTTCCTCTTATGTGACCTCTTCTAGGAAAAGTGGTATTGCATGTTCTTGTGATCTTCTGCCTCTAATCTCTTCTTTTACACTTAGGTGGACTACCAAGCACTTATTCGTTTGGTGCCCCCCAAGTTGCTTGGTGGTCACACCGCCTTTCACATTTGGCCGTTGAAGGCCCCTCGTTCATTTTCTTGGTTGGGTACCCCTTATGCTCGGGGCTCCCTTGTTTGCTTGTTTGAATGCGATGAGTGTCTCTTGTAGGATTTACTCTTTCTCATGCTTGCTTGTTTCAGTCATAGGCATGGTTTGGATGATGCCTTTGTCGGATGTGTCTTTGGAGGTTGGGTGGAAGAGCTTTTGCTTTGGGTGGGTGGGGGTGGATTTCACTCTCTTGATAACTAGGATGTGGCAATGTTTGTATCCTAGGGGTGCTTGTAAATTCTTTCCCCCCCTTCCTTGTGTTTTAGGTTGAAAAGCTCTCTCATAGAATGGCGTCTTGAGTTGTTAATTTCGTAGGTGTGTTTCAGACTAGTCAATCTAATCCATGCTCTTTGCTCGTGCATGGGGAGGTCTGACCGGGCTGTGATAATCTTCTTGGAGTGTTGTGGCACTTAGTGTGGTTTGCCTTTTCCTTCACATTGGAGTATTCTTCAATGCCTTTAGGGGGTGTCACATTGGTCATGCTCCTCCCACCTTGAATGTTTATTATAGTCTTCCTTTGCATTAGGACTTGAATCTAAAAAGGGCGTTTTTCTTTAGGTTTGCCGGTGATGCTGCATGATTTTCCATGGTTTTGCCCCTGTATTGGCTATTCCTTGTTGGATGACTTCATTAGGGGCTGCATTTGTGTTGCGTACGTATACGTGTTTGAGGTGTGTTGAGCTGACAAGTCCCTCCTTTTTTGTTTTGTCATAACCTTCATTCATCATGTATTCGGCGTATGGCCTTAAAGGCGGGATATTTTTCTAGTGCCCCTTTTATCGGGGTTCTCCTCTTGATGGGATGCCAGAGTCAAATGTCTTATCATTTGCAGACAAGGTGGTTGATCGGGATGTGCGTCTAGTGTGAGGGTCAATCTTGAAACCTTACTCCCCAAGCTTTTGAGCTCTTCTTTGGTTGATCTTGTAGAACTATTATCCTGCCCTAAGGCTCTTGATAGGAGATGTATCTCCTTTTTCATACTCTAGTTGTTGCACTATCTCTTTTGCTAATCTTGTATCTTTAGAGTTTCTCTCTTGGTGCATGACTTCAATGACAGGATTTTCTACCGATGTTTATTCTATTAGGACTTGTATCCTCGGTTGCCTTCCTTTCTTGTGAGATGGCGAAGGAGTGTTTGTGAACAATCAAATGTGTCGTACTTGGTAGAGGTATGCGCCTAATCTTTATGGCGCTGTCTTGAATCTTCGTGTACCTATCTTTGATGAACATGTTATTCATTGCATATATGATACGGAGTCCAAGTATCTCCGGGTTAGGATCATATTTTGAGAACAGAGACATAGTCATCTATTAGATGACTTCTTTATCTACGGAGTTTATTTTTGTAAGAATAAATGCAAGGATACTTGTAAGGATACTTGTAAGGATATGTGTTCCATCCTTTTCCTGGTTCATTTGCAGTGCCGTGTCCCTAATGGGTGTGTTGATGTTCTGACCACCTTTACTAGTAGGGGGTCCCTTGGTATTAGGTATGCCTGACTCTTCTCTAGTATCATCAATGGTTGGTCATGGGAGATGTCTGACGGACTCCCTTCATGTACTATGGTTCTCTTCATGTCAAAGTTGGTGATTCCCTCTCTTATGACTAACATATCATTGTGTGGAAATACTATGTTTTCCATATCCCTTTTTAAAAGCTTGATGATGGTGTCATCGTTCTTCCTTTGCTAGGCTTGGTGTCCTTGAGGGTTTTTGATGGAGGTGTATTCCATTACCTGGGATGAGCTTTCTAAGTGTAGTTGTATCTCCTGGCTATTTTGTGAAATCATAAAGATCCGCTGGAGGTGTTTGCCTCTGATGGTGGGCGTTACCCATGTGATATGGTTTCCTCCATTTTTGGAGCGATGTGTTCGCGGCTACCCCCTCTTGTGCTAATGGGCGTTTGTGGGGAGGGCATGTTGTGACTGGTGCCCCCCTTGCATACCAATGCCAGATGGGATCCTTTGACGGGCTTGGCCCTAGGATGCTTAGTGGAAGGTTGTAGTCGGGGTAATCCTTTGTGACCTTCATGGTAGTTCCTCTATAGGATGTTGGGAGTGCTCAACTTATTTTTGTAAGTGAGCCTTCCATCTTGTGATCTTTCCCAGAAACTTGACCTTATAGGTGTTCTTTGGGATTGAGGAATCTGTTGCTTGTGCATCTCTTGATTGGCGACGGCCTTTTACTGATTCTTCTAGTGGTCCATCTGTGTATATATATATCACGGAGCCCGAAGGCGTCCGGTATGGTCATTCTTGGAAAACATGTTGATATCAAGTATCAAAATCTACCCCTTTTAGGGAGTTGACTTGTTATGCAGTTAAATTAAATAAGAGGATATGGGAAGGATATGGGTGTGGGGTGTTGATATCCCCTGCTTCCTTGGTAATGTAACTGTTTTCCTCCGTTAGTCTGTGTGTATTTCTTCCACTTGAGGAATATAAGGTCGCATCCTTGCATGGTGGACTATGTGGAGGTGTATCCTTCATGTATGCTATGTGCGATCTCACTCTACTATGTCTCTCCATGAGACTTCCCATTGTAGTAGCTATGTGCTGACGTGGTGTGGTACTCTATGAGTCCCCTGTTCAAATCCTTGTCTTTTCAACTCCTCCCCTGTCCTAGGGGATGTGTGCCAAGGGTTGTCATGTACAAGGGGTTTGGATCTGTCGTGCTGTATCATGGGTAGGTGGTTGCCTTATTGTGTTGTTGGGACTATGTCCCTCCCTTTGAGCTTTTCTTGCTGTGTCCCTTAGGCATGTCTGTGGTGATACGGACTGTATGTGTACATTGCCATGGTGGATGTTGGAACTCCTATATCCTTGTTGGTCTTGCATGTATGTCTTCCCTTAGTGCGGTGTATGTCCTTGTTGGGGTACTTGGTTGAACTCCTGCCTCCTTAGAGGTCTTGCCTGTCTATCTGCCCCCATGGGGGTGTATGCCCTGGCATCCTGCTGTGTCTGTTGCTGCCTTGGAGGCACAAATTGCTGCCTTCCCTCTGGGAGTGGCCCTTGGTTATCTCTCATTTGTTCTTCTCGCTGCCTTGTTCGAGGGTGCGAGTGGTGTTCTTCTTCTGGGTCTTGTTCTTCCTCATGAACTTCTTCTTCTTCATGCTGGTGTTGCCTTCTCTGCCTGTTCCTCAGAGTCTCTATATGGGCTAGCAGCTCATCCAATGCGTTCATCAACCTCGGAGTCACTGTCTGTGCCCCTTGCGAGTATGCGGGCCTTATGTTGGTTGTGTGGGCACGATTGTCGTTCCTTTGAGTTAGTATTCCATATGGATACCCTTGAGGTTGTGCCTCATAGTAGTACCCCTGTGGAGGTGCCGTGTATTGGGATGGCACTCCTTGTTGCCCCCCTGTCCCTGTGGCTTCCTAGTCAATGGAGTTGGAGCTGTGGAAGCCTCCTCCCTGCTTGTTAGGCTGGGGTGCCTGTGGGGCTACCTGCGGCTCTGGTGTGCAGGCTGTTTCTCTGGGTTAGGCTGCCTTGCTGGAGGTATAGGCTGTCTCCCTCGCCTATTGCCCCCAGGTGGGCGGTGATGCCTAGATACTAAGCTGTTCGTCATCGCTCTTGTTATTGCCAGGCTTTCTGTTCGAAGCCCACGGACGGCGCCAAGTGTTAGGTTACAAAGTCTAGGTCAACGGGTCGTCAATCTAGAATTTATCTCCCACTAATGAAATGTCGGGTTCAGTGCTCCTAGGACTAGTCGTTCGGATCCATGCCCTTATACTCTCTTGGGGTAGTCGTTCTGATATATGTCATTCTCTTCTCTCCTTCTGACCTCCTTTCCTTCTCTCCTTCTGACCTCCTTTCCTTCTCTTCTTCTGACCTCCTGAGGCTTGTACTTCTTACCCCTGGGGCTTGTCCTACTGCTCTATGCTCTTCTGCTTCCTTGGTTCTCTTCTCCTTGCCACCCTGCAAGAGGGGCAATACCAGGCACAGAGGGGGGGGGGGGTGGTGCCTGATGAACCCTCTCTGATGCCTAAGTCAGTACGGTTTTAGAGAGATAAAGCTAGAGAGATGTCAGAGCAAAATTGTGCAACTTGCCAAGATGTCCAAATGAATTGTGGAGGTGGGGTATTTATAGGCAACGGTGTCATTAAGGTGGCTTAATGACATCGTTAACCTTTAAACACAGTTAATTAACCTTTAAACACGTAATTAGGACCTTAGGATACGGAGAAGGTAGGCGGAGTAAACCGAGTGTGGGAGTCCAAAAATGGTGCCGGGGCCCTTGGGGGGAAGGGAAATCCGACCCCCAAGGGTAGGGGTTGGGTGAGGGCACCCAACCCCTCCTAGGGAGGATGGGGTTGGCCAACCCCATCTCCCCTAGGGGAGATCGGGTTGGCAGACCCGATCTCTCCTAGGAGAGATCGGGTTGGCTGACCCGATCTCTCCTAGGAGAGATCGGGTTGGTCCACCCGATCTCCCCTAGGGGAGATCGGGTTGGCTGACCCGATCTCCCCTAGGGGAGGTCGGGTGTGGCCACCCAACCTCACCTAGGCGAGTCTGACTCGGCCGGACGAGCGCTTCGGCCTCGTCCGAGCCGTTGGTGTTTTCGCGAAGGGTTCGGGTTGAAGTTTCGATTTACAATCATTAACGGGGTGATAAAAATAAAGCGATTCGGAAGTCAACGGGTTCAAATTGGGCGTATATCCATCAACGACATAGTAAACGGATGACGTAATCATGCAATAAGCAAAACAGTTAGAATAATATGAAATTGGAAAGCATGCTTGTCAACATTGAGCATGATGTAAACATAGTAAATGATGCAAGCATGTAGTATGATGCAAACATGAAGTATGGTGTTAACGTGAGACATGATGTAAACATGAAATTCATACTTAGATTATAAAAATAATCATGTAACGATCATAAATAAGAAACGTGCATGATAAATTCTATGTACGTAATGTGTAATAATAATTACGTGTAGTGTGTCATGAAGCATTGTGTAGTATGTATGCAATATGAACATAGGAGAGATGCAAAGATGCTTGTAAAGGTTGCTAAGGACTTATATGAAAATATATGAAAGTTTAGTCCTTAGAACATGGTGTAGACACTATTAATGAAATTAGGAGAGAGAATACTCATTATCTTACATTCTTCATAGATAAATCTCCAAGAAGCTCTCTATTGAAGATGAAGCTTTTGAGATCATAGATTCGGAGTAGACACACCATAGTTGATATCAATTGGATTCCAGTGTGGCACGTGTCAATTCGGACTCGCTTCGTGTTGGTGAGTTCAATTCCGTACATGGTTGGACCTTTCGTAATTTCGTTTGGCCTTGATTTAGTCTTGAAATCACCATGTACCTAGCTTACCTTAACATGCATACAAGGTGTTTGATAAAATGCATTAGAATTCATAGCCTCAAATCGGTCAAAATTTTTTAAGTTCTGAAAATTTTAGAAAAGTGTAAATGAATCGTTATACTTCCCTTATGCATAGTTTTCATTGCCGACATGTTGTTCCATGCCTTAGTCGTTGCTTTAGTATGCCCGATGTTGATGATCGGTAGTTGTACGTACATGGTCGTCAATGGTTGTGTGTTGGTAATGATAGCTTATGCAATGTACGTTGAGTATCATGTATAGACTGTCGGTCATTGTCTGCAAACATGCTAAAATACTTAGAAAATATTTTAACAATTTCTAATGCTTGTAACCATAGATGTCGTCGTATGAGCTTTGTCGATAAGCGTCGTAGGAATGCTTAGGAGGCATTGTGTAGAAGTTGATAATAGCTACTTGATGCATGCAATCCATCCTTGTCGACATATACGTACGTACAAGGAAACACTTAGAAAATATTCTTCACTTGTCGACATGCATCCTTGTCGACATGTATGTACGTACATGGAAACACTTAGAAAATATTCTCCCCTTGTTGACATCCATCCTTGTTGACATGTATGTACGTACATGGAAACACTTATAAAATATTCTCCCCTTGTTGACATCCATCCTTGTTGACATGTATGTATGTATGTACATGGAAACACTTAAAAATATTCTTCACTTGTCGACATGCATCCTTGTCGACATGTATGTCGTACATGGAAATACTTAGAAAATATTCTTCACTTGTCGACATGCATCCTTGTCGACATGTATGTACGTAAATGGAAATACTTAGAAAATATTCTTCACTTGTCGACATGCATCCTTGTCGACATGTATGTACGTACATGGAAATACTTAGAAAATATTCTTCACTTGTCGACATGCATCCTTGTCGACATGTATGTATGTACATAGAAATACTTAGAAAATATTATTCACTTGTCGACATGCATCCTTGTCGACATGTATGTACGTACATGGAAATACTTAGGAAATATTCATTGCTTGTCGACATCCATCCTTGTCGACATGTAGGTACGTACATGGAAATACTTAGAAAATATTCCTTGCTTGTCGACATCTATCCTTGTCGACATGTAGGTACGTACATGGAAACACTTAGGAAATATTCATTGCTTGTAGATGTTGGATCACGGTTGGAACGCCGGTACGGTCTTGACGGCGATCCGAACTCCTTCGCTCCACGTAATCCTGCAAGAGGGGAATAGACCGGGTGGTGACCCAGAATCCCTCTCCGATGCTTAAATGAGTATCTCAATAATCTCAATAAAACTGGTAAGCAAGAGTCTCGGTATGAAAAAACTTCTATCGATCTGAGGTAACTTCTGCCCTTTTATAGGAGAGGAGCTACCTCAGTTACCTGGTGAACCGCTGGGGCGGTTAGCCCACGATCACGCCTATCTCGGCCATGATCCCGCCTATCTCGGCCACGATCCCGCCTATCTCGGCCATGATCTCGCTTATCTCGGCCACGCTCCGCGTATCCCGGCCATGATCTCGTTTCTCTCGGCCACGCACCGCGTATCTCGGCCTCAACCTCTGATAGCAAGTCCCGACTAATATCGGGGACTCCAGAGTTATCTCATTGTGTCACCGCTCGGGGCCCCTCGTCATCGTGACAGGGCCAACATCCTCAGGGATTCATCATCGGGGCCTACTTAAAGGCATCTCATCGGGAGCGCCCGGCTCGCCTATCGGGACCGACCTTGTCGGGACCTTTCACCATCGGGACTCCTTTCGTCGGGACCCTTCGCATTGGTCTTCTTGACCTCCTTTAGGGCCCAGTGGGCCTATTTACCGTTTCCTCGCCGTCAAAGGGCTTAACGGCCATAGAGAAACCCATCCGATGGGTGTCGTTCTAACAGCCCAGTGGGCCTATTTTCCAGACCCTTTTCTTCAGGCCATCCATCACGATTTTGTTGGCTGACTCCACTTGGCCATTAGTCTGAGCATGATGGACAGAAGCTGTCCGATGCTCTATATACTATATTCAGCTCCTCCAGATACTCCTTCACTTGAGCCCCGTTAATCGGTGGACCATTATCGCCGATCACCACCTTAGGAATCCCGTATCTGGATATAATATTGGTTTGGAGAAACTTGACGATTTTGTTCCCCGTAGTCTTGGCCAATGCCTTAGCTTCTATCCATTTCGAAATATAATCAATGGCAACAAGCAAATATTTACACTGACCTTGTGCCTGCGGGAGGGGTCCCATCAAGTCGATACCCCACTGCGCGAAGGGCCAAGCACTCTTGATGGACGTCAGATTAGCAGCCGGAGCCACGATATTCGGGGCATACCTCTGGCACGCGTCACAGGATCGGACTAACATCGTCGCCTCCTTGCTCATCGAAGGCCAATAATAGCCCAAATTCAGCACTTTCCTCGTAATGGATCGGGCCCCTTCGTGACAAGCCGCGACCCCTTCATGCACTTCCCTAAGGATCCGACTTGTGTCGGGCTCAGCCACACATTTCAAGTAAGGAGTCGAGAACCACCCCTTTTTGTATAGCTGATTGTCCAGCACCACATAATTAACCGCGATCCGACGTATCCTGTCAGCTACCACTTCATCATCGGGGACTGCCCCCGTAGTCAGGTACGCAACTATCGGGGTCATCCAAGTGGGTTCCTCCTCCGATCCTGCTTCAATAGCACAGACCTCCGATGGATCGGTGGTCGATAAGATCACCTTCTCCAAGAAGTGCACCTTCCGATTTTCCTCGAGGGGTGCCCCCAAGGAAAATTTGCTCAAGGCATCTGCTTCCGCATTTTCCTCCCTCGGGATTGCCTCGATGTCGAAACTTTTGAAGCTCTCCTTTAAGAATTGCACCTCGTGAAGGTACTTTCTCATCATCGTGCTCTTTGCCTCATATCGTCCTTGGACTTGATTCACAATCAGGCCCGCGTCACATTTCACCCTTAAGTGACCAGCTCCCGTACCTTTAAGAGCCTCATACTCAGCTTCGTTGTTCATGGCCCTAAACATTAAGGCCAAAGCATATCGAAGGGGCTCACTCCCGCCTGGGGGTATCAATACGAACCCTGCTCCTGATCCTTCTGAACTCGAGGAGCCATCCGTGTACATTTCCCAAGTATTATCCTCATTTGGCTGTTCTGATTGCTCTGCCATTTCTGGTTGCTCTGCTATCGGGACCTCCATGGTTTCCCCCTCTACAGGGCCCGCTTCTTCCAGATCGGGAGCTGTAGACTCTGCTATGAAATCCGCCAACGCCTGGCCCTTAATAGCCGTTCTCGGAGCAAAGTGTATGCGAAACTCACTAAGCTTGACTGCCCATTTCACTAATCTCCCTGACGCATCAGGTCGGTTCAAAAAATGCTCCAGAGGTTGATTCGTCAACACAGTAATCTCATGCGCATGGAAGTAAGGCCTCGGCTTCCGAGCAGTAATGATCAATGCAAAAAGATACTTCTCAACGGCGGGATAATTCATTTCAGATTTGGCAAATGCCTTGCTTACATAATACACGGGGACTTGATTACCCTCGACAATCTTCACTAAAGCAGAGCTAATAGCAAACTCAGAAACAGCCAAATATAGATAGAGCGGCTCGCCTGGGATCGGTTTCGCCAATGGCGGGAGGGTGCGAAGGTGCTGCTTGAGTGCCTAGAATGCCTCTTCACACTTGGCAGTCCACTCAAACTTCTTGTTGGCCCTTAGAACAACAAAAAATGGCATGGATCGGTCACTTGCCTTTGAAAGGAAGCGATTCATTGCAGGTAGTCGGCCATTCCGCACTTGCACCTCCCGATGATTTATCGGAGAGTGCATCTCCTCGATTTCCCTCAGCTTCTCGGGGTTCACCTCAATTTCTCTTTGGCTTACCATAAAGCCCAAAAACTTCCCCGAGTGGACTTCGAAGGCACACTTGGTCGGGTTCAAGCGAACCTGATGAAGCCTCATCCGCTCAAACGCCGTGGCTAAGTTATGAACATGATCCTCGGCCTGTCGGGACTTCACCAGCATATTGTCCACGTAAGCCTTCATGGTTTTCCTCAGCATGTCCCCGAACAGCTTGTTCACCATCCTTTGATAAGTTGCCCCGGCGTTGATCAATCCGAAGGGCATGACATCGTAGTGATAGATGTCACTATCAGCATAAAAAGCAGTGTGGGGGGCATCCTCCTTAGCCATCTTGATCTGATTATAACCAGAGTAAGCATCCATGAAGCTCAGCAATTCATGTCCCGACGTGGCATCCACCAAATGATCAATCCTCGGAAGCGGGTAACAATCCTTCGGGCAAGCCTTATTCAGGTCGCGGACCCATTGCTCTTCTTCACCAGAACCGGGTTGGCAACCCAAGTCTGGAATCAGAGCTCCTTGATAAATCCAGCATCGAGCAACCTGCCCACCTCCTGCTGGATCGCGGTCCTCTTGTCCGCGCCCATCGGACGCCTTTTCTGCGCGATAGGCTTGATCGCGGGATCAATCTTCAACTCATGCTCAATCACGTCGGGGCGGATTCCTCCTTAAACTCCTTCAGCAACTCAATCAATTCTCGGGCCCTCTCGTCAGACAGGGCGGACCCGATTTTCACCTTCCTCTGAGGTCCGTCAATCTCGACCTCCTTCAAATCCTCCATAGGGGCGGGACGCCCAAACTCCTCTCTTGGATCAACATCGGTCTGGAGGAAGGTCATAGCCTCCCGTCTTTTCCTTCGGGTAGGATTAACATAGCACTTCATGGAAGCCACCTGGTCGCCCTTGACCTCCCCGAATCCGTGGTCAGTCGGGAACTTCATCTTCTGGTGAACAGTCGAGGCAACTGCCATCAGGGGGTTGATGGTGGGTCTCCCGATAGTCGCATTATAAGTCCCTGCGGACTCAACCACCACGAAATCCACATTTCTCATCTCCGCTTTCCACCCGCTACCGAACTCCACTGGTAAGGTGATCATTCCCAGCGGATAGGAGGTAAACCCAGAGAACCCAACCATCGGGAAGTTCACCTGCTTGAGGTCATTCTTCGTTTTCCCCATGGCCTCCAGCGCATCCATAAACAGAATATCGGAGGAACTTCCTCCGTCGATCAAAATTCGCTTCATCTCGTACCCATCCACGTCCAGGGTCACGACTAAAGCATCATCGTGTGGAGTCTCCACACCTACCAAGTCCTCCGCTAAAAAGGAGATCCAATGTTGGATCACGGTTGGAACTCCGGTACGGTCTTGACGGCGATCCGAACTCCTTCGCTCCACGTAATCCTGCAAGAGGGGAATAGACCGGGCGGTGACCCAGAATCCCTCTCCGATGCTTAAATGAGTGTTGGATCACGGTGGAACTCCGGTACGGACTTTGACGGCAATCCTAGCTCCTTCGCTCCACGCAATCCTGCAAGAGGGTATAGACCGGGCGGTGACCCAGAATCCCTCTCCGATGCTTAAATGAGTATCTCGTATGACTGGCAAGCAGTAATCTCAAAGTGTATTCAATTCAACGTAAATGATCTGAGGTGACCTCTTGCCCTTTTATAGGCGAAGAGATGCCTCAGGTACCTGATGAACCGTTGGGGGTGGTTAGCCCGTATCCCGCATATCTCGGACGTGATCCCGCCTATCTAGGCCATGATCTCGTGTATCTCGGCCACGCCCCACGTATCTCGGCCACGCTCCATGTATCTTAACCACGTTCCGCGTATCTCGGCCACGCCCCACGTCTTGGCCTTATCCTCTGATAACGAGTCCCGACTTCTGTCGGGGACTCCAGAGTTATCTCGTTGTGTCACCGCTCGAGGCCCCTCGTCATCGTGACAAGGCCAATCATTCTCAGGGATTCATCATCGGGGCCTACTTAAAGGCTTCTCATCGGGAGCTTCCAGCTCCACTGTCGGGACCGATTCTGTCGGGACCTTGCCTTGTCGGGACTGCCTTCGTCGGGACCCTTCTCCTAGGTCATCTTGACCTTCATTTTGGGCCTGGTGGGCCTGTTTTCCGTTTCCTCCCCGTTAAAGGGCCTGACGGCTGTAATCGAACCCATCATTTGCCCCCAAGACATGAGGGACTTTTAGTTCGTCGTGTCTTTCAGCTCTCGACCCCCCGACCTCCCGATATTAGGATCGGGGATCTTTCCCTTGGCTCAGTCACTCAATTACCAGTCTTCTCCTTCACGTATCCTTAGTGCTTTGTGGATAACTGCCAAATCCCAGGGGTCTCCTCGATTCCCCAGTTCATTAAATGCAGTAGTTGGTGAAGTGACGTCATCAGTACCCGTGCCTGATTCTCTGTGTCTGCTTTTTCTGAAAAGTACTTTTCAGGATATTTCATCATTGCACCTGCTGCCATTCCGCACGTTTCATCTCAACGGTCCAGATTAGAATGCTTCAACTTCGACGGTTCAGATTAAAGCGCCCCTTCGACTGTCCTCTAACGGCTAACCCTGTGGAGCCTTCTGCCCTAGACCTTGCGGACCCTGTTCCTGTTGATGCCGCTAACAAGGATTAGGCCTAACTGCTTATCGCTAGAATCTTTGTATTCTCCTCCTTTTGTAATCATCGGGCCTTCGAGCCTTATTAATATCAGACTTTCTTAGTTCCGATTCTTTCATTGCACTTCTCCCAGTGGCTTTACTATACTTTCTTAAGTCGAAACCTCGATACTTAAGATGTTCTCGTACATCACTTAAGACGATTTACTAACTTGCACCACTTAAGGCGACTTATCATCATGTACCGCTTAAGGCGACTTTTTTCCGTGCATCACTTAAGGCGACTTAATATTACTTAGAGTAAATCTACGCATCACTTAAGACGACTTAATATCGTGCACCACTCAAGGCGACTTTATATCGTGCACCACTTAAGGCGACTTTTTCCCGTGCACCACTTAAGGCGACTTAATATTACTTAGAGTAAATCTAAGAATCACGCGTCACTTAAGACGACTTAACATCGTGCACCACTCAAGGTGACTTTTCTCGTGCACCACTTAAGGCGACATAGTATCGTGCACCACTTAAGGCGACTTAATTATTACTTAGGATAAACCTAAAGATCGTGCACCACTCAAGGCGACTTAGTATCGTGCACTACTCAAGGCGATTTTTCTCGTGCACCACTTAAGGCGACTTAGTATCGTGCACCACTCAAGGCGACTTTTCTCGTGCACCACTTAAGGCGACTTAGTATCGTGCACCACTTAAGGCGACTTAATTATTACTTAGGATAAACCTAAAGATCGTGCACCACTCAAGGCGACTTTATATCGTGCACCACTTAAGGCGACTTTTTCCCGTGCACCACTTAAGGCGACTTAATATTACTTAGAGTAAATCTAAGAATCACGCGTCACTTAAGACGACTTAACATCGTGCACCACTCAAGGCGACTTTTCTCGTGCACCACTTAAGGCGACTTAGTATCGTGCACCACTTAAGGCGACTTAATTATTACTTAGGATGAACCTAAAGATCGTGCACCACTCAAGGCGACTTAGTATCGTGCACCACTTAAGGCGACTTTTTGACACTTAGAATAAATCTAAAGATCGTGCACCACTCAAGGCGACTTAGTATCGTGCACCACTCAAGGCGACTTTATATTGTGCACCACTTAAGGCGACTTAACATCGTGCACCACTCAAGGCGACTTTTGATATTTAGAATAAATCTAAGGATTGTACACCACTTAAGGCGACTTTAGTATCGTGCACCACTTAAGGCGACTTTTTGATACTTAGAATAAATCTAAGGATCGTGCACCACTCGAGGCGACTTAATGTCGTGCACCACTTAAGGCGACTTTTTGATACTTAGAATAAATCTAAGGATCGTGCACCACTCAAGGCGACTTAGTATCGTGCACCACTTAAGGCGACTTTTTGATACTTAGAATAAATCTAAGGATCGTGCACCACTCAAGGCGACTTAATATCGTGCACCACTTAAGGCGACTTTTTGATACTTTGAATAAATCTAAGGATCGTGCACCACTCAAGGCGACTTAATATCGTGCACCACTTAAGGCGACTTTTTGATACTTAGAATAAATCTAAGGATCGTGCACCACTCAAGGCGACTTAGAATCGTGCACCACTTAAGGCAACTTTTGATACTTAGAATAAATCTAAAGATCGTGCACCACTTAAGGCGACTTAGCCCCATGCATCACTTAAGACGACTTTTCTCGTGCACCACTCAAGGCGACTTTTCTCGTGCACCACTGAAGGCGACTTTTCTCGTGCACCACTGAAGGCGACTTTTCTCGTGCACCACTGAAGGCGACTTTGACACTTAGCATAAATCTAAGGACAACTCTTATTGGAAGCAACCTCTTTATTTATTGACGGCACAAAATTGGCTTACATCGAATTAAACGATAAACAGCATACACCACTTAAGGCGATTTTACATCGGGCACCACTTAAGGCGACTTTATCGGGACCCACTTAAGGCGACTTTCTTCAAGCATGGTGTTTCTTCAAGTGTTCGCCACTAAAAGAATGTTTTAACGTTCTGCCATCGAGGTCTTCCAACTTGTACGCATTTGGAGCTGGCATCCCCACGACCTTATAAGGTCCTTCCCATTTTGGTGATATCTTGTTGATTCGATCCAAAAGGGTGAACTCGTTGCGAAGCCAAACCAGCTCCCCAACGAAGAACTGTCGGGATTTCACTCGCCGATTGTAGTACCTGGCCGTCGCCAAACGCATTCGAGCTTGGACTTCATCGGCTTCCCGCCTCTTCTCTTCGAGTAAGTCCAAGTCCAGACGTCTCATTTCATCGTTCGTCAGGGGCTCGTAATACCTCATCTGATGGGACGCCACAGCTACCTCCACAGGGGCGACAGCTTCCGTGCCATAAACGAGGCCAAACGGAGTCTCCCCCGTTGATCGCTTGGGTTTCGTTCTAACAGCCCAAAGCACATTTTCCAGTTCGTTCAGCCACTTGCCCTTCAAGGCATAGACCCTCTTCTTCAGGCCATCCATCACGATTTTGTTGGCTGACTCCACCTGGCCATTAGTCTGAACATGGCGTACGGAGGCGGTCCGATGCTCAATGTTCAATTCCTCCAGATACTCCCTCACCTGAGAGCCGTTAAACGGTGGGCCATTGTCGCTGATCACCACCTTAGGTATTCCGTATCTGGACACGATGTGGGTTTGGAGGAACTTGACGATCTGGTTCCCCGTTGTTCTGGCCAATGCCTTCGCCTCTATCCATTTCGAAAAATAATCGATTGCTACAAGTAAATACTTACATTGTCCTTGTGCTTGTGGAAGAGGTCCCACCAAGTCGATGCCCCACTGCGCGAATGGCCAAGCGCTCTTGATGGATGTCAGATTAGCGGCCGGAGCCACGATACTCGGGGCGTACCTCTGGCACACGTCGCAGGATCGGACCAACGCCGTTGCTTCCTTGTTCATCGTGGGCCAATAGTAGCCTAAGTTCAACACCTTCCTCATAATGGATCGGGCCCCTTCGTGACAAGCCGCGACCCCTTCATGCATTTCCTTCAGGATTCGATTGGTGTCGGGTTTTGCCATGCACTTTAAGTACGGAGTGGAGAACCAGCCCTTCTTGTATAGCTGATTGTCCAGCATCACATAATTAGACGCGATCCGACATATCCTGTCTGCTGCTACCTTATCATCGGGGACTGCCCCCGTAGTCAGATACGCGACTATCGGGGTCATCCAAGTGGGCTCCTCCTCTGATTTTGCCTCAATGGTGCACACCTGCGTTGGGTCGATGGTCGATAAGATCACCTTCTCCAAGAAGTGCACCTTCCGATTTTCTTCCAAGGGTGCCCCCAGGGCAAATTTTCTCAAGGCGTCTGCCTCTACGTTCTCCTCCCTCGGAATTGCCTCGATATCGAAGCTTTTGAAGCTCTCTTTCAGGGCTTGTACCTCTCGCAGATACTTCTTCATTATCGGATTCCTTGCTTCGTATTGCCCTTGAACCTGGTTCACGATTAAAGCTGCGTCGCACTTCACTCTCAAGTGATCGATTCCAGTGCCTTTAACAATTTTTAGGCCCGTGATAAGAGCTTCATACTCCGCTTCGTTGTTTGTGGCCTTGAATGTTAAAGCCAAGGCGTATCGGAGCGGTTCACCTTCACCCGGTGGTATCAACAAAAAGCCCGCTCCTGATCCGTCTGAACTCGCGGAGCCATCCGTGTACATCTCCCAGGTATTTTCCTTGTTCGGCTGTTCTGATTGCTCTGGCCTCTCTGGTTGTTCTTCTATCGGGACTTCCACGGTTGCCCCCTCTACAGAGCCCGCTTCTTCCAGATCGGGGGCTGTAGACTCTGCTATGAAATCTGCTAATGTCTGGCCCTTAATGGCTGTTCTCGGAGCGAAGTGTATGCGAAACTCGCTAAGCTCTACTGCCCATTTCACTAATCTCCCCGACGCATCCGGTCGGTTCAAAAAATGCTTCAAAGGCTGGTTTGTCAGCACAGTGATCTCGTGTGCGTGGAAATACGGCCTTAGCTTCCGAGCAGTAATAATCAACGCAAAGAGGTACTTCTCAACGGCGGGATAGTTCAATTCAGATTTGGCAAATGCCTTGCTTAGATAATAGACGGGGACTTGATTACCCTCGACAATCTTTACTAACACAGAGCTAATGGAAAATTCAGAAACAGCCAAATAAAGGTAGAGCGGCTCGCCTGGAACCGGTTTCGCCAACGGCGGGAGGGTGCGAAGGTGCTGCTTGAGTGCTTGGAACGCCTCTTCACACTTGGCGGTCCATTCGAATTTCTTGTTGGCCCTCAGGACTTCAAAAAACGGCATTGATCGGTCGCTGGCTTTGGACAAGAAGCGATTCATTGCAGCTAGTCGGCCATTCAGCACTTGTACCTCCCGATGGTTTATTGGAGACTGCATCTCCTCAATCGCCTTCAGCTTCTCAGGATTCACCTCAATTCCTCTCTGGCTCACCATAAAGCCCAAAAACTTCCCTGAGTGGACTCCGAAGGCACATTTCGTCGGGTTTAAGCGAACTTGATGGAGCCTCATCCGCTCAAATGCCAGGGTTAGGTTGTGCACATGATCCTCGGCTTGTCGGGACTTCACCAGCATATCATCCACATAAGCTTCCATGGTTTCTCCCAGCATATCTCCAAACAGCTTGTTCACCATCCGTTGGTAGGTGGCCCCAGCATTGATCAACCCAAAAGGCATGACATCGTAGTGATAGATATCACTGTCCGCATAGAACGCTGTATGGGGAGCGTCTTCCTTGGCCATCTTGATCTGGTTGTAGCCTGAATACGCATCCATGAAGCTCAACAGCTCATGTCCCGACGTGGCATCCACCAACTGGTCGATTCTCGGGAGTGGATAACAGTCCTTCGGGCAAGCCTTGTTCAAGTCGCGGAAGTCCACGCACATTCGCCATTTCCCGTTAGTTTTCTTCACCAGCACTGGGTTGGCAACCCAAGTCTGGAATCAGAGCTCCTTAATGAACCCAGCATCGAGCAACCTGCCCACCTCTTGCTGGATCGCGATCTTCTTGTCCGTGCCCATCGGACGCCTTTTCTGTGTGATAGGCATGATCGCGGGGTCTATCTTCAGCTCGTGTACGATCACATCGAGGCTGATTCCTGGCATATCGCTCGGGGACAAGGCAAACAGCTCCTTGAACTCCTTCAACAACTCCACCAATTTTTGGGCTGTCTCCTCAGTCGGAGCAGACCCGATTTTCACCTTCCTCTGGGGTCCGTCGATCTCGACTTCTTTCAGATCTTCTACGGGGGCGGGACGCCCAACTCTTCTCTGGGATCTGTGTCTGTCTGGAGGACAGTCATGGCCTCTCGTCTCCTCGTCCGGGTGGCATTAACATAGCATTTTCGGGAAGCCACCTGGTCGCCCGTGACCTCTCCGACTCCGTGGTCGATCGGGAAATTCATCTTCTGGTGCACTGTCGAGGCGACCGCCATCAGGGGATTAATGGTAGTTCTCCCGATAATCGCGTTGTAGGTTCCCGCGGAATCAACCACGACAAATTCCACGTTCCTCCTTTCTGATTTCCACCCGCTACCAAACTCCACTGGTAAGGTGATTACTCCTAGCGGATAGGAGGTTGAGCCAGAGAACCCGACCATCGGGAAGTCTGCCTCTTTTAGGTCTTTCTTCGTCTTCCCCATAGCCTCCAGCGCGTCCATGAATAGAATGTCGGAGGAGCTCCCTCCGTCGATTTGAATTCTCTTCATCTCGAACCCGTCTACATCCAAAGTTACCACCAAGGCATCGTCGTGCGGAGTCTCCATGCCTATGAGGTCTTCCGACGAGAAGGAGATTACCATCTCTTCTTTCAAGGTCCAGGATCGGGACCTTTTACCCAACACCACTGCTGTAGGGATTCTAGAGGCATAGACCTCTCGGGCGGATGAGGTATCACCTCCAGCAGCAAATCCTCCATGAATCACGTTGATAACCCGTCTCTCCTTGCGAGCACCGGATGACTCTGGATCAGTTCTCTTCTTTTTTGGGGACCGATCGCGGGATCGGGAACGGGACCGCGATCGGGACCGAGAGCGGGATCGACACCGCTTATCCCCGACGAATACCTTGAGCTTCCCTTCTGGATCAGCTTTTCGATCTCCTTCTTCAGTTCTCGACATTGGTTGGTGTCGTGACCATTTGCGCGGTGTAATCGGCAGTAGCGATCCGTGCGAGATCCCAAGAATTCTCCATCCTTCTTTGGGGGGTACCTGGAGATACCTTGTCGTTCCATGACAGTCAGCACTTCCGCCATGGAGCAGTTTAGAGGAATGTCGAGATCCTCCCGCTTATCCTTCCTTGAAGAACGCCTATCGTCCCTTCGATCAGGTCGGCCTCGGCTCCGACTACTTTAGGGTTTGCCCTTTGTCTTACGATCGTCGAAGGGTTTGACCGACTGCTTCCCTTTGTTAGACTTTGGGGGCTCCAGTTCTCCCGCGGCTATCTTCGACTCCTGGACATCGATTTTCCGTTTCACCCTCTTTTGTAGTGCCTCCATATTCAACACAGCTTTCTCAGCCACGCTGTGCATCAGGTCGGAACCATAGGGGGCCGTTAAGTTCCGAATGAAGGTACGGATGGTCTCACCTTCCGAGATCTCTTCGTCGATCTCTGCCACACTGGCCGTGTACCGCTGGTAATAATGAGCCAGTGATTCGTCGGGCCTCTGCACCACCTGGGTCAGGGACCTCACGCTCTTCAATAAACATCTCTGACCCTGGTACTGTTGAATGAATCGGTCGTGCATATCTGCCCAGCAAGTAATGCAGCCTGGGGGCAGACTGAAGAACCAGGTCAGGGCTCTTTCTCCAAGTGTGTTCGGGAACAGCGTACACACTATGTCCTCACTCGGGGCTCTTCCCAGACACGCCATGAGGTGTTTCTGGACATGGCGAACTGGATCTCCTTCGCCATCATACTCCTTTATCGTGGGGATGCCTAGCCCAGGTGGGGCTAGGGTGTCGATGAGTCGGGGGACGAAGGGATGAGTGGATCGATCCCTTAGCTCCGACACCAGCGGCTTCTGCTCTCCCATACAGATGTTCACGATCTTTACCACCTGGTCGGGAGTGATGGGACCATTCAGGGGAATGGTCCTGTGCTGTACTGGTCCTGGCCCATCAACCACGAACCTCTCCGGCTGACCGGTTGCCCTACCTCTGTCCTGGCCTCGGGGCGGGGCTTCCTGTGCGTTCCGACCCTCTGTTGGCGGGGCCACTTCCTCCAACGGGGGCATCTCCTCCTGCCTCCTTGCAGCCTTTCTCCGATCCAAGAGAGCCTCTACGGCCGCCAGAAACATGGGCATGGCTTCCGCCACGGCCCTTGTCAAGTCTGTAGCTGGGGGGGCCTCCTGCCCCCTATTGCCCTGGTGCTGAGGAGCAATATCTTCGGGATCTCCGTTATGCCCCCCTGTCTGAGAGAGCTCAGCCGGGGGATGGTTCTGGTTTTCCTCTTGTTCCGGTACTGAATCCAGATTTGTTGCAGCGGGGTGACGGGAACCACCGGATTGTCCCTGTCTTCTGTGCTTGCCAGCCGCCATTGATAGAGTAGAAGGCATATCAGCTTTTTGTTTGATTCCCACAGACGGCGCCAATGTTGGATCACGGTGGAACTCCGGTACGGACTTTGACGGCAATCCTAGCTCCTTCGCTCCACGCAATCCTGCAAGAGGGGATAGACCGGGCGGTGACCCAGAATCCCTCTCCGATGCTTAAATGAGTATCTCGTATGACTGGCAGGCAGTAATCTCAAAGTGTATTCAATTCAACGTAAATGATCTGAGGTGACCTCTTGCCCTTTTATAGGCGAAGAGATGCCTCAGGTACCTGATGAACCGTTGGGGGTAGTTAGCCCGTATCCCGCATATCTCGGACGCGATCCCGCCTATCTAGGCCATGATCTCGTGTATCTCGGCCACGCCCCGCGTATCTCGGCCACGCTCCGTGTATCTTAACCACGTTCCGCGTATCTCAGCCACGCCCCGCGTATCTTGTCCTTATCCTCTGATAACGAGTCCCGACTTCTTTCGGGGACTCCAGAGTTATCTCGTTGTGTCACCGCTCGGGGGCCCTCGTCATCGTGACAGGGCCAATCATTCTCAGGGATTCATCATCTGGGCCTACTTAAAGGCTTCTCATCGGGAGCTTCCAGCTCCACTGTCGGGACCGATTCTGTCGGGACCTTGCCTTGTCGGGACTCCCTTCGTCGGGACCCTTCTCCTAGGTCATCTTGACCTTCATTTTGGGCCTGGTGGGCCTGTTTGCCGTTTCCTCCCCGTTAAAGGGCCTGACGGCTGTAATTGAACCCATCAATGAGTATCTCAATAATCTCAATAAAACTGGCAAGCAAGAGTCTCGGTATGAAAAAACGTCTATCGATCTGAGGTAACTTCTGCCCTTTTATAGGAGAGGAGCTACCTCAGTTACCTGGTGAACCGCTGGGGCGGTTAGCCCACGATCCCTCCTATCTCGGCCATGATCCCGCCTATCTCGGCCACGATCCCGCCTATCTCGGCCATGATCTCGATTATCTTGGCCACGCTCCGCGTATCCCGACCATGATCTCGTTTATCTCGGCCACGATCCGCGTATCTCGGCCTCAACCTCTGATAGCAAGTCCCGACCAATATCGGGGACTCCAGAGTTATCTCATTGTGTCACCACTCGGGGCCCCTCGTCATCGTGACAGGGCCAACATCCTCAGGGATTCATCATCGTGGCCTACTTAAAGGCATCTCATCGGGAGCGCCCAGCTCGCCTATCGGGACTGACCTTGTCGGGACCTTTCACCATCGGGACTCCTTTCGTCGGGACCCTTCGCATTGGTCTTCTTGACCTCCTTTACGGCCCAGTGGGCCTATTCACCATTTCCTCGCCGTCAAAGGGCCTAACGGCCTTAGCGAAACCCATCAGACGACATCTATCCTTGTCGACATGTAGGTACGTACATGGAAACACTTAGGAAATATTCCTTGCTTGTCGACATCTATCCTTGTCGACATGTAGGTACGTACATGGAAACACTTAGGAAATATTTCTTTCTTGTCGACATCCATCCTTGTCGACATGTAGGTACGTACATGGAAACACTTAGGAAATATTCCTTGCTTGTCGACATCCATCCTTGTCGACATGTAGGTACGTACATGTATGTGCGCACTTGTCCCCACACTTAGAATATTTTCTCTATCCCTGGCTATGTACGCTGTATCCATATGCTTTGATGTAAACACAGGTTGTATGCCAACACCTTGTTGTATGCTAACACTTGGTAATATGCTGACACGTAGTAACATGCTGACAGCCTGCAATATGCTGACTGTCATCTTGAGCAAAACACTTAGAAAATATTTCGCCCTTGTAATCATGTATGCTGCGAGTATGAGCTCGATGTCGACATGTAAGGTTCATGTGTTGAAGAAGTTGCCCCTCTGGCATGATGCTTGTTACTTGATTAGTTGATGTTGGTACACATATACGTTCTTCTGAAGATTTGGTATGTTGATGATCTTTATGACTTGTATCATGTTGTAAAGTAGGTCGGACTGATGGAAAAAGCTCGTCTTTGCAGATAGCCGATGTATACCGTAATCCGCCTGTTGGAAGGAATGTCCGTACAACTGCCCCCGCTGTTCTTGGAGTCTCCGGATATGGTTGCGGTAAAGGACCTGTGAGTAAGCTACCTCCTTGTATCTTCTTTGAACTTGTTAATTTTCCAAGTTGTTGCTTTCGTGTTGCTGAACGCGTGATTGCAGTTCCTGGCTTTAGCACAATTCTCAAAAGATCTGACGCAGGGGCGCGTTCCTCGAGCGATTCTAAGTTATTTATGCCGAGTACGACCATGCTAACTCCTTCTTGCGATAAAGGGAATAGAGTTGAGGGCCGTGCGGTGGTGCCTTCTGCCCCCCGGTCGAGGGACCGGCCCAAGGAGGAGCGTTCCTCCCATTGAGGTAAGAGTTTTTTACTTCTTCACACTTGAAACTTAATCTTGAAGAGGGCTGATGACGACATTGCCTTTGATGTTGACATTATGAACTTTTTGCCATAGATCATTGGAGATGATGCTATCTCTTGGTTGGTGTCAGGTTGTCTGTTTCCAGCATGTTGAACCCTTTGTGAATGGGTTGATGTTGTTTTGAGGTTTTCGATAAATCTTTGTTTATGCCTTTGCTTGCATGGTATTTCATCACTTGGACCTGTTTTCAATAATAATAAACATGTGATAACTTGTTAGTAATATTTCATACCTTGCGTTATCTTCATTGTCCGTATGTATTGGACTTGCATGATAGAATTGAACTCCTTGTTGTGATGGATAGAACATACGATGTTGCGACTTGCGCATTGCAGGGTGTTATGTACACTTGGTACTTGTAGCATTGCGGGTAGTAATGTACTTGGAACTTGGCCTTTGATATGTAGCAGTGTCGTCTTGGCGAAGCAAGACTTAAGTTTATACCGTCTCTTAGTTCCACTCTAAGGCGACGTTGTTGCTTATTTTGCTGTTTTTGCGTTAAATGCTAAAGAGCAAGATAACGTTATACAAGACTCAACTTGTAAGTTTGATGAGTTTTGTACAAGGTTTGCTTTTAAAAAGCGTATAACATGAAGCTATCCTTTTTTAGGCCTAAGTCTTCATGGTGTATGAACCTTTAAGAGAGTATGCATACTTTTAGTGTGTGGGGTTGTCGTCTAACAAGAGGACTTCCGCCACGATGGGGTGATCAGTTCCCATCATTGTATTTTCGCATCCTGATTTTTTTTTTCAGGGAATGGCTATGAACATGAGGATTTGCCCGAAGGATTTCACAACATGCCATTTTTTAGAAGTAAACATGGGGTTTGCCTTTACAAAGAGGATACTACAGCATGCTACTTCTGATAGTAAATCTTGGTGTTTATTCAAGATATTGCTTGCAGTTGACGCCTTTGGAATAGTTGTCACTTTGAGAAGAGAATTTTATAAGTCTCTTTTTGTAGATAACCCGCAAGTTGTCATCGCCACATATAAGTTGACTGTGCACATAGCGTGATGGCTTTGTGTTGCTGACATCTTCTTGATATAGCTGCTATTATGGATGGAGAAATAAACTTCTTGTTAGTGTAGATAATAGATATGTTGGCGTTGTATGCCATAAATCCCTCATTGAACATAATGCTTAGCTTGTATTGTTGATGTAGATATTATGTGCATAGGTTACTACTTTGCATAATTCCCATGTAGTAATCATAGTGTAGCATGTACCTACGAACAGAGTTGCTCTTTGTCAGATAGTTGTAATGTTTATAAGTTTGCAAAAATATGGAGTTATGAAATTTTCTTTTTAGTAATGCATATAATAGATAAAGTAAAGGAATCTGATACGAGGATTCCTTGTTTGTGGAGGAAACTTCCCTAAGTGCGGACGCGATAGGTGCGGATCATGACAGGTGCGCATATGTTGGGAGCGTAGCTTTTCCAAGTATCACCCGCTATATGTGATTGTGAATATGTCTGTATGAACAGCGACTATGCATCATTGTATGCGTTCTCTAGTTGATATGCGTTGATGCCTCCTTAGCATGATGTACATGCCTATGTATGATCATTGCTTGGTGTTTCCTTCTTAGAAGAATGGTACCGTGTGTTCTCGCAATTATTCGTTTCTTCACTCCGGTGGAATGCCGAGCACTTGTCAGCTTGGTGCCCCCCCAAGTCGCTTGGCAGTCGTACCGCTGTGTCCTGATGGTTTCTATTACTTCATCTTCTGACAGTGATGCACCTACTCGGACCATCCTTTCTGGCTCATCTATCTTGATTTCTTGTAACACTTCAACAAGAGCAGGACGTTCATGGTCTACCCTTGGGTTTTCATTAATGACGGGAATTCCGCTATTGTTTGTCTTGACATTATGTTGGAGTGCAACATTGTAGCAGTCTTTTGATAGCTGCTGATCTTCCTTCATTTCACTAATTCCTTCCTTTGTTGGAAACTTGATCTTTTGGTGTGATGTTGACGCTTATCATACCCCACTTGTTCATGGTTGTATACCCTGGGATTCCATTATATGCGTCAAGCTTTTCTGCAATCACGAACGGAACGCCGATTTGGAGTTGTTGCTCTCCTTCTCCTATTGCGCATTGCGCGGTGTTGAATTAATGTGCTGGCTTTGCGATGTATGCTTTGTTGGATCACGGTGGAACTCCGGTACGGACTTTGACGGCAATCCTAGCTTCTTTGCTCCACGCAATCCTGCAAGAGGGGATAGACCGGGCGGTGACCCAGAATCCCTCTCCGATGCCTAAATGAGTATCTCGTATGACTGGCAAGTAATAAACTCAGAGTGTATTCAACTCAACGTAAGTCTTTCTGAGGTGATCTCCTGCCCTTTTATAGGCAAAGAGATGCCTCAGGTACCTGGTGAACCGTTAGGGGTGGTTAGCCCGTATCCCACATATCTCGGACGTGATCTCGCGTATCTTAGCCATGCCCTGCGTATCTCGGCCACGCTCCGTGTATCTTAACCACGTTCCGCGTATCTCGGCCACGCCCCGCATATCTTGGCTTTATCCTCTGATAACGAGTCCCGACTCCCGTCGGGGACTCCAGAGTTATCTCGTTGTGTCACCGCTCGGGGCCCCTCGTCATCGTGACAGGGCCAATCATTCTCAGGGATTCATCATCGGGACCTACTTAAAGGCTTCTCATCGGGAGCTTCTAGCTCAACTGTCGGGACCGACTCTGTCGGGACCTTGCTCTGTCGGGACTCCCTTCGTCGGGATCCTTCTCCAAAGTCATCTTGACCTTCATTTTGGGGCCTGGTGGGCCTGTTTGCCGTTTCCTCGCCGTTAAAGGGCCTGACGGCTATAGTCGGACCCATCATTTGCCCCCAAGACATGAGGGACTTTTAGTTCGTCGTGTCTTTCAACTCCCGATCTTCCAATACTAAAGTCGGGGATCTTTTCCTTGGTTCAGTTACTCAGTTTATTAGTCTTCTCCTCTACGTTTCCTTAGGGTTTTGTAGATAACTGTTATATCACAAGGGTCTCCTCGGTTTCCTAGTGTATTAAATGCAGTAGATAATGGAGTGACGTTTTTGACCCACGTGCCTGATTTTTCGCGCCTGTCCTTTTCTGAAAAATTGCTTTTCAGGCCGTTTCATCATTACGCCCGTTGTCCTTCTGCACGTTTCATCTCAACGGTCCAGATTAAGACTCTTAGATTTCGACGACTCAGATCGAAGTGTCCTTTCAACCGTCTTCTTTGACTATAAAACCCTAGCCATAGTCACAATTCAACTTTTACCGTCTTCGAATTCTCAAAAGCTCTCTGCGATTCCTCTGCGATTCCAAGCTCTGCGATTTCGAAGGTCTTTAGAGTCTTCCCGATCATCTTTCCGGCGACGTTTCGTTCATCTCCTTCAACCTCTACTTCATCATGTCTGGTAAGGAATCCCTCTTCGTTGCTTGTTCGTCTTTTTCTTTCTAATTTTTCCAAGAGTCCCACTGTATTTTCTTGCCCTGGTTGCTTTTCAGACAGCGGTTCCAGCTCTGAGGGGAGATAACCCTTTAATTTTGATTATGCTCCAAATGAGATTTCCAATACTGCCTATGATGCAGCTCTCCGAGAGGGTTGCATCACCATCACCTGGGAACCTCGTTTCCCATATCCTAGGCATCGTCCCTCGAGTGACTCTGAGGTTACTCGTC
The DNA here is from genome assembly GCA_036873135.1 of Clarkia xantiana subsp. parviflora. Lineage (NCBI taxonomy): Eukaryota > Viridiplantae > Streptophyta > Magnoliopsida > Myrtales > Onagraceae > Clarkia > Clarkia xantiana. The sequence goes on along the minus strand of JAPTYO010000010.1, from coordinate 35,009,196 downwards.
CCCAGAAAGGGGAGGTGTTTGTCTCTACGGGACAGATATCAGCGGGGATCAGGTTCCCCTTTTGTGGTAGTCTGGTCGAGCTGTGCCATCATTACAGAACACACCCCACCACCTTTTCTCCCCTTGCCATCCGCCTCTGGAACGCCTTTCAAGTCCTCTGTCTTCGACAGAAGTGGGTCTACAGCCTCCAACTCTTCAGAACCTTTTATGGGATGAAGTGCAACGAGGCGGGGGTTTGCGCCTTCTACCCCCGGATGCCCATGTGGAGTAAGCAGCAGCTTGCCCGATACGGTTGGACCAGTGACACCTGGAAGGTGGTCAAGGGTCGGGGACTCTTGATCGATACAGGGTCCGACAATAGTAGCTGGAAGAAGAGCTACTTCTTTATCCGTCACTCCTCCATTCCCTGGCCTCGCTGGGAGGTGGTAGCAGACCCTCCGCCTGCTTTCCACACTTATGCTGACGAGGATTTCGAGACTCTCCAACTTATCCAGCTCTATCGGTGGGAGGAGTCTTACACTCCTCTCAATGCCAACTCACTCGTGGAGCGGGACCTGGTGCACGCCGGGATCCGACTCCTCGATATTGTTTCTGGGGGGCAGCTCTTCGACGGCCCTTCTAACATGGTCTCTTGGGTAAACTTCTAACTTTCCTTTGTTTATTGTTTGCAGCCAAGAAGGTATCTGTGCTGACCGATCTATTCCTTAAGCAGGGGGAGACTGATGCTGTCCGCCCCTCGCGGAAGAGGAAGTCCGCTAAGAAGGCTGCTGCCAGGTCGGGGTCTCCTTCAGCGGAGCAGCCCAAGCGGAAGCGGGTGGATCTGGACCAGCTCTTCGATGTCCAGAACGCTGAAGAAGGTAAACAACTCTGACTTGCTATTAAATCATACAAGAGGATGGTTCCGTCAAATTTGATTTCCTCGACCAAAAAAGCCCGCATTGCTGATGTCAAAAGAATCCTTAGAGGTGAAACTCCCCGAGTCTTGAAGGCAGGCTACTATCATTACCGCGGGAAGGATCAATACGTCTCCCGACGTATCATTTGGTGTAAGAATCCCGATGAACTTCCTGACTACCTTTCTGAAGCTCTTCATCCTCCAGGTGCAGGTCGCTCGGGAGTTTCCTCGGGTGCTGCAGCTTCCGCAGATGCACCTCCTTCAGCGGGGGTGCCTTCCTCAGCTGGAGAGAAGGCTCCAACTGGCGAACAGTTTCGTCAGGTGGAAACTCTGGACTCCTCCGAGGAGACTGGCGGGGTTGACCCCCCTCAACAGCGTCGGAAGGCGGGGCAATCCCCTTTGAAACCAACCCCTCAGGGGCCGCCTCCTTCGTCTTCCCCGCGGCAGCGGCAGCTCTCACCTATCCACGACTTCTCTCCTTCCCCTGTTCGGGCCAAGACGGAGGCGTGCCCTTCCATTCCTCGTCCTATCTCTCCCCTTGCTCTTGATGGGGACTTTTACAGGCCCTTCAATTCTTCACAGGCGAATGCCCCCTGGACTCCTATCCAGACGCTCCAGGGAGTCCCGCTCACACAAGGGGAACAGGACCAAGAGCTGGCCCTGCATCTGCTGGCGGGTTCTATTCTGCCTTCTATGCGGCATCCGATTTACCTCAATCGGACACATATGCAGCGGGATGTTAGGGAGATGGCTGTGCGCCACATAGAGGTGAACTTTTGCCTCTTTCTTGTTGATGATAAATCGGGTCGTTTGTCCTTTACCATTTTTCCTTTTGATTGTAGGAGCTCGGGGACTTCAACCGCCTCATCGGGTATGTCATTGCCTATGATGAGGCCCGGGAGCGGGACCGAGGAGTCAGTGAGCAGCTTCAGGCGGATCTCAAGGCCTCCCAGTCTTCACGGGGGAAGCTTGCCAAAGAGCTGGCTTTCCTCAATCAGAAGATTCGGGACCTCCAGCAGCAGATCACGGACTTCGAGGGGCTCTTGAGGCAAGAGCGGCAGGAGCGAGGGGCAGTTGTGGACCGACTGACCCAAGAGAAGAAGGCTGCCGAGGACCAACTGGTCCTTGAGAAGAAGGCTTTGGAGGAGCTGATCGCGGGATTTCCTGCGCAGCTGGCCGAAGCGGAGGCCAAGGGTCGGGAGGACTATCGGAGGTCGGAGGGCTTCCAAGCTGATGCCATGAAGTTCTTTGGCGCGGAGGTGGAGAACACTCTCTTCAATGCGGTTGAGGAGCTCCACCTGGAGTACGGGGATGCTATCAACTTCGACAAGTCTCCTTCCCTCGCTCCCTTTGCGAAGAAGTATTTTGCTCTTTCCGAGGAGAGTGATGGGGGGAGTACCCCCGTAATTATCGAAGACGCTTCTGAGCTTCCAAGTGCGGACGCCCCGATGGTCAATCCTCCCGAAGCCAATCCTGTGGATCCCTCTGCTACCGACTCCGCGGACCCAGCTGCTGCCGATGTTGCCGACAAGGACCAAGCTTGAATATTTTTATATTTTAGAGTCCTTGTATCTTCTTCTCTTGTGTCGTCGTCGGGCCCTTGAGCCCTTATCAATATCAAACTTCTCTAGTTCCGATCTTTTGTTGCACTTCTCCGAGTGACTTTACTTATATGTGCTTAAGTCGAAACTTCGATATTTAAGACATTCTCGTACGTCCTTCCCGACGATTTAATAACTTGCACCACTTAAGGCGACTTAGTATTGAGTGCATCACTTAAGACGACTTAGTTCTTATCAGTCGAAACCTCGACACTTAAGAAATCCTCGTACGTCTTTCTCGACGATTTAATAACTTGCACCACTTAAGGCGACTTAACTCCATGCATCACGTAAGACGACTTGATTATGCGCACCATTTAAAACGACTTAATTCCATGCGTCACTTAAGACGACTTTGTATTACTTAGAGTAAATCTAAGAATCGTGCATCACTTAAGACGACTTAATTCTGCGCACCGCTTAAGGCGACTTAATTCTGCGCACCACTTAAGGCGACTTAGTTCCACGCATCACTTAAGACGACTTTTGGATACTTAGAATAAATCTAAGTATTGTGCACCACTGAAGGCGACTTTCGTCGTGCACCACTGAAGGTGACTTTCATCGTGCACCACTGAAGGCGACTTTCGTCGTGCACCACTGAAGGCGACTTTCATCGTGCACCACTGAAGGCGACTTTCGTCGTGCTCCACTGAAGGCGACTTTCATCGTGCACCAATGAAGGCGACTTTCTTCGTGCACCACTGAAGGCGACTTTCGTCGTGCACCACTGAAGGCGACTTTCATCGTGCACCACTGAAGGCGACTTTCGTCGTGCACCACTGAAGGCGACTTTCATCGTGCACCACTGAAGGCGACTTTTACACTTAGCATAAATCTAAGGACAACTCTTATTTGGAAGCAACCTCTTTATTTATTGATGGCATAAGATTGGCTTACATCGAATTAAACGATAAATAGCATACACCACTTAAGGCGATTTTACATTGGGCACCACTTAAGGCGACTTTTTCGGGCACCACTTAAGGCGACTTTATATCGTGCACCACTTAAGGCGACTTTTTGATACTTAGAATAAATCTAAGGATCGTGCACCACTCAAGGCGACTTAGTATCGTGCACAACTCAAGGCGACTTTATATCGTGCACCACTTAAGGCGACTTTTTGATACTTAGAATAAATCTAAGGATCGTGCACCACTCAAGGCGACTTAGTATCGTACACCACTCAAGGCAACTTTATATCGTGCACCACTTAAGGCGACTTTTTGACTTGCGCCACTTAAGGCGACTTAATATCGTGCACCACTGAAGGCGACTTTACATCGTGCACCACTTAAGGCGACTTTTCAACTTGCGCCACTTAAGGCGACTTAATATCGTGCACCACTGAAGGCGACTTTACATCGTGCACCACTTAAGGCGACTTTTCAACTTGCGCCACTTAAGGCGACTTAATATCGTGCACCACTGAAGGCGACTTTCTTCAAGCACGGTGTTTCTTCAAGTGTTCGCCACTAAAAGATTGCTTTAACGTTCTGCCATCGAGGTCTTCCAACTTGTACGCATTTGGAGCTGGCATCCCCACGACCTTATAAGGTCCTTCCCATTTTGGTGACATCTTGCTGATTCGATCCAAAAGGGTGAACTCGTTGCGACGCCAAACCATCTCCCCGACGAAGAACTGTCGGGACTTCACTCGCCGATTGTAGTACCTGGCCGTCGCCAAACGCATTCGAGCTTGGACTTCATCAGCATCCCGCCTCTTCTCTTCGAGTAAGTCCAAGTCCAGACGTCTCACTTCATCGTTCGTCAGGGAATCGTAATATCTCATCTGATGGGACGCCACAGCTACCTCTACAGGGGCGACAGCTTCCGTGCCATAAACGAGGCCAAACGGAGTCTCCCTTGTTGATCGTTTGGGTGTCGTTCTGACAGCCCAAAGCACGTTTTCCAGTTCGTTCAGCCACTTGCCCTTCAAGGCATAGACCCTCTTCCTTAGGCCATCCATCACAATTTTGTTGGCTGATTCTACCTGGCCATTGGTCTGAGCGTGGCGGACTGAAGCGGTCCGATGGTCAATGTTTAATTCTTCCAGGTACTCCTTCAACTGAGTCCCATTGAACGGAGGGCCGTTATCGCTGATCAACACTCGCGGGACCCTGTACCGGGATATGATCTGAGTCTGAAGGAACTTGAGGATCTGCTGCCCCGTCGTTCTAGCCAATGCTTTGGCCTCTATCCACTTTGAGAAGTAGTCGATAGCCACGAGCAAATACTTGCACTGACCTTTCGCTAGGGGAAGTGGTCCCACCAAGTCAATTCCCCATTGCGCGAAGGGCCATGCACTCCTGATGGGCATTAGGTCCGCGGCGGGAGCCACGATATTTGGGGCGTACCTCTGGCATGCATCACAGGATCGGACCATCGCGGTCGCTTCTTTGTTCATCGAGGGCCAATAGTAGCCTAAGTTCAATGCCTTTCTCACTAGAGATCGGGCTCCTTCATGGCAGGCCGCGACTCCTTCGTGTAGCTCCCTCAGGATCCGATTTGTGTCAGGCTCTGCTACGCATTTTAGAAAAGGCTTTACGTACCCTTTTTTGTACAACTGGTTGTCCACCATTGCATAGTTGTCCGCAATCCGCCGCAACCTGACAGCTGCCACTTTGTCATCAGGGAGTACCCCCGTAGTCAGGTACGTGACCATCGGGTTCATCCAAGTGGACTTCTCTTCTTCCTCCGATCCTGTCTCAATAGCACAGATCTCTGCCGGATCGATGTTTGAGATAATCACCTTCTCTAGGAAATGCACCCTCCGATTCTCCTCGGGGGCCACTCCCAGGGCAAACTTACTCAAGGCATCTGCTTCCGCGTTCTCTTCCCTCGGGATCGCCTCGATATCAAAGCTTTTGAAGCTTCCCTTCAAAGTCTGCACCTCGTGCAAATATTTCTTCATTGTCGGGTTCTTAGCTTCATAGTTCCCCTGGACTTGATTTACAACCAAACTAGCATCGCATTTCACCTTTAAATGGTCGATCCCCGTACCCTTGGCAATCTTAAGGCCTGTGATGAGAGCCTCATACTCCGCTTCGTTGTTGGTGGCTTTGAATGTTAACGCCAAGGCATATCGCAGGGGCTCGCCTCCGCCGGGCGGTATCAATATGAATCCTGCCCCCGAGCCTTCTACACTTGATGAACAATCAGTGTACATCTCCCAAGTATCCTCCTCATTTGGCTGTTCTGGCTGTTGTTCTGTTGTCGGGACTCCTTCCATGGTTGCCCCCTCTGCGGTACCCGTTACTTCCAGATCGGGTGTCGTAGACTCAGCTATAAAATCTGCCAATGCCTGGCCCTTAATAGCGGTTCTCGGAGCGAAATGAATGCGGAATTCCGTCAGCTCGATGGCCCATTTTACCAATCTCCCCGACGCCTCCGGTCGATTCAAAAAGTGTTTCAGGGGCTGATTAGTCAGTACCGTGACTTCATGGGCATGGAAGTAAGGTCGCAGTTTTCGAGCGGCAATAATCAACGCGAAGTGATACTTCTCAATAGCGGGATAGTTTATTTCAGACTTGGCAAACGCCTTGCTTACATAATAGATAGGCACTTGGTTGCCCTTGACAATTTTAATCAAAACAGAACTAACAGCCACATCAGAAACAGCCAAATAGATATAGAGCGGCTCGCCTGGAACTGGTTTCGCCAACGGCGGAAGGGTACGGAGGTGCTGTTTGAGTGCCTGGAACGCCTCCTCGCACTTGTCGGTCCATTCGAACTTCTTGTTGGCCCTCAGTACATCAAAAAATGGCATAGCTCGATCACTCGCCTTGGATAGGAAGCGATTCATCGCGGCCAACCGGCCATTCAGCACCTGGACCTCCCGATGAGTCCTCGGGGACTGCATCTCCTCGATTGCTCGCAGCTTCTCAGGGTTCACCTCGATTCCTCTCTGGCTCACCATGAACCCTAGGAATTTCCCCGAGTTTACCCCGAAAGCACATTTGTCGGGGTTCAGCCGAACCTGATGGAACTTTGTCCGCTCAAATGCCGCCGCCAAATTCTGGACATGGTCTCCTGCCTGTCGGGACTTCACCAGCATGTCGTCCACATATGCCTCAATGGTTTTCCCCAGCATGTCCCTGAACAACTTGTTCACCATCCGCTGGTAAGTTGCTCCGGCATTGATCAATCCGAAGGGCATCACGTCGTAGTGGTAGACGTCGCTGTTGGCGTAAAAAGTTGTGTGGGGGGCATCCTCCTTCGCCATCTTGATCTGGTTGTACCCGGAATAGGCATCCATGAAGCTCAACAGCTCATGTCCCGATGTGGCATCCACCAGCTGGTCAATCCTCGGAAGCTGGTAGCAGTCCTTCGGGCAGGCTTTGTTCAAGTCGCGGAAGTCGACACACATCCGCCACTTTCCGTTACTCTTTCGCACCAGCACTGGGTTAGCCACCCAAGTCTGGAATCGGAGTTCCTTGATGAATCCAGCATCGAGCAGTCTGCCCACCTCCTGCTGGATCGCGATCCTCTTATCCGCGCCCATCGGACGCCTTCTCTGCGCGATAGGCTTGATTGCGGGGTCTATCTTCAGCTCGTGCACTATCACGTCGGGGCTGATTCCTGGCATATCACTCGGGGACCAGGCAAACAGCTCCTTAAACTCCTTCAAGAGCTCGATCAACTCTCGGGCTCTTTCCTCCGACAAAGCAGAGCCGATCTTCACCTTCCTCTGAGGCCCATCGATCTCCACTTCCTTCAAATCCTCCATGGGGGCGGGACGCACATACTCCTCTCGAGGATCAGCATCAGTCTGAAGGACAGTCATGGCCTCCCTCCTTCTCCGTCGGGTGGCGTTTACGTAGCATTTCCGCGATGCCACCTGGTCACCCTTGACTTCTCCGACTCCATTATCAGTCGGGAACTTCATCTTCTGGTGGACCGTCGAGGCGACCGCCATAAGAGGGTTGATGGTGGTCCTCCCGATGATCGCGTTGTATGCCCCCGCGGACTCCACGACAACGAAATCCACGTTTCGTTTCTCCATCTTCCAGCCGCTACCAAACTCTACTGGTAAGGTAATCATTCCCAATGGGTAGGAAGTGGAACCAGAGAATCCCACCATTGGGAAATCCACCTGCGTCAGGTCCTTCTTCGTCTTTCCCATGGCTTCCAGAGCGTCCATGAAAAGAATATCGGAGGAGCTCCCTCCGTCTATCAGGATCCGCTTCATCTCGAATCCGTCCACGTCCAGGGTCACGACTAAGGCATCGTCGTGAGGGCTCTCCACGCCTACTAGATCCTCCGCCGAGAAAGAAATTACCATTTCCTCCTTCAGGGTCCACGACCGGGACCTTTTTCCTAGCACCACCGCGGCAGATATGCGGGAAGCGTAGTTCTCCCGAGAGGCAGAGGTATCACCTCCCGCCGCCATCCCTCCGTGGATGACGTAGATAGTTCCGCGCCTCTCCTTACGGGCACCGGATGACTCTGGATCAGTTCTCTTCTTTTTCGGGGACCGATCGCGGGATCGGGAACGGGACCGTGATCGGGACCGAGAGCGGGACCGTCATCGTTTGTCCCCAACGAATTCCTTGAGCTTTCCCTTCTGGATTAGCTTTTCAATCTCCTTCTTCAGCTCCCGACAGTGATTGGTGTCGTGGCCATTTGCGCGGTGAAATCGACAATAGCAATCTGTGCGGGACCCCAGGAATTCTCCATCTTTCTTCGAGGGGTACCTGGAGATACCTTGTCGTTCCATGACTGTCAGCACTTCCGCCATGGAGCAGTTGAGAGGAATGTCAAAATCCTCCCGCTTATCCTTTCTTGAAGAACGTCTGTCGTCCCTCCGATCCGGACGTCCTTGATTCTTGCCACTGTCGGGTTTACCTTTTGACTTACGATCGTCGAAGGTTTTACTTGAATGTTTCCCTTTGTTCGACTTTGGGGGCTCCAGTTCTCCCGCGGCTATCTTTGACTCCTGGACATCGATCTGCCGCTTCACCCTCTTCTGCAATGCCTCCATATTCCACACAGCCTTCTCAGCCACGCTGTGCATCAAGTCGGAGCCATAGGGGGCTGTCAGGTTCCGAATGAAGGTGCGGATGGTTTCGCCCTCCGAGATTTCTTCGTCTATCTCTGCTACGCTGGCTGTGTACCGCTGGTAATAATGAGCCAGCGATTCGTCGGGCCTCTGCACCACCTGGGTCAGGGACCTCACGCTCTTCAATAAACGCCTCCGACCCTGGTACTGCTGAATGAATCGATCGTGCATGTCTGCCCAGCAAGTGATGCAGCCTGGGGGCAGACTAAAGAACCAAGTCAGGGCCCTCTCTCCTAGTGTGTTCGGAAACAACGTACACACTATGTCTTCACTTGGGGCTCTTCCCAGACACGTCATGAGGTGCTTCTGGACATGGCGAACTGGATCTCCTTCGCCATCATACTTCTTTATTGTGGGGATGCCCAGCCCAGGCGGGGCTAGGGTGTCAATGAGTCGGGGGACGAAAGGATGAGTGGATCGATCCCTCAGCTCCGACACCAGTGGCTTCTGTTCTCCCATACAGATGTTCACGATCTTTACCACCTGGTCGGGAGTGATGGGACCATTCAGGGGAATGGTCCTGTGCTGTACTGGTCCTGGCCCATCAACCACGAACCTCTCCGGCTGACCGGTCGCCCTGCCTCTGTCTTGGCCTTGGGCCGGGGCTTCCTGTGCATTCCGACCTTCTGTTGGCAGGGTCGCTTCCTCCAACGGGGGCATCTCCTCCTGCCTCCTCGCAGCCTCTCTTCGATCCAAGAGAGCCTCTACAGCCGCCAGAAACATGGGCATGGCCTCTGCCACGGCCCTCGTCAAATCTGCAGCTGGGGGAGCCTCTTGCCCCCTGTTGTCTTGGTGCTGAGGGGCAACATCTTCGGGATGCGATCCATTGTGCCCTCCTGTCTGGGAGAGCTCAGCCGGGGGATGGTTCTGGTTTTCCTCTTGTTCTGGTACTGAATTCAGATTCGTTGCAGCGGGGTGACGGGAACCACCAGATTGTCCCCTTCTGTTCTTGCCAGCCGCCATCGATCGAGTAGAAGGCATATCAGCTTTTTGTTTGATTCCCACAGACGGCGCCAATGTTGGATCACGGTGGAACTCCGGTACGGAATTTGACGGCAATCCTAGCTCCTTTGCTCCACGCAATCCTGCAAGAGGGGATAGACCGGGCGGTGACCCAGAATCCCTCTCCGATGCCTAAATGAGTATCTCGTATGACTGGCAAGTAATAAACTCAGAGTGTATTCAACTCAACGTAAGTCTTTCTGAGGTGATCTCCTGCCCTTTTATAGGCAAAGAGATGCCTCAGGTACCTGGCGAACCGTTAGGGGTGGTTAGCCCGTATCCCGCAACATTGTAGCAGTCTTTTGATAGCTGCTGATCTTCCTTCATTTCACTAATTCCTTCCTTTGTTGGAAACTTGATCTTTTGGTGTGATGTTGACGCTCATCATACCCCACTTGTTCATGGTTGTATACCCTGGGATTCCATTATATGCGTCAAGCTTTTTTGCAATCACGAACGGAACGCCGATTTGGAGTTGTTGCACTCCTTCTCCTATTGCGCATTGCGCGGTGTTGAATTAATGTGCTGGCTTTGCGATGTATGCTTCATGTGTTCACTTTCGAGGGGCCTGGGTTTATTTGATGTGTTTCTTCATACACTTGTGACTCTTTCCGAGTTTATGTCTGTATGACGATTGTGAATATGGTTGAGAGATGTTATACCGGTGGAATCCTCATCTTCTCCTTTGTTTTGTCCGAAGATTAGGTTTCGCTGTCGGCGTACGTTTTGAGTGGTACGATCATTCTTGTGTTCTTGACAAGGGTAAACTTTCTGGATGTTGGAAATAATTTTCTAACTCTTTTCTCGTGATGGGTTTGGCACATGCGTGCGTATAACATAGGAGCGTATCCTGAATTTCTATCTTCCACAATGTTGATGACGTTTTCACTTGGGTAATGCCCTCGTCTTATTTATTATTGCAACGCGATTTTTAGTCTTGTGCGTATAGAATGCTTGAGGCTCCGTTGCATGGGGGAAGTTGTATGACCTAAGCCGTTTGTTGTTCATAGTGCGATAGCTTGTGTTGTTGACGCAATTAATATGTGCGTAGTTGTTACTTGGCGTTATTCCAAGGTAGTATGCATAATATAGTAATGTACCTACGAAAGTAGATTTAACCTTCATTAGATATTTGGTGTTCGTACAACGAATTACAGGAAGGCGTCAACTGATCGCTCCTTTTGAAAAGTACTAAGGCTAATAAACATAAGTTGTACTTAATCTAAGAAGACTTAAAGTAGATATGCAAAAATGGAGATAAAGGGATTGATGATGTGTTTGACGTCTTCATAGGTGATTTGTCGGCAAGTTGATTCTGCCACGTGCCACATAGTTCCTCAGTGCATCTAGCGTGTTGATCTCTTCAATCTCCTCCTTTGCGGATGAACAAATGTTGGTGTCATGCCCCCCCAGTTTTATGGTGCTTGCACCGTTCTTCAACGTTCTTGTCAAGGAAGGCGGTCATTGGCTCAAGTGGATGGGGAAGTTTGTTTTCCGGGAGTTTGAAATTTGTTTCCTCCACCTTTATGATAGATATACGCCCAATTTGAACCCGTTGACTTCCGAATCGTTGTATTTTTATCATCCCATTAATGATTGTAAATTGAAACTTCAACCTGAACACTTCGCGAGAACACCAACGGCCCGGACGAGGCCGAAGCGCTCGTCCGGCCGAGTCAAACTCACCTAGGTGAGGTTGGGTGGCCACAGCCGACCTCCCCTAGGGAGATCGGGTCAGCCGACCCGATCTCTCCTAGGGGAGATCGGGTCCACCAACCCGATCTCTCCTAGGAGAGATCGGGTCCACCAACCCGATCCCTCCTAGGAGAGATCGGGTCGGCCAACCCGATCTCCCCTAGGGGAGATCGGGTCAGCCAACCCGATCTCCCCTAGGGGGGATTGGGTTGGCCAACCCCATCCCCCCTAGGAGGGGTTGGGTGGCCTCACCCAACCCCTACCCTTGGGGGTCGGATTTCCCTTCCCCCCAAGGGCCCCGACACCATTCTTGGGCTCCCATACTCGGTTTATTCCGCCAACCTTCTCCGTATCCTAAGGTCTTAATTATGTGTTTAAAGGTTAATTAACTGTGTTTAAAGGTTAACGGTGTCATTAAGTCACCTTAATGACACCGTTGCCTATAAATACCACACCTCCACTATTCATTTGATCATCTTGGCAAGTTGCATAATTTTGCTCTGACATCTCTCTTGCTTTATCTCTCTAAAAACCGTACTGACTTAGGCATCGGAGAGGGTTCATCAGGCACCACCCCCCCTCTGTGCCTGGTATTGCCCCTCTTGCAGGGCGAGAGGAGAAGAGAAGCTAAGGACGGAAGGACACAAGCTAGGACAGCACAACCCGAGAGCACCGAATCTGCAACATCTCCAGTGAGGAACGAGACTTGAGTCGACCGCCCGTTGACCCTAGACTCGGAACCTAACACTTGGCGCCGTCAGTGGGCTTCGGACAGAAAGCCTGGCAATAACAAGAGCAATGACGAACAGCAGGGTGTCTAGGCACCACCGCCCACCTGGGGGCAACAGGCGAAGGAGAGAGCCTATACCCCTAAGAAGGCAGCCTAACCCAGGGAAACTGCCAGTGCAACCAGAACCTCAAGGAACCCCACATCCTCCCCAACACAACAACCAGGAGGGAGGACCCTCACGCCCAGCTGGGGCTGAGTCCTCCACAGCCTCAACCCCTTTGGCAAGGAGGCCACAGAGAGAGAGGGAGCAACAGGGAGTGCCATCCCAATACACGGCACCTCCTGAGGGATATTACTATGAGGCATAACCCCAAGGATATCCGTATGGGATGCCGGCCCAAAGGAATAACAACCGCGCCCACACAACATACACAAGGCCGGCATACACCCAGGGGACACATACAGAAGCTCAGTTAGAGGACCATAAACCAAAGGAAGAACAAGCAGAAGGAAAGAGATAAGTTATAATACAATTTTCAAGAAGAGACATGAAGCATGTGTTACCAGACAACAAGGATGCCCTAGTCATAACAATGAAGATCACTGATATGGACATTGGAAGAATCCTGATAGACAGTGGAAGCTCACCCAGCATCATTAGCAAGAAAGTCCTCAACATACTGGAAGTAAGGCCAAGTAGCATAAAACAGGTTCACTCCCCCTTGGTGGGATTTTCAGGAGAGCCAACATACCCACTGGGGGCAATCACACTACCTGTGACATTGGGCATACACCCCGCTGGGGGCAGACAGACAAGCAAGACCTCCAAGGAGGCATGAATTCAACCAAGTACCCCAACAGGGACATACACCGCACTAAGGGAGGACATACATGCCAGACCAACAAGGATATAGGAGTTCCAACATCCACCCTGGCGATGAACACATACAGTCTGTATCACCACAGACATGACTAAGGGACATACCAAGGAAAGCTCAAAGGGAGGGACATACTCCCAACAACACAACAAGGCAACCACCTACCCATGATACAGCACGACAGATCCAAACCCCTTGTGCATGACAACCCTTGGCACACATCCCCCTAGGACAGGGGAGGAGTTGAAAAGACAAGGATTTGAACAGGGGACTCATAGAGTACCACACCACGTTAGCACATAGCTACTACAATGGGAAGTCTCATGAAGACACGTAGTAGAGTGAGATCGCACATAGCATACATGAAGGATACACCTCCACCTAGTCCGTCCTGCAAGGATGCGACCTTATATTCCTCAAGTGGAAGGAATACACACAGACTAATGGAGGAAAACAGTTACATTACCAAGGAAGCAGGGGATATCAACACCCCCACACCCATATCCTTCCCATATCCTCTTATTTAATTTAACTGCATAACAAGTCAACTCCCTAAAAGGGGTAGATTTTGATACTTGATATCAACATGTTTTCCAAGAATGACCATCCCGGACGCCTTCGGGCTCCGTGATATATATATACACAGGTGGACCACTAGAAGAATCCGTAAAAGGCCGTCGTCAATCAAGAGATGCACAAGCAACAGATTCCTCAATCCCAAAGAACACCTATAAGGTCAAGTTTCTGGGAAAGATCACAAGATGGAAGGCTCACTTACAAAAATAAGTTGAGCACTCCCAACATCCTATAGAGGAACTACCATGAAGGTCACAAAGGATTACCCCTACTATAACCTTCCACTAAGCATCCTAGGGCCAAGTCCGTCAAAGGATCCCATCGGGCATTGGTATGCAAGGGGGGCACCAGTCACAACATGCCCTCCCCACAAACGCCCATTAACATGAGAGGGGGTAGCCGCGAACACATCCCTCCAAAAATGGAGGAAACCATATCACATGGGCAACACCCACCATCAGAGACAAACACCTCCAGCGGATCTTTATGATTCCACCTAGTAAGCTCATCCCAGGTAATGGAATACACTTCCATCAAAAACGCTCAAGGACACCAAACCTAGCAAAGGAAGAATGGCGACACCATCATCAAGCTTTTAAAAAGGGACATGGAAAACATAGTATTTCCACACAAGGATATATTAGTCATAAGAGAGGGAATCACCAACTTTGATATGAAGAGAACCATAGTGCATAAAGGGAGTCCGTCAGACATCTCCCATGACCAACCATTGATGATACTAGAGAAGAGTCAGGCATACCTAAGACCAAAGGACCCCCTACTAGTAAAGGTGGTCAGAACATCAACACACCCATTAGGGACACGGCACTGCAAATAAACCAGGAATAAGGATGGAACACAAATCCTTACAAATATCCTTACAAGTATCCTTACAAGTATCCTTGCATTTATTCTTGCAAAAATAAACTCCGTAGATAAAGAGGATATCTAATAGATGACTATGTCTCTGTTATCAAACTATGATCCTAACCCGGAGATCCTTGGACTCCGTACTATATATGTAATGAATAACATGTTCATCAGAGATAGGTACACGAAGATTCAAGACAACGCCATAAAGATTAAGGTGCATACCTCTACCAAGTACGACACATTGGAGTGTTCACAAACACTCCTTCGCCATCTCACAAGAAAGGAAGGCAACCAAGGATACAAGTCCTAATAGAATAAACATCGGTAGAAAATCCTGTCATTGAAGTCATGCACCAAGAGAGAAACTCTAGAGATGCGAGATTAGCAAAAGAGATAGTGCAACAACTAGAGTGTGAAAATGAGATACATCTCCTATCAAGAGCCTTATAGCAGGATAATAGTTCTACAAGATCAACCAAAGAAGAGCTCAAAAGCTTGGGGAGTAAGGTTTCAAGATCGACCCTCACACTAGACGCACATCCCGATCAACCACCTTGTCTGCAAATGATAAGACATTTGACTCTGGCATCCCATCAAGAGGAGAACCCCGATAAAAGGGGCACTAGAAAAATATCCCGCCTTTAAGGCCATACGCCGAATACATGATGAATGAAGGTTATGACAAAACAAAAAAGGAGGGACTTGTCAGCTCAACACACCTTAAACACGTATACGTACGCAACACAAATGCAGCCTCTAATGAAGCTATCCAGCAAGGAATAGCCAATACGGGGACAAACCCATGGAAAATCATGGAACATCACCTGCAAACCTAGAGGAAGACATCCTTTTTAAGTTCAAGTCCTAATTCAAAGAAAGTCTATAATCAAGATTCAAGGTGGGAGGAGCATGACCAATGTGACACCCCCTAAAGGCATTGAAGAATACTCCAATGTGAAGGAAAAGGAAAACCACACTAAGTGCCACAACACTCCAAGAAGACTATCACAGCCCGATCAGACCCCACCATGCACGAGCAAAGAGCATGGATTAGATTGACTAGTCTGAAACACACCTATGAGATTAACAACTCAAGACACCATTCTATGAGAGAGCTTTTCAACCTAAAACACAAGGAAGGGGGGGAAAGAATTTACAAGCACCCCTAGGATACAAACACTGCCGCATCCTGGTTATCAAGAGAATGAAAATCACCCCCGCCCACCCAAAGCAAAAGCTCTCCACCCAACCTCTAAAGATACATCCGACCAAACCACGCCTATGACTGAAACAAGCAAGCACGAGAAAGAGTAAATCCTACAAGGGACACTCATCGCATTAAAACAAGCAGACAAGGGAGCCCCGAGCATAAGAGGTACCCAACCAAGAAAATGAACGAGGGGCCTTCAGCGGCCAAATATGAAAGGCGGTATGACCACCAAGCAACTTGGGGGGCACCAAACGAATAAGTGCTTGGTAGTCCACCTAAGTGTAAAAGAAGAGATTAGAGGCAGAAGATCACAAGAACATGCAATACCACTTCTCCTAGAAGAGGTCACATAAGAGGAAAACATCCTCAACTCCAGGCACGAACTCGTCCTAAGTTGGCAACACACAAACATCGCCCTCGAAAGGTGATCTCTCACATTGAAGAAAACGCGTGGTAACAGGCAATATCATAGAAGGAAAAGTCAAGTAAAGACTCGAAAAGCATACCAAAAACGCACAATACATGAGAAGGGACACAAGATAAGGTAATATTATGAGCCCTCCGGGAGCCAATCCCGCGAACACATTCGACGCCCCCAAGAGCGTATCTTGAGAGTAGTTCTAAAACTACGAACCTTGTGCCCTCCGGGAGCCTATCCCGCGAACAGATTCGACGCCCCCAAGAGCGTATCTTGAGAGTAGTTTTTATACTACGACCTTCGACGCCCCCAAGAGCGTATCTTGAGAGTAGTTTTTATACTACGACCTTCGACGCCCCCAGGAGCGTATCTTGAGAGTAGTGTTCATACTACGACCTTCGACGCCTCCAGGAGCGTATCTTGAGAGTAGTGTTCATACTACGACCTTCGACGCCCCCAAGAGCCTATCTTGAGAGTAGTTTCTATACTACGACCTTCGACGCACCAAGAGCGTATCTTGAGAGTGGTTTCCAAAAACTACGAATTTCGACGCCCCCAGGAGCGTATCTTGAGGTAGATTTGCAACCTACCAGATTCGACGCCCCCAAGAGCGTATCTTGAGGTAGAAAAAACACTACCAGATTCGACGCCCCCAAGAGCGTATCTTGAGGTAGATTTCAAACTACCAGTTTCGACGCCAACCAGGAGCGTATCTTTGGTCTAACTTGCGCCCTCCGGGAACCTATCCTGTGAAACGTTAAGTGCCCTCCGAGAGCCTGTCTCGTGAACAGTTTTCGACGCCAACCAGGAGCGTATCTTTGGTCTAATTTGCGCCCTCCGGGAGCCTATCCTGTGAAACGTTAAGTGCCCTCCGAGAGCCTGTCTCGTGAACGGTTTTCGACGCCAACCAGGAGCGTATCTTTGGTCTAACTTGCGCCCTCCAGGAGCCTATCCTGTGAAACGTTAAGTGCCCTCCGAGAGCCTGTCTCGTGAACAGTTTTCGACGCCAACCAGGAGCGTATCTTTGGTCTAACTTGCGCCCTCCGGGAGCCTATCCTGTGAAACGTTAAGTGCCCTCCGAGAGCCTGTCTCGTGAACAGTTTTCGACGCCCACCAAGAGCGTATCTTTAGTCTAACAGTACCATATATACCATTTAAAGGGTATCAGAAGAGATCATCGCACCATACCGGGAAGGATTCCATGAGAAAATAATTGCAAAGTAAAGTTGTATAAAGAACACATAATGTTTTTTCTTGATGAGATAGCAGGTATGATGTGAAGAAAAGCACAAAAGAAAGATAAGGAAAGGAAAGCATATACAAAGGAGAAGTCCATGACCAAAGGATCATACACAGAAGCACAAGAGGTTATCATGAAAAGTAGCGAGTTATCCTACCATCCATAGCACAAGTCAAGAGAAGTATCTCAAAGGAACCCAACACCACCAAGGAGGATAGCAAAGATATGAAATCCAAAGTTCAAGGCTCTCAAAATAAATTCGACCCATCAAAAGAGAATTGCCTTACAAGTCGCACAAATCAACTTCCGACAAACGATATTGTCTTGCATGTCGCCCTCGCGTGACCTATGCTCGTATCAGACTTGAACATCGTCAAGCACAACTCATGAAGGAGACATCTAAAGAGCATAAAGGATACAACATCCGACAAGACGAGACATCGGGACCTAACCCAACAAACATAGCCTAAACAAAAGGCAACTATAGCAATGAAGGCTCTCCAATGAGAAAGGAATACTAAAGCACAACTCCATACATCGTGATGTGGCTATCATGTCCACATACACTGAAGTGGCTATCATGTCCACATACCTTGAAGTGGCTATCATATCCACATACCCTGAACTGGCTAACATGTCCACACACTACAGAAGGGCTATCACTCCGACACATCACGAAGTGGCTATCACGTCCACATACCCCGAAGTGATTATCATGGCAGCACATCATAAAACATCTGTCAAAGACATGCATTGTAAAGACACCATCCCGACCACGAACATCAAAAGGCTACGCCTAGCCTTAGGAGGAGGTTCAAGGAAAAGGAAAAACAACACCCTTCGTACGCTCATCAAAGGTAGGCACTTATATTTCAACCCACTGGGTGATACCAGGAAGGAGACGTCCTCATTATGAAGACAATCTCCATATCTCACGAAATCAACCATGAAGCAAAGAATCACGACAAGCACTATTGAGGGCATATAACAAAACGATCCCCACAACGATCACAACTACGATACTAGTAGAGGCTAACTCAAGAGCAGTCTCCACCAAACTCCAAAGCAAGAATTTGCTAACTTAATCAGAGCCATGGCAAGAGAAAGGAACCTCAATGAAAGGTGATGATCACACCCATCACCAAAAGAAAAATCTTCAACGCAGGGGTTAATAACACAACCCATAAGAAAGACAAAAACACCTTCAAAAGTCGTCAAATCTACGTGAAGATGAAATAAACTTGAGACTCGGCCCCTCGGCTGGGGGGCAGGGGATAGAGAAGAGACATCAAGACCTATGATCACCCCATCGCCAGCCACAGGTTGTTTCCTTTTGTCAAGCAAAGAGGGCGCTTCTTCAACCACTACCTCCTTATCATGGGAGGGAGTCAGCAAGGGGGCACTTGAAGGAGAGCCTCTCACGGTTTCCTTCTCCTTGGCAGCCGAGGGCCCGACCTCAGAGTCAGGTTTCCGCGCCTTGGATTTAGATTGACTTGAACTCTCACCCACCACAAGAACCATTCGGTAACCAGGGAAGAACGCTCTAACAACAAGAAGGAAGCAGCATGAGAACAATCATAAATATATCACAAAGAAAAGAGAAGGGAAAAAAGAAGATACTGGAAGCATTAGCAGCCATCCCTGACTTAGAAAATTTCTTGGCCTGATAAGCAGAACTAGAGGGTTCTTCCCTCTCATCCGATTCAACGGTCTCCCTGTCTGAAGAAGAAAGCTTCCCAAAAGTGAGTCATCTATACGAGCAACCAACGCAAAGATCGACCCTTACTCATGGAGGGGCGAGATACGCCTACTACGGGGGCAACTTTAACACCAAGGGAAGAGGGCGAACTTTTAGTTTCCCCAAATGGAGCAACGCTCCAGCACATCCGAAGGAAGGGTCAACCCTTAACACATGTCAATAGACCCCTTCGCTCGCAGCGGTAAGAAGAAAGCTTGTAAGCTTTTTCACCCTCACTTTTATGGGGAACAAATTGCAGGGTAAAGGTCAAGGGCTATACACACGCTCCAACGAATGAAGGAAAAATGTTACACATGCCGAAGGTCGAGGTTAATGGACAATGCTCACGCTAGTACGAGGGAGGCGGAACGTTGTGTCCCATTGAGTGGCAGAGTTCCCACCCTCAAGTAAAGGAGAGGTCTATGCTCTCACCTTTGCACTTATGCTCATATTCATGATTAACATCTACAGGTACATCAATATCATCACTCATGCTTATACTCACAACCTGTCCATACATACATACATGTTCATGCTTGCACTCATATGCATGCCCACATACACACTCCCGTGTGTTCAAACATTTAGACGTCCATGCACATGGCCGCCATATATTCATGATACATCCATGTTCACTCCTAGTTAACATCCCATGGGTTTATTTTCAAGCATCCCATACTTAGAAAAATTTTAGACCAAAATTAATTTTTTTCTCCACTTAGGCAAAATCCCGGCATGAAATTGAAGCATAAGTCACTTAGTTGCATTCGTATTGCATCCCTATACGAGCATGTATTTTTCGAAATATACGTCCGTAGCAAGGAAAGATTTATTATTCCCACTTCAGACGGACGCGTGCTTAGGCACGTGTCCGTACTGCTCTGACGTTTACACTTCCTCTATCTTGTAAGGCATGGGGCAGAGTCAGAGGCACGCATCCATGGGTAAGTAAGCATTTAGATGAAAGGTAAAACCCCGGTTTCAAATTGCGCGTGTCATACTATCCTAAAATAGAGTCAATCAAGGGTTAGGCCACTGGTTGACTCGGGGGCATGTGATGGATATACGCCCAATTTGAACCCGTTGACTTCCGAATCGTTGTATTTTTATCATCCCATTAATGATTGTAAATTGAAACTTCAACCCGAACACTTCGCGAGAACACCAACGGCCCGGACGAGGCCGAAGCGCTCGTCCGGCCGAGTCAAACTCACCTAGGTGAGGTTGGGTGGCCACACCCGACCTTCCCTAGGGGGGATGAGGTTGGCCAACCCTATCCCCCCTAGGAGAGATCGGGTCGGCCAACCCGATCTCCCCTAGGGGGGATAGGGTTGGCCAACCCCATCCCCCCTAGGAGGGGTTGGGTGGCCTCACCCAACCCCTACCCTTGGGGGTCGGATTTCCCTTCCCCTCAAGGGCCCCGACACCATTCTTGGGCTCCCATACTCGGTTTATTCCGCCAACCTTCTCCATATCCTAAGGTCTTAATTATGTGTTTAAAGGTTAATTAACTGTGTTTAAAGGTTAACGATGTCATTAAGTCACCTTAATGACACCGTTGCCTATAAATACCACACCTCCACTATTCATTTGATCATCTTGGCAAGTTGCATAATTTTGCTCTGACATCTCTCTAGCTTTATCTCTCTAAAAACCGTACTGACTTAGGCATCGGAGAGGGTTCATCAGGTACCACCCCCCCCCCCCCCCTCTGTGCCTGGTATTGCCCCTCTTGCAGGGCGAGAGGAGAAGAGAAGCTAAGGACGGAAGGACACAAGCTAGGACAGCACAACCCGAGAGCACCGAATATGCAACATCTCCAGTGAGGAACGAGACTTGAGTCGACCGCCCGTTGACCCTAGACTCGGAACCTAACACTTTATACTCCAAGGATTGTATAAGTCGTCATAATTGGTTCCATGAGTGACGTTGTTTTTCCGGCGCTTGGCGATAGGTGGATTATCATTCGCCATTTCTTTTCCTTTGCCTTTTCCTGAAGACTTCACATGAGACTTCTTTTGATGCTTATTGCCTTGGTCGATATACTTCTTCATTTCTCCTTTTAAGATTAAGCTGTTTACATGAAACCTTAATCCAACACAGCTTTCCGTCTCGTGGTCATACACTACATGATTTTCACACCATTTGCTTTCATCTTTTCCCAATGGGCCCTTGCGGAAATTGGAGGGCTTTTTCAAACCATTTGCTTTTATCTTTTCCTCAATTATTGCCTTCAAGGTTCTTGTTGTAAGTCCCGTGATTGGGACATCATCGTCATCAACAGGTTTTCCCCATCCCTCCTTGTGACGAATGTCAGCATCGTCTTGGTTTGTCCTCGTGGAAGAACCTTCCTTGTATATTTTTTAGCAGGAGGTTGGAGGTTGTTTCCATGCCCCTTCTTGGTGTTGTGCTATCACATACGGGTTGTATGAGCGTGCATCTCCTTGCATTGGTTGTCGGTACTGGAAGGTACCTTCCGTGTATTGCCCCCTATTCTTTGGTGCGGTGTGTCTTGATGACTTGTGACTCGGGACTTTGTTCTTGTCTCCTCGACTTGTCCGTTGATTGGAGGCATAGGTGGTGGTGGCGGGGCATATCCTTGGTTTGTTAATATCTTTCGGAATGCAAGCAGCTCTTCGAGCGCGGTCATCATGGTAGGAGTGACAGGTGGTGGCGGGTTGACACCTTTGTATTGGAGGACTCCTTGGTCGTACTGTGTGAAGAAGGCATTGTATGTGGAAAAAGGCATGTGGGAGGATCCAAGTCGACTTCTTGTCGGTTTCTGCGTGGTTATGACCAAGGCGTCGTGGTACGCAATGTGCTCTTTGTCCTTTGATGAAAAACCAATGACATCTTCAAAGACGGCATCCTTTATGTCGACATACTCCATGTTGGTATCATGGGACTTGTGTATTGTCTTTGTAACGTACACTTCTTGCTCGTACGACTTCTCGCTTTCAACATCAAAGTCTCCATGGATCATATGTACGTTTGCCATTTTTTCCGGATGGGATGCAATGTATGCTGTATTCTGGACTTTAAGGCCATGCTGTACGGAAGGCACGCTGCTTGTTGGCATGGAGGATGCAGCGAACATGTCTTTATGCACGTGCAAATGATCCTGCTGACTTGTTGCCTGCTTCTGTTTGTTGGCTGGTATCCCGTATGGGAACTCTTCATTGATCCCTGTCCTTCGCTCGAACTCGAGTGCTGATGCATTATTCTGAACATCAGGACCCTGCTGTGCGGAAGGCACGTTTGCGGTTGGCACGGATGAGGCGGTGGATCCTATATCTGGAACGTGAGAACGTCCTGGTTGGTTTCTTGTCGGCTTCGGCTTGCGTACACCCGCCTTCTTTGGTCGTCTTCCAGTCATAGCTCACGGTGCGGAACGGATTTTTGTTTGAATCACACTGACGGCGCCAAATGTTAAGTATGCTTCCACTTGGGTAGCTTCGGGCTTCTTTTTCACGAACGGGCTCGAGATGTGTGTATAAGGACGGGAATGCCGCGATCCTTAAAACACAATCATCGAACTAATCTTCCAGTCCTCGACCTCGAACTCTCGACCTTCGGATCCTGCACGAGGGGCAGTAACCAACGTGGGAGGGGGGAATGCTGGTTGGGCCCACTCCGACGCTCAAGTTAGAACTTCTAGAGAGAGAAAGCCTTTTAGAGAGAAGTCAGACCATCCAAAATCCAAAAATGAGGGAGTTGTCCAAAATGAGAGACCTAGGCCCCTATTTATACGGAACCTAAGGATCATGCCCAGTTTTAAACATCTTGTCGGTATGAAGGAAAACGTATACCGTCATCAAGGTCGACTATGCGTGCACCGACTTCTCGCAATCGTAAAAAATAATCGGGATGAGCGCGGAGAACGTCGAAAATTCGGACCTCCGGATTATTTAGCAATCCGGATGTCCAGCGGTCCGGGTACTGCGCGTATTCCGGACCGTTTTTGGACTTGGGTGTCCGTGGAAGAATTCTTTTACGGGTTTTGGAGTATTTTGCGAGGCCCAAAATGTAAACACGAACCCGAATTGGACAGATATCTAACAAATATCATCGCTGAGATTTCTAATCCATCAATATTTTTTCCTCATTTCTTCTAATATATATATAGTTCAGATATGTAGAATACTAAGAGGTAAGACATATGACATTTCATTATTCTTTTTCAAAAAGCTATTATTGTGTAAATAGTAACCAAAATTTTGTCTTAACTTGCTTTAAATGCTTCTGATTTTAATAATAATAATAATATAGATTAAACCTTTTAATGTAAAATTAGTAACCGAGATTTGTGTTAATTTGCTTTAAATGCATATATATTAATTATAGAGAATATTCGCCAAAAAAATTATAGAGCACAAAAGAGGTGAGGAATCGCCATCTTATTTGATATTGAAGCTGATGTCTCAAGCTAGGATGTTAGGACAATCAGTTTTAGCAACCGAATGTATGAAATAAAAGAAGATAGATGTTTTAATTATTTTTGTTTCCATAGTTGTAATTGATGTTATTATATTTGTCAGCTTGTAACTGTTTGTCAACTATTTCTGCTGATGTGTTAACCAGAGATAAAATCTCCTAGTTAGAAGCATCCGCTTTCGTATATATAGCAGTAGTATATGGTTGTACGTGATGGGTCCGACTATAGCCGTCAGGCCCTTTAACGGCGAGGAAACGGCAAACAGGCCCACCAGGCCCAGAGTTAAGGTCAAGATGACTTCAGAGAAGGGTCCCGATGAAGGGAGTCCCGACGAGATAAGGTCCCGACAGAGTCGGTCCCGACAGTCGAGCTAGAAGCTCCCGATGAGAAGCCTTTAAGTAGGCCCCGATGATGAATCCCTGAGAATGATAGGCCCTGTCACGATGACGAGGGGCCCCGAGCGGTGACAAAACGAGATAACTCTGGAGTCCCAGACGGGAGTCGGGACTCGGTAACAGAGGATAAAGCCAAGATATGCGGGGCGTGGCTAAGATACGCGGAACGTGGTTAAGATACACGGAGCGTGGCCGAGATACGCGGGGCATGGCTAAGATACGCGAGATCATGGTCTAGATAGACGGGATCACCTCCGAGATATACGGGATACGGGCTAACCACCCCTAACGGTTCGCCAGGTACCTGAGGCATCTCTCTGCCTATAAAAGGGCAGGAGATCACCTCAGAAAGACTTACGTTACGTTGAATACACTTTGATATCTGTTACTTGCCAGTCAGACGAAGTACTCATTTAAGCATCGGAGAGGGATTCTGGGTCACCGCCCGGTCTATCCCCTCTTGCAGGATTGCGTGGAGCAAAGGAGCTAGGATTGCCGTCAAGATCCGTGCCGGAGTTCCACCGTGATCCAACATTGGCGCCGTCTGTGGGAAACAAACAAAAAGCTGATATGCCTTCTACTCGATCGATGGCGGCTGGCAAGAACAGAAGGGGACAATCCGGTGGTTCCCGTCACCCCGCTGCAACGAACCTGAATTCAGTACCAGAACAAGGGGAAAACCAGAACCATCCCCCGGCTGAGCTCTCCCAGACAGGAGGGCACAATGGATCGCATCCCGAAGATGTTGCCCCTCAACACCAGGACAACAGGGGGCAGGAGGCTCCCCCAGCTGCAGATTTGACGAGGGCCGTGGCAGAGGCCATGCCCATGTTTCTGGCAGCTGTAGAGGCTCTCTTGGATCGAAGAGAGGCTGCGAGGAGGCAGGAGGAGATGCCCCCGTTGGAGGAAGCAACCCTACAAACAGAGGGTCGGAACGCACAGGAAGCCCCGCCCCGAGACCAGGGCAGAGGTAGGGCAACTGGTCAGCCGGAAAGGTTCGTGGTTGATGGGCCAGGACCAGTACAGCACAGGTCCATTCCCCTGAATGGTCCCATCACTCCCGACCAGGTGGTAAAGATCGTGAACATCTGTATGGGAGAACAGAAGCCGCTGGTGTCGGAGCTAAGGGATCGATCCACTCATCCCTTCGTTCCCCGACTAATAGACACCCTCGCCCCGCCAGGGCTGGGTATCCCCGAGATTAAGGAGTATGATGGCGAAGGAGATCCAGTCCGTCATGTCCAGAAGCATCTTATGGCATGCCTGGGTAGAGCCCCGAATGAAGACATAGTGTGTACGCTGTTCCCAAACACACTTGGAGAAAGAGCCCTGACCTGGTTCTTTAGTCTGCCCCCAGGCTGCATTACCTGCTGGGCGGACATGCACGACCGTTTCATTCGACAATACCAGGGCCGCAGACATTTGTTGAAGAGCGTGAGGTCCCTAACCCAGGTGGTGCAGAGGCCCGACGAGTCGCTGGCACACTATTACCAGCGGTACACCGCCAGCGTCGCAGAGATAGACGAGGAAATCTCGGAGGGTGAAACCATCCGCACCTTTATTCGGAACCTGACAGCCACCTATGGCTCCGACCTGATGTACAGCGTAGCTGAGAAAGCTGTGTGGAATATGGAAGCATTACAGAAGAGGGTGAAGCGGCAGATCGATGTCCAGGAGTCAAAGATAGCCGCGGGAGAACTGGAGCCCCCAAAGTCGAACAAAGGGAAGCAGTCGAGCAAGCCTTTCGACGATCGTAAGTCAAAGGGCAAACCTGAGGGCAGTCGGGACCGAGGTCGCTCTGGTCGGAAGGATGATAGGCGTCCTCCAAGAAAGGATAAGCGGGAAGATCTCGACATTCCTCTCAACTGCTCCATGGCGGAGGTTTTGACGGTCATGGAACGACAAGGTATCTCCAGATACCCCCCGAAGAACGATGGAGAATTCTTGGGATCCCGCACGGATCGCTACTGCCGATTTCACCGAGCAAACGGTCACGACACCAACCACTGTCGGGAACTGAAGAAGGAGATCGAAAAACTGATCCAAAAGGGGAACTCAAGGAATTTGTCGGGGACAAGCGGTGTCGATCCCGCTCTCGGTCCCGATCACGGTCTCGTTCCCGATCCCGCGATCGGTCCCCGAAAAAGAAGAGAACTGATCCAGAGTCATCCGCTGCTCGCAAAGAAAGGCAAGTTATCAACGTGATTCATGGGGGATTTGCTGCTGGAGGTGATACCTCATCCGCTCGAGAGGTTTACGCCTCTAGGATCCCTACGGCGGTAGTACTGGGTAAGAGGTCCCGATCTTGGACCTTGAAAGAAGAGATGGTAATCTCCTTCTCGTCTGAAGACCTCATAGGCGTGGAGACTCCGCACGACGATGCCCTGGTGGTAACTCTGGATGTAGATGGGTTTGAGATGAAGAGAATCCTAATCGACGGAGGAAGCTCCTCCGACATCCTATTCATGGACGCGCTGGAGGCTATGGGGAAAACAAAGAAAGATCTGAAGGAGGCAAACTTCCCGATGGTCGGGTTCTCTGGCTCAACTTCCTACCCGCTGGGAGTAATCACCTTACCAGTGGAGTTTGGTAGCGGGTGGAAATCAGAAAGGAGGAACGTGGAATTTGTCGTGGTTGATTCTGCGGGGACCTACAACACAATTATCGGGAGAACCACCATCAATCCCCTGATGGCGGTTGCCTCGACTGTGCACCAGAAGATGAAGTTCCCGACCGACCACGGAGTCGGAGAGGTCAAGGGCGATCAGGTGGCTTCCCGAAAATGCTATGTTAACGCCACCCGGAGGAGGAGACGAGAGGCCATGACTGTCCTCCAGACAGACACAGATCCCAGAGAAGAGTTTGGGCGCCCCGCCCCTGTAGAAGATCTGAAAGAAGTCGAGATCGACGGACCCCAGAGGAAGGTGAAAATCGGGTCTGCTCTGACTGAAGAGACAGCCCAAAAATTGGTGGAATTGTTGAAGGAGTTCAAGGAGCTGTTTGCCTGGTCCCCCAGCGATATGCCAGGAATCAGCCCCGATGTGATCGTGCACGAGCTGAAGATAGACCCCGCAATCAAACCTATCACACAGAAAAGGCGTCCGATGGGCACGGATAAGAAGATCGCGATCCAGCAGGAGGTGGGCAGGTTGCTCGATGCTGGTTTCATTAAAGAACTCCGATTCCAGACTTGGGTTGCCAACCCAGTACTGGTGAAGAAGACTAACGGGAAGTGGCGAATGTGCGTGGACTTCCGCGACCTGAACAAGGCTTGCCCAAAAGACTGTTATCCACTCCCGAGGATCGACCAGCTGGTAGATGCCACGTCGGGACATGAGCTATTAAGTTTCATGGATGCGTATTCAGGCTACAACCAGATCAAGATGGCCAAGGAAGACGCTCCCCATACAGCGTTCTATGCAGACAGTGACATCTATCACTACGATGTCATGCCTTTCGGGTTGATTAATGCCGGGGCAACCTACCAGCGGATGGTGAATAAGCTGTTTGGAGATATGATGGGAGAAACCATGGAAGCCTACGTGGATGATATGCTGGTGAAGTCCCGACAAGCCGAGGATCACGTGCACAACCTTACCATGGCATTTGAGCGGATGAGGCTCCATCAAGTTCGCCTGAACCCGACGAAATGCGCCTTCGGAGTCCACTCAGGGAAGTATTTGGGCTTCATGGTGAGCCAAAGAGGAATTGAAGTGAATCCTGAGAAGCTGAGGGCAATCGAGGAGATGCAGTCTCCGATCAACCATCGGGAGGTGCAAGTGTTGAATGGCCGACTAGCTGCAATGAATCGCTTCTTGTCCAAAGCCAGCGACCGATCAATGCCGTTTTTTGAAGTCTTGAGGCCAACAAAAAATTCGAATGGACTGCTAAATGTGAAGAGGCGTTCCAAGCACTAAAGCAGCACCTTCGCACACTCCCGCCGCTGGCAAAACCGGTTCCAGGCGAGCCGCTCTTCCTTTATTTGGCTGTTTCTGAATTTGCCATTAGCTCTGTGTTAGTAAAGGTCGTCGAGGGTAATCAAGTCCCCGTCTATTATGTAAGCAAGGCATTTGCCAAATCTGAATTAAACTATCCCGCCGTTGAGAAGTACCTCTTTGCGTTGATAATTACTGCTCGGAAGCTAAGGCCATATTTCCACGCACACGAGATCACTGTGCTAACGAACCAGCCTTTGAAGCATTTTTTGAACCGACCGGATGCGTCGGGGAGATTGGTGAAGTGGGCAGTAGAGCTCAGTGAGTTTCGAATACACTTTGCTCCAAGAACGGCCATCAAGGGCCAGGCATTGGCGGACTTTATAGCAGAATCTACAGCCCCCGATTTAGAAGAAACGGGCCCTGTAGAGGGGGCAACCATGGAGGTCCCGACAGAAGAACAACCAGAGAGGGCAGAGCAATCAGAACAGCCAAACAAAGAAAATACCAGGGAGATGTACACGGACGGCTCCGCGAGTTCAGACGGATCAGGAGCGGGCTTTTTGCTGATACCACCGGGTGAAGGTGAACCACTCCGATACGCCTTGGCTTTAACATTCAAGGCCACAAACAACGAAGCGGAGTATGAAGCTCTTATCACGGGCCTAAAAATTGCTAAAGGCACTGGAATCGATCACTTGAGAGTGAAGTGCGACGCAGCGTTAATCGTGAACCAAGTTCAAGGGCGATACGAAGCAAGGAGTCCGATAATGAAGAAGTATCTGCGAGAGGTACAAGCCCTGAAAGAGAGCTTCAAAAGCTTTGATATCGAGGCAATTCCAAGGGAGGAAAATATAGAGGCAGATGCCTTGAGCAAATTTGCACTGGAGGCACCCTTGGAAGAAAATCGGAAAGTGCACTTCCTGGAAAGGGTGATCTTATCAAACATCGACCCAACACAGGTGTGCGCCATTGAAGCGAGATCGGAGGAAGAGCCCACTTGGATGACCCCGATAGTCGCGTATCTGACTACGGGGGCAATCCCCGAGGATAAGGTAGCAGCAGACAGGATATGTCGGATCGCGTCTAATTATGTGATGCTGGACAATCAGCTGTACAAGAAGGGCTGGTTCTCGACTCCATACCTGAAATGTGTAGCAGAACCCGACACCAACAGAATCCTGAAGGAAATGCATGAGGGGGTCGCGGCCTGTCACGAAGGGGCCCAATCCATTTTGAGGAAGGTGTTGAACTTGGGCTACTACTGGCCCACGATGAACAAAGAAGCAACGGCGTTGGTCCGATCATGCGACGCGTGCCAGAGGTACGCCCCGAGTATCGTGGCCCCGGCTGCCAACCTGACATCCATCAAGAGCGCTTGGCCCTTCGCGCAGTGGGGCATCGACTTGGTAGGACCTCATCCACAAGCACAAGGACAATGTAAGTATTTACTTGTAGCTATCGATTATTTTTCGAAATGGATAGAGGCGAAGGCATTGGCCAGAACAACAGGGAACCAGATCGTCAAGTTCCTCCAAACCCACATCGTGTCCAGATACGGGATTCCTAAGGTGGTGATCAGCGACAATGGCCCACCGTTTAACGGCTCTTAGGTGAGGGAGTATCTGGAAGAATTGAACATTGAGCATCGGACCGCCTCCGTACGCCATGCTCAGACTAATGGCCAGGTAGAGTCAGCTAACAAAATCGTGATGGATGGCCTGAAGAAGAGGGTCTATGCCTTGAAGGGAAAATGGCTGAACGAACTAGAAAACGTACTTTGGGCTGTTAGAACGACACCCAAACGATCAACAGGGGAGACTCCGTTTGGCCTTGTTTATGGCACGGAAGCTGTCGCTCCTGTTGATGTAGCCGTGGCATCCCATCGGACGAGATATTATGAGCCCCTGACGAACGATGAAGTGAGACGCCTGGACTTGGACCTACTCGAAGAGAAAAGGCGGGAAGCCGATGAAGTCCAAGCACGAATGCGCTTAGCGACGGCCAGGTACTATAATCGGCGAGTGAAGTCCCGACAGTTCTTCGTCGGGGAGCTGGTTTGGCGTCGCAACGAGTTCACCCTTTTGGATCGAATCAACAAGATGTCACCAAAATGGGAAGGACCTTATAAGGTCGTGGGGATGCCAGCTCCGAACGCATACAAGTTAGAAGACCTCGATGGCAGAACGTTAAAGCATTCTTTCAGTGGCGAACACTTGAAGAAACACCATGCTTGAAGAAAGTCTCCTTAAGTGGTGCCCGAGAAAGTCGCCTTAAGTGGTGCCCGATGAAGTCGCCTTAAGTGGTGCCCGATAAAGTCGCCTTAGGTGGTGCCCGATGTAAAATCGCCTTAAGTGGTGTATGCTATTTATCGTTTAATTCGATGTAAGCCAATCTTATGCCATCAATAAATAAAGAGGTTGCTTCCAAACAAGAGTTGTCCTTAGATTTATGTTAAGTGTAAAAGTCGCCTTCAGTGGTGCACGACGAAAGTTGCCTTCAGTGGTGCACGATGTAAAGTCGCCTTCAGTGATGCACGATGAAAGTCGCCTTCAGTGGTGCACGACGAAAGTCGCCTTCAGTGGTGCACGATGAAAGTCGCCTTCGGTGGTGCACGATGAAAGTCGCCTTCAGTGGTGCACGACGAAAGTCGCCTTCAGTGGTGCACGATGTAAAGTCGCCTTCAATGGTGCACGATGAAAGTCGCCTTCAGTGGTGCACGATTCTTAGATTTACTCTAAGTAATATAAAGTCGTCTTAAGTGATGCCCGAGAAAAGACGCCTTAAGTGGTGCGCAATACTTAGATTTATTCTAAGTATCCGAAAGTCGTCTTAAGTGATGCACTCGATATTAAGTCACCTTAAGTGGTGCAAGTTATTAAAAGCGTCGGAAAGGACGTACGAGAATTTCTTAAGTATCGAGGTTTCGACAGCTAAGAACTAAGTCGTCTTAAGTGATGCACTCGATGTTAAGTCGCCTTAAGTGGTGCAAGTTATTAAATCGTCGGGAAGGACGTATGAGAATTAAAGAAGTCACTCGGAGAAGTGCAACAAAAGATCGGAATAAAAGAAGTCTGATATTGATAAAGGGCTCAAAGGCCCGACGACGACACAAGAGAAGAAGATACAAGGACTCTGAAAGATAAAAGCATTCAAGCTTGGTCCTTGTCGGCAGCATTGGCAGCAGCTGGGTCCGCGGAGTCGGTAGCAGAGGGGTCCACAGGATTATCTTCGGGAGGATTGGCCAGCAGGGCGTCTGCACTTGGAAGCTCAGAGGCGTCTTCGACAATTACGGGGGTACTCCCCCCATCACTCTCCTCGGAAAGAGCAAAATACTTCTTCGCAAAGGGAGCGAGGGAAGGAGACTTGTCGAAGTTGATGGCGTCCCCGTACTCCAGGTGGAGCTCCTCAACGGCGTTGAAGAGAGTGTTCTCCACCTCCGCGCCAAAGAACTTCATGGCATCAGCTTGAAAGCCCTCCGACCTTCGATAGTCCTCCCGACCCTTGGCCTCCGCTTCGGCCAGCTGCGCAGGAAATCCCGCGATCAGCTCCTCTAAAGCCTTCTTCTCAAGGACCAGTTGGTCCTCGGCAGCCTTCTTCTCCTGGGTCAGCCGGTCCACAACTGCCCCCCGCTCCTGCCGCTCTTGCCTCAAGAGCCCCTCGAAGTCCGCGATCTGCTGCTGAAGGTCCCGAATCTTCTCATTGAGGACAGCCAGCTCTTTGGCAAGCTTCCCCCGTGAAGACTGGGAGGCCTTGAGATCCGCCTGGAGCTGCTCGCGAACTCCTCGGTCCCGCTCCCGGGCCTCATCATAGGCAATGACATACCCGATGAGGCGGTTGTAGTCCCCAAGCTCCTGCAATCAAAAGGAAAAATGTTAGAAGGACAAAAGACCCGATTTATCAATCAACAAGAAAGAAGCGAAGTCTCACCTCGATGCGGCGCACAGCCATACCCCTGACGTCCCGCTGCATATGCGTCCGATTGAGGTAAATCGGATGTCGCATAGAAGGCAGGATAGAACCCGCCAGCAGATGCAGGGCCAGTTCTTGGTCCTGTTCCCTTGTGTGAGCGGGACTCCCTGGAGCGTCTGGATAGGAGCCCAGGGGGCATTCGCCTGTGAAGAGTTGAAGGGCCTGTAGAAGTCCCAATAAAGAGCAAGGGGAGAGATAGGACGAGGAAGAGAAGGGCACGTCTCCGTCTCGGCCCGAACAGGGGAGGGAGAGAAGTCGTGGATAGGCGAGAGCTCCCGCTGCTGCGGAGAAGACGAGGGAGGCGGCCCCTGAGGGGTTGGTTTCAAGGGGGATTGCCCCGCCTTCCGACGCTGTTGAGGGAGGTCAACCCCGCCAGTCTCCTCAGAGGAGTCCAGAGTCTCCACCTGACGAAACTGTTCGCCAGATGGTGCCTTCTCTCCAGCTGAGGAAGGCACCCCCGGTGGAGGCGGTGCATCTGCGGAAGCTGCAGCACCCGAGGAAGCTCCCGAGCGACCTGCACCTGGAGGATGAAGAGCTTCAGAAAGGTAGTCAGGAAGTTCATCGGGATTCTCACACCAAATGATACGTCGGGAGATGTATTGATCCTTCCCGCGGTAATGATAGTAGCCTGCCTTCAAGACTCGGGGAGTTTCGCCTCGAAGGATTCTTTTGACATCAGCAATGCGGCCTTTCTTGGTCGAGGAAATCAAGTCCGACGGGACCATCCTTTTATACGATTTAATAGCAAGTCGGAGTTGTTTGCCTTCTTCAGCATTCTGGACATCGAAGAGCTGGTCCAGATCCACCCTCGTCCGCTTGGGCTGCTCCGCTGAAGGGGACCCCGACCTGGCAGCAGCCTTCTTGGCAGACTTCCTCTTCCGCGAGGGGCGGACAGCATCGGTCTCCCCCTGCTTAAGGAATAGATCAGTCAGCACAGATACCTTCTTTGCTGCAAACAATAAACAAAGAAAAGTTAGAAGTTTACCCAAGAGACCACGTTGGAAGGGCCGTCGAAGAGCTGCCCCCCAGAGACAATACTGAGGAGTCGGACCCCGGCCTGCACCAGGTCCCGCTCCACAAGGGAATTAGCATTGAGAGGAGTGTAAGACTCCCCCAACGATAAAGCTGGATAAGTTGGAGAGTCTCGAAATCCTCGTCAGCATAAGTGTGGAAGGCAGGCGGAGGGTCTGCTGCCACCTCCCACCGAGGCCAGGGAATTGAAGAATGTTGGATGAAGAAGTAGCTCTTCTTCCAGCTACTGTTGTCGGACCCTGTATCGATCAAGAGTCCCCGACCCTTGACCACCTTCCAGGTGTCACTGGTCCAACCGTGCCGGGCAAGCTGCTGCTTACTCCACTTGGGCATCTGAGGGTAGAAGGCGCAAACCCCCGCCTTGTTGCATTTCAGCCCGTAGAAGGTCCAGAAGAGTTGGAGACTGTAGACCCACTTCTGTCGGAGACAGAGGACTTGAAAGGCGTTCCAGATACGGATGGCATGAGGGGAGAAGGTAGTGGGGTGTGTCCTGTAATGATGGCACAGCTCGACCAGGCTGCCGCAAAAGGGGAACCTGATCCCCGCTGATATTTGTCCCGTAGAGACAAATACCTCCCCTTTCTGGGGACGAGTAACCTCAGGGTCACTCGAGGGACGATGTCGAGGATACGGGAAACGAGGTTCCCAGGTGATGGTGATGCAACCCTCTCGGAGAGCTGCATCATAAGCAGTGGTGGAAATCTCATTTGGAGCATAATCAAATTTAAAGGGTTTTCTCCCCTCAGAGCTGGAACCGCAGTCTGAAAAGCAACCAGGGCAAGAAAATACAGTGGGACTCTGGGAAAAATTAGAAAGAAAAAAGACGAACAAGCAACGAAGAGGGTTTCCTTACCAGACATGATCAAGTAGGGGTTGAAGGAGTTGAACGAGATGTCGCCAGAAAGATGATCGGAGAGACTCCAAAGACCTTCGAAGTCACAGAGCTTGGAATTGCAGAGGAATCGCAGAGAGCCTTTGAGAATTCGAAGACGGTAAAAGTTAAATTGTGACTGTGGCTAGGGTTTTATAGTCGAAGAAGACGGTTGAAAGGACACTTCGATCCGAGTCGTCGAAGTCGAAGAGTCTTAATCTGGACCGTTGAGATGAAACGTGCAGAAGGACAACGGGCGTAATGATGAAACGGCCTGAAAAGCACTTTTCAGAAAAGGACAGGCGCGAAAAATCAGGCACGTGGGTCGAAAACGTCACTCCATTATCTGCTGCATTTAATGCACTAGAAAACCGAAGAGACCTTTGAGATATAGCAGTTATCTACAAAACCCTGAGGAAACGTGGAGGAGAAGACTGATAAATTAAGTAACTGAACCAAGGAACAGACCCCTGACTCTAGTATTGGAAAATCGGGAGTTGGAAGACACGACGAACTAAAAGTCCCTCATGTCTTGGGGGCAAATGATGGGTTCGACTATAGCCGTCAGGCCCTTTAACGGCGAGGAAACGGCAAACAGGCCCACCAGGCCCAGAGTTAAGGTCAAGATGACTTCAGAGAAGGGTCCCGATGAAGGGAGTCCCGACGAGATAAGGTCCCGACAGAGTCGGTCCCGACAGTCGAGCTAGAAGCTCCCGATGAGAAGCCTTTAAGTAGGCCCCGATGATGAATCCCTGAGAATGATAGGCCCTGTCACGATGACGAGGGGCCCTGAGCGGTGACACAACGAGATAACTCTGGAGTCCCCGACGGGAGTCGGGACTCGGTATCAGAGGATAAAGCCAAGATATGCGGGGCGTGGCTAAGATACGCGGAACGTGGTTAAGATACACGGAGCGTGGCCGAGATACGCGGGGCATGGCTAAGATACGCGAGATCATGGTCTAGATAGACGGGATCACCTCCGAGATATACGGGATACGGGCTAACCACCCCTAACGGTTCGCCAGGTACCAGAGGCATCTCTCTGCCTATAAAAGGGCAGGAGATCACCTCAGAAAGACTTACGTTACGTTGAATACACTTTGATATCTGTTACTTGCCAGTCAGACGAAGTACTCATTTAAGCATCGAAGAGGGATTCTGGGTCACCGCCCGGTCTATCCCCTCTTGCAGGATTGCGTGGAGCAAAGGAGCTAGGATTGCCGTCAAGATCCGTGCCGGAGTTCCACCGTGATCCAACAGTACGTATGGATCATGAGTGCAGGACAACGGAGAGAGAGAACTTCAATTATATGTGGAAATAATTTAAATTGCTGATGAGTCTTGTTTGCATAGGGTAGATAAACGGATGTGTCAAGCCCTCATAGCTTGGCATTCAGGATTAGTATATACTAGATGCTATTCCTGCGCACAGCGCGGGTAAAACAAAATCATTTTAAAACTATTTATTTTACGCAAATATTAAAATATGAGATAAATAACATTTTTTATATTGTTGATTCTTAATATTTTACATATCTAAATTTATAAAGTTCATAATTATAGGAAAAACGTACATGTCACTTTAATATTTAAATACATTATTAGAAAAAACTGCTTTCCACCGCGGCTCGCACAAAAAACAGTGATTCTAGCAAACCTAGTTCATGAATTAACCACCAAGTTTATGAACAAACAACATAGTGATTAATGTCGTTGGGGAGAAAAATTATGAATATAAATTGTGACTAAAAGTTTAAAACAAAAGGGAATTTTTGTGAATTCCAGAAATCACTACTACAACTACGTTTTTCTATGAAAGTTATTACATATATATTATTTAGCTTTAAGACAATATGTATATCTATTATAATCTATAGTGTGTCCAACTTCCCAAATAAAAGTGTATATATATATATACATCGTTAACAAAAAAAAAAAATATATATATATATATATAGTGTATAGAAATTTCGTGGAAAAATAAATGTTCATGTGTTTAGTGGATAAAAGTTGGACTTCAAAGGATGTAAATCTAAATTGGTGTGCCCAGCCCAACTATTATATATTACAAAAATATATTCAGTCCAACCTATACAAATTATCAAAGAGCAAACCCTATATTGGCTTCCACTGTATTCAGAAATCAGAGCTCAGCGCAGCCGTAACTCGCCTCTCCTCTCCTACACCTACACCTACCTTCTGATATATCACTGTCCTGCTTCTCTCCAATTAACACGCAGACAGACGTGTGAGGGACAGATGGTGTCAAAGATCGTCGTCGGTGCTGTATCACCTAAATTAACGTCGCGTCTCGACCCTTGCTCTGACCCAAGGTCGGATCCAATGGATCAGAGCAAGGTCATCCCTTGCATGGCCTTGGATCAGAGCAAGGGATGACCTTGCATGATTGATGAAGCTATTCGTGGCTGTGATGATCCAGAGAGTCCACAACATCTTGGTCCCGTTCTCGTTGTAGGATCTTTTAGACGTCTTTGCTAGCCATAACGGAGAGAGTTGGTCCACCACCACCAGAATGGAACTGTCAACTGTGCAGCATATGTGAAGAGCAGGGCTTGCCACATGCAGTGGTTATATATGATTCGAATAACCATCATCAATTCGAATTAAATGTGGGCTTCGTTCCTGAGCTTCTTTCAATGGTAAATTAAATCGATTCAATTCCCTAACAGACTCATCGATTTAATTCCCTAATATTCTTTTCTTCTTACAGTAGATAAAGAGGCGCGCGGCGCTATGTGGAACCCTAGGTGGATAAACTTGCAATATGTAGTAGATGTACAATACGCGTCGTTTGTGCTATTTGTTGCAGAGCTGGGCGGCGTCGTTTTTGGAGCTGACGTGTCAAGCTCGGGTTGATCCTCGACCATCCGTATTAGAATACAGCAATCCTAAAGCGATGTCGTTTTGTTGGATTGTGGATCTTTATGTGAAGCGGTGTCGTTTTAAAGTGAAACCAAAGCGATGTCGTTTTGTTGAATTGTGGATGTTTATGTGAAGCGGTGTCGTTTTAAAGTGAAACCACTGTCCTGCGGAGATGTTTTCAAACTGAAACATCTGTCGTTTTATATTGAAATCATAGATTACTTCTGCGTTTTAAAGCTCTGGCAGAAAAAACAAAAACACGTGGCAGCTGATTATAATGGTTAATCTAGGATTAGTATTATATATAGATAGATTTAGATTTAGACTAGGTGCTTACCCCGCGCGCAGCGCGGGGTGACATTTTAAAAATGCTAAAAATACCTACAATTTTGTGATGACACTTTTGTCTGATATGCATTTTCTTGGCACATGGAATTAGAATTATATAAATATATTATACAACATTTATTTCTTGTTGTTTCTTTACCATTTCGTAGTACTAAACTATGCAGTTATTTGTTCTACTCATTCTAGTTTCATCTGTTTAATTGTAGAAAGACTCAAATTTAAGGACCCTAGAGACTTCTCAATTACCAATAATAATTTGGACTTTTCTATCATACTCCATGAGCACCGTGCTTTTGGAATTTTTTTACACTAATGATGACTTAAGTGTAACATAGGTAAAAGTTTAAAAACATAAATTTTTTAACTACACCTCAAAATCCTTAATTACAACATTTTATTATTATAGAGAAAAGATTAACCCTACCATTTCTAGTTCTATATTTATTGTTGTAATGATTTGTGATCGTGTTGTCTATTCATGATAAAAGATTCAAGTCATAATAATTTTTCAATTTATTCGAGTAATTTAGAGTTTTAAATCTTAATTTTAAAATTTAAAATTTTCACTATTTTTATTACTATATTATTTATCATATAGTTAAATATCTTTTAAGTAAAAACTAATTAATTTGTGAGAATTAACAATATGATGTGCAAAAGAGAAAAATATAATCTTCATTTTGTTAGTTATACGTATGTAACAAATCTTCATGCGTCTCGCGCGTGGTTAGTACCTCTTAATTGTATTATTATTATGATTCTAAGTTTTTATAATTGCATTTTCCTTTTATTCACATTATTTTTTCCAAATTGAGTCTTCATTTTTGGTTGGTTAGG
Organism: Clarkia xantiana subsp. parviflora; assembly: GCA_036873135.1. NCBI lineage: Eukaryota > Viridiplantae > Streptophyta > Magnoliopsida > Myrtales > Onagraceae > Clarkia > Clarkia xantiana. Next base: position 34,971,565 of record JAPTYO010000010.1, on the reverse strand, counting down.
AAAGATAATTTTGTTTTTAAGTAAATATGTTATTTTTTGTATAAAAGATGTGCGTATATACATACCGCAGTTAGGTTAGTTTTCTTCTTGTCATAGTGAGGACTGAGGTTTATGAAAAATGAAATGTGACATGGCTTTTTCTTAGCTAGCCCAAGTATCCAAGCCCACCTAAGCATTATTAACATTACCCTTAGTCATCTCTCAGCATCACCCTAACCCTATCCCCCTCCATTTCCATCTCTTACAGTCGCATGAAAAAAAAACTTGATACCTCCTGTCTTCGACCCTTGCACTTATATGTTCGTTCTTCTTCCCCTATCCCATTGCGGATTCACCATCTAGTCGTTCCGGCTATGTAGGAAGTCTGGAGGAAATACTGTCAGATTCGAACCCCAGCCGTGTAATTATGCAGCCTGTTCGGAGAAATTACCATCGCGACATCAATTTATATTCAGTCTTCGGCATCTCGAGAGTTGTGCGAATACTAATCAGCAAAGGTAAGGTTTCATGCATTTAATAAACAGAGGAATTTACCTGTAGCATCTACAATCTGCTCGAAAGCATCTCATATATGCTAGATATATGTGTGTTTTTATGGGGATCTGACGTACCGATTTTGCGGATTCACCATCGCAGCCGCCACAAGACACCGGCCGACTCAATCTCTATCACGCCGTCATCATTTCTAGAAAGTCAACCTCGAAACAAGATCCGGACCACGAGAGCCTTTCCTACCAGTTCCAGAATCAATCTCGACCACTCCGTCCTTTTCGATTTCCTCCATGACATCAACAACAATAACCAGCAAGAGATCAAGCTGAGAAAAGAGTGAACAGCCGAGCCGAGCCGAGTTACTTAGCTTTTCGGTAAGCTCTCTGTTTCTTTAATTTCTTTGTTTCTTTTTGCAAGGTATTAGAGCATATCGACAACTATAGGAGATCTCCGGAAGAAGCAGTTAGAAGTACAACCAGGAATCAGAGCGATATCTATATATTATATACTAGGTGGCTACTCCGCGCTTTTGCGCGGTAGTACATAGTAAAATTTAATTTAATCGTAATTAATTTCGTTATTTTTATATGTTTAATTTATTTTTGATAATGCATATTGTAAAAATAATTTAATTATTGAGTAAGTGAATAAGTATTACAATAACTTTTTACTATTTTCTTTTATTAAATATACACAATATGTTAATAAATTGTATTATATTTAACTAATGGAAATTTATTTAATAAATAATATATAATTATATATATATATATATGATGGTTAATTAGTGTGAATTGATATTAATTTTTATGATATTTATTTGTATTGTATTACACTTTTCATATGTAAGTCATAACATGTGAGCATATACTTATTTCTCATAAACTATCAATTAATTTTTTAAAAAAAATCTATACTTAAAAATATTTATATGAATTTTTTTGTACAAATGTAAGATGATTAAAAATCAAATATAATAAAAAAAAAAATTGAAGTTAGATTTTTATTATTATTATATTATATATTAAATATAGATATATTTACGTTTTTTCTTTTTTGCCTATGTATATTAATAAACTAAAACCAAAATAATCTTCATACTATGTATTACAAAAATAAAGCATAAATAAAAAAATATTTATTATTTTAATGGATTATTATTATTATTATTATTAATTGTAATTTAACGTACTAAAAAAACTTGATTTGTTTCAAAATTGCATGTGGGGTTTTATAAAAATTTAAAGTGTTCACATATTATACAAAGAAAAAAAAAATTATACCACATAATTGTAAGATACAACTTAGTTGAGCCAACATGACTGAGTAAAAAATCATTTTTTACTTATCAATGTTATATGCCTCCCAACCAAATAATATTATCTATACATTCTATAAATTGAAAAATATTAAAATAAAATTCTAATAATTTAAATATTGTGTAAAAAGTAATTGTTGATATAATAAATTTTATACTTCGAATATTGTTTTATAAAATTACATTAATGTACGGTGTAAATATATTTATAATTTTAATTAAAAATATATGTAATGTACAGAAATGAAAATATAGTTACTAAATTATTTTTTTAATAATTATTACAATATAAAGTTAACAAATATCTACACGTACTAATTTTCCACATCAAGTATTTTATTATTCCATAAAATATGAAACAAAAAAACTTAAGAAAATCCTAAAATTACTATCATGGAATTTATACATGTGAAATAAAATATATGTGAAGGGCCTAAATAAATAAATAAAAGAGATGTGGTGTTACAAATTTTGTGGAACATTTGTAACTTACTTTGAGAATGATTGAGGAGTGTTGGAACATTTTGAGATAAGCCACATGGCATGCCTCATAGGAATGAGAATTTTAGATTTGACATGGACCAATTAGAAGTTATAGATTTAACATTAGGATTGAGAAATTGTGTTTAAAAACCTATTTGTCATAATTCTATGTAACTTATCAAGATTATATTACAGAATAATTTAATTATTGAGTAAGTGAATAAGTATTACAATAACTTTTTACTATTTTCTTTTATTAAATATACACAATATGTTAATAAATTGTATTATATTTAACTAATGGAAATTTATTTAATAAATAATATATAATTATATATATATATATATGATGGTTAATTAGTGTGAATTGATATTAATTTTTATGATATTTATTTGTATTGTATTACACTTTTCATATGTAAGTCATAACATGTGAACATATACTTATTTCTCATAAACTATCAATTAATTTTTTAAAAAAAATCTATACTTAAAAATATTTATATGAATTTTTTTGTACAAATGTAAGATGATTAAAAATCAAATATAATAAAAAAAAAATTGAAGTTAGATTTTTATTATTATTATATTATATATTAAATATAGATATATTTACGTTTTTTCTTTTTTGCCTATGTATATTAATAAACTAAAACCAAAATAATCTTCATACTATGTATTACAAAAATAAAGCATAAATAAAAAAATATTTATTATTTTAATGGATTATTATTATTATTATTATTAATTGTAATTTAACGTACTAAAAAAACTTGATTTGTTTCAAAATTGCATGTGGGGTTTTATAAAAATTTAAAGTGTTCACATATTATACAAAGAAAAAAAAAATTATACCACATAATTGTAAGATACAACTTAGTTGAGCCAACATGACTGAGTAAAAAATCATTTTTTACTTATCAATGTTATATGCCTCCCAACCAAATAATATTATCTATACATTCTATAAATTGAAAAATATTAAAATAAAATTCTAATAATTTAAATATTGTGTAAAAAGTAATTGTTGATATAATAAATTTTATACTTCGAATATTGTTTTATAAAATTACATTAATGTACGGTGTAAATATATTTATAATTTTAATTAAAAATATATGTAATGTACAGAAATGAAAATATAGTTACTAAATTATTTTTTTAATAATTATTACAATATAAAGTTAACAAATATCTACACGTACTAATTTTCCACATCAAGTATTTTATTATTCCATAAAATATGAAACAAAAAAACTTAAGAAAATCCTAAAATTACTATCATGGAATTTATACATGTGAAATAAAATATATGTGAAGGGCCTAAATAAATAAATAAAAGAGATGTGGTGTTACAAATTTTGTGGAACATTTGTAACTTACTTTGAGAATGATTGAGGAGTGTTGGAACATTTTGAGATAAGCCACATGGCATGCCTCATAGGAATGAGAATTTTAGATTTGACATGGACCAATTAGAAGTTATAGATTTAACATTAGGATTGAGAAATTGTGTTTAAAAACCTATTTGTCATAATTCTATGTAACTTATCAAGATTATATTACAGAATAATTTAATTATTGAGTAAGTGAATAAGTATTACAATAACTTTTTACTATTTTCTTTTATTAAATATACACAATATGTTAATAAATTGTATTATATTTAACTAATGGAAATTTATTTAATAAATAATATATAATTATATATATATATATATATGATGGTTAATTAGTGTGAATTGATATTAATTTTTATGATATTTATTTGTATTGTATTACACTTTTCATATGTAAGTCATAACATGTGAACATATACTTATTTCTCATAAACTATCAATTAATTGTTAAAAAAAATCTATACTTAAAAATATTTATATGAATTTTTTTGTACAAATGTAAGATGATTAAAAATCAAATATAAAAAAAAATTGAAGTTAGATTTTTATTATTATTATATTATATATTAAATATAGATATATTTACGTTTTTTCTTTTTTGCCTATGTATATTAATAAACTAAAACCAAAATAATCTTCATACTATGTATTACAAAAATAAAGCATAAATAAAAAATATTTATTATTTTAATGGATTATTATTATTATTATTATTAATTGTAATTTAACGTACTAAAAAAACTTGATGTGCTTCAAATTGCATGTGGGGTTTTATAAAAATTTAAAGTGTTCACATATTATACAAAGAAAAAAAAAATTATACCACATAATTGTAAGATACAACTTAGTTGAGCCAACATGACTGAGTAAAAAATCATTTTTTACTTATCAATGTTATATGCCTCCCAACCAAATAATATTATCTATACATTCTATAAATTGAAAAATATTAAAATAAAATTCTAATAATTTAAATATTGTGTAAAAAGTAATTGTTGATATAATAAATTTTATACTTCGAATATTGTTTTATAAAATTACATTAATGTACGGTGTAAATATATTTATAATTTTAATTAAAAATATATGTAATGTACTGAAATGAAAATATAGTTACTAAATTATTTTTTTAATAATTATTACAATATAAAGTTAACAAATATCTACACGTACTAATTTTCCACGTCAAGTATTTTATTATTCCATAAAATATGAAACAAAAAAACTTAAGAAAATCCTAAATTACTATCATGGAATTTATACATGTGAAATAAAATATATGTGAAGGGCCTAAATAAATAAATAAATAAATAAAAGAGATGTGGTGTTACAAATTTTGTGGAACATTTGTAACTTACTTTGAGAATGATTGAGGAGTGTTGGAACATTTTGAGATAAGCCACATGGCATGCCTCATAGGAATGAGAATTTTAGATTTGACATGGACCAATTAGAAGTTATAGATTTAACATTAGGATTGAGAAATTGTGTTTAAAAACCTATTGGTCATAATTCTATGTAACTTATCAAGATTATATTATATATAGATTATATATTTTGAGTACTAGATATTGATTGAGTTGAAAAATTCTTTTCCATTGAAGAAGTTGAACAGACTGTAGGATTTTAATTGCCGCAATATAATTTGATTATTACTGATTAATTGAGTTCATAAATTTGGCCAAAAAAAAAAATTGAGTTCATAAATTCTTGTCCGTTTAAAAAGGTTTTAATTGCCGAAATTTGTTTGATTGGAGAGGAGATTTTTTTTTTTTTTTTTTTACATTTAACTTTCAGAGCTGATATGTCAAGCTCATGTTTAATCTAATAGCTTACAGTCCATCCGCTTTAGTATTATAGATGACAAAAGTGCTGTCATTTTTGGAATGGAAGTATTCTTGTAGAGTTACGCGGAGTCGTTTTCGATGAAGAAGTTTTGAAAGTGGAGTCCCGATGTCGTTTTATATTTAGACTTGTGCGTTTTGAATAATGAAAATGCTGTGGACAAAGAAAAATTTGATACGTGGCAAGCTATGAGGAAGTGATAATCAGTGTAATAAGTATTATATTTATAGATTAAGATAAGATTTAGATGTGAGAAGTAGAAGAAGAAATCAAAGGGATGATGTGTAAACTTTTGATTGGAAGTTAAGGATGATGTGTCAGCCCCATAATAGCCCATATCCAGAATTAATATTAGATTAAGATTAAGATTAAGATTTAGATTTAGATTTATATTAGATTTAGATAGATTGTTTTTCTAAACAAAGAAATAACAAATTAGAAAACACAAAATTGTAAAATAACCCACAATTCAAGAAACAATAGAATCCAACAAAACTAATACTTCAACGGAACCATATGAACCGATGAATATTAATAAAGACTTATCAGTAAGAACTTAGTAAAAAAAAAAAAATTGGTGTTTGACTTATACAATGAAGCAGACTCAGTGGACCTAATAACGGCAGCGCAGATGGATATACACCAACTTTGAACTCGTTTTAGACTTGACTTGATCGCCACGTCGACCCTATTCAAGGTTTATTGGGCTACGATTGTTGAAGATAAGCTATCAGGAAGTCGAGAATGTTTGAGTTGAGATACCTCAATATAGGTCGACGACTACTTACGTTCAGAACGAGAGGGTAACTACGAATGGTCGACGCCGATAAAGAGAAGATGTCGACCACCAAGATGAACATCTGAAAGGCGACAACAAGGTCACTAAAAGACTCTCCCTCTTAAGGTATGAGTCGAGTCGGCAACCTAGCACTATGAAGAAACCCTTTTTCTTAAGAAAATGATAGGTGGCGACCTACTTGTCACCTAATTTAGCCACCATGAAGAAAACCTTCCTCCTAAGGAAGGGACAGGTGGCGAGCTACTTGTCACCTGCTCCAGCCACCATGAAGAAATCGTCCTCTAATAGGATAGTGAGGTGGCGACCTGCTTCGACCACCAGAGGAAAATCTTCCTAGCTAAGGAATGGTGAGGTGGCAACCTACTTGTCACATGCTTGTGCCGACTCTGGAAAGAAACCCTCTCGAGAGAGTAGCCGCCATTTAAAGTCGGTAATCTCTCCCTATAAATAGGAGAACACTTTCATTATTTTACATATTCTATCACATACTTCTTAAATTATTCTCTCATATTCCATTACTGACTTAAGTTTCGGAATGGAATCAATGACAAATTCCCACCCCCTTTTCAGTTTCTCGCCCGTCCAATACTCAAAATGAAACTAAGCAGTCGGCGAGGTCGACAAAGATACATATAAGTATATATTTATATATTAAGATAATCAGGATAATAAGTATTATATTTATAGATTAAGATAAGATTTAGATGTGAGAAGTAGAAGAAGAAATCAAATGGATGATGTGTAAACTTTTGAATGGATGTTAAGGATGATGTTCAGCCCCATAATAGCCCATATCCTGAATTAATATTAAATTTAGATTTAGATTTAGATTTAGATAGATTGTTTTTCTAAACAAATAACTAACAAATTAGAAACCACAAAATTGTAAAATAACCCACAATTCAAGAAACAGCAGAATCCAACAAAAGTAATATTTCAACGGAACCATATGAACCGATGAATATTAATAAAGATTTATCAGTAAGAACTCAGTAAAAAAAAAAAAAAATTGGTGTTTGACTTATACAATGAAGCGGACTCAGTGGATCTAATAACGACAGCGCAGATGGATATACACCAACTTTGAACTCGTTTTAGACTTGACTTAATAGCCACGTCGACTCTATTCAAGGTTTATTGGGCTACGATTGTTGAAGATAAGCTATCAGGGAGTCGAGAATGTTTAAGTTGAGATACCTCAATATAGGTTGACGACTACTTACGTTCAGAACGAGAGGGTAATTACGAATGGTCGACACCGATAAAGAGAAGATGTCGATCACCAAAATGAACATCAGAAAGGCGACGACAAGGTCACTCAAAGACTCTCCCTCTTAAGGTATGAGTCGATTCGGCAACCTAGCACAATGAAGAAACCCTTTTTCTTAAGAAAATGATAAGTGGCGACCTACTTGTCACCTACTTTAGCCACCATGAAGAAACTCTTCCTCCTAAAGAAGGGACAGGTGGCGACCTACTTGTCACCCGCTCCAGCCACCACGAAGAAATTGTTCTCTAAAAGGAGAGTGAGGTGGCGACCTGCTTCGACCACCAGAGGAAAACCATCCCAGCTAAGGAATGGCGAGGTGGCGACTTACTTGTCACATGCTTGTGCCGACTCTGGAAAGAAACCCTCTCGAGAGGGTAGCCGTCATTTAAAGTCGGTAATCTCTCCCTATAAATAGGAGAACACTTTCATTATTTTATATATTCTATCACAAACTTCTTAAATTATTCTCTCATATTCCATTACTGACTTAAGCTTCGGAATGGAGTCAATGAAAAATTCCCACCCCCTTTTCAGGTTCTCGCCCGTCCAATACTCAAAATGAAACTAAGCACTCGGCGAGGTCGAAAAAGATACCTATAAGAGTCAATCGAAGGAGAAACATCAAAGTCCACTACCAGGAGCTCCAGGCCACGTCATTTTGATCCCAACATTTGGCGCCGTCTGTGAGAAGGCGATAAAAAATTCATGGCCCCCAATAAGAACTCAAGAAAGGTAACAACAATGGTGCAGGAGATAGCAAAATCCAAACAGTTCCTACCAACTCTAATCAAATAAACGAGGAAGATCTTCCTCCTCAAAGAAATGGTATCAATGGTGAGGAATCCTTCCCTCGCTCTGAGCCACCACCAAACCAAGAAGAGGTGAGGACAGTCCCCCGGCTTTCCCACAAGAGGTGATGACAGCATTCGTAGCCTTCTTGAATCAAGCTCAGGCGGGAACTGTCCCAAACACTAAGGAGCCAGCTCACCTAGGTCTCTCAAAACGACGAAGTGGCCTCTAGCGTGAAGACCATCGAGGCAAACCTCCCTGGAACTAAGGAAGCTACAAAGGCCCCCATGGGCGACACTCATGCTAAAGAACATGTCTTATTCACCATCGGACATGTGGAGGAGCTATTGGAAAAGAAAAGAAGATGGGCAAGAGACATGTTGATAGTTCACGACCGGACCTCTCACCCCTTTTCCAGGAGGCTCCTAGACACTCGTGTTCCCCCTCAAGTCTTTGTGAGGAACATAGCTGACTATACCAGAGAAGGATATCTCGTTCGTAACATCAACGCCCATAACTCTTCCCTTTTAGGAAGAGGAGCGACATCGATCATTACACAGCCCTCTTCCCCACTACCCTCAAAGAAGAAGCATCCACCTAGTTCTATGGCCTTCCCGACAACTCGATAGATTCATGGGAAGAGCTGAAGGCCAAGTTCATAGAGGGGCATATAGGCCTGAGACAACGCCACAAGAGTATGGATTTTCTAGATAAAATTGAGCAAGGTCCTGACGAAACCTTTGCCAATTATTATACTAGAAACCACAAAATACTCCGGCAGTTGAATGAAGAGGCCACTGATGGCGAGCTCAAAAGGACCTTCTAGAGAGGGTTTAGAGCACAGAGCCAAACCTTGAAGGACAATATGGTGATGAAGCCAGTGCGAATGATCGATGCTCTCGCAGCCAAAGTAAAAAAAAATATCGACTTGGAGTGATCGACTTGGAGGTCGGCATTGTATGCCATAAGTACCTCCTTGAGCATAGTGCTTAGCTTGTATTGTTGAAATAGATATTATGCACATAGGTTGCTACTTGGCGCAATTCCAATGTAGTAATCATAGTGTAGTATGTATCTACGAACAGGGTTGCGCTTTGTCAGATAGTTGCAATGTTGGCAAGTTTGTAAAAATATGGAGTTATGAATTTCCTTTTAACTAATGCATATAATAAATAGAGTAAAGGAATCTGATACGAGGATCCCTTCGTTGTGCAGGAAACTTCCCTTAGTGCAGATGTGATACGTGCGGACGCAACAGGTGCGCACATGTCGGGAGCGGAGCTTTTCAAGTACCACCTGTTGGGATCAAAATGACGTGGCCTCAAACTTCACAGAATGGACTTCTAGGCTTCGCCTTGGACGTAGCTCTCTCGAGGACTTGATTTCCTCCGGGAGACTTTTAAGGTCGAGCACCTAAAAAGGGGTGGGGATGGCCCCTGATTCCACTCCGAAGCTTAAGTTAGTAATGTATTTGAGAGTATAATATATAAGTATTCAGAGAAGATTGATTTAATTGAATAAGATAGGTCCCTATTAATAGGGGAGAGTTTACCGACTTTGTAGAGGTGGCTACTGGCCTCTGATTGGTTGCCTAGGGGCGGCAATCAGCCCTTTCTGATTGGCTGATAGAAGCGGTTGTCAGTCAGCTGGTGACAAGCAGGTCGCCACCTCATGTTTACTTCGGAGGAAGGTTTTCCTTTTAAGCAGGTGACAAGTAGGTCGCCACCTCACCTTTAGACGGTGGGAAGCAGGTTGCCACCTGTCTTTCCTTCGAGGGAAGGTTTTCCTTTGGAGACAGTGGGAAGCAGGTCGCCACCTGTCTTTACTTCGAGGGAAGGTTTTCCCTTGGAGACGGTGGGAAGCAGGTCGCCACCTGTCTTCTGGAAGATTCTCTAAGTCTCCATAGTCGACCAGTAATTCTTTTGAAGTCGACTTCTTCATGATTGGTAGTCGACCTTTTATCTCCAAATGGTTGGAATAAACAAGAAAGGTCGTCGACTTCTTCTCCTCGTCCTGAAAGCGTACTCGACCTGTCACCTGTAGGAAATCACCATAGACCAAGAACGTACATACATAGTCGGGTTTATTTATAACCCAACACTTGCCCCGAGACTCGAGTTGTCAGATTCGTTTACTTAAGGTGAAGGCTTGAGTCGAGTAAAGCCCCATTTTGTGGCGAGATAATCTAATTCTCAGGACTTGTAGATTTTCCAGACTTTCCAGAAGTTGAAGAGGCCCTCCCTCGGGATTTAGGATTTCTATCCGCTGGGAGAAGAGATGGTTTCGGCATGCAGAGATCTCCAAGGGAAGCTGGGGAGTCACCCTCTCAATGGCTCTACAGGTGTAGGCTAACGGTCATGTTGTCAGATGAAGAACCAATGAATGGCTGACCTTGATAAGGTTTCGCAAGGAAGTTATCCCAGCGAGGGAGTTCTTCTATAAATACCCCCCTTTTTACTTTCAGTTTCCACCTTTCACCTTCGTCTTCCCTCCAATCCTGGCGAATCAATACAATGCCTTCTTTATAAACCCTAATTCTCCTCGTCCTTGTACGCTTGAAGAGAGGATTTTGATCGGAATCGCCACCGCAGGTCCCTCCGATCCTCAGCGAGAAGCTTCGTTCCTTCATTCTCTCTTTAGAACTCTGATGGCTCTCCCCATTCCTGAAGGTAATCTTGAAGATTTTGTTACCTCCCCTCCTTCTCCTAAGGTTAGTGAATTGATCAGCCATGGCTTTATGAAGGCCGTGGCTTTGGGTAATCTGAGCGATGATGAACATCCTCGATACCCTGGTCCTCCGGGACCAAAATATTTTACCCAAGATGGAGAAGTGGCGGTCTTCGTGGGTCATCTCGAGGCGTGACTGAGATTCCCTTTTTGTGTCGACTTGATGGAACTCTTCGAGCATTATCGCATCCATCCTTGCCAATTTACTGAGAATGCCCTCCGTTATTGGGTGGGTTTTCGTTGTTTGTGTTCCACCTATGAGTGGAAGTATTCTTTGAGGGTTTTCCGCAGCTTCTACCAACTACAACGTACGCCTCATGGCACCTAAAATTTCAGGATTCGTTGGCCTACTGGCAGCGATCTTGATTGGGAGTCTACCCCACGGTTGGTTTGCAACATTAGATCGAAAAACGCCAATTGGAAGAATCATTATTTCTTCTGTCGAGTAAGCGTCCCGTGGCCTCTACTTCCTCCTTTGGGTACGGATCGTGCCCCAACTCTTCAAGGATTAACTCTGGAGGAAGTCGACACGGTCTATAAATTCATGCCACCATATTTTCTCCCGATTTTCTTCCTTGGAAGTCGATATCCGATACCTCGGAACAGGCCCTTATCAATGCTTCCATTCGTCTCCACCTCGAGGATCCTCCTATAAACTGGGTAATCCTTTTTTCTTTCTATCTTTAGTTGTTTCTTGAATCCTTTCTTTTTTCTTCTGTAGGTCTATTTACAAGGCTTTTTAATAAGCAGGCGGCGACTTGAGTGCCCCTTGTTGGCGAGGCTGTAGGAAGTGGAAGTGAAACTAGAGCCACTTCAAAACCTCTATTCATAGAGGACGCCCAACCTACTTTGGAGGGGGCTTCGCCTGACATGGTGGTTGACTCTTCTGAACAGGAAGAAGCCACCCAACCGGCCGTAGAAGAACAGCCAAAGTCCTCGAAGAAGAGGACTAAGAGACCCGCTGGGAGGGTAGGCGCCACTCCTTCGAAGAAAGTGAAGATCACCACCGCCACTCCAGTCTCCTCATTTCAGGAGGTTACTTCTGGGGTCGATCCGACGCCCACTAGTCCCTTGCCCCCCACTGGTGCAGACTTTTACCTTGATAGATTCCTTACTTAGTTCTTGGTAGTTCATTTTTATTAACGTATTTTCCTCGTAGAATTCGACCCTAAGGTCAAGGGTATTGCTGAGGTTTCTTCTTCTCAAGACAAGACAGGCTTGGGATATGAGGGTCCTCCCTTTGCTTGGAGGATGCTTCATTCTGCCCACGACTCTTCGCCACGAGATGTCGATTGGGACCCTCTTGCCACTCTGGGAGAGTAAAAGCTGAAGGAGGGCCATTCCATCGCCAACAAGGAGGTGGCCCTTCACTTGCTGAACGCCTCTGTTCCTCCCCAGGATCGTCCTCGCCTCCCTACAGATCGAGTAGAGGACGCCACTCGAATGTTCCTGCATCGACAGTCCAAGGTAGAACCATATTCTTATTCGTCGATACATATTATTTGTACCTTATGTTGACGACTTTTTCCTTTCCAGGCCAACCGCGATTTCTTGCAGGTGGGTCAGTTCCTCATCGACCTTGGCGAGGAGTTATCTCTCGCAAAGGGGCAGCTTGCTTCCCTTGATTCGGAGGCCAAAGAACTGCACGGCCTTCGGGAAAAGGTGGCTCGCCTTGAAGGGGAGGTTTCCAGCCTTCAGAGGGTCTTGGGCACCATATCTGGGGAGCTCGATACCTGCAAAGAGGCTCTGAGAGCTAGTGGAGTTTTGGCGGCCGTTCTTGGTAAGGCATATCCTGATGCTGCCGCCTTCTCCAAAATTTTCCGTGCCCAACTGGATTCTCAGCGCGAAGAGAATATCGAGCTGAAGAAGAGGGTGGAAGAGCTCGAGGAGCCTGAGCGGAATGCTGTTGCCGCTTACAAGGTCAGCTTGGCCTTTCAAACGGACGCCAAATGTTGGGATCAAAATGACGTGGCCTCAAACTTCACGGAATGGACTTCTAGGCTTCGCCTTGGACGTAGCTCTCTCGAGGACATGATTTCCTCCGGGAGACTTTTAAGGTCGAGCACCTAAAAAGGGGTGGGGATGGCCCCTGATTCCACTCCGAAGCTTAAGTTAGTAATGTATTTGAGAGTATAATATATAAGTATTCAGAGCAGATTGATTTAATTGAATAAGATAGGTCCCTATTTATAGGGGAGAGTTTACCGACTTTGTAGAGGCGGCTACTGGCCTCTGATTGGTTGCCTAGGGGCTGCAATCAGCCCTGTGTGATTGGCTGATAGAAGTGGTTGTCAGTCAGCTGGTGACAAGCAGGTCGCCACCTCATGTTTACTTCGGAGGAAGGTTTTCCTTTTAAGCAGGTGACAAGCAGGTCGCCACCTCACATTTACTTCGGGGAAGGTTTTCCCTTGGAGACGGTGAGAAGCAGGTCGCCACCTGTCTTTACTTCGAGGGAAGGTTTTCCTTTGGAGACGGTGGGAAGCAGGTCGCCACCTGTCTTTACTTCGAGGGAAGGTTTTCCCTTGGAGAAGGTGGAAAGCAGGTCGCCATCTGTCTTCTGGAAGATTCTCTAAGTCTCCATAGTCGACCAGTCATTCTTTTGAAGTCGACTTCTTCATGATTGGTAGTCGACCTTTTATCTCCAAATGATTGGAATAAACAAGAAAGGTCGTCGACTTCTTCTCCTCGTCCTGAAAGCGTACTCGACCTGTCACCTGTAGGAAATCACCATAGACCAAGAACGTACATACATAGTCGGGTTTATTTATAACCCACCACCACCCACTGTATGTGTTTGTGAATCTGTACGTACAACGAGAGATTATGCATTGCTGTATGCATCCTTTAGTCGATACGCGTTGATGCTTCCTTAGCATGATGTACATACGTATATATGATCGTTGATTGGTATTGTTTCCAAGGGAAGAGCTGATGTTTGAGTTGAATATTCGTTGAGATGTCGCGAGTTATAATTAACTTGGAGACTTGTTGTGATGATGCAAATGATATATACGCGACCATTACTTGGCTTAGATGCCTAAGTAGAATGTCTATAGATAGAAAATTCCAGAGAGTGCTTTATACAACTCCTCCTAGTGTTGTTCTCTAGATAATCTCTTGGATTTACATATAACCTGTCTTAAATTAGTCGCAATACTTTGAGATATATATTGGTTAGGGAATAGAATGGAGTTATAAATTTCCGCATATGGCTCTATCGCCTGCAATGCCAATATGACTGGATCAGACTATTCGCGACTAGTCTGTTCTGTTCAGCTTGGATTTTGTTTTGACTAAATCAGGCTACCCTGAGTAGATGTCCTACTCGAGTGGTCTGCTTTATTCATAGTAGTGCTGTTGTGGAGTTGTTACCTCATACCTGAGTTTATCTTTTGCAGTAACGTGTGTTTCCTGGACATTGTTCAAGTAGAAGAGATCGTCTTTTGAGGGCGATGCTTGGTGTTGATAATAGTCATATAGGTGTTGTATGGCCTAAGCCGTTTGTTGTTCCTAGTGCGATAGCTTGTGTTGTTGACGCGATTAATATGTGCGTTGCTTTTGGTTTATTCCACAGTAATGAGCATAGTGCAATAAGGTACCTACGAAAGTAGATTTAATCTTCATTAGATACTTGGAGTTCGTACAACGGATTACAGGATGGCGTCAACTGATCGCTCTTTTCGAAAATTACTAAGGCTAATAAGCATAAGTTGTACTTAATCTAAGAAGACTTAAAGTAGATATGGAAAAATGGAGATAAAGGGATTCATGATGTGTTTGACGTCTTCATAGGTGACTTGTCGGCAAGTTGATTCTGCCACGTGCCACATAGTTCCTCAGTGCATCTAGAGTGTTAAGCTCTTCAATCTCCACCTTTGGGGATGAACAAATGTTGGTGTTATGCCCCCTAGTTTTATGGTGCTTGCACCGTTCTTCAACGTTCTTGCCAAGGAAGGCAGTCATTGGCTCAAGTGGACGGGGAAGCTTGTTTTCCGGGAGTTTGACATTTGTTTCTTCCACCTTCGTGCTCCAAGGACTGTCGAAGTCGTCATAGTTGGTTCCATGAATGACGTTGTTTTTCCCACGCTTCGCGAGAGCTGGATTATATTTGCTTTTTATTTTCCTTTGCATTTTCCTGAAGACTCCACATGAGACTTCTTTTGATTCTTATTTCTTTGTTCGATATACTTCTTCATTTCTCCTTTTAAGATGAAGCTGTTTACATGGAGCCTTAATCAAAAACAGATTTCCGTCTCGTGGCCATGCACTTTGTGATTTTCACACCATTTGCTTTCATCTTTTCCCAATGGGCCCTTGCAGAAACTAGAGGGCTTTTTCCACAGCTTTGATGGATATACGCCCAATTTGAACCCGTTGACTCCCGAATCGTTTCATTTTGATCACCCCGTTAATGATTGTAAATCGAAACTTCAACCCGAACACCCCGCGAAAACACCAACGGTCCGGACGAGGCCGGAATACTCGTCCGGACAAGTTAGACTCACCTAGGTGAGGTCGGGTGGCCACACCCGACCTCCCCTAGGGGAGATCGGGTCAGCCAACCCTATCTCCCCTAGGAGGGGTTGGGTGGCCACACCCAACCCCTACCCTTGGGGGTCGGATTTTCCTCCCCCCAAAGGGCCCCGACACTGTTTTTAGACTCCCATACTCGGTTTATTTCCGCCAACCTTCTCTGTACCCTAAGGTCTTAATTACGTGTTTAGAGGTTAATTAATTGTGTTTAAAGGTTAACGATGTCATTAAGCCACCTTAATGACACCGTTGCCTATAAATACAACTCTTCCGCTATTCATTTGATCATCTTGGCAAATTGCATAATTTAGCTCTGACATCTCTCTAACTTTATCTCTCTACAAAAACCGTACTGACTTAGGCATCAGAGAGGGTTCATCAGGCACCACCCCCCCCTCTGTGCCTGGTATTGCCCCTCTTGCAGGGCGAGAAGAGAAGAGAAGCTAAGGACAGAAAGACAGAGGCTAGGACGACACAACCCGAGAGCACCGAATCCGCAACATCTCCAGTGAGGAACGAGACTTAAGTCGACCGCCCGTTGACCCTAGACTCGGAACCTAACACTTGGCGCCGTCTGTGGGTTTCGAATAGAAAGCCTAATTATCACCAGCCAGATGGCAAGCGTATATGTCATTCATGGAGGTTATGGAGCTGGAGGAGAGTTAGCAAATGCTAGAGAAGCGTATATGGCACAGTTAGAGGACCATAAACCAAAGGAAGAACAAGCATAAGGAAAGAGATAAGATATAATACAATTTTCAAGAAGAGACATGGAGCATGTGTTACCAGACAACAAGGATGCCCTAGTCATAACAATGAAGATCACTGATATGGACATTGGAAGAATCCTGGTAGACAGTGGAAACTCACCCAACATCATTAGCAAAAAGTCCTCAACATACTGGGAGTAAGGCCAAGTAGCATAAAACAGGTTCACTCCCCCTTGGTGGTATTTTCAGGAGAGCCAACATACCCACTGGGGGCAGTCACACTACCTGTGACATTGGGCATAGGCCAGAGGCAGTTAAAGATCGATATCCCCTTCTTCATCATAGAAGAAATGGAGGAATACAATGGAGTCCTGGGTACCACTACAATCAACAAGTGGGGTATGGTACCATCAACACTACATCAGAAAATGAAATTCCCCACAAGCCAAGGAATAGGGGAAGTAAAGGGTAACCAGAAGGTAGCAAGGAAATGTGCAAGGATCGCACTAAGCAAGAAGAAGAAAACAAGAGAGGTCCTACTAATAGATGAGGACCCAAGAGAAGATCACGGAAGACCAGCCCCCATGGAGGAATTAAAAGAAATACTCATAGAAGAACCCGATAGGAAGGCAAAAATCGGAACCGCTTTATCTCAGGAAGAGGAAAACCACTTAGTAGCTTTACTAAGGGAATACAAGGATCTGTTCGCCTGGTCACCAAGCGATATGCCAGGAATATCAGAAGAAGTAATCTCACACAAGCTCAATATAGACGCGGCAACGCGACTAATAACACAAAAGGTAAGGCCAATAGGAGGAAGCAAAAAGATAGCTATCCAGGAAGAACTGGAAAAGCTATTGAAGGCAAATTTCATCAAGGAGATTAGATTCCAAACATGGGTGGCAAACCCAGTACTGGTAAAGAAGGCGGGGGGAAGTTGGAGAATGTGCATCGATTATCGCGACCTAAACAAAGCATGCCCTAAAGACTCATATCCACTACCAAGAATAGATCAGTTAGTGGATACAACATCAGGTCACCAACTAATGAGCTTCATGGATGCATACTCAGGATATAACCAAATAAAAATGGCCCCTGAGGACGCCCCTCACACAGCATTCTACGCTGATAGCGAGATATACCATTACACGGTGATGCCTTTCGGACTCATAAATGCTGGAGCGACATACCAAAGAATGGTCAACAAAATCTTCGGGGACATGATAGGAAAGACAATGGAGGCATACGTGGACGACATGATCGTCAAATCCAAAGAGAAGAAAGACCATGTGGAGAACCTTCGCTCAACGTTTGAGAGAATGAGGCAATACCAAGTCCGCCTAAACCCGAAAAAATGTGCATTTGGAGTACAATCAGGGAAGTTTTTAGGCTTCATGGTAAGTCAGCGGGGCATAGAGGTAAACCCCGAAAAACTACAGGCAATTGAAGAAATGCAGTCACCTACGAAGCACAAAGAGGTTCAACGACTGAACGGGAGGTTGGCAGCTCTTAACAGATTCCTATCCAAAATAGGAGACAAGGCATTACCCTTCTTTGAGGTACTAAGGGCAAACAAGAAATTCGAATGGACACCAAGATCTGAAGAAGCCTTTCAACAGCTCAAACAACATCTAAAGACACTACCACCCCTAGCAAAGCCTACACCAGGGGAGCCCCTCTACCTATACATCTCCGTGAGCAACGTGGCAGTAAGCTCAGTGCTAATAAAAGAAGAAAACGCTGCACAATTGGCGGTATACTTCGTAAGCAAAACATTGGCAAAGTATGAGATCAACTACTTGCCAATAGAAAAGTACCTCTATGTACTGATTATATCAGCAAGAAAGTTGAGACCGTATTTTCATGGGCATGAAGTAACAGTCCTCACAGACCAACCATTGAAACACCTCCTCCAAAGACCAGACACATCGGGGAGACTGACCAAGTGGGCAATTGAGTTAAGTGAGTTTCGTATTCACTTTGCCCCCAGAACAGCTATAAAAGGGCAGGCTCTAGCAGATTTTATTGCCGAATTCACCGGAATTAATCCAGATGAAGACTTGGGAGAAATAAAAAATACAAGGGAGGCGAGCAGTAGTCAGGAGAAACAACCAGAAGAGTTATGGAAGATGCATGATGGGTCGTCCAATGGGGGAGGTTCAGGTGCAGGCCCCCTACTATACCCACCAAATAGCGATACACCTCTGCGCTATGCCATGACACTTACCTTTAAGGCAATGAACAATGAGGCTGAATACGAAGCACTGATAACAGGCTTGAGAATAGCCAAAGGAGTAGGAGCAAAGCACCTAAGAGCTAAGTGCGATTCTCAACTAGTTGTCAATCAAGTGAAAGGAATCTACACTGCAAAGTCTGAAAACATGCAAAAGTACTTACAACAAGCCAGGGACCTAATAAAGAGCTTTCAAAGCTTCGACATTGAGTCAGTCCCAAGCTTCGACATTGAGTCAGTCCCATAAAGTAGAGGCAGTCAAGATCGAAAGGATGGCTAGAAATTATGCAGTGATAGATAATGAACTCTACAAGAAAGGGTACTCCACACCGTTCCTTAAATGCATAACATACCCAGAAACAGAGAGAGTACTTGCAGAACTCCATGAAGGAGATGCGAGGTGCCATGAAGGAGCACGATCAATAATCCGGAAGGTCTACAACCTAGGATACTATTGGCCATCAATGAGCAAAGAAGCAGCAGACTTGGTGCAAAAATGTGATCACTGCCAAAGGTACTCCAGAAATATAACAGCCCCAGCAGTAAAGCTAAGTTCCATCTCGGGAGCTTGGCCATTCGCACAGTGGGGGATCGATCTGATAGGCCCCCTAACAAGAACAAAAGGGCAGAAAACTTGCATAATAGTAGCAATAGACTACTTCTCCAAATGGATAGAAGCAAAGGCAATGGGAAAGACAACAGATGAGCAAGTCGTTAACTTCATTCAATCTCACATTGTCTCGAGGTACGGAGTCCCAAAGGCAATAATAAGTGATAATGGCCCATAATTCAAGAGCAAGAAACTGCAATGGTATTGCGAAAGGCTGAATATAGAGCACCGCTTCGCATCAGTAAAGCACCCTCAGACAAACGGGCAAGTAGAGTCTGCAAATAAAATAGTACTAGACGGCCTAAAGAAACGACTCCATGCTACCAAGGGAAGTTGGGTAGATGAGCTGGAAAATGTTCTATGGGCAGTGCGGACAACACCAAAGATAGCCACAGGAGAAACACCATTTGGCCTGGTATACGGGACCGAAGCGGTGGCACCAGCAGAAATGGCGGTATCATCACTAAGAACCACGTACTTTGAAGAGCATGAGAACAACAAAGAAAGGCTCTTAGACTTAGACATGGTGGAGGATAAAAGATGGAATTCAGAAGAAGCACAGGCACGAATGCGCCTTGTATCCGCAAGATATTACAACCGCCAAGTCAAGGAGAGGCAATTCCACATAGGAGAACTAGTGCTCAGAAAGAACGAGTTCTCACATTTAGACCAAGTCAGAAAATTATCTCCAAAATGGGAAGGGCCGTATAAGATAGCATCAGTTCCATACGCAAATGCTTACCGCCTAGAGGATGGGGATGGGTATATCTCCACAAACACTTTCAGTGGGGAACACCTAAAGAAGTACTACGTCTAAGAAGACAGCACAAGCAAAAGACCATATCCTTGAAGTTACTTCAAGTCATTACATATAATTGTTTAAATTTTCAAAAACAACTTTTGAGAAGGAGAACTCACGAAGTTACTCCAACTCTACAAATATCTTTGATTTCCTCCAAAGGATGCATTGATCCACCCAAGGCATCCCAGGTGTACATAAAGCCTTGAATGCTCCTAATGAAGTAGAAGTTACTCAAAAGTATTTTTTAAAAGAAGGAGATGATACAATCATTGAGTTATCCTTACACAGATATGACGTCAAGTCAACAACACCTTCAGCGCCACCAAGAGCGTATCTTGAGAGTAGTTCCAAAAACTACGAAACTTGTGCTCTCCGGGAGCCTATCCCGCGAACAGATTCGACGCCCCCAAGAGCGTATCTTGAGAGTAGTTTTTATACTACGACCTTCGACGCCCCCAAGAGCGTATATTGAGAGTAGTTCTTATACTACGACCCTCGACGCCCCCAAGAGCGTATCTTGAGAGTAGTATTCATACTACGACCTTCGACGCCCCCAAGAGCATATCTTGAGAGTAGTTTCTATACTACGACCTTCGACGCACCAAGAGCGTATCTTGAGAGTGGTTTCCAAAAACTACGAATTTCGACGCCCCCAAGAGCGTATCTTGAGAGTAGTTTCTAAAACTACGACCTTCGACGCCCCCAGGAGCGTATCTTGAGGTAGATTTGCAACCTACCAGATTCGACGCCCCCAAGAGCGTATCTTGAGGTAGAAAAAACACTACCAGATTCGACGCCCCCAAGAGCGTATCTTGAGGTAGATTTCAAACTACCAGTTCGACGCCCACCTAGAGCGTATATTTGGTCTAACTACTAATGCCCTCCGGGAGCGTATCTCGTGAACAGTTTCGACGCCCTCCGGGAGCGTATCTCGTGAACAGATTCAACGCCCACCTAGAGCGTATCTTTGGTCTAACTACTGGTGCCCTCCGGGAGCGTATCTCGTGAACAGTATTAACCGCCCACCTAGAGCGTATCTTTGGTCTAACTACTGGTGCCCTCCGGGAGCGTATCTCGCGAACAGTTTCGACGCCCACCTAGAGTGTATCTTTGGTCTAACTACTGGTGTCCTCCGGGAGCGTATCTCGCGAACAGTTTCGACGCCCACCTGGAGCGTATCTTTGGTCTAACTACTGGTGCCCTCCGGGAGCGTATCTCGCGAACAGTTTCAACGCCCACCTAGAGCGTATCTTTGGTCTAACTACTGGTGCCCTCCGGGAGCGTATCTCGTGAACAGTTTCAACGCCCACCAAGAGCGTATCTTTGGTCTAACTACTGGTGCCCTCTGGGAGCGTATCTCGTGAACAGTATTCAACGCCCACCAAGAGCACATCTTTGGTCTAGCAGTACCACACATACCATTCAAAGGGTATCAGAAGAGATCATCGCACCATACTAAGAAGGATCCCATGAGAAAATAATTTCAAACTAAAGTGGTATGAAGAACACATAATGTTTTTTCTTGATAAAATAGCAGGTATGGCATGCAGGAAAACACAAAAGAAGGATAAGTAGAGGAAACACACCAAGGGAAGGGTCCATAACCAAAGAACTACACACTAAGGCACATGAAGATATCATGAGAAGAGAGATAATCACCCTGCCATATATACCATGAGTAAAGACAAGTGTATCAAACAAAGATGGCAAAACTAGGAAAGGTGGAGTTTCAAACTCTAAGAAGAACCTCAATCCACAAGCTCGCGAGACCACCACAAGAGATAGCTGTACTACTTCCTCATCTTAGCAATATGCCTTACAGCGAAGTCCGACAAATCACCAAGCTGAGAAAAAGGAAAGTCAGGAGCAATCATGTACATACGCTCGAGAATCGCCTTTAAAGAAATACGCTTAGCCACAGAGCAGCGAACATCAATAGCAGCCTGATAAGAGGAAGAAGCCTTATATTCAGCGATAGCACACCCTTTGGCCTCCACACGAAACATCTCCTCAAGGGACACCAACTCAGCAGCCCGAAGTACTTCATCGCGATAAGACCTTTGTCTCAAGGCCTCAACCTCTTCCTTGAGAAGGGCAATACGACCCTCCAAATCTCGGCACTGCAAATCTGTTATACGACTATGCTCCAAACAACTAATAAGCTTGGAGTTAAGGGAGACACAAGTGTCCTCGTGCACCTTTCTCTCCTCAGCAAGATCAATAACAAGGGTGGATAAGTTAACAAGGTCGGCAATACCTTGCGAGAAAAACAAAGGATGAGACATATAAAGCAAAAATGAAATGTCCTAAAGGGTAAACACGGCTAAGAAAAGTTACAGAAGCATAGCGAGCCAACACATCACGAGCCAATTCATAAGCTGCCTCCGACCCTTTAGAAGGGGGCACACGATGGGCAGGAGGAACAGCAAACTGCAGAACACGAACTCCAACCTCGGGAGTTTGTAAAGAAGATTGATTGTCAAAACGAGCCCCACGCCCATAGTAAGGCGCCCACTCAGACCAAACAATCCCATCAACAGGAGGACGAGACAGTTCCTTTCGACCCAGACGCGGAAGACGAAGTCTACCTACAGCAAGATATAGAGTAAACACCAACATACACTAAAGAAACTCAGACATTAGAGGACTTACCAAACAAAGAAGAAGGAAAAGATGGCTCCCGGACCCTCGATTGGGGGGCATCAATATAGAAAGAAGATGGTACCCTAACATCACCACCGCCCTTACCTCCAATAAGAGGACACCTCCCCGCACCATAAAAAACCGAACTTTTTGCAATCGAAGGTCCGGTCCCGGAGTTAACTACCCCCACCCGTACTGGCCTCTTACTCCTCATCAAGCTTAGCCTAAGGAAAATAGAAAGCGGACAGTGGACATAAGATAAAACTCATTTTCCTAAAACGACGAATACAGAGCAAAAAGGTAAGAATAGAAAGATAACATGGGAAGACCCCACATGCCAATAAGCAGGGGCTGGGGGCCAAGGGGAGATAGTTATAACCCCCAGCATAGAGAGATCCCACTGGCCAACAAGCATAGGCAGGGGCAAAGGGAGATAATCATAATCTTAGTATAGAAGACCCCACACGCCAGCAAGCAGAAACACGGGGGCAAGAAGATCAAAAGAGGATGAACCAAACAGGACTATATCACCATGAAGACCCACAAATCAAAAACGAGACAAGTAAAGAAACAGCCGAGGGAGAGACGGGATTGTGTCTCCCAAAAACAACACTTACACAAAGCAAAAGGCACGTACCTCAATACGACACGCGTCCCAAGAAACGAATCCAACCAAGAATCATAACCGACTAAAAGAAAAGGGAAAGGAAAAAGGATAATGAGAATGAGGTAATCACTTACCCCTTTTATAGTACAAGAGAATAGGGTTTTTTCTAAAATCGCCAAATCGACACCGTTGATTTTTAGGAAGGAAAAATTCAAGGGTCAGATTTAAAAACTGATACCCCTAGTTCCCATTAACCGTGGTTAAACTCACACCTACCACGGTTAGTATTCTATGGGTATATTTTTAAGCATCCCATACTTAGAAAAATTTTAGACCAAAATTAAATTTTTCTCCACTTAGACAAATCCCGGCATGAAATTGAAGTATGAATCGCTTAGCTGTATTCGTATTGTATCCCTAAGCGAGCGTGTATTTTTCGAGTATACGCCCGTGGCAAAGATAGATTTATTATTTCCACCACAGACTGACGCGTGCTTGGACACGTGTCCGTGCTATTCTAACGTTTACAATTCCTCTATCTTATAAGGCAGGGGGCAGAGTCAGAGGCACACATCCATGGGTAAGTAAGCATTCAGACAAAAAGGTAAAATCCCGGTTTCAAATTGCGCGTGTCATACCATCCTAAAATAGAGTCAATCAAGGGTCAGGCCATTGGTTGACTCGGTGGCATGTGATGGATATACGCCCAATTTGAACCCGTTGACTCCCGAATCGTTTCATTTTGATCACCCCGTTAATGATTGTAAATCGAAACTTCAACCCGAACACCCCGCGAAAACACCAACGGTCCGGACGAGGCCGGAATACTCGTCCGGACAAGTTAGACTCACCTAGGTGAGGTCAGGTGGCCACACCCGACCTCCCCTATCGGGTCAGCCAACCCGATCTCCCCTAGGAGGGGTTGGGTGGCCACACCCAACCCCTACCCTTGGGGGTCGGATTTTTCTCCCCCCAAGGGCCCCGACACTGTTTTTAGACTCCCATACTCGGTTTATTTTCGCCAACCTTCTCCGTACCCTAAGGTCTTAATTACGTGTTTAGAGGTTAATTAATTGTGTTTAAAGGTTAACGATGTCATTAAGCCACCTTAATGACACCGTTGCCTATAAATACAACTCTTCCGCTATTCATTTGATCATCTTGGCAAATTGCATAATTTATCTCTGACATCTCTCTAACTTTATCTCTCTACAAAAACCGTACTGACTTAGGCATCGGAGAGGGTACATCAGTCACCACCCCCCCCCCCTCTGTGCCTGGTATTGCCCCTCTTGCAGGGCGAGAAGAGAAGAGAATCTAAGGACAGAAAGACAGAGGCTAGGACGACACAACCCGAGAGCACCGAATTCGCAACATCTCCAGTGAGGAACGAGACTTAAGTCGACCGCCCGTTGACCCTAGACTCGGAACCTAACAAGCTTGGTCTCCTTCATCTCTTTCAAGATGACAGACAGCGGTGTGTTCAATGGAACACATTTGGCGAGATTGGTCTCTTTGAGCCTTTCGACGTCAGACTGGAATGGCCTCTTTTGTTTTTGTTGTCTCTTTTTCCAGGAAGCGTCTATCTTTTCCTCAATTATTGCCTTCACGGTTCTTGTTGTAAGTCCCACAATTGGGACATCATCGTCATCTACAAGTTTTCTCCATCCATCCTTGTGACGGATGTCAGCGTCGTGGAGGATGGATGGAGAAAACCTGTAGATGAAATCTTAGGCTGACACAGCTATCCGTCTCGTGGCCATACACTTCGTGATTTTCACACCATTTGTTTTCATATTTTCCCAATAGGCCTTTGCGTAATTTAGAGGGTTTATCCCAAAGCTTGGTCTCCTTCATTTCTTTCAAGATGACAGATAGCGGTGTGTTCAATGGAACACATTTGGCGAGATTGGTCTCTTTGAGCCTTTGGACGTCTGACTGGAATGGCCTCTTTTGTTTTTGTTGTGTCTTTTTCCAGGAAGCGACCATCTTCTCCTCAATTATTGCCTTCAAGGTTCTTGTTGTAAGTCCCGTGATTGGGACATCATCGTCATCAACATGTTTTCCCCATCCCTCCTTGTGACGGATGTCAGCGTCGTCTTGGCTTGTCATCGTGGAGGAACCTTCCTTGTGCATTTTTGAGCGAGAGGTTGGAGGTTGTCTCAATGTCCCTTCTTGGTGTTGTGCTATCATATATAGGTTGTATGAGCGCGCAACTCCTTGCCTTGTTTGTCGGTACTGGAAGGTACCTTCCGTGTATTGCCCCCTACTCCTTGGTGCGGTGTGTCTTGATGGCTTGTGTCTCGGGACATTGCTCTTGTCTCCTCGGTTTGTCCGTTGTTTAGAGGCGAAGGTGGTGGTGGTGGGGCATATCCTTGGTTCCTTTGCATCTTTCGGAATGCAAGCAGCTCTTCGAGCGCGGCCATCATGGTAGGAGCGACAGGTGGTGGCGGGTTGACACCTTCGTATTGGGGGACTCCTTCTTCTGGCATCCCGTAAGAAAACTCTTCATTGATGTGCTTCTTAGGCTCAAATCCTAGCGGGGGTGTAACGTGCTTTGCATTGTGGACTCGTTGGTCATACTGTGCGAAGGGCGCACTTCTTGTTGGCATGAAGAAGGCATTGGATGTGGCAACAGGCATGTGGGAGGATCCAAGTATACTTCTTGTCGGCTTCTGCGTGGTTATGACCAAGGCGTCGTGGTGCACATTGTGATCTTTGTCCTTTGATGAGAAACCAATGACATCTTTTATGGCAGCATCCTTCATGACGGCATCCTTTATGTCGGCATACTTCATGTCAGCATACTTCATGTCGGCATATTTTATGACGGCATCCTGAAACTTGTGCACTGTCTTTGCAACGTACCCTTCTTGCTTGTATGACTTCTTGCCTCCAGCATCAAAGTCTCCATGGATCATATGTACGTTTGCCATCTTTTCCGAATAGGATGCAATGTACGTCGTATTCTGGACATCAAGGCCATGCTGTGCGGAAGGCACACTACTTGTTGGCATGGAGGATGTAGCGGACATGTCTTTATGCATGTGCAAAAGATCCTGCTGACTTGTTGTCGGCTTCTGCTTGCTGGCTGCAGTTTTCTTCCAACGAACATGATTTCTTCTTTCTTCCCGTGGACTGACGTCATCAGGAAGAGGTTGATTGCGTGCCATAGCTTGTTGCTGCACTTCGTCAGCTGACATCCCGTGTGGGAACTCTTCAAACATCTCCGTCCTTCGCTCGAACTCGTGCACTGGTGCATTGTTCTGAACTTCGGGACCGTGCTGTGCTGAAGGCACATTTGCGATTGGCACGGATGAAGGGTAGATTCTGCATCTGGAATGTGAGAAGGTCCTGGTTGGCTTCTCGTCGGCTTCGGCTTGCTTGCCCCCGCCTTCTTCGTACGTCTGCCTGTCATAGCTTGCGGTATGGAACGGCTTCTTGCTCGAGTCACGCTAACGGCGCCAAGTGTTAAGGTCGGTTCCACCTGGGACACCTCGGGTTGCTCTTCACGAACGAGTTGGATGTGCACACATGTACGGTCTTCTGTCAGCACGTCCCGATCCACGATCCGCGAACCTCGATCCTCGAACTCTGAACTTGGCTTTGGCTCCAATCTCGGTCTCCTACACGTCAGGTCCTGCAAAACGGGCAATAACCAGCATGGAGAAGGGGGGTGGCGCTGGTTGAGCCCTCTCCGATGCTTAAGTCACAATCTAGAGAGACAAAGTACGAGAGGTCAGAGCACAAATAGCCAATTTGGGAGCGTTTCGAGTTAAGTTCTCAAATGGGAGGTCTAGGTCCCTATTTATAGGAAACCCGAGAACCGTACCTGGTTTTATGCGGTTCAATTGCCGGTTTAAAGGAAAATGCTTACCGACATCAAGGTTGGCTATGTGCGCACTGACTTCTCATACTTAGTAAAAATAATAGGGGTAAGTGCGCGTTGACAGTCGACAGTCCGGACCACGTCGGATGTCCGACATGGTCCGGATTGCCGGGCGAACCGGACCAGTCCGGACAGCCGAGGCAATCCGGACCTCCGGGTTGCCTTGTGGCAATCCGGAAGTCCCGGTCCGGGTGCTGCGGGCATCCGGACCATTTTGGACTCGGGGTGTCCGCGGTAAAATCCGTTTATGGGTCTCAACGTGTTTGCGGGGTCGGAAACGTAAATACGAACCCGAATTGGACAGATATCCAACAATATACCTATATAATATTATTACGTAAAGCTCAAAAAAATCAAAATCGAACCCGACTCGGATAGGCAAAACAAAAAAACTCGATTAGGCTCGCTAACCTCTCGAGTCGAGTACAACTGAACTCGAACTCGACACGGTACCAGAAAAAGCTTGACTCGACTCGAAATAAAGCGAGTCGAATTTGAATATCGACCAAGCCTATCGTGAGAAGCTTAGGAGTAGCTTGACTCATTTACACCCATAGGGTAAATATAGGTGGTCGTAGTAAGTTTGTTTAATTATGTATAGTTATTATATATTATGTTAGCCTAGATCAGTTCTACAATCAATTGAGTTCAGTTTTGAATTTGAAACTTAAATCAGAAATAGTTCTATATTTTAACTGATGTGATAGATTAACTCGTTTAATATACAAATTTTAAACCAGAGATTTGCTGCATTTTTTAAGTTAGAGCTACGCTTCTTGACGTCGTTTAAAGTCTCGAGATTTATGTTTTAAATATTTTGACTTTTTTGTATTATTATATTGTTTCAAATTTAGACTTTGATACTCTCTGCTCTGAAGCGATCAATTGTCTTTATAGTTTGCATTTTGCAAATTTGTGGATTGCTTATGGATTATCAACTTGGGTGTGTAATTTGAATTTTAGTAAAAAAAAAAGGTTCAAAACCAGTTCGAACCGGTTCTAAACCGGTTTTGCTATGGTTCGGTTCTAGGACCTAAATTCTGGTTCGGTTCTTACATGGTACAAGGAACCAAGTGAACCTAAAATCTGGTTCCTGTTCAGTTCTGAACCGGTTCGGCTCAGAACCGAAACATGCCCAGCCCTAGCAGTAACAATATTTTAGTCAATTACTTTCAAAATATGGTAATTTATGCTAATTAAGGGATATTAATTGTTGCACATCTTTCAAGAAAATTAAATGGCGCATTTCGGAGATGCGCCATGTTTGAGCGCTAGTGGTGATTTTGGTTCCGGGAACTCGTTTTCCCTTATTTTTGTGTTTGAGTTCCAAAGAGTGGGTATTTGGGTGATTTTTCCCAATTTTGGGCCTCTCGTGTCAATTGGGATTTTAGGCCTAGCCCAAAATCCTTAATGTGACATTACCTAATTTCCTTAGGTATCATACTCATATTAATGGGCTCCTAATTTTGGCGGCCCAATCTTCAAATGCCAACAGGTGGTACCTGAGCAGAGCGCTCGGGTTACCCGAGCGGAACACTCGGGTAACCCGAGTGCTCCTCTAGGGGTACCCACCCGGGTACGCCCCTTTATTCGGACGAGTTCCACTCGTCTGGACCCTTCACCCAGGACGATATTTCGTCCCGGGATCGCCCTTAGAGGCTTTTCTCGGGACACTTAAGCTATAAAAGCTCACATATATTCAAACCAATGTCAAATACACTCTATTTACGGTCAACACCAATTTATATTACTAAGCTGCCATAACCGGACCGGAAAAACACAATAACCGGAGCGGTTCAATAGGAACTCTATAAATAGAGCTCTCCATCCCTCATTTGAAGGTAATTTATCTCTCTCTAAGCGTACTTTCTCTCTCTAAGCTTATACTCACTTTAAAATCGGAGTGGGCTTACCGAGAACCCCCGACGTCCCTTTCAGGTATTTGAGAAGAAAGGAGAGCGAGGATCCGAGAAGAAGAAGGCACTCGAAGAACACATGCAAACATATAGCTAATTAGCTAATTCTATTAAACAGAAAAAATTATAGTCTTTGAACTTTAGGGTCTCTTAATTTGAATTTGAATGATCATGCTGCATTTGAGAGATCTACACTTGTCCAATTTTAACGTTTTGGAATCCACAGGAACGTACAATGCAATCATCGGAAGAACCACCATCAACCCTCTGATGGCGGTAGCCTCGACCGTCCACCAAAAACTGAAGTTCCCGACCGAGAATGGGGTAGGCGAGGTGAAAGGCGACCAGGTGGCGTCGAGACGGTGCTATGTCAACGCCACCAGGAGATCAAGGAAGGAAGCTATGTCAGTGCTCCAGACAGACACTGACCCTCGAGAGGAGTTTGGGCGTCCTGCCCCCATGGAGGACCTAAAGGAAGTCGAGATAGACGGGCCCGAGAGGAAGGTGAAAATCGGATCTGCCTTATCCGACGAAAGGGCCCAAGAGTTGATTGCGCTCTTGCAAGAATTTAAGGAGCTGTTTGCCTGGTCCCCGAGTGATATGCCAGGAATCAGCCGAGACGTAATCGAGCACGAACTGAATATCGACCCTGTGATCAAGCCAATCGCGCAGAAGAGACGTCCGATGGGGGCAGACAAGAGGATTGCAATCCAGCAGGAGGTTGGCAGGTTGCTCGACGCTGGGTTCATTAGGGAGATCCGATTCCAGACGTGGGTAGCCAACCCAGTGCTGGTAAGGAAGAGCAACGGGAAGTGGCGGATGTGTGTCGACTTCCGCGACCTGAACAAGGCCTGTCCGAAGGACTGTTATCCGCTCCCGCGGATCGATCAGCTAGTGGATGCTACATCGGGACATGAGCTGCTGAGCTTTATGGATGCTTATTCTGGTTATAATCAGATAAAAATGGCTTTTTCAAGGTGTTAAGGGCCAACCGACAGTTCGAATGGACTACTGAATGTGAAAAGGCGTTCCAAACGCTCAAACAACATCTCCGCGACCTCCCGCCACTGGCGAAGCCAGCTCCAGGCGAGCCGCTCTATCTTTATTTGGCCATTTCTGCATTTGCAATAAGCTCTGTTCTAGTTAAAGCTGTCAAAGGCAATCAGATTCCTGTCTATTATGTAAGCAAGGCGTTTGCCAAGAGTGAAATGAATTATCCTCCGATTGAGAAGTATCTCTTTGCGTTGATTATTACTGCTCGAAAGTTACGGCCCTACTTCCATGCACATGAAATTACGGTGTTGACTGATCAGCCATTGAAACACTTCTTGAACCGACCCGACGCGTCGGGGAGACTAGTAAAGTGGGCCGTGGAACTTAGCGAATTTCGAATTCATTTCGCTCCAAGAACAGCTATCAAAGGGCAGGCATTGGCCGACTTTATAGTTGAATCTACTATTCCCGATCCTGAAGCAACGGAAACAGTAGAGGGGGCAACCACCACTGGGAAGACTGACGAGGTCCCGATGGAAAGACAGTTAGAACAGCCAAATAAGAAGAACACCTGGGAGTTGTACACAGATGGCTCCTCAAGCTCAGACGGATCGGGCGCAGGGTTCGTATTGATCCCACCAGGTGGAGCGGAGCCACTTCGATATGCATTGGCCCTGACATTTAAAGCCACCAATAACGAGGCAGAATATGAAGCTCTTATAACAGGGCTGAAAATCGCCAGGGGTACTGGAATCGAACATCTGAGAGTGAAGTGTGATGCAAGCCTGATTGTAAACCAGATTCGGGGGCAGTATGGAGCAAAGAATCCAATCATGAAGAAGTATCTTCAGGAGGCTCAGACGTTAAAGGAAAGCTTCAAAAGCTTTGATATAGAAGCAATCCCAAGAGAAAAGAATGTGGAGGCCGACGCCTTAAGCAAATTTGCCTTGGGGGCACCTTTGGAGGAGACTCGGAAGGTACACTTCTTGGAGAAGGTGATTCTGTCGACGACCGATCCATCGGAAGTATGCACTATCGGGACAGGGTCAGAGGAGGAGCCCACGTGGATGACCCCGATAATTGTGTACCTAACTACGGGGGCACTGCCTGAAGACAAAGTGGCAGCAGAACGACTGCGACGAATGTCAATTAACTACGCGATGGTGGATAACCAGTTGTACAAGAAGGGTTTACTCTCGACACCTTTCCTGAAATGCGTAGCAGAACCTGACACGACCCGAATTCTGAGAGAACTACATGAAGGAGTCGCAGCCTGTCACGAGGGCGCCCGATCCATCCTGAGAAAGGCGTTGAACCTGGGATACTATTGGCCTACGATGAATAAGGAGGCAACGGCGCTTGTTCGATCCTGTGACGCGTGTCAGAGATACGCCTCGAATATCACAGCCCCCGCTGCTGATTTGACGCCCATTGGGAGTGCTTGGCCCTTCGCACAGTGGGGCATTGACCTGGTGGGACCCCTTCCAAAAGCAAAGAGCCAGTGCACACATCTGCTGGTTGCAATTGATTACTTCTCGAAGTGGATCGAGGCTAAGCCCTTAGCCAAGACAACAGCGGGACATATCATTAAGTTCCTCCAGACCCGAATCTTATCAGGATATGGGGTGCCGAAGGTGATCATCAGTGACAACGGTCCTCCGTTTAATGGGGCCCAGTTGGAGAGGTTCCTAGACGAGTTCAATATCGAGCATCGGACGGCATCCGTTCGTCACGCCCAGACCAACGGGCAGGTGGAGGCTGCCAATAAAATCGTGATGGAGGGCTTGAAGAAGAGGGCCTACGCTTTGGATGGAAAGTGGCTAGACGAGCTGGAGAACGTGTTGTGGGCGGTCCGAACGACACCCAAGCGCTCAACAGGTGAAACCCCGTTTGCACTTGTTTATGGGACGGAGGCGGTCGCTCCTGTGGAAATCGCTGTGGCGTCCCATCGAACCAGAAGCTATGAGCCCTCGACGAGTCCAGGAAAAGCCAAGATAGGACCTTTGACGAATGACGAAACCAGGCGCCTGGAGTTATCCTTGTTAGAGGAAAAACGGCTAGAGGCCGACATAACGCAAGCTCGGATGCGTCTGGCGACGGCCAGGTACTATAACCGGAAGGTCAGGTCGCGACAGTTCTATGCGGGGGAGCTGGTCCTACGACGGAATGAGTTCGCTCTCCAGGATCGGATCAACAAGCTATCTCCGAAATGGGAAGGGCCTTACAAGATCGTAGGCATGCCGGCCTCAAATGCTTACAAGCTAGAAGACCTCGACGGTAAAGTATTACGAAACACCTTTAGTGGGGAACATCTGAAGAAATGTCATGTTTGACAAATAAGTCGTCCGTAGAGGCGCAACGATGTAATCAAGTCGCCCTGAGTGGTGCATGCTATGTTAAAGACACCAATCAATAAAGGGGTTACTTCTGATCAAAGTGTTCCGAAAAGTCCTTAAGTTTTTAAGGTTCGATTAAAAAGCGTCATTGGACGTCCGAAAAATCCTTAAGTTATTAAGGTTCGATTAAAAAAAAAAAAGCGTCATTGGACGTCCGAAAAATCCTTAAGTTATTAAGGTTCGATTAAAAAAGCGTCATTGGACGTCCGAAAAATCCTTAAGTTTTTAAGGTTCGATTAAAAAGCGTCATTGGACGTCCGAAAAATCCTTAAGTTATTAAGGTTCGATTAAAAAAAAAAAAAGAAGCGTCATTGGACGTCCGAAAAATCCTTAAGTTTTTAAGGTTCGATTAAAAAGCGTCATTGGACGTCCGAAAAATCCTTAAGTTATTAAGGTTCGATTAAAAAAGCGTCATTGGACGTCCGGAAAATCCTTAAGTTATTAAGGTTCGATTAAAAAGCGTCGTTGGACGTCCGAAAAGTCCTTAAGTTTTTAAGGTTCGATTAACAAGCGTCATTGGACGTCCGAAAAGTCCTTAGGTTTATAAGGTTCGATTTTAAAGCGTCGTAGGACGACGGAAAGCCTTAGGGTCCGATAGAAGAGTTATGAAGAGCATGACCAAAAAAGAAAAACCTTCATAAAAGGCTCGAAGGCCCAAAGGGTCCGGTACAAAAAAGATAATAAGGAAGAGGTACAAGGACTTAAGATTTTAAACTCCAGGGGCTGAATCTTCGGAAGGCTTTGGAGGGGCAGACTCGTCAGCGTCTTCGGAGGAGCTTTCGGAAGGGAGGTTGAGATACGTTTCGGCGGCTGGGCCGAGAGTCTTGGACTTCCTCAAGTCGATGGAGTCTCCATAAGTCTCATTAAGCTCTTCAACAATATCGAGGATGGCGTTCTGCAAGTCCTCTTGACAATGTTTCGCCGCATCCTCCTTGAAGTCCTCCGAGCTTCGGTACTCCTCGCGGCCTTGGACCTTCGCGTTTGTTAATTGGGCGGAGTGATCCGCCCTCGCCTCTTCTAGCTCTGCGATGGCCCTCTGCTTCTCGAGCTTCAGCCGCTCCGCAGTTTCCTGCAACGCTGCCTTCTCGAAAGCAAACTGGCCCCGATCCGCCATGGCCGCCTGCTGCTCCCGCTTGAGCGAGCTCTCCAGACTTAGAATCTGCCGCTGCTGGGATTGAGTCTCTTGAGTGAGCTTGGCTCGGAGCTCCTCGGCCTGCTGCCTGATCTCTTCGACCCGCTCCTCAGCCCGCCTTTCGCCCTCCTCCGCTCGGAGCCTTGACGCCTCGGAGGCAGCTAGGTCCTCCTGGAGCTTGGTCAGACTCTCGAGGTTGGAGTTGGCTCGCTCTCGCTCCAAAGCCTCCCGCAAAGACAGGATGTAGCCGAAGCAACGATCCTGGTCCGCGATTTCCTGAAAAGAAAATGTAGCTTAGCACTCGAAGATCGGAACGCCCCCAGATGAACAAAAGAAAGATTCACTTACCTCTATCCGACGGACAGCCATCTGCCGGATGTCAGCATCGATGTCTTCCCCTTCCAGAGAAAGGGGACGCCTCAAAGAGGGCGGGACCGAGCCCGACACCAAATGCAAGGCCAGGTTCTTCTCCTGGCACCCCCGATACAGAGGGACTCCCTGAAGGGACTCCACCGGTCTCCAAGGCTCGGAGCCCTGGTCCAAAGAGAAGGCCCGATAGTAGTCCCCGTCCAAAGGGAACGGAGGTACCACCAGGCGGGGCTCTTCAGCTTCCTCGCTCACTCGAGCTTCGGGGGTCGCACCCCTAACTGGCGAAGACGGTGGAGCAGAGGACGATGGCGGCGTGGTGGGAAGTGGAGAGGCCTTCCCACCAGATGACTTCACAGGAGTCAACCTCGACTTCCCTCGGAGGATGAGGCCTTCCTCCTCAGCTCGATCATCGGAAGGGGAGTCCTCCAAGCTGGTCACCCGACCGAACTCGCCCCGGGCTTCCGTCGGGGCATCTTCCACTACCGGCTCCACTGCAGGCGCGGAGTCTGAGGCAGGCGCAGCAGGGGCGACGTCCGCGGGACCTGCAGCGGGGCGAATAAGTCGAGGGATTAATGTGATATCGGTGTGCCAGATTAAACGACGCTCCATATATCTTTCTTTGCCGAAAAAGTCATAATAACCCGCCTCAAGAACATGAGGAGTTTCCCCCCGAAGGATATTCTTAACATCTCTAATCCGTCCTTCCATATCGGAGGCCTGAAGATCCTGAGGTACTAACTCTCTATATCTCTTTATAGCACGAAAGACTGCCTTACCTTCTTTTTCGGAGCGAACGCCGAAGGCGGTCCTAACCACATCTGCGTTAGTCCGCCCCTCGGAGGTGGGGGCAGACCTGGGGGCCTCGGAGGTCCTGGCCTTCTTCTTGGACGGCCCCGATGGGGCAGAAATCTTTCGGTGGGAAGACTTCTTCTTGCGCTTCAATGAGTGGGAGGCATCGGTATCCTCCTGAAATAGACGGGCGGTCAGCGATGTTCGAGGGGCTGTAAACAGTGAAAAAAGAAACAATTAGAAGATTACCCAGAGAATTACATTGGAAACACCGTCACGAACTTTTCCCCCGGAAGTGGGATCGATCAGCATAATCCCAATCTTGAGCCGCTGCTGGTCAGTGACAGAGGTGGCCTCGAAGGGTCGGTAACCCTTCTCCCAGCGACGAGCCTGGATGAGCATCAAGGCCCTCTTGGTCTGTTCCGACCACGAACGAAAAGGCACGGGGGGATCAGCCTCCACGACGGTCTTCGGCCACTCGATGGGACCAGGCTGGATGAAGAAATATTGCCCCTTCCAATTAGCATTATCATTCCCTTTGTCGGAGATGATAGCCCGTTCCTTGCAGATCTTCCAGGACACCTTCCTGTCCCAGCCCAGCTCCCTATATTGCTCGTCGGTCCCCTCGGGCTGGCGGGGGGTGAAGGAGCAAATTCCGTCCTTGTTGCAGGTCATCTTGTAGAGAACCAGCCAAAGCTCCAGGGAATAGCTCCAGTCTTCCCCATTGATATCACACCACACTTGGAAAGCAATCCATGTACGGATTGCGTGTGGGGAGAAGGTCGTAGGGTACGTCTTGTAATGGTTGCACAACTCAACCCAACTCGGACAGAAGGGCAGTCGAATTCCTGCACTAATCTGCCCTGGGGAGATGAAGACCTCATCTCCTTTGGGGAGCGTAATCTCAGGCTCACGAGAATCGAATTTGTCATAGGGGTAGCGGGCCCCGAAGGAGGATTCAAAAATGCCACACTCTCTAAGAGCCCTATCAAAGCTAATGGGTGCGAGGGTGTTCTTGAGGTACTTGAAGACGAAGGGTTGGCCAACAGTAGCAGATCCCTCGGCTGAAAATCGTCGAAGGAAGGAAAGAAGAAAAAATTGAAACCTAAAGAAAACCGAAGATGAAAAGGAAAAGAGCAATAGGATGAGGAGCCTTACCAGACATAGTGGTTGGAGTGGTCGTGATCGGAAAAGCTTGAATTGCTCGAATCGCCGGTGAAAACTCGGAATTTGGGGAATCAGAGCTCTTGGATCGCAAAGAAGGAGAGGTAAAAGAAAGGTGAAACAGTGCCTAGGGTTAGGGTTTTATAAGAAACAAAGAGGAACTGAAGAGGTGGGCAATCAAAGCCACGGGATTCGAAACGATTCAATCATGATCGTCCAAGGAAAAACGTGCGAATTCGGAAAATAGGAACGGTTTTAATCTGAACCGTCAGGACGCATGGGACGAATAAGACAAGGAATAATGACGTATTGGAACGGTTGAAAAGTGCTTTTTCAGCAGGTAGGCGTGCAGAGCCCGAAACGTTCCTTCATCTCCCATCAGCATTAAATGCTGGTCTGATCAAGAAATCCTTTCGAATACAAACAAGATCCCAGAGGATCTCGAAAAGATCAAGGCAATGGCCTCCGACATTCCACACAAAGGCCTCCGATGAGAATACGAAAGAGTCCGACGTTGGAAGACGCGACGCACTATAAGTCCCTCACGTCTTGGGGGCAAATGATGGGCCCCGGCGGAGGCCGTTAGGCCCCTTAACGATTAACAAACGGCGTTTAGGCCCGTTGGGCTAGGAGCTGGAGTGTTGGAGGGCTAAGGGCTCCGACGGAAGGAGGCCCCGACATTGAATAGCCCTAAGTCAGCTTGACTCCGATAGACGAGGGCCTAAAAGATATCGGACCTGGACATAGTCGGTCCCGATATAGGAGTGGAGTCCACTCCCCGATTCCGAATCCTCAACGATGCAACTTGGGGGTCTCCGATATGGATCGAGACTTGCCAGTAAGAGCACAATCCCGAGGATCTCGCCACGATTACAGTAGTGGCATAATGGGCGAGATTTGGGGGATGCGAATAACCGCACGAGATACATGGCCAGATACACGGCGAAATATGTGGGATAATGGATCACGATCCAACCGCCTAATCAGGTAACTGGGATAACCTTTCCTCTATAAAAGGAGGGAAGTTATTCCAGATTAGGGTTACGTTTTACACACACATATTGCTTGCTTGCTCTGTTGACTGCCGTACTTACGTTAAGCATCGGAGAGGGATTCTGGGCCACTGCCCTCTATCCCCTTCTGCAGGATTGCGAGGAGGAGCTAAGGAATCCGTCACCGTAACCGGAGTTCCCGCCGTGATCCAACATTAATGAGATCTCTTGGAAAGGATCATTGAAGCTCAAGCAAAAAAAGCTCAAAGATTTCAAATCAGGTTCTTTAGATGGATACTGGGAAATGTCATGATTACTTTTAGGGTTAAGAACACAAAAGGGGCCTGAATGTTTGCCCATGTTGCCAAAAGGGGTCTGAATTGAAAAAACGTATTATTAAGGGTCTGAATTTTGAGTTTTGTTGATAATCGAGTTTCCGTCTAAATTTGCTGTTAAATATAACGGAAATACGTGAAATGACAAAATTACCCTTTTGCAATTATTATACAATTTATCAGTTTAATTAATGAAATGTGAAATGTCTAAAATACCCCTGCACACTAATTATGCCCTAAGGCCACCACAGCCACCGCCACCGACCACCACCACAGCTCCGACGACCACCACTCCGGCGACCACCACTCCGGCGACCAAAACCTCCTCCGACGACCGAAACCCCCTCCGGCGACCCCAAAATGCTCTGATCGGAGTTCCGAAGCTCCGATCGGAGCCAAAAAGCTCCGACCGGAGCTCCAGAGCTCCGATTCGGGGCCACAGAGCTCCAGATCGGGAGCTCTGTGGCCCCGAATCGGAGCCACAGAGCTCCCGATCGGAGTTCTGTGGCTCCGATTCGGGGCCACAGAGCTCCAGATCGGAGCTCTGTGGCCCCGAATCGGAGCTCTGGAGCTCCGGTCGGAGCTTTGGAGAGCTCCGGTCGGAGCTTTGGAGAGCTCCGATCGGAGCTTTGGAGCTCCAATCGGAGCTTTTTGGCTCCGATCGGAGCTTTTTTGGTCGCCGGAGGGGGTTTTGGTCGCCGGAGTGGTGGTCGCCGGAGTGGTGGTCGCCGGAGTGGTGGTCGCCGGAGTGGTGGTCGCCGGAGTGGTGGTGGCCGGAGTGGTGGTCGCCGGGTGGTGGTGGCTTAAAGGGTATTTTCGTCTTTTTAGGTCAAATATGTGAGGACACACTCTGGTCAAAGGGCATTTTCGGGTTTTCAAATTATTTTCGGTCACATGTTTGGCACGTGACCATTTTCCGTCACTTTTAACAGAAAAAATAGACGGAGACCTCACTTATACACAAAACTCAAAATTCAGGCCCTTAATAATACGTTTTTTCAATTCAGACCCCTTTTGGCAACATGGGCAAACATTCAGACCCCTATTGTGTTCTTAACCCTTACTTTTAAGAGAATATTTTCTACATGATGCTAGCATGTGTTGAATTCAAGACTCATATGAATAGGAAAACTAGAGAATGGCCGTGATAATTCTTGTATGTTTGGCTAAGAGAACTTGGTATTTATGTATTTTCTATATACAGTGACATACATGATGGGTTTTGATATAGCCGATAGGCCCATTAACGACGACTAAACGGCGAAGTAGGCCCACTTGGCCCCAAGCGAGACCTAGAAGACCAATACGAAGGGTCCCGACAAGGCCGTGACCGATATATGAGCTGAACGCTCCCGATATCATGCCTTTAAGTAGGCCCCGATGTTATGCCTTTAAGTAGGCCCCGATGTTATGCCTTTAAGTAGGCCCCGATGTTATGCCCTTAAGTAGGCCCCGATATTGAATCCCTGAGAAGATTGGCCCTGTCCCGATGACGAGGGGCCCCGAGCGGTGACCAAAGGAGATAACTCTGGAGTCCCCGACTTCCGTCGGGACTTGCCACCAGAGCACGAGGCCGAGAAATACGCCCACTATCAACATAGTGGGGAAGTGGCCGGAAAAGATGGAACTTGGATTACTGGCCGAGATAAGCGGAACGTGACAGTTATCCCAACAGGTAACTGAGGTAACCTCTCCCCTATATAAAGGAAGGAGTTACCTCATGATTGATACGTTCACACACTTACATACTGATACTTGCTTGCCTGCCTCGAGATACTCATTTAAGCATCGGAGAGGGATTCTGGGTCACCGCCCGGTCTATCCCCTTCTTGCAGGATTACTTGGAGCGAAGGAGTTCGGATTTTCGTCAAGGACGTACCGGAGTTCCAACCGTGATCCAACATTGGCGCCGTCTGTGGGAACGAAGCAAAAAGCAAAAATGACTTCTACCCGTTCGATGGCTGGCAAGCAAAAGAAGAGACAAGGACAATCTGGCGGTTCCCGCCACCCTGCCGGGACTCTGAATTCAGGGCCGCCGGAGCGCACTGTTGATCGGAATGATCCACCCCCTGCTGTTTCTCAAACAAGGGGGCATCATGATGATCGCGAAGATTTCATCCGAAACTCGTCGGAGAGCCTGGAAGAGATCCCAAGGAGGGACCAGGATGCACCTGCAAAGCCGGACTTGGCGAAGGCCGTGATGGATGCCATGCCAGTATTTTTGGAAGCTATGGAGGCTCTCTTGGACCGAAGGGAGGCCGCCAAGAAGAAGGAAGAGTTGCCTCCACCTCCGCCGATGGAGAATCGGGACGGGCAGGAGGCCCAACCCGAGCACCAGGACAAGAGCAAGGAACCTGCCCTATCGGAGGAGTTCGTGGTCGATGGGCCTGGACCTGTGCAGCATAGGACCATTCCTCTCAATGGCCCTATCACCCCCGATCAAGTGGTGAAGATCGTGAACATTTGCATGGGCGACCAGAAGAAGATGATGTCGGAGCTCAGGGACCGGTCCACTCATCCCTTCGTCCCCCGATTGGTGAACACCACTGCCCCGCCGGGATTGGGCATCCCGACAATTAAGGAGTATGATGGCGAGGGAGATCCCGTTCGTCATGTCCAGAAGCATGTCATGGCTTGTCTAGGCAGAGCCCTGAATGATGACATAGTGTGCGTATTGTTCCCAGGCACATGGTTCTTCAGCCTTCCCCCACGGTGCATCTCTAGCTGGACCCAGATGCATGATCGCTTCATCCAGCAGTACCAGGGCCGTCGGCGCCTTCTGAAAAGCGCGAGATCCCTGGCTGAGGTGGTACAGAGGCCCGACGAATCTCTGGCACATTACTACCAGAGATACACTGCCAGCGTGGCCGAGATTGATGAGGAAATGTCGGAGGGAGAGACCATCCGCACTTTCATTCGGAACCTAACAGCACCGTATGGTTCTGACCTGATGCACAGCGTGGCTGAGAAGGCTGTGTGGAACATGGAGGCGCTGCAGAAGAGGGTGAAGCAGCAAATCGATGTCCAGGAGTCGAAGATAGCTTCCGGAGACCTTGACCCTCCGAAATCAAACAAGGGGAAGCAGTCATTCAAACCCTCGGACGATCGCAGGAGGAAAGATAAACTCGAGAGCAGTCGGGGTCGGGGCCGTCCCGATCGGAGGGAAGACAAGCGTTCCTCGAGGTCGGACAAGCGAGAGGACCACTACACCCCTTTTATTTGTTCCATGGG
This sequence comes from Clarkia xantiana subsp. parviflora, assembly GCA_036873135.1. Taxonomy (NCBI): domain Eukaryota; kingdom Viridiplantae; phylum Streptophyta; class Magnoliopsida; order Myrtales; family Onagraceae; genus Clarkia; species Clarkia xantiana. The sequence continues at coordinate 34,931,098 of JAPTYO010000010.1, read as the reverse complement.
TGCGGAATTGGCGGTGATGGCTCGACACGGTATCGCCAGATACCCCCCGAAAATAGATGGAGAGTCCATGGGAGCCCGCACGGATCGTTATTGTCGCTTTCACCGTTCCAACGGTCACGACACTAACCATTGTCTGGATTTGAAGAAAGAGATTGAGAAGCTGATCCAAAAGGGGAAGCTCAAGGAATTTGTGGCTGGACAACGGGGCCGATCCTGTTCCCGGTCCCGATCGCGATCCCGTTCCCGATCCCGGGGTCGATCCCCGAAGAAGGACAAGCCCGAGTCTTCCAATGCCCGCAAGGAGAAGCGGGGAACTATCAATGTGATTCACGGAGGACTTGCTGCAGGAGGAGCGGCAGCTTGGGAGTTTTATGCTTCTCGGATTCCCGTTGCTGTGGTGCTGGGCAAGAGGGCCCGAAATTGGACTCCGAAAGAAGAACTTGTGATTCCCTTCTCAGCGGAGGACCTGATAGGTGTGGACACCCCGCACGATGATGCCTTGGTCGTGACCCTGAACGTGGATGGGTACGAGATGAAGCGGATCCTGATCGACGGAGGGAGCTCCTCCGATATTCTGTTCATGGACGCACTGCAAACCATGGGGAAAACAAAGAAGGACTTGAAGCCTGCGGACTTCCCGATGGTCGGATTCTCTGGCTCTACCTCTTACCCGGTCGGGGTGATTACCCTACCGGTCGAGTTGGGGAGCGGTTGGAAGTCGGAGAAGAGGAACGTAGAGTTCGTGGTGGTCGAGTCTGCGGGGACCTACAATGCCATTATCGGGAGGACTACCATCAACCCGCTGGGGGCAATTGCCTCAACTGTCCATTAGATACTGAATTTCCCGACTGACCACGGAATCGGGGAGGTCCAGGGCGATCAGATAGCTTCTAGGAGGTGCTATGTCAATGCCACCCGAAGGAGAAATCGGGAGGCTATGACAGTTTTCCAGACTGATGCCGATCCACGAGAGGAGTTTGGGCGTCCCGCCCCGATGGAAGATTTGAAGGAGGTGGAGATTGATGGACCTCAGAGGAAGGTGAAAATCGGGTCCGCTCTGTCTGAGGAGACGACCCGAGAATTGATCGATCTGTTGAAGGAATTCAAGGAGCTGTTTGCCTGGTCCCCGAGTGACATGCCAGGAATCAGCCCCGATGTGATTACTCACGAGCTGAAGATTGATCCCGCGATTAAGCCGATTACACAGAGGAGGCGCCCGATGGGTGCTGACAAGAAGATAGCGATCCAACAAGAGATGGGCAGGTTGCTCGATGCTGGATTTATTAAGGAGCTCCGATTCCAGACCTGGGTCGTCAACCCAGTCCTGGTGAAGAAGAGCAATGGAAAATGGCGAATGTGCGTTGACTTTCGCGACTGAACAAGGCCTGCCCGAAGGATTGCTACCCGCTCACGAGGATCAACCAGCTGGTAGATGTCACATCGGGACATGAGCTGCTGAGCTTTATGGATGCTTACTCTAGCTACAATCAGATCAAGACGTCCAAGGAGGATGCCCCCCATACCGCCTTCTATGCTGATAGTGACATCTATCATTATGATGTTATGCCCTTTGGACTGATCAATGCAGGTGCAACTTACCAGAGGATGGTGAACAAGCTGTTCGGGGACATGCTGGGAAAAACAATGGAGGCCTATATGGACGACATGCTGGTGAAGTCCCGACAGGCCGAGGATCATGTTCACAATTTGTCCACGGCATTCGAGCGGATGAGGCTTCATCAAGTTCGCTTGAACCCCATCAAGTGTGCCTTCGGAGTGTACTCAGGGAAGTTCCTGGGCTTTATGGTGAGCCAGCGGGGAATCGAGGTGAACCCTAAGAAGCTGAACGCGATCGAAGAGATGAAGTTCCCGATTAACCATCGGGAGGTGCAGGTGCTGAACGGACGACTGGCCGCGATGAATCGCTTCCTGTACAAGGCAAGCGACCGATCCATGCCATTCTTTGAAGTACTGAGGGCCAATAAGAAGTTTGAGTGGACTGCCAAGTGTAAAGAGGCGTTCCAGGCACTCAAGCAGCACCTTCGCACCCTCCCGCCATTGGCGAAGCCCATCCCAGGCGAGCCACTCTATCTGTATTTGGTTGTTTCTGAATTCGCTGTTAGCTCTGTCTTAGTGAAAATTGTAGAGGGTAGCCAAGTCCCCGTCTATGATGTAAGCAAGGCACTCGCCAAATCTGAAATGAATTATCCCGCTGTTGAGAAGAATCTCTATGCGTTGATTGTTACTGCTCGGAAGCTGAGGCCTTACTTCCACGCGCATGAGATTACTGTTTTGACGAATCAGACCTTGAAACATTTTTTGAACCGACCTGATGCGTCGGGGAGATTAGTGAAATGGGCAGTCGAGGTTAGTGAGTTCCGCATTCACTTTGCTCCGAGAACGGCTATTAAGGGCCAGGCGTTAGCGGATTTCATAGCAGAGTCTACAGCCCCCGATCTAAAGGAAGCGGGCCCTGTAGAGGGGGCAACCACAGGTCCTGATAACAGAGCAGTCAGAACAGCCCGACGCCGAAAATACTTGGGAGATGTACACCGATGGCTCCTCAAATTCAAAAGGATCGGGAGCAGGCTTCGTAATGATACCACCAAACGGAGGCGAGCCCCTCCGATATGCCTTGGCCTTGACATTTAGGGCCGCCAACAATGAAGCTGAATATGAGGCTCTCATCACTGGCCTCAATATTGCTAAAGGAACGGGAGTTGGTCACTTAAAGGTGAAGTGCGATGCTAGCCTGATCGTGAACCAAGTCCAGGGGCGATACGAAGCAAAGAGCCCGATGATGAAGAAATACCTTCGGGAGGTGCAAACCCTGAAGGAGAGTTTCAAGAGCTTCGATATTGAGGCAATCCCGAGGGAGGATAGTGTGGAAGCAGACGCCTTAAGCAAGTTTGCCTTGGGGGCACCCCTCGATGAAAGTCGGAAGGTGCATTTCATGGAAAAGGTGATCCTGTCAACCACCGACCAGTCAGAGGTATGCGCCATTGAGATCGGATCGGAGGAGCCCACTTGGATGACCCCGATAGCCGCGTATCTGACTACGGGGGCAGTCCCCAATGATGAAGTAGCAGCTGGCAAAATACGCCGAATCGCGCCCAATTACGTGATAGTGGATAATCAGCTGTAGAAAAAGGGATATTTAACTCATTATCTGAATTGCGTGGCCGAGTCCGACACAGATCGGATCCTCAGGGAGGTACACGAAGGATATTTGGCTTGTCATGAAGGGGCCCGATCCATCGTGAGGAAAGTACTGAACATGGGCTATTACTGGCCCTCGATGAACAAGGAGGCGACGATGCTGGTCCGATCTTGTGACGTTTGCCAGAAGTACGCCCCGAATATTGTGGCTCCAGCTGCCGATTTGACGTCCATCAAGAGTGCTTGGCCCTTCGCATAGTGGGGAATCGACTTGGTGGGACCCCTTCCAGTTGCAAAAGGTCAGTGTCGATATTTAGTCGTGGCTATTGATTATTTTTTGAAATGGATAGAAGCCAAGGCATTGGCCAAGACAACGGGGAACCATATCCTCAAATTCCTCCAGGCCCATATCATATCCCGATACGGGATCCCCAAGGTGGTGATCAGCGATAATGGCCCTCCGTTTAACGGGGCCCAGTGGAAGGAGTACTTGGAGGAACTGAAAATTGAGAATCGGACAGCCTCTGTCCGTCATGCTCAAACCAATGGACAGGTGGAATCAGCCAACAAGATCGTGATGGATGGCCTGAAGAAGAGGGTCCATTCATTGAAGGGCAAATGGCTGGATGAGCTGGAGAATGTGCTTTGGGTTGTTAGAACGACACCCAAGCGATCGACTGGGGAGACTCTGTTTGGCCTCGTTTATGGCACGGAAGCAGTGGCTCCCGTCGAAATAGCTGTGGCATCCCATCGGACCAGGTATTACGAACCTCTCTCGAATGATGAAATGAGGCGTCTGGACTTAGACTTGGTCGAAGAAAAGAGGCGGAGTGCCGAAGAGGCGGAGTGCCGAAGAGGCGGAGTGCCGAAGAGGCGGAGTGCCGAAGAGGGCCAGGCCCGGATGCGCTTGGCAACAGCTCGATATTATAATCGACGAGTCAAGTCTCGACAGTTCTTTGTCGGGGAACTGGTCTGGCGTCGGAACGAATTTACCCTTTTGGATCGGATCAACAAGATGTCACCAAAATGGGAAGGGCCTTATAAGGTCGTGGGGATGCCAGCTCGGAATGCGTACAAGTTGGAGGACCTCGATGGCAATGTGTTGAAACATTCTTTTAGTGGCGAACACTTGAAGAAATGTCATGTTTGATGTTAAGTCGCCTTCAGTGGTGCAAGTTTTTTATTAAGTCACCTTCAGTGGTGCAAGTTGTTTGTTATGTCGCCTTCAGTGGTGCAAGTTTAACCATCAATGAATAAAGAGGTTGCTTCCGACAAGTCTATTTTAAGACTTATTATTCTAAGTACGCTTAAATCGCCTTAAGTGGTGTAGCTAAATTGCCTTAAGTGGCATGGTTTCGCCTTGAGTGGCGCGGTTAAATCGCCTTAAGTGGCGTAGTTCCGCCTTAAGTGGCACGATTAAATCGCCTTAAGTGGTGTAGCTAAATTGCCTTAAGTGGCATGGTTCCGCCTTAAGTGGCGCGATTAAATCGACTTAAGTGGTGTAGCTAAATTTCCTTAAGTGGCATGGTTTCGCCTTAAGTGGTGCGATTAAATCGCCTTAGGTGGTGTAGCTAAATCACCTTAAGTGGTGTGGTTTCGCCTTAAAGGGCACGATTAAATCACCTTAAGTGGTGGGGTTTCGCCTTAAGTGGCGTAATTAAATCGCCTTAAGTGGCGTGGATAAGTTGCTTTAAGGGGCACGATTAAATCGCCTTAAGTGGTGGGGTAGAATGTCTTAAGAGACGCGTGAAACTACTCTAAGTGATATGATCGAATTGCCTTAAGTGGCGTAGTCAATTCACCTTAAGTGGTGAAGTGATAATTGGAACCAAAAAAGATTGATATTATAAAGATCTGGGAGGTTCGCAACAAAGAAGGAAATTACAAGGATTCGAAAAATAAAGCAATCAAGCTCGATCCTTGGCAGCGTCGAGGGGAGCAGGGTCCACGAGATCTGCGGCAGAAAGCTCCGCGACCGGAGGATCGGACCCTGGAAGATTGGCCGCGGGAGGATCGGACTCTGAAGGATTAGCCGCAGGAGGGTCGATCATCGGGGGCTCTGTCGTCGGGATGTCTGCACTTGGAGGCTCCACCATGCCTCTAGCACCCACAGTCCCCTCGGGGGTGTTGCCCCCGTCACTATCCTCAGAAAGGCTGAAATACCTCTCCGCGAAGGGGGCGAGAGTCTGAGACTTGGTGAAGTCGATGGCACCACCATACTCCAGATGGAGCTCCTCGACAGCGTTAAGTAGGGTGTTTTCCACCTCCGCCGTACAGAACTGCACCGCGTCCGCTTGAAAAGCTTCGGAGCCCTGATAATCCTCCCTACCTTTGGCTTTAGCTTCAGCCAGCTTGGCGGGGAACTCAGCAACCTCCCGCTCCAGCTGTCGGGACCGGTTGGCGAGGAGGACTTTCTCAGCCTCCAGCCCCGCCTGGGCATCCTCCAGAGCCTTCTTCTCGAGGACATGCCTGTCCCGATCCTCCGCACGCCCCTACTGCTCTTCCTGGAGCCTTTGGCTCTCCTGCTTCAGCAACCTCTCGAAATCGTGGACCTGCCTCAAGAGGTCCTGAGTCTTCTGGTTAAGGAGGGCCTGCTCCTTAACCAACTTCTCTTTTGACGACTCGGAGGCAGCCATATCCTTCTTGAGCTTGGCCAAGACCTCGGGAGCCGCCTTGGCTCGCTCCTCCTTCAGGGCCTCCTCCAAGGCCAGGATATACCCGAAGCAGCGGTGCTGGTCCGCCAATTCCTGTAGAAAAGAAGGGAGGTTAGTACATGAGAATATTTTACATTATATACTAAGTGTGAAAACAGGAAGACTTACCTCCACACGGCGAACGGCCATAGCGCGAATGTCCGCATGGATGTCCTCGGGGGCCAAAGAAAGTGGAAGCTTCATAGACGGCGGAACTGAACCTGCCAGTAGGTGCAAACCCAGTTCCGGTGACAAATTGTCCCGACGTAGCGGAACCCTTTGTAGTGACTCGATTGGGGTCCAGGGAGCTGTCGCCTGGTTGGGGGCATAAAGCCGATAGAAGCTCCCGTCTAAGGGGAGAGGAGGAGGAACGGCCTGAGCGTCGGAGGCGCGTGCCTCTGAGCCGCCATGAGAACCCGGCGAAAGCTGCTGCGCTGGAGAAGATGGAGGCAGCCCTTCGGAAGTTGGCTCCAGCGGGGTCTGCCTCGCCCCCCGACGACGAACCAGGGGCTGGTCTTCGCTTGCCTCCTCAGAAGAATGGGAGACGTCCAGATCAACCACACGACGGAATTGGCCGTCCGTCGGGGCGTCTTCGGCCCCCGTTCTTGTCGGGGCAGGAAGCGACAGGAGGGTTTCTCTGACCTGGGCGTCGGAGGGTGGCGTTCCCGCGGAAGCTCCAGCTCCCGATTGACCTGCAGCTGGAGGATGAGAAGCTTCAGAAATAAAGTCAGGAAGCTGATCAGGATCCTTACACCAGATGACGCGACGGGAGAGGTACTGGTCCTTCCCGTAATAATTGTAGTATCCCGCCTTGAGGATGCGGGGAGTTTCTCCCTGCAGGATGCGTTTGATCCCTTCGATCCTGGATCCTTTATCGGAGGGGATTAACTCCTTAGGAATACGCCTCCTGTACAATTGAATTGCTAAGCGGAGCTGTTTACCTTCCTCGGGAGTCTTGGTGTTGAAGATCTGCTCCATCTTCTCCACCCGGGCCCGTTTGATTTGCTCCGAGGTGGGAGGTCCCGACGAGGAGGCGGCCCTCTTTGAAGACTTCCTCTTCCTCGCGGGGCGTGGAACAGCATCAGTTTCCACCTGCTTAAGCACGAGATTGGTCAACAGTGATACCTTCTTAGCTGCAAAGACGAAAATGAAAAGACGGTTAGAATACTACCCAAGGAACGAGGTTAGAAGGGCCGTCGAAGAGTTGACGCCCGGACACGATATCAAGGAGTCGGATCCCGGTCAGAACCAGGTCCCGCTCCCCGATGGAGTTGGCGTCGAGGGGAGTGAAAGAGTCCCCCCAACTATAAAGCTAGATGCAGTGGAGAATCTGGAAATCCTCCTCGGAGTAAGTGTGGAAAGCGGGAGCAGGGTCCGCCTCAACCTCCCATCGGGGCCAGGGGATGGAGCTGTTTCGGATGAAGAAATAACTCCTCTTCCAGCCACTGTTGTCGGGCCCCGAATCAGTGATGAGCCCCCGACCCTTGGCGATCTTCCAGGTGTCACCATTCCAGCTGTACCGAGAGAGCTGTGTCTTGCTCCACTTAGGCATCCTCGGGTAGAAGGCACAGACTCCGGCATCATTGCACTTCAACCCATAGAAGGTCCCCCCAACGATAAAGCTGGATGTAGTGGAGAATCTGGAAATCCTCCTCGGAGTAAGTGTGGAAAGCGGGAGCAGGGTCCGCCTCAACCTCCCATCGGGGCCAGGGGATGGAGCTATTTCGGATGAAGAAATAACTCCTCTTCCAGCCACTATTGTCGGGCCCCGAATCAGTGATGAGCCCCCGACCCTTGGCGACCTTCCAGGTGTCACCATTCCAGCTGTACCGAGAGAGCTGTGTCTTGCTCCACTTAGGCATCCTCGGGTAGAAGGCACAGACTCCGGCATCATTGCACTTCAACCATAGAAGGTCCGGAAGAGTCGGAGGCTATAGGGCCATTGTTGACGGAAGCAGAGGACGCGAAAGGCATTCCACACGCGGATGGCGTGGGGGGAGAAAGTAGTCGGATGTGTTTTGTAATATGTACACATCTCGACTATGTCCCCACAGAAGGGGAATCGGATCCCTGCCGATATTTGCCCGGTGGAGACAAATACCTCCCCTTCCCGGGGACGAGTGACCACAGGGTCACCCGGGACGCGGGGCCAAGGAAATGGGAAGCGAGGCTCCCAGGTGGAAGTAATGCACCCCTCCCGGAGGGCTGCATCATAGGCAGTGTCGGAAATCTCATTGTAGGCGTAATCGAACTTGAAGGGCTTCCTCCCCCCAGAACTGGACTCGCCGTCTGGAAAGTAATCAGAGCAAGAAAAAGCACAGTCAATTTCCACAAGAGTTCAGGTAAGATCATGGAGATAAAATAAAAACTATGCTAACAAGTCTCTTTGGAATCAAAGGAGAAAGCCTTACCAGACATGTCGAATCGGAGAAGAAAAGATGATCTTGAGGGTCGGAGATTCCGGCCGCCGGAAGGTTGATCAGAGAAAGAAAAGAGAGCTCGAGCTTTTGAAAACACAGAGAATGAAACGGTAAAGGAGAACTGAATAGTTCCAAGATTTGGGGTTTTATAGGAGAGAGGAAAGCAAAAGAGACGTTGCAATCTGAACCGTTGAAGATTAAACGCCTCAATCCGAATCGTAGAAGCACTAGAGACAAAACGAGTATAAAGTGCTTTTTCAGAAAAAACAGGCACGGGTACCCAAACCGTCGCTTCGTCACCTGCTGCATTTAATAGCTGAGTGACCGAGAAATCTTTTCGGATTCGGTGGTTATCCTTGGAATATCAGGGAATCTTGAAGAAGGAGATCTGCCTCAGAAGATTTTTCGGAAAGTCAAAACCCTCCGATACCGATATCCGGAGGTCCGGAACTGGAAGACACGACGAACTATAAGTCACTCATGTCTTGGGGGCAAATGATGGGTTTTGATATAGCCGATAGGCCCATTAACGACGACTAAACGGCGAAGTAGGCCCACTGGGCCCCAAGCGAGACCTAGAAGACCAATACGAAGGGTCCCGACAAGGTCAGGACCGATATATGAGCTGAACGCTCCCGATATCATGCCTTTATGTAGGCCCCGATGTTATGCCTTTAAGTAGGCCCCGATGTTATGCCTTTAAGTAGGCCCCGATGTTATGCCTTTAAGTAGGCCCCGATATTGAATCCCTGAGAAGATTGACCCTGTCCCGATGACGAGGGGCCCCGAGCGGTGACCAAAGGTGATAACTCTGGAGTCCCCGACTTCCGTCGGGACTTGCCACCAGAGCACGAGGCAGAGATATACGCCCACTATCAACATAGTGGGGAAGTGGCCGGAAAAGACGGAACGTGGATTACTAGCCGAGATAAGCGGAACGTGGCAGTTATCCCAACAGGTAACTGAGGTAACCTCTCCCCTATATAAAGGAATGAGGTACCTCAGGATTGATACGTTCACACACTTATATATTGATACTTGCTTGTCTGCCTCGAGATACTCATTTAAGCATCGGAGAGGGATTCTGGGTCACCGCCCGGTCTATCCCCTTCTTGCAGGATTACTTGGAGCGAAGGAGTTCGGATTTCCGTCAAGGACGTACCGGAGTTCTAACCGTGATCCAACAGTAATTGTTAATCATCTATTAGTTTATCAGGTTGGTGGCCTAAAAGAATGAAGTGGAATGCCTATTTATTTCAAAAATAATTTAATGTACACATATTAAAGGTGCTCAATCTGGCTTTTACAATCTGGTCTTCGAATACATGTTAAATATTATTTCATTATTTAGTTGGGTGGACTATGAATTTCTTCTCTTAAAGTTAGTGAAAAAGAAAATGAAAGTTCAAGTGTAATTTACTTTGTTATTATATTATTTAACTTACCTCTTTAACTTATCAGGAAAATTCACATGGATAATAAGAAGCAACAACTTGAACAGTACGCATGGAGTAGTGAAGAAACCCCCAGGTCCCAGAGATAAGTAAAGTTGATATTTTAGGTATTTTACTTGCTTATTAGTTATTAATAATTCCTTATGTAAAAGCTTTGACGCAAAAACAAAAGTGCTTGTGCATTACTACTTACCAAGGGACAACTTGCAGTTATCAAATAATTTTATTAAATGTTGAGGATAGGTTTTAAGTAGTCTCTGCTCCCTTTGAAAGTAGCAAGGATGCAAGATTTAGTAAATTGGGGACAATGATTATTATTTAATGAGTTCAATGGCAAAAAGATACGGAGTCTGTATGGTTATTGAAACTTAATTGAATGAATTGTACGATTATTGCTTTCTACAGCTAAATGTGGTACCATGGTATGCTGTAAAGGAGGAAAGAAAACAATTATATTTCTTTGTACATATAATAAGATAATTAAATATTTTTAACTTGTTCCTCCATATTTTTTCAAATTGATCACAAAAATGCAACCCGCGTGTCAATCTCCCTAGTATATTAAAATACAAAAACCATATATATGATAGGATTTATGATCCATAAATGCATATAATATACTAGGGTTAAGAACCTATGAAATGTTTGAACTATCACCCATGTTAACGGGAGAGGTCTGAAATTTAAAAAGTTAATAACGGAGGTCTGAAATTTCAATTTTGTTGATTTGAGGTTTTCCGTCCATTTTTAGGGTTAAATTTAACAGAATTGTGTGAAATGACATTTTTGCCCTTTAATATTTTGTTTTATTTAATATCTTATTTAAGGAAATGTGAAATGACAATTTTACCCCTAAAGTCAAATTAAAACCACCCAACCCCGGCCACCGCCACCCGACTCCGGCCACCACCACCCGACTCCGGCGAGCACCACCTCGACTCCGACGACCACCACCTCGGCTCCAGCGACCCAACTCCGGCGACCCAACTCCGGCCACCATCTCGGCAAAAAAGCTCCGATCGGAGCCCAATCGGGGCCGGTGGCTCCGATTTGGGCCCATCGCGTCCGGTGGCTCCGATTTGGGCCCAATCGGAGCCTTGGTGGTGGTCGCCGGAGTACGATTGGTGGTCGCTGGAGTACGATTGGTGGTCGCCGGAGTACGATTGGTGGTCGTCGGAGTACCGTGGTGGCTTCAAGGGCATTTTGGTCTTTTCACTCCAACCATGTGAGGGGCACATTTGATAGAAGGGCATTTTTGGAAATTTATTTTATTTCCGGTCACATGCCAAGCATGTGACCAACTTCCGTTAGTTTTAACGGAAAAAACTAACGGAGACCGCTGTTATCAACAAAACTGAAATTTCAGACCTCCGTTATTAACTTTTTAAATTTCAGACCTCTCCCGTTAACATGGGTGATAGTTCAGACCTTTCATAGGTTCTTAACCCAATATACTATACATATATAATATATACACTTGCAAAATTAAATAATGCAATGTATCTGGACACAGTTATAATAGATAATTTCAGTTTGCCTAATTAAGAATATTATCTTTCCAAATATCGTTTTGGCAATAATTAATTTCCTATTTAGCAAAATCAGGCCTACCGCGAGGTAATTCAATTACTATTCACAATTATGTTATGGCCCAAATGTTATTCACTGTGACATTGGGTAACTGTCAAGCCCAATTGTCCAACAATCCCCCACATTAATGGTGTTTGGAAATCTAATGGTGGCTCTAGACACGTAGTTTGAGTTTGACAGTTAATACATGCATAGGACAAGTATGGGGTCTGCCCTTTGAACCTTCCCTTGTTAAATTATAATGAAATTACCAGTTTGTTAGTTGACACGATTTACTTGAACAAATTGTCGTTGGTGTAAATGATGATATAAGACATACATATATCATCCTAGTATAGTTCTGTTCACGCCTGAATGTCTGTTGTGGCCCTGGATATTTGCCTAATTCTGCCAGCATTTCTAAGAATTGTGCCCTCAACAATTCCTTTTGAAGCGGCCCATCTTCTTACTCATATATGTGATTCTTTATCTCAACAAATTCATCACGACTCTGATTTAAATCAAGAGTTTCACCGTGTCTTAAAGATTTGTCACGAATCATTAAAATTTTCACTAAACATTTATCATCTCTATCACTGATTTACATTTAGGAACGGGTTTGGGATTCTGACCCCACAATGATATCTCTCATTCCTGTGATTAAGTTGTCCCATTGAACCTAGATATTGGGATCTCCAGTCAACTAGGTAGGTTTTCTTTCTCAGGAGTGTTTCTTACAGGTTTAATCCAATTTCTTTAGATAATTGGCCAAATAGCTCTCTGTTTAACACTACAGATAGCAAATCCACTATATTTATCATCTGATCTTTGTCGAGCGTGATATTTCCATTTGAGAGAAATCGTGTAACATAAGTCTATACTTTTCATTGTACATGAAGCAAAATATCATACCAAATGCAGATTAATTATCGCAATGTTGCTACAAAGTCCTCAGACCGTTCTACTACTCAGATTATCATATCCTACAATAGGTTTGCAAAGTTTCTCACTAACCAACGTTTAACAAAGGTTATCAGGCCAAAGGGGTGATCACCACTTATTTGGGTCAAATCTTGTCTTTTAGACATAACCATCCAGCTTTTATAATATGTTTGATTATATATTTATTTGGTTAAAACCAAAATAATCTCATCAATCTCCGTATCGGTCTTCATAAAGGTTTTGGCCAATTTGCAAAATACTCTAGTAAACGGCATAGCCGTTCTAATCATATGATACACTTTCAGTGCTCAAAACCTAGAATCAAAGGTGATTTGGTTTTCAATTTTGTTTAGAGGATTTTTATGTTATGGTCGCACCTTATGAATACACAGCTCTGGAGTTCGAGTTTCTCAAATCAAATATCCAGTTTGCATCGCTTTAACCTTTAATTAAGCTTGGAAGTCTGGTATAGTGCAGTCCAAAACTATGAGTATGACCCAAGTACCGAAGTAACCTGACGATACCATCCCACTGATCTGTACTTGGGTTAATCGTGTATCTACTCAATACGCCCATAGCGTGTGCTATATCAGGTCTTGTACATGTCATCAACTACATTATATTTCCAATGATCCTAGCGTATTCAATTTGAAACTTTCATTCTCCTTTTATTTTTCCGATAAAACTAGCTTGGATCCATTGGAGTGCTGACCTCCCTCATATCCTCATTGTTGAATTTTCGTAATATCTTAACGATATATTGAGATTGAATTAGCACAATTCCTTCTTATGTTATTATAATATTTATACCGAGAATCACATCAGCAAGGCTCATGTTTTTATTTCAAATCGAAAATTCAACATATGCTTCGTTAATCAAACCATTTCATCATCACTTCTGGTGATAAACATGTCATCGACGTAAAGGCATAACTTTTGTAATTTTATTTCATGCAAATGCACATGTCACATTCATTGACTATAAAACCTTTCTCCAACATGACACAGTCAAAATTTGTTGTCATTGTTTCGGTGCTTGCTCAAGACCACGTAAAGACTTGACGAGTTTACAAACTTTCTTTTATTGTCCTATTGTTGAGAAACCCTCATGTTACTCCATATAAATCTCTTATTACAAGTCTCCAACTAAGAAATTTGTTTTTACATCCATTTGATGTACTGCATGATTTCGATGGGCCGTAATTGCAAGTACCATTCTAATGGATGTGAATATCGTCACTAGGAAATAAGTGTCAAAGTAATCATTGATTAAAAATCATACTTTACCTTCTATAGGTTTTACGACTACTTAGAAGGGTTAAGGTTGAACGTCTAGCTTAGGCCTGAAAGATAAGACTGATGGGTTTCGATATAGCCGTTAGGCCCATTAACGACGACTAAACGGCGAAGTAGGCCCACTGGGCCCCAAAAGAGGCTTAGAAGACCAATACGAGGGGACCCGACAAGGTCGGTCCCGACATATGAGCTGAACGCTCCGATGATAGGCCTTTAAGTAGGCCCCGATGATATGCCTTTAAGTAGGCCCTGATGATATGCCTTTGAGTAGGCCCCGACGATATGCCTTTGAGTAGGCCCCGATATTGAATCCCTGAGAATGTTGGCCCTGTCCTGACGACGAGGGGCCCCGAGCGGTGACCAAATGAGATAACTCTGGAGTCCCCGACATCTGTCGGGACCTGCCACCAGAGGATGAGGTCGAGAAACACGCCCACTATCAACATAGTGGGGAAGTGGCCTGAAAAGACGGAACGTGGGCAAGTGGCCGAGATAAATGGAACGTGGGCTAACTGCCCCCAGCAGTTATCGCAACAGGTAACTGGGGTAACTCCTCCCCTATATAAAGGAAGGAGTTACCTCAGGATTGATACATTGACATTCACATACTGATACTTGCTAGCCTACATCGAGATACTCATTTAAGCATCAGAGAGGGATTCTGGGTCACCGCCCGGTCTATCCCCTTCTTGCAGGATTACTTGGAGCAAAGGAGTTCGAACTTCCGTCAAGTACGTGCCGGAGTTCCAACCGTGATCCAACATTGGCGCCGTCTGTGGGTATCGTAACAAAAAGCAAAAATAGCTTCTACCCGATTGATGGATGGCAAGCAAAAGAAGAGACAAGGACAATCCGGCGGTTCCCGCCATCCTGCTGGAACTCTGAATTCAGGGCTACCGGAGCGCACTGTTGATCGGAATGATCCTCCCCCTGCTGTTTCCCAAACAGGAGGGCATCATGACGATCACGAGGATTCCATTCGAAACTCGTTGGAGGGCAGAGAAGAGATCCCGATGAGGGACCAGGATGCTCCGACAAAGGGGGACTTGGAAAAGGCTGTGATGGATGCCTAGCCGATATTCCTGGAGACTATTGAGGCTCTCCTGAACCGAAGGGAGGCTGCCAAGAAGAAGGAGGAAGAGTTGCCTCCGCCTCCGCCAAGGGAGAATCGGGACAAGCAGGAGGCCCAACCCGAGTGCCAGGACAATGGCAAGGAGCCCGCTCAGTCGGAGCAATTCGTGATTGATGGGCCTGGACCGGTGCAGCATAGGACCATCCCCCTTAATGGTCTTATCACTCCCGACCAGGTGGTGAAGATCGTGAGCATCTGTATGGGGGACCAGAAGAAGATGATGTCGGAACTGAGGGATCGATCCAATAATCCCTTTGTTCCCCGATTGGTGAACACCACTGCCCCGCCAGGGCTTGGTATCCTGACGATCAAGGAGTATGATGGCGAGGGAGATCCAGTTCGCCATGTCCAGAAGCATGTTATGGCTTGTCTGGGCAGAGTTCCGAATGACGATGTAGTGTGCGTTCTGTTCCCAACCACACTTGGTGAGAGGGCCCTAACGTGGTTCTTCAGCCTTCCTCCAGGGTGCATCTCTACCTGGACCCAGATGCATGATCGTTTCATCCAGCAGTACCAGGGCCGTCGGCGTCTCCTGAAAAGCGCGAGGTCCCTGGCTGAGGTGGTACAGAGGCCCGATGAGTCGCTGACGCATTATTACCAGAGGTACACCTCCAGCGTAGCCGAGATTTATGAGGAGATGTCGGAGGGAGAGACCATCCGCACCTTCATTCAGAACCTGACAGCACCATATGGTTCCGACCTGATGCACAGCGTGGCTGAGGAGGCTGTGTGGAACATGGAGGCGCTGCAGAAGAGGGTGAAGCAGCAAATCGATGTACAGGAGTCGAAGATAGCTGGCGAAGAGCCCGATCCTCCGAAATTGAACAAGGGGAAGCAGTCGTTCAAGACCTCGGACGATCGCAGAAGGAGAGATAAACCCGAGAGTAGTGGGGGTCGAGGCCGTCCCGATCGGAGGGAAGACAAGCGCCCCTCGAAGTCAGACAAATGGGAGGACCGTTACACTCCTCTCATATGCTCCATGGGTGCTGTGTTGGCGGTGATGGACCGATAAGGTATCGCCAGGTACCCCCCCGAAGAAGGATGGAGAGTTCATGGGAGCTCGCACCGATCGTTATTGTCGTTTCCATCGCACCAGCGGTCACGACACTAACCATTGTCGGGAGTTGAAGAAGGAGATTGAGAAGCTGATCCAGAGGGGGAAGCTCAAGGAATTTGTGGCTGGACAACGGGGCCGATCCCGTTCCCGGTCCCGATCGCGGTCCCGTTCCCGATCCCGCGATTGGTCCCCGAAGAAGGAGAAGCCCGAGTCTTCCAATGCCCGCAAGGAGAAGCGAGGAACCATTAATGTGATCCATGGAGGATTTGCTGCAGGAGGTGATACCACGGCATCTCGGGAGGTCTATGCTTCTCGAATTCCTATTGCTGTGGTGCTGGGCAAGAGGGCCCGAAATTGGACTCCGAAAGAAGAAATGGTGATTCCCTTCTCACCGGAGGACCTGATAGGTTTGGAGACCCCGCACGATGATGCTTTGGTCGTGACCCTGAACGTGGATGGGTACGAGATGAAGCGAATCTTGATAGATGGGGGGAGCTCCTCCGATATTTTGTTCATGGATGCGTTGGAGGTCATGAGAAAAACCAAGAAGGATCTGAAGCGTGCGGACTTCCCGATGGTCGGATTTTCTGGCTCTACCTCTTACCCGGTGGGGATGATTACCTTGGCGGTCGAGTTCGGAAGTGGTTGGAAGACGGAGAAGAGGAACGTGGAGTTCGTGGTGGTCGAGTCTGCAGGGACTTACAATGCCATTATCGGAAGGACCACCATCAAACCTCTGGGGGCAATTGCCTCAACTGTCCATCAGAAGATGAAGTTTCTGACCGACCACGGAATCGGGGAAGTCAAGGGCGATCAGATAGCCTCCAGGAAGTGCTACGTCAATGCCACTCGAAGGAGGAATCGGGAGGCTATGACTGTTTTCCAGACTGATGCTGATCCCCGAGAGGAGTTTGGGCGTCCCGCCCCGATGGAGAATTTAAAGGAGGTCGAGATCGATGGGCCTCAGAGGAAGGTGAAAATCGGGTCCGCTCTGACTGAGGAGACGGCCCAAGAACTGATTGATTTATTGAAGGAGTTCAAGGAGCTGTTCGCCTGGTCCCCGAGTGACATGCCAGGAATCAGCGCCGATGTGATTACTCATGAGCTGAAGATTGACCCCGCGATCAAGCCGATTGCAAAGAGAAGGCGCCCGATGGGTTCCGAAAAGAAGATCGCGATCCAGCAAGAGGTGGGCAGGTTGCTCGATGCTGGATTCATTAAGGAGCTCCGATTCCAGACCTGGGTCGCCAACCCAGTCCTGGTGAAAAAGAACAATGGCAAGTGGCGGATGTGTGTTGATTTCCGCGACCTGAACAAAGCATGCCCGAAGGATTGCTATCCGCTCCCGAGGATCGACCAGCTGGTGGATGCCACATCGGAACATGAGTTGTTGAGCTTTATGGATGGCTACTCCGGCTACAACCAAATCAAGATGTCCAAGGAGGACGCCCCCCATACCGCTTTTTATGCAGATAGTGACATCTATCACTATGATGTCATGCCTTTTGGACTGATCAATGCAGGTGCAACTTATCAGAGGATGGTGAACAAGCTGTTCGGGGATATGCTAGGAAAAACAATGTAGGCCTATGTGGACGATATGCTGGTGAAGTCCCGACAGGCCGAGGATCATGTTCACAACTTGGCCACAGCGTTTGAGCAGATGAGGCTTCATCAAGTTCGCTTGAACCCGACCAATTGTGCCTTCTGAGTGCACTCAGGGAAGTTTCTGGGCTTCATGGTGAGCCATAGGGGAATCGAGGTGAACCCTAAGAAGCTGAAGGCAATTGAGGAGATGAAGTCCCTGACAAACCATCGGGAGGTGCAGGTGCTGAATGGCCGATTGGCCGCGATGAATCGCTTCCTGTCCAAGGCAAGCGACCAATCCATGTCGTTCATTGAAGTTCTGAGGGCAAACAAGAAGTTTGGGTGGACTACCAATTGCGAAGAGGCGCTCCAGGCACTCAAGAAGCACCTCCGCACCCTCCCGCCGTTGGCGAAGCCCATTCCAGGCGAGCCACTCTATCTGTATTTGGCTGTTTCTGAATTTGCTGTTAGCTCTGTCTTAGTGAAAGTCGTAGATGGTTACCAAGTCCCCGTCTATTATGTAAGCAAGGCACTCGCCAAGTCTGAAATAAATTATCCCGCTGTTGAGAAGTATCTTTATGCGTTGATTGTTACTGCTCGGAAGCTGAGACCTTACTGCCATGCGCATGAGATTACTGTTTTGACGAATCAGCCCTTGAAACATTTTTGAATCGACCTGATGCGTCGGGGAGATTAGTGAAATGGGCAGTCGAGCTTAGTGAGTTCTGCATTCACTTTGCTCAGAGAACGGCTATTAAGGGCCAGGCGTTGGCGGATATCATAGCAGAGTCTACAGCCCCCGATCTAGAAGAGGTGGGCCCTGTAGAGGGGGCAACCATGGAAGTCCCGATAGCAGAACAGTCAGAACAGCCCGATAAAAAAAAATTGGGAGATGTATACCGATGGCTCCTCAAATTCAGAAGGATCGGGAGCAGGGTTCGTACTGATACCGCCAGGTGGAGGCGAGCCACTCCGATATGCCTTGGCCTTGATGTTTAGGGACACCAACAATGAAGCTGAATATGATGCTCTCATCACCGGCCTCAAGATTGCCAAAGGAACGGGAGTTGGTCACTTAAAGGTGAAGTGTGATGCTAGCCTGATTGTGAACCAAGTCCAGGGGCGGTATGAAGCAAAGAGCCCGATGATGAAGAAGTACCTTCGTGAGGTGCAAACCTTGAAGGAGAGTTTCAAGAGCTTCGATATTGAAGCGATCCTGAGGGAGGATAATGTGGAAGCAGATGCCTTGAGCAAGTTCGCCTTGGGGGTACCCCTTGATGAAAGTCGGAAGGTGCACTTCTTGGAGAAGGTGATCCTGTCAACCACCGATCAATCGGAGGTATGTGCCATTGAGACCGGATCGGAGGAGCCCACTTGGATGACCCCGATAGCCGCGTACTACGGGGGCAGTCACCGATGATGAAGTAGCAGCTGGCAAATTACGCCGAATCGCGGCCAATTATGTGAAGGTGGACAATCAATTGTATAAAAGGGGGCATTTAACTCCTTACATGAAATGTGTGGCTGAGCCCGACACAGATCGGATCCTCAGGGAGGTGCACGAAGGATACTCGGCTTGTCATGAAGGTGCCCGATCCGTCGTGAGGAAAGTGCTGAACTTGGGCTATTACTGGCCCTCGATGAATAAGGAGGCAACGATGCTAGTCCGATCCTGTGACACGTGCCAGAGGTACGCCCCGAATATCGCAGCCCCAGCTTCCGATCTGATGTCCATCAAGAGTGCTTGGCCCTTCGCGCAATGGGGAATCGATTTGGTGGGACCCCTTCCAGTTGCAAAAGGTCAGTGCCGATATTTGATTGTAGCCGTTGATTATTTCTCGAAGTGGATAGAAACTAAGGCATTGGCCAGGACAACGGGGAATCATATCCTCAAATTCCTCAAGACCCACATTATATCTAGATATGGGATCCCTAAGGTGTTGATCAGTGACAACGGCCCTCCGTTTAACGGGGTCCAGTGGAAGGAGTACCTGGAGGAACTGAAAATCGAGCATCGGACAGCCTCTGTCCATCACGCTCAGACCATTGGACAGATGGAGTCAGCCAACAAGATCGTGATGGATGGCTTGAAGAAGAGGGTCCACGCCTTGAAGGGAAAATGGTTGGACGAGCTGGAAAATGTGCTTTGGGCAGTTAGAACAACACCCAAACGATCAACCGGGGAGACTCCGTTTGGCCTTGTTTATGGCACAGAAGCAGTTGCTCCCGTTGAAATAGCTGTGGCATCCCATCGGAAGAGGTATTATGAACCTCTGTCGAATGATGAAATGAGGAATCTGAACTTGGACTTGGTCGAAGAGAAGAGGCGGAATGCCGAAGAGGCCCAGGCCCAGATGCGCCTGGCAACAGCCCGATATTACAATCGGTGAGTCAAGTCTCGACAGTTCTTTGTCGGGGAACTGGTCTGGCGTCAGAACGAATTTACCCTTTTGGATCAGATCAACAAGATGTCACCAAAATGGGAAGGACCTTATAAGGTCGTGGGGATGCCAGCTCGAAATGCGTATAAGTTGGAAGACCTCGATGGCAATGTGTTGAAGCATTCTTTTAGTGGTGAACACTTGAAGAAATGTCATGTTTGATGTTAGTCGCCTTTAGTGGTGCAAGTTGTTTATTGTTTTGATTTGATATAAACAGGTTTTGAGCCATCGATGAATAAAGAGGTTGCTTCCGATTAAATCACCTTAAGTGGTGTAGCTAAATCGCCTTAAGTGGTGTAGCTAAATCGCCTTAAGTGGCGTGGTTTCGCCTTAAGTGGCGTGGTTTCGCCTTAAGTGGTGTGGTTCCGCCTTAAGTGGCGTGGTTTCGCCTTAAGTGGCGTGGATAAATCGCCTTAAGTGGCGTGGATAAATCGCCTTAAGTGGTGTGCTTAAATCGCCTTAAGTGGTGTGATTAAATCGCCTTAAGTGGTGTGATTAAATTACCTTATGTGGTGTGATTGCCTTAAGTGGCAGTTGTACGATTAAATCGCCTTAAGTGGTGTGGGTAAAATGTCTTAAGCGACGTATCGAATCACTCTAGGTGGTATGATCAAATCTCCTTAAGTGGTGTAGGTAATTCAGCTTAAGTGGTGTAGCGATAATCGGAACCAAAATGGATTGATATTATAAAAGCCTGAAAGGTTCACGACAAAAAAAGGAAATTACAAGGATTCGAAAATAAAAGCATTAAGCTTGGTCCTTGGCAGTGTTGGATCACGGTGGAACTCCGGTACGATCTTTGACGGCGATCCTAGCTCCTTTGCTCCACGCAATCCTGCAAGAGGGGATAGACCAGGCGGTGACCCAGAATCCCTCTCCGATGCTTAAATGAGTATCTCGTATGGACTGGCGAGTAGTAATCTCAAGTAGTGTTTCTCAAAACGTAGTGTGCTCTGAGGTAACCTCTGCCCTTTTATAGGCGGAGAGGTACCTCAGTTACCTGGTGAACCGTTGGGGTGGTTAGCCCGTATTCCGCGTATCTCGGGCACGATCCCGCCTATCTAGGTCATGATCTCACTTATCTCGGCCACGCCCCGCGTATCTCGGCCTCATCCTCTGATAGCAAGTCCCAACTAATATCGGGGACTCCAGAGTTATCTCGTTGTGTCACCGCTCGGGGCCCCTCGTCATCGTGACAGGGCCAATCATTCTCAGGGATTCATCATCGGGCCTACTTAAAGGATTCTCATCGGGAGCATCCAGCTCACCTATCGGGACCGACTCCGTCGGGACCTCTCATCATCGGGACTCCCTCTGTCGGGACCCTTCACCTTGGTCTTCTTGACCTCCATTTTAGGGCCCAGTGGGCCTATTCATCGTTTTCTCGCCGTTAAAGGGCCTAACGGCCACAGCGAAGCCCATCATTTGCCCCCAAGACATGAGGGACTTACAGTTCGTCGTGTCTTCCAACTCCCGACCTCCCGATGTCGGAATCGAGAACCTTTCCTTGGTGTATTCACTTGGTACAAGTCCTCTTGTTCGCGCTTCCTCGATGCCTTGAAGATAACCACCAAATCCGAGGAGACTCCTCGGTTCCCCTGCCATTAAATGCAGCAGATAACGAAGCGACGTCTTTGGCACCCGTGCCTGATTTTTCGCGCTTGCTTTTTCTGAAAAGTGCTTTTCAGGCCGTTTCATCATTACACCCATTGCCATTCTGCACGTTTCATCTCAACGGTCCAGATCAGAACGCTTCAACTTCGACGATCCAGATCAGAACGTCATTTCGACCGTCTTTTTCGCCTATAAAACTCTCACCCTGGGTACAGTTTCCCTTTTACCGTCTCCGAAATTTCAAAATCTCTCTGCAACTTCTCTGAGAATTCAAGCTTCTGCGATTCCGAAGACCCGGTGCTCCTCCGGCCTCCTGTTCTTCCAAGCCACTTTTCCGGAAATGTCAAGTTCATCCTTCCAGCCTCCAATCATCATGTCTGGTAAGGGTTTCTTCTTCATTGCTTGTACATTTTTTCCTTGTTTGCAGTTTTCTGGAAAACCCAATGTGCCTTTCCATGGCTGATTTCAGACAGTGGATCTAGTTCTGAGGGAAGGAAGCCCTTCAACTTCGACTATGCTCTGAACGAGATTTCCAGCACTGCGTATGATGCAGCTCTCCGGGAGGGATGCATCACCTCTACATGGGAACCTCGTTTCCCGTATCCCTGGCCCCGCCCCTCGGGTAACCTTGAGGTTACTCGTCCCCGAAAAGGGGAGGTATTTGTCTCTACGGGGCAAATATCAGCGGGGATCAGATTCCCCTTCCGTGGTAATCTGGTCGAGATGTGCCAGCATTACAAGACGCATCCGACCACCTTCTCTCCGCATGCCAGACGCCTGTGGAACGCCTTCCAGGTCCTCTGCTTCTGACAAAAGTGGGTATACAACTTCAAGCTCTTCAGGACCTTCTACGGGATGAAGTGCAACGAGGCGGGGGTTTGTGCCTTCTACCCCCGGATGCCGAAGTGGAACAAGACGCAACTTGGGTTGTGCAACTAGACCACTGACACCTGGAAGGTGGTCAAGGGTCGGGGACTCCTGGTCGACACGGGGTCCGATAATAGCGGGTGGAAGAGGAGCTACTTCTTCATCCAAAACTCCTCGATCCCGTGGCCCCGATGGGAGGTGGAAGCGGATTCTCCTCCCGCTTTCCACACCTACACCGACGAAGACTTCCAGACTCTTCAGAAGATCCAGCTCTACCGGTGGGGGGAGTCCGACACTCCCCTCGACGCCAATTCTCTCGTGGAGCGGGACCTGGTGAATACCAGGATCCGACTCCTCGACGTAGTCTCCGGGGGGCAGTTTTTCGACGGCCCTTCCAATATGGTTCCCTGAGTAAATCTCTAACCTGTTTTTTACTGTTTGCAGCTAAGAAGGTATCCGTGCTGACCAATCTGATCCTTAAGCAGGGGGAGACCGACGCTGTCCGCCCCACGCAGAAGAGGAAGTCCGCCAAGAAGGCCGCTGCTCCATCGGGGTCCCCTTCCGCGGAGAGGCCAAAACGGAGCCGTGTGGAGGTGGATAAGCTCTTCGACGTCCAGAACGCTGAAGAAGGTAAAAAGCTCCGCCTCGCTATTAAATCGTACAGGAGGCTGGTCCCGAAGGAGTTGATTCCTTCGACCATGGAGGCCCGCATAGTCGATGTCAAACGAGTCCTTCGAGGGGAAACTCCTCGTGTCCTGAAGGCGGGCTACTACAACTACCGCGGGAAGGACCAATACGTCTTCCGACGTATTGTTTGGTGTAAGGGCTCTGAAGAACTTCCTGATTACGTTTTTAAAGCCTCCTCTCGTCCTCTAGGTGCAGGTCACTCGGAGACTCCGTTGGGTGCTGGAGCCTCAGCAGGCGCGCCACCTTCCGTAGGGGCGCCTCCTTCTGCAGGGGCACCACTTTTCTCCAGTGGTGGGACCCCGACCGGCGAACAATTTCGACGGGTGTATAGCCTGGACTCCTCCGAGGAGACTGATGAGGGTGGCTCCCTTCGCCACCGTCGGAGGACGGGGCAGTCCCCGCTGAAACCAACCTCCAAGGGGCTGTCCCCCTCGCCTTCTTCACGACCGCAGCGACAACCTTCGCCCGCCCACGACTTCACTCCTTCCCCAGCCCGGGGTGGGTCGGAGGCACGCCCCTCCACGTCCCCAGTCGGCCTTTCTCCTCTTCCCCTCGACGGGAGCTTCTACAAGGCCTTCGACTCGGACCAGGAGGATGCTCCCTGGACCCCGATCTAAACGCTGCAAGGGGTCCAGCTCCGACAAGGGGATACATATCCGGAGCTAGCTCTACACCTGGTAGCAGGCTCAATCCTGCCTTCTATGAGGTATCCGATTACCTTAGATCGGGAGGAGATGCGTCGGGATGTAAAAGAGATGTGCATGCGTCGGATAGAGGTAAGCCTTTCACCCTTCTTTTCTTCATCAATAAGACCGGTTGCTCATCTACTAATA
This sequence comes from Clarkia xantiana subsp. parviflora, assembly GCA_036873135.1. Lineage (NCBI taxonomy): Eukaryota > Viridiplantae > Streptophyta > Magnoliopsida > Myrtales > Onagraceae > Clarkia > Clarkia xantiana. The sequence goes on along the minus strand of JAPTYO010000010.1, from coordinate 34,907,347 downwards.
CTTCTTTTCCTTTCTTCGCAGGAGATGGGGGACATCAACCGTTCCATCGGGTACCTCCTCGCCTTTGAGGAGGCCCTGGAGCAAGAGCGGGCGGTCACGACCAAGCTTAAGGAGGATCTCGCGGCCTCCGAGTCTTCGCGGGGAAAACTGGCCAAGGAGCAGGCCATCTTCGACCGCAAGACTCGGGACCTCCAAAAGCAGGTCCGTGACTTCGAGGGGCTCCTGAAGCGGGAGCGGCAGGAGCGGCAGGTTGCTGAGGACAAGCTGGTCCTTGAGAAGAAGGCTCTGGAGGAACAAGTTGCGGGGGTTCCCGCGCAGTTGGTCGCGGCCGAGACCAAGGGCCGGGAGGATTATCGGAGGTCCGAAGAGTTCCAGGCTGATGCTGTGAAGTTTTGCAGCGTGGAGGTGGAGAACACCCTCTTCAACTCAGTCGAGGAACTCCACCTGGAGTATGGCGACGCCATCAACTTCGACAAGTCTCCTTCTCTCGCTCCCTTAGTGAAGAAATACTTTGCTCTTTCGGAGGAGAGTGATGGGGGGAGTACTCCCGCGATTGTTGAAGACACAGCGGAGCCTCCAAGTACTGATACTCCGATAATCGACCCTCCAGCGGCTGAACCTGTGGAGCCTTCTGCCACCGACCTCGTGGACCCAGCTCCCGTTGATGCCGCCAACAAGGACCAAGCCTAACTGCTTATCTTTAGAGTAATTGTATTCTCCTCATTTTGTAATCCTCGGGCCTTTGAGCCCTTATGAATATCAGACTTTCTTAGTTCCGATTTTCCCTTGCACTTCTTAAAGCGACTTTACTATAATTACTTAAGTCAAAACCTCGACACTTAAGATATTCTCACACATCACTTAAGACGATTTACCAATTTGCACCACTTAAGGTGAATTACCATCACGCACCACTTAAGGCGACTTTCCAATACTTAGAATAAATCCAAGAATCATGCATCACTTAAGACGACTTAATCTCGTGCATCACTTAAGACGGCTTTAACAACACTTAGCGTAGATCTAAGAATCATGCATCACTTAAGACGACTTAATCTCGTGCATCACTTAAGACGACTTTTCTCAGGCACCACTCAAGTCGACTTTTCTCGTGCACCACTCAAAGGCGACTTTTCTCGTGCACCACTCAAGGCGACTTTTCTCGTGCACCACTCAAGGCGAATTTTACCGGGCACCACTCAAGGCGACTTAATAACATTTAGAATAAATCTAAGAATAACTCTGATTGGAAGCCTCTTTATTTATTGATGGCATAGAATTTTCTTACATCGAATCAAACGATAAATAACTTACACCACTTAAGGCGATTTTACATCGGGCACCACCTAAGGCGACTTTTCATCGGGCACCACTTAAGGCGACTTTTCATCGGGCACCACTTAAGGCGACTTTTCATCGGGCATCACTTAAGGCGACTTTTCATCGAGCATGGTGTTTCTTCAAGTGTTCGCCACTAAAAGAATGCTTCAATGCTCTGCCATCGAGGTCTTCCAACTTGAACGCATTTGGAGCTGGCATCCCCACGACCTTGTAAGGTCCTTCCCATTTTGGTGACATCTTGCTGATTCGATCCAAAAGGGTAAACTCGTTGCGACGCCAAACCAGCTCCCCGACGAAGAATTGTCGGGACTTCACTCGCCGATTGTAATACCTGGCCGTCGCCAAACGCATTCGAGCCTGGACTTCGTCGGCTTCCCGCCTCTTCTCTTCGAGCAAGTCCAAATCCAGACGTCTCATCTCATCATTTGTCAAAGGCTCGTAATATCTCATCCGATGGGACGCCACAGCTACCTCCACGGGAGCAACAACCTCCGTGCCATAAACAAGGCCAAACGGAGTCTCCCCAGTTGATCGTTTGGGTATCGTTCTAACAGCCCAAAGCACGTTTTCCAGCTCGTTCAGCCATTTGCCCTTCAAGGCATAGACCCTTTTCTTCAGGCCATCCATCACGATTTTGTTGGCCGATTCCACCTGGCCATTAGTCTGAGCATGGCGGACAGAGGCTGTCCGATGCTCGATGTTCAACTCCTCCAGATACTCCTTCACCTGAGACCCGTTAAACGGTGGACCATTGTCGCTGATCACCACCTTGGGAATCCCGTATCTGGATACAATATGGGTCTGGCGGAACTTGACGATCTGGTTCCCCGTCGTTCTGGCCAACGCCTTTGCCTCTATCCATTTCGAAAAATAATCGATAGCTACAAGCAAATACTTACACTGATCTTGTGCTTGCGGAAGAGGTCCCACCAAGTTGATGCCCCACTGCGAGAAGGGCCAAGCGCTCTTGATGGGTCTCAGATTAGCAGCCGGTGCCACAATACTCGGGGCGTACCTCTGGCACGCGTCACAGGATCAGACCAACGCCGTCGTCTCCTTGCTCATTGTAGGCCAATAATAGCCCAAGTTCAGCACCTTCCTCATAATGGATCGGGCTCCTTTGTGGCAAGCCGCGACCCCTTCGTGCACCTCCCTCAGGATTCGACTTGTGTCGGGTTCAGCCACACACTTCAAGTACGGAGTCGAGAACCAGCCCTTCTTGTATAGCTGATCGTCCAGTGTAAACACCTAATTTTGGACCACGCACGACTTGCGTGACGAGTGGCGTACCTAAATGAGGAAGTGTCTAAATTTGGCAAGTCGCGAAGCTTCCAAAGATGATCAGAGCAATATTAGGATAGTTATCTGTAATTATTGCAGTGTATATTTTCTGAATATTTGTATTAAGTATTTAGAATATTTAGAGTATATTAGGAGAATAAATCAGTATTATTTACTGCTTAGATTAGACTAGTGATAGGTATTATAAATAGTTAGTATTGTTACAATGTAAGGGAGGGGGAGAAAAATATAAAACAATATACTTTTATATTCGACGAGTTAAGCATTTCCATTATATTGTTGTTATATTATTATAATTATTACTGTGGTTGCTGGTGCCGTTTTCTTCTTCATCTGTAGAGCCGCCGAGAAGACCCGACCAACTTTACTGCTCCGTTTGACGTCAACCTTTTCCGTCCGATAACACTTCATCCAACTCCGACATCAGCAGCTGCTTCCCACAACTGATCCTTCTCGTCCCGTCCGGACACTATAGCTCCACCGCAGGCAGCTCGTGATTTAATCCGACCAAGCCAGTGGCACCTCATCAATCTGCCGTCCAAAAGCACTTGCAATCCCACATCGACGTCGACCTCCTCCTAAGTCCGACCAGCTCTCTTCAGGAATCACCTTTGTCGACCTAGCTCTGCCTCCGGTAAGCCAGGTCCCTGCATCCCTGCTCCAGCGACCCAATCCAGGCCCGGGTCTTCGCTCAGAACCGATTTCACAGCCAATAACCAATTCGTCACCGGAGCCTAATTTCTCCTGAAGCAAATCGAATTAATAAGGAGGTACGAGTTCCGTTGTTGTCGCTGTTTGATATTTTGGCCAGGAGTTGTTCCATCTTACAGACCTAATGTGATTTAGCTGGTTAAAGTCGATTCGATTGTTACACTGCAGGTATTATACGTATATATGGTCTGCTTGGTGGTGAATGTATTTTACGGATATACACATATATATACACTGATTTGTCCTATATACAAATGTACTGATTTGTCCTTATAGTGCTTTCATGTCCAGCTACGTGTCTTCTTGGTAGTCCTGATCTTGTCAAATAGCTAACTTTGCTTATTTTAGTTCATTTCAGTATATATATATATATATATATTTTATATTCCATTTCAACAAATGTGTTTTCATAAGATAATTTAGAATCAGAGACAAAACAGTTAGAAAATTAAATAAAAGGAATTGGCAAATTTGTGAATTGAGTACCGAAAGGGCGTGATTAACTCCATGAGTTTTAATTCGTAACAGAACCCCCGAACTCGTATTTCTGATCGTAGACCGATTTTAGACCTAGCGTTTAATTCATTATTCGTTTAGGTAATTTAGGATTCTAGTTAGCCTTTATTAACTAGTGGCGACTCTTTCCAAAATTGCACGTTTTCAAAACGTAATTCGCCATAGGTCAGATTTTTAGGTCCGACAATTTGGCGACTCTGCTGGGGAAGATTTGGAGGGTTCGGGCTCATTGTATTCGCTTATTGCCATGTTTTTTTTATTTTTATTTTATATTTTATTATTTTCACCATTCTAACTGTGTTTTTTTTTTTTGTGTGACAGGTACATATTTTTAGAATTATTAACTAACGTTTTCTTTTTTGTGGCCTTGTTTGAATTCGCACACACCCACTTTAGTGTAATCTCCAAAACGCCTAAAACCCAGGGCGACTAGGAACCCCAGAGGTTTAGTACGGTACGACCGGAGCGGCTGGGCCGCCGGTACGGCTCGGAAAAACTCTACTCGCTTGTGAAGGTCTTATGATCCCCATGATGGGGTGAGGAAACCACCTTGTCGGGAACCTATCAGTGGAACCTACCTTGTAAAGCAAAGCCACACGTTTTTTTACCCCCTAACATGTTGTGTTTTATCCGTGTTTTTTGTTGTAAAAAAGAGTTGTCAGGAAAACTGTAAGTTTTTTTTTTAACTGTGTAACTTTTATTCCCATGCATTCATCTCATTGCATTTTTTTAAAAAAACAAAAAAACTTTTTTTTTTCTAGCTAATTGTTAGTCATTTAGTTATATACATTTTCTTTTCAAACTTGCATTTCGCATGCATTATTTTTTTAAAACCTCTTACTTGAATTTTTTATTTTAAACACGCGTCTCATACGCATTGTTTTTTTTTTTAAAAAAAAAACTATTTAGGTGAGTTGTAATTTTGGTTAGTGCGTCACGTATGCATTATTATTATTTTTTTTGAAGAAAACATTTTAGGAAAAATTGTAATTCCTCTTTAGCTATTGGAGCTTCTAATTTCGAACTTGCATTCCATATGCATCATTTCAAAAACTTTTTACCTGAATTGTTTTATTTTAAATAATGCATCTAGTATGCATTAATTTTTAAAAAAAACGTTTTAGATAAATCGTAAGCTCTCTTAGTTTTAGGGCTCTTTGTTTAAAAAACATTTTACCTGATTTTTTTAAAAGATGTGCATCTCATATGCATTATTTTCGAAAAAAACCTTTCAGGTAAATTGTACTTTTTTTAATTGTAGAACTTTTATTTCTGCATATTGTATTTATTTTTGTGCATCTCATATGCATTTTTTTTTTTAAAAAATTCACTTGTTTTTTTTAGCAACTAGGATGCATTGATTTTTTTTCCCTCATAAAAAAAAAAACAAATTTTTTTTTTAAGTAGCTTGTAAGTTTTCTCAACTGTACAACTTTCGCCTCATGTACATCTCATAGGCATTGTTTTAGGAAAAACGATTCTTTTTTTTGATAGATTGTAAATATTCTCTTAGTTGTTAAGCTTCTAATTCCAAACATGCATTGCATTTGCATTTGTTTTTATAAAAAAAAAATTACATGGATTTTTCATTTTGTACATATGTATCATTCAGGTAAACTGGTTGTAAGTTGTAAACTTCCTTAACAGTAGAACTTTAACTTTCGAGCATGCATGAGCATTTAAAAAAAAAAAAAAACTCAAAGTGTCATTCGTTTTTATCAAAGGTGTATTGCACTTTTTCGGCAAGATCGTCTCAACCTTTGCATGAGCTAGCGTTTTGAAATAGAGATTTGATTCTGATTTTGATTTTTTGGAAAAAAAACAGTTTAAATGTTTAGTTGAGTGTGACTATTCGAGCTTAAACAAATGACGATAAAATCTTTTTGAAAAAACTTCATTTTGAACATCTATCGTGCGTTCGAGCCAGATAGTGCACTCAGCGAACTCATTAAACTCCAAGCTAGTGCAGAACACCTTAGATCATAAAATTTGATTCTTTCTGAAATGTAATCGAAATTATGAAATGAATGACATTAGAAGTTTTCCGAAAAATCATGCATGACTCATTTGATTCTTTATACTAACTTTCGTGTCTGGTCTTTTCAGGTACCCTTGGATAGGTATGTCGCACATACAAGTTATTGCGGCCAGATGGGGCAACAAAAAAGAACGTGCGGCCGTCCAGTTGCATGAAGCACAAATTGCGCACTCGGGATATCCAACGCTCAGGTACGATGAATAGTACTTGATTTTCCCTTGAGATTTGAGTGTCCCTACTCTTTTGCAGATCAGACGACCATTTCAACCGAGGTCGCAACCACGTGGAACGTGACTGCTTCAGAGAACTTCAATGCCAAAATTCCACCTACCATGTGTGGAATTCATACGCGTCCCTGAAGCAAGCCGTACACCCATTTTACAGTGAGGTTTGAACCTGTCGGTGCTAGCCATGGAGCATCCCCAGACGAGATTGAGCAATAGTGGGGCACTTGAGAATCCGCGATTAGAAATCACTGGCTATGTCATTCATTGGACGTAGGGTCCATCCAGGGTGTCGACACGATCGACATATTTTGACTCAATCAACTGAGTCCTTCTCTAGAAGATGTTTTGAATTAGAAATTTCAGATTTGCCACTAGGGGCATGTACATAATTGTTGTAGATTATTTTCGTTTTCAAAAAAAAGCAAAAAAAAAAAAAGCAAGCCAAAAAAAAAAAAATAGAAAGCAAAAGCAAAAACTTTTTCTTAGGGTCACAGCCGCCCTTTAATTGGCTACCGGTACAAATAAAGAGAGTGCTCATGCATATTTTGTGAAGACGATGAATAAAAGGGTCACAGTTGTCCCTAAATCAACTACAGATACAAAGGGTCACAGTCGTCCCCAAAACGACTACAAAGAAAGGGCCACAGCCACCCTTCAAATGGCTTCGGATAAAGAGCGCTCCCGCATCGAAGCAGGAAATAGGTAAAAGGGTCACAGCCACCCTTAAAATGGCTACACAAAAAGAGTGGTCTCGCGAAACCGGTGAGGGCGGGAAAATAAAAGAAAGGGTCACAGTCGTCCCTCAAACGGCTACAGTCAAAAGAGTGATCCTAGAACATTGATTGCCGATATTAAGTGAAAGGGCCACAACCACCCTCAAAATGGTTACACACAAAGAGCGTTTCCCGGATCAGAGACAAAGAATGAAGGGCCACAGCCACCCTCCAAATGGCTACAAACAAAAGAGCTCCCGCAAAATTGAAGACGGTGAGAAAAGGGTCACAGTCACCCTCCAAAGGACTACAAATGCCCCCGCATCGAGGCGGAAGATAAAGTACGGGTCACAGCCACCATTTAATCGGCTACCAAATAAAGAGTGCTTCCGCTAGGTTGAAAACCCGAAAGGGCGGCCTAGGTAAAATCAGGAAATGAGAGGCATGGTTGCAAATTCATAAATTGCAATCATGGCAAAAGGAGAGGAAATAAAAACCGAGAGGCACGGTCGAGAATCTCTCAATCGGCCGTGGCAAAAGGAAAGAAAATGAGAGATTTAAAAAAAAAAATGAAGAAGAAAAAAGAAAAAAGAGAAAGATCCCGCTAAGTTGTCGCGCCGTGCGCAATTTAGGCAAAAATTAGGGACAAACATTCATGCGCAACACAGCGCCTTCCAAAGTCAACTTCACGGCAAGAGGGACGGTTACAGTCTGCTCTCGCGAGTCGCCATCCAAGGATGAGTAGGACTGTTACAGTCTGTTCCTACAAATCAATCGACGATCAGGATCTGAAGTTTTCCAGCTTTCTGAGAGTCACCCCCGACGAACGAAGCCTTAGTATTCAGCCTTCGCAAGTCACGCCACTAGAGGCACTTCTCCAACGGACGCCACTAGAGGCTCATCTCCGACACTCGCCACTAGAGGCACTTCTCCAACGGACGCCACTAGAGGCTCTTCTCCGACAAACGCCACTAGAGGCATCACCAAAGGTTCTCCGGTACGGTCTGACGTAGAGATCTTCCGTTACCACTCGCCACTAGAGGCATCACCAAAGGTTCTCCGGTACGGTATGACGTAGAGGTCTTCCGCCACCAGGGATATCACCAGAGGTTTTCCGGTACGGTCTGACGTAGAGGTCTTCCGTTACCACTCGCCACTAGAGGCATCACCAAAGGTTCTCCGGTACGGTCTGACGTAGAGGTCTTTCGCCACCAGAGATATCACCAGAGGTTTTCCGGTACGGTCTGACGTAGAGGTCTTTCCGTTACCACTCGCCACTAGAGGCGTCACCAGAGGTTGTTGGTACTGTCTGACGTAGAGGTCTTCTATTACCAATCATCACCAAATGTTTTACTTTATTGCACGCCACTGGAGGCTTTTTCTTGTCGCTCGCCACTGGAGGCATCATCGATCAAGATTTTACTTTTCTGCACGCCACTGGAGGCTTTACTTTTCTGCACGCCACTGGAGGCTTTACTTTTCCGCACGCCACTGGAGGCTTTATTTTCTGCACTACCAATGGAGGCACCGCCAACAGGGGCACCGCCGACAGAGGTTCTCTTTTCTGCGCTACCAATGGAGGCACCGCCAACAGGGGCACCGCCGACGGAGGTTCTGTTTTCCGCACGCCAACGGAGGCACCGCCAACAGGGGCACCGCCGACAGAGGCTCTACTTTTTCGCATCATCTCAAATAAGCCAGGAGCTCCTTGAAGACTCGAAGACTCAAAAGAAAGACAGACTTCTCATCCAAAATTAGGTGTTTCCTTGTCTTTGGACGAATCCCCTCGAACATGTTCTACGAGAATCCGCCCAAAGAGGGGCAAACTGTAAACACCTAATTTTGGACCACGCACGACTTGCGTGACGAGTGGCGTACCTAAATGAGGAAGTGTCTAAATTTGGCAAGTCGCGAAGCTTCCAAAGATGATCAGAGCAATATTAGGATAGTTATCTGTAATTATTGCAGTGTATATTTTCTGAATATTTGTATTAAGTATTTAGAATATTTAGAGTATATTAGGAGAATAAATCAGTATTATTTACTGCTTAGATTAGACTAGTGATAGGTATTATAAATAGTTAGTATTGTTACAATGTAAGGGAGGGGGAGAAAAATATAAAACAATATACTTTTATATTCGACGAGTTAAGCATTTCCATTATATTGTTGTTATATTATTATAATTATTACTGTGGTTGCTGGTGCCGTTTTCTTCTTCATCTGTAGAGCCGCCGAGAAGACCCGACCAACTTTACTGCTCCGTTTGACGTCAACCTTTTCCGTCCGATAACACTTCATCCAACTCCGACATCAGCAGCTGCTTCCCACAACTGATCCTTCTCGTCCCGTCCGGACACTATAGCTCCACCGCAGGCAGCTCGTGATTTAATCCGACCAAGCCAGTGGCACCTCATCAATCTGCCGTCCAAAAGCACTTGCAATCCCACATCGACGTCGACCTCCTCCTAAGTCCGACCAGCTCTCTTCAGGAATCACCTTTGTCGACCTAGCTCTGCCTCCGGTAAGCCAGGTCCCTGCATCCCTGCTCCAGCGACCCAATCCAGGCCCGGGTCTTCGCTCAGAACCGATTTCACAGCCAATAACCAATTCGTCACCGGAGCCTAATTTCTCCTGAAGCAAATCGAATTAATAAGGAGGTACGAGTTCCGTTGTTGTCGCTGTTTGATATTTTGGCCAGGAGTTGTTCCATCTTACAGACCTAATGTGATTTAGCTGGTTAAAGTCGATTCGATTGTTACACTGCAGGTATTATACGTATATATGGTCTGCTTGGTGGTGAATGTATTTTACGGATATACACATATATATACACTGATTTGTCCTATATACAAATGTACTGATTTGTCCTTATAGTGCTTTCATGTCCAGCTACGTGTCTTCTTGGTAGTCCTGATCTTGTCAAATAGCTAACTTTGCTTATTTTAGTTCATTTCAGTATATATATATATATATATATTTTATATTCCATTTCAACAAATGTGTTTTCATAAGATAATTTAGAATCAGAGACAAAACAGTTAGAAAATTAAATAAAAGGAATTGGCAAATTTGTGAATTGAGTACCGAAAGGGCGTGATTAACTCCATGAGTTTTAATTCGTAACAGAACCCCCGAACTCGTATTTCTGATCGTAGACCGATTTTAGACCTAGCGTTTAATTCATTATTCGTTTAGGTAATTTAGGATTCTAGTTAGCCTTTATTAACTAGTGGCGACTCTTTCCAAAATTGCACGTTTTCAAAACGTAATTCGCCATAGGTCAGATTTTTAGGTCCGACATCCAGCATCACGTAGTTAACAGCGATCCGACGTATCCTGTCAGCTACTACTTGATTGTCGGGGACTGTCCCCGTAGTCAGGTACGCGACTATCGGGGTCATCCAAGTGGGTTCCTCCTCCGATCTTGCTTCAATAGCACACACCTGCGTTGGGTCGGTGGTCGACAAGATCACCTTCTCCAAGAAAAGCACCTTCCGATTTTCTTCCAAGGGTGCCCCCAGGGAAAATTTGCTCAAAGCATCTGCCTCCACATTTTCCACCCTCGAGATCGCCTCGATGCCGAAGCTTTTAAAGTTCTCCTTCAAGACTTGCACCTCGCGAAGGTACTTCCTCATCATCGGGCTCTTCGCCTCGTATCGCCCTTGAACCTGGTTCACAATCAGGGTCGCGTCACACTTCACTCTCAAGTGAGCGACTCCCGTACCTTTGGCAATTTTCAAGCCCGTGATAAGAGCCTCGTACTCAGCTTTGTTGTTCGTGGCCATAAATGTTAAAGCCAAAGAATATCGAAGCGGTTCACCTCCACCTGGCGGTATCAATACAAACCCTGCTCCTGATCCGTCTGAACTCGAGGAGCCATCCGTGTACATCTCCCATGTATTTTCCTCGTTTGGCTGTTCTGATTGCTCTGCCATCTCTGGTTGTTCTGCTGTCGGGACCTCCATGGTAGCCCCCTCTACAGGGCCCGCTTCTTCCAGATCGGGGGCTGTAGACTCTGCTATGAAATCCGCCAATGCCTGGCCCTTAATAGCCGTTCTCGGAGCAAAGTGTATGCGAAACGCACTAAGCTCGACTGCACATTTCACTAATCTCCCCGACGCATCCGGTCGGTTCAAAAAATGCTTCAAAGGCTGGTTCGTCAACACAGTAATCTCGTGTGCATGGAAATAAGGCCTCAGCTTCCGAGCAGTTATAATCAACGCAAAGAGATACTTCTCAACGACAGGATAATTCAATTCAGACTTGGCAAACGCCTTGCTTACATAATAGACGGGGACTTGATTACCCTCGACAACCTTCACTAACACAGAGCTAATGGCAAATTCAGAAACAACCAAATAAAGGTAGAGCGGCTCGCCTGGAACCGGTTTCGCCAAAGGCGGGAGGGTGCGAAGGTGCTGCTTGAGTTCCTGGAACGCTTCTTCACACTTGGTGGTCCATTCGAACTTCTTGTTGGCCCTCAGGACTTCAAAAAATGGCATTGACCGGTCACTTGCCTTGGACAGGAAGCGGTTCATCGCAGCTAGTCGACCATTCAGCACTTGCACCTCCCGATGGTTTATCGGAGACTGCATCTCCTCAATCGCTCTCAACTTCTCGGGGTTCACCTCAATTCCCCTCTGACTCACCATAAAGCCCAGAAACTCCCCCGAATGGACTCCGAAGGCGCATTTTGTCGGGTTCAAGCGAACCTGGTGAAGCCTCATCCGCTCAAACGCCGTGGCTAGGTTGTGCACATGATCCTCGGCTTGTTGGGACTTCACCAGCATATCGTCCACGTATGCCTCCATGGTTTTCCCCAGCATATCTCTGAACAGATTGTTCACCATCCGCTGGTAGGTTGCCCCGGCATTGATCAACCCGAAAGGCATGACATCGTAGTGATAGATGTCACTGTCTGCATAAAATGCTGTGTGAGGAGCGTCTTCCTTAGCCATCTTGATCTGGTTATAGCCCGAGTACGCATCCATGAAGCTCAACAGCTCATGTCCCGACGTGGCATCCACCAGCTGGTCGATTCTCGGGAGCGAGTAACAGTCCTTCGGGCAAGCCTTATTCAGGTCGCGGAAATCAACGCACATCCGCCATTTCCCATTCCTCTTCTTCACCAACACCGGGTTAGCAACCCAAGTCTTGAATCGGAGCTCCTTGATAAACCCAGCATCGAGCAACCTTCCCACCTCCTGCTGGATTGCAATCCTCTTGTCTGTACCCATCGGACGCCTTTTCTGTGCGATAGGCTTGATCGCGGGATCAATCTTCAACTCATGCACGATCACGTCGGGGCTGATTCCTAGCATGTCACTCGGAGACCAGGAACACAGCTCCTTGAACTCTTTCAGTAGATCGATTAATCTTCGGGTTGTCTCCTCGGTCAGAGCAGACCCGATTTTCACCTTCCTCTAAGGCCCATCAATCTCAACCTCCTTCAAATCCTCCACGGGGGCGGGACGCCCAAACTCTTCTCTGGGATCAGCATCTGTCTGAAGGACGGTCATAGACTCCCGTCTTCTCCTTCGGGTGGCGTTAACATAACATTTCCTGGAAGCCACCTGGTCGCCCTTGACCTCTCCGACTCCATGATCGGTCGGGAACTTTATCTTCTGGTGAACAGTCGAGGCAACTGCCATCAAGGTTGATGGTAGTTCTCCCGATAATCGCATTGTAGGTCCCCGCGGACTCAACTACCACGAACTCTACGTTCCTCCTCTCCGATTTCCACCCGCTACCAAACTCCACTGGTAAGGTGATCACTCCTAGCGGATAGGAGGTAAAACCAGAGAATCCGACCATCGGGAAGTTCGCTTCCTTCAGGTCCTTCTTCGTTTTCCCCATGGCCTCCAGCGCATCCATGAATAGAATATCGGAGGAGCTCCCTCCATCGATCAGAATTCACTTCATCTCATATCCATCCACATCCAAAGTCACGACCAAAGCGTCATCGTGCGGAGTCTCCACGCCTACGAGATCCTCCGACGAAAAGGAGATCACCATCTCTTCCTTCAGGATCCAGGATCGGGACCTCTTACCCAGCACCACAGCAGCTGGAATTCTAGAGGCATAAACCTCCCGGGAGGACGAGGTATCAACCCCCGCGGAAAATCCTCCGTGAATCACATTGATAGTGCCCCGCTTCTCCTTACGGGCACCGGAAGACTCCGGGTCGGACCTCTTCTTCTTTGGGGACCGATCGCGGGATCGAGAACGGGACCGTGATCGAGATCGAGAACGGGATCGACACCGCTTCTCCCCTTCTGGATCAGCTTTTCGATCTCCTTCTTCAGCTCCCGAAAATGATTGGTGTCGTGGCCATTCGCGCGATGGAATCGACAATAGCGGTCGGTGCGGGATCCCAAAAACTCTCCTTCCTTCTTCGGGGGGGTACCTAGAGATACCCTGTCGCTCCATGACCGTCAACACCTCCGCCATAGAGCTGTTGAGAGGAATGTCATGATCCTCCCGCCTGTCTTTTTTCGAGGAACGCCTATCATCCCTCCGATCGGAGCGACCTCGACCCCGACTACCATCGGCTTTATCCTTCAACTTGCGCTCGTCTAAGGGTTTGACCGACTGCTTTCCCTTGTTCGACTTCGGGGGCTCAAGCTTTCCAGCGGCTATCTTCGATTCCTGGACATCGATTTGCCGCTTCACCCTCTTCTGTAGTGCCTCCATATTTCACACAGCCTTCTCAGCCACGCTGTGCATCAAGTCGGAACCGTAGGGGGCTGTTAGGTTCCGAATGAAGGTACAGATGGTCTCACCCTCCGAAATCTCCTCATCAATCTCTACCACGCTGGCCGTGTATCGCTGGTAATAATGCGCCAGCGACTCATCGGGCCTCTGTACCACCTGGGTCAGGGACCTCACACTCTTCAGCTGGCGTCTGCGACCCTGGTACTGCTGAATGAAGCGGTCGTGCATATCAGCCCAGCAAGTGATGCAGCCTGGGGGCAGACTGAAGAACCAGGTTAGGGCTCTCTCGCCCAGTGTGTTCGGGAACAACGTACACACAATATCTTCATTCGGGGCTCTGCCCAGACACGCCATGAGGTGCTTCTGGACATGACGAACCGGATCCCCCTCGCCATCATACTCCTTGATCGTGGGGATACCCTGTCCTGGCGGGGCGAGGGTGTCTATGAGTCGAGGAACGAAGGGATGGGTGGATCGATCCCTCAGCTCCGACACAAGCGGCTTCTGCTCTCCCATGTAGATGTTCACGATCTTCACCACCTGATCGGGGGTGATGGGACCATTAAGGGGAATGGTCCTGTGCTGCACTGGTCCTGGCCCATCGACCACGAATCGCTCTGGCTGAATGGACTCCCTTCTCCAGCCCTGGTTTCGGGGCTGAGCCTCCCGCACGTTCTGAACCTCTGCTAGTGGGGGCGCTTCCTCTTCTAGTGGGGGCATCTCCTCTTGCCTCCTTGCAGCCTCTCTCCGATCTAAGAGGGCCTCCACAGCTGCCAAAAACATTGGCATGGCCTCTGCCACAGCCCTCGTCAGGTCCGCATTTGGAGGAGCCACCTGCTCCCTATTCCCCTGGTGTTGAGCAGCAGTATCTTCAGGAGCTTCACAAAGTTGGAAATTTACTTCATTGATCACTAGGTATTACAAGCAAGATGATACAATATATATACTAAGTAGAACTAGGCTCACCAACTAAGGCTATACAATAAACTATGAACCAGGTGCATACATAGTGCAAGGTGCATGCATAGTATAACCAGGTGCATACATAGTGCAGGGTGTATGCATAGTGTAACTAGGTGTATGCATAGTGTAGTGAATGTAATCTTCATATACACTTCTATAAAACCATAAGTTTACTGATGCAAAGAGGTAAACCAGAAGTTTTACCCATAGAATATGATATTTGGCGTGACCGGTTACAGACCATTCTGGATTACTTATGATGAACAAGAAATTATTTGGAAGAACCTAAAGATTCTCCATAAATTATTATGATACTTGCTCCCAAGGAAAATTCAATATGTGATCATCATCATCTAAGTTCGGGATAAAATCCACTTATTTATGGAAATTATAAAAAGTGAATATGGGCCCGTTCACCTGCCATGTGGACCACGAAATTATTTTAAAAGATGCATCTACAATATGGTCGCATATGCATTTAATTATCATGAATTTGCAATAGAAAAATTTCCAGATTATGCAATAAAGAATGATGATGATTTTGAAAGTTTATATTTACTACAAGATTTAGACAATTACATGTCAATATTTGCAGTTTAGCATATAAAAGTTACAAAGAGCCTCCAATTAAATAGCTAAACTACTACCAATTAGAGCAAATTGAGTACAACTGCATGCTATTATGAAAGTAAGATTATAATTGCGCATCAAGCCAAATTTAAATCACACTTCTCCCTGTTACAACCAAGTTTTGGTTAATAGACAAATATATCATATATGAATTTTATGATGTGCGATATATATATTTGAATTGCTCCACCACAACGCACAAAGCTGGGTCTGGAATGTTGGGAAAATATGTTGGGTATAAATAATTGATTGGGAACAATGTCTGGTATATATTTAAAGCAAGAATTGCTGATTGTCATTGTTGAACAACTTTTCCCGACATTAGGGGGAGAAAAGAAGCAACTGGCAGAAAAGAGATTGACTTAAAAAAAGGAGTTATTATCTCATTTAGATCCTCACACAGTAATAATATGAACATGAAGTTCAAAGAGATAAACATATTCAGTTACTGCCTATTAAGTGACTTTATGAGACCCAAAAAGTCATAAGTATAGCACCAGCTGCGAATGCTCCAATTTTGAAATATTCTGACATGACAAATTTTATAATGAAAAATAACTCACGCCTGAAGCATGCGATAATGGATCCAAAGAAATTTTGAAAGAGGAATGGAGCATAGAAAGAAATATATATATATATATATATATATATATATATATATGGTCTTATTTCGGAGGTGATTTCCCAAAAAAGAAACAAAGATATAACTAAATATGAATCCCCAAAAGTGGTTCAGGTACCTGAAAGTAATTATAATAAAGAGATCTCGATGAGTTCTGTTATTAATGGAAACTTATAGAACCAGAAATATCAAATTGTCGACAATAATTTTGAATATTATTCACGAGTGAAATCCTAAGACAAGACGAGGATCTTGAGCTCAATATGTTAAATAAATATTATGATTGGCCAAAATTTGAAAAGACGCAAGTATTTGCATGAAAAATGCAGAAGGTGGAAGCAAGTGCATACAAATTATTTCCTGCATAAATAAATTGCATCGTAAGATATACACGCACAACCTGTGGTACAAATGTTATATGCAGAATAACCTGTGGTACGATTATTATATGGATTTTGGTGGAGCAATCACCTTCAAACACATTATTACGTTGGCAGTACATAAAAAGTTTTTTATGCATCTCATGATATGAATTACTTATAGCCTATTTGCGTGGCTAATCAGATAGCGAAATTCAAGTGAAAATCCCAGAATGATTGAAAATGCTAGCATGAAATTTTTTCCAAGAATGTTGGATAAAAAATTTATCGTACCATTTGAAATAATGCAGGCTGATTATGTTATTTTCTCCATAGTGTATAGCTATGTTGTATCCGAATGCTATAATATGAATCAAGAAAGCTGATATTTTTGATAAGTTGAATTGATCACGCTATAGCCGAAAGAGGCATCGCGTGAGGGGATAATTTAAAGATAATGAAACTCCTGAAGAGTTTTTAAATACAATCAACTTATTGATGAAGTTAAAATTCGGACAAAAATTTGTCTCGGCCTGAAGATTCAGTACTTAAGATATTAATTGATAATATTTTTTTCCTATATTAAAAACATATTGTCTTGAAGATATTTTTATAAACCACATCTATTGAGTTATAAGATAGTAAGATGTGGATAAATATAGTTTCCGTCCTCGTGAGAATTATGAAGAACACAATGGTCCAGGAGTACCTTATATATAATGCTACATAAGATCTAGTATATATTGCTAATTACATTGGGCATGATATGTTGTTGCTTAAAAGCAAGATAAGTTCTCAAACACAGGAATATTGAAATAAAATTAGGAAAATATTTATGTATCTCCGAGGGACGAATGATATGAGTTTATTATCAGATAGAATCAAGTCCTAAATCAGTTGGTTATGCAAAATGCAAGTTATATTATGAAATGTGCCATTATTTTATATATTTAAAGATAATGCAGGTTATATAGCTCCAATTGAAGAATGTTACATCAAAGGAGACATGACGAAACATATTTCCCTCAAGTTATCCTTCATCCAACAAATTTGTTCATGTGACAATCTAGCGGATCTTTTCACGAATGCTTTATCAACTGAGACATCTGGAATATTGGCAAACACGATTGGATTACTTCGACTTAATGAAATTACGCGATGTCAACATCAGGGGGAGAATCTACACCGCTGCACTCTTTTTCCCTTAACTAAGGTTTTATCCCACTGGGTTTTCCTGGTAAGGTTTTTAACGAGGCAGCTTACAAAAGGGATCCATAATTGTGTACTCTTTTTCCTTCACTAGATTTTTATCCCACTGGGTTTTTTCTAGTAAGGTTTTAACGAAGCACAATTCCCTTATGAACATCCAAAGGGGAGTGTTATGAATATACATGTATGGATGTTCAATATTATGTGTATATCCTTATTTAGTCCTTGTATTGATTTTATTTCATCTCCAAGGACCATGTCTATGTAATCCCTATATAAGGATCCCCTATGTGTGATAATAAGATTATCATCAAGTTCTCTCTTCTATTAACTTTCTAGTTTTGTAACATTTTCAGAATATTTAACATTAATATTATAATAAATCAATAATGTTTATTTCCTTATTAGACTAGACTAGACTATATACTATAGTCGTTAAAATAGATGAGTAATTTAGTTATTCTAGGGAATGGAGACGTCAGAAAAAAAAGGAGAAATGGAGACGTAAACAAAATATTACTTTGCCTCGATACTTGTGGAAGTGAATATCTAGTTTTTTTTTATGCATACTTTGAAAAGAGGCGTCACAGAGCCATCGCGACCGTTCTTTACCGGCTCTGTTTTCGATTTCGTCTACCCCGACCATGCAGCCACCCACTGCCGTTCGATGTCGTGTTCCACCGAGCTCCGTCGCCCGGTTTTCTGTTTCATGATGGGCCCCGGCGGAGGCCGTTAGGCCCCTTAACGATTGACAAACGGCGTTTAAGCCCGTTGGGTTAGGAGCTGGACTGTTGGAGGGCTAAGGGCTCCGACGGAAGGAGGCCCCAACATTGAATGGCCCCAAGTCAGCTTGACTCCGATAGACGAGGGCCTAGAAGATATCGGACCTGGACATAGTCGGTCCCGATATAGGAGTGGAATCCACTCCCCGATTCTGAATCCCCAACGATGCAGCTTGGAGGTCTCCGACATGGATCGAGACTTGCCCGTAAGAGCACAATCCCGAAGATCTCGCCACGATTACAGTAGTGGCATAATGGGCGAGATTTGGGGGATGCGAATAACCGCACGAGATACATGGCCAGATACACGGCGAAATATGTGGGATAACGGATCACGATCCAACCGCCTAACCAGGTAACTGGGGTAACCTTTCCTCTATAAAAGGAGGGAAGTTATCCCAGATTAGGGTTACGTTTTTACACACACATATTGCTTGCTCTCTCTGTTGGCTGCCATACTTACGTTAAGCATCGGAGAGGGATTCTGGGCCACTGCCCTCTATCCCCTTCTGCAGGATTGCGAGGAGCTAAGGAATCCGTCACCGTAACCGGAGTTCCGCCGTGATCCAACATTGGCGCCGTCTGTGGGAAGCGCAACAAAAAGCCAAAAGTAAGTTTGCCTTCCTCCTGTTTCATATCATGGCTGGCAACAGACCACAACGTTCAAGCAAGCAGGGGCCGGCCGCTAGCAATCCCCCCGAAGATGCCCCCAATCAGGAGCTGAGAGATGAGGGTGACAGCACTCGCCGGAACGAAGCACCTCCCCCGAACCCGGAGCTGGCCAGGGTAGTGGCAGAGGCCATGCCCCTATTTATGGAGGCCATGGAAGCCCTCCTAGACCGAAGAGAAGCTGCTAGGAGGCAGGCTGACCTACCACCGCTCCCTCCGCGGCGAGACGTTCCAAGAAGACAGGGGGATGACAACTTGCCTCCACCTCCTCCATTAAGGGAGCAGCCCGTTCCCCCCAATCCAGCACCGGCGGAGAATTTCGTGGTCGATGGACCAGGGCCAGTACAGCAGAGGACCATTCCCCTGAATGGCCCCCTCACTGCCGACCAAGTGGTGAGAATTGTGGGTATCTGCATGGGAGACCAGAAGCCCATGATGTCGGAGCTAGGGAGTCAGGAAACCCATCCCTTCGTGCCCAGGCTGATTCATACCTTGGCCCCTCCAGGCTTGGGTATCCCGAAGATAGACGAGTATGATGGGGACGCAGACCCGGTCCGCCACGTACAGAAGCACCTGACAGCATGCATGGGCAGGACCCCAGATGAGGATGTTATCTGTGCCCTATTCCCAAGCACCCTCGGGGAGAAGGCGATGACTTGGTTCTACAGTCTGCCAACTGGATGTATCACCTGCTGGAAGGATATGCATCAGCGATTTATCGCCCAATATCAAGGACGTCGACGGCTCCTAAAAAGTGTTCGGACCCTGCACGAGGTGGTCCAGAGGCCTGACGAGTCGTTGGCCCAATACTACCAGCGTTATACGGCTGGCATGACTGAGCTGGATGAGGAAATATCGGAGGGCGAGGCCATCCGTACCTTCCTGAAGAACCTTAAACCCCCTTACGGTTCCGACTTACTGCACAGCATCGCGGCCAAAAATGTCTGGAACATGGAGGCGCTCCAGGCAAGGGTAAAACAACAAATCGACGTCCAGGAGTCGAAGATTGCCGCCGGAGAACTGGCTCCTCCCAAGGGGCACGAAGGAAAACACTTGTTCAAACCATTGGACAACCGGCACAGAAAGGATAACTCCGAGGGTAGTCGGAGTCGAGGACGTTCTGATCGGAGGGAGGATAAGCGTCCGAACAGGAGGGACAGTCAGAAGGAAGAGTTTACCCCTCTCAACAGGCCTTTGAAAGAGGTCTTAGCGGTGATGGAGAAGCAAGGCCTCGCTCGTTTCCCCAAGAAAAAGGAAGTCGAGATAGATGGGCCCGAGAGGAAGGTGAAAATCGGATCCGCCTTATCCGACGAAAGGGCCCAAGAGTTGATTGCACTCTTGCAAGAATTTAAAGAGCTGTTTGCCTGGTCCCCAAGTGATATGCCAGGAATCAGCCGGGAGGTGATCGAGCACGAACTAAATATTGACCCTGTGATCAAGCCGATAGCGCAGAAGAGACGTCCGATGGGGGCAGATAAGAGGATTGCAATCCAGCAGGAGGTTGGCAGGTTGCTCGACGCTGGATTCATCAAGGAGATCCGATTCCAGACATGGGTAGCCAACCCAGTGCTGGTAAGGAAAAGCAACGGGAAATGGAGGATGTGTGTCGACTTCCGCGACCTAAAACAAGGCCTGTCCGAAGGACTGTTATCCGCTCCCGCGGATCGATCAACTAGTGGATGCTACATCGGGGCATGAGTTGCTGAGCTTTATGGATGCTTACTCTGGTTATAACCAGATAAAAATGGCGAAGAAGGATGCCCAACACACCGCCTTCTACGCTGACAGCGAAGTCTTCCAGTACGATGTCATGCCTTTTGGCCTGGTAAACGCGGGGGCGACCTATCAGAGAATGGTGAACAAGTTGTTCGGAGATATGATCGGAGATACCATGGAGGCCTATGTAGACGACATGTTGGTGAAATCCCGACAAGCATCGGATCATGTCAGTAATCTGGCTATGGCCTTCGAGAGGATGAAGCTCCACCAGGTCCGACTGAATCCAGCTAAATGCGCTTTCGGAGTCCATTCCGGGAAGTTCTTAGGCTTCATGGTGAGCCAGAGGGGGATCGAGGTGAATCCCGAGAAGCTGAGAGCGATAGAAGAGATGCAGTCCCCGACCAACCATAGGGAGGTGCAAGTGTTGAACGGTCGACTGGCTTCCATAAATCGCTTCTTATCCAAGGCCAGTGACCGGTCGATGCCATTTTTCAAGGTGTTAAGGGCCAACCGACAGTTCGAATGGACTACTGAATGTGAGAAGGCGTTCCAGACGCTCAAACAACATCTCCGTGACCTCCCGCCACTGGCGAAGCCAGCTCCAGGCGAGCCGCTCTATCTTTATTTGGCCATTTCTGCATTTGCAATAAGCTCTGTTCTAGTTAAAGCTGTCAAAGGCAATCAGATTCCTGTCTATTATGTAAGCAAGGCGTTTGCCAAGAGTGAAATGAATTATCCTCCGATTGAGAAGTATCTCTTTGCGTTGATTATTACTGCTCGAAAGTTACGGCCCTACTTCCATGCGCATGAAATTACGGTGTTGACTGATCAGCCATTGAAACACTTCTTGAACCGACCCGACGCGTCGGGGAGACTAGTAAAATGGGCCGTGGAACTTAGCGAGTTTCGCATTCATTTCGCTCCGAGAACAGCTATCAAAGGGCAGGCATTGGCCGACTTTATAGTTGAATCTACTATTCCCGATCCTGAAGCAACGGAAACAGTAGAGGGGGCAACCACTGGGAAGACTGACGAGGTCCCGATAGAAAGACAGTTAGAACAGCCAAATAAGAAGAACACCTGGGAATTGTACACAGATGGCTCCTCAAGCTCAGACGGATCGGGTGCAGGGTTCGTATTAATTCCACCAGGTGGGGCGGAGCCACTTCGATATGCATTGGCCCTGACATTTAAGGCCACCAATAACGAGGCAGAGTATGAAGCTCTTATAACAGGACTGAAAATCGCCAGGGGTACCGGAATCGAGCATCTGAGAGTGAAGTGTGATGCAAGCCTGATTGTAAACCAGATTCGGGGACAGTATGGAGCAAAGAATCCAATCATGAAGAAATATCTGCAGGAGGCTCAAACACTAAAGGAGAGCTTCAAAAGTTTCGATATAGAGGCAATCCCAAGAGAAAAGAATGTGGAGGCCGACGCCTTGAGCAAATTTGCCTTGGGGGCACCTTTGGAGGAGACTCGGAGGGTACACTTCTTGGAGAAGGTAATTCTGTCGACGACCGATCCATCGGAGGTATGCACTATCGGGACAGGGTCAGAGGAGGAGCCCACGTGGATGACCCCGATAATTGGGTACCTAACTACGGGGGCACTGCCTGAAGACAAAGTGGCAGCAGAACGACTGCGACGAATGTCAATTAACTACGCAATGGTGGATGACCAGTTGTACAAGAAGGGTTTTCTGTCGACACCTTTCCTGAAATGCGTAGCGGAACCTGACACGACCCGAATTCTGAGAGAACTGCATGAAGGAGTCGCAGCCTGCCACGAAGGCGCCCGATCCATCCTGAGAAAGGCGTTGAACTTGGGATACTATTGGCCTACGATGAATAAAGAGGCAACGGCGCTTGTTCGATCCTGTGACGCATGTCAGAGATACGCCTCGAATATCACAGCCCCCGCTGCTGATTTGACGCCCATTGGGAGTGCTTGGCCCTTCGCACAGTGGGGCATTGACCTAGTAGGACCCCTTCCGAAAGCAAAGAGCCAGTGCACACATCTGCTGGTTGCGATTGATTACTTCTCAAAATGGATCGAGGCTAAGCCCTTAGCCAAGACAACAGCGGGGCATATCATTAAGTTCCTCCAGACCCGAATTCTGTCAAGATATGGGGTGCCGAAGGTGATCATTAGCGACAACGGTCCTCCGTTTAATGGGGCCCAGTTGGAGAGGTTCCTAGACGAGTTCAATATCGAGCATCGGACAGCATCCGTTCGTCACGCCCAGACCAATGGGCAGGTAGAGGCTGCCAACAAAATCGTGATGGAGGGCTTGAAGAAGAGGGTCTACGCTTTGGACGGAAAGTGGCTAGACGAGCTGGAGAACGTGTTGTGGGCGGTCCGAACGACACCCAAACGATCGACAGGTGAAACCCCGTTTGCACTTGTTTATGGGACGGAGGCAGTCGCTCCTGTGGAAATCGCCGTGGCGTCCCATCGAACCAGAAGCTACGAGTCCTCGACGAGTCCAGGAAAAGCCAAGATAGGGCCTTTGACGAATGACGAAACCAGGCGCCTGGAGTTATCCTTGTTAGAGGAAAAACGGCTAGAGGCCGACATAACGCAAGCTCGGATGCGTCTGGCGACGGCCAGGTACTATAACCGGAAGGTCAGGTCGCGACAGTTCTATTCGGGGGAGCTGGTCCTACGACGGAACGAGTTCACTCTCCAAGATCGGATCAACAAGCTGTCTCCGAAATGGGAAGGGCCTTACAAGATCGTAGGCATGCCAGCCTCAAATGCTTACAAGCTAGAAGGCCTCGACGGCAGAGTATTACGAAACACCTTTAGCGGTGAACATCTAAAGAAATGTCATGTTTGACAAATAAGTCGTCCGTAGAGGCGCAACGATGTAATCAAGTCGCCCTGAGTGGTGCATGCCATGTTAAAGACATCAATCAATAAAGAGGTTACTTCTGATCAAAGTATTCCGAAAATCCTTAAGTTTTTAAGGTTCGATTAAAAAGCGTCATTGGACGTCCGAAAATCCTTAAGTTTTAAGGTTCGATTAAAAAGCGTCATTGGACGTCCGAAAATCCTTAAGTTTTTAAGGTTCGATTAAAAAGCGTCATTGGACGTCTGAAAATCCTTAAGTTTTTAAGGCTCGATTAAAAAGCGTCATTGGACGTCCGAAAATCCTTAAGTTTTTAAGGCTCGATTAAAAAGCGTCATTGGACGTCCGAAAATCCTTAAGTTTTTAAGGTTCGATTAAAAAGCGTCATTGGACGTCCGAAAATCCTTAAGTTTTTAAGGTTCGATTAAAAAGCGTCATTGGACGTCTGAAAATCCTTAAGTTTTTAAGGCTCGATTAAAAAGCGTCATTGGACGTCCGAAAATCCTTAAGTTTTTAAGGTTCGATTAAAAAGCGTCATTGGACGTCCGAAAATCCTTAAGTTTTAAGGTTCGATTAAAAAGCGTCATTGGACGTCTGAAAATCCTTAAGTTTTTAAGGTTCGATTAAAAAGCGTCATCGGACGTCCGAAAAGTCCTTAAGTTCTTAAGGCTCGATTTTAAAGCGTCATAGGACGACGGAAAACTTTAGGGTCCGATAGAAGAGTTACGAGAAGCATGACCGAAAAGGAAAACATTCGTAAAAGGCTCGAAGGCCCAAAAGGTTCGATACAAAAGAGATAATAAAGAAGAAGTACAAGGACTAAAGATCTTAAACTCCAGGGGCTGAATCTTCGGAAGGCTTTGGAGGGGCAGACTCATCAGCATCGTCGGAGGAGCTTTCGGAGGGGAGGTTGAGATACGTTTCTGCGGCTGGGCCGAGAGTCTTGGACTTCCTCAAGTCGATGGAGTCCCCGTAAGTCTCATGAAGCTCTTCAACAATATCGAGGATGGCGTTCTGCAAGTCCTCTTGGCAATGTTTCGCCGCATCCTCCTTGAAGTCCTCCGAGCTTCGGTACTCCTCGCGGCCTTGGACCTTCGCGTTTGTTAATTGGGCGGAGTGATCCGCCCTTGCCTCTTCTAGCTCCGCGATGGCCCTCTGCTTCTCGAGCTTCAGCCGCTCCGCAGTTTCCTGCAATGCTGCCTTCTCGAAAGCAAACTGGCCCCGATCCGCCATGGCCGCCTGCTGCTCCCTCTTGAGCGAGCTCTCAAGACTTAAGATTTGCCGCTGATAGGACTGGGCCTCTTGGGTAAGCTTGGCTCGGAGCTCCTCGACCTGCTGCCTAAATTCTTCGGCCCGCGCCTCAGCTCGCTTCTCGCCCTCCTCCCTTCGGAGCCTTGACGCCTCGGAGGCAGCTAGGTCCTCCTGGAGCTTGGTCAGGCTCTCGAGGTTAGAGTTGGCCCGCTCTCGCTCCAAAGCCTCTCGCAAAGACAGGATGTAGCCGAAGCAACGATCCTGGTCCGCGATTTCCTGAGAAGAAAAATTAGCTTAGTACTCAAAAAATCGGAACGCCCACAGATGAACAAAAGAAAGATTCACTTACCTCTACCCGACGGACAGCCATCGCCCGAATGTCAGCATCGATGTCTTCCCCTTCCAGAGAAAGGGGACGCCTCAAAGAGGGCGGGACCGAGCCCGACACCAAGTGCAAGGCCAGGTTCTTCTCCTGGCACCCCCGATGCAGAGGGACCCCCTGGAGGGACTCCACCGGTCTCCAAGGCTCGGAGCCCTGGTCCGAAGAGAAGGCCCGATAGTAGTCCCCGTCCAAAGGGAACGGAGGTACTACCAGGCGGGGCTCTTCAGCCTCCTCACTCACTCGAGCTTCGGGAGTTGCACCCCTAGCTGGCGAGGACGGTGGTGGCGAAGATGGCGGGGCGGAGGATGACGCTGGCGTGGTAGGAAGTGGAGAAGCCTTCCCACCAGATGACTTCACGGGAGTCAGCCTCGACTTCCCTCGGGGGGTGAGACCTTCCTCCTCAGCTCGGTCATCGGAAGGGGAGTCCTCCAGACTGGTCACCCGACCGAACTCACCCCGAGCTTCCGTCGGGGCATCTTCTACCACCGGCTCCACTGCAGGCGCGGAGTCTGAGGCAGGCGCAGCAGGGGCGACGTCCGCAGGACCTGCAGCGGGGCGAATAAATCGAGGGATTAGTGTGATATCGATGTGCCAGATTAGACGACGCTCCATATATCTCTCCTTGCCGAAAAAATCATAATAGCCCGCCTCGAGGACATGCGGAGTCTCCCCTCGAAGGATATTCTTGACATCCCTAACTCGTCCTTCCATATCGGAGGCCTGAAGATCCTGAGGTACTAACTCCCTATATCTCTTTATAGCACGAAAGACTGCCTTACCTTCTTTTTCGGAGCGAACGCCGAAGGCGGTCCTGACCACGTCTGCATTAGTCCGCCCCTCGGAGGTGGGGGCAGACCTGGGAGCCTCGGAGGTCCTCGCCCTCTTCTTGGATGGCCCCGACGGGGCAGAAATCTTTCGGTGGGAAGATTTCTTCTTGCGCTTCAATGAGTGGGAGGCATCGGTGTCCTCCTGAAATAGACGGGCGGTCAGCGATGTTCGAGGGGCTGTAAGCAGTGAAAAAGAAACAATCAGAAAATTACCCAGAGAATTACATTGGAAACACCGTCACGAACTTTTCCCCCAGAAGTGGGATCGATCAGCATAATCCCAATCTTGAGCCTCTGCTGGTCAGTGACAGAGGTGGCCTCGAAGGGTCGGTAACCCTTCTCCCAGCGACGAGCCTGGATGAGCATCAAGGCCCTCTTGGTCTGTTCCGACCACGAACGAAAAGGAACGGGAGGATCAGCCCCCACGACAGTCTTCGGCCACTCGATGGGACCAGGCTGGATGAAGAAATACTGCCCCTTCCAGTTAGCATTATCATTCCCCTTGTCGGAGATGATGGCCCGTTCCTTGCAGATCTTCCAGGACACCTTCCTGTCCCAGCCCAGCTCCCTATATTGCTCGTCGGTCCCCTCGGGCTGGCGGGGGGTGAAGGAGCAAATCCCGTCCTTGTTGCAGGTCATCTTGTAGAGAACCCGCCAAAGCTCCAGGGAATAGCTCCAGTCTTCCCCATTGATATCGCACCACACTTGGAAAGCAATCCATGTACGGATTGCGTGTGGGGAGAAGGTCGTAGGGTACGTCTTGTAATGATTGCACAACTCAACCCAACTCGGGCAGAAGGGCAGTCGAATTCCTGCACTGATCTGCCCTGGGGAGATGAAGACCTCATCTCCTTTGGGGAGGGTAATCTCAGGCTCACGAGAATCGAATTTGTCATAGGGGTAGCGGGCCCCGAAGGAGGATTCAAAAATGCCACACTCTCTAAGAGCCCTATCAAAGCTAATGGGTGCGAGGGTGTTCTTGAGGTACTTGAAGACGAAGGGTTGGCCAACAGTAGCAGATCCCTCGGCTGAAAATCGTCGAAGGAAGGAAAGAAGGACAAAATTGAAACCTAAAGGAAACCAAAGACGAAAAGGAAAGGAACAATAAGAGGAAGAATCTTACCAGACATAGTGACTGAGTCCTGATCGAAGAAGCTTGAAGTGCCTGAAACCCTGGTAAAAACCTGAATCGCCGGTGAAAACTTGAAATTTGGAGAATCAGAGCTCTAGGATCGCAAAGAAGGAGAGGTAAAAGAAAGGTGAAACAATGCCTAGGGTTAGGGTTTTATAAGAAACAAAGAGGAACTGAAGAGGCGGGCAATCAAGGCTACGGGATTCGAAACGATTCAATCATGATCGTCCAAGGAAAAACGTGCGAATTCAGAAAATAGGAACGGTTTTTATCTGAACCGTCAGGACGCATGGGACGAATGAGACAAGAAATAATGACGTATTGGAACGGTTGAAAAAGTGCTTTTTCAACAGATAAGCGTGCAGAACCCGAAACGTTCCTTCATCTCCCATCAGCATTAAATGCTGGTCTGATCAAGAAATCCTTTCGAATACAAACAAGATCCCAGAAGATCTCGAAAAGATCAAGGCAATGGCCTCCGACATTCCACACCAAGGCCTCCGATAAAGATACGAAAGAGTCCGACGTTGGAAGACGCGACGCACTAAAAGTCCCTCACGTCTTGGGGGCAAATGATGGGCCCCGGCGGAGGCCGTTAGGCCCCTTAACGATTGACAAACGGCGTTTAAGCCCGTTGGGTTAGGAGCTGGACTGTTGGAGGGCTAAGGGCTCCGACGGAAGGAGGCCCCGACATTGAATGGCCCCAAGTCAGCTTGACTCCGATAGACGAGGGCCTAGAAGATATCGGACCTGGACATAGTCGGTCCCGATATAGGAGTGGAATCCACTCCCCGATTCTGAATCCCCAACGATGCAGCTTGGAGGTCTCCGACATGGATCGAGACTTGCCCGTAAGAGCACAATCCCGAAGATCTCGCCACGATTACAGTAGTGGCATAATGGGCGAGATTTGGGGGATGCGAATAACCGCACGAGATACATGGCCAGATACACGGCGAAATATGTGGGATAACGGATCACGATCCAACCGCCTAACCAGGTAACTGGGGTAACCTTTCCTCTATAAAAGGAGGGAAGTTATCCCAGATTAGGGTTACGTTTTTACACACACATATTGCTTGCTCTCTCTGTTGGCTGCCATACTTACGTTAAGCATCGGAGAGGGATTCTGGGCCACTGCCCTCTATCCCCTTCTGCAGGATTGCGAGGAGCTAAGGAATCCGTCACCGTAACCGGAGTTCCGCCGTGATCCAACATTTCAGACCCTCTTATCCCAACCGTGAGGCTCGGGGCTTCAAGTAGCACCTCCACCATCAAGGCCCACTAGAAGCCGTTACAGCCATGCTCAGGCCGCTCGCTGCTCCGTCGCTGCATTCGTCCTACTCCGTCCCTCCGTCTGGCGACCTCCACTTTCTACAACTTTGAAATTGATAATAATTGTTGCAGGTGCTAAATATTACTACAGTGGGGTTATTTTACTGTTGTTGGATTTTTTTTTCGTACCGCTAGAGTTTTAGTCTCTGATTTAACTGATACTGATAATGTTGTGAATGGGCTTTGATTAGATAATAATAATAAATCAAAATTCAAAAGCATCTGTTTAATTTCTATCGCAAATTATTTTTTGCTACTGTATAAATTGGTCTTGCATCTGTTAGTTCGTTATTATTGTTACTATTATATCATTATTATTATTATTTAAATCTTCATGTTTTACTCTTTAGTCATTAGATTCCGATGTACATCTAATTTAGGGCTGCTTTCCGTAATTTTTTTTAACAAAATGATCTCGTTGTTAATTACATGTCATATAACGATTGATATACACCCGATTGAACCTCATCAAAGCTCGAAATGGCCACACCATCGACCCCGAACATATTAAGGGGCTAAGGCCTTTATATATTTTCGCAGGCAAGTCCGGTATTGTGTTACCGGACTAGTCCGGTATCATTGGTACCGGACTAATCCAGTAACATCGGACTCGGTCCGTACCAATGGTACCGGACCGGTCTGGTACCAACAGTACAGACCGAGATGCGTCCGACCCCGAATCCTTGGGTATTTGACGTCCGGGTCTCCACCTATTTACAAAAATACCCTCAAATTATTTACGGAACTACCTTTTTTACACGGGTCCCACCTGTACAATTATCAAACTCTATAAATAGGAGGAGAGATTCTTCATTTTACACAACTTGAATCACAATTGCTCTGTCTTCTCTCTACTTTTTCTTTCTAGAATTCGGCTCTGACTTTAGTATCGGAAAGGGTTCGCCAGAGACACCACCCCCCCCCCCCCCTGGCGCAATCCTTCTTGCAGGTAATCGACGACTTGGAAAGAGATCGATGGTAGTATCAAAGGACGGGAAATACGAAGAGTATAGGAACTCGACTCGATGCAAGGCCGCCTAGTCCGGAACCCCCGACGAGTTTGATCCATCACTGGCGCCGCTTTGTGTGATAGAAGAAAAAGCCTGGCAGTCACGAGAATGATGGCTGCTAGTGGACACTCGGAGGGTCACGAGCCTCCCCCAAAGGGGTTGAGACCACCGCTACACCCGAACACTCAAGTACCAAGAATGACACAACCAATGGAGGAGTCACCGGTTCACGTCCAGGATGAAGTGCCACCTGCCTCGGTACCTAGAGTGGTACTACCGGTACCCGTTGCTCAAGAGGTATCCACTAATGCGTCAATGCCGACAACGCGTAGACACCCAAGTAAAGTTGCCGAAGTGAGTGCTCAGGTAGAGACACAAAAAACCCATCACAGGAATCCCATGCAAGGATTTCCTTATGGCATGCCTTATCAAGGACAGCCGCATGGAATGCCGTACGGAATGCCATACAATTGTGTAACTTCACAAATTCCCATCGTATGATATGCGACATGCTTACGCAACACCTGGTCGCCCAATGTTTTATCATGAAGCCCCGCCAGTCACGGATGGATTCATGTCGATAATCGAGCTCAAGCTACCAAGTT
Source organism: Clarkia xantiana subsp. parviflora (assembly GCA_036873135.1). Taxonomy (NCBI): domain Eukaryota; kingdom Viridiplantae; phylum Streptophyta; class Magnoliopsida; order Myrtales; family Onagraceae; genus Clarkia; species Clarkia xantiana. Next base: position 34,877,433 of record JAPTYO010000010.1, on the reverse strand, counting down.
CCTCCATGAGAGGGTTAAAGGATTCAATCTACAAAGGCAAGAGCCTACCCTAAGAGATGCAAGGAAACCGCCAAGGCAGGACGATGCAAGGCAGGTGCCAGCACCTACACCTGATACACAAAGGCCAATGCATCAGAATGCAAGGCAGGCATCAATGCCACCCCCATCACCATACTATTAGTATGACCCAACATGAGTAGACTATACAAGAGAACGACAAGAGCGCATACCAACGCCCCAAGCATGGAGGTAACAGCCCGCACCGCCATATGAATACCAATACTACCAAAGTCCTTATCAATAGCCGTATCAGGAAGAATACCAACAAGTCAATGGAAACATGGACGTCTCCCCTCAAAGGGCACCCATGACTAATGAAGAGATACAAGAATTGATTGCAAAGAAGATGTAAGAGTCAAATGGCAAGGCCCTATATTGCCTCAGTGACAAAGCGTCGCACCCATTAGTCCAGGAACTTTTACACATGTGTTTCCCAGACGGGGTATCCCCAGTAAAAATCGACTAGTATAACGGCAAATGAGACCCAATGGAGTATGTTCAACATCATGAAGTTTCAATGTTAGGGCGCACTACTGATGAAAGATTGATGGTTGTATCGTGTCCTAACAACATTGTGTTGGATTACGGGGAAGTAATACTACGAAATGCTAAACGTGTACATGCAAGTAATCTAACTACGCAGCGGAATAATGTACACATACCTCAATAGCTTTCCTGCCCAAGAACAATGTGGAGGGAGTTCTGATCCTCCGGTCGGAACCCGTACAAGTTTTTCGTGAGAGGAACCCGTACAAGTTTTTCGTGAGAAGAATTCCTACGCGGTATAAGCTCCACAGCAAATCCTCTGATCAATTCTTCAACGGGGAAAGAACCTCGGACTGAGATGATGGTGCCGAATTTTCACTACTAAGGGGTGATAGGGTTTCTCTCAAGTTTCTCAAAGGAGGTACTTCTTAATTAGATTGATGTGTAAAACCCCTTAGGTGAGTCCCCTATTTATAGGATTGGTGGAGTGGAAAAAAGTCCATTCCAACCAATGTGGGACTAGGTCCGGCCGAACCACACATTAAGGAGGGGAGGTCCAATTTTGGGCATCCCATGTCAATTAGGAATTAGGTCAAGCCCAATTAACCTAATGTGACATTTACCCAATTATCTTGGATAATATCCTTAATGTTAACGGGCTACCAATTACGGCGCCACGTCACCATATGCTAACAGCTCCCACTCGCCAGAATGGCATGGTGCCTGTTAATGTATTGTCATCCAATAGCATCAACGTCTCATTCTTTAGTCATTGTCTCTGTCTCCGAATAGTTCATACGAGGTTTGCCGTGCGACCGGCGGATAAGACGGGCATCGTGATACTCATCTGTTAGGAGTGTTGTAGCGCCCGCAGAACGTTGATTCACTTCGTAAATCAATCCTGTTAAAAATAAAACATGTACCGCACTGTATCCTTGGTCAACTGATAATTCTCCAATTGCCCAGTTTTCCACATAGGAATACTTCTCCAGGGCATCCGTACAAGTGTTCACAACCTTCAACTATTATCCGGTTGGTGGCCACCTAGTGAACACAAGAGTCGGTGAATTATAGATGAATATGACAATCCCCGTAGCTTATAGCCTTAGTCTAACTCAACTGGTTTCCAAGACGTGGTCACTTGGCCGTTTTCTTTGGCTGTACACTCATACGCCGGGAAGCGAACATTGAGCCAGTTAGGTATAAGTTCTGAGTCCGAAATGATACTTTGGGTGCCTCTTCATAAAACACCCGGGATCAATCACACGCTCAAGGTGAAGAAGTATGCGCCCTTTGAATCACAAGGATTCTAGCTAGCACAACCGAGCATGACCCCGTGGTCGAACATGGCACGCGCAGTATGAAGCACGCGTCGATAGCACACCTGGACAAGCCAGGGATGGGATATGTCAATCATGTTATCGCAGAATCTTCCATCTGGCCTGAATGTGATTTTAATGATGGACAGAGTCCAACACGGCGATTTACAAAACGAAGATTAAGTCATGTTGTAAGCGTGACAAAGTTATCGTTTCGTTTAACTAGGTTTATCCCCCTGGTTCTTAGCCAATCTTGTTGCGGTTGAGGTCACCCTCTCCTACAAGATGACCGTGCCTGTGTGACGAGGCATGATTCACATGCCTGTGGAAGAATTTATCTCTTCCTAAGACTTAGTTTATAGACCATAAAATCCGATGTTAATTATCATTATGATGTCGATGGATCATATACTTAACTTGCAATTCTTTTATTCAATTGAAATATTATTTCAAATGTCAAAATGCCATCACTTATACAAGCCACTTATTAAGCCCTACGTAATCCAAGTAGTTTTATGTGCTTTTAAAAAATCTCTCTACGTAATGACTTATTCAATGGGCCCGCGACCATATTGTCTGTGGACAAGTATTCTAAAGCGATAATATTGCCTTCCAGAACAGATTTAGCATAATTATATTTCACATCAATATGTTTGGTCCTACTATGGTACTTTGGATTCTTAACTGCTGCAATGGCTGCCTGACTGTCGGAGTATACCTTCACAGGTTTACTCTTCTTGCCAGTGCCAATTAATGCAGTAAGAAGTCTTTTCAGCCAGACTGCCTCTTGTGCGTTTTTGGAGAGGGCAAGTAATTCCGATTCCATAGTGGAAAACGCGACACATGATTGTTTCTTGCTGACCCATGATATGGCAGCATTGGCAAGGAGGAAAAAGCCCTCCTGTGGTGGACTTACGATCATCTGGATCGCCACCGTGGTCGGCGACACTATAACCGGTCAATTCTATCTGTTTGCCCTCATAGCACAGAACATAGTCGGTAGTACCTTTCAGATATCTTATAATTCGTTTCATGGCCTTTAAATGTTGATAACTAGGATCTGATTGGAATCTTGCTACTAGGCCCACAGCGTAACAGATATTCGGCCGAGTAGAGGGCATGACATACATTAGACTTCCTACCATGCTCAGATACTCTGCATTCTTCATCTGTTCACGCTCCTGCTGGTTCTTCGGGCCATCACACTTTGACAGCGCGCACACGAACACAACCGGGCGTATCCACGGGTTTGGCATCGAGCATTCTGAATCTTTTCAACAGTTTGTTGATATATGATTCTTGAGACATACACAATCTCCGGGCGGCACGATCTCGGGCAATATTAATGCCTAAGATTTACGTGGCCTCTCCCATGTCTTTCATCTCAAATGCTGATGCTAACCAGGACTTTGTTTTGTTCATGAAACTCACATCGTTCGCAGCAATGAGTATGTCATCTACGTATAAGGTTATGATGACATACTTAGACCCGAAGGTTTGGTGTAAACGCAGGGATCCTCGTGAAGGTTCACAAATCCGTTTCCAACGATTTCCTCGTGGAATCTGCGATACCATTGCCGAGACGACTTTTTAAGACCGTAAATAGACGTTTGGAGTTTGCAAACTTTACATTCTTTTCCAGGAGTAATAAAACCCTCTGGCTGCTCCATATAGACTCTTCCTCCAGGTTTCCATGGAGGAATGCGGTCTTAACATCCATTTGGTGCAGCTCTAGATCGAGACATGCTACAAGGGTAAAGATGGCCCTAACTGTGGTATAACGCACAGTTGGTGAGTATGTTTCATCAAAGTCCACTCCGTGAATTTTTGGTATATCCTTTTGCAATCGTTCGAGTTTTGCACCACTCGACTTTCCATCAGCAGTGAATTCTAAAATTTTATTTCCTAGCTCTGCGGTTAGCAGGTAAATCAACTGAAGACCAAAGCTGAATTTGTTCTTATTTAGGCAATTTCATCCTCCATTGTTTTCCTCCATTCCCTCGTTTGAGGTTATTCTTTTTTTATTGCTTGCTGAACCGTCACTGGTTCGTGAACGAATGTCTCACTTGATGGGATACTTCTTTGACAGAAGTTCTATGCCTTTGACTATGTCTAGGCTCGTTAACCCGTCTATAGCATGATCGTTACTCCCACTCGGAATAATTCTTCTTTTCGGAGCATCACTCCCACTGGGAACAATGGCGGTGCTTGAACTTTGATATACAACTTCCTTAGAATGACCTCTTGGTCTCGGAATTTTACCTCCGAGATTTATTCCTTGATCACTGGGATCTTGAACCAAGTTGGTTGTTTCCCTCCTACTAGGAATAATGGGCAGTTATATTAGCCTAGCATTATGATTATCAGGTCCGACTTGATTTGCATTAACATTTAGTGATGATTATGTGACGGGGAGTGAGCCCTCCCACTGGATTTATTATGAGGATGTTTCCATCATCATTTACCATGTCATTAACTAATGCATTTACTAATGCTATATTATTCTCCCACTCGAAGTAAGTGGGACCTGAGAATCTCCGTTAACCATTTATGGATTCGATCAGTACTATGTTCGTTTCCTTCTGTAAAGCATTGGAAATCTATCCTCAAATTCTTATAATGTGTCATGTTCAACCACGTTACTATTAATCCAAGCTAATTTTAAACTTGTATCTTTTAAGAGTAGACCGTACTCTTAATAAATACTTGTTTAGTGCGCAAATTAATGCTACTTTATGATAATGTTTTACCCGTATCATTTCTTAGCTTTTATGGTAACGCGTCAACCGATCTTATTAGAATATAGTGTTACATTAATATGAATCAACTTAATTTCATCTCGTAGGAACAATTAATGTTGAGTTCTAACATAATGTAATTTTAAACTATGTTTCTCGAAGTATTTAATAATATAATTGTATAGCCAAATTTTTCGTAAAGGCTTACAGTGGTATTGTCATTTTACTGACTACTTCCTTTCGTTTGTTAACTCATCCAGAGACTTATACACCTCATGGACTATGCATTTGGCTCTTGCTTAATGCTATAGTTGATGTACTACTCGATCGTAGTAGCATTAAAGCATACGTCTAAACACGGTAGTCATCGATGAGTTATCTCCATAGGAATACAAACGAAAATTCAGTATTCATTTATTAAAACAATTCATCATTAAATTTGTACTTTTAAAACGATATGTCCCGTCTCTCGAGGTGACATGCGCCACGCGCCTTATACCAGGTATAGTCCATGGTTTCAAAATCATTTTAGTTTCCAAGTTTAAAATCAAATCGGCTTATCATGCACATTATTTTTGGGATGCTTATTATTTAATGGAGTACTGAACAAATAAGAATGTATTAGCAATGTGTTGAATAACGTTAATAAGAAGATTAAAACGAACGATGATAAATTCAATACTCAACTTAAGTATTCTCAGATACTTAGGAAAAATAATATGTTCCTTTACGGAACTTATTTAAGAGTATCTAAAACTGAAATAAAAGTCAAGAATTTTAGCAATTTAAAGATAAAATTTCTCATTCTATCTTTATTCTACTGGGGCATCCTTGATTAGGTCGTTGCTTCTGTTTCTCGGTTATGTAATTCAAAAGTAAAATGAATTACTCTCGAGTGTTTAGAAGCGGAAGAGAATGAATGATTTTCATCATCTTTTCTCTTTACGTACCTTAGGAGGATTGGTGCAGGCAGCGATGTTTAAGAGCGATGTTTAACGATCGCTTTTGGGCTATGGTGTAAACACTGAATGTTGCCTTAAGACCATCCCAGAGGTCTTTGGCTGTTCCTAAATGATCAAACCTATAGAGAATCTCATCTTCCAGCATAAATAACAAGGCGGAACGAACATCATGATCCTTGACATCTCATTCATCATAAAATGTCTTTTGCTCTTCCGTGAGGTCTCCCTAAGGCCTAATTTGTTTTGTGGCTAAATGATACAAACCTCTTATTTCAGATATTATCATCTTAACTCGTTCATTCCATATCTTATAATTACTACTATTCAACCTTATTCCCTTGTTTAACTGGGAAATGACATTGCTAGTTGCAGCCATCGATACTAACACATTGATAATTATGCTAAGTTACGGAGACAATAACATTTTGACAGAATTGCAAACATCGGATTATCTATTAAGATGGAATAAGACGAATAGTGATCCTTCAGTCACTAAACCAAACCGACCGCCAGTAAACCGAGGGAAGGGGTTGTTGTGAAAAGAGTTCACACTATTGTCGTTTTCAAAACGGTTATTATGTTGTAAATTACCGGAACGGGAATTTTCAAATAAGCATACCCGATCTTGGCTTTCCCAAGGCCCTTTTAATTTAAAAAAATTATCCGATAATTTACGCATGCATAACACTATATCACGCCATAAATATCGAACAAACCAAACAACATGCTTACGCGTCATGTGTTAAGTCTGCTTCCACTTGGGTAGCTTCGGGCTTCTTTTCCACGAACGGGCTCCGGATGTGTGTTCAGGGACGGGTACGCCGCGATCCCTGAAACATGATCCTCGAACTTGGTCTTCAATTTCCTCGAACTTAGTCTCGAAATCTGGATCCTGCACAAGGGGCAGTAACCGTAGGAGAGGGGGGGATGCTGGTTGGGCCCTCTCTGACGCTCAAGTCAAAATATTCTAGAGAGAGAAAGCCTTTTAGAGAGAAGTCAGAGCATCCAATGTATAAAATGAGGGAGTTGTTTTAAAATGGGAGACCTAGGCCCCTATTTATAGGGAACCTAAGGATCATGCCCAGTTTTGAACGACTTGATGTAGGTATGAAGGAAAACGTATACCGTCATCAAGGTGGACTATGCATGTACCGATTTTTCGCACTTGGAAAAATAATCGAGATGAGAGCGCGGAGAACATCGGTAATCCGGACCCACCCGGATTTTTTAGCAATCCGGACCGAGTCCGGATTGCCTTAGGCAATCAGGAAGTCTTCCGGTCCGGGTACTGCGCGTATTCCAGACCGTTTTAGACTTGGGTGTCCGCGGAAGAGTTCGTTTACGGGTTTTAGAGAATTTTGCGAGGCCCGAAATGTAAATACGAACCCGAATTGGATAGATATCTAACACTTGCCCCCGAGTCAAGTAGCGGTTCAAAACCCATACTTGACTCTTTTTTAAGATAAGATATTCGTCCAATTTAGGTTCGGTACTAACCTCAAGGGTGGCTTGTTTGTCAATTCGAGTGTTGGGATCATAAATTTGACCAACTTCAATTTTCCGCCGTACGTACGTTATCTGTTTATAGGGTTAGCGTAGCGGACAATTTACGTATAACAACATGCAATTATATTCGTAATATCATGCAATGAGTGAAATAAAGATTTATACAACGTGATAATATCATGGTACATGATATAAGCACATAAAACGTTGCCAACATGTAGATGACGACATAGTAAACAGATGACATAATCATGCAATAAGCAAAACACTTAGAATAATATGAAATCGGAGAGTATGAAGCATGGTGTAAACGTAGAAAATGATGCAAACATGAAATTCATACTTAGATTACAAAAATAATCATGTAACGATCATAAATAATAAACGTGCATGATAAATTCTTTGTACGTAATATGTAATAGTAATTACGTGTAGTGTGTCATGAAGCATTGTGTAGTATGTATGCAATATGAACATAGGAGAGATGCAAAGATGCTTGTAAAGGCTGCTAAGGACTTATATGAAAATACATGAAAATTTAGTCCTTAGCACATGGTGTAGGCACTATTAGTAAAAATTAGTAGAGAGAGTACTCATTATCTTACATCCTTCATTGATAAATCTCCAACAAGCTCTCTATTCTTGATGAAGATGAAGCTTTTGAGATTATAGATTTGGAGTAGACACACCATAGTTGATATCAATTGGATTCCGGTGTGGCACGTGTCAATTCGGACTCGCTTCGTGTTGTTGAGTTCAATTCCGTACATGGATGGACATTTCGTGACTTCGTTTGGCCTTAATTGGATCTTGAAATCACTATGTACCTAGTTATCTTTCCATGCATACAAGGTGTTTGATAAAATGCATTAGAATACTTTGCCCCCAATCGGCCAAAATTTTTCTAAGTGCTGAAAATTTTAGAAAAGTGCAAATGAATCGTTATACTTCCCTTATGCATAGTGTTCATTGCCGACATGTTCTTCCATGCCTTAGCCGTTGTTTTAGTATGCTCGATTTTGATGATCGGTAGTTGTACGTACTTGGCCGTCAATGGTTGTATGTTGGTAATGATAGCTTAGGCAATGTATGTTGAGCATCATGTATAGACTGTCGGTCATTGTCTGCAAACATGCTAAAACACTTAGAAAATATTTTAACAATATCTAATGCTTGTTACCATAGATGTCGTCGTATGAGCTTTGTCGATAAGCATCGTAGGAATGCTTAGGAGATATTGTGTAGAAGTTGACAATACCTACTTGATGCATGTAATCCATCATTGTCGACATGTATGTACGTACATGGAAACACTTAGAAAACATTCTCCCCTTGTTGACATCCATCATTGTTGACATGTATGTACGCACATGGAAAAACTTAGAAAATATTCTCCCATTGTTGACATCCATCCTTGTTGACATGTATGTACATACATGGAAACACTTAGAAAATATTCTCCCCTTGTTGACATCCATCCTTGTTGACATGTATGTATGTACATGGAAACACTTAGAAAATATTCTTCCCTTGTCGACATGCATCCTTGTCGACATGTATGTACGTACATGAAAACACTTAGAAAATATTCCACGCTTGTCGACATCCATCCTTGTCGACATGTATGTACGTACATGGAAACACTTAGAAAATATTCCACGCTTGTCGACATTCATCCTTGTCGACATGTATGTACGTACATGGAAATACTTAGAAAATATTCTTCACTTGTCGACATGCATCCTTGTCGACATGTATGTACGTACATGGAAATACTTAGAAAATATTCTTCACTTGTCGACATGCATCCTTGTCGACATGTATGTACGTACATGGAAACACTAAGAAAATATTCTTCACTTGTCGACATGGATGTACGTACATGGAAACACTTAGAAAATATTCTTCACTTGTCGACATGCATCCTTGTCGACATGTATCCTTGTCGACATGTTTGTACGTACATGGAAACACTTAGAAAATATTCTTCACTTGTCGACATGCATCCTTGTCGACATGTATGTACGTACATGGAAACACTTAGAAAATATTCTTCACTTGTCGACATGCATCCTTGTCGACATGTATGTACGTACTTGTATGTGCGCGCTTGCCCCCACACTTAGAATATTTTCTCTATCCCTGGCTATGTACGCTGTATCCATATGCTTGATGTAAAAACAGGTTGTATGCCAACACCTTGTTGTATGCTAACACTTGGTAATATGCTGACTGTCATCCTGAGCAAAACACTTAGAAAATATTTTGCCATTGTAATCATGTATGCTGCGAGTATGAGCTTGATGTCGACATGTAAGGTTGATATGTTGAAGAAGTTTCCCCCCTTGCATGATGCTTATTACTTGCTGCGCGAAGACTAACGAGTCTTGTACGTACATAGTTGTCTCACACGGAGCGTCTATTGCATAAATGTTTGCATAAGTGTTGATGCGTGTTTGCACACTGATTGGATTGTTGGTTTCATTTTTCAGGATGTCAGATCTTGCTATCTTCTTGTCGGAATTAATCTTCCCACGGCTGTTATCATGATTAAGTCTACTATTTCCAATCTGTGAGTAACTCTGTGTTCGGATGTCGACATGGTTGAGCAGCTAAATAATACCCCGAGTGTAGATGCTGATGTCCTTGCTTAATTAATTGATGTCGGTACACATATACGTCCTTCTCAAGATTTGGTATGTTGATGATATTTATGACTTGTATCATGTTGTAATGTAGGTCGGACTAACGGAAAAAGCTCGTCTTTGCAGATAGTCAATGTATACAGTAATCCGCTTGTTGGAAGAGATGTCCGTACAATTGCCCCCGCTACTCTGGAGTCTCTGGACATGGTCGCGGTAAATGACTTGTGAGTATGGCACCTCCTTGTATCTTCTTTGAACTTGTTAAGTTTCCAAATTATTGCTTTCATGTTGCTGGACGCGTGGTTGCAATTCCTGGCTTTAACACAATTCTCAAAAGATCCGACGCAGGGGTGCGTTCCTCGAGCGATTCTAAGTTCTTTATGCCGAGTACGACCGTGCTAACTCCTTCTTGCAATAAAGGGAATAGAGTTGAGGGTCGTGCGGTGGTTCCTTCTACCCCCGGTCGAGGGACCGGACCAAGGAGGAGCGTTCCTCCCATTGAGGTAAGCGTTGTTTGCTTCTTCACACTTGAAACTTGATCTTGAAGACGGCTGATTTTGATGCGCGCACTACTGATTGTCACGCTTATGTTGAAGAGCTCTGTCGTATTGAAGTTGAAGCGGCCATTCTTGCCGTATCTTTTGTGCGGATGACGACATTGCATTAGATGTTGACATTATGAACTCTTTGTCATGGATCCTTGGAGATGATGTTATCTCTTGGTTGGTGTAAGGTTGTCCGCTTCCAGCATGTTGAACCCTTTGTGAATGGGTTGATGTTGTTTTGAGGTTTTCGATAAATTCTTGTTTATACCTTTGCTTGCATGGTATTTCATCTTGGACCTGTTTTCAATAATAATAAACATGTGATAACTTGTTAGTAATATTTCATACCTTGCGTTATTTTCATTGTCCGTATGTATTGGACTTCCATGATAGGACTGAACTCTTTGTTGTGATGGATAGAGCATATGTTTTTGCGACTTGCGCATTGCAGGGTGTTATGTACACTTGGTACTTGTAGCATTGCAGGTAGTAATGTACTTGGCACTTGGCCTTTGACATGTAGCAGTGTGGTCTTGACGTGGCAAGACTCAAGTTTATACCGTCTCTTAGTTCCACTCTAAGGCGACGTTGTTGCAAGATACTTCTTGCTGATTTTGTTTTTTTGGCGTTATATGCTAAAGAGCAAGATAACGTTATACAAGACTCGACTTGTAAGTTTGATGAGTTTTGAACAAGGTTTGCTTTTATAAGCGTATAACATGAAGATATCCTTTTTAAGGCATAAGTCTTCATGGTGTATGAACCCTTAAGAGAGTATGCATACTTTTAGTGTGTGGGGTTGTCGTCTAACAAGAGGACTTCCGCCACGATGGGGTGATCAGTCCCACCTAAGTGCCACATCCTGGTTTGTATGCAGGGAATGGCTATGAACATGAGGATTTGCTTCTAAGAGCATTTCGCAGCATGCCATTTTTTAGAAGTAAACATGGGGTTTGCCCATACAAAGAGGAAACCACAGCATGCTACTTTTGATAGTAAATCTTGGTGTTTATCCAAGATATTTCTTGCTGTTGACGCCTTTGGAATAATCGTCATCTTGAGTGAGAATTTTATAAGTCCCTTTTTGTAGATAACCCACAAGTTGTCATCGCCCCATATATGTTGACTGTGCACATAGCACGATGACTTTGTGTTGCCGACATCTTCTTGATATAACCGCTGTTATGGATGGAGAAATAAACTCCCTGTTGGTGTAGATAATAGATATGTTGGTGTTGTATGCCATAAATCCCTCCTTGAACATAATGCTTAGCTTGTATTGTTGAAGTATATATTATGTGCATAGGTTACTACTTGGCATAATTCCAATGTAGTAATCATAATGTAGCATGTACCTACGGATTGAGATGCTCTTTGTCCTTTGATGAAAAACCAATGACAACTTCAAAGGCGGCATCTTTTATGTCGACATACTCCATGTTGGTATCATGGGACTTGTGCATTGTCTTTGCAACGTACACTTCTTGCCTATATATGATCATTGCTTGGTGTTTCCTTAATGGTACCGCGTGTTCTTGCAATTATTCGTTTCGGTGGAATGCCGAGCACTTGTCAGCTTGGTGCCCCCAAGTCGCTTGGCAGTCGTACCGCTGTTTCCTAATGGTTTCTACTAATTCATCTTCTGACAGTGATGCGCCTACTCGGACCATCCTTTTGGCTCATCTATCTTGATTTCTTGTAAAGCTTCAACAAGATCCGGACGTGCATGATCTTCCCTTGGGTTTTCATCAATGACGGGCATTCCGTTATTGTTTGTCTTGACATTATGTTGGAGTGCAACCTTGTAGCAGTCTTTTGATAGCTGCTGATCTTCCTTTATTTCACCAATTCCTGCTTTTGTTGGAAACTTGATCTTTTGGTGTGATGTTGGTGTTTATCACACCCCACTTGTTCATGGTTGTATACCCTAGGATTCCATCGTCAAGCTTTTCTACGATCACGAACGGAACGCCGATTTGGAGCTGTTGCGCTCCTTCTCCTATTGCGCATTGCGCGGTGTTGAATTTAATGTGTTGTTTTGCGATGTATGCTTCATGTGTTCACTTTCAAGGGGCCTAGGTTTATTTGATGTGTTTCTTCATACACTTGTGACTCTTCCCGAGGTTGTGTCTGTATGACGATTGCGCACATGGTTGAGATATGTTATATTGGTGGAATCCTCATCTTCTCCTTTGTTTTGGCCGAAGATTAGGTTCCGCTGTCGGCGTACGTTTTGAGTGGTACGATCCTTCTTGTGTTCTTGACAAGGGTAAACTTGCTGGATGTTGGAAATAATTCTCTAACTCTTTTGTCGTGATGGGTTTGGCACAGGCGTGCATATAATATATGAGCGTATCCTGAATTCCTATCTTCCACAATGTTGATGACGTTGTCACTTTGGTGATGCCCCCGTTTTATTATTGCGACGCGATTTTTAGTCTTGTGCGTATAGAATTCTTGAGGCTCCGTTGCATGGGGGATGTTATATGTCCTAGGCCGTTTGTTGTTTCTAGTGCGATAGCTTGTGTTGTTGACGCAATTAATATGTGCGTAGTTGTTAGTTGGCGTTATTCCAAAGTAGTATGCATGATATAGTAATGTACCTACGAAAGTAGATTTAACCTTCATTAGATATTTGGAGTTCGTACAACGGTTACAGGAAGGCGTCTATTGATCGCTCCTTTTGAAAAGTACTATAGCTAATAAACATAAGTTGTACTTAATCTAAGAAGACTTAAAGTATATATGCAAAAATGGAGATAAAGGGATTGATGATGTGTTTGACGTCTTCATAGGTGATTTGTCGGCAAGTTGATTCTGCCACGTGCCACATAGTTCCTCAGTGCATCTAGCGTGTTGAGCTCTTCAATCTCCACCTTTGGGGATGAACAAATGTTGGTGTCATGCCCCCCAGTTTTATGGTGCTTGTACCATTCTTCAACGTTCTTGTCAAGAAAGGCAGTCATTGTCTCAAGTGGACGGGGAAGTTTGTTTTCCGGAGGTTTGAAATTTGTTTCCTCCACTTTCGTGCTCCAAGGATTGTATAAGTCGTCATAATTGGTTCCATGAGTGACGTTGTTTTTCCGGCGCTTGGCGAGAGGTGGATTATCACTCGCCTTTTCTTTTCCTTTGTCTTTTCCTGAAGACTTCACATGAGACTTCTTTTGATGCTTATTTCCTTGGTTGATATACTTCTTCATTTCTCCTTTTAAGATTAAGCTGCTTACGTGAAACCTTAATCCAACACAGCTTTCCGTCTCGTGGCCATACACTTCGTGATTTTCACACCATTTGCTTTCATCTATTCCCAATGGGCCCTTGCGGAAATTAGAGGGCTTTTTCCACAGCTTGGTCTTCTTTATCTCTTTCAAGATGACGGACAGCGGTGTGTTCAAAGGAACACATTTCGCGAGATTGGTCTTTTTGAGCCTTTGGTTGTCTTACAGGAATGACCTCTTTTGTTGCGGTTGTCTCTTTTCCCAGGAAGCGTCTATCTTTTCCTCAGTTATTGCCTTCAAGGTTCTTGTTGTAAGTTCCGTGATTGGGGCATCATCGTCATTAACAGGTTTTTTCTGTCCCTCCTTGTGACGGATGTCAACATCGTCTTGGCTTGTCCCCGTGGAAGAACTTTCCTTGTTTATTTTTTAGTGGGAGGTTGGAGGTTGTTTCCATGCCCCTTCTTGGTGTTGTGCTATCACATAGGGGTTGTATGAGCGCGCAGCTCCTTGCCTTGGTTGTTGGTACTGGAAGGTACCTTCCGTGTATTGCCCCCCTATTCTTTGGTCCGGTGTGTCTTGATGACTTGTGACTCGGGACTTTATTCTTGTCTCTTTGACTTGTCCGTTGATTGGAGGCAGAGGTGGTGATTGCGGGGCATATCCTTGGTTTGTTAACATCTTTCGGAATGCAAGCAACTCTTCAAGCGCGGTCATCATGGTAGGAGTGACAGGTGGTGGCGTGTTGACACCTTTGTATTGGAGGACTCCTTGGTCATACTGTGCGAAGGATGCACTTCTTGTTGGCGTGGAAGAAAGAATTGGATGTGGCAACAGGCATGTGGGAGGATCCAAGTCGACTTCTTGTCGGCTTCTGCGTGGTTATGACCAAGGCGTCGTGGTACGCAATGTGCACTTTGCCCTTTGATGAAAAACCAATGACAAATTCAAAGGCGGCATCTTTTATGTCGACATACTCCATGTTGGTATCATGGGACTTGTGCATTGTCTTTGCAACGTACACTTCTTGCTCGTACGACTTCTTGCTTTCACCATCAAAATCTTCATGGATCATATGTACGTTTGCCATATTTTCCGGATGGGATGCAATGTACGCATTTTGGAATTCATAGCCATACTGTGCGGAAGGCACATTTGTGGATGGTACGGTTGAAGCGGTGGATCCTGTATCTGGAACGTGAGAACATCCTGGTTGGCTTCTTGTTGGCTTCGGCTTGCTTGCACCCGCCTTCTTTGTTCGTCTTCCAGTCATAGCTCGCGGTACGGAACGACTTTTTGTTTGAATCACACTTACGGCGCCAAATGTTAAGTCTGCTTCCACTTGGGTAGCTTCGGGCTTCTTTTCCACGAACGGGCTCCGGATGTGTGTTCAGGGACGGGTACGCCGCGATCCCTGAAACACGATCCTCGAACTTGGTCTTCAATTTCCTCGAACTTAGTCTCGAAATCCAGATGCTGCACAAGGGGCAGTCACCAGCGTAGGAGAGGGGGGGATGCTGGTTGGGCCCTCTCCGACGCTCAAGTCAAAATCTTCTAGAGAGAGAAAGCCTTTTAGAGAGAAGTCAGAGCATCCAATGTCCAAAATGAGGGAGTTGTTTTAAAATGTGAGACCTAGGCCCCTATTTATAGAGAACCTAAGGATCATGCCCAGTTTTGAACGACTTGATGTCGGTATGAAGGAAAACGTATACCGTCATCAAGGTGGACTATGCATACACCGACTTCTCGCACTTGGCAAAATAATCGGGATGAGAGCGCGGAGAACATCGGTAATCCGGACCCACCCGAAATGTAAATACGAACCCGAATTGGACAGATATCTAACATCATGCGTCTAATGTTCCTAGCATACATAATTCTACGTAAAGTAAATTATCACATGCTTTTAGTCCTAAACATTCTAGCATACATGTCAAAACATGCAACTTCCGCACACATCATGCATAATTGGCGACTGGAATTTTCAGTTTTAAATCCAAATAATTTCAAACTTTAAATTACCTACACAATGCTCACAGGTTTAAGCTATTCGCCTTTTAATTAAACCTGATGCCTAGTTTCGATTATGCGGATGGATCTCGAAAATGCATGATTTTGGGACTGAATCATTTAGTGGGCTGAATTGCAATTGTTATTTAATTGATATTATTGCATGATTAGAACTGTCGTCTTGACTATGTCAAGCTAGCTGGATTATGCATGTTTTGGGCCGAGCCCTGGTTTTCAATTAATAAGTTGCGCACTAGGATAGACATGCAGTGATGGTTGCACTTGCCTAGGATTCGTGTCTAGAAGTACGTATGATGGATCTATAACATGTATTGCAAATCAGCCCTAAATGTTTTTAAAGCAGAAATCAGTCGCCAAATATGCATGTTTATATGGTTTGATCACCCATGATGCGTATGCATGAATGTTCAGGATGTATTAGCATGTGATAATTTATTCAGGAAGTATAATTATATATGCTAAGTATGAGTTCCTCAGAACATTAGCCGCATGACGTGTATGCATGAGGTATGTTTGGTTTCTTAGTTGTGATATGCCATGATAATATACTGGGGTAGTAGAATTATATGTGCAAACCATAGTTCCTAGAAACATTTTCAAAAGGGCCTTGGAAAAGCCAAAATTCGGGTGTTTTAAAATCTCCCGTTCTGGTTAAATCGATTAAACCATTTTAAAAGACTTATCTATTAGAGATAAGATAGGGGTAATGTGAACTCTTTCACGACCCCCCCCCCTTCCTTCGAGCTTTACTGTTGGTCAGTTGGATTAGATGTCTGAGGGATCATTATTTGATATCTTCTATCTCATAGATTTCCGATGAATGCAATTTATTTTTCAAAAATGTTTTTGTTTTCCCTCTTATGGAAGATTTTCAACGTTAAAGTTTAGATGGAAGATCGAAAGCGTTTCTACGCTGAACTTGATGGAAGCAATTATGAATTATGGGAGATTTACGCCACGAACATCCTCCTTACCGCAAATGTTGAGGACCAGATATACTCAACTGCAGGGAGGGTAAACACGGACGAACTCGGTAGTCCAATGTACGACTACGGTCAGGTATCGCAAAGGGATCGAATTGCGCGTGATTTAATCCGTGCAACCCTAATTGAAGAAGCTGATGAAAGCGACATGAGCGTCAGTGCGTTAGACCTATGGTGCACCATACGTCTTCGCTACGGCGGAGGACTGGCTGCACAAGCAAGAAGCCTAATGCTTAGGTATTATGGCATTATTTGCAGAGACAGAGGCGAATTAACCACTGACGATCAAGACAATCAAATTGACATATGGAGGAGGATTCAGAAAGTCATGAGAATGTTTTCCCTTTCATGTTTCGCAAACAGTGATAGGCTCTCATGTCTGAATAACACCTTCAGACTTCGATAGAGCTATTCCATAAGCACCATCAAAGAGAAAGCACCTATGACGGATCCAATACGGAATATCTTTACGATCATCTCAGTAAGTTGATACCATCAATAAAAGGTCTAAACGAAATTCGGTGGGACAAACACTGGGATTAAAGCGCATTTCAGATACGCCCCGTTTGCCAAATAAAGTCGTAAAACACTATACTTGAAACACAACGTCTGACAAAATTCACTTGTGAATTATTTTCAGGTGCTGTGATCGAGATGACAAAAGACTCTATGTCTATTTATCGCTTTCTGATTCTTTAATTCTTGCAACTGTACTGTTTAGTTGTAAAGTGTTTACTTGTTCAATAGAGTTGTTGAATTATTGGTTAGTAAAATTCGGAGTTATTGAATAAAAGTAATTGTTATTCGAATTGAAATACAATTTACTTATCAATCGTCGTCTCAATCAAGGGGAACGATCTGAATGATAATCTAAGTCTACTGACTTACAACCAAAGTTATTCGATCCGATCAAACAAAACAACAACGGAGACGTAACCCAATTCAAAATTGCTACAAGTCAGAAAGAACGCGATTAGATAATTTATCTTTACTTGTTAGTACTCCATTGTTAAATTCTGTAATGATGAACATGTATGAAATCAATTAAAGCTGAATTTTGAAAATCGAAATAATTTACCTCGGGTTACACCAGGTAAAATACGCGCGGGGCACATGTATTTCTCGAGAGATGGAATACAACGATTCGAATTACAAAATTCAGCATTAAGTGTGTTCTTGATTCAATGCTGGACATAAATTTTTATTTGCACGAATATCCATTAAAGGGTTCTACTCATACGACACTCTCGTAGAGAGTTTTAAACGAGCATTAAGGTGAGAACCTAAATGCACGATCCATGGTGGTTAAACACTTTGGAGTATGAGCGAGCAATGAAAAGGAACGTCTGTTGAACGAAGTCTCCCACTTTTAGCCTCTAATGACAAGGGATTGGCTAAGGCATTAAAACGATATACACACTCCATTAATAAGGCCAATAACATCCCTTACATAAGGTGAGTTATTGGATTATTTACAAGTCATGTGGTGAACCTAATTAATGAACAATCGGTTATGCGACACCAAACAAGCTATTGGTAATGAGTGGAATCTTACCAAAATAGTGACATTATTGTTACTAAGACACACATAGTACCAAATGAGCTACTGAAAAGTATCTCTGAAGCATACATGTGTGTAATAGCTTAGGAGATTGATGACGCGGTCAAACATGAGACATTACATTATTGAGTTAACTTTCCGTAGCTTAGTTGAAATCAACGAAAGAATTTTTTTATTGGACTAGAGGATGCTAACGATCAGGTCCTACTCAATTCGAGTGGGAGAATTGAGGCAGCAACAAAATTGAATGGTATGGTAAATGAAGATTGAGACATTTTCATAGTATATCCAGTGAAAGAAGTGAATCCGACCACAACAATCATTGTTGCTGCAAGATGCGAATCTAGTCGGACCTAATCATGCTAGCGAACCTGTCAGACCCTAAAATCTGACCTAAGGCGAATTACGTTTTGAAAACGTGGATTTTGAAAAGAGCCGCCTCTAGTTAATTGTTAGGCTAACTAGAATCCTAAATTTACCTAAGCGAGTAACGAATTAAACACTTAGGTATAAAATCGGTCTACGATAAGAAATTCGAGTTCGGGGGTTCTATTACGTATTAAAACACATGGAATTAATCACGCCTTTTCGGTACTCAATTCACAAATTTACCAATTTCACTATTTGAACACATGTCACAAATTAATCTAATGATGCCAAGATTTAATTAAATTTCTGTCATGTGCAAAATATTATCTAAGTCTAAAAATAAATTATTATCTACAATTCCTAATAAAAATGAAATCTAAAATACTAAAATAAAACTTCTAACATGCTATCAAATTAAATTTAGTCAACTACAATTAAACTACTAATTAAATTTAAACAACTATATTTAAACTATTAATTAAATTTAAGTAATTACATTACAATTATTAATTAATTATGATATAATAATAATATAAAACATAAAACATAATAAATAAATAAAAACTGAACTAAAAGTAATTCACTAGAAGGCGAAATATCACGATTTTCGAGAACTGATGGTAATATTATTGATGGTGTCTTTTTTACATATAAAAGGACCCTATTTATAGCTAAACTAGGACCCCTAAACTAGGAAAATAAAATCTGAAAAATATATGCGTTTAATATTCCGAAAATATACATATATATTTATGTATTTCACCATAAATACACATAATATATTTTCTAAATATTTCACAATAAATAATGCATATACACTATCCTATTTTAAGCCAGTCCTATCTTTAGAAAATTCGCGACCTTCCATATTTAAATACTTCCTTTTTTTTACGCGTTACATATGACATTTTGAACGTGCTACGCGCGGACCAAAATTAGGTGTTTACAGCTTGCCCCTCTTTGGGCGAATTCCCGTAGAACAAGTTCGAGGGGATTTGTCCAAAGACGAGTAAACACTAATTTTGGTTGGGAAGTATATCTTCTTTCGAGTCTTCGAATCTTCAAGGAAACTCCTGGCTTATTTCGAAAAGTGCAAAAAAGTAGAGCCTCTGTCGGCGGTGCCCCTGTTGGCGGTGCCTCTATTAGCGTGCCCCTGTTGGCGATGTAGAAAGTAGAACCTCCGTCGGCGGTGCCCCTGTTGGCGGTGCCTCCATTTGTCGTGTAGAAAATAGAACCTCCGTCGGCGGTGCCCCTGTTGGCGGTGCCTCCATTGGTAGTGCAGAAAGTAAAGCCTCCAGTGGCATGCGAAAAAAAGTAAAGCCTCCAGTGGCGTGCAGAAAAGTAAAGCCTCCAGTGGCATGCGGAAAAGTAAAGCCTCCATTGGCGTGCGGTAAAGTAAAATCTTGATCGATGTTGCTTCCAATGGCGAGCGACAAGGAAAATCCTCCAGTGGCGTGCAATAAAGTAAATTTTTTTGTGATGATTGGTAACAGAAGACCTCTACGTCAGACAGTACCAACAACCTCTGGTGACGCCTCTAGTGGCGAGTGGTAACGAAAAAACCTCTACGCCAGACCGTACCGGAAAACCTCTGGTGATATCTCTGGTGGCGAAAGACCTCTACGTCAGACCGTAACGGAGAACCTTTGGTGATGCCTCTAGTGGGGAGTGGTAACGGAAGACCTCTACGTCAGGCCGTACCGGAAAACCTCTGGTGATATCTCTGGTGGCGGAAGACCTCTACGTCAGACCGTACCGGAGACCCTTTGATGATGCCTCTAGCGGCGTTTGTTGGAGAAGAGCCTCTAGTGGCGTCCGTTGGAGAAGTGCCTCTAGTGGCGTGACTTGCGAGGCTGAATACTAAGGCTTCGTTCGTCGGGGGTTGACTCTCATGAAGCTGGAAAATTTCAGATCCTGATTGTCGGTTGTGATTTGTAGTAACAGACTTTAACAGTCTTACTCATCATTTGAGTGGTGACTTGCGAGAACAGACTGTAATAGTCCCGTTTGCCGTGAATTTGACTCGTAGGAACAGACTGTAACAGTCCTACTCATCCTTGAATGGTGACTCGCGAGAGCAAACTGTAACCATCCCACTTGCCGTTTGGAAGACGCTGTGTCGTAGAAAATACGCTTGCACATGAGTGTTTGTCCCTAATTTTTGCCTAAAGTGTGCATGGTGCGACAACCTAGCGGGATCTTTTTTCTTTTCTTTTTTTTTTTTTTTTTTTTTTTTTTTGTTTTTTTGTTGAGAATTTCTTTTTTCTCTCCTTTTACCAGATTTCCGACCGTGCCCCTCGATTTTTTATTTTCTCTCCTTTTGCCATGATTTCAATTCCTGAACTTGCAACCATGCCTCTCATTTCCTGATTTTACCCAGGCCGCCCTTTCGGGTTTCAACCTTGCGGAAGCACTCTTTATTTGGTAACCGTTTAAAGGGTGGCTATGGCCCTATCTTTGTTTTCCTCATTTGCTGTTGCGGAAGCTCTTTTTTAATAGCCAATTTCGGGTTGACTGTGGCCCGTTCTTTATTCTCGCCTCGATGCGGGAGTATTTGTAGCCGTTTGAGGGTGGCTGTGACCCTTTATTCCTCGTCTCTGATCCGGGAAACACTCTTTGTATGTAACCATTTTGAGGGTGGTTGTGGCCCTTTCACTTAATACCCGCCATCGATGTTCCGGGAGCGCTCTTTTGATTGTAGCCGCTTAGAAGGACGTCTGTGACCCTTTATTTTATTCTCCCACCCTCACCGGGTTCGTGAGATCACTCTTTTTGTGTAGCCATTTTAAGGGTGGCTGTGGCCCTTTTTATTCTCCCGCCCTCACAGGGTTCGCGGGGTCACTTTTTATTCGTAGCCGTTTGGAGGGTGGTTGTGGCCCTTTCACCTATTTCCCACTTTTGATGTTGCATGAGCACTCTTTATCTGTAGCCATTTGAAGGGTGGCCGTGGCCCTTTCTATGTAGTCGTTTTAGGGACGACTGTGACCCTTTTATTTCTTCACTGCTCTCACAAAATATGCATGAGCACTCTCTTTATTTTTATCGGTAGCCAATTAAAGGGCGGCTGTGACCCTAAAAAAAAAAAAGTTTTTTTGCTTTCTTTTTTTTTTTTTTGGCTTTTTGCTTGCTTTTTTTTTTTTTTTTTGCTTTTTTTTTTTTTAAAAACGAAAATAATCAACAACAATTATGTACATGCCCCTAGTGGCAAATCTGAAATTTCTAATTCAAAACATCTTCTAGAGAAGGACTCGGTTGATTGAGTCAAAATATGTCGATCGTGTCGACGCCCTGGATGGACCTTACAACCAATGGATGATGTAGACAGTGATTTCTAATCTCGGCTTCTCAAGTGCCCTGGTTATTGCTCAATCTCGTCTGGGGATGCCCCATGGCTAGCACCTACCGGGTTAGGCTCGTCGCATGCAGGATGAATGGCCTGGCCAATGAACACACATGGATGATGTGGAGTAGTCCGCATTGGGGCACATATATTGCGCGAGATTAATTCGGCAACTGACACAAGAATGGTTGGCGAGCAAAGGGCCGTACACGAGATGTGCTCTTCAGAGGCTTTTATTTGGATGATTATCCGAGCTTCACAATGAGTAAGGAAAAAAAAAATCAGATTTCGGGGAGAAAATTGATCACGACTTCTCTTACCTGGGTGGCCGACATTTTTAATGGAAATTTGCTCCATATGTGAATGGATCTGTTGCATGTCCTGATTTTCCTGCTCCATCTAGAAATCTCAACTTGTATATGAACACCTGTCGGAAAGTAAATGCCCCTGGACCTCTGATGGAAGGTACCAACAATAATGTTCTCTTTGCTTGACATCCAAAATGTTCATTGATCAGCACATTGAATCTTCACGAGACTCTTGATGATCTCTTGATATTTTTCCATCTTCGGAAATGACCGATCTCAATAGTAGATGCCCCTTGGTTACCACCGACCGTTTTAGACCTCACTGTAAAACAGATGTACATCTTGGTTCAGGGACGCGTATGAATTCCACATATGGTAGGTAAAATTTTGGCATGTAAGTTCTTTAGAGAAGTCACATTTTACGTGGTTGCGACCTCGTCGAAGTGGTCGTCTGATCTGCAAAAAAGAGTAGAGACACGCAAATCTCAGGAAAAAAATTAAGCAGAATTTATCATACCTAAGTGTCGGATATTCCGAGTGCGCAATATGTGCTTCGTGCAACTGGACAGCTTCACGTTCTTTTTTGTTGCCCCATTTGGCCGATACAGCTCGTATGTGCAGGATACCTAACCAAGGGTACCTGTAAAAAATCAGTGTAAAAAATATGAGAAATCATGCATGATATTTTTGAAAAACTCTAATGTCATTCATTTCATAATTTTGATTGATTTTTAAAAATGAATCAAAATTTATGATCTAAGGTGTTTTGCACCATCATGGAGTTTACTGAGTTTGCTAAGTGCAATATCTGGCTCGAACGCAGAACAGATGCTCAAAACAAAGTTTTTTAAAAAGGTATTCTCGTCCTTTGTTTAAATTCGAACAGTCGCACTCAACTGTACAGTTAAACTATTTTTTTTTTCCAAAAAATAGAATCAAATCTCTTTTTTTTTTTAACACTAACTCATGCAAAGGTTGAAATGAAGATCTTGTCGAAAAAGTGTTATACACCTCGGATAAAAAATGAATGACACTTTGAGCTTGTTTAAAAAATGCTCATGCATGCTCGAAAATTAAAATTCTACTGTTAAATTTTTTTACAGTTTACAGCTTACCTGACGGGTACATATTGAATGCATATACGGAATGAAAAATCCAGGTAAAGTTTTTTTTTATAAAAAGAAATGCAAATTCAATGCATGTTTAGAATTAAAAACTCAACAACTAAGAAGAGATTTACAATCTATCTAAATTTTTTTTCCTAAATCAATGCCTATGAGATGTACATGAGATGAAAGTTGTATAGTTAAGAAAACTTACAAGCTATCTGAAAAGATTTTTTTGTTTTTTTTTTTTTAACGAGGAAAAAAATGCATCTTGGTCGCTCAAGAATAAAAAATCAGGTGAATTGTTTTTTTAAAAGAATGCATAAATGCACAACAATAAATACAAGATGCAAACTTAAAAATAAAGTTCCACAACTAAGAAAATCACAATTTACCTGAAAGGTTTTTTCAAAAATAATGCATATGAGATGCACATTTAAAAAAAATCAGGTAAAATGTTTTTTTAAACAAAGAGCTCTAAAACTAAGAGAGCTTACGATTTATCTAAAAAGTTTTTTTTTTAAATTAATGCATATTTGATGCATTATTTAAAAATAAAACAATTCAGGTAAAAAGTTTTTTTTTTAAATGATGCATGTGGAATGCACGTTCAAAATTAGAAGCTCTAATAGCTAAAAAGGAATCACAATTTTTTTCTAAAATTTTTTTTTGCATGCGCGACGCGCTAACAAAAATCACAACTTACCTAAAGAGTTTTTTTTTTTTTTTTAAAAAAATAATGCGTATGACACGCAAGTTTGAAATAAAAAAAAAATCAGGTAATGGGTTTTAAAAAAAAAAAAAAAAAACAATGCATAGAAAATGCATGTTCGGAAAGAAAATTTCTAAATGTCGGACCACTTAGCTGAAAAAAGGTTTTTTTTTTGTTTTTTAAAAAAAATGCAAGAATATGAATGCATGAGAATAAAAATTACACTGTGAAAAAAAAACTTACAGTTTTCCTGACGACTCTTTTTTACAACAACAAAAAAAAACACGGATAAAATACAACATGTTAGGGGGTAAAAAATGTGTGGCTTTGCTCTACAAGGTAGGTTCCGCTGATAGGTTCCCGACAAGGTGGTTTCCTCACCCCATCACAGGGATCATAAGACCTTCACAAGCGAGTGGAGTTGTTCTGAGTCGTTCCGTCGGCTCGGCCGCGCGGTCATACCCTTACTAACTCTCCGGGGTTCCTAGTTGTCCTGGGATTTAGGCATTTTGGATATTACACTAAAGTGGGTGTGCGAATTCAAATAATGCCACAAAAAGAAAATGTCAATTAATTACTTTAAAAATATGTACCTGTCACACACAAAAACAAAGTTAGAATGGTGAAGATAATAAAATATGAAAACTCAAAAAACATGGCAATAAGCGAATACAATGAGCCCGAACCCTCTAAACTTCCCCAGCAGTGTCACCAAATTGTCAGACCCTAAAATCTGACCTAAGGCGAATTACATTTTGAAAACGTGGATTTCGAAAAGAGTCGCCACTAGTTAATTGTTAGGCTAACTAGAATCCTAAATTTACCTAAGCGAGTAACGAATTAAACACCTAGGTATAAAATCGGTCTACGATAAGAAATTCGAGTTCGGGGGTTCTATTACGAATTAAAACACATGGAATTAATCATGCCCTTTCGGTACTCAATTCACAAATTTACCAATTTCACCATTTGAACACATGTCACAAATTAATTTAACGATGCCAAGATTTAATTAAATTAATGTCATGTGCAAAATATTATATAAGTCTAAAAATAAATTACTGTCTACAATTCCTAATAAAAATGAAATCTAAAATACTAAAATAAAACTTCTAACATGCTATCAAATTAAATTTAGTCAACTACAATTAAACTACTAATTAAATTTAAACAACTATATTCAAACTATTAATTAAATTTAAGTAATTACATTACAATTATTAATTAATTATGATATAATAATAATAATAATATAAAACATAATAAATAAATAAATAAAAACTGAACTAAAAGTAATTCACTAGAAGACGAAATATCACGATTTTCGAGAACTGATGGTAATATTATTGATGGTGTCTTTTTTACATGTAAAAGGACCCTATTTATAGCTAAACTAGGAATCCTAAACTAGGAAAATAAAATCTGAAAAATATATGCGTTTAATATTCCAAAAATATACATATATATTTATGTATTTCAGCATAAATACACATAATATATTTTCTAAATATTTCACAATAAATAATGCATATACAATATCCTATTTTAAGCCAGTCCTATCTTTAAAACTTCGCGACCTTCCATATTTAAATACTTCCTTTTTTTGACGCGTTACATATGACATTTTGAACGTGCTACGCGCGACCAAAATTAGGTGTTTACAGAACCCATGGATGAAAATCGAATTTTACGCGACTACCTACAGTAACAAGTATGGATGGTACGACTAACCCGATTTCCAGTCATAATAACCGTGGAATTAATCTCGGAGGTGGAATTCCGAGATGGAGGGGTCGTCCAACAAAAGTTGTTGATGAAAGTTCGAGTAGTTACCTTGTTCCCAATGGGAGTATTGCACCAATAACGAGCATTATTTCCTGTGGGAGTGAAGGTCAATCCCAAGACGGGACAAACGAGCCTAGATGAAGTATAAGGCAACGAACTTCCTCCAAGAAGTATCCCATCGAAAGAGGTGAGTTATTCACTCTTACTTCAGTTGCTGAATCGGTAACGGTTAAACAAGCCATGGAAGGACCTCAAGCGAAAGAATGGAGAATGCAATGGAAGATGAAATCACCTCTATGAAAGCTAATTCTGTTTGGTCTTTAATTGATTTGCCTGCTAACCGCGGAGCGATAGGTGCCATGTGGGTTCTGAAATTGAAACTCACTGCTGATGGAGCTGTCGAGCGCTACAAAGCTCGATTTTTCGCGAAAGGATACACCCAACTCTAAGGAGTGGACTTTGACGAGACTTACTCACCTACTGTGCATTACACCAAAATACAGACCCTATTGGCTTTGGTTGCAAGCCTCGATCTGGAGCTACACCAAATGGATGTTAAGACTGCATTCCTTCATGGCAACCAAGAGGAAGAGATCTATATGTAACAGCCGGAGGGTTTCATTACCCCTAGCAACGAACGTAAATTTTGTAAACTCCAAAGATCTATTTATTGTCTTAAACAATCATCCCGACAATTGTACCGCATATTCCATGAGGAAATCATTGGAAACAGATTCGTGAATCATCACGAGGATCTGTGCGTCTACACAAAGACTTCCAAGTCTAAGTACGTCATCCTGACATTATATATCGATGACATACTGATTGCCACAAATGACATAAGTTACATGAATGAATCAAAGTCCTGGCTAGCATCTGTATTTGAGATGAAAGACACGAGAGAAGCCACGTACATCCTAGACATTAAGATTGCTAGGAATAGGGCTGCTCGTAAACTATGTCTATCTTAGGAAGCCTATATCAACAAATTGTTGAAAAGGTTCCGACTACAGGATGTCAAGCCCGTGGATACGCCGGTTGGGCTCGGATGCCTGCTGTCGAAGCCTGATGGCTCAAAGAACCTGGCGGAGGGTAAACAAATGGAGAGTGCAGAATACTTAAGTATGGTTGGCAGCTTAATGTATGCCATGCAATGCACTCGACCGGACATCTGTTACGCTGTTGGCCTAGTAGCACGATTCTAATCAGATCCTGGAACTCAACACCTAAAGGTTGTGAAACAGATAATTCGATACCTGAAAGGTACTGCCGACTATGCTCTGTGCTATAATGATGGAGAACTCGAATTGTTAGGATATAATGACACCGACCATGGTGGCGATCTGGATGATCGTAAGTCCACTTCAGGAAGAGTATTCCTCCTTGCTAATGCTGCCATTTCATGGATGAGCAAGAAGCAAACATATGTCGCATTGTCCACTATGGAATCTGAATTCGTGGCTCTCTCTAAGAACGCACAAGAAGCGGTCCGGCTTAAAGGGCTCCTAACTGCATTGCTTGACGTCGAGGACGGGAGTAAACCTGTGAAGGTATAATGTGACAGTCAAGCATCAATTGCACAGTTAAGAACCCCAAGTACCACAACAGGACGAAACACATTGACATAAAATATAATTTTACTAAGAATATGGTTAAGGACAATGTTATCACTTTAGAATACTTGTCTACTGAAAATATGATGGCGGGCCCATTGACTAATCCACTACGGAGGGACGTCTTAGAAAAGCATATTAAAATGCTGGGGCTGAGTATGGTTTAAGTAGACAGTATCGTGATGACACGTTTTGAAATATAATGGAAATAAATTGCAGTTTACGATTATTACGACGTCATAATGTTTAAATATTCATCGAAATTTCACGGTCTATAAACTAGTCGTAGGAGGGCCACCATCCACAATAAAATAATGTCAAATGTGAACCAAGATTCGTCACACAGGCTCGTTCATCTTGCTGGAGAAGGGATTCTCTATTAAGTCGAGACTGGCTAAGAACCACGGTGGCAAACCTGGTTAAGCAGAACGATCATTTGGTTTTTGCAGTAACACGACAATGATCAAAGTTCTGCAGATCGTCGTTACGAACCACGCTCGTAATAAAATCACATTCTGGGCCAGATGACGAATCTGCTATAGCATATGACATTTCCAAAATTTCCTGACTAAACTCAGGTTATGCTACCGACCCGTGCTTCATACTACGCGTGCCATGTTCGACCACGGGGTTATGCTTGGTTGTTCTAGATAGAATCCATGAGATTAGTACGGGCACAAACTTCTTCACCTAGAGCGTGTGACTGATCCCGGATGCTATATGAAGGAGCATCCAAATTATCCTCACGGACTCAGAACTCATACCTATTGACAGGCTCAATGTTTGCTTCCCGGTGTGTAAGCGTAGTGGCAAAAAAAAAGGCCTAGTGACCACAACTTGGAAACCGGTTGGGTTTGACTAAGGGTATGAGCGATGGGGATGGTCCAGTAGACCTGAAATTTTCCGACTCTTGTATTCACTAGGTGGCCACCAACCTGACAATTAGTTGAAAGGTTGTGAATACTTGTACGGATGCCCTGGAGAAGTATCCCAAAGTAGGAACTATTCAATCGGAAAATTTGCAATTGACCTAGGATACAGTGCGTCACTTTATTTTTAACAGGTTGATTAGACATGGGGAATCAACGTTCTGCGGGCACTACAATACTCCTAACAGATGAGTAACACGATGCCCGTCGTGCCCGCCGGTCGCACGACAAACCTCGTATGAACTATTCGTAGTAGGGATTGGATCGAAGACCAAATGCGGATGTGTTGGACAACAACATATTAATAGGCACCCTCTCATTCCGGCGAGTGGGAGCTGTTATCATTTGGAGTTATGGGCCGCCGTAATTGGTAGCCCATTAATTAAAGGCTAAGTACCTAAGAAATTAGGACTAAGTCATATTGGGGATTTTGGGCTAGGCCTAAAATCCTATATGACATGGGAGGCCCAAAATTGGGTCTCCCTCCCTTACTAGGTCGGCGCCGAACTTGATATGAGGAGGTGGGATTTTTCCACCTCTTCTTCTATATATAGGGACCTTGGAGTGACTTCTTAAGTGCTAATTCTCTCTTCTCAAGTGTTGAGATTAAAACCCTCCCCCTAGGTCTAGCTAGTTTCGGCCGAGCAATTTACTCCAAGTAAGATTCATCCCGTGAGAATCGAATCAGGCTTTTCTGTGAAGATCAAACCGCGTACGACTTCTCTAACAGGAACCTCTACGGGGTATCGGTCGGTGGATCGAGAACTCTCCTAGAAGACCTTGGGCTACAGATATCGTTAAAGGTATGTGCACTTTCTTCCGCTGAGTAATTAGTTACCGTGCACGTATCTAGGGTTTCGTTTCTGTAGGATTAGTCACCATAATCCAACACAAGTTTTACTAAAAACAAAAATCATGAACTATCAGTTTTAGCCAAAACTCATGAACACCATGTTTTATCAAAGTTATGAACTCTCTAGACATGCTCTGATACCACTGATAGAATTATGGGACGATAACTACAGAAACAAAATCCACATGGTACATGCTATTTAAAAATTTAGGCAGCGGAAAGAAGGCACATACCAATATTGCTTTCTGTTGCCAAATAGGGTCACATGGAGTTCACGATCTGCCGGACGGGTCCTGTAGGAACTCCTGTGAAAGAGCAATCTACATGCGATAGTCTCCACAGCAAAGCGTCTTCTCAATCTGGTCTCAGGGATGGATCTCCGGGGTAATTGCTTGTAGCAATTTGGCACCTCTTTGGTGTTTAGGTGGTTTCGGCCAAACCTCACTAGAATAGGGAGAGAGATTTCTTTTGTCTCAACTTAAAGTGAGAAAGTGATTAACCTTAAAGAAATACCTAACATTCTCTATTTATAAGAGGTTGTGGGTTAAAACCCACATAGGGAATTAATCACTAGTTCGGCCGGGCTAGCATAATTGGGGAGGCCTAGTTTTAGGCCTCTCGTGTCAATTGGGATTTAGGCATATCCCAAAATCCTTAATATGACATTACCCAATTATGCTTAGGATGCTTGGCTTATATTAAAGGCTCCTATTACGGTAGCTCATTCACCAAATGCAAACACCTTCTCCTTCTAGCTAGGTAGTACCTAACTTTCTAGAACTTTTATTTTTATAATAGTTGTTGTAGGTTCTAAATATTGCTGCAATGAGTTGTTTTACTGTTGCTGGATTTTTTAATCCTACTGCTAAAGTTTCGGTCTATGATTTAAACTGATATTGTTACTGCTGTGAATGGGCTTTGATTAGAGATAATCATAAATCAAAAGCATTTGTTTAATTGCTACCGCTGGTTAATTATTGTGATTTTCTATATGTTCAACAAGCACCGTCCTTGTGACACTTTTTATTGTAAGGAGGATTTAATTGTAACATATGTAAAAGATTAAAAGTTTGATTGTTTTAACTACACCTCCAATTTTTATCAAATTATTACTAAGAACAATTTTGGCCAAAAAAAAATTACTAAGAACAATTTCCCTAAAGGGTTCACTTTTAGGGCAATAAAAAATGCAAAAAAAAAAAAAAGTACCACAAACTTGGTGCTTGTGGAGCATGAAAAAAAGACCATTAATTGTTGTTGCTGGATTAAATTAGTCTTGCATTTTGAAGATTTTGTGGAAATCGGAACCCTAGGATGAAATCAAGAGACACAGAGAGAATTAGGGTTCTTCCCGGCGAGTTCCTTTATTTGGTCACCAGTCCCCCAAAACCTATTCTAAGACATATTTATACTACACAGAAACGTCACACTGGTCCCTTGGAAACAAAAGGAATAAAAACAACCCAAATAATACCAATGAGCGACAAGCAAGTCCACACGGACCTAAAGATTGGGCCAACAACAATAATAATGCCCAAATCAACATTTAGCCCAAAGCAACAAAACAAGGCTTAATATTCACAATAAACCAAGGACCGAAGCCCAGATTGCACCATTCTCTTCACTCCCCCTCAATCTGGGCACTATCTTCATTACCATCATCCTGATTTGCAGAATAGATATCCATCATCCCCAACTTCTTGGTTAACATATCGTGCTGAGCTCCATGCAGAGGCTTGGTTAACAAATCTGCTAACTGGTTTCCTGTGCTAATATGCTTCAGCTGCACAACTTTGTTAGTCACAAAATAACGAATATAATGACAATCAATTTCAATGTGTTTCGTCATCTTGTGAAACACAGGATTGGTGGCAATTTTGATAGCAGATTGGTTATCACAAAAAATCACAATGGGCTTCTTTTTCTCAACACTAAGCTCAGAAAGTAAACCTTTAAGCCACAGGATTTCAGATAACACATCACCCAAACTTTTATATTCTGCTTCTGCTGAGGATCTAGAAAGAGTAGTCTATTTTTTTACTTTCCAAGAAACAAGGGACTGCCCTAATTTTACACAGAAACCAGTTACAGACTTTCTAGTTTCTAAACAACTACCCCAGTCAGAATCACAATATGCTACAAGCTCAGGCAATGACTTACTAGACAAGAAAATACCCTTACCAGGCTGTTTCCTAACATATCTTACCACTCTAAGTGCAGCCTGCATATGGGACACCTTTGGTTGCTGCATAAACTGACTTAAATGTCTAACTGCAAATGCAATGTCAGGGCGAGTAATAGTCAAATATAATAATTTTCCTATCAGACGTCTATAGGACACATCATCATCTAGGAGAGGATCTTCTTCATTCATATGAAGATGGTCATCATATTTCTTGCTGGTCAACTTAAGACTGACCTCCATAGGAGTTTTAGCAGCCTTCGCACTAGACAATCCAACAGAAGAAATCAATTCCAAACAATACTTCCTTTGATTGAGAATAATACCCATTTCAGACCTCACAACTTCAATACCAAGAAAATAGTTTAATTCACCCAAATCTTTCATTTTGAAGTTGGTTTCTAAAACAGTTTTTAATTCATCAATCAAGGCAGCAGAATTACCAGAAATCAGAAGGTCATCTACATAGACCAAGAGAACAACAAACTGATCATCAGCAAACTTGGTAAACATAGAATGATCAAGCTGTGATTGATTATAACCTGAATTTAACAAAACATTACACAACTTGATATTCCACTGTCTACTAGCCTGCTTCAGTCTATAGAGGGATTTTTGCAATCTGCAAATCAAATCAGAAGACTCCTCCTGATTGCAAAAACCCTCTGGGACCTGCATATAAACTTCTTCATCCAAGTCCCCTTGTAAAAAAGCATTATAAACATCCATTTGGAAAAGGGGCCATTTAAAGATAGAAGCAATAGTTAAAACAGTACGCACAGTGTTCATTTTTGCCACAGGGGAAAAAGTTTCATAGTAATCAACACCATACTTCTGTTTATACCCTTTGGCAACCAATCTAGCTTTATACCTTTCAAGACTACCATCAGATCGATATTTTAGCTTATAAACCCATTTACAGCCTATTGCTCTTTTACCTGGGGGAAGAGGAACTAAATCCCATGTGGAATTTTGTTCGAGGGCAGAAATTTCTTCCTGCATAGCCTGCACCCAAGAGGGATTCTGTGCTCCATCATTGTAACTAGATGGTTCAACAATCTCAGAAAAGGATGTTAGATAACATTGATATTTTTCAGACAGATGATCATAAGAAACAGAATCACCAATGGGGTAAGTACACTGAGCATTACCAAGGACATAGTCCTTGGCCCAAACAGCTGGCCTCACAGGTCTGCCAAACCTAGATACTGGCAAGTCAGGGGTAGACCTGGGAGGTATAGGTGCAACAACACCATCAGAGTCAGGAGACACATCATTTGGTTGAGCCACATCAGAGTCAGCAGCAAGAGACTCATCATCTGAGGGGTTATCAAAAAACTCAGTTGCTTCATCCTCTTAAAAAAAAATTGGATCAAAACTGTTGGGGGAAGAGTCAGCACTAGAGGGCACATCAAAATTAATAGTTTGATCATATATACCAGGTGTTTTGAAAGGATATGTGCTCTCATGAAAAATAACATCACAACTAAAAAAATATCTTAAGTTTATAAGATCATAGAGCCTATATCCTTTCTTACTCTCAGAATACCCCATAAAAACAGAAGGGATTGCTCTCGAGGCAAATTTATCAGTGTTGACTAGATTTTTTACATAACATAAGTACCCAAAAACTCTCAAATGATCAATACAAGGTTTCTTTCCAGTAAGAACTTCTAGGGGGCTTTGTCCCTTTAAAATGGTGCTAGGCATATGATTTATAAGATAACACGCAGTCAAAACACAATCCCCCCCAGAATCTATCTGGTATGAAAGCCTGTAGTTTTAAAGATCTAGCAACCTCAAGAATGTGCCTATGTTTCCTCTCAGCCCTTCCATTTTGTTGGGGAGTATAGGTACATGAGCTTTGATGCAATATGTCTTTTGTTTGGAAAAGAGAGTTAACATGCTCATTAAAAAATTCCAGCCCATTATCAGTTCTAAAGCATTTAACTATCTTTCCAAATTGTGTTTCAATCATGGCAATGTAATTCCTCAGAATCATGAAAACATCAGACTTAAACTGCATCAAATGTACCCAAGTTAATCTGGTATGATCATCAACTAATGTCAAGAAAAACCTTTTATTATCATGTGTGCCAGATTGATAGGGGCCCCAAACATCCCCATGTACAAGATCAAAAGGAGAGACAGCTCTGGAACTAGAAATAGGAAAAGACTTTCTAATGATCTTAGCTTTGGGACAAACAGGACAGGCCTCAATAGAAGCATTTTTATTCCTAAAAAAAGATAAATCTGAAATGTGTTGCAAGGTTTTGGGGGAGGCATGTCCAAACCTGCAATGCCAGAGCATTGCATTATGCACTTGATAGGAAAGATCAGGTTGTGATTTAAAAGGAGAAAGAAAATACAAACCTGAATTTCTTTTACCACTTGCCAAGACCTTCGCATTTGAGAGGTCCTGTAAGAGGGCAAAATCTTTATAAAAAGTTGCAGAGCAGTTCATTTCATTGGTAAGTTTTGAAACAGACAGTAAATTGAAGTTAAAGTCTGGAATAAAAAGAACATTCTGTAGTGCAAGTTTATCTCCCAAGGAATAAGTCCCAATGCTATGAACATCGTTGAAAATACCATTAGGTAATTGTACTATAGTTCCAGAAACAGGTTTTAAATCATTTAGCCAGTCACTTCTAAAAGTCATGTGATTGGTTGCTCCAGTATCTAAAATCCACAAATTATGTAAATCAGAAGTTTGAGAATATAGAGATATACTCTATACCTGCAGTGCTAGCCTGACTGTCAGAAACAGTGGCAGCACCTGCAGAGATGGGAGTGGATCCAATATGAGCCATCTGCTTCAGAAACCTCTCAAACTGTTCTGATGTGAAAGTGACTCCTCCTTGAGGTGCATCAGTTGGAACAGCATCCTTTGCATCCTCTCTAGTAACCTCATCTGCCCCCTGAGTGGCAACATTGACCCTAGCAACAGTTGCTTTGGCCTTTTGAAACTCTTTCCATTTGAAGCAAATATCCTTGGTGTGGCCCTTCTTTTTGCAGAAGTCACAGCCCTTTGAAAAACAACGGTCAACTGTGTGCCCCTTCTTGTTGCAAAAGGTGCACTGAAGATTAGGATTTCCTTTGGGTTTTTCAGCAACATTGCTTGTATTCCCAGAGAAATTCCCAATAGAGGCTGATATATCAGAACTTATCCCCTTCTGACTCTCTTCCTGAATCAGCGAGGTTGTATGCTTGATTTACTGATGGCAGAGGATCCCACAATAATAAGTTGCTTCTCACACCAGAATAGTTCTCATTTAAACCCATCAAGAATTGAAACAACCTTTGATTCTCTTTGTGATCTAAATGGCGCTGGAAATCCTCACCATCAATATGTGGAAGGGCACAAACAGAGTCATATTCAGACCAAAGTAGTCTCAACTTAGAAAAGAATCCAGATATAGTGTCCAGACCCTGTCGAGTCAAGACTATTTCCCTGTGCAACTGGTAAATTCTGGATCTATTTACTTTGTCGAACCTCTGCTTCAAATCTTTCCAGGCTAATAAAGAACTTTCTGAGTACATAATCGTAATAGAAAGATCATCAGATATGGAATTCATAATCTAGCCAAATACAACCTCATTGCATCTATCCCAAAAATTGTGAAAAACTTGCTCATAACTATCACGCAGACAAGTTCCAGTGACTAATCCATATTTATTTCTCCCAATCAAAACAGATTTCATAGCGCGGCTCCACTTGGAGTAATTCTCAGATCCAGTAAGAATATGGCTAGTAACACGAGCAGCAGGATTGTCACTAGGATGCAAATAGAGGGGGTGAAAAGAATCTACCGTTGCCATGGAATCACGATACGCCTGATCCACACCACTTGACTCTCCTATTTTCTTCTCATTCGCATCGTCGTTTGATTCGTTCGCCATGACACCGTGATGAATAATAGCCTGGAAGAAAGCCTAAACCAATCGACTGCCTTCACGAGGGTAGACGAGGTGGCTCTTATGGATTTCAAGCAGAAATACGCATGAAGGTTCCAGAAAGATTCGTCGCAGAGAGAAAAACGAAACGTCGCGAACAATAACTCGAAGAATCAAGCCGATCTTGAAGGTAGGAGATCAACAGGAGCAGAGAATTCGTCTTTCAGAGAAGAAAAAAGACGATTCCTACGAACAGTCGAAGAATCCGTGAAGACGAAAAGACTTCTTCGCACTTAAGATTTCAGTAGGCCAAAGAATCGCAGCGGAAAGATGGTTTTAGGATCGAAAGAAACAGGTGGAAATCACCATGGAAGCTCTGATACCATGAAGATTTTGTGGAAATCGGAACCCTAGGATGAAATCAAGAGACACAGAGAGAATTAGGGTTCTTCCTGGCGAGTTCCTTTATTTAGTCACCAGTCCCCCAAAACCTATTCTAAGACATATATATACTACACAGAAACGTCACATTGGTCCCTTGGAATCAAAAGGAACAAAAACAACCCAAATAATACCAAGGAGCGACAAGTAAGTCCATACGGACCTAAAGATTGGGCCAACAACAATAATAAAGCCCAAATCAACATTTAGCCCAGAGCAACAAAACAAGGCTTAATATTCACAATAAACCAAAGACCGAAGCCCAAATTGCACCATTCTCTTCACATTTGTTAGTTCAAAATTATTATTATTATTACTATTATTATTATAATTATTATTATTATTTTCATGTTTTACTCTTTAGTCAGTAGATTCTGATGTATATCTAATTTAGGGCTGCTTTACGTTAAGTGTTTTTTTTTAACTAAATAATCTCTTTTTTAATTACATGTCATGTAGGCTGAATCATCGTAGTATTGCGCAACATATGGCAAAGCAACCATATAATATACGTAGAACTTTGAATTAATGTTTCTTTAATCCCCTATATGCCAATTCTGTTATGTTTACGTGTTGTACATGTAGAATTGAATCTTTGTCAAGTGTTTTAAGGAATGAAAAAAAAAAAATATATATATATATATATATGGTAAGTTAGATGAATTGAGTATTGGTAGTGCGGATTTAATTTTTTTTTTTTTTTAAATTTTCGTAATAAAATACCTACACCTGAATTTCTGATCATAGGTCAATTGTTAACCTAGGCGTTTTAATTCATTATTATTTCTCCTAGAAAATTTAGGTTTCTAGTCAACCTTAATTAATTAGTGCAGACTCTTTCAAAATTTATATGTTTTCAAAACATCTCGCCATATGTAAGATTTAGGTCTGACAATAGTATAGTTGGTAGGGTGGCTTTGTCAATAGCTTTAAACAAGATGTTCTTTTCCTTTAAGTCGAATAGCTTCCTCTTTTTGTATTATACATCTTCTGAGCTCCCAATTCCATCTTCTATAACTTCCCAATACTCATTTGCACAAAGGAAAATTTTTCATGATTGTGCTCCAGTAACCGCAATTACTCTCATACTTAGGTATAATCAGACCAATAAAATATTTACTGCAAGAATCTTAGAATATTCAATTTCTAAAACCTTGGGCTCTGATAACAATTGTTTTCACTCACCTAATTCACTCACACATAATTGGGATCTGGTTTGAACACTAAAATGGAGACAAACACATGAAGAACAAATATAATTCGTTGTCGAGAAAAATAAACTGTATTACTTTAATTGAATAGTAAACATATTACAATGGCTTTTATAGTCTTAAATACAACGGAAAAAATAGAAAAATGAGATAATGTCTCCACTAACAACTCCAGTAACTAACTTATCTAACTTTCAAATTATTAACATAGTCAATCCCAGGTGAATCACACCAAACACGGCTACTGAAATTGCAATACACAACCACAATTTCCAGGATAATGGATATGGCCTTTGTGATCGTAGCCTAGTTGGGAATAGGCTTATGGAGGGAGGCAGAATTAGAGGCCGTGATGTGAGCAGTCCCAAGGCGAATATGAGTTGAAGAGGGACGAATAAATAAGACAAGATGATCAAATACACTCTCCAAGACTTATGTTATTTTTATTAAGTGCTTTTAGTTTGTTGAAGTGTTTTTCAATGTTAATACGCCCAGCAAAAACACTTCAACAAACTAAAAACACTGAATAAAAATAACATAAGTCTTGGAGAGTGTCTTTGATCTTCTTGTTTTTTCATCCCTCTTCAACTCATGTTCGCCTTGGGGTTGCTCATATCATTCTCTCTTTCTTCAAGAAGATTCGTCCTGAATATTGCCTCGAGAATCTAATCTTGCCTTCCGGTGAATAGGAAAATATGCAATCCTTGTATGTAGTTGTGGCCAGTCCCCAAGTTCAAAAACAAACTCAACTTCATGATCAACGCCTCGAAGTAAAGGTGATCCCATGTGAGCATTTTCAAAAAAAGGATCTTCATCGACTTCATCTCATGCATTAATGGAGGTATATCATTCTGGTTGTTGATCTGAAGACCTACATATTCAGTAAGACACTCCACTTCATAGGAATTATGGTGTTTTGTTCAACTAAGCCTTGAGTGTTGCAATATAGCAGTTCATGTGATCATTTGTACACTCAATGTCATGCAATTTATTGAAGCATGTTAAGCATCTTGAATAGAATCGCCGTGATTTGCATCTTCAGTTTGATCCTCAATATTATCGCATATAGGATGCATTGTATTATCAATCTCTTCTTCTTCCTTAGGTTCAGATTTGGATAATATCTCCTCTACTTGATCATCTATTTCAGTCAACTTAACTTTAGTAGTTGAACATGTATTTGAGCTGCCTTGGGAAGCTTTAATGATGGTGGTTGTTTTAGACTATGGTTTTGCCTTGGAAGCAATAATTGAGCAGTCTTGGTGAAGTCCTTACAAGTACGAATTGCGGCCGTAATGACTCGGCACAAATCGTCGCCACATCACCCTTTTCATCTCAACCCATGTTGCAATTGGACTTTCTCCATTCCGCCTCGTGTCTATGCATAGCTGATCCCACCAGGTACTAGCATAATCATAGAATTCAATGGATGCTAGTCTTACCTTCTTATGCTCATAGAAATTATAACGATCGAACACTAGATCCGACTTCTTCTCCCATTCAAGATATGCTTCCGGATCACTTTTCTCATAGAATGATGGAATTCTCACCTTCCCAATACTCATCCCATTCTCTCGATCAAACTTCTTATAATTCATTTCTATCGCTTCATTGTTGAATTTGCGCAACTTCACTAATAGTTCTAGTGCAACAGATTGAAACTCTATAGAAGATAGAACGGAGTTGGAACTACCAAACATGTTTTCTCTATTTTTTTTCGTCTAATTTTTCGTTTTTTTCCTAGCAGAATTACAGAGGCAATAACAATAACAAAAGAGGATAGGAAACCTGAAACTAGAAGCTGAACCCCGTTTGTGGCGTGGTTGACATACCCCCTAAATCTGAACAGAAAACGATCCATAACATCGATTCAATTGAATTCCATTAACCCGAAGTAAGAGTCATATCAGGCCGCTTGCAGTGCAGCCATCCATAGTCCATAGGCCACAGGGTTGCAGCAACGCCACATCGATGACTCCCAATGATGCCGGTTGCGGAAAACAGGCAACATAGGAGCCACAACTAGGGTTGACCAGATCGGACTTTACGGTTCGGCCTAACCGGTCAATGGGATTTCAATAATTCAATGACATTACTACAGTAACACAAAAGAAGACGTGATATACAGAACTAATCATATATTATTTTATAAATATTAATCAATTAATTCAGAACCAACTGATCATCAAAGTCCCAACTGCATTTCTTCTCAATTATTATTCCTTAAAACATATTATAAATAAATAAACTAATGGGTTTTACTTGGTCCAAAATTAATGCAACCCAAACCTTGAAAGTTTATGATGAAAAACTTAAATTAGTATAATTTGTTATTTATATCGGATACCACCTTTTGTGTAGATATGAATTGACCCACCAACCAATCAATGGAAAGAAGGTGTTGCAATCAACCAACAATACTATTAAAACAGAGCTACTTTAGTAGATAAGAAAGACACGACCTCGCTCACCAGTTCATTCATATAATACAAACCATAATGCTATTTGATTAGACATTTTTTATTATTATTATTATTATTATACTATACTATATACTACACTATATACAAACAATAATACTGATCTATTATATATAATGCTTTCTTACATTGAAACCACAGAAAAACCTTTCCAACTAAAGAAAACTGTTTCTTCTGAGCATAGATAGATAGATCTTCACATTCTTCTTGCTCCTCTTCTTCTGAAAACATCATCCATGGCGACGTGTTTAAGACCTAGAGCTTGTTTCATGATTCCGAGACATAGTTTTTTAGTAAAGCCAAATATCAGAAGCGTCTTGCTTGGACGTAGTCAACTACTCTCATTAAAGACACCATCATCTTCTTCCTTTCAGATCAGATCTTCTTCCATCAACAACAACCAGGTACATATATCTTACATGATGATGTTTATTTAAATTCACGGCAAGATTATAATATAATTAATTGACGCAGTTCTTTGAGGATCGGTCAGAAGGCATAATCTGTTACAGAGATGAGAAAGGAGAGATGGTATGCGAAGGGTTCGATGAGGGTCCCCGGTTTAACCAAAACACGGCCGTGCGCCCGTCTTCATGTCAACTCAGGTAACAAATCTACCTACCTACCTATTAAGAATAAGACCCGAACGCACTCTAATACCATGTCAGATATAAAATGCGTGTTTTAATTAACCAACTGACATAAACTCGAATTTGTGAGTCAACGCACTGATTTGTGGTATCGAAATAAATGATCAGCCTTAGTCCTAAATATAAAAACACGCATATAATTATGCACATTATAACTATATGTAGATAGACGGTGTAAATACTTGTTTATTGTGAATAACGTTTCAGGGATATGGAGATAATGAATCTTCTGCAGCAGAACTGGATTCAGATTGCCAGAGGAAGTGAAGCATATCAAGGGGAATTAGGATTCATCCTCCAAGAAGCAGACATCAACTGCAATGGCTTCAACACCTTCCATTAGCTAGATTAATTATACTCTGTCTCATCTGCTTCCTCTTTCCATGAACAACTAAGGGACTTTGTGAATACTATAAAAATAAGTAAAATGCTGACTTCAGATGATTGGTATATGCTTTATTAGCAACTCATTTAGCTGCCACTCCACCAGCTAGAATGTAGTTCAATCGTCTGCTGCTGCTGCAGCTGTAATCAAATTTCTTTTGATGTAAAAGTTTCGACCAAGGCTGTGATTAAATGAACATGAACATGCATTTTGGCCACATTGTTTATGATGCATCACCTCTATCTCCATTATTTTCTGTATCATATGTTTGACATTATTCTTCACATAAGGGTCGGAACTTGACGACATAAGCAGTTCACCTTGGGATTCAAGCTTCTGGTTGGACCTGCAAAAGACGAACTCGAACCCTGGACCCTGAGTTGTTCTCCCGTACATAAACCAAAGTAAATATAAGAAAGTTAGTTATGTGGTGTTCGATCTTGTTGCTTGGGGTTGCACCCACGTCGACACCTGCACGAAGGGATAGACATGGCCCGGTAATCCCACTCCAATGCTCATGTTAGTATCTTTTAGAAAGAGATAGGAATAGCTTAAGAGTTGAGAGAGAAATCTTAGTTGCAAGTGAAGAGATGAGAGGGGGTATTTATAGGTTTTGTGGTAAGGGGGTTAATCACGGTTAACACGTGCTTGGTGACTTGCATAGCTGCTTGGATAATGGTTCGTCTTACTACTTGCCATCTATCATAGAGCTAAGGAGGAGATGGTATGGTTGATATGTTGCTTGGGGGATTACCTGTTGAAGATTTGTTATCTCACGCCCGGGTCATAAATCGAAGACCCTGTCGGGCTTGTCTTGGGGTGATTTTATCTAAGTCACTCAGTACTCCATCGTGAATGCATTCAGAATATCGATGCATGTACGTCGCAATTGGACTTAAGCTCTTTAGGAAAAATCGGGTCCCGTAAAGAGAGGTCCGCTCGGACTTAAGGGAGGTCCAGGCTTGGGGGATACCTTTGGTGTCCACTCGGATCGATCCGAGCAAGGGGGTACCTCCCATTCGGATTGTTCCTAGCAGGGGTACACTTAGTCCCACTCGGTTGTGTCCACATGACACTTTTGTCCCGTTCGGACTAATCTTGGATCGCTCAGAGCAACATTGAGCGTCTTGTGGACACTTGGTGTCCTTTTGAGACTTGGTATCAACTGTTATTCTCTAATTTCTTAGTTCCCACATAGGGATACTTCTCCAAGGCATCCGCACAAATATTCACAACCTTCAACTAATATCCGGTTGATGGCCGCCTAGTGAATATAAGAGTCGGAGAATTACAGATGTACATGACCATCCCCATCACTCGTATCCTTAGTCAAACTCAACCGGTGCCCAAAACGTGTTCACTTGGGCTTTTTGTTCAGGCGCTACGCTCGTACGCCTGGGAACGGACATTGAGCCCAACCTTGGATATGAGTTCTGAGTGGTAAGGGTACTTCGGGTGCTCCTTCTATAGCACTCGGGATCAGTCACAGGCTCAAGGTGAAGAATTTTGTATCCTTCAAAATCATGGAAGATTTTGTCTAACACAACTGAGCATGACCCCGTGGTCGAACATGGCACACGCAGTATCAAGTACGCGTAGATAGCATAACCTGAATTTTTATCAGAAAATGAGAATGTCATATGCTATCGTAGATTCCCATCTAGCCCAGAATATGGTTGTAGACGAAATGAATTCATCACGGCGATCTGCAAATCTTTGATCATGTCGTGTTACCCCTAAACCAAATGATCATTTTTCTTAACCAGGAATATCTTTCGAAATCTCACAGTTCTTTGCCGATTTTGATATGGCTGAGGATTCTTTTCCATCAATACGACCGAGCCCGTGTGACATGGCAATTTTCATATTTGACATATTTTATTAGGAGGTTTTACTCTCCAACGACTAGTTTATAGAACGTCCATCCGATGTAATAATGCCAATATGACGTCATAAAATCATATACTCAGTTAGAAATTATTTTATTCAAATATCACTTCGAATTCCAAAAAAATGTTACTGTCACATTAGAAGACTTCTAAACCCTACGCAAGCCAAGCAGTTTTACGTGCTTTTCGGAAATATCATTGCGTAAAGGTTTATTTATTGGATCCACAACCATGTTTTCACAAGGCGTGTATTAAACTGTGATCAGCTAGTTCTCTACCACACTTTTCGCATAGTTATATTTTAAATAAATGTGTTTAGTCCTACTATGATACTTAAGATTCCTGATTGCCCCTATCGCTGCTTGACTGTAATAGTAAATGCACAAAGTCTTACTACCATCCTCGACGTCAAGCAGGGCAATCATTAGTCCCCCTAAGCTAGACAACCTCATGTAAGCATTTGGACTATCGCCGTAATTGGGAGCCCATTATTAAAGTACATGTTCTTAAGAAATTAGCACAAGTCATATTAGGGATTTTGGGTTGGCTTAAAATCCCAATTGACATCCCAAATGGGCCTACCCCATTAACATGGCCGGTCGACTTTAACACTTAAGGAGGTGGGATTTATCCCACCTCCACTCTTATAAATAGGGACCTAAGGTGGGTTTTACTAATGCTATTCTCATCTCCTAAGTTGTGAGATTAAAAGAAAACTCTCCTCTCTAATTAGAGTGTTTCGGCCGAACCTACACATCACCAAGTAGGTGCCAAATTGCGAGGAGCAATTTATTCCGAGTAGATCCATCTCGCGGAGAATCGACAGAGGCTTTTCTTTGAGGGTAATCCACGTAGGGATTCTCTAACAGAAACCTCTATGAGGAACCGTCCGACGGATCGGAGCTTCCCTCAAAGGTCCTGGGCTACATGAAACATTATAGGTATGTGCACATTCTTTCGCTGCGTATTAGTTACCATGCACGTATATAGGGTTTTGTTTCTGTAGCATTAATCCCCTAAATCCTACAGTGGTATCAGAGTCTGTGTTAGGGAGTTCGTGTTTTTTTATAAAATTGATGTTCTTGGTTTTTCTTCTCAACATGGCCGAAACTTTAAAATTTTAAAGGTTTTAAAATTTCAAAATTTTGGTGATTTTCGGACTGGCTATGGTTTTTCATGATGTTCATAGTAAAATTTGATGTTCATGATCTTCGAGAAGAACAATACTTTTATCAAATTTAAACTTTGGACTCTTGATCATGACAAGATTTGATCTTGAATTTGACCACAAACCCTAGTTTTTGAGTTATTTCGGCCGAACCACTTATAGGTGTACAATGTGAAAATTTTAATTTCTTAGAACACAAGTAACCTAAAGGTGACCGAAATATTGACAGTAGATTTTCATATATTTCGGTCGAAATTTTAAATATTTGAGATGATGCCAAAATTAGGACTATATTCACAATATAACTGTGGATAGTAAATCAATATATATCTAGCATAATATTAGGGATCTAGATAATATTGATAATATAGTTGCCTAAAAGATTGAGAAAATATATATTATTGATAATATATACATATCCCTAAATATATATATTGAATATTGACAATAATATATTTTCTAAAAGATATATATATATATATATTGTGTTGCCAATTATATATATGTATATATATTGTTGATTGATTATATATCTTTAAATATAGAATCTTGATAATATATAAATATATATATATGCAAAATGGACAGTATTTAATTATTAATTGGTGCTTGGAGGCCAAGATAAGTTTTTAGTGGACTTCAAAACCCTTCTTGGCCCTCAAGTAATAATTCGGACTGAACCCTATGGGTTATGGACCGGTCCAATTTTAGCACATCCGCGTCGGGTCAACCAACCCAGGACACCATGTGAACCGAACCGGACTGAACCGGTTTTATCGAACCGAATCGGGTTCGGGCCACACGGGTCGAACCGGAGCGGGTCAAACGCCGGATTTTTTTTCTTCTCAATTGGTCCGACCCGTTCGGGTCGGGTCGGACCGGGGCAACTAATATGGGTCGATCCGACCCGGTTTGAATGACAAACCAAACCGAATCATATTTTAAACCTAAC
This sequence comes from Clarkia xantiana subsp. parviflora, assembly GCA_036873135.1. Classification (NCBI taxonomy): domain Eukaryota; kingdom Viridiplantae; phylum Streptophyta; class Magnoliopsida; order Myrtales; family Onagraceae; genus Clarkia; species Clarkia xantiana. The sequence continues at coordinate 34,833,115 of JAPTYO010000010.1, read as the reverse complement.
CGGTCCGGCCGAACCGCTTTTACCGAACCGGACTGGTCCGAACCGGCCTGAACCGAACCGAATTAATTAAATTAAAACAGGATGGTCAAATTTTTAAATCTAAATGTTGTCGAGCTTTAAATTACCTACACAATGCTCATAGTTTTAAATTATCCGCGTTTCAATTAAACTTGATGCCTAATTTCGATTATGGGGATGGATCTCAAAGATGCATGATTTTGGGAATGAGTCATTTAGTGGGCTGAATTGCAATTGTTATTTATTTGATATTATCGTATGATTAGAACTGTCATCTTGACTATGTCAAGCTATCTGGATAGCCTGGATTATGCATATTGTTGGCAGAGCCCTGGTTTTTAATTAATGAGTTGCGCACTAGGATAGACATTCTATGATGGTTGCAATTGCCTAGGATACATGTCTAGAAGTACGCATAAATGGTTTATAGCATGAATTGCAACTCAGCCCCAAATGTTTTAAAAATGTAATCAGTCGCCAAATATGCATGTTTTTATGGTGTGATCACGCATGATGCATATGCATGAATGTGTGGGATAAATTAGCATGTGATAATTTACCTAAGTAGTAGAAATATATATGCTAAGCATGAGTTCCTTGGAATGTTAGACGCATGACGCGTATGCATGAGGTGTGTTTGGTATCTTGGATGATATATGTGCGTGATAATTTACTTCTGTAGTAGAATTATATGTGCAAACTTGAGTTCCTTGAAACATTTTTATAAATGGCCTTGGGAAAGCCAAGATCGGGTATTTAAAACCTCTCGTTCTGGTTATAGCGATTAAACTGTTTTAAAAAAATGATCTATTAGAAAGAAGACGACGGTAATATGAACTCTTTCACGACCCCCCTTCCCTCGGTTTACAGGCGGTCTGTTGGGTTAGATGTCTGAGTAATCATATTAGTCATCTCCTATCTCATAGATATCAGATGGATGCAATTCTATTTCTAAATGTTACTGTCTTCCCGCTTATGCATAATTATCAATATCTTCATAGTATAGATGGCAGATCGAAAGCGTTTCTTCACTGAACTTGACGGTAGCAATTATGATGAATGGGAGAGATATGTTACGAACATACTCCTTGCTGCAAATGTTGAGGAACGAATAGACTCAACAGCAGGGAGGGTAAACACAGACGAATTTGGTAATCCAAGATATAGCTATGGTGAAATGTCGCGGAAAGATCAGATAGCACGCGATTTAATCCGTGCAACTCTGATTGAAGGAAATGAGGTCGAGTCTTGTATAACGTTATCTTGCTCTTTAGCATTGAAAGCAAAAACAGCAAAACAAGCAAGAAGTATCTTGCAACAACGTCGCCTTAGAGTGGAACTAAGAGACGGTATAAACTTAAGTCTTGCTTCGTCAATACGACACTGCTACATGTCAAGTGCCAGTGCCAAGTGCCCGCGCCAAATACATTACTACTTACAACACTACAAGTGATGGGTTTCGCTACGGCCGTTAGGCCCCTTAACGGCGAGGAAACGGTGAATAGGCCCATTGGGCCCTAAAGGAGGTCAAGAAGACCAATGCGAAGGGTCCCGACAAAAGGAGTCCCGATGGTGAAAGGTCCCGACAAGGTCGGTCCCGATAGGCGAGCCGGGCGCTCTCGATGAGATGCCTTTAAGTAGGACCCGATGATGAATCCCTGAGGATTTTGGCCCTGTAACGATGACGAGGGGCCCCGAGCGGTGACACAATGAGATAACTCTGGAGTCCCCGATATTGGTCGGGACTTGCTATCAGAGCTTGAGGCCGAGATACGCGGAGCGTGGCCGAGATAAGCGAGATCATGGCCGAGATACGCGGAGCGTGGCCGAGATAAGCGAGATCGTGGCCGAGATACGCAGAGCGTGGCCGAGATAAGCGAGATCGTGGCCGAGATAAGCGGGATCGTGGGCTAACTGCCCCAGCGGATCACCAGGTAACTGAGGTAACTCCTCTCCTATATAAAGGAGGAAGTTACCTCAGATTGAACACGATTACACACATATACTCTTGCTTGCCAGTTTTATTGAGATTATTGAGATACTCATTTAAGCATCGGAGAGGGATTCTGGGTCACCACCCGGTCTATCCCCTCTTGCAGGATTACGTGGAGCGAAGGATCTCGGACTGCCGTCAAGACCGTACCGGAGTTCCAACCGTGATCCAACATTGGCGCCGTCTGTGGGAAGCGTGACGAAAAGAAAGAATGACTTCTACTCGTTCAATGGCGGCTGGCAAGCAGAGAAGGCAAGGACAATCTGGTGGTTCCCGTCATCCTGCTGGAACTTTGAACTCAGGGCAACCGGAGCGTGTTGCGGACCAAAATCTCCCTGCTGAGGTTTCCCGAACAGGGGGGCACAATGAAGTTCCTGAGGATACTGCTCAACACCAAGAGAATAGGGAGGAGGATGCTCCTCCAAATGCGGACCTGGCGAAGGCTGTGGCGGCTGCCATGCCAATGTTTCTGGAGGCCGTGGAGGCTCTCTTAGAGCGGAGAGAGGCTGCCAAGAGGCAGGAGGAGGTGCCTCCGCCAACGGAGGTTCAGAATGTGCAGGAGGCCAAACCCAGAAGCCAGGATAAGGGTAAGGAGCCCGCTCAGTCAGAGCGATTTGTGGTCGACGGGCCAGGACTAGTGTAGCATAGGACCATTCCCCTTAATGGTCCCATCACCCCCGATCAGGTGGTGAAGATCGTGAACATCTGCATGGGGGATCAGAAGCCGATGATGTCGGAACTGAGGGATCGATCCACCCATCCCTTCGTTCCCCGACTAATAGACACCCTCGCCCCGCCAGGACTGGGTATCCCCACAGTTAAGGAGTATGATGGCAAGGGAGATCCAGTTCGTCATGTCCTGAAGCACCTCATGGCTTGTCTGGGCAGAGCCCCGAATGACGATATCGTGTGTGTACTGTTCCCGAATACACTTGGTGAGAGGGCCCTGACCTGGTTCTTCAGCCTGCCCCCAGGGTGCATCACCTGCTCGGCTGATATGCACGACCGTTTTATTCAGCAGTACCAGGGTCGTCGGCGCCTCTTGAAGAGTGTGAGGTCCCTGGCCCAGGTGGTGCAGAGGCCCGACGAATCGCTGCCACATTATTACCAGCGATATACTGCCAGCGTGGCGGAGATTGACGAGGAGATATCGGAGGGAGAAACTATCCGCACCTTCATTCGGAACCTCACCGCCCCGTATGGTTCCAGCCTGATGCACAGCGTGGCTGAGAAGGCTGTGTGGAATATGGAGGCATTGCAGAAGAGGATAAAGCAGCAAATCGACGTGCAGGAGTCGAAAGTAGTTGCCGGAGAGCTTGAACCACCGATGTCAAATAAAGGGAAGCAGTCGCTCAAACCGTTGGACGACCACAAGTCGAAAGATAAATCCGAGGGCAGTCGGAGTCGAGGCCGCTTTGATCGAAGGGAGGATAGGCGTTCCTCGAGGAACGACAAGCGGGAGGATCATAATATCCCTCTCAATAGCTCCATGGCGGAGGTGTTAGTGGTCATGGATCGACAGGGTATCTCTAGGTACCCCCCGAAGAAGGAAGGAGAATTTTTGGGATCTCGCACCGATCGTTACTGTCGGTTTCACCGCGCCAGTGGTCACGACACTAAACACTGTCGGGAGTTGAAGAAGGTGGTCGAAAAGCTGATCCAGAAGGGGAAGCTTAAGGAGTTTGTTGGGGAGAAGCGGTGTCGATCCCGTTCCCGATACCGCGATCGGTCCCCGAAGGAGAAGAAGTCTGAGCTGGAGTCTTCTGGTGCCCGTAAGGAGAAGCGGGGGCACCATCAATGTGATTCACGGAGGATTTGCCGCAGGAGGTGACACCACGCCCTCTCGGGAGGTTTATGCCTTTAGAATTTCCGCTGCTGTGATGCTGGGCAAGAGGTCCCGATCCTGGACTGCGAAGGAAGAGATGGTGATTTCCTTTTCAGCAGAGGACTTGGTAGGTGTGGAGAGTCCACATGATGATTCTTTGGTCGTGACCCTAGACGTGGATGGGTACGAGATGAAGCGAATTTTGATCGACGGAGGAAGCTCTTCCGATATTCTGTTTATGGATGCGCTGGAGGCCATGGGGAAAACGAAGAAGGACCTGAAGCAGGTGAACTTCCTGATGGTTGGGTTCTTGGGTATTACCTCCTATCCGCTGGGAATGATCACCTTACCAGTGGAGTTTGGTAGCGGGTGGAAAGCGGAGAGGAGAAATGTGGACTTCGTGGTGGTTGTGTCTGCGGGGACTTATAATGCGATTATCGGGAGAACTACCATCAACCCATTGATGGCCGTTGCCTCGACTGTTCACCAGAAGATGAATTTCCCGACTGATCATGGAGTCGGGGAGGTCAAAGGTGACCAGGTGGCTTCCAGGAAGTGCTATGTTAATGCCACCTGAAGGAAAAGACGGGAGGCTATGACTATCCTCCAAACAGATGATGATCCCAGAGAGGAGTTTGAGCGTCCCGCCCCTATGGAAGATTTGAAGGAGGTTGAGATTGACGGACCTCAGAGGAAGGTGAAAATCGGGTCTGCTCTAACCGAGGAGACAGCCCGAGAATTGATCGATCTACTGAAGGAGTTCAAGGAGCTGTTTGCCTGGTCCCCGAGTGACATGCCAGGAATCAGCCCCGATGTGATCGTGCACGAGTTGAAGATTGATCCCGCGATCAAGCCTATCGCACAGAAAAGGCGTCTGATGGGCGCAGACAAGAGGATTGCGATCCAGCAGGAGGTGGGCAGGTTGCTCGATGCTGGATTTATCAAGGAGCTCCGGTTCCAGACTTGGGTCGCCAACCCGGTTCTGGTGAAGAAGAGCAATGGGAAATGGCGGATGTGTGTTGATTTCCGCGACTTGAATAAGGCTTGCCCGAAGGATTGTTACCCGCTTCCGAGGATCGACCAGCTGGTGGATGCTACGTCAGGACATGAATTGTTGAGCTTCATGGATGCTTACTCGGGCTATAATCAGATCAAGATGGCCAAGGAGGATGCCCCCATACTGCCTTTTATGCTGATAGTGACATCTATCACTACGATCTCATGCCCTTTGGATTGATTAATGCCGGGGCAACTTATCAAAGGATTGTGAACAAGCTGTTCAGGGACATGCTGGGGAAAAGCAAGGAATCTTACGTGGACGATATGCTGGTGAAGTCCCGACAGGCTAGAGATCATGTGAACAACTTCGCGGTGGCATTTGAGGGGATGAGGCTCCATCAAGTTCGCTTGAACCCGACCAAGTGTGCCTTTGGAGTAAACTCGGGGAAGTTTTTGGGCTTTATGGTGAGCCAAAGAGGAATCGAGATGAACCCCGAGAAGTTGAGAGCAATCGAGGAGATGCAGTCTCCGATAAATCATCGGGAGGTGCAAGTGCTGACTGGCCGACTAGCTGCGATGAATCGCTTCCTGTCCAAGGCAAGCGACCGATCTATGCCATTTTTTGAAGTATCGAGGGCCAACAATATGTTTGAGTGGACTGCCAAGTGTGAAGAGGCATTCCAAGCACTCAAGCAGCACCTTCGCACCTTCCCGCCATTGGCGAAACCGATCCCAGGCGAGCCGCTCTATCTATATTTGGCTGTTTCTGAGTTTGCTATTAGCTCTGTGTTAGTGAAGATTGTCGAGGTCAATCAAGTCCCCGTGTATTATGTAAGCAAGGCATTTGCCAAATCTGAAATGAATTATCCCGCCGTTGAGAAGTATCTTTTTGCGTTGATCGTTACTTCTCGGAAGCTAAGGCCTTACTTCCATGCGCATGAGATTACTGTGTTGACGAATCAGCCGTTAAAGCATTTTTTGAACCGACCTGATGCGTCGGGGAGATTAGTGAAATGGGCAGTCGAGCTTAGTGAGTTCCGCATTCACTTTGCTCCGAGAACGGCTATTAAGGGTCAGGCGTTGGCGGATTTTATAGCAGAGTCTACAGCCCCCGATCTAGAAGAAGCGGGTCCCATAGAGGGGGCAACTATGGAGGTCCCGATAGCAGAACAACCAGAAATGGAGGAGCAATCAAACAGCCAAATGAGGAAAATACTTGGGAAATGTACACTGATGGTTCTTCGAGTTCAGACGGATCAGGAGCAGGGTTCGTATTGATACCACCAGGCGGGGGTGAGCCCCTTCGATATGCTTTGGCCTTAACGTTTAGGGCCACCAACAACGAAGCTGAGTTTGAGGCTCTTATCACAGGCCTCAAAATTGCCAAAGGTACAGGAGTTGGTCACTTGCGGGTGAAATGTGACGCCGGTCTGATTGTGAATCAAGTCCAAGGGCGATAAGAGGCAAAGAGTCCGATGATGAGAAAGTACCTTCGCAAGGTGCAAATTTTGACGGAGAGTTTCAAAAGCTTAATATTGAGGCGATCCCGAGGGAAGAGAATGCGGAAGCAGATGCATTGAGCAAATTTGCCTTGGGGGCACCTCTCGAGGAAGGTCGGACGGTGCATTTCTTGGAGAAGGTGATTCTGTCGACCACTGATCCATCGGAGGTATGTGCCATTGAAGCAGGATCGGAGGAGGAGCCCACTTGGATGACCCCAATAGTCGCGTACCTGACTACGGGGGCAGTCCCTGATGATGGAGTAACAGCTGACAGGATACGTCGGATTGCGGTTAATTATGCAATGGTGGACAATCAGCTGTACAAAAAGGGGTGGTTTTCAACTCCTTACTTGAAATGTGTGGCTGAACCCGATACAAGTCGGATCCTTAGGGAGGTGCACGAAGGGGTCGCGGCTTGCCACGAAGGGGCCCGATCCATTACGAAGAAAGTGCTGAATTTGGGCTATTATTAGCCTTCGATGAGCAAGGAGGCGACGTTGTTAGTCCGATCTTGTGATGCGTGCCAAAGATTTGCCCCGAATATCGTGGCTCCGGCTGCTAATCTTATGTCCATCAAGAGTGCTTGGCCCTTCGCGCAGTGGGGTATTGACTTGGTGGGACCTCTACCACAAGCCCAAGGTCAGTGTAAATATTTGCTTGTGGCTATTGATTATTTTTCGAAATGTATAGAAGCCAAGGCATTGGCCAAGACAACGGGGAACCAGATCGTCAAGTTTCTCCAGACCGATATCATATCCAGATATAGGATTCCTAAGGTGGTGATCAGCGATAATGGCCCACCGTTTAACGGGGCTCAAGTGAAGGAATATCTGGAGGAGTTGAATATCGAGCATCGGACAGCCTCTGTCCATCATGCTCAAACTAATGGACAAGTGGAGTCAGCCAACAAAATCGTGATGGATGGCCTGAAGAAAAGGGTCTATGCCTTGAAGGGCAAATGGCTGAACGAGCTGGAAAATGTGCTTTGGGCTGTTAGAACGACACCCAAACGATCAACTGGGGAGACTCCGTTTGGCCTTGTTTATGGCACGGAGGCTGTTGCTCCCATGGAAATAGCTGTGGCGTCCCATCGGATGAGATATTACGAGCCTTTGACAAATGATGAAATGAGACGTCTGGATTTGGACTTGCTCGAGGAAAAGAGGCGGGAAGCCGACAGAGTCCAGGCTCGAATGCGTTTGGCGACGGCCATATATTACAACCGACGAGTTAAGTCCCGACAATTCTTTGTTGGAGAACTGGTTTGGCGTCGGAACGAGTTCACCCTTTTGGATCGAATCAACAAGATGTCACCAAAATGGGAAGGACCTTATAAGGTCGTGGGGATGCCAGCTCCAAGTGCGTACAAGTTGGAGGACCTCGATGGCCATGTATTGAAGCATTCTTTCAGTGGCGAACACTTGAAGAAATATCATGCCCGATGAAAATTCGCCTTAAGTGGTGCCCCGATGTAAAGTCGCCTTAAGTGGTGCCCGATGTAAAATCGCCTTAAGTGGTGTAAGTTATTTATCGTTTGATTCGATGTAAGCAAATTTTGTGCCATCAATAAATAAAGAGGTTGCTTCCGATCAGATTATTCTTAGATTTATTCTAAGTGTTGTTGAGTCGCCTTAAGTGGTGCACGAGAAAAAGTCGCCTTAAGTGGTGCACGAGAAAAAGTCGCCTTAAGTAGTGCACGAGAAAAAGTCGCCTTAAGTGGTGCACGAGAAAAAGTCTCCTTAAGTGGTGCACGGGAAAAATTCGCCTTAAGTGGTGCACGAGATTAAGTCGCTTTAAGTGGTGCACGAGATTAAGTCGTCTTAAGTGATGCATGGTTCTTAGATTTATTCTAAGTGTGGCTAAGTCGCCTTTAGGGGTGCAAATGGTTAAGTCGTCTTAGGTGATGCAGATTGAACTGCCTTAGCTGGCACGATTAAATCGCCTTAAGTGGTGTGGGCTAAATCGTCTTAAGTGATGTGTTGAAATGTCCCAAGTGGCATAGTTAAGTCGCTTTGAGAAGTGCAACGGAAAATCGGAACTAAGATAGTTTGATATTGATGAGGGCTTAAAGGCCCGAGGATGCATTACAAGGAGAGGAAAATTACAAGGACTATAAAGATAGAAGCATTTAAGCTTGGTCCTTGTCGGCATCAGCGGGAGCAGGATCCACGAGATCTGCGGCAGAAGGCTCCACGGGTTCAGCTGCTGGAAGGTCGATTATCGGGGGGTCAACTGTCGGAGGATCAGCACTTGGAAGCTCAATCATGTCTTCAACACCCGCGGGAGTGTTCCCCTCGTCACTGTCCTCTGGGAGGTCGAAATACCTCTTCGCAAAGGGAGCGAGAGTCGTAGATTTGTCGAAGTTGATGGCGTCGCCATACTCCAGATGGAGCTCCTCGACCGTGTTGAAGAGGGTGTTCTCCACCTCCGCGGTGCAGAATTTTACCGTGTAAGCTTAGAAGTCCTCAGAGCCCCGATAATCCTCGCGACCCTTGGTCTCAGCCGCGACAAGTTTGTCCCGAGCTTCCAGAGCCTTCTTCTCAAGGACAAGTTTGTCCCGAGCCTTCTTCAGCCGCGACAAGTTTGTCTCCTCCTCCAGAGCCTTCTTCTCAAGGACAAGTTTGTCCCGAGCTTCCGCATCCTTTTGTCGCTCCTGCTGCTCCCGCTTCAGCAGCCCCTCGAAGTCATGAACCTGCTTTTGGAGGTCCCGAGTCTTTCGGTCGAGGAGGGCCTGTTCCTTGGCCAGTTTTCCCCTCGAAGACTCGGAGGCGGCAAGATCCTCCTCAAGCTTGGCTATAACTGCGGGAGCCCCCTTGGCCCGCTCCTGCTCCAGGGCCTCCTCTAGGGCGAAGATGTACCCGAAGCAGCGGTTTATGTCCGCCAGCTCCTGCGAAGGAAGAAGAGAAGTGTTAGCATATGAACAACCTGCCTTATTGATGAAGGGGAGAAAAATAAGAACCTCACCTCTATCCGACGGATAGACATTTCGTGAACATCCTTGCGGATGCTCTCCCGATCCAAGGGAATCGGAAACCTCAGGGATGGCAGAATTGAGCCTGCCAGCAGATGCAGACCCAGCTCTGTGTATGTGTCAACCTGTCGGAGCTGGACCCCTTGCAGCGTTTGGATCGGGGTCCAGGGAGCCTCCTTCTGGCTGGGGTCATAAACCTTGTAGAAGCTCCCGTCCAAGGGGAGAGGGGAAGGACCGACTCGAGTCGTGGAGGTGCGCATCTCCGACTTGCCCTGGTTCGGAGAGGAAGTAAAGTTGTGAATGGGCGACGGCTGTCGATGTGAAGTAGGTGAGGGGGGCAGCCCCCTGGAGGCTGGTTTCAGGGGGGACTGTCCCGCCCTCCGACGATGAATCAGGGTGGTGCCCTCATCCATCTCCTCGGAGGAGTCCAGATTTTCCACCCGACGAAATTGATCGCCGGTCGGGGTTTCTCCAGCCCCGGAAGGTGGTGCCCCTACTGAAGGAGGCGCCCCTGCTGAAAGTGGTGCCCCTGCTGAAGCTCCAGCACCCGACGGAGTTCCTGAGTGACCTGCACCTAGAGGACGAGATGCTTCAGAAATATAGTCAGGAAGTTGGTCAGGGTCCTTACACCAAACGACGCGCCGAGAAACGTATTGATCTTTCCCGTGATATTTGTAGTAGCCCGCCTTGAGGATGCGGGGAGTTTCCCCTCGGAGGACATGTTTAACCTCTTCGATGCGGGCCTCCATGGTCGAAGAGATCATATCCTTAGGAACTTACTTCCTGTATGATTTAATTGCTAGGTGGAGTTGTTTACCTTCTTCAGCATTTTGGACATCGAAGAGTTTGTCCACCTCCACGCGGCTCCGCTTAGTCCTCTCCGCGGAAGGAGATCCCGACGGAGCAGCAGTCTTCTTCGCCGACTTCCTCTTCCGCCCGAGGCGATGAACAACGTCAGTCTCCCCCTGCTTAAGGATGAGATTGGTCAGCACGGATACCTTCTAAGCTGCAAACAATGGAAAACAGAGATCAGAAACGTTACCCAAGGAACCATATTGGAGGGGCCGTCGAAGAGTTGACCCCCAGAGATTATGTCGAGGAGACGGATCCCGGCATTCACCAGGTCCCGCTCCGTTAGAGAATTAGCATCGAGGGGAGTGTAGGACTCCCCCCAACGGTAAAGCTGGATAAGATGGAGGATCTGGAAATCTTCGTCAGAGTAAGTGTGATAAGCGGGAGGAGAGTCCGCTTCCACCTCCCATCGGGGCCAGGCGATGGAACTGTTCTTGATGAAGAAGTAGCTCCTCTTCCACCCGCTGTTATCAGACCCCGTGTCGATTAGGAGTCCCCGACCCTTGACAACCTTCCAGGTGTCACTGGTCCAGCTGCACAACGCAAGTTGCGCCTTGTTCCACTTGGGCATCCGAGGATAGAAGGCGCAAACCCCCGCTTCGTTGCACTTCATTCCGTAAAAAGTCCGGAAGAGTTGGAGGCTGTACACCCACTTCTGTCGGAAGCAGAGGACCTGGAAGGCATTCCATATGCGGATGGCATGGGGAGAGAAGGTAGTTGGATCCGTCTTGTAATGATTGCACATCTCAACCAAGTTGCCGCAGAAGGGGAATCGAATCCCCGCCGATATTTGCCCCGTGGAGACAAATACCTCCCCTTTTTGGGGACGGGTAACCTCAAGGTCACTCGTGAGGCGGGGCCAAGGATAAGGGAAGCGAGGCTCCCAGGTAGAAGTAATGCATCCCTCCCGGAGAGCGGCCTCATAGGCAGTGCTGGAAATGTCGTTGGGTGCATAGTCAAAATTGAAGGGTTTCCTCCCCTCGGAACTGGATCCACTGTCTGAAAATCAGCCACGGCAAGAGAAGGCGTAGTGGGATTTCGGAAAAAATGCAAGCAAACTAATCGAAGATGAGGGAAAAGGTATGCTAACATCAAGGAAGAAGTCTTACCAGACATGATGATTCGAAGTGGAAAGGATGGTCTTGATGATCGCCGGAAAACTGATCGGAGAATGGAAAGCCAAGGAAGAGCTTGAGTTCTCAAAGTTGCAGAGCTTTTCGAAATCGCGGAAACGGTAAAAGAAGAACAGTACCCAGGGTTAGGGTTTTATAGGAGAAGGGACAAGTGAAAGGACGTTCTAATCTGGGTCGTCAAAGTTGAAACGTTTTAATCTGAGCCGTTGGGATGAAATGAACAGAATTGAAAGGGGCGTAATGATGAAACGGCCTGAAAAGTACTTTTTCAGAAAAAGCAGGCGCGAAAAATCAGGCACGGGTGCCAAAGCCGTCACTTCCTCACCTGCTGCATTTAATGGCTGAGGAACCGATGAGTCTTCTCGGATTTGGTGACTATCCCCGAGGTATCGAGGAAACGTGGACGACAAGATACGTATCAAGTGACTTTATCAAGGGAAAGGTCCCCGACTCCGATGTCGGGAGGTCGGGAGTTGAAAGACACGACGAACTGTAAGTCCCTCATGTCTTGGGGGAAAATGATGGGTTTCGCTACGGCCGTTAGGGTGAGGAAACGGTGAATAGGCCCACTGGGCCCTAAAAGAGGTCAAGAAGACCAATGCGAAGGGTCCCGACAAAAGGAGTCCCGATGGTGAAAGGTCCCGACAAGGTCGGTCCCGATAAGCGAGCCGGGCGCTCCCGATGAGATGACTTTAAGTAGGCCCCGATGATGAATCCCTGAGGATGTTGGCCCTGTCACGATGACGAGGGGCCCCGAGCGGTGACACAATGAGATAACTCTGGAGTCCCCGATATTGGTCGGTACTTGCTATCAGAGGTTGAGGCCGAGATACGCGGAGCGTGGCCGAGATAAGCGAGATCATGGCCGAGATACGCGGAGCGTGGCCGAGATAAGCGAGATCGTGGCCGAGATACGCGGAGCGTGGCCGAGATAAGCGAGATCGTGGCCGAGATAAGCGGGATCGTGGGCTAACTGCCCCAGCGGATCACTAGGTAACTGTAACTCCTCTCCTATATAAAGGAGGAATTTACCTCAGATTGAACACGATTACACACATATACTCTTGCTTGCCAGTTTTATTGAGATTATTGAGATACTCATTTAAGCATCGGAGAGGGATTTTGGGTCACCGCCCGGTCTATCCCCTCTTGCAGGATTAGTGGAGCGAGGGATCTCGGACTGCCGTCAAGACCGTACCGGAGTTCCAACCATGATCCAACAACAAGTACCTAGCGTACGCATCTTGCCATGCCTTGCAATCTAACCAAGAGGGGCGCTCATAACACTCAACAATGCGCGACATATAGTCGCAATTACGGAAATCATGTATCATCTAAGGGTATCTATCATATCTTCCAAGTCTAAAGCATACGGACAACATTGATAACTCAAGGTATGAAATATTACTAACAAGTTATCACATGATTATTATTATTGAAAAAAAGGTCCAAAGATCGAAGTTCCATACAATGCAAACACACAAATAAAGGTTTGGACAAAACCCTTAAACATATCATCATCTCCAAAGGACTAAGACAGCATGTCCAGGAAATCAACATCAGCATTATCATATCCAAATGTCAAAGCAATAGAAGCCGCTTCTGCTGCCTTACGTTGCAAATCCGCAACATGGTCAACAGCAAAAGAAGAGTAAGGACCTAGCTTGTCGAACGAAAATCCGGGGGCAAGTGCGTGTACTCTGCCAATATAATCTTTGGCAAACTCATCAACCAAAGGTGCAAGATCCGCTTTAGCAGCAGCAAGTACGGTAGCAGAATAGGCAGGGGTACTAGGATATTCAGTCAGTCCCTTCTCAACACCCGCTCTATGTGCCTCGTCACGAACAGAAGCAAGCGCGACATCATGAACACTGTTGTTCTCCGCAATTAGCTGCTTGATAGCAGCAATCTCGGCCTCAAGTTGTTCAACATGGACGCGACGAGTAGCAGTGCGCGTATCAATATCGGTAACCTTGGAGTTCTAATTTTGCACTTCCTCTTCGGACTGTGCAAGCTCGCGAGAAACTGTACCGCACTTCTTGATAGCAGCCCTCCTCTCACTCACAAGCTCCAACACAAAGGAAGACATGTTCATCATCCTTGAAATAGCCTAAGTACAACAAACAAGACGATCATGATCAACAACAACAAAGCATACACGTACAGCAGGAAGGCAAAAAAGTTAGAACGAGATCTACCGGTGCAAATTCAGCTAAGCCGCTCTCAACGTATGCCTGTGCCTCCTCATAGACGGTTTGACATCATGATCACCAGGAGGAACACATCTTTGAAGCACCCGCACACCAACTCCTGGAGTGCTAAGTTTGGAGTCCTTCGGAAAATGAAGACTACCAGTGGAGAAAGGTGACCAGTTTTCTCCGGAAACATCAATCCCGTCAGAAAGGATCAAGTCATCACGCTTAATATGTGGCAACGCTACAATAAGAACAACATAAAACAAAGAGGACATTAGACAAATATACTAAGTATAAGAAGTATGTCAAATAGAACAATGCATACCTCGGCGGGAAGAACGCTCCTCCTCGGGCCGGTCCCTCGACCGGGGGGCAGAATGCGTTATCGTGCGACTCTCAACTCTCTTCCCTTTATTGCAAGAAGGAGCTGGAATAGCCGCTTGGTTTAGAGCGCTTCGGATCACTCGAGGGACACGCCCCTGCGGCAGATCTCTTGGGAAGAACACTAGTGGCAGGTACTGCAACAACGCGCTCGGTCACATGCAGGGAGTTACCTAAAGGAACAAAGACAACATGAATATAACAAAACTTGGAAAATCAACAAGTCAAGTGAAGATACAAGAAGATGCCTCACTCTTAGGTCCTTTGCCACGATCATGTCCGGAGCCTTCAGGAATAGTGGGAGCAATATTACGAACACGACGTCCAACTGACAGGTTATCACGATCATTAGATGTCTGCAAAGACGAGCTTTTTCCATCAATACGACCTACATTGCAACATATTACAGGTTATAAAAGTTATCAACATACCAAATCTTTAGAAGGAAGTATATGAATCCCGGCATCAATCAAATCCTGATCTGAAGCACGTAATAGACAACGATAGTGGTGCTCTTGCTAACATCGAAAAATACTCTTCACCGCCTCTCTATCATCCAAGGAAAGGTCAGAAAAAATAGGAGCAGGATCGGCTTTCTCCACACTTTCAACATCCCAAATAGTCCAGACATCGCATAAGAAGAAGTAATGATGTCGCCAATGAGAACCAGAACGATCAGCCGGGGCGGCTAGACGTTGTTTGTGATCCCACTCGTCATCTCCAAGACCAAGCTTCTTGAGACCCTTATCTTGCAAGTTCGGCAAACGCATCTTCATTCCACACAACCCCGTCGCGTCTAGACACATCAGTTGATAGAAGCATCAGAAAAGAGTGGTAGAATAGTGCCAAGATTGCCTATGAAACAAAACTCGAAAGCAGCTCCATACACGGAGGCCAGCTGGAGATAGACTTAAGGGTGATATCCGGTAATAGCGACAGATGTCCACCAAGTCAGGACAATAGGGAAAACGCAGGCCTTCCTTAATCTGAGAGGTATAAACTACGGACAGGTCACTAGGAGGAACAGTCACTTGCCCCTTTTCGGAGTCTGGCAGCACGTCATAAGGAAGATCGCCTTCCAAAGCAGGATCACGTCCACAACAAGTCGCGTACAACTCAAACATATCTTCATCAATATAGTTGAAGAAGTAACTTACATTCCTCGTTGTATCCTTAAGAGACTCAACTGTGTTGATACCTGGCTCGTCACCAACATCCGAACATAATGTCACTCGCGGAACGGGGATAGAAGACTTACTCATAGTAACTGCGACAAGAAGACTAACTCTGAAAAAGAGACTGCGCAACTCGGAATCCTGAAAATTACAAGTAACAAATCGATCGGTGTGCGAGCACTATGTATGTACACGCATGTTGACATGGATACATGATTACAAGGGCAAAATATTTTCTAAGTGTTGTGCTCAAGATGAAAGTCAGCATATTGCAAGTGGACATCATGCTACTATATGTCAAGCATATTACCAAGTGTTAGCATACAACAAGGTGTTGGCATACAACCTGCGTTTACATCAAGCATATGGATACAACGTACATAGCCAGGGATAGAGAAAAAATTCTAAGTATGGGGGCAAGTGCGCACATCCATGTACGTACATACATGTCGACAAGGGTGCATGTCGACAAGTGAAGAATATTTTCTAAGTATTTCCATGTACGTACATACATGTCGACAAGGGTGCATGTAGACAAGTGAAGAATATTTTCTAAGTATTTCTATGTACGTACATACATGTCGACAAGGGTGCATGTCGACAAGTGAAGAATATTTTCTAAGTATTTCCATGTACGTACCTGCGTGTCGACAAGGGTGCATGTCGACAAGTGAAGAATATTTTCTAAGTATTTCCATGTACGTACATACATGTCGACAAGGGTGCATGTTGACAAGTGAAGAATATTTTCTAAGTATTTCCATGTACGTACATACATGTCGACAAGGGTGCATGTCGACAAGTGAAGAATATTTTCTAAGTATTTCCATGTACGTACCTGCATGTCGACAAGGGTGCATGTCGACAAGTGAAGAATATTTTCTAAGTATTTCCATGTACGTACATACATGTCGACAAGGGTGCATGTTGACAAGTGAAGAATATTTTCTAAGTATTTCCATGTACATACATACATGTCGACAAGGGTGCATGTCCACAAGTGAAGAATATTTTCTATGTATTTCCATGTACGTACATACATGTCGAAAAGGGTACATGTCGACAAGTGAAGAATATTTTCTAAGTGTTTCCATGTATGTACATACATGTCGACAAGGGGAGAATATTTTCTAAGTGTTTCCATGTACGTACATACATGTCGACAAGGATGGATTGTGTGCATCAAGAAGCTATTATCAACATCTACACAATACCTGTCAGACCTAAATCTAACTTACGGCGGATTACGTTTTGAAAACGTGCGAATTTTGAAAAGAGTCGCCACTAGTTAATTAAGGCTAACTAGAATCCTACATTACCTAAGCGAATAACGAATTACCCACCTAGGTATAAAATCAGTCTACGATCAGAAATACGAGTTCGGGGGTTCTATTACGAATTAAAACTCATGGAATTAATCACGCGCTTTCGGTACTCAATTCGCGAATTTGCCAATTTTATTGTTTATACATATATTACACTAAATTAATCCAACAATGTCAAAATTAATCAAATTTCAACATACGAAAAGATATTACTAAATATAATCTCAAATCTAACAATTAATTATACCCTACAATTCCTATTAAAAATGAAGTCTAAAATACTAAAAAATCTTTTAACATGCTATCAAATTAAAATTAATCACTTTAAATTAAACTACTAAATAAATTTTACCAATTACATTTAAACTAATAATTAAATCTAACTAATTACATTTAAATTATTAATTAATTGTAATATAATAATAATAATATAAAACAGAAAATATAATAACAAAATATTAATAATAAACTGTTAATTAATAAAATAAATAAATAAATAAATTTAAATTAAAAAAAAAAAAACAGAAACGGGATTACCTGGTGCCGGTATGGGAGTTGTGGCCAGAGCTGCTGCTTGCTGTGGAGGTCGCGGCAGCGTGTGGGGACGGCGGCGGACACTCCGGCGGGGTCGACAGAAGGATGCGGCGGCGACACGGGTGGCGACACGGGCGGCGGACGGCGGTCAGTGATGGATCTGGAAACTCCGGCACGGTCGCAACAGATGCAGGTCTGGCGGGAATCAGGTGGTCCGACGCGTCGTGGCGGTGGGCGGTCGGTGCGGGGCAGCGACGGGACGGCGAGGCGGTGGCGGCGGGCCGGGTGGCCGGAGGTTGAGCAGCTACAGCCGGCAGGAAGACCAGAGGCGGGAGGAGAAAAAAAAAGTTTTTTTTTTTTAAATAAAGCACAAAAGGACAAAATTCGCACGAATCCCAAGAAAAGTAGTTTATTATTTCCTGATGTGTTTTTTCTGTGTCTCCTTTACAATGTAAACTAGACCCCTATTTATACTAAAACCCTAGTCTAGATTACATATAAAATTCAAATAAAAAATGCTAAGAGATAATTATTCTAGAGAATATTCATAAGGATATTTATCTTTACAGATAATTATTTTTTTTGAATAAAAAAAAATATCTGGAGATAAATATCTTACAGATAATTTTCTAAAATTAAAAAACTAATTATTATATATATATTTTAAATCATTCCGAAAATATTAAATAAATTCGAAATAATTTAAAATATATTTTATAATAGTTTCCCTAATGTGCCCTTGAGCATTTTTGGAGACTTTGTGGCTTGACGCGTCCGGAATTTGACGTATCATGTGTAACGTCGTTACGTCCGGGTCAAAATCGAGTGTTTACAGTTTGCCCCTCTTTGGACGAACTCCCGTAGGATGTTTTCGAAGGGGTTTGTCTAAAGACGAGGAAACACTGATTTTGACCAGAAAGTATATTCTCTTCCAATTCTTCAAAGTCTTCAAGGTGGCTCATATGCTTATTGGTGCGGAAAGATAAAACCTCTGTCGGCGGGACGCCTGTTGGCGGTGCCTTCATTAGCGATTCAGAAAGTAAAGCCTCCAGTGGCGGTGCGGAAAAGTAAAGCCTCGGTCGGCGGTGCCCCTGTTGGCGGTGCCACCGTTGGTGGTGCAGAAAGTAAAGACCTCGATCGACGATGCCTCCAGTGGCGTGCGACAAGGAAAAGCCTCCAGTGCTGATGCGGAAAGTAAAGTCTCCAGTGGCGTGCAGAAAAGTAAAGCCTCCAGTGGCGTGCGGTAAAGTAAAGCCTCCTGTGGCGTGCAGAAAAGTAAAGCCTCTAGTGGCGTGCGGGAAAGTAAAGCCTCCAGTGGCGTGCGGAAAAGTAAAGCCTCCAGTGGCGTGCGGAAAAGTAATGCCTCCAGTGGCGTGCGGAAAAGTAAAGCCTCCAGTGGCGTGCGAAAAAGTAAAGCCTCCAGTGGCGTGCGAAAAAGTAAAGCCTCCAATGGCGTACAGTAAAGTAAAAAAAACCTCGATCGACGATGCCTCCAGTGGCGTGCGACAAGGAAAAGCCTCTAGTGGCGGTGCAGAAAGTAAAGCCTCTTATGTATGAGAAATCCCTCTAGGGGCTTCCGATGGAGAAGAGCCTCTAGTGGCATATGTCGGGGAAATGCCTCTAGTGGCGTCCGTTTGGAGAAGAGCCTCTAGTGGCGTCCGTCGGAGAAGAGCCTCTAGTGGCGTCCGTCGAAGAACAGCCTCTAGTGGCATATGTCGGAGAAATGCCTCTAGTGGCGTCCGTTGGATAAGGGCCTCGAGTGGCTTGACGACTTGAATGCATGTCCCTAATTTTTTCCTAAACTGCGCATGACGCGACAACTTAGCGGGATCTTTTTCTTTCTTTTTTCTTTTTTAATCTCTCATATTCTCTCCTTTTGCCACGGTCAAAATTTTAGACCGTGCCCCTCGGTTTTCCTAATTTTTGCATGGACTGCCCCTTGGGGTTTTCATTCCATCGGGATTCTATTTTCTCTCCTTTTGCCATGATTGCAATTTCTGAATTTGCTATCATGCCCCTCATTTCCTAATTTTGCCTAGGCCGCCCTTTCGGGTTTTCAACCTAACGGAAGCACTCTTTTTATTTATTTTTTTTTTTGGTAGCCGATTAAACGGTGGATGTGACCCGTACTTTATTTCAAGTCTCGATGCGAGAGTATTTGTAGCCATTTGGAGGGTGGCTGTGACCCTTTTCTCACCGTCTTCAATGTCGCGAGAGCTCTTTTGATTTGTAGCCATTTGGAGGGTGGCTGTGGCCCTTTATTTTGTAGTCGCTTTAGGGACGACTGTGACCCCTTTTTATTTTCCCGCCCTTACAAGATTCGCGGGGTCACTCTTTTATCTGTAGCCGTTTGGAGGGTGGCTGTGGCCCTTTATTTTGTAGTCGTTTTAGGGACGACTGTGACCCTTTTTATTTTCCCGCCCTCACAGGGTTTGCGGGGTCACTCTTTTATCTTTAGTCGTTTGGAGGGTGGCTTTGGCCCTTTCACTTATTCTCCGCTTTTGATGTTGCGGGAGCGCTCTTTATCTGTAACCATATGCAGGGTGGTTGTGGCCCTTTATTTTGTAGTCGTTTTAGGGACGACTGTGGCCCTTTTTTATTTTCCCGCATTTTCAAGATTCGCGGGGTCACTCTTTTATCGGTAGCCGTTTGGAGGGTGGCTGTGGCCCTTTATTTTGTAGTCGTTTTAGGGACGACTGTGGCCCTTTATTTTCCCGCCCTCACAAGATTCGCGGGGTCACTCTTTTATCTTTAGCCGTTTGGAGGGTGGCTGTGGCCCTTTCACTTATTCTCCGCTTTTGATGTTGCGGGAGCGCTCCTTATCTGTAACCATATGAAGGGTGGTTGTGGCCCTTTCAAAAATTCTCCCGCCCTCTCAAGGTTCGCGGGGATCGCTCTTTATATGTAGTCATTTGAAGGGTGACTGTGGCCCTTTTCATCCCGCTTTTGATGTTGCAGGAGCTCTTTGTAGTCGTTTTAAGGGTGGCTGTGGCCCTTTTCATCCCGCTTTTGATGTTGCAGGAGCTCTTTGTAGTCGTTTTAAGGGTGGCTGTGGCCCTTTGAATTGATTTTCCAGCCTCACAAGATTCATGGGAATACTCTTAATATGTAGTCATTTGAAGGGTGACTGTGGCCCTTTTTATTCGTAGTTGATTTAGGGACAACTGTGACCCTTTTATTTCTTCACTGTTTCCATAATATTAGCACAAACACTCTCTTCATTTCCCTGTAGTCGATTAAAGGGCGGCTGTGACCCTAAAGAAAACTGAGTTTTTTTTTTGCTCTTCTTTTTTCCTTCTTTTTTTTTTTTTTTTTTTTTTTTTTGCTCTTCTTTTTTTTTCTCTTTTTTTACTCTTTTTTTTTGTTCTCTTTTTTTTTTTTTTGCTTTTTCATCTCACCTTTTGCCATGATTGTCCCTGCGGGTTTTTAATCATGCCCCTCTCCCTAACTTTTGCCTAGGTTTTCAACCTAGCGGGAATTTCTTTTTTTCTCTCTTTTTTCTTTTTTCTTTTTTCAAATGGAAAGAAAATCTACATAAACTAATCAACAACAACTATGTTACATGCCCCTAATAGCAGATTAAACCTTTTGATTTCTCAGAACTTCTCCGGAGGAAAGCTTGTCAAATAAGTTGATTATGTCGATGTCTTGAATGGAGGATCCTTTCAATGGGTGGACGACACCGACAATAATTTCTTCTTTTTCTTCCTCTCAAATGCTTTTTCATTAGCACGGTCGATCTTCATGGAATCTCGATCTTTTTTAATTGGAAGATCTCTGGATGTCTTATATCTTCAACCATGCTTGATCTTTAACAGGAATGCCCCACTGCTACATCTGACTGGTTCATAATTCGTCGCATGCTGGACGAATGGCCTGATATGGATGGTGTTGAGTTTGGCACAGTAGTCCGCAAATGGTAAACTCAGGCATAGATATCGTCTAAGGTATCTGGGATAACTGGCATAAGAATGGTCGGCGAGCGAAGGGCCGTACATGAGATGTGCTCTTCAGGAGTTTTGATTTGGATGATTATCCAAGCTGCACAATGAGTAAAGAAAAACTCAAATTTCGGGGACAAAAATGATCACAACTTCTCTTACCTGGAAGTTGGATTTTTCAGTGGGCAATGTGCTCGCTATGCGACTGGACTTGCTGCATGTCCTGATTCTCTTGCTCCACAACTTGTGTATGTACACCTGCTGAAAAGTACATGCCCCTAGTGGCAGACTGAAAACTTCAGAACTTTTTTCGGAAAAGGATTCGGTTGATCGAGTCAAGCTACATCGATCGACACATTGAATCTTCACGGGATTCTTGATGATCTCTTGAAATTTTTTTCTCCTGACATGTCCGATCTCAATGGGAGATGCCCCCATGGTTACCGCTGAATGGTTTAAACCTGGCCACATAACGATTGTATACCTCGTCTTGGAAAGCATATGAATTTCACACATGGTAGGTGAAATTTTTCATAGAAACTCTTCGAAGCGCTCATGTTTCACGCGGTTGCGGCATTGGTTGAAGTGGTCATCCGACTGGATGACTGCATGTTCTTTTTTTGTTGCCCCCATTTAGCCGGCATAAATTATGTGTACATGATACCTTAACCAAGGGTACCTGAAAAGGGTGAATGAAATCAGTGGAGAGAATATGAGAAATCATGCATGATTTTTTTGAAAACTCTAACGTCATTCATTTCATAATTTTGATTACTTTTTTGAAAAGGAATCAAAACTTATGATCAAATGTGTTTTGCGCCATCATGGAGTTTACTGGGTTTGCTGAGTGCATTATCTGGCTCGAACGCGGGACAAATGCTCAAAACAAATTTTTTTTAAAAGGTTTTCTCGTCCTTTGTTAAAACTCGAATAGTAGCACTCAATTGCGCAGTTAAAGTATTTTCTCAAAAAGGAATCAAAACTCCCATTTTTTAAATGCTCGCTCATGCGAATGTTGAAATGACGATCTTGCCAAAAAGTGCAATACACTTTGGATAAAAATGAATGACACTTTGATTTTTTTTCTTTTTTAAAATGCTCATGCATGCTCGAAAGTTAAAATTCTACTGTTAAGAAAGTTACAACTTACAACATATTACCTGAATGATGCATATGAAATGCTTTTTTGAAAGTTAGAATTATATTCTAAGAAATTCAAAACTTACAACAGTTTACCTGAATAATGCATATGAAATGCATATTTTGAAATGAAAATATCAGGTGATTTTTTTTTTCAAATAGTGCAATTGAGATGCATGCGTGAATTTGAAAGCCCTATAGCTAATAAAAAACTCACAATTTTTCTGAAATATATATATTTTTTTAAATAATGCATATTGAATGCATGCTAAAAAAAATCAGGTAAAAAGGTTTTTTGAAAATGATGCATATGCAATTCATGTTTGAATTTAAAAACTCTAAGAGCCAAAAAAGAATTACAAATTTTTCTAATTTTTTTTTTATGCACATTGAATGCACTAACAGAATTTTACAACTTACATGAAATTTTTTTAAAAAAAATAACGCGTATGAAACACACGCTTGAAATAAAACATTCTGGTAAGTAGTTTTGACAACAACACATGGAATACATGTTTGAAACTAAAAGTCCCACGACTAAGAATGTGTACAGTCTATCAACAAATTATTTTTCCTAAAACAATGCACATGCGATGCACATGAGATGCATACCTGAGATGAAAGTTCTACGGTCAAGATAATTTACAAGTTATCTGAAAAGATTTTTTTGTTTTTTTAATGAGAAAAAAAATGCATCTTGAATGCTCAAAAAG
The DNA here is from genome assembly GCA_036873135.1 of Clarkia xantiana subsp. parviflora. Taxonomy (NCBI): domain Eukaryota; kingdom Viridiplantae; phylum Streptophyta; class Magnoliopsida; order Myrtales; family Onagraceae; genus Clarkia; species Clarkia xantiana. The sequence goes on along the minus strand of JAPTYO010000010.1, from coordinate 34,810,418 downwards.
AATCGAAAATCTTTTTTTTTTTTTTTTTTTTTAAAGGATGCATGAGATGCCCAAAAATAAACACAAGATGCAAACTTAAAAATAAAAGTTCTACAACTGAGAAAAATTACAATTTACCTGAAAGTTTTTTCGAAAATAATGCATATGATATGCATGTTTTTTTGATTAAAAATTCAGATAAAATGTTTTTTAAACAAAGAGCCCTAAAACCAAGAGAGCTTATTGTTTATCTAAAAAGTTTTTTTAAAAAAATTAATGCACATTGGATGCATTATTAAAAACTAGGTGCTAAACACGCGCTACGCGCGGGTGTAAGAAAGTTTGAAATATAATAAATTTATAAAGAAAAAATTTGTACAAAAAAGTGACATTATATAAGAAATTTTTTTACTTGATAAGTATATATTTGTTTAGATACCATAAAAATATTAAAAAATTATAGCGATCAATTTGCTATTTATATAGTAAGAGATTATTATATTATAAAAATCATCATACTTAAACTTCTATACATTTTTTATAAAATAAATGAAAGATATGAACGTAATATGTAGGGTACCGTTTCTATTCATAGTAACATCTCGTGTTCCGCGCGAGGTCGTTGATTAGCTAATGAGATAGATTTGATTAAAAAAATTATAGCTATGAATTAGCTGTTTATATAGTATTGAGAACATAAAAAAAAAAATAAAGATTCTTTTTCTCAAACTTGTGCTTTTTTTTTTTTATAAAAAAAAGACCTACAATAATCATTATCTAACATGTATATGTGTTCTCTGTCTCCACATGAGGTAACTACAAATGCGTTTGTGTGAATAAATATAATAATATTTTGATCAAGTTACATTGACCAAACTGATAAATATAATATACTTCATATAATTCTTATTAACTAAATAAGATCAAACAACTATTGATAATAAAAAAAAAAACATTTTAGCACGGTATAATTAATTTAATTGAGTTATTTGTAACAACTCTGATTTAATTGGGTTTTTTTAACCGTTTTGATTTAATTGATTTTTTTAACAATATATTAATGCATGTGTTAGTTTGCTAGATTTAACAGTCATTAGGGTGATGTGTCAACATCTGATTGGTTACCAATTATTAATGCTGACATGGCGTCGTGGGAATTCTTGTCTATGCTGATGTGGCATCGTGAGGATCTATCTACCTCTTCCCTCTTCCTTTATTAAAAACCTAATCTGCTAAGTAAGCAATCTATATCTTCAAGCTTTAAGTCGTCAAAAATAATTTATAATTTGTCCAGCAAGCAAATTTGTATCTCCTTCTACTTCATACTTCATGATAAGAGATTGACATTATTGATCTGGACTTTTCTTCGATCCATAAATCAATCCATGTTAAGAATATATATTTTAAAGGAAGTGCTTTAACCTGCATATATCCAGCTGCTGCAAATCTCAATAAGTTATATCTTCCACTTCAAGATATATCTTCCACTTCAAGAAGATTCAATTAACCGACTACATGAATATCTGCATACATATCTGAAAACCTTAATCTGTAAGAATTGAAACTGAAAACTTCGACAAAAAACCTGAAATTTAATGAAACAAAAAAATTTAAACGTGTTGTTTAAGGAAAGATATATCTATACATCAGAAACACATAGAGGAAAACTCCTTTACTACTGCTTTCAAGAGTCTGGCACCAACCTGTAGCTGTAACCAGTATATCAATGACGAAGCGCACAAACCCAAATCTATATCAGAATAACCCATATGCTGAAATCAATAGAAATCCACCAGAAGAAGAAACTAGGCGACATGAGAAGTTTAGAAATAAAGAAAAATAAAGACAACTTCGGAGTAAAAACTATAACTGAAGAGAAAGGGATACCATATTGTAGAAATGGAGTCGCGTGTGTCCAGTCCGACTCTGCAACTTCAAACGGATTTCAATCAACCAGTCTGCTCTACTTTACTCGTCCGAATCAATTCGCTGATCACCGTCTCAATCTGCTTCTCGTCCAATCCTTTATTTAGTTGAAGTAGAGACCGCGATTGAAGAGGCTCGGTTGATTGAGCAACACCGGAAAAAATGGGCGTGGATAAAGGAAGAAGACGAAAAGAGGCTATGGTGGAGGAGAAAATCTAAAAACCTCAACCTCTGCGATGGAAGAAATCAATTTGCAGATTGATCAATTAATGCAATAAATGAATCGCATCAGAATTTGAGGAAATGCAGTTAATATAATAATGAATAGACAATTAAAGAAAGCAAAGAAATGCAGTTAATGGGATAAAGAAGAGAGATTTAAATCAAAGGAGAAAAGAACAATGCCAGCGCGTGATGTATACTGGAGAGTGGAATTCTGCTGATGTGGCATTTCAGGAAGTCCTCTCTAAGTCTGACGTGGCGTTTCAGAAGCCCTCCCTTGTGCTGACGTGGCGATTCCACATTCTCCGCTTTCTTTTTCCCGCTGCTTTATACTAGTTGCTGTGCCCGCGCATAGCGCGGGTGCCTCGATATATAATCATAATAAATCATATTTTATAAAATAATAAAAACTATACTTTGTTTATATCTATCCAACCAAATTTTGTAATCACTCATTATATAAGAACATAGATATCAACATTTTTTTTAAAATAAATTATGAAAATTCATCTTTTTACAAAATTTAGTGTAAGTACGGGAAGAATAAATCCAAGCAATTTTCATAACATGTGTTTGAGTTCGAAGGAACATAAACATTCAACCACCTAAGTAAATAATAATTCACAACATAAGAGGATGAAAAAGTGAATACTAAAACTCCGTGTTGAATTAGGAATGTTATATCCAATAATTATACCTAACCTGCATTATTTTGTTATTATATTGCCTCTTATTTTATCACAAATAATTTTTTTTGCCACGTATTAATCACTAACCGATCAAAACTTTTCCACACTATTTTTTTTTTCAATTAACAACCCTTAAATGATCTAGTTAATAAAGTAATGTAACAACACACTAATTCATTAATCTATTATCAAAATTTAAAGCGGTATAATCTTGGTTGGAACCTCATTGGAGTCGACTCTTTTAATGCAATTGGTTGTTAAAATTCGATAGATTGATTGTTTCGGGTAAACAATCAAATATTGAGTCGTTCACTATTTTTATACAAAAAGAGTTATGATTTCATTTTTATATAAATTTTTTTGCCAAAAAAATCTATATTTCATATTTATATGCCAGGTTAATTAGTGAATTAAAAAAAAAGGTTAATTGGCCAAAATAAATAATATAATAATGTAAGTGTTTTGGTCTCAACTGTGTCAACCCACAAAAAATGCTCTCATTAGAACTTTACAAAAAAAAAAAAACTTTCTCATTAGGTTTATTCATTCATTTTCTCAGCCTCCGTTCTTTTTTGTATAGAAACATCCAGAACCAAACCTCAGTATATGTCTATCATCTTCATCGCCTCTGATTTTTTTCTTGTTCGATTTCATCCAAGATTTCTCCTCCTAACCTGCATATCATTCTCAGATATGTTATCCTCCCTTCCCCACCTTCTGATTCGTACCGATTTTGCTCACAACCGTTCAGTTGATCGTTTTCATGGCAGAGAACCCGCGCCGATCTGAAACTTGAAGCTCATATCTGCGGAAACTTTCGGTAGCATCTTTTTCTTCTGAGGTAGTTTATTTTTGTTTTTCCAATACCATTATTTGTCTAAATGTGTTGATTGTTGCCTTTCTAGGTCTCAATTTGGTGATTTTAGCTCTTCTTGGTTGTCGATATGTTTTTGATTTCGAGGTTTTGTCTATAAAATTCATTAGGGTTAAGGTTCGTAATATTCGGGACTTTTCATTACAACCCGCAAATCGAAACTCCCTCAAAGTAATCCGGAAATTCCTGGCTTCATAAGAATTATATAAGAGAGCAAAGATAGACAGGTACATAGATTTGTACCATCATAGATGCCTTTGGGAAATTTTGAAAAATGACGTTGAAACCTGAAAATGATATAAAAATCCTTTCCTTTAATCAATTTATGTGAGTTTTTAAGATGAGTGATTAAGATTTTGTGAGTATTTCATATATATGAGTAGTTTCTTAGTGCTTTCTAGTTTCTATCTTCGGTGAGCTAAATTATTGAGGAAATCATGTACATAAACCACTTCATGTCCAGTATGCATTAAATGACCATGTAATTGAGAAAATGTAAAGTATGCATGCAAAACTTTCATGTTTATCATTGTGATTCCAGATTAGTGCTTCTATATGTTACCATTGCAGAACAAACAAAACCAATTCCAGAATCATGCTACAAAGGTTTCAGTGAGTTTAACTTCTTCTACCTGCAGTTAGGGATGGGCACTGAACCGGTTCAGGCCGAACCGGTTCCGGACCGGAACTGTTTTAAACGGTCCGGTCCAATAATAACTAGGGTTTTTTTTGGCTTAGGTTGGTCTAAAAAAAACTGGACTGGTTTGAACCGGTCCAGAACCGGTCCAGAACCGGTTTTGGACTGTTTTTTAAAAAAACAAGTTCTGGACCGGTTTTGTATGTCGGACCGGTTTTATCAATAAAAATCGGTCCAAAACCAGTCAAAACCAGTCAGAAACCGGTCAGAAACCGGTCAAAAACTGGGTTTTTAAAAAAAAAAAAAAATCGGTCAAAAAGTTTTTTTTTTTTTTTTTACTAAAAAGCGGTTCAAAACCGGTCCGGTCCGGACTGGTTTATTGGACTGGTTTGGTATACCCCTTGGACTGGTTCCAATTTAGGGGTTATAAACCATTCCAATTTGGACCGGTTCACTCCGAACCGGTTCCAAACGGTCCGGTTCCAGACCAGTTCCGAACCAGTCCGGCCGGACCGGTTTTTATGCCCAAGCCTACCTGCAGTTACATTAGAAGTATGGAATGTTTGAATTGCTACCCAAATTTTAACTAATGCATTCTAATGAAACCGGAAAACAATGACTCCAATGAATCACAGATGCTATGAGGCAATTTATGTGGGTTTTTAAGGTTAGTGATTTAGATTTGTGGATAGTTCTTATATATGTGTAGTTTCTTAGTGCTTTCTAGCTTCAATGAGCTTAATTATGCATGAAATCATGTACATAAATCACTTAATGTCCAACATGCGTCATGCATCAAATGACCATGCTATTGAGAAAATGTAAAGTGTGCACGCTTAACTTTGATGTTTCTTGTATCACCGTGATTCCAGATTAGTGTTGATTACTGCCTTTTTGGATCTCGATTTGGTGATTTTACATGTTCTTGTTTGTCGATATGTTTCTGATTTTGAGGATTTGTATATTAAAATTCAGATTAGGGTTATGGTTTGTAAAATCTATGGCTTTTCATTACAAACCACAAATCAAATCTCCCTAGATGCAATACAGAAATTTCTGTCTTCATAAGATTTATGAAAGAGAGCAAATATAGACAGAGAGATATAGATTCGTACCATGGGATTCCTTTGGGAAGTCTTGAAAAATGACATCTGAAACTGAAAAGTCTGAAATAAAAACCATTCATGTATGCATCGCAGCCGTCTTTTAGTGTCTTCAATGCGGATGTAAGGTAACAATCTCTAGCTTTGCATAATTTTCATTATTTGATTGACGATTCTTCAAGAAGAATGCCGGCTTCTGGATGTCTTGTTGCATTTCTTATGTGTTTTCCTTTGATCAACTCTGCCTTGATTGACCTGAATTTTTTATTTAATCTAGTTTGCTAATTAGAAACTCCCCAATGTAACATGTTTGATATTTTTTAATGCAGCTTCTCTCTTGGTCAAGATTGTTGATATCATGACGTGATATGATCCCAGAACAGTACACCTTTAAGGAGATCATCGGGAAGATGGGGGGCCCATTCTGAGGTCGCTTTATGGGATCCACCTTCATGGATTTCTTCTTAACAATGTTGATAAAGTAGCGGTTCTTGTTGCCCGGGAACTGCATTAGGGAGCATATTTGATTGCCAGATGACTGATTGATCCGAGTAGATTTTCTCCAATCACAACCTTCATAAAGCAAACATCATTTATATATTGTGTGGAAAACAAAGATGAGTTACTGGAAATCCAAGAGGCTCTCAACAGAGAGCCATGAGAGAAGGCGTTTTGAGGAATTTGAAAAGTCAGTTTTTTTTATATATGATTTATTAGTTTTAATTGAAGAGAATGCGTTTCACACATTAGAGAGAGAGAGAGAGTGCTTCAACTGACTGTTCATTGCCGGGACACAACTCACAACACGAGAGGGTAAGACTTAAGCGAGCTTTGATTATCTAAATAACTGATGCTGATGTGGCGACATTAGATTGCTCTTCTTTCACCTAGAGAAGAGAATAAGCGGTTTTAGTACATCTGAGTGAAAATATTATCCAGAATTAATAACGGAGATGGAGAAAATTAATAACGGAGACGGAGAAAGAATCTCGGAAAGACCAGAAGCTGACTTGGCAATACCTCATTGGTAGAATGGGCTGATGTGTCAGCCTTACATTAAGCCACAATCAGAATTAGTATATACTAGGTGCTTTACCCGCGCACCGCGCGGGTGATTTTCTATATATTTTTAATTAATTAATAATATATTATTTCGTTAAATAGGTGCATTATTACCCAGATTGCAAAGGAAAAAAATAAACTTGAAAACTTTAAGTTTAAAAATAATTGACGGAGTAAAATAAATGTTTGGTGAATTTATGTAAACACATCATCTCTAAAATATTTTTAAAAAATGTATTAACATTTAAACATCCATTTAAATGACATTAAATAAGCACATGAAAAAGTAAGAACGACTCAATTTTAAGACACATATAGTCTCTGACTTATCCAACCTAGCAACCAATAAATAACCTAATTGGTGCTCATTGCTAAGCAATTGTGATTTCTTCATTGCTAAGCAATTGTGATTTACTAAAAACTATATTAACAGTCCATAGTACATACAACATATAAACTTTTTTCCTTACAATTGTTAAAACAAAGTCCAACCCACCCTAAAAACTCGAACTAAATTACTAACCCTACATTTTCAATAGATTTGCTGTTAGTGATGCGTTGCTTATTTTTTCCTTGTTGAATTTGTGTTAGTGATGAGTTTTTTTTTTTTTTTTTTTTTCGGCTGAGATGTTTTGGTTTTTAGTTGGGTTGGTCTGCTGATGTGTTAAACATAAGCTAAACCTTGCGATGCGCCAGTCAACTTAGTGAGTATAAATCATATACCTTAATCGCAAACCATATTGATCAATGTCGAGTAATGTTAAACCGAGTAAATTACAATTTTGACTAAACTTCAAAGCTAGTTATTTTGTTGACCCTACTTCTAAACTAAATATCGACGCTAAGGTTGTTAAGTTATGAGATCTTGGTCAACGGGGCGTCGGCTTTAATCTCACTCCTTACGGGGGATGTGTGGGATCCGATCTTCTTAAGTCGCCTTGTCTTTGCCTATGTCCTTCTTCCTTTCCTTCTTCCCTTGGTTCCTTCTCTTCTTCTCTCCCTTTGCCCTGCAAAAGGGGCAGTACCAGACACGGAGGAGGGGGGGGTGGTGCCTGGTGAACCCTCTCCGATGCCTAAGTCAGAACTATATTTCTAGAGAGATAAAGCTAGAGAGATGTCAGAGCTAAAATGTCCAATTAGCCAAGATGTTCAAATGAGTTGTGAAGGTGGGGTATTTATAGGCAACGGTGTCATTAAGGTGGCTTAATGACATCGTTAACCTCTAAATACAATTTATTAACCTTTAAGTATATAATTAAGACCTTAGGATTCGGAGGAGGTAGGCAGACTGGACCGAGCATGGGCGTCTGAGAGGGGTGTCGGGACCCTTGGGGGGGGAGGAATCCGACCCCCAAGGGTAGGGGTTGGGTGAGGGCACCCAACCCCTCCTAGGGAGGGTGGGGTTGGCCAACCCCATCCCTCCTAGGAGGGATCGGGTCAGCCGACCCGATCTCTCCTAGGAGAGATCGGGTTGGTCCACCCGATCTCCCCTAGGGGAGATCGGGTTGGCTGACCCGATCTCCCCTAGGGGAGGTCGGGTGTGGCCACCCAACCTCACCTACGTGAGTCCTTCGTTGTCGGACGGGCGCTTCGGCCCCGTCCGAGCCGTTGGTGTTCTCGCGAAGTGTCCGGGTTGAAGTTTCGATTTGCAATCATAAATGGGATGATAAAAATACAACGGTTCGGAAGTCAACGGGTTCAAATTGGGCGTATATCCATCACATGCCCCCGAGTCAACCAATGGCCTAACCCTTGATTGACTCTATTTCCGGATGGTATGATACGCGCAATTTGAAACCGGGGTTTTACCTTCTCTGTCTGAATGTTTGCTTACCCTTAGATGCGTGCGTCTGACCCTGCCCCCCTGTCTAATGAGATAGAGGAATTGTAAACGTCAGAGTAGCACGGACGTGTGCCTAGGCACGCGTCCGTCTGAGGCGGGAGTAATAAACTTATCTCTGCTACAGGTGTATACTCAAAAAATACAAACTTGCACCGGGGTGTGATACGAATGCAACTAAATAACTTACGTTTCAATTTCGTGCCGGGATTTTATCTTAGTGATGAAAAATTTCAGTTTTGGTCTAAAATTTTTCTAAGTATGGGATACTAGGAAATAAACCTTAGTGGATGTCAACTATGGTAAGTGTGAGTTTAACCATGGTTGATGGGAACTAGTTTTTGAATCTTGTCCCTTGAAATTTTCCTTTCTAAAAATCAACGGTGTTGATTTGGCGACTCTAGGAAAACCCTAATCCTTTGTATTATAAAAGGGGAAGTGATTACCTCATTCTCGTTGTCCTTTTCTCTTCTTTTTGACGGTGGGATTTCTGGTCAGGCTTATTCTCTCGGGGCACGCGTCGCATTGAGGTATGTGTTTTTCTTCTTGTATAAGCATTGTTCTTGTGGAGTTCGATCTTGCTTTTCTTTCAGTTGTTTCCTTACTTGTCTCGTTTCGATTTACGTGTCTTCATGATAATATAGTTCTGCTTGATTTGTCCTTCCTCTATCTTCGTGTTTTTATACTTCCATTTATTAGCGCGTGGGGTTTTCTATCTCGGGATTATGGCTATCTCTGCTTGCCCCCGGTCTTTGTCTGTTAGGCTGTGGGGTTTCTCTATGCTGGGGGTTATGACTATCTCCCCCTGCCCCTCTGCCTCTGTTTGTTGGTTTGAGGGGTCTCTCCATGCTGGGGGTTATGACTATCTCCCCCTGCCCCCCTGCCTCTATCTGTTGGTCTGAGGGGTCTCTCCATGCTGGGGGTTATGACTATCTCCCCCTGCCCCCCTGCCTCTATCTGTTGGTCTGAGGGGTCTCTCCATGCTGGGGGTTATGACTATCTCCCCCTGCCCCCTGCCTCTGCCTGTTGGCTGATGGGGTCTCCTTATGCCGGGAGCTATGATTATCTCCCCCTGCCCCCCGCCTCTGCCTGTTGGCTGATGGGGTCTCCTTATGCCGGGAGCTATGATTATCTCCCCCTGCCCCCTGCCTCTGCCTGTTGGCTGATGGGGTCTCCTTATGCCGGGAGCTATGATTATCTCCCCCTGCCCCCCGCCTCTGCCTGTTGGCTGATGGGGTCTCCTTATGCCGGGAGCTATGATTATCTCCCCCTGCCCCCCGCCTCTGCCTGTTGGCTGATGGGGTCTTTCTATTTTTGTCTTTTGACTTTGTATCTCTCGTCCACTGTTTGCTTTCTGCTTTCCTTGGGCTAAGCCTGTGTTTTTCCGGTCAGCAGAACTTTCTGGTGATTGATGAGGAGTAAGAGGCCAGTTCGTGTAGGAGTGGTTAATTCCGGGACCGGATCTTCGATTGCAAAAAGATCGGTTTTCTATGGTGCGGGGAGGTGTTCTCTAACTGAAGGTAAGGGTGGTGACGTTAGGGTGCCATCTTCTTTCTATATTGATGCCCCCCAATCGAAGGTCCGGGAGCCGTCTTTTCCTTCCTCCTTGTTTGGTGAGTCCTTGAGCAACTGAGTTTCTTTAGTGTACCTTGGTATTTACTCTATGCTTTGTTATAGGTAGACTTCGTCTTCCGCGTCTGAGTCGGAAGGAGCTGTCTCGTCCACCTGTTGATGGGATTGTCGGGTCTGAGTGGGCGCCTTATTATGGGCGTGGGGCTCGTTTTGACAATCAATCTTCTTTACAAACTCCTGAGGTTGGAGTTCGTGTTCTGCAGTCTGCTGTTCCTCCTGCTGATCGTGTGTCCCTCTCCAAAGGGTTGGAGGCAACTTATGAGTTGGCTCGTGATGTGTTGGCTCGTTATGCTCCTGTAATGTTACTAACTGTTTTATCCTTCGGCATACTTCTTCTTCATGTGTTATCCGTCTCATCTTTTATTTTTGTTGCAGGGTATGGCCGACCTTGTTAATTTATCCACCCTTGCTATTGATCTTGCTGAGGAGAGGAAGGTGTATGAGGACATTTGTGTCTCTCTTAAATCCAATCTTATTAGCTGTTTGGAGCATAGTCGTATCACTGATTTGCGGTGCCGAGACTTGGAGGGTCGCATTGCTCTTCTCAATGAAGAGGTTGAGGCGTTGAAACAAAGGTCTTATCGTGATGAGACACTCCGGGCTGCTGAGTTAGTCTCTTTGGAGGAAATGTTTTGTATGGAGGCGAAGGAGAGTGCCATTGCTGAGTATAGGGCCTCTTCTGCTTATCAGGCTGCTATGGATGTTCGTTGCTCTGTGGCGAAACGTATTTCCTTGAAGAAGATTCTTGAGCGTATTCACATGATTGCTCCTGACTTTCCTTTTTCTCGACTTGGTGATTTGTCAGACTTTGCTATTAAGCATATTGCGAAGATAAGGGAATAGTACCCTTATTTCTTGTGGTAGTCTCATGTGTTTGTGAGTTGTGGTTGTCTTTAGAGTTTAAAACTCCATCTTTCTTAGTGTTGCCTTCTTTGTGTGATACACTTGTCTCTACTCGTTGTATACATGGCCGTGTGCTTATATCTCTTCTCATGATGCCTCCTTATGCCTTGTGTATGGCTCTTTGGGTATGGAACCTTCCCTTGGTATATTTCCTTTACTTATTCTTCTTTCGTGGTTTCCTTCATGTCATACCTGTCACTTCATAAAGAAAAAACATTATTTGTTCTTCACACTACTTTACTTAGAAATTTCTTTCTCATGGTATCCTTCTAAGCATGGTATCCTTCTAAGCATGGTATGATGATCTCTTCTGATACCCCTTACACGGTATACGTTGTACTGTTAGACCAAAGATACGCTCTTGGTGGGCGTCGAAATCTGTTCACGAGACAGGCTCTCGGACGGCACTTAACGTTTCACAGGATAGGCTCCCGGAGGGCACAGGTTAGTCCACCAATACCTTCTTGACGGGTGTCAAACTGTTCACGAGACAGGCTCTCGGACGGCACTTAACGTTTCACAGGATAGGCTCCCGGAGGGCTCAGGTTAGACCAAAGATACGCTCCTGGTGGGCGTCGAACTGGTAGTTTGAAATCTACCTCAAGATACGCTCTTGGGGGCGTCGAACTGGTAGTGTTTTTTCTACCTCAAGATACGCTCTTGGGGGCGTCGAATCTGGTGGGTTGCAAATCCACCTCAAGATACGCTCCTGGGGGCGTCGAATTCGTAGTTTTTGGAAACCACTCTCAAGATACGCTCTTGGTGCGTCGAAGTCGTAGTGTAATAACTACTCTCAAGATACGCTCTTGGGGGCGTCGAAGTTCGTAGTTTTTGGAAACCACTCTCAAGATACGCTCTTGGGGGCGTCGAAGGTCGTAGTATTAACACTACTCTCAAGATACGCTCTTGGGGGCGTCGAATGTCGTAGTACGAAGACTACTCTCAAGATACGCTCTTGGGGGCGTCGAATGTCGTAGTACGAAGACTACTCTCAAGATACGCTCTTGGGGGCGTCGAATGTCGTTGACTTGAAGTCATATCTGTGTAAGGATAACTTTGGTGATTGTAACATCACATTCACTGGTAAACTACTACTCTCTTAGGAGCATTCATGTTTTTGTACACTCGGGATGCCTTGGTGCACCAAGACATCCTTTGTAGGAGATCAAAGATAGTTGTAGAGTTGGAGTAACTTCGTGAGTTCTCCTTCTCAAGAGTTGTTTTTGAAAAGCTTGTAAAGCTAAAACAAGCAAAATGCTAGATATGAAACTAAGGATATGGTCTCTTGCTTGTGCTTCCTTCTTATACGTAGTACTTCTTTAGGTGCTCTCCACTGAAGGTGTTTGTGGAGATATACCCCTCCCCATCTTCGAGGCGGTAGGCGTTGACGTAGGGGACTGACGCTATCTTGTAGGGTCCTTCCCATTTTGGAGATAATTTTCTGACTTGGTCCAAGTGTGAGAACTCATTCCTTCTTAGTACCAGTTCTCCTACGTGGAATTGTCTCTCCTTGACTTGACGGTTGTAGTATCTTGCTGAGACAAGGCGCATTCGTGTTTGTGCTTCTTCTGAATTCCACCTTTTATCCTCCACCATGTCTAAATCTAAAAGCCTTGCTTTGTTGTTCTCATGCTCCTCAAAGTACTTGGTCCTCAGTGATTGTACAGCTATTTCTGCTGGTGCCACCGCTTCAGTTCCGTATACCAAGCCAAATGGTGTTTCTCCTGTGGATATCTTTGGTGTTGTTCGCACTGCCCATAGGACATTTTCCAGCTCATCTACCCAACTTCCCTTGGTGGCGTGGAGTCGTTTCTTTAGGCCATCTAGCACTATCTTGTTTGCCGATTCTACTTGTCCGTTTGTCTGGGGGTGCTTCACTGATGCGAAACGGTGATCTATATTCAGTCTTTCGCAATACCACTGTAACTTCTTGCTCTTGAATTGTGGGCCGTTGTCACTTATTATTGCTCTTGGCACCCCGTACCTTGAGACAATGTGAGATTGGATGAAATTGACGACTTGGTCATCTGTTGTCTTCCCCATTGCCTTTGCTTCTATCCACTTGGAGAAGTAGTCTATTGCAACAATTATGCAAGTCTTCTGACCCTTTGTCTTCGGTAGGGGGCCTATTAGATCAATCCCCCATTGCGCGAAAGGCCAGGCTCCTGAGATGGAGCTTAGCTTTGCTGGTGGGGCTGTTATATTTCTGGAGTACCTTTGGCAGTGATCACATTTTTGTACCAAGTCTGCTACTTCTTTGCTCATTGATGGCCAATAGTATCCTAGGTTGTAGACCTTTCGGCTTATTGACCGTGCTCCTTCATGGCACCCCGCATCTCCCTCGTGGAGTTCTGCAAGCACTCTCTCTGTTTCTGGATATGCTATGCATTTGAGGAAAGGCGTGGAATATCCTTTCTTGTAGAGTTCATTGTCCATCACTGCGTAACTCCTAGCCATCCTTTCAATCTTGATTGCTTCCACCTTATCTTTTGGGAGCTTTCCTTCCATGATGTATTGTCGCATTGGTGTCATCCAGACTTCTGCTTCATCTATTGCTAGAACCTCCATTTGTTCTATCACCGATTGCATTCTTTGCTCTACGAAGTGAACCTCTTTGCCTGCTTCTGTCCCTAAGGCTAGTTTACTTAAGGCGTCTGCCTCTTGGTTTTGTTCTCTTGGGACTGACTCAATGTCGAAGCTTTGGAAGCTCTTTATCAGGTCCTGGGCTTGCTGTAAGTATTTCTGCATGTTTTCGGACTTTGCAGTGTAGATTCCTTTCACTTGATTGACAACTAGTTGAGAATCACACTTGACCCTTAAATGCTTTGCCCCTACTCCTTTGGCTATTCTCAGGCCAGTTATTAGTGCTTCGTACTCAGCCTCATTGTTTGTTGCCTTAAAGGTGAGTGCCATGGCGTAGCGCATAGGTGTATCACTGTTTGGTGGGTATAGTAAGAGGCCTGCACCTGAACCTCCTCCGTTTGATGACCCATCAGTATGCATCTCCCATAATTCTTCTGGTTGTGTCTCCTGACTACTACTTGCCTCGCACGTAGTTTTGACTTCTCCCAAGTCTTCGTCTGGATTAATTCCAGTGAATTCGGCAATAAAATCTGCTAGAGCCTGACCCTTTATGGCTGTTCTTGGGGCAAAATGAATGCGAAACTCACTTAGCTCAATTGCCCATTTTGTCAGTCTTCCCGATGTGTCCGGTCTTTGAAGGAGGTGTTTCAATGGTTGGTCTGTGAGGACTGTTACTTCATGTCCATGAAAATATGGTCTCAACTTTCTTGCTGATACGATCAGTGCATAGAGATACTTTTCTATTGGCAAGTAGTTGATCTCATATTTTGCCAATGTTTTGCTTACGAAGTATACTGGCAATTGTGCAGCATTTTCCTCCTTAATTAGCACTGAGCTTACCGCCACGTTGCTCACAGAGATGTAGAGGTAAAGGGGCTCCCCTGGTGTAGGCTTTGCTAGGGGTGGTAGTGTCTTTAGATGTTGCTTGAGTTGCTGGAAGGCTTCCTCACATCTTGGTGTCCACTCAAATTTCTTGTTTGTCCTTAGTACCTCAAAGAAGGGTAATGCCTTGTCTCCTATTTTGGATAGGAATCTGTTAAGGGCTGCCAACCTCCCGTTCAGTCGTTGAACCTCTTTGTGCTTCGTCGGTGATTGCATTTCTTCAATTGCTTGAAGTTTTTCGGGGTTTACCTCTATGCCTCGCTGGCTTACCATGAAGCCTAAGAACTTTCCTGATTGCACCCCAAATGCGCATTTTTTCGGGTTTAGACGGACTTGGTATTGCCTCATCCTTTCAAACGTTGAGCGAAGGTTCTCCACGTGGTCCTTCTTCTCTTTGGATTTCACTATCATGTCGTCCACATACGCCTCCATTGTCTTCCCTATCATGTCTCCAAAGATTTTGTTGACCATTCTTTGGTATGTTGCTCCAGCATTTATGAGTCCGAAAGGCATCACTGTGTAATGGTAAATCTCACTATTAGCATAGAATGCTGTGTGAGGGGCGTCCTCGGGGGCCATTTTTATCTGGTTGTATCCTGAGTATGCATCCATGAAGCTCATTAGTTGGTGACCTGATGTTGCGTCCACCAACTGATCTATTCTTGGTAGCGGATATGAGTCCTTTGGACATGCCTTGTTTAGGTCCCTATAGTCAATACACATTCTCCAACTTCCTCCTGGCTTCTTTACCAGTACTGGGTTTGCCACCCATGTCTGGAATCTGATTTCCTTGATGAACTCTGCCTTTAGTAGCTTTTCTACTTCTTCTTGAATAGCTATCTTTTTATTGCCTCCCATTGGTCTCACCTTCTGTGTTGTTGGCCGCGTTGCCGCGTCTATGTTGAGCCTGTGTGAGATCACATCTTCTGATATCCCTGGCATATCGCTCGGTGACCAGGCGAACAAATCCTTGTATTCCCTTAGTAAAGCGACTAAATGGTTCTCCTCTTCCTGAGATAAGGCAGTTCCAATTTTAGCCTTCCTATCGGGTTCTTCTATGAGTATCTCTTTTAGTTCCTCCATGGGGGCTGGCCTTCCATGATCTTCTCTTGGGTCTTCGTCTACTAGTAGGACTTCTCTTGTTTTCTTCCTTTTGCCTAGTGCAATCCTTGCACATTTCCGTGCTATCTTCTGGTTACCCTTTACTTCCCCTATCCCTTGGTCTGTGGGGAATTTCACTTTCTGATATAGCGTTGATGGTATCATACCCCACTTGTTGATTGTAGTGGTACCTAGGACCCCATTGTACTCCTCCATGTCTTCTGTAATGAAGAATGGGACATCAATCTTTAGCTGCCTCTGCCCTGTGCCCAGTGTCACAGGTAGTGTGACTGCCCCCAGTGGGTATGTTGGCTCTCCTGAAAATCCTACCAAGGGGGAGTAAACCTGTTTTATGCTACTTGGCCTAACCCCTAGTGTATTGAGGATCTTTTTACTAATGATGTTGGGTGAGCTTCCACTGTCTATTAGGATTCTCCCAATGTCCATATCAGTGATCTTCATTGTTATGACCAGGGCATCCTTGTTGTCTGGTAACACATGCTCCATGTCTCTTCTTGAAAACTCTATTATGTCTTCTTTCTTCTCCTTTGATTGTTCTTCTCTTGGCTTAGGAGTCCCTAACTCTGCCATATATGCCTCTCTGGCATTTGCTGACTCTCCTCCAGCTCCATACCCTCCATGGATGACATATATGCTTGCCATCTTGCTAGTGATAGTTAGGCTTTCTGTTCGAAGCCCACAGACGGCGCCAAGTGTTAAGTTATGAGATCTTGGTCAACGGGGCGTCGGCTTTAATCTCACTCCTTACGGGGGATGTGTGGGATCCGATCTTCTTAAGTCGCCTTGTCTTTGCCTATGTCCTTCTTCCTTTCCTTCTTCCCTTGGTTCCTTCTCTTCTTCTCTCCCTTTGCCCTGCAAAAGGGGCAGTACCAGACACGGAGGAGGGGGGGGGGGGTGGTGCCTGGTGAACCCTCTCTGATGCCTAAGTCAGAACTATATTTCTAGAGAGATAAAGCTAGAGAGATGTCAGAGCTAAAATGTCCAATTAGCCAAGATGTTCAAATGAGTTGTGAAGGTGGGGTATTTATAGGCAACGGTGTCATTAAGGTGGCTTAATGACATCGTTAACCTCTAAATACAATTTATTAACCTTTAAGTATATAATTAAGACCTTAGGATTCGGAGGAGGTAGGCAGACTGGACCGAGCATGGGCGTCTGAGAGGGGTGTCGGGACCCTTGGGGGGGGAGGAATCCGACCCCCAAGGGTAGGGGTTGGGTGAGGGCACCCAACCCCTCCTAGGGAGGGTGGGGTTGGCCAACCCCATCCCTCCTAGGAGGGATCGGGTCAGCCGACCCGATCTCTCCTAGGAGAGATCGGGTTGGCCAACCCGATCTCTCCTAGGAGAGATCGGGTTGGTCCACCCGATCTCCCCTAGGGGAGATCGGGTTGGCTGACCCGATCTCCCCTAGGGGAGGTCGGGTGTGGCCACCCAACCTCACCTAGGTGAGTCCTTCGTTGTCGGACGGGCGCTTCGGTCCCGTCCGAGCCGTTGGTGTTCTCGCGAAGTGTCCGGGTTGAAGTTTCGATTTGCAATCATAAATGGGATGATAAAAATACAACGGTTCGGAAGTCAACGGGTTCAAATTGGGCGTATATCCATCAAAGGTATCACACGAATTATATATTCTAAGTAACTATATTTTCTATCCATTTTATATCAAAATATAGAATTAAATAAAATCTAATTTCCACACATCTATATAATACCAATAATTTTATAACAGAATTTGTTACAAAATCCATTCCATACATATACATACATTATTAAGAGAGAAAACTATTTAAATTTTAAAAAATAAATGCAACTTTATGTAATAAAAAAATTAAGCAAAAAGATTAACATCATGGCGGAGACACAACAGCCACGAGGGTGCTAAATATTAAGCAAAAAGATTAACATCATGGCGGAAACACAACAGCCACGAGAGTGCTAAATGTCTCAAATTTTGACCACGAATTCACTGGGAAGCGATCTTGCCCGTTGGGACTTGAGGGCTCACATATATTTACTATCTAAAAACGTGGGCTTCCTTGGGTCATGGTAAAAATTATATCATAAAATTTGAAGTCCAACTTCTGTCTAAAAATGTGGGCTTCATTAGGTCCGGCCCAACTTCAAACTTATAAAAAAAAATTATTAAAGCTTAAAAGTTGAAGCGGGGCTTGGATGTAAAGTGTAAATAGGCAAGATTAGGTTATCTAGGGAGGTGCCGCAAGAACTGAACCGACAGTGAGAGTATACAGCGAGTCTCGAGTTGTTTTGCTAACTAAGCATATTTTAATTGGTAAATACAAAAATAAGCACACAAATTTAAAATTGTCAAATTTGAGCAAACCCTTGAATGAGATTCGAGGGTTTGACCAAAAGCTTTGGTCAAACCCTTGAATCCCATTCGAGGGTTTGACTGGAGTTTTCAGTCAAACCCTAGACTCCCATTCAAGGGTTTGACCGAAGACTCCCGTCAAACCCTTGATTGGAAGTCTAGGGTTTGACCTCGAGTTTGACCTAAATTTGAAATTTTTAAAAAATAATATTAGCATTAATAAAAATCTTTTAAAAAGAACATCCAACATTTAAATTGATAATGTGCATCTACAGTCTCAGCTCACTAAGGAGCCAACCTAAACTTCTAGGCGTTCAAATATAAGAATTGTGAGAGGTTTAGATAGATGACATATGGGTAGGATACCGACCGAGCGGGATAGGCAAAGTCGGCGACTATGGTGACCTCAATCTATTATATATTTTATGTTTAGTATTGAATAATGTTTTTTTCGTAATTGAAGGAACAAGATTCTATGATTTGTATTTTAAATATTATGATAAATTTATATGATTGATGTTTTTTAAAATGGATATTATTAATACGAAAATTTAATTTTTTTTTTTAATTTCAAATTTAAGTCATATCCTAGACTTCCGGTCTAGGGTTTGACCGGAGTCTTCGATCAAACCCTTGAATGGGAGTCTAGGGTTTGACTGAAAACTCCAGTCAAACCCTCGAATGGGATTCAAGGGTTTGACCAATATTTTGGTCAAACCCTTGAATGGGATTCGAGGGTATGCCTATTTGTGTTATTTTTAATTTTTGGTGCTTAATTGTGTATTTTTGTATTATAATATGATTATTTTGGTAATTTTCTCGCGAGTCTCCCGTCGGCGGTTCCTCATCGGCTCATTCGTTCGTCCCGTCTGTCATTCTCTTCGATCGAGCCATGATCTCTTGTGGAGGTGGTGCTAACATGGTCTCCGGTAGAGGTAGCCCTATGGCTTCTCGTCGGTACAAAGTCAAACTCAACAGATGAAGTTGAATCTCCTCGTCGGCATACTAAATGCTCAAGTCGATCTCGCCATCAAGTAAAATTGTTGAACAACCCAAAAGAATTCTGACACTGGTGGAAATAGTCGGATCATTGAGGCACAACAGAGCAATTTGGTAAATATCTATATATGTATTTTTTTTCCCTCATGTTTGTTGCACTTACTGATTATATAACCCCTTCAATCAAACGCTTTATTTCTTCCTCCATTAATTTATTAATTTTTTGTGTTACAAAAATAATTGATGGTACCGTTCGGAAATTGATGGTGGACAATTACACTGCTTCAACGCCGATTCACACGATCTCGTTAAATTTTCTGGATATGTATCGTTGGGCAATTCATGGCGGGCAATTAATTGCAAACGTTTAACATGAGCTGACGTGTGAAGCTCAAGTTGATTCTCGAGCGAAACCAGCAGTATTAGATGAAGCGATGCCAAACGATGCCGTTTCAGCTGTGTAGAGTTTAATGAAAATGGGGTTTTTGTTGGGTGCAGGTCGTTCAATGAAAAATACTAAGAAACACCGTTGTCGTTTTGCACTTCACAAAGTGAATACTGTGTCGTTTTATATGATGATGGTGGAGTTAATGATATGTTGCCATTACTGATTAAACGAATTATTGTATACGTGGCAAGCCTAGAGGTAAACAAAACCAGAATTAGTATAATACGGCAAATTTAAAAAAGTAAAAATAAATTTTTAAAAATAGAAAAGAAATGTAGGAAATATTACTTTTATAATTAACATAACAATTTTTTATGTATTTATAATTTAACTATTTTCTTTGAACTCAATGACAATATTTTAGTAACATAAATTTATCTTTTACGAACAGCTCATTTTATAAAATTGATATGAACTTTTTCATGAATCTAAATATGTCAAAATAAACATATTATTAAAAACTCAAATAATTTAATATTAAAATAATATTATTTGGTGAAATATTGAATATTTTATTCTAAGAAGTATTATGAAAATGATAAGCAACATAGTTTCAGGCTTTCTGCTTTAATTCTGCTACTGTAAAGTTACAATATTTTCATTTTCATGTGCACACGACATATATATATATGCAGAGGTCGTATCTTATATAGATGTCAAGTTTGGAGTTAACGTAACAGTAATTATATATATTTTTTTAGCCAAATATAATAGTGATTATATTTTATTTTGTTTTGGACGGAAACATAATAGTGCTTATATAAACTATAAAGAAGCTTTTATTCAATATGGACCGGGCTATGCCCATATCATAGCCATCAGTAGATTTCATCTCTAACCCTACGTATCTTTAATCTTTCTTCCGCAGTTAATAGCAACGTTCCCACCTTCTTCCTCCAACCATCACGGTCAGCTTCCTCCGATATCCATGTCCAATCAGACTCCCGCCGCTCCGTTTCTGTTGTCGTTAGTCGTTGAGCGACCCCGCTGCCCTTTTCCGCCACAGCTTGGTTGCTAGCTTTGATTTCTCGGTGACAGGAGGTGTCGTAGGAAGCGGATGAGTTCGAATCTCTTCGAGGCCTAGTAAATCTTTAAATAATTCTCGTCCATGGCGATCTGGGTGTGGGAATAGGTGAGAAATTTTCGAAAACCTTAGATCTATACTCGAACCCGCATATCTGGGTTCAGGAAGATGACTTTGGAATCAAATGGCCCAGATCTGTAAACCTGCAAACCAGCTCCGCCATCCCGCTCCAACATCACGAGTCTAAGAGGAAAAATGTCACTCAATATAATCTAAGATGCATGTCTCTGCAGAGGTTTGATTCTTTCCAAATTCAGGTGATACATCCCTTCTTATAAAAGAGGGATTTGAAGCAACGGAGATACTTGCAATTTTATTTATTGTTTGCAAATGAATGTTGAATGATTTCATTAAATTGCTATAGCGTTTCTTGGATATTGAACAGACGCATCAGTTTCTTTTCTTAACATTGAATATGAGTTTAAAATTTCTGATTGTGTAATTGAATTGTTTAGTTGCGTTGTCTCTATGAAACCCTAAGATCCTATGATGATGTGTCAAGCTGAGATTCACCCTCTAATCTAAAACCATCAGCATTAGTATATATGTAGGTTAAATAGAAGATTTGATACGTTACTGAGAGAATTAATTAAATAATTAATTGGACAAAGAGGTGAGAGGGAGAAGAAGAAATATACGTGATGATGTGTCTTCTCCAGATTAGAAGATAAGGCTGATGTGTCAGCTCTAGAAGTGTCGATATCCAGAATTAGTAAGATATTAAGATTAAGATTAAGATTAAGATAATATATAGATAAAACAATTCAGTTAAAAAGTCTTTTTTTTTTTAAATTATGCATATGGAATGCACATTCGAAATTAGAAGCTCTAATAGTTAGAGCGGAATTACAGATTTTCCTAAAAAAAAATTTGTTTTTTTTTTTGTTTTTTTTAAGCAATGCATATACAATACATTAACCAATATTACAACTTTCCTGAAAAGCTTTTTTCAAAAATAATGCGTACAAAACACATGTTAAAAAAAATAAAAATTCAGGTAACAGGTTTTTTTAGAAAAAAAAAAATGCATATGAAATGCATGTTCGAAAGGGAGCTCTAATAGCTAAAGAAGTTAAGTTTTCTAAAATGTTCTTTTTTTTTAAGTAATGCGTAACGCACTAACAAAAATTACAACTTACCTGAGATTTTTTTTTAAATAATGCGCATGAGATGCATATTTAGAAAAAAAAAATTAGGAATTTAAAAAAAAAAAAAAAAATGCATCTGAAACATATGTTTAGAAATAAAAATCTACAACTAAGAGATTAACTACTTAGCTAAAAATGTTTTTTTGGTTTTTTCTGAAAATAACGTATACAAAATGCATTTTAAAATTAGAAGCTCTAATAGCTAAGGGGAATTAAAATTTCCAATTTTTTTTTTAACAACGCATGTATGATGCACTAAAAAATTACAACTTACCTGAAGAGGTTTTGTATGAAACGCAATGTTGAATTTATAAATTCAGGTAAGATTTTTTTAAAAAAAAAAACAATGCGTACGAGATGCATGTTCGAAAATAAAAATTCTCTGACTAAATGACTAACTATTCAGCTGAAAAAGTTTTTTTTTTTTTTTAATATGCGATGAAATGAATGCATGAGAAATAAAATCTATACAAACAGTCGCATGATAACATTTACAACAAAAACAGATCACGTTAGGGGGGTAAAAAAAATGTGCGGCTTTGCTCTACAAGGTAGGTTCCACTGATATGTTCCCGACAAGGTGGTTTCCTCACCCCATTATAGGGATCATAAGACCTTCTCAAGCGAGTAGAGTTTTTCCGAGCCGTACCGGCGGCCCAGCCGCTCCGGTCGTACCGTACTAAACCTCCGGGGTTCCTAGTCGCCCTAGGTTTTAGGCGTTTTGGTCATTACACTAAAGTGGTGTGTGCAAATGCAAATAATGCATAATCCATTAAAGAAAAATAGTCAGTCATAAAAAATTAACTCCACACCTGAAATTACACAAAAACAATCAAGTTAGAATAACAAAGTCAAATATGAAATAAAACATGGCAAATAAGCAATATAAAGAGCCCGAACCCTCGATTGTCCCCAGCAGAGTCGCCAAATTGTCAGACCTAAATCTAACTTACGACGGATTACGTTTTGAAAACGTGCGAATTTTGAAAAGAGTCGCCACTAGTTAATTAAGGCTAACTAGAATCCTACATTACCTAAGCGAATAACGAATTACACACCTAGGTATAAAATCAGTCTACGATCAGAAATACGAGTTCGGGGGTTCTATTACGAATTAAAACTCATGGAATTAATCACGCCCTTTCGGTACTCAATTCGCGGATTTGCCAATTTTATTGTTTATACATATATTACACTAAATTAACCCAACAATGTCAAAATTTAATCAAATTTCAACATACGAAAAGATGTTACTAAATATAATCTCAAATCTAACAATTAATTATACCCTACAATTCCTCTTAAAAATGAAGTCTAAAATACTAAAAAATCTTTTAACATGCTATCAAATTAAAATTAATCACTTTAAATTAAACTACTAAGTAAATTTTACCAATTACATTTAAACTATTAATTAAATCTAACTAATTACATTTAAATTATTAATTAATTGTAATATAATAATATAAAACAGAAAATATAATAACAAAATATTAATAATAAACTGTTTATTAATTAAATAAATAAATTTTAAAAAAAAAACAGAAACGGGATTACCTGGTGCCGACGATGGGAGTTGTGGCCAGAGCTGCTGCTTGCTGTGGAGGTCGCGGCAGCGTGTGGGGACGGCGGCGGACACTCCGGCGGGGTCGACAGAAGGATGCGGCGGCGACACGGGTGGCGACACGGGCGGCGGATGGCGGTCAGTGATGGATCTGGAAACTCCGGCACGGTCGCAGCAGATGCAGGTCTGGCGAGAATCAGGTGGTCCGACGCGTCGTGGCGGTGGGCGGTCGGTGCGGGGCGGCGATGGGACGGCGAGGCGGTGGCGGCGGGCCGGGTGGCCGTAGGTTGAGCAGCTACAGCCGGCAGGAAGACCAGAGGCGGGAGGAGAAAAAAAAGTTTTTTTTTTTGAAATAAAGCACAAAATGACAAAATTCGCACGGATCCCAAGAAAAGTAGTCTATTATTTTCTGATGTGTTTTTTCTGTGTCTCCTTTACAATGTAAACTAGACCCCTATTTATACTAAAACCCTAGTCTACATTACAGATAAAATTCAAATAAAAAATGCTAACAGATAATTATTCTAGAGAATATTCATAAGGATATTTATCTTTACAGATAATTATTTTTTTTGAATTAAAAATAATATCTGGAGATAAATATCTTACAGATAATTTTCTAAAATTAAAAAACTAATTATTATATATATATTTTAAATAATTCCAAAAATATTAAATAAATTCGAAATAATTTAAAATATATTTTATAATAATTTCCCTAATGTGCCCTTGAGCATTTTTGGAGACTTTGTGGCTTGACGCGTCTGGAATTTGACGTATCATGTGTAACGTCGTTACGTCCGGGTCAAAATCGAGTGTTTACAATACCTCCTAAGCATTCCTACGATGCTTATCGAAAAATCTCATACGACAACATCTATGGTAACAAGCATTAGATATTGTTAAAATATTTTCTAAGTGTTTTAGCATGTTTGCAGACAATGACTGATAGTCTATACATGACGCTCAACATACATTGCCTAAGCTATCATTACCAACATACAACCATAGACGGCCATGTACGTACAACTACCAATTATCAATATCGGGCATGCTAAAACAACGACTAAGGCATGGAACAACATGTCGGCAATGAACACTATGCATAAGGGAAGTATAACGATTCATTTACACTTTTCTAAAATTTTCAGCACTTAGAAAAATTTTGGCCGATCTGGGGCTAAGTATTCTAATGCATTTTATCAAACACCTTGTATGAATGATAAGATAACTAGGTACATGGTGATTTCAAGACTAAATCAATGCCAAACGAAGTCAAGAAAGGTCCAGCCATGTATGAAATTGGACTCACCGACACGAAGCAGGTTCAAATTGCTACTCGCCCTCACACGAGGACCCACGCGCCGCCGCTACAACTTCACGCGCCGCCGCTGCCGTCTCACGCGCCGTCTCCCCTGCCTCATGCGCTGACTCGGTCCCCTCCTTGGCCGGATTTGATCTTGATCGATGTCAAATGTGATGTGACTACTCCAAATTCACACCTCCATGAATTCCCTCTCCATCAAGAATGGAGAGCTTCTTGAGATTTTATCTATTAAGGATGTAAGATAATGGGTATTCTCTATCCTAATCCTCATTAATAGTGCCTACACCATGTGCTAAGGACTAAACTAATATCTATTCTCATACAAGTCCTTAGTATCATCTATGAGCATACTTACACATCTCCTATGCTTGTTTTACGTACATGCTCCCTAGTGTTGCATGACGCGCTTCGTAGATTGCTACGCATGTTATTATTCTTATATGTGCATAATGCTAACTCATTATTGTTGTATGATTACTTTTAGAATTTAAGTATGAATTGAATGTTTGTATCATACTACATGCTTGCATCATTTACTATGTTTACATCATGCTCAATGTTGACAAACATGCTTTCCATTTTCATATTATTCTAAGTGTTTTGCTTATTGCATGATCACGTTGTCCGGTTACAATGTCGTCATCTACATATTAACAACGTGTTACGTGTTTATATCGTATATCATGATATTATCACGTTGCATGATTCTTTGTTATTACAAGTATTTCATTCATTACATGATACTGCGAATATAATTGCATGTTGTTGTACGCATATTGTCTGTTACGCTAACCCTGTAAACAGATTACGTACATACGGCGGAAAATTAAAGTTGGTCAAATTTATGATCTCAACACTCGAATTGACAAACAGGCCACCCCTGAGGTCAGTACCGAACCTAAATTGGACGAATATCTTATCTTAAAAAGAGTCAAGCACGAGTTTTGAACCACTACTTGACTCGGGGGCAAGTGTTAGATATCTGTCCAATTCGGGTTCGCATTTACATTTCGGGCCTCGCAAAATACTCCAAAACCCGTAAAAGAACTCTTCAGCGGACACCCAAGTCTAAAACGGTCCGAAATACGCGCAGTACCCGGACCGGAGGACTTCCGGATTGCCCTAAGGCGATCCGGACCCGTTCGGATTGCTAAACAATCCGGGTAGGTCCGGATTACCGATGTTCTTCATGCGCTCATCCCGATTATTTTGCCAAGTGCGAGAAGTCGGTGCATGCATAGTCCACCCTGATGACGGTATACATCTTCCTTCATACCGACATCAAGTCGTTCGAAACTGGGCATGATCCTTAGGTTCCCTATAAATAGGGGCCTAGGTCTCCCATTTTAGACAACTCCCTCATTTTTTGGACTTTGGATGCTCTGACTTCTCTCTAAAAGGCTTTCTCTCTCTAGAAATTCTGACTTAAGCGTTGGAGAGGGCCCAACCAGCATTCCCCCCTCTCCCACACTGGTTACTGCCCCTCGTGCAGGATCCGAAGTTCGAGAGTTCGAGGTCGAGGACTGTAAGATTAGTTCAAGGATTGTGTTTCAAGGATCGCGGCGTTCCCGTCCTTATACATACATCCCGAGCCCGTTCGTGAAAAAAGAAGCCCGAAGCTACCCAAGTGGAAGCAGACATAACACGTTTGACTAAGGGTATGAGCGATGGGGATGGTCAAGTTCAAATTTGAAACTCCAAAGTCAAAGTCGACGACAATTTCTGTCCATAATAAAGAGACGAAGATAAATGGTCGACACCACCCTCTTGACAGATGGTGACAACCATGACGACATTTGAGCAAGGCGACGTCCCTCGATACAATCCTTCCTCTTAAGGAAGGGAAAGAGGCGACAACCCAGTCTCACGAAAAAACCCTTCCTCTTAAGGAATAAGGGCCAAGTGGCAACCTACTTGTCACCACCTCCCTGAAGAAACCTTCCTTCATAAGGAATGGTGAGGTGACAAGCATCTTAGACCGACTCTACTAAACCTCTCCTCCTAAGGAAAAATGAGGTGGCGACCTACTTGTAACCTGCTTGTGCCAACTCAGAAGAAAACCCTTCCCAAAGGGTAGCCACCATTCAAAGTCGGTAAATTTCCCCTATAAATATCTTCAATTATTTTCATACATTGACACATATACAATTATTATTTCTCATAAATACTGACTTAAGCTTCGGAGTGGAATTGGGGGCGAATCCCCACCCCTTTTCAGGTTAACGCCATAGAGCTTTACAAAGGAAACTAAGTACCTTGTGAGGTCGAGATAGACACCTAAAAGAGCTACCAAGGCGACTTCCTTAAATCCGTTCCCGAAAGCTAAATGTCTGACGATTCTTGATCCAAAACGCACTCTATCATCCAATGTCAATAACCACTGCACTCCTAATGCCATATCATAATTGTCTAAATGAATACCCAGCACATCTGCAGTAAACCAAGTTCCTTGCATCATTCATTGAAACTTAGGGCACATTTTTGCACATGGAAGCTTACTACCATCAGATACATTCACACTCATCATAGCAACATATATCACAAGGTACCCTAGTTTAGTAATAGATTTCTTATTGATAAAGTTGTAGACGACGTGTGCCCATAAAGCCCACCATCTTCATCGTGGAGAATGAATGTACCCCTGTCATAGCATGAACAGATAGCCAAGGTTCTTCAAACACCTCATTATTCACCACATCAACTAACTCCTCTTCCTCCTCTTTAATTACTTCAACATCCAATCCAAAGAACTGTTTCCTCGAGCATTTATGACCCGGCACAAACCTCTCAGGGCACCAAAAACACTCATCCTTAGCTCTATTCGCTTCAAGTTCTTTAGTCATCAAAGTCCTTATCAGATTTCCTTCATTATTAGGTGCTTGCCTTGTAGGTGTAGGCAGAAATGGCAGCTTACTAGCAGTCACTTGTGGAGGAATTCTTGACTGATAAGATAGTTGAGAAGCTGGTGTTTGTTTAACATAAGAACTTCCTTTCCTTGTCATTGATTTCACCATATCAGCATTGGTGATTTCTTGTGCCCTAGCTAGACAGTAGGCATATCTCATGGTTTTAGGATGAAACATCTTGATATGACAGCGAATCTCTGTAATCAAGCCTCTTAAGAAATTCTAACAGCATACTCCTCACAGATCGGGACCTTATTCAATAGAGCATCAAACGATCTACAATAATATCTTAGAGTTCCTGTATGATATAAGGTGGTGATCTCCTACATTGCATCTTCAAAGAATGAGTCAGAGAATCTCATAGTTATTGCGCATACATACTCAGTCCATGATAGCTCAGTCACGTAACTCCCCTCGTCTTCATGTAGGATTGATGCCTTTGAAGAAAATCTCCTTCCAAATGAATATCGACATATCTCAGCTTGATATCCTCAGGAGTTTCATCTACAGCCAAGAAGTGATCACACCGATAAAGCCATCCTTGAAGATCGTCTCCGTTGAAACGCGGAAATTCAAATTTTCCAAACCGTAAGGATCTCTGTTGCTGCAACTGCCTAGGTGGCACCTCATGATCATCACGATGCGGTGAAGATGAATCTCCAGGTCCGGAGACTCCTAAATGTTGTAGGATTAGTAAATGTTGTGCAGAAATGGTTGCTTGATGCTCTGCCATTAATGCATACTGCACATTCAGCCCATTCACTAGACCGCGGAGAAGCCTAGGCTCCTCGAAAACACCTGTGGCGAATACATGACCTACAATGCCAGCTACCGCCATGCTTCCCGACACCACAATGGAACCTCCTCGTGACCAGCCCCCTGCTTTGGTCATCCCTCTTCCGTCTCCACCAAAGTCGTACGTCCTTTCGACGGTGATGTATGGGCATGTCAACCAGGGGGGTGCAACCGACACAAACGAATTCACATCATCACCTGTCATCGAATTCGAACAGGATCGCCACCTGAAGAAAACAGAGGAAAATATGAAAGCTTTGTTTGGACTTTAGCAGTATGGGAGTATTGGTTACTCTGACATATGTCTTTTCTTTGACATGTTAAGACCAGAGAAGTTCAAGGTCCCTGACTTTAAGAAGTATGATGGCACCGGTAATTTTACTGTCCACCTGCGGATTTACCTTGCAAAGATGACCCCTTATCAGCAGTACGAGAAGTTCTTGATCCAGGCGTTCCAGGAAAGCTTGAAAGGAGCGGCTTTGGTTTGGTTCTTCAGCTTAAAGTCCAGTGATATGTCAACATAGGAGGAGATGGATAACGCTTTCGTTCACCAACACAAGTTTAATCTGGACACTGCTCAAAGCCGCATGGATCTCCAGGGCATGCAGATGACTGCCAGACAATACTTCAGAAGCTACATGCAAGCGTGGAGGGAGAAGGCCGCCGGATTCCGACCGCCTCTGGAAGACACAAAAGCAGTGTCCATGTTCATTTGAACTCTAAAATAAGCATACTACTCTCATTTATTGGGACATGTTTCTGCAAATTTCGCCAACAAAGATCACGAGAAAGAACTCCGGTAGCAACAACCTCTTTCGCATGAATAGTCGAGGGTCCCGTCCCGAAATCAGACTTCTCCCTCGTTAAGGATCCTTCTAGAATTAGCCCCCAAGGAACTCGTCAACTATAGGAACGCGTCCCGAAACTAAAAACAACCGCCCCGAAATACAACAGCAAACGGGAAAACAACAAAAAGCTTAGTATGATAGAAGGAACAAGGGAAAATGAAGAGGAGGAAAAAACTTACTTCTATAGATCGAAAGATTACCAAAACTCGGGGGCAATAATTCAAGATGGAAAATCTACAATGTCCAAGGGAAGATGACAGACATCAAAAGATATCCTACATGCGCGCACACGATACAGGGACAGTCAAGCGACTAACAAAGCGAATTACCTTTGGGAAAAACGATCCTTCACAAAGATTAGTTGAGGAACCAAGATACCTCCAAGAAAGCGGAATTGAGCAAACAACTCGATCAATTGAGGGAAAGTTGAAAAGAGGATGATGATCACAAAAATGAGATAACCCTTTCCCATTTTTATAATGGAATAAATTAGGGTTTCTTGAAATCTTTTAATCTTCACCGTCCATTCCCAAGTAAGAGAATTCAAGGGACATGATTAAAAAGATGACAACTTCACTATTTTTTAATTATAGTTAACTATACCTCCATCCATGTTAGTATTCCCATGTTCATGTATCATCCATCCTATACTTAGAAATCTTTCACACATGATTAATATATTTTTTGCATGTAGAATTACCCCGTATAGACATACCGACATGAGTTAGATTTTCACTTTTACCCATGTGTTGGATCAGGAATAAACCTGACATCGCAGCTTATAAAGTCGAGCACATTTTAAATATAAGTCGACGACCTTTCTTGTTCGTGCTGATAAAGTAGAGATAAAATGTCGACAAACACTATTCGAGGAAATCGACTATATCACGAAGATCAGTCGACATAAGTTCAACCAGAGAAACGAGGGATCTAAAGCGAGGAGACGGGTCGAGGTCGACTACAAAAACTTAGGGAAAACTTCTGAGATAGGCGGCGACCTGCTTCCAACCATCTCCGAGAAGAAACCTTCCCTCTTAAGTAAAGACATGTGGCGACCTGCTTGTCACCTTCTTAAAAGGAAAACCTTCCCACCGTCTCCAAAGGAAAACCTTCCCTCGAAGTAAAGACAGGTGGCGACCTGCTTCCCACCGTCTCCAAAGGAAAACCTTCCCTCGAAGTAAAGACAGGTGGCGACCTGCTTCCCACCGTCTCCAAAGGAAAACCTTCCCCCGAAGTAAAGGTGAGGTGGCGACCTGCTTGTCACCAGCTGACTGACAACCGCTTCTATCAGCCAATCACAAAAGGCTGATTGCCGCCCCTAGGCAACCAATCAGAGGCCAGTAGCTGCCTCTACAAAGTCGGTAAACTTCTTCCTATAAATAGGGGGCTATCTCCTTCAATTAAAAACAATCTGCTCTGAATACTTATATATTACACTCTCAAATACATTACTAACTTAAGCTTCGGAGTGGAATCAAGGGCCATCCCCACCCCTTTTTTAGGTGCTCGACCTTAAAAGTCTCCCGGAGGAAATCAAGTCCTCGAGAGAGCTACGTCCAAGGCGAAGCCTAGAAGTCCATTCCGTGAAGTTTGAGACCACGTCATTTTGATCCCAACATTTGGCGTCGTATGTGGGAAACATATCAAAAAGTCATGGCCCCACCCAGAAGTCGAATCAGGCAAGATCCGCGACGCCTCGCGGAAGGGATATTTCAAGGGTGAAATGAGACTCTAGAAAGTTATTCCAGACGATTCGAAGCACCGGAGGCGAGTGTACTGAAAGAGAGGCCATTCGAGTATTCTTCAGAGGCTCAATGGATTGAAGAAAAGGATCTTCGCCTTAAAAGGAAAGTGGGTCGAGAAGTTAGATCAAGTGTTGTGGGCACTTAGATCCTCTCCTTAAAGGGCAACAGGTGAAACCCCGTTTAGCATGGTATATGGATCGGAGGCTGTATCACCTATCGAAGTGGCTAACATCTCCCAGAGGGTCGCAGCCTATCAGGTCGATCAAAATGATGAGCAACGGAAGATTGATTTAGATCTAGCTGACAAAAGAAGATGGACGTCGGAAGAAGTCCAAGGAAGGATGAAGCTCGCCACTGCACGATATTTTAATCGGAAAGTAGGACGACGACAATTCTTCCTAGGGGAAAAAGTCCTGAGAAAGAATGAATTTCTGGTAGCCGACCAAAGGGGAAAGATGGTGCCGAAATGGGAAGGACCTTACATAGTCATTGGGATACCTTACGCCAACGCCTACAGGCTAGAGGATCCTCAGGGCAAACACCTTAATAGAAATTTTAATGCAGAACATTTAAAGAAGTTCTACGCCTAGAAAAACAGGTCCCTTATATTGTATTTCTATAATATTTGCAAGATATGAATAAAGATCTATTTCCTCTTAAAAATGATTGAGAACAGGACTCCCCCGACTTCCGAAAGTCGCCATCTACAAAGGAGATCAATCATAACATTGACTCCTCGACTTCTTACAGTCGGCAACGATCAAGGAGATCAGTCATACACTGACTCCCCCGACTTCAGAAAGTCGCCATCTACAAAGGAGATCAATAATAACATTGACTCCTCGACTTCTTACAGTCGGCGACGATCAAGGAGATCAGTCATACACTGACTCCCCCGACTTCCGAAAGCCGCCATCTACAAAGGAGATCAATCATAACATTGACTCCTCGACTTCTTACAGTCGGCGACGATCAAGGAGATCAGTCATACACTAACTCCCCCGACTTCCGAAAGTCGCCATCTACAAAGGAGATCAATCATAACATTGACTCCTCGACTTCTTACAGTCGGCGACGATCAAGGAGATCAGTCATACACTGACTCCCACGACTTCCGAAAGTCGCCATCTACAAAAGAGATCAATCATAACATTGACTCCTCGACTTCTTACAGTCGGCGACGATCAAGGAGATCAGTCATTCACTAACTCCCCCGACTTCCGTAAGTCGCCATCTACAAAGGAGATTAATCATAACATTGACTCCTCGACTTCCTACAGTCGGCGACGATCAAGGAGGTCAGTCATACACTGACTCCCCCGACTTCCGAAAGTCGTCATCTACAAAAGAGATCAATCATAACATTGACTCCTCGACTTCTTACAGTCGGCGACGATCAAGGAGATCAGTCATACACTAACTCCCCCGACTTCCGAAAGTCGCCATCTACAAAGGAGACCAGTCATACACTGACTCCCCCGACTTCCGAAAGTCGCCATCTACAAAGGAGATCAATTATAACATTGACTCCTCGACTTATTACAGCCGGCGAGGATAAAAGAGATCCGTCATGCATTGCCTCCCTCAATTTCCAAAAGTCCATCCATCGGGTAAA
Organism: Clarkia xantiana subsp. parviflora; assembly: GCA_036873135.1. Taxonomy (NCBI): domain Eukaryota; kingdom Viridiplantae; phylum Streptophyta; class Magnoliopsida; order Myrtales; family Onagraceae; genus Clarkia; species Clarkia xantiana. The sequence goes on along the minus strand of JAPTYO010000010.1, from coordinate 34,778,159 downwards.
GATTGATTCGCGAAGAGATAGATGGCCAAGAATGACTGAATCAAGGAGAAAAAGGTACTCGACCTAACTCCTTTCCCTTTTATTTTCAATAAAGAGAAATGACTCATGTCTCGGGGGCAAGTGCTGGATCAGGAATAAACCTGACATCGCAACTTATAAAGTCGAGCACATTTTAAATATAAGTCGACGACCTTTCTTGTTCGTGCTGATAAAGTAGAGATAAAATGTCGACAAGCACTATTCGAGGAAATCGACTACATCACGAAGATCAGTCGACATAAGTTCAACCGGAGAAACGAGGGATCTAAAGCGAGGAGACGGGTCGAGGTCGACTACAAAAACTTAGGGAAAAATTCTGAGATAGGCGGCGACCTGCTTCCAACCATCTCCGAGAAGAAACCTTCCCTCTTAAGTAAAGACAGGTGGCAACCTGCTTGTCACCTGCTTAAAAGGAAAACCTTCCCACCGTCTCCAAAGGAAAACCTTCCCTCGAAGTAAAGACAGGTGGCGACCTGCTTCCCACCGTCTCCAAAGGAAAACCTTCCCTCGAAGTAAAGACAGGTGGCGACCTACTTCCCACCGTCTCCAAAGGAAAACCTTCCCCCGAAGTAAAGGTGAGGTGGCGACCTGCTTGTCACCAGCTGACAGACAACCGCTTCTATCAGTCAATCACAAAGGGCTGATTGCCGCCCCTAGGCAACCAATCAGAGGCCAGTAGCCGCCTCTACAAAGTCGGTAAACTTCTTCCTATAAATAGGGGGCTATCTCCTTCAATTAAAAACAATCTACTCTGAATACTTATATATTACACTCTCAAATACATTACTAACTTAAGCTTCGGAGTGGAATCAGGGGCCATCCCCACCCCTTTTTTAGGTGCTCGACCTTAAAAGTATCCCGGAGGAAATCAAGTCCTCGAGAGAGCTACGTCCAAGGCGAAGCCTAGAAGTCCATTCCGTGAAGTTTGAGACCACGTCATTTTGATCCCAACACCATGATTATGATTCCATTATATCCCTACCCTTCTTACATTTTTAAACGTTAAGATAAGGAAACATGATTTTTGTCATCCCAGCATCTCTCGGATACATGTCAGAATATATCCATGTCTTTGCTAATTTCTGAATTTTTCTTGTCCCGAGAAACGAGGATAAGACACGGCAGTACGATTATGGACATGCAACGAATTCATCAAGAGGTAAAACCACGTGCTTGAATTGAGCGCGTCATCTTATCGTAAAATAGAGTCAATCAAGAGTTAAGCCATTGGTTGACTCGGGGGCACGTGATGGATATACACTCAATTTAGACTCTTGTATTATTTTAGTTACCCCACGAATGATTGTAAATCAAAACTTTGACCCGAACACGTCAGCCGCAGCGAAATGGTCCAGACGAGAGAAAAAACGCCCGCTAGGATATTTTGCCGGGTTCGATTTCTCCCAAGGAAGAGATCAGACCCAGCTGGTCCGATCCCAATCCTCCGGGGTCAGACCTCCCGTTCGACCCCGAAGGTCCCGACTTTCCTCCGACACGCGATATTCCCGCCCAAGGGGTGTGCGCGACGTTCGGAACACCGTCCAGATCGGAGGTCTGTGGCTCCGATTAGGGCCCAATCGGAGCCGTGGTGGCGGTAACCAGAGTAAGGTGGTGGTCGTCGGAGCTGGGGTGGCGGTGGCCGGAGCCGTGGTGGCTTTAAGGGCATTTTTGCCTTTTCACTTCAAGCAAGTGAGGGGCACACTTTGATAGAAGTGTACTTTGGGAATTTAATTTTTTTTCCGGTCACATGCCAAGCACGTGACCAACTTCCGTTAGTTTTAACGAAAAAAATTAACGGAGACTTCTTATATCCACAAAGTTGAAACCTCAAACCTCTCAAATCAACATTTGAAACTTCAGAACTCTCTGGTTAACTTGAGCCAAACATCAGACCTTTCATAAGTTATTAACCGTATATATAATCTAGAAAAGGAACACTCCATTGTCATTCTTCCACCCTGTTGGATCACGGTTGGAACTCCGGTACGGCCTTGACGGAAATCCGAAATCCTCCGCTCCACGTAATCCTGCAAGAGGGGAATAGACCGAGCGGTGATCCAAAATCCCTCTCCGATGCTTAAATGAGAATCTTGTGGCAGGCAAAAGCAAGTGAAAGTATTCGTATGTAAGACTGTATATCTGATCTGAGGTAACTTCTTCCTTTTTATAGGAGAGTAGTTACCCCAGTTACCTGATGAATCACCAAGGCAGTTAACCTACGTCCCGCGTATCTCGGCCACGTTCCGCGTATCTCGGCCACGCTCCGCGTATCCCGGTCACGCTCCGCGTATCTTGGCCAGGTTCCGCGTATCTCGGGCCACTTCCCCACTACTCTGATAGTGGGCGTGTTTCTCGGCCTCAACCTCTGATAAGAAGTCCCGACCAATATTGGGGACTCCAGAGTTGTCTCATCAGAGCACCGCTCGGGGCCCCTCGTCATCGTGACAGGGCCAACATCCTCAGGGATTCAACATTGGGGCCTACTTAAAGGCATATCCTCGTGGCCTACTTAAAGGCATCTCGTCATGAGCGTCCAGCTAGCATATCGGGACCGACCTTGTCGGGACCCTTCACCATCGGGACTCCTCTTGTCGGGACCCTTCGCATTGGTCTTCTTGACCTCTTTTAGGGCCTAGTGGGCCTATTCACCGTTTACTCGTCGTTAAAGGGCCTAACGGCTATAGCAAAACCCATCATTATCGGAAGCTTCAGAGACGGCAGAACCGAGCCTGCCAACAAATGCAGACCCAGCTCCGGGTATGTATCACCTTGTCGGAGCCGGACCCCTTGCAGCGTTGGATCGGGGTCCAGGGAGCCGCCTCTTGGTTGGGGTCGTAGACCTTGTAGAAGCTCCCGTCCAAGGGGAGAGGAGGAGGACCGACTGGTGTCGTGGAGGTGCACATCTCCGAGTCGCCCTCCGACCCAGAGGAGGTCAAGCTGTGAATGGGCGAATGCTGCTGTGAAGAAGGTGAGGGGGGCAGCCCCATGGAGGTTGGCTTCAGTGGGGACGGCCTCGTACTCCGACGACGAATCAAGGCGTGGCCCTCGTCCGTCTCCTCGGAGGAGTCCAGATCTTCCACCCGACGAAACTGATCGCCTGTCGGGGTTTCTTCAGCCCCCGATCCCATCGGGGCAGGAAGTTGAGGGAGACCCTCTCCAAATTGAGCACCGGAAAGTGGTGCCCCTGCTGAAACTCCAGCCCCTGATTGAGTTCCCGATCGACCTGCACTCGGAGGATGAGATGCTTCAGAAAGATAGTCAGGAAGTTGGTCAGGATCCTTACACCAAATGATGCGCCGAGAGAGGTATTGGTCTTTCCCGTGGTAGTTGTAGTAACCCGCTTTGAGGATGCGGGGAGTTTCCCCTCGCAGGATGCGTTTGATCTCCCCGATTCTGGCCTCCTTGCTGCAGGGGATTAACTCTTTGGGAACTTGCTTTCAATACGACTTAATAGCTAGGCTGAGCTGTTTACCTTCTTCGGCATTCTGGACATTGAAGAGCCTTTCCATCTCCTCTACTCGGGCCCGCTTAGTCCTTTCCACGGATGGAGATCCCGACGAAGCGGTGGCCTTCTTTGCCGACTTCCTCTTCCGCGCGGGGCGCTGGACAACATCGGTCTCTCCCTGCTTAAGGAGGAGATTGGTCAGCAGTGATACCTTCTTAGCTGCAAACAATGGAAAACAGAGATGTGATCAGAAATATTACCCAAGGAACCATATTGGAAGGGCCGTCGAAGAGTTGACCCCCAGAAATTGTATCAAGGAGGCGGATCCCAACATCCACCAGGTCCCGCTCCTTGAGGGAGTTAACGTCGAGGGGAGTGTAAGGTTCCCCCCAACGGTAAAGCTGGATGCAGTGAAGGATTTGGAAGTCTTCATCGGAATAATTGTGATAAGCGGGAGGAGAGTCCGCTTCAACCTCCCATCGGGGCCATGGGATAAAACTGTTCTTAATGAAGAAGTAGCTCCTCTTCCACCCGCTGTTGTCAGACCCTGTGTCGATGAGGAACCCCCGACCCTTGACAACCTTCCAGGTGTCGCTGGTCCAACTACACCGCGCAAGCTGCTGCTTATTCCACTTGGGCATCCAAGGATAGAAGACACAAATCCCAGCCTCGTTGCACTTCATTCCGTAGAAGGTCCTGAAGAGTTGGAGGCTGTAGACCCATTTCTGTCGGAAGCAGAGGACCTGGAAAGCATTCCACACGCGGATGGCGTGGGGGGAGAAGGTAGTTGGATGCGTCTTATAATGGGCGCACATCTCAACCAAATTTCCGCAGAAGGGGAATCTGATCCCTGTCGATATTTGCCCGGTGGAGACAAATACCTCCCCTTCCTAGGGACGAGTGACCTCAGGGTCACCCGGGACACGGGGCCAAGGAAAAGGGAAGCGAGGCTCCCAGGTGGAAGTAATGCACCCCTCCCGGAGAGCTGCATCATATGCAGTGGTGGAAATCTCATTGGCTGCATAATCGAAATTGAAGGGCTTTCTCCCCGCAGAACTGGATCCGCTGTCTGAAAATTAGCCATGGCAAGAAAAGGCGTAGTGGGTTTTCGGAAAAATGCAAGCAAATTGATCAAAGACAGGGGAAAGGCTATGCTAACATCAGAGAAGGAAGTCTTACCAGACATGATGACTTGAAGCGAAAAGGATGATCGTAATGGTCGCCGGAAGACTGATCGGAAAACAGGAAGTCGAAGAAGAACTTGTGCTTTCGAAGTTGTAGAGCTTTTGAAATTGAAATCGCAGAGAGTGAAACGGTAAAATAAAAAGAAGAACAGTGCCCATAATTAGGGTTTTATAGGAGAAGGGACAGTCGAAAGGACATTCTAATCTGGACCGTTGAAGGCGAAGCGTTTCAATCCGAGCCGTTGAGATAAAAAGGGGCAGAATAGAAAGAGACGTTAATGATGAAACGGCCTGAAAAGTACTTTTTCAGTAAAATCAGGCGCGAAAAATCAGGCACGGGTGCCAAAACCGTTGCTTCGTCACCTGCTGCATTTAATGGCCGAGTAACCGAGGAGTCTTCTCGGATTTGGTGACTATCTTCGAGGTACCGAAGAATCGTGGACGAGAAGATCCGTGTTAGCAAATTTTGTCAAGAGAAAAGCCTCCGATACCGATATCGGGAGGTCAGGAGTTGAAAGACACGACGAACTGTAAGTCCCTCATGTCTTGGGGGAAAATGATGGGTTTTGTTATAGCCGTTAGGCCCTTTAACGACGAGTAAACGGTGAATAGGCCCACTGGGCCCTAAAAGAGGTCAAGAAGACCAATGCGAAGGGTCCCGACAAGAGGAGTCCCGATGGTGAAGGGTCCCGACAAGGTCGGTCCCGATATGCGAGCTGGACGCTCCCGACGAGATGCCTTTAAGTAGGCCCCGAGGATATGCCTTTAAGTAGGCCCCAATGTTGAATCTCTGAGGATGTTGGCCCTGTCACGATGACGAGGGGCCCTGAGCGGTGATCTGATGAGACAACTCTGGAGTCCCCGATATTGGTCGGGACTTGTTATTAGAGGTTGAGGCCGAGAAACACGCCCACTATCAGAGTAGTGGGGAAGTGGCCCGAGATACGCGGAACGTGGCCGAGATACGCGGGACGTAGGTTAACTGCCTTGGTGATTTATCAGGTAACTGGGGTAACTCCTCTCTTATAAAAAGGAAGAAGTTACCTCAGATCAGATATACAGTCTTACATACGAATACTTTCACTTGCTTTTGCCTGCCACAAGATTCTCATTTAAGTATCGGAGAGGGATTCTGGGTCACCGCCCGGTCTATTCTCCTCTTGTAGGATTACATGGAGCGAAGAATTTCGGATTTCCGTCAAGGCCGTACCGGAGTTCAAATCGTAATCCAACACACCCTAATTAATTTCGACCGACATTTACAGCATGTTTGGTTCGCGGAATAGGAATATGGAATGAGGAATAAGGAATATGAATAAGGAATAGGGAATATGTAATATTATTATGATGTTGTTTGGTTGATATGAAGAATACGGAATGAGGATTCCAAATCCAATGTTTGGTTGATAAAATGTTATAGTAAATGAATGGAATAAATCCTAATTGACAGATATACCATTTTGCTATTTTATTAATTAAATTATATTATTAAACATGAAAAGGACAAATCATGTATTATTATACGAAAATTGATTTTTTTTTCTTCAAAAACGACAAAGTTTTACAAAAGCTGTTATTTTTAAAAAAATTACTTTTTCTCGACATTGTAAAATTCACTATAACTAATATAATAGTGAATTGTATATTAAAAATAATATGTTAAATTATAATTCTTAATTAAATTAAAATTGATCATTTTGAATCAGATTTACATATATGATATAATACATTATAATATATATATATAATACACAAACTACAACATATCTATTGGAATTTGTTATATATCAATGGAATCTTTATAACTTAACAGAAACCTTAATCCAAATTTACCAATTCTCAACATATTATAAGAACAACTCCAACTTTTACCATGTCTCATGGAAAAAAAAAAAAAAAAAACTGCTACTATGTTTGAATCAGATACAATACAATTGATATTCAACTAAAGTATATATATAAAGTTATTATTATAGTAGATTAAAATAATAAAAGAAAATGACATCACATACCAGTAGCAGATGACAAGCAGTAACGAAGAAGCAAGCAGCAAGGCAAGCAGCGAAGAAGCAAACAGCAAGGCACGTAGCAGTAGGCCACCGGAACAAGAGCAGTCGGCAGCCGGAAGTAGAAGCTGGGTCACACCGTAGCAGGCAGTTGTTGGCAGACGGAATTCACAAGGTGAATAGCTTTGCGTGAGAAAATTATGATTGCATATATTATAATTAAATTAGGTTAGCTAGGGTTAAAATTGGATGTTTTATTTTTATATTTTATATTAGGGAAGTTTGAATGACTAATCCTAGGGGTTGGGTTAGGAATGAGTATTCCTTCAAAATCAGCAATTAGGAATCCTAATTCTACAATATTTAATCAACCAAACAACATATAGGGAATACTAATTCCTAATTCCTTAATCCTTGATGAACCAAACATGCCGTTAGCAGTGAGAACTCACACTCTATTGTCATTCTTCCACCCTAATTAATTTCGACCGACATTTAGCAGTGAGAACTCACACTCTATTGTCATTCTTCCACCCTAATTAATTTCGACCGACATTTAGCAGTGAGAACTCGGGGGTAGAAAAAGTAAATAAAAGACAGAAAAAGGTGATAAAGTATCCTCCACCGTTGATATTGAAAGTGTGGACACAATGGATAGATGTGGTGCAGAAGGCAAATAAATATCCAAAATCAAAATTGGTTTCTCCACTCCAGCTGGCTGGTGTTGAGCCAATATAAGTAAGTAATGTAAGTTGCTTATTGCGATTACCACGACACTCACACTCAACTAGCAAGGTACTAACCATACCATGGCGAGATTTATGTTGTTCCTGGAGGTGGCAGTGATGTTGTTAGTATTGGAGTCACAGAGGTGCTATGGCATAAAAAGAGGAAAACATGGTACATTGTTTGTGTTGGGAGACTCTTTGTTCGACGCTGGCAACAATCAGTACATTAACAAGTCAGCTCATCCTCCGGTAACCTCTTACTGGCCTTACGGAGAAACCTTTTTCAGGCACCCCACCGGTCGGGTCTCGGACGGCCGCATTGTACCCGATTTTATCGGTAATTATAGCTAATATATATATCACACTTATTCATTAATTCTCTGTATATATGTATGTAAATGTGTCATTATCCCTTGATTGATATATTATGGGGGTGTGTGTGTAGCTGAGTTTGCTGGATTACCCATACTTTCGGCCTACTTGTATCCGGGTAGTCACCGATTGATGGACGGCACAAATTTGGCGTCTGCAGGAGCTGCGGTTCTGACGGAAACAAAGTTGAATTCGTTGGGAAGCAAAGTAAGAAGAAGAAGAAAGGCTTAATTAGGAGTAGTAGGATAATTTAATTTAATTAATAAATGGTATGTGGGGAGTTTTGATTTCAGATGGATCTGTGGGAGCAGCTGAGGTGTTTCAAGAAGGTGGAATGGCGGCTAAGAAAGGAAGTGGGAGGTGAGAAAAGCAAAGAGATTCTGGGGAGGGCTGTCTTTATATTTAGCATCGGAGGAAACGACTACCACAACTTTTACCTACGGACTCCTAACGCTACGCAGTCTCAACGCCGCCAGTTTGTTGCGACTGTCATCGCCAATACCACCGCTGTTCTCAAGGTACGTTTCTTTTACTATATATTTTGCATTTACTTTAGTGTCGGTGAACTCAATAAATAGAGAGACTAGAGGACACCCCACATAGGCACATATATATAATATATATATATACATTCAAAATAAATGTAGGAAATATATAGACTGGGAGGAAGGAAGATGGGGTTTCAAAATGTGGGACCAATAGGATGCTTACCGGGAGAGAAAGCTAGCCATGCGAATATAACCAACTGGTGCACCCAACAACTTTTGGCCCACGCACGTCTTCACAATGCCCAACTCCCCATTGCTTTGAATACACTTCACACTCAGCTCCCTGGATTCAAATACTCCATTTTCGATTACTACAATGCTCTCAAGAACAGAATCTCCAACCCTTCAAAATATGGTAATTTTTATTTACTCTAAACAAATCTAATAATATTATCAAAATTTATTTATTTATTTGGATTCCATTCATTCTCAGGTCTTAAGGAAGGTGAAAAAGCATGCTGCGGAAGTGGACCTTACAGACACATGAACTGTGGGTCCAAAACCCACAAGTATGAGTTGTGCAACAACCCAAGCAAGTATGTATGGTTCGATGGAGGCCACACCACTGAGGCAACCAACTATCAGCTCGCTCAACTCTTTTGGGCTGGAAATCCCAATACCACTGCACCTTACAATCTTAGACAACTCTTTACTATGATGTAATGTAATAATTCCCCCTATATATATTTACACCCCCCCTATATATTATATAATTACACTCAATTGCCACCCTTTCTTTATTCTATCATCTCATCCACATATTATCTATCTAATCAGGCTTTACATAAAATCCCCAAGTTCCTAACACCATACTATGCATAATTCTAATTCTCATTTCCACTTTTGTTGTCCCATTAACGTTAACTAATCAATTTGTTATAAAATAATCTCTACACTTATTAACTCAAACTTTCACCATACATATTCTTTTTTGATAAAAGTACCAAACTAAACATATTTTAAGGCAAAAATATAAAAATGAGTAAGCAAAATTCAAAATTACTCTCGACTGGGAATTGATGTATGTCGTCGGTTGAAAACATTCTGGAATTAACCACCTAAGCGCTCATTCTAATCAATATGTAAAATTCATTTCCTTCCATCCGATTTCATACGAGGCTAATCTGTGCGACCGACGAGCATTAATAGAGTCGTGTTACTCATACGTTGGGAGTATTCCGCGTAACAACTTATTGTGGTAGTACCTATTAAAACAAATCTTCGACTTGTTTCCATGATCAGTTGTGTATATTTCGTAGGTAGGATTATAAACTGTAGGACCTTCCAGACAAATTTTCACAACCTAATACTTGTATTTGGTTGGTGGTCACCTTGTGAACATAACAGTAAGAAACTCACGATGATTATTGATTACAGACCCATCCTTCTCATCCTGTCCATTTGAGTAAGTTCAAAGTCAATTACTCCGAATTCTCACTATTGACGTGTTATTTTCTTGGCGCTCCTAGGCAAAATTAATTGAGTGGAACTGAATCGCAGGGGAGAAATCAAGTACTGAGGGTATTTTGGTAGTTCATCGCAATTATCTTGTAGGATTATGGAGGATAAATACTACGGAAATTAATAAAGGTACATGCTAGTAAACACATTAAGCAACAGAATGAGGGGCACATACCTATTCGAAATTTCCCCAGTCCCAGGACCTTCTAAGGGAGTTCTCGATCCGCCGGACGGTTTGATGGATATACGCCCAATTTGAACCCGTTGACTTCCGAACCGTTGTATTTTTATCATCCCGTTAATGATTGTAAATCGAAATTTCAATCCGAACACTTCGCGAGAACATCAACGGCTCAGACGAGGCCGAAGCGCTCGTCCGGCCGAGGCAAACTCACCTAGGTGAGGTTGGGTGGCCACACCCGACCTCCCTTAGGGGAGATCGGGTCAGCCAACCCGATCTCCCCTAGGGGAGATCGGGTGGACCAACCCGATCTCTCCTAGGAGGGATGGGGTTGGCCAACCCCATCCTCCCTAGGAGGGGTTGGGTGCCCTCACCCAACCCCTACCCTTCGGGGTCGGATTTCCCTTCCCCCCAAGGGCCCCGGCACCATTTTTGGACTCCCATACTCGGTTTACTCCACCTACCTTCTCCGTATCCTAAGGTCTTAATTACGTGTTTAAATGTTAATTAACTGTGTTTAAAGGTTAACGATGTCATTAAGCCACCTTAATGACACCGTTGCCTATAAATACCCCACCTCCACTATTCATTTGATCATCTTGGCAAGTTGCACAATTTTGCTCTGACATCTCTCTAGCTTTATCTCTCTAAAACCGTACTGACTTAGGCATCGGAGAGGGTTCATCAGGCACCACCCCCCCCCCCCCCTCTGTGCCTGGTATTGCCCCTCTTGCAGGGTGGCAAGGAGAAGAGAACCAAGGAAGCAGAAGAGCATAGAGCAGTAGGACAAGCCCCAGGGGTAAGAAGTACAAGCCTCAGGAGGTCAGAAGGAGAGAAGGAAAGGAGGTCAGAAGGAGAGAAGAGAAGGACATATATCAGAACGACTACCCCAAGGGAGTATAAGGTCATGGATCAGAACGACTACCCCAAGGGAGTATAAGGACATGGATCAGAACGACTAGTCCTAGGAACACTGAACCCGACATTTCATTAGTGGGAGATAAATTCTAGATTGACGACCCGTTGACCTAGACTTTATAACCTAACACTTGGCGCCGTCTGCGGGCTTCGAACAAAAAGCCTGGCAATAACAAGAGTGATGACGAACAGCTTAGTATCTAGGCATCACCGCCCACCTGGGGGCAATAGGCGAGGGAGACAGCCTATACCTCCAGCAAGGCAGCCTAACCTAGAGAAACAACCTGCACACCAGAGCCTCAGGTAGCCCCACAGGCACCCCAGCCTAACAGGCAGGGAGGAGGCTTCCACAGCTCCAACTCCATTGACTAGGAAAGCACAGGGACAGGGGGGCAACAAGGAGTGCCATCCCAATACACGGCACCTCCACAGGGGTACTACTATGAGGCACAACCTCAAGGGTATCCATATGGAATACTAACTCAAAGGAACGACAATCGTGCCCACACAACCAACATAAGGCCCGCATACTCGCAAGGAGCACAGACAGTGACTCCTTACAATTTTCAAGAAGAGACATGAAGCATGTGTTACCAGACAACAAGGATGCCCTAGTCATAACAATGAAGATTACTGATATGGACATTGGAAGAATCCTGGTAGACAGTGGAAGCTCACCCAGCATCATTAGCAAGAAAGTCCTCAACATACTGGAAGTAAGGCCAAGTAGCATAAAACAGGTTCACTCCCCCTTGGTGGGATTTTCAGGAGAGCCAACATACCCACTGGGGGCAATCACACTACCTGTGACATTGGGCATACACCCGCTGGGGGCAGACAGACAAGCAAGACCTCCAAGGAGGCATGAATTCAACCAAGTACCCCAACAGGGACATACACCGCACTAAGGGAGGACATACATGCCAGACCAACAAGGATATAGGAGTTCCAACATCCACCCTGGCAATGAACACATACAGTCCGTATCATCATAGACATGACTGAGGGACATACCAAGGAAAGCTCAAAGGGAGCGACATAGTCCCAACAACACAACAAGGCAACCACTTACCCATAATACAGCGCGACAGGTCCAAACCCCTTGTGCATGACAACCCTTGGCACACATCCCCCTAGGACAGGGGAGGAGTTGAAAAGACAAGGATTTGAGCAGGGGATATCAACACCCCACACCCATATCCTTCCCATATCGTCTTATTTAATTTAACTGCATAACAAGTCAACTCCCTAAAAGGGGTAGATTTTGATACTTGATATCAACATGTTTTCCAAGAATGACCATACCGTACGCCTTCAGGCTCCGTGATATATATATACACAGGTGGACCACTAGAAGAATCCGTAAAAGGCCGTCGTCAATCAAGAGATGCACAAGCAACAGATTCCTCAATCCCAAAGAACACCTATAAGGTCAAGTTTCTGGGAAATATCACAAGATGGAAGGCTCACTTACAAAAATAAGTTGAGCACTCCCAACATCCTATAGAGGAACTACCATGAAGGTCACAAAGGATTACCCCTACTATAACCTTCCACTAAGCATCCTAGGGCCAGGTCTGTCAAAGGATCCCATCGGGCATTGGTATGCAAGGGGGGCACCAGTCACAACATGCCCTCCCCACAAACGCCCATTAACATGAGAGGGGGTAGCCGCGAACACATCCCTCCAAAAATGGAGGAAACCATATCACATGGGCAACACCCACCATCAGAGACAAACACCTCCAGCGGATCTTTATGATTCCACCTAGTAAGCTCATCCCAGGTAATGGAATACACTTCCATCAGAAACGCTCAAGGACACCAAACCTAGCAAAGGAAGAATGGCGACACCATCATCAAGCTTTTAAAAAGGGACATGGACAACATAGTATTTCCACACAAGGATATATTAGTCATAAGAGAGGGAATCACCAACTTTGATATGAAGAGAACCATAGTGCATAAAGGGAGTCCATCAGACATCTCCCATGACCAACCATTGATGATACTAGAGAAGAGTCAGGCATACCTAAGACCAAAGGACCCCCTACTAGTAAAGGTGTTCAGAACATCAACACACCCATTAGGGACACGGCACTGCAAATGAACCAGGAATAAGGATGGAACACATATCCTTACAAATATCCTTACAAGTATCCTTACAAGTATCCTTGCATTTATTCTTACAAAAATAAACTCCGTAGATAAAGAGGATATCTAATAGATGACTATGTCTCTATTATCAAACTATGATCCTAACCCGGAGATCCTTGGACTCCGTACTATATACGTAATGAATAACATGTTCATCAGAGATAGGTACACGAAGATTCAAGACAGCGCCATAAAGATTAAGGCGCATACCTCTACCAAGTGCGACACATTGGAGTGTTCATAAACACTCCTTCGCCATCTCACAAGAAAGGAAGGCAACCAAGGATACAAGTCCTAATAGAATAAACATCGGTAGAAAATCCTGTCATTGAAGTCATGCACCAAGAGAGAAACTCTAGAGATGCAAGATTAGCAAAAGAGATAGTGCAACAACTAGAGTGTGAAAATGAGATACATCTCCTATCAAGAGCCTTAGGGCAGGATAATAGTTCTACAAGATCAACCAAAGAAGAGCTCAAAAGCTTGGGGAGTAAGGTTTCAAGATCGACCTTCACACTAGACGCACATCCTGATCAACCACCTTGTCTGCAAATGATAAGACATTTGACTCTGGCATCCCATCAAGAGGAGAACCACGATAAAATGGGCACTAGAAAAATATCCCGCCTTTAAGGCCATACGCCGAATACATGATGAATGAAGGTTATGACAAAACAAAAAAGGAGGGACTTGTCAGCTCAACACACCTCAAACACGTATACGTACGCAACACAAATGCAGCCTCTAATGAAGCTATCCAGCAAGGAATAGCCAATACGGGGACAAACCCATAGAAAATCATGGAGCATCACTTGCAAAACTAAAGGAAAACATCATTTTTAGGTTCAAGTCCTAATTCAAAGGAAGTCTATAATCAAGATTCAAGGTGGGAGGAGCATGACCAATGTGACACTCCGTAAAAGCATTGAAGAATACTCCAATGTAAAGGAAAAGGCAAAGCACATTAAGTGCCACAACACTCCAAGATTATCACAGCCCGGTCAGACCCCCCATGCACGAGCAAAGAGCATGGATCAGATTGACTAGTCTGAAACACACCTACGAGATTAACAACTCAAGACGCCATTCTATGAGAGAGCTTTTCAACCTAAAACACAAGGAAAGGGGGGAAAGAATTTACAAGCACCCCTAGGATACAAACATTGCCACATCCTAGTTATCAAGATAATGAAATCCACCCCCACCCACCCAAAGCAAAAGCTCTTCCACCCAACCTCCAAAGACACATCCGACAAAGGCATCATCCAAACCATGCCTATGACTGAAACAAGCAAGCATGAGAAAGAGTAAATCCTACAAGGGACACTCATCGCATTCAAACAAGCAGACAAGGGAGCCCCGAGCATAAGGGGTACCCAACCAAGAAAATGAACGAGGGGCCTTCAACGGCCAAATATGAAAGGCGGGGTGACCACCAAGCAACTTGGGGGGCACCAAACGAATAAGTGCTTGGTAGTCCACCTAAGTGTAAAAGAAGAGATTAGAGGCAGAAGATCACAAGAACATGCAATACCACTTTTCCTAGAAGAGGTCACATAAGAGGAAAACATCATCAACTCCCTATACGAACTCGTCCTAAGTTGGCAACACACAAACATCGCCCTCGAGAGGTGATCTCCCACATTGAAGGAAAAGCGTGGTAGCATGCAATATCATAAAAAGAAAATTCAAGTAAAGACTCGAAAAGCATACCAAAGACGCACCCTACATGAGAAAGGACACAAGATAAGGTAACATTATGAGCCCTCCGGGAGCCAATCCCGCGAACACATTCGACGCCCCCAAGAGCGTATCTTGAGAGTAGTTCTAAAACTACGAACCCTGTGCCCTCCGGGAGCCTATCCCGCAAACAGATTCGACGCCCCCTAGAGCGTATCTTGAGAGTAGTTTTTATACTACGACCTTCGACGCCCCCAAGAGCGTATCTTGAGAGTAGTGTTCATACTACGACCTTCGACGCCCCCAAGAGCGTATCTTGAGAGTAGTGTTCATACTACGACCTTCGACGCCCCCAGGAGCGTATCTTGAGAGTAGTGTTCACACTACGACCTTCGACGCCCCCAAGAGCGTATCTTGAGAGTAGTTATTACACTACGACCTTCGACGCACCAAGAGCGTATCTTGAGAGTGGTTTCCAAAAACTACGAATTTCGACGCCCCCAGGAGCGTATCTTGAGGTAGATTTGCAACCTACCAGATTCGACGCCCCCAAGAGCGTATCTTGAGGTAGAAAAAACACTACCAGATTCGACGCCCCCAAGAGCGTATCTTGAGGTAGATTTCAAACTACCAGCTTCGACGCCCACCAGGAGCGTATCTTTGGTCTAACCTGAGCCCTCCGGGAGCCTATCCTGTGAAACGTTAAGTGCCCTCCCAGAGCCTGTCTCGTGAACAGTTTTCGACGCCAACCAAGAGCGTATCTTTGGTCTAACCTGTGCCCTCCGGGAGCCTATCCTGTGAAACGTTAAGTGCCCTCCGAGAGCCTGTCTCGTGAACAGTTTTCGACGCCAACCAGGAGCGTATCTTTGGTCTAACCTGTGCCCTCCGGGAGCCTATCCTGTGAAACGTTAAGTGCCCTCCGAGAGCCTGTCTCGTGAACAGTTTTCGACGCCAACCAGGAGCGTATCTTTGGTCTAACCTGTGCCCTCCGGGAGCCTATCCTGTGAAACGTTAAGTGCCCTCCGAGAGCCTGTCTCGTGAACAGTTTTCGACGCCAACCAGGAGCGTATCTTTGGTCTAACCTGTGCCCTCCGGGAGCCTATCCTGTGAAACGTTAAGTGCCCTCCGAGAGCCTGTCTCGTGATCAGATTCGACGCCCACCAAGAGCGTATCTTTGGTCTAACAGTACCACGTATACCATTTAAAGGGTATCAGAAGAGATCATCGCACCATACTGAGAAGGATTCCATGAGAAAATAATTGCAAAGTAAAGTTGTATAAAGAACACATAATTTTTTTCTTGATGAGATAGCAGGTATGATGTGAAGGAAAGCACAAAAGAAAGATAAAGAAAGGAAAGCATATTCAAAGGAGAAGTCCATGACCAAAGGATCATATACAGAAGCACAAGAGGTTATCATGAAAAGTAACGAGTTATCCTACCACCCATATCACAAGTCAAGAGAAGTATCTCAAAGGAACCCAAAACCACCAAGAAGGATAGCAAAGACATGAAATCCGAAGGTCAAAGCTCTCAAAATAAGCTCGACCCATCAATAAGAGAATTGCCTTACAAGTCACACAAATCAACCTCCGACAAATGTTATTGTCATGCATGTCGCCCTCGCGTGACCTATGCTCGTATCAGACTTGAACATCGTCAAGCACAACTCATGAAGGAGACATCTAAAGAGCATAAAGGATACAACATCCGACAAGACGAGACGTCGGGACCTAACCCAACAAACATAGCCTACACAAAAGGCAACTATAGCAATGAAGGCTCTCCAATGAGAAAGGAATACTAAAGCACAACTCCATACATCGTGATGTGGCTATCATGTCCACATACACTGAAGTGGCTATCATGTCCGTATACCTTGAGGTGGTTATCATGTCCACATACCTTGAAGTGGCTATCATGTCCACATACCTTGAAGTGGCTATCATGTCCACATACCCTGAACTGGCTATCATGTCCACACACTACAGAAGGGCTATCACTCCGACACATCACGAAGTGGCTATCACGTCCACATACCCCGAAGTGGTTATCATGGCAGCACATCATAAAACATCTGTCAAAGACATGAATTGTAAAGACACCATCCCGACCACGAACATCAAAAGGATACGACTAGCCCTAGGAGGAGGTTCAAGAAAAAGGGAAAAACAACACCCTTCGTACACTCATCAAAGGTAGGCACTTATATTTCAACCCACTGGGTGATACTAGGAAGGAGACGTCCTCATTATGAAGACAACCTCCATATCTCACGAAATCAACCATGAAGCAAAGAATCACGACAAGCACTATTGAGGGCATATAACAAAACGATCCCCACAACGATCACAACTACGATACTAGTAGAGGCTAACTCAAGAGCAGTCTCCACCAAATTCCAAAGCAAGAATTCGCTATCTTAATCAGAGCCATGGCAAGAGAAAGGAACCTCAATGAAAGGTGATGATCACACCCATCACCAAAAGAAAAATCTTCAACGCAGGGGTTAATAACATAACCCATAGGAAAGACAAAAACACCTTCAAAAGTCGTCAAATCTACATGAAGATGAAATAAACTTGAGACTCGGCCCCTCGGCTGGGGGGCAGGGGATATAGAAGAGACATCAAGACCTATGATCACCCCATCGCCAGCCACAGGTTGTTTCCTTTTGTCAAGCAAAGAGGGTGCCTCTTCAACCACTACCTCCTTATCATGGGAGGGAGTCAGCAAGGGGGCACTTGAAGGAGAGCCTCTCGCGGTTTCCTTCTCCTTGGCAGCCGAGGGCCCGACCTCAGAGTCAGGTTTCCGCGCCTTGGATTTAGATTGACTTGAACTCTCACCCACCACAAGAACCAGAACCATTCGGTAACCAGGGAAGAACGCTCTAACAACAAGAAGGAAGCAGCATGAGAACAATCATAAGTATATCACAAAGAAAAGGGAATGGAATGAGAACATACTGGAAGTATCAGCAGCCTTCCCTGACTTAGAAAATTTCTTGGCCTGATAAGCAGAACTAGAGGTTTCTTCCCTCTCATCCGATTCAACGGTACGTTCGGAACGCTCTGCCTACACTATGTTTCTCCATGAAATCAACCTACAAGGGGTCATACGAGTCCCCGCCTCATACGAGTCCACCTCGAACACCCAAGACACAGGACAGTCAGATTTGGTCTGACTACCTTGGAAAATGATCTTCAAGGTCTCCCTGTCTGAAGAAGAAAGCTTCCAAAAAGTGAGTCATCTATACGAGCAACCAACGCAAATATCGACCCTTACTCATGGAGGGGCGAGATACGCCTACTACGGGGGCAACCTTAACACCAAGGGAAGAGGGCGAACTTTTAGTTTCCCCAAATGGAGCAACGCTCCAACACATCCGAAGGAAGGGTCACATGTCAATAGACTCCTTCGCTCGCGGCGGTAAGAAGAAAACTTGTAAGCATTTTCACCCTCACTTTTATGGGGAACAAATTGCAGGGTAAAGGTCAAGAGCTATACACACGCTCCAACAAATGAAGGAAAAATGTTACACATTCCGAAGGTCGAGGTTAATGGACAATGCTCACGCTAGTACAAGGGAGGCGAAACGTTGTGTCCCATTGAGTGGCAGAGTTCCCACCCTCAGGTAAAGGAGAGGTCTATGCTCTCACCTTTGCACTTATGCCCATATTCATGATTAACATCTACAGGTACATCAATGTCATCACTCATGCTTATACTCACAACCCGTCCATACATACATACATATTCATGCTTGCACTCATATGCATGCCCATATACACACTCCCGTGTGTTCAAACATTTAGAGGTCCATGCATATGGCCGCCATATATTCATGCATACATTCATGACTACAATCGCAGCATGTCTCCACTCACTCCCATCCTTATGTTCCTACTTGCATGTACGCTAGTACACATCCTCATATTCGTGATACATCCATGTTCACTCCTAGTTAACATCCCATGGGTTTATTTTCAAGCATCCTATACTTAGAAAAAATTTAGACCAAATTAATTTTTCTCTCCACTTAGACAAATCCCGGCATGAAATTGAAGCTTGGATCCGTTTAACTATGTTCATATCGCATCCCCATGCGTGTGTGTATTTTTCAAGTATATGCCTATAGCAAAGATAGATTTATTACTCCCACCTCAGACGGACGCGTGCTTAGGCACACGTCCGCGCTACTTTAACGTTTACAACTCCTCTATCTCATAAGGCAGGGGGCAGAGTCAGAGACACGCATCCATGGGTAAGCAAGCATCCAGACAAGAAGGTAAAACCCCGGTTTCAAATTGCGCGTGTCATACCATCCTAAAATAGAGTCAATCAAGGGTTAGGCCATTGGTTGACTCGGGAGCATGTGATGGATATACGCCCAATTTGAACCCGTTGACTTCCGAACCGTTGTATTTTTATCATCCCGTTAATGATTGTAAATCGAAACTTCAATCCGAACACTTCGCGAGAAAATCAACGGCTCGGACGAGGCCGAAGCGCTCGTCCGGCCGAGGCAAACTCACCTAGGTGAAGTTGGGTGGCCACACCCGACCTCCCTTAGGGGAGATCGGGTCAGCCAACCCGATCTCCCCTAGGGGAGATCGGGTGGACCAACCCGATCTCTCCTAGGAGGGATGGGTTTGGCCAACACCATCCTCCCTAGGAGGGGTTGGGTGCCCTCACCCAACCACTACCCTTCGGGGTCGGATTTCCCTTCCCCCCAAGGGCCCCGGCACCATTTTTGGACTCCCATACTCGGTTTACTCCACCTACCTTCTCCGTATCCTAAGGTCTTAATTACGTGTTTAAATGTTAATTAACTGTGTTTAAAGGTTAACGATGTCATTAAGCCACCTTAATGACACCGTTGCCTATAAATACCCCACCTCCACTATTCATTTGATCATCTTGGCAAGTTGCACAATTTTGCTCTGACATCTCTCTAGCTTTATCTCTCTAAAACCGTACTGACTTAGGCATCGGAGAGGGTTCATCAGGCACCACCCCCCCCCCTCTGTGCCTGGTATTGCCCCTCTTGCAGGGTGGCAAGGAGAAGAGAACCAAGGAAGCAGAAGAGCATAGAGCAGTAGGACAAGCCCCAGGGGTAAGAAGTACAAGCCTCAGGAGGTCAGAAGGAGAGAAGGAAAGGAGGTCAGAAGGAGAGAAGAGAAGGACATATATCAGAACGACTACCCCAAGGGAGTATAAGGGCATGGATCAGAACGACTACCCCAAGGGAGTATAAGGACATGGATCAGAACGACTAGTCCTAGGAACACTGAACCCGACATTTCATTAGTGGGAGATAAATTCTAGATTGACGACCCGTTGACCTAGACTTTATAACCTAACACGGTTCCCGTAAGGGTTCTTGTTAAGGAAGCCCTACGCGGATTTATCTCCACAACAAAGCATCTTGTCGATTCTTCTGTAGGGATAGATCTCCGGAGTAATTTTCTCTAAGCAATTTGGCAGCTCCAAGGCACTAGATAGGTACGGCCGAAACACTGCTTTAGGGAGGAGGGATTTATTTTTGTCTCACCACAAAGGAAGAAAGAGGTTAAGTGATTAACCCTAAATTGATCTTAACACTCCATATTTGTAAGAGGAGCAAAAAGGACAAAAGTCCACTTTGCCCTCCTACAATTTTCGACGGCCATAGAGTAAAGGAGGCCCAATTTTAGGCCTCTCATGTCAATTGAGATTTTAGGCCTAGCCCAAAATCCCTAATGGGACATTACCCAATTGTCAGGTAACCGACTCATATTAATGGGCTCCCTTTTACGGCAGCCCATTATCCAAATGCCAACAGCTCCCACTCGATGGAATGGGAGGGTGCCTGTTAATGTTGTCGACCAACACATCAACATTTTTTCTTCGATCCAGCCATGCATCTGAATAGTTCATACGAGGTTTTCCGTGCGACCGGCGGATACGACGGGCATCGTGCTACTCATCTGTTAGGAGTGTTGTCGCACTTACGGAACGTTGATTCCCCATGTACAATCAAACATGTGAAAACAATAATATTGTGTCGCGCTGTATCCCTGGTCAACTGTAATTCTCCAGTTGCCTAGTTTTCACATATGAACACTTCTCCATGGCATCCGTACAAGTATTCACAACCTTTCAACTAATATCAGATTGGTGGTTGTTGGGAAATGATTCGAGATAACCTAAGATAGATCGGGACTGTCTGAGTCGAGATCTCTAAAAGATAAGACGACAACTACTCACGACCCAAATGATAAGACAAAGATAAATGATCGATACCGATACAAAGAGATGTTGACAATTAAGACGAAATGCCTGAAGAATGACGACGACTCTACTCGAAGAATCTCCATCTTAAAGTATGAGTCGAGTCGACGACTCGGTGCTATCAAGAA
The DNA here is from genome assembly GCA_036873135.1 of Clarkia xantiana subsp. parviflora. Taxonomy (NCBI): domain Eukaryota; kingdom Viridiplantae; phylum Streptophyta; class Magnoliopsida; order Myrtales; family Onagraceae; genus Clarkia; species Clarkia xantiana. Next base: position 34,757,038 of record JAPTYO010000010.1, on the reverse strand, counting down.
AAACCCATTTCCTCTGAGAAAGAGGTACCACCTGGCAACCTGCTTCCCGCCTCAAAGAAAACCCTTCCTCGTAAGGAGGAGACACCAGCTGGCAACCAGCTTTCTGCCTCCTGATTTAAGGAAACCCTACTCAAGGTAAAGCTAAGGTGGCAACTTACTTGTCACCTAGTTGGAAGAACCTTCGACATTAAGGAATGATGAGGTGGTAACCTACTGACACTCCACCATCCCCCTCAACCAATTAGAGAAAGACGGCCACCACCACTGGACAACCAATCAGAGCTTAGCTGCCGCCACTTAAAGTCGGTACAATCTCTCCCTATAAATAGGGGAGCAATTTTATTACTTATCGTATTCAATCACATACTTCTTAAAGTATTCTCTCATATTCCATTACTGACTTAAGCTTCAGAGTGGAATCAGGGGCAAATCCCCACCCCCTTTTCAGGTTCTCGCCCATCCAATACTCAAAAGGAAACTAAGCACTCGACGAGGTCGACAAAGATACCTATAAGATCCAAACAAAGGCGAGACCTCGAAATCCACTACCAAGAGCTCCAAGCCACGTCATTTTGATCCCAACATTTGGCACCATTTGTGGGAAGGCGATCAAAGAGTCATGGCACCATCAAGGAGTAACTCGAGATGAAACCAGACACGGAGACCGGAGAGTGTTTTCCAAGGGTTGACAGAAACCTTTGAAAGCTACTTCAAGCGCTTCCAAGGAGCCTATAGTGGAGGCAAAATATCAGAGGGAGAATCCATCTGTGCATTCTTCAGAGGGTTGGGACCGCAATCCCAATCCTTAGCCACCACTGAATGCACGAAACCCGTGGAAAGATGGGAGGATCTAATTTATAGAGCGACCCTCCATGTTAGGGCATAACAAGCTCAGGCGAATTGCCCAACCCAACAAGAGGCCCCCCGAGGTCGAGGCTTCGTCCATGCGAGGAGCTCTCTTAAGAGAATTTCGGCAAACCCAACAGAGATTAGAAAGACTTCAAATTGCTTAGGGAAGTCGTCGTCCCCTCTCCTATTGTGAATTTCACCGAGCAGAGGGGCACAAAACAGAAGATTGCCTCCTCGCCAGGAGAGAACTAAAATTTATACAAAGAGAGATCCAACGTCACCACCGTCATCGTTCCCATGAACAAAGAAGGTGGAGGACCCCTCCAACGGCTTGTCATGAGGATTTGCAGCAACAGGAGAATCAAGCGCGGCACGACACCTCTACGCGACACAAGGAATATCCTCGCCAGGAACGCATAAAAGGCCAAGAGAGTTAGAACCAGTGGCGGTCACCTTTTTCATGGATTATTTTACCAAGGAAACACAACCCCATGAGGACGCCCTGGTAATCACAACTTGGATAGATGATTTTGAGGTAAAGAGAATACTCGTCGACGGAGGAAGTTCAGCAGATGTAATCACTTTCGAATTCATCGCCGCGATGGGATACCTGAAGAAGGATCTCCAGGAAGTGACCTTCCCGATAATAGGATTTGCAGGGAGAACGACTTACCCCTTGGGAGCGATCCTACTCCCTGTAATCCTAGGCGAAGGATGGAAAGCCTTGCATTTAAAAGTATGATTTATAGTCGTCAACCATATCAACGCTTACAACGTCATATTGGGAAGAACGACTCTTAATTACAATTATATCGTTCCTTTCACCGCTCATCAAGTTATGAGATTCCCTACTCATCACGGAATGGGGGAGGTGTGGGGCGACCAAAGAGCATCTCGACAATGCTATGTCAACCTTTTCCAGAGGTGCAACCAAAAAGAGGCTCTATCTATCGTCACTTACGAAGACCCACGAGAAGAGGGTGGACGCCCCGTCCCGATGGAAGAACTAATAGAGATCGCCATCGATGGGGAAGACAATAAGCTTAAAATCAGGTCTGCTCTACCGACGGAGCTAGCAGAAAAGATACTTTCCCTATTTATGGAATATAAAGAATTGTTCGCTTTTGAGCCCAGTGATATGCCAGGGATAAGTCCCGACATCATCTCCCACGAGCTCAAAAAAGACCCGGCCATGATGCCTATAGCCCAAAGAAGGAGATCTATGGGAGCAGAAAAGAAGGCGGTGATACGCCAGGAAATGGGAAAGTTGGTCGACGCCGGCTTTGTCAAGGAAATACGATTCCAAACTTGGGTCGTCAATCCCGTCTTAGTGAGTAAATCCAATAAGAGATGGAGGATGTGTGTAGACTCCCGAGATTTCAATAAAGCGTGTCCCAAGGATTCCTACCCATTTCAAAGGATCGACCAACTTGCCGACGCCACATTAGGACATGGGCTTTTAAGCTTCATGGACGCATACTCGGGACATAACCAGATACAAATGCATCCCGACGACGAAGCCCATACTGCCTTCTACGACTGTTGGATCACGGTTGGAACTCCGGTACGTTCTTGACGGAAGTCCGAACTCCTTCTCTCCAAGTAATCCTGCAAGAAGGGGATAGACCGGGCGGTGACCCAGAATCCCTCTCTGATGCTTAAATGAGTATCTCGATCACTGGTAAGCAAATATGTGTATGTAAGTCAACGTAATCAATCCTGAGGTAACTCCTTCCTTTATATAGGGGAGGGATTACCTCAGTTACCTGTTGAGATAACTGCCACGTTCCGTGTATCTCGGCCCATTAGCCCACGTTCCGTTCATCTCGGCCACTTCCCCACTATGCTGATAGTGGGCGTGTTTCTCGGCCTCGTCCTCTGATGGCAAGTCCCGACAGATGTCGGGGACTCCAGAGTTATCTCCTTTGGTCACCGCTCGGGGCCCCTCGTCATCGGGACAGGGCCAATATTCTCAGGAATTCAGTATCGGGGCCTACTTAAAGGCATATCGTCGGGGCCTACTCAAAGGCATATCGTCGGGGCCTACTCAAAGGCATATCGTCGGGGCCTACTCAAAGGCATATCGTCGGGGCCTACTCAAAGGCATATCGTCGGCAGCGTCCAGATCCTATGTCGGGACCGACCTTGTCGGGACTTCCCGTATTGGCCCTCCAGGCCTCTTTCGGAGCCCCCATGGGCCTATTTCGCCGTTTACTCCGTTTACTCGTCGTCACTGGACTTAACAGCTATGTCGGAACCCATCATTTGCCCCCAAGACATGAGGGACTTATGGTTCGTCGTGTCTTCCAGTTCCAGACCTCCCGATATCGGTATCGGAGGCTTTTGACTTCTCGAAAATTCTTTTGAAGCGGATCTCCTCCTCCAATATTCCTCGATAATCGACTCTTCACCGGCTGACCTCCAAGAGTCCGATCCTCCCGCGGCCAATCTTCCAGGATCCGATCATCTTGCTGCGGAGCCTTCTGCCTCAGACCTCGTGGACCCTGCTCCCCTCGACGCTGCCGAGGATCAAGTTTAATCGCTTTATTTTCGAATCCTTGTAATTTCCTTCTGTTGTTGTGACCTCTTGGATCTTTATAATATCAATCTCCTTTGGTTCCGATTATCGCTGCACCACCTAAGGTGAATTACCCACACCACTTAAGGCGATTTAATTGTGCCACTTTAAGGCGATTTAATCGTACCACTTAAGGCGAAACCACGCCACTTAAGGCGAAACCACGCCACTTAAGGCGACTTTACATCGGGCACCACTTAAGGAGACTTTTCATCGTGCACCACTTAAGGCGACTTTTCATCGTGCACCACTTAAGGCGACTTTACGTCGGGCACCACTTAAGGCGATTTAATCATACTTGCGCCATTGAAGACGACTTCGATAAACAACTCGCGCCATTGAAGACGACTTTACATCGTGCGCCACTTAAGGCGACTTTACATCGTGCGCCACTTAAGGCGACTTTACATCGTGCGCCACTTAAGGCGACTTTACATCGTGCGCCACTTAAGGCGACTTTACATCGTGCGCCACTTAAGGCGCCTTTACATCGTGCGCCACTTAAGGCGACTTTAAATCGTGCGCCACTTAAGGCGACTTTACATCGTGCGCCACTTAAGGCGACTTTTCATCGTGCGCCACTTAAGGCGACTTTTCATCGTGCGCCACTTAAGGCGACTTTACATCGTGCGCCACTTAAGGCGACTTTTCAACGTGCGCCACTTAATGCGACTTTACAACGTGCGCCACTTAAGGCGACTTTACATCGTGCGCCACTTAAGGCGACTTTACATCGTGCGCCACTTAAGGCGACTTTACATCGTGCGCCACTTAAGGCGACTTTACATCGTGCGCCACTTAAGGCGACTTTACATCGTGCGCCACTTAAGGCGACTTTACATTGTAAACACCTAATTTTGGTAATTTGTGAATTGAGTACCGATAGGGCGTAATTAAACTTTTATATTTTTTAATTCGTAATAGAACCCCCGAACTCAAGTTTCCGATCGTAGACCGATTTTATACCTAAGTGTTTAATTCATGATTCGTTTAGGAAATTTAGGATTCTAGTTAGCCTTAATTAACTAGTGGCGACTCTATTAAAAATCCACGTTTTGAAAACGTAATCGTCTTAGGTCAGATTTTAGGTCCGACAATTTGGCGACTCTGCTGGGGAAGATTTAGAGGGTTCGGACTCAGTATGTTCACTTTTTGCAATGTTAGAATTTTGTAATTTTATTTTTATTTCACAGATCTAACTTGTTTTTTTGTGATTTCAGGTGTGGAGTTAAGTTTTTAATATGACTAACTATTTTTCTCTGTTGTGTATGTATTATTTAAATTTGCACACACCCACTTTAGTGTAATCTCCAAAACGCCTAAGACCTAGGGCGACTAGGAACCCCGGAGGTTTAGTACGGTACGACCGGAGCAGCTGGGCCGCTGGTACGGCTCGAAAAAACTCTACTCGCTTGTGAAGGTCTTATGATCCCTATGATGGGGTGAGGAAACCACCTTGTCGGGAACCTGTCACAGTTGTCCCTAAATCAACTATAAATAAAAAGGGTCTCACTCGTCCCTAAAACGACTACAAAGAAAGGGCCACAGCCACCCTTCAAATGGCTACAGATAAAGAGCGCTCCTGCAACGTCAAAGGCGGGAAATAGGTGAAAGGGCCACATCCACCCTCCAAACGGCTACAAATAAAAGAGTGACCCCGCGAACCCTGTGAGGGCGGGAGAATAAAAAGGGCCACGGCCACCCTTAAAATGGCTACACAAAAAGAGTGATCTCGCGAACCCGGTGAGGGCGAGAAAATAAAAGAAAGGGTCACATCTGTCCCTCAAACGGCTACAGTCAAAAGAGCGATCCCGAAACATCGATGGCGGATATTAAGTGAAAGGGTCACAACCACCCTCAAAATGCTTACATACAAAAAGTGTTTCCCAGATAAGAGACGAGGAATGAAGGGCCACAGCTACCCTCCAAATGATTACAATCAAAAGAGCTCCCGCAACATTGAAGACGGTGAGAAAAAGGGTCACAGCCACCCTCCAAACGGCTACAAATACTCCCGCATCGAGGCGAAAAATAAAGTACGGGTCACAGCCACCGTTTAGTCGGCTACCAAATAAAGAGTGCTTCCGCTAGGTTGAAAACCCGAAAGGGCGACCTAGGCAAAATCAGGAAATGAGGGGCATGGTTCCAAATTCAGAAATTGCAATCATGGCAAAAGGAGAGAAAATAAAAAAACCGAGGGGCACGGTCGGAAATCTCAACCGGCCATGGCAAAAGGAGAGAAAAAAGAGAAAAAAAAGAAGAAAAAAGAAAAAGAAAAAGAAAAAGAAAAATGAAAAAGGAAAAAGAAAAAGAAAAGATCCCGCTAGATTGTCGCGCCGTACGCAATTTAGGCAAAAATCAGGGACAAACACTTATGCGCAACACAGCGCCTTCCAAAGTCAACTTCACGGCAAGCGGGACGGTTACAGTCTGCTCTCGCAAGTCACCATTCAAGGATGAGTAGGACAGTTACAGTCTGTTCCTACAAGTCAGTTTCACGGCAAACGGGACGGTTACAGTCTGCTCTCGCAAGTCATCACTCAAAGGATGAGTAGGAATGTTACAGTCTGTTCCTACAAATCCACCGACAACCAGGATCTGAAGTTTTCCAGTTTTCTGAGAGTCACCCACGACGAACGAAGCCTTAGTATTCAGCCTTCGCAAGTCACGCCACTAGAGGCACTTCTCCAACGGACACCACTAGAGGCTCTTATCCGACAAACGTCGCTAGAGGCATCGCCAAAGGGTCTCCGGTACGGTCTGAAGTAGAGGTCTTCCGCCACCAGAGATATCACCAGAGGTTTTCCGGTACGGTCTGACGTAGAGGTCTTCCATTACCACTCGCCACTAGAGGCATCACCAAAGGTTCTCCGGTACGGTCTTACATAGAGGTCTTTCGCCACCAGAGATATCACCAGAGGTTTTCCGGTACGGTCTGACGTAGAGGTTTTTCCGTTACCACTCGCCACTAGAGGCGTCACCAGAGGTTGTTGGTACTGTCTGGCGTAGAGGTCTTATGTTACCAATCATCACCAAAGATTTTACTTTATTGCACGCCACTGGAGGCTTTTCCTTGTCGCTCGCCACTGGAGGCAATGTCGATTGAGGTTTTACTTTACTGCATGCCACTGGGGGCTTTACTTTCCCGCACGCCACTGAAGGCTTTACTTTCTGCAACGCCAACGGAGGCACCGCCAACAGGGGCACCGCTGACCGAGGCTTTACTTCTTCCGCACGCCACTGGAGGTTCTATTTTCTGCACTACCAATGGAGGCTCTGCCAACAGGAGCACCGCCGACGGAGGTTCTATTTTCCGCACGCCAACGGAGGCACCGCCAACAGGGGCACCGCCGACCGAGGCTTTGCTTTTCTACACGCTAATGGAGGCACCGCCAACAGGGGCACCGCCGACAGAGGCTCTACTTTTTCGCACCATCAATAAAGCCGAAGGCCACCTTGGAGACTTGAAGACCCGAAAGATGATATACTTCCTAGCCAAAATTAGTGTTTACTCGTCTTTGGACAAACCCCCTCGAATGCATTCTACGGGAGTCCGTCCAAAGAGGGGCAAGCTGTAAACACCTAATTTTGGTACGCGCGACACGTACGTGACATGTTAAAAAATGTTACGTGTAACGCGTTTTAAAAAGGAAGTATTTAAATATGGAAGGTCACGGGGTTGCCAAAAATAGGCTCAGTTTAAATTAGGACAATACATATGCAATAAATGATGTAATAAATTAGAAAATATATAATATATATATTTATATATATATATTTTCGGATTTAATAGGGATAATATTGAAGGAATATTGATTTTCTAATTTTTGGATGTCAATTTACCTATAAATAGGTACCTTTTACATGTAAAAAAGGAGACTGAAAAAAAAAACAAATAAAAAGAAGTAGACGTTGAAACCGAAATCACGAGTTCACGGCCGTCTTCTCACGTTGTGGCTTTGATGTTATATTTTATTAGTTCTTTATCTTTTAAACATTATATTTCTTTGCATAGCCTACTCATTCCACTAACCCCTTCCTGTCTTGTACATATGCGTAATATTATGTTTGTGTGATGTAATTATATAGGGTTTATTTATTTATTGTTTATTTGTTTATTTCAAAATCAAATTTTGATTTTCTGGGAAAGAACACATCCGCGTGAGCCACTTGTTCATGTTGATTTTTTTTTTTGTGTCTCCATTATATTTCTGATCAATATAAATCTATATGTACACGTTCTCCTTCCTAGTATCTGATTCTTCATATACGTACCATGAATTAGGTGAGATGCTACTCTAACGACGATCAGAGACCTCCACTTTGTCGATCCCTATCTTGACTCGAGCTTTCAACCACACCTACAGCCTTGAAGTGGACGATGATGATGATGGCGACGCTAACCTTGAAAAGGTTGAAGACGATGGTGGCTTTATGATACAGAGCCACCATCGTCACTACGATCTCCTCCGTTCGCCATCACCGGATCGTCTTCTTCCGCATAAGTCTCCTTCAGGTAGTTTAAGTGGAGCTATTATAATAATATATTGTTATTACATATAATATTATAATATGTTGTATAGTATGTATAGTATATATAATAGGTTATGCTTTTTACGATCACTTAGTTATCAGTTTGAATAGTCATAGTTATTTTTACTGATAATAATTTGAAGTTGATACTTAATTAGTGTATAGTTTTAAACTTTTCTTAGATTATATTTCTTTTTCCTAATTTTATGAAATTGTTATTGTGTTAGACCATTGGCAATTTGTGAATTGAGTACTGGGGTGTAATTAAAATTTTATATTTTTTAATTCGTAATAGAACCCCCGAACTCAAGTTTCCGATCGTAGACCGATTTTATACCTAGGTGTTTAATTCATTATTTGCTTAGGAAATTTAGGATTCTAGTTAGCCTTAATTAACTAATGGTGACTCTATTAAAAATCCACGTTTTGAAAACGTAATCGCCTTAGGTCAGATTTTAGGTCCGACATACATCGTGCGCCACTTAAGGCGACTTTACATCGTGCGCCACTTAAGGCGACTTTTCATCGTGCACCACTTAAGGCGACTTTACATCGTGCGCCACTTAAGGCGACTTTACATCGTGCGCCACTTAAGGCGACTTTTCAACGTGCGCCACTTAAGGCGACTTTACATCTTGCGCCACTTAAGGCGACTTTACATCGTGCGCCACTTAAGGCGACTTTACATCGTGCGCCACTTAAGGCGACTTTACATCGTGCGCCACTAAAGGCGACTTTACATCGTGCGCCACTTAAGGCGACTTTACATCGTGCGCCACTTAAGGCGACTTTTCAACGTGCGCCACTTAAGGCGACTTTACATCTTGCGCCACTTAAGGCGACTTTACATCGTGCGCCACTTAAGGCGACTTTACATCGTGCGCCACTTAAGGCGACTTTACATCGTGCGCCACTAAAGGCGACTTTACATCGTGCGCCACTTAAGGCGACTTTACATCGTGCGCCACTTAAGGCGACTTTTCATCGTGCGCCACTTAAGGCGACTTTACATCGTGCGCCACTTAAGGCGACTTTTCAACGTGCGCCACTTAATGCGACTTTTCAACGTGCGCCACTTAATGCGACTTTACATCGTGCGCCACTTAAGGCGACTTTACATCGTGCGCCACTTAAGGCGACTTTACATCGTGCGCCACTTAAGGCGACTTTACATCGTGCGCCACTTAAGGCGACTTTACATCGTGCGCCACTTAAGGCGACTTTTCATCGTGCGCCACTTAAGGCGACTTTTCATCGTGCGCCACTTAAGGCGACTTTACATCGTGCGCCACTTAAGCCGACTTTTCAACGTGCGCCACTTAATGCGACTTTTCAACGTGCGCCACTTAAGGCGACTTTACATCGTGCGCCACTTAAGGCGACTTTACATCGTGCGCCACTTAAGGCGACTTTACATCGTGCGCCACTTAAGGCGACTTTACATCGTGCGCCACTTAAGGCGAATTTACATCGTGCGCCACTTAAGGCGACTTTACATCGTGCGCCACTTAAGGCGACTTTTCATCGTGCGCCACTTAAGGCGACTTTTCATCGAGCATGACATTTCTTCAAGTGTTCGCCGCTAAAAGAATGCTTCAACACATTGCCATCGAGGTCCTCCAACTTGTACGCGTTTCGAGCTGGCATCCCCACGACCTTATAAGGTCCTTCCGATTTTGGTGACATCTTGTTGATCCGATCCAAAAGGGTGAATTCGTTCCGACGCCAGACCAGTTCTCCGACAAAGAACTGTCGAGACTTGACTCGTCGATTGTAATATCGGGCCGTTGCTAAGCGCATCCGGGCCTGGGCCTCCTCGGCACTCCGCCTCTTCTCTTCGACCAAGTCCAAGTCCAGACGCCTCATTTCATCATTTGACAGAAGTTCGTAATACCTCGTCCGATGGGATGCCACATCTATTTCAATGGGAGGAACTGCCTCCGTGCCTTAAACAAGGCCAAATGGAGTCTCCCCGGTTGATTGTTTAGGTGTTGTTCTAACAGCCCAAAGTACCTTTTCCAGCTCGTCCAGCCATTTGCCCTTCAAGGCATAGACCCTCTTCTTCAGGCCGTCCATCACGATCTTGTTGGCTTACTCCACCTGTCCATTGGTTTGAGCATGATGGACAAAGGCTTTCTGATGCTCGATTTTCAGTTCCTCTAAGTACTCTTTCCACTGGGCCCCGTTAAACGGAGGGCCGTTATCGCTGATCACCACCTTGGGAATCCCGTATCGAGATATGATGTGGGTTTGGAGGAATTTGAGGATATGATTCCCCGTCGTCATGGCCAATGCCTTGGCCTCTATCCATTTCGTAAAATAATCAATAGGCACGACTAAATTTCGACACTGACCTTTTGCAACTGGAAGGGGTCCCACCAAATCGATTCCCCACTGCGCGAAGGGCCAAGCAGTCTTGATGGATGTCAGGTCGGCAGCTGGAGCCACGATATTCGGGGCGTACTTCTGGCAAGCCTCACAGGATCGGACTAGCATCGTTGCTTCCTTGTTCACCGAGGGCCTGTAATAACCCAGGTTCAACACCTTCCTCACGATGGATTGGGCACCTTCGTGACAGGCCAAATATCCTTCGTGCACCTCCCTAAGGATCCGACTTGTATCGGGCTCAGCCACACATTTCAGGTAAGGAGTTAAATGCCCCTTTTTGTACAGCTGGTTGTCCCCCATCACATAATTGGGCGTGATTCAGTGTAATTTGCCAGCTGCTGATTCATCATCGGGGACAGCCCCCATAGTCAGATACGCGACTATCGGTGTCATCCAAGTAGGCTCCTCTGATCCGGTTTCGATGGCGCATACCTCCGATTGATCGGTGGTTGACAGGATCACCTTCTCCAAGAAGTGCACTTTCCGAATTTCATCAAGGGGTGCCCCCAAGGCGAACTTGCTCAGGGCATCCGCTTCCACATTCTCCTCCCTCGGGATTGCCTCAATGTCGAAGTTCTTGAAACTCTCCTTCAAGGTTTGCACCTCCTGAAGGTACTTTCTCATCGTCGGGCTCTTTGCTTCGTATCGCCCCTGAACTTGGTTCACAATCAGGCTAGTGTCGCACTTCACCTTTAAGTGACCAACTCCCGTTCCTTTGGCAATCTTGAGGCCTGTGATGAGAGCCTCGTATTCAGCTTCATTGTTGGTGGCCCTGAACGTCAAGGCCAAGGCATATCGAAGGGGCTCGCCTCCGTCTGGCGGTATAAGTACGAACCCTACTCCCGATCCTTCTGAATTTGAGGAGCCATCGGTATACATCTCCCTCATATTTTCGTCCTCGGGCTGTTCTGGCTGTTCTGTTATCGGGACCTCCATAGTTGCCCCCTCTACAGGTCCCGCTTCTTCTAGATCGGGGGCTGTAGACTCTGCTATGAAATCTGCCAACGCCTGGCCCTTAATAGCTGTTCTCGGAGCAAAGTGAATGTGGAACTCGCTAAGCTCGACTGCCCATTTCACTAATCTCCTTGACGCATCAGGTCGGTTCAAAGAATGTTTCAAGGGCTTCTTCGCACTTGACAGTCCACTCGAACTTCTTATTGGCCCTCAGCACTTCGAAGAACGGCATGGATCGGTAACTTGCCTTTGACAGGAAGCGATTCATCGCGGCCAATCGGCCATTCAGCACTTGCACCTCTCGATGGTTAGTCGGGGATTTCATCTCCTCAATCGCGTTCAGCTTCTCAGGGTTCACCTCGATTCCTCTCTGGCTCACCATGAAGCCTAGGAACTTCCCTGAGTGCACTCCGAAGGCACACTTGGTCGGGTTCAAGCGAACTTAATGAAGCCTCATCCGCTCGAACGCTGTGGCTAAGTTGTGAACATGGTCCTTGGCCTGTCGGGACATCACCAGCATATCGTCCACATAGGCCTCCATTGTTTTCCCAAGCATATCCCCGAACAGCTTGTTCACCATCCTCTGATAAGTTGCCCCTGCATTGATAAGTCCAAATGGCATAACATCATAATGATAGATGTCACTATCAGCATAAAAAGTAGTGTGGGGGGCATCTTCCTTGGACATTTTGATCTGGTTGTAGCCAGAGTAGGCGTCCATGAAGCTCAACAACTCGTGTCCCGATGTGGCATCCACCAGCTAGTCGATCCTTGGGAGGGGATAACAATCCTTCGGGCATGCTTTGTTCAGGTCGCGGAAGTCAACACACCTCCGCCACTTTCCGTTGCTCTTCTTCACCAGGACTGGGTTGGCGACCCGGGTCTGGAATCGGAGCTCCCTGATAAACCCAGCATCGAGTAGCCTGCCTACCTCTTGCTGGATCGCGATCTTCTTGTCGGCACCCATCGGGCGCTTTCTCTGTGTGATCGGCTTGATCGCGGGATCAATCTTCAGCTCATGAGTAATCACATCGGGGCTAATTCCTGGCATGTCACTCGGGGACCAGGCAAACAGTTCCTTGAATTCCTTCAACAGATCGATCAATTCTCGGGCCGTCTCCTCATTCAGAGCGGACCCGATTTTCACCTTCCTCTGAGGTCCGTCAATCTCGACCTCCTTCAAATCTTCCATCGGGGCGGGACGCCCAAACTCCTCTCGGGGATCGGCGTCAGTCTGGAAAACAGTCATAGCCTCCCGATTCCTCCTTCGGGTGGCATTGACATAGCACCTTCTGGACGCTATCTGATCGCCCTGGATCTCCCCGATTCCTTGGTCAGTCGGGAACTTTAGTTTCTGATGGACAGTTGAGGCAATTGCCCCCACCGGGTTGATGGTAGTCCTCCCGATAATGGCGTTATAGGTCCCCGCAGACTCAACCGCCACGAACTCTACGTTCCTCTTCTCCGACTTCCAGCCACTCCCGAACTCGACCGGTAGGGTGATCACCCCCACTGGGTAAGAGGTAGAGCCAGAAAATCCGACCATCGGGAAGTCCGCAGGCTTCAAGTCCTTCTTGGTTTTCCCCATGGCCTGCAGTGCGTCCATGAACAGAATATCGGAGGAGCTCCCTCCATCAATCAGGATCCGCTTTATCTCGTACCCGTCCACCTTCAGGGAAACGACCAAAGCGTCATCGTGTGGGGTCTCCACACCTATCAGGTCTTCCGCCGACCTTCAGGGATATCACCATTTCCTCTTTCGGGGTCCAATTTCGGGCCCTCTTGCCCAGTACCACAACGATGGGAATCCGAGAAGCATATACCTCCCGAGCTGCCGTGGTATCTCCTCCCGCAGCAAGTCCTCCTTGAATCACATTAATGGTTCCCCGCTTCTCCTTGCGGGCATTGGAAGACTCTGGCTTATCCTTCTTCGGGGATCGACCGCGGGATCAGGAACGGGACCGCGATTGGGATCGGGAACGGGATCGGCTCCGTCGCCCAGCCACCAATTCTTTGAGCTTCCCCTTCTAGATCAGCTTCTCAATTTCCTTCTTCAGCTCCCGACAATGGTCAGTGTCGTGACCGTGGGCGCGATGGAAGCGACAATACCGATCGGCGCGGGCTCCCATGAACTCTCCATCCTTCTTCGGGGGGTACTTGGCGATACCCTGCCGGTCCATCACTGCTAACACAGCACCCATGGAGCAAATGAGAGGAGTGTAACGGTCCTCCCGCTTGCCCGACTTCGAAGGACGCTTGTCTTCCCTCCGATCGGAGCGGCCTCGACCCCGACTATTGTCAGGTTTGTCTTTCCTCCTGCGATCATCCGATTGCTTCCCCTTGTTTGTCTTCGGAGGATCAAGGTCTCCGGCAGCTATTTTCGACTCCTGCACGTCGATTTGCTGCTTCACCCTCTTTTGCAGCGCCTCCATGTTCCACACAGCCTTCTCAGCCACGCTGTGCATCAGGTCGGAACTATATGGTGCTGTAAGGTTCCGAATGAAGGTGCGGATGGTTTCTCCCTCCGACATCTCCTCACCAAACTCAGCCACGCTGGCAGTGTACCTCTGGTAATAGTGTGCCAGCGACTCGTCGGGCCTCTGTACCTCCTCAGTCAGGGACCTCGCGCTTTTCAGGAGGCGTCGGCGGCCCTGGTATTGCCGGATAAAGCGATCATGCATCTGGGTCCAGCTAGAGATGCATCCTGGGGGAAGGCTAAAGAACCACGTCAGGGCCCTCTCACCAAGTGTACTTGGGAATAAAACACACACTATGTCGTCATTCGGGGCTCTGCCTAGACAGGCCATGAGATGTTTCTGGACATGACGAACTGGATCTCCCTTGCCATCATATTCCTTGATTGTCGGGATGCCTAGTCCTGGCGGGGCAGTGGTGTTCACCAATCGGGGAACGAAGGGATGAGTGGATCGATCCCTCAGTTCCGACATCATTTTCTTCTGGTCCCCCATGCAAATGTTCACGATCTTCACTACTTGATCGGGGGTGATAGGACCGTTGAGAGGGATGGTCCTATGTTGCTCCGGCCCAGGTCCATCGACCACGAACTGCTCCGATGGAGCAAGCTCCTTGCTCTTGTCCTGGGGTTCGGGTTGGGCCTCCTGCCCGTCCCGATTCTCCATTGGCGGAGGCGGAGGAAACTCCTTCTCCTTCTTCTTGGCGGCCTCTCTCCGGTCCAAGAGAGCCTCCATAGCTTCCAAAAATACGGGCATGGCATCCATCACAGCCTTTGCCACGTCCGGCTTTGCAGGTGCATCCTGGTCCCTCTTTGGGATCTCTTCCCGGCTCTCCGACGAGTTTCGAAGGGAATCTTCACGACCATCATGATGCCCCCTATTTGAGAAAAAATAGGAGGAGGATCATTCCGATCAACAGTGCACTCCGGCGGCCCTGAATTCAGAGTCCCAGCAGGGCGGCGGGAACCGCCGGATTGTCATTGTTTCTTCTTTTGCTTGCCAGCCATCGAACGGGTAGAAGTCATATTTGCTTTTTGCTTCGTTCCCACAGACGGTGCCAATGTTGGATCACGGTTGGAACTCCGGTACGTTCTTGACGGAAGTCCGAACTCCTTCGCTCCAAGTAATCCTGCAAGAAGGGGATAGACCGGGCGGTGACCCAGAATCTCTCTCCGATGCTTAAATGAGTATCTCGATCACTGGTAAGCAAATATGTGTATGTAAGTCAACGTAATCAATCCTGAGGTAACTCCTTCCTTTATATAGGGGAGGGATTACCTCAGTTACCTGTTGAGATAACTGCCACATTCCGTGTATCTCGGCCCATTAGCCCACGTCCCGTTCATCTCGGCCACTTCCCCACTATGCTGATAGTGGGCGTGTTTCTCGGCCTAGTCCTCTGATGGCAAGTCCCGACAGATGTCGGGGACTCCAGAGTTATCTCCTTTGGTCACCGCTCGGGGCCCCTCGTCATCGGGACAGGGCCAATATTCTCAGGGATTCAGTATCGGGGCCTACTTAAAGGCATATCGTCGGGGCCTACTCAAAGGCATATCGTCGGGGCCTACTCAAAGGCATATCGTCGGGGCCTACTCAAAGGCATATCGTCGGGGCCTACTCAAAGGCATATCGTCGGGGCCTACTCAAAGGCATATCGTCGGGAGCGTCCAGCTCCTATGTCGGGACTTCCCGTATTGGCCCTCCAGGCCTCTTTCGGAGCCCCTATGGGCCTATTTCGCCATTTACTCGTCGTCACCGGACCTAACAGCTATGTCGGAACCCATCAACGACGAAAGTGATATTTATCACTATAAGGTCATGCCTTTTGGATTGTTAAACGTTGGCTCCACCTATCAACGAATGGTCAACAAACTCTTCAAATCGATGTTGGGGATAAACATCGAAGCCTATGTCGACGATATACTCGTCAAAACGAATAGGGGCCAAGATCATGTCCATGATTTGGAAGAGGCTTTCACTTGCATGTGACGCCACCAAGTACTATTAAAACCAACCAAATGTGCTTTTGGTGACCAATCAGGAAATTTCCTGGGATTTATGGTAAGCCAGAGAGGGATCGAAGCTAACCCAGAAAAAGTTTCTGCCATAGAAGAGATGTCCTCGCCTACCTGTCACATGGAGGTACAAAGTCTCAATGGAAAGTTGCCATCACTGGAACGATTCATGGCGAGATCAGGTGATAAATTCCTTCCGTTCTTCAAAGTATTAAGGGCGAACAAGAAGTTTGAGTGGACTCTTGAGTGTGAAGAGGCTTTCCAACAACTAAATAAACACCTCTATTATCTTCCCGCCCTAGCCAAGCCACTACCTGAAGACCCTCTATTCCTCTACCTGAGTGTAAGCTCACCTGCGGTGAGTTCAGTACTGATTAAAGAAACGTGGAACATTCAAATTGCGGTTTACTATTTTAGTAAGCTCTTTGGTGTCGCCGAAGCCAACTACATGGAAATCTAGAAATATTTGTATGCACTACTGATAGCAGTGAGGAAGCTACGACCCTATTTCCCCGCACACGAAATCACAGTGCTCACTTACCAACCTCTAAAGAAGCTCTTGCAGAAGCCCGATATCTCGCGGAAAATGGTCAAATGGGCGGTAGAATAAAGTGAGTTTCATATTCACTTCAAGCCACGAAAGGCGATCAAAAGCCAAGCACTAGCCGACTTCATCGCTGAAAACTCGGCAACGCCAGACGCCAAACCTGTCATCCTCCCCCAAGAGGATAAATGTGAAGACAACGCCCGAGAATGTAGCCAACGATACTATGCCAAGGATGTTATATACCGACTGATGGGTTCCGATATAATCGTTAGCCCCGTTAACAGCCATTGGACGGCGAGTAGGTCCAGTGGGCCTTGCGAAGGGCCTGGAAGGCCCGGAAGCCCAGTATGAAGGGTCCCGACTTTAGTGGTCCCGATATATGAGCTGAATGCTCCCGACGAGAAGCCTCTGAGCAGGCCCCGATATGCCTTAGTAAAGGCCCCGATAATAAAGCCCCGCGGAGGTTGGACCCGTATCGTGAGACAAAGGGTCCTGGTTGGTGACCTAGAATGAGATAACTCTGGAGTCCCCGACGGTAGTCGAGACTTGTGATCAGAGGATAAAGACCGAGAAACCCGCCTACTAGATAGAGTAGTGGGAGACGGTTAAAGATATAGATAAGTTCCCCCGAGATACGCAGGGCGTGCCCGAGATATGCGGAGTATGGGTAAGATACGCGGAGCGTGGGGAGAAATATACGGAATCCCGACCGAGATATACGGAATCGTGGCGAGATATGCAGAATCGTGAGTAAAACTGCCAGGCGCAGTAACAGGTAACTGAGTAACTTCCCCTCCTATATAAAGGAGGAAGTTACCTCAGAAACGACATTCTCTCTAATACGAACTGAGATTACTGCTACTACCCTATTGATCACATACTCATTTAAGCATCGGAGAGGGATTCTGGGTCACCACCCAGGTCATCCCCTTTTGCAGGATAACGCGGAGCCCAGGAATCCAAGCTTTCCGTCAAGGACGTAACGGAGCTTCGCCCGTAATCCAACATTGGCGCCGTCTGTCGGAACCTGAACTTAAAGTCAAGATAGTTTCTACCAGATCAATGGCCGGTGGTGGTAAGAAGAAGCAAGTCCAGGCCGGCAGCTCTCGCCCTGCTGGAACCCTGAATTCCGCGCTGCCGGAGTATGTTGCTGAACAAGGTGAGCACCCTGCTGTCTCTCAGACAGGGGGGCACGGTGATGAAGAAGTCTCAGTCCGAGACACGGCGACAATCAGGCCGGAGATCCCGCGAAGGGAGGTGGATGCTCCTCCAAACTCGGTGGTGCACAGAGAGGAAATCCCGCGAAGGGAAGCAGGTTCTTCCTCAAACTCGGATCTAGCCAAGGCAGTAGCAGATGCTATGCCCATGTTCTTGGCTGCCATGGAGGCCTTGTTGGACAAGAAGGAGGCTGCCAGGAGGGCAGAGGAGTTGCCTCCGCGAGAAGAGTTGCCTCCAACCCCTCCGAGGGTGGTTCTAGAAGAACAGGAAGTTCAGGAGGTTCAGCCTAGGAGTAGGGGTAAGGAACCCGCGCATTTGGAGAAGTTCGTGGTCGACGGCCCGGGACCAGTGCAGAACAGGACCATTCCCCTGAATGGCCCCATCACCCCTGATCAGGTGGTGAAAATTGTCAGCATCTGCATTGGGCGATAAGAAGCAAATGACATCGGAGCTGAGGGATCGATCCAGTCATCCTTTCGTTCCGCGACTGATAGATACCGTCACCCCGCCCGGGCTAGGTATACCAACCAATAAGGAGTATGATGGTGAGGGAGACCCGGTTCGCCATGTACAGAGACATGTCCAGGCCTGTATGGGTAGGACCTCGAATGATGACCTCATATGTTCATTGTTCCCGATCACCTTGGGAGAGAGGGCCATGACGTGGTTTCTCAGCCTACCGCCGGGGAGTATCACGTGCTGGGCCAATATGCACGATCGCTTCATCAAGCAATATCAAGGTCGTAGGCGTCTCCTAAAGAGCGTGAGGTCCTTGACACAGGTGGTGCAAAGATCCGATGAATCTTTGGCGTACTATTACCAACGGTTCACCGCTAGTGCCGCGGAAATTGATGAAGAGATATCGGAGGGAGAGACATTCCGCACTTTCCTTCGGAACCTGAGTGCTCCGTATGGTTCCGACCTGATGCACAGTGTAGCCGCGAAGGCTGTGTGGAGCATGGAAGCCCTGCAGGCGAGGGTAAAGCAGCAAATCGACGTGCAAGAGTCGAAGATCGCTGCTGGAGAACTTGATCCTCCAAAGTCCGGAAGAGGAAAGCCATCGTCCAAGCTGTCGGATGATCACAAGGGAAGCGACAAATCGGAGGGAAGTAGGAGCTGTGGTCGCCCGGAGAGAAGAGACGACAAGCGTCCTCCGAGGAAGGACAACCGAGAGGGTCGTGCTGTTCCCATCAACAGCTCGATGACCTCCGTGCTGGCGGTAATGGAAAGGCAGGGACTCGCCCGATACCCCCCGAGGAAGGAAGGTGAGTTTTTAGGAGGTCGCTCCGATCGTTACTGTCGGTACCATCGAGCCAGTGGTCACGACACCGATAACTGTCTGGAGTTGAAGAAGGAAATAGAAAAGCTGATCCAGAAGGGGAAGCTGAAGGAGTTCGTCGGAAGGGGACGCTGCCGATCCCGTTCCAAAACACGGTCGCGGTCCCGTTCTAAGTCTCGCGATCGATCTCCCAAGAAGAAGAAGGTGGAGCAGGAATCCTCCGGTTCGGGTGCCCGTATGGAGAGACGAGGGACTATCAACGTCATTCACGGAGGAATGGCGGCGGGAGGTGATACCTCTGCCTCCCGGGAAAATTATGCGTCTCGCATCTCCGCTGCTGTGGTGCAAGGCAAGAGGTCCTGGTCGTGGACTCTGAAGGAAGAAATTGTGATTTCTTTCTCAGCGGAAGATTTAGTAGGCGTGGAGAGCCCTCACGACGATGCCCTGGTCGTGACCCTGCACGTGGACGGATTCGAGATGAAGCGGATCCTGATAGATGGAGGAAGCTCTTCCGACATTCTATTCATGGACGCCTTAGAAGCCATGGGCAAGACGAAGAAGGACCTGACGCAGGTGGACTTCCCGATGGTAGGATTCTCTGGTTCCACTTCCTACCCGTTGGGAATGATTACCTTACCGGTAGAGTTTGGTAGTGGCTGGAAGATGGAGAAGCGAAACGTGGATTTCGTCGTAGTATAGTCTGCGGGGGCGTACAACGCTATTATCGGGAGGACCACCATCAACCCCCTCATGGCAATCGCCTCGACAGTCCACCAGAAGATGAAGTTCCCGACTGACAACGGAGTCGGAGAGGTCAAGGGTGACCAGGTGGCTTCACAAAAATGTTATGTTAACGCCACTCGGAGGAGAAGGAGGGAAGCCGTGACTGTCCTTCAGACTGATGCTGATCCTCGAGAGGAGTATGGGCGTCCCGCCCCGATGAAGGACCTGAAGGAGGTTGAGATTGATGGATCTCAGAGGAAGGTGAAGAGCCCAAGAGTTGATCGAGCTCCTGAAGGAGTTTAAGGAGCTGTTTGCCTGGTCCCTGAGTGATATGCCAGGAATCAGCCCCGACGTGATAGTGCACGAGTTGAAGATAGATCCCGCGATCAAGCCTATCGCGCAGAGGAGGCGTCCGATGGGCGCGGACAAGAGGATCGCGATCCAGCAGGAGGAGGGCAGACTGCTCGATGCTGGATTCATCAAGGAGCTCTGATTCCAGACTTGGGTTGCTAACCCAGTCCTCGTGCGAAAGAGTAATAGGAAGTGGCGGATGTGTGTCGATTTCCGCGACTTGAACAAGGCCTGCCCGAAGGATTGCTACCCACTCCCAAGCATTGACCAGTTGGTGGATGCCACATCGGGACATGAACTGCTGAGCTTCATGGATACCTATTCCGGATACAACCAGATCAAGATGGCGAAGGAAGATGCCCCCCACACGGCCTTCTATGCCAACAGTGACGTCTACCACTACGACGTGATGCCCTTCGGATTGATCAATGCCGGAGCAACTTTCCAGCGGATGGTGAACAAGTTGTTCGGAGACATGCTGGGGAAGACCATGGAGGCATATGTGGATGACATGCTGGTGAAGTCCCGACACGCAGGAGACCATGTCCAAAACTTGGCGGCGGCGTTTGAGCGGATGAAGTTTCATCAGGTTCGGTTGAACCAAGACAAGTGCGCTTTCGGGGTGAACTCGGGGAAATTCCTAGGGTTCATGGTGAGCCAGAGAGGGATCGAGGTGAATCCTGAGAAGCTGCGAGCAATCGAGGAGATGCAATCCTCGAACACTCATCGAGAAGTTAAAGTGTTGAATGGCCAGTTGGCCGCGATGAATAGGTTCCTATCCAAGGCAAGTGACCGAGCCATGCCGTTTTTTGATGTGTTACGGGCCCACAAGAAGTTCAAATGGTCCGACAAGTGCCAGGAGGCGTTCCAAGCACTTAAGCAACACCTCCGTACCCTCCCGCCGTCGGCGAAACCGGTTCCAGGCGAGCCGCTTTATCTCTATTTGGTTGTTTCTGAAGTCGCTGTTAGTTCTGTTTTGATTAAGATTGTCAAGGGCAACCAAGTGCCTGTCTATTGTAAGCAAGGCGTTTTCCAAGTCTGAAATAAATTATCCCGCTATTGAGAAGTATCTCTTTGCGTTGATTATTGCCGCTCGAAAGCTACGGCCTTACTTCCATGCCCACGAAGTTACGGTGTTAACTAATCAGCCCTTGAAGCACTTTTTGAACCGACCGGAGGCGTCAGGGAGATTGGTGAAATGGGTCATCGAGCTTACGGAGTTCCGTATTAATTTCGCTCCGAGAACCGCTATTAAGGGCCAGGCATTGGCAGATTTTATAGCAGAGTCTACGGCACCCGATCTGGAAGAGGCAGGTCCTGTAGAGGGGGCAACCATGGAAGTCCCGATACCAGAACAGGCAGAACAGGCAGAACAGCCAAATGAGGAGAACACCTGGGAGATGTACACTGATGGTTCATCAAGTGTAGAAGGATCGGGGGCAGGATTCGTATTGATACCGCCCGGTGGAGGCGAACCCCTGCGATATGCCTTGGCCTTAACGTTTAAGGCCACCAACAATGAAGCGGAGTATGAAGCTCTCATCGCGGGCCTTAAAATCGCCAAAGGAACGGGAGTCGATCACTTAAGAGTGAAATGTGATGCCAGCTTGATCGTAAATCAAGTCCAGGGAAACTATGAAGCCAAGAGCCCGACAATGAGGAAGTATTTGCACGAGGTGCAGACTTTGAAGGGAAGCTTCAAAAGCTTCGACATCGAGGCGATCCCAAGGGAAGAAAATGCGGAGGTAGACGCCTTAAGCAAGTTTGCTCTGGGAATAACCCCCGAGGAGAATCGGAAGGTGCACTTCTTGGAGAAGGTGATTATCTCGACCATTGATCCCTCGGAAGTATGTACTATCGAGGCAGGGCCGGACGGAAAAGAAGAGCCCACCTGGATGACCCTGATAGTCACGTACCTGACTACGGGGGCACTCCCCGATGATGAGGTGGAAGCTGTCAGGTTGCGTTGGATTGTGGACAACTACGTGATGGTGGACAACCAGTTATACAAGAGGGGGCATGTAAAACCTTTTCTGATGTGTGTAGCGGAGCCTGACACGAATCGGATCCTGAGAGAACTGCACGAAGGAGTCGCGGCCTGTCATGAAGGGGCCCGATCTCTTGTGAGGAAGGCGCTGAATTTGGGCTACTATTGGCCTTCGATGAACAAGGAAGCGACATCGATGGTTCAATCCTGTGATGCGTGCCAGAGGTACGCTCCGAACATCGTGGCTCCCGCCGCAGATTTGATGTCCATCAGGAGTGCTTGGCCCTTCGCGCAGTGGGGCGTTGACTTAGTGGGACTTCTTCCACAAGCAAAAGGTCAGTGCAAGTATTTGCTCGTGGCCATCGATTACTTCTCAAAGTGGATAGAGGCTAAGGCGTTAGCCAAGACGACGGGACAGCAGATCCTCAAGTTCCTTCAAACTCAGATCATATCCCGGTATGGGGTTCCTCGAGTGTTGATCAGCGACAATGGCCCTCCGTTTAATGGGGCTCAGTTGAAGGAGTACCTGGAGGAATTGAACATTGAGCATCGGACAGCTTCCGTCCGCCATGCTCAGACCAATGGCCAAGTAGAATCAGCTAACAATATCGTGATGGATGGCTTGAAGAAAAGAGTCTACGCCTTGCAGGGCCATTGGCTGGATGAGCTCGAAAACGTGCTGTGGGCTGTTAGAACAACACCCAAGCAATCGACGGGGGAAACTCCGTTTGGCCTTGTCTATGGCACGGAGGCAGTTGCTCCCGTGGAGATAGCGGTGGCGTCCCATCGCGCGAAATATTATGAGCCTCTGACGAACGAGGAAATGAGACGTCTGGACTTAGACTTGCTCGAAGAGAAAAGATGGAAGGCTGATGAAGTTCAGGCTCGGATGCGTTTGGCAACAGCCCGATATTATAATCGGCGTGTCAAGTCCCGACAATTCTTCGTGGGTGAACTTGTTTGGCGGAGGAACGAGTTCGTTCATCAAGATCGGATCAACAAGCTATCGCCGAAATGGGAGGGACCTTACAAAATCGTAGGGATGCCAGCCCCGAATGCGTACAAGCTAGAAGACCTCGATGGCAAGACGTTGAGGCATTCCTTCAGTGGCGCACACTTGAAGAAGTATCATGTTTGATATTAAGCCTCAACGAATGGCGCAAATTGTCTATCGATAAGATCCGATGTAAGCCTGCTTTGAGTTATTAATGAATAAAAGAAGTTGCCTTCGATCAAATTGCTTTTAGATTTATTCTAACTGTTAGAAAGACGTCCTGAAGGACGCGACAAAAAGCCTTCCGAGGTACGATAAAAGCCTTACGAGGTACGAGTAAGTCGCCTTTATGGCGCGACAAAAAGCCTTTCGAGGTACGGACAAAAGCCCTACGGGGTATGCGTAAGTCGTCTTTATGATGAAACCAAAAGCCTAGGTATGAAAAAGCCCTAACGGGTCCGCGTAAGTCGTCTATATGATGCGGCCAAAAGCCTTAAAGGGTACGAAAAAAGCCCTAGCGGGTCTGCGTAAGTCGTCTATATGATGCGGCCAAAAGCCCTAACGGGTATGATTAAGTCGTCTAGATTGGCGCGGTAAAAGCTTTAAGGGGTGTGAAAAAACCATCTTAAGTAATGTATAAAGTGGCCTTGAAAGGCAGGGACGAGAAAACCTTAAGTGGTGAAGTCCCGAATGGACGAGAAACCTTAAGTGGTGAAGTCCCGAATTGACGAGAAACCTTAAATGGTGAAGTCCCAAGTAGACGAGAAACCTTAAGTGGTGAAGTCTCGAGTAAAGCATCGGAAGGATGTATGAAGTCATCTTGAATGGTGCATCGGAACGTTTTAAGTAACGGATCTAAAGTCGCTTTAAATAGTGCAAACGATTATCGGGACCAAAATAGATGAAAGAAATTCCTTATATAAAGGCTCGAAGGCCTAAAGGTTCCAATACAAGAGAAAAGCAGGAGGCAAGGAGGAAAAATTACAAGGACTTAAAGAATAGAGCATTAAGCTTGGTCCTTGTTGGAAGTCGGGTCCTCAGCAGCGTTGGAGGGAGCAAGATTCGGAGGGGCCTGGGCAGAAGACTCCGCAGTCCGCGTAGTCGGGTCCGCAGCATCGGCCTCATCACTCTCCGCGGGGAGGTTGAAGTATTTCTCAGCAAAGGGGGCAAGGGTCTCGGACTTCTTGAAGTCGATGGAACCCTCGTATGCCGTGTAAAGCTCCTCGACGGCGTTGAACAGAACTTTCTCCATCTCGGCCTTGCAGAACCCCACGGCATCCGCCTTGATATCCTCGGAGTCCCGATACTCCTCGCGACCTTGCAGACGACCCTCCTTGTGGCCCTGAGCCTTTGCCTCAGCTAGCTTGGAAGAGAACTCAGCCTTCTCGGCTTCAAATCTCGCCTTGGCCTCCGCGAGAGCGTCCACGAAAACACCCTTCTCGTGGATGAGCTGCCTCTTCCCCGCTTCATGCCGCTGTTGATCCTCCTGGACCATCCTCCGCTCCCGACGCAGGACGACCTCGTGATCTTGAACCTGCTTAAGCAGGCCCTTAGCCATCTCGTCAAGGAGCTCCTTGGCCATCTTATTCCTGGCCGCCACAGCCTCGTCGAGGTCCGCCTGGAGCTTGGCCAACGTGTCGGGGTCCGACTTGGCTTGTGCTTCCTCCAAAGCACCCTTCAGAGCCAGGATGAGGCCGAAGCAGCGCTGCTGGTTCGCGGTGTCCTAAGACAAGGGAAAAAGGGATCAAAATTCAGTAATCGGAGACAAGAATAATGAAGAGAACAAAGTAAAGGTAAAGTTTTACCTCTATCCGACGGATAGCCATGTCGCGGAGCTCCTCCTCGATGTCCACCCGCGCCAAGGAGAATGGCCGCCTCAAGGCTGGAGGAACTGACCCTGCCAGCAGATGCAGGGCCAATTCAGGCTGAAGGTCTCCCCGTTGGAGTGAGACCCCTCGGAGAGACTTGATTGGGTTCCAAGGAACCGTCTCCTGGTCGGGGGTGAAAACCTTGTAAAGATTTTCATCCACGGGGAGAGGTGGGATGACCCTGGAATCTTCAGCCGGAGGAGCCACATCGGCCGGAGGCTCGGGGGTCGGAGTGCGGAGCTCAGGAGGAGGACTCCGGGACGCGTCTTTTGCGGCGGGCCTTAGGCTGCTTTGACCTGGCCTTCGGCGGGGAAGCAGGCCATCTTCATTGGGCTCCTCGTAGGAAGGGGAAGCCTCCAAGTTGGTCACCTGACGGAACTAAGCTTCCGTCGGGACATCCTCCAGGATTAACTCTTGTGGAGTCGCGGCCTCTGCTGGAGTGGCAGCTTTCTGTGGGGCATGAGCCTCCGACGGACCTGCGGTGGCGGGACGAATAAAGTCAGGAAGAGTACCACGAGGGCACCAGATGATTTGACGCTCGAGGTGTTGGTCCTTTCCGAAGAAGTTGTAGTATCCCGCCTTGAGAACGCGGGAGGTTTCTCCTCGAAGGATGTATTTGATTTCGCGGACCCGCGATTCCTGATCAGCGGGGATAAACTCTTCGGGAACCAGATTTTTATATCTTTTAATAGCACGACGGACACGCTTACCTTCCTCGGCGGTAGTGACCCCGAAGGCTTGGTCTATCTCCTCCCTCCTGGCTCGCTTGGCCACGACCTGTTCTTCGGTCGGAGGGGCGGCAGAAGGAGTAGCGGAAGAGGAAGCGCCCTTCTTCAGCGACTTCCGCTTCCTCTTGGAGCCACATGGGACGGCATCAGTCTCGCCCTGCTTCAACCTGAGACTAGTCAGCAGAGATGCCTTCTTGGCTGCAAAAATAAAAGACAAGGTGGTTAGAAGTATTACCCAGATGACTAAATCCTTGGAAACAGAATCGAGGAGCCGGACTCCGATGTGGATCAAGTCCTTCTCCACGAGCTTGTTGGCGTCGAGAGGAATGAAGGAGTCCCCCCAACGATAAAGCTGAACCAGCTGGAGTGTGTTGAGGTCATCCTCGGTGTAGACCTCGAGCTTGGGGGCAGGGTCCGCCACGACCTCCCATCGAGGCCATGAGACAGAACTGTTTTGGATGAAGAAGTAATACTTCTTCATCCGCTATTGTCAGATCCTGAATCGCGAATAAGCACCCGATCCTTGTGGAACTTCCAGGTTTCGCTATCCCAGCCGAAACGTGAAAGTTGCTCCTTTGTCCACTTGGGGAGTCGGGGGGAGAAGGAGAAAACACCAGCCTTATTACACTTCATTCCGTAGAAGGTACGGAAAAGCAGCAAACTGTATGTCCACTGCTGGCGGAGGCACAGAAGCTGAAAGGCATTCCACACGCGGATGGCATGTGGTGAGAAGGTGCAGGGATGTGTCTTGTAGAAGTTGCACATCTCCACCAGGTTCCCGCAGAAGGGGAATCGAATCCCAGCACTTATCTGCCCGGCGGAGACGAACACTTCTCCCTCTCGAGGACGCGTGACGATATGATTCCTCCTGACCGTAGGCTGAGACTCGTAGGGGAAACGGGGCTCCCAGTCTGAGGTAATGCAGCCCTCTCGGAGAGCAACCTCATACGAGGTCTCGGAAATCTCGTTGACAGCAAGTTCAAAGGTAAAAGGGGCCCTAGCCTCAGAACTAGCCTCGTCTAAAAACGGTTACAGACAGAAAAATTCAAGAAAGGAGGAGAGGATAATACCAGCAAATCACGAAAACAGAAAAGGGAAACCTTACCAGACATTGTCGATGGATGCTTGGTGAAGATGAAGAAGGATCGGGAAGATTGAAGGCCTTGGATCACTTGAAGAGCAGAAAAACCTTGGAGAAGAAAACTTCGAACTCAAGAATGGCAGAACTTCCAGAAATTGAGAGGATGGAGAAGGAGTGAATAATGCCAGGGTTTTGGCTTTTATAAGCAAAAGGACAAATGGAAGGACTTAATCTTGACTGTTGTAGATGAAACGATTCGATCGTGATCGTTGAGATGGTGAAGACGGTACGGAAGAGACGTGGTGACATAACAAACGCTTTTTCATAAAGCAACAGTCACGCCGATTTGAGCGTCGTTTCATAATCCCTAGCATTTAATTCTGCGATAACTGAGGAGTCTCCTCGGATTTGGCAACTGCTCATGGAGCCCAGTGGGCCCAAGGTAATCATGGGTGAGAAACTCTGTCATACGACAATTACGCGCAAGGTAAAAACCTCTGATTGAGATATCAAGAGGCCTGAAGACAAAAGCCTCCGATGGCAATATCGGGAGGTATGGACAAAGAGCCTCCAACAGCGAGGTCGGAAGGTCTGGAACTGGAAGACACGACGAACTAAAAGTCCCCCGTGTCTTGGGGGCAAATGATGGGTTCCGATATAATCGTTAGCCCCGTTAACAGCCAATGGACGGCGAGTAGGTCCAGTGGGCCTTGCGAAGGGCCTGGAAAGCCCGGAAGCCCAGTATGAAGGGTCCCGACTTTAGTGGTCCCGATATATGAGCTGAATGCTCCCGACGAGAAGCCTCTGAGCAGGCCCCGATATGCCTTAGTAAAGGCCCCGATAATAAAGCCCCGCGGAGGTTGGACCCGTATCGTGAGACAAAGGGTCCTGGTTGGTGACCTAGAATGAGATAACTCTGGAGTCCCCGACGGTAGTCGAGACTTGTGATCAGAGGATAAAGACCGAGAAACCCGCCTACTAGATAGAGTAGTGGGAGACGGTTAAAGATATAGATAAGTTCCCCCGAGATACGCAGGGCGTGCCCGAGATATGCGGAGTATGGGTAAGATACGCGGAGCGTGGGGCGAAATATACGGAATCCCGACCGAGATATACGGAATCGTGGCGAGATATGCAGAATCGTGAGTAAAACTGCCAGGCGCAGTAACATGTAACTGAGTAACTTCCCCTCCTATATAAAGGAGGAAGTTACCTCAGAAACGACATTCTCTCTAATACGAACTGAGATTACTGCTACTACCCTATTGATCACATACTCATTTAAGCATCGGAGAGGGATTCTGGGTCACCACCCAGGTCATCCCCTTTTGCAGGATAACGCGGAGCCCAGGAATCCAAGCTTTCCGTCAAGGACGTAACGGTGCTTCGCCCGTGATCCAACATTGGCGCCGTCTGTCGGAACCTGAACGAAAAGTCAAGATAGTTTCTACCAGATCAATGGCCGGTGGTGGTACGAAGAAGCAAGTCCAGGCCGGCAGCTCTCGCCCTGCTGGAACCCTGAATTCCGTGCTGTCGGAGTATGTTGCTGAACAAGGTGAGCACCCTGCTGTCTCTCAGACAGGGGGGCACGGTGATGAAGAAGTCTCAATCCGAGACACGGCGGCAATCAGGCCGGAGATCCCGCGAAGGGAGGTGGATGCTCCTCCAAACTCGATGGTGCACAGAGAGGAAATCCCGCGAAGGGAAGCAGGTTCTTCCTCAAACTCGGAGCTAGCCAAGGCAGTAGCAGATGCTATGCCCATGTTCTTGGCTGCCATGGAGGCCTTGTTGGACAAGAGGGAGGCTGCCAGGAGGGCAGAGGAGTTGCCTCCACGAGAAGAGTTGCCTCCAACCCCTCCGAGGGTGGTTCCAGAAGAACAAGAAGTTCAGGAGGTTCAGCCCAGGAGTAGGGGTAAGGAACCCGCGCATTTGGAGAAGTTCGTGGTCGACGGCCCGGGACCAGTGCAGAACAGGACCATTCCCCTGAATGGCCCCATCACCCCCGATCAGGTGGTGAAAATTGTCAGCATCTGCATGGGCGATCAGAAGCAAATGACATCGGAGTTGAGGGATCGATCCAGTCATCCTTTCGTTCCGCGACTGATAGATACCGTCGCCCCTCCCGGGCTAGGTATACCAACCATCAAGGAGTATGATGGTGAGGGAGACCCGGTTCGCCATGTACAGAGACATGTCCAGGCCTGTATTGGTAGGACCTCGAATGATGACCTCATATGTTCATTGTTCCCGATCACCTTGGGAGAGAGGGCCATGACGTGGTTTCTCAGCCTACCGCCGGGGAGTATCACGTGCTGGGCCGATATGCACGATCGCTTCATCAAGCAATATCAAGGTCGTAGGCGTCTCCTAAAGAGCGTGAGGTCCTTGACACAGGTGGTGCAAAGATCCGATGAATCTTTGGCGTACTATTACCAACGGTTCACCGCTAGTGCCGCGGAAATTGATGAAGAGATATCGGAGGGAGAGACATTCCGCACTTTCCTTCGGAACCTGAGAGCTCCGTATGGTTCCGACCTGATGCACAGTGTAGCCGCGAAGGCTGTGTGGAGCATGGAAGCCCTGTAGGAGAGGGTAAAGCAGCAAATCGACGTGCAAGAGTCGAAGATCGCTGCTGGAGAACTTGATCCTCCAAAGTCCGGAAGAGGAAAGCCATCGTCCAAGCTGTCGGATGATCGCAAGGGAAGCGACAAATCAGAGGGAAGTAGGAGCCGTGGTCGCCCCGAGAGAAGAGACGACAAGCGTCCTCCGAGGAAGGACAACCGAGAGGGTCGTGCTGTTCCCATCAACAGCTCGATGACCTCCGTGCTGGCGGTAATGGAAAGGCAGGGACTCGCCCGATAACCCCCGAGGAAGGAAGGTGAGTTTTTGGGAGGTCGCTCCGATCGTTACTGTCGGTACCATCGAGCCAGTGGTCACGACACCGATAACTGTCGGGAGTTGAAGAAGGAAATAGAAAAGCTGATCCAGAAGGGGAAGCTGAAGGAGTTCGTCGGAAGGGGACGCTGCCGATCCCGTTCCAAAACTCGGTCGCGGTCCCGTTCTAAGCCTCGCGATCGATCTCCCAAGCAGAAGAAGGTGGAGCAGGAATCCTCCGGTTCGGGTGCCCGTATGGAGAGACGAGGGACTATCAACGTCATTCACGGAGGAATGGCGGCGGGAGGTGATACCTCTGCCTCCCGGGAAAATTATGCGTCTCGCATCTCCGCTGCTGTGGTGCTAGGCAAGTGGTCCCGGTCGTGGACTCTGAAGGAAGAAATTGTGATTTCTTTCTCAGCGGAAGATTTAGTAGGCGTGGAGAGCCCTCACGACGATGCCCTGGTCGTGACCCTGGACGTGGACGGATTCGAGATGAAGCGGATCCTAATAGATGGAGGAAGCTCTTCCGACATTCTATTCATGGACGCCTTAGAAGCCATGGGCAAGACGAAGAAGGACCTGACGCAGGTGGACTTCCCGATGGTAGGATTCTCTGGTTCCACTTCCTACCCGTTGGGAATGATTACCTTACCGGTAGAGTTTGGTAGTGGCTGGAAGATGGAGAAGCGAAACGTGGATTTCGTCGTAGTAGAGTCTGCGGGGGCGTACAACGCTATTATCGGGAGGACCACCATCAACCCCCTCATGGCAGTCGCCTCGACAGTCCACCAGAAGATGAAGTTCCCGACTGACAACGGAGTCGGAGAGGTCAAGGGTGACCAGGTGGCGTCACAAAAATGTTATGTTAACGCCACTCGGAGGAGAAGGAGGGAAGCCATGACTGTCCTTCAAACTGATGCTGATCCTCGAGAGGAGTATGGGCGTCCCGCCCCCATGGAGGACCTGCAGGAGGTTGAGATTGATGGATCTCAGAGGAAGGTGAAGATCGGGTCTGCTTTGTCGGAGGAAAGAGCCCGAGAGTTGATCGAGCTCCTGAAGGATTTTAAGGAGCTGTTTGACTGGTCCCCGAGTGATATGCCAGGAATCAGCCCCGACGTGATAGTGCACGAGCTGAAGATAGATCCCGCGATCAAGCCTATCGCGCAGAGGAGGC
The DNA here is from genome assembly GCA_036873135.1 of Clarkia xantiana subsp. parviflora. Classification (NCBI taxonomy): domain Eukaryota; kingdom Viridiplantae; phylum Streptophyta; class Magnoliopsida; order Myrtales; family Onagraceae; genus Clarkia; species Clarkia xantiana. Next base: position 34,726,420 of record JAPTYO010000010.1, on the reverse strand, counting down.
GTCCGATGGGCGCGGACAAGAGGATCGCGATCCAGCAGGAGGTGGGCAGACTGCTCGATGCTGGATTCATCAAGGAGCTCCGATTCCAGACTTGGGTTACTAACCCAGTCCTGGTGCGAAAGAGTAATAGGAAGTGGCGGATGTGTGTCGATTTCCGCGACTTGAACAAGGCCTGCCCGAAGGATTGCTACCCACTCCCAAGGATTGACCAGTTGGTGGATGCCACATCGGGACATGAACTACTGAGCTTCATGGATGCCTATTCCGGATACAACCAGATCAAGATGGCGAAGGAAGATGCCCCCCACACGGCCTTCTATGCCAACAGTGACGTCTACCACTACGACGTGATGCCCTTCGGATTGATCAATGCCGGAGCAACTTACCAGCGGATGGTGAACAAGTTGTTCGGAGACATGCTGGGGAAGACCATGGAGGCACATGTGGATGACATGCTGGTGAAGTCCCGACAGGCAGGAGACCATGTCCAAAACTTGGCGGCGGCGTTTGAGCGGATGAAGTTTCATCAGGTTCGGTTGAACCCAGACAAGTGCGCTTTCGGGGTGAACTCCGGGAAATTCCTAGGGTTCATGGTGAGCCAGAGAGGGATCGAGGTGAATCCTGAGAAGCTGCGAGCAATCGAGGAGATGCAGTTCTCGAGGACTCATCGAGAAGTTCAAGTGTTGAATGGCCGGTTGGCCGCGATGAATAGGTTCCTATCCAAGGCAAGTGACCGAGCCATGCCGTTTTTTGATGTGTTACGGGCCCACAAGATGTTCGAATGGTCCGACAAGTGCCAGGAGGCGTTCCAAGCACTTAAGCAACACCTCCGTACCCTCCCGCCGTTGGCGAAACCGGTTCCAGGCGAGCCGCTTTGTCTCTATTTGGCTGTTTCTGAAGTCGCTGTTAGTTCTGTTTTGATTAAGATTGTCAAGGGCAACCAAGTGCCTGTCTATTATGTAATCAAGGCGTTTGCCAAGTCTGAAATAAATTATCCCGCTATTGAGAAGTATCTCTTTGCGTTGATTATTGCCGCTCGAAAGCTACGACCTTACTTCCATGCCCACGAAGTTACGGTGTTAACTAATCAGCCCTTGAAGCACTTTTTGAACCGACCGGAGGCGTCGGGGAGATTGGTGAAATGGGCCATCGAGCTTACGGAGTTCCGTATTCATTTCGCTCCGAGAACCGCTATTAAGGGCCAGGCATTGGCAGATTTTATAGCAGAGTCTACAGCACCCGATCTGGAAGAGGCAGGTCCTGTAGAGGGGGCAACCATGGAAGTCCCGATACCTGAACAGGCAGAACAGGCAGAACAGCCAAATGAGGAGAACAACTGGGAGATGTACACTGATGGTTCATCAAGTGTAGAAGGATCGGGGGCAGGATTCGTATTGATACCGCCCGGTGGAGGCGAACCCCTGCGATATGCCTTGGCCTTAACGTTTAAGGCCACCAACAATGAAGCGGAGTATGAAGCTCTCATCGCGGGCCTTAAAATCGCCAAAGGAATGGGAGTCGATCACTTAAGAGTGAAGTGTGATGCCAGCTTGATCGTAAATCAAGTCCAGGGAAACTATGAAGCCAAGAGCCCGACAATGAGGAAGTATTTGCACGAGATGCAGACTTTGAAGGGAAGCTTCAAAAGCTTCGACATCGAGGCGATCCCAAGGGAAGAAAATGCGGAGGCAGACGCCTTAAGCAAGTTTGCTCTGGGAATAACCCCCGAGGAGAATCGGAAGGTGCACTTCTTGGAGAAGGTGATTATCTCGACCATTGATCCCTCGGAAGTATGTACTATCGAGGCAGGGCCGGACGGAAAAAAAGAGCCAACCTGGATGACCCTGATAGTCACGTACCTGACTACGGGGGCACTCCCCGATGATGAGGTGGAAGCTGTCAGGTTGCGTCGGATTGTGGACAACTACGTGATGGTGGACAACCAGTTATACAAGAGGGGGCATGTAAAGCCTTTTCTGATGTGTGTAGCGGAGCCTGACACGAATCGGATCCTGAGAGAACTGCACGAAGGAGTCGCGGCCTGTCATGAAGGGGCCCGATCTCTTGTGAGGAAGGCGCTGAATTTGGGCTACTATTGGCCTTCGATGAACAAGGAAGCGACATCGATGGTTCAATCCTGTGATGCGTGCCAGAGGTACGCTCCGAACATCGTGGCTCCCGCCGCAGATTTGATGTCCATCAGGAGTGCTTGGCCCTTCGCGCAGTGGGGCGTTGACTTAGTGGGACCTCTTCCACAAGCAAAAGGTCAGTGCAAGTATTTTCTCGTGGCCATCGATTACTTCTCAAAGTGGATAGAGGCTAAGGCGTTGGCCAAGACGACGGGACAGCAGATCCTCAAGTTCCTTCAAACTCAGATCATATCCCAGTATGGGGTTCCTCGAGTGTTGATCAGCGACAATGGCCCTCCGTTTAATGGGGCTCAGTTGAAGGAGTACCTAGAGGAATTGAACATTGAGCATCGGACAACTTCCGTCCGCCATGCTCAGACCAATGGCCAAGTAGAATCAGCTAACAAGATCGTGATGGATGGCTTGAAGAAAAGAGTCTACGCCTTGCAGGGCCATTGGCTGGATGAGCTCGAAAACGTGTTGTGGGCTAGAACAACACCCAAGCAATCGACGGGGGAAACTCCGTTTGGCCTTGTCTATGGCACGGAGGCAGTTGCTCCTGTGGAGATAGCGGTGGCGTCCCATCGCGCGAAATATTATGAGCCTCTGACGAACGAGGAAATGAGACGTCTGGACTTAGACTTGCTCGAAGAGAAAAGATGGAAGGCTGATGAAGTTCAGGCTCGAATGCGTTTGGCAACAGCCCGATATTATAATCGGCGTGTCAAGTCCCGTCAATTCTTCCTGGGTGAACTTGTTTGGCGGAGGAACGAGTTCGTTCATCAAGATCGGATCAACAAGCTATCGCCGAAATGGGAGGGACCTTACAAAATCGTAGGGATGCCAGCCCCGAATGCGTACAAGCTAGAAGACCTCGATGGCAAGACGTTGAGGCATTCCTTCAGTGGCGCACACTTGAAGAAGTATCATGTTTGATACTAAGCCGCCGCGAATGGCGCAAATTGTCTATCGATAAGATCCGATGTAACCCTGCTTTGAGTTATTAATGAATAAAAGAAGTTGCCTTCGATCAAATTGCTTTTAGATTTATTCTAACTGTTAGAAAGACGTCCTGAAGGACGCGACAAAAAGCCTTCCGAGGTACGATAAAAGCCTTACGAGGTACGAGTAAGTCGCCTTTATGGCGCGAAAAAAGCCTTTCGAGGTACGGACAAAAGCCCTACGGGGTATGCGTAAGTCGTCTTTATGATGCAACCAAAAGCCTAGGTATGAAAAAGCCCTAACGGGTCCGCGTAAGTCGTCTATATGATGCGGCCAAAAGCCTTAAAGGGTACGAAAAAAGCCCTAGCGGCGGGGACGAGAAAACCATCTTAAGTAATGTATAAAGTGGCCTTGAAAGGCAAGGACGAGAAAACCTTAAGTGGTGAAGTCTCGAATGGACGAGAAACCTTAAGTGGTGAAGTCCCGAATTGACGAGAAACCTTAAATGGTGAAGTCCCAAGTAGACGAGAAACCTTAAGTGGTGAAGTCTCGAGTAAAGCATCGGAAGGATGTATGAAGTCATCTTGAATGGTGCATCGGAACGTTTGAAGTAACGGATCTAAAGTCGCTTTAAATAGTGCAAACGATTATCGGGACCAAAATAGATGAAAGAAATTCCTTATATAAAGGCTCGAAGGCCTAAAGGTTCCGATACAAGAGAAAAGCAGGAGGCAAGGAGGAAAAATTACAAGGACTTAAAGAATAGAGCATTAAGCTTGGTCCTTGTTGGAAGTCGGGTCCTCAGCAGCGTTGGAGGGAGCAAGATTCGGAGGGGCCTGGGCAGAAGACTCTGCAGTCCGCGTAGTCGGGTCCGCAGCATCGGCCTCATCACTCTCCGCGGGGAGGTTGAAGTATTTCTCAGCGAAGGGGGCAAGGGTCTCGGACTTCTTGAAGTCGATGGAACCCTCGTATGCCGTGTAAAGCTCCTCGACGGCGTTGAACAGAACGTTCTCCATCTCGGCCTTGCAGAACCCCACGGTATCCGCCTTGAAATCCTTGGAGTCCCGATACTCCTCGCGACCTTGTAGACGACCCTCCTCGTGGCCCTGAGCCTTTGCCTCAGCCAGCTTGGCAGAGAACTCAGCCAGCTTGGCAGAGAACTCAGCCTTCTCGGCTTCAAATCTCGCCTTGGCCTCCGCGAGAGCGTCCACGAAAACACCCTTCTCGTGGATGAGCTGCCTCTTCCCCGCTTCATGCCGCTGTTGATCCTCCTGGACCATCCTCCGCTCCCGACGCAGGACGGCCTCGTGATCTTGAACCTGCTTAAGCAGGCCCTTAGCCATCTCGTCAAGGAGCTCCTTGGCCATCTTATTCCTGGCTGCCACAGCCTCGTCGAGGTCCGCCTGGAGCTTGGCCAACGTGTCGGGGTCCGACTTGGCTTGTGCTTCCTCCAAAGCACCCTTCAGAGCCAGGATGAGGCTGAAGCAGCGCTGCTGGTTCGCGGTGTCCTAAGACAAGGGAAAAAGGGATCAAAATTCAGTAATCGGAGACAAGAATAATGAAGAGAACAAAGTAAATGTAAAGTTTTACCTCTATCCGACGGATAGCCATATCGCGGAGCTCCTCCTCGATGTCCACCCGCGCCAAGGAGAATGGCCGCCTCAAGGCTGGAGGAACTGACCCTGCCAGTAGATGCAGGGCCAATTCAGGCTGAAGGTCTCCCCGTTGGAGTGAGACCCCTCGGAGAGACTCGATTGGGTTCCAAGGAACCGTCTCCTGGTCGGGGGTGAAAACCTTGTAAAGATTTTCATCCACGGGGAGAGGAGGGATGACCCTGGAATCTTTAGCCGGAGGAGCCACATCGGCCGGAGGCTCGGGGGTCGGAGTGCGGAGCTCAGGAGGAGGACTCCGGGACACGTCTTTTGCGGCGGGCCTCAGGCTGCTTTGACCTGGCCTTCGGCGGGGAAGCAGGCCACCTTCATTGGGCTCCTCGTAGGAAGGGGAAGCCTCCAAGTTGGTCACCTGACGGAACTGAGCTTCCGTCGGGACATCTTCCAGCATTAACTCTTGTGGAGTCGCGGCCTCTGCTGGAGTGGCAGCTTTCTGTGGGGCATGAGCCTCCGACGGACCTGCGGTGGCGGGACGAATAAAGTCAGGAAGAGTACCACGAGGGCACCAGATGATTTGACGCTCGAGGTGTTGGTCATTTCCGAAGAAGTTGTAGTATCCCGCCTTGAGAACGCGGGGGTTTCTCCTCGAAGGATGTATTTGATTTCGCGGACCCGCGATTCCCGATCAGCGGGGATAAACTCTTCGGGAACCATATTTTTATATCTTTTAATAGCACGACGGACACGCTTACCTTCCTCGGCGGTAGTGACCCCGAAGGCTTGGTCTATCTCCTCCCTCCTGGCTCGCTTGGCCACGACCTGTTCTTCGATCGGAGGGGCGGCAGAAGGAGTAGCGGAAGAGGAAGCGCCCTTCTTCAGCGACTTCCGCTTCCTCTCGGAGCCACCTGAGACGGCATCAGTCTCGCGCTAATTCAACATGAGACTAATCAGCAGAGATGCCTTCTTGGCTGCAAAAATAAAAGACAAGGTGGTTAGAAGTATTACCAGATGACTAAATCCTTGGAAACAGAATCGAAGAGCCGGACTCCGATGTGGATCAAGTCCTTCTCCACGAGCTTGTTGGCGTCGAGAGGAATGAAGGAGTCCCCCCAACGATAAAGCTGAACCAGCTGGAGTGTGTTGAGGTCATCCTCGGTGTAGACCTCGAGCTTGTGGGCAGGGTCCGCCACGACCTCCCATCGAGGCCATGAGACAGAACTGTTTTGGATGAAGAAGTAATACTTCTTCCATCCGCTATTGTCAGATCCTGAATCGCGAATAAGCACCCGATCCTTGTGGAACTTCCAGGTTTCGCTATCCCAGCCGAAACGTGAAAGTTGCTCCTTTGTCCACTTGGGGAGTCGGGGGGAGAAGGAGCAAACACCAGCCTTATTACACTTCATTCCGTAGAAGGTACGGAAAAGCAGCAAACTGTATGTCCACTGCTGGCGGAGGCACAGAAGTTGAAAGGCATTCCACACACGGATGGCATGTGGAGAGAAGGTTCAGGGATGTGTCTTGTAGAAGTTGCACATCTCCACCAGGTTCCCGCAGAAGGGGAATCGAATCCCAGCACTTATCTGCCCGGCGGAGACGAACACTTCTCCCTCTCGAGGACGCGTGACGATATGATTCCTCCTGACCGTAGGCTGAGACTCGTAGGGGAAACGGGGCTCCCAGAACTAGCCTCGTCTAAAAAACGGTTACAGACAGAAAAATTCAAGAAAGGAGGAGAGGATAATACCAGCAAATCACGAAAATAGAAAAGGGAAACCTTACCAGACATTGTCGATGGATGCTTGGTGAAGATGAAGAAGGATCGGGAAGATTGAAGGCCTTGGATCACTTGAAGAGCAGAAAAACCTTGGAGAAGAAAACTTCGAACTCAAGAATGGCAGAACTTCCAGAAATTGAGAGGATGGAGAAGAAGTGAATAATGCCAGGGTTTTGGCTTTTATAAGCAAAAGGACAAATGGAAGGACTTAATCTTGACCGTTGAAGATGAAACGATTCGATCGTGATCGTTGAGATGGTGAAGACGGTACAGAAGAGACGTGGTGACATAACAAACGCTTTTTCAGAAAGCAACAGTCACGCCGATTTGAGCGTCGTTTCATAATCCCTAGCATTTAATGCTGCGATAACCGAGGAGTCTCCTCGGATTTGGCAACTGCTCATGGAGCCCAGTGGGCCCAAGGTAATCATGGGTGAGAAACTCTGTCATACGACAATTACGCGCAAGGTAAAAACCTCCGATTGAGATATCAAGAGGCCTGAAGACAAAAGCCTCTGATGGCAATATCGGGAGGTATGGACAAAAAGCCTCCAACAGCGAGGTCGGAAGGTCTGGAACTGGAAGACACGACGAACTAAAAGTCCCCCGTGTCTTGGGGGCAAATGATGGGTTCCGATATAATCGTTAGCCCCGTTAACAGCCATTGGACGGCGAGTAGGTCCAGTGGGCCTTGCGAAGGGCCTGGAAGGCCCGGAAGCCCAGTATGAAGGGTCCCGACTTTAGTGGTCCCGATATATGAGCTGAATGCTCCCGACGAGAAGCCTCTGAGCAGACCCCGATATGCCTTAGTAAAGGCCCCGATAATAAAGCCCCGCGGAGGCTGGACCCGTCTCGTGAGACAAAGGGTCCTGGATGGTGACCTAGAATGAGATAACTCTGGAGTCCCCGACGGTAGTCGAGACTTGTGATCAGAGGATAAAGACCGAGAAACCCGCCTACTAGATAGAGTAGTGGGAGATGGTTAAAGATATAGATAAGTTCCCCCGAGATACGCAGGGCGTGCCCGAGATATGCGGAGTATGGGTAAGATACGCGGAGCGTGGGGCGAAATATACGGAATCCCGACCGAGATATACGGAATCGTGGCGAGATATGCTGAATCGTGAGTAAAACTGCCAGGCGCAGTAACAGGTAACTGAGTAACTACCCCTCCTATATAAATGAGGAAGTTACCTCAGAAACGACATTCTCTCTAATACGAACTGAGATTACTGCTACTACCTCATTGATCACATACTCATTTAAGCATCGGAGAGGGATTCTGGGTCACCACCCAGGTCATCCCCTTTTGCAGGATAACGCGGAGCCCAGGAATCCAAGCTTTCCGTCAAGGACGTAACGGAGCTTCGCCCGTGATCCAACACCGATGGCTCGTCTTCTTCTTAGGGATGTGGGGCACGTCTGATATTAACGCCACCTGATGGAGAACTCCTCCGGTACGCGCTGGTCCTAACCTTTCGAGCTACCAATAATGAGGCGGAATATGAGGCCCTACTCACAGGTCTTCGCATAGCCAAAGGTATAGGAACAAAATTGAAAGTACGATGCGATTCTGAGTTGATTGTCAATCAGACAAACAAAACTTACATCTCCATGGGGGAGAATATGAAGAAATATGCAGAACAGGTGCGACGAATCGTGCGGGACATGTCTCATTTCCAAATAGAGGCTATCACTTGAGAAAGCAACCAGGAGGATCCCTTAGCAAATTTGCTTGGGGAAACACCCTCCCCGCACCAGTACACTTCATCGAGTGCTCCCTCTACTCAGCCGTAAAGTCGGGGGCAAAGGTCCTTAATATCCAAGCCCTTGACTCATGGATAATTCCCATCTAGAACTATTTGGAACGAGGAAATCTCCCAGAAGATTCGTTGCAGGCGACCAAAATTCAGAGATTGGCGGGACGATTTGACATCCTGACGGATACCTCTACAAAAGAGGATACTCCACGCCTTATCTTTGATGTTTCACAGCCCCTCAAATATAGAAGAATTTGGAAGATTTACATAAAGGTGACGCCGGATGTCACGAAGGTGCCAAAACTTTGGTGTTAAGAGCCCTACGACAGGGATTCTACTGGCCAACAATGCATAGAGAGGCGATAACGCTCGTGCCTTTGCCCGCGGAGGGATTCTACGACAGGGATTCAACTGTCCCGTCTGTCAATTCTATGCTCCAAGAATAACAAGACCGCCCGTGGAGCTCACACCTATGATGAGCGCCTGGCCCTTCGCACTATGGCGAATCGACCTCATAGTGCCTTTGCCCAAATCGACAGGTCAGCGAACACATATCGTGGTCGCCATTGACTATTCTCTAAATGTATAGAAGCAAGAGCCTTGGCGTCAACAACTACTTTCCAAAAGATAAAGTTCATCCGTGAATAAATCATATGCCGATATGGAGTGCCAAAAATCCTCATCAGCGATAACGGTCCCCAATTTGCCAGAGAAGAACTGGCCAAATTTTATGAAGAAATGCTTATCAATTATCGTTTTGGCTCTGCCCATCATGCACAAAAAATGGACAAGTCGAGGCGGCAAATAAAATGATCCTTAACGGATTAAAGAAGAGGGTGGCCACTCTGAAGGGAATTTGGGTCGAAGAGCTGGAGCAAGTACTTTGGGTGCTCAGAACCACACCCAAAAGAGCCACTGGCGAAACCCCTTTCAGCATGGTCTACGGGTTGGAGGCCGTATCGCCCATTGAGGTACCTAATATCTCTCAAAGGGTCGCCACATATGGAGTTAATAAAACCGAGGAACAAAGGAGGATCGATTTGAATCTTGTTGACGAGAAAAGATGGGCCTCCGAAGAAACTCAAGGAAGAATGAAGCACGCCACCGCTAGGTATTTTAACCGAAATGTGGAGCGACGACAGTTCTTCCTAGGAGAGATGGTGCAACGAAGAAACATGTTTGTAGCGGCCGATCAAAGAGGAAAAATGGTGCCGAAATGGGAAGGTCCTTATATCGTTGTCGACATACCATGTCCCAACGCCTACAAATTAGAAGATTCTCAAGGGAAATACCTCAACAAGAATTTTAATGCGGGGCACCTGAAGAAATACTACGTCTAGAAATCCTTTCATGTACTTCTATTACAATAAAGTGATAAATGAAGATATGATTTTTTTTCTCTTGATGTGTCCACATGACTCCTCGACTCCATATAGTCGGCGACGATCATGGTGATCAGTCATAATACTGACTCCCCCGACTTCCGAAAGTCGCCATCTACAAAGGAGATCAGTCATAACACTGACTCCTCAATTCCATATAGTCGGCGATGATCAAGGAGATCAGTCATAATACAGACTCCCCCGACTTCTGAAATTCGCTATCTACAAAGGAGATCAGTCATAACACTAACTCCTCGAATCTATATAGTCGGCGACGATGAAGGAGATCAGTCATAATACTGACTGCCCCGACTTTCGAAAGTCGCCATTTACAAAGGAGATCAGTCATAACACTGACTCCTCGACTCTATATAGTCGGCGATGATACAGGAGATCAGTCATAATACTGACTCCCCGACTTCCGAAAGTCGCGATCTACAAAGAAGATCATTCACAATAATGACTCCTCGACTTCCAAAAGTCGCTGTCTACCAAGAAGATCAGTCGTAATACTGACTCATTGTCTCCTAAAAGTTAACAAGGGTAATAAGATGTGACTATGCTGTCGAAACTCAATGGTTATCTGAGAAGAAGATAGAAAGACGAAGTTCGCTTCTCGTCATAAAAAGGTACTAGACATAACCCCTTCCCCTTAATAATAAGACTAACGATTTATGTCTCGGGGGTAAGTGTTGGGAAATGATTTGAGACAACCTAAGATAGGTCGGGACTGTCTGAGTCAGGATCTCTAAAAGATAAGTCGACAACTACTAATGGCCCAAATGATAAGACAAAGATATATGATCAACACCGATACAAAGAGATGTCGACAGTTAAGACAAAACGCCTGAAAGAATGGCGACGAATCTACTGGAAGACTCTCCCTCTTAATGTATGAGTCGAGTCAGTGACTCGGTGATATCAAGAAAAACTCCTTTCCTCTGAGAGAGAGATATCACCTGGCAACCTGCTTCCCGCCTCAAAGAAAACCATTCCTCCTAAGGAAAAGACAATAGCTGGCAACCTGCTTGCCGCCTCTAGATTTAAGGAAAGCCCCCTCAAGGCAAAGCTAAGGTGGCAACCTACTTCTCACCTAGGTCATCCCTTCGACATTAAGGAATGATGAGGTGGTAACCTATTTGTTACCTACAGACACTCCACCGTCCCCCTCAACCAATCAGAGAAAGACAGCCACCGCCAGTGAACAGCCAAACATAGCTTAGCTACCGCCACTTAAAGTATGTACAATCTCTCCCTTTAAATAGGGGAGCACTTTTATTACTTATCATATTCTATCACATACTTCTTAAAGTATTCTCTCATATTCCATTTCTGAATTAAGCTTCAGAGTAGAATCAGGGGCAAATCCCCACCCCCTTTTCAGGTTCTCGCCCATCCAATACTCAAAAGGAAACTAAGCACCCGACGAGGTCGACAAAGATACCTATAAGAGTCAAACAAACGAGAAACCTCGAAGTCCACTACCATGAGCTCCTAGATACGTCATTTTGATCCCAACAGCGGTTACCTAGTGAATTCAAGAGTCGGAGAATTACAGGTGCACTTGACTATTCCCATCGCCCATACCCTTAGTCAAACTCAACCGGTTTCCAAAGACGTGTTAACTAGGTATTTTTGTTCAGCACTGCGCTCGTATGCCGGGAAGCAAACATTGAGCTTGACCTTAGGTATGAGTTCTGATTCCGTGAGGATGCTTTGGATGCTTCTTCATAAAGCACCCGGGATCAGTCACACGCTCAAGGTGAAGAAGTTTGTGCCCATCCGAATCTCATGGATCCTACCTAGCACAACCGAGCTTGACCCCGTGGTCGAACATGGCACGCATAGTATGTAGCGCGCGTCGATAGCATAACATGAACTTACATATTGTCAGGAGTGGGAAATGTCACACGCTATCACAGATTTTTCATCTGGTCCAGAATGTGGCTGTTGACGAACAAAGGTAAGTTTATCATAGCTAAGTGTTTGTATTTGGCCTCTTAGGTCAAGTCCCCGGCGAAATATCGTCCGGGGGTGAGGATCTGGATGAGGGGGGCTCGTCCGGACGGATGGGGGGTACCCGAAGGGGTTCCCCCAAGGTCTTGCTCGGGTTACCCGAGCAAGGGGATCCCTTGCTCGGATAACCCTAGCAAGGGTACCTTGCCTGGGTTGCCTCCCCGAGTGGTCTTTCCACTCGGGGTCTTCTTGAGTGGATTTCGCCACTCGGGGTGTTTTCTGAGCCTACGTGATGTGCCTCGGTTGTCCGTGGTCTAAGTTTCGAATTATATTCGGTTATGGCCCATTATCGGGTCCAATTCGTGATAGATTGGGTGTATATCCAATATTTGAGGAAATATCGCCTAAGCAAATAGAGAGGCGTACCTTTGTGACGATCCCGGCCTTTATCGAGTACTCCACACGCGTCGTTATTTTCCATGCCCCCTGCTTTAGAGAAGCTTAATTCATATACAAAAAATGTTTTTATTAGATTTAAGCAAATTCACGTCATATGATGATATTATATGAGGCTAAGAATTACGAGCCTTGGTCTTGTTTTACTTAGCGTTCGGACGGTGTCCTTTTGTTCGTGTCACCCTTTGATTGGAGCTTTTTGGAGCATATTTGAGGTGAGTGCTTGATATAGATGTTGCCCCCTTAGGAACTCGGTAGTTGCTTGTTGTTTGGGTGCCTTAGTGATTTTCCTAGGTCATCCCTTGCTTGTACAGTTGATACATGCCCTCATGGAGGATGTTGAGTTCCACCCTTCATTACCTTAGGTAGTTTTGAGATGATTTTATCTGTCTCCCCCCTTAAGGGTGTTTTCCATGCTTTGTTCATCATAGTCTCCCATTTGACAAGTAATATTGTCCATGCACGTGTCTTTTGCCCCCGTAGCAAGCGTTCGATCTTTATGCACTTTGGGACGTATCCTTGGGTAGGTTGGTCTTGATGGATTTATATGGTGTCATGACGGACCGCTGTTTTTTTTTTTTTCTGACGGACCGCTGTTTTTTTTCTGACGGACCACTGTTTTTTCTGACGGACCGTCTGTTTTTTCCTGACGGACTGCTGTTTTTTCCTGATGGACCACTATTTTTTCTAACAGACCGCTGTTTTTTCCTGACGGACCGCTATTTTTTCCTGACGAACCGCTGCTTTTTCTGACGGACCGTTGTTTTTTTTTTACGGACCGCTGTTTTTTCCTGAGGGAGCGCTACTTTTTCTGATGGACCACTGTTTTTTCTTTCCCCTCTTAACCTTGCACTCTCTGTTATCCGTGCTTGGGTCGGATATAGAGTGCTATGCCACCGCCAACTCAGGGCTTACTCCCCTCGTCTCTTCTGATGTTTCTATTGTATCCAGCATGGTGGTGAGTCCAGGTTCTATTCCTTGGTGATTCGGTACCCCTTGTTGTCTCATAAGGGGTTCTTTTGATTGGATGATGTTAAATGGAATAGCAAACGTCGGTTCGTCATTGCCTTTGAAAATGGTAGTGGCTATTGGGGGATATATTTCTTCTTCGTTAAGGAGTTTTATCCTCGGACGGTGATTTTGCCTTCGTGGCTCAGTGCTGAGGCTACCTCCGCGGTATGCACACCTTGCACCTCTACAAGTGGGGGCTTGGCCCTTGTGCTACTCATGCTCTGTGACCTGTGCATGTAGAGTTGTATGTATCAGGATGCCCCCGTAGTGGGCATGAGTGGGGGGGGGGGGGGGGGGTGGGGTTAACCCTTGAAGTGACTACACTTGGCAGCCCATGTATGCGTGCCCCGTAGTGGACACGTTGTTGTACATAGTGATACTCCTCGTATTGGTTATGCTTGGTAGCTCATATATGCGTGCCCCGTAGTAGACACGTTGTTGTATTTAGATGTATACTCCTCGCATTGGCTACACTTGGTAGCTCATATATAAGGTTGTGCCTTCCATGCCAATGGTTGATATATAGCTTGTTGTAGGTGTTTGGTCCCTCCCTCGACTAACTTGGGTAGTGTTAGGATGGTTTTGCTTATCTCCCCCTTAGGGGTCCTTGTGACGTTTATTTATCCACCATAGTCCTTCCTTTAGCAAGTAGTATCATCCATGCACGTGATTTTGCCCCCGTAGTAAGCATTAGATCTTTGTGCACTTTGGGACGTACTCCAGGGTAGGCTAGCGTTGATGTCTTAGAATAGTGCGTCGTGGCAGGGTTAATTGTACCTGACGTGTTATTGCTCCTCCTCTTGGAGTACTTTTTTCTATGTCCTTCATCCCCATGGTTTGCTATGGTTGACGTTCTCCTTGTGTTTGATTGCTATTCCTTGAAGTTTCCATACTTCTTTTGAGGTGGGCTGGATGATGTCCGTTGCTTAATTTGGCTTGTATCCCGCTTTGCCCCCCCCCCCCCCCCCCCCCCCCCCCCCCGAGTTAAGCAATGGCCCTAACCTTTGCTTGACTCTATGATGGTTGGATAGGCGTCTGATTGGGCTATTGATAGTTGTTTGAAAGTTTGGTGGAGGATATCCCCATAGTTTGTCCCTTCTACCACCGAACTTGTGGTTGTTGGACTTGGAATAAGGAGGATGCCTTCATGGTGATAAGGCCTCATGCTTGTCTAACCCGAGTATTGTTGGATCTAGGGTACGAGCCTTTTGATGATCATTTATATTGTACTGGTTTTCTATATATGTTGAACCTCCTTCCGTGGACATGATAGCTACCTTTGTGATATAGGGGTATGGTTTCCTCCTTTGAGACATTTGTGCATGATAACCGCTGTTGAAGTATAGGGGGATGGTATCCTTCTTTGATATATGGACATGACAACCATTTTTTATGTATAGGGGGGGGGGGGGGATGTTACCCTCATTTGATATATGAACATGATAGCCATTTGATGAAATATGGGGGGATGGTACCTTCCTTTGATATATGGACATGGTAGCCATTTGATGATGTATAGGGGGAATGGTACCCTCCTTTGACATATATGGACGTGATAGCCATTTGATGATGCATAGGGGAGAATGGTACCCTCCTTTGATATATATGGACATGATAGCCATTTGATGATGTATGGGGGGATGGTACCCTCCTTAGACATATATGGACATGATAGTCACTTGTTGCAGTACTTACCTTCTATATCTTGTTTGATGAGTTGCCCGGGGATTATTTCTCATATCATGTTGGAAGGGTGGCCATGTGGGTCTTATGCCCCTTTTCTGTTGGAAGGGTTGCCCTATGTGTCTTATGTCCCTTTTCTGTTCTAAGGGTTGTCCTTATAGATCTTCCTCTTTCCATATGTAAGGGTTGTCGATCGCCTTATCATATTTCAGAGTTGCCACTTTGGATCTCCCATTTTCGGTTGGAAGGGTGGCCTTATGGGTCTTATGTCCCTTTTCGGTTGTAAGGGTTGTCCTTATAAATCTTCCTCTTTCCATATGTAAGGGTTGTCGATCGCCTTATCATATTTCAGAGTTGTCTTTTTGGATCTTCCCCTTTTCTGCTGGAAGGCTGGCCCTATTGGTCTAATGTCCCTTTTCGGTTTTAAGGGTTGTCCTTATAGATATTCGACTTTCCATATGTAAGGGTTGTCGATCACGTTATCATATTTCAGAGTTGTCTTTTTGGATCTTCCACTTTTCGGTTGGAAGGGTGGCCCTATGGGTCTTATGTACCTTTTCGGTAGTAAGGGTTGTCCTTATAGATCTTTCTATTTCCATATGTAAGGGTTGTCGACCGCCTTATCATATTTCAGAGTAGTCTTTTTGGATCTTCCCCTTTTCGGCTGGAAGGGTGGCCCTATGGGTCTTATGTCCCTTTTTGGTTGTAAGGGTTGTCCATATAGATCTTCCTCTTTCCATATGTAAGGGTTGTCGATCGCCTTATCATAGTTTAGAATTGTCTTTTTGGATCTTCCCCTTTTCGGTTGGAAGGGTGGTCCTATGGGTCTTATGTCCCTTTTCGGTTGTAACGGTTATCCTTATAGATCTTCCTCTTTCCATATGTAAGGGTTGTCGATCGCCTTATCTTATTTCAGAGCTGTCTTTTTGGATATTCCCCTTTTCGGCTGGAAGGGCGGCCCTATGGGTCTTATGTCGCTTTTCGGTTGTAAGGTTTGTCCTTATAGATCTTCCTCTTTCCATATGTAAGGGTTGTCGATTGCCTTATCATATTTCAGAGTTGTCTTTTTGGATATTCTCCTTTTCGGCTTGAGGATGTTCGTCCACTAGTCGATGCCTCGATATAGTGTTGTTGGCAAGACGCTACTTGCGTTGTGTTGACACATTTTGTGACCGCATATCCGATGCCTCAGGATAGCAATGTGAACAAGATGCTACTTATTAGTTTGATGCGTTTTAACCACTTACCCGATGCCTCGTGGTAGTGTTAAGGCAAAACGTTACTTGCGAGATCTGGTACGTTTTATTCCGCTTACTCAATGCCTTGAAATAGCGTTGGTGCGAGACGCAACTCGTGATATATAATTTACCGGCCATTTGTTGACTCAATTTGGCGTTTGAGGCAAGACGTTACTTGCTTAATTTGGTACGTTTTATTCCGCTTACCCAATGCCTTGAGGTAGCGTTGTGGCGAGACGCGACTCGCAATCCTAATTACTAAAGTTAGTGCGTTTTCCGTCGCTTGGAGTTCTAAGACGTGACGTTATGGAAAGACGTTACTTGCTTGGTTTGGTACGTTTTATTCCGCTTACTCGATGCCTCGAGATAGCGTTTTGGCAATGTGCTACTTGCAAATGCGTTTTTCCGCCGCTTGGAGTTCCAATATTTGGTGTTGGTGAAAGACGATACTTGCAAATTTATGCGTTGTAAACGACGTCTCCTCTTTTGTAACTGATGGTGTATTTCTTCTTTCCCTTGTGTCCTGAAAAGCATTTGACTCAGTTAGTGCTATTGTCTTTTCTTACAGAAAGTAAAGTTTAAGTGGTGTCCGTAGATATACTTTTGGTAATAACAAATTATGTAATGGAAGTGGATATTCCCTTCGGGTGTAGAAATTCTTCAAATGTTCTCCACTGAAAGTGTTAGTTGATATCTGCCCTTCTGCATCCTCCAACTGGTATAAGTTGTGGATGTCTCCTTATGAGGGCGGTCACTATTGCCTCCCACACAGGAGCTAGTCTTTTGTAGTGGGTTTATGTTGTATGCTTCATTTGTGGTTTCAATTGGAAGGAGTGATGCGACGTATTCGCGTGGCCTTCTATTTCCGGGTGGACTATCAAGCACTAGCTCTCATGGTGCCCCCTTAGTTGCTTGATAGTTGCACCGTTTGTTCTTGTTTAGCCTGTTAAGGCTTATCCTCGTGTTTTTCGGTTGGGTGCCGAGCACTTGTTTGTTTGGTGCCCCCCAGTTTGCTCGGCTTCCTTACTATTTTGTGCTCTTTGGGCATTCCTTTCTTATATGCATCTTCCAAAATCGGCATGGGGGTGAGTTGGGAGGCTTCAGTTTTGATATTCGTTAATGTTTCTTCCTTTAACTCTTTGTAGGTGTTGGTTTGATGTGGTGCCCCCAACCCTGTGCTGTTCGCACCCTTAGGTGTAGAATATTGGTTTTGCAAATTCAATATCCCTTTAACGTTGGAGTTATTGATGATCCTTGCGATGAGCATAGGTTTGGTGCTGCCCCTTCATTTAGTGCTACCCCTCCTTGGATGTAGAAGTGGCTTTGTGCTACAAAATGAGTATTGTGTTGGGTAGGAGGAGAGGGAGGTGTTTGCCTTGCAGGCTGGTTTGGAGTGGTATTCCCTGCTTTCACAGCGTGTTGTCCCGTCCTTTGGACGGACGGGCGTCTTGTGGGTGTAACTTCTGTACATTGATATATTGTAGGATGAGATTCTATATGATGGGACTCCATATGGTTCTGCATGGAGATGCATATCATATTGGAGCCCCTTGAATGGAATTTTCTCAAGGTAGGCGATGTAGGCCCTGCTGGTTTTAGTGGCCCTCCTTGTTTGGGGTTATTCTTTTGCTCATAGACGGGGTAGGTGTATGCATGCACCCTCCTTCCTATCATTCGCGATGCTTGCCCCCCAGTGTTTGTGGTTGCTCTTAATGCCATATTTTTCTGAGGATGGAGTTATTGCTCGTCTATCCATCCTTAGTGTTGCCATATCCTTCACAGAGTGGCTATTGTTCAGTGGTTACCTCTAGTTGCCTCCAATAGATGTTCTCTGGAAGAGCTACTCTAGGTGCATTCATGAAGGGCTGTGAGGATGGTGCTCATCCTTGTGGACATGTTGATTTTCTACTACATCCTTATCTTGGCCCCTATTGGTATACTCTGGAAGAGCTGTCATGGGTGTATTTTTGTTGTAGCCGCTTTTTCGGCCTTCTGGCCTGTTCTTGGGTGTTTTATTCTTGTCCCTACTAGGGGCTTGTCTTTCATTAGGGGTAAAGGGGGGTAGTTGTTGCTTGACTAGTGACCATGGTGTCTTGGAGCTTGATGTAGTGTTATCCAAGGAGTGTTGTTCTCCATTGGACGACAGTTGCTTAGCCTCCTTTGGTTGTTGCCCCAGATGCTAGGCTCCTGGAGACCAACGGTAGGTACCTTACTATGTCGCTCCTTTTCTCTTGGACCCCCTTATTTATTGCCATAAAGCATAAGTAGTAGGCTACGTGCTTTTTGCTCGAATCCGCAGACGGCGCCAGTGTTTGCACATGAGTTTCCTTCGTTGGCTTCTCCTTCCTTTCTCTCATTCTTTATGGGCTTCTCCTTCTAGTATTCCCACTATGTGGGTTTCTTCTTCTCATATGCCCGCCCCGTGGGCTCCTTCTTCTCGTATATCTGTAGATGGGCACCGGGGAGGGGGTTCCGGTGATCCTACTATTTGCTCACGGTGTCCTGAGTGCCTTCTAGCTTGGGACCTCCGCCCTTCCTTCTCCGCGTGATACCGAGACCCAAGAGGGAGTGGTGCTCGGTGTGCCCTCTATGATGCTTAAATGAGTATAGGCCTTTTAGAGAGATAAAGTAGAGAGAAGGCAGATCTTGAGTGAGAGATCACTAGATTGTTCCCAAAAAAGGAGAGGAGGCCTCTATTTATAGAGTTCCTATCGGGCCGCCCCGGTTCCAGTGGTTTCCTGGTCCGGTTGTGCCAGGTTCGTAATATAAGTTGGCCTTGACCGTAAATAAGGTGCACTTGACCCCGGTTCTACCGTAGGTAAGTTTATCTTAGCTAAGTGTCGATATGTGGCCTCTAAGGTCAAGTCCCGGGCAAAATGTCGTCCGGGGTTGAGGATCCGGACGAGGGGTCTCGTCCGGTCGGATAGCGGTACCCCTAAGGTCTTGATCGGGTAACCCAAGCAAGGGTCCCTTGCTTGGGTTGCCCCTCGGGTGGTTTTTCCACTCAAGGTCTTCCAAAGTGGATTTTGCCACTCGGGGTGTTTTCCGGGCCTACGTGATGGGCCTCGGGTGTCCGTGTTCTAAGTTTTGAATTATATTCGGTTATGGCCCATTTATCGGGTCCAATTCATGATAGCTTCGGCGTATATCTAACAACGGCGATACGCAAGACTTATTTCATGTCCTGTTACCCCGAAACCAAACGACCGTCTTGTTTAACCAGGTCTATATTTCTAAAACAACATGGTTCTTAGCCGGTCATGACATGGTTGAGGTTCCCCTCTCCGCCAAGACGGCCGAGCCTGTGTGACTAGGCTTTACCCACATTTGACATGTTTTTAGGAGGAATGCTTGTCCTGCGACTAGTTTATAGACCGTAAAACCCGATGTAATTTAAACATTATGACGTCGCTAGATCATAAACTCAAAATGTTACAATTTTATTTAAGTATTAGTTTAAAACTCAAAATGTTACCATCACAACACAAGTCTCTTAAACCCTACGCAGTCCAAGCATTTTGACGTGCTTTTTAATAACATCCAGGTTTGGTCAATGGATCCGCCACCATATTCTCAGAGGAACAATATTCTAATGTAATTGATTTGTCTTCGACCATACTTTTAGCAGAATAATAATTTACATCAATGTGTTTCGTTCTACTATGGTACTTAGGATTATTAACTGCTGCAATCGCTGCTTGGCTGTTAGAGTATACCTTCATAGGCTTACTCCCGTCCTTGATGTCAAGCAATCTAGTTCAGAGCCTTATAAGCCAGACTGCTTCCTGTGCATTCTTAGAGAGGGCTACGAATTCGGATTCCATCGTAGACAGCGTTACACAGGATTGCTTCTTTCTCATCCATGAAATGACGACATTAGCAAGGAGAAACACTCCTCCTGAGGTGGACATACGATAATCCGGATCGCCACTGTGATCGGTGTCACTGAACCCAGTCAAATTCTTATTTTTCACCCCTATAGCACAGACCATAGTCGGATGTACCTTTTAGGTATCAAATAATTCGTTTCACAGCCTTTAAATGTTGATAGCCAGGGTCTGATTGGAATCGTGCTACTAAGCCCACAGCGTGACAGATGTCTGGACGAGTGCATTACTTATCGTACATAAGACTGCCAACCATACTAAGGTATACAACACTTTTCATATGTTCGCGCTCAGCCTGGTCTTTTAGGCCCTCACGCTTTGACAATGCTCATCTAAACACAACTGGCGTATCCACGGGTTTGGCATCTTGTAACCAGAACCTTTCCAACAGTTTATTGATCTAGGATTCTTGAGAGACATAGTTTGCGAGCAGCCCGATCCCTAGCAATCTTAATGCCTAGGATGTACGTGGCTTCTCCCATGTCCTTCATCTCCAATACAGATGCTAGCCAAGACTTCGATTCATTCAAGTAACTTACATCGTTTGCGGCAATTAGAATGTCATCCACATATAATGTCAAGATGACGTACTTCGACTGAGAGTTCTTAGTGTACACGCACGGATCCTCGTGAAGATCCACGAATCTGTTTCCAATGATTTCCTCGTGAAACCTGCGGTACCATTGCCGGGACGATTGTTTAAGACCATAGATCGATTTTTGGAGTTTACAAACTTTACGTTCTGTACTAGGAGTAATGAAACCCTCTGGTTTCTTCATATAGAAATCTTCCTCCGGGTTTCCATTGAGGAATGCAGTCTTAACATACATTTGATGCAACCCTAGATCGAGGTTTGCGACCAGGGCCAGAATAGCCCGGACTATGGTGTAATGCACAGTCGGTGAATATGTCTCATCAAATTCCACTCCGTGAAGTTGGGTATATCCTTTCGCAACGATTCGATCCTTTTATCGGTCGACATCAACTTCAGAACCCACTTTGCCCCTATGGCTCCACGGTTAGCAAGTAAATCAACTAAAGTCCATACTGAATTGGCTTTCATAGAGGCGATCTGTTCCTCCATTTCTTTCCTCCATTCCTTCGCTTGATGTCTTTCCAAAATTTGTTTAACCGTTACTGGTTCATCAACCGATGTAAGAGTGAATAACCTACCCTTTTCGATGGGATACTTCTTGGGAGAAGTTCGATGCCTTTGACTACGTCTAGGATCTTCAATCGCATTATGTGGTTGAACAAAGCTCCCACTAGGAATAATTCTCCTGATTGGAACAATACTCCCACTGGGAACTAGAGCGTTATTTGAACTTTCACCAACAACTTTTCTTGGACGACCTCTTAGTCTAGAGATTCTATCTCTGAGAGAATTCCATGGTTACTAGGACCGGGAACCAAGTTGGTAGTGCCACTTCAACTTTCACCATAAGGTAGTTGAGGAATTATAGGATTTTCATCCAACGATTCAACAACATGATTATCAGGTTCGACTTGATTCGCACCCACAACAACAGTGATCTATGTGGTTGGATTGACTCCTCACACTAGATTTATTATGAAAATGTCTTCATTCTCATTTACCATGCCATTCACCTACGTTGCTGCTTCAAATCTCCCACTCGAATAAAGTGGGACCTGATCATCATTATCCTGCTCTAGTTCAATTTACACTTCATTTATTGATGTAACAAAGCTTAGGAATTCGTTCTCAAGTAACGTAACGTCTCATGTTCGACCACAACACCAATCTCCTGAGCTACCACAAACATGTATGCCATAGAGTATTTGGGTACCTTATAAAGACACTTTTCAGTACTCTAAGTTCCAACTTTGCGTTTAGAGTTGTCGGTAAAATACGTATTTCCATTTGCAACTGTGAGGTCGCAATATTTTGGTAAGATCCGTCTAATTACCAGTTTATAGCTCATAAGGTGTCGCGTGAACCGATATTTTAGGAAAAAAGTTCTATATAAGTGGAAATCAACATTGTATCATCCTTGAAGGAGATCGGAAGTTGAATAGTCGACACCATTTTCAAACTATTTTCTTGAAGTGTATGATTAAAAATACTACGCCATTCGTTAGAGGCGTACAGTAGGATATTCATCTGTCATACAACTTCCTTTTTCATTGCATACTCTTTTTTAGATGTTTCGACCATCTCTGAGTTGTGCATTAGGTTTGCCACCTTATGCATTAATTTATTGTTTACGAGATCGTGGTAGCTTTTAAAGAATACCTCTTCTCGATTTATGTTAAATCAATTAGTATAACCCGAAATGAGTGTTAAATGCAAGTGAAAATTCATATCGATATTAAATCATTCAAACACACCATATTAAATTTGTACTTTGAATCGTGTGTTCCATCTGTCGAGGAACATACGCGTGGCGCGCATATCACCAGTTGTCACCCATGGTGAAATCGTTTCATTTCCAAAATTTAATTTCATTTTTTTCACACATGTTCATCATTACGGTCTAATCATTTATGGAGTACTAACAAATAAGTATGATAAAAATTTATTCTTTAAAAACAATCGATGGACTTTTAGACGATTTGGAGTGTACATGTGGAATTATCATTTCGTTTGGTTAGTTGACCTATCCGGAACATTCGATGTTTGTTTTCGTTATCGGATTTAATCAAATCAATCCCTTTGACAAGGTCAATTAATTCATGAGTTAATTGAATTCTGATTAGAATTGTCGCCAATCTAAATATCAATCAGTTTATTCAATAATCCAATAAACATCAATAACCATAGTAGAGAGCTAACAACGAAAATTATTTTAACAACTGCGAGGATATAAAGTGTCAACAACATAAAGTGGATTGTCTGGAATATAAGTCATGTAGAACACCACTCCTGAAAAGAATTCACAAGTGAACCACATTAGATGATCCGTGTTATATCAAACATCGACTGTTTTATGTACATGGCAAAACGAGGGGTACCTTATACGCGCTTAAATCGACGGTGACTTTGTTAGCATATTGTGATTGGGCGCCGTAAATGGAAGCCCATTAATATGTAAATGTTACCTAAGAAATTGGGTAAATGTCACATTAGGGAAATTGGGCTTGACCCAAATCACAATTGACATATGAGGCCCAAAATTGGGCCTCCTTTATACACCATAGGTCGGGCGAAACTTAGGAGAGGGCAAAGTAAACTTTTGTCCAATTTGCTCCTCCTATAAATAGGGGGTGTTAGGGATTTTATTAGGGTAATTCACAATTCCTCCTTTGTGGTGATTTGAGAGAAAAACCCTTCCTCCCTAATACACACTAGTTTCGGCCGAACCACCTAAGACACCAATGGTGCGCTAATTTGTTTCGAGCAAACACTCTGGAGATCCGTCCATGTCAAGAATCGATCAGGGGATTTGCTGTGGAGACTATACCGAGTAGGGCTTCCTTAACAAGAACCTCTACGGGTTCCATCCGGTGGATCGAGAACTCCCTCAGCAAGATCTTCGAACTACGGAAAAGGTTTAAGATATGTGCATATCTTCTGCTATGTAATTCTGATTACTAGCACGTACCTAGTTTATGTTTCCGTAGTATTTAGCCCCGTAATCCAACAGTGGTATCAGAGCGAGGTTAGGAGTTCATGATTTTGATAAATTGATGTTCTTGATTTTCAATGTGTTGGCCGATATTTTAAAGAATGAAAATTTAAAATTTCCGCTTTTATAATTGGAAGTGTCGACATTTTCATGATGTTCATAGTAAAATTTGATGTTCACGATCTTCAAGAAAAATGCGACTTTTATCAAAATCAAACATTGGATTGTAGATCTTATTAAAATTTGATCTTGAAATTTGACTACTTAATTCCAATATGTGTTTCGGCCGAACCCTAGGGGAATTGACAAGATAGTTTTTTTTAATTTCTTAGGTCCCAAGATTCAATATTTCGGCCGAAGTTGACTATAATATTGTTTACCATATTTTAATTTATATTAAAGGTAAAAATATATCTATGATTGGAAATATATGGATATATTCACATTATTATATAGAAATATATATAACTATCAATATATCTAGCTAATTTATAGGGATAAATATATTCTTGATAGACTTAGTTAACTAAAAGATTGTTTCCCTATATATTGTCATATATTTGTTTCCCTATTAAAGATATTGAGAATTAATAAATAAATAAATAAATTTATATATGTATTATGACCGAAATTTATATATATATATATATATATATATATATATTGTTGACTGATTTACATCTTATAAATAGAATCTTGACAATAAATATATATATATAGATGTGACCAAAATTATATATATATATAAGCAATATTGGAAAGGGTTAACAGGTCTTTTGGTCCATGATGTTTGACCATTTTTTGGTTTTGGTCCATGATGTTTTTTTTTCCTAGTTTTGGTACTATATGTTTGCAGATTTTTTATAGTTTTGGTCCGACCGCTACATTCCGTCCATTTTTTGACATGTACAAGTCACGTGATCCACCCTGAACTTTCAATTTTGTTCAATTTAGTCCCTCTAATACTTTCCTAACCTTTTTTTTGTTCAATTTAGTCCCGAAGTTTCAAAAATTCAATTGGACATATTGTCCAATTAGGGTCAATTTTGAAACTTCGGGACTAAATTGAACAAATAAAAAGGTTAAGAAAGTATTAGAGGGACTAAATTTAAAGTTTAGAGTGGATCACGTGACTTGAACATGTCAAAAAATGGACGGAATGTAACGGTTAGACCAAAACTAGAAAAAATCTGCAAACATATGGTACCAAAACTAGGTAAAAAAAACATTATTGACCAAAATCCAAAAGTTGTCAAACATCATGGACCAAAAGACCTGTTAACCCTATTGGAAATTATTTTACATAGTTAATAATTCTTTGAGGCTAAGTTAAGTTTTAGTGGACTTTAAAACCCTACTTAAGCCCACAAGATTATTTCGGCCGAACCCTATGGGTTTAATGGGCCTATCCAATTTGCAAAATCGGAGAGGAGTAAACCAAACCAGGTTTTCTTAATCGGTTCGATCTAATCGTGTCGGGTCGAACCGGGTTAACTAAGTGGACCTACCCGAACCGGATTTTGAGTGTTAACCGAACCAAAATCTTATTTTATTTAACCGGTTCGACCGAACCAGATTTCAAATAAAACCGGACCGAACCTGAATCAGATGTATTGGACCAAACCGAACTAGATTGAACCGAAATTGACTGAACCGAACCAGATTTTATCAAAACCGAACCCGTAGAGGTTCTTGTGAAGGAAGCCCTACGCGGTATATTCTCCACAGCAAAGCCTCATATCGATTCTTGACAAGGGACGGATCTCCGGAGTGTTTGCTCGAAGGAAGTGGTGGTTCGGCCGAAGGGTTTTCTCTCAAGTCACCACTTAAAGGGAATTATGATAAACCTACTAAAACCCGTAACACCACATATATATAGGAGGAGTAAAGTGGACAAATCACCTATGAAATTCGGCCGGCCATACAAGTATTAGGGATGCCCAATTTTGAGAATCTCATGTCAATTGGGATTAGGTTCTGGCCCAATGTCCTAATGTGATATTTACCCGTTTATCTTAGGTAACATATACATATAATGGGCTTCCATTTACGACACCCAACACCATATACTTACAGCTCCCACTCGTCGAAATGGGAGGGTGCCTGTTAATGTATTGTCTTCCAAATCTGCATCAACATTTAACCTATGATCTCGCCCTTGCTTCCGAATATTTCATACGAGGTTTGCCGTGCGACCGGCAGACACGACGGGCATCGTGCTATTCATCTGTTAGGATTGTTGTAGCGCCCGTGGAACGGTGATTCCCTTTTTTCCAATCATCCTAATATAAACAACATTTATATAGTGTCGCGCTATATCCTAGGTCAACTGATAATTCTCAATTTTCCTAGTTTCCACATAGGAACACTTCTCCAAGGCATCCGTACAAGTATTCACAACGTTCAACTAATATCCGGTTGGTGGCCACCTTAGTGAATACAAGATTCGGTGAATTATAGGTGAAATTGACCATTCCCATCGCTCATATCCTTAGTCAAACTCAACTGGTTTACAAAGACGTGGTCACTGGGCATTTTTTTTAGCACTACGCTTGTACACCGGGAAGCGAAAATTGAGCCTAACCTTAGATATGAGTTCCGAGTCCGTGAGGATACTTTGGGTGCCTCTTCATAAGGCTCCCGGGATCAATCACACGCTCGAGGTGAAGAAGTTTGTGCCCGCTAGAATCACGAGGATTCTTATCTAGCACAGCCGAGCTGTGACCCTGTGGTCGAACATGGCACTCGCAGTATGAAGCATGCGTCGATAGCATACCTGAATGTTTAAGTTGACAGGAATGGTATATGTCAATCATGCTATCGCATATTTTCATCTGGCCCAGAATGTCGAATAATGACGAACGAAGTTCATCACGACGATTTGCAAAATGAAGATCATGTCGAGTTACTTCGAGACTAGATGATCGTCTTGCGTAATCAGGTTTATCCACCTGAATCTTATCTAATCTTGCTTGGTAGGGGCCTCCTCCACCGCAAGATGACCGTACCTGTGTGACGAGGTAAGGCCCACATTCGACATAGTTTTGGCAGAGGATTGCGTGAACCAATCGGTTCGGTTTTGCGTGAACCAATCGGTCGGTACCCGACAGAATTGTAATGATCCTTGTACACTGTTGGATCACGGTTGGAACTCCGGCACGTTCTTGACGGAAGTCCAAACTCCTTTGCTCCAAGTAATCCTGCAAAAAGGGATAGACCGGGCGGTGACCCAGAATCCCTCTCCGATGCTTAAATGAGTATCTCGATGTAGGCAAGTATCAGTGTATATGAGTATATGAATCAGCGTATGTCAGTTATGAGGTAATTCCTTCCTTTATATAGGGGAAGAGTTACCCCAGTTACCTGTCGAGGTAACTGCCAGGGGCAGTTAGCCCACGTTCCATTTATCTCGGCCACTTGCCCACGTTCCGTCTTTTCAGGCCACTTTCCCACTACGCTGATAGTGGGCGTGTTTCTCGGCCTCATCCTCTGGTGGCAAGTCCCGACTGATGTCGGGGACTCCAGAGTTATCTCCTTTGGTCACCGCTCGGAGCCCTTCGTCATCGGGACAGGGCCAATATCCTCAGGGATTCAACATCGGGGCCTACTCAAAGGCATATCATCGGGGCCTACTTAAAGGCATATCATCGGGGCCTACTTAAAGGCATATCATCGGGGCCTACTTAAAGTCATATCATCGAGGCCTACTTAAAGGCATATTATCGGGGCCTACATAAAGGCATATCATCGGGAGAGTACAGCTCATATGTCGGGACCCCTCATATTGGTCCTCTAATCCTCTTTTGTAGCCCAGTGGGCCTACTTCACCGTTTACTCGTCGTTAATGGGCCTAACGGCTATATCGAAACCCATCATTTGCCCCAAGACTTGAGGGACTTACAATTCGTCGTGTCTTCCAACTCCGGACCTCCCGATATTGGCATCGGAGGCTTTTAACTTTACAAAAAATCTCCTGAAGCGGATCTCCTCATCCGAGATTCCCCGATATTCCGAGGATAACCGCCGAGTCTTGGCACTATTCACTTCTTCTCCACCGCTTCATCCCCTACAATTTCAAAAGCTCCAGCTCTCCTTCCTGATTTCTGATCAGCGCTCCGGCAACCAGGATCTCTGATCGTCAGGATCATCTTTTCTTCCTCAACTGGGTCTCACGGCGGCTCGGAGGCACGCACCTCCGATACTCAGGTCGTCTTTCCCCCTCTCCCCTTAGACGGGAGTTTCTATCAGCTCTACACCCCCGACCAGGCGACAGCTCCCTGGACCCCGATCGAGTCATTGCAAGGAGTCCCGCTCCGTCGGGGCGATGCACCACCAGAACTGGGTCTGCACTTGCTGGCAGGTTCAGTTCCACCATCTCTGAAGCTTCCGCTCTCCTTAGCTCGGGCGAACATCCACACGGACATTCGCGAAATGGCCGTTCGCCGCGTGGAGGTAAGGCTTCCTGTTTTTACGCTTAGTAAATAAGGTAGAATATTCTCATGTACTAACCTCTTCCTTTCTTTTTCGCAGGAAATGGCGGACCAACACCGCTGTTTCGGATACATCCTGGCCCTGGAGGAGGCCCTTGAGCGGGAGCGACCCAAGGTGGCCCTCGAGGATTTCAAGGTGGACGCGGAAATGGAGACCACCTTACTCAATGCTATTGACTTCACCAAGTCTCAGACTCTCCCCCCTTCGCGGAGAGGTATTTCAACCTTTCAGAGGAGGGCGATGAGGCCAACACCCTCGAGGGAATTGCGGGTGCCGAAGGCACGGTGGAGCCTCCAAGTACAGACCTCCCGACAACTGATCCCCCGACAGTCGACCCTTCACTGGCTGAACTCCAAGGGTCCGATCCTCCCTCGGCCAATCTTCCAGGATCCGATCCTCCGATCGCAGAGCCTTCTGCCACGGACCACGTGGACTCTGCTCCCCTCGATGCTGCCAAGGACCAAGCTTAACGCTTTTCTTTTGGAATCCTTGTAATTTCCTTCTCCTGTCATGAACCTTCAAGCCTTTATAATATCAATCCATTTTGGTTCCGATTATCGCTGCACCACTTATGGTGAATTAACCACGCCACTTAAGGCGATTTGATCATACCACTTAGAGTGATTCGACACGTCACTTAAGACATTTTACCCACACCACTTAAGGCGATTTAACCACGCCACTTAAGGCGCTTTAACCACACCACTTAAGTTGATTTAACCACACCACTCAAGGCGATTTAACCACACCACTTAAGGTGATTTAACCAAACCACTCAAGGCGATTTAACCACACCACTCAAGGCGATTTAACCACACCACTTAAGGCGATTTAACCACACCACTTAAGGCGATTTAACCACACCACTTAAGGCGATTTAGCCACACCACTTAAGGCGATTTAACCTCACCACTTAAGGCGATTTATCCACGCCATTTTAGGCGATTTATCCACACCACTTAAGGCAATTTAACCTCACCACTTAAGGCGATTTATCCACACCACTTAAGGCGATTTAATCAAGAACAATCTGATCGGAAGCAACCTCTTTAATCATTGATGGCTCAAAACCTATTTATATCAAATCAAAATAATAAACAACTTGCACCACTAAAGGCGACTAATATCAGGCATGACATTTCTTCAAGTGTTCACCACTAAAAGAATGCTTCAACACATTGCCATCGAGGTCTTCCAACTTATACGCATTTCGAGCTGGCATCCCCACGGCCTTATAAGGTCCTTCCCATTTTGGTGACATCTTGTTGATCCGATCCAAAAGGGTAAATTCGTTCCGACGCCAGACCAGTTCCCCGACAAAGAACTGTCGAGACTTGACTCGCCGATTGTAATATCGGGCCGTTGCCAAGCGTATCCGAGCCTGGGCCTCCTCGGCATTCTGCCTCTTCTCTTCGACCAAGTCCAAGTCCAGACACCTCATTTCATCATTCGACAGAGGTTCATAATACCTCGTCCGATGGGATGCCACAGCTATTTCGACGGGAGTGACTGCTTCCGTGCCATAAACAAGGCCAAACAGAGTCTCCCCAGTTGATCGTTTGGGTGTTGTTCTAACAGCCCAAAGCACATTTTCCAGCTCGTCCAGCCATTTGCCCTTCAAGGAATGGACCCTCTTCTTCAGGCCATCCATCACGATTTTGTTGGCTGACTCCACCTGTCCATTAGTTTGAGCATGATGGAAGAGGCTGTCTGATGCTCGATTTTCAGTTCCTCCAAGTACTCCTTCCACTGGGCCCCGTTAAACGGAGGGCCGTTATCACCGATCAACACCTTAGGGATCCCGTATCGGGATATGATATGGGTCTGGAGGAATTTGAGGATATGATTCCCCGTTGTCTTGGCCAATGCCTTA
Organism: Clarkia xantiana subsp. parviflora; assembly: GCA_036873135.1. Lineage (NCBI taxonomy): Eukaryota > Viridiplantae > Streptophyta > Magnoliopsida > Myrtales > Onagraceae > Clarkia > Clarkia xantiana. The sequence goes on along the minus strand of JAPTYO010000010.1, from coordinate 34,696,641 downwards.
GCTTCTATCCACTTTGAGAAATAATCAATAGCCACAAGTAAATATCGGCACTGACCTTTTGCAACTGAAAGGGGTCCCACCAAATTGATTCCCCATTGCACGAAGGGCCAAGCACTCTTGATGGACGTCAGATCGGCAGCTGGGGCCACGATATTCGGGGCATACCTCTGGCAAGCGTCACAGGATCGGACTAGCATCGTTACCTCCTTACTCATCGAGGGCCAGTAATATCCCAGGTTCAGCACTTTCCTCACGATGGATCGGGCACCTTCATGACAAGCCGAGTATCCTTCGTGCACCTCCCTAAGGATCCGATATGTATCGGGCTCAGCCACACATTTCAAGTAAGGAGTTAAATACCCCTTTTTATATAGCTGATTGTCCATCATCACATAATTGACCGCGATTCGGCGTAATTTGCCGGCTGCTACTTCATCATCGGGGACTGCCCACGTAGTCAGGTACGCGGCTATCGGGGTAATCCAGGTGGGCTCCTCCGATTCGGTCTCGGTGGCACATACCTCCGATTGATCGGTGGTTGACAGGATCACCTTCTCCAAGAAGTGCACCTTCCGACTTTCATCGAGGGGTGCCCCCAGGGCGAACTTGCTCAAGGCATCTGCTTCCACATTATCCTCCCTTGGGATCGCCTCAATATCGAAGATCTTGAAACTCTCCTTCAAGGTTTGCACCTCACGAAGGTACTTTTTCATCATCGGGCTCTTTGCTTCGTATCGCCCCTGGACTTGGTTCACAATCAGGCTAGCATCACACTTCACCCTTAAGTGACCAACACCCGTTCCCTTGGCAATCTTGAGGCCGGTGATGAGAGCCTCATATTCAGCTTCATTGTTGGTGGCCCTAAACGTCAAGGCCAAGGCATATCGAAGGGGCTCGCCTCCACCTGGTGGTATCAGCACGAACCCTGCTCCTGATCCTTCTGAATTTGAGGAGCCATCGGTATACATCTCCCAAGTGTCTTCGTCATCGGGCTGTTCTGACTGCTCTGCTATCGGGATTTCCATGGTTGCCCCCTCTACAGGGCCCGCTTCTTCTAGATCGGGGGCTGTAGACTCTACTATGAAATCCGCCAGCGTCTGACCCTTAATAGCCGTTCTCGGTGCAAAGTGAATGCGAACTCACTAAGCTCGACTTCCTATTTCACTAATCTCCCCGACGCATCAGGTCGGTTCAAAAAATGTTTCAAGGGCTGATTCGTCAGAACAGTAATCTCATGCGCATGGAAGTAAGGTCTCAGCTTCCGAGCAGTGACAATCAACGCATAAAGATACTTCTCAACGGCGGGATAATTCATTTCAAACTTGGCGAGTGCCTTGCTTACATAATATACGGGGACTTGGTTACCCTCTACGACTTTCACTAAGACAAAGCTAATCGCAAATTCAGAAACAGCCAAATACAGATAGAGTGGCTCGCCTGGAATGGGCTTCGCCAACGGCGGGAGGGTGCGGAGGTGCTGCTTGAGTGCCTGGAACGCCTCTTCGCACTTGGCAGTACACTCAAACTTCTTGTTGGTCCTCAGCACTTCAAATAACGGCATCGATCGGTTGCTTGCCTTGGACAGGAAGCGATTCATCGCGGCCAATCGGTCATTCAGCACCTGCACCTCCCGATGGTTCGTCGGGGACTTCATATCCTCGATCGCCTTCAGCTTCTCAGGGTTCACCTCGATTCCCCTCTGGCTCACCATGAAGCCCAGAAACTTCCCTGAGTGCACTCCGAAGGCACACTTGGTCGGGTTCAAGCGAACTTGATGAAGCCTCATCCGCTCAAACGCCGTGGCCAAGTTGTGAACATGATCCTCGGCCTGTCGGGACTTCACCAGCATATCGTCCACATAGGCCTCCATCGTTTTCCCTAGAAAATCAACACACACCAGCCACTTGCCATTGCACTTCTTCACCAGGAATGGGTTGGCGACCCAGGTCTGGAATCGGAGCTCCTTAATAAATCCAGCATCGAGCAACCTGCCCACCTCTTGCTGGATCGCGATCTTCTTGTCGGCACCCATCGGGTGCCATCTCTGTGCAATCGGCTTGATCGCGGGGTCAATCTTCAGCTCGTGAGTAATCACACTGGGGCTGATTCCTGGCATGTCACACGAGGACCAGGAAAATAGCTCCTTGAACTCCTTCAACAAATCAATCAGTTTTTGGGCCTTCTCCTCAGACAGAGTGGACCCGATTTTCACCTTCCTCTGAGGTCCATCGATCTCGACCTCCTTCAAATCCTCCATCGGGGTGGGACGCCCAAACTCCTCTCTGGGATCAGCATCAGTCTGGAAAATAGTCATAAACTCCCGATTCCTCCTTCGAGTGGCATTGACATAGCACTTCCTGGAGGCTACCTGATCGGCCCTGACTTCCCCGACTCCGTGGTCGGTCGGAAACTTCATCTTCAGATGGACAGTTGAGGCAATTGCCCTCATCGGGTTGATGGTGGTCCTCCCGATAATTGCATTGTAAGTCCCTGCAGACTCGACCACCACGAACTCTACGTCCCTATTCTCCGACTTCCAACCACTACCGAACTCAACCGGTAAGGTAATCATCCCCACCGGGTAAGAGGTAGACCCAGAAAATCCGACCATCGGGAAGTCCGCATGCTTCAAGTCCTTCTTGGTTTTTCCCATGGCCTCCAGTGCATCCATGAACAAAATATCGGAGGAGCTTCCTCCATCAATCAATATTCGATTCATCTCGTACCCATCCATGTTCAGGGTCACGACCAAAGCATCATCGTGCGGGGTCTCCACACCTATCAGGTCCTCCGCTGAGAAGGAAATCACCATCTCTTCCTTCGGGGTCCAAGATCGGGCCCTCTTGCCCAGCATCACAGCAACAGGAATCCGAGAAGCATAAACCTCTCGAGATGCCGTGGTATCACCTCCTGCAGCAAATCCCCCATGGATCACATTAATGGTCCCCCGCTTCTCCTTGCGGGTATTGGAAGACTCGGGCTTCTCCTTCTTCGGGGACCGATCGCGGGATCGGGAACGGGACCGCGATCGGGACCGGGAACGGGATCGGCTCCGTCGCGCAGCCACAAATTCCTTGAGCTTCCCCTTCTGGATCAGCTTCTCAATCTCCTTCTTCAACTCCCGACAGTGGTTAGTGTCGTGACCGCTGGCGCGATGGAAACGATAATAACGATCGATGCGTGCTCCCATGAACTCTCCATCTTTCTTCGGGGGGTACCTAGTGATACCCTGTCGATCCATCACCGCCAACACAGCACCCATGGAGCAAATGAGAGGAGTGTAACGGTCCTCCCGCTTGTCCGACTTCGAGGGACGCTTGTCTTCCCTCCGATCGGAGCGGCCTCGACCCCGACTGCTCTCGGGTTTATCTTTCCTCCTGCGATCGTCCGAGGGCTTGAACGACTGCTTCCCCTTGTTCGATTTCGGAGGATCTAGCTCTCCGGCAGCTATCTTTGACTCATGTACGTTTATTTGCTGCTTCACCCTCTTCTGCAGCGCCTCCATGTTCCACACAGCCTTCTTAGCCACGCTGTGCATCAGGTCGGAACCATATGGTGCTGTCAGGTTCCGAATGAAGGTGCGGATGGTCTCTCCCTCCGACATCTCCTCATCAATCTCGGCCACGCTGGCGGTGTACCTCTGGTAATAATGCGCCATCGACTCATCAGGCCTCTGTACCACCTCAACCAGGGACCTCGTGCTTTTCAGGAGACGCCGACGGCCCTGGTACTGCTGGATGAAACGATCATGCATCTGGGTCCAGGTAGAGATGCACCCTGGAGGAAGGCTGAAGAACCACGTCAGGGCCCTCTCACCAAGTGTGGCCGGGAACAGAACACACACTATATCGTCATCCGGGGCTCTGCCTAGACAAGCCATAACATGCTTCTGGACATGGCGAACTGGATCCCCCTCGCCATCATACTCCTTGATTGTCGGGATACCAAGTCCTGGCGGGGCAGTGGTGTTCACCAATCGGGGGACAAAGGGATGAGTGGATCGATCCCTCAGCTCCGACATCATCTTCTTCTGGTCCCCCATACAGATGTTCACGATCTTCACCACCTGGTCGGGGGTGATAGGACCGTTAAGAGGGATGGTCCTATGCTGCACCGGTCCAGGCCCATCAATCACGAACTGCTCCGACTGAGCGGGCTCCTTGCCCTTGTCCTGGTGCTCGGGTTGGGCCTCTTGCCCGTCCCGATTCTCCCTCGGCGGGGGCGGAGGCAACTCATCCTCCTTCTTCTTGGCAGCCTCCCTTCGGTCCAGGAGAGCCTCCATGGTCTCCAGGAATGTCGGCATGGCGTCCATCACAGCCTTCGCCAAGTCCACCTTTGAAGGAGCGTCCTGGTCCCTTCTCGGGATCTCCTCCCTGTCCTCCAACAAGTTTCGAACGGAATCCTCGTGATCGTCATGATGCCCCCCCTGTTTGGGAACCAGCAGGGGGAGGATCATTCCGATCAACACTGCGCTCCGGCATCCCCGAATTCAGAGTTCCAGCAAGATGGCGGGAACCACCATATTGTCCTTGTTTCTTCTTCTGCTTGCCAGCCATCGATCGGGTAGAAGCTATCTTTGCTTTTTGTTACAATTCCCACAGACGGTGCCAATGTTGGATCACGGTTGGAACTCCGGCACGTTCTTGACGGAAGTCCGAACTCCTTTGCTCCAAGTAATATTGCAAAAAGGGATAGACCGGGCGGTGACCCAGAATCCCTCTCCGATGCTTAAATGAGTATCTCGATGTAGGAAAGTATCAGTGTATATGAGTATATGAATCAGCGTATGTCAGTTATGAGGTAATTCCCTCCTTTATATAGGGGAGGAATTATCCCAGTTACCTGTTGCGATAGCTGCCAGGGGCAGTTAGCCCAAGTTCCGTTTATTTCGGCCACTTGCCCACGTTCCGTCTTTTCAGGCCACTTCCCCACTACGCTGATAGTGGGCGTGTTTCTCGGCCTCAACCTCTAGTGGCAAGTCCCGATGGATGTCGGAGACTCCAGAGTTATCTCCTTTGGTCACCGCTCGGGGCCCCTCGTCATCGGGACAGGGCCAAGCTCCTCAGGGATTCAACATCGGGGCCTACTCAAAGGCATTTCATCGAGGCCTACTCAAAGGAATTTCGTCGGGAGCGTCCAGCTCATATGTCGGGACCGACCTCGTCGGGACCCCTCGTATTGGCCCTCTAGGCCTCTTTTGGAGCCCAGTGGGCCTACTTCACGGTTTACTCTTCGTTAATGGGCCTAACGGCTATATCGAAACCCATCATTTTCCCCCAAGACATGAAGGACTTACAGTTTGTCGTGTCTTACAACTCCGGACCTCCCGATATTGGCATCAGAGGCTTTTAACTTCTGACGCGGATCTTCTCATCCATGATTCCCGGACAATCGACCCTTCGCTGGCTGACCTCCAAGGGTCCGATCCTCCCTCGGCCAATCTTCCAGGATCCGATCCTCCGATCGCGGAGCCTTCCGCCACGGACCTCGTGGACTCTGCTCCCCTCGATGCTGCCAAGGACCGAGCTTAACGCTTTATTTTTGGAATCCTTGTAATTTCCTTCTCCTGTGATGAACCTTCATACCTTTATAATATCAATCTATTTTCGTTCTGATTATCGTTGCACCACTTAAGGTGAATTAACCACGTCACTTAAGGCGATTTGACCATACCACTTGGAGTGATTCAACACGTAACTTAAGACGCTTTAACCACACCACTTAAGGCGATTTAACTACGCCGCATAAGGCAATTTAACCACACCACTTAAGGCGATTTAACCACACCACTTAAGGCGATTTAACCACACCACTTAAGGCGATTTAGCCATGCCACTTAAGGCAATTTAACCACACCACTTAAGGCGATTTAACCACACCACTTAAGGCGATTTAGCCACACCACTTAAGGCGATTTAACCACACCACTTAAGGCGATTTAACCACACTTAGAATGATAAATCTAAGCACAATCTGGTCGGAAGCAACATCTTTATTCATTGATGGCTCAAAACCTGTTTATATCAAATCAAAACGATAAACAATTTGCACCACTAAAGGCGACTAATATCAGGTATGACATTTCTTCAAGTGTTCACCACTAAAAGAATGCTTCAACACATTTCCATCGAGGTCTTCCAACTTATACGCATTTCGAGCTGGCATCCCCACGACCTTATAAGGTCCTTCCCATTTTGGTGACATCTTGTTGATCCGATCCAAAAGGGTAAATTCGTTCCGACGTCAGACCAGTTCCCCGACAAAGAACTGTCGAGACTTGACTCGCCGATTATAATATCGGGCCGTTGCCAAGCGCATCCGAGCCTGGGCCTCCTCGGCATTCCGCCTCTTCTCTTCGACCAAGTCCAAGTCCAGACGCCTCATTTCATCATTCGACAGAGGTTCATAATACCTCGTCCGATGGGATGCCACAGCTATTTCAACGGGAGCAATTGCTTATGTGCCATAAACAAGGCCAAACGGAGTCTCCCCAGTCGATCGTTTGGGTGTTGTTCTAAAAGCCCAAAGCAAATTTTCCAGCTCATCCAGCCATTTTCCCTTCATGGCATGGACCCTCTTCTTCAGGCCATCCATCACGGTCTTGTTGGTTGACTCCACCTGTCCATTAGTTTGAGCATGATGGACAGAGGCTGTCCGATGCTCAATTTTCAGTTCCTCCAAGTACTCCTTCCACTGGGCCCCGTTAAACGGAGGGCCGTTATCACTGATCAACATCTTAGGGATCCCCTATCGGGATATGATATGGGTCTGGAGGAATTTGAGGATATGATTCCCCGTTGTCTGGGCCAATGCCTTAGCTTCTATCCACTTTGAGAAATAATCAATAGCCACAAGTAAGTATCGACACTGACCTTTTGCAACTGGAAGGGGTCCCACCAAATCGATTCCCCATTGCGCGAAGGGCCAAGCACTCTTGATGGACGTCAGATCGGCAGCTGGGGCCACGATATTCGGGGCATACCTCTGGCAAGCGTCACAGGATCGGACTAGCATCGTTGCCTCCTTATTCATCGAGGGCCAGTAATAGCCCAGGTTCAGCACTTTCCTCACGATGGATCGGGCAACTTCATGACAAGCCGAGTATCCTTCGTGCACCTCCCTAGGGATCCGATATGTATCGGGCTCACCCACACATTTCAAGTAAGGAGTTAAATACCCCTTTTTATATAGCTGATTGTCCATCATCACATAATTGACCGCGATTCGGCGTAATTTGCCGACTGCTACTTCATCATCGGGGACTGCCCCCGTAGTCAGGTACGCGGCTATCGGGGTCATCCAGGTGGGCTCCTCCGATCCGGTCTCGATGGCACATACCTCAGATTGATCGGTGCTTGATAGAATCACCTTCTCCAATAAGTGCACCTTCCGACTTCCATCGTGGGGTGCCCCCAAGGCGAACTTTATCTAGGCATCTGCTTCCACATTATCCTCCCTCGGGATCGCCTCAATATCGAAGCTCTTGAAACTCTCCTTCAAAGTTTGCACCTCACGAAGGTACTTTTTCATCATCGGGCTCATTGCTTCGTATCGCCCCTGGACTTGGTTCACAATCAGGCTAGCATCACACTTCACCTGTAAGTGACCGACACCTGGCGGTATCAGCTTGCAAAAAGGTTGGATCACGGTTGGAACTCCGGCACGTTCTTGACGGAAGTCCGAACTCCTTCGCTCCAAGTAATCCTGCAAAAAGGGATAGACCGGGCGGTGACCCAGAATCCCTCTCTGATGCTTAAATGAGTATCTCGATGTAGGCAAGTATGTATGAAAGTATTAGTATTTATGTATGTCCGTATGTCCTGAGGTAATTCCTTATTTTATATAGGGGAGGAGTTACCCCAGTTACCTGTTGCGATAACTGCCCGGGGCAGTTAGCCCACGTTCCGTTTATCTCGGCCACTTGTCCACGTTCCGTCTTTTCAGGCCACTTCCTCACTACGCTGATAGTGGGCGTGTTTCTCGGCCTCAACCTCTGGTGGCAAGTCCCGACGGATGTCGGGGACTCCAGAGTTATCTCCTTTGGTCACCACTTGGGGCCCCTCGTCATCGGGACAGGCCAACATCCTCAGGGATTCAACATCGGGGCCTACCCAAAGGCATTTCATCGGGGCCTACTCAAAGGCATTTCATCGGGGCCTACTCAAAGGCATTTTGTCGGGAGCTTCTAGCTCATATGTCGGGACCGACCTCGTCGGGACCCCTCATATTGGCCCTCTAGACCTCTTTTGGAGCCCAGTGGGCCTACTTCACCGTTTACTCGTCGTTAATGGGCCTAACGGCTATATCGAAACCCATCATTGGGCACATTGGGTTGTGATAACATTTTGTGTATGGTGTTGTTTTGTGCAACATGGTATGTGTCACAATATGAGTTACTATACATGTAGCATGCTGTGTCCATTATAGGTCACAAATGGAGAGATAGCGCTGTATGAAGGATTTCATGCCTTAGCCATTTTTTCATATCTAAAATGGAGAGACAGCGCTTTATGGAGGATTCATGCCTTAGCCATTTTTTCATATCTAAATGCTATTAGATGCATGATGTGAGGTGTATGAAATAATATGTATTTGTTTTACCTCCCTTCCTTAGCATATTTCCCTCCATCTTTATAGTTTGTCCCTAGCCACTAGATATCCTTTATTTAAAATGGGTGGTTAGGATTGTGTGTCCTTCCTTAAAACCCTAATCTTCAACTTTATATTGGAAGACCACTTCCCTGTTTACTTTTAGCCTCCATAATTTGAGTATTACTTTCTCTCTCGAATTTTGAAATTTCTTCCTTTCCCTTCCATCTTCCTATTGTATTTTGGGTATCAATCGTGGGCTTGCACACAGATTGGTTTGTGTTTTGATTGAGAGTCGATTTCGAGCTTTTCTTTGGTGGTCTTTTCGTTGGTGGCCGGTGGTGGGCTCGGCGGTGGTGGTTGGCTTCCGTGGTGATTCGTTGTCCGGTTCTCTTGTTGGGCCAGTTGGTGTTTGTTGGACCGGGTTTGCTTTGTCTCGTTTCCATTAGGTTTTGTTTCTTGTTGTGTACCTTTTCCTTGCCAAATATATTGACACTTGCAATGGTTTTATCAAATTATATTGATTTTGAAATAGAGAATTGGTGTTACCTCCCTAGGAATAGTAGAAATTCCGTAGTCAATGTGTGGTCATTTACCTTGGGTTGTCTTATGACATGTGTTGGGTTACGATTAAAAGGATAGAATAGTATGAAGTCGAGTACATTTAAAGACGAGACTAAAGAAAATAAGTCGTCGACCATTTCTATTCAGAACAACAAGGCAAAGACAAATGGTCGACGACCATATATGAAGAAGTCGACTTTAGAAGGATTACTAACAAGATGAGGCGATTAAACCACTTGAAGTTCTTCTAATAAAGAAATAAGTCGAGTCGATATCTAGAGCCTCATCAGAAACCCATCCTCTTAAGGAAGAAGACAGGTGGCGACCTGCTTCAGCCGCCTTGAGGAAAACCTTCATCTTAAAGAAGAAGACAGGTGGCGACCTGCTTCAGCCGCCAAAGGGAAGCCTTGCCAGCTAAGGAAAGATGACGTGGCGACTTGCTTGTCACCAGCTGACTTCTCACCGTCTCTCTCAACCAATCAGAAAAAGGCAACCACCGCCATTGAACAGCCAATCAAGGCATATAGGCCGCCACTTAAAGTTGGTAATCTCTCCCTATAAATAGGGGAACATTCTAAATATTCATTTAATCTTGATTCACGCACTTTACAATACTTTTTCTAAATCCATTACTGACTTAAGCTTCAGAGTGGAATCAGGGGCCATCCCTTCCCCTTTTAAGGTCCTCGCCTCACACAAAGCTCCTAAAAGAGACTAAGTACCAAAGAGGTCAGGAAAGATACTTACGAGAGTTAGCTCCCGGTGAGACCTCAAAGTCCACTACTAGAAGTTCAAGGCCACGTCATTTTGATCCCAACATTTGGTGTCGTCTGTGGGAAATTGATCAAAAAGTCATGGCCTCCGAGAAGAACAAGATGCCAAATTCCGTGGTTTTGGAGATGGGAAAAACCCCAGCAAATCCCACCACTTCAAGACCAACACCGGAAGAAGATCCACCCGTGCCTCAAACTAATGACACTAGCGGGGAAGAGAATTCTGGTCATTCCAAGTCATTGCCAAATCCAGAAGAAGTGAGAACAGTCCCTTCGGTTGTCCCTCAGGAGGTGATGGCGGCTTTCATAGCCTTTTGGAAGCAAGCCCAGGCAGGAACCGTTCCTAACAAGAAGGAACCAACTCGAAAAGTCTCCCAGAAGGAAGAAGTAGCCTCCAGTGTGAAGATTGTGGAGGAGAATCTCTTGGAAAAAGAGATCCCCAAGGCTCCCGAAGTCGAGATGGCTAGCAAAGGTCCTGTCCTAATCATTATAGGACAGGTAGAAGAACAGTTGGAAAAGAAGAGAAGAGGGGCGGATGATCTGCTAATGGTTCGTGACCATACCTCTCACCCCTTCTCCAAAAGACTGTTCAATACTCGAGTTCCTTCACAAGTTTTTTCAAGGAACATCGACGACTACAGAGGCGACGGAGATCCTGTTCTCCATATCAACGCCCACAACTCTTCCCTCTTAGGAAGAGGGGCACCTCTGATCATTATGTAACTCTCTTACGAACAACTCTAAAGGAGGAGGCATCCACTTGGTTTTATGGTCTTCCCGATAATTCGATCGACTCATGGGAAGATCTGAAGACTAAGTTCATAGAAGGTCACATAGGCCAGAGGCAACGCCTCAAAAGCATGGACTTTCTAGATAAAATTGAGCAAGGTCCCGATGAAATCTTAGCCAATTATTATACTAGATACCACAAGATACTCCGGCAGTTGAATGAAGCCGCCACTGATGGCGAGTTGATCAGGACCTTCTGGAGAGGTCTCAGAGTTCAGAGCCAAGCTCTAAAAGATAGCATGGTAATGAAGCCCGTGCGGTAGATGGATGTCCTCGCAATCAAGGTCAAGAAGTACATCGACTTAGAAAGGTCACACGAGAAATAGCCCATGGAGGCCAAGAAGCAGGTTATTCCTGCTAAGATCGAGGAAGGTTCTGCTTCTCGACCCCCAAAGAGAGACGAAAGGCGAGAAGGGAATTTCCGACATGGAAATCGCCAAGGCCCAAAAAGGGAAGTTAATCCTTATTTGGCAAAGCTTACTCCTCTCACGCATAATATATCGGTAGTACTTCAGGAGATGGAAAAACTCAGGCTGGACAATCCCCCTCCAGTCAGGAAGAGTCTGATGGGCGCTATAAAACAACCAATCATTTTAGGCAAGGAGAAGAAGACTTTGATGATCGACGTACTCTTCGTTGTCGTCGACGCCGCCTCAGCATATAATGCTATCATCGGAAGAACTACTCTTAACCCTCATCAGATAATCCTGTCAACTACTCATCAAGTAATGAAGTTATCGACGCCACATGGGATAGGTGAGGTAAGAGGAGATCAAACCGCATCTCGACGATGTTATGTCAGCTCAATGCGACGCTGCAATCAAAGAGAATTCATAGAAACAACGCCTAATTAAGGAAATAACTTTGTTTATCTTTTAGGCCAATGTTTGTTAATGATGTTTTTGTGAAATATTCAGGAAGGATAAATAAATATAGCCTTTTAAGGCCCTTTTTCCAGATATCTGAGTTCTCCCCTTAAGGCGTCAAGCATTCAAAAATCAAAGAAATTGACCATAAAAAAATCTGATATCATCTAAATCACTCAGATTGGTCGACAGAGGTATGACGTCGAAGACAAACTTTTTCCGAATCAAGAGTCTACCAACAAAAATCTGATATCATCTAAATCACTCAGATTGGTCGACAAAGGTATGGCGTCGAAGACAAACTTTTTCCGAATCAAGAGTCGACCATAAAAAATCTGATATCATCAAAATCACTCAGATTGGTCGACTTGAAAGAGGTTAAGTATCGAAGACAAACTTTTTCTGAATCAAGAGTCGAACATCAAAAATATGATATCATCAAAATCACTCAGATTGGTCGACTACTTGAAAGAGGTTAAGTATCGAAAACAAACTTTATTCCGAATCAACAGTCGACCTTCAAAAATATGATATCATCTAAATCACTCAGATTGGTCGACTACTTGAAAGAGATTAAGTATCGAAAATAAACTTTCTCAGAATCAAGAGTCGACCATCAAAAATCTGGTATCATCTAAATCACTCAGATTGGTCGACTACTTGAAAGAGTATAAGTATCTAAGACAAAACTTTTCCGAATCAAGAGTCGACCATCAAAAATATGATATCATCTAAATCACTCAGATGGTCCACTACTTGAAAGAGGTTAAATATCGAAGGCAATCTTTTCCGAATCGAGTGTCGACCATCAAAAATCTGATATCATCTAAATCACTCAGATTGACCGACAACTCGAAAGAGGTTAAGTATCGAAGATAAACTTTTCCGAATCGAGTGTCGACCATCAAAATCTGATATCATCTAAATCACTCAGATTGGTCGACAACTCGAAAGAGGTTAAGTATTAAAGAAAAACTTTTTCCGAATCGAGTTTCGACCATAAAAAATTTGATATCACCTAAATCACTCTGATTGGTCGACAACTCGAAAGAGGTTAAGTATAAAAGAGACAAATCTTCTGATCTCTTCCTCCAGGTTTCCGTGGAGAAATATGGTCTTAACATCCATTTGGTGTAGCTCGAGATCGAGACTTGCGACCATGACCTTAACTGGCCCTGACTGTGGTTTTACGCACAGTCGATGAGTTTATTTCGTCAAAGTCAACTCCATGAAGTTGGGTATATCCTTTTGCAACAAGTCGGGTTTCGCACCGCCCGACTTTTTCCATCAGTGGTGAGACTTCTTTCAGGACTCACCTTATCCATGAGCCCTTGTGGTTAGCAAATAAACTATAGACTATAATGGCTTTCATTTAACCGATCTCTCTCTTTTATTATTTTCCTCCATTTTCCCCACTTGAGGTATTTCCAATGCTTATCAACATTTGTTAGAGTGAGATTATCACCCTACCCAATGTGTTCGATGCCTTTGACTTTCGTCTAGGCTTGTTATTCCCATGTTAAGTCTGAACGTTTCTCCCTCTCGGAATAATACCTCTTATCAGAGCATCACTTCCATTGGGAACAAGATTTGTTCTTAAACCTTGACCTACAACTTTCCTTAGACGACCTCTTGGTCTCGGGGTTTAATTTCCGAGATGAATTCCTTGATCACTAGGACCTGGAACTAAGTTGGTCGGATCACTCCCACTGGAAACAATGGATAACTCCCAATGGAAACAATAGGTAGTCTAGGCAGTTGTGGCATTATCATGTGGTCTCATGTGGTAGGGTTTATTCCTCCCACTGGATTTACTATGAAAATGTTTCCATTATCATTAACCATGTCATTCACCTGAGTTGCTGGTTCAAATCTCTCCCACTCGAATTAAGCGGGACCTGATTGTCAGTGTTACTGCTCTGTTTTGATCAAGACTACATCAGTTTGAAACTAACCATGCATTGGAAATTCGTCCTCAAGTGATGTAATGTCTCATGTTCGATCACGGCACCATTTTCAAAATCTTTAAACATGTATTTTCTAAGAGTAGGTTACGTACTCTTGTCCTAAATAAGTGTTTAGTGTACAATTTAATGTAGCACGATGATATGATTTAACTCATTATCATTCTATAGCCTTTATGGTGACGTTTCTTACTGATTTCATTGGAACACAATTTACATATATGTGAGTCATTTACTTCATCCCATAGGGAACGCCCGAGAGATTGCCTCTAACATTATGTTCTTGAACTGTACTTCTTGAAGTGTGCGTCATTTGATTTGAAAGCCTAGCCTGACTTATCGTTCAAGGAGTATGTAAGGAAAATCGTTTAACCGACTTCATCCTTCTTTCGTTTGCAAACTTATCTCAGAGATTTCGTCCTATATCTGAACTGAGCATTTTGGGTTTTCACCGTATGCGTCATTTGATACTTTTACAAGGTTGACGTAGCTTATGAAGCATACTTCTTACCGATGTAAACATTGCCAGTAAGCTATTTCCGAAGGAATGCATAACTAAAATTCAGCACTTAATCATTCAAAAACACTTCATTATTAAACTCGTATTTTGAAACGACGTGTTCCGTCTTTCGAGGTCCACTTGCGTGTAGCGCTATTCACCGAAGTTTTAACCTTAGGTTGAATCGTTTCATTTCTGAATTTAATTTTATTTAATACAATCGGTTTCACACATGATTATTATTACTAATTATTTCATTTAATGGCATTATGATTTTACTCAAAGAATTGGATGTAGGAGAAAATGTATGGAGTTGTTTGATTCGGCTATTTTCAATAGCCTTATTGCTTCGGCTTACTTAAATTTTGGATCGATCTCATTTCTAGCCGAGTGGATTAATCTTGATAAGCAGAACTCGTTTCGAATCGAATGGTAACTACTTTATTCAATGAATCCGAAACAATAATAAACCAAAATTCAAACAAAAATGAACAATAGGAAAAACCAACATAAGCAATACTGGGGTCTCAGATCTCAAACTTGAAGCAATCACGAAGAAGAGTTATGGACAGGTCATCTTAACCGAGTTGTACGGTGAAGGTACTGATATCATGGTGGTTATCACACCAGATCATCGTTTAGACCTTTTGTTGCCGGGGGTTGCCAAGCATTTCAGCATACCAATGAATTTGTCATCGAATGCCTTGGGTTCTTTCAGAAAGTTTCCTTCTTTATCATCTGCTTCGAACAGGTCTATTGTCGTCTTAATCGATGTGGTCAGACGCGTGGGCCCTTTTTCGTCAACAAACCATAAAAGAGGAAACATCCTCATTACTTTCCGAGCCCTTGTCCATACGTCTAACTTGTCAGCGGGATCATGAAAGGCTATTACACCGTCATCACTACATAGAATATTCGTAGTATTCTGCCATTAAGGCTCGTGCTTCAGCGACTTTACCCTTACCGAAGCGAAGGTATATGGCACATCAGAGATGCAATGCGCTGAGTTGTATAAACTATCCTTCTACTTCAGTTGACAGTTGCGAGAGAATTAAATCTCGTGCATTACGATCCTTCCTCAACCTTTTCTTGCTGTTGCTCTCATGTTGCTTTCCATATTTGTCCAGGCCTATACTTTTCACTTTTGGATTGACTTGATCGTCAAGATTCGCAGCGATCAGGAGCTCCATAACATTAACTCTCCATGCATCATAATCCATGTCGTCCAAGTTGCGAGGTTCGTAGAACTGTATCGTTTTAGCCATGAAAACTAACACATTGATAATCACGCAAAATCAGAGAGACAATAACATTTTGAGAAAGAATTGCATACATCAAATATCTTTTAAGATAGAATCCGAGAAATAATGATACCTCAGTCATCTAAACCAATCGACCACCAGTAAACCAATGGAAGATGGTTGGAAAGAATTCACATTATCGTCGTTTTTTATCCAATAGATTAGTCTTTTAAAACGGTTTAAATCGCGAATTATCGGAACAGAGATTTTAAAAGAAGCATACCCGATCTTGGCTTTCACAAGGCCCTTTTTTTATTTTGGAAATTATTCCGATGAATTCACTCATGCATATATAACTCTACTATCCATGTAAATTATCATACAACATTAACATTCATCATACAAACCACACTCATGCTTACGCGTCATGCGTCTAATGTTCCGAGGAACTTATGCTTGCATATATAATTCTACTTCTAAGTAAATTGTCAAATGCAACTACATCCTCAACATTCTAGCATAAGTGTCAAACATGCAACATTCACATCTATCATACACATTTGGCAACTGGTTTTCGATTTTAAAATAATTTTAAACATTAGGGGATGATTTGCAATTCATGCTTATATTCAATTACGCAACATTCTAGACATGAATCCTAGGCATTTCCAACCATCACAGCATGTCTATTCTAGTGCGCAAACCATATATTTAACTAGGGCTCCGCACCCAATATGCAATATCAAGCAAGCTTGATTCAGTCAAGACAACATTTCTAATCATGCATAAATATATATTGAATAATAAATAATTGCAATTCAGCCAACTAATTAATCCAGTCCCAAAAACATGTATCTCTGAGATCCATCCCCATAATCGAAACAAGGCATAAAGGTTATCAATCCTTGAGCACTATGTAGGCCATTTTAAGGTTCGAAGCAATTGGATTTTAAAACTCGAACTCCCTATTTCATATTGACTTGAATTCGGTATTGAAAATTCAGCTCGGTTCAGTCAATTTCGGTCCAGTTTGGTTCAGTTCGGTCCTGAAATTCCGGTTCAGTTCGGTCCGGTTTTAATTTAAAAATCTGGTTCGGTCTGAACCAGTCCAATAAAATAGGTTCGGTTCAACAAACAAAACCGGTTCGGTTAGATCGACTTAGTTACCCTGGTCCGACCCGACCCGATTAGGTCGAACCGACTGAGAAAACCCGATTCAGTTTTAATTCGCCCCGGTTTGACATATTGGACCGGCCCAAAAATTAAAAACATAAAGTTTGGACCGAAATGTTTACTTGTGGCCCAAGTAGGGTTTTGAAATCCATTAAAAATATCTAACTTAGCCACCAAGTAACATTAACCATATAAAATAATTTCCAATATTAAATATATATATTTATTGTCAATATTCTATCTTCAAGATTAAATCAATCAACAATATATATATATATATATATATATTTGTGTGTGTGTGTGTGTGAAATTCGGCTTTATCATATAAATATATATTTTATTTATTGGCATATCTTAAATAGGGTAACAAATATACTGACAATATATTTTCTCAATCTTTTAGGTAACTAAATCTATCAATAATATCTTTAACCCTATTAAATATTTAGATATATTGATAGTTATATATATTTCTATATATTAATGTGAATCTATCATAATGTTTCCAATTATAGATATATTGTTACCTAGAATAAAAATATAAAATATGGTAAACAATATACTGATTTATTTCGGCCGAAATTTTGAAACTTGGTGCCTAAGAGATTAAATATTTTACCTTGTAATTTGGCTTAGGGTTCGGCCAAAAATACCATATTGGAAACAAGTGGTCAAATTTTAAGATCAAATTTTTATAAGATCTACAATCCAATGTTCGATTTTGATAAATACTTTATCTTGAAGATCATGAATATCAAATTTCCTAAGAACATCATGAAAATTTCGGACCTTTATTAACTCTAAAATTTGAAAATTTTAAATCTTTTTATTTAAAAATTTTCGGTCCAAATTTAAAAATTTCAAGAACACCAATTTATCAAAACCGTGAACTCCTAACACAGGCTCTGATACCACTGTTAGATTATCGGGAATAATCACTACAGATACAAAAACCATGGTACATGCTAGTAATCGAAATTATGCGGCGGAAGATTCGCACATACCTCAACAGTAGTCCGTAGTCCCAAGATCCTTGCAGAAGGGAGTTCACGATCCTCCGGTCGGCACCCGTAGAGGTTCTTGTGAAGGAAGCCCTACACGGTATATTCTCCACAACAAAGCATCATATGGATTCTTGACAAGGGACGGATCTCCGGAGTGTTTGCTCGAAGGCAAATTGGCACACCCTTGGTGGTTGTGGTGGTTCGGCCGAAGTGGTGATGTTATGGGGGAAGGGTTTTCTCTCAAGTCACCACTTAAAGGGAATTATGATTAACCCTAATAAAATCCCTAACACCCCATATATATAGGAAGACTAAATTGGACAAAAGTCCACTTTACTCACTTATGAAATTCGGCCGGCCATACATGTATTTGAGAGGCCCAATATTAGGCCTCTCATGTCAATTGGGATTTGGGTCTGGCCCAATGTCATAATGTGACATTTACCCAAATTAATTAGGTAACATATACATATAATGGGCTTCCATTTACGGCTCCCAACACCATATGCTTACACATGAGTTCGTCGGAACATTAGACGCATGACGCGTATGCATAATGTGTGGGTTGGATGATGAATTTGGATTGCTATGATAATTTACTTGTGAAGTAGAATTGTATATGCATGCGTAAGTTCATCGGAACATTTTTCAAATACAAAAGGGCCTTGGGAATTTTGCCGTTCCAGTAATTTGCGAATAAAACCGTTTTAAGAGACTGATCTATTAGATTGAAGACGAAGGTAATGTGAACTCTTTCACGAACCCCCTTCCCTTGGTTTACTGGCGGTCGATTGGTTTAGATTGCTAAGGAATTATTATTCATCGTATTCCATCTTAATATATATTCGATGTATGCAATTCTTTCTCAAAATGTTATTTCTCCCTGATTATGCATGATTATTAATGTGTTAGTTTTCATGGCTGGGTCAGTACGCTTCTATGAACTTCGCAATCTGGATGGTATAAATTATGATGAATGGAAAGACAGTGTTGAGGATTTCGTTATTAATGCGGATGTTGACGAGCGAATCAATCTGAAAGCAACCAGGAGAGAAAGACGAATATGGAAAACCATACCCCTACAACAGCTAGAAAAGGTTGAGGAAAGATCAGACAGTACGATAATTGATTTACTCGAAACTATCAGTTAAAGTGGAGGAAGAGTTTATAGAAAGCAGTGCATTGAATCTATGGTGTGCCATTCGCCTTCGCTACGGTGGAGGAAAGGCCGCTTAAGTGAAAGACCTCATGGAAGAATACTATAGTATTCTATATAGTGATGATGGTGTTATAACCGCTCATGATCCCGCTGACAAAATAGACGTATGGACAAGAGCTCGGAAAGTAATGAAGATGTTTACTCTTTCATTGTTTGCTAACGATGATGGAATCACACGTCTAATCACATTGATTAAGACGATCGTGGATCTGTACGAAAACAACTATGAGGAAGGAAACAGCTTCAAAGAACTCGAGACAACCGATGACAAATTCTATGGTCTTCGGAAATGCTTGGCAAACCCCAACAATAAAAGGTCTAAACGATGATCCGGTTCAAACCACCGTTGATTTATGTGCCATAAAGGTACGCCTCGTTTGCCACACATACATAGAACTGAAATATGTTTTATCTGATGTAGGACATCTGTTCAAGTTCACTTGTGAATTCTTTTCAGGTGAAATTTTGAGTGTGGTTGTGACTGCTTGTCTATCTTGCCTTCATTAAAGCTTCAATCTATGATCAGAGACCTTATTATTGCTATTGATGGATTTACTATCCGTTTGTTTAATGTTTGAATTTTTGGATTAATTGAGTTTAGGATTTATTGAATAAAGTAGTTTCCGTTCGATTTGAAACGAGATCTACTTGTCATAATTAATCGACCCAATTAAACGGGATCGATCTGAAACGAAATTGAAACTAAAATATCTGCCAAATAAAATTGGTCAGATCAAACAAGAGACACACTCTCCTTCGTCTAATGTCGTGAAACATCGAAATACCATTAGTATTCATCGATTGCGTAGTTCTAAGAGCAAACCGATTTAGCTCTTTCTTACTTGTTAGTACTCCATTATGTGATAAATTCCGTAATGATGAACATGTGCGAAACCGATTGGACTAAATTAAATTGAATTTTGGAAATGAAACGACTTATACCATGGGTTGAACCTGGAATAGGCGCCACGGGTGCGTGTACCTCGAAAGACGGAACACATCGTTTTCAGAGTACGAATTTAATGAAGAAGTATTTTAATGAATGAATGTCGAAATTTTCATTTTCCTCCCTTTGGGAATAATTCATTCAATACTTACACGATGAAAAGAGGTATGCTTCACAAGCTACCATGAACTCTTAAAGTATCAACTGGCGCATAAGGCGGAAGCCCAATGCACAGTTCAGAGATGGATAAAGTCTTTGAGATTAATTAGCCAATGAAAAGGATAATGTCGGTAAATTGACTCTCCCACTAAATGCCTTGAACGAGAAGTTTGGCAAGACATTCATTTCGATAACACACTTCAATTGGCATAGTTTGAAAAACATAATGTTAGAGTTCAACGATCGACGTTCCCTATGGGGTGAAAATCAGTTGACTCACATAAATGTAGAACTATGTTTCAATAAAATCGGTCAAACACGACGCCATAAAAGCTAAAAGGAATGATAACGATGGGAAACTTATCATCATGCGACATTAATTTGCGCATTAAACAAGTATTAAAACCAACAGTACGATGACTACTCTTAGAGGATACGTGTTCATTAACTTGTCATAATGGTGTCGTGGTCGAACATGAGACGTTACATTCCTTGAGGACGAATTTCCAACGCTTGGTGAAATGAAAACAGACGATGTCTTGATCGAATTGGAGCAGGATAATGATGATAATCAGATCCCACTTACTTCGAGTGGGAGATTTGAGGCATCAACGCAAGTGAATGAAATGGTAAATGAAGATGGAGACAGTTTCATAGTAAGTTCTGTGGGAGGACACAATCCTACCACACAAATCATTGTTGCTACAGGTGCGAATCAAGTTGAACCTGATAATCACGTAGCAGGAACGCTGGATGAAAATCTAATAATGCCACAACTACCCATTGTTCCCAGTGGGAGTGGATCAACCAACTTGGTTTCAGGTCCTAGTGATCAAGGAATTAATCTCGGAGGTAGAATCCTGAGACCAAGAAGTCGTCCAAGAAAACTTGTAGATCAAGGTTCTAGCACTGCTTTTTTAGGTATGTGCACCATATTTCGCTGCAATACACCCCATAGGTGGAACACACTGACATTCATGAACTGCTGAGCAATCTCTGTTGTTAAGGTTGAACTTATTAACCCTGTTGCTTTCTGATCCCTGCGTGTCCTTTCGCTGTCCACGGAGTGCTGACTATCACTTTCATCTGTCATCATCCTCTCTCCATTTGGGTTTGAACAATCTTCAAGTCCACAACAGAGAGCATATTTAACATATATTCTCTCCATTCGTCATATTTCTTCCCATCAAGATCTTGAGTAACACATAATTGTACTCTATTGTCGATTCGATACTAACACAATGATAATCATGCATAATCAGGGAGACAATAACATTTTGGAAAAGGAATTGCATACATCAGATATCTATGAGATAAAAGGCTACAAGTAATGATTCCTCAGACATCTAACCAAACCGATCGACAGTAAACTAAGGAAAGGGGTCGTGAAAGAGTTCACATTACCATAGTCTCTTTCCTAATAGATCATTCTTTTACAACGGTTTAATCGCTTTTACCAGAATGGGGAGTTTTTACATATACCCGATCTTGGATTCCCAAGGCCCTTTTAAAACGATCCGAGGATTTCATGCATGCATACATAATTCTACTACACAAGTAAATCATCATACGCAGGCCACATCCATGAAATAAACCACTCATCATGCATACTCGTCATACATCTAATTTTCCAAGGAACTCATGCTAACATATATAATTATACTACTTAAGTAAATTATCACATGCGGCTACATCCTCAACATTCATGCATACGCATCATGTGTGATCACACCACATCAAACATGAATATTTGGGGACTGATTTTTGGTTTTAAAACATTTGGGGCTGACTTGCAATTCATGCTAACAATCAACATGCGTACTTCTAGACATGAATCATAGGAGTTTGCAACCATCACAACATGTCTATCCTAGTGCGCAACTCATTAATTGAAATACAAGGCTCTGCCCCCAATATGCATTATCCAACTAGCTTGATATAGTCAAGACGCCAGTTCTAATCATGCAATAATATCAATTAAATAACAATTGCAATTCCGCCCCACTAAATGACTCAGTCCCAAAATCACGCATTTCCGAGATCCACCCCAATAATCGGAACTAGCCATTAGGTTTAATTAAATCGTGAAAACGTTAAACCTATGAGCACTATGTAGGTAATTTTAAAGTTAAAAAACATTTGGATTTTAAAATTTGACCTTCCTATTTTCAGTTGACACGGGTCGGTCCGGTTTAAGGTCCGATTCAGTCAAATTTGGTTCGCTTCGGTCCAGTCCAATCGGTTTGGTCGGTCCGGTCTTAAAAATGATTCGGTCTGGACCGGTTCGGTTTAGAATACGAATTTGGTTCGGTTCGTCACTCAAACCGGGTCGGTTCGACCCATTTTAATTGCCCAGTCCGACTGATTCGGATGGGTCGGACCAATTAAGAAAATTTGGTTGGTTGATCGGCTCCGATCTGGACCCGTGAAATCCGACTCGGTTCGATCCGGTTCGGGTTCCCTTGGTCCTCCGGGTCAGTCGACCCGACCCGGATGTGCAAAATTGGACCGGCCCATTAACCCAATAGGGTTGGGCCGAAATTATCACTTGTAGGCTAAGTAGGGTTTTAAAATCTACTAAAAACTTAACTTAGCCACCAATTAAAAATTAAATATAAAATAATTTCTAATATTTACACACATATATATATAAAATATCGGTCCATTATATATATATTTATTTATTGTTAAGATTCTATATTCGGATAAAATTTATCTACAATATATTTTCTCAATCTTAGGCAACTAAAATATCTATCGATATATTCAAGATTCCTAAAATCATGCTAGAATATATAGATAGTTCCTATCACAATTATCCTGTGAATCTAACTTATATCTTGTCCAATTACATGTAATATTGTTACCAAAAGTTCAATTAAAAAATATAGTAACGAATATATTTCGGCCGAAACATATTAACTTGGGGCCTAAGAAATAAAAAATTTTACTTTGTAATTTTCTATAGGGTTTGGTCGAATAACATGTAATTAGGGTTAGTGGTCAAATTTCATAATCAAATTTTAATAAGATCATTTATCCAATGTCAAATTTCTAATATTTTTCTTGAAGATCATGACCATCAAATTTTATTATGAACATCACGAAATTTTCGGCCAAGGTGATTAAAAATCGAAAATTTTAAAACTTAAAACTTTCAAAACTTTCGGCTGAAACATGTAATTCAAGAACACCAATTTATCAAAATTTACGAACTCCCTTACACAGGCTCTTATACCACTGTAGGATTATGGAGGATAAATACTACAAAAATTAACAAAGGTAAATAGTATTAAACACATTATGCAGCGGAATGAGGGGCATATACCGATTCAAAATTTTCGCGGTCCCAGGACCTTCTAGGGTGGTTCTCGATCCACCGGATGGTTCCCGTAAGGGTTCTTGTTAAGGAATCCCTACACGTATTTTTCCACATAGCAAAGCCTCTTGTCGATTCTTCTGCAGGGATGGATCTCCGGAGTAATTTACATGAAGCAATTTGGCACCTCCAAGGCAATAGATAGGTTCGGCCGAAACACTACTTAAGGGAGGAGGGATTTATCTTTCTCTCACCACAAAGGAAGAAAGAAGTTAAGTGATTAACCCTAAATTGATCTTAGCACTCCCTATTTATAAGAGGTCCAAAGTGGACAAAAGTCCACTTTGCCCTCCTACAAGTTTCAGCCGGCCATAGAGTAAGGGGGGCCCAATTTTAGGCCTCTCATGTCAATTGGGATTTTAGGCCTAGCCCAAAATCCCTAATGTGACATTACTCAATTGTCTCAAGTAACTGACTCGTATTAATGGGCTCCCTTTTACGGCGGCCCATTATCCAAATGCCAACTAAACTACCGGGATCGGTTACGCACACTCGGTAAAGTAAATACTGTGTGTCTATGGATCACACGATATGAATAAGACATACATAATCGAGAATTTGACCCTAGTTCGAATGATGGCACACACGATATGAATCACGCGTCGTTGATACTACCCTATTTAAGGGGCTAAGTATGTCCGTATCAACGTAGATCGTAAACATAGCTAGCCAAGAATGTGGTCTTTAAAAGAAAGGTTGAGCTACCGTGGCGATAAAAAACATGAACTAAGCACATTGGGACCCCATTCCTGATTTTTTTAGCATTACGAAAATGTTCTTGGCCATCCCCTACAATAAGAGAATCAGGCTCTAGTTATCGTCGTGCCTGCGCAAAGAGACGCGTTTCCATATTCGACATAATTTGAATGGTGGAGTATATTACGACTCTCAACGAAATATTGTAGACCGCGATAAATCCAATCGATAACTCTTTCCTAAATGAGTTCGTTACTTTCATTTATCATCAGAGGCAGCTTTTAATAAATAACATAATAGTCATTGTATCAAGCCATTCTAACATTATCTAATAGAGCTAAGTAAACTTCTAATAGATCATCATAATCTCATCGATTATACATGCTTGTATTGAAACAACGTCATACATATTCAATTAATCATAGGATCTTCGAACACATCTATTGTATGTACTTCGAACTATTGGCTCAACCTTGAACGCCTTTTAACATTTTTTTCTTAATTCGTGTGATGAAACTTTTGATTATATTTTCACTCTTTTGTCAGTGCTAATTATTAGTGTTAAACGCTATGCTTTAGAATTGGCCTAGGTATATTCCTAGCTTTTAGCGATGTTCCAAAGAGTCGCTTCAGCCTTGCGGCTTCCATTGATTTTATTGAAAGGGCCATGATGTTCTGCTTATGTGGTAGATATGCATCATAGTTTTTCTTATCACTTTACTTGGTGTTTTTACCACTAGTGAATGTAAAGCTCAAAACCTATCTTAGACAAAAATTTTCACAGTCATCTCTAGCAGAATCATCATCATTAAAGCTTAGTAATTCCAAGCACCAATTTTCATGATATCAATGCTCGTATAAAGAAAATACCATTTTGATATCAATTAATTTGATTTACGGCTACACAAACAAAAGTTCAACTGGTTTACTTGTGTAAATAAGTAGTCTTATGTAAATCAACATTTACAAGTGACTCCAAGCGCGTTTCGTAACCACACACTTATAATTTATTTGCGTTCCGGTCCGGTTTTAGGATGCACTCGGTTACAAAACTTCGCAACCCATAATTAATCGATCCACATATTTGTTGTTGCAGCGTGATGGTAGGATATGTGCGCAGATATCGAATGCAAAACTAAATCGAACGCAGAGTTGAGGAAAAACCTCGATTTTCTGATTTGTCAATAACTTAATGTAAAATTTGGCCAAAAAAATGTCTTACATAGAAAACCCTAGCCTAGGAATTAACCGAAAATAACAAACAAGTCTCGAATAAATTGAAAATTGCAAAAAGACCCGAAATAACATAAAAACGCGATTTTAACCCCCAAGATGATAGAATTTGGCCAAAAAGCAGCGCAGTCCTCGAAATAGCCAGCATAGCCGTTACTTTGAACCAGAACACCTTTTCTGCCCGGAAAACACTATTCGCGCGCCAAAATTCGAAAGTTGAAACTTCGAGACTAGAAATCGCCAAATCCTCAAAATTAGTTGGTTCCGTCTGCAATATTCCCTCCGGGGTAGACATGATTCGTCCTCGAATCCGGAGTCGGGTCCTCATCGGAAGAAACATCGCTGGGAAACCGAATAAGGTGCTTCACGTTGAACACGTCAGAGGTGTGGATATGTCCGGGTAGTTGAAGACGGTATGCATTAGAATTTATCTTCTCCACGATCTCCACGGAACCAATCTTCTTTGTCCCCAACTTACTATACCCATGAGCAGGAAAATGATCCTTGGTAAGAATGGCCCACACAAAATCGCTAACCTGAAACTCTATCGCTCGCTGTTTCAGATCAGCCTGTGCTTTGTACAGATCAGTATGTGTGGTCATCTGGGTATGGGTCGTTTGATGGACCTGATAAATTTGCTATATGAAATCCTCGGTTGTAGCTGGAGCACGAACCTTGCTAGCCAATGTGAGCAAGTCAGCGGAAACCTGGGGGAGAAGCCATTCACCACATGAAAGGGGCTGAAACCCGTGCTACGGTTGACAACATGATTGTGAGCAAAGTCGGCCTATAACAACTTCAAATCCCACGAATTCATATGGTCACCTACCAAGCTGCGCAATAGATTGCCGAGATAGCGATTTACCACCTTAGTTTGCCCATTTGTCTGAGGATGATAAGCACTACTGAAGTTCAATTGGGTGTTGTTCAAACGCCATACTTCTTTCCTTATCGAGGGCCAACAATAAGAGTTAGAAACAAGCTGGAGAGTACGATCACGTCCCACGTTCCCTTCATTATGTAGCTCTTGGATAATCTTCGCAAGAAGGCTGCAATTAAGAATGCATAAGTGGGTGCCGCGAAAGAGAAAACCATCCTCTATAATAAAATAAATATGCTCCCCTGCATGAATATTTGCAAAAACACCGGAAAAGAAAGGATCATCGACATATAATTCAGCGAATGATTCAAAACAGGGTACCTGAAGACGCATTTCAGTAAGGAATCAATGACGCCGACTCAGAGCATCAACCACACGATTAGCAACCCCTGCCTTGTGTTTGATCACAAAAGTGAGCTGTTGCAGATAAGAGAGCCAAGAGGCATGTCGATGGGAAACCTTATCTTGGATGCCGTGATATATGAGAGAATCGTGGTTAGTAAAAAGAACAAACTTCCGCTGAAAAATATAGTGACGCCAATGCTTCACCGCTTATACCACGAAATAAAAATCCATATCATAAGTGCAGAAATGAAGCTTAGCAATAGACAGCTTCTCGCTAAAATCAGCAACAGAACTTCCAGCTTGACTAAGGACAGTGCCAATACCAGTCTTGGATGCATCACAGTGAAGTTTAAACGGTTGGGAAAAATCCGGGAGCACCAATATAGGAGTAGAGATTAATTTTCTTTTTACCTCATAAAATGCCGCGTCAGCCTACGGAGTCCAGTGGAACTTTGTGCCCTTCATACAATCTGTGATAGGAGTCATAATACCGCTAAAATGAGGTATAAAGCGCCGATAAAACGACGCCAAACCGTAAAAGGTACGCACTTCTATAATTGACGTGGGTTGCGACAACTGTTCGATAGCGCTAATTTTTCTCGGATCAGCCCGGAGCCCTTCGCTAGAGATGACATACCCCAAAAATTTGGTTGAAGAGGTCATGAAATCATATTTTTCCACTGCAGCACAGAACTTGTGCTTGCGCAGAACCGATAATACTTCCCTTAAGTGGGTGAGGTGTTCGTCTGGGTTGCTGTTGTATATTAGAATGTTGTCGAAATAAAAAACAATAAAATTTCCAATGAACGGAAGCAGATCTTGATTCATTACACGCATGAAAGTGCTAGGCGAATTCGTAAGCCCAAAAGGCATCACAAGCCACTCATAAAAGCCTTCACGAGTTTTGAAAGTTGTTTTCATTTGTCTCCCAAACGGATCTGAATATGATGGTAACTGTTGGATCACGATTGGAACTCCGGCACGTTCTTGACGGAAGTCTGAACTCCTTTGCTCCAAGTAATCCTGCAAAAAGGGATAGACCGTGCGGTGACCCAGAATCCCTCTCTGATGCTTAAATGAGTATCTCGATGTAGGCAAGTATGTATGAGAGTATGAGTGTATGAGTGTATGAGTGTCAGTTCTGAGGTAATTCCTTCCTTTATATAGGGGAGGAGTTACCCCAGTTACCTGTTGAGATAACTGCCAGGTGCAGTTAGCCCACGTTCCATTTATCTCGGCAACTTGCCCACGTTCCGTCTTTTCAGGCCACTTCCCCACTACGCTAATAGTGGGTGTGTTTCTCGGCCTCATCCTCTGGTGGCAAGTCCCGACGGATATCGGGGACTCTAGAGTTATCTCATTTGGTCACCGCTCGGGGCCCCTTGTCATCGGGACAGGGCCAACATCCTCAGGGATTCAACATCGGGGCCTACTCAAAGGCATTCCATCGGGAGCGTCCAGCTCATATATCGGGACTGACCTTGTCGAGACCCCTCATATTGGTCCTCTAGGCCTCTTTTGGAGCTCAGTGGGCCTACTCACCGTTTACTCGTTGTTAATGGGCCTAACGGCTATATCGAAAGCCATCAGTAACCACTCTTTAAATCCAGTTTTTTGAACACGCAAGCACCACTCAGTTGATCCAATAAGTCATCCAAACGAAGAATGGGAAAACGATAGCGTACCATAATTTTATTGATTTTCCGGTGTCGACACACGTGCTCTAGGTTCCGTCCTTTTTGGGAGTGAGGAGGGCCGGGATAGCGCAAGAGCTAAGGCTCTCACGAATGTGGCCCTTAGTGAGCAATTCTTCAACTTGCCTATGCAACTCCTTATGTTCCTTCGGGCTCATACGATAATGCGGCCGATTGGGCAGGGCAGCACCAGGAACTCGATCAATATGTTGCTTAATATCACGTAGAGGGGGCAAGTCAGGCGGTACACAGCCTGGGATAAATTCGGCAGCTACACAAGAATGGTCAGCGAGCAAAGCGTCATGCACGAGTTGTGCTTTCAAAGGCTTTTATTTGGATGATCATCCGAGCTACAAAATGATTAAGGAAAAACCCAAACTTCGGGGATAAAATTGTTCACAACTTCTCTTACCTGAGTGCCCGACATCTTTAATGGAAATTTGCTCCATATGTGAATGGATCTACTGCATGTTCCGACTTTTTCTTCATATGACAGTTGTGCTCGATCTGAACGGGATATGCCCTTTGGTTACCACTGACCAATTTGGACGAGTATGAATTTCACACATGGTAGGTTGAATCTTGGCATGGAATTTATTTGAAGCAGTCACATTTCACGTGGTTGCGACCTCGTTGAAGTGGTCGCCTGATCTGCAAAAAGAGTAAGGACACTCAAATCTCAAGGAAAAAATCAAGTACAATTCATCGCACCTGAGCATTGATATCCCGAGTGCGCAATTTATTCTTCGCGCAACTATATGACTGCATGTTCCTTTTATTTTGCCCAATTTGGCATGCAGAACGTATATGTACAAGATACCTAACCAAGGGTACCTGAAAAAAGTGAATGAAAAATCAGTGTAGAGAATATGAGAAATCATGCATGATTTTTTCTTGAAAACTCTAATGTCATTCATTTAATAATTTTGATTACTTTTTTAAAAAGGAAGCAAAATATGTGATCTAAGGTGTTTTGCACCATCACGAAGTTTATTGAGTTTGTTGAGTGCACTATCTGGCTCGAACGCATGATAGATGTTCAAAACTAAGTTTTTTTCAAAAAGATTTCCTCGTCCTTTGTTTAAACTCGAATATTCGCGATCAAATGCATAGTTAAACTATTTCCCCAAAAAATGGAATCAAATCTATTTTTTAAAACTCTAGCTCATGCGAAGGTAGAGACGATCTTGCCGAAAAAGTGCACTACACCTTGGATAAAAACGAATGACAAGTTGAGATTTTTTTTAAAAAAAATGCTCATGCATGCTCGAAAGTTAAAGTTCTACTGTTAGAAACTACTTACAACCAGTTTACCTGAATGATACATATGGAATTACGTACAAAATGAAAAATCTAGGTAAAGTTTTTTTAAAAAATAATGCTAATGTGATGCATGTTTAAAAGTTTTACGACTAAGAATGTGTACAGTCTATCAACAAATTAATCCTAAAACAATGCACATGATGCACATGAGATGCATACTTGAAATGAGATTTCTACAGTTAAGAAAATTTACAAGTTATCTGAAAAGATTTTTTGTTTTTTGTTTTTTTAACGAGGAAAAAAAATCAATGTATCTTGGTTGCTCAAAATTAAAAAAAAATATCAGGTTAAAATTATTTTTTTTTAAAGAATGCACATGAGATGCACAAAAATAAATACAAGATGCAAACTTAAAAATAAAAGTTCTATATCTAAAAACTACATTTTACCTGAAAGTTTTTTCCCGAAATTAATGCATATGAGATGCATGTCTTTGATTAAAAATCCAGGTAAAACGTTTTTTTTAAAACGTAAGAACCCTAAAACTAAGAGAGCTTATGATTTATCTAAATTTTTTTTAATTAATGCATATTGAGTGCATTATTAAAAATAGTAAAATTCAGATAAAAAGTTTTTTGAAATGATGCATACGGAATGCATGTTCGAAATTAGAAGCTCTAATAGCTAAAGAGTTATTACAATTTTCCTATTTTTTTTTTAAATTGATGTATATGTGACACACTAACCAAAATTACAGCTTACCTGAAGAGTTTTAAATAATGCGTATGAAACACATATAAAAATTCAGGCAAGAGGTTTAAAAAAACAATGCATATGGAATGTGTGTTTTGTATCGAAAAGCTCTATTGCTAAAATAACTTACACTCTACTCGAAAAGTTTTTTTTAAATGTAATGCACATCAAATTCATTAATATAAATTACAACTCACCTGAAAAAGTTTCTTTGAAAATAATGCGTATTAAACGCATGTTTGAAATTTAAAAAAAAAAAAAAAATCAGGTAAGAGGCTTTTTTAAAAACAATGCATATGGAATGCATGTTAAAAAACCTCTACAACAAATAGACTAATTACTTAGCCGAATTATTTTGGTTTTTTTTTTTAAATGCAATGAGATGCATGCTTGTAAAAATAAAAATTATATAGATAGAAAAACTTATAGTTTACCTGATAACTTTTAACATAATAAAAACATGGAAAAACAAACTACATGTTAGAGGTTTTAAAAAAAACGTGGCTTTGTTCTACAAGGTAGGTTCCACTGATAGGTTCCCGACACGGTCGTTTCCTCCCCAAAAAAAGGAATCTCGGGACCTGCACGGGCGATTGAGCTTTTGCGAGTCGTACCAGCGGAACTACCGCTCCGGTCGTACCGTACTAAACCTCTGGGGTTCCGAGTCGCCTGGAGTTTGAGGTGTTTTGGACATTACACTAGAGTGGTGTGTGTGTATGCAAATAATACAACAAATAAAATTAGTGAGTCATAATAAAAACTTAACTCCTCACCTGAAATCACAAAAAAAAAAACCAAGTTAGAATATAAAATTCAAATATAAATAAAAAAATAAAACATGGCAAATAAGCAAATATAAAAAGCCTGAACCCTCTAAAACATTCCCAACAGAGTCGCTAAATTGTCGGACCTAAAATCTGACCTATAGCGAATTACGTTTGAAAAACGCGGAATTTTGAAAGAATCACCACTAGTTAATTAAGGCTAACTAAAATCCTAAATTGCCTAGGGAATAATGAATTAAAAACCTAGGTCTATAAACTTCTATGAACATAAATTCTGATTCAGGGGTTCTATTACGAGTTTAAAACACAATGTAATAATCTCGCCATTTTGTTACTCAATTAACTTATTGCCAACTTCATTCTTTAATTAATTACAAATCGATTCTTAAGTACAAAAAAAATAAAATCTATCATTAGCAATTATCACATATACTCTAATCGAAATACAACCTAATATATTAGATACACATAATTAACCATTTACTACTTAATTAATATAAAATAATTAAATTTAAACTTTCTAAATTAGGTCTAATAAAATAACATCTATTTATTAAAATGAATTGTGTTGCAATATATAATCAAATAGAACTATATTGTCACATAACTAAACTAAAACTTAACCTAACAAACAAATAAAATACTAATATAACATAATATAAGAAAAAATAAAAATTAAAAATGATGCAGCAAACTGCTACGGGACATACCACCACGGCTACCAGCAGGGCACAGCTGCACCAGCGACATCAACGGTGAGGACGAAGGTCCATGATATCTACGGCGGAATGGTGGCAGCGATCCGTCACCGGTAGGGGAAAAGCAGTCCGGCGAGTATGGACCTGGGCGCAGCAGCATCAACGAGCCAAGACCGGGGAGGGCGTTACTGTGGTGGTCAGGAAGGCTGGGTGTCAGAAGACAGAAGCGAAGGTGGAGCAGGGCGGAGCAGGGTGGTGTGACTTCCGGTAATCACCCGCGGGAATCCAGCGAAAGAGGGAGGTTCTGACAGCGAGCAGAATGGGACGAAACGGCCAGGCCGGGCTCGGCGGACTGTTGCGGCGGGACGGTCTCCGGTGGCGTGGCAGGAAAACTGTTGTCGAAGCAGAACATGGATGGTGGGCGGCGCAGTGGTGACTCTGGCGAGGTGCATGGCGGCGCGGCTGGAGGTCTCGTACTACTAGGGGTAAAATAAAAAATTTTTGAGGGGTAAAATAGAAGTATATAAATAAATAAATAGAAGCACAAATTTCGAGGGGTAAAATTGTTTATTGTTGATTTTCTATTGTGTCCCATTACATGTAAATCACCCATCTATTTATACTAATCTAGGCCTAAGCTAACTAGGAAATAAATATTACCGATTTATTCTAACCATAAATGCTAAATATTCAGAAATATAATCTAAATATTCAACAATTATTCTCTGTAATAAATACAAATAACTATTCTAATTTAAGTCAGTTCTATCTTTAGAAACTTCGCGACCTTTCATATTTATATACTTCATTTTTTTGCGCGTCACATATGACATTTTGAACGTGCCACGCGCAGATCAAAATTAGGTGTTTACAACATCTTTGGATGAAAGTCTAAAGAGCGATATCATAAGTGTACTTGAGAAAGTATACTAACTCCTCAACATGGTTAAACCTCTTGAGGGTAAAGGTTAGCTGGCAGAATGGGATAAAATTCTGGCCATAATTGGGGTTCTCCCGGAGTCTTGGAGAACCACCAGGACTCTGCTAACTATCAGTATCTCTCTGCTGGACCTTGCGTCAGTCCTGAAAGCAACGTCTTTTACGGATATTCAAATTCTTCCCTTGGACTCATTGTTATGGATTTAAGTGAAAGCGAGAATTCGAACCGAATGTTTTCAATATCATCTAGGGAAACACAGACTGATGTGGTCGGATGGCATGCCTGGTTGGGACATATAGGCTATGACAAAGTTCAAACACTAGCTCAGAGAGAGCTTTTTCCCAGTGAAACTCATGTGGTGAAAACCACTTGTGAGGACTGTCTAACTGGATAGTCCACCTGCAAACCATTTGGTGACGCACTTTGAGCCGAATATCCTTTTGTTTTGATACATCCTGGCGTATGTAGACCCATGAATGTCACTGCTAGGGGTAGCAAACGTTACTTCGTAACTTTCAATGATGACTTTACCCATTAGGGGTTCACTCATCTGATTACTAGTAAATCGAGGCCATTGAGTGCTTTAAAAGCTATCTCAATCTCATGGCGAATCAGCTGGAACGTAAGGTGAAAACCATACGAACTGACAGAGGAGGTGAATACCTCTCGAATGAGTTTGATAAGTTATGCAGTGAAAGGGGTATTGTATTTCAAATGAAGATCCCTTATACGCCACAACAGAACGGTGTGGCGGAGTGACGTAATCGTGCACTCTTGGACATGGTAAGAACCATGATGTCGCAAGTTCAACTTTCGATCTCTTTTTGGGGTGATGCGTTGTTGACTGCTACTCGTGTAGTAAACCATGTACCTGAAATATAGGTGGACACAACACCATATGAGCTATGGACTGTTAAAGAAGTTGATCTTACCAGGCTGCGGCCCTGGGGTTGCGCAGCATACACGCATCAGAAGGATAGCCGATACGGCAAGTTGGTACCTAGAGGATTTAAAAATATCTTTATAAGATACTCGGAGAACTCTAAGGGATACGTGTTTGTGGCGGCTTAAGAAAATGGTGGTGTGGTCGAACATGAGTCCAGGGATGTTACGTTTTTTTAGGAAGAATTTCCTAAGCTTGGTGACATAAACACGAATGAAATCTTAGAAGAACTTGAATAGGACGAGGATGATCAGGTCCCACTTAATTATAGTGGGAGAATTGATGGATCAGCCACTGTGAATGAAATGGTAAATGAGAATAGGAACATTTAATAAATCCAGTGGGATGAGTCAATCCACCCGTAGAGATTACAGTTGCTCCTGGTGCGAATCAAGTAGGACCTGATAATCCAGTTGGTGAACCAATGAATGAGAATCATATAATTCTTCAAATACATGCTGGAAACAGTAGGACTTGGACAACCAACTTAGTTCCTATTCCAATGGCCATGGAAATCATCTCGGGGTAGAAACCCGAGACCAAGATGTCGTTCAAGAAAGGTTGCAGGAGAAGGTTCCAGTAACGCCTTGGTTCCTAGTGGGAGCATTGTTCCTAGTGGGAGCATTGTTCCTAGTGGGAATAATGAGCCTAGACGTAGTCGAAGGAAGAGAACTTCTCCAAAGAAGTTTCCCATTGAAAAGGGTGAGTTATTCACCCCTACATCAGTTGATTAACCGTTCATGGTTAAACAATCTCTGGAACTTCCTCGAGTGAAGGAATGGAGAAAAGAATTGGAGGAAGAGTTCACCTCAATGGAAGTCAATTCGGTTTGGAAGTTAGTTGATATGACTGCTAATCGCAAGGCGGTCAGGACAGAGTGGGTTCTGAAATTGATACTCATTGCTGATGGAAACGTTGAGTGATACACAGCTCGACTTGTCGTGAAAGGTTATACCCAACTCCACGGAGTGGGCTTTGATGAGACTTACTAACCGATTGTGCGTTACACCACAATCCGATCCATTTTGGCCATGGTTTCTTGCCTCAATATCGAGTTGCACCAGATGGATGTTAAGAATGCCTTCTGTCGGACCTAAAATTTGACCTATGGCGAATTACGTTTTGAAAAACGTGCAATTTTAAAAAGAGTCGCCACTAGCTAATTACCGCTAACTAGAAACCTAAATTACCTAGGTAAAAACAAATTAACAACTAAGCAATTAATTGGTCTGCGTTCGAAGATTTGAGTTCGGGGGTTCTGTTACGAATTTAAAAAAATATTTTCTAATCACGCCCTTTCGGTACTTAATTAACATATTTGCCCGTGTTTAAAATTAAACTAACTTCATGCGAAATATTTAACATCGGCAAAATTAAACCTAAAAAAAAACCTACTATGCGTCTAGATTCCCTAATTGAAATAAAAATCTAATTAACATTAAACATGCTCAAAATCCTAGCACAATTTGATAATCACATATTATACACATATATTCATTAGGCATGTTATTTTACTAATCTACATCTAAACTAGTTAGCTAACATGGTATAATAATAACTATACTAATAATGATAATAATGACAGAAATTCAAATAATAATAATAATAATAATAATAATAAATAAATAAATAAATAAAAAAACAGAAACAGCAGCTTGGTTACCTGCAGCGCCGGAGAAGGAGATGGCCACAGCAGCTCGACTTCCGGCGACCTTCGGCGACGACAGCAGCCGCGGTCCGGCGGGCTCTAGGTTTGTCACGGCGTTCCGGCGAGCGGGGCGGCGAGCAGCGGCGGGTCCAACGGGCTCCGGGCAGATCCAGCAGCAGCAGTGGTTGGCCGTCGATGCAGGGCAGACGACACGGACAGGCAGCGGAGGGACGGCTGGGACGACGCGGCGGCCTGGGATCTCCGGCAACGAGACGGCGCAGGCGGACCTCCGGCGATCTCCGGTAGAGCAGGACGGCAATGGCACAGGCGGGTAAAAAAAAATTGATTTGCACAAATTCCGAAAAAAATAATATTTTATTCTTCTAGTAATTTTCTGTGTGTCTATTACATAGAATAGGTACCTATTTATAGGTAAATTGACACCCAAAAATTGGAAAATACATATTCCCTCAATATTCACCCTATTAAATCCGAAAATATATATATAAATATATATATTATATATTTTCTGATTTATTACATCATATTATTGCATATGTATTGTCCTAATTTAAACTGAGCCTATTTTTGGCAACCCCGTGACCTTCCATATTTAAATACTTCCTTTTTTAAACGCGTTACACATAACCTTTTTAACGTGTTATATACGTGTCGCGCGTACCAAAATTAGGTGTTTACAGTTTGCCCCTCTTTGGGCGGACTCCCTTAGAATGCATTCGAGGGGGTTTGTCCAAAGACGAGTAAACACTAATTTTGGTTAGGAAGTATATCTTCTTTCGGGTCTTCAAGTCTCCAAGGTGGCCTTTGGCTTTATTAACGATGCGAAAAAGTTAAACTTCTGTCGGCGGTGCCCCTGTTGACAGTGCCTTCATTGGTAGTGCAGAGAATAGAACCTCCGTCAGCGGTGCCCCTGTTGGCGGTGCCTTCATTGGTAATGCAGAAAGTAAAGCCTCCAGTGGCGTGCGAAAA
Organism: Clarkia xantiana subsp. parviflora; assembly: GCA_036873135.1. NCBI lineage: Eukaryota > Viridiplantae > Streptophyta > Magnoliopsida > Myrtales > Onagraceae > Clarkia > Clarkia xantiana. The sequence goes on along the minus strand of JAPTYO010000010.1, from coordinate 34,660,608 downwards.
AGTAAAGCCTCCAGTGGCATGCGGAAAAGTAAAGCCTCCAGTGGCGTGCAATAAAGTAAAACCTTTGGTGATGATTGGTAATAGAAGACCTCTACGTCAGACAGTACCAACAACCCCTGGTGACGCCTCTAGTGGCGAGTGGTAACGGAAAAACCTCTACGTCAGACCGTGCCGGAAGACCTCTGGTGATATCTCTGGCGGCCAAAGACCTCTACGTCAGATCGTACCGGAGAACCTTTGGTGATGCCTCTAGTGGCGAGTGTCGGAGATGGGCCTCTAGTGGCGTCCGTTGGAGAAGTGCCTCTAGTGGCGTGACTTGCGAAAGCTGAATACTAAGGCTTCGTTCGTCGGGGGTGACTCTCAGAAAGCTGGAAAACTTCAGATCCTGATTGTCGGTTGTGACTTGTAGGAACAGACTGTAACAGTCCTACTCGTCCTTCAATGGTGACTCGCGAGAGCAGACTGTAACCGTCCCGCCTTTCATGAAGTTGACTCGTAGGAACAGACTGTAACAGTCCTACTCATCCTTGAATGGCGACTCGCGAGAGCAGACTGTAACCGTCCCGTTTGCCGCATGAATGTTTGTCCCTAATTTTTGCCTAAATTGCGCACGGCGCGACAATCTAACGGGATCTTTTTTTTTTTTTTGAGAATTTCTCTTTTTTCTCTCATTTTACCGTGATTGCAATTTCTTAACTTGCAACCATGCCCCTCATTTCCTAATTTTGCCTAGGCCGCCCTTTCGGGTTTTCAACCTAGCGGAAGCACTCTTTATTTGATAGGCGATTAAACGGTGGCTGTGACCCGTACTTTATTTTCCGTCTTTATGTGGAAGTATTTGTAGCCATTTGGAGGGTGGCTGTGGCCCTTTACAGTTTGAAAATCTCAGATAAGTAGCTCGGGATGCGCTATGAAGCTTGTCGTCATCGCTACTTAAGGCCCTGGTTTTTTTTCTTTTTCTTTTTTCTCTCTCTTTTTTTTACTCTCCTTTTACCATGACTGTCCTTTCAGATTTTCAATCATGCCTCTCATCCCTAATTTTTGCCTAAGTCGCCTTTACAGGTTTTCGACCTAGCGGGAAATTTTATTATTATTATTTTTTTCACGGAGAAACCGCTCTCTTCAGGCATAATACCTTTTAAGTGCGTCTGCGTTGATTGGACTAGGAAGGTCTTGACCGTCCATATCCGTGATGATCAGCGCGCCTCCCTTGAACACCTCTTTGACCACGTAGGGCCCTTCGTACTTTGGTGCGAACATTCCTCGCGAATCAGGATTGACGCGCAGTACTTTGCGCAACACCAGGTCTCCAGGTTGGAAATTACGTGGTCGCACCTTCTTGTCAAAGTCCCTAGTCATCCGTTGTTGGTAACATTGCCCATGACATAGTGCCGTGAGCCTCTTTTCGTCAATGAATTTCAATTGTTCATACATTTGTCTAGCCCATTCTGCCTCGTCGAGCCCTGATTCTGCCAGGATCCTTGCAGAGGGGATTTCCACTTCCACGGGTAGAACAGCTTCAGTTCCATACACGAGAGAAAACGGAGTTGCCCCGGTTGAAGTACGGATCGATGTTCTGTATGCCAAGAGTGCCCAAGGTAGCATATTATGCCAATCTTTGTACTTGACCGTCATCTTCTCAATGATCTTCTTTATGTTTTTATTCGCTGCTTCCACCGCGCCGTTCATCTGAGGGCGGTATGGGGACGAATTCCTGTGCTTGATCTTGAGTTGAACACATAAATCGTTTATCAACTTGTTGTTGAGATTCTTGGCAGTGTCCGTGATTATTTTCTCGGGCACCCCGTAACGGGCAACGATGTCTCTTCGTAAGAAACGCTCAAACGCTTTTGCAGTAACTGACGCCAGTGTGACAGCCTCTATCCACTTGGGGAAATAATCAATTGCCACTAAAATGAACCTGTGACCGTTAGATGCATTTGGTGAAATGGGACCGATCACGTCAATTCCGCACATCGAAAAAGGCCACGGAGAAGACATCGGATGCAACTCATTTGGCGGTGCATGAATCTGACTAGAATACACCTGGCATAAGTGGCATCGCCGGACGTGCTCCACGCAGTCTGTCATCAGGGTAGTCCAAAAATAGCCCATCCTCATGATTTTTCTTGCGACCATGTGACCGCTCATGTGCGGTCCACAGCTTCCTTCGTGGACTTCCTCCATCAACCGCTTCGCCTCTTCCGAACATACACATCTCAAAAGGGTAGCATCAAAATATTTTCTATAAAGAACCTCACCACTAAGAAAGTAATTGCATGCCATCCTGCGGATGGTCTTCCGATCTTTGCTACTTGCACCCTCGGGAAACTCGCCTGACTGCAAGTATCTCTTTATATCAAGGAACCAGGGCTCGCCATCTGATTCTTCAAGTGTGCAACAATATGCCGGACGCTTGTTTACTTCAATCTCGAGAGGCTCTATGGAATTCCCGTCCGAGATATTCACCATTGATGCGAGGGTCGCCAACGCATCTGCAAATTGATTTTTACTCCGAGGCATCTGCGTGAATGTTATTTCCTCAAACTTCTCGCTCAACTCTTCAATGTGTTGATGATATGGTTGCAACTTGGGATCTCTCGTTTTCCATTCTCCCAAGGTTTGGAGAATGATCAGCATGGAATCTCCATAAACCTCCAATTCCTGTATCTTGAAATCAATTGCCGTTCGCAACCCGAGAATGCACGCTTCGTATTCGCCACGTTGTTGGTGCACGGGAAGGTGATCTTTGCTGCTACAGGAAAATGTTGACCTTTTGGGGATACAAGCACTGCCCCTATACCACATCCGGTGGAGTTTGCAGCTCCATCAAAATACATTCTCCACATGCTTTCATTTCTTGTTTCTTCCTCCACGTGAAGTATGTCGCTATCCGGAAGCTCGTGATTTTCTTGAAGATCGTCATCAATGGGAAACTCGGCTAGGTGATCTGCAATAGCCTGGCCTTTTATAGAAGTACGAGGAATGAACTGTATGTCGTACTCAGCAAGATGGACCTGCCATTTGGCGACATTCTTCATCAATGTCGGTTTCTGTAGTATGTATTTCAAGGGATTCAGCTTAGAAACGAGATGCATGGTGTAATACAACGTGTACTGTCGGAGTCGCTGCATTACCCATACTAAAGCGTAGCTTGTCCTTTCAACCTCCGTGTACTTGGCCTCTCCTTCAGTGAACTTCTTGCTGAGGTAATAAATGGCGTGCTCTCTCTGGCCATCTTCATCTAGTTGCCCCAACATGCATCCCAATGAGCCTTTTCGGACCGCCAGATACAAAATGAGTGGCCGACCTGGAGTGGGCGGGATTAAAACCGGCGAATTGACGAGATATTCTTTGATTGAATTGAAGGCATGCTGACACTCTTCATCCCATTCAATTAATGCATTTTTCTGCAGGAGGCGGAACAACGGTTGACACTTGTTCGTCATGTTGGCGATGAACCTCGCGATGTAATTCAAACATTCGAGCAAGCTTCTGACCTCCTTGACGGTAGACGGTGCTGGAAGGTCTAGTATCGCTTTGACCTTGTCGGGATCCACTTCTATACCCTTCTTACTGACTATAAAGCCCAGCAACTTACCGGATGTTACTCCAAATGTGCATTTTGCTGGATTTAGCCTGAGTTTAAACTTCTTAAGCCGTTCAAAGAGCATCCGCAGGTTGACAAGGTGGTCTTCATCCTCGCGGGACTTTGCAATCATATCATCGACGTATACTTCTATCTGCTTATGCATCATGTCATGGAACAATGTCACCATTGCTCTCTGGTAAGTTGCCCCCGCATTCTTGAGTCCGAAAGGCATGACCTTGTAGCAAAACGTGCCCCACATTGTGATGAAAGTGGTTTTCGACTTGTCTTCTTCTGCCATCTTGATTTGGTTGTATCCAGAGAACCCATCCATGAACGAGAACATGTTGTGTCGTGCTGTGTTATCGACTAACATGTCAATATGAGGGAGTGGAAAGTTATCCTTCAACTAGCCTTGTTGAGATCCCGATAATCAACACAGACTCGAACACGACCATCCTTCTTCGGCACAGGGACAATGTTGGCGACCCACTCGGAGTAGTTGCACACCTCAAGGAACCCCGCGTTAATTTGCTTGATGATCTCTTCCTTGATCTTGAGGAGTAACTCTGGACTATGCCGCCTTAAATGTTGTCTTTTGGGTTTGAACTTCTCGGTATCTATGGGCAGAGTATGTTGCACATTTGCTGTATCTAAACCTGGCATGTCAGAATATGACCAAGCAAAGATCTCTTTGTACTCGTCTAGTAGCTCGATCATCTGGGCTTTCTGAGAAGGATCAAGGGTTGCCCCAATTTTGAGCTCTCGGAGTTCTTCCTTTGTACCGATGTTAACTATTTCGATAGTTTCGGCCGTTGATGGCTTTCTCTCTTCGAATCTCTCGAGGTTCTCTCTTATTTCAATCGGAACATGGCCATCATTATATTCTTCTGATGGAATCACATCGTCATGGTTTTCGTGTTTTCTTGTATTTTTTCTACGGTAAGGAAAATAACCGGAATCAATGCGAATTTGACCAGAAATAAATGAAAATGAGTAACATTTGAAATGAAGGGATTTATTTATATTGATAAGATCATGATAATATCCCTTTTTCCAATGCGGGGCTCATGATCTTGCCGCGCAAAGGAGTACAACAGAAACTCATAAATCTTACTCATCGCTAAGCGAAAGAGCATAAACGGGAATCGAAAACCAATTGGTGATTGCTTCTCCTTCAACAAATGGTCGGACATAGACGCCTGGGGGAACTTCTTCGAGGATGGCTTCAACTGTGGTGTCGGTGATGAACAATCCGGCTATAGCTTGTAATGCTTCATCTTTATCAATTCGAATGATCTGAGGTGGCCCTGGGAAAGTCACTGACAGTGGTGGAATGTTCATAGGCCTCCACCTTCTAGCGAATCGCCCCCTCTGGAAACCCACCAGTTGTTGTTCCCCATGTGCACTTTGATCATCTTCTTGGAACGGGGAATACCCTAGCCCGTATTTGCATACACTTTCCTTTAGCTGGAGTAGACGCGGGATCCCTTGACACCTGATACCCAGGCCTTGACCCGGGACGAAATTATTCTTCAAAATGAACCTTCCTACCATGATGTCTTCTTTGCTCAGCGTTGGCTCTCCCCAATCCCTGATGACGAAGATTAGCTTAAAGGAATGGTATGCGGGTGGTTCATCTCCACTAGTGTTGATGAAAGGGACCGCCGTTTCCTGATAGATGTTGTGATCGCCTTCTCCCCTGATTTCCACGAGGCGATTGTCGATCACGTACTTCAGCTTCTGGTGTAGGGTGGATGGAACCGCCCCAGCCGCGTGGATCCATAGTCTTCCCAAGAGAAGACTGAAAACATTCGGGATATCCATGACCCTGAAAGTGACATAAAAAACATTAGGACCAATTTCGAGTTGCAACTCAATCTCTCCATAAACTTCCTTTCTCGTGCCATCAAAAGCTCAAACTGCCGACTTGCTCGTACGGATATGGGACATGTCAATCTTCATTTGCTTGAGCGTGGATAATGGGCAAACATCGACTGCCGAGCCACCATCAACCATGACCTTCGAAAGTACGAATCCGTTACACTTGCAGACAATGTGGAGGGCTTTCACATGGTTCCGACCGTCGACTCCTAGATCGTCATCCCCGAAATAAACCTGGTTCGAGAATATAGAGCCGATAACATTACCCATATGTTCAGCTGAGGTCTCCTTCGGGACTAACGCTTCTTTGAGCACATTCAAGAGAGCGTCACGATGACTTTCTGAGCTTAAGAGGAGAGCAAGCAAAGAGATTTGAGCCGGAGTCTTGCGGAGCTGATCAATCACTTTGTCCTCTCCTTCCTTCATGAACTTTACGAAGTCCACAATTTCTTCGTCAGTCACATTCTTCTTTGGTGTTACTTCTACAACCTTATCTTTAGCAACATCCTCCATGTACGAACGACCCGAACGTGTCATGATCATAACACGATCGTCTGGTTTTGCTGCTCCGATTATCTGAGCTTCGTAATTCCAAAGGACCTTCTTGTTTCTTTCATATTGGAAAGGAGTCGGGCCCTGCATCACTAGTGGCAACCTGGCCGACTATTCAGGCACATAATTAAGTATAAATGGTGTGATTACCGCAATAGCGACATCTTCTGGCGACTCCTCCTCGAGACAGATCATGTTGATGGATGATGATGAACCAACATTGTGTTGCGGCAAAGGGTTTGTCTTGACATAAGGAGGAGGGATTTCGTTGAGAATAAAGAGCTTATTGTCAATGAGGTCCTGAATCTTGTGTCTCAGACGGGTGCACTTCTCTATCGAGTGTCCAGCTACTCCCATGTGGAACTCGCATCTCGAGTTTGGATCATCATTGAGTACTCTCGAATCTGGCCTCGTGAACTCGGGGCCGATGAGGTTTTGTTCTAACATCTTCTGGTACACTTCAGCCATTGACACAGGTAAAGGGGTGAAGGCCCTTGTTTCTCTTTGTCTGAAATTAGCTCGATTTGCCTGTCCGCCTGTAAAGGAGGGTTGTGGAGCCGGGGGTACTTGAGTCACTGGCTGAGCCGTGGGGGTTGTCAACTGCATTGGGTAGACTGCGCCTACAGTTGAATCTTTCGGGAGCGGCTTTTTGGCGCCACCCTTTTTCTGACCATCTCCTTGGTAGCCTTAGAGAGGATCTTCAATCTTCCCCATTCGAATTCCTTGCTCAATCATCTCTCCGGATTTTACCAGGTCGGCAAAATTTGTAGAAACATGTCCCAATAAATGGGAGTAGTAAGCTCCTTTTAAAGTTCCGATGAACATTGATACTGCTTCTGTGTCTTCCAGTGGTGGTCGGACTCCGGCGGCCTTCTCTCTCCATGCCTGCATGTAGTTTCTAAAGGATTGTCCGCCAGTCATCTCCATGCTTTGAAGATCCATGCGAGTCGGGGCAGTGTCCAGATTGAACTTGTATTGGCGAACAAAAGCGTTAGCCATGTCCTCCCAGGTTGAGATATCACCGGCCTTCAAGCTGACGAACCAAACCAAAGCTGCTCCTTTCAAACTCTCCTGGAACGTCTGGATCAAGAACTTCTCGTACTGCTGATAAGGGGCCATCTTTGCAAGGTAAATTCTCAGGTGGACGATGGGATTTCCGGTGCCATCATATTTCTCGAAATCAGGCACTTTGAACTTTTCTGGTCTTGACATGCCGGGGAACAAGCATAAATCGGAATACCCAATGCCCCCGTACTGCTCAAGTCCGGACAGAGCCTTCATCTTTTCCTCATTTTCTTCAAGCGGCGATCTTGCTCGGATTCGATAACCGGTGATGATGTGAATTCATTTGTGCCGGCAGAACCCCCTTTGTTCACGGGCCCATATATTGTTGTTGGATTTGGAAGGACATACGGCTTTGGTGCGGATTGGTCTGGTACGACTAAAGCCGGGGGTTGGTCACGAGGTGGTTTTACCGTGGCGTCGGGAAGCACGGTTGCGGCCGGGATTCGAGGTCCGGTATTTGCTACGGGCGTTTTGGAGGAGGTTGGACTTGTGATTTCTGGTAGCAAGGCTGGGTTTGGGGCGCGGTAAGCTGACTGAGCTTCAAGCAGTGCCATGATGCGTTCCATGCTAGATGACATGTCGGCCATATCCTGATGCATTTTTGCGTTGGCTGCCTCGATCTCGGCCATTCGCTTATCGTGTTGCTCGATTTTCTCAGTGTTTTCCATTTTAGTCGTTAGTCGCTTTCGTGCCAGTATTAGCTAAATATTTCCTGCAATTGAAAAATCGACGATTGAAAATGTGGACATTGAATACCATGCATGATTTTTTTTAAAATGTGCCATTCATCTCAACGTTTTATTCATGAAGGAAACAGTTCTAATATTTAAACTATAAAACGCTTTACACGACTGCGCATCTCGCCGAGTGCGTCGAGTGCTTGTTCTTTAGTCCTAACGAATGCGACAGACAAATGTTTTGAAAATATTTTCAATCTCCTTGCTCTTCGTTTGAACTTTTCAGGATCAACACTTAGCCGCGTCTTTTGTCTCTCTTTCACCTTAACAGCCCACTGCAGGTGCATAACGGCGGCGTTTGCTTTGTCTAGGTCTTCCCGTAACTTCATGATCTCCTCTTTGGCTTTTGTACAGTCTCGGACCCAAGTTGCGCACTGCATTTCTACCCGAGTCGCCAGTGTATCGTACACATCTTCATTAGGGGGGTTTTGAGCTTGTGGCTTTGGTATGAGGATTTCTGTAGGGTCGATGAGGGACTCCCTTGGGGTAGTATGAAACCGGTAAATGTATTCTTTGGTGGCGCAATAAATCCTCTCCTCCTCTTCTAGATCATCTGGCACTTGGATTTTCTCCTCCTCTTGGTCTTCCCAAATCTTTTGAATCTGCTCGACACCTTTTTGGAGTGCGGCTTGAGTGATTTTATCGTCGTGCCAGTTGAAAACCAGAGAAGATCCCGTTGCGCTTGTTGGTATACCTTGGAGGCCTCTAAGCTGTCGAGTGACTCGAGCCGGGTAGGTGACCACTGAGCCTAGGTGACTGATAATAGGAATACCTTTGAAATCTTTGCATTTTAAAAATACGGGTTTTGGTGAAAACCAACGAGATACCCACAAAATATCTTTAGGTAAAAGTTCCGAAAAATGCTTTTATCCACTCAAGGGCACTCCAACCCCTATTCACATGGCGAGAATAATCTATCATCCTTGATATAATTTGTTGGTCAATGAGGAAACGAAATTTGGGGAAACCCGCTCCAATCTCAACTAAGTGACTTGAAAACCATATTTGTAGTAAAGCTGGACTTGCCTTGATTACCCCTTTTCCTTTAGCCTTTACGAGGTTTAGTGACGTGATTGTTTCGGCAAGCAGCGCCACTGTGTAACCTCTGCCTTCGACCACCTGAACGACAACGTGTGCCAGGGCCACGTCTATATGGCTTTTGGAGCGGGGGAATAAGACGGTCCCTGGGGGTGGCCCTGGGAAAGTCAATTGGTGATTGCTTCTCCTTCAACAAAAGGTCGGACATAAACGCCTGGGGGAACTTCTTCGAGGATGGCTTCAACTGTGGTGTCGGTGATGAACAATCCGGCTATAGCTTGTAATGCTTCATCTTTATCAGTTCGAATGATCTGAGGTGGCCCTGGGAAAGTCACTGACAGTGGTGGAATGTTCATAGGCCTCCACCTTCTAGCGAATCGCCCCCTCTGGAAACCCACCAGTTGTTGTTCCCCATGTGCACTTTGATCATCTTCTTGGAACGGGGAATACCCTAGCCCGTATTTGCATACACTTTCCTTTAGCTGGAGTGGACGCAGGATCCCTTGACACCTGATACCCAGGCCTTGACCCGGGACGAAATTATTCTTCAAAATGAACCTTCCTACCATGATGTCTTCTTTGCTCAGCGTTGGCTCTCCCCAATCCCTGATGACGAAGATTAGCTTAAAGGAATGGTATGCGGGTGGTTCATCTCCACTAGTGTTGATGAAAGGGACCGCCGTTTCCTGATAGATGTTGTGATCGCCTTCTCCCCTGATTTCCACGAGGCGATTGTCGATCACGTACTTCAGCTTCTGGTGTAGGGTGGATGGAACCGCCCCAGCCGCGTGGATCCATAGTCTTCCCAAGAGAAGACTGAAAACATTCGGGATATCCATGACCCTGAAAGTGACAAAAAAAACATTAGGACCAATTTCGAGTTGCAACTCAATCTCTCCATAAACTTCCTTTCTCGTGCCATCAAAAGCTCGAACTGCCGACTTGCTCGTACGGATATGGGACATGTCAATCTTCATTTGCTTGAGCGTGGATAATGGGCAAACATCGACTGCCGAGCCACCATCAACCATGACCTTCGAAAGTACGAATCCGTTACACTTGCAGACAATGTGGAGGGCTTTCACATGGTTCCGACCGTCGACTCCTAGATCGTCATCCCCGAAATAAATCTGGTTCGAGAATATAGAGCCGATAACATTACCCATCTGTTCAGCAGAGGTCTCCTTCGGCACTAACGCTTCTTTGAGCACATTCATGAGAGCGTCACGATGACTTTCTGAGCTTAAGAGGAGAGCAAGCAAAGAGATTTGAGCCGGAGTCTTGCGGAGCTGATCAATCACTTTGTCCTCTCCTTCCTTCATGAACTTTACGAAGTCCACAATTTCTTCGTCAGTCACATTCTTCTTTGGTGTTACTTCTACAACCTTATCTTTAGCAACATCCTCCATGTACGAACGACCCGAACGTGTCATGATCATAACACGATCGTCTGGTTTTGCTGCTCCGATTATCTGAGCTTCGTAATTCCAAAGGACCTTCTTGTTTCTTTCATATTGGAAAGGAGTCGGGCCCTGCATCACTAGTGGCAACCTGGCCGACTGTTCAGGCACATAATTAAGTATAAATGGTGTGATTACCGCAATAGCGACATCTTCTGGCGACTCCTCCTCGAGACAGATCATGTTGATGGATGATGATGAACCAACATTGTGTTGCGGCAAAGGGTTTGTCTTGACATAAGGAGGAGGGATTTCGTTGAGAATAAGGAGCTTATTGTCAATGAGGTCCTGAATCTTGTGTCTCAGACGGGTGCACTTCTCTATCGAGTGTCCAGCTACTCCCATGTTGAACTCGCATCTCGAGTTTGGATCATCATTGAGTACTCTCGAATCTGGCCTCGTGAACTCGGGGCCGATGAGGTTTTGTTCTAACATCTTCTGGTACACTTCAGCCATTGACACAGGTAAAGGGGTGAAGGCCCTTGTTTCTCTTTGTCTGAAATTAGCTCGATTTGCCTGTCCGCCTGTAAAGGAGGGTTGTGGAGCCGGGGGTACTTGAGTCACTGGCTGAGCCGTGGGGGTTGTCAACTGCATTGGGTAGACTGCGCCTACAGTTGAATCTTTCGGGAGCGGCTTTTTGGCGCCACCCTTTTTCTGACCATCTCCTTGGTAGCCTTAGAGAGGATCTTCAATCTTCCCCATTCGAATTCCTTGCTCAATCATCTCTCCAGATTTTACCAGTTCGGCAAAATTTGCAGAAACATGTCCCAATAAATGGGAGTAGTAAGCTCCTTTTAAAGTTCCGATGAACATTGATACTGCTTCTGTGTCTTCCAGTGGTGGTCGGACTCCGGCGGCCTTCTCTCTCCATGCCTGCATGTAGTTTCTAAAGGATTGTCCGCCAGTCATCTCCATGCTTTGAAGATCCATGCGAGTCGGGGCAGTGTCCAGATGGAATTTGTATTGGCGAACAAAAGCGTTAGCCATGTCCTCCCAGGTTGAGATATCACCGGCCTTCAAGCTGACGAACCAAACCAAAGCTGCTCCTTTAAAACTCTCCTGGAACGTCTGGATCAAGAACTTCTCGTACTGCTGATAAGGGGCCATCTTTGCAAGGTAAATTCTCAGGTGGACGATGGGATTTCCGGTGCCATCATATTTCTCGAAATCAGGCACTTTGAACTTTTCTGGTCTTGACATGCCGGGGAACAAGCATAAATCGGAATAACCAATGCCCCCGTACTGCTCAAGTCTGGACAGAGCCTTCATCTTTTCCTCCATTTTCTTCAAGCGGCGATCTTGCACGGATTCGATGACCGGTGATGATGTGAATTCATTTGTGCCGGCAGAACCCCCTTTGTTCACGGGCCCATATATTGTTGTTGGATTTGGAAGGACATACGGCTTTGGTGCGGATTGGTCTGGTACGACTAAAGCCGGGGGTTGGTCACGAGGTGGTTTTACCGTGGCGTCGGGAAGCACGGTTGCGGCCGGGATTCGAGGTCCGGTATTTGCTACGGGCGTTTTGGAGGAGGTTGGACTTGTGATTTCTGGTAGCAAGGCTGGGTTTGGGGCGCGGTAAGCTGACTGAGCTTCAAGCAGTGCCATGATGCGTTCCATGCTAGATGACATGTCGGCCATATCCTGATGCATTTTTGCGTTGGCTGCCTCGATCTCGGCCATTCGCTTGTCGTGTTGCTCGATTTTCTCAGTGTTTTCCATTTTAGTCGTTAGTCGCGTTCGTGCCAGTATTAGCTAAATATTTCCTGCAATTGAAAAATCGACGATTGAAAATGTGGACATTGAATACCATGCATGATTTTTTTTAAAATGTGCCATTCATCTCAACGTTTTATTCATGAAGGAAACAGTTCTAATATTTAAACTATAAAACGCTTTATACGACTGCGCATCTCGCCGAGTGCGTCGAGTGCTTGTTCTTTAGTCCTAACGAATGCGACAGACAAATGTTTTGAAAAGATTTTCAATCTCATTGCTCTTCGTTTGAACTTTTCAGGATCAACACTTAGCCGCGTCTTTTGTCTCTCTTTCACCTTAACAGCCCACTGCAGGTGCATAACAGCGGCGTTTGCTTTGTCTAGGTCTTCCCGTAACTTCATGATCTCCTCTTTGGCTTTTGTACAGTCTCGGACCCAAGTTGCGCACTGCATTTCTACCCGAGTCGCCAGTGTATCGTACACATCTTCATTAGGGGGGTTTTGAGCTTGTGGCTTTGGTATGAGGATTTCTGTAGGGTCGATGAGGGACTCCCTTGGGGTAGTATGAAACCGGTAAATGTATTCTTTGGTGGCGCAATAAATCCTCTCCTCCTCTTCTAGATCATCTGGCACTTGGATTTTCTCCTCCTCTTGGTCTTCCCAAATCTTTTGAATCTGCTCGACACCTTTTTGGAGTGCGGCTTGAGTGATTTTATCGTCGTGCCAGTTGAAAACCAGAGAAGATCCCGTTGCGCTTGTTGGTATACCTTGGAGGCCTCTAAGCTGTCGAGTGACTCGAGCCGGGTAGGTGACCACTGAGCCTAGGTGACTGATAATAGGAATACCTTTGAAATCTTTGCATTTTAAAAATACGGGTTTTGGTGAAAACCAACGAGCTACCCACAAAATATCTTTAGGTAAAAGTTCCGAAAAATGCTTTTATCCACTCAAGGGCACTCCAACCCCTATTCACATGGCGAGAATAATCTATCATCCTTGATATAATTTGTTGGTCAATGAGGAAACGAAATTTGGGGAAACCCGCGCCAATCTCAACTAAGTGACTTGAAAACCATATTTGTAGTAAAGTTGGACTTGCCTTGATTACCCCTTTTCCTTTAGCCTTTACGAGGTTTAGTGACGTGATTGTTTCGGCAAGCAGCGCCACTGTGTAACCTCTGCCTTCGACCACCTGAACGACAACGTGTGCCAGGGCCACGTCTATATGGCTTTTGGAGCGGGGGAATAAGACGGTCCCGAAAAATAGTAGGAGATAGGCGTGGGTTGCTCCACGGATCGCTCGATCATCTTTCATTCTAAATTCGATCCAATTTATTAAACGATTGATTGATATGCCATGCTCTACATTCACCATAAGCTCATCAGCTACTCTCCATTTTTTAGCTCGTAGAAGGGCAGACATGATACATCTCTCCGGGGCTCCAAATTGTGGCATTATAATCTTCCTATTCCAGTCAACGCCTTGGACTAGTTGTCTGTATTCCTCTAGCGTGGGTGTTAGCTCTATGCCATTGATGACGAACACCGCCTTTTTAGGGTCCCAAAAGTTGGTTAAGGCATCAAGCATGTGCCACTCTATCGGATAGTCGGGGAGACGTTGAATTCTACCAATGATCTTGGTGACGTACTCTTGCTCTGTGCTTATCATGGCATTCCAGATACGATTGATATCTTCCTTGGGGGTCGGCAAAGCTGTGACGTGCGGGCATTTGCGCAGTGCTTCCATCCTTACCAAAATGGAGTATAAAGCGTTTTAAAATTGGCGAAACGAATGGCACTAATTTTTTTTTGAAAAATGATGATGCATGCTCTGAAAGTAAAGTTTCCACTAATATCCACGCCACAATTACAATTACAACATTATAAGATTAAGATTACACATGGACCCATATCCTATACACCATAAAACCTAAGGGTCGAGAATTACAAAGCGAAAAATGAAGACCACGCATGTACGCATATCAGCCGGATTGAAGCTTTGGGTAGTGTGTTTTTGGCTTTGCTCTATGGCTGGTTCCACTGACAGGTTCCCGACAAGGTGGTTTCCTCACCCCATCACAGGGATCATAAGACCTTCACAAGCGAGTAGAGTTTTTCCGAGCCGTACCGGCGGCCCAGCAGCTCCGGTCGTACCGTACTAAACCTCCGGGGTTCCTAGTCGCCTTGGGTTTTAGGCGTTTGGTTCTTATTCTAAAGTGGTGTGTGCAGGTTTTAGTCAAGAAGAACGAACTTTAGTAAGAACTTGTACAAAATTAGAGTAACACTTATACACACTAAAACATGGCAAACATGCAATTTTAAAAAGCCCGAACCCTCCAAGATAAGTCCCCAGCAGAGTCGTCAAATTGTCGGACCTAAAATCTGACCTATGGCGAATTACGTTTTGAAAAACGTGCAATTTAAAAAGAGTCGCCACTAACTAATTACGGCTAACTAGAAACCTAAATTACCTAGGTAAAAACAAATTAACACCTAAGCAATTAATTGGTCTGCGTTCAAAGATTTGAGTTCGGGGGTTCTGTTACGAATTTAAATAAATATTTTCTAATCACGCCCATTCGGTACTTATTTAACATATTTTCCAGTTTTTAAAATTAAACTAACTTCATGCGAAATATTTAACATCGGCAAAATTAAACCTAAAAAAAACCTACTATGCGTCTAGATTCCCTAATTGAAATAAAAATCTAATTAACATTAAACATGCTCAAAATCCTAGCACAATTTGATAATCACATATTATACACATATATTCATTAGGCATGTTATTTTACTAATCTACATCTAAACTAGTTAGCTAACATGGTATAATAATAACTATACTAATAATGATAATAATGACAGAAATTCAAATAATAATAATAAATAAATAAATAAATAAATAAATAAAAACAGAAACAGCAGCTTGGTTACCTGCAGCGCCGAAGAAGGAGATGGCCACAGCAGCTCGACTTCTGGCGACCTTCAGCGACGCAGCAGCGGCGGTCCGGCAGGCTCTAGGTTTGTCACGGCGTTCCGGCGAGCGGGGCGGCGGGTCCAACGGGCTCCAGGCAGATCCAGCAGTAGCAGTGGTTGGCCGTCGATGCAGGGCAGACGACGCGGACAGGCAGCGGAGGGATGGCTGGGACGACGCGGCGGCCTGGGATCTCCGGCAACGAGACGGCGCCGGCGCAGGCGGACCTCCGGCGATCTTCGGTAGAGCAGGACGGCAATGGCACAGGCGGGTAAAAAAATTGATTTGCACAAATTCCGAAAAAATAATATTTTATTCTTCTAGTAATTTTCTATGTGTCTATTACATAGAATAGGTACCTATTTATAGGTAAATTGACACCCAAAAATTGGAAAATCAATATTCCCTCAATATTCACCCTATTAAATCCGAAAATATATATAAATATATATATTATATATTTTCTGATTTATTACATCATATTATTGCATATGTATTGTCCTAATTTAAACTGAGCCTATTTTTGGCAACCCCGTGAACTTCCATATTTAAATACTTCCTTTACTAAACGCGTTACACATAACATTTTTAACGTGTTATATACGTGCCGCACGTACCAAAATTAGGTGTTTACACCTTCCTTCATGGGAACTTGGAGGAAGAGATCTTCATGGAGCAACCAGAGGGTTACTCATCCCCTGGGAAGGGACGTAATATTTTTAATCTCCAAAGGTTGATCCCTTGTCTTAACCAATTGTCCCGGCAAGTCACGGGCAACTGATTCATGAATCTTCACGAGGATCCCTGCTTGTACACTAAGACCTCAGGGTCAAAGTGTGTCATCTTGACGTTATACGTCGATGTCGTCCTTCTTGCCGCGAACAATGTGAGTTATTTGAAAAAGTCAAAGTCTTGGTTAACATGTGTATTTGAGATGAAGGACATGGGAGAGGCCACTTTCATCTTAGGCATTGAGATTGCTAGTGATCGTGGTGCTAGTAGATTATGTCTTTCTAAGGAAGGCTATATCAACAAATAGTTGAGAAGGTTCAATCTATATGATGCTAAACCCGTGGAGACACCAGTTTTATATGGGAGTGCGCTTTCAATGGGTGATGGCACAAAGAACTTGGTAGAGAGTGAACATATGAGAATTCCAGAGTACCTCAGTATGGTAGGAAGTCTTATTTATATGATGCAATGCACTCGTACAGATATCTGTTACGTTGTGGGATTAGTAGCGAGTTTCAAGTCGAACCCCCGTTTTGAACATTTACGAGCCGTGAAACTAAAAATGAGATATCTGAAAGGAACGGCAGACTACGAACTGTGCTATAAGGGAAGTAAGCTATAATTGGTAGGATATAGTGACGACAACCATGGTTATGATCTAGATGATCATAAGCCCACCTCATGAGGAATGTTTCTCCTTGCTAATGTCGCCATCTCTTGGACGAGTAAGAAGCAATCCCATGTCGTGTTGTCCACTATGGAATCCGAATTCGTAGCTCTCTCAAAGAATGCACAACAGGCTGCTGAAGAGACTCTTGGCCGCCCAGCATGATGTTAAGGACGTGTGTAAGCCTTTGCGCATTTACTTTGATAGTCAAGCTGCGACATGGACAGTTAAGAATTTGAAGTACCAGACTATGACAAAATACATTGATATAACATACAACTATGCGGAGAATGTGGTAGTTGATCAAAGTCATACTTATGCCTTCGGAAAACATGGTTGTGAATCCATTGACTAAACCCTTACGCAAGTATGTTTTCGAAAAGCACGTAAAACTGCTTAGACTGCGTAGGATTTAGAAGGCTTGTAATGTGAAAGTAACATTTATGGATTTGAAGTATTATTTAAATAAAATATTTGCTATTTGAGTTTTTGATATTTACAACCTCATAATTATAATATTACATCAGATGTACGGTCTATAAACTAGTCGTTGGGCGTAAAACCTCCTAATAAAATATGTCGAATGTGGTCCTGCCATGTCACACGGGCACGGTCGTCTTGATTGAAGGGAAACCTCTGCCATATCAAGATCGGCTAATAGCCATGGTATTCTGAAAGAGAAACCATGTTATGCAAAAAGATCATTTAGTTTCGGGGTACATGATATGATCAAAGTTTTGCAGATTGTCGTGCCGAACTTCGTTCGTATACTACCACATTCAGAGCTAGATGAGAATCTACGATAGCCTAGACTTCCCACTCCTAATATAAAATAAATTCGGGTTTTGATGTCGACGCGCACTTCATATTGCGTGTGCCATGTTCGACTATGGGGTCAGGCTCGGTTGTGTTAGACGGAATATTCCAAGATTACGAAGGAGAGAACCTTCATCACCTTGGGCGTGTGACTGATCTCGGGTACTGAATGAAGCAGCACTGAAAGTACCCTTACCAGTCGGAGCTCATGTCTAAGGTTGGGCTCAATGTTTGCTCCCAGACGTACGAGTGTAGTGCCCGAACAACAAGGCCAACTGACTGAGTTTAGGGAACCGGTTGAGTTTGAATAAGGATATAAGCAATGGGGATGGTCATGCACATCAGTAATTCTCCAATTTTTGAAGGTTGTGAATACTTGTACAGATGCCTTGGAGAAGTATTCCTCAAGGCAATATGAGAAGAACAGTTGACCAAAGTAAACGCGGCACATAGAAGTAACATATTGGGAATCAATGTTCTGCGGATGCTACAAAACTTTAAACCAATGAGTAGCGTGAAGTTTATTGTGTCTGCCGGTCGCACGGCAAACCTTGTATGAAAAATACGGGAAACATATTTGATGGATATATGTCCTATTCGGGTTCGTATTTATATTCCGGGCCTCGTAAACACGTCACTATTACATCTCGGTTTGAAAACGTCTCCCAAAGGATCAAAACGGTCCGGAAACGCATTTACGCGCGTCCGGATTGCATTGCAACCCGGACCTCCGGGTTGCTTGCAATCCGGACCTCGCCGTATTGCCCAAATTCGACGAGGTCCGGATTGCATTACGGGTATCGTGCGATTACCGTTTCCGCGATTACCGTTACGTGTAGAGAAGTCAAGTTCGCACATTACCAATATGGATGACGGTTACCGCTTGTTTTCTTGAAACGTCGTCAAACCACTTTAAAACCGGGTCCGGTCCCAAGGAAGCCTATAAATAGGAGGCCTTGGCCACCCATTTTCACACATCCTCTCATTTGCCCAACTTTGGTATTTTGAGCTCTGACTTCTCTCTAGAAACTTTCTTTCTCTACAATTACTCTTTTAGCCCTATAGTGACTTAAGCTTCGGAGAGGGCTCCGCTAGCATCACCCCCCCCCCTCTCCGTGCTAGCATTGGTCCTTTGTGCAGGAAACGTTGCTCAGACATCCGGATTCGTGCACAGACCACCGCCTTCCGAGACTCAGACGCCTCCCTTGAGACACAACCATACCGAGACACAGACCTTTACGGGAGTCAACCGAACACTCGCCAGTGGCCCAACCTCTTCCCGACGAAGGGTTACAGCCCGAAAAACCCGCACAACCGCACGAATAGAAGTGTCCTCACGACTCAGTTCAGCCAGGACGCAACATTGGCGCCGTCTACGTGATTCGAACAAGAAGCTACCGTATCGCAAAATCATGACGAGTGAACACAACCCTCCCGAAGATGTTAAGAACCCAAGGAAAAGGCCCGGGGTCCCAAGAAATCTCCGGCAAACAAAAGAACAGGAGGCGAAGCGCCAGCTGGGAGCCAGTCGGGACCCTCCCACATCCCAAAAGCTACTTCCGTAGCTTCATCCATACCGACTGACAATGTGCCCGGCGCACAGCACAAAGAGCCAAAGGACAAACATCACGCACCTCCACCTGGTCTCGAGCCAGAGGTACATGAAGATGAATCCCAGGCAGAAATGCCGCAGGGCGAACAAAGAACGGGGGCAAACCCGATGCCCACCATTACTCCAGCGATGATGGCCGCATTGGAAGAGCTACTCGCATTTCGCGAGTCTCTAAAAAACCAGGGATATGCGGCTCAGCCACCTCCGTCCAACCAAGAGTACGCCGCGCCAGCAAGAGAGGTGTCGCAAGACACTACTCGCTACGGCAATCCTTTCCAGGGCCAACACGCAAGATATGAAGGTGCACGGTCATACACTCCTTCCCAAGGAGCCCGCCATTTGAGGAATGAAAGGCAGCCCCCATTCTACCACACACAGCAGCCAACGAGGGATGATCCTTTCCAGGCCACAAGCAGGGATCAATCTGACATCTACCACAACAATGGTTGGCAAAATCCTTCAACAGGTTATGCTGAACCGGTAAAAGGGTTTACCGCCGAGATGTTAGAAGAAATGGTGGAGAAGAATATGAAAGAGGAAAAAATGAAGGGTATGCACGCTCTTGAAGAAAGGGCGTCACATCCGTTCGCTGACCACTTGGTGAACAGTCGCGTCCCAGACGCACTGTATCGAATTGGAGGAGACCTTTACCGTGGAAAAGGAGATCCAGTTGAACACGTGCAAAAGCACGAGGCCTCTCTGCTAGGCAGAACGAAGAACCCACACCACTTTGCAATGACGTTTTCACAAACTCTTGCCGGGACTGCAGCACACTGGTTCTTCTCACTGCCATGCGGAAGCGTCACTTCATGGGCGGACCTGAAGGCTAAATTCATTCAACGATACATGGGCGAGCGCACATTATTGAAAGGGGCAAACACTCTGCACGACGTCCAACAACAAAACGAAGGAGAACCTGACAGAAGGAGAGATTGTTCGAGCGTTCATTCGAAACCTCGGACGAAGAGGCAATGCCCTAGCCGAAAAAATGGCAAAGCGCCCAGCGGAGTCCATGGAGGAGTTAGCCGCAAGAGTCAAAGAATACATAGACCTCGAAAGGTTCAGAAGCCAGAACAAGGCAAAAATCGCTGCAGCAAAGGCAAAAGAAAATCCAAAGCAGAACCAACCAAAACCACACTCAAGTGGTTAACAAGGAAGACATTGGCAACCTCAGCCGAAAAGACCTTTTCAAGGAGACATTCAGAAGCCAAAGGAAGTAAATCTTGCCGACTGCATTCCTTTGAATGCCCCGTTGTCTGTAATATTGAGAGAAATGAAAGACGCAAATATGTGGAAAGAGCCGAACAATTTCAGGAAAGGCCCACTGGGGAGAGACAAGGACAAGTGGTGTGTAAACCACGAGGTCTTCGGCCACGAGACCGACAGGTGTGTCAGTCTACGCTTCCGCATTAACAACTTCGTCCTCAAAGGAGAATTGAAGCAGTTTGTCGATCAAGGTGACAACCCCCCGAGAAAGGCTCAGGCAGAGTCATCAAAAAGAGGAAACAAGGGAAAAGAGAATGTCAATGACAACCCTCCGCCAGCTAAGCGAGGTGTAATCAACGTCATACACGGAGGACCTGCCGCCGGAGGACAAGTGTCTAATGCTCGGGACATTTATGCATCCCAAGCAGCAACATTGCCAAAATACGGAAAGCGCAAGCAACCGGAGCAAGAAGTCGCGGCTATCCAATTCTCCAGGGAAGACTTAAAGAATATCGTTTACCCTCACGATGACGCTTTAGTCATAACCATGGACATTGACGGATACGATGTAAAAAGAATCCTTGTCGATGGTGGAAGCTCCGTTGACATTCTACATGTCAAAGTCCTAGAGAAACTGGGAAGATCTGTCAAGGACTTGACCCCAGGAACCTTTTCGCTAGTCAGCTTCGCCGGATCAGCTACACAACCCCTGGGTACAATCACGCTTCCTGTCATCCTTGGCCAGGGGTGGAGAGCATTGCATGTCAATGTCACTTTCGTCGTTGTAGAATCTCTTGGGGCCTACAACGGAATCTTGGGACGAACAACGATCAACCCCTATGTGATCGTGCCCTCCACCGTCCACCAAAAGATGAAGTTCCCTACGGAACATGGGATTGGGGAAGTGTTAGGCGACCAGATAACCGCAAGACGTTGTTACGTAAATGGCTTGAGAACAAAGCACCAATTCCATGTGGCAATGATAAATTCCTTCAAGAGGCAGAAAGTTTTTGATGAAAGAAAGAAGCAAGTGGTGGAACAAGCTGTTACAGTTTGGAACCCACAAGAAAGCATCCAGTATACGCCATGGCACCAGATATGGCTAGTCAAGCAGGGAGATGGCGAGCCAATCATGGAATACTTAATCAGATTCGCTTCTAACGCCTCTTCGGCGAAAGCAACAAGAGAAGAAGTGATAAGCGTGTTCTATGCAAACATGAAACCAAATCTTTCCTTCTCTTTGGAAGAAGTCATGGATGGCGAACAACAAAAACCATGGCAGATCTAAAGGATAAGCTTGAGACAGCAGTCTTATGCGAACAAGAACTGAGGTGGGGTACACCCCTCAGTTGGGACAAAGGAGTTCGAGCAAAAACAAACAAACAGGAAGACGTAAGCATCGATATTGACAACATCTTCACACCGCTAAACACGGTTGCTGAAGACATTTACGTCAACCTACTGGAAAACAAGCTCCCAAGTCCACTTGTCCCGAAGAAAGCTTTCTTGGGCAACAACATCAGAGAATGGTGCAAGTACCACAAAACTTGGGGGCACAACACAAACATGTGTCTACCATTAAGGTGGGAAATTGAAGAATGCATCACGCTAGGTGCACTAAGGCGATCCGTTGCAACCGACTCCGCGACATCGTCATCAAACCAGCCATAATGAATTAGGAGAAACAACTATCTTTTAGATTACTTTGCGCATTCCTAGTGTTTCTAGTATAATCAATGTAAATACGCGCAAGTATCTAATAAAGTCAATCTACATTTGTAGGTACACATCTATCTCTTGCACGCTACTTTTTGGATTAAACGCGAAGCAACTAAACTTCGCGCTTATTATCTACATCAATAATCCAAGATATTACGCCATGTGCAAGCAAAATCTATCACGCGTTATGACAACGCTTATCATCAACAACAATTTACTCATATTGATGACCACATCAAAAGGTATCATCATAGAATCAAAAACTTGGAGTTAAGCCCAAGACATTTTCAAAGACAGCATACTGCAAATACACATAATGGATGATATTTGCATACCTACACCAACAAGGAGTTTATTTCTCCATTCATAAATTGGCATCTATCTTAAGAAGCTGCCGGCAACACAAAGCCATTGCGCTATGTTCACAACCAACTTATATGACGCAAAGACAATTTGCGGATTATCTACAAAAAAGGAACTTATAGCAATTCTCTACCCAAGGTGACGACTATTCAAGAGCCGTCATCAACAAGCAATATCTTGGTTTAACACCAAGACCTACTATCAAAGGTGGCATGTTGAGGTATCCTCTTTGAAAAGACAAACCCCATGTTTACTTCTAGAAAATGACATGCTGTGACATCCCTTATTAGAGGCAAGTCCACATGTTCATAGCCATTCCCTGGATTCAGAACAGGATGGGCAAATACAATAACGGGGCTGATCACCCCATAAGTGGCGGATGTCCTCTGTTTAGACGACAATCCCATACTTCGAATTCCTGGTAAGGGTTCATTCTTCATGGTGGATGTCTTCTGTTTAGACGACAATTCCATACTTCGAATTCCTGGTAAGGGTTCACTCTTCATGGCGGATGTCCTCTGTTTAGACGACAATCCCATATTACGAATTCCTAGTAAAGGTTCATTCTTCATGGTGGATGTCCTTTGTTTAGACGACAATCCCATATTACGAATTCCTGGTAAGGGTTCACTCTTCATTGCGAATGTCCTCTGTTTAGGTGACAATCCCATACTCTGAATTCCTGGTAAGGGTTCAATCTTCATGGCGAATGTCCTCTTGTTAGATGACAATCCCATATTACGAATTCCTGGTTAGGGTTCACTCTATACGGCAGAAGTCCTCTTGCTAGATGACAATTCCGTACTATAGATTTTCAAAATAGTGTTGCATGGTTCCTGGACGCAGAAAACATGCATCACAATTCATATTCTCAAAAGTGTTACATGGTCCCTGGACGCAGGAATCATGTATCACAAATATTTTACCAAATATTTTATCAAGTATTTTATTAAATATTTTATGTATCAAACACCTTTCCAAACATTTTATCAAACAAGGATTTTAGGGTTCGCAAAACACTCTTACAAAACCCAAAAATGTTTTTACGTATGCTTCCCCAACGCGGGTTGATACACGCTGGCAGGTGCGCACCCTGTTTAAAACTCATAAAATTTATAAGTAGATTCTTGTACAATGTCGCCTTAGAGTGGAACTAAGAGACGGTATAAACTAATATCTTGCTCAAGCCAAGACAACACATCTCAAACATACTACTTGTTAAGTCGCTATACGCGAATCACTTGACAGGTTTCGACGGATATAGCAACAAGCTATGCAGGATGACGTACAACATGCATAACGCATCGTACAAGCAATCTCAAATCAAAAGTGACTATCGGTCACGATTGCAGGGACTACGTTTACACTACTAGTCATCCACATTCAGTAAACACAGTAAGCGATAACGGTATGAAATATTACTAACAAGTTATCATGCAAACTGCTGTGTATAAAACAGGTTCAAACGACGTAGTTCAAAGCGAACAAGTCACAAGCAACAATCAAAGAACAACTCCAACAAGTTTCTAAACATAGAAGCCGGGGGGCAAGCGGACTCATAAACGAGTTCAACATATCGAAAAAATGACACAAATCAAAGGAGTCCATCATCCCTGACAGGGCTGGGTGGAACAGGCAAAAGTTGCACATTAGTACCGCCACCGTCTTCTCCAAACAAAAATGCAAACTGAGATGTTACAGTATCTAAGCGACGAAGCTCGGCAACTTGCCCAACAGCAGACTCCGCGTACGGCCCTAACTTGTCAAAAGGAAAGCCAGGAGCAAGAATGCTCAGTCTACGAATAAAGTCCTCAGCAAACTCGCTGAGCATAGGAGCGGCCTTCGCTGTGGCAGCAGCAGTAACCGCACTGTCAAATCCAGGAGTAGAAGGGAACTTGCTAAGTCCCTCTTCAATGCCAGCCTTCATCTCTTCCTCGCGCACTCGCCGACAGGCAACCTTGTGCTTGCCCGCGTTGTCAGAAATTGCCTTCTCAATGGCAGCGTTCTCAGATTCAAGCTGAACAAGGCTGGCATGATCAGAATCATAACGAGCATCAAAATCCGTCTTCTTCAACGAAAGACGGCGCACTTCGTCCTTAGCTTCCTCAAGCTCCTTGGACAAAGTGGCAGCTTTGTCAGCAATGGCACGCCTCTCCTGGAAAAACTCCAACATGAAGGAAGCCATGTGCACCACATCAGAAACAACCTGAAAATAAGGAAACAATAAGCATACATGTTCGGGAACAATGAACATAGCAAAGTGAAATCCAGACAACGATCTCTCAACAAAAGTTCGTGCCTCCTCGTCACTCGAGGGTCGAATAACTCGATCACCAGGAGGAATAGATCGATGAAGAACGCACACGCCAACTTCAGGCATGCTCAAGTGGGAGTTCTTGGTAAAAGTAAGATCTCCCGCCACATATGGCATCCACTTACCATCTGAAATGTCACCTTCCAAAGGACGAAGCAAATCCGCACGTCCAAGTGGTGGGAGCACTACATGCAAACCAAACAAGAGTTATGCAAAATCCAAAAACAAAAGCACACAATCAAGTGTTCAGCTTATACCCGAAGGAAGAGAACGTTCCACCTCGGACCGCTCCTTCGAGCGGGGGGCAGACAACGCATCCTCGCAACCGTCAACTTCCTTCCCTTTATGACAGGAAGGAGTAGGAACGGTCACAATAGTCTTCGGACGCTTCGAACTGCTCGAAGAACGCGCCCCAGTGGTGGACCGTTTGGAGGAGTCAGAAATGGCAACGACGCGATCAGAAACAAGCGCCGTGCGACCTGAAAGTAACATGCAAAGTCACAACCCAACCAAGAAAGTACATAAAGAAGATTGTTCTTTTAAAACCATCTACCTTTTCCACGTCCAGAAGCCGCCGATGCTCCAGAAGCAAGAGCGGGAACAATCCTTCCACTAGAAGCAATCTTGCGAGCGGCCGCCGTCTGCAAAGACGAGCTTTTTCCGTCAAACCAACCTACAGTGCAACACGGTAAAAAGTTATAAAAATTATGAACATACCGAAGCTGCGGAAGGGAGCACATGAATCCCGACATCAATCAATTCCTGATCGGATGCACGCAATGAGCAAATAAAGCCGCGCGATTGTTGACAGTGATATATCTGTCTTATCACTTCCCTGTCCGACAAGGAGAGTTCCCGAAAAGCAGGTGCGGGATCAAACTTCCGAACATACTCGACATCCTAGGTCGTTCCCGCGTCATAAGCAAAAAAGTAATGATGCCTCCAATGGTCGACAGACCGGTCCTCGGTAGCAACTAATCGGTAACTAGAATCCCACTTGGTTTCCGCAAGACCAAGTTCCTCAAAACCATCGCTCTGCAAGTTCGGCCAACGAACTTTCACACTGCGCAATCCCGCTGAGTCCGGACTCTTAAGCTGGTAGAAGCAGCGAAAGAGGGTGCGGGAATAACGCCAGGACTGCTTGTGAAGTAGCATTCGGAAACAGGTCCATACGCGAATCCCGTTGGGCGCAAGATCTAAAGGGGAAATCCCATAACCGCTACAGAGCTCAACCAAGTCAGAGCAGTAGGGAAACCGCAAACCCTCTCTAACGTGAGATGTATACACAACGGATAAATCTGCAGGCGGAGGAGTAGCATCTCCTAAACTACTCTCACGGACTGCGTCAAAGGGATAAACGGCCTCGGTACAAGGGTCAAGTCCGGAGGCACTCGCATATAGGGTAAACAAGGATCTATCCAAGCGGTTAGTGTAGTACCTAACCAACACCTCAGTCTCCCCAACAGAAAACACCTCAACAAAGGGATCAGCACCTACACCCTCGTCGGTGCCCAAGACACTATCTACTGGTAAAACCAGGTCTACCTCCAAATCATCCTCTATATCAGAATTAAAGGGTGTCTGCGATAGAGGAGTGGTGGACTTACTCATTGCAACAACACGATCAAAAGGAAGGGAGCTCCGCAAGAGGTTGCTACGACCCTACAATCTGCAAAAAGCAAGCGAAAGTCAACACGCGTATCAAAAAGTCAATGCGCGTATCAAAAGGTCAATGCGCGTATCAAAAGGTCAACGCGCGTAGCAAAAGTCAACGCGCATAGCGAGAGTCAACGCGCATAGCAAAAGTCAACACGCGTATCGAAAGTCAACGCGCATAGCAAAAGTCAACGCGCGTATCGAAAGTCAACGCACATAGCAAAAGTCAACGCGCGTATCAAAAGTCAACGCACGGAGCCAAAATTCGCGAGCATAGCAAAGTGGATACGTACGATAAAAGGGACTAACGTCTTAAGAGGTTATCATGCAAACGGTGGGATTAACGCGACGAACCGCAAGGACAAACGCGGCAACACGTAGGGAAAATACTTCTCTAAGGCATCAAAACAACAAGTGATTATGCCTAAATTCGTTTGGCAATCCCCGTCAACCAAAAAACCCGCCAAGGGAAAAAATTACGCATACCGACCAAAAAACCTCTACACAAAGATACGGGGGCACTATGTCCAAACGGGGGATTCCACCTCAACTATCCACGGAAGCGAAAAACCGTCTAAGTTATGGACTAACGGCGATAATAACGGAAACCAATCAGCAATTATTCGACATACAAGCATCAACAAGCAGTCACACATGACAACAACGACAGGTGGCTCAAACAAACAACAATACGGTGACATTCGAAATCAATTCGAAGCTGTCCTTTAAAATTGGGTTTCCAAATTACCTCAAAACGTGACGAAAGGTATCACAATGGACTCCCCTCGTCGAGACGATTTCGGAAAGGTAAGGACCGCAACGAGCAGAGCTCGGGAAGGCGGCGCGTGGGTTACACGCGCCGGCAAGGTTGAATCTCACGCGGCGACGCGTGAGGGCGCGTCCGGCGTCTCCTGGCAATTCCGAAGGCGGCGCTGGAATACTCGTGACGAGCCGAATCGATTGGTGGGGTCAATTCCTAAAAACAAGTCAAGGATCAAACACGAAACTATCGAGACATGCCTAAGCTTTACGACGGCGAAGAAATTGTGAACATACAAACAATTTCGGGAAATGATGAGAGAATTATCTGCAAAGAGGATGGAATGATGAATTCCCAAGATGCTGGAGGAATAGTTGGGGATGTGGGTAAATACATATCCCAAAAGATGCTTTGTTGATAAGGATTAAAGGATTAACTTATCTACACTCACGCCTAAACACCTACGGTATACTCCACCCTCTCCTCTAAATATCTATTCCTACGTACGTGATTATTTTGACATTGCACGTATCAAACTCGTCATTCTACGCGTATGTTTCCATATCGCATGATTCATAATTTGATAACCGCTAAGTCATTTTAGAAGTGTATTGTAAACACCTAATTTTGGACCACGCGCGATACCCGTGGCATGTGGCGCGTAAATTGGGAAGTGTTCAAAATATGGCAAGTCGAGAAGTTTCCAAGAATGGCTCCTAAAAAATTAGGATATTTATTTGTATTTATTGTAAAAAATATTTGATCTGCACAACGCACCTGCTCCGACCGTTTGTACGCTCCGACCATTGCCTCACCTTGCTGATGTGCACCGGGCGCTTTATACCGATCAGACTATGCTGCTCACCGACGGGACCTTCCCCACAAGCTCTGGTCGCTGTGTTCGGTCGCTGCTCTCTGCCTCCTATCGGACCTCGCCGGAGTCACCACCAGGAGCGTGACTTGCCCGCCATCAAGCTTCAGACGTCCGTTGTAGTGCTGCAGGAGAGAACACCATCGTACATAAGCAATCCCGCAACGCTGATTCCGACGTCCACCCCTTCGGACTTCCTCCCCTCACCGGTGCTCATCCTCTATCCATCCAGCGACCGTACCTCCATCTCTGCCCGATCTGCACCGAATGAGACGCCGGAATCGACCAGTAACCCGATTAACCTTCACTGCCATCTGACGGTCGAGTCAGCCATTGCCCATCGTCCGTTTTGTTTTTTTTTTTTATCTCCCTTGCTCCAGCCCCGTTGTTTGGAACTCTCGTTGTCATTGGACCCTTTTGCTAGTTGCTGTTGGATCACGGCGGGAACTCCGGTTACGGTGACGGATTCCTTAGCTCCTCGCAATCCTGCAGAAGGGGAATAGAGGGCAGTGGCCCAGAATCCCTCTCCGATGCTTAACGTAAGTACGGCAGTCAACAGAGCAAGCAAGCAATATGTGTGTGTAAAACGTAACCCTAATCTGGAATAACTTCCCTCCTTTTATAGAGGAAAGGCTATCCCAGTTACCTGATTAGGCGGTTGGATTGTGATCCACTATCCCATATATCTCGCCGTATATCTTGCCACGTATCTTGCACAGTTATTCGTATCCCACATATCTCGCCCATTGTACCACTACTGTAATCGTGGCGAGATTTCCGGGATTATGCTTTTACTGGCGAGTCTCGATCATTATCGGAGACTCCCAAGTTACATCGTTGAGGATTCGGTGTCGGGGAGTGGTGTCAACTCCCACATCGGGACTGACTACGTCCAGGTCCGATATCCATCGGGGCTCTCCCCTATCGGAGCCATACTTGCTCGGGGCCATTCAATGTCGGGGCCTCCTTTAGTTGGAGCCCTTAGCCTTCCAACAGCCCAGCTTCTAGCCCAACGGGCCTAGTTGCCGTCTGTCAATCGTTAAGGGGCCTAACGGCTTACGTCGGGGCCCATCATTTGCCCCCAAGACGTGAGGGACTTATAGTGCGTCGCGTCTTCCAACATCGGACTCTTCCGCGTCTCCGTCGGAGGCCTTTGTGTGGAACATCGGAGGCCATTGCCTTGGATCTTTTCAAGATCTTCTGGGATCCTGTTTGGATTCGAAGGGATTTCTTGAAAAGGTCAGCATTAAATGCTGATAGGAGGTGAAGGAACGTTTTGGGCTCTGCACGCCTGTTTGTTGAAAAAGCACTTTTCAACCGTTCCAATGCGTCATTACTTTTGTTTTATCTGTCTCATGCGTTCTGACGGTTCAGGTCAAAACTGTTCCTATTCTTCGAATCGGCACGTTTCCCCTTGGACGATCATGATTGAATCGTTTCGAATTCTGTGGCTCAGATTGCCCACCCCTTCAGTTTCCTTTTCTCTTATAAAACCCTAACCCCAAGCACTGTTTTACCTTTCTTTTACCTCCTCTTCTTTGCGATCCCAAGAGCTGTGATTCTCCAGACTTCAAGTTTTCACCGGCGATTCGAGTTTTTACCAGTGTTTCAGGCACTTCAAGCTTCTCCGATCAGGACTCAGTCACTATGTCTGGTAAGATTCTTCTCCTTATTGTTCCTTTCCTTTTCATCTTTGATCTTCCTAGGTTTCAATCTTCCCCTTCCTCCTCCCTCGACGATTTTCAGCCGAGGGATCTGCTACTGTTGGACCACCCTTCGTCTTCAAGTACTTGAAGAACTCCCTCGCGCCTATTAATTATGAGAGGGCTTGTAACGAATGTGGCATCTTTGAATCTTCCTTTGGGGCTCGTTATCCCTACGAGGAATCCCAGTTCCATTCTCGCAACACTCAAGTTACGCTCCCCAAAGGAGACGAAGTGTTCATTTCTCCGGGGCAAATTCGTGCGGGGATTCGACTCCCTTTTTGTCCAAGCTGGGTAGAGTTGTGCAATCACTACAAAACCTACCCCACGACCTTCTCCCCCCATGCGATTCGTACGTGGATTGCCTTCCAGGTGTGGTGCGACATCAACGCAGAAGACTGGAGCTATAGCCTGGAGCTTTGGCGGGTCCTCTACAAGATGACTTGCAACAAGGATGGGATCTGCTCCTTTTCCCCCCGTCAACCTGAGGGGACCGACGAGCAGTACAAGGAGATGGGCTGGGACAGGAAGGTGTCCTGGAAGATCTGCAAGGAGCGGGCCATCATCTCCGACAAAGGGAACGATAATGCTAATTGGAAGGAGCAATATTTCTTCATCCAGCCTGGTCCCATTGAGTGGCCGAGGACCGTCGTGGAGGCTGATCCTCCCGTGTCTTTCCGTTCGTGGTCAGAACAGACCCGGAGAGCCTTGATGCTTATCCAGGCTCGTCGCTGGGAGAAGGGTTACCAGCCCTTCGAGGCCACTTCTGTCACTGACCAACAGCGGGTCAAGATTGGGATTATGCTGATCGATCCCAAGGCCGGGGGAAAAGTTCGTGACGGTGTTTCCAATGTAATTCTCTGGGTAATCTTCTAATTGTTTCTTTTTCACTGCTTACAGCCCCTCGAACATCGCTGACCGCCCGTCTATTTCAGGAGGATACCGATGCCTCCCACTCATTGAAGCGCAAGAAGAAATCTTCCCACCGAAAGATTTCTGCCCCGTCGGGGCCGTCCAAGAAGAAGGCAAGGACCTCCGAGGCCCCCAGGTCTGCCCCTACCTCCGAGGGGCGGACTAACGCGGACGTGGTCAGGACCGCCTTCGGCGTTCGCTCCGAAAAAGAAGGTAAGGCAGTCTTTCGTGCTATAAAGAAATATAGAGAGTTAGTTCCTCAGGATCTTCAGGCCTCCGACATGGAAGGACGGATTAGAGATGTTAGGAATATCCTTCGGGGGGAAACTCCACATGTTCTTGAGGCGGGCTATTATGACTTTTTCGGCAAAGAAAGATATATGGAGCGTCGTTTAATCTGGCACACCGATATCACATTAATCCCTCGACTTGTTCGCCCCGCTGCAGGTCCTGCGGACGTCGCCCCTGCTGCACCTGCCTCAGACTCCGCGCCTGCAGCGGAGCCGGTGGTGGAAGATGCCCCGATGGAAGCCCGGGGCGAGTTCGGTCGGGTGACCAGCCTGGAGGACTCCCCTTCCGATGATCGAGCTGAGGAGGAAGGCCTCATCCTCCGAGGGAAGTCGAGGTTGACTCCCGTGAAGTCATCTGGTGGGAAGGCCTCTCCACTTCCCACCACGCCGCCATCGTCCTCTGCTCCACCGTCCTCGCCAGTTAGGGGTGCGACCCCCGAAGCTCGGGTGAGTGAGGAAGCTGAAGAGCCCCGCCTGGTAGTACCTCCGTTCCTTTGGACGGGGACTACTATCAGGCCTTCTCTTCGGACCAGGGCTCCGAACCTTGGAGACCGGTGGAGTCTCTTCAGGGGATCCCTCTGCATCGGGGGTGCCAGGAGAAGAACCTGGCCTTGCATTTGGTGTCGGGCTCGGTCCCGCCCTCTTTGAGGCGTCCCCTTTCTCTGGAAGGGGAAGACATCGATGCTGACATCCGGCAGATGGCTGTCCGTCGGATAGAGGTAAGTGAATTTTTCTTTTGTTCATCTGGGGGCGTTCCGATTTTTGAGTACTAAGCTGCATTTTGTTTTCAGGAAATCGCGGACCAGGATCGTTGCTTCGGCTACATCCTGTCTTTGCGGGAGGCTTTGGAGCGAGAGCGGGCCAACTCCAACCTCGAGAGCTTGACCAAGCTCCAGGAGGACCTAGCTGCCTCCGAGGCGTCAAGGCTCCGAGCGGAGGAGGGCAAAAGGCGAGCTGAGGAGCGGGCCGAAGAGATCAGGCAGCAGGCCGAGGATGATAGGCAGCGGGCCGAGGAGCTCCGAGCCAAGCTTACTCAAGAGGCTCAATCCCAACAGCGGCAGATTTTAAGTCTTGAGAGCTCGCTCAAGAGGGAGCAGCAGGCGGCCATGGCGGATCGGGACCAGTTTGCCTTCGAGAAGGCAGCGTTGCAGGAAACTGCTGAGCGGCTGAAGCTCGAGAAGCAGAGGGCCATCGCGGAGCTAGAAGAGGCGAGGGCGGATCACTCCGCCCAATTAACAAACGCGAAGGTCCAAGGCCGCGAGGAGTACCGAAGCTCGGAGGACTTCAAGGAGGATGCGGCGAAACATTGTCAAGAGGATCTGCAGAATGCCATCCTCGATATTGTTGAAGAGCTTAATGAGACTTATGGGGACTCCATCGACTTGAGAAAGTCCAAGACTCTCGGCCCAGCCGCAGAAACGTATCTCAACCTCCCTTCCGAAAGCTCCTCTGAAGACGCCGATGAGTCTGCCCCTCCAAAGCCTTCCGAAGATTCGGCCCCTGGAGTTTAGAATCTTAAGTCCTTGTACCTCTTCCTTATTATCTTTTTTGTACCGAACCTTTTGGGCCTTCGAGCCTTTTATGAATGTTTTCTTTTTTGGTCATGCTCTTCGTAACTCTTCTATCGGACCCTAAGGCTTTCCGTCGTCCTACGACGCTTTAAAATCGAACCTTAAAAACTTAAGGACTTTTCGGACGTCCAATGACGCTTTTTAATCGAACCTTAAAAACTTAAGGACTTTTCGGACGTCCAACGACGCTTTTTAATCGAACCTTAATAACTTCAGGATTTTTCGGACGTCCAATGACGCTTTTTAATCGAACCTTAAAAACTTAAGGACTTTTCGGACGTCCAATGACGCTTTTTAATCGAACCTTAATAACTTAAGGATTTTTCGGACGTCCAATGACGCTTTTTAATCGAACCTTAATAACTTAAGGATATTTCGGACGTCCAATGACGCTTTTTAAATCGAACCTTAAAAACTTAAGGATAACTTAGGAACACTTTGATCAGAAGTAACCTCTTTATTGATTGATGTCTTTAACATGGCATGCACCACTCAGGGCGACTTGATTACATCGTTGCGCCTCTACGGACGACTTATTTGTCAAACATGACATTTCTTCAGATGTTCACCACTAAAGGTGTTTCGTAATACTTTGCCGTCGAGGTCTTCTAGCTTGTAAGCATTTGAGGCCGGCATGCCTACGATCTTGTAAGGCCCTTCCCATTTCGGAGACAGCTTGTTGATCCGATCCTGGAGAGCGAACTCATTCCGACGTAGGACCAGCTCCCCCGTATAGAACTGTCGCGACCTGACCTTCCGGTTATAGTACCTGGCCGTCGCCAGACGCATCCGAGCTTGCGTTATGTCGGCCTCTAGCCGTTTTTCCTCTAACAAGGATAACTCCAGGCGCCTGGTTTCGTCATTCGTCAAAGGTCCTATCCTGGCTTTTCCTGGACTCGTCGAGGGCTCATAGCTTCTGGTTCGATGGGACGTCACAGCGATTTCCACAGGAGCGACCGCCTCCGTCCCATAAACAAGTGCAAACGGGGTTTCACCTGTTGATCGCTTGGGTGTCGTTCGGACCGCCCACAACACGTTCTCCAGCTCGTCTAGCCATTTTCCGTCCAAAGCGTAGACCCTCTTCTTCAAGCCCTCCATCACGATTTTGTTGGCAGCCTCCACCTGCCCATTGGTCTGGGCGTGACGAACGGATGCTGTCCGATGCTCGATATTGAACTCGTCTAGGAACCTCTCCAACTGGGCCCCATTAAACGGAGGACCGTTGTCACTGATGATCACCTTCGGCACCCCATATCTTGACAAAATTCGGGTCTGGAGGAACTTAATGATATGTCCCGCTGTTGTCTTGGCTAAGGGCTTAGCCTCGATCCACTTCGAGAAGTAATCAATCGCAACCAGCAGATGTGTGCACTGGCTCTTTGCTTTCGGAAGGGGTCCCACCAGGTCAATGCCCCACTGTGCGAAGGGCCAAGCACTCCCAATGGGCGTCAAATCAGCAGCGGGGGCTGTGATATTCGAGGCGTATCTCTGACATGCGTCACAGGATCGAACAAGCGCCGTTGCCTCCTTATTCATCGTAGGCCAATAGTATCCCAAGTTCAACGCCTTTCTCAGGATGGATCGGGCGCCTTCGTGACAGGCTGCGACTCCTTCATGCAGTTCTCTCAGAATTCGGGTCGTGTCAGGTTCTGCTACGCACTTCAGGAAAGGTGTCGAGAGTAAACCCTTTTTGTACAACTGGTTATCTACCATCGCGTAGTTAATTGACATTCGTCGCAGTCGTTCCGCTGCCACTTTATCTTCAGGCAGTGCCCCCGTAGTTAGGTACACAATTATCGGGGTCATCCACGTGGGCTCCTCCTCTGACCCTGCCTTGATAGTGCATACTTCTGATGGATCGGTCGTCGATAGAATCACCCTCTCCAAGAAGTGTACCCTCCGAGTCTCCTCCAAAGGTGCCCCCAAGGCAAATTTGCTCAAGGCGTCGGCCTCCACATTCTTTTCTCTTGGGATTGCTTCTATATCAAAGCTTTTGAAGCTTTCCTTTAACGTCTGCGCCTCCTGGAGATACTTCTTCATGATTGGATTCTTTGCTCCATACTGCCCCCGAATCTGGTTTACAATCAGGCTTGCATCACACTTCACCCTCAGATGTTCGATTCCAGTACCCTTAGCGATTTTCAGCCCTGTTATAAGAGCTTCATACTCCGCCTCGTTATTGGTGGCTTTAAATGTCAGGGCCAATGCATATCGAAGCGGCTCCGCCCCACCTGGTGGAATCAATACGAACCCTGCACCCGATCCGTCTGAACTTGAGGAGCCATCTGTGTACAACTCCCAGGTGTTCTTCTTATTTGGCTGTTCCAACTGTCTTTCCATGGGGACCTCGTCAGTCTTCCCGGTGGTTGCCCCCTCTACTGTTTCCGTTGCTTCAGGATCGGGAATAGTAGATTCAACTATAAAGTCGGCCAATGCCTGCCCTTTGATAGTTGTTCTTGGAGCGAAATGAATTCGAAACTCGCTAAGTTCCACGGCCCACTTTACTAGTCTCCCCGACGCGTCGGGTCGGTTCAAGAAGTGTTTCAATGGCTGATCAGTCAACACCGTAATTTCATGCGCATGGAAGTAGGGCCGTAACTTTCGAGCAGTAATAATCAACGCAAAGAGATACTTCTCAATCGGAGGATAATTCATTTCACTCTTGGCAAACGCCTTGCTTACATAATAGACAGGAATCTGATTGCCTTTGACAGCTGTAACTAGAATAGAGCTTATTGCAAATGCAGAAATGGCCAAATAAAGATAGAGCGGCTCGCCTGGAGCTGGTTTCGCAAGTGGTGGGAGGTCGCGGAGATGTTGTTTGAGCACTTGGAACGCCTTCTCGCATTCAGTAGTCCATTCGAACTGTCGGTTGGCCCTTAACACCTTGAAAAATGGCATCGATCGGTCACTGGCCTTGGATAAGAAGCGATTTATGGAAGCCAGTCGACCGTTCAACACTTGCACCTCCCTATGGTTGGTCGGGGACTGCATCTCTTCTATCGCCCTCAGCTTCTCGGGATTCACCTCGATCCCCCTCTGGCTCACCATGAAGCCTAAGAACTTCCCAGAATGGACTCCGAAAGCGCATTTAGCTGGATTCAGGCGGACCTGGTGGAGCTTCATCCTCTCGAAGGCCATAGCCAAATTACCGACATGGTCCGATGCTTGTCGGGATTTCACCAACATGTCATCTACATAAGCTTCCATGGTATCTCCGATCATATCCCCGAACAGCTTGTTCACCATTCTCTGATAGGTCGCCCCCGCATTTACGAGGCCAAAAGGCATGACATCGTACTGGAAGACTTCGCTGTCGGCGTAGAAGGCGGTGTGTTGGGCATCCTTCTTCGCCATTTTTATCTGGTTATAACCGGAATAAGCATCCATAAAGCTCAGCAGCTCATGCCCCGATGTAGCATCCACTAGCTGATCGATCCGCGGGAGCGGATAACAGTCCTTCGGACAGGCCTTGTTCAGGTCGCGGAAGTCGACACACATCCGCCACTTCCCGTTACTCTTCCTTACCAGCACTGGGTTGGCTACCCACGTCTGGAATCGGATCTCCCTAATGAATCCAGCGTCGAGCAACCTGCCAACCTCCTGCTGGATTGCAATCCTCTTGTCTGCCCCCATCGGACGTCTCTTCTGCGCGATCGGCTTGATCACAGGGTCGATATTCAGTTCGTGCTCGATCACGTCCCGGCTGATTCCTGGCATATCACTCGGGGACCAGGCAAACAGCTCCTTAAATTCTTGCAAAAGCGCAATCAACTCCTGGGCCCTTTCGTCGGATAAGGCAGATCCGATTTTTACCTTCCTCTCGGGCCCATCTATCTCGACTTCCTTTAGGTCCTCCATGGGGGCGGGACGCCCAAACTCCTCTCGAGGGTCAGTGTCTGTCTGGAGCACTGACATAGCCTCCTTCCTTGATCTCCTGGTGGCGTTGACATAGCACCGTCTCGACGCCACCTGGTCGCCTTTCACCTCGCCTACCCCATTCTCGGTCGGGAACTTCAGTTTTTGGTGGACGGTCGAGGCTACCGCCATCAGAGGGTTGATGGTGGTTCTTCCAATGATTGCATTGTACGTTCCCGTGGATTCGACCACCACGAACTCCACATCTCGCTTCTCCATTTTCCAGCCACTGCCGAACCACACGGGCAGTGTGATAACCCCTAACGGATAAGAGGTTGTGCCACAAAATCCTACCATCGGGAAGTTAACCTCCCGCAAATCTTTCTTCTTCTTTCCCATCTGCTCCAGGGTGTCGGAGAAGAGGATGTCGGAGGAGCTCCCTCCGTCAATGAGGATCCTCTTCACTTCGAATCCTCCTACGTCCAGTGTCACTACTAGGGCATCCTCGTGGGGGGTTTCTACTCCCTCCAGATCCTTCGCCGAGAAGGTGATCTCCATTTCTTCCTTCGGGGTCCACGACCGCGATCTTTTCCCCAAAACCACTGCGACTGGCACTTGGTTGGCATAACGCTCCCGAGAGGATGATGTGTCTCCTCCTGCAGCGAACCCTCCGTGGATCACATTAATAATCCTCTTCTGTCGGGACCCGGATGGGCCCTCCGAAGGCTCTGCGTCGGACCTCCTCTTCCTGGGGGACCTCGATCGAGATTTGGACCTTGACCGAGATCGTGAACGGGGCTTGCAGCGTGAGTCCCCCACGAACTCCTTCAACTTACCCCTCTGGATAAGCTTCTCTATTTCCTTCTTCAGTTCTCGACATTGTTCAGTGTCGTGACCGGAGGCCCGATGAAATCGGCAGTAACGGTCGGTGCGGGAGCCCAATTTTTCTCCTTCCTTTTTCTTGGGGAAACGAGCGAGGCCTTGCTTCTCCATCACCGCTAAGACCTCTTTCAAAGGCCTGTTGAGAGGGGTAAACTCTTCCTTCTGACTGTCCCTCCTATTCGGACGCTTATCCTCCCTCCGATCAGAACGTCCTCTACTCCGACTACCCTCGGAGTTATCCTTCCTGTGCCGGTTGTCTAATGGTTTGAACAAGTGTCTCCCTTCGTGCCCCTTGGGAGGAGCCAGTTCTCCGGCGGCAATCTTTGACTCCTGGACGTCGATTTGCTGTTTCACCCTTGCCTGGAGCGCCTCCATGTTCCAGACATTCTTGGCCGCGATGCTGTGCAGTAAGTCGGAACCGTAAGGGGGTTTAAGGTTCTTCAGGAAGGTACGGATGGCCTCGCCCTCCGATATTTCCTCATCCAGCTCAGTCATGCCAGCGGTATAACGCTGGTAATATTGGGCCAACGACTCGTCAGGCCTCTGGACCACTTCATGCAGGGTCCGAACACTTTTTAGAAGCCGTCGACGTCCTTGATACTGGGCGATGAATCGCTGGTGCATATCCTTCCAGCAGGTGATACATCCAGTGGGCAGACTGTAGAACCAAGTCATCGCCTTCTCCCCGAGGGTGCTCGGGAACAGGGCACAGATAACATCCTCATCTGGGGTCCTGCCCATGCATGCTGTCAGGTGCTTCTGTACATGGCGGACCAGGTCTGCGTCCCCGTCGTACTCGTCTATCTTCGGGATACCCAAGCCTGGAGGGGCCAGGGTATGAATCAGCCTGGGGACGAAGGGATGGGTTTCCTGACTCCCCAGCTCCGACATCATGGGCTTCTGGTCTCCCATGCAGATACCCACAATTCTCACCACCTGGTCGGCAGTGAGGGGACCATTCAGGGGAATGGTCCTTTGCTGTACTGGCCCTGGTCCATCGACCACAAAATTCTCCGCCGGTGCTGGATTGGGGGGAATGGGCTGCTCCCTTAATGGAGGAGGTGGAGGCAAGTTGTCGTCCCCCTGCCTTCTGGGAATGTCTCGCCGCGGAGGGAGCGGTGGTAGGTCAGCCTGCCTTCTAGCAGCTTCTCTTCGGTCTAGGAGGGCCTCCATGAATAGGGGCATGGCCTCTGCCACTACCCTGGCCAGTTCCGGATTCGGGGGAGGTGCTTCGTTCCGGCGAGTGCTGTCACCCTCATCTCTCAGATCCTGATGCTGGGCAGCATCTTCGGGGGGATTGCTAGCGGCCGGCACCTGCTTGCCTGAACGTTGTGGTCTGTTGCCAGCCATGATACGGAATCAGAGGGAATGCAAACTTACTTTTGGCTTTTTGTTGCGCTTCCCACAGACGGCGCCAATGTTGGATCACGGCGGGAACTCCGGTTACGGTGACGGATTCCTTAGCTCCTCGCAATCCTGCAGAAGGGGAATAGAGGGCAGTGGCCCAGAATCCCTCTCCGATGCTTAACGTAAGTACGGCAGTCAACAGAGCAAGCAAGCAATATGTGTGTGTAAAACGTAACCCTAATCTGGAATAACTTCCCTCCTTTTATAGAGGAAAGGCTATCCCAGTTACCTGATTAGGCGGTTGGATTGTGATCCACTATCCCATATATCTCGCCGTATATCTTGCCACGTATCTTGCACAGTTATTCGTATCCCACATATCTCGCCCATTGTACCACTACTGTAATCGTGGCGAGATTTCCGGGATTGTGCTTTTACTGGCGAGTCTCGATCATTATCGGAGACTCCCAAGTTACATCGTTGAGGATTCGGTGTCGGGGAGTGGTGTCAACTCCCACATCGGGACTGACTACGTCCAGGTCCGATATCCATCGGGGCTCTCCCCTATCGGAGCCATACTTGCTCGGGGCCATTCAATGTCGGGGCCTCCTTTAGTTGGAGCCCTTAGCCTTCCAACAGCCCAGCTTCTAGCCCAACGGGCCTAGTTGCCGTCTGTCAATCGTTAAGGGGCCTAACGGCTTACGTCGGGGCCCATCAGTTGCCATCTCCGTCACTGTTCCTTGCCGATGATTGCTTTCCCATCTACATGTAAAGTGAGTTTGTTTTGTTTTGTTTATTATATTATATTATTATTATATATTACTATTATTATATACATGTTGCATGTGATCAGACAGCGTAGGTTTAACTAAGTTAGTCATGTAGAATTAATTATCTAAATTATACATATTAAATATATTATATGTTGCTATTTGATAAGCATGTTTAAAATTAAGTTTCACTTTGGTAAATAGTTATTTTGGTTTATTAAAATGTGTTATAGCTAGTAATTACTTAGAGAAGGAATTTAATTTTTTTTTATGATGTGAAGTTATATATGTTAAAGTTGTGGCAATTTGTTAATTGAGTACCGAAAGGGCGTTATTAATTCCATATGTTTTAATTCGTAACAGAACCCCCGAACTCGAATTTCTGATCGTAGACCGATTTTATACCTAGGTGTTTAATTCATTATTCGCTTAGGTAATTTAGGATTCTAGTTAGCCTTAATTAACTAGTGGCGACTCTTTTTCAAAATCCACGTTTTCAAAACGTAATTCGCCTTAGGTCAGATTTTAGGTCCGACATGTATGGATTATCTTTCTTGCATCGCATAATTACTATCTTGCCATGACCGTTACTTATGCGTGCATATTGATGAAAGCATATCCGCATGATGTACTACTAATTGCTTATGTCTCCAACGATAACCATACTTGCACGCTACGTATGCGCATTCCCTATTGCACTAACCGTGGTGACAGGAAGCAAAGTCATTCGGTCGGAAGAGCAAAGGACAGACGAAATCAAGACGTCTACGTCCGACCAACGATCAAAACCGAAAGGTTAGCGTCAAACTCAAATTGGACACGTATCCTAACTTAAAAATAGAGTCAAGAAAGGTTCTAAACCGTTACTTGACTCGGGGGCAAGTGATGGATATATGTCCAATTCGGGTTCGTATTTATATTCCGGGCCTCGTAAAAACGTCAAAATTACATCTCGGTTTGAAAACGTCTCCCAAAGGGTCAAAACGGTCCGGAAATGCATTTACGCGAGTCCAGACCGGACCTCCGCATTTCATTAAGGGTATCGTACGATTACCGTTTCCGCGATTACCGTTACGTGTAGAGAAGTCAAGTTCGCGCATTACCAATATGGATGACAGTTACCGCTTGTTTTCTTGAACCGTCGTCAAACCACTTTAAAACCAGGTCCGGTCCCAGGGAAGCCTATAAATAGGAGGCCTTGGCCACCCATTTTCACACATCCTCTCATTTGCCCAACTTTGGTATTTTGAGCTCTGACTTCTCTCTAGAAACTTTCTCTTCTAGAATTACTCTTTTAGCCCTATAGTGACTTAAGCTTCGGAGAGGGCTCCGCTAGCACCACCCCCCCTCTCCGTGCTAGCATTGGTCCTTGGTGCAGGAAACGTTGCTCAGACATCCGGATTCGTGCACAGACCACCGCCTTCCGAGACTCAGACACCTCCCTTGAGACACAGACATACCGAGACACAGACCTTTACGGGAGTCAACCGAACACTCGCCAGTGGCCCAACCTCTTCCCGACGAAGGGTTACAGCCCGAAAAACCCGCACAACCGCACGAACAGACGTGTCCTCACGACTCGGTTCAAACAGGACGCAACAATATTGGATCAATAAATAAATATATATGTGTTGGGCAACAACATATTAATAGGCACCCTCCCATTCCAGCGAATGAGAGTTGTGTAAGCATATGGTGATGGGCACCGTAAATGGTATCCCATTATATGTATAGGTTATCTAATTAAACTGGGTATATGTCACATTAGGACATTGGCCCAGACCCAAATCTCAATTGACATGAGAGGCCCATAATTGAGTCTACCTATACTAGTAGGCCGACCGAATTTTAGGAGCGAATAAAGTGGACTTTTGTCCACTTTACTCCTCCTATATATATGGGGAGTTAGGGGTTTTATTAGGGTTAATCACGATTCCCTTCAAGTGGTGTTTTGAGAGAAAGCCCTTCCCCCGGAGACACCATATTCGGCCGAACCACTACCTCATCAAGGGTGTGCCAATTTGCCTTTGAGCAAACACTCTAGAGATCTGTCCCTTGCCAAGAATCGATCAGAGGCTTTGCTGTGGAGAATATACCACGTAGGGCTTCCTTCACAAGAACCCCTACGGGTGCCGACCGGAGGATCGTGAACTCCCTCATGCAAAGATCTTGGGACTACGGACAACTGTAGAGGTATGTGCAAATTTTCCGTTGCGTAATTTCGATTACTAGCATGTAACATGATTTAGTTTCCGTAGTGATTACTTCCCGTAATCTAACATTGGTACCAGAGCTTGTGTTAGGAGTTCATGATTTTGATAAATTGGTGTTATTGAAAATTTATAATTTTGGACCTAAATTTTAAAAAGAAATTTTAAAATTTCAAATTTTTCGGTTTATGATGGTCCGAAATTTTTCATAATGTTCTTAGGTAATTTGATGTTCATGATCTTCAAGAAAAATATGATAGTTATCACAACTGAACATTGGATTGTATATCTTATTAAAATTTGATCCACTTGTTCCCAAATTATTGTTTTTAGCCGAAACCCTAGGTAAATAAATTACAAGGTAAATTTTTTAATTTCTTAGACACCAAGGGACAAAATTTCGGCCGAATATTTTGATAATATTGTTTACCATATTTTAATTTTAAACTAGGTAACAATATATCTATTATTGGGAACATTAGGAAAGATTCACATTAATATATAGAAATATATATAACTCTCGATATATCTAAATATTTAAATAGGTTAAAGATATTATTGATAGATTTTAGTTACCTAAAAGATTGAGAAAATATATTGTTAATATATGTTTCCCTATTTAAGATATTGACAATAAATAAAATATATATATATATATGTGGCTAACCGGAATTTACATATATATTTATATTGTTGATTGATTTAATCTAAGAGATAGAATCTTGGCAATAAATATATATATGTTTACATGTTGGTCGAAATATATATGTATATTATTAATATTTGAAATTATTTTATATAGTTAATGTTACTTATTGGCCAAGTTAAATGTTTTTGGACTTTAAAACCTTACTTGGGCCAGAAGTAAACATTTCAGCCCAACCTTTCAAATTTTAATTATTAGGCAAGTCCAATATGTCAAATCGGCACGAATTTAAATTGAACTAGGTTTTCTTAATCGGTTCGACCTAATTGGATCAGGTCGAACCAGGGTAACTCAGTGGATCTAACCGGACAGAACCGAACCAGATTTTCAGACCTGAACCGAACCGGATTTTCTGGACTTAATCGAACCGGACCAAACCGGACCGAAATTGACTGAACCGAACCGTATTTTTTAAACCGAATTCAAGTCAATTAAAACAGGGAGGTCATATTTAAAATCCAAATGTTTTTTTTTTTTGCTGAAATAAAAAAAAATTCAAATGTTTTGAACATTAACAGGCCTACACAGTGCTCAAGGTTTGCTAACCTTGATGTCTTGTTTCGATTATGGGGATGGATCTCAGAGATACATGTTTTGGGACTGTTTAAATTAGTGGGCTGAATTGCAATTGTTTATTATTCAATATATATTTATGCATGGTTATAAATGTTGTCTTGACTAAGTCAAGCTAGCTGGATATTGCATATTGTGGGCTGAGCCCTGTTTAAATATATG
Source organism: Clarkia xantiana subsp. parviflora (assembly GCA_036873135.1). Taxonomy (NCBI): domain Eukaryota; kingdom Viridiplantae; phylum Streptophyta; class Magnoliopsida; order Myrtales; family Onagraceae; genus Clarkia; species Clarkia xantiana. Next base: position 34,617,891 of record JAPTYO010000010.1, on the reverse strand, counting down.
GAATGAGCACTAGGATAGACATGCTGTGATGGTTGGAAATGCTTAGGATTCATGTCTAGAATGCTGCGTGATTAAATATAAGCATGAATTGCCAAAAGCCCCTAATGTTTAAAATTATTTTAAAATCGAAGACCAGTCGCCAAACGTGTATGATGAATGTGAATGTTACATGTTTGACACGTATGCTAGAATGTTGAGGATGTAGCCAAATTTGATAACTTACTTGGAATTAGAATTATATATGCAAGCATGAGTTCCTCGGAACATTAGACGCATGACGCGTAAGCATGAGTGTAGTTTGTGTGATGAATGTTACTGGCGTATGATAATTTACATGAATGGTAGAATTATATATGCATGAGTGAATTCATCGGGATATTTTCCAAAATAAAAAGTGCCTTGGCAAAGCCAAGATCGGGTATGCTTGTTTTAAAATTCTCGTTCCGGTAATTTTCGATTGAAACCGTTTTAAAAGACTGGTCTATTGGAAAGAAGACGAAGGTAATGTGAACTCTTTCACAGTCATCTTACATTGGTTTACTGGTGGTCGGTTGGTTAGATGACTGAGGAATCATTATTTGTCGGATTCCATCTTAATAGATATTTGATGTACGCAATTCTTTCTCAAATGTTATTGTCTCCCTGATTTTTGCATAATCATCAATGTGTTAGTCATGGCTACGATAAGCAATGTTATCTCCCAAATGAATAAAGGGGTGAGATTGAACAACAACAATTATAAGATCTGGAATAAGTGCGGAAGGATGGTAATCACTGAAATGAGAGGTTTGGAGTATTCGACTTCGAAGAAAGTCAAGCCGGAGGGAGACCTCACGGACGAAGTGATTAAATTCCATGATGAATGGGATGCAAAGGACCAGGAAATTCGTTCTGCCTTGTTGTCATTGCTTGAGGATGAAATACTCTATGGATGTGATCACTATGAGTTTGCCATTGACTTGTGGGACGGTTTTAAGGCAGGGTTTGGTGTTTACACCACAGCCCAGAAGCGGTCGTTAAACATCGCTTTAGACTCATACAAGATGAATCCCAAGCACACAATGAAGGAGCATATTAGACATATGTCTAACATGCTTGCTGAACTCAAGGAGGCAGGAGAAATCCTGACCGATGAACAGAAGGTCCAATGCGTGATCCAATCCTTGTCTGACTCTTGGAATAGCATAAAAATGCACCTTACCCATGCCACTCAACTCAATGACCTCGAGAAAGTGTGAGATCATCTCGAGCTGGAAGAGTATCGTCTCAAGGATGAAAAGCCGAGAGCGGAAATGCATCTTGCATCCTCGCATCCAGCTGAGCAAAAGGATAAGCGCAAGAGATAAGGCAAAGGAATTCAGTTTAAGGCTAATAAACCTTTAGCTCCAAAACCTCAGAAGAAGTTCAAACGAAAGCAATTCGGAGGCAAGAAAAGGCAGGCAAAACAGACACGTAGAGAGGAAACTCGAACGTGTTTTAGTTGTTGCGTGAAAGGAAACCTTGCTATTGCCTGTACCAATCCTCCCAAGGTACGTGCTGAAGAACAATGATAACCTCATAAGTTCTTCTAGGACTCCTCTTACCCGAGAGTATTTCAATTTGTCTTTATGGATTACAGAACCGAGAAGGAGAACAAGCACAAACCTGAGGAACTTGCCCAGAAGATATATAGATTGAATGAAAGACTTTACTTTATTTTCTTTGCTAAATGAACCTCTTATTCTTGATTTTTAGTATAAGATACAAGATGATAATAATGTTCCTTGAAACATAGGAAACATTTTTTTTTAGCACGTAACAGATGCTCAGTTATAGTATTGATTACCATTCCTCAAGCTATTCGATCCTTTTAATAGTTGTTTGATACATTGCTTATATACTGCTTATATATTGCTTATCTTCTTTATAAATTACTCCATTGGATGAAATAAAATGTAATGATGATCATGTTTGAAACCGAGTGGATTAATTTGAAATTAAATTCAGAAATGAAACGATTTAACCAAGGGTTAGTTAAAACTAGAGTAAATTGCGCCTCGCGCAAGTGGACCTCGAAAGATGGAACACATCGTTTCAAAATACGAATTTAATGATGAAGTGTTTGAATAATTAAATGCTGAATTTTTGTTAGCATTCCTTCGGAAATAACTTATTGATAACATTTACAATGGTACGAAGTAGGCTTGGAAAGCCACCACAACCTTGTAAAAAGTATCCACTGACGCATAAGGTGTAAACCTAAGATGCTCAGTTCAGAGACGGGATAAAACCTCTGAGATAAGTTTGCAAACGAAGAAGGATGAAGTCGGTTAAACGATTTTCATTCCAGACTCGTTGAACGATAAGTCAGGCTAGGCATTCAAATTAAGTGACACACTTCAAGTAGCACAATTTATATACATACTGTTGGAGTCACTCTATCAGACGTTCCCTTTGGAATGATGAAATATGATTCACATACATGTAAAGCTGTGTTCCAATGGAATCGGTAAGATATGTCACCATAGTAGCTGAAAAATGATAATGAGTTAAATCATATCACCATGCGACATTAATTTGCGCATTAAACATGTATTTAGGACAAGAGTACGTTCATTACTCTTAGAAAATACTTGTCTACAGCTTGGTAAAATGGTGTCTTGGTCGAACATGAGACATTACATACTTGAGGACGAATTTTAAGATGTATGAACAGTTTCAAAATAGCGTAGTCTTGATAAAAACAGAGCAGGACATCACTGACAATCAGGTCCCACTTAATTCAAGTGGGAGAGATTTGAACCAGCAACTCAAGTGAATGACATGGTAAATGAGAATGGGAGCATTTTTATAATAAATCCAGTGGGAAGAATAAACCCTACCACACGTAATTACTGTTGCTGTTGAGACGAATCAACTTGAATCTGATGGTCAAAATTGCTGAACCAGGAATGAAGCAACTACCTAAACTACCCATTGTTCCCAGTGGGATTAAACCGACCAGACTTGGTTCCAGATCATAGTGATCAAGGAATTCATCTCGTAAATGAAACCTCAAGCCAAGAGGTTGTCAATGGAAAGTTGTAGGCCAATGTTCTAACACCGCTCTTGTTCCCAATAGTAACGATGCTCTGATAAGAAGCATTGTTCTTAGTGGGATAATAGTTCCCAATGGAAGTGATGCTCCGATAAGAGGCATTAATCCGTGTGGAAGAAACGTTCAGACTCAAGATGGGATAAAACAAGCCTAGATGAAAGTCAAAGGCATCGAACTTCTCCAAGAAGTATCCCATCGACTAGGTTGAAAACTGAAGTCTAATAACTGTTGACAAGCATTGGAAAGACCTCAAGTGGAGAAATGAAGGAAAATAATAAAAGAGAGAGACTGCCTTAAATGTAAGCCATTATAGTCTATAGTTGATTTACCTGCTAACCACAGGGGCACAAGGATAAGGTGAGCCCTGAAAGAAGGCTCACCACCGATGCAAATGGTCGGATAAACCGACTTATTGCGAAAGGCATTACCACATTTCACGGAGTGGACTTTGACAAGACAAAATCACTGACTGTGCGTAAAACTACGGTTAGGGCTATTTATGGTCCTGGTCGCAAGTCTCGATCTCGAGCTGCACCAAAAGGATGTTAAGACCGCATTCCTCCACGGAAACCTGGAGGAAGAGATCTACATGGAGCAGCCAGAGGATTTCATTACTCCTGGTAACGAAAGTAAAGTTTGTAAACTCCAAAGGTCCTCTACGGTCTTAAACAGTCATCGCAGCAATGGTACCGCGGATTCCACGAGGAAATCGTAGGAAACTGATTCGTGAATCTTCACGAGGATCCGTGCATGTTTTATAAGACCTCAGGGTCTAAGTATGTCATCTTAACCTTATATGTGGATGACATACTCATTGCTGCAAACGACGTAAGTTTCATGAATGAGTCAAAGTCCTGGTTAACATGTGTATTTGAGATGAAAGACATGGGAGAGGCCACGTGTTAGCATATGATGACGTGGCGCCGTAATTGGTAGCCCGTTAATGCTAAGGAAATTACCTAAGTTAATTAGGTAATTAGCACATTAGGGTAATTGGGCCAAACCCAAACCCTGATTAACATGGGAGGCCCAAAATTGGGCCTTCCCCTTTTATAGCATGTTTCGGCCGAAACTTGTTCTTCATTGGTTGGAGTGGACTTTTGTCCACTCCACCAATCCTATATATAGGGGACTCACCTAAGGGATTTACAATCAATCTAATAAGAAGTACCTCCATTGAGGAACTTGAGAGAAACCCTCTCACCCCCTTAGTTGTGATTTTCGGCACATTTTAGTCCGAGGTTCTGTCCCCGTTGTAGAATCGATCGGAGGCTTTTTTGTGGAGCTTACACCGTGTATGACTTCTTCTTACGTAGAACTTGTACTTGGTTCCAACCGGAGGATCAGAACTTCCTCCACGACGTTCTTGGGCAGGAAAGCTAAAAGGTATGTGTACACTATTCTGCTGCGTAGTTAAATTACTTGCATGTACACGTTTAGCATTCCGTAGTATTACGTCCCCGTAATCCAACAGTGGTATCAGAGCATGGTTAGGAGTTCTTAAATTTTTTATAAACCGATGTTCTTGAGTTTTAAAAAATTTGAAATTTTTATGTTTATGAACACCATGATTAATCTGAAATTTTTAAGCAAATTTCATGTGTTTGATCTTTAAAATCTTAAAAAATTTCGAAATTTACACGATTTTTTAGATCAAAACCGAATTTTATGTTCGAATTTAAGTTTGATGTTCATGATCTTCAAGAACACCTTTTGGATTCATGATCAAGTTAGGGTTTGATCTTAAAATTTGACAACTTTTCCAACTTTGCATGTTAGTGCCGAATACCCTAGGGGTATTTTAGGTAAAAAAAACTAATTTTCTTGGCACCCAGGTAATTAAAAATGTCGGCACCAATTATAATAGATGTAGGTTGCCATTTTTAAATTTTATTAATAGGTAACTATATATCTATAAGTTGGAAATAAGGATAGGTTCATAATATAATATTGTAACAGATATTAACTATCAATATATATAGTTAAAGATATGGTTAATATATATTAATAGATTTAGTTGCTATAAAAGATTAATAAAATATATTGTCTACATATTTTATTCCCTAAAGATATATTTGACAATAATATATATATAAATATAGGAGCCGAATATTTTATATATATACACATATTGTTGATTGATTTACATGTTAAACATAGAATCTTGACAATATTTATATATATATATGTGTGCCGAATTATATATTTTTATTAACAGTATTGGAAAAAATTTTAAATAATTAATATTTCTTGGTGGCTAAGTTAAGTTTTTAGTGGACTTTAAAACCCTACTTAGCCCACAAGACATATTTCGGTCGAACCCTAGGGTTTATGGGCCGGTCCAACTGCTAAACCGGAACGGATAAAACCAATCCGGATTTTCTTAATCGGGTCGACCTAGTCGGGTCGGACCGTAGTAACTAAATTGAACCTAACCTAACCGGTTTTGAGTGATAAACCGAACCACGTTCTTATTTTATTGAACTGTTTCGGACCAAACCGGATTTTTAAAATCGGACTGACTTGAACCGGATTTTAAATTGGACCGGACCAGAATTTTTTAATTTCTCGGAAATTTTAAAATGTTCAATAAAATAGGATGTCAAATTTTAAATCCAAAATGTTTTCGAATTTAAATTTAGCCTAAACAGTGCTCTTAGGGTTTGCGTTTTAACACGTTTTTTGGTTAAAACCCTAATACCTAATTTCGATTATGGGGATGGATCTCGGATATGCATGTTTTTGGGACTGGATTAAATTAGTGGGCTGAATTGCAATTGTTTACTTTCTGCTACATATATATTAGAACTGTCGTCTTGAGTCAGTCAAGCTAGCTGGATATTAATTGCGAGCATTGAGCTCTGGAATTTAAATATATGTATCGCGCAATAGGATAGACATGCTATTATGATTGAAAGTGCCTAGAATCCATGTCTAGAAATGTCGCATGATTGATTGTAAGCATGAATTGCAAAACAGCCCCTAATATTTTCAAACATTTTTAAAACTGAAAATTCCAGTCGCCAATTATGCATGATTTGTGCGGATGTTGCATGTTTTGACACGTATACTAGGATGTTCAAGAATAGAAAGCATATGATAATTTACTTTACGTAGAATTATATATGTTAGGAACATTAGACGCATGACGCGTAAGCATGTTTTGGTTTGTTAGACTTTTATAGCATAATATGGCATTATGTATGCGTAAATTATCGGATAATTTCTTTTAAAATTATAAGGGCCTTGGGAAAGCCAAGATCGGGTACACTTATTATTTGAAAATCCCCGTTCCGGTAATTTGCAATATAATGATCGTTTTCAAAAAGACTGATCTATTGGATTGACGACGAGGATAGTGTGAATTCTTTCACGACACCCCCTTCCCTCGCTTTACTGACGGTCGATTTGGTTTAGTGACTGAAGGATCACTATTTGTCGTATTCCATCCTAATAGATGATCCGATGTTTGCAATTCTGTCAAAATGTTGTTGTCTTCTTAACTTTACATGATTATTAATTGTAATAGTTCTAATGGCTCGATCAGATCGTTTTAACAAAATATGCAGACAGGATGACATTAATTATGATGATTGGAAAACTAGTGTTGAAATTGACTTGATACCTGCGGGAGTCGAGGATCGTATCGATCCAAAAGGTCAACGAATACATACAAACGAAGAAGGGATACCTTACAAATACAATAATAAAGACAGGTTATGGAGAGATCAAAGTGCTCGGAAAATAATATTCTCGCATCTGACAACTGAAACGAAAGAAAGGACTGTTCAAAAGAGCGCATTGCATCTTTGATGCACCTTACACCTTCGCTACGGCATTGGAAAGGCAACCGAAGCAAGGAAATTAATGGCCGCGTACCATGAAATTCTATGCGAAGAGAGTGGGATAGAAACTGTTCTCGATGCCGCCGATGAATGGGTAGGAATTGTTTCCTCTTTCATGGTTTGCTGATGATAACAGACTCGCACGTCAGATCACAAAAATTAAAAACGGAAATTAACTTATATGATGCCGACCATAAAGATGAAAACATCTCCAAACTTCCCAAATTCTCTGATACCAGCTTTCCTGGACTTCGGAATTGCTTGGCTAAACCCAACAATAAAAGGTCTAAACGATGATCCGGTGCGACAACCACTGTTGATTCCAGTACCGTAAAAGGTACGCCTCATTTACCACAATACGTAAAACAGTAAAACGTTTTATTTTGCTGCACATACATCTGACATAATTCAACTTTGGATTAATATTCAGGTGTCTTGCTCAAACGCGGTGAAGACTACCCGCCTTATAACTTTCTTTGCCTAGCTACAGTTATTGACCCGGAAACTCTGTCATTATTTTTGTAAAATCCCTATTTTCGTTTATATGTTTAAATTTAGTTAAAAGTGATTCGGAATTATTGATTAAAGTAGTACCCATTCATTTTTGACATGGTCTACTTATCAAAATTAGTCGACCCGGTTAAACGGGATCAATCCGAAACGAATAACTAAAACAGAAAATCCATCAGTAAAATGATTGGATTAAGATAAAACACTAAACTTTGGTTCATGAATAACCGAATCATCATTTTAATGCATTCATCGATTGCATAAAGTCCTAAAACGAACCAATCTAAATTATATCCTTAGTTGTTAAAGTACTCCATTAAAATGATAAAAATCCCGAAATAATATGCATGTTAAAAATCGATTTTAAAATTCGAAGACTAAAACAATTTCGTAACCATGGTTTAAACCTGGTGTGCGCGTGGCGCAAGTCACCTCGAGAGACGGGATACATCGTTTTAAAGTCCGAATTTAATGCTGAAGTATTTTAATGAATGCTAAATTTTCGATTGTAATCTTTTGAATATAACTCATTGATAACTACTAAGATTATAAGTATGCTTCAAAGCTACTACAATCTAGTAAGAACATCAACTATGGCATTAAAGCGAAGGTTTAAATGCATAGCCCTTGAGGTGAATAAGTCTCCGGGTGTGTTCAACAAATGAAAGGAAGAAGTTAGTAAAACGACTCTCCCACTATAAGCATTTAACGAAAAGTTTTGCTAAAGAAATCATTTTATCAAATACTTCAAGCAAAATAGTTCAAAATTACATAATGATGAAGTTCATTATTAAGTACTCCTCCGGATAAAATTAAGTTGATTCACATTAATGTAACTCTATGTTCTAATAAAATCAGTTGACACATCACCATAGCTAAAAGAATGATACGGGTAAAACCTTATCATTAGCAGCATTACATTGCGCATTAAACAAGTATTTATTAAGAGTACGGTCTACTCTTAAAGGAATACAAGTTTAAAATTAGCTAAGATTAATGGCATTGTGGTTAAACATGACATATTATAAAGATTTGAGGATAAATTTCCAATGTTTTGCGGAACGAACAGACATAGTACTGATGAATCAATGAATGGTTAACGGAGACTATCAGGTCCCACTTTGAGTGGGAGAATTGATACAGCATAAGTGATTGATATGGTATATGATGATACAAAAATTCTTCATAATAAATCCAGTGAGAAGGCTTACTCCCCCTCACATATAATCATCACTAAATACAAATGCGAATCAAGTCGGAACCTGACAATCAAGAACACTGAATTAATACAACTGCCCATTATTCCTAGCGGGAGGGAAAAACGACCAACTTGGTTCTTGATCCTAGTAATCAAGGAATACATCTCGGAGGTAAAATTTCGAGGCCGAAAGGTCATCCTGAAAAATTTGTTGATCAGAGTTCAAGCACTGCCATTCTTCCCAGTGGGAGTGATGCTCAGATAAGAAGCATTATTCTGAGTGGGAGTTACAATCAGACTAGAGATGGGATTAACTAGCCTAGACATATTCAAAGACAACGAACTTCTCTCAAGAGGTGTCCCATCGAATAAGATGTGTTAAACATCTTAACATTCGTTCTCGAATCAGTGACGATTCAGCAAAGCAAGGGAAGGTCCTCAAAACGAGGGAATGGAGGAAAACAATGGAGGATGAAATATGCCTAAATAAGAACAAATTCGGTTGTGGTCCTTAGTTGATTGATCAGCTAACCGCAGAACTAGAAAGTGAAATTTTAGAATTCAGTACTGATGGAAAGATGAGTTGTTCAAAACTCAAGTGATTGCGAATGGATGTACCCAAATTCATGGAGTGCACTTTGATGAAACATACTCACAAACTGTGTGTTACACCATAGTAAGGGCCATCCTTGCACTAGTTGCATGTCTCAATCTAGAGCTGCACCAAATGGATGTTAAGACCGCATTCCTCCATGGAAACTTGGAGGAAGAGATCAGTATGGATCAGCCAGAGGGTTTTATTACTCCTGGCAAAGAACGTAAAGTTTGCAAACTCCAAAGGTCTATTTACGTTCTTAAATCAGTCGTCTCGACAATTGTATCGCAGATTCCACGAGGAAATCGTCGGAAAAGGATTTGTGAATATTCACGAGGCTCCTTGCGTGTACACTAAGACCTCTGGGTCTAAGTATGTCATCATAACACTATACGTAGATGACATACTCATTGCTGCGAACGACGTGAGTTTCATGAACAAATCAAAGTCCTGGTTAGCGTCAGCATTTGAGATGAAAGACATGGGAGAGGCCACGTACATCTTAGGCGTTAAGATTTCCCGGTGCCGCCCGGACATTGTGTGCGTCTCAAGAATTTTATATCAACAAACTGTTGAAAATATTTAGAATGCTCGATGCTAAACCCGTCGATACGCCGATTGTGTTCGGGTTCGCACTGTCAAAGCGTGATGGACCGAAAAACCAGCAGCAGCGTGAACAGATAAAGGGGGCAGAGTACCTAAGCATGGTGGGGAGTCTTATGTACGCCATGCTATGTACTCGACCATATATCTGTTATGATGTGGGCCTAGTAGCAAGATTCCAATCAAATCCTAGTTATCAACATCTAAAGGTCGTAAAACGAATTATAAGGTATCTGAAAGGTACAGCCGACTATGTTCTGTGTTATAAGGGAAAGCAAATAGAATTGACTGGTTATAGTGACGCCGACCACGGTGGCGATCCAGATGATCGTAAGTCCACCACAGGAGGAGTTTTCCTTCTTGCTAATGCTTCCATATCTTGGGTGAGCAAGAAGCAATCATGTGTCGCGCTTTCCACTATGGAATCGGAATTCGTTGCCCTTTCTAAAAACGCACATGAAGCGGTCTGGCTGAAAAGGCTTCTTAATGCATTAATTGGCACTGGCAAAGAGAGTAATCCCGTCAAGGTATACTCCGACAGTCAGGCAGCCATTGTAGCAGTTAAGAATCCAAAGTACCATAGTAGGACCAAACACATTGATGTGAAATACAATTATGCTAAATCTATTTTAGAAGACTACATAATCACTTTAGAATAATAGTCCACAGATAAAATGGTTGCAGATCCATTAACTAAGCCACTACGTAGAGAAATCTTCGAAAAGCACGTAAAACTGCTTGGATTACGTAGGGCTTAAATATGTGACTTGTATAAGCGATAAAATTTTGACATTTGAAATTATTTTGATTGAATAAAAGAATTGAAAACTGATTATATGATCTATCGACGTCATAATGAAATATAACATCGGATTTTACGGTCTATAAACTAAGTCGTAGAAAGAGGTAAAACTCTTCCACCAAAATTATGTCGAATGTGAACCATGCCTCGTCACACAGGAACGGTCATCTTGCAAGGAGAGGGGGACCTCTACCCCAACAAGATTGGCTAAGAACCAGGGGGATAAACCTGATTAAACGAAACGATAACCTTGTCACCCTTAATGCATGTCTTAATCTTTGTTTTGTAAATCGCCGTGTTGGACCCAGTCCATCATTAAAACCACATTCAGGGCCAGATGAAAGATTCTGAGATAGCATGATTGACATATCCCAATCCTGGCTAGTCCAAGTGTGCTATCGACGCGTGCTTCATACTGCGCGTGCCATGTTCGACCACGGGGTCATGCTCGGTTGTGCTAGCTAGAATCCTAGTGATTCAAAGGGTGCATACTTCTTCACCTTGAGCGTTTGATTGATCCCGAATGTCTTATGAAGAGGCATCCAAAGTATCCTCACGAACTCAGAACTTATACCTAAGGTCAAGCTCAATGTTTGCTTCCCGACGTACGAGCGTAGAAAAGAAAACGGCCAAGTGACCACGTCTTGGAAACCGGTTGAGTTAGATTAATGGTATAATCGATGGGGATTGTTAAGTTCACCTATAATTCACCGACTTTTGTGTTCACTAGGTGGCCGCCAACCGGATATTAGTTGAAGGTTGTGAACACTTGTAACGGATGCCCTGGAGAAGTATTCCTATGTGGAAAATTGGGCAATTGGAGAATTATTAGTTGACCAAGGATACAGTGCGATACATATTTTATTTTAACAAGATTGATTTACGAAAGGGAATCAACGTTCTGCGGGCGCTACAATACTCCTAACAAATGAGTAGCACGATGCCCGTCGTGTCCGCCGGTCGCACGGCAGACCTCGTATGAACTATTCGGAGATGGAGACAAAGACTGAAGACTGAGATGTTGATGCTATTGGATAACTATATATTAACAGGCACCCTCCCATTCCGGCTAGTGGGAGCTGTTAGCATATGGTGACGTGGCGCCGTAATTGTTAGCCCGTTAATGCTAAGGAAATTACCTAAGTTAATTAGGTAATTGTAAATTAGGGTAATTGGGCCAAACCCAAACACTATTTGACATGGGAGGCCCAAAAATGGGCCGCCCCCTTTAATAGCATGGTTCGGCTGAATCTTATCCCACATTGGTTGGAGTGGACTTTTGTCCACTCTACCAATCCTATATATAGGGGACTCACCTAAGGGGTTTAAACAATCAATCTAATAAGAAGTACCGCCATTGAGGTACTTGAGAGAAACCATCTCACCCCCTTAGTTGTGATTTTTGGCACATCTTAGTCCGAGGTTCTGTCCCCGTTGAAGAATCGATCAGAGGCTTTGTTTTGGAGCTTACACCGCGCAGGACTTCTTCTTACGAAGAACTTGTACGTGGTTCCAACCGGAGGATCAGAACTCCCTCCACGACGTTCTTGGGCAGGAAAGCTAAAAGGTATGTGTACACTATTCCATTACATAGTTAGATTACTTGCATGTACACGTTTAGGATTCCGTAGTATTACGTCCCCGTAATCCAACACCACGTATATCTTAGGAATTAAGATTGCTAGAGATCGGGCTACCTGGAAATCTCTGTCTCAAGAAGCCTATATCAACAAGTTGTTGAAAAGGTTCTGATTACAGGATGCCAAACCCGTGGACACGCCGGTGGTGTTTGGGTGCGAACTGTCAAAACGTGACGGCCCCAAGAACCTGGCAGAGCGTGAACAGATGAAGGGTGCGGAGTATTTAAGCACTGTTGGTAGTTTGATGTACCCCATGCAATGCACCCGTTCGGATATCTGTTACGCCGTGGGCCTAGAAGCACGTTTCCAATCAGATCATGGCAATCAACATTTAAAGGTTGTAAAAGGAATAATTTGTTATCTGAAAGGTACTGCCGACTATGCGCTGTGCTATGAGGGCGGGAAGTTAGAATTGACCGTTTACAGTGACGCCGACCATGGTGGCGATCCGGATGATCGTACGTCCACCACAAGAGGAGTGTTTCTCCTTGCTAATGACACCATTTCATGGACGAGCAAGAAGCAAACATGTGTCGCGCTATCAACAATGGAATCAGAATTCGTAGCTCTCTCTAAGAATGCACAGGAAGCGGTCTGGCTGAAAAAAGTTCTTATTGCGCTGCTAGATGGTGGCGTCGGGAGTAAACTTGTGAAGGTGTTCTCTGACAGTCAAGCAGGCATTGCGGCAGTAAATAATCTGAAGTACCATAGTAGGACCAAACACGTTGATGTAAAATAATTTTATGCTATATCTATGGTAGAAGACAGTATAATCACTATTGAATACTTTTCCACTGATAATATGATTTCGGATCTATAAACTAAACCACTACGCAGGGAGATATTTGAAAAGCATGTAAAACAGCTTGAATTGCGTAGGGTTTAGATATGGCATGTATCTGTGATAACATTTTGATAACTGGAAGTTACACTTTTGAAACGAAAAAATTGCAATTGTGTTTATGATCAATCGACGTCATAATGTTTTGATTACATCAAATTTTCAGTCTATAAAATAAGTCGTAGGAGGACGCAATCCTCTGCCAAAACTAAGTCGATTGTGGGCCTTACCTCGTCACATAGATACGGTCGTCTTGCAGTAGAGAGAGGCCTCTACTGAGCAAGGCTGGCTAAGAATCAGGGGGATAAACCTAATTACGCAAAATGATCATCTAGTGTCGAAGTAACTCGACATGATCTTCGTTTTGCAGATCGCCGTAACGAATTTCGTTCGTCATTAATCCACATTCTAGGCCAGATGAGAATCCGCGATAGCATTATTTGACATATCCCATTCCTTTGAACTTAAATGTTCAAGTATGTTATCGACGCGTGCTTCATACTGCGCGTGCTACGTTCGACCACGGGGTCACAGCTCGGTTGTGCTAGGAAAGAATCCTCGTGATTCTGGCGGGCGCAAAATTCTTCACCTCGAGCGTGTGACTGATCCAGGGAGCCTTATGAAGAGGCACCTAAAGTATCCTCATGGACACATAACTCATACCTAAGGTCAGGCTCAATGCTCGCTTCCCGGCGTACGAGCGTAGTGCTGAACAAAAAAAGGCCCAGTGACCACGTCTTTAGAACCGGTTGGGTTTGGCTAAGGGTATGAGCGATGGGGATGGTCAAGTTCACCTGTAATTCACCGAAATTTCCCGAAAAACGTTGGAGCCTTTGAATCGATAATTACGCCCCGGGCTCATAGAAAAGTCAAAGTAGAATTTCAAATAAATGAATTCACTAAGGTGGCCACCAACCGGATATTAGTTGAAGGTTGTGAATACTTGCACGGATTCCTTGGAGAAGTGTTCCTAAGTGGAAACTAGGCAAATGGAGAATTATCAGTTGACCTAGGATACAGCGCGACACCATATAAATGTTCTTTATAACAGGTTGATTGGAGAAAAGGGAATCAACGTTCTGCGGGCGCTACAACACTCCTAACAGATGAGTAGCACGATGCCCGTTGTGTCCGTCGGTCGCACGACAAACCTCGTATGAACTATTCTGAAGAAAAGGACGAGATCGAAGGAGTGAAATGTTGATGCAGATTTGGACGACAATACATTAACAGACACCCCCCCATTCCAGCGAGTGGGAGCTGTAAGCATATGGTGATGGGATCCGTAAATGGTAGCCCATTATATGTATAGGTTACCTAAGTAAATTGGGTATATGTCACATTATGACATTGGGCCAGACCCAAATCCAAATTGAAATGAGAGGCCCAAAATTGGGCCTCCCTATACTAGTTGGCCGGCCGAATTTTATGAGGGAATAAAGTGTACTTTTGTCTACTTTACTCCTCCTATATATATGGGGAGTTAGGGGTTTTATTAGGGTTAATAAAAATTTGGGTTAAGAACACAATAGGGGCCTGAATGTTTGCCCATGTTGCCAAAAGGGGTCTGAATTGAAAAAACGTATTATTTAGTGCCTGAATTTTGAGTTTTGTGTATAAGTGAGGTCTCCGTCTATTTTTTCTGTTAAAAGTGACGGAAAGTGGTCACATGCCAAGCATGTGACCAAAAATAATTTGAAAACCCGAAAATGCCCTTTGACCAAAGTGTGTCTTTTATATGTTTAACCTAAAATGACGAAAATACCATTTAAGCCACCACAGCTCCGGCGACCACCACCACCCGACTCCGGCGACCACCACCGACCTCCGGCGAGCACCACCGGCCTCCGGCAACCACCACCAGCCTCCGGCAACCACCTCCAACCTCCGGCGACGACCGAAAAGCTCCGATCGGAGCCAAAAAAGCTCCGATCGGAGCTCTGTGGCTCCCGGTCGGAGCCACAAAGCTCCGATCGGAGCTCTGTGGCTCCCGGTCGGAGCCACAAAGCTCCGATCGGAGCTCTGTGGCTCCCGATCGGAGCCACAGGGCTCCAGATCGGAGCCACAGAGCTCCGATCGGAGCTTTGAGGCTCCGTTCGGAGCTTCGGAGCTCCAATCGGAGCTTTTTTGGCTCCGATCGGAGGCCGGTGGCAGTTGCCGGAGGCCGGTGGCGGTCGCCGGAACCGGGTGGTGGTCGCCGGGCGGTGGCCGGAGCGTGGTGGCCTTAAGGGCATAATTAGTGTGTAGGGGTATTTTAGACATTTCACATTTTATTAATTAAATTGATAAATTGTATAATAATTACAAAAGGGTATTTTTGTCTTTTCACGTGAATCTGTTAGATTTAACAGAAAATTTGGACGGAGACTTGAAAAAACACAAAACTCAAAATTCAGGCCCTTAATAATACGTTTTTTTCAATTCAGACCCCTTTTGGCAACATGGGCAAACATTCAGGCCCCTATTGTGTTCTTAACCCTAAAAATTTCCTTCAAGTGGTGTTTTGAGAGAAAACCCTTCCCCCAAAGACACCATATTCTGCCGAACCACTACCTCACCAAGGGTGTGCCAATTTGACTTCGAGCAAACACTCCAGAGATATTTCCCTTGCCAAGAGTCGATCAGAGGCTTTGCTGTGGAGAATATACCACGTAGGGCTTCCTTCACAAGAACCCCTACGGGTGCCGACCGGAGAATTGTGAACTCCCTCCTGCAAAGATATTGGGACTACGGACAACTTTAGAGGTATGTGCGAATCTTCCGCTGCGTAATTTCAATTACTAATATGTACCATGATTTAGTTTCCGTAGTGATTACTCCCCGCAATCTAACAAGTTGTTGCCATTTAGAGTAAATGAACCGCCGTAATCAGAGCTCATTAATATAATCCCAACATGCTAAGTCCAATTGGGGTATGGCACATAGAGGATTTCTGGTCAGACCGAATTTCCATTCGCCATGCGCGACCCATATGGCCCAGCTCAATTGTGACACATGGTGCGGCCGAAATAGTGACAAAACCACCAAGGGTTTTGCTCACTCCTATTATAAATAAGAGGTGTTAGGGATTTCTTGGGATTTTTCATTCTATCCCTTTTAGTAGTCACAAATAAATTCCCTCTCCTAGATACAAGGAGTTTCGGCCGAAATATATCACACTAAGAGTAGGTGTCGAGGTACTTCAAGTAATTCACCTCGGAGATCCATCCGGCAACCGGATTGAAAGAGGTTTTGCTGTGGAGACCATTGCCTTCAGATTGCCTCATTAAAAAGAGTAACCGAAGGACACTGTCTGGCATTTCGTGAACTCCCGTTGATAACTTGTCCTATGTATTACGATATATGTATGTGCACCCTTTCTCCGCTACGTATTAGTTACATGGCATGTATCTAATTTTTATCTGTATTAACTCTCCCTAAAACCAACAATAATCTTTGTCAAGATTTTAGTTCAAGTAGGAGTTAGAAGTTTCATGTTGATTACTCGATGTGAGTTAAGATTATCGTTCTAGTGGGAGTGTGTTGAATGTCGTTAATCCTAGTGGGAGCCTATTCTTGCAGCTAATACACTTTAAGGAAAATAGAGGTCAAGATGGAAGATGCAAAGCGTAAATGGATCGGTCGGGTCCTTAAATTCAGGTCAAATTTGATTTATATGTCTCGAATAATTGCGAACGTGATATTTGCATGAACCCAACCACGTTGATCTTGGATGTACATATTTCCCTCAAAGTCTCTAAGTAGGAATCGAAGTGCTTCTCCATATTGTGCTATGAGAATGCAACTTTTGGTATATAATGGTCCATTAGCATTCTACTTTATTCACTCGAGTCAATATTATAGGTAAATATGTGATTAGTCATGTCTGATGTTTTAGTCAGAACAGACTAAGACTTTTATTAAAATATCGACAAAATCTTAAGTAAATTGGCTTGAAACTTAGTACCGAGTTAATCAAATGAATGTGAGACTTAATTGATTTCTGGAGGGTAAAAAAAAATATAATCTAGGAATTAATATTCTGAGAGATCATTCGAGAAAATATATTTCTTCGGTGGTTAATAATATTATTACCTTGGTAAGCTAACTTCATATATAAAATTCTGACTTCATGCGTCTAATGTCTTAATTAAGATGAGATATGTCGTGAGTCTTGTGCATGTTGTGACATGTACTAGACCCACAATTCAATCGGGCATATGGCTCTACTTGGATTGATGCTCATGGGTTATATAACGATGGTTGTTGAGTTGCTGTACAAATGTATATGACATATTTTAGTGAAGTTATTCCTACTGGGAGTAAAGACTTTTTTCATTTGGGTAAATTAGGCCGCTCTTCATGGTAGCCAATTACCCAAATTCAAT
Source organism: Clarkia xantiana subsp. parviflora (assembly GCA_036873135.1). Classification (NCBI taxonomy): domain Eukaryota; kingdom Viridiplantae; phylum Streptophyta; class Magnoliopsida; order Myrtales; family Onagraceae; genus Clarkia; species Clarkia xantiana. The sequence continues at coordinate 34,600,414 of JAPTYO010000010.1, read as the reverse complement.
TGAGTTATAAGTTAATTAAAGCTAATAACCCTAATTAATTGGCTAGGTGCCAAATAATATGGGTTAAGCGGCCTATTTGGCTTGCACATTAACTATAAAGATTAATGTCTACTATGAGTGGCCCAAGTATGTATTTTGGCCAACCTAAGCATTAATTGGAGGTTCAATTTCTAACCTCCTTAATTAATGGGGAGTAGATATATTTGTTAAGCCTAAATATATATAAAGGTAACTATATATAATTGTCTAGGTATAATTATATATGTTGAGGTCGTTTCCACCTGGGACACCTCGGGTTGTTCTCTTCGGGCGGATTGGATGTGCACACAGGTACGGACTCCTATCAGCACGTCGCAATCGTGTGTCCCTGGATCCGGCTCCAGCTCTGGTCTCAACTTCTCACGCGTCGGGTCCGGCAAAATGGGCAATAACCAGCATGGAGAGGGGGGGTGCTGGTTGAGCCCTCTCTAATGCTTAAGTCACAATCTAGAGAGAGAAAGTATGTAGAGAGAGGTCAGAGCCCAAAAAGCCAAATTGAGAGAGTTGTCCAAAATGGGAGGCCTAGGTCCCTATTCATAGGAAATCAAAGAACCGTGCCCGGTTTTATATGGTTCGACACCGGTTTAAAGGAAAACACGTACCGTCGTCAAGGTTGGCTATGTGCGCACTGACTTCTCATACTTAGCAAAAATAGGGGTAAGCGCGCAGTACTAGTTGGCAGTCCGGACCATGTCGACATCCGACATGGTCCGGATTGCCGGGAAAAACGGACCAGTCCGGACTGTCAAGGCAATCCGGAAGTCCCGGTCCGGGTGCTGCGCGCATCCGTTTGTGGTTCTGAAATGTTTGCGAAGTCCGAAACATAATTGCGAACCCGAATTGGACAGATATCCATCACTTGCCCCCGAGTCAAGTAGCGGTTCAAAACCCATGCTTGACTCTATTTAAGATAGGATATTCGTCCAATTTAGGTTCGGCACTGGCCTCAGGGGTGGCCTATTTGTCAATCGAGTGTACGGGTTAAAAATTCGTCCATCTTTAATTTTCCGATGGATGTGTGTAATCTCTTCACGGGGTTAGTGTAACATACAATATATGTATATAACGACATGCAATTAACAACGTACTTGTAATGACATGCAATGAGCAAAATACTTGTAATAATAAATAATCATGCAACGTGATGTTATCATGGTACATGATGTAAACGCGTAACATGATGTTAACATAGAAATGACGACATAGCATATGGATGACGTAATCGCGCAGTGAATAAAACACTTATAGCAATATACAATTGGGAAGCATGTTTGTCAACATGAAACTGGATGTTAACATGAAGCATGCAATAAGCAAAATACTTGTAATAATATCATGAAGCATGATGTAAACATGAAGTATGATGTAAACATGAAGCTCATACTTAAATTATAAAAATAATCATGTGATGAACATAAATAGGAATTATGTACTTAGAAATAATCTATCATGTATTAGACTATGCGCGCAAAGCATGTAGCAATAATCATATGTGGTTTGTCATGAAGTATTGTGGAGTATGTACGTAATGTAAACATAGGAGAGATGTAAACATGCTTGTACATGATGCTAGAGACTTATATGAAAATAGATAGGAGTTTAATCCTTATCACATGGTGTAGACACTATTAGTGGAAATTAGGAAAGAGAATACTCATTAACTTACATCCTCCATTGATAGTTTTCCAAGAAGCTCTCATTTCTTGATGAAGAAGGAGTTTTTAGAGTTGTAAATTTGGAGTAGTCACACCATATTCGACACCGATCAGAGTCCGGCCAAGCAAGGAGTAATCCAAGGTGGCGCGAGTGAAGGGAGGGGTGTCGCGTTGATTTTGCTGCAGCGGCGCGTGTGATTTCCGGGGCGGCGCGTGGATCTCCGGTGACGGCGAGTAGAAATTCGGACTCGCTTCGTGTTGGTGAGTCCAATTGTGTACATGGCTGGACATTTGGTGACTTCGTTTGGCCATGATTTTATCTTGAAATCATCATGTTTTTAGTCACCTTAACATGCACATAAGGTGTTTGATAAAATACATAAGGACAATTAGCTTCTCAAATCGGCCAAAAATTTTCTAAGTGCTGAAAATTTTAAAAGAGTGCAAATGAATTGTTATAATTCCCTTATGCATAGTGTTCATTGCCGACATGTTGTTCATGATTTAGCCGTCACCTTAGCATGCTTGATGTTGACGATTGATAGTTGTTCGGACATGATCGTCAATTGTTGTATGTTGATAGTGATAAGTTAGGCGATGTGCGTTGAGCATCGTGTATTGATCATTAGCCACTGTCTACAAACATGCTAAAACACTAAGAATATATTTTGATGATATCTAATGCTTGTTACCATTGATTTCGTCCTATGATTCTTTTCGACCGCCGGCATAGAAACACTTAGAAAATATTTGGTAGAAGTTGATGTTTGCTACTTGATGCGTGCTATCCGCCATCATGCTAGAATACTTGGAGAATGTTCCTTGATAATTGATCCTGTGCCACTTGTGGATTGTTGATATCAGTGAAATACTTAGACAATATTTTCTGACGGTTGGTTTCTTGCAGCGTATAGTCCCATGTCGTAAGTGAAATAGTTAGACGATATTTCAGCAATATTTCATTGTATGTCAACACCTTGTCGTATGCTAACACTTGGTAATATGCTGACAGCTTGTTGTATGGTGACACTTAGTAACATGCTGACAGCTTGTAGTATGCTGACTGTCATTTTGAGCAAAACACTTAGAAAATATTTCACCCATGTTGTCATGCATGTTACGAGTATGAGCTCGATGTCGTCATGAAGGTCGATGTGTTGAAGGGGTTGCCCCCCTTGCATGATGCTTGTTACTTGTTGTGCGAAGACTTACAAGTCTTATACGTACATAGTTGTCCCATATGGAGCGTTCATTGCATAGATGTTTGTATAAGTGTTTGAAGCGTGCTCGCGCACTGATGGGATTGTTGGTTACGCTTTTTCAGGATATCAAATCTTGTTGTTTTCTTTTCGGAGTTAATCTTCTCGCAACAGTTATCATGAGTAAGTCTTCTATCCCTATTCCGCGAGTGACACTATGTTGGGATGTTGATGATGAGCCGGATGTTGACATAGCTGAGCCATTAGATATCACATCGGGTGTAGAGGCTGACGTCGTTGTTAAACCTCCCGTCTTCCCCCAGAATTATAAAAGAAACGGCGACAAATGTGAGTTACTTCTCCAAACAGATTGATGAAGACATGTTCAACTCGTATGTAACTTGATGCGGACTTAATCCGGATCTAGAAGGTATACTCCCTTATGACGTGTTACCCGGTGTCGAAAAGGGGCAAGTTACCATACCTCCCGGTGACTTGACCGCGGTTTATACCTCGCAAATTTGGGAAGGCTTGCGCTTTCATTACTGTCCTGATTTGATAGATCTCTGTCGCTATTATCAAATCTCGCCGTTGGATCTTTCTCCCACCGGTTTCCGAGTATGGAGTTACCTCCGAGTGTTATTTCACAGGCAGTCTTGGCATTATTCCACTACCCTTTTTCGTTGCTTCTATCATTTATTGTGTCCGGACATGACGGGATTATGTGGTATGAAGATGCATTGGCCCAACTTGCAAGATAAGGGCTTTAAGCAACTTGGGCTTGGGGACGTCGAGTGGGATCAAAGACAACGACTAGCTGCTCCGACTGATCGTTCTGGTCCTCACTGGCGGCATCATTATTTCTTCGTGTGCGATGTCGGCACCAATTGGGATGTTGAGAACGTTGAGAGGGCTGATCCTGCTCCTGTTTTCTCCAAACTTTCTTTGGATGACAGGAAGGCTGTGAAGAGCATTTATCGATGTCAACAAGAGTGCAGCTTCCGCTGCCTATTACGCGCTTCGGATCGAGACATGATTGATGTTGGGATTTATATACTTCCTTCTGCAGATTTGGTATGTTGATAATCTTTATAACCTTTATCATGTTGCAATGTAAGTCGAACTGATGGAAAAAGCTCGTCTTTGCAGACAGCTGATGTGCGCGGTAATCCGTCTGTTGGGCGGCATGTTCGCACCACTGACCCCATTATTCCTGGATTTTCCGAACATGGTCACGGTAAAGGAGCTATAAGTAAGGCACCTTCTTGTATATTCTTTGAACTTGTTGATTTTCCAATATTTGTTGTCTTCATGTTTCTTTTTATTTTTAGGTAACTCTGCGCACGTGACTGAGCGCGTTGTTGCAGCACCTACCAGTAGCGTTCTTCCCAAGAGGTTCGCCGCAGGGGCGCGTCCCACGACTGATCCCAAGCGTTCCAAGCCGAGTGCGACCATTCAACTCCTTCTTGGGATAAAGGGAAGAGAGTTGAGAGTCATACACTGGCGCCTTTTGCCCCCCGGTCGAGGGACCGGCCCGAGGAGGAGCATTCCTCCCGTCGAGGTATGCGTTGTTTACTTTGATGCCCTTCTTTACTTAGTATTCTTTGTTGATATCTTCTTTGTTTTATGTTGTCTTTATTGCAGCGCTTCCAAGCATTAAGCGCGATGACTTGATTCTATCCGACGGGATTGATGTGTCTGCAGGAGATTGGTCGCCTTTCTCTACAGGCGGCCTTCATTTTCCGAAGGACTTCAAACTTAGCATTCCGGAAGTCGGGGTGCTAGTGCTTCAGAGGTGTGTTCCTCCTGGCGATCGTGATGTTAAGCCACTCTACTGATGAGGAAGCACAAGCATATGTTGAGAGTAGCTTAGCTGAGTTTGCGCCGGTAAGTATTGCTTTAACTTCTATGTCCGCATGCCGTAGGCGTATGCCTTGTATTGATCGTTTTGTTGTTTGGTTTGTTGTACTTAGGCTATTTCAAGGATGGTGAACATGTCATCCTTTGTGTTGGAGCTTGTGAGCGAGAAGAGGGATGCTGTCAAGAAAAGAAATGCAGTTACTCGCGAGCTTGCACGGTCTGAGGAGGAGGTGCAAAACTTTAACTCCAAGGTTGCTGATTTTGATACGCGCATTGCTACTCGTCGCGCCCATGTTGAGAAACTTGAGGCTGAGATTGCTGCTATCAAGCAGCAAATTGCATAGAATAGTAGCGCCCATGATGTCGCGCTTGCTTCTATACGCGAGGAAGCGTATAAAGCGGGAGTTGAGAAGGGACTTGTTGAGTATCCTAGCACCCTTACCCATGCTGCTGCCGTCCCTGCTGCCGCTAAGGCGAAGTTTTCATCTATGATTGATGAGTTTTCCAAAGATTATATTGGCAGAGTACGCACGCTTGCACCCGGCTTTCCGTTCGACAAGTTAGGTTCTTACTCTTCCTTTGTTGTTAACCATGTTGCGGATTTACAGCATAAGGAAGCAGAAGCGGCTTCTCTCTCCGTGATCTTTGGATGTGGTAATGATGATATTGCACTTGGTGTTGACTTCATGGACATGTTGTCTTAATCTTTTGGAGATGATGTCATCTCCTGGATGGTATCATGTTGTTTGCTTTTATTATGTAGGACCCTTTGTGAATGGGTTGATGTTATGTTGAGGCTTTTGTCCCAACCTTCGTTTATGCGTTTACTTGCATGGTATTTCGTCACTTGGACCTGTTTTCAATAATAATAAACACGTAATAATTTGCTAGTAATATTTCATACCTTGAGTTATCTTTGTTGTCCGTATGTATTGGTCTTGCATGATAGGATTGATCTCCTTTTTATAATGGATAAAACATCCTATGTTGCGACTTGCGCCTTGCAGGGTGTTATCAGCGCCCCTCTTGAAAAAATTTCCAAGGCATGGCATGGTTTGTACACTTGGTACTTGTAGCATTGTAGATAGTAATGTACTCGGCACTGGCCCTTGGCACTTGGCACTTGGCACTTGGCACGGGCACTTGACATGTAGCAGTGTGATCTTTACGAAGCAAGATGTTAGTTTATACCGTCTCTTAGTTCCACTCTAAGGCGAAGTTGTTGCAAAAAACTTCTTGCTAAATTTGATGTTTTTATCCGTTATATGCTAAAAAGCAAGATAACGTTGTACAAGACTCGACTTGTAAATTTGATGAGTTTTGTAAACAGAGCGCGCTCCTGCAAGCTTATAACATGAAGATGTTCACTTAAGGCATAAGTCTTCATGGTGTATGAACCCTTAGGAGAGTATGCACACTTTTAGTGTGTGGGGTTGTCGTCTATTAAGAGGACTTCCGCCACAGTGGGGTGATCAGTCCCATAGTGTGTTTGCCGCATCCTGTTTTTATTCAGGGAATGGCTATGAAAATGAGGATTTGCCTCTAAGAGGATTTCGCAGCATGCCATTTTTTAGAGGTAACCATGGGGTTTGCCCTCGCTAGGAGGATGTCGCAACATGCTACTTTGATAGATGTGAACATGGGGTTTGCCCTCACAAGGAGGATGTCGCAGCATGTCACTTTTTAGAATAAGTCTTGTTTTTATCCAAGGCATTGCATGTTGTTGACGTTGCTCTGAGTGAACACCTCTTTGAATAGAAAACTTTTATGAGTTTATAGTTGTTGATGATAGTTTTGTTGATGCCGCATAGTATAAGTTGCATAGCGTAATGACTTGAGTTGTTGATATGAGTAATATGTTCGTTCTTTGTTAATTGGTGTTAGTACAAAGTAGAATGCGTAATGTAGATATGTACCTATGAAAGTAGATTGATCATCATTAGATACTTGTTGTAGATACTTGTTGTGTTTACAGTAATCTTGCACGAAGGTGTCTACTGATCACTTCTTCCGAAATATTTCTAAGTACAGAAGTGTGAACTACACTTATGTTCTATGTTAATAAAGATGTATTGACCAAGATGTAAAGATAGATAAGAGGTGGATAGTCTTTTCTCCCTCAAAGATGTCTTGGCGGTTGACGAGTATTGTCGCTTGCAACATAGCTTCCCAAAGCTCCATGTGCAATGAACTCCTCAATCTCCATCCTCAAAGTCAAACAGCATTTGGTATTGTGCCCCCAAGTTTGGTGATATCGACACCAATCTTCAATGTCTTTGCCTAAGAAGGCAGTCATAGGCTCAAGTGGACTTGGAAGCTTGTTCTCCAGGAGCATAATGTATATCTCTTCAACCTCTGACTTCAAGACGACTTCTATCATGGAAATTGACACTTGTTTCATCTTTCTTAGAGCATTGACGTAGCAATTTCGTTCGGCTGTCTAATCACCTAGCACCTCACCGATCCCATGAGGAGTTAGGAACTTCATTTTTTGATAAGCGGTGGATGGCACGATGTCGTGCGAGTTGATTTTTGTTCTTCCTAGGATGCCGTTGTATGCCCCCAGGTTGCTTACCACTACGAATGTAACATCCCCATAAAAAGCCTCCCAACCTTCTCCTAGGATCACCGGTAGTGTGATCATACCCAGTGGGTACGTTGCAGCTCCTGCGAAGCTGACTAGTGGGAATGTGCTTGGCGAAAGATCGACTTCCGTTTTTCCCAACTTCTTGAGAAATTCTCTATGTATTAGTCCGTGTCACTCCCACCATCCACCAATAACCTTTGCACATCGTATCCATTGATATCCATTGTAATGACAATAGCATCATCGTGGGGGTAGACTATGTGCTTCTTGTCAGCATTTGAGAACGGGATGACCACGTCCTCTTTCTCTAGTTGGCGTCTGTTGGGATTAAAATGACGTGGCCTTGAACTTCGGGGAATGGACTTCCAAGTATCGCCTCGGACTTAGCTCTCTCGAACTCTAATTTTTCCTCTAAGAGGTTATGTGGGGCGAGAACCTGAAAAAAGGGGTGGGGATGACCCCTGATTCCACTCCGAAGCTTAAGTCAGTAATGTGCCCATGCAGGTGCGGCGACAATTCGATCGAAGACCTCCAAATCGGTTGTCGACCATTATGTGCCCAAAATGGCGACTAAAGCCTAGGTGCGGCGACAATTCGATCGAAGACCTCCAAATCGGTTGTCGACCATTGTTTGCCCAAAATGGCGGCTAAAGCCTAGGTGCGGCGACAATTCGATCAAAATCACCCCGTCTCAACAGATGGTACCACCCCCCGACAGCGAAGGTCGAGGTATGTCCTATGTTTATCAAAAGGGATATAATTATTAACGATTCTTAAATCGATAAATTCTAGCAAAGAACGACAGAAGCTAGAAATCCTTTATTAAATAAATATATTACAAAAAGAGTCACCCTCAAAATAAGAACATTCTAGATGAGTAAAAACTCTCATAAAGTTTTCTTCCCCTTAGAGGACGAGGTTACAAAATCATCACTTTCTTTAGTGACTTCTAAGTATTGCTAATGAAGAGGAACTCGAGAAAAAGGAAAGTCAGGTTGATATGCTCTTAAGTTAGCAACCATCTCCTTTAAAGATGGGAAGAGCAAGTCCGAAGCTGCCACAACAATATCAGAGGTAAAAGCAGAACTCGCCTTATATTGCTCCACGGCCATAGCTTCAGATTTCCTCAAGGCTGACACTTCCTGTAGCAACACGTCGACTTTCGCCCCCAATATCGTATTCTTGACTTGAAGGTTATCCTTCTCCTTTTTCTTTCTCTCCAATAGATAATGATGCTCCTTCATCAAAGCGATGGAACTCTGTATGGATTCCTCGCACTTATGAAGATCACGCCGCAAAAGGGAAGAGGTCTCATCTGCTAGTTTGAGGTCCTCTTTCAACTTAGCATTCTCCTCTCGGAGGCTTTGAATTTCAGTCACAATTGCTGGGGGCACAAAAGTCTTATTTTTCTTAGACGCCTGTAACTCCTCGAGAAGATCGATTATCACGAGAAAGCTGAAGAGAGTCTTGGGAGATCTATGAAAAGAAACGGATGAACTATTTAATGAATCAAATAAAGAGTAAACATGACGAGCTTATTAGAGGGTCGCCCTTACCTCAACCTGTTTTGAGAGAAAAAGGCGAGCAACTTTTTCCACATCCTCAGGATCTGTTCCCAGACGAAGACGATCTCGAGGGGGAACAGAAGCATTCAACAAGTGAAGTGCTAGATCGGAGCCAACGAATGAATGTCCCTCTTTGAGAGAATATCCCTGCAAAGGGAGGACCCAATTCTTATTTGGATCCACAACAGGATTCAACAACATATCCCAGTTGAAGGGAGGACCCTCGTAACTTGGAAAACCACCGGAAGACACCTCTGGAGGTGAAGATTTTGAAGTTGAGGAAGAAGAGGAAGAAGAGGAACTTCCTCCTTGTCTCCTCCTTCGCCAAGAATCGCCGCCCCTGTCCCGACTCGAGCGGCGAGCAACACTTTTTGCCTTACCTTGGGAGGAGTATGGCGGTGAAGGTTCAACCGGAAGATTGGCGTCAACATCAATAGGAATATCGAAAGAAGCCCCCCGATTAACTACCGGATCATTGGCCGAGGAGGTACTCGCCATAACTGGAGAGATTGGGACCTCCTCCTTAGCTCGAAGGTGGTTCCGGAGAATCATCATTGTAAAGTCTGGAAAGAATAATCCACGTTGATAAAAATTCGTCGAAAAAAGTTATTCGGTGAAAATAAAAATAAGAATCCCCTCAAAAGTACCTGAAGAAGGGGAATCAGCCATGGTCACCGGAGCTTACAGAAGACTTACATAAGTTAACTCTAAGATGGAGTCAAAATTAGACACTAAAGAAGAGGCAATGGTGGTATTTATACTAGAGCCTCTCCCCCCAAAGGAACTTCCCAAGGAAGCCTTCCCGAGGTCAGCCATCCATTGGTGCCTTCACTGACAACAAGACCGTTGCCCTGCACCTGTCAATAGACTAGCGAGGTGACTCTCCAACTCTCCAAGGAGCTCTCAACGGTCAGAATTACTGAGCCAAAGTCTTTTCCTAACCTAAAGTCACTTCAACTTCTCTGAACCCAAGAGTTCTATCGGCTAACTGAGTATTCTCGCCAAGGATCCGAGGTAATACTCGACTCAAGACCTCCCCTTTATAAATAAAGTTGACGACTTAAGTCTCGGGGGCAAGTGTTGGGTTATGATTGATTAAACTCGTCATTAAGCACGAAAGTTGAGTACGTTCAAAGGGCAGGGAAAGAAGAGTTTTCGATCTTTCTGACTCGTCTTGACGAGATAGGGATGAAAGGTCGACGACAACTTATGAAAAAGTCGACTTCCAAAGTACGACTGCCCGCCACTAGGAGAAACCTTCCTTCAAAGGTAAAGACAGGTGGCGACCTGCTTATCGTTATCATCAAAAGAAACCTTCCTTCAAAGGTAAAGACAGGTGGCGACCTGCTGGTCACTTTCATCAGAAGAAACCTTCCTTCGAAGGTAAAGACAGGTGGTGACCTGCTTGTCACTATCACCAGAGGAAACCTTCCTTCGAAGGTAAAGACAGGTGGAGACCTGCTTGTCACTATCACCAGAGGAAACCTTCCTCTGGAAGTAACCACAGGTGGCGACCTGCTTCAACCGTCATCAGAGGAAACCTTCCTCTAGAAGTAAAGACAGGTGGTGACCTGCTTGTCACCTGCTTGACCGACTCTGAAGAGAAACCGCCCAAGGAGGGTAACCGCCATATAAAGTCGGTAACTTATCCCTATAAATAGGGATATTTCTATTTACTTTGTTACATTCAGTCAGTTCTAAATACGTTCTTATATTATTACTCTCAAATCCATTACTGACTTAAGCTTCGGAGTGGAATCAGGGGCCATCCCCACCCCTTTTTCAGGTTCTCGCCCCACATAACCTCTTAGAGGAAAACTTAGAATTTGAGAGAGCTAAGTCTGAGGCGATACTTGGAAGTCCATTCCCCGAAGTTCAAGGCCACGTCATTTTGATCCCAACAACGTCTTTTCCCGTACTTGGGTAGAACTTGTAGCTGCGAGGCGTAAACATCTCGGGCATTGGAAGCTGACCCTCCATGGATCACGTGATGATACCACGCTTTGTAGGTGGCGGGTTATCATTCATTTTCTCCTTTCCCTTGTTCCCCTTTCCGGATGGCTCTGCATGGTTCTTCTTTTGGCGCTTGTCGACTTGATCTACATATTGCTTGAGCTCTCCCTTGAGGATTAAGTTGTTTACACGAAATCTTAAGCTGACACAACTGTCTGTGTCGTGGCCATAGACTTCATGGTTCTCACACCGTTTGTCTTCCTGTTTTCTAAGTGGTCCTTTTCGGAAGTTTGTTGGCTCCCTCCACATGTTATCTTCCTTCATTTTCTTCAGGATCACGGAGAGCGGTGCATTCAGGAGAATGCAGTCTTCCAAGTTCACTTCCTTTGGTCTTTGGAATTCCGGCTGGAACGCCCTTTTCTGCGGCTGGAATTGTCTTGTTTGTTGCGAGCCTTGCTGATGTCTTACTTGCTTCTCTTTAGCGCGGGCTGCACTGACTTTTGCTTTATGCTGCTCTCTGAATCTTTCTAGATACACAAACTCTTTTACCCTTGCCGCCAATTCTTCAAGTGTCTCAGCTGGGCGTTTTGACATCTTTTCCGCTAGGGAATAGCCTTTTCGGCCTAAGTTTCTAATAAAGCACGTACGATCTCTCCTTCGGTGAGGTTGCCTTGAATGTCTGAGACATTTTGGTTGAAATAGATGTAGTAATTCGCTAATGACTCATCATTTTTTTGTATCACCCCGTTCAGCACGTTTGGTCCCTTTAGGAGTGTGCGCTCTCCCATATATCTTTGAATGAACTTCGCCTTCAGGTATGCCCATGATGTAACACTTCCACATGGTAATGAAAAGAACCAGTGTGTGGCGGTTCCAACAAGGGTGTTGGGGAATGTCATGGCGACATGGTGCGGGTTGTCAGTCCGTCCTAGCAAAGAGGCTTCATGTTGTTGAACATGTTCGATTGGATCTCCTTTTCCTCTGTACTTCTCTCCTCCAATTCGGTAGAGAGCGTCCGGGACGCGACTGTGTACTAGTTCGTCGGAGAACGTATGCGACGCGTTCTCTTCAAGGGCCTGCATTCCCTTCATCTTTGATTGCTTCATCTTCTTCTCGATCATTTCTTCCAAGGCTTTAGCGGTAAGTCCCGTGACTGGAGTGTCACTGTTGCATGCCGGCTTCCATGGCTTTCTGCCTTGAAGTTGGCTTCCTTGTGTGGCCACTGTGAGTTGTTCACAGGGGGTTGTTTCCATCTTACTTCTTGCTGCTGCTTCACGCCAACGCTTGGAGTGTTTGAATGTGTTGGTTCCTGCCTTGTCTGTCGGTATTGGTAGGTACCTTCAGAGTATCCCTTGCCTTCTGGATGCTGCGGCTCTTGTTGGTTGACATCATGCGACATCTCCCTAGCAGGTGCAGCTTGCTCTCTAGCCAGCGGAGGTGGTGGCGGAGGTGCGGCATATCCTTGATTCCTTAGAATCTCCCTGAATGCGAGAAGCTCTTCAAGCGCAGCCATCATAGCAGGTGTGACTGGTGGCAGGTTGCTTGCACCTCTTGGTTGCTGCTGCACTTTGTCAGCTGGCATCCCATATGGGAATTCTTCATTCACTTCCGGCTTTTGCTCGAACTCGTTCGCTGGTGCATTGTTCTGAACTTCTGGCCCGTGCTGTGTGGAAGGCATATTTGCGGTTGGCATGGAGGAGGCGGTAGACTCTGCATCTGGAATGTGAGAAGGCCCTGGTTGGCTTCTCGTCGGCTTCGGCTTGCTTGCACCCGCCTTCTTACGTCTGCCTTTCATAGCTTGCGGTATGGAACGACTTCTTGCTCGAATCACGCTGACGGCGCCAAGTGTTGAGGTCGTTTTCACATGGGACACCTCGGGTTTTTCTCTTCGGGTGGATTGGATGTGCACACAGGTACGGACTTCTATCAGCACATCGCAATCATCTGTCCCTGGATCCGGCTCCAGCTCTGGTCTCGACTTGTCACGCGTCAGGTCCTGCAAAATGGGCAATAACCAGATGGAGAGGGAGCGGTGGTGCTGGTTGAGCCCTCTCCGAGGCTTAAATCACAATCTAGAGAGAGAAAGTATGTAGAGAGAGGTCAGAGCCCAAAAATCCAAATTGAGAGAGTTATCTAAAATGGGAGGCCTAGGTCCCTATTTATAGGAAACCAAAGAACTGTGCCCGGTTTTATATGGTTCGACGCCAGTTTAAAGGAAAACACGTACCGTCGTCGAGGTTGGCTATGTGCGCATTGACTTCTCATAATTAGCAAAAATAGGGGTAAGTGCGCATTGCTAGTCGACAGACGGACCATGTCGACATCTGAAATTGTCCGAAATGTTGGGCAAAACGGACCAGTCCGGACTGTCAAGGCAATCCGGAAATCCCGGTCCGGGTGCTGCGCGCATCCGGACCGTTTTGACCCGGGGTGACCGTGGTAAAATATGTTTGTGGTTCTGACGTGTTTGCGAAGTCGGAAACATAATTGCGAACCCGAATTGGACAGATATCCATCAATATATATTATATACTATATTCGAATTAGGAAATATACGTATAGATATATAATCATAGGTGATTATATGTATATTTATATGAAATTAAATATATATTGTTACCAATATTAAGCAATCGATATATTGGAAACAAATCACATCCTCCCCCTATAAATATCATAGGGTTCGGTCGGCCACCTTGTTGTTGCTCATTATTATGCAATTAATCTTTCTTACCACCAATAAGTGAATAGAGAGAAAAACCCATTGCCTAGAACCTCAAGTCTACTTCTTCCTATCCGTGAGGTTAGTTCATGAAGACTTGATATTTTCTTTTCATGTCGAGCGAGATTGAAGGACCCCTATCGGCGAACAGCGAAACAACCTAGTTGAAGAAGCTTGGGATCAAAGGTCTAGATGATCAAGAATGTAGGATCGACTACGTACGGGGGCTCAATAATCAAGTCAGGAATCGTGGGATAATCTCTCCACAACCGGTTAGTTTTCTTGGATTAACTTATCGTTTTCTTTGTGATTATCCATTATTTCCAATAAATGCTTCATTAGAAAAATGTTTCTTATTGAATATGGTCATCAGATAGTGAGAAACGAGTGCAAACTTCAGCATATGTGAATGGAGCTTAATTAGTGCTTTAACCCAGCAACCGATGATTAATTTTGGTATATGAGGTTCCTATATATATATTCCAGATTATGCACATTTAGCCTACTGATAATTGTGTTGTAATATTTTCCGAATAGGATCCTATAGATGTTTGAACATTCAAAAGACCAATATAAATATGCATTCAGCATGGTTGCATGCAAGATGGTGAATGTGAAGTGATAGTTGATGAATGATGGATAAGCGGATAAGGTCATACATCCCTTGCATATGGGTAATTCATCGACATTTAGTCACAATGTAGACAAATGGTCTTGAACATTGTGTAGACAGTGAGATAGCTTGCTTTATTTTTCCTAGTGATCACATCACAATGTTCATTTTTATCAAATAAGTTTCATTTAAATACACACATGTCTATTTGATTTCTTTGGCCATTCACTCGAATTTCAAATGTATGTCTGGTAAATTGAAGGTTAGCTCTCTCACACGAGTAACCGTCTCCGCGTCCTAGGGGATGTTACGTCTTTGAGACAAAGGGAGATGAGACAAGATGTTGAGGTTAAATTCGTCAAGTAAATGATTAGAGAGCTAAATGCTCAAATTCATAAGTCGCTCATTGACATGACTTCATCGATAATTTTAGAGGAATGTAGTTCCACGTAGTTTACCTTAAAGCGGGATGGGAGTTAGTGGACCCGAGTTTATATGCATGTTGCATTTTAATAGACATGCGCATTATTAGATGTACATATTGTATATACATTGATAGGTACTCATACTTGTATAGATACATGGTACCTTAGGTTGACTTGTATAGTTGACTAGTTAGTTAGGATTGATCTCCTATATATAGTGGCATCCTAACGTGTAAATACTTGGTTGAATCATTTATATCATTCATATTTTATATCTCCTTATGGTTCAACCCTCCTCTCCACATTATAGAACTTAATATGGTATCAGAGCTATGGTATTTTTAGCTTCGGTTTCATAATTTTTCGAGAGATTTAGCATTCATCGATTTGGATCTTGAAGATTGAGCATGGAGCTGATCTAGTGTTTGCATAGACTGCTGGATGTTTGCATATGGAGCTGATCTGGTGTTTGCATAGACTGCTGCATGTTTGCATATGTAGATCTGCTTCATTTCATCAGATAGATGGAGTTTTTCTTCGGATTGCTTGAACATCTTGATGTTGCTTCAGCATCCTGTGGATTTGCTACATGATTTAACATGTTTTGATGATGATTTCTGCGTTTAAAGTTGCTGCTGCTACTGTGTTTGCTATGCCTGCATGATGTTTGCATACTTGCTGCTCTTCATTCTGCAGCTTCTCTGCTGGTTTTGCATGAGCTTCGATTCTGCAATTCGAGGCTTCGTTTCGAGATTTCTGCATTGCATATGCTCTCTATACCTCATTGCGAAACTTTTGTGAAGATTTGAGCATCATTCGAAGCTTCTTGGAGGTAATTCTGATTCAAATTCAGATTTCGCGCCTATTTTACTGCTTGAAGTTCGATCTTCGACTTCGAGCTTGTTTCTTGATCATTTGCTGCGATTCGAATTGCATTGGATTCGCATTTGATGCTACTATTGATTCCAAGCTGCAATTTGTTGATTTCTGCTGTGGATTGGATCAATTTGATCTGTTATTGGTTCGACTTGGCTGAGTTCTTGGTGCTGCAATATTGTTGCTGCAATATGTTCAAATTCAACTTGGATAATCGATTATTTGCTGCGTTTTGGATTGGATTTTGATGCGCCATGATGTTCCTGGTGGATTCGAGGCTCCAATATGTCGATTCAAGTTATAGGATTGTCTTGATTTGGCATGATGCCATCCCGTGATCTGGATTTCAGCAATCTCTTGATCGAAGGAGTTCTTCGGATAGTGTTGCGTCCTGGATTAATTTAGTCGTGAGGACACGTCTGTTCGTGCGGTTGTGCGGGTTTTTGGGCTGTAACCCTTCTGCGGGAAGAGGTTGGGCCGATGACAAGTGTTCGGTTGACTCCCGTAAACGGTTTGTGTCTCGGTAAGGCTGTGTCTCAAGGGAGGCGTCTGAGCGTCAGAAGGCTGTGGTCTGAGCGTCGTTTCCTGCACCAAGGACCAATGCTAGCACGGAGAGGGGGCGTGGTGCTAGCGGAGCCCTCTCCGAAGCTTAAGTCACTATAAGGGCAAAAGAGTAATTTCTAGAGAGAGAAGATTTCTAGAGAGAAGTCAGAGCTCAAAATACCAAAGTTGGGCAAATGAGAGGATGATGTGAAAATGGGTGGCCAAGGCCTCCTATTTATAGACTTCCTTGGGACCGGACCCGGTTTTAAAGCGGTTTGATGACGGTTCAAGATCAAGCGGTAACCGTCATCCATATTGGTAATGTACGAACTTGACTTCTCTACACGTAACGATAATCGCGGAAACGGTAGTCGCGCGATACCCGTAATACAATCCAGACCTCGTAGAATTTGGGCGATTCGGCGAGGTCCGGGTTGCTGCAACCCGGAGGTCCGGGTCGCTGCAACCCGGAGGTCCGGTCCAGACGCGCGTAAATGCGTTTCCGGACCGTTTTGATACCTTGGGAGACGTTTTTAAACCGAGATGTAATTTTTGACGTGTTTACGAGGCCCGAAATGTAAATACGTACCCGAGTCGGACATATATCCATCACTTGCCCCCGAGTCAAGTAACGGTTTAGAACCTTTCTTGACTCTATTTTTAAGTTAGGATACGTGTCCAATTTGAGTTTGACGCTAACCTTTCGGTTTTGATCGTTGGTCGGACGTAGACATCTCGATTTCGTCTGTCCTTTGATTTTTCGACCGAATGAATTTATTTCCTGTCATCGCGATTAGTGCAATAGGGAATGTACATACGTAACGTGCAAGTACGGTTATCGTTGAAGACATGAGAAATTGGTAATACACTATGCGAACATGCCACTATCATCACACGTGCATAAGTAATGGTCATGGCAAGATCGTAATTACGCAATGCAAGAAATTGAAACCGTATGCTTCTAAAATACCTTAGCGATTATCAAATCATGAATCATGCAATGGCAACATACGCGTATAGTGACGGGTTTGATACGTGCAATATCAAGATATGCATAGGAGTAGATATTTAGAAGAGAGGGTGGAGTATACCGTAGGTGTTTAGGCGTGAGTGTAGATAAGTTAATCCTTTAATCCTTATCAACAAAGCATCTCTTGGGAATTGTATTTACACACATCCCCAACTATTCCTCCAGCATCTTGGGAATTCGTCATTCCATCTTCTTTGCAGGTAATTCACTCATCATTTCCCGAAATTGTTTGTGTGTTCATAATTTCTTCGATGTCGTAGAGCTTAGGCACATCCCGACAGTTTGGAGTTTGATCCTTGACTTGTTTTTAGGAATCGACACCACCATTCGACTCGGTTTGTCACGAGGATTCCAGCGCCGCCTTCGGAATCACCAGGAGACGCCGGAGGCGCCCTCACGCGCCGCCGCGTGAGTGTCACCCTTGCCGGCGCGTGAAGCCCACGCGCCACCTTCCCGGCCTCTGCTCGTCGCGGTCCTTACCTTTCCGGAATCGTCTCGACGAGGGGAGTCCATTGTGATACCTTTCGTCACGTTTTGAGGTAATTTGGAAACCCAATTTTAAAAGACAGCTTCGACTTGATTTCGAATGTCGCCGGATTGTTGTTCGTTTGAGCTATTTTTCGTCGTTGACGTATGGAACTGCTTGTTGATGCTTGTATGTCGAGTAATTGCTGATTGGTCGCCGTTATTATCGTTGTTTGTCCATTACTTAGGCGATTTCCCACTTCCGTGGATAGTTGAGGTAGAATTCCCCATTTGGACATAGTGCCCCCGAGTTTTTGTGTAGGAGTTTTTTGGTCGGTATGCATAATTTCCTCCCTTGGCGGGTTTTTTGGTTGATGGGGATTGCCAAATGACTTTAGGCATAGTCACTTGTTGTTTTGACGCCTTAGAGAAATATTTCCCTTAAGCGTTGCCGCGTTTGATCCTTGCGGTTTGTCGCGTTAATCCCACCGTTTGCACGATAGCTTCTTAAGATGTTAGTCCCTTTCATTGTACGTACCAACTTTACTATGCTACGTTTGGCTACGCGCGTTGACTTTTGATACGTGCGTTGACTTTTGATACGCGCGTTGACTTTCGCTACGTGCGTTGACTTTTGATACGCGCGTTGACTTTCGCTACGTGCGTTGACTTTTGATTACTTCTTGCAGATTGTGGAGCCATAGTAACTTCTTGCGGAGCTTCCTTCCTTTTGATCGTGTTGATACAATGAGTAAGTCCACCACTCCTCTATCGCAGACTCCCTTTAATTCTGATATAGAGGATGATTTGGAAGTAGACCCGGCTTTGCCAGTAGATAGTGTTTTAGACATCGATGAGGGTGTAGCTGCTGGTTCTTTTGTTGGGGCATCTCCTGCTGGAGAGATTGAGGTGTTGGTTAGGTATTATACTAACCGTCTGGATAGATCCCTGTTCACCTTGTATGCGAGTGCTTCCGGACTCGACGCTTGTACCGATGCTTTTTACCCCTTTGAGATACTTCCTGATAGCAGTTTAGGAGATGCTACTCCTCCGCCTGCAGATTTATCCGTTGTGTACACATCCCACGTTAGAGAGGGTTTGCGGTTTCCTTACTGTTCTGACTTGATTGATCTCTGTAGCGGTTATGGGATTTCTCTTTATATCTTGCACCCAACGGGATTCGAGTATGGACTTGTTTCAGAGTGTTGTTTCACAAGCAGTCCTGGCGTTATTCCCGCACCCTCTTTCGCAGCTTCTACCAGCTTAAGAGTTCGGACTCAGCGGGATTGTGTGGTGTGAAAGTTCGTTGGCCGAACTTGCAGAGCGACGGTTTTGAGGAACTTGGTCTTGGGGAAGCCAAGTGGGATCCTAGTTACCGATTAGTTGCTACCGCGGATCGGTCTGCCGAGCATTGGAGGCATCATTACTTCTTTGCTCATGACGCGGGGACAACTTGGGATGTCGAATATGTTCGGAAATTTGATCCCCCGCCTGCCTTTCGGGAACTTTCCTCGTCGGATAAGGAAGTGATAAGACAGATATATCATTGTCAACAATCGCGCGGCTTTACTTGCTCATTGCGTGCATCCGATCAGGAATTGATTGATGCTGGGATCCATGTGCTCCCTTCTGCAGTTTCGGTATGTTGATAATTTTTATAACTCTTTACCGTGTTGCACTGTAGGTTGGTTTGACGGAAAAAGCTCGTCTTTGCAGACGGCGGCCGCTCGCAAGATTGCTTCTAGCGGAAGGATTGTTCCCCCACTTGCTTCTGGAGCATCGGCGGCTTCTGGACGCGGAAAAGGTAGATGTTTTTAAAAGAACAATCTTCCTTATGCATTTTCTTGGTTAGGTTGTGACTTTGCATGTTACTTGCAGGTCGCACGGCGCTTGTTTCAGATCGCGTTGTTGCCGTTCCTGACTCCTCCAAACGGTCCACCACTGGGGCGCGTTCTTCGAGCAGTTCGAAGCGTCCGAAGACTACTGTGACCGTTCCTACTCCTTCCTGTCATAAAGGGAAGGAAGTTGGCGGTTGCGAGGATGCGTTGTCTGCCCCCCGCTCGAAGGAGCGGTCCGAGGTGGAACGTTCTCTTCCTTCGGGTATAAGCTGAACACTTGATTGTGTGCTTTTGTTTTTGGCTTTTGCATAACTCTTGTTTGGTTTGCATGTAGTGATCCCAACACTTGGACGTGCGGATTTGCTTCGTCCTTTGGAAGGTGACATTTCAGATGGTAAGTGGATGCCATACCCATACGTGGCCGGAGATCTTACTTTTCCCAAGAACTCCCAGCTGAGCATGCCTGAAGTTGGCATGCGCGTGCTTCATCGGTCTATTCCTCCTGGTGATCGAGTTATTCGACCCTCAAGTGACGAGGAGGCACGAACTTTTGTAGAGAGATCGTTGTCTGGATTCGCTCCAGTGAGTATCTTTTTTCACTTTGCTATGTTCATTGTTCCCGAACATGTATGCTTATTGTTTCCTTGTTTTCAGGTTGTTTCTGATGTGGTGCACATGGCCTCCTTCATGTTGGAGCTTATCCAGGAGAGGCGTGCCATTTCTGACAAAGCTGTCACTTTGTCTAAGGAGCTTGAAGAAGCTAAGGATGAAGTACGCCGTCTTTCATTGAAGAAGACGGATTTTGAAAGCTCGTTATGAGTCTGATCATGCCAGCCTTATTCAGCTTGAGTCTGAGAACGCTGCCATTGAGAGGGCAATTTCTGATAACGCGGGCAAGCACAAGGTTGCCTGTCGGCAAGTGCGCGAGGAAGAGATGAAGGCTGGAATGGAAGAGGGACTTAGCAAGTTCCCTTCTACTCCTGGATTTGACAGTGCAGTTACTGCTGCTGCCACGGCGAAGTCCGCTCCTATGCTCAGCGAGTTTGCTGAGGACTTTATTCGTAGAGTGAGCATTCTTGCTCCTGGCTTTCCTTTTGACAAGTTAGGGCCATATGCGGAGTCTGCTGTTGGGCAAGTTGCCGAGCTTCGTCGCTTAGATACTGCAACTTTTGAGTTTGCATTTTTGTTTGGAGAAGATGGTGGCGGCACTAATGTGCAACTTTTGCCTGTTCCGCCTAGCCCTGTTAGGGATGATGGACTTCTTTGATTTGTGCCATCTTTTCGATATGTTGAACTCGTTTATGAGTCCGCCTGCCCCCCGGCTTCTATGTTTTAAAAACTTGTTGGAGCTGTTCTTTGATTGTTGCTTGTGACTTGTTCGCTTTGAACTACGTCGTTTGAACCTGTTTTATACACAGCAGTTTGCATAATAACTTGTTAGTAATATTTCATACTGTTATCGCTTACTGTGTTTACTGAACGTGGATGACTAGTAGTGTAAACGTAGTCCCCGCAATTGTGACCGATAGTCACTTTTGATTTGAGATTGCTTGTACGATGTGTTATGCATGTTGTACGTCGTCCTGCATAGCTTGTTGCTGTATCCGTCGAAACCCGTCAAGTGATTCGCGTATAGCGACTTGACAAGTAATATGTTTGAAATGTGTTATCTTGGCTTGAGCAAGATACTAGTTTATACCGTCTCTTAGTTCCACTCTAAGGCGATGTTGTACAAGACTCTACTTGTAAATTTTATGAGTTTTAAACATGGTGCGCACCTGCCAGCGTGTATCAACCCGCGTTGGGAAGCATACGTAAAAACATTTTTGGGTTTTGTAAGAGCGTTTTGCGAACCCTAAAGTCCTTGTTTGATAAAATGTTTGGAAAGGTGTTTGATACATAAAATATTTGATAAAATACTTGGCAAAATATTTGGTAAAAATCTGTGATACGTGATTCCTGCGTCCAGGGATCATGTAACACTTTTGAGAATATGAATTGTGATGCATGTTTTCTGCGTCCAGGAACCATGCAACACGATTTTGGAAATCCGTAGTGCGGCATTGTCATCTAGCAAGAGGACATTTGCCATGAAGAGTGAACCCTAACCAGGAATTCGAAGTATTGGATTGTCGTCTAAAAAGAGGACATTCGCAATGAAGAGTGAACCCTTACCAGGAATTCGTAATATGGGATTGTTGTCTAAACAGAGGACATCCGCCATGAAGAGTGAACCCGTACCAGGAATTCGTAATATGGGATTGTCGTCTAAACAGAGGACATCCGCAATGAAGAGTGAACCCGTATCAGGAATTCGTAATATGGGATTGTCGTCTAAACAGAGGACATCCGCCATGAAGAGTGAACCCGTACCAGGAATTCGTAATATGGGATTGTCGTCTAAACAGAGGACATCCGCAATGAAGAGTGAACCCGTACCAGGAATTCGTAATATGGGATTGTTGTCTAAACAGAGGACATCCGCAATGAAGAGTGAACCCGTATCAGGAATTCGTAATATGGGATTGTCGTCTAAACAGAGGACATCCGCAATGAAGAGTGAACCCGTACCAGGAATTCGTAATATGGGATTGTCGTCTAAACAGAGGACATCCGCCACTTATGGGGTGATCAGCCCCGTGATTGTGTTTGCCCGTCCTGTTCTGGATCAGGGAATGGCTATGAACATGAGGATTTGCCTCTAATGTGAGATGTCACAGCATGTCATTTTCTAGAAGTAAATATGGGGTTTGTCTTTTTAAAGAGGATACCTCAACATGCCACCTTTGATAGTAGATCTTGGTGTTAAACCAAGATATTGCTTGTTGATGACGGCTCTTAAATAGTCGTCACCTTGGGTAGAGAATTGCTATAAGATCCTTTTTTGTAGATAATCCGCAAATTGTCTTTGCGTCGTATAAGTTGGTTGTGAACATAGCGCAAAGGCTTTGTGTTGTCGGCAGCTTCTTGAGATAGATGCCAATTTATGAATGGAGAAATAAACTCCTTGTTGGTGTGGGTATGCAAATATCATCCATTATGTGTATTTGCAGTATGTTGTCTTTGAAAGTGTCTTGGGCTTAACTCCAAGCTTTTGATTCTATGATGATACCTTTTGATGTGGTCTTCCATGTAGGTAAATTGTTGTTGATGATAAGCGTTGTCATAACGCGTGATAGATTTTGCTTGCACATGTCATAGTATCTTGGTTTATTGATGTTGATAATAAGCGTGTAGTTTAATTGCTTCGCGTTTAATCCAAGAAATAGCATGCAAAAGATAGGTGTGTACCTACAAATGTAGATTGACTTTATTAGATACTTCCGCGTATTTACATTGATTATACTAGAAATATTAGGAATGCGCAAAGTAATCTAAAAGATAGTTGTTTCTCCCGTTTCATTCTGGCTGGTTCGATGACGACGTCGCGAAGTCGGTTGCAACAAATCGCCTTAGTGCACCTAGCGTGATACATTCTTCAATTTCCCACCTTAATGGTAGACACATGTTTGTGTTGTGCCCCCAAGTTTTGTGGTACTTGCACCATTCTCTGATGTTGTCGCCCAAGAAAGCTGTCTTCGGGACAAGTGAACTTGGGAGCTTGTTTTCTAGCAGGTTGATGTAAATGTCTTCAGCAACCGTGTTTAGCGGTGTGAAGATGTTGTCGATGTCAATACTTGCATCTTCATGTTTGTTCATTTTTGCTCGAACTCCTTTATCCCAACTGAGGGGTGTACCCCACCTCAGTTCTTGTTCGCATAAGACTGCTGTCTCAAGCTTATCCTTTAGATCTGCCATGGTTTTTGTTGTTCGCCATCCATGACTTCGTCCGAAGAGAAGGAAAGATTTGGCGTTCATGTTTGCATAGAACACACTTATCACTTCTTCTCTTGTTGCTTTCGCCGAGGAGGCGTTAAAGGCGAATTTGGTGAAGTATTCCATGATTGGCTCGTCTTTTCCCTGCTTAACGAGCCATATCCGGTGCCATGGCGAGGACTGGATGCTTTCTTGTGGGTTCCAAACTGTAACAGCTTGTTCCACCAGTTGCTTCTGTCTTTCATCAACAACTTTCTGCCTCTTGAAGGAATTTATCATTGCTACATGGAATTGGTTCTTTGCTCTCAAGGCATTGACGTAACAACGTCTCGCGGTTATCTGATCGCCTAGCACTTCCCCAATCCCATGTTCCGTAGGGAACTTCATCTTTTGGTGGACAGTGGAGGGCACGATCACGTAGGGGTTGATCGTTGTTCGTCCCAAGATTCCGTTGTAGGCCCCCAGGGTTTCTACAACAACGAAAGTGACGTTGACATGCAATGCTCTCCATCCCTGGCCAAGGATGACAGGAAGCGTGATTGTACCCAAGGGTTGTGTAGTTGCTCCGGCGAAGCTGACTAGTGAGAAGGTTCCTGGGGACAAATCCTTGACAGATCTTCCCAGGTGCTCTAGGACTCTGACATGTAGAATGTCAGCGGAGCTTCCGCCATCGACAAGAATTCTTTTCACATCGTACCCGTCAATGTCCATGGTTATGACTATAGCGTCATCGTGGGGGTAAACGATATGCTTTAAGTCTTCCCTGGAGAATTAGATGACTGCGTCTTCTTGCTCAGGTTGTTTTCGCTTTCCGTATTTCGGCAGTGTTGCTGCTTGGGATGCATAAATGTCCCGAGCATTAGATACTTGTCCTCCGGCGGCAGGCCCTCCATGTATGACGTTGATTACACCTCGCTTAGCTGGCGGAGGGTTGTCATTGACCTTCTCTTTTCCCTTGCTTCCTTTTTTCGATGACTCTGGTTGAGCCTTTCGCGGGGGGTTGTTGCCTTGATCGACAAAATGCTTCAATTCGCCTTTGAGGACGAAGTTGTTAATGCGGAAGCGTAGACTGACACAGCTGTCGGTCTCGTGGCCGAAGACCTCGTGGTTTTCACACCACCTGTCCTTGTCTTTCCCCAGTGGGCCTTTCCTGAAGTTGTTCGGCTCTTTCCACATATTCGCGTCTTTCATCTCTCTCAATATTACAGATAACGGGGCATTCAGAGGAATCCAGTCGGCAAGATTTACTTCCTTTGGTTTCTGAAAATCTCCTTAAAAAGGTCTTTTCGGCTGAGGTTGCCGATGTCTTCCTTGTTGACCACCTGAGTATGGTTTTGGTTGGTTCTGCTTTGGATTATCCTTCGCCTTTGCCGCAGCGATTTTTGCCTTGTTCTGGCTTCTGAACCTTTCGAGGTCTATGTATTCTTTGACTCTTGCGGCTAACTCCTCCATGGATTCCGCTGGGCGCTTTGCCATTTTTTCAGCTAGGGCATTGCCTCTTCGTCCGAGGTTTCGAATGAACGCTCGAACAATCTCTCCTTCTGTCAGGTTCCCCTGAATATCAGAGATGTTCTGATTGAAGCGGACGTAGTAGTCGGCAAGAGATTCTTCGTTTTGTTGTTGGACGTCGTCCAGAGCGTTTTCCCCTTTCAACAATGTGTGCTCGCACATGTATCGTTGAATGAATTTGGCCTTCAAGTCTGCCCATGAAGTGATGCTTCCACATGGCAATGAGAAGAACCAGTGTGCTGCAGTCCCCGCAAGAGTTTGTGAAAACGTCATTGCGAAATGGTGTGGGTTCTTCGTTCTGCCTAGCAGAGAGGCCTCGTGCTTTTGCACGTGTTCAACTGGGTCTCCCTTTCCACGGTAGAGATCTCCTCCAATTCGATACAGTGCGTCTGGGACGCGACTGTTCACCAAGTGGTCAGCGAACGGATGTGACGCCCTTTCTTCAAGAGCGTGCATACCCTTCATTTTTGCTTCCTTCATCTTCTTCTCCACCATTTCTTCTAACATCTCGGCGGTAAACCCTTTTACCGGTTCAGCAAAACCTGTTGAAGGATTTTGCCGACCATTGTTGTGGTAGATGTCAGATTGATCCCTGCTTGTGGCCTGAAAAGGATCATCCCTCGTTGGCTGCTGAGGGTGGTAGAATGGGGGCTGCCTTTCGTTTCTCCAATGTTGGGCTCCTTGTAAAGGAGTGTATGACCGTGCAGGTTCATATCTTGTGTGTTGGCCCTGGAAAGGATTGCCGTAGCGAGTAGTGTCTTGCGACACCTCTCTTGCTGGTGCGGTGTACTCTTGGTTGGGCGGAGGAGGCTGAGCTGCATATCCTTGGTTTTTTAGAGACTCGCGAAATGCGAGTAGCTCTTCCAACGCGGCCATCATCGCTGGAGTAATGGTGGGCATCGGGTTTGCCCCCGTTCTTTGCTCGCCCTGCGACATTTCTGCCTGGGATTCATCTCCATGTATTTCCGGCTCGAAACCAGGTGGAGGTGCGTGATGCTTGTCCCTTGGCTCTCTGTGCTGTGCGTTGGGCACATTGTCAGTCGGTATGGATGAAGCTACGGAAGTAGCTCTTGGGATGTGGGAGGGTCCCGACTGGCTCCCAGCTGGAGCTTGGCCTCCTGTTCTTTTGTTTGACGGGGAATTCCTGGGACGCCCGGGCCTTTTCCTTGGGTTTTTCACCTCTTCGGGAGGGTTGTGATCACTCGTCATGATTTCTGCGGTACTGTAGCTTCTTGTTCGAATCACGTAGACGGCGCCAATGTTGCGTCCTGGATGAACTGAGTCGTGAGGACACGTCTGTTCGTGCGGTTGTGCGGGTTTTTGGGCTGTAACCCTTCTGCGGGAAGAGGTTGGGCCGATGACAAGTGTTCGGTTGACTCCCGTAAAAGGTTTGTGTCTCGGTAAGGCTGTGTCTCAAGGGAGGCGTCTGAGCGTTGGAAGGCGGTGGTCTGAGAGTCGTTTCCTGCACCAAGGACCACTGCTAGCACGGGGGGGGGGGGGGGTGGTGCTAGCGGAGCCCTCTCCGAAGCTTAAGTCACTATAAGGGCAAAAGAGTAATTTCTAGAGAGAGAAGATTTCTAGAGAGAAGTCAGAGCTCAAAATACCAAAGTTGGGCAAATAAGAGGATGATGTGAAAATGGGTGGCCAAGGCCTCCTATTTATAGGCTTCCTTGGGACCGGACCCGGTTTTAAAGCGGTTTGATGACGGTTCAAGATCAAGCGGTAACCGTCATCCATATTGGTAATGTCCGAACTTGACTTCTCGAGACGTAACGGTAATCGCAGATACGGTAGTCGCGCGATACCCGTAATACAATCCGGACCTCGTCGAATTTGGGCGATTCGGCGAGGTCCGGATTGCAAGCAACCCGGACGTCCGGGTTGCAATGCAATCCGGACCTCCGGATTGCTTTGCGCAACCCGGAGGTCCGGTCCGGACGCGCGTAAATGCGTTTCCGGACCGTTTTGATACCTTGGGAGACGTTTTTAAATCGACATGTAATTTTTGACGTGTTTACGAGGCCCGAAATGTAAATACGAACCAGAATCGGACATATATCCATCAGATAGTAACTCAGGTCTCAGTGCGTTATTGAAGCAGCAATTGGTTATATGTTGATTTGATGTTTGGTTGCAGCAATATTGGACGGATTTCTGGAAATTTGATGAAGAACACCTGGGCTTCATGTTGAAGATTTGAAGATCCTACCCAGAAACTCATACTTTGCCCAGAAATTCGTGGTACTGTATTTGATATGAAATTATGTATCTCGCTGGGATTGAACCTGCGACCTGTTGCTTCAGTAAATGGCTGCATATTTTTGCATCGCGCTGGATTCGAACCCGCGACCTCTGGGCTTTGTAGCGCCATGCTACCTTCATGCACCGGATTTTCAGCATGGAGTTGATTCGTCTCGTGCACCCCTGTGCACCCGCATGTGCCCTGCACGTGTCTGGTCTGTTTTGGCCGAATTTTTGTGCAAATTTGGGGGTTATTTTTGGAGTTTTATGAAGTTTGGGGCTTCTTTGCAAGCTTTTAGATATTTGGGGCTGTTTTAGGCAGTTTTCCAATTTGGGATGCTCTTTTGAGGAATTTGTGGCTGTTTTGGAGCAGTTTCAGAGTTTGGGGCATTTTTTGTTGATTTTGGGAAGTTTTGAATTATTTTTAGGATAGTTCTGAAATATTGGGGCTTCTTTGGAGCTTTTGAATACTTTGGGGCTGTTTTGAGGACAGTTCTCAAGTTTGAGGCCGTATCCCGAAAATTAGATTTTCGAGGGGCCATTTTATGAAGACCGGGTTATCAACCTTGGCATTTTGGAGCGGGTTTTAAATTTCCCATGGATCATTTGAGCGGGTTTTGAAATTTCCTTGTCTCATTTTGAACGGGTTTACCCTTGGCTCTTTTTGACCGGGTTTTGATTGGACCTTGGCATTTCATTCATCATCGACATTTTCTTTCAAATTTTGCTTTTAATTCTTTAGAAAGGAAGAAGAAGGAAAAGATGGGGGAATATTAGATGTACATATTGTATATACATTGATAGGTACTCATACTTGTATAGATACATGGTACCTTAGGTTGACTTGTATAGTTGACTAGTTAGTTAGGATTGATTTCGTATATATAGTGGCATCCTAACATGTAAATACTTGGTTGAAACATTTATATCATTCATATTTTATATCTTCTTATGGTTCAACCCTCCTCTCCACATTATAGAACTTAATACGCACAACACTACCTTTGAGAAAAAGGACATACACTCCATGAGAAAAGGAGAAGAGTGTTGTGACACACGGTTAGTACCGTGTGTGCTATTAATCGACCATGGGTTTACAAGCATGATCTCAGCTTGTTGTAGAGTGAGACCCATAATCCTTGAGAGGTTCCAAATTGGGTACCCTCATGACTTAGATCAGTGACTTGAAAACTGACACGATGTTTTCTAGCTTAGTGTGTTTCCAAATGACCATGTACATTGATTCGGCCTGGCCGGACATGTATAGAAAAGTGATTCGGGTTGGTGTTGAAATGATCCCGAGAAGAGAAAGTTTGTCAATAAAATCTCTTTTAAAATTGTGTTCACATGTGGGCACCAATCATGATATAGTTTTGTGGTTGTGAATACAAGATGTAACTAATGAGATCTTTGTGGAAACCTGGATGAGGTTCGATGATATAGGGTACATGCATACTTTATTATTGCAAGTTTTTTTTTTCCAATGAGATGTTGTATACTCCTAACAAATAAACAACAACTAGCTCTCACATAGTATGCCGGTCGCACGGTTTAGGCCTTGTATGAAAGACGAATAAATGTTGAAAAATATATCACTATCCACGCAACTGAGCACTATCATTATTTGTGTGTTGGAGATGTAGGAAATAGTGCACCATAATGTTGGCGGCTCGAGAATACTTTAGAAGTGTGTAACTGTCAAGCCTGTATCTATAACTGTCTATAATGACAGACACATATGCAGAAACGTGAGTGATTAGTGTATTATCTTAGTCTGAAGTTGTCTTCGACGTCTTCCTCTCGTGTCGGAGCTCTGGTGCCTGACTACCTTGTCTTTGGGTAATAAGCT
Organism: Clarkia xantiana subsp. parviflora; assembly: GCA_036873135.1. NCBI lineage: Eukaryota > Viridiplantae > Streptophyta > Magnoliopsida > Myrtales > Onagraceae > Clarkia > Clarkia xantiana. Next base: position 34,571,629 of record JAPTYO010000010.1, on the reverse strand, counting down.
ATGGAAACCCGATGAGCACTCCGATTGCGTGACGTACCGTCACTGACCAACATCCCCGCCTCGCCGTGATTCCGACCCCATGCCAACAATATCGCTTCTGCAACCGCACGCGCCGCACCGAACGATGATACCTTCGTTGTACGAACTTATGTATTACTAACGTGTGTGATTCGCGTGCATGTAAAATTGAAATTCCAACAATTGAATAGGCTAAAATATATCTCCAAAACCTAAGAAATGACTAACAAGTTCATATACGTCAGTGGTATGGAATTGTATTGGCGTGAGTTTGTCCGAAGGCCATAGATGAAATCACAAGTTTGGGAGGGTTGGGTCTTGTCAACCTTTAAGTTTTAAGCATTAAGTCCATAATATAATAATATTATTTTAAAAAACTAATATGATTCTTTTGTATACTTATTTTTTAAATTTGTCTGTATTAAATTAAAATAATATATTCGTTTTATTTGTAATTAATTTGTTGTACGGTATATGTAAAATTGAAATATATATAATATTATGTGTCACTTCAATAATTTCAATTTTTAATTTGAAGTAAAAAAAATTATATGTATAAAAGAAACTGTTACAGAAAAAGCTATTACTCTAATACGTAATAAAAGTAAACAGAAAATAATTTTGTAGAAATAAAAATTGTAAAATATATATTTTTAAATAAGGTGAAATCCGACATGTTATCTGTTGACACGTGGGAAGCCATGAATTGGTCAACGTAATCCTAGCTCCTTATTATATCCATCCTATGTTAATCGATCTGCACAAGCAGAAGCTTATATTACATTTATCTAGTTGTTGGAATCAGTGTTATCAGAATCGGACCGGGCCGGCGGTCCGACTGGGTTCGAACCGGAAACGGCGCCTCTTACGGTCCGATTCAAGTAAATCCGGAGATGTAAGCAAACCCGGTTTGAAAACCGATTTTTTGAAGAACCGGGCGGTTCTCCGGTTCGGACAAAAAAAATAATAAACAGAACTGACTTGAAAACCCTAATTCCAAATACAGCGACTCTGACTGCTCCTCCGACGCCGCCTCTCATTCCTCATCTTCACCGCCTTCGTCCTCTATCGTTTTCCTCCGATTGTAACCCCGAAAAGCCGCGGTGTCGCGCTCCGGTTGCCAGGACACGGAGTTTGCTATCAGTGAGAGTATGTTGTTGCAGAGTCCGGACTGTGAGCTCAGTGAGTGAGAGAAACGATTTAAGAATCTCTTGGCACGCGTCCAATCAAGTCCCCGTCTCCCAGGTCCAATTCCACCCTCCTCAGCAACAACATACTATCACTGATAGACGACGAGAGTCCTCAAGGCGTAGTTGCTCTGTCCTAATCCAGATCGGTCAGCTTAGAATCATCTAGTTCAGATATCGAGAGAGTGGAGTGAAGGAGAGAGGAGACGGGTTTAGTTTAGAACAGTGAGATGTATTGGAGAGATTGAGAGGGAGAGAACGTGGGATGAGTGGTAGAGAGAGAGAGGGAGAGCAAGGTGGGATGAGTGGGAGATAGGACCGGAGGTGAGTCAGGGAGGGGTAAAGCCAAAATGGTAGTTAATGAGTGTTGGATTACGGTCGAAGCTCCGTTACGTTCTTGACGGAAAGCTTGAACTCCTGGGCTCCGCGTAATCCTGCAAAAGGGGATGATCTGGGTGGTGACCCAGAATCCCTCTTCGATGCCTAAATGAGTGTCTGATCAATGGGGTGGTAAGCAGTAATCTAAGCTCGTATTAGAATGTGTGTTTTCTGAGGTAACTTCCTCCTTTATATAGGAGGGGAAGTTACTCAGTTACCTGTAACCGCGCCTGGCAGTTTTACCCACGATTCCGTATATCTCGTTCGGGATTCCATATATCTCGCCCCACGCTCCGCGTATTGTTGGATCACGGGCGAAGCTCCGTTACGTCCTTGACGGAAAGCTTGGACTCCTGGGCTCCGCGTAATCCTGCAAAAGGGGATGACCTGGGTGGTGACCCAGAATCCCTCTCCGATGCTTAAATGAGTATATGATCAATGGGGTGGCAGCAGTAATCTAAGCGCGTATTAGATGATGTGTTTTTTGAGGTAACTTCCTCCTTTATATAGGAGGGGAAGTTACTCAGTTACCTGTGACCGTGATTGGCCGTTTTGCCCATGATTCCGTGTATCTCGCCACGATTCCGCATATCTCGGTCGGGATTCCGTATATCTCGCCCCACGCTCCGCGTATCTTACCCATACTTCCGCGTATCTCGGGCACGCCCTGCGTATCTCGGGGGACTTATCTATATCTCTAACCGTCTCTCACTACTCTATCTAGTAGGCGGGTTTCTCGGTCTTTATCCTCTGATCACAAGTCTCGACTCCTGTCGGGGACTCCAGAGTTATCTCATTCTAGATCACCACCCAGGACCCTTTGTCTCACGAGACAGGTCCAGCCTCTGCGGGGCTTTTATTATCGGGGCCTTTACTAAGGCATATCAGGGCCTACTCAGAGGCTTCTTGTCGGGAGCATTCAGCTCATATATCGGGACCGCTAAAGTCGGGACCTTTCGTAATGGGCCTCTGGGCCTTCCAGGCTTTCACGAGGCCCACTTGGACCTACTCGCCGTCCATTGGCTGTTAACGGGGCTAACGATTACATCGGAACCCATCATTTGCCCCCAAGACATGGGGGACTTTTAGTTCGTCGTGTCTTCCAATTCCAGACCTTCCGACCTTGCTGTCGGAGGCTTTTATGTCCATACCTCCCGATATTGTCATCGGAGACTTTTGTCTCCAGGCCTCCTGATATCTCGATCGGAGGCTTTTGCCTTGCACGCAATTGTTGTATGACAGAGTTTCTCACTCATGATTACCTTGGGCCCACTGGACTCTGTGGACAGTTGCCAAATCCGAGGAGACTCCTCTGTTATTGCAACATTAAATGCTAGGGATTATGAAACGACGCTCGAATCGGCGTGACTGTTGCTTTCTGAAAAAGCGTTTATTACGTCACCACGTCTCTTCTGTACCGTCTTCATCATCTCAACGATCACGATCGAATCGTTTCATCTTCAGCGGTCAAGATTAAGTCCTTCCATTTGTCCTTTTGCTTATAAAAGCCAAAACCCTGGCATTATTCATTTCTTCCCCACCCTCTCAATTTTTGCCGTTCTTGCATTCGAAGCTTCTCCTCCAAGTTCCTTCTGCTGTTTGAGTGATTCAAGGCCTTCAACTCTTCCGATCCTCCTTCATCTTCTCTCAACGATCATTAATCATGTCTGGTAAGGATTTTCTTCTCTGTTTTCATGATTTGCTGATGTTTGCTCTTCTTTTCTCAAATCTTCTTGTTTGTAACCGTTTTAGACGAAGCTAGTTCTGAGGCTAGGACCCCTTTCACCTTTGAATTCGCTGTCAATGAGATTTCTAAGACCTCACATGAGGTTGCCCTTAGAGAGGGGTGTATTACCTCGGATTGGGAACCTCGTTTCCCCTATGAGTCTCAGCCTGCCGTCAGGAGGAAGCATATCGTTACGCGTCCTCGGGCGGGAGAAGTGTTCGTCTCCGTCGGCCAGATAAGCGCGGGGATTCGATTCCCCTTCTGCGGGAACCTGGTGGAGATGTGCAATTTCTACAAGACGCACCCTTGTACCTTCTCTCCACACGCCTTCCAGCTTCTATGCCTCCGGCAGCAGTGGACGTACAGTCTACTGCTCTTCCGCACCTTCTACGGAATGAAGTGCAACAAGGCTGGTGTCTGCTCCTTCTCCCCCCGACTCCCCAAGTGGACAAAGGAGCAACTTTCACGTTTCGGCTGGGATAGCGAGACCTGGAAGTTCCACAAGGATCGGGTGCTGATTCGCGACTCGGGGTCTGATAACAGCGGATGGAAGAAGTATTACTTCTTTGTCCAACACAGCTCTGTCCCATGGCCCCGATGGGAGGTCGTAGCGGACCCTGCCCCCAAGCTCGAGGTCTATACTGAGGATGACCTCAACACTCTTCAAATGGTTCAACTCTACCGTTGGGGAGACTCCTTCATACCTCTCGATGCCAACAAGCTCATGGAGAAGGACTTGATTCATATCGGAGTCCGACTCCTCGATTCTGTTTCCAAAGATTTGGTCATCTGGGTAACATTTCTAACCATCCTGTCTTTTATCTTTTGTATCGGAACTCTTAGGCCTTTGAGCCTTTATATAAGCAGTTCCTTTTCATCTGTTTTGGTCCCGATAATCGTTTTCACTTATTTAAAGCGACTTTAAACTCGTTACTCAGAACGTTCTAATGCACCATTTGAGATGACTTCATACGTCCTTCCGACGCTTTACTCGGGACTTCACCAGTTAAGGTTTCTCATCCAATCGGGACTTCACCACTTAAGGATTCTCGTCCAATCGGGACTTCACCACTTAAGGTTTCTCGTCCAATCGGGGCTTCACCACTTAAGGTTTCTCGTCCAATCGGGACTTTACCGCGCCAATCTAGGCGACTTAATCCTACCCGTTAAGGCTTTTGATCGCATCATATAGACGACTTACACAGACCCGCTAGGGCTTTTTTCGTACCCGTTAGGGCTTTTGGTCGCATCATATAGACGACTTACACGGACCCGTTAGGGCTTTTTTGTACCTAGGCTTTTGGTTGCATCATAAAGACGACTTACGCATACCCCATAGGGCTTTTGTCCGTACCTCGAAAGGCTTTTTGTCGCGCCATAAAGACGACTTACGCATACCCCGTAGGGCTTTTGTCCGTACCTCGGAAGGCTTTTATCGTACCTCGGAAGGCTTTTGTCGCGTCTTTCGGGACGTCTTACTAACAGTTAGAATAAATCTAAAAGCAATTTGATCGGAAGCAATTTCTTTTATTCATTAATAACTTAAAGCAGGCTTACATCGGATCTTATCGATAGACAATTTGCGCCATTCGCGCCGGCTTAATATCAAACATGATACTTCTTCAAGTGTGCGCCACTGAAGGAATGCCTCAACGTCTTGCCATCGAGGTCTTCTAGCTTGTATACATTTGGGGCTGGCATCCCTACGATCTTGTAAGGTCCCTCCCATCTCGGCGATAGCTTGTTGATCCGACCTTGATGAACGAACTCGTTCCTCCGCCAAACAAGTTCTCCCACGAAGAATTGTCGGGACTTGACACGCCGATTATAATATCGGGCTGTTGCCAGACGCATCCGAGCCTGGACTTCATCAGCCTTCCACCTCTTTTCCTCGAGCAAGTCTAAGTCTAGACGTCTCATTTCTTCGTTCGTCAGGGGCTCATAATATTTCGCGCGATGGGACGCCACCGCTATCTCCACGGGAGCGACTGCCTCCGTGCCATAGACCAGGCCAAACGGAGTTTCCCCCGTCGATTGCTTGGGTGTTGTTCTAACAGCCCACAACACGTTTTCGAGCTCATCCAGCCAATGGCCCTGCAAGGCGTAAACTCTCTTCTTCAAGCCATCCATCACGATCTTGTTGGCTGATTCTACTTGGCCGTTGGTCTGAGCATGGCGGACGGAAGCTGTTCGGTGCTCAATGCTCAATTCTTCCAAGTACTCCTTCAACTGAGCCCCATTGAACGGAGGGCCATTGTCGCTGATCAACACTCGGGGAACCCCATACCGGGATATGATCTGAGTTTGAAGGAACTTGAGGATCTGCTGACCCGTCGTTTTGGCCAACGCCTTAGCCTCTATCCACTTTGAGAAGTAGTCAATGGCCACGAGAAAATACTTGCACTGACCTTTCGCTTGGGGAAGAGGTCCTACCAGGTCAATGCCCCATTGCGCGAAGGGCCAGGCACTCCTGATGGACATCAGGTCCGCGGCGGGGGCCACGATATTCGGAGCGTACCTTTGGCATGCGTCACAAGATTGGACCATCGCTGTCGCTTCCTTGTTCATCGAAGGCCAATAATAGCCCAAATTCAGCGCCTTCCTCACAAGAGATCGGGCCCCTTCATGACAGGCCGCGATTCCTTCGTGCAATTCTCTCAGGATCCGATTTGTGTCAGGCTCCGCCACGCATTTCAGAAAAGGCTTTACATGCCCCCTCTTGTATAACTGGTTGTCCACCATCACGTAGTTGTCTGAAATCCGACGCAACCTGACAGCTGCCACCTCGTCATCGGGGAGTGCCCCCGTAGTCAGGTATGTGACCATCGGGGTCATCCAGGTGGGCTTCTCTTCTTCCTCCGATCCTGTTTCAATGGCGCAAACCTCCGCCGGATCAATGGTTGAGATAATCACTTTCTCCAGAAAATGTACCTTTCGATTCTCCTCGGGGGCCACTCCCAGAGAAAACTTGCTCAAGGCATCTGCCTCCGCGTTTTCTTCCCTTGGGATCGCCTCGATGTCGAAGCTTTTGAAGCTTCCCTTCAGAGTCTGCACCTCGTGCAAATACTTCTTCATCGTCGGGCTTTTGGCTTCATATTTCCCCAGGACTTGATTTACGATCAAGCTGGCATCGCACTTCACTTTTAGATGATCGACTCCCGTACCCTTGGCAATCTTGAGGCCCGTGATGAGAGCCTCCTACTCCGCTTCGTTGTTGGTGGCCTTAAACGTCAACGCCAAGGCGTATCGTAGGGGCTCGCCTCGACCGGGCGGTATCAATACGAATCCTGCTCCCGAGCCTTCTACACTTGATGAACCATCAGTGTACATCTCCCAGGTGTTCTCCTCATTTGACTGTTCTGGCTGTTCTGCCTGTTCTGCTATCGGGACTTCCATGGTTGCCCCCTCTATAGGACCCGCTTCTTCCAGATCGGGTGCTGTAGACTCAGCTATAAAATCTGCCAATGCCTGGCCCTTAATAGCGGTTCTCGGAGCGAAATGAATACGGAACTCCGTAAGCTCGATGGCCCATTTCACCAGTCTCCCCGACGCCTCCGGTCGGTTCAAAAAATGCTTCAGGGGCTGATTAGTCAATACCGTGACTTCATGGGCATGGAAGTAAGGTCGTAGCTTTCGAGCGGCAACAATCAACGCAAAGAGATACTTCTCAATAACGGGATAATTTATTTCAAAATTGGCAAACGCCTTGCTTACATAATAGACAGACTCTTGGTTGCCCTTGACAATCTTAATCAGTATAGAACTAACAGCAACATCAGAAACAACCAAATAGAGATAAAGCGGCTCGCCTGGAACCGGTTTCACCAACGGCGGAAGGGTACGGAGGTGCTGCTTGAGTGCTTGGAATGCCTCCTCGCACTTGTCGGACCATTCGAACTTCTTGTGAGCTCGTAACACATCAAAAAACGGCATGGCTCGGTCACTCGCCTTGGATAGGAAGCGATTCATCGCGGCCAACCGGCCATTCAACACTTGAACCTCCCGATGAGTCTTCGAGGACTGCATGTCCTCGATTGCTCACAGCTTCTCAGGATTCACCTCGATTCCTCTCTGGCTCACCATGAACCCTAGGAACTTCCCCGAGTTTACTCCGAAAGCGCACTTGTCCGGGTTCAACCGAACCTGATGAAACTTCATCAGCTCAAACGCCGCCGCCAAGTTTTGGACATGGTCTCCTGCCTGTCGGGACTTCACCAGCATGTCGTCCACATACGCCTCCATGGTTTTCCCCAGTATGTCTCCGAACAACTTGTTCACCATCCGCTGGTAAGTTGCTCCGGCATTGATCAATCCGAAGGGCATCACGTCGTAGTGGTAGACTTCACTGTCGGCATAGAAAGCCGTGTGGGGGGCATCCTCCTTCGCCATCTTGATCTGGTTGTATCCGGGGTAGGCATCCATGAAGCTCAGCAGCTCATGTCCCGATGTGGCATCTACCAACTGGTCAATCCTCGGAAGCGGGTAGCAGTCCTTCGGGCAGGCCTTGTTCAAGTCGCGGAAATCGGCACACATCCGCCACTTCCCGTTACTCTTTCGCACCAGGACTGGGTTAGCAACCCAAGTCTGGAATCGGAGCTCCTTGATGAATCCAGCGTCGAGCAGTCTGCCCACCTCTTGCTGGATCGAGATCCTCTTGTCCGCGCCCATCGGACGCCTCCTCTGCGCGATAGGCTTGATCGCGGGATCTATCTTCAGCTCGTGCACTATCACGTCGGGGCTGATTCCTGGCATATCACTCGGGGACCAGGCAAACAGCTCCTTAAACTCTTTCAGGAGCTCGATCAACTCTCGGGCTCTTTCCTACGACAAAGCAGACCCGATCTTCACCTTCCTCTGAGGTCCATCAATCTCAACCTCCTTCAGGTCCTCCATGGGGGTGGGACGCCAATACTCCTCTCGAGGGTCGGCATCAGTCTGAAGGACAGTCATGGCTTCCCTCCTTCTCCTTCGAGTGGCGTTAACATAGCATTTTCGCGACGCCACTTGGTCACCCTTGACCTCTCCGACTCCGTTGTCAGTCGGGAACTTCATCTTCTGGTGGACCGTCGAGGCGACTGCCATGAGAGGGTTGATGGTGGTCCTCCCGATAATAGCGTTGTATGCCCCCGCGGACTCTACTACGACGAAATCTACGTTTCGCTTCTCCATCTTCCAGCCACTACCAAACTCCACCGGTAAGGTAATCATTCTCAACGGGTAGGAAGTGGAACCAGAGAATCCCACCATCAGGAAGTCCACCTGCGTCAGGTCCTTCTTCGTCTTTCCCATGGCTTCCAGAGTGTCCATGAAAAGAATGTCGGAGGAACTCCCTCCGTCTATCAGGATCCGCTTCATCTCGAATCCGTCTACGTCCAGGGTCACGACAGAGGCGTCGTCGTGAGGGCTCTCAACGCCTACCAGATCTTCCGCCGAGAAAGAAATCACCATTTCCTCCTTCAGGGTCCACGACCGGGACCTTTTGCCTAGCACCACCGCCGCAGAGATGCGGGAAGCATAATTCTCCCGAGAAGCGGAGGTGTCACCTCCCGCTGCCATTCCTCCGTGAATGACGTTAATGGTTCCCCGCATCTCCTTACGGGCACCTGAGCCGGAGGCTTCCTGCTCCACTTTCTTCTTCTTGGGAGATCGATCGCGAGACTTGGAACGGGACCGCGACCGAGTTTTGGAGCGGGATCGGCAGCGTCCCCTTCCGACGAACTCCTTCAGCTTCCCCTTCTGGATCAGCTTTTCTATTTCTTTCTTCAGCTCCCGACAGTTATCCGTGTCGTGACCATTGGCTCGATGGTACCGACTGTAACGATCCGAGCGGCCTCCTAAGAACTCTCCTTCCTTCCTCGTGGGGTATCGGGCGAGACCCTGTCGATCCATCACAGCTAGTACAGAGGTCATCGAGCTGTTGATAGGAACACTGCGACCTTCACGGTTATCCTTCTTCGGAGGACGCCTATCCTCCCTTTTCTCGGGGCGACCACAGTTTCTACTTCCCTCCGATTTGTCGCTCCCCTTGCGATCATCTGACAGCTTGGACGATGGCTTTCCTCTTCCCGACTTCGGAGGATCAAGTTCTCCGGCAGCAATCTTCGACTTCTGGACGTCGATCTGATGTTTTACCCTCGCTTGCAGGGCCTCCATACTCCACACGGCCTTCGCGGCTACGCTATGCATCAGGTCGGAACCATACGGAGCGCTCAGGTTCCGCAGGAAAGTACGGATGGTCTCTCCCTCCGATATCTCTTCATCAATTTCCGCGGCACTAGTAGTGAACCGTTGGTTGTAGTATGCCAACGATTCGTCAGGTCTCTGTACCACCTGGGTCAACGACCTCACACTTTTCAGGAGACGCCTCCGTCCTTGATATTTCTTGATGAAGCGGTCGTGCATGTCAGCCCAACACGTAATACACCCCGGCGGTAGGCTAAAGAACCATGTCATGGCTCTTTCTCCCAAGGTGATCGGGAACAGCGAACATATGAGATCATCGTTCGAAGTCCTACCCATACAGGCCTGGACGTGTCTCTGAACGTGGCGAACTGGATCCCCTTCACCATCATACTCCTTGATGGTCGGAATACCTAGCCCGGGCGGGGCGACGGTATCTATCAGTCGCGGGACGAAAGGATGACTGGACCGATCCCTCAGCTCCGATGTCATTTGTTTCTGATCGCCCATGCAGATGCTGACGATTTTCACCACCTGATCGGGGGTGATGGGGCCATTCAGGGGAATGGTCCTGTTTTGCACTGGTCCTGGGCCGTCGACCACGAACTTCTCTAAATGCGCGGGTTCCTTACCCCTGCTCCTGGGCGGAACCTCCTGAACCTCCTGTTCTTCTAGGACCACCCTCGGAGGGGGTGGAGGTAACTCTTCTCGCGGAGGCAACTCCTATGTCCTCCTGGCAGCCTCTCTCTTGTCCAGCAAGGTTTCCATGGCAGCCAAGAACATGGGCATAGCATCTGCTACGGCCTTGGCTAACTCCGAGTTTGAAGACGATCCTTCCTCCCTTCGCGGGATTTCTTCTGCTCAACGCCCCACCGGGTTTGGGGGAGCCTCATCCACCTCCCTTCGCGGGATATCTCGCCTGTTCACCTCCGTGCCTCGGGCTGAGACTTCATCCTCACCGTGCCCCCCAGTCTGAGAGACAGCAGGGTGCTCATCTTGTTCAGCAACATATTCCGGCAGCGCGGAATTCAGGGTTCCAGCAGGGCGAGAGCTGCCTGCCTGGACCTGCTTCTTCTTACCACCACCGGCCATTGATCTAGTAGAAACTATCTTGACTTTTTGTTCAAGTTCCCACAGACGGCGCCAATGTTGGATCACGGGCGAAGCTCCGTTACGTCCTTGACGTAAAGCTTGGACTCCTGGGCTCCGCGTAATCCTGCAAAAGGGGATGACCTGGGTGGTGACCCAGAATCCCTCTCCGATGCTTAAATGAGTATATGATCAATGGGGTGGCAGCAGTAATCTAAGCGCGTATTAGATGATGTGTTTTATGAGGTAACTTCCTCCTTTATATAGGAGGGGAAGTTACTCAGTTACCTGTGACCGTGATTGGCCGTTTTGCCCATGATTCCGTGTATCTCGCCACGATTCCGCATATCTCGGTCGGGATTCCGTATATCTCGCCCCACGCTCCGCGTATCTTAACCATACTTCCGCGTATCTCGGTCACGCCCTGCGTATCTCGGGGGACTTATCTATATCTCTAACCGTCTCTCACTACTCTATCTAGTAGGCGGGTTTCTCGGTCTTTATCCTCTGATCACAAGTCTCGACTCCTGTCGGGGACTCCAGAGTTATCTCATTCTAGATCATCACCCAGGACCCTTTGTCTCACGAGACAGGTCCAGCCTCTGCGGGGCTTTTATTATCGGGGCCTTTACTAAGGCATATCAGGGCCTACTCAGAGGCTTCTTGTCGGGAGCATTCAGCTCATATATCGGGACCGCTAAAGTCGGAACCTTTCGTACTGGGCCTCTGGGCCTTCCAGGCTTTCACGAGGCCCACTTGGACCTACTCGCCGTCCATTGGCTGTTAACGGGGTTACGATTACATCGGAACCCATCACGTATCTTGCCCACTCTCCGCGTATCTCGGGCACGCCCAGCGTATCTCGGGGGAGGTTATCTGTATCTTAACCGTCTTCCCACTACTCTATCTAGTAGGCGGGTTTCTCGGTCTTATCCTCTGATCGCGAGTCCCGACTTCTATCGGGGACTCCAGAGTTATCTCATTCTAGGTCACCAGCCAGAACCCTTGGTCCCACGGGACAGGTTCACCCTCCTCGGGGATTTATCATCGGTGCCTACTCAGAGGCTTCTCGTCGGGAGCATTCAGCTCATATATCGGGACCAATCTCGTCGGGACACTTCATACTGGGCTTCTGGGCCTTCCAGGCCTTTCACGAGGCCCATTGGACTTACTCGTCGTCTATTTACTGTTAACAGGGCTAACGTTTACATCGGAACCCATCATTTGCCCCCAAGACATGGGGGACTTGTAGTCCGTCGTGTCTTCTAATTCCAGACCTCCCAACATCATCGTCGGAGGCTTTTATCTCCATACCTCCCGATATTGCCATCAGAGGCTTTTATCTTCATACCTCCCGATATTGCCATCGGAGGCTTTCGCCTTAAGCACATTTCTTGAATAGCAGAGCTTCTCACTCATAATTCCTCAGACCCTAAGGACAGTTGTCAAATCCGAGGAGACTCCTCGGTTACTGCAGCATTAAATGCTAGGGATAAAGAAACGACGCTTAAACCGGCGTGACTGTTGCTTTCTGAAAAAGCACTTATTACTTCACCAACGTCTCTTCCGTACTGTACCCTATAATCTCGGCGATCAGGATTGTGTCGTTTCGTCTTCAACGGCCCAGATTGAATCCGTCCAGCTGTCCTTTTGCCTATAAAAGCCAAAACCCTGGCACTATTCACTCCTTCTCTACCGTTGCAATTTCTGGAAACTCTGCCATTTCCGAACCTCGAAGCTTCTTCTCCAAGTTTCAGCTGCTCCTCCAGTGATCCAAGGCTTCCAGCGCTTCAGACCTTTCTTCGTCTTTTCCAAGCAACCTTCGACTATGTCTGGTAAGGTTTTCCTTCTTTGCTTCTTTGATTTACTGGCATCGCCTTCTCCTCCTTTCTTAAGTTTTCCTGTTTGTAACCGTTTTTAGACGAGGCTAGTTCCAGGGAAAGGACCCCTTTTATCTTTGAGCTTGCCATTAACGAAATTTCTGAGACCTCGTACGAGGTTGCTCTACGAGAAGGCTGCATTACTTCAGACTGGGAACCTCGTTTCCCCTATGAGTCTCACCCAACCACCAGGAGGAGGCATACCGTCACGCGTCCTCGAGAGGGAGAGGTGTTCGTCTCCACCGGGCAGATAAACGCTGGGATTCGATTCCCCTTCTGCGGGAATCTGGTTGAGATGTGCACCTTCTATCAGACGCATCCCTGTACCTTCTCTCCACATGCTATCCGTGTGTGGAACGCTTTCCAGGTTCTGTGCCTCCGCCAGCAGTGGACGTACAATTTTCTACTCTTCCGGACCTTCTACGGGAATAAGGCTGGTGTTTGCTCCTTCTCTCCCCGACTCCCCAAGTGGACAAAGGAGCAAATTTCACGGTTCGGCTGGGATGCCGAGACCTGGAAGTTTAATAAGGATTGGGTGCTGATTCGCGACTCGGGGTCCGACAATAGCGGATGGAAGAAGTATTACTTCTTCGTCCAAAACAGCTCTATCCCATGGCCCCGATGGGAGGTTGCGGCGGACCCTGCCCAAGCTCGAAGTCTACACCGAGGATGACTTCAACACTCTTCAGCTGGTCCAGCTTTACCGTTGGGGGGAATCCTTCGTTTCCCTCGACGCCAACAAGCACGTGGAGAGAGACTTGATTCAGATCGGAGTCCGGCTCCTCGATTTCGTTTCCAAGGATTTGGTTATCTGGGTAACACTTCTAACCATTTTGTCTTTTCATTTTTGCAGCCAAGAAGGAATCTCTGCTGACCCATCTCATGTTGAAGTAGGGGGAGACTGATGCCATCCAGGGTGGCTCCAAGCGGAAGCGAAAGTCTTTGAAGAAGGGAGCTTCTTCTTCTGCTGCTCCTCCGACTGAAGAGCAGATCGTGACGGCCAAGCGGGCCAGAAGGGAGGAGATAGACCAAGCCTTCGGGGTCACTACCGCCGAGGAAGGTAAGCGCGTTCGTCGTACTATTAAGAAATATAGGAAGCTGGTTCCCAAGGAGTTTATCCCCGCTGATCGGGAATCGCGGGTTCGAGAAATCAAGTATATCCTTCGAGGAGAAACCCCCCGCGTTCTCAAGGCGGGATACTACAACTTCTTTGGGAAGGACCAACATCTCGAGCGCCAAATCATCTGGTGCCCCCATAATACCCTACCTGACTTCATTTGTCCCGCCACCGCAGGTCCGTCGGAGGCTCTTACTCCGAAGAAGTCTGCTACTCCAGCAGGGGCCGCGACTCCACAGGAGCCGATGATGGAGGATGCCCCGACGGAAGCTCAGTTCCGTCAGGTGACCAACTTGGAGGCTTCTCCTTCCTCCGAGGAGCCAAATGAAGGCGGCCTGCTTCCCCGCCGAAGGCCAGGTCGAAGCAGCCCGAGGCCAGCCGTGGAGGACGTGTCTCGGAGTCCTCCCCCGGAGTTCCGCTCTCCGACTCCCGAGCCTCGAACCGAGGTGGCTCCTCCGACTGAGGCTTCCAGGGTCATCCCTCCTCTCCCTGTGGATGATAATCTTTACAAGATTTTCACCCCAGACGAGGAGATGGTTCCCTGGAACCCGATCGAATCTCTCCAAGGGGTCTCACTCCACCGGGGAGACCTTCAGCCTGAATTGGCTCTGCATCTGCTGGCAGGTTCAATTCCACCAGCCTTGAGGTGCCCAATCTCCTTGGCGCGGGAGGACATCGAGGAAGAGCTCCGCAATATGGCTATCCGTCGGATGGAGGTAAAACTTTACTCTCGCTTTTATTCTCCCTTCGTTGTTCTTGCCTTCAATTATCAGATTTTAATCCTCTTTCTTTTTCGTCTTAGGAAACCGCGGATCAGCAGCGCTGCTTTGGCTTCATCTTGGCTCTGAAGGGTGCTTTGGAGGAGGCACAAGCCAAGTCGGGCCCCGACGCGTTGGCCAAGCTCCAAGCGGACCTCGACGAGGCTGTGGCGGCCAAGAACAAGATAGCCAAGGAGCAGACCCTCCTTGGCGAGAAGGCTATGAGCCTGCATAAGCAGGTTCAAGATCATGAAGCCGTGCTACGTCAGGAGCGAAGGATGGTCCAGCAGGATCAGCAGCGGAACGAGGCGGAGAAGAGGCAGCTCATCCACGAGAAGAACGTTCTCGCGGAAGCTCTCGCGGAAGCCAAGGCGAGACTTGAAGCCGAGAAGGCTGAATTTTCTGCCAAGCTGGCTGAGGCGAAGGCTCAGGGCCGCGAGGAGTATCGGAATTCCGATGATTTCAAGGCGGATGCCGTGGGGTTCTGCAAAACCGAGATGGAGAACGTTCTGTTCAATGCCGTGGAGGAGCTTTACACGGCATACGAGGGTTCCATTGACTTCAAGAAATCCGAGACCCTTGCCCCCTTCGCAGAGAAATACTTCAACCTCCCTGCGGAGAGTGATGAGGCTGATGCCGCGGACCCGACTCCGCGGACTGCGGAGCCTTCTGCCCAGGCCCCCTCGAATCCTACTCCTTCCGAAGCTACTGAGGACCCAACTTCCAACAAGGACCAAGCTTAACGTTTTATTCTTTAAGACCTTGTAATTTTCTTCCTTGGATCCTCTCTGTCTTTTTGTATCGGAACCCTTCGGCCTTCGAGCCCTTATAAGAAATTCTTTTCCTCTTTTTTGGTCTCGATAATCATTGCACTGTTTAAAGCGACTTTAGATTCGTCCCTTAAAAACGCTCTGATGCACCACTTAAGATGACTTCATACATCTTTCCGATGCTTTACTCAGGACTTCACCACTTGAGGTTTCTCGTCCATGTAATTTCGTATGTCTTTCGCGACATTTTCCTCGGGACTTTACCACTTAAGGTTTCTCATCCATGCCTTTCAAGGCAGTTTTGTACATCACTTAAGATGATTTTTCGCACCCCTTAAGGCTTTTATCGCGTCAATCTAGACGGCTTAATCGCACCCCTTAGGGCTTTTACCGCGTCATTCCAGACGACTTAATCGTACCCGCTAGGGCTTTTTGCTGCATCATATAGACGACTTATGCGGACCCGTTAGGGCTTTTTCGTACCCTTTAAGGCTTTTTGCCGCATCATATAGACGACTTACGCGGACCCGTTAGGGATTTTTCATACCTAGGCTTTTGGTTGCATCATAAAGACGACTTACTCATACCCTGTAGGGCTTTTGTCCGTACCTCGAAAGGCTTTTTGTCGCGCCATAAAGGTGACTTACTCGTACCTCGTAAGGCTTTTATCGTACCTTGAAAGGCTTTTATCGTACCTCGAAAGGCTTTTGTCGCGTCCTTCCGGACGTCTTACTAACAGTTTAGAATAAATCTAAAAGCAATTTAATCGGAAGCAAATTCTTTTATTTATTAACAACTCAAAGCTGGCTTACATCGGATCTTATCGATAGACAATTTGCGCAATTCGCGGCGGCTTAATATCAAACATGATACTTCTTCAAGTGTGCGCCACTGAAGGAATGTTTCAACGCCTTGCCATCAAGGTCTTCTAGCTTGTACGCATTCGGGGCTGGCATCCCTACGATCTTGTAAGGTCCCTCCCATTTTGGTGATAGCTTTTTGATTAGATCTTGATGAACGAACTCGTTCCTCCGCCAGACAAGTTCTCCCACGAAGAATTGTCGGGACTTGTTCTCCCACGAAAAATTGTCGGGACTTGACACGCCGATTATAATATCGGGCTGTTGCCAGACGCATCTGAGGCTGAACTTCATCAGCCTTCCACCTTTTCTCTTCGAGCAAGTCTAAGTCCAGACGTCTCATTTCCTCGTTCGTTAGGGGTTCATAATACCTCCTGCGATGGGACGCCACCGCTATCTCCACGGGAGCAACTGCCTCCATGCCATAGACAAGGCCAAACGGAGTCTCCCCCGTCGATTGCTTGGGTGTTGTTCTAACAGCCCACAGCACGTTTTCAAGCTCATCCAGCCAATGACTGTGCAAGGCGTAGACTCTCTTCTTCAGGCCATCCATCACGATCTTGTTGGCTGATTCAACTTGGCCATTGGTCTGAGCATGGTGGACGGAAGCTGTCCGATACTCAATGTTCAATTCCTCTAGGTACTCCTTCAACTGAGCCCCATTGAACGGAGGGCCATTATCGCTGATCAACACTCGAGGAACCCCATAACGGGATACGATCTGGGTTTGAAGGAACTTGAGGATCTGCTGCCCCGTCGTCTTGGCCAACGCCTTAGCCTCTATCCACTTCGAGAAGTAATCAATGGCTACGAGCAAATACTTGCAGTGACCTTTTGCTTGTGGAAGAGGTCCCACCAAGTCAATGCCCCACTGCGCGAAGGGCCAAGCACTCCTGATGGACATCAAGTCCGCGGCGGGAGCCACGATATTCGGAGCATACCTCTGGCACGCATCACAGGATTGAACCATCGTTGTCGCTTCCTTGTTCATCGAAGGCCAATAGTAGCCTAAGTTCAGCGCTTTCCTCACAATGGATTGGGCCCCTTCGTGACAGGCCGCGACTCCTTCGTGCAACTCTCTCAGGATCCGATTAGTGTCAGGCTCCGCCACACATTTCAGAAAAGGCTTTACATGCCCCCTCTTGTATAACTGGTTGTCCACCATCACGTAGTTGCTCACAATCCGACGCAACCTGACAGCTGCCACCTCGTCATCGGGGAGTGCCCCCGTAGTCAAGTACGTGACTATCGGGGTCATCCAGGTGGGCTCTTCTTTTCCCTCCGATCCTGCCTCAATAGCACACACCTCCGAGGGATCGATGGTTGAGATGATCACCCTCTCCAGAAAGTGTACTTTCCGATTCTCCTCGGGGGCCACTCCCAGAGCAAACTTGCTTTAGGCGTCTGCCTCCGCATTCTCTTCCCTTGGGATTGCCTCGATGTCGAAGCTTTTGAAGCTTCCCTTCAAAGTCTGCACCTCGTGCAAATACTTCCTCATTGTCGGGCTCTTGGCTTCATAGTTCCCCTGGACTTGATTTACGATCAAGCTGGCATCACACTTCACTTTTAAATGATCGAATCCCGTTCCTTTGGCGATTTTAAGGCCCGTGATGAGAGCCTCATACTCCGCTTCATTGTTGGTGGCCCTAAACGTTAAGGCCAAGGCATATCGCAAGGGCTCACCTCCATCGGGCGGTATCAATACGAATCCTGCCCCCGATCCTTCTACACTTGATGAACCATCAGTGTACATCTCCCAGGTGTTCTCCTCATTTGGCTGTTCTGGCTGTTCTACTATCGGGACTTCCATGGTTATCGGGACTTCCATGGTTGCCCCCTCTACAGGACATGCTTCTTCCAGATCGGGTGCTGTAGACTCTGCTATAAAATCTGCCAATGCCTGGCCCTTAATAGCGGTCCTCGGAGCAAAATGAATACGTAACTCCGTAAGCTCGATGGCCCATTTCACCAATCTCCCCGACGCCTCTGGTCGGTTCAAAAAGTGTTTCAAGGGCTGATTAGTTAACACCGTAACCTCGTGGGCATGGAAGTAAGGCCATAGCTTTCGAGCAGCGACAATCAACGCAAAGAGATAATTCTCAATAGCGGGATAATTCATTTCAGATTTGGCAAACGCCTTGCTTACATATTAAACAGGAACTTGGTTGCCCTTGACAATCTTTATTAAAACAGAACTAACAGCGACTTCAGAAACAGCCAAATAGAGAAAAAGCGGCTCGCCTGGAACCGGTTTCGCCAGCGGCGGGAGGGTACGGAGGTGCTGCTTGAGTGCTTGGAATGCCTCCTCGCACTTGTCGGACCATTCAAACTTCTTGTGGGCTCTCAACACATCAAAGAATGGCATGGCTCGGTCGCTCGCCTTGGATAAGAATCGGTTCATCGCAGCCAACCGGCCATTCAGCACCTGAACCTCCCGATGGGTCTTCGGAGACTGCATTTCCTCGATTGCTCGCAGCTTCTCGGGATTCACCTCGATTCCTCTTTGGCTCACCATAAATCCCAGGAATTTCCCCGAGTTCACCCCGAAAGCGTACTTGTCCGGGTTCAAACGAACCTGGTGAAACTTCATCCGCTCAAACGTCTCCGCTAAATTTTGGACATGGTCTTCTGCCTGTCGGGACTTAACCAGCATGTCATCCACATAAGCTTCCATGGTCTTTCCCAGCATGTCTCCGAACAACTTGTTCACCATCCGCTGGTAAGTTGCTCCGACATTGATCAATCCGAAGGGCATGACGTCGTAGTGATAGACATCACTATCAGCGTAAAAAGCTGTGTGGGGGGCATCCTCCTTCGCCATCTTGATCTGGTTGTAACCAGAATACGCATCCATGAAGCTCAGCAGTTCATGTCCCGATGTGGCATCTACCAACTGGTCATTCCTCGGGAGCGGGTAACGATCCTTTGGGCAAGCTTATGTTCAAGTCGCGGTAATCGACACACATCCGCCACATCCCATAACTCTTACTCACCAGGACCGGGTTAGCGACCCAAGTCTGGAATCGGAGCTCCTTGATGAATCCAGCGTCGAGCAGCCTACCCACCTCTTACTGGATCGCGATTCTCTTATCCGCGCCCATCGGACGCCTCCTCTGCGCGATAGGCTTGATCGCGGGATCAATCTTTAGCTCGTGCACTATCACGTCGGGGCTGATTCCTGGCATATCGCTCGGGGACCAGGCAAACAGCTCCTTAAACTCCTTCAGGAGCTAAATCAACTCTCGTGCTCTTTCCCTCGACAAAGCAGACACAGTCTTCACCTTCCTTTGAGGTCCATCAATCTCAACCTCCTTCAGATCCTCCATAGGGGCGGGACGCCCAAACTCCTCTCGAGGATCAGCATCAGTTTGAAGGACAGTCATGGCTTCCCTCCTTTTCCTTCGGGTGGCATTAACATAACACTTTCGTGACGCCACTTGGTCACCCTTGACTTCTCCGACCCCATTGTCAGTCAGGAACTTCATCTTCTGGTGGACTGTCGAGGCGACTGCCATGAGAGGGTTGATGGTGGTCCTCCCGATAATAGCTTTATACGTCCCCGCAGACTCTACCACGACAAAATCCACGTTCCGCCGTTCCATCATCCAGCCACTACCAAACTCCACCGGTAGGGTAATCATTCCCAACGGATAGGAAGTAGATCCAGAGAACCCCACCATCGGGAAGTTCACCTGCGTCAGGTCCTTCTTTGTCTTTCCTATGGCTTCCAGGGCGTCCATGAAAAGAATGTCGGAGGAGCTTCCTCCGTCTATCAGGATCCGCTTCATCTCGAATCCATCCACATCCAGGGTCACGACCAAGGCGTCATCGTGGGGGCTCTCCACACCTATCAAATCCTCCGCTGAGAAAGAAATCACCATTTCTTCCTTTACAGTCCACGACCGGGACCTCTTTCCTAGCACCACAGCAGCAGAGATGCGAGAAGCATAATTCTCCCGAGAAGAGGTATCACCTCCTGCCGCCATTCCTCCGTGAATGACGTTAATGGTTCCCCGTCTCTCCTTACGGGCGCTACCGGAGGATTCTTGCTCAACCTTCTTCTTCTTCGGGGATCGGTCGCGGGACTTGGAACGGGATCGCGACCGAGTTTTGGAACGGGATCGGCACCGTCCCCTTCCGACAAACTCCTTCAGCTTCCCCTTTTGGATTAGTTTCTCTATCTCCTTCTTCAGCTCCCGACAGTTATCTGTGTCGTGACCATTGGCTCGATGGTACCGACAGTAACGATCGGAGCGACCTCCCAAGAATTCACCTTCCTTCCTCGGGGGGTATCGTGCGAGACCCTGCCGATCCATCACGGCTAGCACGGAGGTCATCGAACTGTTGATGGGGACACTACGACCCTCGCGGTTATCCTTCTTCGGAGGACGCTTGTCCTCCCTTCTCTCGGGGCGACCACGACTCCTACTTCCCTCTGATTTGTCGCCCCCTTTGCGATCATCCGACAGCTTGGACGATGGCTTTCCTCTTCCCGACTTTGGAGGATCAAGTTCTCCAGCAGCAATCTTCGACTCTTACACATCGATTTGCTGCTTCACCCTCGCCTGCAGGCCTTCCATACTCCACACAGCCTTCGCGGCTACACTGTGCATCAAATCGGAACCATACGGAGCAGTCAGGTTCCGAAGGAAGGTACGGATGGTCTCTCCCTCCGATATCTCTTCATCAATCTCCGCGGCACTTGCAGTGAACCGTTGGTAGTAATATGCCAACGACTCGTCGGACCTCTGCGCCACCTGGGTCAGAGACCTCACACTCTTCAAGAGACGCCTTCGACCTTGATACTGCTTGATGAAGCGGTCGTGCATATCGGCCCAGCAGGTAATGCTTCCCGGCGGTAGGCTGAAGAACCATGTCATGGCCCTTTCTCCCAAGGTGATCGGGAATAGCGAACATACGAGGTCATCATTCGAAGTCCTACCCATACAGGCCTGGACGTGCCTCTGAACATGGCGAACCGGGTCTCCTTCACCATCATACTCCTTGATGGTCGGAATACCTAGCCCGGGCGGGGCGACGGTATCTATCAGCCGCGGAACAAAAGGGTGACTGGCTCGATCCCTCAGCTCCGATGTCATTTGTTTCTGATCGCCCATGCAGATGTTGACAATTTTCACCACCTGGTCGGGGGTGATGGGACCATTCTGGGGAATGGTCCTGTTTTGCACTGGTCCAGGGCCATCGACCACGAACTTCTCCGGGTGCGCGGGTTCCTTACCCTTACTCCTGGGCTGAACCTCCTGAACCTCTGTTTCTTCTTGAACTGCCCTTGGAGGAGGGGAAGGCAACTCCTCTGCCCTCCTTGCAGCCTCTCTCTTGTCCAGCAGAGCCTCCATGGCCGCCAAAAACATAGGCATAGCATCTGCTACTGCCTTAGACAGCTCCGAGTTTGAGGAAGCACCTACCTCCCTTTGCGGGATTTCCTCTCTGTGTCTGCCTGGATTTGGAGGCGCATCCACCTCCCTTCGCGGGATATCCTGCCGGTTCACCTCCGTGTCTCGGACTGAGACCTCGTAATCGTCACCATGCCCCCCTGTCTTAGAAGCAGCAGGGTGCTCACCTTGTTCAGCAACATATTCCGGCAACGCGGAATTCAGAGTTCCAGTAGGGCGAGAACTGCCGGCCTGGACTTGCTTCTTCTTACCACCACCGGCCATCGATCTGGTAAAAACTATTTTGGCTTTTCGTACAGTTTCCCACAGACGGCGCCAATGTTGGATTACGGTCGAAGCTCCGTTACGTTCTTGACGGAAAGCTTGAACTCCTGGGCTCCGCGTAATCCTGCAAAAGGGATGACCTGGGTGGTGACCCAGAATCCCTCTCCGATGCCTGAATGAGTGTCTGATCAATGGGGTGGTAAGCAGTAATCTAAGCTCGTATTAGAATGTGTGGTTTCTGAGGTAACTTCCTCATTTATATAGGAGGGGAAGTTACTCAGTTACCTGTAAGCGCGCCTGGCAGTTTTACCCACGATTCCGTATATCTCGTTCGGGATTCCATATATCTCGCCCCACGCTCCGCGTATCTTGCCCACTCTCCGCGTATCTCGGGCACGCCCTGCGTATCTCGGGGGAGGTTATCTGTATCTTAACCGTCTTCCCACTACTATATCTAGTAGGCGGGTTTCTCGGTCTTATCCTCTGATCGCGAGTCCCGACTTCTATCGGGGACTCCAGAGTTATCTCATTCTAGGTCACCAGCCAGAACCCTTGGTCCCACGGGACAGGTTCGCCCTCCTCGGGGCTTTATCATCTGGGCCTACTCAGAGGCTTCTCGTCGGGAGCATTCAGCTCATATATCGGGACCGATCTCGTCGGGACCCTTCATACTGGGCCCTCCAGGCCTTTCACGAGGCCCACTGGACTTACTCGCCGTCTATTGGCTGTTAATAGGGCTAACGTTTACATCGGAACCCATCAATGAGAGGCAGCGGTTTGACCGGGTTTGAACCCGGTCGGACCGGCCGAACCGAAAACCGAACACTTGACCGGTTCGATGTCCGGTCCGGTTCTGATAACACTGGTTGTAATAATAATAATAATAATAATAATAATAATATAATGGAATTCCTCCAGAAGCTATGGGACGAAACGGTGGGAGGACCTGCCCCAGCTGATTCTGACATCATCCTCCTCCTCAGCCGCTGGAACTACAACGCTGTCCCGCCGACCATCGTAGTTACAACAAGTAACACTGTTTTTAGGAAAAACAACCCTTTGTCCGCCTCGTACCCCCACCGTCTATGATTGGTTATTAATTAATTACTCACTCGTCTTCCTTCCTTCCTTCCATCTATATTTATTCTTATTTCATTTCAATTTCATTCCCCTTTTCTTTTCTGCAGGATCGTCATCACTGCTTTGGACCGTTGATTTGCGAGCCAGTGAGGTTAATTGATCAACAACTCATGAGAATAAGATGTGATGGCTGATGGGTTCCGATGAAATCGTTAGCCCCGTTAACAGCCAATGAACGGCGAGTAGGTCCAGTGGGCCTCGTGAAAATCCTGGAAGGCCCAGAGGCCCAGTACGAAGGGTCCCGACTTTAGCGGTCTCGACCTATGAGCTGAATGCTCCCGACAAGAAGCCTCTGAGTAGGCCCCGATATGCCTTAGTAAAGGCCCCGATAATAAAGCCCCGCAGAGGCTGGACCTGTCCTGTAGAGACTGAAGGTCCTGGGTGGTGATCTAGAATGAGACAACTCTGGAGTCTCCGACAGGAGTCGGGACTTGTGATCAGAGGATAAAGACCGAGAAACCCGCCTACTTGACAGAGTAGTGGGAGACGGTTAGAGATAAAGATAAATCCCCCGAGATACGCAGGGCGTGCCCGAGATACGCGGAGTATGGGTAAGATACGCGGAGCGTGGGGCGAGATATGTGGAATCCCAACCGAGATATACGGAATCGTGGCGACATACACGGAATCATGGGTACAACGGCCAAGCATGGTCACAGGTAGCTGGGCAACTCCTCCTCCTATATAAAGGAGGAAGTTACCCCATAAAACTCATTCTCTCTAATACGCATTGAGATTACTACTATCACCCCCATTGATCACACACTCATTTAAGCATCGGAGAGGGATTCTGGGTCACCACCCAGGTCATCCCCTTTTGCAGGATTACGCGGAGCCCAGGAGTCCAAGCTTTCCGTCAAGGACGTAACGGAGCTTCAACCGTGATCCAACATTGGCGCCGTCTGTGGGAAACTTACAAAAAGTCAAGATACTGTCTACCAGATCAATGGCCGGTGGTGGCAAGAAGAAGCAGATTCAGGCTGGCAGTTCATGTCCCGCAGGAACTGTGAATTCCCAGTTGCCGGAACGTGTTGCTGAACAAGGTGAGAACCCCGCTCTTTCCCAGATAGGGGGGCAGGGTGATGGTTATGAGGTCTCAGTCCGAGACACGGAGATGAACAGGCAGGATATCCCGCGTAGGGAGGAGGACGAGGCTCCCCCGAACCTGGTGGGCCATAGAGGAGAAAGAGTCCCGCGAAGGGAAGAAGGGTCGTCTTTGAACTCGGAGTTGGCCAAAGCAGTAGCAGATGCTATGCCCATGTTCTTGGCTGCCATGGAGGCCTTGCTGGACAAGAGAGAGGCTGCCAGGAGGACAGAGGAGTTGCCTCCGCGAGAAGAGCTACCTCCACCCCCTCCGAGGATGGTCCCAGAAGAACAAGAGGGTCAGGAGGTTCCGCCCAGGAGCAAGGGTAAAGAAACAGTGCACCTGGAAAAGTTCGTGGTCGACGGCCCAGGACCAGTGCAAAATAGGACCATTCCCCTGAATGGCCCCATCACCCCCGATCAGGTGGTGAAAATCGTCAATATCTGCATGGGCGATCAGAAGCAGATGACATCGGAGCTAAGGGATCAGTCCAGCCATCCTTTCGTTCCGCGGCTGATAGATACCGTCGCCCTGCCCGGGCTAGGTATTCCGACCATCAAGGAGTATGATGGTGAAGGGGACCCAGTTCGCCATGTTCAGAGACACGTCCAGGCCTGTATGGGTAGGACTTCGAACGACGATCTTATATGTTCGCTGTTCCCGATTACCTTGGGAGAAAGGGCCATGACGTGGTTCTTCAGCTTACCGCCGGGAAGCATCACATGATGGGCCGACATGCATGACCGCTTCATCAAGCAATATCAGGGCCGCAGGCGTCTCCTGAAGAGTGTGAGGTCCCTGACCCAGGTGGTGCAGACACCCGATGAATCGTTGGCATACTACTACCAAAGGTTCACTGCTAGTGCCGCGGAGATTGATGAAGAAATCTCGGAGGGTGAGACCATTCGAACCTTCCTTCGGAACCTAAGTGCTCCGTACGGTTCCGACCTGAAGCACAGCGTAGCCGCGAAGGCTGTGTGGAGTATGGAGGCCCTGCAAGCGAGGGTAAAACAGCAGATCGATGTCCAGGAGTCGAAGATTGCCGCTGGAGAGCTTGATCCTCCGAAGTCGGGAAGAGGAAAGCCATCGTCTAAGTTGTCAGATGATCGCAAGAGGAGCGACAAATCGGAGGGAAGTAGAAACCGTGGTCGCCCCGAGAAAAGAGAGGACAAGCGTCCCCCGAGGAAGGACAATCGAGAGGGTCGGGCCGTTCCCATCAATGGCTCGATGACTTCTGTGTTATTTGTGATGGACCGGCAGGGTCTCGCCCGATACCCTCCGAGAAAAGAAGGCGAATTCCTAGGAGGCCGCCCTGACCGTTACTGTCGCTACCATCGAGCCAATGGTCACGACACTGAAAACTGTCGGGAGCTGAAGAAGGAAATTGAGAAACCGATCCAGAAGGGGAAGCTAAAGGAGTTCGTCGGAAGGGGACGGTGCCGATCCCGTTCCAAAAGTCGGTCACGATCCCGTTCTATGTCCCGTGATCGATCCCCGAAGAAGAAGAAGGTTGAGCCAGAAGCCTCAGGTTCAGGTGCCCGTAAGGAGAGGCGGGGAACTATCAATGTCATCCACGGAGGATAGGCGGCGGGAGGTGATACCTCCGCTTCTCGGGAGAATTATGCTTCCCGCATCTCTGCGGCGGTGGTGCTAGGCAAAAGGTCCCGGTCGTGGACCCTGAAGGAGGAAATGGTGATTTCTTTCTCGGCGGAAGATCTAGTAGGCGGGGAGAGCCCTCACGACGACGCCTTGGTTGTGACCCTGGACGTGGACGGATTCGAGATGAAGCGGATCCTGATAGACGGAGGGAGTTCCTCCGACATTCTTTTCATGGACGCTCTGGAAGCCATGGGAAAGACGAAAAAGGACCAGACACAGGTGGACTTCCCGATGGTGGGATTCTCTGGTTCCACTTCTTACCCGTTGGGAATGATTACCTTACTGGTGGAGTTTGGTAGTGGCTGGAAGATGGAGAAGCGAAACGTAGATTTCGTCGTAGTGGAGTCTGCGGGGGCATACAACGCTATTATCGGGAGGACCACCATCAACCCTCTCATGGCAGTCGCCTCAACGGTCCACCAGAAGATGAAGTTCCCGACTGACAACGTAGTCGGAGAAGTCAAGGGTGACCAAGTGGCATCGCGAAAATGCTATGTTAACGCTACCCGAAGGAGAAGGAGGGAAGCCATGACTGTCCTTCAGACTGATGCCGATTCTCGAGAGGAGTATGGGCGTCCCGCCCCCATGGAGGATCTGAAGGAGGTTGAGATTGATGGGCCTCAGAGGAAGGTGAAGATCGGGTCTGCTTTGTCGGAGGAAAGAGCCCGAGAGTTGATCGAGCTCCTGAAGGAGTTTAAGGAGCTGTTTGCCTGATCCCCGAGTGATATGCCAGGAATCAGCCCCGACGTGATTGTGCACGAGCTGAAGATAGATCCCGCGATCAAGCCTATCGCGCAGAGAAGGAGTTCGATGGGCGCGGACAAGAGGGTCGCGATCCAGCAAGAGGTGGGCAGACTGCTCGATGCTGGATTCATCAAGGAGCTCCAATTTCAGACTTGGGTTGCTAACCCAGTCCTGGTGCGAAAGAGTAACGGGAAGTGGCGGATGTGTGTCGATTTTCGCGACTTGAACAAGGCCTGCCCGAAGGACTGCTACCCGCTTCCGAGGATTGACTAGTAGGTGGATGCCACATCGGGACATGAACTGCTGAGCTTCATGGATGCCTATTCCGGATACAACCAGATCAAAATGGCGAAGCACGATGCCCCCCATACGGCTTTCTATGCCGACAGTGACGTCTACCACTACGACGTGATGCCCTTCGGATTGATCAATGCCGGAGCAACTTACCAGCGGATGGTGAACAAGTTGTTCGGAGACATGCTGGGGAAAACCATGGAGGCGTATGTGGATGACATGCTGGTGAAGTCCCGACAGGCAGGAGACCATGTCCAGAACTTGGCGGCGGCGTTTGAGCGGATGAAGTTCCATCAGGTTCGGTTGCACCCGGACAAGTGCGCTTTCGGAGTAAACTCGGGCAAGTTCCTAGGGTTCATGGTGAGCCAGAGAGGAATCGAGGTGAATCCTGAGAAGCTGCGAGCAATCGAGGAGATGCAGTCCCCGAAGACTCATCGGGAGGTTCAGGTGCTGAATGGCCGGTTGGCCGCGATGAATCGATTCCTATCCAAGGCGAGTGACCGATCCATGCCATTTTTTGATGTGCTGAGGGCCCACAAGAAGTTCGAATGGTCCAACAAGTGCGAGGAGGCGTTCCAGGCACTCAAGCAGCACCTCCGTACCCTTCCGCCGTTTGCGAAATCGGTTCCAGGCGAGCTGCTTTATCTCTATTTGGCTGTTTCTGATGTGGCTGTTAGTTCTGTTTTGATTAAGATTGTCAAGGGCAACCAAGTGCCTGTCTATTATGTAAGCAAGGCGTTTCCCAAGTCTGAAATAAATTATCCCGCTATTGAGAAGTATCTCTTTGCGTTGATTATTGCCGCTCGAAAGCTACGACCTTACTTCCATGCCCATGAAGTCACGGTATTAACTAATCAGCCCCTGAAGCACTTTTTGAACCGACCGGAGGCGTCGGGGAGACTGGTGAAATGGGCCATCGAGCTGACGGAGTTCCGTATTCATTTCACTCCGAGAACCGCTATTAAGGGCCAGGCATTGGCAGATTTTATAGCTGAGTCTACAGCACCCGATCGGGAAGAAGCGGGTCCTATAGAGGGGGCAACCATGGAAGTCCCGACAACAGAACAACAGCCAGAACAGCCAAATGAGGAGAACACTTGGGAGATGTACACTGATGGTGCATCGAGTGTAGAAGGATCGGGGGCAGGATTCGTATTGATACCGCCCAGTGGAGGCGAGCCCCTACGATATGCCTTGGCGTTGACGTTCAAAGCCACCAAAAATGAAGCGGAGTACGAGGCTCTCATCACGGGCCTCAAGATCGCCAAGGGTACGGGAGTCGATCATCTAAAGGTAAAGTGTGATGCCAGCTTGGTCGTAAATCAAGTCCTTGGGAACTATGAAGCCAGGAGCCCGACAATGAAGAAGTATCTGCACGAGGTGCAGACTTTGAAGGGAAGCTTCAAAAGCTTCGATATCGAGGCGATCCCGAGGGAAGAAAATGCGGAAGCAGATGCCTTAAGCAAGTTCGCTCTGGGAGTGGCCCCCGAGGAGAATCGGAAGGTGCATTTCCTAGAGAAAGTGATTATCTCAAACATTGATCCGGCGGAGATCTGCGCTATTGAGACAGGATCGGAGGAAGAAGAGAAGCCCACTTGGATGACCCCGATGGTCACATACCTGACTACGGGGGCACTCCCCGATGACGAGGTAGCAGCTGTCAGGTTGCGTCGGATTGCGGATAACTACGCAATGGTGGACAACCAGTTATACAAAAAAGGGTACGTAAAGCCTTTCCTAAAATGCGTAGCGGAACCTGACACGAATCGGATCCTGAGGGAGCTATACGAGGGAGTCGCGGCCTGTCATGAAGGGGCCCGATCTCTTGTGAGGAAGGCGTTGAACTTGGGTTACTATTGGCCTTCGATGAACAAGGAAGCGACCGCGATGGTCCAAACCTGTGATGCATGCCAGAGGTACACTCCAAATATCGTGGCTCCCGCCGCGGACTTGACGCCCATCAGGAGTGCTTGGCCCTTCGCGCAATGGGGTATCGACCTGGTAGGACCCCTTCCCCAAGCGAAAGGTCAGTGCAAGTATTTGCTCGTGGCCATCGACTACTTCTCGAAGTGGATAGAGGCTAAGGAGTTGGCCAAGACGACGGGGCAACAGATCCTCAAGTTCCTTTAAACCCAGATCATATCCCGGTATGGGGTTCCCCGAGTGCTGATCAGCGACAATGGCCCTCCGTTCAATGGGGCTCAGTTGAAGGAGTGCCTGGAGGAATTGAACATCGAGCATCGGACCGCTTCAGTCCGCCATGCTCAGACCAACGGCCAGGTAGAATCAGCCAACAAGATCGTGATGGATGGCTTGAAGAAGAGAGTCTACGCCTTGCAGGGCCATTGGCTGGATGAGCTCGAAAACGTGTTGTGGGCTGTTAGAACAACGCCCAAGCAATCGACGGGGGAAACTCCGTTTGGCCTGGTCTATGGCACGGAGGCAGTTGCTCCCGTGGAGATAGCGGTGGCGTCCCATCGCGCGAAATACTACAAACCTCTGACGAACGAGGAAATGAGACGTCTAGACTTAGACTTGCTCGAGGAGAAAAGATGGAAAGCCGACGAAGTCCAGGCCCGGATGCGTCTGGCAACAGCCCGATATTATAATCGGCGTGTCAAGTCCCGACAATTCTTCGTGGGAGAACTTGTCTGGCGGAGGAACGAGTTCGTTCATCAAGATCGGATCAACAAGCTATCGCCAAAGTGGGAGGGACCTTACAAGATCGTAGGGATGCCAGCTCCGAATGCGTACAAGCTAGAAGACCTCGATGGCAAGACGTTGAGGCATTCCTTCAGTGGCGCACACTTGAAGAAGTATCATGTTTGATATTAAGCCGCCGCGAATGGCGCAAATTGTCTATCAATAAGATCCGATGTAAGCTTACTTTGAGTTATTAGTGAATAAAAGAAGTTGCTTTCGATCAAATTGCTTTTAGATTTATTCTAACTGTTAGTAAGACGTCCTGAAGGACGCGACAAAAGCCTTCCGAGGTACGATAAAAGCCTTCCGAGGTACGAGTAAGTCGCCTTTATGGCGCGACAAAAAGCCTTACGAGGTATGGATAAAAGCCCTGCGGGGTATGCGTAAGTCGTCTATATGATGCGGCCAAAAGCCTTAACAGGTACGGACAAAAGCCCTACGGGGTACGTGTAAGTCATCTTTATGATGCAATCAAAAGCCTAGGTATGAAAAGGCCCTAAGGGGTCCGCGTAAGTCGTCTATATGATGCGGCCAAAAGCCTTAACGGGTACGAAAAAGCCTTAACAGGTCCGCGTAAGTCGCCTATATGATGCGGCCAAAAGCCTTAACGGGTATGAAAAAGCCTTAACAGGTCCGCGTAAAGCCGTCCGATAAAGACGCGATAAAAGCCCTTAAGGGGTACGATTAAAGTCGTCCCATTTGACGCGGTAAAAGCCCTAAGGGGTATGAAAAACTATCTTAAGTGATGTGAAAATGGCCTTGAAAGGCAGGGACGATAAATTTTAAGTGGTAAAGTCCCGATTGGACGAGAAACCTTAAGTGGTAAAGTCCCGATTGGACGAGAAACCTAAAATGGTGAAGTCCCGAGTAAAGCGTCGCAAGGACGTATGGAGTCATCTCAAATGGTGCATCGAAACGTTCTGAGTAACGAGTTTAAAGCCGCTTTAAATAAGTGCAAACGATTATCGAGACCAAAGCAGATAAAAGAAATTCCTTATATAAAGGCTCGAAGGCCTAGGAGTTATGATACAAGAGACGAAGGAGAAAAACTACAAGGACTAAAAAGATGTAACATTAGACTTGGTCCTTGTTGGAAGATGGATCCTCAGCAACATCGGAGGGAGCAAGGTTCGGAGGGGCTTGGGCAGAAGGCTCCGCAGCCGGCGGAGTCGGGTCCACGGCAGCAGTCTCTTCACTCTCCGCTGGGAGGTTGAAGTACTTCTCCGCGACGGGGGCGAGAGTCTCGGACTTCGTGAAGTCAATGGAATCTGCGTAGGCTGTGTAGAGTTCTTCGACGGCATTGTACAAAACATCCTCCACCTCGGACTTGCAAAACTCTACAGCATCCACCTTGAATTCTTCAGAATTCCGATACTCCTCGCGGCCCTGTAGGCGGCCCTCCTCACGACCTTGCTGGAGACCTTCCTCGCGGCCCTGCAGGCGGCCCTCCTCGAGGCCCTGAGCCTTTGCCTCAGCCAGCTTGGCAGAGAACTCAGCCCTCTCGGCCTCAAACCTCGCCTTGGTCTCCGCGAGAAGATCCGCGAAGACGCCCTTCTCGTGAATGAGCTGCTTCTTCTCCGCCTCATACCGCTGCTGCTCCACCTGGACCATCTTCCGTTCCCGACGCATGACAGCCTCATGATCTTGAACCTGCTTGAGCAGGCCCGAAGCCATCTCGTCAAGGAGAGTTTTCTCCTTGGCCATCTTGTTCTTGGCCGCCACCGCCTCGTCGAGGTCCACCTGGAGCTTGGCTAACGCATCGGGGTCCGATTTAACTTCAGCCTCCTCAAAAGCACTCTTCAGACTCAAGGCGATGGCAAAACAGCGCTGCTGGTCCGCGGTTTCCTAAGGCGAAAGGAAAAAAGATTAGAATTCGATGGTCGAAGGTAGGGATAAGGAATAAAACAAACAAAGGTAAAGTATTACCTCCATCCGACGGACGGCCATAGCGCGGAACTCCTCTTCGATTTCCTCCCGCGCCAAGCAAAGAGGCTGTCTCAAAGAGGGAGGAATTGACCCTGCCAGCAGATGCAGGGCCAAGTCAGGCTGAAGATTCCCCCGTTGAACCGAAAACCCTTGGAGGGACTCGATCGGACGCCAGGGAACCGTCGCCTGGTCGGGGGTGTAAATCTTGTAAAGATTTTCATCCATCGGAAGAGGAGGGATAACCTCGGCATCATCAGTGGGAGGAGCTACCTCGGTCGGAGGAGGTTCAGGAGTAGGAGTGCGGAGCTCGGGAGGAGGACTCTGGGACACGTCCCTCACGGCGGGCCTCAGGCTCCTTTGCCCCGACCTTCCGCGGGGAAGCAGGCCACTCTCGTCGGGCTCTTCGACGGAAGGAGAGGCCTCCAAGTCAGTCACCCGACGGAACTGGGCATCCGCCGGGATATCCTCCAGCATCAGTTCTTGCGGAGCCGCAGTCTCTGCTGGAGTGGCAGCCTTCGTCGGAGCAGGAGTCTCCGATGGACCTGCAGTGGCAGGACGAACATAGTCAGGAAGAATTCCGCCAGGACACCAGAGAATTTGGCGTTCGACATACTGGTCCTTCCCAAAGAAGTTGTAATATCCCGCCTTGAGAACGCGGGGGACTTCTCCTTGAAGGATGTATTTAATTTCCCGAACCCGCGATTCCCGATCAGCGGGGATAAACTCCTTGGGAACCAACTTCTTATATCTTTTAATTGCACGACGAACGCGCTTACCTTCCTCGACGGTAGTGGCCCCGAAGGCCCGATCTATCTCCTCCCTCCTGGCCTTCTTGCCCCCGACCTGCTCTTCGGTTGGAGGAGCAGCAGACAGAGGAGCGGAAGAGGAAGCGCCCTTCTTCACCAACTTACGCTTCCTCTTAGAGCCACTTGGGACGGCATCAGTCTCGCCCTGCTTCATAATGAGATGAGTCAGCAGAGAAGCCTTCTTGGCTGCAAAGGTAAAAGACAAGATGGTTAGAAGTGTTACCCAGATGACCAAATCTTTGGAAACAGAGTCAAGGAGTCGGACTCCGATATGAATCAAGTCCTTCTCCTGGAGCTTGTTGGCGTCGAGGGGTATGAAGTTGTCTCCCCAACGGTAGAGCTGAACCATTTAGAGAGTGTTGAGGTCATCCTCAGTATAGACTTAGAGCTTGGGGGCAGGGTCCGCCACGACCTCCCGCTGAGACCACGGGACAGAGCTGTGTTGGACGAAGAAGTAGTACTTCTTCCATCCGCTATTGTCAGACCCCGAGTCGCGTATCAGCACCCGATCCTTGTGGAACTTCCAAGTCTCGCTATCCCAGCCGAAACGTGAAAGTTGCTCCTTTGTCCACTTGGGGAGTCGGGGGGAGAAGGAGCAGACACCAGCCTTGTTGCACTTCATGCCGTAGAAGGTGCGGAAGAGTAGTAGACTGTACGTCCACTGCTGGCGGTGGCATAGAAGTTGGAAGGCATTCCACACGCGGATGGCGTGTTGAGAGAAGGTACAAGGGTGCGTTTTGTAGAAGTTGCACATCTCCACCAAATTTCCGCAGAAGGGGAACCGAATCCCCGCGCTTATTTGTCCGGCGGAGACGAACACTTCCCCCTCCCGAGGACGCGTAACGATGTGCTTCCTTCTGACGGCAGGCTGAGACTCGTACGGGAAACGAGGCTCCCAATCCGAGGTAATACACCCCTCTCTAAGGGCAACCTCATATGAAGCCTCAGAAATCTCATTGAAAGCGAGTTCAAAAGTGAAAGGAGTCCTAGCCTCAGAACTAGCTTCGTCTAAAACGGTTACAAACAAGAGGATTTGAGAAAAGGAGAACAAACATCAGCAAATCATGAAAACATAGAAGAAAGTCCTTACCAGACATGATTGGTGATCGGTGAGGAAAGATGAAGGAAGATCGGAAGGGCTGAAGGCCTTGGATCACTTGAACAGCAGGAAGAACTTGGAGGAGAAGCTTCGAATGCAAGAACGGCAGAAATCGAGAGAATGCAGAAGAAGTGAATAATGCCAGGGTTTTAGCTTTTATAAGCAAAATGACAACTGGAGGGACTTAATCTTGACCGTTGAAGATGAAACAATGCGATCGTGGTCGTTGATATCGAGAAGACGGTACGGAAGAGACGTGGTGACGTCATAAATGCTTTTTCAGAAAGAATCTGACACGCCGATTCGAGCGTCGTTTCATAATCCCTAGCATTTAATGCTGCGATAACCAAGGAGTCTCCTCGGGTTTGGCAACTGTCCACAGAGTCCAGTGGGCCCAAGGTAATCATGAGTGAGAAACTCTGTCATACAGCAATTGCGTGCAAGGCAAAAGCCTCCGATGGAGATATCAGAAGACCTCGAGATAAAAGCCTCCGACAACAAGGTTGGAAGGGCTGGAACTGGAACAGGAAGACATGACGAACTAAAAGTCCCCCATATCTTGGGGGCAAATGATGGGTTCCGATGAAATCGTTAGCCCCGTTAACAGCCAATGAACGGCGAGTAGGTCCAGTGGGCCTCGTGAAAAGCCTGGAAGGCCCAGAGGCCCAGTACGAAGGGTCCCGACTTTAGCGGTCCCGATGTATGAGCTGAATGCTCCCGACAAGAAGCCTCTGAGTAGGCCCCGATATGCCTTAGTAAAGGCCCCGATAATAAAGCCCCGCAGAGGCTGGACCTGTCCTGTAGAGACTGAAGGTCCTGGGTGGTGATCTAGAATGAGACAACTCTGGAGTCTCCGACAGGAGTCGGGACTTGTGATCAGAGGATAAAGACCGAGAAACCTGCCTACTAGAAAGAGTAGTGGGAGATGGTTAGAGATAAAGATAAATCCCCCGAGATACGCAGGGCGTGCCCGAGATACGCGGAGTATGGGTAAGATACGCGGAGCTTGGGGCGAGATATGTGGAATCCCAACCGAGATATACGGAATCGTGGCGAGATACACGGAATCATGGGTACAACAGCCAAGCATGGTCACAGGTAGTTAGGCAACTCCTCCTCCTATATAAAGGAGGAAGTTACCCCAGAAAACTCATTCTCTCTAATACGCATTGAGATTACTGCTATCACCCCCATTGATCACACACTCATTTAAGCATCGGAGAGGGATTCTGGGTCACCACCCAGGTCATTCCCTTTTGCAGGATTACGCGGAGCCCAGGAGTCCAAGCTTTCCGTCAAGGACGTAACAGAGCTTCAACCGTGATCCAACAATGGCATCAGATGCTCTCTCTATATATATGTCGTATCTATGGTTTAATTAATTATGTACATATGCCTATTTAATATCTATTAGCTAGCTTCTAGATAGATCCACCTCACCTCATCTCAGATGGAATGGAAGGAAGGTAGGTAGGAAGTTCAACATATATAATAATTACAACCACCCCCGCCCCGCCCATCCCAGGTGATATACTTTGGTTTCAGATTTCTTAATTTTGGTTTGACCCTTTTTTTTGCTGTTTCTTCTTCTTTATATCGTATGTATGTATTGTTTTTGACCTGTAATTAATAATGGTCATCTTAAGTTTTCTTTTTGTAAATAAACATTTTTACTGGCCAAAATAAATAAATATTATTCTTCTTATCATGGTAAACACTACCTCTTTGTTAAGAAATGAAACCCCTTCTAGTAAATAAATAATAATATTATTATTATTATCATAAAGAATCTATCAAAACTATATATGAAATTTTCTTATATTTATTACTATGCAAGTTGTTTATGCACAATGCGCAGTAACTTGATAGATCGGACATGAGAAGATGGTATGTGTTATGTTCACTTCACCAAGTAGGCAGTTTCGGGCTTTTTCCTTCACGAACAAGCTTCTTCCTTCACGATCGGGCTCGAGATGTATGTATAAGGACGGGAACGCCGCAATCCTTAATATACAATCACCGAGCTTAAATTCCCAATCCTCGACCTTGAACTCTTGATCTTCGGGTGTCAGACCTAAATCTAACCTACGGCGAATTACGTTTTGAAAACGTGCGAATTTTGAAAAGAGTCTCCACTAGTTAATTAAGGCTAACTAGAATCCTACATTACCTAAGCGAATAACGGATTACACACCTAGGTATAAAATCGGTCTACGATCAGAAATACAAGTTCGGGGGTTCAATTACGAATTAAAACTCATGAAATTAATCAAGCCCTTTCGGTACTCAATTTGCGAATTTGCCGATTTTATTGTTCACACATGTATTACCCTAAATTAATCCAACGATGTCGAAATTAATCAAATTTCATCATACGAAAAGATATTATCAAATACAATCCCAAATCTAACAATTAATTACATCCTATAATTCCTATTAAAAATGAAGTCTAGAATACTAAAAAAAACTTTTAACATGCTATCAAATTAAAATCAATCACCTTAAATTAAACTACTAATTAAAATTTACCAATTACATTTAAATTATTAATTAAATCTAACTAATTAAATTTAAATTATTAATTGATTGTAATATAATAATAATATAAAACATAAAATATAATAATCAAATATTAATAATAAACTATTAATTAAAAAAAATTAATAAAATAAAAATTACCTTCGTCTTCTCCAATAGGGCAACCAGCAGCAGAGGTGGCTCCGGCCAGGGGCACGGCAGCGGCGGGGCAGGGACGGAGCAGGGACGGACGGCAGCGGACAGACGAGGTCGTGGCGGACGGTTCTGGTGGACTGGGTCAGCAGCAGCAGGCGCCGGTCAGCAGTGATGGACGGCAGCAGCAGCAGCTAGCATCGGCAGCGGACGGACGAGGCGGAGCAGGGGCGGACGGCTGCGGACAGATGAGCGACGGCGGGAGCAGGCGATGTCGTGGCGGACGATTCTGGTGGATGGGGTCGCTGGTCGCCGGTAGCCGGAAGTCAGCGGCGGAGGTCTGGACGGAAACGAAGAAGAGAAATATTTTTTTTTTAAATAAAGCACAAAATGACAAATTTCGCACGGATCCCAAGGAAACTAGTCTAGATTACAGATAAAATTTAAAAAAAAAATTATAACAGATAATTATTCTAGAGAATATTCCTAAGGATATTTATCTTTACAGATAATTAATTTTTTGAATAAAAAATAATATCTGGAGATAAATATCTTACAGATAATTTTCTTAAAAAAAAAAAACTAATTATTATATATATATATATTTTAAAAATTCCGAAAATATTAAATAAATTCGAAATAATTTAAAATATATTTTATAATAAATTCCCTAATGTGCCCTTGAGCATCTTTGGAGACTTTGTGGCTTGACGCGTCCGGAATTTGACGTATCATGTGTAACGTCGTTACGTCCGGGTCAAAATCGAGTGTTTACAGTTTGCCCCTCTTTGGACGGACTCCCGCAGAACGTGTTCGAAGGGGTTTGTTCAAAGACGAGGAAACACTGATTTTGACCAGAAAGTATATTCTCTTCCAATTCTTCAAAGTCTTCCAGGTGGCTCATATGCTTATTTTGGTGCGGAAAGATAAAACCTCTGTCTGCGAGACGCCTATTGGCGGTGCCTCCATTAGTGATGCAGAAAGTAAAGCCTCCAGTGGCGGTGCGGAAAAGTAAAGAGCCTCCAGTGGCGGTGCGGAAAAGTAAAGAGCCTCCAGTGGCGGTGCGGAAAAGTAAAGAGCCTCCAGTGGCGGTGCGGAAAAGTAAAGCCTCCAGTGGCGTGCGGGAAAGTAAAGCCTCCAGTGGCGTGCGGAAAAGTAAAACCTCCAGTGGCGTGCGGAAAAGTAAAGCCTCCAGTGGCATGCGGAAAAGTAAAGCCTCCAGTGGCGTGCGGAAAAGTAAAGCCTCTAGTGGCGTGTGGAAAAGTGAAGCCTCCAGTGGCGTGCAGAAAAGAAAAACCTCGATCGACGATGCCTCTAGTGGCGTGCGACAAGGAAAAGCCTCTAGTGGCGGTGCAGAAAAATGCCTCTAGTGGCGTACGTTTGGAGAAGGGCCTATAGTGGCGTCTGTCAGAGAAATGCCTCTAGTGGCGTCCGTTGGATAAGGGCCTCGAGTGGCTTGATGACTTGAATGCATGTCCCTAATATTTGCCTAATCTGCGCATGACGCGACAGCTTAGGGGGATTTATTTTTTTTTAATCTCTCATATTCTCTCCTTTTGCCACGGTCAGAATTTTAGACCGTGCCCCTCGGTTTTCATGATTTTCGCGTGGATTGCCCTTTGGGGTTTTCATTCCATCGGGACTTTATTTTCTTTCCTTTTGCCATGATTACAATTTCTGAATTTGCTATCATGCCCCTCATTTCCTAATTTTGCCTAGGCTGCCCTTTCGGGTTTTCAACCTAACGGAAGCACTCTTTTTGGTAGCCGATTAAACGGTGGCTGTGACCCGTGCTTTATTTCCCGTCTTGATGCGGGAGCATTTGTAGCCATTTGGAGGGTGGCTGTGACCCTTTCTTCACAGTCTTCAATGCGCGAGCTCTTTTAAGTTGTAACCATTTGGAGGGCGGCTGTGGCCCTTTATTTTGTAGTCATTTTAGGGACGACTGTGACCCTTTTTTATTTTCCCGCCCTTACAAGATCCGCGGGGTCACTCTTTTATCTGTAGCCATTTGGAGGGTGGTTGTGGCCCTTTATTTTGTAGTCGTTTTAGGGACGACTGTGGCCCTTTTTATTTTCCCGCCCTCACAGGATTCGCGGGGTCACTCTTTTATCTTTAGCCGTTTGGGGGGTGGCTGTGGCCCTTTCACTTATATTGCGGGAGCGCTCTTTATATGTAACCATTTGAAGGGTGGTTGTGGCCCTTTATTTTGTAGTCGTTTTAGGGACGACTGTGGCCCTTTATTTTGTAGTCGTTTTAGGGACGATTGTGGCCCTTTTAAGAATGTAGCTTGAAAATCTCAGGTAAGTAGCTCAGGATGCGCTATGAAGCTTGTCGTCATCGCTACTTAGAGCCCTGGTTTTTTTTTCTTTTTTCTTTTTTCAACTCTACTTTTACCATGATTGTCCTTTCAGATTTTCAATCATGCCTCTCATCCCTAATTTTTGCCTAAGTCGCCTTTACCGGTTTTCGACCTAGTGGGATTTTTTTTTTTTAAACTTTACATGGAGAAACTGCCCTTTTCAGGCGTAGTACCTTTTAAGTGCATATGCGTTGATTGGACTAGGAAGGTCTTGACCTTCCATATCCGCGATGATCAGTGCACCTCCCTCGAACACCTCTTTTACCACGTAGGGTCCTTCGTACTTCGGTGCGAACTTTCCTCGCGAGTCAGGATTGATCCGCAACACTTTACGCAATACCAGGTCCCCCGGTTGGAAATTATGTGGTCGTACCTTCTTGTCAAAGGCCCTAGCCATCCGTTGTTGGTAACATTGCCCGTGACATAGTGCCGTGAGCCTCTTTTCGTCAATGAGGTTCAACTGTTCATACCTCTGTCTAGCCCATTTTGCCTCGTCGAGACCTGATTTTGCCAGGATCCTTGCAGAGGGGATTTCTACTTCCACGGGTAGAACAGCTTCAGTTCCGTATACGAGAGAAAACGGAGTTGCCCCGGTTGAAGTACGAATCGAAGTTCTGTATGCCAAGAGTGCCCAAGGTAGCATATTATGCCAATCTTTGTATGTGACTGTCATCTTCTCAATGACCTTCTTTATGTTTTTATTCGCTGCTTCCACCGCGTCGTTCATCTGAGGGCGGTATGGGGATGTATTCCTGTGCTTGATCCTGAGTTGAACACATAAATCTTTTATCAACTTGTTGTTGAGGTTCTTGGCATTGTCTGTGATTACCGTGTCGGGCACCCCGTATCGGGCAACAATGTCTCTTCGTAAGAAACGCTCGAACGTTTTTGCAGTAACTGATGCAAGCGTGACCGCCTCTACCCACTTGGTAAAATAATCAATTGCCACCAAAATAAACATGTGGCCGTTAGACGCATCTGGTGAGATGGGACCGATCACAT
Organism: Clarkia xantiana subsp. parviflora; assembly: GCA_036873135.1. Taxonomy (NCBI): domain Eukaryota; kingdom Viridiplantae; phylum Streptophyta; class Magnoliopsida; order Myrtales; family Onagraceae; genus Clarkia; species Clarkia xantiana. Next base: position 34,532,499 of record JAPTYO010000010.1, on the reverse strand, counting down.
CGATTCCCCACATTGAAAAAGGCCATGGAGAAGACATCGGGTGCGGCTCGTTTGGCGGCGCATGAATCTGACTAGAGTACACCTGGCATAGGTGGCATCGTTGGACATGCTTGATACAGTCTAACATCAGGGTGGTCCAAAAATAGCCCATCCTCATGATCTTTCTTGCGAGCATGTGACCGCTCATGTGCGGTCCACAGCTTCCTTCGTGGACTTCCTCCATCAATCGCTTTGCCTCTTCCGAACCTACACATCTCAAAAGGGTGGCATCAAAAGATTTTCTATAAAGAATCTCACCACTAAGAAAGTAATTACATGCCATCTTGCGGATGGTTTTTCGATCCTTGCTACTTGTGCCCTCGGGAAATTCGCCTGACTACAGGTATCTTTTTATGTCGATGAACCAGGGTTCGCCATTTGATTCTTCAAGTGTGCCACAATACGCGAGACGCTTGTTTAATTCGATCTCAAGAGGCTTTACGGAACTTGCATCTGAAACATTCACCATTGACGCGAGGGTCGCCAATGCGTTTGCGAACTGGTTCTTACTCCGAGGCATCTGCGTGAACGTTATTTCTTCGAAGCTCTCGCTCAACTCTTCAATATGCTGATGATATGGTTGTAACTTGGGATCTCTTGTTTTCCACTCTCCTAAGGTTTGGAGGATGATCAGCATGGAATCTCCATAAACCTCCAGATCACGTATCTTGAAATCAATTGCCGCTCGCAACCCGAGAATGCATGCTTCGTATTCTGCCACGTTGTTGGTGAATGGAAAAGTAATTTTCGCCGCTACCGGAATATTGACCATTTGGGGATACGAGTACTGCCCCTACACCACAGCCGGTGGAGTTTGCGGCTCCATCAAAATACATTCTCCACATGCTTCCATTTTTGTCTCTTCTTCCACGTGAAGTATGTCGCTATCCGGAAGCTCGTGACTTGCTTGATGATCGTCATCAATGGGAAACTCAGCTAGATGATCTGCAACAGCTTGCCCTTTTATAGAAGTACGAGGAATGAACTGTATGTCGTACTCAGCAAGCTGGACCTGCCATTTGGCGAAATTCTTCATTAATGCCGGTTTTTCTAGTATGTACTTCAAGGGATTCAGATTAGAAATGAGGTGTATGGTGTAATACAGCGTATACTGTCGGAGTCGCTGCATCACCCATACCAATGCGCAACTCGTCCTTTCAACTTCCGTGTACTTGGCCTCTCCTTCAGTGAACTTCTTGCTGAGGTAATAAATGGCGTTCTCTGTCTGGCCATCTTCATCTAGTTGCCCCAGCATGCATCCCAATGAGCCTTTTCGAACCGCCAGATACAAAATAAGCGGCCGACCCGGAGTAGGTGGGACCAGGACTGGTGAATTGACGAGATATTCTTTGCCGACAGGCGATGATGTGAAAGCATTTGTGCTGGTTGCGCCCCCTTGGTTAACATGCCCGTGCATTATGGTCGGGCTCGGAGAGACACATGGCGTTGGTAGAGTCTGATCGGGGCTGATCGGAGTAGGGTGGTTTCGAGAGGGGTCCACCGTGGTGTTGAGAGGTACAGTAGTAGCTGGTATTGCGGTTCCTATATTCGTCGAGGGGCCTGGAGTTGAGGTCCCTGTCGGCAAGGGCGCGTTTGGAGCATTGATGGTTGACTGAGCCTCGAGGAGTGCCATGATGCGTTCCATGTTTGCTGACATGGCGGCCATATCTTCATGCATTTTTGCGTTGGCTGCCTCGATTTCGACCATTCGTTCCTCATGTCGCTGGATTTGCTGCGTGTTCTCCATGTTAGTGATTTTTCGCGTGCGTGCCAGTACTAGCTAGTTCCTGCAATTGGAAAAAATGACGATTCAAAATGTGGACAAAGAATTCCATGCATGATTTTTTTTTAAATTAATGTGCCATTCATTTCAACATCTTATTCAAAAAAAGGAGATAATTTTACAACTAAGACTTAAACTCTAAAACGCTTTACACGACTGCGCATCTCGCCGAGTGCGTCGAGTGCTTGTTCCTTAGTCCTAATGAATTCAACAGACAAGTATTTTGAAAAGAATTTCAGTTTTCTCGCTCTTCGTTTGAACTTTTCAAGGTCAGCACTTAATCGCGTCTTCTGCCTCTCCTTTGCTTTAAGTGCCCATTGCTGTTGTATGACGTTAGCTCGCGCTTTAGAAAGTTCTTCTTGTAACCGCCTGATTTCTTCTTTGGATTGTGCGCAATCTCGGGCCCAGGTGGCACATTGGATTTCGACTCGGGCCCTAGGAGCTGGAAAGATCGCAATGTGAGGACACTTGGGCAGTCTTTCCATCCTTACTAAAATGGAGTGTAAAACGTTTTAGAGTGATGAAGTGGATGGCACATATATATATTTTTTTGCTTAAAAAAAATGATGTGTAATGCATGCTAGAAAAGTAAATTTCCACTAATATGCGGTTCGCGATTACATACATGGTGCAAAAAATAAAGGATTACATTAGACCCAGATCCTATACGAGATAAATTCTAGGGGTCGAAAGAAAGAGATAAAAGCATGTAAAAAAACAACGGTAGGATCGAAGCTTCATGTGTGTGTTTTTTGCTTTGTTCTATAAGGTAGGTTCCACTGATAGGTTCCCGACAAGGTGGTTTCCTCACCCCGTCATAGGGATCACAGGACCTTCACAAGCGAGTGGAGTTGTTCTGAGTCGTTCCGGCGGCTCGGCCACGCGGTCGTACCCTTACTATCCCTCCGGGGTTCCTAGTCGCCCTGGGATTTAGGCACTTTGGACATTATGCTCAACGTGAGTGTGTGTGGTTTCAAACAACACCATAAAAAAAACTTGTTATTGAACATAAAAATAAAAACAAGAGCTTCGTACCTACGGGAAGAAAAAAAAACTATAGTTAGAATAACGACGAGAAATATGTTTAAACTAAAACATGGAAAATAAGCAAATATATAAGAGCCCGAACGCTCGTGTCCTCAGCAGAGTCGCCAAATTGTCAGACCTAAATCTAACCTACAGCGAATTACGTTTTGAAAACGTGCGAATTTTGAAAAGAGTCGCCACTAGTTAATTAAGGCTAACTAGAATCCTACATTACTGAAGCGAATAACATATTACACACCTAGGTATAAAATCGGTCTACGATTAGAAATACAAGTTCGGGAGTTCAATTACGAATTAAAACTCATGGAATTAATCACGCCCTTTCGCTACTCAATTTGTGAATTTGCCGATTTTATTGTTTACACATGTATTACCCTAAATTAATCCAACGATGTCGAAATTAATCAAATTTCATCATACGAAAAAATATTATCAAATACAATCCCAAATCTAACAATTAATTACATCCTATAATTCCTATTAAAAATGAAGTCTAGAATATTAAAAAAAAAAATTTAACATGCTATCAAATTAAAATCAATCACCTTAAATTAAACTGCTAATTAAAATTTACCAATTACATTTAAACTATTAATTAAATCTAACTAATTACATTTAAATTATTAATTGATTGTAATATAATAATAATATAAAACAGAAAATATAATAATCAAATATTAATAATGAACTATTAATTAAAAAAAATTAAAAAATAAAATAAAAAATAAATAAAAAAAATTAACTTCGTCTTCTCCAATAGGGCAACCAGCAGCAGAGGTGGCTCCGGCCAGGGGCACGGCAGCGGTGGGGCAGGGACGGACGGCAGCGGACAGACGAGGTCGTGGCGGACGGTTCCGGTGGACTGGGTCAGCAGCCGCAGGCGCCGGTCAGCATTGATGGACGGCAGCAGCAGCAGCTAGCATCGGTAGCGGACGGACGAGGCAGAGCAGGGGCGGACAGCTGCAGACAGATAAGCAATGGCGGGAGCAGGCGATGTCGTGGCGGACGATTCTGGTGGATGGGGTCACTGGTCGCCGGTCGCCGGAAGTCAGCGGTGGAGGTCTAGACGGAAACAAAGAAGATAATTTTTTTTTTTTGAAATAAAGCACAAAAGGACAAATTTCGCACGGATCCCAAGGAAAGTAGTCATATTATTTTCTGATGTGTTTTCTGTGTGTTTACAATGTAACCTAGACCCCTATTTATACTAAAAACCTAGTCTAGATTACAGATAAAACTTAAATAAAAAATTATAACAGATAATTATTCTAGAGAATATTCCTAAGGATATTTATCTTTACAGATAATAATTTTTTTGAATAAAAAATAATATCTGGAGATAAATATCTTACAGATAATTTTCTAAAATTAAAAAAAAAAAAAAAAAAAAAAAACTAATTATTATATATATATTTTAAAAATTCCGAAAATATTAAATAAATTCGAAATAATTTAAAATATATTTTATAATAATTTCCCTAATGTGCCATTGAGCATCTTTGGAGACTTTGTGGCTTGACGCGTCCTGAATTTGACGTATCATGTGTAACGTCGTTACGTCAGGGTCAAAATCGAGTGTTTACATCGGGTCCTGCACGAGGGGCAGTAACCAGCGTGGGAGGGGGAATGCTGGTTGGGCCCACTCCGACGCTGAAGTTAGAACTTCTAGAGAGAGAAATCCTTAGAGAGAAGTCAGAGCATTTCAAGTCTAAAAGTGAGTGAGTTGTTTAGAATGGGAGATCTAGGCCCCTATTTATAGGGAACCTAAGGATCATACCCAGTTTTGAACTACTTGATGTCGGTATGTAAGGAAGATGTATACCGTCATCAAAGCGGACTATGTATGCACCGACTTCCCGCACTTGGAAAATTAATCGGGGTGAGCGTACGAGGTAAAACGGTAATCCGGACCTACCCGGATTGTTTAACAATCCGGACCTCTGGATCGCCTTAGTGAAATCCGGAAGTCCTTCGGCCCGGGAATTACGCGTATCCAGGACTGTTTTAGACTTGGGTGTCCGCGAAAGGATTTTTTACGGGGAGATATTTTACGAGCCCTAAATGTAAATACGAACACGAATTGGAAAAATATTTAACACTTGCCCCCGAGTCAAGTAGTGGTTCAGAACCCGTACTTGACTCTTTTTCAAAGATAAGATATTCGTCCAATTTAGGTTCGGTACTGACCTTAGAGGTGGCCTGTTTATCAATTCGAATGTTGGGATCATAAATCTGACGAACTTTTAATTTTCTGTCGTACGTACGTAATCTGTTTACAATGTTAGTGTAACAGATACCATGCATGCAATGACATGCAATGTGATATATATGAAGTAAGTGTATAATACGTTGTCAATATGCAAATGATGACATAATAGACGAATGTCGTAATCATGCAATAAGAAAAACACTTAGAATAATATGGAATTGGAGAACATGTACGTAATCACGAAGCATGATGTAAACACAAAAAATGATGCAAGCACGTAGTATGATGCAATCATGGAAAATGATGCAAACATTCAATTCATACTTAGATTATAAAAATAATCACGCGACCATCATGAATTTGCATCATGTACGTATAAAAGCAATAACATGCATGGCGATCTACGAAGCGCGTTATGCAATACTAGAGAGCATGTATATAAAACAAGCATAGGAGAGGTGTAAGTATGTGATACTGAGGACTTGTGTGAAAATAAATACTAGTTTAGTCCTTAGCACATGGTATAGGCACTATTAATGAGAATTAGGAGAGAAAATACCCATTATCTTACATCCTTAATAGATAAATCCTCAAGAAGCTCCCCATTCTTGATGAAGAGGGAATTTATGGAGGTGTGAATTTGGAGTAATCACATTACTTTTGACATCGATCAAGATCGAATCCGGGCAAGGAGGGAATCGAGGCGGCGCGTGAGGCAAGGGGGACGGCGCGTGAGACAACGGCAGCGCGTGGGTCTTCGGGTGAGGGCGAGTAGTAATTCGAACTTGCTTCGTGTCGGTGAGTCCAATTTCGTACATGGCTAGACCTTTCGTTACTTCGCTTGGCCTTGATTTAGTCTTGAAATCATCATATACCTAGTTATCTTATCATGCATACAAGGTGTTTGATAAAATGCATTAGAATACTTAGCCCCAAATCGGACAAAATTTTCCTAAGTGCTGAAAATTTTAGAAAAGTATAAATGAATTGTTATACTTCCCTTATGCATAGTGTTCATTGCCGACATGTTTTCCCATGCCTTAGTCGTTATTCTAGCATGTTCGATATTGATGATTGATAGTTGTACGTACACGGTCGTCCATGATTGTATATTGGTAATGATAGCATAGAAGTTGTCGTATGAGCTTTGTCGATATGCGTCGTAGGAATACTCAAAAGGCATTGTGTAGAAGTCGATAGTAGCTACTTGATGTATGAAATCCATCCTTGTCGACATGTACGTATATACATAGAAACACTTAGAAAATATATTCCTCTTGTCGTCACGTATGTACGTACATGGAAACACTTAGAAAATATTTTCCTCTTGTTGTCATGTATGTACGTACATGCAAACACTTAGAAAATATTTTCCCCTTGTCGACATGTATGTACGTACATGGAAATACTTAGAAAATATTTTCCTCTTGTTGACAAGTATGTACGTACATGGAAACACTTAGAAAATATTCTTCACTTGTCGACATGTATGTACGTACATGAAAATACTTAGAAAATATTCTTCACTTGTCGACATGTATGTACGTACATGGAAATACTTAGAAAATATTCTTCACTTGTCGACATGCACCCTTGTCGACATGTATGTACGTACATGGAAATACTTAGAAAATATTCTTCACTTGTCGACATGCACCCTTGTCGACATGTATGTACGTACATGGAAATACTTAGAAAATATTCTTCAATTGTCGACATGCACCCTTGTCGACATGTATGTACGTACATGGAAATACTTAGAAAATATTCTTTACTTGTCGACATACATGCTTGTCGACATGTCTGTACGTACATGGAAATACTTAGAAAATATTCTTCACTTGTCGACATGCACCCTTGTTGACATGTATGTACGTACATGGAAATACTTAGAAAATATTCTTCAATCGTCGACATGTATCCTTTTCGACATGTATGTACGTACATGGAAACACTTAGAAAATATTTTCCTCTTGTCGACATGCACCCTTGTCGACATGTATGTACATACATGTATGTGCGCGCTTGTCCCCATACTTAGAATTTTTTTCTCTTTCCCTGGCTATGTATGTTGTATCTATGTACTTGATGTAAATGCAGGTTTTATGTCAACACCTTGTTGTATGCTAACACTTAGTAATATTCTTGACACATAGTAGCGTGATGTCCACTTACAATATGCCGACTGTCATTTTGAGCAAAACACTTAGAAAATATTTCACCCTTGAAATCATGTACCCATGTCGATATGCATGTACATACATAGAGCTTGCACAGTGATTGACTTGTTACTTGTAATTTTCAGGATTCCGAGTCGCGCAGTCTTCTTTGCAGAGTTAGTCTCCTTGTCGCGGTTACTATGAGTAAGTCTTCTATCCCCGTTCCGCGAGTGACATTATGTTCAGATGTTGGTGACGAGCAGGGTATCAACACAATTGAGTCTCTTAAGGATACAACGAGGGGTGTGAGTTACTTCTTCAATTATATTGATGAAGATATGTTTGAGCTGTACGCGACTTGTTGTGGACTTGATTCTGCTTTGGAAACTGTTCTTCCTTATGACGTGCTTCCGGATTTCAAAAAAGGGCAAGTTACTATTCCTCCAAGTGATCTATCCGCAGTTTATACCTCGCAGATTAAGGAAGGCCTGCGTTTTCCGTACTGTCCTGACTTGGTGGACCTTTTTCGTTATTATCGGAAATCACCTTTAAGTCTATCTCCTGCTGGCCTCTGTGTATGGAGCTGTTTTCGAGTTTTGTTCCACAGGCAATCTTGGCACTATTCTACCACTCTTTTTCGATGCTTCTATCAACTGATGTGCCCTGATGTGACGGGGTTATGTGGAATGAAGATGCGTTGACCGAACTTGCAAGATAAGGGCTTCGAGAAGCTTGGTCTTGGAGATGCCGAGTGGGATCACAAACAACGTCTAGCCGCCCCGGCTGATCGTTCTGGTTCTCATTGGCGACATCACTACTTCTTTTATGCGATGTCTGGACTACTTGGGATGCTGAGAATGTGGAGAAGGCCGACCCTGCTCCTATTTTTTCTGAACTTTCTTTGGATGATAGAGAGGCGGTGAAGAGTATTTTTCGATGTCAGCGAGAACGCCGCTATCTTTGTCTATTACGTGCTTCAGATCAGGATTTGATTGATGCCGGGATTCATATACTTCCTTATGAGGATTTGGTATGTTGATATCTTTTATAACCTGTACTATGTTGCATTGTAGGTCGTTTTGATGGAAAAAGCTCGTCTTTGCAGACAGCTAATGATCGTGATAACCTACCAGTTGGACGTTGTGTTCGTAATATAGCCCCCACTATTCCTGAAAGCTCTGGACATGATCGTGGCAAGGGTCCTAAGAGTGAGGCATCTTCTTGTATCTTCACTTGAATTGTTGATTTTCCAAGTTTTGTTATATTCACGTTGTCTTTGTTCTTTTAGGTAACTCCGTGCATGTGACTGAGCGCGTTGTTGCAGTACCTACCACTAGTTTACTCCCAAGAGATCTCCCGCAGGGGCGTGTCCCTCGAGTGACCCGAAGCGCTCTAAACCGGGTGCGGCTATTCCCGCTCCTTCTTGAGATAAAGGGAAGAGAGTTGAGAGTCGCACGATAGCGCCTTCTACCCCCCGGTCGAGGGACCGGCCCGAGGAGGAGCACTCTTCCCGCCGAGGTATGCATTGTTCTATTTGACATACTTCCTATACATGGTTTCTTTGCTAATGTCTTCTTTGTTTTACGTTGCTCTTATTGTAGCGTTGCCACGTATTAAGCGTGATGACTTGATTCTTTCTGACGGGATTGATGTTTCCGGAGAAAACTGGTCTCCTTTCTCAGCTGGTAGTCTTCATTTCCCGTAGGACTCAAAACTTAGCACTCCAGGAGTTGGTGTGCGGGTGCTTCAAAGATGTGTTCCTCCTGGTGATCATGATGTCAAACCGTCTACTGATAAGGAGGCACAGGCATACGTTGAGAGCGGCCTAGCTGAATTTGCACCGGTAGATCTTGCTCTAACTTTATGCCTTCTTGTTGTACACATATGCTTTGTTGTTGTTGTTGATCATGATTACCTTGTTTGCTATACTTAGGCTATTTCAAGGATGATGAACATGTCTTCCTTTGTGATGGAGCTTGTAAGTAAGAGGAAGGCTGCTATCAAGAAGTGCAGTACAGTTTCCCGCGAGCTTGCACAGTCTGAAGAGGAAGTGCAGAATTTGAACTCCAAGGTTGCTGATATTGATGCGCGTATTGCTACTCGTCGCGTCCATGCTGAACAACTTGAGGCCGAGATTGCTGCTATCAAGTAGCAAATTGCGAGAACAACAGTGTTCATGATGCCGCGCTTGCTTCTGTTCGTGACGAGGCACACAAAGCGGGTGTTGAGAAGGGATTGGCTGAGTATCCTAGTACCCCTGCCTATTCTGCCGCCGTCCTTGCTGCTGCTAAAGCGGATCTTGCACCTTTGGTTGATGAGTTTGCCAAAGATTACAATGAAAGAGTTCATGCACTTGCCCCCGGGTTTCTGTTCGACAAGCTGGGTCCTTATTCTTCTTTTGATGTTGACCATGTTGCGGACTTGCAACGTAAGGCAGCTGAAGCCGCTTCTATTGCTTTGACCTTTGGATATGATAATGTTGATGTTGAACTTGGTGTTGATTTCCTGGACATGCTGTCTTAGTCTTTTGGAAATGATGATATGCTTGAGGCTTTTGTCCAAACCTTTATTTGTGTGTTTACTTTGTATGGAACTTCGTCCTTTGGACCTGTCTTTCAATAATAAAAATCATGTGATATCTTGTTAGTAATATTTCATACCTTGAGTATCCATATTTTCCATATGCTTTGGACTTGGGAGATAGGATAGATATCCTTAGATGATGAACATGATGTCCGTAATTGCGACTATATGTCGCGCATTGTTGAGTGTTACGAGTGCCCCTCTTGGTTGGATTCCAAGGCATGGCAAGATGCGTATGCTAGGTACTTCTAGTGTTATAAGTGGTAATGTACTTGGCGCGGGCACTTGGCACTTGGCACTCAGCACCGGCACTTGACATGTAGCAGTGTCGTCTTGACGAAGCAAGACTTAAGTTTATACCGTCTCTTAGTTCCACTCTAAGGCGACGTTGTTGCAAGGTACTTCGTGATTATTTTGCTTTTTTTGCGTTAAATGCTAAAGAGAAAGATAACGTTATACAAGACTCGACTTGTAAGTTTGATGAGTTTTGTACAAGATCTGCTTAAAAAAGCGTATAACATGAAGCTATCCCTTTTCGGGCCTAAGTCTTCATGGTGTACGAACCCTTAAGAGAGTGTGCATACTTTTAGTGTGTGGGGTTGTCGTCTAACAAGAGGACTTCCGCCACGGTGGGGTGATCAGTTCCATCATTGAATATGCCGCATCCTGTTTCTATTCTGGGAATGGCTATGAACATGAGGATTTGCCCGAAGGATTTCACAACATGTCATTTTTTAGAAGTAAACATGAAGTTTGCACTCCTTGAAAGGATGTTGCAACATGTTACTTTTGATAGATGTGAACATAGGTATTGTCCTTTTGAGAAGGATATTGCACCATGTCACTTTTGGAATATGTGAACATGGGTATTGTCCTTTTGAGAAGGATATTGCACCATGTCACTTTTGGAAGATTGCATGATATTGCTTTTAAATTTGTTGAAGATGCATTTGTTGATGTCGCCTATTATAAGTTGCATGGCGTGATGATTATGAGTCGTATGCACGTTGTTTTCTTCTTGATGTTAATCCAGAGTATAATGTATAATGTAGAGATGTACCTACGAAAGTAAATTGACATGAATTGACTGCTTTGTGGGAAGGCGTCTATTGACTGCTTCTTCCGAAATATTTTTAATTACAAAGGCATGAATTGCACTTATACTCCTAAAGGTGCACTGAAAAAGATAGATTAGAAGTGGAAAGTCTATCTCCCTCAAATATATTTTGGCGGCTGACGGGAACTGTGGTTTGCGACATAGCTTCCCAAAGCTCCATGCGTAATGAACTCTTCAATCTCCATCCTCAAAGTCAAACAGCCATTGGTATTGTGCCCCCAAGTTTGGTGATATCGGCACCAATCTTCAATATCCCTGCCTAAGAAGGCGGTTTCTGGCTCAAGTGGTTTTGGAAGCTTGTTTTCCAGAAGCCTGATATATATCTCTTCCACCTCCGTGTTCAAAGGAGTGAAGATGTTAGCATAATCCACGCTTGAGCCTTCTGATTTCCTTGAAGTTTGAGCTTCCACACTTTCGTTGGGAGGTGTGCCCCATCTCAATTCACGCTCACAAGAAATCGCAGTCTCCATCTTGTCTTTTAAGCACGCCATTTTCTTAGTTTTACGCCATCCAAATTCCCCTCTGAATAGCAAGAATGTTGGTGCGTTCATGTTCAGGAAAAATGCGTTGATGGCGTCTCTCTTGATTGCTCTCAATGCAGTTGCATTTTGAGCGAACCTCTGGAAGTAATACATGATGGATTCTTCTTCTCCCTGTCTGACATCAAGCACACTCTGCCTAGGCGAACAACAAATCCTGTCAACTTCGGACCTTGGCGATAACTTTTCCTTCTTCCTTTTATTATCATCGTTTGAGGCGAACATCTTTCTCTTTGCACCAACTCCTATCATGGCAATTGACACCTGTTTCATTCTCCTCAGGGCATTGACATAGCACTTTCGTGCGGCTGTCTGATCACCTAGCACTTCCCCAATCCCATGAGGAGTTAGGAACTTCATTTTCTAATGAGCTGTAGATGGCACAATGTCATGTGGGTTGATCGTTGTTCTCCCTAAGATGCCTTTATATGCCCCCAGGTTGTCTACCACCACAAACGTGACGTCTATATGTAGTGCCTTCCATCACTCCCCAAGGATCACTGGAAGTGTGATCATGCCTAATGGGTAGGTTGCCGCTCCCGCGAAACTAACCAGCGGAAACGTGCTTGGGGAGAGGTCAGCCTCTGTTTTTCCCATCTTCTTGAGCACTTCTATATGCACTAAATCCGCAGCACTCCCACCATCTACCAGAATCCTTCGCACGTCAAATCCATTGATGTCCATTGTTATGACCAAGGCATCGTCATGGGGATACACTATGTGTTTCTTGTCGGCGTTGGAGAACGGGATGACTATGTCTTCCTTCTCTGGTTGTCACCTCTTCTCGCATTTGGGCAGAACTTGCAGTTGCGAGGCATAGACATCTAGCGCGTTAGAAACGCAACCTCCTGCCGCTGGCCCACCGTGGATTACGTTGATGACACCACGCTTTGGTGGTGGTGGGTTTTCATTCACTTTCTACTTTCCCTTGTTTCCCTTTCCGGGTTGCTCTGCATGGTTCTTCTTTTGTCGTTTGTCACCCTGGTCGACATATTGCTTGAGCTCTCCCTTAAGGATGAAGTTGTTTATACGAAAACGCAAGCTGACACAGCTGTTTGTTTCATGGCCATAGACTTCATGGTTTTCACACCATTTATCTCCCTGTTTTCCCAGTGGCCCCTTTCGGAAGTTCGCTGGCTCCCTCCACTTATTATCCTCCTTCATCTTCTTCAAGATTACGGAAAGTGGTGCATTCAAAGGAACGCATTCTTCCAGGTTTACTTCTTTTGGTCTTTGAAATTCGTGCTGATACGGCCTCTTATGGGACTGGATTTGTCTTGCTTGCTGCGGGCCTTGCTGCGGTTTTGCTTGCTTCTCCTTAGCACGAGCTGCACTAACTTTCGCCTTATGTTGTTCTCTGAATCGGTCCAGATCCACAAATTCTTTTACCCTCGCTGCCAATTCTTCAAGTGTCTCAGCTGGGCGCCTTGCCATCTTTTCAGCTAGGGCATGTCCTCTTCGGCCTAAATTTGCGATGAAGGCACGCACGATTTCTCCTTCGGTGATGTTTCCTTGAATTTCTGAGATGTTTTGATTAAAGCGAATGTAATAATCCGCTATCGACTCGTCGTTTTGCTGTGTCACCTCATTCAACGCGTTCGGCCCTTTAAGGAGTGTGCGCTCTCCCATGTATCTTTGAATAAATTTTGCCTTTAGATATGCCCATGACGTAACGCTTCCGCATGGCAGCGAGAAGAACCAATGTGCGGCAGTTCCGACGAGAGTATTAGCAAATGTCATGGCAACGTGATGCGGGTTGTCCGTTAGTCCCAGCAGAGACGCTTCATGTTGTTGCACATGCTCGATTGGATCTCCTTTTCCTCTATATTTTTCTCCACCGATTCTGTACAGGGCATCTGGAACGTGACTGTGCACTAATTCATCAGAGAATGGATGTGATGCATTTTCTTCCAGGGCATGCATTCCTTTCATCTTCGATTGCTTCATTTTTCTCTCAATCATTTCTTCTAAGGCCATGGCCGCGAGTCCCGTGATTGGGATGTCATTTTCGTGCGCGGGCTTCCTCCACCCATCGTTGCATGTGTCAGCATGGCTTGTTGTCTTAAATTTGTCTTCCTTGTGTGGGCGTTGTGAATTGCTCACAGGAGGCTGCTTCCATCTCACACCTTGTTGCTTCATGCCAACGCTTGGAGTGCATGAACGTGCTGGCTCTCGCTTGGCCTGTTGATAGGCATCTTCGAAGTCTTCTACTCCATCTGGGTGTTGTTGTTTTTGCTGGTTGGCATCATGTGATGCTTCTCTGGCTGGTGCAGCTTGTTCATTATCACGCGGGGGTGGTGGCAGAGGCGCAGCATATCCTTGACTCCTTAAGATCTCCCTGAGAGCAAGAAGTTCTTCATGTGCCGCCATCATTGTCGGTGTGACTGTAGGCATGTTGGCTGCATTCCTTGGTTGTTGCTGTGTTGCCTCAGCTGGCATTCCTGATGGGAATTCCTGATCCACCCTCGTCCCTTGCTCTTGTAGAGGCGCATTGTTTTGATCTTCTGGCCCATATTATGCGGGAGGGGCATTTGTGGACGGCATGGATGAAGTCGTCGATCCTGCGTCCGGAATATGAGAAGGTCCTGGTTGACTTCTCGTTGGTTTCATCTTGCTTGCACTCGCTTTCTTTGGTCGTCTTCCTGTCATGGCTTACAACACGGCTTTTTGTTCGAATCACTTCAGACGGCGCCAAATGTTATGTTCAATTCACCACTTGGGCAGTTTCGGGCTTTTTCCTTCACGAACAGGCTTCTTCCTTCAAGACCGGGCTCGAGATGTATGTATAAGGACGGGAACGTTTCAATCCTTAATACACAATCACCGAGCTTAAATTCCCAATCCTCGACCTTGAACTCTTGATCTTCGGGTCCTGCACGAGGGGCAGTAACCAGCGTGGGAGGGGGAATGCTGGTTGGGCCCACTCCGACGCTCAAGTTAGAACTTCTAGAGAGAGAAAGCCTTAGAGAGAAGTCAGAGCACTTCAAGTCCAAAAGTGAGTGAGTTGTTTAGAATGGGAGATCTAGGCCCCGTTGACTTCTCGTTGGTTTCATCTTGTTTAGAATGGATGTTTATAGGGAACCTAAGGATCATACCCAGTTTTGAACTACTTGATGTCGGTATGTAAGGAAGACGTATACCGTCATCAAAGCGGACTATGTATGCACCGACTTCCCGCACTTGGCAAATTAATCTGGGTGAGCGTACGAGGTAAAACGGTAATCCTGACCTACCCGGATTGTTTAACAATCCGGGACGGGTCCGGATTGCTCTAAGGCAATCCGGAAGTCCTTCGGCCCTGGAATTATGCGTATCACGGACCGTTTTAGACTTGGGTGTCCGCGAAAGGGATTTTTACGGATTTTGAGATATTTTACGAGGCCCGAAATGTAAATACGAACCCGAATTTGACAGATATCTAACAATATGCCTGTCCGGTTTAGTAGTCTCCATGTGACTCAGTCACTACAAGAGAGCATGGTCATTTGGCACAAGGAATATCGTTCGAAATCCGTGTAGAATGTTGTCTGACAAAGGTTCAGGACGAATTAACCCCCTTTTAATTAGTAATCGCATGTCTAATTTTTTTTTTGGCACGATAATGACATGTCAAGTATTGTAACTTGTGTCAAAATCGTTGCAGACACGTGTTAGTACACCCCGTGCAAAACCTGTGCTAAAACATTTTTACGCATTAGACACGGCCTTTACACGCCATTTGTACATTGATTTCATTGTTTTTTAATCAATGAATTCGGTTCAATAAATCAGGTTTAGAATCAACATTTTTACTCTATAAATGTATATTAGAATAAAAAAACACGTCTCAATAAAATCATTTTAGAATAAACACTCTTGACTTTAAAAATGTATATTAGAATCAAAGAATTTGTCCCAATAAAATATTTTTAGAATCAATAATCTTGATTCGAAATATTTATATTAGGATAACAAAAAAAACTTGTTTCAATAAGTGTTTATATAAATGATATTTTTCTTTTTATTTATTCTATATCTAAAAACAGATATAGTGACACTATATGTTTGTTTTATCATGCATTCTTTTTCCATAAAGCTCAATAAAATACTTTTATACTGCAGTATGAATGTCATTACATTCATACGAGACTACCAGTCCAAGACGATTTTATGGTTCATTGCTAGCTAGATCACTTTAACTTTAAAAAACCTATACAGAAGACGACTCACATATAGTCTCAGCTACATACTTCTTTGACCTAAATGTTCCTGTTGGATCACGATCGAAGCTCCGTTACGTCCTTGACGGAAAGCTTGGACTCCTGGGCTCCGCGTAATCCTGCAAAAAGGGATGACCTGGGTGGTGGCCCAGAATCCCTCTCCGATGCTTAAATGAGTATACAATCAATGGGGTGGCAGCAGTAATCTAAGTGCGTATTAGATGATTAGCGTTTTCTGAGGTAACTTCTTCCTTTATATAGGAGGGAAGTTACTAAGTTACCTGTGGCCGTGATTTGCCGTTTTGCCCATGATTCCGTGTATCTCGCCACGATTCCGTATATCTCGTTAGGGATTCCGTAGATTTCGCCCCACGCTCCGCGTATCTCGGGCACGCCCTGCGTATCTCGGGGGACTTATCTATATCTTTAACCGTCTCCCACTACTCTATCTAGTAGGCGGGTTTCTCGGTCTTTATCCTCTGATCACAAGTCTCGACTCCTGTCGGGGACTCCAGAGTTATCTCATTCTAGGTCACCATCCAGGACCCCTTGTCTCACGGGACGGGTCCAGCCTCTGCGGGGCTTTTATCATCGGGGCCTTTACTAAGGCATATCGGGGCCTACTCAGAGGCTTCTTGTCGGGAGCATTCAGCTCATACATCGGAACCGCTAAAGTCGGGACCCTTCATACTGGGCCTCTGGGCCTTCCAGGCTTTTCACGAGGCCCACTGGACCTACTCGCCGTCCATTGGCTGTTTAACGGGGCTAACGATTACATCGGAACCCATCATTTTCCCCCAAGACATGGGGGACTTTTAGTTCGTCGTGTCTTTCAGTTCAGATCCTCTGACCTCGCTGTCGGAGGCTTTTGTCTTCATACCTCCCGATACCGCCTTCGGGGGCTTTTATCTTTACATTTCTTGATACCTCGGTCGGAGGCTTTTGCCTTGCGCGTGGTTGTCGTATGACAGAGTCTCTCACTCATGATTACTTCGGGCCCACAAGACCCCACGGGCAGTTTCCAAATCCGAGGAAACCCCTCGGTTACTATAGCATTAAATGCTAGGGATTATGAAACGACGCTTGAATCGGCGTGACTGTTGCTTTCTGAAAAAGCACTTATTACGTCACCACGTCTCTTCCGTACCGTCCCTCAGACTTCGACGGTCAAGATTAAATCGTTTCGTCTTCAACGGTCCGATCAAGTCCATTTGGTTTGTCCTTTTGCTTATAAAAAGCCGGAACCCTGGCATTATTCACTTCTTCTTCTCCACGTTCCTAATTTCTGCCATTCTTGCGCTCGAAGCTTCTCCTCCCCATTTCTTTTGCTCTTCAAGTGATCCAAGACTTCACAATGTCTGGTAAGGTTTTCTTCTCTATTGTTTGCCTTCATCTTTACTTATTGTAGTTTTTCCGAACAAACCTAACATTCCTTTCCATGGCTGGTTTCAGACGGTGGATCTGGTTTTGAGGAAAGGAAGCCTTTCAACTTCGACTATGTTCTGAACGAAGTTTTCAGCACTGCTTATGATGCAGCTCTCCGGGAAGGATGTATCATTTCCACCAGAGAAGCCGATGCTCAAGGCCGGAAATGCATACCCCAAGTTCAGAGTGAAGAGGAACTACTTCTTCATCGGAAACTCTTCGATCCCATGACCCCGATAGTCAATCCTCCAACAGCTGACTCTGTGGAGCCTTCTGCCACCGACTTTATGGACCCAGCTCCCGTTGATGCCGCCAATAAGGACCAAGCTTAATGCTCTATATCTTTAGCCCAATGCTCTATATCTTTAGTCCTTGTAATTTTTCTCCTTGTCATTTTGTATCGGACCTCTTTGGCCTTCGAGCCTTTATATAAGCAGTTTCTTTTCATCTGTTTTGGTCCGATAATCGTTTGCACTTATTTAAAGCGACTTTAAACTCGTTACTCAGAACGTTCCGATGTACCATTTGAGATGACTTCGTACGTCCTTTCGGCGCTTTACTCGGGACTTCACCACTTAAGGTTTCTCATCCAATCGGGACTTCATCACTCAAGGTTTCTCGTCCAATCGGGACTTCACCACTTAAGGTTTCTCATCCAATCGGGACTTCACCACTTGAGGTTTCTCGTCCAATCGGGACTTCACCACTTAAGGTTTCTCGTCCAATCGGGACTTCACCACTTAAGGTTTCTCTATCCCTGCCTTTCAAGGCCATTTTTCACACCCCTTAGGGCTTTTATCGCGCCAAACCAGACGACTTTAATCGTACCCTTTAAGGGCTTTTATCGCGTCTTTGTCAGACGATTTTTGCGGACCCGTTAAGGCTTTTTCGTACCTGTTAAGGCTTTTGGCCGCATCATATAGACGACTTACGCGGACCAGTTAAGGCTTTTCATACCCGTTAAGGCTTTTGGCCGCATCATATAGACGACTTACGCGGACCCATTAGGGCCTTTTCGTACCTAGGCTTTTGGTTGCATCATATAGACGACTTACACATACCCCGTAGGGCTTTTGTCCGTACCTGTTAAGGCTTTTGGCCGCATCATATAGACGTCTTACGCGTACCCCGCAGGGCTTTTATCCATACCTCGTAAGGCTTTTTGTCGCGCCATAAAGGCGACTTACTCGTACCTCGGAAGGCTTTTATCGCGTCCTTCAGGACGTCTTACTAACAGTTAGAATAAATCTAAAGGCAATTTGATCGGAAGCAACTTCTTTTATTCATAAATAACTCAAAGTTTCGCTTACATCGGATTGATAGGTAACTTGCGCCATTCGCGGTGACTTAATATCATACATGATATTTCTTCAAGTGTTCGCCACTGAAGGAATGCTTCAACGTCTTGCCATCAAGGTCCTCTAGCTTGTACGCATTGGGTGCTGGCATCCCTACGATCTTGTAAGGTCCCTCCCATTTCGGTGATAGCTTGTTGATCCGATCTTGATGAATGAATTCGTTCCTCCGCCAGACAAGTTCTCCAACAAAGAACTGTCGGGACTTGACACGTCGATTGTAATATCGGGCTGTTGCCAGACGCATCCGAGCCTGGACTTCATCAGCCTTCCATCATTTCTCCTCGAGCAAGTCTAAGTCTAGACGTCTCATTTCCTCGTTCGTCAGAGGCTCATAATATTTCGCGCGATGGGACGCCACCGCTATCTCCACGGGAGCGACAGCCTCCGTGCCATAGACCAGGCCAAACGGAGTTTCCCCTGTTGATTGCTTGGGTGTTGTTCTAACAGCCCACAGCACATTTTCAAGCTCATCCAACCAATGGCCCTGCAAGGCGTAGACTCTCTTCTTCAAGCCATCCATCACGATCTTGTTGGCTGATTCTACTTGGCCATTGGTCTGAGCATGGCGGACTGAAGCGGTCCGATGTTCGATGTTCAATTCCTCCAGGTACTCCTTCAACTGAGCCCCATTGAACGGAGGGCCATTGTCGCTGACCAACACTCGAGGAACCCCATACCGGGATATGATCTGAGTTTGGAGGAACTTGAGGATCTGCTGTCCTGTCGTCTTGGCCAATGCCTTAGCCTCTATCCATTTCGAGAAGTAATTGATGGCCACGAGCAAATACTTGCACTGACCTTTCGCTTGGGGAAGAGGTCCCACCAAATCAATCCCCCATTGCGCGAAGGGCCAAGCACTCCTGATGGGCATCAAGTCCGCGGCGGGAGCCACGATATTTGGAGTGTACCTTTGACATGCATCGCAGGATCGGACCATTGCTGTCGCTTCCTTGTTCATCGAAGGCCAATAATAGCCTAAGTTCAATGCCTTCCTCACGATAGATCGGGCCCCTTCATGACAGGCCGCGACTCCCTCGTGTAGCTCTCTCAGGATCCGATTTGTATCAGGCTCCGCCACGCATTTCAAGAAAGGCTTCACATGCCCCTTCTTGTATAACTGGTTGTCCACCATCGCGTAGTCGTTCGCAATTCGACGTAGCCTGACAGCTGCCATATCGTCATCGGGGAGCGCCCCCGTAGTCAGATATGTGACCATCGGGGTCATCCAGGTGGATTTCTCTTCCTCCTCCGATCCCGCTTCCACAGCGCATACCTCCGATGGATCGATGGTTGAGATAATTACTTTCTCCAGGAAATGCACCTTCCGATTCTCCTCAGGGACCACTCCTAGAGCGAACCTGCTTAAGGCGTCTGCCTCGCGTTTTCTTCCCTCGGGATTGCCTCGATATCGAAGCTTTTGAAGCTTCCCTTCAAAGTTTGCACCTCGTGCAAGTACTTCCTCATTGTTGGGCTCTTGGCTTCATAGTTCCCCTGGACTTGAATCACGATCAAGCTGGCATCGCACTTCACTTTCAAATGGTCGACTCCCGTACCCTTGGCAATCTTAAGGCCTGTGATGAGAGCCTCATACTCCGCTTCATTGTTGGTGGCCTTAAACGTCAAGGCCAAGGCGTATCGCAGGGGCTCGCCTCCACCGGGCGGTATCAATACGAATCCTGCCCCCGAAACTTCTACACTCGATGAACCATCAGTGTACATCTCCCAAGTGTTCTCCTCATTTAGCTGTTCTGGCTGCTCTGTTATCGGGGCTTGTTCTGCTATCGGGACCTCCATGGTTGCCCCCTCTACGGGACCCGTTACTTCCAGATCGGGTGCCGTAGACTCAGCTATAAAATCTGCCAATGCCTGGCCCTTAATAGTAGTTCGCGGAGCGAAATGTATACGGAACTCCGTAAGCTCGATGGCCCATTTCACCAATCTCCCCGACGCCTCCGGTCGGTTCAAAAAGTGCTTCAAGGGCTGATTTATCAACACTGTAATCTCGTGTGCATGGAAGTAAGGTCGGAGCTTTCGAGCGGCCACAATTAACGCAAAGAGATACTTCTCAATGGCGGGATAATTCATTTCTGACTTGGCAAATGCTTTGCTTACATAATAGACAGACACTTGGTTGCCCTTGACAATCTTAATCAAAACAGAACTAACAGCAACATCAGAAACAGCCAAATAGAGATAAAGTGGCTCGCCTGGAGCCGGTTTCGCCAACGGCGGGAGGGTACGGAGGTGCTGCTTGAGTGCCTGGAACGCCTCCTCGCACTTGTCGGACCATTCGAACTTCTTGTGGGCCCTCAGCACATCAAAAAATGGCATGGCTCGGTCACTCGCCTTGGATAGGAATCGATTCATCGCGGCCAACCGGCCATTCAGCACCTGAACCTCCCGATGAGTCTTCGGGGACCGCATCTCCTCGATTGCTCGCAGCTTCTCAGGGTTCACCTCGATTCCTCTCTGGCACACCATGAACCCTAGGAACTTCCCCGAGTTTACCCCGAATGCACACTTGTCCGGGTTCAACCGAACCTGATGGAACTTCATCCGCTCAAACGCCGCCGCCAAGTTCTGGACATGGTCTCCTGCCTGTCGGGACTTCACCAGCATGTCATCCACATACGCCTCCATGGTTTTCCCCAGCATGTCTCCGAACAACTTGTTCACCATTCGCTGGTAAGTTGCTCCGGCATTGATCAATCCGAAGGGCATCACGTCGTAATGGTAGACGTCACTGTCGGCATAGAAAGCCGTATGGGGGGCATCTTCCTTCTCCATTTTGATCTGGTTGTATCCGGAATAGGCATCCATGAAACTCAACAGTTTATGTCCCGATGTGGCATCCACCAACTGGTCAATCCTCGGAAGCGGGTAGCAATCCTTCGGGCAGGCCTTGTTCAAGTCGCGGAAATTGACACACATCCGCCACTTTCCGTTACTCTTTCGCACCAGGACTGGGTTAGCAACCCAAGTCTGGAATCGGAGCTCCTTGATGAATCCAGCATCGAGTAGTCTGCCCACCTCTTGCTGGATCGCGACCCTCTTGTCCGCGCCTATCGGACGCCTTCTCTGCGCGATAGGCTTGGTCGCGGGATCTATCTTCAACTCGTGCACTATCACGTCGGGGCTGATTCCTGGCATGTCACTCGGGGACCAGGCAAACAGCTCCTTAAACTCCTTCAGGAGCTCGATCAACTCTCGGGCTCTTTCCTCCGACAAAGCAGACACGATCTTCTTCACCTTCCTCTGAGGCCCATCAATCTCAACCTCCTTCAGATCCTCCATGGGGGCGGGACGCCCATACTCCTCTCTAGGATCGGCATCAGTCTGAAGGACAGTCATGGCTTCCCTCCTTCTCCTTCGGGTAGCGTTAACATAGCATTTTCGCGACGCCACTTGGTCACCCTTGACCTCTCCGACTCCGTTGTCAGTCGGGAACTTCATCTTCTGGTGGACCGTCAAGGCGACTGCCATGAGAGGGTTGATAGTGGTCCTCCCGATAATAGCGTTGTATGCCCCCGCAGACTCCACTACGACGAAATCTACGTTTCGCTTCTCCATCTTCCAGCCACTACCAAACTCCACCGGTAAGGTAATCATTCCCAACGGGTAAGAAGTGGAACCAGAGAATCCCACCATCGGGAAATCCACCTGTGTCAGGTCCTTTTTCGTCTTTCCCATGGCTTCCAGAGCGTCCATGAAAAGAATGTCGGAGGAACTCCCTCCGTCTATCAGGATCCGCTTCATCTCGAATCCGTCCACGTCCAGGGTCACGACCAAGGCGTCGTCGTGAGGGCTCTCCACGCCTACTAGATCTTTCGCCGAGAAAGAAATCACCATTTCCTCTTTCAGAGTCCACGACCGGGACCTTTTGCCTAGCACCACCGCAGCAGATATGCGGGAAGCGTAGTTCTCCCGAGAAGCAGAGGTATCACCTCCCGCCGCCATTCCTCCGTGGATGACGTTGATAGTCCCCCGCCTCTCCTTGCGGGCACCTGAACCTGAGGCTTCTGGCTCAACCTTCTTCTTCTTCGGGGATCGGTCACGGGACTTGGAACGAGATCGTGACCGACTTCTGGAACGGGATCGTGACCGACTTCTGGAACGGGATCGGCACCGTCCCCTTCCGACGAACTCTTTTAGCTTCCCCTTCTGGATCAGCTTCTCAATTTCCTTCTTCAGCTCCCGACAGTTTTCAGTGTCGTGACCATTGGCTCGATGGTAGCGACAGTAACGATCAGGGCAGCCTCCTAGGAATTCGCCTTCTTTTCTCGGAGGGTATCGGGCGAGACCCTGCCGGTCCATCACAGCTAACACAGAAGTCATCGAGCTATTGATGGGAACGGCCCGACCCTCTCGATTGTCCTTCCTCGGGGGACGCTTGTCTTCTCTTTTCTCGGGGCGACCACGGTTTCTACTTCCCTCCGATTTGTCGCTCCTCTTGCGATCATCTGACAGTTTAGACGATGGCTTTCCTCTTCCCGACTTCGGAGGATCGAGCTCTCTGGCAGCAATCTTCGACTCCTGGACGTCGATCTGCTGTTTTACCCTCGCTTGCAGGGCCTCCATACTCCACACAGCCTTTGCAGCTACGCTATGCATCAGGTCAGAACCGTACGGAGCGCTTAAGTTCCGAAGGAAAGTTCGGATGGTCTCACCTTCCGAGATTTCTTCATCAATCTCCGCGGCACTAGCAGTGAACCGTTGGTAGTAGTATGCCAACGATTCATCGGGCCTCTGTACCACCTGGGTCAGGGACCTTACACTCTTCAGGAGACGCCTTCGACCTTGGTACTGCTTGATGAAGCGGTCGTGCATATCGGCCCAGCAGGTGATGCTTCGTGGCGGTAGGCTGAAGAACCAAGTCATGGCCCTTTCTCCCAAGGTTATCGGGAACAATGAGCATATGAGGTCATCGTTCGAAGTCCTACCCATACAGGCCTGGACATGTCTCTGAACATGGCGAACTGGGTCCCCCTCACCATCATACTCCTTGATGGTCGGAATACCTAGCCCGGGCGGGGCAACGGTATCTATCAGCCGCGGAACGAAAGGATGGCTGGACCGATCCCTTAGCTCCGATGTCATCTGCTTCTGATCGCCCATGCAGATATTGACAATTTTCACCACCTGATCGGGGGTGATGGGACCATTCAGGGGAATGGTCCTATTTTGCACTGGTCCTGGGCCGTCAACCACGAACTTCTCCGGGTGCACTGGTTCTTTACCCTTGCTCCTGGCGGAACCTCCTGAACCTCCTGTTCTTCTGGGACCACCCTCGGGGGGGGGGGGGGTGGAGGTAATTCTTCTCGCGGAGGCAACTCCTCCGCCCTCCTGGCGGCCTCTCTCTTGTCCAGCAAGGCCTCCATGGCAGCCAAGAACATGGGCATAGCATCTGCTACTGCCTTGGCCAACTCTGAGTTCGAAGACGACCCTTCTTCCCTTCGCGGGACTCCTTCTCCTCCATGGCCCACCGGGTTCGGGGGAGCCTCATCTTCCTCCCTACGCGGGATATCCTGCCTGTTCATCTCTGTGTCTCGGACTGAGACCTCATAACCATCACCCTGCCCCCCCCTGTCTGGGAAAGAGCGGGGTTCTCACCTTGTTTAGCAACACGTTCTGGCAACTGGGAATTCATAGTTCCTGCGGGACGGGAACTGCCAGCCTGAACTTGCTTCTTTTTACCACCACCGGCCATTGATCTGGTAGAAACTATCTTGACTTTTCGTAAGCTTCCCACAGACGGCGCCAATGTTGGATCACGATCGAAGCTCCGTTACGTCCTTGACGGAAAGTTTGGACTCCTGGGCTCCGCGTAATCCTGCAAAAGGGGATGACCTGGGTGGTGGCCCAGAATCCCTCTCCGATGCTTAAATGAGTATACAATCAATGGGGTGGCAGCATTAATCTAAGTGCGTATTAGATGATTAGCGTTTTCTGAGGTAACTTCTTCCTTTATATAGGAGGGGAAGTTACTCAGTTACCTGTGGCCGTGATTGGCCGTTTTGCCCATGATTCTGTGTATCTCGCCACGATTCCGTATATCTCGTTAGGGATTCCGTAGATTTCGCCCCACGCTCCGCGTATCTCGGGCACGCCCTGCGTATCTCGGGGGACTTATCTATATCTTTAACCGTCTCCCACTGCTCTATCTAGTAGGCGGGTTTCTCGGTCTTTATCATCTGATCACAAGTCTCGACTCCTGTCGGGGACTCCAGAGTTATCTCATTCTAGGTCACCATCCAGGACCCCTTGTCTCACGGGACGGGTCCAGCCTCTGCGGGGCTTTTATCATCGGGGCCTTTACTAAGGCATATCGGGGCCTACTCAGAGGCTTCTTGTCGGGAGCATTCAGCTCATACATCGGAACCGCTAAAGTCGGGACCCTTCATACTGGGCCTCTGGGCCTTCCAGGCTTTTCACGAGGCCCACTGGACCTACTCGCCGTCCATTGGCTGTTTAACGGGGCTAACGATTACATCGGAACCCATCAGTTCCTACTGCTTGAGTGATCACCACATTGCCCCCAATCGTGCCTTGTTCCGCACACTAATACAAAAATTAGCAAATATAAATATGATGAGCTGAGAATGATACAGAGGAGGAAATACTTGGAACCTGCATATATGTATAAGACAAAATGTACAATGTAGGACATTTCTTAACTACGGAATGAGAAAGATGTAATATGAAACAAAAGATACCTTGTTGAGAGACTTCCTAGCGTCTGCGGTGGGAACGTTGGAGTATTCAGTCACCATGAAAGCTCTTAACAAGCTGCAGCACTTGAATAATCAGTATGGACCCTATAATAGTTTCAAACAAAATAAACATTGAAATGATAATGAATATGCAAATCATGGAATTATTTGATAATCTAGTCATTAGGTAAGATATTCAGAATCTGATGAGGGTTGCAATATTTTTTTTTTTAAAGTCGGTCACTAACTTTAGTCCGAGCATGAAGTTAGGTTTCAAATAAAAGACAAATGAAGACAGAAAGGGACGAAATTGACGAACTCACCAAGAAGGTCCCAAGGCTCATATTTGTAAACATCAACCTCGGAAATCAGATTATCCGGAGAGGCTTGTCGGTGACTTTGCGCTCATACTATATAAGATGAGCTCATGTGTGTAGATAATGTTGACAATTGGTGAATGAGACGCTGTAATAGGTGCCCTTTAATATAAACTAAACATCTAAATAATTGAATAATGTCACATTACTGATTTTGGGCTGGACCAAAAATCTTAATTGACACTAGTAGGCCAGCCGAATAATCTATGAGTGGAGTTGAGATTTTCCCACTTCCTCCTATAAATAGGGGGTGTCAGGATTTCTTTAGGGTTACTCAGAAAATCACTTCCTACTCCTTAATGTTGAGACAAAAGAAATTCCTCCTCCCTATTACTAGTTTCGGCCGAACCCTTGAAGCTAGGAGGTGCCAAATTGCTTTGAGAAATTACCCTAGAGATCCATATCCGCTAGGAATCGACAAGAGGCTTTGCCGTGGAGACTTTTCCTCGTAGGCGATTCCTTAACAAGAATCACTACAGGATCCGGCCGGTAGACCTCGAACTCCAAGAAGATCGTGGGACTACGGAAAATGAGAAACTGGTATGTGTCCATATTCTGTTGCGTAATTAGTTTACCTGGCATGTACACGTGTTTCTCGTCCGTAGTAACTATCCCTATATATCCTACAGTGGTATCAGAGCCTGTGTTAGGGAGTTTTTAATATTGATAAAACTGGTGTTCTTGAAGTTTTTGGAAAATCTGTTCATGAAATTGAGTGTTTTTCTAGTAAAACTAGTGTTCATGATTTTCAAGAAAAACGTGACATTTATCAAAATCAAAGATTGGATTATTGATCTTAGTAAAATTTGATCTTGAAATTTGACTACTAGCCCTAATTGCAAAATTTAGTCGAACCATGGTAAGGTTTACAAAGTGAAATTTTAATTTCTTAGGCCCCAAGTTAATTAAAATTTGGCCGAAATATTGGTGTAAATTTTTAATAAAATTCGGCCAACTTTCTAGGATGGATTAGGCCACAATTAGGACTAGATTCAAATGATAATTGTGATAATATCTATCAATATATTTTAGCACAATATTAAGGATGTTAGATAATATTGATAGATTTAGTTATCATAAAGATTGATAAAATATATTGTTGATACATTTATATCTCTAACTATAGAATCTTGACAGTAAATATAAATATATATATATGTGTGTGTGTGTTTATGTGTGTGTGTTGGGGCCGAAATTACTAAATATATAATTTGCAAATAATGGAAATATCTATAATTATTCTTACTTGGTGGCTAAGTGAAGTTTTTAGTGGATTTTAAAACCCTAGTTAGCCCAAAAGAAAGAAATCAGTCGAACCTTATATGGTACCGGACCGGTCCAAATATGCACATTCGGGTCGGGTCGACTGACCAGGAGGACCATGGGATCCCGAACCAGGTCAACCGAACCGAACCGGCCGGGTTGGGTTCCACGAGTCCAACCAAAGCGGGTCAACCAATCCGGGTTTTCTTTATCGGTCCGACCCATCAGGGTCGGGTCGGACAAGGTAACTAAGGGTCGAACCAAACCGACCCGTTTGTGTGAAACTGAACCGAACCTATTTTGTCGAACCGGACCGGTCGGAACGGTTTAACTAGATCGGCCGGACCGAATTGACGCGAACCAGACCGTTTTGGTCAGACTTTCCCGCGTCAACTGGAAATAGGATGGTCAAATTATAAAATACAATTTTTTTATCTTTAAAATTACCTAAAAGTGCTAATCGGTTTGAAATTTTCATGTTTTACTCAAACCCGGTGCTTAGTTTCGATTATGGGGATGGGTCTCAGATATGCGTGATTTTGGAACTGGGTCATTTAGTGGGCTGAATTGCAATTTCTGTTTTAATTGATATTATTGCATGATTAGAATTATGTCTTGACAATGTCAAGCTAGCAAGATATTGCATGTTGTGGGCAGAGCCCTAGATTTCAATTAACGAGTTGCGCACTAGGATAGACATGTTGTGATGGTTGTAATTTTCTATAATCCATGTTTAGAAGTTTGCATTGATTGATTGATAGCATGAATTGAAAATCAGCCCCAATTGTTTAAAATTGGAAATCAGTCGCCAAATATGCATGTTTATCATGGAGTGATCACGCATGACGCGTATGCATGAATCTGGAGGATGTACCCGTCTGTGACAATTTACTCGAGTAGTAGAATTATATATGCCAACATGAGTTCCTCGGAACATTAGACAAATGACTCGTATGCATATTAGATTGTTTCTTGGATGTGGCTGCGTATGATGATTTACTTGTGTAGTAGAATTGTATATGCTTGGATGAATCCTCGAAACGTTTTAAAATGGGCCTTGTGAAAGCCGAGAGCAGGGCAAGTCGAGACTCATGAAAAAAGAGCCGACGACTAATCTTACCCGGAATGAATAAACTAGAAAAAATAGTAGACACCAAGTATTGAGAAGATCGACGACTAAAGTTCTTTAAGAGCGGCTATAAGTCTACTCAAAATTCTCCATTATAAGGCAAGAGTCGAGTCGACAGTCAAGTATTTTTAAAGAAACCTTCCTCCTAAGGAAAGGACAACTTGCGACCTGCTTATTGCCTCAAAGAAAACCCTTCCTCTTAAGAAAGGGGCAGGTGGCGACCTACTTCGACCGCCAGAAGAAAACCTTCCTAGCTAAGGAAATGTGAGGTGAGGACCTGCTTGTCACCTACTGACACCGACTCTGGACAGAAACCCTCCCAAGAGGGTAGCCGTCATTTAAAGTCGGTACACTTCCCCTATAATAGGAAAACACTTTTATTATTTAACTTACTTACATTCACATACTTTTATAAGTATTCTTTTAAATTCCATTACTGATTTAAGCTTCAGAGTGGAATCAGGGGCCATCCCCACCCCTTTTGAGGTCCTCGCCTACCAAAATCATCTAAAGGAAACCAAGTACCTCTGAGGCCGAGATAGACACCTAAAAGAGCTAGCCACAGGCAAGATCTCGAAATCCATTACCATAAGCTTTAGGCCACTTCATTTTGATTCCATCATTTGGCGCCGTCTGTGGGAATCGGTGATCAAGAAGTAATGGCTCCCAACAAGAATACTAAGAAGAAAACGACATTGGTGGAAGAAATAGCAAGATCTCAGACAGATCCCACCATTCAAAGCCAACGAATGAGAAAGACCCTCCTCGAAACAATGGTGCCCACTAGGAAGAAGAACCTCTCCACTCTGACCCACCTCCTAATATAGTGGATCCAGAGGAAAGAGTAAGGGCGACACCTACCGTTGTCCCCCAAGAAATAATGAATGCGTTCATAGCCTTCTGGAACCAGGCTCAAGCAGGAACTATCCCCCAGCAACAAAGAGCCCACTCGAGAAATTTCCCATAAGGAGGATGTGGCCTCTAGCGAAAAGATCGATGGGGTCAACCTTCCGGAGAATGAAGCTCACAAGACTTCCAAGTCCGACAAAGCAACAAAAGAACTTGTCTTATTCACTATAGGACATGTGGAAGAATTACTAGAGAAGGGGGGCAAGCAACGTGATAGCCGCTCGTGATCATACCTCTCACCCTTTCTCCAAAAGACTCTTTGATACTAGAGTTCCTCCGCAATTCTTCGCGAGGAACATCGACGACTATATTGGCGAGGGAGAACCTATACGCCACATTAACGGTCACAACTCTTCTCTCCGAGGGAGAGGGGCTACACCAGATCACTATGCAGCTCTCTTCCCAACAACCCTTAAAGAGGAAGCCTCTACGTGGTTCTGTGGCCTCCATGACAATTCCATAGATTCATGGGAATAATTAAAGACTAAGTTCATCGAGGGGCATAACGGCCAGAGGCAATGCCTCAAGAGTATGTATTTTCTGGATAAAATTGAACAAGGTCCCGATGAGACATTGGCCAGTTATTATACCAGATACCATAAAATATTCCAGCAGTTGGGCGAAGACGCCACTGATTGCGAGCTGATACGAACTTTCTGGAGAGGTTTAAGGAGCTAGAGTCAAGATCTGAAAGATAGCATGGTAACGATGCCCGTGAGAAAGATTGATGCCCTCGCCATTAGAGTCAAGAAGTATAAAGTGCATAAAGAACAAGTGCTTACTACGGGGGCAAAAGACACGTGCATGGATGATACTTCTTGTCAAATGGGGGATTATGATGGACAAAGCATGGAAAATACCCCTAAAGGGGGAGACAAATAAAATCACCTCAATATTACCTAAGGTAATGAAGGTGGAACTAAACATCCTCCATGAGGGCATGTATCAAATATACAAGCAATGGATGACCTCGGAAAAGCACTAAGGCACCCAAACAACAAGCAACTACCAAGTTCCTAAGGGGGCAGCATCTATATCAAACACTCACCTTAAAGATGCTCCAAAAAGCTCCAATAAAAAGGAGCACAAACAAAAGGACACAGTCCGAAGTTTAGGTAAAACGAAACCAAGGCTCGTAATTCTTACCCTCATAAAATATCATCACATAACGTGAACTTTCTTAAATGTAATAAAAGCATTTATCGTATATGTATTAAGCTTCTCTAAAGATGGGGGCACGGAAATTACAACGCGTCTCGAGCACTCGATAAAGCCCGGGATCGTCAGAAAGTCTTCCCAAAAAACAGGGGTATAGAAATCACGATGCGTCTCGAGAACTCAATAAAGGCTGGGATCGTCACAAAGGTACGAATTTCTACTCGCTTGGGCGATATTCCGTAGAAAATAGAGTCAAGAAAAGGTTAAACCATTCCTTGACTCGAGGGAAAATGTTGGATATATGCCCAAGCTATCACTAATTGGACCCGATAAATGGGCCATAACGGAATATAATTCATAACTTGGATCACGGACACGCGAGGCCCACCACATAGGCTCGAAAACACCCGATTGGCGAAAACCACTAGGGAAGGCCCCGAGTGGAAAAACCACCCGGGGGCAACCCAAGCAAGGAACCCTTGCTTGGGTTACCCGAGCAAGGGACCCTTGCTTGGGAAAGGTCTCTTGCTCGGGTTACCCGAGCAAGAACTTGGGGGTACTCGGACGGGTACCCCCTCCGTCCGGACGAGTCCCCCTCATTCGGACCCCTACCCCCGGACGATATTTCTCCTGGGGCTCGCCCTTGGAGGCTACACACCAACACTTATCTATGATAAATTTATCTACGTTCGAAACGGGGTCAAATGAACTTATTTACGGTCAAGGCCAACTTATATTAAGAACCTGCCACAACCGGACCAGGAAGACTGGAACCGGGGCGGTTCGATAGGAGCTCTATAAATAGAGACCACCACCCCGCATTTGAAGGTAATCTCTCACTCTCTCTCTAAGATCACTCCCTCTCTCCAACGCATATACGCATTTAAGCATCGGAGAGGGCACACCGAGCAACCCCCCTTTTGGTCTCGGTATCGCCCCTTTTGCAGGTATCACGAGGAGAAGGAAGATCGGAAGCCCACAAAGCGGGCATATGAGAAGAAGAAGCCCACAGAGCGGGCATATGAGAAGAAGAAGCCCACGGAGCGGGCATATGAGAAGAAGAAGCCCACAGAATGGGAATACAAGAAGGAGATGCCCAGGAAGAAGGAGAGAACGGAAGGAGAAGCCCACGATGACGGTAATGTGAACTCTATCACGAACCCCATTCCCTTGGTTTACTGGAGGTCGGTTGGTTTAGATGCCTGAGTAATCATTATTTTTTGTATTCTATATTAATAGATATCCAATGTATGAAATTCTTTCTCAAAATATTATTGTCTCCCTGATTGTGCATGATTATCAATGTGTTAGTATCAATGGCTGCGATTAGCAATGTCATCTCCCAAATGAATAAGGGGATTAGACTGAGTAGCAATAATTATAAGATCTGGATCAAGCACACGAAGATGGTGGTTACTGAAATGAAAGGTTTGAAGCACTTGACTACAAAACATGCCATGCCGGAGGGAGACCTCACGGATGATCGGAAGGTATTCCATGTTGAATGGGATGCTAAGGATCAGGAAATCCGTTCTACCTTATTGTCGATGCTAGAGGATGACATACTCTACGGGTATGATCATTTGGAGTGTGCCATGGACTTGTGGGATGGTCTTAAGGCGGGGTTTGGTGTATACAACACAGCCCATAAGCGGTCTTTAAACCTCGCTTTAGACTTCTAGAAGATGAATCCTAAGCATACGATGAAGGTGCACATTAGGCATGTGTTTAATATGCCTGCTGAACTCAAGGAAGCAGGAGAGTACAATGTGTGATCTGTTCTTTGCCTGACTCTTGGGATAGCATGAAAATACACCTTACCCATGCCACTCAAATCGATAACCTCGAGAAAGTACGAGTTCATCTCGAACTGGAGGAGGATCATCTCAGGGCTGAAAATCCTAGAACGGAAATGCACATAGCATCCTCTACACCAGTTGAGCAAAGGGGCAGGCGCTAGAGAAAAGGCAAAGGTGTTCAGAATAACGCTGATAAGTCAATAGCTCCAAAACCTAAGAGAAAGTTCAAACGCAAGCAATCCGGTGGCAATAAAAGGCAAGCAAAAAAACACGTAGAGATGAATCTCAAACGTGTTTCAGGTGTGGTGTAAAAGGCCACCTGGCTGCTACCTGTACCAATCCTCCCAAGGTACGCACTGAGAAATAATGATGAAATTCATAAATTCTCCTTGGATTCTTCTAACTCGAGAGTAATTCAGTTTACCCTTTTGAATTACAGAATTGAGAAGCAGAACAAATGCGAACCTGAAGGAGGATGTAGCGGAACATAAAAGATTACGACAGTTTTTATCTTTACTTGCTAGAACATTTTTTTTAATTTTCAGTTCATGATACTCATCGATAATAAGTTCCCTGGGATAAGGCAACTATTTCTTTTAAGCATGTAACAAATGCTTGAACCGAGTATTAATTATCCATCTTCACCGAGCAGTATGATCTCATTATTGGTGTAAGATGCATTGCTTTTAATTTCAAATTTAATTTTTCTCATTTGTTAGTACTCTGTTATATGATAAATTCCATAATGATGAAAATGTTTAACACCGATTGGATTAAGTTAAATTGAATTTTTGAAACGGAATTTATTCCATGGAATGGAACATGGAATGAGCGCTACGAGCGCGTGTACCTCGAAAGACGGAACACATCGTTTTCAAAGTACGAATTTAATGATGAAGTGTTTTAATGAATGAATGCTGAATTTTCATTTGCGTCCCTTTGGGATAATTCATTCAATACTTGCACAATGATGAAAGGTATGCTTCACAAGCTACCACGAACTCGTAAAGTATAAACTAACGAATAAGGCGAAAGCTCAATGCACAGTTCAAAGATGGATAAGTCTTTGAGATGAATTAGCCAATGAAAATGATGATGTCGGTAAAACGGCTCTCCCACTAAATGCCTTGAACGAGAAGTTTAGCAAACACATTCATATTGATAAATCACTTCATCAACTATATCAGTTAAAACACGATGTCATAAAAGCTAAAAGGAATGATAACGAGTTAAATCTTATCATCATGCGACATTAACTTGCGCATTAAACAAGTATTAGAAACGAGAGTATGATGACTACTCTTAGAGGATACATGTTTCATTTGGCTTATGATAATGGTGCCGTGTTCGAACATGAGACGTTACATGACTTGAGGAAGAATTTTCAACGCTTGGTGAAATCAAAACAGACAAAATCTTGATCGAATTGGAGCAGGATAACGATGATGGTCAATGGAGATGGCGAAATTTTCATAGTAAATCTAGTGGGTGGAGTTAATCCTACCACACAGATCACTGTTGCTGCATGTTCGAATCAAGTTAAACCTGATAATCACGTTGCCGAACCGCTGGATAAAAATCCAATAATACCACAACTACTCATTGTTCCATGTGGGAGTGGGTTAACCAACATGGTTCCGAGGCCGAGAGGTCGTCCAAGGAAAGTTGTAGGTCAAGGTTCCAGTACTGTTGTTCCCAGTGGGAGTGATGCTTCGAGAGAAAGAATTATTCCGAGTGTTAGCATCATTTAGACTCAAGATTGGATTAACGAGCATTGACGCAGTCAAAGGCATCGAAATTTTCCCAAGAAGTTTCCCATCGAAAGGGGTGAGATATTCACCCTAACTTTTGTTGATGAACCGGTAACGGTTCAACAAGCGTTGAATTGACCTCGAGCGAAGGAATGGAGGAAGAGATCGCCTCAATGAAAGCCAATTCTTTATGGTTTTTAGTTGATTTACCTGCTAACCGTAGGGCCATAGGGGTTAAGTGGTTCCTGAAACTGAAACTTACTGCTGATGGAAATGTCGAGCGATACAAAGCTCGACTAGGTACGAAAGGATACAGCCAGCTTCACGGAGTGGACTTTGATGAAACATAGTCACCGACTATGCGGTACACCACAGTCAGGGCAATCCTAGCCCTGGTCACATGCCTCGATCTAGAGCTGCACCAAATGGATGTTAAGACTGCATTCCTCACGGAAACCTGGAGGATGAGATCTCTATGGAGAAACCTGGGGGTTTCATTACTCCTGGTAACGAACGTAAAGTTTGTAAACTCCAAAGGTCTATTTACGGTCTTAAACAATCGTCTCGGCAATGGTACCGCAGGTTCCACGAGGAAATCATTGGAAAAGGATTCGTGAATCTCCACGAGGATCCATGCGTGTATACAAAGACCTCCGGGTCTAAGTACGTCATCTTAACTTTATACGTGGATGACATACTCATTGCTGCGAACGATGTGAGTTTCATGCACGAGTCAAGTCCTGGTTGGCATTTGTATTTGAGATGAAGGACATTGGAGAGGCTACGTACATCTTGGGCATTAAAATTGCTAGAGATCGTGCCACCCAGAGATTGTGTCTATCTCAGAAGCCTATATCAACAAACTGTTGAGAAGGTTTAAATTGCAAGATGCCAAACCCGTGGAGACGCCGTTAGTATTCGGGTGCGCGTTGTCAAAGCGTGATGGCCCTAAGAACCAGCAAGAGAGTGAACAGATAAGGATTGCCGAGTATTTAAGCATGGTCGGATGTCTCATGTACGCCATGCTTTGCACTCGTCCAGACATCTGTTACGCTGTGGGCCTAGTAGCAAGATTCTAATCAGACCTTGGCTATAAACATTTAAAAGCTGTAAAGCAGATCATACGATATCTGAAAGGTACTGCCGACTACGTACTATGCTATGTGGGCAGGAGGTTAGAATTGACCGGATTTAGTGACGCCGACCATGGTGGCGATACGGATGATCGTAAGTCCACCAGGAGGAGTGTTTCTCCTTGCTGATCCCGCCATTTCATGGTCGAGCAAGAAGCAATCCTGTGTCGCGATGTCAACGATGGAATCGAAATTCGTTGCCCTTTCCAAAAATGAACAGGAAGCGGTCAGGATGAAAAGGCTTCTTAATGCGCTGCTTCGTGGCGATGTCGAGAGTAAACTTGTGAAGGTGTTCTCTGACTGTCAAGCAGCCATTGCGGGAGTAAAGAATCAAAAGTACCCTAGTAGGACTAACCACATTCATGTGAAAAATAATTATTCTAAATCTATGGTTAAAGATAATATAATCACTTTAGAATACTCGCCAACTGATGACATGGTGACGGACCCATTAACTAAACCATTACGCAGAGAGACATTTGAATAGCACATTAAACTTCTTGGATTGCGTAGGGTTTACAAGTGGGCGTGAGTATGTGCTAACATTTTGATAAATTGAAAGTTACATTATTGAGAAAATTGCAATTTGAGTTTATGATTCATCGACATCATAATGATAAATTACATCGGATGGTACGGTCTATAACCTGAGTCGTAGGAGGACGCAATCCTCTGCTTAAAATTATGTCCAATGTGGGCCTTGCCTAGTCACACATGCACGGTTGTCTTGTAGGCGAGGGGGACCTCTGTCGAAGCAAGACTGACCAAGAAACAGTTGGGAAACTTGGTTATGTAAAACGATCATTTGGTTTCGGACTAAGAAGGCATGATCTTCGTTTTGCACTTCGCCAGTGATGAACACTGTTCGTCATTTAACCACATTCTGGGCCAGATGAAATTCTGCGATAGCATCGTTGACATATCCCATACCTGACATTTTTTAGGTATGCTATCGACGCGTGCTTCATACTACGCGTGCCACACTCGACCACGGGGTCATGCTCGGTTGTGCTAGATAGAATCTTCGCGATTCAGACGGGCACAAACTTCTTCACCTTGAGCGTGTGATTGATCCCAGGAGCCTTATGAAGAGGCGCCCGAAGTATCCTCATGGACAAAGAACTCATATCTAAGGCCAGGCTCAATGTTCGCTTCCCGGCGTACGAGCGCAGTGCTGAAGAAAAAGGCCAAGTGACCACGTCTTGGAAACCGGTTGGGTTTGACTAAGGGTATAGTGATGGGGATGGTCAAGTTCACCTGTAATTCAAAGAATCTCGTATTCACTAGGTGGCCACCAACCAGATATTAGTTGAAGGTTGTGAATGTTAGCATATGGTGACGTGGCGCCGTAAATGGTAGCCCGTTAATATTAAGGATATTACCTAAGACAATTGGGTAAATATCACATTAGGTTAATTGGGCTCGACCCAATTCCTAATTGACATGGGAGGCCCAAAATTGGGTCTCCCTCCTTTAATAAGTTCGGCCGAACCCTATACCACATTGGTTGGAGTGGACTTTTGTCCACTCCACCAATCCTATATATAGGGGAGTCTCCTAAGGGGTTTTACACATCAAGTAATGCATAAGTCCCTCCATTGAGGAACTTGAGAGAAACCCTCTCACCCTTGGTTGAATATTTCGGCACCATCATAATCATTCCGAGGTTCTGTCCCCGTTGAAGAATCGATCAGAGGATTTGCTACGGAGTTTATACCGCGTAGGATTTCTTCTCACGAAGAACTTGTACAGGTTCCGACCGGAGGATTAGAACTCTCTACACATTGTTCTTGGGCAGGAAAGCTATTGAGGTATGTGTACATTATTCCGCTGCGTAATTAGTTTACTTGCATGTACACGTGTAGCATTTCGTTTTATTATGTCCGCGTAATCAACCATTGGTATCAGAGCCTGTGCTGGGAGTTCTTAAATTTTTGATAAACTGGTGTTCTTGAATTTTTATAAAATCAGAAATTTTTGTTCATCAATACCGAATTTTTTTTGACTAAATTTCATGTTTTTTATCTTTAAAAACTTAAATTTCGCGGAGTTTACATGGTCGATGCCGAAATTCATGTTTAAATTTATGTTTGATGTTCATAGTCTTCAAGAACACGATGAGTTTTATCAAGAACAGTTTTTGGATTCATGATCAAGATAGAGTTTGATCTTAAAATTTGACAATTTTTCTATCTAAACATGTTTTTGGCCGAAACCCTAGTAACATACTAATTAAAAAAATTTAATTTTCTTGGTCACCAAGTATTAAAAATTCGGCCGAAATTTTTGTAGTGTAAACACCTAATTTTGGTACGCGCGACACGTATATAACACATTCAAAAATGTTATGTGTAACGCGTTCAAAAAAAGGAAGTATTTAAATATGGAAGGTCGCGAAGTTTCTAAACATATGACTGGCTTAAAATAGGATAGTGTATATGCATTATTTATTGTAAAATATTTAGAAAATATATTATGTGTATTTATGGTGAAATACATAAATATATATGTATCTATTCGGAAAATTAAATGCAAATATTTTTCAGATTTTATTTTCCTAGTTTAGGGGTCCTATTTTAGCTATAAATAGGGTCCTTTTACATGTAAAAAACACACCACATCAGTAATAATACATCAGTTTTTGGAAACCGTGCATTTTTCTTCTTCAAGTGAATTAGTTTTTTTTTTTTTTTCTTTTCTGCAGCCTTCGGCCACCAGACCTCCATCCGCCACACCTCAGCCAGTCACCTGGTCGGAGCTCCGCCCTGCTCCGACCTCACACCGGACCGTCGCCCAAGCCATCCGATCAGCAACAGCACTAGGAGTCCATAGTCGATCTAGCCGTGATCACTACACCGCACCAGCCCCCGTCCGCTGCGACCTCCGACCCAGCTTCCGGCTCCGCCCTGTGTCGCTCGTCCTGTCCCGCCATTGCTCGATCCTTGCTGTTGATTGCCACTATCGTGCCGCCCTATCACTTCCGCTTTCCGTCGTCGTGAGGTCCCCTGCTACGACCACGATGCCAGATCCAAATTCAGTCGTCCAAGGTAAGTTGAGGTAAAGCCGTTTCTTTCCCTTTCTCTTTTTATTTTTTTACTATTTATTATATTTTACTTTATTTTATTATATCACTTTATTATTTTTTTATCATGCTATCCTTATTATTATTGTGTTTAATTAAGAAATTTAATTGTAATTGATTTAATTTTAGTGGGTAGAGTGTTTAATTGCTTATGTATGTACGTATATTAAACGTATGTTAGGTTGTGTATGGATATGAGCATGTTAGATAATTTTATTATTTTAGATTTCATTTTTACTAAGAGTTATATATTATAATTTATTTTTAAACTTAGAAAATTTTTTACACATGATAGAAATTTAATTAAATCTTGGCATCGTTAGATTAATTTGTGACATGTGTTCAAATAGTGAAATTGACAAATTTGTGAATTGAGTACCGAAAGGACGTGATTTATTCCATGAGTTTTAATTGATAACAGAACCCCCGAACTTGCATTTCTGATCGTAGGTGTTTAATAAGTTATTCGCTTAGGTAATTTAGGATTCTAGTTTGCCTAATAATTAACTAGTGGCGACTCTTTCAAAATTCACGTTTTCAAAACGTAATTCGCCGTAGGTCGGATTTTTTAGGTCCGACAATTTGGCGACTCTGCTGGGGATATTTGAGAGGGTTCGGGCTCATTATATTCGCTTATTTGCCATGTTTTTTTAATTTAATTTAATTATTTTTTTCTCTTGATTAATCTAACTTTGTTTTTCTTTTTTACAGGTACAAAGTGTAGAATTTAAACTAATTTTTTTGTGGCATTGTTTGAACTCGCACACACCACTTTAGTGTAATATCCAAAATGCCTAAATCCCATGGCAACTAGGAACCCCGGAGAGTTAGTAAGGGTACGACCGCGCGGCCGAGCCGCCGGAACGACTCAGAACAACTCCTCTCGCTTATGAAGGTCTTATGATCCCTATGATGGGGTGAGGAAACCACTTTGTCGGGAACCTATCAGTGGAACCTACCTTGTAGAGCAAAGCCACACATTTTTTACCCCCTAACATGTTGTGTTTTATCCGTGTTTTTTTTGTTGTTGTAAAAAAGAGTTGTCAGGAAAACTGTAAGTTTTTTTTTTTAACTGTGTAATTTTTATTCTCATGCATTCATCTTCTTGAATTTTTTTTTTTTTTTAAAAAAAAAACTTTTTTCAGCTAAGTAGTCGGACATTTAGAAATTTTTCTTTTCAAAATGCATTTTGTATGCATTGTTTTTTTTAAAAAAAACCTCTTACCTGGATTTATTTTTTTTTCAAACTTGCGTTTCATACGCATTATTTTTTTCTTAAAAAAACTCTTCAGGTAAGTTGTGATTTTGGTTAGCGCGTCGCCCATGCAAAAAACATTTTAGAAAAAATTGTGATTCCTTTTTAGCTATTAGAGCTTCTAATTTCGAACGTGCATTCCACATGCATCATTTCAAAAACTTTTTACCCGAATTGTTTTATTTTAAATAATGCATCAAGTATGCATTAATTCTAAAAAAAACTTTTTAGATAAATCGTAAACTCTCTTAGTTTTAGGGTTCTTTGTTTGAAAAACCTTCTACCCGATTTTTTTTAAAGATGTGCATCTCATATGCATTATTTTCGAAAAACATTTCAGGTAAATTGTAATTTTTTTTTAGTTGTAGAACTTTTATTTTTAAGTTTGCATCTTGTATTTATTGTTGTGCATCTCATGTGAATTCTTTTAAAAAACTTTTCACTTGATTTTTGAGCAACCAAGATGAATTGATTTTTTTTTCCTTTTTTTTCCTCCTCGAGAAAAACATAAAACAAAAAAACAAAAAAATCTTTTCAGATAACTTGTAAATTTTCTTAACTGTACAACTTTCATCTCATGTACATCTAATAGGCATTTTTTAGGAAAAAAGTTTTTAGATAGATTGTAAATATTCTCTTAAGTGTTGAGCATTGCATTTGCATTTGTTTTTACAAAAAAACTTTACCTGAATTTTTCATTTTGTACATATGTATCATTCAGGTAAACTGGTTGTAAGTTGTACCTTTCTTAACAGTAGAACTTTAACTTTCGAGCATGCATGAGCATTTAAAAAAAAAAAAAAAAAAAAAAAAAAAAAAAAAAACTCAAAGTGTCGTTCGTTTTTATCCAAGGTGTATTGCACTTTTTCGGCGAGATCGTCTCAACCTTTGCATGAGCTAGCGTTTTGAAAAAGAGATTTGATTCTGATTTTGATTTTTGGAAGAAAAAAAAACAGTTTAAAGGTTTAGTTGAGTGTGACTATTCGAGCTTAAACAAAGGACGAGAAAATCCTTTTGAAAAAAACTTCATTTTGAACATCTATCGTGCGTTCGAGCCAGATAGTGCACTCAGCGAACTCATTGAACTCCATGTTTGTGCAAAACGCCTTAGATCATAAATTTTGATTTCTTTTCAGAAAGTAATCAAAAATATGAAAATAATGACATTAAAGTTTTTCAAAAAAATCATGCATGATTTCTCATATTCTCTAAACTGATTTTTCATTCACTCTTTTCAGGTACCCTTGGATTACGTATCTGGTACTTACAACTGGTGTCGGCCAAATAGGGCAACAAAAAAGGAACGTGCATCCATCCAGTTGCACGAAGCAAAAATTGTGCACTCGGGATATCCAACGCTCAGGTACAATGAATTATACTTGATTTTTCCTTGAGATTTGAGTGTCCCTACTCTTTTTGCAGATCAGACGACCACTTCGACGAGGTCGCAACCACGTGAAACGTGACTGCTTCAAAGAACTTCCATGCCAAAATTTCACCTACCATGTGTGAAATTCATACGTATCCCCGAAACAAACCGTACATCTGTTTTACGGCGAGGTCTAAACCAGTCAGCGGTAACCAAGGGGAATTTCCCATTGAGATAGAACATGTCCGAATATGAAAAATATCAAGAGATCATCAAGGGTCCCCAGAAGATTCAATGTGCCGATCAATGATCATTTGAGATGTCAAGCAACTGAAACATTATTGTTGGTGCCTTCCATCAAAGGTCCAGGGGCATTTACTTTCCGGCAGGTGTTCATATACAAGTTGTGTTTTCTAGATGGAGCGGGAAAACCAGGACATGCAGCAGGTCCAGTCGCGTAGCGAGCGCATTTCCCACTAGAAAATCCAACACCCAGGTAAGAAAAGTTGTGATCATTTTTA
The DNA here is from genome assembly GCA_036873135.1 of Clarkia xantiana subsp. parviflora. Taxonomy (NCBI): domain Eukaryota; kingdom Viridiplantae; phylum Streptophyta; class Magnoliopsida; order Myrtales; family Onagraceae; genus Clarkia; species Clarkia xantiana. Next base: position 34,491,585 of record JAPTYO010000010.1, on the reverse strand, counting down.
TCCCCGGAATTTGAGTTTTTCCTTAATCATTGTGCAGTTTGGATAATCATTCAAATCAAAGCCCCTGAAGAGCACATCTCGTGCGCGGCCATTTGCTCGCCACAAGCTGTCAAATTCATCCCAGATACCTCGGACGATATCTATGCATTTACCATTTGCGGACTACTGTGTCAAACTCAACACCATCCATGTGTGTTCATTAACCGGGTCATTCATCCTTCAGGCGACGAGCCTAGCCCGGTAGGTGCTAGCCATGGGGCATCCTCAGACGAGATTGAGCAATAGCTGGGCACTTGAGAATCCGAGATTAGAAATCATTGCATATGTCATCCATTGGTCATAGGGTGAATTCAGGTCGTCGACGCTACAAACATATTTCGAATCAATCAGCTGAGTCCTTCTCAAGAAGATGTTTTGAATTAAAATTTTCAAATTTGCCATTAGGGGCATGTACATAATTGTTGTTGATTATTTTTCGTTAAATTTTCTTTTTCAAAAAAAAAAAGCAAAAAAAAAAAAAGCAAAAAAAGAAAAAAGAAAAAAAAATCATTTTCTTTAGGGTCACGGCCGCCCTTTAATCGGCTACAGAAAAATAAAGAGAGTTTTTATGTAAATTTTGTGAGAGCAGTGAAAAAATAGAAGGGTCACAGATGTCCCTAAATCAACTACAAATAAAAAAGGGTCTCAGTCGTCCCTAAAACGACTATAAAGAAAGGGCCACAGCCACCCTTCAAATGGCTACAGATAAAGAGCGCTCCTGCAACATCAAAAGCGGGAAGAAGTTGAAAGGGCCACAGCCACCCTCCAAACGGCTACGAATAAAAAGTGACCTCGCGAACCCTGTGAGGGCGGGAGAATAAAAAGGGCCACAGCCACCCTTAAAATGGCTACACAAAAAGAGTGATCTCGCGAAACCGGTTAGGGCGGAAAAATAAAAGAAAGGGTCATAATCGTCCCTCAAACGGCTACAGTCAAATGAGCGATCCCGGAACATCGATGGCGGATATTAAGTGAAAGGGCCACAACCACTCTCAAAATGGTTACATACAAAGAATGTTTCCCGGATCAGAGACGAGGAATGAAGGGCCAGAACCACCCTCCAAATGGCTTCAATCAAAAGAGCTCCCGCAACATTGAAGACGGTGAGAAAAGGGTCACAGCCACCCTCCGAAGGGCTACAAATACTCCCGCGTCGAGGCGGAAAATAAAGTACGAGTCACAACCACCGTTTAATCAGCTACCAAATAAAGAGTGCTTCCGCTAGGTTGAAAACCCGAAAGGGCGGCCTAGGCAAAACCAGGAAATGAGAGGCATGGTTGTAAGTTCAGAAATTGCAATCATCGCAAAATGAGAGAAAATAAAAAACTGAGGGACACGGTGGCCGTGGAAAAAGGAGAGATAAGTGTCTCAACAAAAAAAGAAGAAGAGAAAAGAAAAAAGACTATATGGAAATAGAATTACACATGTTGAAGAGTTTAAATTGAGGCTGCACATTTTTTGTCCATGCGGGGTTCATAATAGCACTATACCTGCAACTGGAACCTTCGCTTTTCCAGCATAGAAAGTCTTTGCCCTAACGACATCAAGGGTGGTAACACCAAAAAGTCTCTTCTCATCATATGTTCCAGCTTTCTTGAATACTTGAGCAGCAATAGGAACTGTTGAGTTCACTGGGTTGCTGATCATATTCACAAGTGCCTGGTCATATGATTTCAGATTCTCAGTCAGGGATCACATTAAGAGAAGCAGTATCTAGAAATGCCCACGAAACACTAATATGTGTCAAAGTTAGATTTGTTCAGACACAACTCTGTACCCCAGCGAGAAAATGGATTTTTTCTTTTCAAAATGATACTTTTCCTTGACACCATTTTGCTACTTACGTTCGGGCAATACTTTGAGATTGCAGTGGCCAAAGATTTAACAATCCATGCGTTAATGTTAAAGAGATCATCACGGGTCATTCCAGGTTTCCTAGGCACACCAGCAGGAATGATAACCAAATCTGCTCCCTCCAAAGCCTGTGCTAGCTGATCTTCACCAGCAACCTAGCTAATATAAAATCAGATCATGAAAAGTGATAATTAAGTTACTTCAAAAGGTAGGTAACCCAAATACCATTTGATGTAAAACAACCATGATTATACTTTATAAGCATACGTTATCCCATAAAGTTAGATTTAGAACAAAATGCACTAGTAAATCTGCAAGTGGAAACTCCACCATGCATGGTTTCTTTTTCACTACATCATTTTCATTTTTGATGCTTCAGATCGGATATATGCTTTAAGGCAGTGGCGTATCTATATGTAATAATGTGGTTACAAACATTATCGAGTATTTTTATTAAGATCCTAGGTTTATTCCTAAAAGGAAATACAATTTGATCGTCATTATTTTTCGGATAAGATCCCCATATTTGTGTATGACGCTAAGACCCCTTTATTATTTTACAAGTCTTTATTATTATTTTGTAATACCCCGTTCAAGCCATTAGCACATTAGTTTTTTACTTGAAGAATGTGGTTGCAAATGTATTATTTAACTCTTTAATAACTATAAATTGTAGTTAGTTAATATAATGTCATACGGGAGATCAAATTAATATGATAAATGAAATGATTTAAACCATACAATATATTGGAAAATGATGGATTTTAGTGCTAACATATGTTTTAAAATATACAAAAAGTTTTGAAACAATGTTAATTGGTACTTGCTTCAATTACCCGTCTAAAATTTTCGTCAAATACATTTTAAATTTAAAAAATTAACCAAATATTTTTCTAAATATCAAATAAAGGCCTAATAACTTATACTAGTGTTACAATAGCGTCCCGACTCGATTGAGACTCAATTAATACTCAGTCAGTTCTTATCCGATTTTATTCAAACATAACATTTGTATACATCATTTAGTGTTTTACGTGTGATACTTTAAAAACTACTTAGTTAGCTTTGTACATTGAAATGTGTGTAACGACAATTTTGGAGAGCAAATTGAAGAAAGTAACAATTATATTGTTTTGCAACATGTTGTACATTTAAAACATGTTAGTAACAAAAATTATTATTTTTTAAACATGGTGCATGTTTAATATAATTTGTCCAATACCACTGCTTTAAGGTTTGAACTTTGAAGCAAATGAAACTCCGGACAGCTCTAAGTTCCACCATACATGCGCGCTGGTGAACAGAATATTCTAATAAAATGGTCTAATTTAGTATTTTGAGTACGGAATTTAAAAATTATGAGAAATCAAAAAGAGCATTTCACTAACAACCAAGTAAAAATCTACATGTGTGCAAGAGCATGTTTAGAGTCAATATTATAAAAGCCTACTAGCTAACAGAACAGAATTCCGCTGAATCCAGCATCAGGCCTCTATTTTATATGCGATTCTGTTAGATCCATTATTCACTAAACCACATCTAGAAGAAAATGCTCGTCCTCGCAACTTACAGATGGCGTAATTATGTCATGAACATAATACAATAATCAATTAAGCTGAAGAACAGTAGATCCATAAAACTGAAGCTACACCAGAAGAATAAATAAAGCAGAAACAGATCAAATGACATCTGAAATGCACGAAAAAGGCGCGGGGGGAAGAGAACAACCTCAGATCTAGTGTTGATGTGGGTGACGTCGGCAGCAACACCGGGAGTTCCGGCGATATCGTAGAGGGCGAGACGGGAGACGAGAGGGTTGAGCTTCACGAGGAGGGAGAGAGGCTGGCCGATACCCCCGGCGGCTCCGAGGACAACCACCTTGCGCTCGGGGACGGACTCGGTGGCGTAGCCACGGATGGCGAGGTGCGATGAGGTGGATCTCGACACTGCGGAGCAGATCGATCTCATCGTTGAGGACCTCATCGTTTGGTTGTGGTGGTGGTGTTGTTCGGAGCTGATGAGAGACAGAGGAGGAAAGTTTGTTGGGTAGCAGAGGAGTTGAGTGTCTCAAGGAGTCCGTCTATCACTATGCTGATGAGTCGATTTTATGGACGACTTTTTCCGGCTTTAGCAGGCCGCGATGAAGCATTCCAAGTCCGGGCCCATGGGTTTGTTATTTTTTATTTTATTATCATTATTTTGGCTTCCACTAAATATTATTTAAAATATTATTATATGAATTCCTTCCCCCCCCCCCCCCCTAATTTTTTAAGTATTGCATTCTTATAAATAAAAGGGTTAAGAACCTATGAAAGGTCTGAACTATCACCCATGTTAACGGGAGAGGTCTGAAATTTAAAAAGTTAATAACAAAGGTCTGAAATTTCTGTTTTGTTGATAACAGCGGTCTCCGTTAGTTTTTTCCGTTAAAACTAACGGAAGTTGGTCACATGCTTGGCATGTGACCGGAAATTAAATAAAATTCCAAAAATGCCCTTCTATCAAGTGTGCCCCTCACATGCATGGAGTGAAAAGACCTAAATGCCCTTGAAGCCACCACGGTACTCCGGCGACCACCAATCGTACTCCGGCGACCACCACCGTACTCCGGCGACCACCACCAAAGCTCCGGCGACCACCACCAAGGCTCCGATTGGGCCAAAATCGGAGCCACCGGCCCCGATTGGACTCCGATCGGGGCCAAAAAAGCTCCGATCGGAGCCAAAAAGCTCTGATCGGAGCTTTGTGGCTCTGGTCGGAGCCACAGAGCTCCGGTCGGAGCTCTGTGGCTCCGGCCGGGGCCACAGAGCTCCAAATCGGAGCTCTGTGGCTCCGGCCGGGGCCACAGAGCTCCGATCTGGAGCTCTGTGGCTCCGGCCGGGGCCACAGAGCTCCGATCTGGAGCTCTGTGGCTCCGATTGGAGCTTTTTGGCCCCGATCGGAGTTTTTTGGCCCCGATCGGAGCTTTTTTGGCCCCGTGGTGGCCGGAGTCGGGTCGCCGGAGTCGAGGTGGTGGTCGCCGGAGTCGGGTGGTGGTGGCCGGAGTCAGGTGGCGGTGGCCGGAGTTGGGTGGTTTTAATTTGACTTTAGGGGTAAAATTGTCATTTCACATTTTCTTAAATAAGATATTAAATAAAACAAAATATTAAAGGGGCAAAAATGTCATTTCACACAATTCTGTTAAATTTAACCCTAAAAATGGACGGAAAACCTCAAATCAACAAAATTGAAATTTCAGACCTCTGTTATTAACTTTTTAAATTTCAGACCTCTCCCGTTAACATGGGTGATAGTTCAGACCTTTCATAGGTTCTTAACCCTAAATAAAACCCCAACAGTTAGTTTAACTACTAAGTCGAAAATAGAAACTACAAAAGGAAAGGGATAAGACTCAATACGATAAGTGGATAATTTCAAATTTTCGTAACATTTATAAAGTCGTCTTTTGATTATTATTTTTTTTAAAAAGGCGTGCTAACATAACAACACTCTGTCTAACACAAATGAGACTGAAATCGGGGTGTAAATGTAAAAGATATCTAATGTCATTTAGGATTAAAAAAATAGTCAAGACAGTACAAGAACAAGACACACAAGTAAATCCGTCAGAATAGTAAGAAGGGTAAGTTTGCGGAGTATTCTGCTGCCAAAAGAAGACCCCATTAAAGGGTTATACATGCCAATACCTCAGGTTTCGAAACCTCTAAAGACAACAGAAGTTGTCAATATTAGTGAGATTGCATCTAACAAAAAAATTTAATTTTTTGTTGTGAAAAAAATAATTACCATGATTTTATGTAAGGTCAACTCTGACTAAGATCGTATTTTTGTGTTTTGTTGAAGACTTAAAGTAAATATTTTCCACGTGTCGTTGCATGATTGAGCTTCACAAAACTCATTAATATATATTTTGGATGGCTTAGAGTTTCTCTTATTATTATCCAAACTACACTAATGGGAGCCAATAGCTCAATAAGAATACCGACTTTCAAGTAAGAATTAGCAGTAACTTTTTTAGGTAGCAAAACAATCTTTTAAAAAAACTTTACTTAAAAAAAAAATTACTTAGACGCATCTGAATCTCAATTCCACAAGTTTCCTGATATTAATTTACACTACCTGCAGTGGAAAAAAAGGCTTTCCTCTTTGTTACATTCACAAACCGAGTTTACATTGCTACCACATTGTTGAAGAGTACATATATGATATATATATTATTATATAATAAAAGCAAGCTCTCCCTATGAAGACTGGATCCACACGGCAACCAATTTCATGAGCATAGATTCAGTGTGATGACAAAGGGCGTAAAATCACGCTGAAAGTTCAAAAGGGTCATTTAAAGAAGTGGTTGAAAAAGCTAAGGCATTATAATACTGCACCTCTAAAGATAAGTAACCTAAAATGCTCTTGGATATCTTTTTTGGTTGTGTGGTCATGAATTCCAAGTGTCTTTCAAGTAGAAGAATCAGCATCTACCAACTCTTTTTGCTCCTGTCCTTGAGTTGTCCTTATCCAGTCCAGAATTACAGAACAATCTTCGCGGCTCATGAAATGCCTTTTAAATGTAAGAGAAGATGAATAAATAAAGTTCTCTTCTTACTATATAACAACATTGTTGTTTCTTTTTTCAGAATAAGTGTATATATATTACCTGTTCTTAGGTCGGTAAGCTTTAAGTAGATTAACTTCTCTCTGGTTTGACATCATTTGTTTGTCAATTTTCAGAGATTCAGGCACGATCAGATTACCACTCTGATCGTTGTAAGCATCGTAAACAAAGTTGAGCACTTGTTCCTGCACATTGTTTACTCAATGTTATTGCACAACAAAATTGACCAGATCGAACATAAAAGATTGATTGAAGTAGTTGGCTGTACCAGTGGTTTAGATGCATCAAGCCACTGATAAATATGTTCATTACGGAACCAAGTCAGTTGTCTCTTTGCAAAATTTCTGCATTAGATAAAAGATCGCATCATAAAAGATATATACATGAAATCTCACTCACTAGAACTGTGTTCAACGGAAATGATTCATGAGCTTGGAATGTAGCATTTTGAATAGAAACCTCCAGCCGAGTGGTAAAGCACTATACATGTGTGTATTTATATTGGGAGGTCGGAAGAGATAGGGATCACAATACCTAGATGATTTCTGAAACTCTGATAAGAAAGAAAAGAAGTCTCCAGGCGAACCATTTCCTCCTTGTTGCTTACACCATAAAATATATTCCATTGCCTGACATTGCAGAGTCAGGGAGTGAGATCACCCATGCATAAAACTTTAGGGCGCACAGAATACACATTAGATAACAAAAGAGAGATATGCCCACATTGTGTGCATATGTATTTATCAGAATAAGTTGCCTACTTGTCTGTAACCAATTGCTCTAGTTGCAGAATTTGAATTTGGCTGAAGACCTAAGTCAAGAAGCCGCTTGGCTTCAGACAATAACCCATCATCACCTATAGGGAAAAGAAATCTGTTAGACTGGAAGAAAATGTATATATATATATATATATATATAAAAGTCTGTGATCATATGAAAAAGAACAATGTCATGGTCCATATGTTCAAAATGTAGCAAGGGATAGCTGAAGCTTGCATAATATAATGAAGCTAATGCCAAGTCAGACTACCTTGCAGTATTACAAATTCAGCAAGAAAGAAACATCTACCAGGGCAAATTTAAACTAAGATAGCTGTGTACAACCAAAGTTGCATAGGTTTCGCATGATCTAGTTCAGTAATGGAATAATATGATTTTTTTAAGAAGCATATTAGTATTAGCATGTCTTAACTGCTTTATCTGACAAGAACAACAGTTTCAAAATGCTACCCAAAGCAAAACAAAAACGTAAATCATAGAGGTCCTTCTTACCTAACAGCATATCTTCACATCGGAAGTCTATTGATCTGTACAGATCAACCCGTGGAGTTGAGAGGAAAAAACAAAGAAAATCATAATCCAAATCTTTCGATTTAATTTCCTCAAGTACTACGGTAGACTTGACTTCATGACCGCCGTCTTTCAAACCTGAGTCTAATTTTTGCTTAAATGAATTGTAAGGAACCTGAAATGCCGACGGGGGTGCTCCACTAGACTGTCATGCAAAACAGAGGTCATTCATTTAAAACCGTCTCTTATAAATATTCCCACTCTCCAATCACCTGAACAAACGTCCATGATGAGAAAATTTGATAACATGTAATGCATAAGTGTGAAGATATCATTGTCCAACCTTAATTATTTCCATACTACGCCGAAGTCTATACCAATCATTGGAAGCCAAAAGTCCGGCATTCGGATCACCAGCTTTGACTACCAATTCAACAGCTGCATCCCAGTTGCCACTTTTCTGCAAGTCTTCTAGCTCTAAGTGTACTTGAGATGCAATCTCATTAGATGATTTGGGAACATCTGGCTTACCGTAAATATACCTAATTGGAAAATATTGAACGAATAACTGACATCAAGTAAAGCATGCAATTGGCAATTAAAAGCTGATGTGCTAAGGAAAAACTACTACTATCTCAATTATTTATCTGTTTTTTGGTTTTTTGCATGATAAACATCAGTAGAATTAAGTTTCAGGAACTAACTGCCAATTAGTCATGTAGAAATAAAAGGCATGAGCTCTACCAGTCCATGGACTTGTACAGCATACAGACTTTAATTATGAGACTTCTTTCCATTAAAACAGTTAGAAGGGAAACTTTTTATGGCACTATAAAAAAACTGTTCAACATACCATCTCAAATACAAACCGGTTCCACCGCTGACAATTGGAACGCGGTCGCGGCTTATAATATCTTCTGTAACCTGTCTTGCATCCTCAAAAAACTTTCCAACAGAGTACTCTGAGATGAATTATAAGAAAAGAAGTGAGAAAAATTAAAATAATTTAATGAGTTACTCTAGATAGATTTACATGCATTAGAAGTTAAAACATCCCGTGAGTACCTTCAGATGGATGTAATATGTCAACGAGATGATGAGGTACTTCCTAAAAACAAAACAATGAAAATTAGGGAGACAGTGAATGCAGCCTTTTAAACTCATAGTACATAATATATTACTGTCTAGAAATAAAATAATAGAAAGTGTAAATTTAGTATCAAATTACCCACAGAGAATAATCAAACCTACTTGTTGACACTTTATTAAAACTAAAATAAAAGGATACCACAAGGAGATTATAGTGCATATTTGGTTATTCAAGCATGCAGTGTGATGGTGTTAAACCAACTTCAGTGGCTCAATTAAATATAGAGAATTTAAATTTTAAATGGTATTAGCAAGTTAACAATAGGATATTGAGCTGAAGGAATAGTAATAGCTCCAGTCTTGCAATTATGTGTTGCTTATCTACAATCATCAAAGCATTTCACATTAAAACCCCCCATGCACCAAATTATTCTATTTCTAATGACAACAGGGAAAACAATCAAATTACATAGTTAGCAACATTTTAATCAGAAGAAAAACAAGAAACTTTCGGGGGCACAACATTTTCATGTGTATTCTAATACATCAAGCACTAAAGTTGATAGTTACAAATGTTCAAAACCGTATGATTTACTAAATTCTCACAACAAAAATAGAGATGCCATTTTTAGTTTCAGAAGTAATAAACAAAAGACATTTTATTATCCAGAAGCACCTTTCTGTCACTAATAGAAGGCTTTGCTGATCCCACATCCAGACCGCGGTAAACCTGTGGAGAGTAATCAAAAGCACGAGTTATGCTTGATTTAGTATCCTTGAGTCAATTATAATTAAGACATTCTTAAAGGAAGAATGCTTCTGGTCGAACAACTGGAAGCTAATTATTATTACTGAACAAAAATGCCAAACGAATACACCAGAAGACTACATTACTCCTCATTGTGAGCGCAATGCATTAATATGCTAGCAAAAATGTATCAACCAAGAGTAGATTATATTTCAGGCTCTAACCTGAACAGAATCCGCGCTTATGATCTCGCCATTAAGCAGCTTGGCGAGCTCGAGCGCAAGGCGGGACTTTCCAGCCCCTGTAGGACCCGAAATCACAATGATTTTCTGCTTAGAGTTGGAGCTCGAGGCAAAGCACCTCGCGGCGGGAAACCATCTCAAACGGCGGCGAGTGGCGGCGAAAGCTGGCTGATAGGCTTGGAGGAGGGGCTCAATTGGCAAACAGGGACACCATAGATAAGATGTTCGGAGACTGTAGACTCCGCTACTGATCATCTTCCCCGGAGAGAACTGGCGCTGAACAGAGTGAGCTCGTAATCGAATGTCTGCCTAACAAGTGTTCGACGTAAGTCTCAAGTCAAATGCGTCTTTTTTTCGTTCTTTCTTACAGTAGTATGTAGCGGCGCTTAAGGGACCCTATCTGGTAAAGCAAAAGCTCATACAAGTTAGGCTATAGTACTTAAGCAGTACCCTACATTATAAATCATACACGAATCAGTTTTTTTCTTCTTTTTTTGCCAAATTTTTTCTTAATGCACCAGCCGGGAAATATGAAATCTATATATATCTTAATATCTTAATCTAAAATATCTAATCTAAAATCTAATCTAATCTAAAATCTAAAATCTAATCTAAAATCTAAAATCTAATCTAAAATCTAAAATCTAAAATATTATACTAATTCTAATTATTGAATAATATGAGGTTGACACGTATTCAGTAATACGTTTATGCAATAAAAACACTATAACATTAATCCATCATCATCATTCAAAACGACAGAATAACTAATTCTAATTATTGAATAATATGAGGTTGACACGTATTCAGTAATACGTTTATGCAATAAAAACACTATAACATTAATCCATCATCATCATTCAAAACGACAGAATAATAAATTTATGCAGTATGAAACGACAATTCCCTACTTAGTAGCTCTAACTGAAAACGACGTCGTCCCCATTAAAACTCTACTTTCAAACTCTAAAACATTCGAAAACTTTAGGCACCGCTTTATCTGATACAGATGGTCTTAGTCGAGAATCACTCTTATTAGAGGCCGACACATCAGCATGCAATAAATTCACATCCTCTTAAAGAGAAACGACTTTTCACCTTCCAATGATTTATCAGTTGGATTGAATCAATTTTCCTGTCGGTTAAAACAAATTGATAAAAACCAAACGCAGAGAAAATTATGCAGATAAAAAAAGAATAATATTTCAACAATTAAATTTAATGAAATTATTAACTCTAATAAAAACGTCGATCTACCTTATCCAAATACAAAACTGAATTTGCCCGTTGATGATCATCCATATTAAACTGACTATTAATTGAATTGACAATAAATCAAAGTCTTTTTGGATGTCAACATTAGTATATATATGTAGTAGGTCAGTGGCAAAATTCAGAATTGGTGACTTGATACTAGCATCTGGTAGTAAAGAAGACCAATTCATAATTGACGTTTGAGTTATTAGAGAGGATGCTACAATCTGAGCTCCATAAACAAGCACATCCGACACTAACACACAAAGTAGCGAAAAGACAAGACTCAGATTTGTGAGTCTAAATGTCAAATCGACCCAAATCGAACAATTACCTCAGCTTTTATCAGTTTTAGCATGAAGCTGGTTACGGGGAAGAAGCTTGTGGAGTCGCATCGACGGGTTCATCAGATGCAGTCATCCAGCAGTTTGGAAAAGTAGCCGGGACACTTCATATGTGTTCGACCACGTTGAACTCGCGAATATTCCCGTGAGGCTGCGATTGGAGGAGTCTGCTGCGAGAGGAGGCTGCGACAAGAGACAGATGAGGGTGAGGAGTAACCAACGGCAGTTGAAAAATTAGGGTTACTTATGTTACACAAGTTGTGCTATGTATGTAAGTGGGCCTATGAATTGGGCTTTATAGCCTTTTTTAAAATAATAATTATGTTGGGCTAAATATTTGTTAATACTAATATGACTGAAATTGTGTATTAAAATTATATGCAGATTTGATCAACTAATAATTACTAATTAGACAGTTTTCCTCCATAATTAATCCTGCTATTCTATTCACTTCATGTAAGATTATGATAAAATCAGATTATCTATTAATTTTTAAGTATTACATCAAATTATGGAATTATCTATAAGTAAAAATGATTATGTAATACTAATAATTATTAATTAAATATTACTAATTTTACCAACTTTTTTAAACCAGTTTTATTATGTCGGATAATTGACATTCTCTTCTATTTAGATTCAACGAAATTAAGAGCTAAACCTGATTCATTAAACTTGGATAAATAGTAATTGTAAAGATCAATTTTTTTTATTCACTTTTTTTTTCTACGAGAGGTCTAGGGGAATTTGATGATCACGACACCCTACACTTCATGTTCATATTCAACAGTTATTCTCCGAGCTCAATTATTTTATTAAAAAAAAGGTATACAAGTTGGAGTTTTTTTTGCCACTACACAAGTTAGGATTTAGTTTGTCAAAACTATATAAATAAGAAATTAGTCACAATAATTTGGTTAATATATTATCAGAATATATATATATATATATATATTCTTTACTTTTGATATGATGATAAATAATTTCTTTATTATACATAAGTGGTTTAAAAAAAGTTTTATAATTTAATTTAAATTTTGTTACAGACCCCGCGCTCCGCACGGGTTTAGCACCTAGTATTATATTAATTCTGTTAGAGGATTAATGTGGGCTTGACACCTCAATATACCCACCCTATCAAAGAGTGCCACGTCATCACTCTCCTACTCTCTCCACAATTAATCTCATCACTCTCCTACTCTCTCCACAATTAATATTATGATAAGGCTCAATGTAAAGCTGCCACATCAGCTACATTAGCTAATTACATTTTAACACATCAACTATCGGAAGACAGAGAAATCAATAACGATTAAAATACCTAAACTCTAAATATCAAAACACATTATTTAAGAAAGATCTCTTCTAATGTTAGCTAGCTAGCAATAACACGTGCAATGAAAAACCAAGGCCCAAAACTCAAACAAAGAATATAAAGGGGGTGCTTGCCTGCCATGCAGTGAATGAAAACACATTACCAAACATATCTATATATATATTTCAATACATTTTTGTCTGAATACAATGATAAATCTATTGGGGTTGTGTGGTAATGTGGTCAGCATTGTTCGTAAGAAAACTAACTCCCTTAATATTAATTAATTATTATTTTGATGTGTTCCTTTTGAGATTTTTCATTTTATTATTAATTATTACAAATTCAATATATAATAAATCTAATAGAAGATGAATCATAATCTGTTTTTTCCAATTGATCATATATGAATTGTAAAAATAATTGATCATATGTTGGCTACAAATTCCATACATTTATTTAGGATAAACAAAATTTTTGAACTATAGTTTTTATGTAATATTTAATTTCTATTCTACAAATGCAGAACTCTTTTTCAGTCGAAATTAATCATTCTTATTTACTACCTTATTTGATAAACTAAATTATTTATTTAAAAAATTGAAGTTAAAACACTTTAATTATTATATTTTTAACAAAACTGTGTGGAAATATTATATATATAAAAAAATTGTTACTTTCTTATAAAAAATTTATAGGGTTTACAAGTTTAGCTGGTCTTCCCGCGTAACACGCGGATACGAAATAAAATATGCTATTTAAAATGCAATTAGCAATTTGCTTTTCAATCCTATTTATAAATCATATCAAGTCACCCAAAATTAAACCTAACTTTATTTCGAATTAATCACTTTCATTTTATGAAATATTATTATATATATTTATAAATATCTACAATAAAGTAATAGGAGAGAGGGTGCTTAAATCTGGAATTGACATCTCAACTTCTTCATTCACCCTGGAGTTGACACGTCAGCTTCATCTGGAAAAAAAACTCAACAATATCCTTCTATTTCTCTTTTTGTTAATCTTTCACACTTAACTCCAGTCTTTTTATTTTTTTCACGTCTCATTAAATATCAATAACATCTATATCAGTTTCAAGTACAGAGAATTAACTCATTAGTAACTCTCATATTGGAGTTATCATTCACTAAATTAAATTGTTTTGGGTATATTAAAAACTTGAAGACTCTTTGGATTCCTCCCCTTTAATTTAAAAACCCGCTAGACAATCTGCACAGTGGGCATCTCATCTTGGTAATTTGCACAACATTTACCATTTACCCTATACTCCAGAAATTTGAGAGAAAAAATTCCAGAAATCAGCATCATAATTAAAGAACACGTTAGGAACAAAAGAAGACATATTGAAGAATATCAAGGTAATCAAATACTATTTTATGAGTTTCTTATTAATAACCTGCATATGCAATTTTGGTGTGACATATTATTTCTACAAAATATATATATATATATATATATATTTTACTGCGGGTAGAATCAAGAGTGGGCATTTCTGTTTTTTTGTTTAAGAAAATTCACCAAAAGTGAGGAATATCTGGAGTGCTCCATCTATTTGATATATAGAAAAATTTCCAGCTTTTATATTTACTTGATGATTAAATATCCTGAAATAGTTCATAATCGCCAAAAATATGATTACATATCCGAACATTGATTCATCAGCGGAAGCATGGCCTGTGACGGCTATGTTGGTCGGAGAGGTGGAGAGACGCACATAACGAAGGAACTTAGAATTAATGAAGGTAAAAATAGTACCTTAAACATATTAAACGTATTTATGATTCTGTAGCCATAGCTCTCACAATGCATGTCGATTTTGAGAACCAGGACGCCTCATTCCTTCTTCATCTTCCTATAATCGACTTTTTTTTCTTCTCCGGCAGACACTATCTCGATACTTGACAGAACTGACGATAATTGTTCAGATCTCGGTTCCTAAACCCGTATCTGGGGGTGCGGTTTTCTTCTACTGAGGGGCGGATGTGGGGTTCGAACCAACATCTTCACGATCTATCAGTCGCTAGAAGAAAACGGTCGGAGGCGGATTCTGCCTGGTGAGGAGCGGAGGTGCTCTCCTTCACGGTGAGGGAGGGAGGGAAGGTTGCGGCTGAAATAATGGAGATAGGGTTAAAGATGAAAAGATACTGGGCTGTTTTTAGGGTAATAATGGGCATGGGCTTGGTTTGTCTATTATTAGACACATTGGCAAGATTTTTATTTATGCAATACCTAACATATAAAATTAATATTATATAAAAAAAAACTCCACTTGCTTACCAATTTAATTTTGCTTACCATTTAATTTAAAGAAATATAATTTAATAACACGAAGTAAAATAGACAGTTTTAAGTATTAAACATGTCACATAATCGGAAATTTTAAAATTTAAAATAAACCACTAAAATTTCAATATTCAAATAATATAATATATTATTTTAATGCATATAATTGTGCTTATTTACTTTTAATGTTTATTTAAGTAATATTTCAATATTTATAAATATATATAGTATCATATAATTTTAATTTTCATATATTATTATAATATATTAAATAAAAATATGATATACACATCATTTTAATGTTGTCTAA
The DNA here is from genome assembly GCA_036873135.1 of Clarkia xantiana subsp. parviflora. Classification (NCBI taxonomy): domain Eukaryota; kingdom Viridiplantae; phylum Streptophyta; class Magnoliopsida; order Myrtales; family Onagraceae; genus Clarkia; species Clarkia xantiana. The sequence goes on along the minus strand of JAPTYO010000010.1, from coordinate 34,476,178 downwards.
TTTAAAATTAAATTTTCTTTAAGTATAAATCGAGTTGATGCATAGAACTGTTATCGATTTTGATTTCATTTGGACATATCTTAAATCGTGTTTTTAAATTTATTTCGTTAAATTGATTCGAGGTATTAAATTGTGTTTATCTTTTTAATTTAAAATATTAACTTAGGTTTACTGCAAGCCACAATTATAGTTGGGAAAAATATTTTTTCAATCAACAAATACATGAAAATGACACTATACTCATGAACAACATGAGAACTCTTTGTATATAATGTATATTTTTTCGAGTTATTTCGATATTATACCTACAAAGAATTAATATTAATCATTATTTGCTACACTGTAAAATACATATAAAGGTCACCCGCGCGGCACGCGGGGCCAGCATCTAGGATTTTATGTTTTATAAATTTAGATCAAGTCTATGACTTGATTAAGCTTAAATTAGAATTTTTGTATCAGATTTTTTCTCCCTTATTTCATATTACTAATATCATAAATTATGGGGTGATTTAACATTATTTTTAAATTATTATTATATATAAACACATTTTTAGAGTTTTTTTTTTTTCTTTCAAAATGGATGGAGAAGTTGCGCTGGACAGGGAAGCATGACTTGAAGGAGACGTGGTGGGTGATGGGCGGAGAAGATAAAGATAAATCGGAAACACTAAGAGAGGCAGCGGCAGTTGAATTAATGTTAACTGGATGATGCTGGTAAATTATACTTGATAGATTAACTAGGCTGATTTATGATGGATGGATGGATAGATGCTAGGTGTTTAGCTCAAGTTTTTTTTTAGTTGGCCACACTTCATTTGACTTTACAAGTAAATTGTATACATTACCGTTATCATGTATATAAAAAAATGAAATTATGTCCCGGCTTGCTTAATTTTTAACATTTTTTTTGCCAAAGGACTTAATTTTTAACATTTGATGCAGCAAAAGTTTTGTAAGATATTCTATGATAATTAATACAGTATTCTTTTTTAAATCAATTTATTTATGTAGAATATCGAGTTAACATTACATTAATATAAGTTTTCTAATAAAGGATATTGTCGAATATTATAAACTAGATAATTGACTCGCGCTTTGCGCGAAGTGTACAATTTGCTCAAATTATCGTTGTAAAATATATGCTAACTATAAATGTCAAAATATTATAAATATAGATATAAAAAACTAAATAAATTACATATCACTTTTAAATCAAATAGTGTATTAATAATAAAAATTCAACGTAAAAATTGAAGATGCTTTTATTATTATTTTATATATAATTTCGATTAATATTATTTAACTTAATTTTTTGGAGAAATATTTTGTAATGCTACCATTTTTTATATAATGGGTACATTGCTTCTTTGGAACATTTGTCTTCACAAAAAATTGTATCTAAATATAGATAATTATATTGACAAAAATATATATTTTATTTATATTTAAATACTTGTATGGTTTTTTATTTTATGTATTTTAACTATTTGATTTGTTTTTCTTTTATCTTCTTTCATGTTTTTAAATTTATGAAGTTAAATTTTAGTTATGTATTGGCTAAAAGATATATTAAGCACAATATATTTAATGTAGTTTTATTGTTTCGTTATTTATTTTATAATTTTTTTTTTCGGATAAGTATTTTTTTATCCTTTCTTATTTTAATTCTTAATTTTTATGTTCCACATGTTAGTGAAAGTTTCTAAAGTAATATACAATGTGCAAAATTTATATTTATCTACTATTATGTGCAAGACTTAATTTATTTAATCTGTAACCAAAGCGGAAATTGATTTATTTTGGATTTTTTTCGATGTTTATTATTAACATACCCAATATTATTTTGTTAAAAAAATTGTTAACTTTTTTTTTTTAATTTATATATATATATATATATATATATATATATATATATTAAACACTTATATTTCATGAGAAAAATACTTATATAATCATATTATTAATAGTTTTTCATCCTAAAGTTCTTTTTGTTCCGTTTAAAATGAAATATGTTTAAAAAATTTATAAATGCTTTACCATATCATCATTTTTATCAAAATAGGAATCTTCTTTTTTTACGAATTTAGTCATGAAACCAAGTTTCTCACTTAATACATTTTAATAAAATCATTAAAACAGTGGCACAAAATTTCACTTATATCGAGAGTCTAATTTTGAAAATTTAGTTAAAAAAATATTTAATTAATTTAATATAGTACATTTGAAAATTTTAGTATGTATTTTATTCGTTCTAATATTAGTGGGTAAAAATTTATTACTATTAATAAATACTTATTTCTTAATAATATATTTATAATATCATATTACAACAATAATAATTAGTAATCCAATATTTAATACTATTATAGTTTATTTGACATCAACTTAATATAGAAAATTGGCATTTAATTATTCATGGAAAAAAATATTTTATTAATACGACAAAACCATAAACATTCATAGTTTTGTACTAATTTCGTTTTTTCCAAAAAAATATTAAATTTGTTCTATTCATGTTACAATCTTCAATTTAATCGCTACATAATGATATTGCTATAATCAGTCTTAATAATAGTATTGATTTTTTTTTTTTAATTATTACCATCATCAAGTTTTAAGAATTTCTAATTATAATGGTTAATTAATGTGGCCAATTTTTTTAATGTTGGATCAATTTATGTAACAGACCCTTTATGTAATTAACTATATGGGTGCCCGATTATATCAATGAGTAAAGGAAATTTATATGTTAAAGGAAATTTTGGATTCACTAATTTAAAATTATTAATTAAGAATATATATTACATTGTAATAAACGCTAATTAAACCCTAGCTCTACAAATGTAGAATTTTTTTTATATATATTGAGATATACACTTATTGAGATGAAAAATAACCAGTTCAAAGTGTCGTTGAAACTCATATCTCAATCTATTTAAAGAAGACGAAATTAAGAGAAAAATATGTCGATGGAGAATTCGTGAGTTTCTTTGTTTGTACTTTAATATTCAATTACTCAATAGTTTTACTTGATTTTCTAAAATATAAATTTCAGCATGGTCGAAATCTAATGTTTGATCAATTTCTTACCAGCCAATTTCTTTAACTTTATGTATAGCTTCTCAATATCTGCTTCATATCTAGTAATTGTTGTGAGTTTGTCCATACAATGAACATGTTCGATAATGAATGGTACTTCCCTAGGCATATTAGGTACAAACTTGGATCGGTTGAGAACTCCAAGGGGAATCAGAGATTGAGTGAGAGAAGAACATTGCGGGATTGGATTGTGCTAATTCGAATAGTAAAAGGGCTGTCTGTCGTAGGGTTAGATGGAAGATTATATGACTCAAGAGATGTCTTGGATTGTGGCTTGGCATACTGCGTTTTTTAATAGATGATCGACGTGCTTACAATATTGGTTTTGCGTATTACCACATTCTCATTGAGCAATGTCTCCATTTCTATATGTAAGTAATAAAAAGAATAACAAAGTTGTAATATAAATTTGTATGATTTTTTTTTTAAATTATTATATTATGTTCTAATTCTTTGTTCTTTTATTCTTCCATTTAGTGTAATTTTCTAAAGTAATTTGTTGGATGTAAAATTTACACTTTTATATTATTAGGGTTCAACACTTAATTTGAGTAAATATATTTGTTCTAATTCTTTGTTTTTTTATTATTATTATTAGTGTACTTTTATTTCTAAAGTAAAATGTTGGGTGTTTTCTAAAATGATTTGTTGAGTGCAAAATTTACATTTTTATATAATTAAGGTGCAACACTTAATTTGATTAATTATTTTAGTGTAACCGACACTAAGAGTGAATGTGGAGTTTTTGATTAAATCTAAAGCTCCATGTGGATGATAGAGAATATTGACATATATGTAACTCACTAAGAAAATGATATGGACCAATTAAATTGAGTCATTTTAACACATATGTGAGAGAAAGTGTAGTTAAAAAATTACTTGTGAAGATTATGTTAGACCTTTTAGAATTATTATATATATAGATAGATAGATAGATAAGATATTATCAAAATATGTAAACACAAAATATAATAGTGGAGTTATTTTTATTTGTAATAAATTTACGGTTTAAGGTTTATTTGAGGAAGTTTGGATGTTTTTTAATATCTATTTAGACTTAAAATAGGTTGTAAATTATAATAAACTTACTGCATCACTATGTATGTGTTCTTCTAAAAGTTCCTATTTATGTATCATAGAATAGCTTACAATAGACTTACTGCATCACATGTTAAAAACTAAGCAAGTTAGGACACAATATCAATTGTTTACATATACGATATCATTTACGGTTTAATATGTCGCCCCGCGCGGAGTCAGCACCTAGTATGTATATGTATCACTGGGCATTTTCTCAACGGCCGCTGCGGATCGGTCAATTTTTTTACCCCTCTTATTTGGCCAAAAAAATAAAAATAAAAATAATTCCTTTAGTTATTTTATTTTTTTGCCACAAATCCATTTATTTATATAATTAATTGTCAATCAAATTTTCAGATTTTTTTTTCTTTTAATAAGATGTGGAAATGTATAAGGCTTTAGTGGGTTAAGTTAAAGAGAAATTATTAATTGAACTTAATTCGCAACATCAGCACGTGGACTAGTCAATAAATAAATAAGTGTTCGGGTGCAAACTTATTAAAGAGCATGATTCGAAACAAGTGGTTAGCCTCCCAAATGCTCCTCTTAGTCGTCGTTTTATCACCAAACTGCATTCCGTACTTGCAGTATGAACTGATTAATATTGTATACGCATAGGTGTCAGGCTGTGGACATTGGAATCTCGGTGACTCCATTTAACAAAAACATTGCTTTCTTGAATCTTCTGACCCGGCAGAGAGCGTAGATTATGGTATTGTAAGCAAAAACGTCAGGTTTGCAGTTTTGCAGTGAAACCGCCTCATTCGTACGAACCCGGTGAATGCCTCGTTAATCAACCCTTCTTCTTCTAGGACTTTTATCAAACAGGTTGTGGTCGAGACAGTGACCAGCCCGGTCTGCCTCTCGTGCATCTCCTTGAGAAAATCCCACAAACCCTTAATTCGATTACCTTTGGCCAACACGATAGCCATCTCTCTGCAAGTCATCTCGTTGTGATCGAACTGGAAACGCGACTCAATCCAGTGGAAGAGCTCCAGCGCTTTGTCCAAGCCAATATTCACTTTCGCTTGGTCCCTGTACGCGGCGGGGCATTTTGGACGTACATTTTCCATCAGATTATGCGATTCTTCTCTCATGTTGCGTCGATTGAGGGGGGAGCGGTGGCGGAATGTGATTTGGCGACCGATGGAACGAGGAGATTGGAAGAAGTTAATGGGTACGAAGCGTAATACCTGGGAGACTGATTCAGTGCTCCATGGTTGAGATAGATGAGTTGATTGACCATCGAGTGGACGATTTTGGACGATGACCGCGAGGATTTGGTTCACCAATGGAGTAGTGGAACTATTGTAAGTGCGCTTCAGAAGTTTGGTCCGCAACATTCTTATGGGCTGTCAAGAAGAACAAACCAAAAATATCAACGTTGTATGGAAAATTAGTTTTTCACCTTGTTACACATTTTCCCTAAAAAAATAATCTCTGTGAAGAATTATAATTCATACGAAAATTTTCAAATTAAGCTAAAATAAATGCTAACACTCGCGAGTAAGAAAATCGAACTAAAATATTGAATTTAGTCTTAAAATAAATATAAAAATTTGTTGATTTTCGATCTAAAGATAAAAATAATTTAAATATTTTTATGGATAAATGAAAATAATTTTATCTATTTAATCATTAACAACAATTGGTATCGTCAAGAGACAACAAGTTAATATTGTTTATCCATAAACTGATAGTTAATGGGGAAATTGTTCTTCAATAGAAGGTACGTTGTATTTTTCATAAAGTTATAATGTATGAAGTAAATTATTTATTTATTTATCAGAAGTGTCACATCTCACGAGGCTATTAGCATTGGCCTATTAAAACGGGTCAATCTGTGAACCGCAGGTCACGTAGCCTTTAACCCGTGATTGACAAGGAGTCATCATTGGTCAGAGTGGCAGCCGGTACCCGGACAGCCGTATGCTGCAACATTTGATATTGCACTAACAGAAAATTAGTGTAAATTTCTTTTCTACTCCAAAGAGAGAAAATATTGTGCTTCTACAAAAATAAACTAATTCACTGAACCCGCAAATATGAAAGTTCCGCTTCATTAATTTAACTTGCGACCAGAACACAATGTAGAAGAATAAGGATCTACACTCTCTCTCATCAAAAGCTTTGCCTTCATCACCTCCTTAAATCTTCTTCCTATACCTTGTTCAATTTTACTCCGTAAACCGTCACTGAGCAACTTCTACTCTCCTACAGAATCCAGTACTTCACAAACCAACTTGTACGTATACTCTCTCGGAACTGATCCCCCATCTACCAACTCACCCAAAATATCCCTTGCCTCCAAAATCCTACCCGCTTCACAAAGACCATGGATAATCGGAGTATAAGAACTCGAACTAGCCATCCCATGCTTCATATTCTGCATCTCCCTCAACATCTCAATAGCCTTATCAATCTCATTCACAACGCTATAGTACCGAATAAACGAATTATACGTTATCCTGTTTGGGACACAACCCCTCTTCCTCATATCATCTAATAGTTCAATCGCTCTGTCGATTCGGTTTGTTTTGCTGCAACCATCGATCAAGCAGTTATATGTCACCACATCGGGTGCAAACTTATTAAAGAGCATGATTCGAAACAAGTGGTTAGCCTCCCAAATGCTCCTCTTAGTCGTCGTTTTATCACCAGTCTGCATTCCGTACTTGCAGTATGAACTGATTAATATAGTGTACGTATAGGTGTCAGGCTGTGGACATTGGAATCTCGGTGACTCCATTTTCCGCAACAAAAACCTTGCTTTCTTGAATCTTCTAACCCGACAGAGAGCGTAGATTATGGTATTGTACGCAAAAACGTCAGGTTTGCAGTGAAACCGCCTCATTCGTACGAACCCGGTGAATGCCTCATTAATCAACCCTTCTTCTCCTAGGACTTTTATCAAACAGGTTATGGTCGAGACAGTGACCAGCCTGGTCTGCCTCTCGTGCATCTCCTTGAGGAAATCCCACAAACCCTTAATTCGATTACCTTTGGCCAACACGATAGCCATCTCTCTGCAAGTCATTTCGTTGTGATCGAACTGGAAACGTGACTCAACCCAGTGGAAGAACTCCAGCGCTTTGTCCAAGCCAAGATTCACTTTCGCTTGGTCCCTGTACGCGGCGGGGCCTTTTGGACGTACATTTTCCATCAGATTATGCGATTCTTCTCTCAGGTTGCGTCGATTGAGGGGGGAGCGGTGGCGGAAGGTGATTTGGCGACCGATGGAACGAGGAGATTGGAAGAAGTTAATTGGTACGGAGCGTAATACTTGGGAGACTGATTCAGTGCTCCATGGTTGAGATGGATGAGTTGATTGACCATCGAGTGGACGATTTAGGACGATGGCTGCGAGGATTTGGTTCACCAAGGGAGTAGTGGAACTATTGTAAGTGCGCTTTAGAAATTTGGTCCGCAACATTCTTGTGGGTTGTCAAGAAGAACAAACCAAAAATATCAATGTTTTATGAAAAATTAGTTTTTCACCTTGTTACACATTTTCCCTAAAAAAAATTATCTCTGTGAAAAATTATAATTCATACGTAAATTTTCAAATTAATAAGCTAAACTAAATGCTAACACGTGCGAGTAAGAAAATCGAACTGAAATATTGAATTTAGTCTTAAAATAAATATAAAAAATAATCAATTAAGCTGAAGAACAGTAGATCCATAAAACTGAAGCTACACCAGAAGAATAAATAAAGCAGAAACAGATCAAATGACAACTGAAATGCACGAAAAAGGCGCGGGGGAAGAGAACAAACTTAGATCTAGTGTTGATGTGGCTGACGTCAGCAGAAACACCGGGAGTTCCGGCGATATAGTAGAGGGCGAGACGGGAGACGGGAGGGTTGAGCTTCATGAGGAGGGAGAGAGACTGGCCGATACCCCCGGCGGCTCCGAGGACAACCACCTTGCGCTCGGGGACGGACTCGGTGGCGTAGCCACGGATGGCGAGGTGCGATGAGGTGGATCTCGACACTGCGGAGCGGATCGATCTCATCGTTGAGGACCTCATCGTTTGGTTGTGGTGGTGGTGTTGTTCGGAGCTGATGAGAGACAGAGGAGGAAAGTTTGTTGGGTAGCAGAGGAGTTGAGTGTCTCGAGGAGTCCGTCTATCACTATGCTGATGAGTCAATTTTATGGACGACTTTTTCCGGCTTTAGCAGGCCGCGATGAAGCATTCCAAGTTCGGGCCCATGGGTTTGTTATTTTTTATTTTGTTATTATTATTTTGGCTTCCACTAAATATTATTTAAAATATTATTATATGAATTCCTCCCCCCCCCCTAATTTTTTAAGTATTGCAGGCTTATAAATAAAACCCCAACAGTTAGTTTAACTACTAAGTCGAAAATAGAAACTACAAAAGGAAAGGGATAAGACTTAATACGATAAGTGGATAATTTCAAATTTTCGTAACATTTATAAAGTCGTCTTCTGATTATTATTTTTTTTTAAAAAAAGGCGTGCTGACATAACAACACTCTGTCTAACACAAATGAGACTGAAATCGCGGTGTAAATGTAAAAGATATCTAATGTCATTTAGGATTAAAAAAATAGTCAAGACAGTACAAGAACAAGACACACAAGTAAATCCGTTAGAATAGTAAGAGGGTAAGTTAGCGGAGTATTCTGCTGCCAAAAGAAGACCCCATTAAAGGGTTATACATGCCAATACCTCAGGTTTCGAAACCTCTAAAGACAACAGAAGTTGCCAATATTAGTGAGATTGCATCTAACAAAAAAATTTAATTTTTTGTTGTGAAAAAAATAATTACCATGATTTTATGTAAGGTCAACTCTGACTAAGATCATATTATTGTGTTTTGTTGAAGACTTAAAGTAAATATTTTTCACGTGTCGTTGCATGATTGAGCTTCACAAAACTCATTAATATATATTTTGGATGGCTTAGAGTTTCTCTTATTATTATCCAAACTACACTAATGGGAGCCAATAGCTCAATAAGAATATCGACTTTCAAGTAAGAATTAGCAGCAACTTTTTTAGGTAGCAAAACAATCTTTTAAAAAAACTTTACTTAAAAAAAATTACTTAGATGCATCTGAATCTCAATTCCACAAGTTTCCTGATATTAATTTACACTACCTGCAGTGGAAAAAAAAGGCTTCCCTCTTTGTTACATTCACAAACCGAGTTTACATTGCTACCACATTGTTGAAGAGTACATATATGATATATATATTATTATATAATAAAAGCAAGTTCTCCCTATGAAGACTGGATCCACACGGCAACCAATTTCATGAGCATAGATTCAGTGTGATGAGAAGGGGCGTAAAATCACGCTGAAGTTCAAAAGGGTCATTTAAAGAAGTGGTTGAAAAAGCTAAGGCATTAGAATACTGCACCTCAAAAGATAAGTAACCTAAAATGCTATTGGATATCTTTTTTGGTTGTGTGGTCATGAATTCCAAGTGTCTTTCAAGTAGAAGAATCAGCATCTACCAACTCTTTTTGCTCCTGTCCTTGAGTTGTCCTTATCCAGTCCAGAATTACGGAACAATCTTCGCGGCTCATGAAATGTCTTTTAAATGTAAGAGAAGATGAATAAATAAATTTCTCTTCTTACTATATAACAACATTGTTGTTTCTTTTTCAAGAATAAGTGTATATATATTACCTGTTCTTAGGCCGGTAAGCTTTAAGTAGATTAACTTCTCTCTGGTTTGACATCATTTGTTTGTCAATTTTCAGAGATTCAGGCACGATCAGATTACCACTCTGATCGTTGTAAGCATCGTAAACAAAGTTGAGCACTTGTTCCTGCACATTGTTTACTCAATGTTATCGCACAACAAAATTGGCCAGATCGAACATAAAAGATTGATTGAAGTAGTTGGCTGTACCAGTGGTTTAGATGCATCAAGCCACTGATAAATATGTTCATTACGGAACCAAGTCAGTTGTCTCTTTGCAAAATTTCTGCATTAGATAGAAGATCGCATCATAAAAGATATATACATGAAATCTCACTCACTAGAAATGTGTTCAACGGAAATGATTCATGAGCTTGGAATGTAGCATTTTGAATACAAACCTCCAGCTGAGTGGTAAAGCACTATACATGTGTGTATTTATATTGGGAGGTCGGAAGAGATAGGGATCACAATACCTAGATGATTTCTGAAACTCTGATAAGAAAGAAAAGAAGTCTCCAGGCGAACCATTTCCTCCTTGTTGCTTACACCATAAAATATATTCCATTGCCTGACATTGGAGAGTCAGGGAGTGAGATCACCCATGCATAAAACTTTAGGGCGCACAGAATACACATTTGATAACAAAAGAGAGATATGCCCACATTGTGTGCATATGTATTTATCAGAATAAGTTGCCTACTTGTCTGTAACCAATTGCTCTAGTTGCAGAATTTGAATTTGGCTGAAGACCTAAGTCAAGAAGCCGCTTGGCTTCAGACAATAACCCATCATCACCTATAGGGAAAAGAAATCTGTTAGACAGGAAGAAAATGTATATATATATATATAAGTCTGTGATCATATGAAAAAGAACAATGTCATGGTCCATATGTTCAAAATGTAGCAAGGGATAGCTGAAGCTTGCATAATATAATGAAGCTAATGCCAAGTCAGACTACCTTGTAGTATTACAAATTCAGCAAGAAAGAAACATCTATCAGGGCAAATTTAAACTAAGATAGCCGTGTACAACCAAAGCTGCATAGGTTTCGCATGATCTAGTTCAGTAATGGAATAATATGATTTTTTTAAGAAGCATATTAGTATTAGCATGTCTTAATTGCTTTATCTGACAAGAACAACAGTTTCAAAATGCTACCCAAAGCAAAACAAAAACGTAAATCATAGAGGTCTTTCTTACCTAACAACATATCTTCACATCGGAAGTCTATTGATCTGTACAGATCAACCCGTGGAGTTGAGAGGAAAAAACAAATAAAATCATAATCCAAATCTTTCGATTTAATTTCCTCAAGTACTACGGTAGACTTGACTTCATGACCGCCGTCTTTCAAACCCGAGTCTAATTTTTGCTTAAATGAATTGTAAGGAACCTGAAATGCCGACGGGGGTGCTCCACTAGACTGTCATGCAAAACAGAGGTCATTCAGTTAAAACCGTCTCTTATAAATATTCCCACTCTCCAATCGCCTGAACAAACGTCCATGATGAGAAAATTTGATAACATGTAATGCATAAGTGTGAAGATATCATTGTCCAACCTTAATTATTTCCATACTACGCCGAAGTCTATACCAATCATTGGAAGCCAAAAGTCCGGCATTCGGATCACCAGCTTTGACTACCAATTCAACAGCTGCATCCCAGTTGCCACTTTTCTGCAAGTCTTCTAGCTCTAAGTATACTTGAGATGCAATCTCATTAGATGATTTGGGAACATCTGGCTTACCGTAAATATACCTAATTGGAAAATATTAAACGAATAATTGACATCAAGTAAAGCATGCAATTGGCAATTAAAAGCTGATGTGCTAAGGAAAAACTACTACTATCTCAATTATTTATCTGTTTTTTGGTTTTTTGCATGATAAACATCAGTAGAATTAAGTTTCAGGAACTAACTGCCAATTAGTCATGTAGAAATAAAAGGCATGAGCTCTACCAGTCCATGGACTTGTACAGCATACAGACTTTAATTATGAGACTTCTTTCCATTAAAACAATCAGAAGGGAAACTTTTCATGGCACTATAAAAAAACTGTTCAACATACCATCTCAAATACAAACCGGTTCCACCGCTGACAATTGGAACGCGGTCGCGGCTTATAATATCTTCTGTAACCTGTCTTGCATCCTCATAAAACTTTCCAACAGAGTACTCTGAGATGAATTATAAGAAAAGAAGTGAGAAAAATTAAAATAATTTAATGAGTTACTCTAGATAGATTTACATGCATTAGAAGTTAAAACATCCCGTGAGTACCTTCAGATGGATGTAATATGTCAACGAGATGATGAGGTACTTCCTAAAAATAAAACAATGAAAATTAGGGAGACAGTGAATGCAGCCTTTTAAACTCATAGTACATAACATATTACTGTCTAGAAATAAAATAATAGAATGTGTAAATTTAGTATCAAATTACCCACAAAGAAGAATCAAACCTACTTGTTGACACTTTATTAAAACTAAAATAAAAGGATACCACAAGGAGATTGATGGATAAGTGTCCAATTCGGGTTCGTATTTACGCTTCGGGCCTCGCAAACACGTTAAAAATTACATCTCGTCTCGGAAAAACGTCTCCCAAGGGTCAAAACGGTCCGGAAACACATTTACGCGTGACCGGACCGGACATCCGGATTGCGGTGCAATCCGGAGGTCCGGATTGCATTTGCAATCCGGACCTCCGGGTTGCAGCAACCCGGACGTCCGGGTTGCAAGCAATCCGGACCGGATTGCTTGCAATCCGGAGGTCCGGATCGCACGGCAATCCGGACCTCGCCGAATTGCCCAATTTCGACGAGGTCCGGGTTACGCCACGGGTATTGCGCGATTGCCGTATCCGCGATTACCGTGTCCGCGATCGCCGTTACGTGTAGAGAAGTCAAGTTCATGCATTACCAATATGGACAACGGTTCCCGCTTGTTTTCTTGGACCGTCGTCAAACCGCTATAAAACCGGGTCCGGTCTCAAGGAAGCCTATAAATAGGAGACCTTGGCCACCCATTTTCACTCACTCTCTCATTTGCCCAACTTTGGTATTTTGAGCTCCGACTTCTCTCTAGAATTCTCTCTCTCTAGAAATTACCCTTTTGCCACTATAGTAACTTAGGCATCGGAGAGGGCTCCGCTAGCACCACCCCCCCCCCTCTCCGTGCTAGCATTGGTCCTTTGCGCAGGATCCGACGCTCGAGACGTAGAATCACCGGGTCACAACCTAGCCGGGTCACAGCCTTGCCGGGTCACAACCTTACCGGGTCACAACCTCCGACGGAAGGGTCCTAACCCGCACAACCTCAGACGCGTCCTCGTGACCTCAGTCGTCCCGGACGCAACATTGGCGCCGTCTACGCGATTCGAACAAATAGCTACAGTACCACAGAAACAATGGCAAGTGATCACAACCCTCCCGAAGAGGTGAAAAACCCAAGGAAAAGGCCCGGGCGCCCCAGGAAATCACCGGCGAACAAAAGAGCGGGATGCCAAGCTCCAGCTGGGAGCCAGTCGGGACCCTCCCACATCCCAAGAGCTACTTCCGTAGCTTCATCCATACCGACCGACAATGTGCCCAACACACAGCACAGAGAGCCAAGAGACAAACACCACGCGCATCCGCCTGGTTTCGAGCCAGAAGGACATGGAGAAGAATCTCAGACAGAAATGCCTCAGGGCGAGCAAAGAGCGGGGGCAAACCCGATGCCCACCATCACTCCAGCAATGATGGCTGCGCTGGAAGAGTTACTCGCACTCCGCGAGTCTCTCAAAAACCAAGGATACGGAGCTCAGCCACATCCGACCAACCAACAGTATGCTGCACCAGCAAGAGAGATGTCGCAAGACACTACTCACTATGGCAACCCTTTCCAGGGCGGACACCAACATGCAAGATATGAACCTGCACGGTCACACACACCTTTCCAAGGGGCTCAACAGTGGAGGAACGAAAGGCAGCCCCCATTCTACCACCCGCAGCAACCAATGAGAGACGATCCTTATCAGGCCACAAGTAGGGATCAGTCTGACATCTACCGAAACAATGATCAGCCAAAACCTTCAACAGGTTACGCCGAACCGGCAAAGGGATTCACCGCCGAGATGTTAGAGGAGCTGGTGGAGAAGAAAACGAGGGAGGCAAAAATGAAGGGTATGCACGCTCTTGAAGAAAGGGCGTCACATCCGTTCGCTGAGCACTTGGTAAACAGTCACGTCCCAGACGCACTGTACCGAATTGGAGGAGACCCCTACCGGGGTAAAGGAGACCCAATTGAACACGTGCAAAAGCACGAGGCCTCTCTGCTAGGCAGAACAAAGAACCCGCATCACTTCGCAATGACGTTTTCACAAACTCTTGCCGGGACCGCAGCACACTGGTTCTTCTCATTGCCCTCCGGGAGCATTACTTCATGGGCGGATCTGAAAGCCAAATTCATCCGGCGATACATGGGTGAGCGAACACTGTTAAAAGGGGCAAACGCTCTGGACGACGTCCAACAGCAGAACGAAGAGTCCCTTGCCGACTACTACGTCCGCTTCAACCAGAACATTTCTGACATTCAGGGAAACCTGACCGAAGGAGAAATTGTCCGGGCTTTTATCCGAAACCTCGGCCGAAGAGGCAATGCCTTAGCGGAGAAAAGGGCGAAACGCCCAGCAGAATCAATGGAAGAATTGGCCGCGAGAGTCAAGGAGTATATAGACCTTGAGAGATTCAGAAGCCAGAACAAGGCAAAAATTGCTGCAGCTAAGGCAAAGGACAATCCAAAACCACACCCAGGCAGCCAACAAGGAAAACATTGGCAGCCTCAGCCAAAAAGACCTTTCCAAGGGGATTTTCAAAAGCCTAAAGAAGTAAATCTCACCGACTGCATCCCTCTGAACGCCCCGCTGTCGGTGATTTTGAGAGAAATGAAAAGCGCAAATATGTGGAAGGAGCCAAACAACTTTAGAAAAGGCCAGATGGGAGGCGACAAAGACAAGTGGTGTGAAAACCACGAAGTTTTCGGCCACGAGACCGATAGCTGCATCAGTCTACGCTTCCGAATCAACAACTTCATCCTCAAGGGCGAGTTAAAGCAATTTGTGGACCAAGGCAACAGCCCCTCAAGAAAGACTCAGCCAGAGTCGTCAAAAAGGACAAGCAAGGGAAAAGAAAAAGTCCATGACAACCCTCCACCAGCCAAGCGAGGGGTGATCAATGTCATACATGGAGGGCCTGCCGCCGGAGGACACATATCCAATGCCCGGGACATTTATGCTTCCCAAGCAGCAACACTGCCGAAGTACGGAAAGCGCAAGCAACCCGAACAAGAAGACGCAGTCATCCAATTCTCCAGGGAAGACTTGAAGCATATCGTTTATCCCCACGACGATGCTCTAGTCATCACCATGGACATTGACGGGTACGATGTGAAGAGAATTCTTGTGGATGGTGGAAGTTCTGCTGACATTCTACACATCAACGTCCTGGAGCAACTAGGAAAGTCTGTCAAGGACTTGTCCCCAGGAACCTTCTCATTGGTTAGCTTCGCAGGAGCAGCTACACAACCCTTGGGCACAATCACACTTCCGGTCATCCTTGGCCAGGGGTGGAAAGCATTGCATATCAACGTTACTTTTGTAGTTGTAGAATCCCTTGGAGCCTACAACGGAATCTTGGGACGAACAACGATCAATCCTTATGTGATCGTGCCCTCCACCGTCCACCAGAAGATGAAGTTCCCGACAGAGCATGGGATTGGAGAAGTGCTGGGTGATCAGATAACCGCAAGGCGTTGTTACGTCAATGCCTTGAGGGCAAAGAACCAATACCATGTGGCCATGGTAAATTCCTTCAAAAGGCAGAAGGTAATTGATGAAAGAAAGAAGCAACCAGTAGAACAAGCCATTACAATCTGGAAACCGCAAGAAAGCATCCAATTATCACCATGGCAACAGATTTGGCTCGTTCAGCAGGGGGAAGACGAGCCAATCTCAGAATACTTCACCAAGTTCGCCTCCAACGCTTCAAACGCGAAAGCAACCAGAGAAGATGTGATAAGCGTGTTCTATGCAAACATGAACGCCAGATCTTTCCTTTTCTTTGGACGAACTCATGGATGGCAAACAACAAGGACCATGGCGGATTTAAAGGAAAAGCTTGAGACAGCAATCTCTTGCGAGCAAGAACTGAGGGGGGGTACACCCCTCAGTTGGGACAAAGGTGTCCGAGCAGAAACGAACAACCAGGAAGGCACAAGCTTTGGTATCAACAACATCTTCACACCGCTAAACACGGTGGCCGAAGACATTTACGTCAACCTGCTGGAAAACAAGCTCCCAAGTCCGCTTGCCTCGGAGACAGCTTTCTTGGGCAGCGACATCAGAGAATGGTGCAAGTACCATAAAACTTGTGGGCACAACACAAACATGTGTCCACCATTAAACTGGGAAATCGAAGAATGCATCAGGCTAGGTGCACTAAGGCGATTTGGTGCAACTAACTATGCGACATCATCATCAAACCAGCCATGACGAAACGGGAGAAACAACTCTCTTCTAGATTACTTTGCGCATTCCTACTACTTCTAGTATAATCAATGTAAATACACGCAAGTATCTAATAAAGTCAACCTACGTTTGTAGGTACATACTTATCTCTTGCACGCTGTTTTTTGGATTAAACGCAAAGCAACAAAGCTACGCGCATATTATCTACTTCAATAATCCAAGAAACTATGCCATCTGCAAGCAAAATCTATTACGCATTATGACAACGCTTATCAACAACAACCTACTCATATTGACGACTACATCAAGACGTCATCATGGAACCAAAAACAGGGAAGTTTCTTACACAAACAAGGAATCCTTGTATCAAATTCCTTTTCTTCATGCATAACTAAAAAGAAAGTCTCATGACTTCATACTTTTGCAAACTTATAAAAATTGCGACTATCTAACAAAAGCAACTCTACTCGTAGGTACATGTTACACTACGATTACTACTCAGGAATAATGCCAAGTAGTAACCTATGCACAAAAATCTACTTCAACAATACAAGCTAGGCATTGTATGCAAGAAGGGATTTATGGTACACAACGCCAACACATTTGTCATCTACACCAACAAGGAGTTTATTTCTCCATTCATAATATAGGCGTCTATCTCTAGAGGATGCCGACAACACAAAGCTATCAAGCTATGTGCACAATCAACTTATATACCGCAATGACAACCTGCGGATCTATCATCAAAATGACGACTATTCAGGGCGTCAACTACAAGCAATGTCTCGGATTAACACCAAGACCTATTATTAAAACAACGACTATTCAGGACGTCAGATACAAGCAATACCTTGGACTAACGCCAAGGCTCACTATCAAAATAGCATGTTAAGGTGAAAATCCTCATGTTCATAAGCCATTCCCTGGATCCAGAACAGGATGGGCATACTGGGCTGATCACCCTTTAAGCAATGGGCGTCCTCTGTTTAGACGGCACTCCGGACTCCAAGAGTTCATTCTTCAAAATGGGCGTCCTCTGTTTAGACGGCACTCCGGACTCCAAGGGTTCATTCTTCAAAATGGGCGTCCTCTGTTTAGACGGCACTCCGGACTCCAAGGGTTCATTCTTCAAAATGGGCGTCCTCTGCTTAGACGGCACTCCGGACTCCAAGGGTTCATTCTTTGAAATGGGTGTCCTCTGCCAAGACGACACTCCGGACTCCAAGGGTTCATTATTCAGTGTCCTCTACCTAGACGACACTACGGATTCCTGGCCAGAATTCGATTTATACGGCAAAAGTCCTCTGGCAAAGACGACAATTCCGTACTATAGGTTTTCAAACCGTGTTGCATGGTTCCTGGACGCAGAAAGCATGCATCACAATTCATATTCTCAAAAAAGTGTTACATGGTTCCTGGACGCAGGAATCATGTATCACAAATATTTTTTCAAACATTTTACCAAAAATTTTGCCAAAATTTTTATCAAAAATTTTATGTATCAAATGTTTCATCAACATGGTTTTTTGGATGTATCACATTCAATGCCAAAATATTTTCTCAAATATTTTATCAACAAGCCTTTTAGGTTTCACAAAATGCTTCTTCAAAAACTTAAATGTTTTTATGTATGCTTCCCCAACGCGGGTTGATACACGCTGGCAGGTGCGCTCCCTGTATAAAACTCATAAAACTTACAAGTCGAGTCTTGTACAACGTCGCCTTAGAGTGGAACTAAGAGACGGTATAAACTAATATCTTGCTTTGCCAAGATAACATCTCTCAAATGATGTTTTTACGTATGCTTCCCCAACGCGGGTTGATACACGCTGGCAGGTGCGCTCCCTGTATAAAACTCATAAAACTTACAAGTCGAGTCTTGTACAACGTCGCCTTAGAGTGGAACTAAGAGACGGTATAAACTAGTATCTTGCTTTGCCAAGATAACATCTCTCAAATGATGTTTTTATGTATGCTTCCCCAACGCGGGTTGATACACGTTGTCAGGAAAGAAGGATAATATGCATAATGCATCAGGCAGGCAATCAGGGGAACATCTCAACTTATTAATCAGGAAGTGGCTATCAGTCACGATCGCAGGGACTATGTCTACGTTACTAGTCATCCGCATTCAATAAACACAGACTCGGCGGAACAAACAGAAGTTGCCACTGTCATCTCCAAACAAAACCTATGGTGCACAAGTCGCAACATCCTATGCTTTACCCATGCCATGCCTTGGAGTCTAGCCAAGAGGAGCAATCACAGTACTTAACAATGTCCAGGTGACGAAATGTCATGCAAGCAAAAGCATGAACAAAGAATTATCAACAAACTCTTACCTCAGTAGGAGTAACGCTCCTCCTTGGACCGGTCCCTCGACCGGGGGGCAGAAGACGCCACTACACAACCCTCAACTCTATTTCTCTTATCACAAGAAAGAAGAAAGAGTTAGCACGGTCATGCTCAGCATAAAGAACCAAGAATCGCTCGAGGAACACGCCCCTGCGTCGGATCTTTTGAGAATTATGCCAAGAACAGAAACTGCAGCTGGCAATAACGGGGAAAATCAACAAGATCTAATATCTTGGAAAGTGCTATCAACAATACAGTCAGTGCGCAAGCGCACACCAACACTTATTCAAGCACTTACGCGGCAGGCGCTCCATGTGAGAACAACCACAAGCGTACAAGACTTATTAAGTCTCCATGCAGCAAGTAACAAACATCACACAAGGGGGGCAACCTCTTCAACATACATGTCGACAAGGTTGCATGTCGACGAAGAGAAAATATTTTCTAAGTATTTCCATGTACGTACATACATGTCGACGAGGGGGCATGTCAACGAAGAGAAAATATTTTCTAAGTATTTCCATGTACGTACATACATGTCGACGAGGAGAAAATATTTTCTAAGTATTTCCATGTACGTACATACATGTCGACGAGGGGGCATGTCGACGAAGAGAAAATATTTTCTAAGTATTTCCATGTACGTACATACATGTCGACGAGGGGGCATGTCAACGAAGAGAAAATATTTTCTAAGTATTTCCATGTACGTACATACATGTCGACAAGGTTGCATGTCGACGAGGAGAAAATATTTTCTAAGTATTTCCATGTACGTACATACATGTCGACGAGGGGGCATGTCGACGAAGAGAAAATATTTTCTAAGTATTTCCATGTACGTACATACATGTCGACAAGGTTGCATGTCGACGAGGAGAAAATATTTTCTAAGTATTTCCATGTACGTACATACATGGCGACAAGGCGCCATGTCAACGAAGAGAAAATATTTTCTAAGTATTTCCATGTACGTACATACATGTCGACAAGGTTGCATGTCGACGAGGAGAAAATATTTTCTAAGTATTTCCATGTACGTACATACATGTCGACGAGGGGGCACGTCGACAAGAAGAAAATATTTTCTAAGTATTTCCATGTACGTACATACGTGTCGACAAGGGGGCACGTCGACAAGAAGAAAATATTTTCTAAGTATTTCCATGTACGTACATACATGACGACAAGGTGGCACGTCGACAAGAAGAAAATATTTTCTAAGTGTTTCCACGTACGTACGTACATGTCAACAAGGACACAGGTCGACAAGGGGAAAATATTTTCTAAGTATTTTCACGTACGCACATGCACGTCAACAAAGATGAATTGCATACGACGAGTAACTATGCCCCCTAATCCCACCGACGACGCGCGTCGTCAAAACTCATACGACGACATCTATGGTAACAAACATTAGATATCGCTTAATATTTTCTAAGTGTTTTAGCATACTTGCAGGATATAACCAACAGTCTATACCTGACACTCAACCATTAACATCAACACGCGTATCAACATCAACGCGCGCATCAGCATCGTCGCACGTGTCAAGCCAATCATTATGTACATATGTTGCAATCGCATGATCCAAGATTCGGTAATCACTTAGGCATTTTAGAAACATATGATTTCTATTTTCTTGTACTACGTAATTACGATCTTGCCACGTCCTTTATTCATGCATACATGTTGATAGACGCATTCTTGCATAAGTGCATTACCATTTGCTCATGTCCCCGACAGTAATCATATTCGCACATATACATTTCCTATTGCACTAACCATGATAATAGGAAATAGAGCCATCCGGCCGGAAAATCAAGCGACAGACGAAATCAAGATTCCTACGTCCGACCGACGATCAAAATCGAAAGGTTAGCGTCAAACTCAAATTGGACAAATATCCTAACTTAAAATAGAGTCAAGAAAGGTTTTAAACCGTTACTTGACTCGGGGGCAAGTGATGGATAAGTGTCCAATTCGGGTTCGTATTTACGCTTCGGGCCTCGCAAACACGTCAAAAATTACATCTCGTCTCGGAAAAACGTCTCCCAAGGGTCAAAACGGTCCGGAAACACATTTACGCGTGACCGGACCGGACATCCGGATTGCAGCAACCCGGATGTCCGGGTTGCAAGCAATCCGGAGGTCCGGATTGCAGCAATCCGGAGGTCCGGATCGCACGGCAATCCGGACCTCGCCGAATTGCCCAATTTCGACGAGGTCCGGGTTACGCCGCGGGTATTGCGCGATTGCCGTATCCGCGATTACCGTGTCCGCGATCGCCGTTACGTGTAGAGAAGTCAAGTTCATGCATTACCAATATGGACAACGGTTCCCGCTTGTTTTCTTGGACCGTCGTCAAACCGCTATAAAACCGGGTCCGGTCTCAAGGAAGCCTATAAATAGGAGACCTTGGCCACCCATTTTCACTCACTCTCTCATTTGCCCAACTTTGGTATTTTGAGCTCTGACTTCTCTCTAGAATTCTCTCTCTCTAGAAATTACCCTTTTGCCACTATAGTAACTTAGGCATCGGAGAGGGCTCCGCTAGCACCACCCCCCCCCCCCCTCTCCGTGCTAGCATTGGTCCTTTGCGCAGGATCCGACGCTCGAGACGTAGAATCACCGGGTCACAACCTAGCCGGGTCACAGCCTTGCCGGGTCACAGCCTTGCCGGGTCACAACCTTACAGGGTCACAACCTCCGACGGAAGGGTCCTAACCCGCACAACCTCAGACGCGTCCTCGTGACCTCAGTCGTCCCGGACGCAACATAGATTATAGTGCATATTTGGTTACTCAAGCATGCAGTGTGATGGAGTTAAACCAACTTCAGTGGCTCAATTAAATATAGAGAATTTAAATTTTAAATGGTATTAGCAAGTTAACAATAGGATATTGAGCTGAAGGAATAGTAATAGCTCCAGTCTTGCAATTATGTGTTGCTTATCTACAATCATCAAAGCATTTCACATTAAAACCCCCCATGCACCAAATTATTCTATTTCTAATGACAACAGGGAAAACAATCAAATTACATAGTTAGCAACATTTTAATCAGAAGAAAAACAAGAAACCTTTCGGGGGCACAACATTTTCATGTGTATTCTGATACATCAAGCACTAAAGTTGATAGTTACAAATGTTCAAAACCGTATGATTTACTAAATTCTCACAACAAAAATAGAGATGCCATTTTTTGTTGCAGAAGTAATAAACAAATGACATTTTATTATCCAGAAGCACCTTTCTGTCACTAATAGAAGGCTTTGCTGATCCCACATCCAGACCGCGGTAAACCTGTGGAGAGTAATCAAAAGCACGAGTTATGCTTGATTTAGTATCCTTGAGTCAACTATAATTAAGACATTCTTAAAGGAAGAATGCTTCTGGTCGAACAACTGGAAGCTAATTATTATTACTGAACAAAAATGCCAAACGAATACACCAGAAGACTGCATTACTCCTCATTGTGAGCGCAATGCATTAATATGCTAGCAAAAATGTATCAACCAAGAGTAGATTATATTTCAGGCTCTAACCTGAACAGAATCCGCGCTTATGATCTCGCCATTGAGCAGCTTGGCGAGCTCGAGCGCAAGGCGGGACTTTCCAGCCCCTGTAGGACCCGAAATCACAATGATTTTCTGCTTAGAGTTGGAGTTCGAGGCAAAGCACCTCGCGACGGGAAACCATCTCAAACGGCGGCGAGTGGCGGCGAAAGCTGGCTGATAGGCTTGGAGGAGGGGCTCAATTGGCAAACAGGGACACCATAGGCAAGATGTTCGGAGACTGTAGACTCCGCTACTGATCATCTTCCCCGGAGAGAACTGGCGCTGAACAGAGTGAGCTCGTAATCGAATGCCTACCTAACAAGTGTTCGACGTAAGTCTCAAGTCAAATGCGTCTTTCTTTCGTTCTTTCTTACAGTAGTATGTAGCGGCGCTTAAGGGACCCTATCCGGTGAAGCAAAAGCTCATAGAAGTTAGGCTATAGTACTTAAGCAGTACCCTACATTATAAATCATACACGAATCAGTTTTTTTCTTCTTCTTTTTTTGCCAAATTTTTTCTTAATGCACCAGCCGGGAAATATGAAATATGTATATGTATCACTGGGCATTTTCTCAACGGCCGCTGCGGATTGGTCAATTTTTTTACCCCTCTTATTTGGCCAAAAAAATAAAAATAAAAATAATTCCTTTAGTTATTTTATTTTTTGCCACAAATCCATTTATTTATATAATTAATTGTCAATCAAATTTTCAGATTTTTTTTTCTTTTAATAAGATGTGAAAATGTATAAGGCTTTAGTGGGTTAAGTTAAAGAGAAATTATTAATTGAACTTAATTCGCAACATCAGCACGTGGACTAGTCAATAAATAAATAAGTGTTCGGGTGCAAACTTATTAAAGAGCATGATTCGAAACAAGTGGTTAGCCTCCCAAATGCTCCTCTTAGTCGTCGTTTTATCACCAAACTGCATTCCGTACTTGCAGTATGAACTGATTAATATTGTATACGCATAGGTGTCAGGCTGTGGACATTGGAATCTCGGTGACGCCATTTTCCGCAACAAAAACATTGCTTTCTTGAATCTTCTGACCCGGCAGAGAGCGTAGATTATGGTATTGTAAGCAAAAACGTCAGGTTTGCAGTTTTGCAGTGAAACCGCCTCATTCGTACGAACCCGGTGAATGCCTCGTTAATCAACCCTTCTTCTCCTAGGACTTTTATCAAACAGGTTGTGGTCGAGACAGTGACCAGCCCGGTCTGCCTCTCGTGCATCTCCTTGAGAAAATCCCACAAACCCTTAATTCGATTACCTTTGGCCAACACGATAGCCATCTCTCTGCAAGTCATCTCGTTGTGATCGAACTGGAAACGCGACTTAATCCAGTGGAAGAGCTCCAGCGCTTTGTCCAAGCCAATATTCACCTTCGCTTGGTCCCTGTACGCGGCGGGGCATTTTGGACGTACATTTTCCATCAGATTATGCGATTCTTCTCTCAGGTTGCGTCGATTGAGGGGGGAGCGGTGGCGGAATGTGATTTGGCGACCGATGGAACGAGGAGATTGGAAGAAGTTAATGGGTACGGAGCGTAATACCTGGGAGACTGATTCAGTGCTCCATGGTTGAGATAGATGAGTTGATTGACCATCGAGTGGACGATTTTGAACGATGACCGCGAGGATTTGGTTCACCAATGGAGTAGTGGAACTATTGTAAGTGCGCTTCAGAAGTTTGGTCCGCAACATTCTTATGGGCTGTCAAGAAGAACAAACCAAAAATATCAACGTTGTATGAAAAATTAGTTTTTCACCTTGTTACACATTTTCCCTAAAAAAATCATTTATGTGAAGAATTATAATTCATACGAAAATTTTCAAATTAAGCAAAAATAAATGCTAACACTCGCGAGTAAGAAAATCGAACTAAAATATTGAATTTAGTCTTAAAATAAATATAAAAATTTGTTGATTTTCGATCTAAAGATAAAAATAATTTAAAGATTTTTATGGATAAATGAAAATAATTTTATCTATTTAATCATTAACAACAATTGGTATCGACAACAAGTTAATATTGTTTATCCATAAACTGATAGTTAATGGGGAAATTGTTCTTCAATAGAAGGTACGTTGTATTTTTCATAAAGTTATAATGTATGAAGTAAATTATTTATTTATTTATCAGAAGTGTCACATCTCACGAGGCTATTAGCATTGGCCTATTAAAACGGGTCAATCTGTGAACCGCAGGTCACGTAGCCTTTAACCCGTGATTGACAAGGAGTCATCATTGGTCAGAGTGGCAGCCGGTACCCGGACAGCCGTATGCTGCAACATTTGATATTGCACTAACAGAAAATTAGTGTAAATTTCTTTTCTACTCCAAAGAGAGAAATTATTGTGCTTCTACAAAAATAAACTAATTCACTGAACCCGCAAATATGAAAGTTCCGCTTCATTAATTTAACTTGCGACCAGAACACAATGTAGAAGAATAAGGATCTACACTCTCTCTCATCAAAGGCTTTGCCTTCATCACCTCCTTAAATCTTCTTCCTATACCTTGTTCAATTTTACTCCGTAAACCGTCACTGAGCAACTTCTACTCTCCTACAGAATCCAGTACTTCACAAACCAACTTGTACGTATACTCTCTCGGAACTGATCCCCCATCTACCAACTCACCCAAAATATCCCTTGCCTCCAAAATCCTACCCGCTTCACAAAGACCATGGATAATCAGAGTATAAGAACTCGAACTAGCCATCCCATGCTTCATATTCTGCATCTCCCTCAACATCTCAATAGCCTTATCAATCTCATTCACAACGCTATAGTACCGAATAAACGAATTATACGTTATCCTGTTTGGGACACAATCCCTCTTCCTCATATCATCTAATAGTTCAATCGCTCTGTCGATTCGGTTTGTTTTGCAGCAACCATCGATCAAGCAGTTATATGTCACCACATCGGGTGCAAACTTATTAAAGAGCATGATTCGAAACAAGTGGTTAGCCTCCCAAATGCTCTTCTTAGTCGTCGTTTTATCACCAGTCTGCATTCCGCACTTGCAGTATGAACTGATTAATATAGTGTACGTATAGGTGTCAGGCTGTGGACATTGGAATCTCGGTGACTCCATTTTCCGCAACAAAAACCTTGCTTTCTTGAATCTTCTAACTCGACAGAGAGCGTAGATTATGGTATTGTACGCAAAAACGTCAGGTTTGCAGTGAAACCGCCTCATTCGTACGAACCCGGTGAATGCCTCATTAATCAACCCTTCTTCTCCTAGGACTTTTATCAAACAGGTTATGGTCGAGACAGTGACCAGCCCGGTCTGCCTCTCGTGCATCTCCTTGAGGAAATCCCACAAACCCTTAATTCGATTACCTTTGGCCAACACGATAGCCATCTCTCTGCAAGTCATTTCGTTGTGATCGAACTGGAAACGTGACTCAACCCAGTGGAAGAACTCCAGCGCTTTGTCCAAGCCAAGATTCACTTTCGCTTGGTCCCTGTACGCGGCGGGGCCTTTTGGACGTACATTTTCCATCAGATTATGCGATTCTTCTCTCATGTTGCGTCGATTGAGGGGGGAGCGGTGGCGGAAGGTGATTTGGCGACCGATGGAACGAGGAGATTGGAAGAAGTTAATTGGTACGGAGCGTAATACTTGGGAGACTGATTCAGTGCTCCATGGTTGAGATGGATGAGTTTATTGACCATCGAGTGGACGATTTAGGACGATGGCTGTGAGGATTTGGTTCACCAAGGGAGTAGTGGAACTATTGTAAGTGCGCTTCAGAAATTTGGTCCGCAACATTCTTGTGGGCTGTCAAGAAGAACAAACCAAAAATATCAATGTTTTATGAAAAATTAGTTTTTCACCTTGTTACACATTTTCCCTAAAAAAAAAAAAAATCTCTGTGAAGAATTATAATTCATACGTAAATTTTCAAATTAATAAGCTAAACTAAATGCTAACACGTGCGAGTAAGAAAATCGAACTGAAATATTGAATTTAGTCTTAAAATAAATATAAAAAATTGTTGAACTTGGATCTAAGGGATAAAAATAATATAAATATTTTCATGGATATATGAAAATAATTTTATCTATTTAATCATTAACAACAATTGTCATTGTCAAATTTGTTTATTCAAAGAGCAAAATTATAATTTCATTTATGTACCAAACAATTTTGTTTCTAAGGAACAAAAATCAAATTTGTTTATTCAAATACCAATATTATGATATTCCGATTTGAAAGAAGAAAAAATAATTTCCAAAATCTAATCACAAAACTAATCATATTGCAGTTTAAGGTATCAAAATTGATCATAAATGAGAAGAGCCAAAATTATACATGACCAAAAGATGCAGATGTGTCAAATCATGTTTGCATTCCATATTCAGTGTTCTTACCTTCCGCCAGGAGATGTTTCTTTTCAACAAGAAAACAAACCAACAAGTTTCTATTATTAGGACATTACTAATGAAGGAAGTAAAATCTACTTTCCTACTGTGTTTGCTGTGTATTAGTACTCTTATTCAACATAACACACAAGATTATTATTATTTCTAAAATCTCCGTATTGATAAGACTAGATATAATAAAACTAGCAGGTTACATCATGATAACATAATAAACTACAAAAATAGAATAAATCCAAATTAAGGTTGTTCATGATCATTTGAAATTCATGCATTCATGACTTCCTATTATTAATGCCAATGAATTCTTTATATAAGTAGAGATAAGATAACACTAATTTAGTATTATAGAAAGAACTCATGAGTTTTCAATTCCTCAATTCATGCACACCAACAAAGCAAAAGGTCATTTATATAGTATAGTAGTAATTTTCAACAACATGATCAAACAAATAAAACCATGGTTGATGGTTGTGAGAAATTTGAAGGGCCCCAAATAAAGTTCCTAAAAATGAGAATTTTGTTTGTGGTGAACAAAAGCAGATTAGGCAATAGACAAGGTATGGCATGAGATCGCATGGTCAAGTTAGAAGAAAATGTATATGGTTAAGTTAGAACTACAGACATTAATAATTTGACATCATTATTAGACTAAGTACTATAAAAAAAGCAAAAACAAAGTTAAAAGAATCTAACCTCAAAATTCATCATCACAGTTGGAATACGGAGGACCGTGTGGAAGGTGTTCTCACATGCTACCACATCAGCTCAAACAAGGACTTCTCACATGCTGCCACACATAAAAGAGAATAACACTCTTTCATTTATTTTCTTTTCATTTATTTTTCTCATTTTAGAAAAGTCATCCCTTTCCTCTCCCAAGCGTTACTTCCCTCTCCCTCAAAACCTTCTCTCCCCAATTCTAAATCCGCAGTAGACGATTGCGCGAACTGGTCGTGGCTGTAGCACCCGAAACCCTAAACATTATAATGTAAATTTACATTTAATTACTATTATATCTATATCTATATCCATATAAAAGCGGCATGAAAGAGAATAAGCGAAAAACTGTGCAATCGCCATGTCAACAAAGTAGGAGAGTTCTGGTGTTATCACCTCACCGAAATAGCCCACTCGCCGAGGAGAAAATCTTGGCTACAGCCGAGCCAACACATGGAGCCTATGTGTTGGCTCGGCAACCAATCAAATGCTGACACATGTCAGTTTTTACCTGACATATCAACAGTTGTCAGCTGTTGATTGGTTTCCGAGCCAACACGTAGGCTCCACGTGTTGGCTTGGCTGTAGCCAATAATTTCTCCTCGCCGAGAGAGTCGCCCACTCCCTTTTACTCCCTTTTTCAGCCATTACTCACGCTCCAATCCAAACCAGCATAACAATACGATTTTGAAACAGCAACATTCAATTCAAATTAATAACGCCCATTAATTAAGAGATAGTTACAACTGTACAGCTTCACAAGAATTTTGAAACAGCAGCATTCAGTTGTTTCAATTTACCAACTATAATAAGACTATAAATCACTATCGTCGTTGTAGCCATGAAACAGAATGGGATAAGAAGAAGAGATGTTGCCGTGAATCGTTCCACTCACCTCAAGAAAAAAGACGCCCGTTGCAGCAGGAGGCGAGGAAGCACCGAGACAGCAGCTACTCCCGTGACTGGCCTCACTCAAATCCAATCTCTACTCTTGGCCACCCACCCAACACCAGATGTAGGATATTGCACCCATACGGGGTGTAGTGTAGGTCTCGGAGAGATCGGGGACCGATATGTCGAGTCCCCGAAGTCGACAACCGCTCCATAAAAAGAGCGGGGACCAATGTGTTAGGTCCCCAAAGTTGTAAACTGCCCATGGGCTTCTCCTTGGCTATATATAGACCCTCTTGGTGGTCTAGGAGAAGACATACATCTCACGCTACTCCATCCACTCCACATATAGAGCTCTCTAGGTGTCTATAGGGTTATCATCCGTGGAGACCGAGGTACGCCGTTATTCCGAACCGACCTTAACGATCCGCTTCCGCCGCCACCGCCGCAAACCGCCACGGTCGAAGGTAATGTATCGTTCCTATAACTACCGTATTGTTTACGTACTAATTCGGTTGTTGGTTTGCTTGGCATGTACGTTCGGTTTCCTACATTGGTATCAGAGCCGAAGGTTCGGTCTCCGGCACCGGCATCGTCTTCGTGACGGTTATGCCGAACTTCCACCGATTTTCGGAGTTTTCGAGTCCCGCCCGTTTCGGATGTGTCCGGCCTGTCATCTATGAGCATTGGACGCTCATTATCGCCCACGAAGGTTCGCAGCCGTGCTGGTAGCGAGTCCCGACGAACCCCGACGAAAAACGGTTGTTTTCGTGGCCAAACGTGGCTATGAAACTCCCACTCTATTTGTATCGTTCGATGGCCATATTCACGTTTGTTCGTGTGGCCTAAGCGTGGGGTGAGACAACGGCCACCTCCACGGAAAAAGTGGCGGCCATGGCCGCCACACGAAGCTCAACTCGTTTTTTTCGAAAATTTTTATTTTTCTCGCCGGAATGAGTATTTTTACGAACAGTTATCACGAGTCTCCGGTGGTGTGTCGCCGGTGACGGTTACAAGCAAAACGGTTGAGAAATGAGTGGGAGTGATGGCTAGGTCGTGGTTGCATGGGTGGGTGGTTACCTACAGTTTTTTTTACGTAAAATTCGGGTCAAGAAGATGACATAACGGGCGGGTCGGACCAGCATTTATTTATCGGGTCGGTCTGGTCTTATTTTACAACTCACGTGTTTTTTTTAATAGCCTAGATACTCACGTGAGCAGAACAGATGTTCTACTTCTATAGCTGCTAAAGACATGGGCCAAATACTTTATATTCTGGGCCCTTTTACTTTTTTTTGGGCTGTTTTTTTTAACATGGCCCATATACATCATTTTTTCAGCCGAGAGTCTTTGTTTCATTGAAGTTGACTTATGGTCAAATTTTCAATTTCGGCCCAGACTTGTTTTAAAGTGGCCCAAAAATTTTTTTAGGGACAAAATAATTTTTAATTTACTCTTTAGTCCCTATTCTTTTTATAGCAATGAATTGCATGCTTAATTTTATTAGTATCATGCTTAGGGTGCTTTTTATTATATATAAAATTGCATGTTGGCCCCCGTAGTTTGAATTTGTTTCAACTACATGTGGAATATGTTTCCCGGAAGTCTTATGGGACTTGATTGTAATATTCTCGAGTTGAAATTGAGGAAATAATTATGTCTAGAAAGACCGAGCTTGAAGTGGAAACTTGACGCCGCGCCCCCTCCTCCCCGGCCTGGGAACTATGTTCTGTCTAAGAAACGGGAGTGTTGGGGCCTGTCTCGCGAACCCTTCGGTCCACCTGGGAATTTTCCTCTAAACGTAACTTTTGAGAATTCACATGACGGTCCCTAAGTCTTTTAAACGGACTTTTGATGCGAGTTATTCTTGCTAAAGTCCGGAATGGGGTGCTAGATTTTAGTTATCTATTAAGCATGTTACTCGTTAAATTTGTTTAGTATCCATGTATAGGGTATATTAAACAAAGCATGCATGTTTGCTAGAAATGACATGATTTATTTTGCTTAGCATGATACATGTTGATTCAAGATTCATATAGTATCCATGTATAGGTTTGCACTATTGTCCATGCTAGCATGATTCATTCATATAATCATGTCATGTCCATGTTTTATCATTCATGTTAACATGCTAGAATACATGATAGTACCATGAAATTGATACATGCTAATTTGTTTAGTAAACTCGTATCAAGTGATTCATGAAGCATGTTCTTGATTGACGTAAGTCGAATACTTGACTTATTTATCGGCTGAATTGATTATCACGTAGCATGTACTTTAGGACGATGATTGGGAACATAGTGAACTTTTGACTCCGGGGCATGCTTGTGTTAATTGGTTTAGTCAATAAATATGTTAAGTGAAAGCATGTGTGTGTGGAACATTGTATCTTGCGTGCAAATATGATCCTGATATGTGCTATTCTTTATGTGTGAAGAATGGCAGCTTCAAGCAGTAATGTTATCGCTGAGCTGAACAAGGGTTTGAAGCTAAATAGCGATAATTATGACATCTGGAGTATTAAGATCCAGTATGTGCTCGAATTCCAAGAAACTCTGGTGGCCATAAACAATGTCATGGATGAACCCGAAGCTGGGAATACGGCTCAGCATCGGAGTGAGCTTGCAGCTTACAATAACTGGAAAAAGGCCGATAACCTTGCTCGTATCACTTTGCTGAGTGCTTTGGAGGATGATATTCTGAAGGAATTCAAGAACCATAAGAGGCCTATAGACCTCTGGATCGCCTTGCGGGATAGGTTTGGTACCTACTCGACTGCAAGGGTACGGTCTTTGACCGTTAGGTTTGATTCCTACAAGAAGCGTCCCGAGCACTCAATGAGGACGCATATCCGCCAAATGAGTAATATGATTTCTGAGTTACGTGATGCTGGTCATATGTTGACTGATGAGCAACAAGTCCAGGCAGTGATCCGTTCACTTCCAAGCTCTTGGGACCTTATGAAGACTACCCTCACCCATAATACTCAGATTCGCACTCTGGAAGATGTTCGGAGGCATCTTGAGTTAGAGGAGGACCGCCTCCAAGCAACTAAGTCTTTGTCGGAGTTGCATATGTCATCATCTTCTAAACCCAAAGGTGGGTTCAAGAGGAAGAGGGTAGAGAAAGTCCATGAGCAGGCTGGTCCAAGCAAGAAACCTAAGGCTGAGAGCAAGCCCAAGCAGAAAAAGAAATTTCGTGTGCGAGCTATTTCAAAGGCTAAGTGCTTCAATTGTGGCCAGCGAGGCCACTTTTCGAAAGAATGCACTGAACCCAAGCGCCAGGTTTGTCTTGACGCTGAAACTAGTGAACTTAATGTCTCTAGTTCGGTTTTTCTATCTGAATCTAATCCTTTGTGGATCGTTGACTCAGGGGCGACCGACCATATAGCTCGGGACCGGAATGCATATGTCGACTTCCGTCGGCTTCCTCGTGGAGCAAAATGGATATATGTCGGAAACAACACGCGAGTGGCTGTGTTAGGGATCGGGACATGCAAGTTAGTCATGCGTAACGATCGAACCTTTTTGTTACACGACGTCCTTTACGCTCCTCAAATCCGACGGAACGTTGTTTCAGTTTCTGCTTTGATGTTGTTAGGTTTTCGTTTATGTTTTCATGACAATGTTTTTACTTTGACCAAGGGGTCAACTTTGTATGGACAAGGTTTTATTTCTGGTGGTTTTATTATATTAGACTTGGATGTTTACGAAACTTCGAGTTCTTCATTGATTACTTCCTCTCGCGGTCTTGATAGCGATATGGATGTATGGCACGCTAGACTAGGTCATATTGGCCAACAAAGGATGCAACGGCTTGCGAATCAAGATTTGCTGCCAGGCGTTCAACATGTGGAATTGTCTGCATGTGAATGTTGTCTAGCCGGTAAATCCGCCAGAAAACCTTTTGGTAAGGCAACCAGAGCTGAATTTCCTCTCGAGCTAGTCCATTCGGACATTTGCGGGCCCATGAATGTTCGGGCCAGGCACGGTGCGTATTACTTCATCACATTTATTGACGATTATACCCGTTTTGGACATGTATATTTGATTTCCCACAAATCGGACGCTTTAAGTGCTTCGTGAGTTATATGAACTTAGTGGAAAATCAATTAGATCGGAAGATTAAGTGCCTTCGGACTGACCGAGGTCGTGAGTATCTTTCGGCACAATTCCAAGGGTTATGTGATGAAAAAGGTATCGTTCGTCAGTTGACGATTCCTCATACTCCGAAACAAAATGGTGTAGCGGAGAGACGTAATAGAACGCTACTTGAAATGGTTAGGTCTATGATGGCACAAGCTCAATTACCTATTGCCTTTTGGGGTGATGCGTTATTGATTGCAACATATGTCCTCAACCGTGTGCCTACGAAATCAGTTGCGACCACTCCTTATGAGCTATGGACCGGAAGACGTCCGGACTTAAGCGAATTGAAACCATGGGGATGTGCAGCCTATACACACGATCTCTCGCATAAATATGGAAAATTGGGCCCGAGAGGTATAAAGAGTGTGTTTGTACGCTACTCGTCAACCTCTAAAGGTTATGTGTTTATAGGGTTGCAAGAAAGTGGGAGCGTTACTGAATATGAATCGCGCAATGTCCAATTTATTGAGGATGAGTTCCCAAGGAAGGGTGAGATAGGTCAGGACTTATCTCTTTATGAATATGATGATTTAGACCATCAAAGTTCGCCTCATTCGAGTGGGAGGATTTTAGGAGATGAAGAAGTTCGTCACCAACAACCTCCTTCATCACATGTGACGAATGAAGACGACTTTGTTGCTCCAAGTGGGAGTGAAGAGATGGATCTTAATCCAAGTGGGAGTATTGACACGAGGTTAAATGAACCTCAGATGGGACGAGGGTCCCGGAAAAAGATTCCTCGCCGACGGTTTGAAATCGAAGGTAGTGAACTCTTTTCAATGCTTCTTCAAGATGAAAATGAGCCACGGAATGTGTCCGAAGCCATTTCAAGCCCTTCTAAAGATAAATGGACAAAAGCTATGGAAGAGGAAATGGAGTCTATGAGGGCCAACAAGGTTTGGGATCTAGTTGACCTTCCTCAAGGACGAAAAGCTATAGGGGCCAAATGGGTCCTTAAGATTAAGCTTAAGGCTGATGGCACGATTGAGCGATATAAGGCTCGATTAGTGGCCAAGGGTTATACGCAACAATATGGAATAGATTACGATGAGACGTTTTCTCCAGCCGTGCGTTTATCCTCAATTCGGCTAATCTTGGCTATAGTAGCTAACTTAGACCTTGAATTACATCAAATGGATGTTAAGACTGCTTTTCTCAATGGAGATTTAGACGAGGAAATCTACATGGAGCAACCCGAGTGCTTCGTTGTAGAAGGTCACGAACATAAAGTTTGTCGACTCTTAAAGTCCATTTATGGTCTAAAGCAATCCTCGAGGCAGTGGTACAAACGATTTCATGACGTGGTTGTGAATAATGGATTTGTCATGATGAATGACGACCATTGTGTTTATACCAAAAGGTCTAAGAGTAAGTTCGTGTTTATGACATTGTACGTCGATGACATATTAATAGCCGGGAATGATAAAGAGTATTTAAACGAGGTTAAGACCTGGTTGTCATCTCAATTTGAGATGAAAGATATGGGTGATGCAAATTACATTCTTGGGATAAAGATCTCGAGAGATCGTTCAAAGAAGTTGTTGTATCTTTCGCAAGAGAGCTACATCAACAAGGTTCTAGAACGGTTTAGTATGCAAGCATGTAACCCTATCGAGACTCCTATCAGTAAAGGCTAAGCCTTGAGCAACGAGATGTGTCCAAAGACTCCAGAAGAAAGAGACAAAATGAATCGAGTACCATACAGGAGCGCAATCGGAAGTCTGATGTATGCAATGGTGTGCACTAGACCGGATATTTGTCAGGCCGTGGGCTTGGTAAGTAGATATCAATCCGATCCAGGACCGTCACATTGGAAAGCTGTGAAGAGGATCATGAGATACCTGAAAGGGACTACTGATTATGCACTTTGTTACCGAGGTGCCGAAAGTTTCCGTCTAGAAGGATACAGTGATGCCGACTATTCAGGAGACCTTGACGAACGGAAGTCTACCTCTGGTTATGTGTTCAAGATGTGCAATGGTGCTATCTCTTGGAGTAGCAAGAAGCAGTCTTGTGTGTCCCTTTCTACCATGGAAGCCGAATATGTGGCACTCGCGGCCGCTACACAAGAGGCTGTTTGGTTAAAGAGGTTCCTTGAGCATCTGATGGATATTGCAGAAAAGACTGAACCAATTTTGGTTTATTGTGACATTCAGGCAGCAATTTCATTTGCAAAGGATCCTAAGTTTCATACCAGAACCAAACACATTGATACCAAGTATCATTTCGCGAGGGACATGGTTGCACGCAAGATGATTAACGTGAAGTATTTGTCTACAAAGGAAATGGTGGTTGATCCTTTGACTAAGCCTTTGAATAGAGATTCCTTTGTTAGACATGTGAAATCTTTAGGTCTGCGTAGAGTTTGAAATACTTCATGTAATGTTTTCCCATGTTATGAACAATGTTCAGTTTAATAAAAAATGTTTTGATTTACACACACGCATGTTTTATTCGGATTGCATTAGTGCATTCGCGATTTTACAGAAATGTATGTTGGGTAAACTAAAGGTTAGCTCTCTCACACGAGCAACCGCCTCCGCGTCTTAGTGACGTTACGTCTGTGTGACAACGGGAGATGAGACAGGATTTTGAGTTTAAAATCATCAAGTGGGTGATTAGAGAGCTAACTACTAGAATTCATAAGTCGGTCGTTGACATACGGTCATCGATGATTAAGAGGAATTTGTTCCCGCATAGTTTGCCTTAGAGCCGGATGGGAGTTAGTGGACTCTTGTTCGAGTGCATGCGGCATTTGAAATGACATCCGCACAACACTGTCTTTGAGTGAGACAAATGACATACGCTCTAGGGAAAAGGAGAAGAGTGTTGTGACACACGTTTCATACCGTGTGTGCTATTAGCGACCACGGGTTTGCACAAGTATTATCTCAACTTGTTGCAGTGTGAGACCCATAGATCCTTAGGAGGTTCTAAATTGAGTACCCTCACGACTCCGATCAGAGACTTGAGACCTGACACGATGTTCGCTAGCTTAGTGTGTTTCCAAGAGGCTACTAATGATTCGGCCTGGCGGGGCATGTCTAGAAAAGCGAGTCGGGTTGGTGTTGAAGGAATCGTGAGAAGAGGAAGATCATCAACGGGACCTCTTTTTGAATTGTGTTCAACGGTGCACCAGTCATGAATTAGTTTCATGATTGTGAATACAAGGTATAATGAGATTTTTGAGAATACCTAAATGAGGTTCGATGATCTAGGGTACAAGCATACTTACCGTTCTCTAGTTGGTTATCCATTTTGAGATGCTGTATACTCCTAACAGATGTACAGCAGTTCTCTTGTTGGTTGTTCACTACGAGAGGCTGTATACTCCTAACAGATGTACAGCACCTAGCTCTCGCAAAGTATGCCGGTCGCACGGGTGAGCCCTGTATGAAAGACAGACAGATGTTGGAAATACGTTTCCACACACACTGAGCACTCCGGTTATGTGTGAGTGAGAGATGTAGGATATTGCACCCATACGGGGTGCTAGTGTAGGTCTCGGAGAGATCGGGGACCGATATGTCGAGTCCCCGAAGTCGACAACCGCTCCATAAAAAGAGCGGGGACCAATGTGTTAGGTCCCCAAAGTTGTAAACTGCCCATGGGCTTCTCCTTGGCTATATATAGACCCTCTTGGTGGTCTAGGAGAAGACATACATCTCACGCTACTCCATCCACTCCACATATAGAGCTCTCTAGGTGTCTATATGGTTATCATCCGTGGAGACCGAGGTACGCTCCGCTTAGTGACGTACCTCTCCTCTCCGACCGGCATCCCGTCACCGCCGTGATTCCGAACCGACCTTAACGATCCGCTTCCGCCGCCACCGCCGCAAACCGCCACGTTCGAAGGTAATGTATTGTTCCTATAACTACCGTATTGTTTACGTACTAATTCGGTTGTTGGCCGTTTGCTTGGCATGTACGTTCGGTTTCCTACACCAGATAAGACCATTATTATTGATGATGAATAAATTTTAGAAATTAAACTTAATCCAAATTACAATTACAAAATAATTGAGAGAAACGATGTATATTTACCTTATGTTTATTGCGATTTCTAACGAAAGAGCCCAAATTCTAAGAATCCCAACTCTAGATATGAAATTATTAGGACAAATTCTTGAAATCAGGAACAAAAATCAGCAAATCTAGGTTGTGTGGGCGGCTTAAAGTGGTGGCTGGGGTGGTTGCGGGTAGCTGAGGCTGTGGTGAAGGTGATGGCGCCTGGGTTGGTGTGGTGGGGTTTGAGGTTGCTGGGGTGTTTGGAAGTTGTAGCGGTGTCAAGAGAATGTGGTGGTGGCAGAGGTGAATCGATCGGCCGATGGAGGAGTCTGTGTAGGTGACTGTGCCGGTGTGGATGGAGGCGTCGTTGGTTTAAGATGGCTGTCATATGATATATAGAGAGAAAGTAAAGTAGTTGAATATAGCTGCTAGGTTTCCTTAGTTAGAAAGATTGGTTTAATATTATTAGTTCTGGGTTGAGAACAAATTAAAGCCCATCACAATTTGTTGGGTGGGTGGGTTCTGTAAATCGTATTTGTAAAAATTTATGCTTTCTAATACTTTGATTTGAAAAATGATTAAAACCGTGGAAAAACAATGCACGTAAGGAAGATGGCCCACTAGCTTTTATTTTCCTTTAAACGTTATATATATTATTGTTGTTTTTACGAGAAAGTATTTCGTGCGACGGTAATACCACGTCACATACGCCACGTGGAAGGACATACATCCACATCATCGAAGATTTATTGAGGTGCAATTATTATCTCCTATAATCTTGGGCAAAAAAGAAAAAATTACCTCCTAAAAGTGTTTAACTAACGACAGCCAATTTTTTAGGGAAATATTAAATACAAATTAATTAATGTATTTTCTTCCGAACTATAATCAATTTCTGCTCAAACCATAATAGAAAAATATCACCAACACATCTCAAACTCTAATCGGTGAATTACATCAAAATTTAAAATAAATCTTCTTCTTTTAACCACAAAATAAAGGTAAGCTAACTTTATAAAATATTATTGTATTTGTTTAATTGAACTTCATCAATAGTGATTTTGTCTTAAAACACTAGTATATTTTTAATGCTTATTATATATTTTTAATTTTGAAACTAATTTGTATGTCTGATGTAGGCTACTGTGTCAAACTTTAGCTACATGCAATTGTTACATGAGAATGATAACTATGACTGTTGCGTCCTGGATGAACTGAGTCGTGGGGACGCGTCTGTTTAAATGGTTGAGCGGGTTTTCGGGCTATAACCCTTCGTATGGAAGAGGTTTGTGCCACTGACGAGTGTTCGGCTGAATCCCGGGAAGGTCTGTGTCTCAATGGGCGGCTGAGTCTCGGGAGGCGGTATTCTGTGCACAAGTTCGAACGTCTGGGCGCCGGTTCCTGCACGAAGGGCCAGTACTAGCACGGAGAGGGGGGGGGGGGGTGGTGCTAGTGGAGCCCTCTCCGATGCTTAAGTCACTATAGGGCTAAAACGGTAATTCTAGAGATAGAAAATATTTCTAGAGAGAAGTCAGAGCTCAAAATACCAAAGTTGGGCAAAATGAGAGGATGTGTGAAAATGGGTGGCCAAGGTCTCCTATTTATAGGCTTCCTTGGGACCGGACCCGGTTTTAAAGCGGTTTGATGACGGTTCAAAAGCAAGCGGTAACCGTCATCAATAT
This sequence comes from Clarkia xantiana subsp. parviflora, assembly GCA_036873135.1. Classification (NCBI taxonomy): domain Eukaryota; kingdom Viridiplantae; phylum Streptophyta; class Magnoliopsida; order Myrtales; family Onagraceae; genus Clarkia; species Clarkia xantiana. Next base: position 34,438,034 of record JAPTYO010000010.1, on the reverse strand, counting down.
TGGCAATGCGCGAACTCGACTTCTCTACACGTAACGGTAATCGCGAAAACGGTAATCGCACAATACCCGTAATGCAATCCGGACGTCCGGGTTGCCATGTGGCGTGTGTGACGTGGTATTACTGTCGCACGAAATACGTTCCCGGTAGAAAGAATATGTAATTACTTTTGTCTGGAAGATAAGTGACCAACAAATTTTTTTTTTTTTTTTTTGTATTCTAAAATTCTCTATAAAGCATACAATAGTAAATTATTATCAGAATACAATAATAAATGCCAAACATAATAAACAGGTAAAAAATAAAATATCAAGTGCATTTTAAAATTTTATTTAGGATAACATACGCTTAAATTGAAATGGAAAAAAATGATTAAAATGGATGGACGTACAAATCTGGAGGACAACGACGGGTGCCTATAAATTGTAAGCGGAGCCAACAAAAAAAATTAGTGTTGTGAAATTGTTTAGAAAACATATAATATAATAATAAATAATGTAAGCACCAAGCATAGACAACCTATAAGCAAAATATCAAACACTAATTCAAAATTTTAGTTAGGATCTAAAATTAAAATTATTTAAAAAAATAGGATCAGACTTTATTACCTCAAGAAGGGATGGATATGCAAGTAGGAGGATCAATAATGTGTCTTGCTAACACATCTCCATTTGCATCAGTTACCTGTAAATTCAAAATGGTAAATAATCTAATCTATATATAATATAATTCTAAATAATCTTCTAACAAGTTGACAAGTAAGGTTTTTACACAACTTTATCTTTCTTATGTGTTAAAATGAAATTAATTGATTGGTACATGTCAAATTTGATAAGTTACAACAACATATCACTTCCACATGGAAGTCTAAAAATCAAGCAAAGCTCCACATTTCATGTTATGAACCGTTTCATTTCGAGTTTGCAAAATTGGATTTTGAACCTCATACAAAAGAAAATTGCAAGTTTGCACTCTAACAAATTAATTTGTAAAGTACACTAAAATAGGTCGGAAAAAAAATTAGATAAAAAAATCAAATAACTTTGCCAACAAAAAAAAGATTTATTTAAGTAAATAATGAACTTAGAAAACTATAGTGTATATATCTTTTAACTAATATATAATTACTAAATAGTTACAATTTTTTATATTAAAAAAAGTAAAGAAAAACATAAAATGACTTAATTGTTGAAAATATATATAGAAAACATGAAATTATTAAATATTATTAAACAAGTTAAAAAAATAGTGAAAAATATAAAAGAAAAATAAAATAAATATATTTTAAAACTGTATAATATATATATATATATATATGTGTGTGTGTGTGTATGATTAATGTAATACCATTTTATAAATATATTTACATATATTCTTTTTATAATATAATTTCAAATAAAGTCATGGAATGTTGACACCTGATAAAATTGGACAATGACATGTCAAAATAAAACAATATTATTGGTGCACCTCAATTTAAATATCTCATTGATGATATGGTCTATACAACTAAGCACTTCTATATGACTAGATTTCTTCCAAGCACTCACAGTGCATCCTAGAAGCTGTTACAAATCTTTCATCCGTTTCACAACTATATTTTATTTAGGGCACGTTTGTTTGCCGGTATTGCGATATCCTAATACCGGTATTAGCTAATACATGCTTAACTAATACATGCTTAGCTAATACAATGTTTGATTCTGTCATGTATTAGGATATCCTAATACAATGTTTGATTGAACTTTGTATTAGGATATCCTAATACAATGTCTAAAAGACCTAAATACCCTTAAATAGATATATTCATTGTTTAATTATTATTATACTTGAAGGACGGCCGAGGGTCACCGGAGTCCGGCCGGAGGTCGCCGGAGTCCGGCCGGAGGTCGCAGGAGTCCGGCCGGGGGTCGTAGGAGTCCGGCCGGGGGTCGCCGGAGTCCGACAGGGGGTCGCCGGAGTCCGGTTGGAGGTCGCCGGTGGCCGATGTTATGAGCCGAAGTTGGGGTAGTTGTTGTATATTAAATAAGGTTATGGGTAAATAAGTAATTTTGAGTTTGGTATTAATTAGTACATCACTTTTAGTTGGTATAATCTAATACCAAATTCCTCCTATAATTGAGTATTAGCTAATACCAAGTATTAGCTAATACCAATACCAAGTGTAAACAAACAAGGTATTAGCTAATACCGGTATTAAGATATCGCAATACTGGCAAACAAACGTGCCCTTAATTCCTTAATATCTTTTTTATTGCCAACCTTTAATCTCATATTGGCTTCATTTCACCTTTTTTTCTTATCACTATTTGATGAACTATCTTTAGTTCATTCATCTTTTTACACATAATTATATGCTATTCAATTCCTTAATATCACATTGGTTTTTTTCACCTATGTATTTTTCATTCTTCTTATAACTATTAAAATGTGAAGATTCTTACTTATTAAGAAAAATTGAGATATACTTAGAGTTTAGGGCGAGTCAGGGGGATATGTCTTAAAAAACACGCAACATGTTAAAAAAATTGAGTAATACATCATCAGGCTTCGGCCGTTTTTAGGTCCAAACCAAAATTCAAGTTGAAATATAAATTTATCATATGAAGAAAAGTTAATAATATATATAAACGACTTTTCAATGAAAGAGAAATATATTCCTATAATTTTAGAATGATATTATTTCAGTAATAGTTATTTAGTTACTTATTAAAATATACATATTAAATTTAATATTTGTGAAAAATATAATATAAAGAAATATTAGAAAAAATAAGTTATATAATATCATTAGATACTAAGAAATTCTATATTATTATTTTAACGACTCATGTTAACTACTATCCATCAAATATATTAATAGATTTCCATTTTTTTTAATGTTTCATATAATTAAACTTTATTAAATAAATTTTCTTTCCTTAAAAAAATACATTTTCTTAATATATTTCATATGTAAACTATCTATATTTAATCTATATATTTTAAAAAAATATAACAAAAAATTAACATAATCAATATTTACGTTAACAAATAATTAAAACAATTTTTATATTATACATTATAAAATATAAATTAAAAAATAGAAACAATAAATTAAAATACAATTTTATTATGTACATACCGCGCAAAGCGCGGGCTTTCCACCTAGTTTCAGATAATTACAAATGTAATGCCAAGAAATCTATATTAACCGCTTGGAGCATTGCGTCATTAAAATATGACCACTAATCATTGTATTGTCTAAAAATGAGGGATTTGCTTGATAAAACACTGGAATTTCACTACTGTGTGTTTTTTTTGCCACAGTACCAAGAATTTATGTATAAATACAAAAACAAAAATTTAGGGGAAAAAAATACAAAGGGAGTGGTGTGGGGGCTTGCTGAAGGTGGCTATAGGTTCGGTCTTGCCAGCAGATGCCAAATTGGCTTCTGATGGGTCCGACTATAGCCGTCAGGCCCTTTAACGGCGAGGAAACGGCAAACAGGCCCACCAGGCCCAGAGTAAGGGTCAAGATGACCTAGGAGAAGGGTCCCGATGAAGGGAGTCCCGACGAAGCAAGGTCCCGACAGAGTCGGTCCCGATAGTGGAGCTAGAAGCTCCCGATGAGAAGCCTTCAAATAGGCCCCGATGATGAATCCCTAAGAATGATAGGCCCTGTCAAGATGACGAGGGGCCCCGAGCGGTGACACAACGAGATAACTCTGGAGTCCCCGACGGGAGTCGGGGCTCGTTATCAGAGGATAAAGCCAAGATATGCGGGGCGTGGCCGAGATATACGGAACGTGGTTAAGATACACGGATCGTGGCCGAGATACGCGGGGCATGGCTAAGATACGCGAGATCACGTACGAGATAAGCGGGATACGGGCTAACCACCCCTAACGGTTCGCCAGGTACCTGAGGCACCTCTTTGCCTATAAAAGGGCAGGAGGTCACCTCAGATCACTTACGTTGGGTAGAATACACTTTGATATCTATTACTTGCCAGTCAGACGAAGTACTCATTTAAGCATCGGAGAGGGATTCTGGGTCACCGCCCGGTCTATCCCCTCTTGCAGGATTGCGTGGAGCAAAGGAGCTAGGATTGCCGTCAAGATCCGTACCGGAGTTCCACCGTGATCCAACATTGGCGCCGTCTGTGGGAAACAAACAAAAAGCTGATATGCCTTCTACTCGATCGATGGCGGCTGGCAAGAACAAGAGAGGACAATCCGGTGGTTCCCGTCACCCCGCTGCAACGAACCTGAATTCAGTACCGGAACAAGGAGAAAACCAGAACCATCCTCCGGCTGAGCTCTCCCAGACAGGAGGGCACAATGGATCGCATCCCGAAGACGTTGCCCCTCAACACCAGGATAACAGGGGCAGGAGGCTCCCCCAGCTGCAGATCTGACGAGGGCCGTGGCCGAGGCCATGCCCATGTTTCTGGCGGCTGTAGAGGCTCTCTTGGACCGAAGGGAGGCTGCCAGGAGGCAGGAGGAGATGCCCCCGCTGGAGGAAGCAACCCTACCAACAGAGGGCCAGAATGCGCAGGAAGCCCCGCCCCGAGGCCAGGACAGAGGTAGGGCAACCGGTCAGCCGGAAAGGTTCGTGGTTGATGGGCCAGGACCAGTACAGCACATGACCATTCCCCTGAATGGTCCCATTACTCCCGACCAGGTGGTAAAGATCGTGAACATCTGTATGGGATAACAGAAGCCGCTGGTGTCGGAGCTGAGGGATCGATCCACTCATCCCTTCGTTCCCCGACTAATAGACACCCTCGCCCCGCCTGGGCTGGGTATCCCCGAGATTAAGGAATATGATGACGAAGGAGATCCAGTCCGTCATGTCCAGAAGCATCTTATGGCGTGTCTGGGTAGAGCCCCGAATGAAGATATAGTGTGTACACTATTCCCAAACACCCTTGGAGAAAGAGCCTTGACCTGGTTCTTTAGCCTGCCCCCAGGCTGCATTACCTGTTGGGCGCATATGCACGACCGCTTCATTCGACAATACCAGGGTCGCAGACGTTTGTTGAAGAGCGTGAGGTCCCTAACCCAGGTGGTGCAGAGGCCCGACGAGTCGCTGGCACACTATTACCAGCGGTACACCGCCAGTGTAGCAGAGATAGACGAGGAAATCTCAGAGGGCGAGACCATCCGCACCTTTATTCGGAACCTGACAGCCCCCTATGGCTCCGACTTGATGCACAGCGTGGCTGAGAAGGCTGTGTGGAATATGGAGGCTTTGCAGAAGAGGGTAAAGCGGCAGATCGATGTCCAGGAGTCCAAGATAGCCGCGGGAGAACTGGAGCCCCCAAAGTCGAATAAAGGGAAGCAGTCAAGCAAGCCTTTCGACGATCGTAAGTCAAAGGGCAAACCTGAAGGCAGTCGGGATCGAGGTCGCTCTGGTCGGAAAGAGGATAGGCGTCCTCCAAGAAAGGATAAACGGGAAGATCTCGACATTCCTCTTAACTGTTCCATGGCAAAAGTGCTGACAGTCATGGAACGACAAGGTATCTCCAGGTACCCCCCGAAGAAAGATGGAGAATTCTTAGGGTCCCGCACAGATCGCTATTGTCGGTTTCACCGCGCAAATGGCCACGACACCAATCACTGTCGGGAGCTGAAGAAGGAGATTGAAAAGCTAATCCAGAAAGGAAAGCTCAAGGAGTTCGTCGGGGACAAACGATGCAGGTCCCGCTCTCGGTCCCGATCGCGGTCCCGTTCCCGATCCCGCGATCGGTCCCCGAAGAAGAAGAGAACTGATCCAGAATCATCCGGTGTTCGCAAATAAAAACGAGTCATCAACGTGATTCACGGAGGATTTGCTGCTGGAGGAGATACCTCATCCGCTCGAGAGGTTTACGCCTCTAGGATCCCTACAGCGGTGGTGCTGGGTAAGAGGTCTCGATCTTGGACCTTGAAAGAAGAGATGGTAATCTCCTTCTCATCTGAAGACCTCATAGGCGTGGAGACTCCACACGACGATGCCCTGGTGGTAACCCTGGATGTAGACGGGTTTGAGATGAAGAGAATCCTAATAGACGGAGGGAGCTCCTCCGACATTCTATTCATGAACGCGCTGGAAGCCATGGGAAAGACGAAGAAGGATCTGAAGGAAGCAAACTTCCCGATGGTCGGGTTCTCTGGCTCAACTTCCTACCCGCTAGGAGTAATCACCTTACCAGTGGAGTTTGGTAGCGGGTGGAAATCAGAAAGGAGGAATGTGGAGTTTGTCGTGGTTGATTCTGCAGGGACTTACAATGCAATTATCGGGAGAACCACCATTAATCCCCTGATGGCGGTTGCCTCGACTGTGCACCAGAAAATGAAGTTTCCGACCGACCACGGAGTCGGAGAGGTCAAGGGCGACCAAGTGGCTTCCCGAAAATGCTATGTTAATGCCACCCGGAGGAGGAGGCGAGAGGCCATGACTGTCCTCCAGACAGACACAGATCCCAGAGAAGAGTTTGGGCGTCCCGCCCCCGTAGAGGATCTGAAAGAAGTCGAGATCGACGGACCACGGAGGAAGGTAAAAATCGGGTCCGCTCTAACTGAAGAAACAGCCCAAAAACTGGTAGAGCTGCTGAAGGAGTTCAAGGAGCTGTTTGCCTGGTCCCCCAGCGATATGCCAGGAATCAGCCCCGATGTGATCGTGCACGAGCTGAAGATAGACCCCGCGATCAAGTCTATCACACTGAAAAGGCGTCCGATGGGCACGGATAAGAAGATCGTGATCCAACAGGAGGTGGGCAGGTTGCTCGACGCCGGTTTCATCAAGGAGCTCCGATTCCAGACCTGGGTCGCCAACCCGGTACTGGTGAGGAAGAATAACGGGAAGTGGCGAATGTGCGTGGACTTCCGCGACTTAAACAAAGCTTGTCCAAAAGATTGCTATCCACTCCCGAGGATTGACCAACTGGTGGATGCCACATCGGGACATGAGCTGCTGAGTTTCATGGATGCGTATTCAGGCTACAACCAGATCAAGATGGCCAAGGAAGACGCCCCCCACACTGCGTTTTACGCAGACAGCGACATCTATCACTATGATGTCATGCCCTTCGGGTTGATCAACGCCGGGGCAACCTACCAGCGGATGGTGAACAAGCTGTTTGGGGATATGCTGGGAGAAACCATGGAAGCTTACGTGGATGATATGCTGGTGAAGTCCCGACAAGCCGAGGATCACGTGCACAACCTTACCATGGCGTTTGAGCGGATGAGGCTTCATCAAGTTCGCTTGAATCCGACGAAATGCGCCTTCGGAGTCCACTCATGGAAGTTTTTGGGCTTCATGGTGAGCCAAAGAGGAATTGAAGTGAACCCTGAGAAGCTGAGGGCAATCGAGGAGATGCAGTCTCCGATAAACCATCGGGAGGTGCAAGTACTAAATGGCCGACTAGCTGCAATGAACCGCTTCTTGTCCAAAGCCAGCGACCGATCAATGCCGTTTTTTGAAGTCTTGAGGGCTAACAAAAAATTCGAATGGACCGCCAAATGTGAAGAGGCGTTCCAAGCACTCAAGCAGCATCTTCACACACTCCCGCCGCTGGCGAAACCGGTTCCAGGCGAGCCGCTCTTCCTTTATTTGGCTGTTTCTGAATTTGCCATTAGCTCTGTGTTAGTAAATGTTGTCGAGGGTAATCAAGTCCCCGTCTATTATGTAAGCAAGGCATTTGCCAAATCTGAATTGAACTATCCCGCTGTTGAGAAGTACCTCTTTGCGTTGATAATTACTGCTCGGAAGCTAAGGCCATATTTCCACGCACATGAGATCACTGTGCTAACGAACCAGCCTTTGAAGCATTTTTTGAACCGACCGGATGGGTCGGGGAGATTGGTGAAATGGGCAGTAGAGCTCAGTGAGTTTCGAATACACTTTGCTCCAAGAACGGCAATCAAGGGCCAGGCATTGGCGGACTTTATAGCAGAATCTACAGTCCCCGATCTAGAAGAAACGGGCCCTGTAGAGGGGGCAACCATGGAGGTCCCGATAGAAGAACAACCAGAGAGGGCAGAGCAATCAGAACAGCCAAACAAGGAAAATACCTGGGAGATGTACACGGATGGCTCCGCAAGTTCAGACGGATCAGGAGCGGGCTTCTTGTTGATACCACCGGGTGAAGGTGAACCTCTCCGATATGCCTTGGCTTTAACATTCAAGGCCACAAACAACGAAGCGGAGTATGAAGCTCTTATCACGGGCCTAAAAATTGCTAAAGGCACTGGAATCGATCACTTGAGAGTGAAGTGCGACGCAGCGTTAATCGTGAACCAAGTTCAAGGGCGATACGAAGCAAGGAGCCCGATAATGAAGAAGTATCTGCGAGAGGTACAAACCCTGAGAGAGAGCTTCAAAAGCTTCGATATCGAGGCTATTCCGAGGGAGGAGAACGTAGAGGCAGACGCCTTAAGCAAATTTGCCCTGGGGGCACCCTTAGAAGAAAATCGGAAGGTGCACTTCCTGGAGAAGGTGATCTTGTCAAACATCGACCCCACGCAGGTGTGCACCGTTGAAGCAAAATCGGAGGAGGAGCCCACTTGGATGACCACGATAGTCGCGTATCTGACTACGGGGGCAACCCCCGAGGATAAGGTAGCGGCAGACAGGATATGTCGGATCGCGTCTAATTATGTGATGCTGGACAATCAGCTGTACAAGAAGGGCTGGTTCTCGACTCCGTACCTGAAGTGTGTAGCAGAACCCGACACCAACCGAATCCTGAAGGAAATGCATGAGGGGATCGCGGCTTGTCACGAAGGGGCCCGATCCATTTTGAGGAAGGTGTTGAACTTAGGCTACTATTGGCCCACGATGAACAAAGAAGCAACGGCGTTGGTCCGATCATGCGACGCGTGCCAGAGGTACGCCCCGAGTATTGTGGCTCCGGCTGCTAACCTGACATCCATCAAGAGCGCTTGGCCCTTCGCGCAGTGGGGCATCGACTTGGTGGGACCTCTTCCACAAGCACAAGGAAAATGTAAGTATTTACTTGTAGCTATCGATTATTTTTCGAAATGGATAGAGGCGAAGGCATTGGCCAGAACAACGGGGAACCAGATCGTCAAGTTCCTCCAAACCCACATCGTGTCCAGATACGGGATTCCTAAGGTGGTGATCAGCGACAATGGCCCACCGTTTAACGGCTCTCAGGTGAGGGAGTATCTGGAAGAACTGAACGTCGAGCATCGGACCGCCTCCGTACGCCATGCTCAGACTAATGGCCAGGTGGAGTCAGCCAACAAAATCGTGATGGATGGCCTGAAGAAGAGGGTCTATGCCTTGAAGGGCAGATGGCTGAACGAACTGGAAAATATACTTTGGGCTGTTAGAACGACACCCAAACGATCAACAGGGGAGACTCCGTTTGGCCTTGTTTATGGCACGGAAGCTGTCGCTCCTGTGGAGGTAGCTGTGGCATCCCATCGGATGAGATATTACGAGCCCCTAACGAACGATGAAGTGAGACGTCTGGACTTGGACCTACTTGAAGAGAAAAGGCGGGAAGCCGATGAAGTACAAGCACGAATGCGCTTAGCGACGGCCAGGTACTATAATCGGCGAGTGAAGTCCCGACAGTTCTTCGTCGGGGAGCTGGTTTGGCGTCGCAACGAGTTCACCCTTTTGGATCGAATCAACAAGATGTCACCAAAATGGGAAGGACCTTATAAGGTCGTGGGGATGCCAGCTCCGAACGCATACAAGTTGGAAGACCTCGATGGCAGACCGTTAAAGCATTCTTTCAGTGGCGAACGCTTGAAGAAACACCATGCTTGAAGAAAGTCGCCTTAAGTGGTGCCCGAGAAAGTCGCCTTAAGTGGTGCCCGAGAAAGTCGCCTTAAGTGGTGCCCGATAAAGTCGCCTTAAGTGGTGCCCGATGTAAAATCGCCTTAAGTGGTGTATGCTGTTTATCGTTTAATTCGATGTAAGCTTATCTTATGCCAATTAATAAAAGGTCGCTTCCAAATAAGATTTGTCCTTAGATTTATGCTAAGTGTAAAAGTCGCCTTCAGTAGTGCACGATGAAAGTCGCCTTCAGTGGTGCACGACGAAAGCCGCCTTAAGTGGTGCACAATACTTAGATTTATTCTAAGTATCCGAAAGTCGCCTTCTGTGGTGCACGATGAAAGTCGCCTTAAGTGGTGCGCAATACTTAGATTTATTCTAAGTATTCAAAAGTCGTCTTAAGTGATGCACTCGATATTAAGTCGCCTTAAGTGGTGCAAGTTATTAAATAGTCGGGAAGGACGTATGAGAAATTCGTAAATATCAAAGTTTCGACTGCTAAAGAACTAAGTCGTCTTAAGTGATGCACTCGATGCTAAGTCGCCTTAAGTGGTGCGGATTGTTAAATAGTCGGGAAAGACGAAAGACAACAAGACATCGGAATTAAAGGAGTCTAATATTGATAAAGGGCTCGAAGGCCCGACGACGACACAAGAGAAGAAAAATACAAGGACTCTGAAAGATAAAAGCATTCAAGCTTGGTCCTTGTCAGCAGCAGCAGAGGGGTCCGCAGGATTGGTTTCGGGAGGATTGGTTGTCGGGGCGTCCGCACTTGGAAGCTCAGAGGCGTCTTCGACAATTATGGGGGTACTCCCCCCATCACTCTCCTCAGAAAGAGCAAAATACTTCTTCGCAAAGGGAGCGAGGGAAGGAGACTTGTCGAAGTTTATGGCATCCCCGTACTCCAGGTGGAGCTCCTCAACGGCGTTGAAGAGAGTGTTCTCCACCTCAGCGCCAAAGAACTTCATGGCGTCAGCTTGGAAGCCCTCCGACCTTCGATAGTCCTCCCGACCCTTGGCCTCCGCTTCGGCCAGCCGTGCCGGGAACCCCGCGATCAGCTCCTCCAGAGCCTTCTTTTCGAGGACCAGCTGGTCCTCGGCGGCCTTCTTCTCCTGGGTCAGCCGATCCACGACTGCCCCCCGCTCTTGCCGCTCTTGCCTCAAGAGCCCCTCGAAGTCCGCGATCTGCTGCTGAAGGCCCCGAATCTTCTCATTGAGGATAGCCAGCTCTTTGGCCAGCTTCCCCCGCGAAGACTGGGAGGCCTTGAGATCCGCCTGAAGCTGCTCGCGGACTCCTCGGTCCCGCTCCCGGGCCTCATCGTAGGCAATGACATACCCGATGAGGCGGTTGTAATCCCTGAGCTCCTACAATCAAAAGAGACAAAGTGTTAGAAGGACAGAAGGCCCGATTTATCGATCGACAAGAAAAAGCAAAGTCTCACCTCGATGCGGCGCACAGCCATACCCCTGACGTCCCGCTGCATATGCGTCCGATTGAGGTGAATCGGATGTCGCATAGAGGGCAGGATGGAACCCGCCAGCAGATGCAGGGACAGTTCTTGGTCCTGTTCCCCTTGTGTGAGCGGGACTCCCTGGAGCGTCTGGATAGGAGCCCAGGGGGCATCGGCCTGTGAAGAGTTGAAGGGCCTGTAGAAGTCCCCATCAAGAGCGAGGGGAGAGATGGGACGAGGAAGAGAAGGGCACTGATGGATATACGCCCAATTTGAACCCGTTGACTTCCAAACCGTTGTATTTTTATCATCCCATTAACGATTGTAAATCGAAACTTCAACCCGAACACTTCGCGAACACATCAACGGCTCGGACGAGGCCGGAACGCTCGTCCGGCCGAGGTAAACTCACCTAGGTGAGGTTGGGTGGCCACACCCGACCTCCCCTAGGAGAGATCGGGTCAGCCAACCCGATCTCTCCTAGGGGAGATCGGGTGGACCAACCCGATCTCTCCTAGGAGGGATCGGGTCGGCCAACCCGATCTCTCCTAGGAGGCATGGGGTTGGCCAACCCCATCCCCCCTAGGAGGGGTTGGGTGCCCTTACCCAACCCCTACCCTTGGGGGTCGGATTTCTCCCCCCCCCCCAAGGGCCCCTGCGCTATTTTCGGACACCCACACTCGGTTCACGCCGCCTACCTTCTCCGAATCCTAAGGTCTTAATTATGCGCTTAAAGGTTAATTAATTGTGTTTAAAGGTTAACGATGTCATTAAGCCACCTTAATGACACTGTTGCCTATAAATACCCCACCTTCACAACTCATTTGATCATCTTGGCCATTTGGACAATTTAGCTCTGACATCTCTCTAGCTTTATCTCTCTAGAAGAATACTGACTTAGGCATCGGAGAGGGTTCACCAGGCACCACCCCCCCCCCCCCCCCCCCCCCCCCCGTGTCTGGTACTGCCCCTTCTGCAGGGCAGAAGGAGAGAAGAAGCAAAGGAAGGAAGGAAGGAAGAAGATAGGCTAAGACAGGGCAACTCAGAAACATCGGATCACACACATCCCCAGTAAGGAGCGAGATCAAAGCCGACCACCCGTTGACCTAGATCTCATAACCTAACACTTGGCGCCGTCCGTGGGCTTCGGACAGAATGCCTAACTATCACTAGCAAGATGGCAAGCGTATATGTCATCCATGGAGGTTACGGAGCTGGAGGAGAGTCAGCAAATGCTAGAGAAGCGTACATGGCACAGTTAAAGGACCATGAACCAAAGGGTGAACAAGTAGAAGGAAAGAGAGAAGATGTAATACAATTCTCAAGAAGAGACATGGAGCATGTGTTACCAGACAACAAAGATGCCTTAGTCATAACAATGAAGATCACTGATATGGACATTGGAAGAATCCTAGTAGACAGTGGAAGCTCACCCAACATCATTAGCAAGAAAGTCCTCAGCATACTAGGAGTAAGACCAAGCAGTATAAGACAGGTTCACTCCCCCTTGGTGGGATTTTCAGGAGAGCCAACATACCCACTGGGGGCAGTAACACTACCTGTGACATTGGGTACAGGTCAGAGACAGCTAAAGATTGATATCCCTTTCTTCATCACAGAAGAAATGGAGGAGTACAATGGAGTCCTGGGCACCACTACAATCAATAAGTGGGGTATGGTACCATCAACGCTATATCAGAAAATGAAATTCCCCACAGGCCAAGGGATAGGGGAAGTAAAGGGTAACCAGAAGGTAGCAAGGAAATGTGCAAGGATCGCACTAAGCAAGAAGAAGAAAACAAGAGAGGTCCTGCTAATAGATGAGGACCCAAGGGAAGACCATGGAAGACCAGCCCCCATGGAGGAACTGAAAGAAGTACTCATAGAAGAACCCGATAGAAAGGCAAAAATCGGGACCGCCTTATCTCAGGAAGAGGAAAACCAGTTAGTAGCCTTACTAAGGGAATACAAGGATCTGTTCGCCTGGTCACCAAGCGATATGCCAGGAATATCAAAAGAAGTAATCTCACACAAGCTCAATATAGACGCGGCAACGCGACCAATAACACAGAAGGTAAGGCCAATGGGAGGAAGCAAAAAGATAGCTATCCAGGAAGAAGTGGAAAAGCTATTGAAGGCAAATTTCATCAAGGAGATCAGATTTCAAACATGGGTGGCAAACCCAGTACTGGTGAAGAAGGCAGGAGGAAGTTGGAGAATGTGCATCGATTATCGCGACCTAAACAAAGCATGCCCTAAGGACTCATACCCACTACCAAGAATAGATCAGTTAGTGGATGCAACATCAGGTCACCAACTAATGAGCTTCATGGATGCATACTCAGGATACAACCAGATAAAAATGGCCCCTGAGGACGCCCCCCACACAGCATTCTACGCTGATAGCGAGATATACCATTACACAGTGATGCCTTTCGGACTCATAAATGCTGGAGCGACATACCAAAGAATGGTCAACAAAATCTTTGGGGACATGATAGGGAAGACAATGGAGGCATATGTGGACGACATGATAGTCAAATCTAAAGAGAAGAAGGACCATGTGGAGAACCTTCGTTCAACGTTTGAAAGGATGAGGCAATACCAAGTCCGTCTAAACCCGAAAAAATGCGCATTTGGGGTGCAATCAGGAAAGTTTTTAGGCTTCATGGTAAGCCAGCGAGGCATAGAGGTAAACCCCGAAAAACTTCAAGCAATTGAAGAAATGCAGTCACCTACGAAGCACAGAGAGGTTCAACGACTGAACGGGAGGCTGGCAGCCCTTAACAGATTCCTATCCAAAATAGGAGACAAGGCATTACCCTTCTTTGAGGTACTAAGGGCAAACAAGAAATTCGAATGGACACCGAGATGTGAGGAAGCCTTCCAGCAACTCAAACAACATCTAAAGACACTACCACCCTTAGCAAAGCCTACACCAGGGGAGCCCCTCTACCTCTACATCTCCGTGAGCAACGTGGCAGTAAGCTCAGTGCTAATTAAAGAGGAAAACGCTGCACAATTGCCAGTATACTTCGTAAGCAAAACATTGGCAAAGTATGAGATCAACTACTTGCCAATAGAAAAGTACCTCTATGCACTGATTATATCAGCAAGAAAGTTGAGACCGTATTTTCATGGGCATGAAGTAACAGTCCTCACAGACCAGCCATTGAAACACCTCCTCCAAAGACCAGACACATCGGGAAGACTGACAAAATGGGCAATCGAGCTAAGTGAATTTCGCATTCATTTTGCCCCAAGAACAGCCATAAAGGGTCAGGCTCTAGCAGATTTCATTGCCGAATTCACCGGAATTAATCCAGACGAAGACTTGGGAGAAGTCAAAACTACATGCGAGGCAAGTAGTAGTCAGGAGAAACAACCAGAAGAATTATGGGAGATGCATACTGATGGGTCATCCAACGGAGGAGGTTCAGGTGCAGGCCTCTTACTATACCCACCAAACAGCGATACACCTATGCGCTATGCCATGGCACTCACCTTTAAGGCAACAAACAATGAGGCTGAATACGAAGCACTAATAACTGGCCTGAGAATAGCCAAAGGAGTAGGGGTAAAGCATTTAAGGGTCAAGTGTGATTCTCAACTAGTTGTCAATCAAGTGAAAGGAATCTACACTGCAAAGTCCGAAAACATGCAGAGATACTTACAGCAAGCCAAGGACCTGATAAAGAGCTTCCAAAGCTTCGACATTGAGTCAGTCCCAAGAGAACAAAACTAAGAGGCAGACGCCTTAAGTAAACTAGCCTTAGGGGCAGAAGCAGGCAAAGAGGTTCACTTCGTAGAGCAAAGAATGCAATCAGTGATAGAACAAATGGAGGTTCTAGCAATAGATGAAGCAGAAGCCTGGATGACACCAATGCGACAATACATCATGGAAGGAAAGCTCCCAAAGGATAAGGTGGAAGCAGTCAAGATTGAAAGGATGGCTAGGAATTACGCAGTGATGGACAATGAACTCTACAAGAAAGGATACTCCACACCTTTCCTCAAATGCATAGCATACCCAGAAACAGAGAGAGTGCTTGCAGAACTCCATGAGGGAGATGCGGGGTGCCATGAAGGAGCACGGTCAATAAGCCGAAAGGTCTACAACCTAGGATACTATTGGCCATCAATGAGCAAAGAAGTAGCAGACTTGGTACAAAAATGTGATCACTGCCAAAGGTACTCCAGAAATATAACAGCCCCACCAGCAAAGCTAAGCTCCATCTCAGGGGCCTGGCCTTTCGCGCAATGGGGGATTGATTTGATAGGCCCCCTACCAAAAACAAAAGGTCAGAAGACTTGCATAATTGTTGCAATAGACTACTTCTCCAAGTGGATAGAAGCAAAGGCAATGGGGAAGACAACAGACGACCAAGTCGTCAATTTCATCCAATCTCACATTGTCTCGAGGTACGGGGTGCCAAGAGCAATAATAAGTGACAATGGCCCACAATTCAAGAGCAAGAAATTGCAGTGGTATTGCGAAAGACTGAATATAGACCACCGTTTCGCATCAGTAAAGCACCCTCAGACAAACGGACAGGTAGAATCGGCAAACAAGATAGTGCTAGATGGCCTAAAGAAACGACTACATGCCACCAAAGGAAGTTGGGTAGATGAACTGGAAAATGTCCTATGGGCAGTACGGACAACACCAAAGATATCCACAGGAGAAACGCCATTTGGCCTACTGTACGGAACTGAAGCGGTGGCACCAGCAGAAATAGCTGTACAATCACTGAGGACCAAGTACTTTGAGGAGCATGAGAACAACAAAGCAAGGCTTTTAGATTTAGACATGGTGGAGGATAAAAGATGGAATTCAGAAGAAGCACAGACACGAATGCGCCTTGTCTCAGCTAGATACTACAACCGCCAAGTCAAGGAGAGACAATTCCACGTAGGAGAACTGGTATTAAGAAAGAATGAGTTCTCACATTTAGACCAAGTCAGAAAATTATCTCCGAAGTGGGAAGGACCATACAAGATAGCCTCAGTTCCCTACATAAACGCTTACCACCTCGAGGATGGGGATGGGTATATCTCCACAAACACCTTCAGTGGAGAGCACCTAAAGAAGTACTACGTATAAGAAGAAAGCACAAACAAAAGACCATATCCTTAGTTTCATATTTCACATTTTGCATGTTCCAGCTTTCCAAATTTTCAAAACAACTTTTGAGAAGGAGAACTCAAGGAGTTACTCCAACTCTACACTATCTTTGATTTCCTACAAAGGATGTCTTGGTGCACCAAGGCATCCCACGTGTACAAAAACATGAATGCTCCTAAGGGAGTAGAGGTTACTCAAAAGTATTTTCCAGTGAATGTAGTGGTATACTCATGAAGTTATCCTTACACAGATATGACTTCAAGTCAATGACAGATTCGACGCCCCCAAGAGCGTATCTTGAGAGTAGTTTTCATACTACGACATTCGACGCCCCCAAGAGCGTATCTTGAGAGTAGTTTCCATACTACGACATTCGACGCCCCAAGAGCGTATCTTGAGAGTAGTGTTCATACTACGACCTTCGACGCCCCCAAGAGCGTATCTTGAGAGTAGTTATTACACTACGACCTTCGACGCACCAAGAGCGTATCTTGAGAGTGGTTTCCAAAAACTACGAACTTCGACGCCCCCAGGAGCGTATCTTGAGAGTAGTGTTCATACTACGACCTTCGACGCCCCCAAGAGCGTATCTTGAGAGTAGTTATTACACTACGAATTCGACGCACCAAGAGCGTATCTTGAGAGTGGTTTCCAAAAACTACGAATTCGACGCCCCCAGGAGCGTATCTTGAGGTAGATTTGCAACCTACCAGATTCGACGCCCCCAAGAGCGTATCTTGAGGTAGAAAAAACACTACCAGTTCGACGCCCCCAAGAGCGTATCTTGAGGTAGATTTCAAACTACCAGTTCGACGCCCACCAGGAGCGTATCTTTGGTCTAACCTGAGCCCTCCGGGAGCCTATCCTGTGAAACGTTAAGTGCCGTCCGAGAGCCTGTCTCGTGAACAGATTTCGACGCCCACCAAGAGCGTATCTTTGGTCTAACAGTACAACGTATACCGTGTAAGGGGTATCAGAAGAGATCATCGCACCATACTCAGAAGGATACCATGAGAAAGAAATTTCTAAGTAAAGTAATGAGAAGAACAAGTAATGGTTTTTCTTTATGAAATGGCAGGTATGACATGAAAGAAAGCACGAAAGAAGGATAAGTAAAGGAAACACACCAAGGGAAGGGTCCATAACCAAAGAGCCATACACAAGGCATAGGGAGACATCATGAGAAGAGATATAAGCACACGGCCATGTACACAACGAATAGAGACAAGGGTATCAGACAAAGATGGAAACACTAAGAAAGGTGGAGTTTTAAACTCTAAAGACAACCACAACTCACAAACACACGAGACTACCACAAGAAATAGGGGTACTATTCCCTTATCTTCGCAATATGCTTAATAGCAAAGTCTGACAAATCACCAAGTCGAGAGAAAGGAAAGTCAGGAGCAATCATGTGAATACGCTCAAGAATCTCCTTCAAGGAAATACGTTTCGCCACAGAGCAGCGAACGTCCATAGCAGCCTGATAAGCGGAAGAGGCCTGATACTCAGCAATGGCACACTCCTTCGCCTCCATACGAAACATTTCCTCCAGAGAGACTAACTCAGCAGCCCGGAGTGTCTCATCACGATAAGACCTTTGTCTCAACACCTCAACCTCTTCATTGAGAAGAGCAATGCGACCCTCCAAGTCTCGGCACCGCAAATCGGTGATGCGACTATGCTCCAAACAGCTAATAAGACTGGAGTTAAGGGAGACACAAATGTCCTCGTACACCTTCCTCTCCTCAGCAAGATCAATAGCAAGGGTGGATAAATTAACAAGGTCGGCCATACCCTGCAACAAAAACAAAAGATGAGACGGATAACGCACGGAGAAGAAGTATGCTAAAGGATAAAACGGTTAATAATATTACAAGAGCATAGCGAGCCAACACATCACGAGCCAATTCATAAGTTGCCTCCGACCCTTTGGACAGGGACACACGATCGGCAGGAGGAACAGCAGACTGCAGAACACGAACTCCAACCTCAGGAGTTTGCAAAGAAGATTGATTGTCAAAACGAGCCCCACGCCCATAATAAGGCGCCCACTCAGACCCAACAATTCCATCAACAGGTGGGCGAGATAGCTCCTTCCGACTCAGACGCGGAAGACGAAGCCTACCTATAACAAAGCACAGAGTAAATACCAATGTATACTAAGGAAACTCAGTTGCTCAAGGACTCACCAAACAGGGAGGAAGGAAAAGACGGCTCCCGGACCTTCGATTGGGGGGCATCAATATAGAAAGAAGATGGCACCTTAACATCACCACCCTTACCTCCAGTCAGAGAACACCTCCCCGCACCATAGAAAACCGATCTTTTTGCAATCGAAGATCCGGTCCCAGAATTAACCACTCCCACACGTACTGGCCTCTTACTCCTCATCAATCACCAGAAAGTTCTGCTGACCAGAAAAAACACAGGCTTAGTCCAAGGAAAACAGAAAGCAAACAGTAGACGAGAGATACAAACTCATCTCCCTAAAATGATGGATACAAAGTCAAAAGACAAAAATAGAAAGACGACAAGAAAAACCCCACCAGCCAATAGGCAGAGGCAGGGGACAGGGGGAGATAGTCATAACTCCCAGCATAAGGAGACCCCATCAGCCAACAGGCAGAGGCAGGGGGCAAGGGGAGATAGTCACAACTCCCAGCATAAGGAGACCCCATCAGCCAACAGGCAGAGGCAGGGGGCAAGGGGAGATAGTCATAACTCCCAGCATAAGGAGACCCCATCAGCCAACAGGCAGAGGCAGGGGGCAAGGGGAGATAGTCATAACTCCCAGCATAAGGAGACCCCATCAGCCAACAGGCAGAGGCAGGGTTTAGGGGAGATAGTCATAACCCTCAGCATAAGGAGACCTCACCAGCCAATAGGCAGAGGCTGGGGGGCAGAGGGAGATAGTTACAACCCCCAGCACAGAGAGACCCACGGGCCAACAAGCAAAGACAAGGGGCAAAAGGAGATAATTATAATCCCAATATAGAAGACTTCACCCGCCAATAAGCGGAAACATGAGAATAAAAAGATGGGAAAATGACGAATCAAATAGAACTACATTACCATGAAGACACACAAATCAAGAACGAGACAAGTAAGGAAACGATTGAAGAAGAAGCAGAATTAAATCTCTCAAAGGCAATGCTTACACAAAAAGAGAAAATACGTACCTCAATGCGACGCACACCCCGGGAAGCAAGCCTGACCAGAAATCCCACCGTCAAATAGAAAAGAAGAGAGAAGGACAATGAGAATGAGGTAATCACTTCCCCTTTTATAGCACAAAGGTTTAGGGTTTTTCAAAGTCACCAAATCAACACTGTTGATTTTTAGAAAGGAAAATTTCAAGGGACAAGATTCAAAAACTAGTTCCCATTAACCACGGTTAAACTCGCACTCACCATAGTTAACATCCTCTAAGGTTTATTTCCTAGTATCCCATACTTAGAAAAATTTCTAGCCAAAATTAAGTTTCTCTTCACTTAGATAGAATCCCGGCACGAAATTGAAGCATAAG
This sequence comes from Clarkia xantiana subsp. parviflora, assembly GCA_036873135.1. Lineage (NCBI taxonomy): Eukaryota > Viridiplantae > Streptophyta > Magnoliopsida > Myrtales > Onagraceae > Clarkia > Clarkia xantiana. Next base: position 34,418,152 of record JAPTYO010000010.1, on the reverse strand, counting down.
TTATTTAGTTGCATTCATATCACACCCCTGTGCAAATGTATATTTTTTGAGTATGCATCTGTAGCAAAGATAAGTTTATTACTCCTACCTCAGGCGGACGCTGCCTAGGCACACGTCCGTGCTACTCTGACGTTTACAATTCCTCTATCTCATAAGGCAGGGGGCAGAGTCAGAGGCACGCATCTATGGGTAAGCGAACATTCAGACAAGAAGGTAAAATCCCGGTTTCAAATTGCGCGTGTCATACCATCCTGAAATAGAGTCAATCAAGGGTTAAGCCATTGGTTGACTCGGGGGCATGTGATGGATATACGCCCAATTTGAACCCGTTGACTTCCAAACCGTTGTATTTTTATCATCCCATTAACGATTGTAAATCGAAACTTCAACCCGAACACTTCGCGAACACATCAACGGCTCGGACGAGGCCGGAACGCTCGTCCGGCCGAGGTAAACTCACCTAGGTGAGGTTGGGTGGCCACACCCGACCTCCCCTAGGAGAGATCGGGTCAGCCAACCCGATCTCTCCTAGGGGAGATCGGGTGGACCAACCCGATCTCTCCTAGGAGAGATCGGGTCGGCCAACCCGATCTCTCCTAGGAGAGATCGGGTCGGCCAACCCGATCTCTCCTAGGAGGGATGGGGTTGGCCAACCCCATCCCCCCTAGGAGGGGTTGGGTGCCCTTACCCAACCCCTACCCTTGGGGGTCGGATTTCTCCCCCCCCCAAGGGCCCCTGCGCTATTTTCGGACACCCACACTCGGTTCACGCCGCCTACCTTCTCTGAATCCTAAGGTCTTAATTATGCGCTTAAAGGTTAATTAATTGTGTTTAAAGGTTAACGATGTCATTAAGCCACCTTAATGACACTGTTGCCTATAAATACCCCACCTTCACAACTCATTTGATCATCTTGGCCATTTGGACAATTTAGCTCTGACATCTCTCTAGCTTTATCTCTCTAGAAGAATACTGACTTAGGCATCGGAGAGGGTTCACCAGGCACCACCCCCCCCCCCCCTCCGTGTCTGGTACTGCCCCTTCTGCAGGGTAGAAGGAGAGAAGAAGCAAAGGAAGGAAGGAAGGAAGGAAGAAGATAGGCTAAGACAGGGCAACTCAGAAACATCGGATCACACACATCCCCAGTAAGGAGCGAGATCAAAGCCGACCACCCGTTGACCTAGATCTCATAACCTAACAGGCACATCTCCGTCTGGGCCCGGACAGGGGAGGGAGAGAAGTCATGGATAGGTGAGAGCTCCCGCTGCTGCGGAGAAGACGAGGGAGGCGGCCCCTGAGGGGTTGGTTTCAAAGGGGATTGCCCCGCCTTCCAACGCTGCTGAGGGGGGTCAACCCCGCCAGTCTCCTCGGAGGAGTCTAGAGTCTCCACCTGGCGAAACTGATCACCAGATGGTGCCTTCTCTCCATCTGAGGAAGGCACCCCCGCTGAAGGCGGTGCATCTGTGGAAGCTGCAGCACCCGAGGAAGCTCCCGAGCGACCTGCACCTGGAGGATGAAGAGCTTCAGATAGGTAGTCAGGAATTTCATCGGGATTCTTACACCAAATGATACGTCGGGAGACGTATTGATCCTTCCCACGGTAGTGATAGTAGCCTGCCTTCAAGACTCGGGGAGTTTCGCCTCGAAGGATCCTTTTGACATCAGCAATGCGGCCTTTCTTGGTCGAGGAAATTAAGTCCGACGGGACCATCCTTTTATACGATTTAATAGCAAGTCGGAGTTGTTTACCTTCTTCAGCATTCTGGACCTCGAAGAGTTGATCCAGATCCACTCGGGGCCGCTTGGGCTGCTCCGTTGAAGGAGACCCCGACCTGGCAGCAGCCTTCTTAGCAGACTTCCTCTTCCGCGAGGGGCGGACATCATCGATCTCCCCCTGCTTAAGGAATAGATCGGTCAGCACAGATACCTTCTTGGCTGCAAACAATAAACGAAGAAAAGTTAGAAATTTACCCAAGGGACCACGCTAGAAGGGTCGTCGAAGAGCTGCCCCCCAGAGACAATACTGAGGAGTCGGACCCCGGCCTGCACCAGGTCCCGCTCCACCAAAGAGTTAGCATTGAGAGAAACGTAAGACTCCCCCCAACGATAAAGCTGGATTAATTGGAGAGTCTCGAAGTCCTCATCGGCATAAGTGTGGAAAGCAGGCGGAGGATCTGCTGCCACCTCCCACCGAGGCCAAGGAATAGAAGAATGTTGGATGAAGAAGTAGCTCTTCTTCCAGCTACTGTTGTCGGACCCTGTATCGATCAAGAGCCCCGACCCTTGACCACCTTCCAGGTGTCACTGGTCCAACCGTGTCGGGCAAGCTGCTGCTTACTCCACTTGGGCATTCGAGGGTAGAAGGCGCAAACCCCCGCCTCGTTGCATTTCAGCCCATAGAAGGTCCTGAAGAGTTGGAGGCTGTAGACCCACTTCTGTCGGAGACAGAGGACTTGAAAGGCGTTCCAGATGCGGATGGCATGAGGAGAGAAGGTAGTGGGGTGTGTTTGGTAGTGATGGCACAGCTCGACCAGGTTACCACAAAAGGGGAACCTGATCCCCGCTGATATTTGTCCCGTAGAGACAAATACCTCCCCTTTCTGGGGACGAGTAACCTCAGGGTCACTCGAGGGACGATGTTGAGGATACGGGAAGCGAGGTTCCCAGGTGATGGCGATGCAACCCTCTCGGAGAGCTGCATCATAAGCAGTGGTGGAAATCTCATTTGGAGCATAGTCAAATTTAAAAGGTTTTCTCCCCTCGGAGCTGGAACCGCTGTCTGAAAAGCAACCAGGGCAAGAAAATACAGTGGGATTCTGGGAAAAATTAGAAAGAAAAAGACGAACAAGCAACGAAGAGTGTTTCCTTACCAGACATGATGAAGTAGAGGTTGAAGGAGATGCACGAGATGTCGCCGGAAAGGTGATCGGAGAAACTCCAAAGACCTTCGAAATCACAGAGCTTGGAATTGCAGAGGAATCGCAGAGAGCTTTTGAGAATTCGAAGACGGTAAAAGTTAAATGATGACTGTGGCTAGGGTTTTATAGTCGAAGAGGACGGTTGAAAGGACACTTCGATCTGAGTCGTCGAAGTCGAAGAGTCTTAATCTGGACCATTGAGATGAAACGTGCAGAAGGACAACGGGCGTAATGATGAAACGGCCTGAAAAGCACTTTTCAGAAAAGGACAGGCGCGAAAAATCAGGCACGTGGGTCGAAAACGTCACTCCATTATCTGCTGCATTTAATGCACTAAGAAAACCGAAGAGACCTTTGGGATATAGCAGTTATCTACAAAACCCTGAGGAAACGTGGAGGAAAAGACTGATAAATTAAAGTAACTGAACCAAGGAACAGATCCCCGACTCTAGCATTGGAAAATCGGGAGTTGGAAGACACGACGAACTAAAAGTCCCTCATGTCTTGGGGGCAAATGATGGGTCCGACTATAGCCGTCAGGCTCTTTAACGGCGAGAAAACGGCAAACAGGCCCACCAGGCCCAGAGTAAGGGTCAAGATGACCTAGGAGAAGGGTCCCGATGAAGGGAGTCCCGACGAAGCAAGGTCCCGACAGAGTCGGTCCCGATAGTGGAGCTAGAAGCTCCCGATGAGAAGCCTTCAAATAGGCCCCGATGATGAATCCCTAAGAATGATAGGCCCTGTCACGATGACGAGGGGCCCCGAGCGGTGACACAACGAGATAACTCTGGAGTCCCCGACGGGAGTCGGGGCTCGTTATCAGAGGATAAAGCCAAGATATGCGGGGCGTGGCCGAGATATACGGAACGTGGTTAAGATACACGGATCGTGGCCGAGATACGCGGGGCATGGCTAAGATACGCGAGATCACGTACGAGATAAGCGGGATACGGGCTAACCACCCCTAACGGTTCGCCAGGTACCTGAGGCACCTCTTTGCCTATAAAAGGGCAGGAGGTCACTCAGATCACTTACGTTGGGTAGAATACACTTTGATATCTGTTACTTGCCAGTCAGACGAAGTACTCATTTAAGCATCGGAGAGGGATTCTGGGTCACCGCCCGGTCTATCCCCTCTTGCAGGATTGCGTGGAGCAAAGGAGCTAGGATTGCCGTCAAGATCCGTACCGGAGTTCCACCGTGATCCAACAGCTTCCTTGTCGTGTTGTGCTCGATTAGCGTTTAAATTGAAAAAGTACTTGGAAGTCGAAACCAAGAGTTTTTTAATAATCTTCATTAATGAATGAATCAAAGAATTAAGATCATACCCCCTGTATCCTTTCAAAGGGTACTCTTTGCAATGTTCAACACGGTTGCTCTTGACAGTAGACAAAGCCACACAAAATATGCACTATGAAGATAAAATTTGAATCAAACGCCTCTAAACGCATAGAGTGTTCATAGCAAACTAATTTCTACGCACAAATTGGTCGGATTTCCTCAAAGAATAAACAACGGTTGAAAATTTAGATTCTTGCTCAAACTGGGGATTAGTTATCTATTGGTGTCAGAAAAGACCAATACTTTACTTTAATCTATCATTGATGGAGCTCAAAGAGTCAAAGTATTGATTCTTTGATACAAAATAAATAATAATTAATAAAAATTAAAAAGAGAGAAAATTAGACTCACAGCCCAGAGTAAAGCTTAGAGCATTTTCAATGGGCAAATTTTGGTAGACATTTTACCTATGTGGATGAGAGAATGAATGACATTTGGGTTAAGAACACAATAGGGGCCTGAATGTTTACCCATGTTGCCAAAAGGGGTATGAATTGAAAAATGATATTATTAAAGGCCTCAGAATTGGATGATATCAGCTCCATTTTCAATTATTCTAGGCCAAATTTATATTTCCAATGTCAATTTTCGCGTTTTTATCTATTTCTCGGTTCACAGTTTTTTCCCTAAGCAGCTGCCTATGGGTTTTTTGCAATTTTAAATTTGCTGATATCTCCTCACTCGGACATCAGAAATGGATGATATCAACTTCATTTTCATTTATTCTAGGCCAATTTTATATTGTCAATGTCAATTTTCGCGTTTTAGCTATTTCGCGGTGCACAGTTTTTTCCCTAGGCAGCTGCCTATGGGTTTTTCGCAATTTTTAATTTGCCGATATCTCGTCACTCGGACCTCGGAATTGGATGATATCAGTTCCATTTTCATTTATTCTATGCCAATTTTATATTGGCAATTTTAATTTTCGTGTTTTAGCTATTTCTCGGTTCATAGTTTTTTCCCTAGGCAGCTGCCTATACGTCTAGAATAAATGCGGTATCAATTGAGTTCATCCAATTCGGAACTCCGAGTTATCGATAAATTAAAATTTGGCAAAACCCGATAGGCAGTACCCTATGAATAAACGGTTATTCTGAGACCTAACTAAAAAGGATATAGACTATATTATGATCATATACGTCTAAAATAAATGTGGTATCAACTGAGTTCATCCAATTCGGAGCTCCGAGTGAGGAGTTATCGATAAATTAAAATTTGGCAAAACCCGATAGGCATACCCTATGAATAAACAGTGATTCTGAGACCGAACTAAAAAGGGATATAAACTATAGTATGATTATATACGTCTAGAATAAATGCGGTATCAACTGAGTTCATCCAATTCGGAGCTCCGAGTTATCGATAAATTAAAATTTGTCAAAACCCGATAGGCAGTACCCTATGAATAACCGGTGATTCTGAGACCGAACTAAAAATGGATATAAACTATAGTATGATTATATACGTCTAGAATAAATGCGGTATCAACTGAGTTCATCCAATTCGGAGCTCTGAGTGAGGAGTTATCGATAAATTAAAATTTGGCAAAACCCGATAGGCAGTACCCTATGAATAAACGGTGATTCTGAGACCGAACTAAAAAGGGATATAAACTATAGTATGATTATATACGTCTAGAATAAATGCGGTATCAACTGATTTCATCAAATTCGGAGCTCCGAGTGAGGAGTTATCGATAAACATAAATCTGGCAAAACGCCGGTTCACAATTTTTCCCTAGGCCTATGGGTTTTTCGCAATTTTTAATTTGCCGATATCTGCTCACTCGGACCTCCGAATTGGATGATTTCAGGTGCGTTTTCATTTATTTTAGGCCTATTTTATATTTCCAATGTCAATTTTGCGTTTTAGCTAATTTCAAAGTTCACTGTTTTTTCCATAGGCAGCTGCCTATGGGTTTTTCGCCTTTTTTAATTTGCCGATATCTCCTATGGAAAGTATGTTTACTTAAAAATTACGAATAATCCAGAGGCCGCTGCCTAAGGGAAAAACTGTGAACCGCGAAGTAGCTAAAACGCGAATTTATATTGCCAAGGTTAATTTTCTGTGATTGGGTCTGTGATTTATTCTGCGTTGTATGTTTACTTTTAGAGTATTATCAATCTATATGTTCTCATATTTGTATTGGTATATTGCAAATTTACAATTTTACGTTTTTTTAGTTCTTAGAGCATTATTATGAACTTATGATGTGTACTGTACCTAAGTCTTATATAACAAATAGATATTTTTTAATCTTTAGCTTAAATCTACTATAATAGTTAATAATCCTATACATTACAAAAAGTTTAAAATGTAAAATAATGACACACACATTATTATCAACAACTTTGTAGGCATATTCACAATCACTCACATTCAGAACAAGTAGAAGTCTCACTTTCCAATTGCCAATCATTTTCATCTCTCATTTTTAGAAAGTTTTTTTTTTAACATTGTTTGATTTTTAAACTTACAACAAAAGCCTATCTTCTTTGTCTGATATCATATTCACCTTAGTTTTGTTTTGTTTTTTTTATGAAAATATTAACCTTAACCAAGAAGGAGAACTATATATATATATATATATATACTAGGGAGTATTTCCGCGCGGGGCGCGCATCGCACGGGGAGATATACTAAATATCTAAGTATATATAAGTACAAAATTGAATAAGAACAACAATTATAATTGATATATATATTTATATTTTCAAGTTTTATAAGAAATCAACATATCTTAACTTAGAAAATTAATGCCATAAAAATCATAACATATATATATAATGATAAAATTTGTCCTAAAATAATTACCAGAAAATAATAATAACTAAATTTTTTTATGTATACATATATATTACATAGTTATTAGATGATGGCAAAATTAAAAGAAAAAAAAAACATACTAATAAGAATCTCTTTTGTAAATGTTTATACTTTAAGTGAAGCTCAAATCTCAAGCCCACATAATAATCACTTAGACCAAGCCCTTATTATTTAAAGCCTAGAAAAAAAGCCTTCATTAGTAGTTGTGAGAATACATTTCTCCGTCCCCTGCGTTCTCTAATTGCGCTCCCATTATTCCTAACCCTAAGTCCAGTCGACCGCCTTCGGCAGCCCCAGTTGTCTGGGTCCGAACGCCAAACTCCGTCAACTCAAGTCGCTCGCCTCGCCCTATACTCTGCATGCCCTGCTCCGTCCGTCCGGTTTTGGAGACAGCAATCCGCTTCATCGCTTCCTTCCTCTCACCCGATCGAGCAAAAGCCTATAAATTCAATGGTAATTTGTTTGATTACTGTCAATTTGGTTTGGATTTGTCAGATCTGTGTACTAACATTGATTATAATTCCAGCCATGAATCAGCTCAGTTGGTGAGATCATTGTGAGTTCAATCTCTGCAATTTCATATTTCCCGGCTGGTGCATTAAGAAAAAATTTGGCAAAAAAAGAAGAAGAAAAAATCTGATTCGTGTATGATTTATAATGTAGGGTACTGCTTAAGTACTATAGCCTAACTTCTATGAGCTTTTGCTTCACTGGATAGGGTCCCTTAAGCGCCGCTACATACTACTGTAAGAAAGAACGAAAGAAAGACGCATTTGACTTGAGACTTACGTCGAACACTTGTTCGATTACGAGCTCACTCTGTTCAGCGCCGGTTCTCTCCGGGGAAGATGATCAGTAGCGGAGTCTACAGTCTCCGAACATCTTGCCTATGGTGTCCCTGTTTGCCAATTGAGCCCCTCCTCCAAGCCTATCAGCCAGCTTTCGCCGCCACTCGCCGCCGTTTGAGATGGTTTCCCGTCGCGAGGTGCTTTGCCTCGAGCTCCAACTCTAAGCAGAAAATCATTGTGATTTCGGGTCCTACAGGGGCTGGAAAGTCCCGCCTTGCGCTCGAGCTCGCCAAGCTGCTCAATGGCGAGATCATAAGCGCGGATTCTGTTCAGGTTAGAGCCTGAAATATAATCTACTCTTGGTTGATACATTTTTGCTAGCATATTAATGCATTGCGCTCACAATGAGGAGTAATGTAGTCTTCTGGTGTATTCGTTTGGCATTTTTGTTCAGTAATAATAATTAGCTTCCAGTTGTTCGACCAGAAGCATTCTTCCTTTAAGAATGTCTTAATTATAATTGATTCAAGGATACTAAATCAAGCATAACTCGTGCTTTTGATTACTCTCCACAGGTTTACCGCGGTCTGGATGTGGGATCAGCAAAGCCTTCTATTAGTGACAGAAAGGTGCTTCTGGATAATAAAATGTCTTTTGTTTATTACTTCTGCAACAAAAAATGGCATCTCTATTTTTGTTGTGAGAATTTAGTAAATCATACGGTTTTGAACATTTGTAACTATCAACTTTAGTGCTTGATGTATCAGAATACACATGAAAATGTTGTGCCCCCGAAAGGTTTCTTGTTTTTCTTCTGATTAAAATGTTGCTAACTATGTAATTTGATTGTTTTCCCTGTTGTCATTAGAAATAGAATAATTTGGTGCATGGGGGGTTTTAATGTGAAATGCTTTGATTGTAGATAAGCAACACATAATTGCAAGACTGGAGCTATTACTATTCCTTCAGCTCAATATCCTATTGTTAACTTGCTAATACCATTTAAAATTTAAATTCTCTATATTTAATTGAGCCACTGAAGTTGGTTTAACTCCATCACACTGCATGCTTGAATAACCAAATATGCACTATAATCTCCTTGTGGTATCCTTTTATTTTAGTTTTGATAGAGTGTCAACAAGTAGATTTGATTCTTCTTTGTGGGTAATTTGATACTAAATTTACACATTCTATTATTTTATTTCTAGACAGTAATATGTTATGTACTATGAGTTTAAAAGGCTGCATTCACTGTCTCCCTAATTTTCATTGTTTTGTTTTTAGGAAGTACCTCATCATCTCGTTGACATATTACATCCATCTGAAGGTACTCACGGGATGTTTTAACTTCTAATGCATGTAAATCTATCTAGAGTAACTCATTAAATTATTTTAATTTTTCTCACTTCTTTTCTTATAATTCATCTCAGAGTACTCGGTTGGAAAGTTTTTTGAGGATGCAAGACAGGTTACAGAAGATATTATAAGCTGCGACCGCGTTCCAATTGTCAGCGGTGGAACCGGTTTGTATTTGAGATGGTATGTTGAACAGTTTTTTTATAGTGCCATGAAAAGTTTCCCTTCTGACTGTTTTAATGGAAAGAAGTCTCATAATTAAAGTCTGTATGCTGTACAAGTCCATGGACTGGTAGAGCTCATGCCTTTTATTTCTACATGACTAATTGGCAGTTAGTTCCTGAAACTTAATTCTACTGATGTTTATCATGCAAAAAACCAAAAAACAGATAAATAATTGAGATAGTAGTAGTTTTTCCTTAGCACATCAGCTTTTAATTGCCAATTGCATGCTTTACTTGATGTCAGTTATTCGTTCAATATTTTCCAATTAGGTATATTTACGGTAAGCCAGATGTTCCCAAATCATCTAATGAGATTGCATCTCAAGTATACTTAGAGCTAGAAGACTTGCAGAAAAGTGGCAACTGGGATGCAGCTGTTGAATTGGTAGTCAAAGCTGGTGATCCGAATGCCGGACTTTTGGCTTCCAATGATTGGTATAGACTTCGGCGTAGTATGGAAATAATTAAGGTTGGACAATGATATCTTCACACTTATGCATTATATGTTATCAAATTTACTCATCATGGACGTTTGTCCAGGTGATTGGAGAGTGGGAATATTTATAAGAGACGGTTTTAACTGAATGATTTCTGTTTTGCATGACAGTCTAGTGGAGCACCCCCGTCGGCATTTCAGGTTCCTTACAATTCATTTAAGCAAAAATTAGACTCGGGTTTGAAAGACGGCGATCATGAAGTCAAGTCTACCGCAGTACTCGAGGAAATTAAATCGAAAGATTTGGATTATGATTTTCTTTGTTTTTTCCTCTCAACTCCACGGGTTGATCTGTACAGATCAATAGACTTCCGATGTGAAGATATGCTGTTAGGTAAGAAAGACCTCTATGATTTACGTTTTTGTTTTGCTTTGGGTAGCATTTTGAAACTGTTGTTCTTGTCAGATAAAGCAGTTAAGACATGCTAATACTAATATGCTTCTTAAAAAAATCATATTATTCCATTACTGAACTAGATCATGCGAAACCTATGCAGCTTTGGTTGTACACGGCTATCTTAGTTTAAATTTGCCCTGGTAGATGTTTCTTTCTTGCTGAATTTGTAATACTGCAAGGTAGTCTGACTTGGCATTAGCTTCATTATATTATGCAAGCTTCAGCTATCCCTTGCTACATTTTGAACATATGGACCATGACATTGTTCTTTTTAATATGATCACAGATTTATATATATATATATATATATATATATATATATATATATATATATATATATATATATATATATATATATATTTTCTTCCTGTCTAACAGATTTCTTTTCCCTATAGGTGATGATGGGTTATTGTTTGAAGCCAAGCGGCTTCTTGACTTAGGTCTTCAGCCAAATTCAAATTCTGCAACTAGAGCAATTGGTTACAGACAAGTAGGCAACTTATTCTGATAAATACATATGCACACAATGTGAGCATATCTCTCTTTTGTTATCTAATGTGTATTCTGTGCGCCCTAAAGTTTTATGCATGGGTGATCTCACTCCCTGACTCTGCAATGTCAGGCAATGGAATATATTTTATGGTGTAAGCAACAAGGAGGAAATGGTTCGCCTGGAGACTTCTTTTCTTTCTTATCAGAGTTTCAGAAATCATCTAGGTATTGTGATCCCTATCTCTTCCGACCTCCCAATATAAATACACACATGTATAGTGCTTTACCACTCGGCTGGAGGTTTCTATTCAAAATGCTACGTTCCAAGCTCATGAATCATTTCCGTTGAACACAGTTCTAGTGAGTGAGATTTCATGTATATATCTTTTATGATGCGATCTTCTATCTAATGCAGAAATTTTGCAAAGAGACAACTGACTTGGTTCCGTAATGAACATATTTATCAGTGGCTTGATGCATCTAAACCACTGGTACAACCAACTACTTCAATCAATCTTTTATGTTCGATCTGGTCAATTTTGTTGTGCGATAACATTGAGTAAACAATGTGCAGGAACAAGTGCTCAACTTTGTTTACGATGCTTACAACGATCAGAGTGGTAATCTGATCGTGCCTGAATCTCTGAAAATTGACAAACAAATGATGTCAAACCAGAGAGAAGTTAATCTACTTAAAGCTTACCGACCTAAGAACAGGTAATATATATACAATTATTCTGAAAAAAGAAACAACAATGTTGTTATATAGTAAGAAGAGAAATTTATTTATTCATCTTCTCTTACATTTAAAAGACATTTCATGAGCCGCGAAGATTGTTCTGTAATTCTGGACTGGATAAGGACAACTCAAGGACAGGAGCAAAAAGAGTTGGTAGATGCTGATTCTTCTACTTGAAAGACACTTGGAATTCATGACCACACAACCAAAAAAGATATCCAAGAGCATTTTAGGTTACTTATCTTTTGAGGTGCAGTATTATAATGCCTTAGCTTTTTCAACCACTTCTTTAAATGACCCTTTTGAACTTTCAGCGTGATTTTACGCCCTTTGTCATCACACTGAATGTATGCTCATGAAATTGGTTGCCGTGTGGATCCAGTCTTCATAGGGAGAGCTTGCTTTTATTATATAATAATATAATAATATATATATCATATATGTACTCTTCAACAATGTGGTAGCAATGTAAACTCGGTTTGTGAATGTAACAAAGAGGAAAGCATTTTTTTTCCACTGCAGGTAGTGTAAATTAATATCAGGAAACTTGTGGAATTGAGATTCAGATGCGTCTAAGTAATTTTTTTTAAGTAAAGTTTTTTTAAAAGATTGTTTTGCTACCTAAAAAAGTTGCTGCTAATTCTTACTTGAAAGTCAATATTCTTATTGAGCTATTGGCTCCCATTAGTGTAGTTTGGATAATAATAAGAGAAACTCTAAGCCATCCAAAATATATATTAATGAGTTTTGTGAAGCTCAATCATGCAACGACACGTGGAAAATATTTACTTTAAGTCTTCAACAAAACACAAAAATACGATCTTAGTCAGAGTTGACCTTACATAAAATCATGGTAATTATTTTTTTCACAACAAAAAATTAAATTTTTTTGTTAGATGCAATCTCACTAATATTGGCAACTTTTGTTGTCTTGAGAGGTTTCGAAAACTGAGGTATTGGCATGTATAACCCTTTAATGGGGTCTTCTTTTGGCAGCAGAATACTCCGCAAACTTACCCTTCTTACTATTCTGACGGATTTACTTGTGTGTCTTGTTCTTGTACTGTCTTGACTATTTTTTTAATCCTAAATGACATTAGATATCTTTTACATTTACACCCCGATTTAATCATAAATTCAAGTTTGATGTTCATGATTTTCAAGAACACAATGAGTTTTATCAAGAACACAATTTGGATTCTTGATCAATGTAGTATTTGATCTTAAAATTTGAAAAATTTTCCAATTTTGCATGTTTGTGCCGAAAACCCTAGTGGTGTTTTAGGTAAAATTTTTAATTTTCTTGGTCACCAAGTTATTAAAATTCGGCACAAATATTTTAATATATATGTTGCCATTTTTAAATTTTATTAATAGGTAACTATATATCTATAAGTTGGAAAATATGGATAGGTTTATAGTATAATATTGTAAAAGATATTAACTATCAATATATATAGTTAAAATTATGGTTAATATATATTGATAGAATTTAGTTACTTAAAAAGATTAAGAAGATATATTGTCTATATATTTTATACCTAAATATATTTTTGAAAATATTTATATATATATATGGTTTGGCCGAATTTTATATATATATATTATACATTGTTAATTGATTTACATCTTAGTGATAAAATTTTGACAATATTTATATATATATATATATATATATATATATATATGTTTAGCCGAATTATATATATATATTACCAATATTGGAAATTATTTTAAATAATTAATATTTCTTGGTGGCTAAGTTAAGTTTTTAGTGGACTTTAAAACCCTACTTAGCCCACAAGACATATTTCGGCCGAACTCTAGGGTTTATGGGCCGGTCCAATTGTTAAACCGGAACAGATTAAACCAATCTGGGTTTTCTTAATCAGGTCAACCTATTCGGGTCGTGTCGGACCGTAGTAACCAAATTGAACCTAACCTAACCGGGTTTGAGTGATAAACCGAACCACTATCTTATTTTATAGATCTGTTTCGGACCAAACCTCAATTTTTAAAATCAGACCGAGTTGAACCGGATTTTTAAATTTGGACTGAACCACTTTAAAATTTCGGAAATTTTAAATTGTTCAATAATATAGGATGTCAAATTTTAAATCCAAAATGTTTTCGAACTTTAAAATTAGCCTAAACAGCGCTCTTAGGGTTTCTGTTTTAATACACGTTTCAATCAAAACCCTAATGCCTGGTTTCGATAATGGGGATGGATCTCGGACTTGCATGTTTTTGGGACTGGATATAATTAGTGGGCTGATTTGCAATTGTTTACTTTCTGCATCATACATTTTGATATAATTAGAACTGTCGTCTTGAATTAGTCAAGCTAGCTGGATATTATATTACGAGCATTGAGCTATGGGATTTAAATATATGGTTTGCGCAATAGGATAGACGTCCTATGCTGATTGAAAATGCCTAGAATCCATGTCAAGAAATTCGCATGATTGATTGTAAAGCATGAATTGCAAAACAACCCGTAATATTTTCAAAGCGTTTTATAAAACTGAAAACTCCAGTCACCAATTATGCATGATGTGTGCAGATGTTGCATGTTTTGACGCGTATGCTAGGATGTTCACAATAGAACGCATGTGATAATTTACTTTACGTAGAATTATATATGCTAGGAACATTAGACGCATGACGCGTAAACACGTTGTGTTCGATATTTATGGCATGGTGTAAACACTTAATTTTGGACCACGCGCGACACTCGTGGCATGTGGCGCACTAAATGGGGAAGTGTTCAAAATATGGCAAGTCGAGAAGCTTCCAAGAATGGCTCCTGCAAAATTTAGGATAGTTTATGTATTTATTGCATAAAAATATTTGTTGAATATTTAGTATTAATTTCTGAATATTTAGCATTTATTAGCAAAATAAATCAGCAATATATGTTGCTCAAATTAGACTAGACTTAGGTACTATATATAGATTACTATATTGTAATGTAAAAGGGGGACCGAAGAAGAAAAAACGACCATCTGACGTCGTAATAAAGAATCGATCATTTTTTTTATTGATTTACTGCTTCAAGCAATCGCTCTTAGTTTCTTTAATATGTACATGTTGTGTATTAGCTAACGTTTGTCTTATAATATGTATGTATATGCATGTACTACATATAAGAGTTTTAATTTAGTATTATAGTGTTTCCCTAGCAAATTTGTGTCAATCATGCGAATGTTTCTTTGGTGATTTGCCCTCAGTAAGTGCACGATGGTGTCTTTGGCAAACAAAAAAATACGCGATGGTCTCCATTCTCCAACACTGACTGATTCAGAGAACGCCCAGTCACCATCGATTAGCCCATGGCCACCGCAGCCGCTCTGACGATATCTCCGATCTGTGTCCCTCACCGATTATGCCAACACTGATCCAGAATTTCTATTTCTCTTGTTCCTCAAATTTTTCTCGCTTCCCTAATTCGGTCCTAGACTTGACTAAAGCACTAATTTCTCGTGATTGCAGGTTTCAATATGGAATCCCGGTTCGAGTATCCAAGATCTTGCAGTTACAACTCGATAAGAGAAGAGGAGCATAGAGGTTCTAATGAGATTCGTTAGAAGATAAACCATTGCATCGTAGACCCCGGGAATGAGCTTACGCACACTGGATCGGAGAAGGTGGAGTACGGTGAATGCAGATCTACATTCCTCACCGGAGATATACCTATCGATCTAGCCATCCCCGTCCGTGCCGACGCCCTTGCCGGAGCTCCAACCACACCGCTGCTTCGACCTCGTCGCTGCCTGCTAACTCTCTCTCTCTCTCTCTCTCTCTCTTCTGCGTGACTCCGCTACCGTGACTTCCCTGTTGCTGCCATCGACTCACCCGTCGTCGTTCATTTCCATCCACGCCATCGCCGGACCACTTCCGACGCCCTTGCCGGAGCTCCAACCCCACCACTGCTACTTCCATGTCTCTTGATTCCAGCCCACTTCACGTTGCTATCCGACGCCACCTGACCCGTCCCAAGCGATTCGCTCCGAACAGCCACACCTGGACCGCTGTTCAGAATTCCAGTCGGATGTCTTCGTTTGTCTACCATGAAGATCATCTCCCTCTCTTCTAGCTGCTACGTAGCTATGTAAGTGATATCAGGTAATGTCCTTTTAATTTTATTATTATTATTGTTATTATTATTATGTTATTTAAATAGTTTAAACATGTTGATGTTTCTGTCAATATGTATAATAAGTGCACAAGAAGAGAATAGGGGAAGAAAGTTGTGCTGGTGACCTCGAGAATATTTGACTCGCTCAAATCTTTAATTGTTTTGTTTATTTGGCTAATTTTGTTTTTTTGTTGTCAGTATATGTTTATGTTAATCATGACAACATCATATGATAACAATGGAAAAATACTCAAGTATTAGCACTTGTCGTATAAAAATTGCTTAGCATGATTAATGGGACTGTATACTAGAAAATTGGCAAATTAAGTGATTTGAGTACCGAAAGGGCGTGATTAATTCCATGTGTTTTAATTCGTAATAGAACCCCCGAACTCGAATTTCTTATCGTAGACCGATTTTATACCTAGGTGTTTAATTCGTTACTCGCTTAGGTAAATTTAGGATTCTAGTTAGCCTAACAATTAACTAGTGGCGACTCTTTTCAAAATCCACGTTTTTCAAAACGTAAATCGCCATAAGTCAGAATTTAGGGTCTGACAATTTGGCGACTCTGCTGGGGAAGATTTAGAGGGTTCGGGCTCAGTATGTTCACTTTTTGCCATGTTAGAATTTTGTAATTTTTATTTTTATTTCACGGATCTAACTTGTTTTTCTTTTGTGATTTCAGGTGTGGAGTTAAGTTCTTATTATGACTAACTATTTTTCTTTGTTGTGTATGTATTATTTAAATTTGCACACACCCACTTTAGAGTAATCTCCAAAACGCCTAAATCCCAGGGCAACTAGGAACCCCGGAGAGTTAGTAAGGGTACGACCGCGCGGCCGAGCCGCCGGAACGACTCAGAACAACTCCACTCGCTTGTGAAGGTCTTATGATCCCTGTGATGGGGTGAGGAAACCACCTTGTCGGGAACCTATCAGTGGAACCTACCTTGTAGAGCAAAGCCACACATTTTTTACCCCCTAACATGTTGTGTTTTATCCGTGTTTTTTTTGTTGTTGTAAAAAAGAGTCGTCAGGAAAACTGTAAGTTTTTTTAATTGTGTAATTTTTATTCTCATGCATTCATCTTCATGCATTTCTTTTTAAAAAAAAAAATTCAGCTAAGTGATCGAACATTTAGAAATTTTCTTTCCGAACACGCATTTTGTATGCATTGTTTTTTTTTTTTGAAAAACCTCTTACCTGATTTTTTTTTTTTTTTTTTAAATTTCAAACTTGCGTTTCATACGCATTATTTTTTTTCTTAAAAAAAAAATCTTCAGGTAAGTTGTGATTTTGGTTAGCGCGTCGCGCATGCAAAAAAACATTTTCGAAAAAATTTTGGATCCTTTTTAGCTATTAGAGCTTCTAATTTCGAACGTGCATTCCATATGCATCATTTCAAAGACTTTTTACCTGAATTGTTTTATTTTAAATAATGCATCAAGTATGCATTAATTTTAAAAAAACTTTTTAGATAAATCGTAAGATCTCTTAGTTTTAGGGCTCTTTGTTTAAAAAACCTTTTACCTGATTTTTTTTAAAAGATGTGCATCTCATATTTATTATTTTCGAAAAAAACCTTTCAGGTAAACTGTAATTTTTCTTAGTTGTAGAACTTTTATTAAGTTTGCATATTGTATTTATTTTTGTGCATCTCATATGCCTTTTTTAAAAAAGTTTTCACTTGTTTTTTTTTTTTTTCCAATTTTGAGCAACTAGGATGCATTGAATTTTCCTCGTTAAACAAAACACCAAAAACAAAAAAAAAAAACCTTTTTCAGATAACTTGTAAATTTTCTTAACTGTAGAAATTTCATTTCAAGTATGCATCTCATGTACATCTCATAGGCATTGTTTTAGGAAAAACGATTCTTTTTTTGATAGATTGTAAATCTTCTCTTAGTTGTTGAGCTTTTAATTCCAAACATGCATCGCATTTGCGTTATTTTTAAAAAAAACTTTACCTGAATTTTTCATTTTGTACATATGTATCATTCAGGTAAACTAATTGTAAGTTGTAACTTTATTAACAGTAGAACTTTAACTTTCGAGCATGCATGAGCATTTAAAAAAAAAAAACTCAAAGTGTCATTCGTTTTTATCCAAGGTGTATTGCACTTTTTCGGCAAGATCGTCTCAACCTTTGCATAAATTAGCGTTTTGAAAAAGAGATTTGATTCTGATTTTGATTTTTTTGAAAAAAACAGTTTAAATGTTTAGTTGAGTGTGACTATTCGAGCTTAAACAAAGGACAAGAAAATCCTTTTGAAAAAACTTCATTTTGAACATCTATCGTGCGTTCGAGCCAGATAGTGCACTTAGCGAACTCATTAAACTCCAAGCTAGTCAAAACATCTTAGATCATAGATTTTGATTCTTTTTGAAATGTAATCAAAATTATGAAATGAATGACATTAGAAGTTTTCCGAAAAATCATGCATGACTCATTTGATTCTTTATACTAACTTTCATGTCTGGTCTTTTCAGGTACCCTTGGTTAGGTATCCCGCACATACAAGTTGTGTCGGCCTAAATGGGGCAACAAAAAAGAACATGCGACCATCGAGTTGCACGCTCAACAAATTCCGCATTCGGGATATCCAACGCTTAGGTATGATAAATTGTACTTAATTTTTTCCCTGAGATTTGCGTGTCCCTACTATTTTTTGCAGATCAGACGACCACTTCGTCGAGGTCGCAACCACGTAAAATGTGACTGCTCCAAAGAACTTACATGCCAAAATTCCACCCACCATATGTGGAATTCATAAGCATCCCTAAATCAAGTCGTGCATCCGTTTTACGGCGAGGTCTAAATTGGTCAGTGGTTACCAAGGGGCATCTCACATTGAGATCAGACATGTCTGAAGATGGAAAATATCAAGAGATCATCGAACGTCCCCAGAAGATTAATGTGCCGATCAATGAGCATTTGAGATGTCAAGCAAATGAAACATTAATTTTGGTGTCTTCCATCAGAGGTCCAGGGGCATTTACTTTCCGGCAGGTGCTCGTATACAAGTTGTGATTTCTAGATGGAGCAGGAAAATCAGGACATGCAGCAGGTCCAGTCGCATAGCGAGCACATTTCCCCAGTAGAAAAAATCCAACACCCAGGTAAGAAAAGTTGTGATCATTTTTATCCCTGAAATTTGAGTTTTTCCTTAATCATTGTGCAGTTTGGATAATCGTCCTAATCAAAGCCCTTGAAGAGCACATCTCGTGCGCGACCCTTTGCTCGCCGCAAGGTGTCGGATTTATCCCAGATACCTCATGCGATATCTATGCCCAAATTTACCATTTGCGGACTACTGTGCCAAACTCAACACCATCCATGTGTGTTCATCAACCAGACCATTCATACAGAATGCGACGAGCCTAACCCGGTAGGTGCTAGCCATAGGGCATCCCCAGACGAGATTAAGCGATAACCGGGGCACTTGAGAAGCCGAGATTTAAAATCACTGTCTACGTCATCCATTGGTTGTAGGGTTCATCCAGGGCGTCGACACGGTCAATCAAGTGAGTCCTTCTCTAGAAGATGTTTTGGATTGGAAATTTCAGATTTGCCACTAGGGGGCATGTACATAATTGTTGTTGATTATTTTTGTTAAATTTTCGTCGTAAAAAAAAAAAAAAAAAAAAAGAGCAAGCAAAAAACAAAAAAAGAGCAAGCAAAAAAAAAAAAAAAAAAAAAAAAAAAAAGCAAAAAAAGAAGAAGCAAAACACTCATTTTTTTAGGGTCACAGCCGCCCTTTAATCGGCTACAGAAAAATAAAGGGAGTTTTCACGTAAATTTTGTGAGAGCAGTGGAAAATAGAAGGGTCACAGTTGTCCCTAAATCAACTACAAATAAAAGGGTCTCAGTCGTCCCTAAAACGACTATATAAAAAGGGCCATAGCCACCCTTCAAAGGGCTACAGATAAAGAGCGCTCCTACAACGTCAAAAGCGGGAAATAGGTGAAAGGGCCACAGCCACCCTCCAAACGGCTACAAATAAAAGAGTGACCCCGCGAACCCTGTGAGGGCGGGAGAATAAAAAGGGCCACAGCCACCCTTAAAATGGCTACACAAAAAGAGTGATCTCGCGAACCCGGTGAGGGCGGGAAAATAAAAGAAAGGGTCACGGTCGTCCCTCAAACAGCTACAGTCAAAAGAGCGATTCTGAAACATCGATGGCGGATATTAAGTGAAAGGGCCACAACCACCCTCAAAATGGTTACATACAAATAGTGTTTCCCGGATCAGAGATGAGGAATGAAGGGCCACAGCCACCCTCCAAATGGCTACAATCAAAAGAGCTCCCGCAAAATTGAAGACGGTGAGAAAAGGGTCACAGGCACCCTCCAAAGGGCTACCAATACTCCCGCATCGAGGCGGAAAATAAAGTACGGGTCACAGCCACCGTTTAATCGGCTACCAAATAAAGAGTGCTTCCGCTAGGTTGAAAACCCGAAAGGGCGGCCTAGGCAAAATCGGGAAATGAGAGGCATGATTGCAAGTTCAGGAATTGCAATCATGGCAAAATGAGAGAAAATAAAAACTGAGGGGCACGGTCGGAAATCCCTCAATCGACCGTGGCAAAAGGAGAGAAAAAAAGAGAAATTCTCAAAAAAAAAAAAAAAAAAAAGATCCCGCTAGGTTGTCGCACAATGCACAATTTAGGCAAAAATTAGGGACAAACACTCATGCACAAGCAGTGTCTTCCAGAGTCAACTTCACGGCAAGCGGGACGGTTACAGTCTGCTCTCGCGAGTCGCTATCCAAGGATGAGTAGGACTGTTACAGTCTGTTCCTACAAGTCACAACCATCAGGATCTGAAGTTTTCCAGCTTCCTGAGAGTTAACCCCGACGAACGAAGCCTTAGTATTCAGCCTTCGCAAGTCACGCCACTAGAGGCACTTCTCCAACGGACGCCCCTAGGGGCTCATCTCCGACACTCGCCACTAGAGGCACTTCTCCAACGGACGCCACTAGAGGCTCATCTCCGACACTCGCCACTAGAGGCATTTCTCCAACGGACGCCGCTAGAGGCTCATCTCCGACACTCGCCACTAGAGGCATTTCTCCAACGGACGCCGCTAGAGGCTCATCTCCGACATTCGCCACTAGAGGCATTTCTCCAACGGACGCCGCTAGAGGCTCATCTCCGACATTCGCCACTAGAGGCACTTCTCCAACGGACGCCACTAGAGGCTCATCTCCAATACTCGCCACTAGAGGCACTTCTCCAACGGACGCCACTAGAGGCTCATCTCCGACACTCACCACTAGAGGCATCACCAAAGGGTCTCCGGTACGGTCTGACGTAGAGGTCTTCCGCCACCAGAGATATCACCAGAGGTTTTCCGGTACGGTCTGACGTAGAGGTCTTCCGTTACCACTCGCCACTAGAGGCATCACCAAAGGTTCTCCGGTACGACGTAGAAGTCTTCCGCCACCAGAGATATCACCAGAGGTTTTCCGGTACGGTCTGACGTAGAGGTCTTCCGTTACCACTCGCCACTAGAGGCATCACCAAAGGTTCTCCGGTACGGTCTGACGTAGAGGTCTTTCACCACCAGAGATATCACCAGAGGTTTTCCAGTACGGTCTGACGTAGAGGTTTTTCCGTTACCACTCGCCACTAGAGGCGTCAGCAGAGGTTGTTGGTACTGTCTGACGTAGAGGTCTTCTGTTACCAATCATCACCAAAGGCTTTACTTTTCTGCACGCCACTGGAGGCTTTACTTTTCTGCACGCCACTGGAGGCTTTACTTTTTCGCACGCCACTGGAGGCTTTATTTTCTGCACTACCAATGGAGGCACCGCCAACAGGGGCACCGCCGACGGAGGTTCTATTTTCCGCGCTACCAATGGAGGCACCGCCAACAGGGGCACCGCCAACGGAGGTTCTATTTTCCGCATGCCAATGGAGGCACTGCCAATAGGGGCACCGCCGACAGAGGCTCTACTTTTTTTGCACTTTCCGAAATGAGCCAGGAGTTTCCTTGAAGATTCGAAGACTCGAAAGAAGATATACTTCCCAACCAAAATTAGTGTTTACTCGTCTTTGGACAAATCCCCTCGAACTTGTTCTACGGGAATTCGCCCAAAGAGGGGCAAACTGTAAACACTTAATTTTGGACCACGCGCGACACTCGTGGCATGTGGCGCACTAAATGGGGAAGTGTTCAAAATATGGCAAGTCGAGAAGCTTCCAAGAATGGCTCCTGCAAAATTTAGGATAGTTTATGTATTTATTGCATAAAAATATTTGTTGAATATTTAGTATTAATTTCTGAATATTTAGCATTTATTAGCAAAATAAATCAGCAATATATGTTGCTCAAATTAGACTAGACTTAGGTACTATATATAGATTACTATATTGTAATGTAAAAGGGGGACCGAAGAAGAAAAAACGACCATCTGACGTCGTAATAAAGAATCGATCATTTTTTTTATTGATTTACTGCTTCAAGCAATCGCTCTTAGTTTCTTTAATATGTACATGTTGTGTATTAGCTAACGTTTGTCTTATAATATGTATGTATATGCATGTACTACATATAAGAGTTTTAATTTAGTATTATAGTGTTTCCCTAGCAAATTTGTGTCAATCATGCGAATGTTTCTTTGGTGATTTGCCCTCAGTAAGTGCACGATGGTGTCTTTGGCAAACAAAAAAATACGCGATGGTCTCCATTCTCCAACACTGACTGATTCAGAGAACGCCCAGTCACCATCGATTAGCCCATGGCCACCGCAGCCGCTCTGACGATATCTCCGATCTGTGTCCCTCACCGATTATGCCAACACTGATCCAGAATTTCTATTTCTCTTGTTCCTCAAATTTTTCTCGCTTCCCTAATTCGGTCCTAGACTTGACTAAAGCACTAATTTCTCGTGATTGCAGGTTTCAATATGGAATCCCGGTTCGAGTATCCAAGATCTTGCAGTTACAACTCGATAAGAGAAGAGGAGCATAGAGGTTCTAATGAGATTCGTTAGAAGATAAACCATTGCATCGTAGACCCCGGGAATGAGCTTACGCACACTGGATCGGAGAAGGTGGAGTACGGTGAATGCAGATCTACATTCCTCACCGGAGATATACCTATCGATCTAGCCATCCCCGTCCGTGCCGACGCCCTTGCCGGAGCTCCAACCACACCGCTGCTTCGACCTCGTCGCTGCCTGCTAACTCTCTCTCTCTCTCTCTCTCTCTCTTCTGCGTGACTCCGCTACCGTGACTTCCCTGTTGCTGCCATCGACTCACCCGTCGTCGTTCATTTCCATCCACGCCATCGCCGGACCACTTCCGACGCCCTTGCCGGAGCTCCAACCCCACCACTGCTACTTCCATGTCTCTTGATTCCAGCCCACTTCACGTTGCTATCCGACGCCACCTGACCCGTCCCAAGCGATTCGCTCCGAACAGCCACACCTGGACCGCTGTTCAGAATTCCAGTCGGATGTCTTCGTTTGTCTACCATGAAGATCATCTCCCTCTCTTCTAGCTGCTACGTAGCTATGTAAGTGATATCAGGTAATGTCCTTTTAATTTTATTATTATTATTGTTATTATTATTATGTTATTTAAATAGTTTAAACATGTTGATGTTTCTGTCAATATGTATAATAAGTGCACAAGAAGAGAATAGGGGAAGAAAGTTGTGCTGGTGACCTCGAGAATATTTGACTCGCTCAAATCTTTAATTGTTTTGTTTATTTGGCTAATTTTGTTTTTTTGTTGTCAGTATATGTTTATGTTAATCATGACAACATCATATGATAACAATGGAAAAATACTCAAGTATTAGCACTTGTCGTATAAAAATTGCTTAGCATGATTAATGGGACTGTATACTAGAAAATTGGCAAATTAAGTGATTTGAGTACCGAAAGGGCGTGATTAATTCCATGTGTTTTAATTCGTAATAGAACCCCCGAACTCGAATTTCTTATCGTAGACCGATTTTATACCTAGGTGTTTAATTCGTTACTCGCTTAGGTAAATTTAGGATTCTAGTTAGCCTAACAATTAACTAGTGGCGACTCTTTTCAAAATCCACGTTTTTCAAAACGTAAATCGCCATAAGTCAGAATTTAGGGTCTGACACATGGTATGATGATTTGCTAGATGTAGTATAATTATAAATATGCACGCTTAAATTATCGGATAATTTTACTAAATCATAAGGGCCTTGGGAAAGCCAAGATCGGGTATGCTTATTTGAAAATCCCCGTTCCGGTAATTTGCAATAGAATAACCGTTTTCAAAAGACTGATCTATTAAATTGAAAACGACAATAGTGTGAATTCTTTCACGACACCCCCTTCCTCGGTTTACTTAAGGTTGGTTTGGTTTAGTGACTAAAGGATCACTATTCGTCGTATTCCATCATAATAGATAATCCAATGTTTGCAATTCTGTCAAAATGTTGTTGTCTTCCTGAATTAGCATAAATATCAATGAATTAGTTTTCATGGCTAAGTCGGTACACTTTTATGAACCTTGCAATCTTGATGGTATAAATTATGATGAACATAAGGAATATGTATTGGACTCCTCTCTGCTACGATTCTGTAAAGAGGAGAGGACAACTACGAATGAATATGGTAGTTCGTATGATTTTTACAATGAGAGATGAACGTGATAGTTTATTTCCCAAGCATTAGAATAGGTTATTTGATAATCTGAATGCAAATGTGGTGATACATTCAACCCTAGTGTAAGAAGGTTGAAGAAGACTTCAATTGCAACCAACCAATGTCAAAGCTTGGTGTTCCTTTGCATCTGCCTCGGTAGAAGCAAGGATGCTAGAGCTAGAAATGTTTCAGTTGAATATGATGTTCTATTCTCTGTCCATGGATGCCGGTGAAAAATCCGTTCAAGACCTTCACAATGAAAGGTCAACATGGAAAAGATGTATAAGGTTGCCTTACATTTACATGATTCAATAACCTTGAGTCTAGTTAAGTAAAGGAACCAAGGCAGTAAAGTGATAACCTTCTCAGCTCACCACAAGAGATCATCTGAAGTTAATTGTGATCCATATATCCTAAAGTGAACTAGAACGTAAAAGGTTTTATACGATAATCCGGTGGGTCTAACCCCGTTATTAAAGTGCGTCTAAAACACGCATCGTATGACATGTATATAAAGCCGTGAAACGCTTTATTTGAACACAAAACATTTGATATGATTCACTCGTGAATTTAATCAAATGTGATGTTCAACATGACTTAAAGTTCAGATATGTATGGATCGAACATGAGACTTTCAGATCAAGAACCCTACCATTATGATTTATCGTTCGTTGTTCGTCTGAATTATTAAAATTTTGGTTATTTTGAAATTCGGAGTTATTGAATAAAAAAATTGTTGCTCGATTATAGCACAATTTTCTTATCAATTTAACGTTCCGGTTAAAGGGAACGATCCGAAACGATAATTCAATCCTACGGTAGAACCAAAATTTAATAAGACGAAACGATTCACATACTCCGTCATCTCAGTAAGATCAAACTGAACTGAATAAATCCATCGATCGCATAGTTCCTAAAGGGCAGACCGACTTAAATCCTAATGCTTGTTAGTACTCCATTAAATGATATATTCCAAACAATGTGTATGTTTAAAACCGATCTTGCTTTTAAATTTGGAGACTAAAACGATCTCAAAACCACGGTTTTTAACCAGGTATCCGCGTGGCGTATGTCACCTCGAAAGACGGGACACATCGTTTTAGAATACAAATATAAGTATTTTTATGAATGCGGGATTTTCGTTTGTAATTCTTAAGATATGACTCATTGATAACTACTTAGATTTTATGTAAGCCTTCCAGCTACTACAATATAATTAGAATATCAAACCATGGCATTAAAAGCGACAGCTTAAATATATGGTCCATAAGATAGATAAATCTATGAATGAGTTATATAAACGAAATGAAATAGTCGGTAAAACGACTCTCCCACAATTAGCCTTAAATGAAGAATTTGGTTAAAAGCATTCATTAAACACTTCAAGAAACTTAGTTCAGAATTACATAATGTTAGAGTTACACATTAATTATTCCTGCGGGATGAAATTAATTTAACTCACATTAATGTAAAACACTATGTTCTGACAAAATCGGTTAACACGTTACCATAAGAGCTAATGAATGATTCGGGTAAAACCTTATCACAAAGACGCATTAATTTGCGCATTAAAACGAGTATTCATTAAGAGTACGCACTACTCGCGAAGAATACGAGTTTTAAAATTAGCCTGGAACAATGGTTTCGTGGACAAACATGGCACATTATAAAGGTTTGAGGATGGATTTCCAACGCTTTGCAGAATGAACAAGTTAGTACTTATTAAAGTTAACAGATGGTTGATAGAGATTCTCAGGTCCCACTTACTTCGAGTGGGAGAATTGATATAGCATAAGTGATTGATTTGGTAAATAATGATGGAAACGTCTTCATAATAAATCCAGTGAGAGGGCTCACTCCCCCATACACATAATCATCACTAAATTTCAAAATGCGAATCAAGTCGGACCTGATAATCATGATAATGAACTATTTCAACTACCTATTTTTCCTAGTGGGAGTGGAATAACCAACTTGGTTCCAGTTCTAGTGATAAAGGAATACATCTTGGAGGTAGAATCCCGAGACCGAGAGGATATTCCAAGTAGGTTCAACCACCACCATTGTTCCCAGTGGGAGTAATGCCCCGATAAGAAGCATTATTCCGAGTGGGAGTAACAATCAGACTAAAATATGGGATTAACGTGCCTAGACATAGTCACAGGCGACAAACTTCTCCCAAGAAGTGTCCCATCAAATAAGATATGTTAAACGTCTTGATGTTCGTTCTTGAACCAGTGACGGTTCATCAAGCAAAGGAAGGACCTCAAAACAAAGGAATGGAGGAAAACAATGAAGGATGAAATAGCCTAAAGAAGAACTAACCCGTTTTTAGTCTTTAGTTGATCTGTTAACCACTGAACTAGAAAGTGAAATCTTAGAATTCACTTCGGGTGGAAAGTTCGAGTGGTGCAAAACTCGAATAATTGCGAAAGGATATACCCAAATCCACGGAGTGGACTTTGGTGAAACATACTCAGCAACTGTGCGTTATACCACAGTAAGGGCCATCCTTGCCCTAGTTGCTAGTCTTGATCTAGAGCTACATCAAATGGATGTTAAGACCACATTCCTCCATGGAAACCTGGAGGAAGAGATCTATATAGAGCAGCCGGAGGGT
Source organism: Clarkia xantiana subsp. parviflora (assembly GCA_036873135.1). Taxonomy (NCBI): domain Eukaryota; kingdom Viridiplantae; phylum Streptophyta; class Magnoliopsida; order Myrtales; family Onagraceae; genus Clarkia; species Clarkia xantiana. Next base: position 34,391,175 of record JAPTYO010000010.1, on the reverse strand, counting down.
TTCATTACTCCTGGCAAAGAACGTAAAGTTTGCAAACTCCAAAGATCTATATACGGTCTTAAACAATCGTCTCGGCAATGGTATGGCAGATTCCACGAGGAAATCGTCGGATACGGATTCGTGAATCTTCACGAGGATCCCTGCGTATACACCAAGACCTCCGGGTCTAATTATATCATCATAACACTATACCTGGATGACATACTCATTACTGCGAACGACGTGAGTTTTATGAATAAATCAAAGTCCTGGTTAGCATCAGCATTCGAGATGAAAGACATGGGAGAGGCCACGTACATCTTAGGCATCAAAATTTCCCGAGATCGTGCCACCCGGAGATTATGTCTATCTCAGGAATCATATATCAACAAACTGTTGAAAAGATTCAGAATGCTGGATGCTAAACCCGTGGATACGCCGGTTGTGTTCGGGTGCGCGTTGTCGAAGTGTGATGGCCCGAAAAACCAGCAGGAGCGTGAACAGATGAAGAATGCAGAGTATTTGAGCATGGTAGGGAGTTTAATGTACGCCATGCTCTATACTCGGCCAGACATCTGTTATACTGTGGGTCTGGTAGCAAGATTCCAGTCAGATCCTAGTTATCAACATCTAAAGGCCGTAAAACGAATTATCAGATATCTGAAAGGTACTGCCGACTACGTCTTGTGCTATGAGGGCAATTGCTCGAATTGACCGGTTATAATGACGCCGACCACGGAGGCGATCCGAATGATCGTAAGTCCAACACATAAGGAGTTTTCCTTCTTGCTAATGATGCCATATCATGGGTAAGCAAGAAGCAATCTTGTGTCGCGCTTTCCACTATGGAATCGGAATTCGATGCCCTCTCCAAAAACGCACAAGAAGCGGTTTGGCTGAAAAGACTTCTTACTGCATTAATTGGCACCGACAAGAAGAGTAAACCTGTACAGGTGTACTCCGACAGTCAGGCGGCCATTGCGGCAGTTAAGAATCCAAAGTACCATATTAGGACAAAGCACATTGATGTGAAATACAATTATGCTAAATTTATTCTGGAAGACAACATAATCGCTTTAGAATACTTGCCTACAGACAATATGGTCGCAGACCCTTTAACTAAGCCGTTACGTAGGGAGATTTTTGAAAAGCACGTAAAAATACTTGGATTACGTAGGGCTTAAAATGTGTGGCTTGTAAAAGTGATAACAATTTGACATTTGAAATTATCTTTCAATTAAATAAAAAAAATTGCAATTTGAGTATATGATTTATCGACGTCATAATGATTAACAACATCGGATTTTACGGTCTATAAACTAAGTCGTAGGAAAAAGTAAAATTCTTCCACCAAAATTATGTCGAATGTGAACCTTGCCTCGTCACACATGCACTGTCATCTTGTAAAGAGAGAGGGACCTCTACCATAACAAGATTGGCTAAGAATCAAGGGGATAAACGTGATTAAACAAAACGATAACATTGTCACGCTTAACAGCATGACTTAATCTTCGTTTTATAAATTGCCGAGGTGGACTTTGTCTATCACTATATATCACATTCAAGGCCATATGAGAGATTCTACGATAGCATTATTGACATATCCCATCCCTGGCTTTACCAGGTGTGCTATCGACGCGTGCTTCATACTGCGCGTGCCATATACGACCACGGGGTCATGCTCGGTTGTGCTTGCTAGAATCCTTGTGATTCAAAGGGCGCATAGTTCTTCACCTTGAGCGTGTGATTGATCCCGGATGTCTTATGAAGAGGCATCCAAAGTATCCTCCCGGACTCAGAACTTATACCTAAGGTCTGGCTCAATGATCGCTTCCCGGCGTACGAGCGTAGTGCCAAAGAAAACAGCCAATTGACCACGTCTTGGAAACTGGTTGAGTCAGACTAAAGGGTATAAGCGATGGGGATGGTCAAGTTGACCTTTAATTCACCGAATCTCGTGTTCACTAGGTGGCCGCCAACCAGATATTAGTTGAGGGTTGTGAACACTTGTACGGATGCCCTGGAGAAGTATTCCTTTGTCGAAATCTGGGCAATTGGAGAATTAACAGTTGACCAAGGATATAGTGTGGTACATAGTTTTATTTCAAACAGGTTTGGTTCATGAAAGGGAATCAACGTTTTGCGGGAGCTACAATACTCCTAACAGATGAGTAGCACGATGCCCGTCGTATTCGTCGGTCGCACGACAAGCCTCGTATGAACTATTTGGAGACAGAGACGAAGACTGAAGACTGAGATGTTGATACTATTGCGTAACCGTATAGATTAACGAGCACCCTCCCATTCCGACGAGTGGGAGCTGTTAGCATATGGTGATGTGGCGCCGTAATAGGAGCCACTTAATTAAGGGAATTACCTAAGTTAATTAGGTAATTGTCAACCTGGGCTAATTGGGCCAAATCCAATTAGTAATTGACAAGGGAGACCCAAAATGGGCCTTCCCCCTTTTTGCATGGTTCGGCCGAAACCCTAGTACCACATAGGGTGGAGTTGCCTCTTGGCAACTCCACCCAACACTATATATAGGGGTGACTCCTAAGGGTTTAAACACACAATTAAGAACAAGGATCTCCATTGAGAAAACTTGTCACCCTAGTCTAATATTTCGGCACCATCAACATCAAGTCCGAGGTTCCATCTCCGTTGAAAAATCGATCAGAGGTCTTGTTGTGGAGCTACATCGCGTGGGACTTCTTCTAAACGAAGAACTTGCACGTGGATCCGTCCGGAGGATCAGAACTCCCTCCACATCGTTCTTGGGCAGGAAATCTAAAAGGTATGTGTACTAATTCCGCTGCGTAGATTAGATCTCTTGCTAGTACACGTTTAGCGTTCTGTAGTATTACGTCCCCGTAATCCAACAAATAGGCCTACACAGTGCTCAAGGGTTAAAAACCTTTATGCCGTGTTTCGATTATGGGGATGGATCTCGGAGATACATGTTTTTGGGATTGGTATAATTAGTGGGCTGAATTGCAATTGTTTATTATTCAATATATATTTATGCATGATTAGAAATGTTGTCTTGACTAAGTAAGGCTAGCTGGATATTGCATATAATGGGCGGAGCCCTGGTTAAATATATGGAACGCGCACTAGGATAGACATGCTGTGATGGATGTAAATTCCTAGGATTCATGTGTAGAATGTTGCGTGATTGAGTATAAGCATGAATTGCAAATCAGCCCCTAATGTTTAAAATTATTTTAAAATCGAAAACCAATCACCAAATATTTATGATTGATGCGGAAGTATCATGTTTGACACGTATGCTAGAATGTTAAGGATGTAGCCGCATTTGATAATTTACTTGGAAGTAGAATTATATATGCAAGCATGAGTTCCTCAGAACATTAGACGCATGACGCGTAAGCATGAGTGTGGTTCGTATGATGAATGTTACTGGCGTATGATAATTTACGTGGATAGTAGAATTATATATGCATTAGTGAATTCATCGGAATATTTTTCCAAAATAAAAGGGCCTTGGGAAAGCCAAGATCGGGTATGCTTGTTTTAAAATCCCCGTTCCAGTAATTTGCGATTAAAACAGTTTTAAAAGACTGTTCTATTGGATGGAAGACGACGATGATGTGAACTCTTTCACAGCCATCTTCCATTGGTTTACTAGTGGTCGGTTGATTTAGATGACTAAGGAATCATTATTTGTCGGATTCCATCTTAACAAATATTTGATGTATGCAATTATTTCTCAAAATGTTATTTTCTCCCTGATTATGCATGATTATCAACGTGTTAAGTAACGAATTACAGCATAGATGACACCATCTTGTGTTAATGAGCTTTTGATAGAGACCAACTACGACTCGTGGAGCAAGCGCGTCAGTGCACTTTTGGAGGATAATGGCCTAATAGGTCACATTCATAAATCCATGAGCTGCCCAAATGCTGGTCTAACCAAAGACCTAGCATTTGCCCATTTTCAATGGGAGCAAGATGACAAGAAAGCAAATGAGATATTGCGGAGTAAGATGTCTCAGGAATTCCATGATGAGTATAAGAATGTTTCGATTACAAAAGACATTTGGGATGCCCTCTTCCTGAGATATGGAAACGGAATGGCAGCAATCCTGCACCCACTTATACCAACAATGGAAGAAAACTTAAACAACTACAACAAGAGTGTACTTGAAAAGGTATATGATCTCCTTGGCATGTTGAAACCGCTGGAAGAAGAAGATCAGGTGGGTGAATAGGATAAAATTCAAGCCATCATCGGGGTCCTCTCGAAGTCTTGGAGAGTAGACAAGGCTTTACTTACTGCCAGTGGTTCTGTATTAGATCTTGCATCAGTCCTGAAATTCATCGAGATAGAACAAGCTTGACTGAAATCAATACCAAGACGAGCTGGGCAAGGGAAGAGAAAGAGGTCGAATAAAGGAAAGAAACAAAAGGCTGTTGACGGAAAAATTTTGACAAAAAAAATCTAAACCAGGCAATCTCTGACTAAAATCAGAGATAGTCCGCGGGAACTCCAGTCCACGCCAAATAGGAGAAGGTACAGGGTCCAGCAAATCGCATCCTGTAAAGGTATGTGACGTTGGTTATGTAATGGAAGCTCTTGTTTCCTCAACTATGATGTTAACTAACTCAAATCCTTCTTGGATTCTTGACTCAGGTGCGACGGACCACAAAGCCAACGACAAAGGACTGTTCGCCAAGTTTAAATGATTTCCAAAGGATTCTAAGAGTATATACATTGGCGACAAATCACAAGTTGAAGTCATAGGAGTAGGGAACTGCAAGTTGTCTATGAACAATGGTAGGACCATACTACTTGAGAATGTCCTTTATGCTCCTAGAATCCGTAGAAATGTTGTTTCTGTTTCTGCTCTTATGAATAATAATTATATTTTATCATTTGAGAAGAACTTTGTTCGCATAAATAAAGGCAATGTCTTCTTTGGGCATGCATATTCCTCTTATAGTCTCTTTATTATGGATTTAAATGGAAGTGTGGATTCGAATAGAATGTATGCATTATCCTCCAGGGAAGCAGAGACTGACGCAACCGGATGGCATGAGAGGCTGTGACATATAAGCTATGATAGGGTCCATTCATTAGCACGAAGATAGCTTTTGACTGATACTGGCAACGTGATTAAACTCACTTGCCATGATTTTCTAGCAGGACAGTCCACTCGCAATCGGAGAAGCTCGACGACCCGAAAATCCATTGAAGCTGATTCACTTTGACGTCTGTGGACTAATGAATGTAACCGCTAGGATTGGAAAATGATACTTCTTACTTTACCCGCTATGGGTTTAATCATTTGATTATTCATAAATCCGAGGCAATAGATTGCTTTAGTAACTTTCTAAACCTCGTAGAGAATCAACGGGAGCAAAAGGTGAAAACCTTACGCAGTGATAGAGGTGGAGAATATCTCTCTAATGAGTTTGATAAGTTGTGCAAAGAAAGAGGGATAGCCTGTCAAACGGAAATCCCCAACACACTACAACAGAATGGTGTGGCTGAACGTCGTAATCGAACACTCCTAGACATGGTAAGAACCATGATGTCATATGCACAAATACCAATCTCTATTGGAGTGATACGTTATTAACTGCCACTCATGTAGTAAACCTTGTCCCAACGAAAGCGGTAGACGCTACGTCATATGAGCTGTGGCATAGAAGAGAATTAGATCTCACCAGACTGTGACCTTGGGGTTGCGCTGCCTTTACACATACAACTGACAGCCGTTTTGGCAAGTTGGGACCTAGAGGGCTTAAGAGTATCTTTATAAGGTATTTAGAAAACTATAGGGTTACGTATTCGTGTCAGCTCAAGAAAATGGTGGCGTAGTCGAACATGAATCCAGAGACGTAACTTTCCTTGAGGACGAATTTCCGACGCTTGGAGAGATTAAAATAGACGAAGTATTGAATGAACTGGAGCAGGATAACATTGATGATCAGATCCCACTTACTTCGCGTGGGAGATTTGAACCAGCAGCTGAAGTGATTGACATGGTTAATGATAATGGAAACATTTTCATAGTAAATCCAGTGGGAGGACCAAACCCTACCACACAAGTTACTATTGCTGCAGGGACGAACCAAGTTGAACCTGATAATCATGTAGCTTGACCGATACCCCAGCCACCGATACCACCCATTGTTTCCAGTGGGAATCATCCGAATAACTTGGTTTCAGGTCCTAGTGATCAAGGAATTCATCTCGGAGATAGGATGCCGAGACCAAGAGGTCATCCAAGGAAGGTTGTAGGTGAAGGTTCAAGCACTGCCCTTATTCCCAGTGTGAGTGATGCTCCGAAAAGAAGCATTGTTCCGAGTGGGAGTACCGTTCAGAGTCAAGATGGGATCAACGAGCCTAGACATAGTCAAAGGCATATAACTTCTCCTAGGAAGTATCCCATCGAGAGAGGAGAAATCCTCACTCTAACATATGTTGACGAACCAGTAACGGTTAAACAAGCGTTGGAAGGACCTCAAGCGAAGGAGTGGAGGAATGCAATGGAGGAAGAGATCTCATCAATGAAAGCCAATTCAGTATGGTCTTTGGTTGATTTACCTGCTGACCATAGGGCCGTAGGAGCAAAGTGGGTTCTCAAACTGAAACTCACTGCTGATGGAAAGGTCGAGCGATACAAAGCTCGACTTGTTGCGAAAGGATATACCTAACTTCGCTGAGTGGTCTTTGACGAAACATACTCACCAATTGTGCGTTACTCCACAGTCCGGGCCATTCTGGCCTTGGTCGCAAGTCTCGATCTCGAGCTCCACCAAATGGATGTTAAGACCGCATTCCTCCACGAAAACCTGGAGGAAGAGATCTACAAGGAGAAACTAGAGGTTTTCATTACTTCTGGTAATGAACGTAAAGCTTGTAAACTCCAAAGGTCCATCTATGGTCTTAAACAGTCGTCTCGACAATGGTACCGCAGATTCCACGAGGAAATCGTAGGAAACGGATTCGTGAATCTTCAAGAGGATCCATACGTGTATTATAAGACCTCTGGGTCTAAGTATGTCATCTTAACCTTATACGTGGACGACATACTCATTGCCTCAAACAATGTGAGTTTTATGAACAAGTCAAAGTCATGGTTGGCATCTGTATTTGAGATGAAATACATGGGAGAGGCCACATATGTTGAACATACGCCCAAGCTATTATTAAATTGGACCCGATAAATGGGCCACAATCGAATATAATTCAAAACTTAGAACACAGACAACCGAGGCCCATCGCGCAGGCCCGGAGAACACCCCGAGTGGCGGAATCCACTCGGGAAGGCCCCGAGTGGAAAGCCCACCCGGGGAAACCCAAGCAAGGGACCCTCTTGCTCGGGTAACCCGAGAAAAGACCCCCTTGTTCGGGTAACCCGAGAAAGGTCTTGGGGGTAACTCTTCGGGTACCCCCATCCGTCCAAACGAGCCCCCCTCGTCCGGACCCCCGGACGATATTTCGCCTGGGGCTTACCCCTAGAGGAAATACACTTACACATGATAATGATAAACTCACCTACAGTCGAACCGGGGTCAAAGGAACCTTATTTACGGTCAATGCCAACTCATATTACGAAACTGCCACAACCGGACCAGAGAACCACTGGAACCTGGGCGGTCTGATAGAAACTCTATAAATAGCGTGCTCATCCTCTCATTTGAGTGTAATCACTCTCTCTCTCTAAGCTCACCCTTTCTCTAAATCTCTCACTGACTTAAGTTTCGAAGTGGGCTTACCGGGACCCCCCCGGTGCCGTTTTTCTGGTAAGCGAGAAATGAGAAGGAAACACGAGAAGAAATAGCCCACCGAGGAGAAGATTGGGAAGAAATATCCCACCGAGGAGAATATCAGGAAGAAGAAGCCCATTAAGGAGAAGATTGAGAAGGTGAAGCTCACAGAGAAGAATCGTGTGCAAACACTTGCGCCGTCTGCTGGACACGAACAAGAAGCACGTTGCTACTACTTGAGATCGATGGCAACAACAAGGAGGCAAGTTGGGGGGCCGAGCAGGCAGCCACCCACGGGAGAAAACGTCCAAGCACCTGCATGGGGGAACAAGCAAGTTCCGGTTGTAAGCCATCAGGAAACCATCGACAGAGAACGGGAGGGAGCAAGAAACGAAGAATACCCGCCTTCTGAGGAGAAAAATTCTTCAACCAATGCCCGCCCATAACGAACGGTGAACCAGACGCAACCTCAGCCACCCCAACAAGCAAGAACATACAATATTACTCTTGAACTAATGGCAGCATTAGTGGAAATTATAGAAAGAAGGGAGCGTCTAAGAACACACGTAAGGCAGGAACAACCAAGGTACTAAGGGTCACCCCCAAGGTCGATGGGAGGACACCGGCAGGCATATTCTAAACTCCTTGAACCAGCGGCCCCAGAGAAGGGTATCTTACCAGCAAAGAAACCCCAATTACCAAGCAGACAACTGTCAAAGATATGTTGGACCCTAGAATTACCAAGGATATGCAACACCCCAGAATGACCAAGGATATCCTGGACCCCAAAATGGCTAAGGGTATGCTAGACCTCAAAACGACAAAGGACAGGCCGATCCTCCAAAACAACCAACAAAATATTGGCCCTCAAAATGCAAGGCAACATAACATAGCATGAATGGCCCTCACGAAGGAGGAAATCGAGGATCTAATAGCTAAGAAGATCAAGGATTCGAATGGAAGAGCAATGCACAAACTAAGAGACAGGGCGTCGCACCCTTTCACTCAGGAGCTGATCAATGTAATGGTTCCATCGAACGTCACAGCTCGTCAGATACCTGACTATGTCGAAAAAAGAAGACCCAATACAACATATCTAGAAGCTCGAATCATCACATTTGGTAAGAACGGCGGTGGAAGACAATTATACAATGCTATTCCCCTCAACTCTGGCAGGAAATGCCTCATAGTGGTTCTTCAGTCTGCCTCAGGGGTTGATCACCTCATGGGCAGACTTGAAGGATAAGTTTATCCAGCAGTACTTAGGGGAAAGGCAGCTCCTAAAGGGAGAATCCGCATTGGATGATGTAAAGCAAGGATACGATGAAAGTTTGGCAAGCTACTACACGAGGTTCAACCAGAACATCTCCGACATTGCAACAGTGTTATCTGAAGGAGAGATAGTTCGGGCCTTCGTAAGAAATCTGGGGCTTCGGGGGGCACCTCAGTGGACAACGTGAAAGTAATGCCAATAACCTCACTAGAAGAAATGGCTGAGAGAGTCAAAGCTTATATCGATTTGGAGCGCGCACGCTCGAATCGAAAGAAAGGCTATGAAACACAGGCAAATGAGAACAAACCAGCAAAAGGAAAACCCCAATAGCCTCAGAACCAACAACAGGCTCCGAGAAGACAACCGTGGACGCCCCAGGGAGGAGCAAGAGCCAACGAGCAATAAAGACCCTAAGGCATCCACAACATTGTCTTTACCCCCTGACAAGGGAAGCCTCAGTAATTTTGCAAGAGATGAAGAGGCTCAACCTATAGACTGCGCCAGCGGAAAAAAGAAGAGGAAGGATGGGAAATAACTTAGAACAGTGGTGTGAATACCACAATGCTGATGGACATCACACAGATATCTGCTTCCCTCCCCAACAAAACAGAAAACTGACCATCAATGTCATCCACGGTGGTCTAGCAGCGGGGGGAGAAGCCTTCAACTCAAGAGAGGTATATGTGGCCCAAGTCAATGAAATGCACCATTCGGGAAATGCCAAAGGCCAGTCGAGAACATGAAGATAAAATTCTTGGAGGAGGACTTAGAGTGTGTGGTATATCCACATGATGATGCTCTGGTAATCACAATGGATATTGCCGGCTGCAACGTAAGAAAAATGTTAGTGGGCGGGGGCAGTTCCACAGACATCCTTCACATCAATGTGGTTAGAGCATTATGAAGGATATAGCGAGATCTTAGGCCGGTTAACTTCCCTTTGGTAAGTTTCGCAGGAGCAACCACATTCCCTCTGGGGATCATAAACCTTCCAGTAACCTTGGGCGAAGGTTGGACACAAGTCCACTTGAAAATAACCTTTGTGGTGGTTGAAGAACTAGGGGCATATAACAGAATATTGGGCCGCACAACCATCAACCCAAATCGCATAGTCCTATCAACCGTCCACCAAAAGATGAAGTTCCCGACACCAAATGGCATTGGAGAGGTACTGGGAGACAAAGCAACATCAAGAAAATGCTACTTGAAATGCCATGAGGAGAAGGGCACAACAGGGACTACCTATTGCCTTTGTGGATACCCCAAGAGGAAATCAGTAGGGAAAAATCAAGCAAGGATGGAAGGACATGATGAATGAGATGAAAGGAACAGTAACCACCTCCTATGTGTGACAAGGGTGGTTTTCGAAAAGAGAAAAAGGCAAGAACCCAATGAACAGGATGTGGAAGAGGTCGAAGAGAATGCAGAGGAAGAAAGAAAGAAAGAAAGAAAGAAAGAAAGAAAGAAAGAAAGAAGAATAATGCAGGCTTGGAGGATATCAAACAAAAAGGAGATGAGTTGATAAAAAGCTATTTCGTGAGGCTAGCGACGGTGGCGGCGGAACTCAGTACAACCAGGAATGAATTCGTTAAGGCTTTCTTCAGGAACCTAAGGAGGGACGCCGAGTAATACTTCGGATGAGAAGGGGGCATCGCCGCCATACCTTTAGTCGAAGAATTCAACCTAAACTGTGGAAAGCCATACACAGTGACGGGCGGATAGTGCACTTCACACCTCTAAGGAGCGAGATAGAAGAGCTATACAACATAGTCATCTATGACCGGATCCCACCACCCATGGATTCATCAACAACCTTCATCGGAACAGAAGTGGAGGGATAGTGTGAATACCATAAGACCTGAGGTCATAGCACTAACAAATGCTTAGCCCTCAGGCTGGAGGTCGAAGAGAAAATCCACGCTGGATGCCTGGATGAGGAGGTTGGATCAGAAGAGCATGAGTTCGCCCCCACTTAGAGTGGAGAATATCTAAACCTTTTTTTTTTTATGTCTATGTATTAAAGTACTTGAAGGAGATCCACGGACTCCATTTAGACTTCCCTTATGTATGAAGCGACAATGGAACTTAATGAATGAGATATTTTTCCAGGAATTTACTACAAACCAAAAATGGGAAGATCCATAAAGACAACCCTAACATACGATAAAGCGATCAACAACCTTTACATATGGATAGGGGAAGATCTATAAGGACAACCATTCCAACCGAAAAGGGACATAAGACCCGACAGGCCACCCTTACAACCGAAAATGGGAAGATCCAAAAGGACAAACCTAACATATGATAAAGCGATCAACAACCTTTACATATGGATATGGGAAGATCTAAAAGAAAAACCATTCCAACCGAAAAGGGACAATAAGACCCGACAAGCCACCCTTACAACCGAAAATGGGAAGATCCAAAAAGAACAACCTAACATATGATAAAGTGATCAACAACCTTTACATATGAATAGGTAAATATCTATAAGGACAACCATTCCAACCGAAAAGGGACATAAGACCCGACGGGCCACCCTTACAACCGAAAATGGGAAGATCCAAAAGGACAACCCTAGCATATGATAAAGCAATCAACAACCTTTACATATGGATAGGAGAAAATCTATAAGGACAACCCTAACATATAATAAAGAGATCAACAACCTTTACATATGGATAGGGGATGATCTATAAGGACAACCATTCCAACCGAAAAGGGACATACGACCCGACGGGCCACCCTTACAACCGAAAATGGGAAGATCCAAAAGGACAACCCTAACATATGATTAAGCGATCAAAAACCTTTACATATGGATGAGGAAGATCTATAAGGACAACCATCCCAACCGAAAAGGGACATAAGACGCGACGGGCCACCCTTACAACCGAAAATGGGAAGATCCAATAGACAACCCTAGCATATGATAAAGCGATCAACAACCTTTAGATATGAATAGGGAAAGATCTATGAGGACATCCATTGCAAACAAAATTAAAAGGAATGTAAGTCCTGAAAATATAGGCCATCCGAATAGAGCATCATAATTAAAGGTGTGCTAATATCACACCAATGCACCCAAATACAACACGGAAAGAAGTACAACAACAATGGAAAGCAAATCAGAGTATCTATCCGTGAAACAAAACCATCTCCAAAACAAGCAGGAGGAAAACACAAAACCAACAATCATAAAAACACCGACTGGGTGTATATGCTCAACCGTCCTTCACAAGGGGGGGGGGGGGGGTCATCCTCTCCAGCAGTAACTCGTGAAGGGACGGTAACCTTAGCAGCTCGAGAAGAAACCACAACATTGGTCTTGGAAGAACAATCGTTAACAACCCGCCCAGCTGCAACCTTCGTTCGCACCGCCCTCCTAGCGAGTTTTGCAATCACACCCATAGCAAACATAGAATATTCCCCAAGCTGGTCAAAAGGAAAAGAAGGACAAAGAGCATGGATCTTCTTAACCATGTTCACACCGAAGGTGTTCATAATGCCCTGGAAATGCTTCTCAGCATGGGTAGAAAACTCCTTGGAAGATAGAGAGTCCTGGAATCCAACAGCTTTGCCTTTCTCAACTCCAAGAGCCTCACCCTCCTTCAACCCAAGCAACCTACCTTCCTCACGGCCATCCCGAAGAGCACTTTTCATCCACTCGGTCGGCGCGAACATCATCAAGTTCCTGCTGAAGGAGAGTCAAGCGACTAGCCAGGGTAATCTCCGACACCCTGAGCTCCTCATTCTCCTCGCGCAACCGCTCTTCGGTGATTTTCTGGGTAGACTCAAGAACCTTCTGTGTTGACTCGAGCGTTGCAACCATCTCCTGAAGTAAATCCCGTTCACGACCAATGTTAACCAAATGGGAGCCAAGGTTAACAACAGAAGATATGCCCTACAAAAGAAGCAAGGATCAAGATAACGAAAAAGACTGAACAAAACAAGATAAAACATAATGTATGCACTCAAGGGGGCAAATTGGGACAAGGGTTCTTCACGCAATGATTAATCTCCTCGAGGTCGGTGGGAGGAAGATACCTATCAGCCGGAGGAATAATGGAGTTCATCATAGGAATAGCAACATCCGGAATGGAAAGTGAGGCAGACAGATCATAGAGTTGCCGATCAGCAGTCTTGAAGGGCAACCAAGCATTTCCCCTAACATCACCATCGATGGGGCGGACAAGATCCTCGGGAAAGATCAAGGGCAACTTGATCCTACCTGTAAAACAAATATAAGGCGCAACAAAGACAAGATGAGCACATTTATATAATAAGATAACATCATCGGGTACCTGGCACAGGAGGTTTATCATCGGAGGAGGCACCCCTCGGGGGGGAGATGGGACGATGAGAAGAGGACTCGTCAGCATCGACCGAACCCTCATTATTCTCCAGGGCAATGGGAGAATCATCAGCGCCATCCTCAACAGTGACCTCTCTCTCTTTATGGCAAGAAGAAGACTTGGAGGGAGAAAGGAACGAGTCAATATTCTGAGCCTTGGAAACAGGGGTCTCGACCTCCAAGCTAGACCATTTTGTCCAGATCTTAGCCAAGATCTACGCGGCAGAGACAAAGGGAGATCTTCCTGAAAATCAACAAAACATGGGTGAATACGGAATAAGCAAAATAAGGAGAAAAACGAAAGAAAACATAACAAACACAATACCGGAGGAAGGCTTCACAGCCCAATATGAAAGTGAAATGGTAGTTGGAGTCTCAGCCACAGGCAAAGGAATAGGAGAAACAATCAAAGTCTCTCTCTCTCTGATGGGACGTCCTCACCAGCATCATCATCCTCTTGAAACAGGGAAGGTCGAACCAACCTACAAGACAATACAAGAAAGTTACAAGTATCAAAGACGGAAAGACTTGCATACCAAGGGTAAAATGCAGGGCGCTGCTCGAATCTCTGTGGCAGACAACTCCTCTTCTGAAATACGATGAACGGATTCGAAGGAGGCCGTTGAGTTTTCAATATATACCATCTTCAGGGCCTGTCTATCGGAAGTGGAGAGTTTGGAGAAGTCGGGACGCGCATCCGCCATCATGGGACTATCCAAGTGCCAAGAAACGTCCAGACCTTCAAGGAAAAAGTAGTATTTCTTCCAATGGCCACTATCACCGTCAAAGGCAAGAACAAATCAACGATTGTTATTCTACTTGATAGTTCCCAACGCCGAAAACCCATTTTGGGACAACAAAGGGAATCGGGTGACTAGAGAATAAAGCCCTGAATCACCACCATGTTGGATGCGATAGAAACATCGGAAAGAAGAGAGAAAGCCCAATGCTGGCGATGGCATAACACCCTAAATCCAACCCAGGCACGGATGGCGGAAGGGGAAAGCTCGAGAGGAGAAATTCGATAGTACTGATAGAGCTCCCGAAGATGAGCACTGTAAGGGAAGCGAAGCCCCGCCTTGATCTTATGAATGTATACCACCGACATCCCATCCGGCGAAAGGAGTAACGGAGCTACCTCTATAGTGATATGGTATGGCAAAGGGGAAAAATTATTTTCCCATGCCAAACAACCCAGCTAGCTTAGCATGGTAAAGATACACTTTCAAGTTCAGCGAGTTCTTACTATAGGTCTAAAAAGGAAACACGGGGTCACAAAGAAAGGCAAGCTCACCCTCAAGGATAGGCTGCAACTCGACCTCCGTGTCCGAATCGGGATCAGACGTCTCAGGGACATAGTTCGGACTTGGATCAGGATACGGAAACCGCTTTCCCATAAAAAAAAACACCTTATGTGGGAAGCGGACAATGGAGGCATTAGAGGCAAGGTTAGTACGGGAAGCCTTAAGAGAAGAATGCTTACTCATTTTTAAGCAGAAACGGAACGACGCTCCCTAGCCCAGCAAAAGACTCGAAAGCACACCTGGCAAAGAATAATGAAAATAGATCGGTCCTTCAGGAAAAAACATCGGTCCGACATAAAAATATAGCGGTACGTCATGACACCATGAAAATTCATCAAGACCAACCTACCCAAGAATACGTCCCAAAGTGCACAAAGATTAAATGCTTACTACGGGGGCAAAAGACAGATGCATGGATGATACTACTTGTCAAATGAAGGTGCTATGATGGACAAAACATGGAAAACATCCCTAGAAAGGAAGACAAATTAAATCATCTCAACATTACCTAAGGTAATGAAATGGATGAGCCAAGCCTCCAACATGAGAGCATATATCATCTATACAAGTAAGGGATGACCTAGACATGGTACTAAGGAACCCAAACAACAAACACCTATCAAGGTCCAAAGGGGGCAGCATCTATAGCAAATACTCACCTCAAAGATGCTTCTAGCTCAATACAAGCAATGAAACAACTCAACTATCTATGGCAAGGCATTAGCTCTTATAGTAATCAAGAGAGAGCACACAAACAAGGGGGAAAAGGTACAAACCTGGAAAAAAAGCAAGCCGAAATCAACCGAACCGGGTCGAAACTCGGACCGGACCGAGTCGACTAACCCGGTCAAAACCCGCCCAGTCACCTGTACTGTCAGAGTAGAGCCCCACCCAGCCACCGGAGACGCCGCGGTAAACCCCGTCCTGAGCCGACTCCGCCCGCAGCGCCGTTCGACGAGCCGCCCAATGCCGTCCTCCACTGATGGCCCTCAACGCCGCTTGTCGAGCTGCCCGGAGCCGTCCTCCCCCGGTGTCCGCTGCCCCCTAGTGTACAATCCACAAATGGAATTACAAATTCCACCCCAAATCAAACCTAAGAGAGCTCCATATGAAGTGTGGTGTCTTTATTGGGTGGAAAAATTGAAAGAGGAGTTGGAGAAGAAAACCTAGGCTGAAGAAGATGGAGGTGATCTAGAAAATGAGGAGGAGAGAAAAGTGTTCTTGGAAAAATGAAGGAGGAGGAAATAATGAAGTGAAATCCAAATATATTCTTTCTAAAGAATATGCTTTGGATTTTTTCTCCATAAACCCCTTAAAAGGAGACACGAACGGAAGGACACAGTCCAAATGATAGGTAAAACGAGAACAAGGCTCGTCATTCGTACCCCCATAGAATATTATCACGTGAACTTGCTAAACTCTAATTAAAGCATTGGGATTCTCTAAAACAGGGGGCGTAGAAATCAAAGCACATCTCGAGCACTCGATAAATGCCGGGATCACCATAAAGCCTTCTTAGAGAGATGAGAGATGGAAATCACGACGCATCTCGAGCACTCGATAGAGACCGGGATCGTCACCAAGGTACGCCACTTTACCCGCTTGGGCGATGTTCCGCTAAAAATAGAGTCAAGAAAAGGTGAAACCATTCCTTGACCCCGGGGAAAATTGTGGATATACATCCAAGCTATTATTAAATTGGACCCAATAAATGGGCCAAAATCGAATATAATTCGAAATTTAGAACACGGACAACCGAGGCCCATCACGCAGACCCAAAGAACACCCCGAGTGGCGAAATCCACTCTGGAAGGCCCCGAGTGGAAAGCCCACCCGGGGAAATCCAAGCAAGGTCCCTCTTGCTCGGGTAACCTGAGCAAGGACCCCCTTGCTCGGGTAACCCGAGCAAGGTCTTGGGGGTGCCTCTTCTGGTACGAGCCCCCCTCGTCCGCACCCCCATCCCCGGACGATATTTCGCCCGGGGCTTACCCCTAGAGGCCATACAGTTACACTTGATCATGATAAACTCACCTACGGTCAAACCGGGGTCAGAGGAACCTTATTTACAGTCAAGGCCAACTCATATTACGAAACTGCCACAACAGGGCTATATCCTCGCATTCTTGAACGACTCGTTCTTCGAGCCCTGCTTCTCCCTTTTCCCCCTCTTCCCGTTCTACCATCCAAACTAGGCTGTATGGAGTATAGCCAAGTGATAAGGCATCGGTTTTTGGCACCGACATGCAAAGTTTCGAATCCTTTTACTCTATATTATGAACACCCGATCGAATCTGTCAAGAACGAGCTGACGACTACAAGGGAAGCTCACATTAAACGCCCCGAGCCCAACTTGTAGCAAGCCAAAAGTTTGAGTTGAACCTACTTTGCTAAGAGTTGAGAGAGAGCGGTCTGATAGAAACTCTATAAATAGAGAGCTCATCCCCTGAATTGAGGGTAATCACTCTCTCTCTAAGCTCACCCTCTCTCTAAATCTCTCACTGACTTAAGCTTCAGAGTGGGCTTAGGACACCCCCCGGTGCCCTTTTGCAGGTAAGCGAGAAAAGGAGAAGGAAACACGGAAGAAATAGCCCACCGAGGAGAAGATCGGGAAGAAGAAGCCCATTAAGGAGAAGATCGAGAAGGAGAAGCCCACAGAGAAGACTCGTGTGCAAACATCGACAATGGTACCGTAGATTCCACGAGGAAATCATAGGAAATGGTTTCTTGAATCTTCACGAGGATCTGTACGTGTATTTTAAGACTTCCGGGTCTAAGTATTTCATCTTAACCTTATACGTGGACGGCATACTCATTGCCGCAAACGATGTGATTTTTATGAACAAGTCAAAGTCATGGTTGGCATCTGTATTTGAGATGAAAGACATGGGAAAGGCCACATACATCTTGGGCATTAAAATTGCTAGAGATCAGGCTACCCGGAAATTGTGTCTGTCTCAAGAAGCTTATATCAACAAATTGTTGAAAAGATTCAAATTATAGGATGCCAAACCCGTGGATACGTCGGTGGTTTTTGGGTGCGCACTGTCAAAACGTGACGACCCCAAGAACCTGGCAGTGCGTGAACATATGAAGGGTGCAGAGTATTTAAGCATGGTCGGTAGTTTGATGTACGCCATGCAATGCACCCGTCAGGATATCTGTTACGCTGTGGGCCTAGTAGCATGTTTCCAATCAGATCCTGGTTATCAACATTTACAGGTTGTAAAATAAATTATTCGTTATCTGAAAATTATTGCTGACTATACACTGTGCTATAAGGGCGGGGAGTTAGAATTGACCGGTTAAAGTGATGCCGACCATGGTGGGGATCCAGATGATCGTAAGTCCACCACACGAGGAGTGTTTCTCCTTGCTAATGTCGCCATTTCATGGACGAGCAAGACGCAAACCTGTGTCGCGCTGTCCACGATGGAATCAGAATTCGTAGCCCTCTCCAAGAACGCACAGGAAGCGGTCTGGCTGAAAAGGCTTCTTACTGCGTTGCTTGATGGTTACGTCGGGAGTAAATCTGTGAAGGTGTTCTCTGACAGTCATGCAGCAATTGCGGCAATAAAGAATCTGAAGTACCATAGAAGGACCAAACACATTGATGTGAAATATTTTTATGCAAATCTATGGTAGAAGACAATACAATCACTATGGAATACTTGTCTAGTGATATAGTGATAACATGATAGCGGACTCATTAACTAAACCACTACGCAGGGAGATATTCGAAAAGCATGTAAAACTGCTTGGATTGCGTAGGGTTTATTAGTGGCATATATCTGTGATAACATTTTGATAATTAGAAAGTTAAAATTTGTAAGCGAAAGAATTGCAACTGAGTTTATGATCAATAGACGTCATAATATTTTGATTGCATCAAATTTTCGGTCTATAAACTAAGTGGTAGGAGGACGCAATCATCTGCCGAAACTATCTCGAATTTGGGCCTTACCTTGTCACACAGGTACGGTCGTCTTGCAGTGGAGGAAGGCCTCTAGTAAGCAAGGCTGGCTAAGAACCAGGGGGATAAACTTGATTACGCAGGACGATCATCTAGTGTCGAAGTAACTCGACATGATCTTCGTTTTGCAGATCTCCGTGATGAACTTTGTTCGTGATTAATACACCTTCTGGGCCTGATTAGAATCTGCGATAGCATGATTTGACATGTCCCATTCCTTTGAACTTAAACGTTAAGGTAATCTATCGACGCGTGCTTCATACTACGCGTGCCACGTCTGACCACGGGGTCACAACTCGGTTGTGCTAGGAAAGAATCCTCGTGATTCTTGCGGGTTCAAACTTCTTCACCTCGAGTGTGTGATTGATCCCGTGAGCCTTATGAAGAGGCACCCAAAGTATCCTCACGGATTAAGAACTCATATCTAAGGTCAGGCTCAATGTTCGCTTCCCGGCATATGAGCGTAGTGCTGAACAAAAAGGCCCAGTGACCATGTCTTTTGAAACCGGTTGGGTTTGACTAAGAATATGAGCAATGGGGATTGTCAAGTTCACCTGTAATTCACCGACTCTTGTATTCACTAAGGTGGCCACCAACCGAATATTAGTTGAAGGTTTTGAATACTTGTACGGATTCCTTGGAGAAGTGTTTCTATGAGGAAACTAGGCAAAATGAGAATTATCAGTTGACCTTACAGTGCGACACTATATATATGTTGTTTATAAAAGGTTTATTGGAGAAAAGGGAATCAACGTTCCGCGGGCGCTACAACACTCCTAAAAGATGAGTAGCACGATGCCCGTCGTGTCTGCCGGTCGCACGGAAAACCTCGTATGAACTATTCAGAAGCAAAGGACGAGATCCAAGGAGTGAAATGTTGATCCGGGTTTAGACGACAATACATTAACAGGCACCCTCCCATTCCAACGAGTGGGAGCTGTAAGCATATGGTGATGGGCGCCGTAATTGGAAGCCCATTATATGTATATGTTACCTAAGTTAATTGGGTACATGTCAATTTAAGACATTGGTCCAGACCCAAATCCCAAATGACATGAGAGGCCCAAATTTTTGCCTCCCTATACTAAGCATGGCCGGCCGAAATTTAGGTTGAGGTAAAGTGGACTTTTGTCCACTTTAATCTTCCTATATATAGGTTGAGGTAAAGTGGACTTTTTGTCCACTTTAATCTTCCTATATATACGACTCAAAATTTCTCGACTATCTATGCGATAAGCATGGATCGAATTCACGACCCTTAGATCAAGAACCTGATCATTGTCGTTTCATTTTTTCATCGTTCATTTGAATTGATGATTTTGGTTATTTGAGATTCGAAACTTTTGAATAAAGTTATTGTTATTCGATTCTACGTACAATTTACTTATCAATCTATCAGGCCGATCAAAGGGAACGATCCGAAACGAAAATCCAAACCTGCGGGTTAGAAACCAAAAAATTTGGCCAGGACAAATGGTCGAACAAAACAAAACGATAAACATACTCCATCATTAGTATCGAGTCGACTGAACTAGATAAACCCATCAATTGTGTAGTTAGAATGCATACCGATTTAATATTCCTTATTTGTTAGTACTCCATTATATAATTAAAATCATAAATGAACATGTACGAAACCGATTAAACTGCTTTTTTGAAAACGAAACGATTTCGCCACGGGTGAAGCCTGGTGATGCGCGCACCTTGCACGAGTGTTCCTCGATAGATGGAATACATCGTTTCAAAGTACAGAATTCAATACAAAGTGTGTTCTTGATTTAATGCTTAAAGTAAATTTTCATTTGCACGAACTCCCATTCAAAGGGTTTTACTCATACAAAATCCTCGTAGATAATTTTAAACGGGCATAAGGTGAGAACCTAATGCACGTTCCATTGTGGAAAAAACCTTGGGGTATGAACAAGAAATGAAAAGGAACATCCAATTAAATGACGTCTCCCACTATTCGCCCTTAACGTCAAAAGATTGGCGAAGCATTAAAACGACACACACTACATAAACAAGGTCAGTACCAATCGCAATTAAACTTATAACCTCCCTTTTCAAAGGAAAGTTATGGATAACTGAAAATCATGTGGTGAACGTAGTTAATGTATAAATCGGTTACGCGACACCATGTGAACTATTGGTAATGAGAGGGAACTTACCTGAATTGCGGCAATTATGTTGCAAATAAAACACATACATAGTACAAAATGGAATGCTGAAAAGCATCTCTATACATATGTGTAATAGCTTGGGAGATTGGTGACGTGGTCGAACATGAGACAATACTTTTCTTGAGGTTGAATTTCCGTAGTTTTACAAACATCAAAACAAACAAAGTCTTGATTGAACTAGAAGATGATGATGATCAGGTCACACTCGCTTCGAGTGGGAGATGAGGCAGAAACACAGGTGAACGATATGGTAGGAGTCAATCCAACCACCCAGATCACTGTTGCATAAGGTGCGAATCAAGTCGGACCTGATAATCATGTTACTGAACCGATGGATGAAAATCCAATTTTACCTCAACTACCTACTGTACACGGTGGGAGTAGTACGACTAACTCGGTTCCCGGTCATCATAACCTTTGATTTAATCTCGGAGGTTAAAATCCGAGACCGAGAGGTCGTCCAAGAAAAGCTGTCGGTGAAAGTTCAATTAGAGCTCAAGTTCCTAGTGGCAGTATTGCACCGATAACGAGCATTATTCCTAGTGGGGGCGTAGTTCTAGTTCAAGATAGGACTATGGAGCCTAGAGGTAGTCTAAGGCAGCGAACTTCTCCTAAGAAGTATCCCATCAAAAGAAGTGAATTATTCACCCTCACTTTGGTTGATGAAGTGGTAACAGTTAAACAAGCTATGGATGGACCTCAAGCGAAAGAATAGAGGAAAGCAATGGAGGATGAGATCGCCTCTATGAAAGCTTATTTGGTATGGTCTTTAGTTGATTTGCCCTGCTAACTGCAGAACAATAGGTGCCAAGTGGGTTCTGAAACTGAAACTCACTGCTGATGGAGCTGTCGAGCGATACAAAGCTCGACTTGTTGCAAAAGGATATACCCAATTTCACGGAGTGGACTTTGATGACACATACTCACCAATTGTGCGTTACACCACAGTACGAGCCATATTGGCTTTGATTGCAAGCCTCGATCAGGAGCTGCACCAAATGGATCTTAAGACTACATTCATTCATGGTAACCTGGAGAAAGACATCTATATGGAGCAGCCAGAGGGTTTTATTACTCCTGGAAACGAACATCAAGTTTGTAAACTCCAAAGATCTATCTACGGTCTTAAACAATCGTCACGGCAATGGTACCGGAGATTCCACGAGGAAATCGTTGGAAATGGATTCGTGAATCTTCACGAGGATCCATGCGTTTACACGAAAACTTCCGAGTCTAAGTATGTTATCTTGACATTATATGTAGATGACATATTGATTGCCGCGAATGAAGTGAGTTACATGAATGAATCAAAGTCTTGGCTAGCATCTGTATTTGAGATGAAAGACATGGGAGAAGCCACGTACATCCTAGGCATTAAAATTTCTAGGGATTGTGCTATTCGCAAACTATGTCTATCTCAAGAATCCTATATCAACAAGTTGTTGAAAAGGTTTAGAGTACATGATGCCAAACCCGTGGATACACCAGTTGTGTTTGGGTACGCACCGTCGAAGCGTGATGGCCCGAAGAACCTGGTTGAGCGTGAACAGATGAAAAGTGCAGAATACTTAAGTATGGTTGGCAGCTTAGTGTATGCTATGCAATGCACTTGTCCAGACATCTGTTACGCTGTGGGTCTAGTAGTACGATTCTAATCATATCCTGGCATTTAACATCTAAAGGGCGTGAAAGGAATAATTTGATACCTGAATGGTACTGCCGACTACGCTTTCTGCTATAAGGGTGGAAAATTAGAATTTACTAGGTTCAGTGACACCGACCATGGTGGCGATCCGGATGATCGTAAGTCCACCTCAGGAGGAGTATTCCGCATTTTCATGGATCAGCAAGAAGCAATCACGTGTTGCGCTGTTAACGACGGAATCCGAATTCGTGGCCCTCTCTAAGAATGGACAAGAAGCGTTCTGGCTTAATAGGCTCTTAACTGCATAGCTTGGCGTTTAGGACGGGAGTAAACCTGTGAAGGTATACTCTGACAGACAAGCAGCAATTGCGGCAGTTAAGAACCCTAAGTACCATAGCAGGACGAAACACATTGATATATAATATAATTATGCTAGGAATATGGTTGAGGAAAACATAATCACATTAGAATACTTGTCTACCGAAAGTATGATGGCCAATCCATTAACTACACCTTTAGGATTTAAGTAGCTTGTATCGTGGTTACAACTTTTTGAAACTTTGCTGAAAGAATTGCAACTTGAGTTTATGATTTTTACAACGTCATAATGTTTAATATTTCATCGTATTTTTACGGTCTATAAAATAGTCGTAGGAGGGATAACGTCCAGAATAAAATAATGTCGAATGTGGGCCAAGCCTTGTAACACAGGCTCAGCCGTCTTGACGGAGGGGAGGATCTCCTTTAGATCAAGACTGGCTAAGAACCATGGTGGCAAACCTGGTTAAGAAGAACGATCATTTGGTTTACGAACTTCGTTCGTAATAAAACCACATTCAGGGCTAGATGAAGAATTTACGATAACATATGACATATCCCACTTCCTTACTAAACTCAGGTTATGCTATCGACGCGTGCTTATTACTACGCGTGACATGTTCGACCATATGATTAAACTCGGTTGGGCTAGATATAATCCACGAGATTCGGATGGGCACAAACTTCTTCATCTTGATCATGTGGCTGATCCCGGATTCTATATGAAGAAGCATTTAAAGTATCCTCACGGACTCAGAACTCATACCTAAGGTCAGGCTCAATGTTCGCTTCCCGGCGTAGGAACGCAGTGGTGAACAAAGAGGCCAAGTGACCACGTCTTTGGAAACTGGCTGGGTTTGATTAAGGGTATGGCAATGGGGATGGTCAAGTACACATGTAATTCTCTGACTCTTGTATTCACTAGGTGGCCACAAACCTAACATTAGTTGAAAGGTTGTGAATACTTGTACGGATACCCTAATGGAGTATTCCTATGTGGAAACTGGGAAATTATAGAATGAAAGTTGACTTAGGATACAGCGCGACACTTTATTTTTCACATGTTGATTAGACATGGGGAATAAACGTTATGTTGGCGCTACAAAACTCCTAGAATATGAGTAGCACAATGCCCGTCATGTCCGTCGTCGCACAGAAAACCTCGTATGAACTATTCGGAGCAGGGATTGGATCGAAGAACAAATGCTGATGTGTTGGAGAACAACATATTAATAGGCACCCTCCCATTCCGGCGAGTGGGAGTTGTTAGCATTTGAACAATGGGCCGCCGTAATTGGGAGCCCATTATTTAAGTCCATGTACCAAAGAAATTAGGTAATGTCGCATTAGGGATTTTGTACTAGGCCTAAAATCGCAATTGACATGGGAGGCCCAAAATTGGGCCTCCTTAATAGCATGGCCAGCCGACTTTACTAGGAGGGGTAAAGTGGACTTTTGTCCACTTTACTCCTCTTATAAATAGGGAGTCCTAAGAGGTTTTCCTAATGCTAATTCTCTCTTCCTAAGTGGGGAGATTAAAAGAAAATCCTCCTCCCTATTTACTACATACTTCGGCCGAAACACACACAAGAGAAGGATGTGCCAAATTATGTCAAGCAATTTACTCCAGGAGATTCACCGCGAAGAATCGACTGAGGCTTTGCTGTGAGACATAATTCGCGTAGGGCTTCTCTAACAGGAACCTCTACAGGGAACCGTCCGGCGGATCGAGAACTCCCCTCAACGGTCTTGGGTTACAGGAAAAATTATAGGTATTTACATCTTATTCCGTTGCATATTAGTTACCATGCACGTATGTAGGGTTTTTGTTTTCGTAGTACTAATCCCCTAAATCCTACAAAACTCTCAAACGAGGCTAAGACAAATTAACGTTGCATCCTATCAATGACAGAACAAAAAGGGGGGCCACGTTTATATAACAAGAAGAATATAACAATAAGAGGAAATCATAAGTAGGATACATTGTAAAACCTGAAGAAGTTGTCGCATGCACAAATCCTCAACAACTTAGACCCAAGATTTGAACAAAGAAGAATCATAATCGTTGTGACTGAATGAAATGTGAAGTGAACTGCCTCATATTTATAACCGTTGTGTTGAAGTAATTCACCCTGTCTTTTAGGCCCAACCACAAGATAAGTATTGAGCTACACCGACAGACCCGCTCCTTTACTGCCCACGTTGTATTTCCTGGAAGGGTACCAGTCATAGAATCTCGACCATCGGTCTTTCACATTTCCCATAGGCAAATAGAATAAAGTCGAAATATCTCACGTTGAACGTGAAAGCTAATTTAATTAATTATCTTAAATTTTTTTTATACTTTTGATGCAAATAAAAATCATATGTTGATAAATGTTGACATTACAATTGGGTATTTGCTTCAATAGTCTCAGGCCATTCGACATAGTTGGTTGGTTGTCAGCAATTTAGTTTGTGACAAATCATATGTTTTAATCTGAGCACCATTTTGTTTTCATGAATACATATGTAACAAGCTCAACGCAAACAAATCAGAACGAAACATGTTTCAAAAATTGTAAGGGTTAAAGGATCTTTTGATAACATATGTTTAATCAGTTTTGGTTTTTACTGTCATATGTTTACATTTTTTGGCTTTTGGTCTCATACGTTTGTAAAAGTTTTTTCGAATTTTTGTGCATCTGTTTGTCAGGGGTTAACTTTGACCGTTAAATACCTTTGTCATGTAAAAGTAGTCCTCCAATTTATACACCTACCTTTCTTTTAATTTTTACAGTTTAGTCCATAAAAAAAACAAATTGGACACTAGGGTTCAATTTCACCAAGCCATGGGTCGCACAACGGCTGGTTCAATTCGACCCCGGGTTCAATTTGGTTTTCTCAAGAACTAATCGTTGACTAACTGATGCACAAAATGTCTACAGAATGCACAACAACTTAACAGATGACTAATGGATGCACCAAAAGTCTACAAAATGCACCACAACTTAACCGTGACTAACGAATGCACCACAAGTCTATAAAAGGCAAACCTAAGGCACTAAAAGCCTAGAAATAAAAAAGATGGAACCAAAAGCCAACATTGTTCAAACATATGGTACAAAAACTCTCTTTAACCCAAAATTAAATTGTCGTCTCACATGGCCACGTGACACTTTTTTTTGTTGGCTATTGAGATCGTTTCCACTTGGAATATCTTGAACTGCTTTTCACGGACCTCGATCCTCGATCCACGAACTGACTTTGGCTTCTACCTCGATCCCCGAACTAACTTTGGTTTCTGCCTCGATCTTCCACACGCCAGGTCCTGCAGAGCGGGCGGTAACCAGCATGGAGAGGGGGGTGGTGCTGGTTGTGCCCTCTCTGATGCTAAAGTCAGGATTTTAGACAGAGAAAGTGTAGAGAGAGGTCAGAGCACAGGTAGCCAATTCTCCACTTTCAGCCAAAAAAAAAAAAGTAGCCAATTCTCCACAGTTTCGAGTAAACCCCTTAAATGGGAGGTCTAGATCCCTATTTATAGGAAACCTAAGAACTGTGCCCGGTTTGATGTCGGTTTACAGTAAAATGCTTACCGACATCGAGGTTGGCTATGTGCGCACTGACTTCTCATACTTAGTAAAAATAGGGGTAAACGCGGAGTACTAGTCGGTAATCCGGACCATTTCGACATTCGACATGGTCCGGATTGCTGGGGCAATCCGGAAGTCCCCAGTCCGGGTGCGGCGCGCATCCGGACCGTTTTGACCCGGGGTGACTGCGGTAAGATTTGTTTGTGGTTCTAGCGTGTTTGCGAGGCCCGAAACGTAAATATGAACCCGAATTGGACATATATCCAACACTTTCCCTCGAGTTAAGTAGCGGTTCAAAACCCATGCTTGACTCTATTTAAGATAGGATATTCGTCCAATTTAAGTTCGACACTGACCTCGGGGGTGGCCTGTTTGTCAATGGAGTGCGCGGAGCGCAAATTCGTCCATCTTTATTTTTCCGATGAACGTACATAATCTGTTCACAGGGTTAGTGTAATAGACGGTTTACATATAACAATGTGCAGTTAACGACTTGTTCGTAATAACATGCAATAAGCGAAATAGTTGTAATAATAAATAATCATGCAACGCGGTGTCATTATGGTAAGTGACGTGAACGTGCAACATGATGTTAACATGGAGATGAAAACATAGCACATGGTTGACGTAATCGCGCAATAAGCAAAATACTTAGAGTAATATAAAATTGGAGAGCATGTTTGTCAACATGAAGAATGATGTAAACACGCGACTCTTATTTAGATTATAAAAATAATCATGTAGCAATCATAAGTTAGCATCATGCCCATATAAAAATAATAACATGCATAATAGCCTATACGTACGCGACATTCGATAACAATCGTACGTAGCGCGTCATGCAACATTAGGGAGCATGTACGTAATGTAGACATAAAAGAGATGTAAATATGTTCATACATGATGCTAGGGACTTGTGGAAAAATAGATATGAGTTTAGTCCTTAGCACGTGGTGTAGACACTATTAATGAAAATTAGGAGAGAGAGTAGTCGTTAACTTACATCCTCCCTTGATAGTTTTCCAAGAAGCTCTCATTGCTTGTTGAAGAAGAAGCTTATGGAGGTGTAAATTTGGAGTAGTCACATTATATTTGACATCGATCAAGGTCTACACAAGCAAAGAGGAACCCACGAAGGCGCGTGAGAAAGGAGGGGAGGCGCGTCTGATCTACAACGGCGGCGCGTGGACTTTTCAGTGGCACGTGGACTTTCCGGGTGACGGCAAGTAGCAATTCGGACTTGCTTCGTGTTGGTGAGTCCAATTCCGTACATGGCTGGACATTTTGTGACTTCGTTTGGCATTGATTCAATCTTGAAATCACTATGATCTTAGTTACCTTAACATGCATACAAGGTGTTTGATGAAAATCATTAGAATACTTAGCCCCAAATCGGCCAAAAATTTTCTAAGTGCTGAATTTTTTTAAGAAAGATGCAAATGAATCGTTATACTTCCCTTATGGATAGTATTCATTGCCGACATGTTGCTCCATGCCCTAGCCGTTGTTTTAGTATGCTCGATGTTGACGAGCGGTAGTTGTTCGTACATGGCTGTTAATGGTTGTATGTTGGTAGTGATAACATAGGCAATGTATGTTCAGTATCTTGTATTGATCATCGGTCGTTGTCGGCAAACATGCTAAAACACTTAGAAAATATTTCAATAATATCTAGTGTTTGTTACCATTAATGTCGTCATATGATTATTTTCGACCGCCGACGTAGGAGCACTTAGAAAATATTTCGTAGTAGTTGGTGTTTGCCACTTGATTTACGTTATCCGTCGTCATGCTAGTATATTTGGAGAATGCTCCTGGATAGTTGATTCCATGCCACTTATTGATTGTTGACATCAAGGAAATACTTAGACAATATTTTCTGACATTGATTTCTTGTCGCATATAGTCCCATGTCGTAAGTGAAATACTTAGAAAATATTTCAGCCATATCTTGCTGCATGTCGACACCTTGTCGTACGTAGATATTTGATAGTATGCTGACAGTTTGTAATATGCTGACTGTCATCCTGAGCAAATCGCTTAGAAAATATTTCGCCCTTGTGATCATGTACATTGCGAGCATGAGCTTGATGTTGGCATGTAAGTTAATGAGTTGAGAGATTTGCCCCCCTTGCATGATGGTTTATACTTGTTGCATGAAGACTATTAATTCATTGCGTACATAGTTATCTCACATGGAGCGTTTACTGCATAGATGTTTGCATAAGTGTTTGATGCGTGCCTGTGCACTAATTGGATTGTCGGTTGTACTTTTCAGGATACCACATCTCTCTGTCATCTTCGCGTACTTAGTCTTCTCACAGCTGTTAATACGAGTAAGTCTTCTATCCCCATTCCGAGAGTGACACTATGTTCAGATACCGATGATGAGCTGGATGTCGACACAGTCGAGACGGATGTCGACATTATTGAGCCGTTGGATACTATACCAGGTGTAGGGGCCGAAGTCGTCACAAAACCTCTCGTTTTCCCCAAAGTCATAAAGGTTAAGGAAACAGGTGTGAGTTACTTCACCAACCAGATTGATGAAGCTATGTTTGACTTATATGCATCATGTTGTGGACTTGATCCAGTGCTGGAAGGTATATTGCCTTATGACGTGTTACCCGACGTACAATAGGGGCGAGTCACCGTACCTCCCGATGACTTGTCCGCAGTTTATACTTCACAGATTAGGGAAGGCTTGCGCTTTCCTTATTGTCCTGATTTGAAAGACCTCTGTCGTTATTATCGAATCTCGCCTTTATATCTTTCTCCTGCCGGCTTTCGAGTATGGAGTTGCTTCCGGGTGTTGTTTCACAGGCAATCTTGGCAATACTCCACTACCCTTTTTCGCTGCTTCTATCAGATGTTGTGTTCGGACGTGACGGGACTATGCGGTATGAAGATGCGTTGGCCTAACTTGCAAGACAAGGGTTTCAAGCAACTTGGACTTGGGGACGTCGAGTGGGATTATAGACAGCGACTATCTGCTCCGGCTGATCGCTCGGGTCCTCATTGGCGACATCATTATTTCTTCGTGTGCGATGTCGCCACAAATTGGGAAGTTGAGAGAGTTGAGAGAGCTGATCCTGCTCCTATCTTCTCCGAGCTTTCTTCGGATGACAAGGAGACTGTGAAGGCTATTTATCGATGTCAGCAAGAGCGCAGTTTCCGTTCTCTACTACGCACTTCAGAGCAAGAGTTGATTGATGCCGGGATTTTCATACTTTCTTCTGACGGTTTGGTATGTTGATAATATTTATAACCTGTATCATGTTGCAATGTAGGTCGAACTGATGGAAAAAGCTCATCCTTGCAGACAGCTGATGTTCGCGGTAACCCGCCTGTTGGACGGCATGATCGTACTACTGCCCCCGCTATTCCTGGAGGTTCCTAACATGGTCGCGATAAGGGAATTACAAGTAAGACACCTTCTTGCATCATCTTTGGAATTGTTAATTTTCCATGTTTTGTTGTCTTCATGTTGCTTTCATTTTCAGGTCACTCTGTACTCGTGACTCAACGCGTTGTTGCCGCTCCCGTCACTAGCGCTCTTCCTAAGAGGTCCGCCACAGGGGCGCGTCCCTCGAGTGATCCCAAGCGATCCAAACCGAGTGCAGCTATTCCAACTCCTTCTTGTGATAAAGGGAAGAGGGTCAAGAGTCGCACAGTGGCTCCTTCTGCCCCCCGGTCGAGGGATCGGCCCGAAAAGGAGCGTTCCTCTCGTCGAGGTACGTGTTGTTTACTTCGACATCTTTTTTTTACTTAGGATTTTTCGCTAATAACTTCTTTGTTTTATGTTGACCTTATTGCAGCACTTCCAGGCATCAAGCGTGATGACTTGATCCTATCCGACGGATAGATATATTTGGAGAAGATTGGTCACCTTTCTCCACTGACGGTCTTCACTTTCCGAAGGATTCCAAGCTCAGCACACCGGCAGTCGGGGTGCGAGTGCTTCAAAGGTGCGTTCCTCCTGGCGATCATGACGTTAAGCCATCCACAGACGAGGAAGCACAAGCATATGTTGAGAGTAGCTTGGCTGAATTTTCCCCAGTAAGCCTTGTTATAACTTCTGTGTTCGCATGCTGTAAGCATATGCCTTGCGTTGATTGTCTTGTTGTTTGGTTTGTTGTACTTAGGATATTTCAATGATGATGAACATGTCATCCTTTGTGTTGGAGCTTGTGCGCGAGAAGAGGGCTGCTGTCCAGAAGAGCAATGCAGTTATTCGTGAGTGTGCACAGTCCGAGGAGGAGGTGCAAAACTTGAACTTCCAAGTTACTGATTTTGATACACGCATTGCTACTCGTCGCGCCCATGTTGAGCAACTTGAGGCTGAGATTGCTGCTATCAAGCAGCAAATTGCAGAGAGTAGTAGCGCCCATGATGTCGCGATTTCTTCTATACGTGAGGAAGCACACAAGTCGGGGGTTGAGAAGGGACTTGCCGAGTATCCTAGCATTGTTGCGCATATTTCTGCTGTCCTTGCTTCCGCCAAGGCGAAGTCATCATCTATGATTGATGAGTTTGCCAAAGATTATATAGGCATAGTACGCGCGCTTGCCCCCGGCTTTCCGTTCGACAAGTTAGGTCCTTATTCTTTTTTTGCTGTTAACCGTGTTGCGGATTTACAACGTAAAGAAGCTGAAGCGGCTTCTGTCTCCGTGATCTTTGGATATGGTAATGAAGATATTGCGATTGATGTTGACTTCATGAAGATGTTATCTTAGTCTTTTGGAGATGATGTTATCTCTTGAATAGTATCATGTTGTTTTCTTTCAGCAAGTTGAACCCTTTGTGAACGGGTTGACGTTATGTTGAGGCTTTTGTCCCAATCTTCGTTTATGCGTTTGATTGCATGGTATTTTGTCACTTGGACCTTTTTTCAATAATAATAAACATGTGATAACTTGCTAGTAATATTTCATACCTTGAGTTATCTTTATTTTCTGTATGTATTGGACTTGCATGATAAGATTGATCACCTTGTTATAATGGATAAACATCCAATGTTGCGACTTGCGCATTGCAGGGTGTTATTAGCGCCCCTCTTGAAAAAAATTCCAAGGCATGGCATGATATGTACACTTGGTACTTGTAGCATTGTAGATAGTAATGTACTTGGCTCGGGCACTTGGCACTGGCACTTGACATGTAGTAGTGTCATCTTGACGAAGCAAGACTTATGTTCATACCGTCTCTTAGTTCCACTCTAAGGCGAAGTTATACAAGACTCGACTTGTAAGTTTAATGAGTTTTTCAAACAGGGTACGCTCCTGCTAGCGTTTTTTAGTGAAGCCTGCCCACTTAAGGTATAGGTCTTCATTATGTCTGCATCCTTAAGAGGATATGCATAGTTTGAGTATACATGAAGATATCCTATTAAGGCGTATGAACCCTTAAGAGGGATATACATACTTTGTAGATGGGGTGATCAGTCCCACCTAAGTGCCGCATCCTGGTTTGTATGCAGGGAATGGCTATGAACATGAGGATTTACTCTAAGAGGACTTCACAGCATACCATCTTTTAGAAGTAAGCATGGGGTTTGCCCTTACAAAGAGAATGTCACATCATGCTACTTC
Organism: Clarkia xantiana subsp. parviflora; assembly: GCA_036873135.1. Lineage (NCBI taxonomy): Eukaryota > Viridiplantae > Streptophyta > Magnoliopsida > Myrtales > Onagraceae > Clarkia > Clarkia xantiana. The sequence goes on along the minus strand of JAPTYO010000010.1, from coordinate 34,359,243 downwards.
GATAGATGTGAACATGAGGTTTTCCCTTTCAAGGAGGATGTCGCAGCATGTCACTTTTGATAGTAAATCTTGGTGTTTATCCAAGATATTGCTTGTTGTTGACGCCTTTGGAATAGTCGTCATTTTGATAGAGAATTTTTATAAGTCCCTTTTTGTAGATAATCCGCAAATTGTCATTGCGACTTGAGATAGACGTCGTTATTGATGGAGAAATAAACTCCTTGATGGTGTAGATAATAGATATGTTGGCGTTGTATGCCATAAGTTCCTCGTTACATAGTGTTTAGCTTGTATTGTTGATAATAATCTTCTTGATGTCGCATAATATAAGTTGCATAATGACTTGAGTAGTTGATATGAGTAATATGCTCGTAGTTTGTTACTTGGTGTTAATCCAAAGTAGAATGCGTATTATAGAGATGTACCTACGAAAGTAGATTAATCTTCATTAGAATTTGATTATGCGTACAATCGCTTGCAAGAAGGCATCTACTGATCGCTCTTTCCGAAATATTTCTAAGTACAAACATGTTGACAAAGATGTAAAGACAGATAAAAAGTGGATAGTCTATCTCTCTCTGAGATGTTTCGGTAGCGGACAAGCATCGTCCCTGTTGGATCACGGTTGGAATTCTTGACGGAAGTCCGAACTCCTTCGCTCCAAGTAATCATGCAAGAAGGGGATAGACCGGGCGGTGACCCAGAATCCCTCTCCGATGCTTAAATGAGTATCTCGATGCTAGCAAGCAAGTATCAGTATGTATGTGAACGTATTGAACCTGAGGTAACTCCTTCCTTTATATAGGGGAGGTGTCACCTCAGTTACCTGTTGAGATAACTGCCACGTCCCGTTTATCTCGGCCACTAGCCCACGTTCCGTTTATCTCGGCCAGTAGCCCACGTTCCGTCCTTTCACGCCGCTTCCCCACTATGCTGATAGTGGGCGTGTTTCTCGGCCATATCCTTTGGTGGAAAGTCCCGACGGATGTCGGGGACTCCAGAGTTATCTCCTTTGGTCACCGCTCGGGGCCCCTCGTCATCGGGACAGGGCCAGCATTCTCAGGGATTCAATATCGGGGCCTACTTAAAGGCGTATCATCGGGGCCTAATTAAAGGCGTATCATCGGGGCCTACTTAAAGGCATATCATCGGGGCCTACTTAAAGGCATAGGATCGGGAGCGTTCAGCTCGTATGTCGGGACCAGCCTTGTCAGGTCCTCTCGTGTTGGTCTTCTAAGCCTCTTTTGGTGCCCAGTGGGCCTACTTCGCCGTTTAGTCGCCGTTACTGGGCCTAACGGCTATATCGAAACCCATCATTTGCCCCCAAGACATGAGGGACTTATAGTTCGTCGTGTCTTCCAACTTCGAACCTCTCGATATTCCGAGGATAACCACCGAATCCGAAAAGATTTCTCGATTACTCAACTTATTAAATGCGATGGGTGATGAAGTGACGGCTTGGGTGCCCGTGCCTGCTTTTCTGAAAAAGCGCTTTCTATCCGTTTTGTCCCTAGTGTTTCGACGATTCAGGTTGAGGCGTTTCATCTTGAACGGTCCAGATCGCAACGTCTCATTGGCTATCCTCTCTCCTATAAAACCTCCAATCTTGGCACTATTCAATTCTCCTCTACCGTTTCATTCTCTGTGTTTTCAAAAGCTCAAGCTCTCCTTTCTATCTCTGATCAACACTCCGGCGACCAGGATCTTCGACCATCACGATCGTCCTTTCTTCTCCGATTCAACATGTCTGGTAAGATTTCCTCCTTCGATTCCGAAGAAACTTGTTAGCATAGTTTTTCCTTTTATCTCAATCAACTTACCCAGACGGTGAGTCCAGTTCCGGGGGGAGGAAGCCCTTCAACTTCGATTACGCTTGTAATGAGATTTCAGACACCGCCTATGATGCAGCTCTCCGGGAGGGGTGCATTACTTCCACCTGGGAGCCTCGCTTCCCTTTTCCTTCGCCTCGCGTCCCGGGTGACCCTGTGGTCACTCGTCCCCGGGAAGGGGAGGTATTTGTCTCCACCGGGCAAATATCGGCAGGGATCAGATTCCCCTTCTTTGGGAATTTAGTCGAGATATGTGAATATTATAAGACACATCCGACTACCTTTTCCCCCCACGCCATCCGCGTGTGGAATGCCCTCCTTGCTCTCTACCATCGCCAACAGTGGACCTACAGCCTCCGACTCTTTCGGACCTTCTACGGGATGAAATGCAATGATGCCAAGGTCTGCGCCTTCTACCCGCGGATGCCTAAATGGAACAAGGCGCAGCTCTCTCGGTACAGCTAGAATGGTGACACCTGGAAGGTCGCCAAGGGTCGGGGTCTCATCACTTACTCGGGGCCCGACAACAGTGCCTGGAAGAGGAATTATTTCTTCATCCGAAACAGCTCCATCTCATGGCCCCGATGGGAGGTTGAGGCGGACCCTGCTCCCGGTTTTCACACTTACTCCGAGGAGGATTTCCAGATTCTCCACTGCATCAAGCTTTATCGTTGGGGGGACTCTTTCGATCCCCTCGACGCCAACTCCATCGGGGAGCGGGACCTGGTTCTGACCGGGATCCGACTCATTGAAATCGTCTCCGGGGGTCAACTCTTCGACGGCCCTTCTAACCTCGTTCCTTGGGTAATATTCTAACTGTACTTCCGTTTTCATCTCCGCAGCTAAGAAGGTATCATTGCTAACCAATCTGGTGCTTAAGCAGGCGGAGACTGATGCCGTCCCACGCCCCGCGAGGAAGAGGAAGTCTTCAAAGAGGGCCGCCTCCTCGTCGACACCTCCCACCTCGGAGCAGATCAAGCGGGCCCGGGTGGAGAAGATGGAGCAGATCTTCAACACCAAGAATCCCGAGGAAGGTAAACAGCTCCGCTTAGCAATTCGTTTGTACAGGAGGCGTATTCCCGAGGAGTTAATCCCCTCCGATAAGGGAGCCAGGATCGAAGGGATCAAACGCATCCCTTGGTTCACCGTCGGGGTGTGAGGCAGACCCCACTGGAGCCAACTTCCGAAGGGCTGCCTCCATCTTCTCCGGCACAGCAGCTTTCGCCGGTCTTGAGCCTGACTCCCAATGGGATGACGGGTTCTCATGGCGGCTCGGAGGCGCGCACCGCCGACGCTTAGGTCATTCCTCCTCCTCTCCCCTTAGATAGGAACTTCTATCGGCTTTATGCCCCCAACCAGGCGGCAGCTCCCTGGACCCCGATCGAGTCATTACAGGGGGTCCCGCTGCGTCGGGACAATATATCACCGGAACTGGGCCTGCACCTACTGGCAGGTTCAGTTCCGCCGTCTATGATGCTTCCACTCTCCTTGGCCCAAGAGGACATCCACGCAGACATTCGTGCCATGGCCGTTCGCCGTGTGGAAGTAAGTCTTCCTGTTTTCACACTTAGTATATAACGTAAAGTATTCTCATGTACTAACCTCCCTTCTTTTCCACAGGAAATGGCGGACCAGCACCGCTGCTTCGGGTACATCCTGGCCCTGGGGGGGCCCTGAAGGAGGAGCGAGCAAAGGCGGCCCCCGAGGTCTTGGCCAAGCTCAAGGAGGATTTGGCCGCCTCCGAGTCGTCGAAGGGGAAGTTGTTTAAGGAGCAGGCCCTCCTTAACCAGAAGACTTGGGACCTCCTGAGGCAGGTCCACGACTTTGAGAGGCTGCTGAAGCAGGAGCGCCAAAGGCTCAGTTAGGAGCAGCAGGGGCGCGCGGAGGATCGGGACAGGCATGCCCTCGAGAAGATGGCCCTCCAAGGCGGGGCTGGAAGCTGAGAAGGTCATTCTCACCAACCGGTCCCAACAGATGGAGCGGGAACTTGCTGAGTTTCCCACCAAGCTAGCCGAGGCTGAGGCCAAGGGACGGGAGGATTATCGGGGCTCCGAGGCTTTCCAAGCGGACGCGGTGAAGTTCTGTACGGCGGAGGTGGAGACCACCTTGCTGAATGCTGTCAAGGAGCTCCATCTGAAGTATGGTGGTGCCATCGACTTCACCAAGTCTCCGAATCTCGCCCCCTTCGCGGAGAGGTATTTCAACCTTTCCAAGGAGAGCGACGGGGCCAACACCCCCAAGGGGGCTGCGAGTGCTGAAGGCACGGTGGAGCCTCAGTGCAGACCTCCCGACGACTGAGCCCCCGATGGTCGACCCTTCACCAGCTGATTTCCCAGAGTCCGCTCCCCCCGCGGCCAATCTTCCAGGATCGATCCTCCGACCGTGGAGCCTTCTGCCCCAGACCTCGTGGACCCTGCTCCCCTCGACGCTGCCAAGGATCAGGCCTAATCGCTTTTATTTTCGAATCCTTGTAATTTCTTTCTTTTGTCGCGAACCTTCCAGATCTTTATAATATCAATCTTTTTTGGTTCCGATTATCGCTGCGCCACTTAAGGTGAATTAACTCCGCCGCTTAAGGCAATTCGATCATATCACTTAGAGTAATTTCGACGCGTCACTTAAGACATTTTACTCACACCACTTAAGGCGATTTAATCATGCTTCTTAAGGCAACTTATCCACACCACTTAAGGCGATTTAATCGTGCCACTTAAGGCGGAACCACGCCACTTACGGTGATTTAATCGTGCCATTTAAGGCAACTTACCCACACCACTTAAGGCGATTTAATCGTGCCATTTAAGGCGGAACTACGCCACTTAAGGCGATTTTTCTACACCACTTAAGGCGATATGGCTACACCACTTAAGACGATTTAAGCATGCTTAGAATGATAAGTCTTAGCATAGTCTGGTCGGAAGCAACCTCTTTATTCATTGATGGCTCAACACGATAAACAACTTGCACCACTGAAGGCGACTTAATAAACAGCTTGCACCACTGAAGGCGACTTAGTAAATAACTTGCACCACCGAAGGCGACTTAACAAACAACTTGCACCACTGAAGGCTGATGGGTTTGGCTATAGCTGTTAGGCCCTCTAACGACGAGTAAACGGTGAATAGGTCCACTGGGCCCTAAAAGGAGGTCAAGAAGACCAGGGTGAAGGGTCCCGAGAGAGGGAGTCCCGATGATGAAAGGTCCCGACAGAGTCGGTCCCGATAGGTGAGCTGGACGCTCCCGATGAAATGCCTTTAAGTAGGCCCCGATGATGAATCCCTGAGAACGATTGGCCCTGTCACGATGACGAGGGGCCCCGAGCGGTGACACAATGAGATAACTCTGGAGTCCCCGATATTAGTCGGGACTTGCTATCAGAGGTTGAGGCCGAGATATGCGGGGCGTGGCCGATATACGCGGAGCGTGGTTGAGATACGCGGAGCGTGGCCGAGATACGCGGGGGGTGGCCGAGATAAGCGAGATCATGGCCTAGATAGGCGGGATCGTGGCCGAGATATGTGGAATACGGGCTAACCACCCCAACGGTTCACCAGGTAACTGAGGTACCTCTTCGCCTATAAAAGGGCAGAGGTTACCTCAGATCACATACGTTTTGAGATATACTCTTTGAGATTCCTGCTTGCCACCATATACGAGATACTCATTTAAGCATCAGAGAGGGATTCTGGGTCACCGCCCGGTCTATCCCCTCTTGCAGGATACGTGGAGCGAAAGAGCTCGGATCGCCGTCAAAGACCGTACCGGAGTTCCACCGTGATCCAACATTGGCGCCGTCTGTGGGAAGCGTGACAAAAAGCTAATATGACTTCTACTCGTTCAATGGCGGCTGTCAAGCAAAGAAGACAAGGACAATTTGGTGGTTCCCGTCATCCTGCTGGGACGACTCTGAATTCACCACCAGAGCGTGCTGAGGACCAGAATCTCCCTGTTGAGGTCTCCCGAATAGGGGATCACAACGAAGTCCCTGAAGATGTTGCTCAGCACCAAGAGAATAGGGAGCAGGAGGCTCCTCCAAATGCGGACCTGACGAAGGCTGTGGCGGAGGCCATGCCGATGTTTTTGGCTGCCGTGGAGGCTCTCTTAGATCGGAGAGAGGCCGCGAGGAGACAAGAGGAGGTGCCCCCACCAAGGGGGGAAGTGCCTCCACCAGCAGAGGTTCAGGATGTGCATGGGGCCCAACCCCGGAGCCAGGACAAGGGTAAGGAGCCCGTTCAGCCAGAGCGATTTGTGGTCGATGGGCCAGGACCAGTGCAGCATAGGACCATTCCCCTTAATGGTCCCATCACACGCGATCAGGTGGTGAAGATTGTGAACATCAGCATGGGAGAGCAAAAGCCGCTGTTTTCGAAACTGAGGGATCGATCCACCCATCCCTTCGTTCCCCGACTAATAGACACCCTCGCCCCGCCAGGGCTGGGTATCCCCACGATTAAGGAGTATGATGGCTAGGGAGATCCAGTTCGTCATGTCCAGAAGCACCTCATGGTGTGTCTGGGCAGAGCCCCGAATGAAGATATCGTGTGTACACTGTTCCCGAACACACTCGGTGAGAGAGCCCTGACCTGGTTCTTTAGTCTGCCCCCAGGGTGCATCACTTGCTGGGCTGATATGCACGGCCGCTTTATTCAGCAGTACCAGGGTCGCCGACGTCTGTTGAAGAGTGTGAGGTCCCTGTCCTAGGTGGTGCAGAGGCCCGATGAATCGCTGGCACACTATTACCAGCGATACACTGCCAGCGTGGCGGAGATTGACGAGGAGATTTTAGAGGGTGAGACCATCAGTACCTTCATTCGGAACCTAACAGCCCCTTACAGTTCCGACTTGATGCACAGCGTGGATGAGAAGGCTGTGTGTAATATGGAAGCATTGCATAAAAGGGTGAAGCGGCTAATCGACGTCCAAGAGTCGAAAATAGCCGCTGGAGAGCTTGAGCCCCCGAAGTCAAATAAGGGAAAGCAGTCGCTCAAACCCTTGAACGACCGTAAGTTGAAGGATAAATCCGAGAGCAGTCGGAGTCGAGGTCGCTCTAATCGAAGGGAGGATAGGCGTTCCTCGAGGAAGGACAGGCGGGAGGATCATAACATTCCTCTCAACAGCTCTATGGCGGAGGTGTTAACGGTCATGGAACGGCAGGGTATCTCCAGGTACCCCCCCGAAGAAGGAAGGAGAATTTTTGGGATCCCGCACCGATCGTTACTGTCGGTTTCACCGCGCCAATGGTCACGACACTAACCATTGTCGGGAGTTGAAGTAGGAAATCGAAAAGCTGATCCAGAAGGGGAAGCTTAAGGAGTTTGTTGGGGAGAAGCGGTGTCGATCCCGTTCTCGATCTCGATCGCGGTCCCGTTCCCGATCCCGCGATCGGTCCCCGAAGAAGAAGAAGTCCCAGCCAGAGTCTTCTGGTGCCCGTAAGGAGAAGCGGGGCACTATCAATGTGATTCACGGAGGATTTGCTGCGGGAGGTGATACCTCGGCCTCTCGGGAGGTTTATGCCTCTAGAATTCCCGCTGCTGTGGTGTTGGGTAAGAGGTCCCGATCCTGAACCCTGAAGGAAGAGATGGTGATCTCTTTTTCATCGGAGGATCTAGAAGGCGTGGAGACTCCACACGATGACGCTTTGGTCGTGACATTGGATGTGGATGTGTACGAGATGAAGCGGATTCTGATCGATGGAGGGAGCTCCTCCGATATTCTGTTCATGGATACGCTGGAGGCCATGGGGAAAACGAAGAAGGACCTGAAGGTGGTGAACTTCCCGATGGTTGGATTCTCTGGCTTTACTTCTTATCCGCTAGGAGTGATCACCTTACCAATGGAGTTTGGTAGTGGGTGGAAATCGAAGAGGAGGAATGTGGAGTTCGTGGTGGTTGAGTCCGCGGGGACCTATAACGCGATTATCGGGATAACTACCACTAACCCGCTGATGGCAGTTGCCTCGACTGTTCACCAGAAGATGAAGTTCCCGACTGACCATCGAGTCGGAGAGGTCAAGGGCGACCAGGTGGCTTCCAGGAGATGTTATGTTAACGCCACCCGAAGGAAAAGACGGGAGGCTATGACTCTCCTCCAGACAGATGCCCCAGAGAGGAGTTTGGGCGTCCCGCCCCCATGGAGGATTTGAAGGATGTCGAGATTGATGGACCTCAGAGGAAGGTGAAAATCGGGTCTACTTTGACCGAGGAGACAGCCTGAGAATTGATCGATCTACTGAAGGAGTTCAAGGAGCTGTTTGCCTGATCCCCGAGTGACATGCCAGGAATCATCCCCGATGTGATCGTGCACGAGTTGAAGATTGATCCCGCGATCAAGCCTATCGCGCAGAAAAGGCGTCCGATGGGTGCAGACAAGAGGATTGCGATCCAGCAGGAGGTGGGCAGGTTGCTCGATGCTGGGTTTATCAAGGAGCTACGATTCCAGACTTGGGTCGCTAACCTGGTGCTGGTGAAGAAGAGCAATGGGAAGTGGCGGATGTGTGTTGATTTCCGCGACCTGAATAAGGCTTGCCCGAAGGACTGTTACCCGCTCCCGAGAATCGACCAGCTGGTGGATGTCACGTCGGGACATGAGTTGTTTAGCTTCATGGATGCGTACTCGGGTTATAACCAGATTAAGATGGCTAAGGAAGATGCACCCCACACTGCCTTTTATGCGGATAGCGACATCTATCATTACGATGTCATGCCTTTTGGATTGATTAATGCCGGGGCAACCTATCAAAGGATAGTGAACAAGCTGTTCGGGGACATGCTGGGGAAAACCATGGAGGCTTATGTGGATGATATGCTGGTAAAGTCCCGACAGGCTGTAGATCATGTGGGCAACTTGGCGGTGGCGTTTGAGCGGATGAGGCTTCATCAGGTTTGTTTGAACCCAGATAATTGGGCCTTTGGAGTGCACTCGGGGAATTTTCTAGGCTTCATGGTGAGCCAGAGAGGAATTGAGGTGAACCCCGAGAAGCTGAGGGCAATCGAGGAGATGCAGTCTCCGATAAACCATCGGGAGGTGCAAGTGCTGAATGGTCGACTGGCTGCAATGAATCGCTTCCTGTCCAAGGCAAGCGACCGATCTATGCCGTTTTTTGAAGTTCTGAGGGCCAACAAGAAGTTTGAGTGGACTGCCAAGTGTGAAGAGGCGTTCCAGGCACTCAAGCAGCACCTTCGCACCCTCCCGCCGTTGGCGAAACCGGTCACAGGCGAGCCGCTCTATCTATACTTGGATTTTTTGAATTTGCCATTAGCTCTGTGTTAGTGAAGGTTGTTGAGGGTAATCAAGTCCCCGTTTATTATGTAAGCAAGGCGTTTGCCGAATCTGAAATGAATTATCCCGCCGTTGAGAAGTATCTCTTTGCGTTGATTATTACTGCTCGGAAGCTGAGGCCTTACTTCCATGCGCAAGAGATTACTGTGTTGACGAATCAGCCTCTGAAGCATTTTTTGAACCGACCTGATGCGTCGGGGAGATTAGTGAAATGGGCAGTCGAGCTTAGTGAGTTTCGCATACACTTTGCTCCGAGAACGGCTATTAAGGGCCTGGCGTTGGCGGATTTCATAGCAGAGTCTACAGCCCCCGATCTGGAAGAAGCGGGCCCTGTAGAGGGGGCAACCATGGAAGTCCCGATAGCAGAACAACCAGAGATGGAAGAGCAATCAGAACAGCCAAACGAGGAAAATACTTGGGAAATGTACACGGATGGCTCTTCGAGTTCGGAAGGATCGGGAGCAGGATTCGTATTGATACCACCAGGCGGAGGCGAGCCCCTTCGGTATGCTCTGGCCTTAACGTTTAGGGCCACCAACAATGAAGCTGAGTATGAGGCTCTTATCACAGGCCTCAAAATTGCTAAAGGGACAGGAGTTGGTCACTTGAGAGTGAAGTGTGACGCGGGCCTGATTGTGAATCAAGTCCAAGGACGATATGAGGCGAAGAGCCCGATGATGAGGAAGTACCTTCGTGAGGTGCAAGCCTTGAAGGAGAGCTTCAAAAGCTTCGATATTGAGGCGATCCCGAGGGAAGATAACGTGGAAGCGGATGCTTTGAGTAAATTCGCCTTGGGGCCCCCCTAGAGGAAAATCAGAAGGTGCACTTGTTGGAGAAGGTGATCCTGTCGACCACCGACCCGTCGGAGGTGTGTGCTGTTGAAGCAGGATCGGAGGAGGAACCCACTTGGATAACCCCGATAGTTGCGTACCTGACTACGGGGGTAGTCCCCGATAATGAAGTGGTAGCAGACAGGATGCGTCGGATCGCGGTTAATTACGTGGTGCTGGACAATCAGCTATACAAAAAGGGCTGGTTCTCGACTCCTTACTTGAAGTGTGTGGCAGAGCCCGACACAAGTTGAATCTTGAGGGAGGTGCATGAAGGGGTCGCGGCTTGTCACGAAGGGGCCCGATCCATTATGAGGAAAGTGTTGAATCTGGGCTATTATTGGCCTACGATGAGCAAGGAGGCGACGGCGTTGGTCCGATCCTGTGACGCGTGTCAGAGGTACGCCACGAATATCGTGGCTCCGGCCGCTAATCTGACGTCCATCAAGAGTGCTTGGCCCTTCGCGCAGTGGGGTATCAGCTTACTAGCCATAGACTATAACTAAATCGTTCGTTTTAGTTATGAAACCGATAGGGTGACAATGAATTGGAGTATGTGTTATCGTTTCATTTATTCGGTCTCTTGTCATGACCGAAATCTTGGTTCTTGAACCGTAGGTTTGGATTTTCGTTTCGGAGAGTTCCCTTTGACCGGGGCGATTATTGATAAGTAAATTGCACTTTGAATCGAGTTGACTTCAATCTCAATAACAATTATTTTATTCAATCATCCGAAACTCAAATAACCAAAATCATCAATTCAAATGAACAATGAAAGATGAAACGTCAATGATAAGGTTCTTGATCTGCAGGTCGCGTGGTCGATTCATGCTCGTCGCACAGATAGTCGAGATCTCTGAGTCATGTCAAACATCACATCTGAACAAATTCACGAGTGAATCAAATAAGATGATCTGTGTCTGAATAAAACCTTTTACAGCTTTACATACATGACAAATGAGGCGTACTAGATACGCACTTTATCAACGGTGCGTTGCCCCACCGGATATTCGTTTGGGACCTGTGTGGTCCAGTTCTCTCCAAGACATACGGATATCATGGTTGACTTCCATTGATATCCTGTGGTGATTTATGAAGTAGGTTACCATTTTTCCCTGGTTACTGCTCTTGAATAGATTCATGATTTACTTAATTGATTCAATCAAGAAAGTGAGCCCCATCATTGTCAGACAACCATTTAAGGGTATGCCCCTTCCATATGAGAAATATTCTCCTACATGTTGACATTTCATCCTGAAAGTCTATAATGGATTTTACACCAGCATCCATGAAGAGGAAATCATCATACTCAACCAAAACATTTATAGCTTCTAAGTCTTTGCTTCCACCAAAACTGATACAAACGAGACACCTAAGCTTTAACGTTGTGCAGTTGAAATTGAAGTCTCAGTCAACCCCTTTGTCCAAGGTTGCAAATATCACCACTAACGCATTTAGATCATTAAATAACCTTCTCACATTATTAGGATACTGACTATTCATCCGTAGTTTTCCTCTCCTCTTTCGGAATCGCAACAGAGAGGAGTTTAACACATACTAATCCATTTATCAATACGCCATAAAGATTGTGAGGAATATAGAAATACACTCTACCAGCCATTCACACATTGATAATCATGCATAATCAGGGAGACAATAACATTTTGGAAAAAGAAATACATATATCGGATATCTATAAGATAGAAGGCGACAAATAATGATTCTTCAGACATCTAACCAAACCAACCGCCAGTAAACCGAATGAAGGGGGTCGTAAAAGAGTTCACATTACCGGCGTCTTCTTTCTAATTGACCAATCTTTTAAAACGGTTATAATCGTTTTTACTGGTACGAGGTGTTTTTACGCACACATGATCTTGGCTTTCCCAAGGCCCTTTTTAAAACGTTTCGAGGATTTCATGCATGCATACATAATTCTACTACACAATTTAATCATCATACACATGCCACATCCATGAAACAAACCACTCATCATGCTTACGCGTCATGCGTCTAATGTTCCAAGGAACTCATTTGCATATATAATTCTACTACTTAAGTGAATTATCACATGCGGCTACATCCTCAACATTCATGCATACACATCATGCGTGATTATACCACATCAAACATGCATATTTGGCGACTGGTTTTCGATTTTACAACATTTGGGGATGACTTGCAATTCATGCTATCAATCAAACATGCGTACTTCTAGACATGAATCCTAGGCATTTGCAACCACCACAACTTGTCCATCCTAGTGCGCAACTCGTTAATTGAAATCTAGGGTTCTGCCCCCCAACATGCAGTATCCAGCTAGCTTGACATAGTCAAGACAACAGTTTTAATCATGCAATAATATCAATTAAATAGTAATTGGAATTCAGCCCACTAAATGACTCAGTCCCAAAATCATGCATTTCCAAGATCCTCCCCCATAATCGAAACTAGGCATTAGGTTTAACTAAAAGTTGAAAATATTAAACCATTGAGCACTATGTAGGTAATTTTAAAGTTCGAAAACATTTGGATTTTAAAATTTGACCATCCTACTTTCAGATGACTCGGGTCCGTCCAGTTTAAAGGTCCGGTTCAGTCAAATCCGGCCCGGTTTGGTCTGGTTAAACTAGTCCAGCCGGTCCGGTTCGGTTCAGTTAAAATATTTCGGCTGGACTGGTTCGGTTTAAATTATGTTCTGTTCTTCACGCAAACCGAGTCGGATTGGTTCGACCCATTTAGCTGCCCGGTCCGACCCGACCTGGATGGGTCGGACCGATTGAGAAAATCCTGTTTGGTTGACCTGCTCCGGTTTTGATCTGTGGAACCCAACCCGGTTCGGGTTCCCTTGGTCTTCCGGGTCGGTTGACCCGACCCGGATGTGTGACCATTAACCCTATATGGTTCGGCCGAAATGTTCCTTGTGGGCTAAGTAGGGTTTTAAAATCCACCAAAACTTAACTTAGCCACCAAGTAACGTTAAAGATAAAAATAATTTCCAATATTTACACACATATATATATCGGCCAAAAATATATTATCTATATATATATATAATTTATTTTTAAGATTCTTTAATTAGGATAAAATCTATCTATAATATTCAAGATTCCTAAATTCATGCTAGAATATATGGATAGTAACTATCACAATTATCTTGTGAATATAACCGTAATTGTGGCCATGTACATTTAACATTTGTGGCTGAATTTAAATTAAAAAGTACAACAATTAATTCGGCTGAAACTTGTAATTACTTGCGGCATAAAAAATAAAAAATTATACTTTTTAATTTCATATAGGTTCGGCCGAAACATGTAATTTTAGGGTTAGTGGTCAAATTTCAAGATCAGATTTTACTAAAATCAATAATCCAATGTTTAATTTGATAAATGTCATCTTTTTCTTGAAAAATCATGAACATCAGTTTTAACAAAAACACTCTGTTTCATAAATATCCGTTTTCCAAAAACCATCCCTTTTACTAAAATATCAAGAACACCAACTTATCAAAATTATGAACTCCCTAACAAATGCTCTGATACCACTGTAGGATTATAGGGGATAAATACTACGGAAACAATCAAAGTACGTGCTATGTAAAATAATTACGCAGCGGAATAGATGGCACATACCTACAATGCTTTCCGTAGACCCAAGATCTTCTAGGGGAGTTCTCGATCCGTCGGACGGTTCCCGTAAGGATTATGGTTAAGGAATACCTACGCGGATTGGTCTCCACAGCAAAGCCTCTTGTTGATTTTTCGGCAGGGATGGATCTCTGGAGTAATTTGCTCGAAGCAATTTGGCACCTCCTAGGCACAAAAATGGTTCGGCAGAAACTAGGAAAAAAGGGAGGAGGGATTTCTTTTTTTCTCACCACAAAGGAAGAAAGTGATTAACCTTAAATTAAACTCTGACAATTCCTATTTATAAAAGGAGTTGGGCAAAACCCATCTCACCACTCTTCATTAGTTCGTTCGGCCACATAGAGAAAGGGAAGCCTAATTTTGGGCCTCTCATGTCAATTGTGATTTTAGGCCTAACCCAAAATGGACGGCCACATAGAGAAAGGGAAGCCCAATTTTGGGCCTCTCATGTCAATTGGGATTTTAGGCCCAGCCCAAAATCCCTAATGTGACATTACCTAATTACTTTAGATAACAGTCTCATATTAATGGGCTCTTATTTACGGCGGTCCAATATCCAAATGCCAACACTATTAAGACTTCATTTGTTTTGATGTTAACAAGATTCGGAAATTCATCCTCAATAAACGTAACATCTATGGACTCATGTTCGACCATGCCACCATTCTCATGAGCCGCCACAAACACGTGTCCCTTAGAGTTTTCTAAGTATCTAATAAAAAAAACTTTTCATTCCTATAGGTCCCAACTTGCCGTATCGGTTGTTGGTCTGATGCGTGTATGCTGCGCAACCCCAAGGGCGCAACCTGCTAAGATCCACCTCTTTACCAGCCCACAGCTCATATGATGTCATGTCCGCCGATTTTTTGGTACACGGTTCACTAAATGAATGGCAGTCAACAACGCATCACCCAAATAAAAGATCGAAAGTTGAGTTTGCGATATCATGGTTCTTACCATGTCCATGAGTGTAGATCACGTCAATCTGTCACACCGGTCTGTCTCGGTGTATAAGGGATCGTCGTTTGACGGAAAATGCCTTTTTCATTGTATAACTTATTAAACTCATTCGAGAGGTATTCTCCACATCTTTCAGCGCACAAGGTTTTCACCTTTCGCTCAGATGATTTTCTAGGAGATTGAGATAGCTCTTAGAGCATTCAATAATCTTGAATTATGAGTAATGAATGAGTAAACCCAAACTGGGCTAAGTTATTAATCAAAGTTATTCTGATCATCAAAATAAAACATTTCATCATTAAATTCACATTTGGAATTGATGTGTATTGTTTTTACACAAATTCTCGCGCTACGCACACGTCACCCTTGGTTTCATTTAATGATTGGTTTCATACATGTTTTTCGTTACGTTATCAAAATAATTATGGAGTACTAACAAATAATTATATTTAAATTGTTCGTTTTAGTTATGCAATTGATGGGTTACAATCAATTGGAGTATGTGTGCATTTACTTATTAGCTTCGTGACGAAGACAAAATTTTGGTTTGTCTCTCAATATTAAATTTCATTCTGGATCGATCACTTTGACCGGGTCGATAGATTGTTAAGTTAATTGTACTCAGAATGAATTGAATTCAATCCCAATAACAATTACTTTACTCAATAAACTGATATATATTAATAACCAAAATCAATAATTAAAAGGACATAGTAAGATAAAATGACAATAACAAGGATCCGATCATAAAGCAGCAACAAAGAGAAATTGATAAACCAGAATCTTCAAGCCTTGTCGAACACTACACCCGAAAAGAATTCATAAGAGAATTACATCAGACGATTTGTGTTTGTATAAAAAGTTTTACGGTTTTGTATACATGGAAAATGAGGCGTACCTTAGGCGCACTTTATCGACTGTGCTTTGACCCACGAGATTTTCTTTTAAGCCTTCTACCGCTTGATTCATTCAGCAGCTTGCACATATGAGCGAAGTAGTCCTCCTTCTCATGGGAGTTTCCATCGTTGTCTCCTTCGAATAGAACCATAATTACCTTAATCAATTTGATTAGACGTTCGAGTCCATCCTCATCGGTGAACCACGGTGGAGGAAAATTTTCATTATAGGATAAATCATTTCCCACACATCCCTTTCATTATCAGGGTCATGACTTGTCAGTATGTCGGCTTCCATGCAAATAATACCACCATAGTCCAACATGAGGTATCTAGCTTCTGCCGCATTTCCTTCGCCGAAATGAAGGTGCAAGGCACACCAAAGTTGTACATTCATGAACTGCTCCTCAATTTCATCTGTCAAGGTTAAAAAGATCAACTCCGTTGCTTTCTTATCCTTTTTTTCATCCATGTAACGCGGACTACCATATTCATCTGTGATAATCCTCTCTGCATTTGGATCTAAACAATCCTTAACATCCGCAACAGGGAGGATTTCCACACATACTTCTTCCATTCATCATATTTCACACCATCAAGATCGCGAGAAATATAGAAACGAACTATACTATCAGCCATCTAAATTCACACATTGACAAGCCATGCGACAATCAGGGAGGAAATTTAAAACATTTTGAAAATAATTGCTTTCATCGGATATCTATGAGATAGAAGGCGAACAACAAAGATTCCTCAGTCATCTAACCAACCCGACCACCTGTAAACCAATGGAAGAAGGTCGTGAAAAGAGCTCACATTGTCGTCGTCTCCTTTCTAATAGATCAGTCTCTTTTGAAAAAGGTTTAATCTCTTTAACCGGAATAGTGAGTTATTACATACACCCGATCTTGGCTTTACCAAGGCCCTTTTTAAAATGTTTCGATGAATTCATGCTAGAATATATAATCATACTTCACTAGTAAATTATCATGTGCAACCACATCCTCAAACAATCATGCATACGCATCATGCGTCAAAATGTCCCGAGGAAATCATGCAAGCATATATAATTCTACTTCCCTAGTAAATTATCATACGAGGCTACATCCTCGAACAACCATGCATACGCGTCATGCGTGATCACTCAACATTCAACATGCATATTTGGCGACTGAATATCAATTTAAAACATTTGGGCTGACTTGCAATTCATGTTATAACAATCATGCGAATATCAAGACATAGATCCTAATCAAGATCACTCAGCATAGCATGTCTATCCTATTGCGCAACTCATTAATTGACAACAGGGCTCCACCCCCAACATGTAATATCCAGCTAGCTTGACATAGCCAAGACGCAATTATAACATGTATTCATATCAATATATAACAACTGCAATACAGTCCACTAAATGATTCGGTCCCATAATCATGCATTTTCCGAAATTCATCCCCATAAACGAAACAAGCATAATGTTTGATTAAAAAACTTAAGTAACAATCCATTTCGTGCTATGTAGGTAATTTTAAAGTTAAAAAAAATTTGGATTTTAAATTTGATATGGCCTAATATTTTAAGTTGACCCGAACCCGGTCCGGTTCATTCAACCCGGTCTGACCAGTCCGGTCCGCTTGACCTGGTCCGGTTAGGTTAATTCGGTTTGATTTAATTGAACCAATTTGGGTTTGACCCGACCCATTTGACCACCTGGTCCGAACCGTCCCATTTGGGTCTAACCGATTTAGAAAATCAGGTTCGGTCGACCCAAACCTATTGAACCAGTGGGGACCCGACATGAACCCGAACCGGTTCGATCCCCGCGGGTTATCCGGGTCGGTTGGCTCGAACTGGTTGTGCAATTGGACCCGTCCCATTAAACTAATAGGGTCCGGCTAAAATCCACCAAAAACTTAACTTAGCCACCAAGTAACAATAAATACAATAGATATATTTTCCAAATATTTGCACAATATATATATATATATATATATATATATTTAATTGTCGAGATTCTATATTAGGGATATAAATCTATCAACAATATATTTTCTCAATCTTTAGGCAATTAAATAATACCAAATATATCTAAATCCTTAAAACCATGCATAAAATATATAGTTAATTAATATCACAATATTTTAATGCCCTAACACCCTAGGCCGGCCGAAACCAGGTAACTTGGTGCCAAAGAAATAAAAAAATGTACACCTTAGGGTTTGGCCATAACACAATTTCTACGGTTTGAGATCTAATTTCTAGATCAAATTTTACCTTAATCACAAATCCAAATTTCAATTTTGATAAAAATCATGTTTTAGTAAGAACGTCCAAGAACACCAATTTTACTAAAAAAATGAAAATCAGATTTACCAAATATCATGAACACCAATTTTATAATTAAAAAAAAAATCATGAACTCCATACACAGGCTCTGATACCACTGTTGGAATTAGGGGATAGTTACTAAGGATTAAGCATGTGTACGCACAAGGTAACTAATTACGCAGTGGAAAGGGGCATATACTAGTTTATCTTCTGTAGCCCAATATCGTCACAGGGGGAGTTCTCGATCTGCCGGACCGGTCCTGCAGGAACTCCTATTAAGGAAAAATCTGCAGGCAATTATCTCCACAGCAAAGCCTCTTTCAATTCGGTGACAGTATAGATCTCTGGGGTAAATTGTTGACACAATTTCGGCACCTCGTAGTACTTGGACACCTTTGGCGAACTCTTAGAATATTAGGGGGATGGATTTCTTGTCTAGCCAACTAAAAGGGAGAGAGTGATCAACCCTAAGAAACCCCCTAACACCTCCTATTTATAAGAGGAGGTGAGCAAAATACACCAATGGGTTTAACCCTAATTTCGGCCGGATTTCATATTAATTGGGCTTGGCCCACTTTGGGACAATTTTGTCTCATAGGGATTTTGGCCTGACCCAAAATCTCTTATGTGCGTAATTCCAATTATGACTAATATGTTGGGCTTATATGAATGGGCTCCCAATTACGGATGCCCATTTACACCAAATGCCAACACAGAATGTTCCGAATCCACTTGGATTAATTCGAGCGGGTCATTTATCGTAAGTGCTATCTCGGTAGTGGTATCGTCCAAAACGATCCACATAAACACACAACAATTAAATTCCTCCTATCGCTGAAATATGCTTAATATAGCTCAAGCCTAGAGCAAAACAATTGCGATCCCGAAATAGGATAAACCTATCCGGGTTTAGAGAATGTTTGGTAACGCGAATAGAAAACCCTTATGAATACCCAACTACTTCCATCATTTACTCTCTCTCTCTCTCTCTTTACAATTGTTTTATTAATTTATCTCTCTAAATAGAAACTGACTTAGGCATCACAGTGGGTTTACGGGGCCTCGACCCTGTCACCCCTTCTTGCTTGTGCCTAAGGCGAGAGACACTATCAGAACTGGAGAAGTGCGACTGAGACTGCATCAAGGGAGCACCAGATCAATCAGTAACAGTTCAACTTCAATAAGTTGGCAGTGACGTGACAATTTATATGGAGAAATTAGTAAATTGCCTTGTGGAAGTCCTCTATTCATTTCTATTAGGTCATGTATAAAACATACTGACTTTTTTTTTTTTTTTCACATGGTCTCTTCGAGTGCCTTTTTCTCTTCGAGTCCTCGCTCTCCTTTCCTCATGAGTACATGCAAGGGTCGCCGGGGGGGGGGGGGGGGGGGGGGGGGGTTGGGGGGTTTCCCGGTAAGCCTACTCTGATGCTTAACTGAGTATGGGCTTAGAGAGAGAAAGTGAGCTTAGAGAGATATAGATTACCTTCAAATGAGGGATGGAGATCTCTATTTATAGAGTTCCTGTTCAACTACTCAGGTTCCGGTGCTTTTCTGGTCTGGTTTTGGCATTTTAGTAATATAAATCGGTGTTTACCGTAAATATAGTGTATTTGACCTTGGTCTGGCCATAGATGAGCTTTTATAGCTTAAGTTCCCTGAGAATGGCCTCTAAGGGTGAGCCCCAGGTGAAATATCGTCTGGGGTGAAGGGTCCGGACGAGTGGAACTAGTTCGGATGAAAGGGGGATACCCTGGTGGGTACCCCCAAGGGAGTGTTCGGGCACCTCCGAGTGGTTTTTACCACTCCGGGTCTTCCCGAGTGGATTTTTCCACTCGGGGTGTTTTTTGGGACTAAGTATTTTGGGCATCGGGTGTCCGTTTATCCAAGTTTCGAATTATGATCGAACGCGGCCAAGTTATAAAGTCCAATTTACAATAACTTGGGCATATATCCAACACTTGCACCCGAGTCAAGCAATGGTTTAACCTTTACTTGACTCTATTTTTGCGGAATATCGCCCAAGCGAGTTATGAAATGTACCTTTATGGAAATCCCGACCTTCATTGAGTGCTCGAGAAATGTTGTAATTTTCATTGCCCCATGTTTAGAGAAGCCGGATACACAAAATACTATTGTTAATTTTAAAGCAATTTTATGGATTCGTATATAGATATCGTATAAGGGCAAGAATTACGGGCCTTGATCTCGTTTTACTTAGCCTTTGGACTGTGTTCTTTATTTATGTCTCCATTTTATTGAAACTTTTGGAAAAACCCCTAACACATCCCTATATAAGAGATGTTATAGGCTCCTCCTTCATTATTTGCCCCCACCTCCGTTTTTCTAGAGCATTCATCCTTCCTTAGACCTAGGGTTTCTTCTTCACCTCCATTTTCATTTTTTATTGCTCAATAAAGTCACCATATCTTAGATAGAGCTTTACTTGGCCGGATTTCCGGCTTGGTTTAGGAGGCTTTGTTCGACCGAAGGGAGCGGCCGGCGTTGGGGGTAGCGGACGACCACGGCGGAGCTGCGGGCGCGGGGCAGAGCTGCGGGCGGCGACGGTCGGGGATTGGGAGCCTGTTATTGCTGAAGGCGGGCTCGATTAGACCGACGGAGGCAATCCGGCGCTGAGCTGCTGAGCTGGTTTAATTCTGGTTCGGTGACCCAGTTTTGATCAATTGGGCCTGATTTCTTATAAGGTTCAATCTTTCGGCTCTTTATGTGTGTTTACTCCCATTTTTGTTTGCTATAAAAGGTAGAGCTTGGCATAGATAATTGAGTTGCTTTATTTTCATTTATTATTGTGATTGAGGATTACCTCTATTATTGAGCTTAGAGTCTCTTTGAGGTAAACATTCGATTTTTAGAATTTGATGTTATTATTGTTCCCTTAGGAATTGGTAGTAACTTGATTTATTGGTGCCTTAGTGCTTTGCCTAGGCCATCTTATGCTTGCATAGTTCATACATAGCTTGATGTAGGTGTTTGATATCTCGATTGATTACACTAGGTAGCATTGAGTTTGCTTAGTTTGCCCCCTGGTGTGAGCATATTTATAGTGGCATATGCATCATAGCCCCTCCCATAATGAGCATCTATCATCCATGCACGCTTCTTTGCCCTCGTAGTAAGCATTTGATCTCTATGCACTTTTGGATGTACTCATGGGTAGGTTTCCCTTAAGGGCTTACCTGACGTCTTATGGTGTGGATTTTTTTCCTCATGCTTGTCATGGTTAGTGGTTTCTGATGTGTTATTGCTCTTTTCCCTCCTTTGTTGGTAGGTGCTTCTTTGGAGCTTTCTGGGTGCTTGTAGATTAAGAAGAGTTGGTGTCTTCCCCTGCCACCATGGTGGTTCTTGTTGGATATACGCCCGAGCTATATAAACTGGACACGATAATTTGGCCACAATCGATTAAATTTTGAAACTTGGAAAACGGACACCTGAGGCCCAACACTTAGGCCCGAAAACACCCCGAGTGGTAAAACCCACTTGGAAGACCCCAAGGGAAGAAGCCCCTAGGAGGTAATCCGAGGGAGGTCCTCTTGCTCGGGTAACCGAGGGAGGTCCTCTAGCTCGGGTACGCGAGCGGGGTTCCGGGGATACCCATCCGGGTATCCCTCCTCCGTCCGGACGAGTTCCCCTCGTCCTGACCCATATCCCCGGAAGATATACTGCCCGGGGCTCGCTTTCGAAGGCCATTCCCACACACTTAAAACATATTAAGCTCACATATGGTCGAACTAAGGTCACATACACCATATTTACAATCAAGGCCAACTTATATTACGAAACTGCCACAACCGGACCAGGAAGGCACTGGAACCGGGGCGGTTCAGTAGGAACTCTATAAATAAGAGTTATCATCCCATCATTCAAGGGTAATCTTGCTATCTATCCATAGCACTTACTGTTTCCCTCTAAAAATCATATACTCATTTAAGCATCAGAGTGGGCTTACCGGGACCCCCGGTGCCCCTTTTGCAGGTATCTCGAGTAGAAGGAAGGGCGGATGTCCGGAGTAGGAAGGCACTCCGGACACTGTGTGCAAACATTGGCGTTTTCTGTGGATTCGAGCAACAAGCACGTAGCCTACTACATGTGCTCGATGGTAACAAACAAAAGGGAGTAGTAGCCAAGTACCAACTATGGGTCTCCAGAAGCCTAGAATCCTGGGGCAACATCCAAAGGATGCTAAGCAACCGTCATCCAATAGAGAACAAAACTCCTTCAATAACAATCCATCAAGCTCCAAGACACCACGGTCGGTAGTCAATCAACAACTACCTCCCTCACCCCTAATGAAAGACAAGCCCCTAATGGGGGCAACAATCAAACACCCAAGAATAGGCCAGGAGGCAAAAGAGGTGGCTACAACAAAAATGCACCCCTGGCAGCTCTTCCAGAGTATACCAATAGGAAGATGAGGAGGGAATACAACCACTCCACATTGATGAGAACCACCCTCCCATGAATGCACCTAGAGTAGCTCTTCCAGAGCACATCTATAGGAGGCAACTGGAGGTGACCACTGAACAACAACCATTCTATAAAGGATATTGCAACACTATGGAGGGAGAGGTAAGAAATAACTCCAACTTCAGATGAATATGGCATTTGCAAAAGCAACTACATACACTTGGGGGCAAGCACATCACTAATGATAACAGAGAGAGTGCATGCATACACCTCCCCTAACTATGAGCAAAAGGATAACCCCAAACAAGGAGGGCCACTACAACCAGTAGGGCTTATATCGCCTAATTTGAGAAAATGCCATTCAAGGGGTTCTAATACGATATTCATTTCCAGGGAAAACCATATGGAATGCCATCATATATAATCCCATCCTACAATATACCTATGTACATAAGTTACACCCATCAGACGTCCGCCCGCCCAAGGTACACCCAAGAAGCTACGTCGGTCACATCAAAATTTATATCAACTATAGACAACATGTTGACTTATAAAAAACACAATGAGGGGCTGCTAAGCATCACCAAAAACAGCACTATAATGCTCCCACAGGGACGGGACAACACACCGCGATAGAAAGGAATATTACTTCAACCAAGCCTACAAGGCAAACATCTCCATCACCTCCTACCCAACACAATACTCATTTTAAGCCAAAAGCCACTTCTACATCCAAGGAGGGGTAGAACTAAATGAGGGGACAGCACCAAACCTATGCTCATCGCAAGGATCATCAATAACTCCAACGTTAAAAGGATATTGGATTTGCAAAAACAACATTCTATACATAAGGGTGCTAACAGCACAGGGTCGGGGGAACCTCGCCAAACAAACACCTACGAAGAATCAAGGGAAGAAACATTAACGGATATCAAAATTGAACTCCCCCCCCCCCTCGCCAATTCTGGACGATGCATATAAGAAAGGCATGCTCAAAGAGAAAAAAAGAGTAAGGAGACCGAGTAACTTGGGGGGCACCAAACGAACAAGAGCTCGACACCCATCCAAGAAATAGGGGGATAAGCCTTAACATGCTAAACAAGAACAAATAGTGCAACTACCAAGCAACTAGGGGGGCACAATGTGAGCTAGTGCTTGATAGTCCACCCGGAAATAGAGGGCCACACGAATATGTGGCATGACTCCTTCCAATGGAAACCACAAAGGAAAGATACAACATAAACCCATTACAAGGATTCGCTCCTGTGTTGAAGGTAACAGAAATCGCCCTCATAAGGCGACATCAACAAATTGTGAGTTTTACAATAAAAAAATTTAATATTAATGAAGACTTTGATGTTTCATTACATAAATGATAGAAGAAACACACCACTACTTGCAAAATACATGGAAGTGGTGTTATTCATGGAGCATCAACTAAAACCACCATTACTTACCAAAGCACGAGGTGGGGTCATTCAAAAACACATCAGCTCCATGGGGAAGAAATGGTACTGAAAAGATACATGCATACCAACAATAAATAGATACCGCCTAGAAGATGCCGATTAGCAAATATCAACAAACACCTTCAATGGAGAACACTTGAAGGAGTTTTATATTGGAAAAGGGAAGCCCCTCCAAGTATCAACTCCAAAAAGGGAGGAAAAAGAGTATCCTACCTTAATTGTTATGTTTATTACTACTTGAAAGAGATCCACGGACTCCACTTTACTCCAAACAATGTAAATATTTTATGAGCTAATGAAGTGAATGTCTTTCAGTGCATACCAATGAAGAAAATGAGGGAACACACCACTGCTCATAGAAGAGAGGGTGTCATCCACACAAGCAAAAGAATACCTATACCCTCCAAAGACATACTGGGAAGACCAATAAAGACAACCCTTCCAAAAGGAAAGGGGAAGACCTACAAGGGCAACCCTTCGGAAAAAAAGGGGAAGACCCATAAGGGCAAACCTCCGAAGACATAAGGGAATACCCATAAAGGAAACCCTTCCAAAGGGAAAGGGGAAGATCTACAAGGGCTACCCTTCGAAGACATAAGAGGAAGACCCATATAGGAAACCCTTCCAGAAGGAAAGGGGAAGACCTACAAGGGCAACCCTTCGAAGACAAAAGGGGAAGATCCATAAGGACAACCCTTCCGAATGGAAATGGGAAGATCCATAAGGACAACACTTCTAAATGGAAAGGGGTAGATCCATAAGGACAACTGTTCCAAATGATATAGGGACGTAAGACCCAACGGGCAACCCTTACTCATAAAAAGATGGGATATAAGACTCATATACAGGAGCAACCCTCTCAGCAAGATATGTAGTGTAAGTTCCCCAATCAAAGGGCAACCCATCCAACATGATATGAGAAGTCCCCTAACCAAACGGCAACTCATCCAACATGATACGGGAAGTAAGTCCCCCAATCAAAGGGCAACCCTTCCAACACGAAATGAGAAGTAAGTCCCCCAATCAAAGGGAAACTCATCCAATATGATACATGAAGTAAGTCCCCAACCAAAGGGCAACCCTTCCAACAAGATATAGAATGTAAGTCCTTCAATCAAAGGGCTATCATATTTAAAAAGGTTATTCTAAAGCCGCAGCCAACAACTCAAAGGAGGGTAAAACCCCCCCTATACATCACAAGGGGATATCATATCCATATATATCAAAGGAGGGTAACACCCCCTATATATCAAAATGGGCTATCATGTCCATATATATCAAAGGAGGGTAACACCCTCTATAAATCAACAGGGGCTATCATGTCCATATATATCAAAGGAGGGTAACACCCCTGTATACATCAACAGGGGCTATCATGTCCATATATATAAAAGGAGGGTAGCATTCCCCTGTACATCAACAATGGCTATCGTGTCCATATATATCAAAGGAGGGTAATACCCCCGTATACATCAACAGGGGCTATCATGTCCATATATATCAAAGGAGGGTACCATCCCCCTGTACATAAAAAATGGCTATCATGTCCATATATATCAAAGGAGGGTACCAACCCCCAATATATCAACAATGGTTATCATCTCCGTAAATATCAAAGATGGGTCCATCCCCCTATACATCAACAATGGCTATCATGTCCATATATCTTAAACGAGGGTACCACCCCCCCTATACCTCAATAACGGCTATCATGCCTAAATATCTCAAAGGTGGAAACCATACCCCTATATCACAAAGGTGGCTATCATGTCCACGGAAGAAGGTTCAACATATATAGAAAACAAGTACACTATATTTCATCATCAAATGGCTCGTACCCTAGATTCAACAATACTCGGGTTTGCCAAGCATGAAACTCCATCACCATGAATACACTCTCCCTATTTCACGAAATCTTACAACCGCAACATCAAAGATCAAAGAGACAAGCGGATAATCGGACGCTTATCCGACCATCATAGAGTCAAGCAAATGATAAAGTCATTGCTTAACTCCGGGGCAAAGCGGGATACTCATCGGATTAAGCAGGGGACATTCACCATTCAAAAAGAAAGTAGTTCTAAGGAGAATGCGATAGTAGCACCCGTCGTCAAAGCTAAAAAACCTCAACGTAAGAACTGAGCGCATACTCTATGGGTACAATAAAATGACAACTTAAAAACCGCCATCCCCACGCGAGGTTGGAACAAACCTTTACAAATTCCAAACCCCCCATATCCAAAATCAAAGCCATGTCTATTCAAACAAACTAGGGATCACTCTCAACGTACCTCACAAACAAGTAAGGAAACTTCAAGAAAGCAACTCCTCAAACAACAGTAATGGCGGAACTCATCAGCTTTCACAAGAACAGCACCTCAACCTACGGGCCAATATGTACCATCCTTACTCACACACTCGAGATGAAAAACATGCTCACTGCAGGAACAACCTTATATATGAGATACCAAGCGTAGCCAATACAAGGAATATCCATTTACGTACAACAACATGTTCACTACGGGGGCACGCATACGTTCATCAGTTACCAAGTGTAATCAGCACAAGGATAAACCCCTACATGTAAAGATATCAAAATACTCACAACGGAAGTAATGATACATACATGAGCTACCAAGTGTAGCCATTTCAAGGGATAATCCCCCGCACCCAGAACGCCAAACACGTTCACTATAAGGGAAAACTATATATATACAATCTCATGTATGCAGATTTCGCTATCAACACAAGGGGCTAACCCCCCAACGTCTGAAGCATGACCACTACAGGGGCGACCATATACATACAATTCCATATGCACAGGTCACAGAGCATGAGTAACACAAGGGCCAAGCCCCCACTTATGGAGGTGCAAGGTATGCATACCGCGGAAGTAACCTCAGCACTGAGCCGCTAAGGCAAACTCACCATTCGGGAAGCCCCGAGACCAAATTATAAAGAATATCCACAAGGGGAGAAACCCATTAACCTACACAAAGGGAGTAAAACTCCAACGTATATGAAGGGAACAACTTTCTATGTATATTTATAAAGACTCTTTTATATGAAGGGTAAGAGGAGGAATTTTAACCACTCTCACCTCCATCTATATAGAGTGAATTGTAGGGATAAGGTTAAAGGACCATTCCCACACTCCGACAGATGGGGAGAAAAATGCCATGCCTATTGAGGACCAAAGCTAGAAGATCACACTCGCACTATCGCAAACAGAGTGCAACACCGCTTCCAAAGCACCCTGTCGGCTCTAAGAGCCTAAAAAGGAGGTTCCTCCGATAAGGAAATAAACCTAAAGGCTAAGTAAAATGGGACTAAGACCAATATTTCATACTTATAATCATTTTGATCATCCATGTACATACTTGTACTAACACCCACATTCATGTCGACTAACACTCACATGTTATATGAACATCCTTCTGTTAGATATCAATCCAATTCGGGTTCGCATTTACATTTCGGGCCTCGTAAAGTATCCCCAAAATCTGTAAAAAAAAAACCCTTTTGCGTATACCGAAGTCTTAACCGGTCCGGGATACGCGCAATTCCCGGGCCGAAGGACTTCCGGATTACCGTTTTTCTTCGTACGCTCACCCCGATTAATTTGCCAAATGCGGGAAGTCGGTGCATGCATAGTCCGCCTTGATTACGGTATACGTCTTCCTTACATACCGAAATCAAGTAGTTCAAAACTGGGTATGATCATTAGGTTCCCTATAAATAGAGGCCTAGATCTCCCATTCTAGACAACTCCCTCACTTTTGGACTTTGAATGCTCTGACTTCTCTCTAAGGCTTTCTCTCTCTAGAAGTTCTAACTTGAGCGTCGGAGTGGGCCCAACCAGCATCCCCCCTCCCACGCTGGTTTCTGCCCCTCGTGCAGGACCCGAAGGTCAAGAGTTCAAGGTCGAGGATTGAGAGATTAGCTCGGTGATTGTGTTTTAAGGATTGCGGCATTCCCGTCCTTATACACTCATCTCGAGCCCGTTCGTGAAGAAAGAAGCTTGTTCGTGAAAGGAAAAGCCCAAAGCTGCCCAGGTGGAAGCGAACATAACATTTGGCGCCGTCTGAGTGATCCGAACAAAAAGCCGTGCCGCAAGCCATGATAGAAAGACGACCAAAGACGGTGGGTGCAAGCAAGCCGAAGCCGACAAGAAGCCAACCAGGACATTTTCACATTCCAGACGCAGAGTCTACCGCCTCATCCGTGCCAACCGCAAACGTGCCTTCCGCACAACACGATCCCGAAGTTCAGAATAATGCACTAGCGCACGAGTTCGAGAGAAGGACGAGGACGAATGAAGAGTCCTCATACGTGATGCCAGATTACAAAGTCCAGCAACAAGCTATGGCACGCAATCAACCTCTTCCTGATGACGTCAGTCCACCGGAAGAAAGAAGAAATCATGTTTGTTGGAAATAAACCGCAGCCAACAAGTCAGAATACATGCATAAAGACATGTCTGATGCATCTTCCATGCCAACAAGCAGTGTGCCTTCCGCACAGCATGGCCTTGAAGTCCAAAATACAGCATACATTGCACCCCACTCGGAAAAGATGGCAAACATACATATGATCCATGGAGACTTTGATGTTGAAAGAAAGAAGTCATACGAGCAAGAAGTGTACGCTGTAAAGACAATGCACAAGACCCATAATACCAACATGGAGTATGTTGACATAAAGGATGCCGCCTTTGAAGATGTCATTGGTTTTTCATCAAAGGACAAAGAGCACATTGCGTACCACGACGCCTTGGTCATAACCACGCAAAAGCCGACAAGAAGTCGACTTGGATCCTCCCACATGCCTGTTGCCACATCTAATGCTTTCTTCATGCCAACAAGAAGTACATCCTTCGCATAGTATGACCGAGGAGTCTTCCAATACAAATGTGTCAACCCGCCACCACCTGTCACTCCTACCATGATGACCACGCTCGAAGAGTTGCTTGCATTCCGGAAGATGTTAAGGAACCAAGGATATGCCCTGCCATCAACACCTCTGCCTCCAATCAACGGACAAGTCGAAGAGACAGGAACAAAGTCCCGAGTCACAAGTCATCAAGACACACCGTACAAAAGAATAGGGGGCCAATACACGAAAGGTGCCTTCCAGTACCAACAATCAAGGCAAGGAGCTGCACGCTCATACAACCCGTATGTGATAGCACACAACAAGTAGGGTCATGGAAACAACCTCCAACCTCCCGCTCAAAAATACACAAGGAAGGTCATTTCACGAGGACAAGCCAAGACGATGCTGACATCCGTCACAAGGAGGGATGGAGAAAACCTGTTGATAACGATGATGTCCCAATCGCGGGACTTACAACAAGAACCTTCAAGGCAATAATTGAGGAAAAGATACACGCTTCCTGGGAAAAGAGACAACCGCAACAAAAGAGGCCATTCTAGTCAGACGTCCAAAGGCTCAAAAAGACCAATCACGCCAAATGTGTTCCATTGAACACACCACTGTCCGTCATCTTGAAAGAGATAAAGGAGACCAAGCTGTGGAAAAAGCCCTCTAATTTCCGCAAGGGCCCATTAGGAAAAGATAAAAGCAAATGGTGTGAAAATCACGAAGTGTATGGCCACGAGACGGAAAGTTGTGTTGGATTAATGTTTCATGTAAACAACTTAATCTTAAAAGGAGAAATGAAGAAGTATATCGATCAAGGCAATAAGCATCAAAGGAAGTCTCATGAGAAGTCTTTAGGAAAAGGCAAAGGAAAAGAAAGGGTGAATGATAATCCACCTATCGCCAAGCGCCGGAAAAACAACGTCATTCATGGAACCAATTATGACGACTTATACAATTCTTGGAGCACGAAGGTGGAGGAAACAAATTTCAAACTCCTGGAAAACAAACTTCACCGACCACTTGAGCCAATGAGTGCCTTCCTTGGCAAGAACGTTGAAGAACGATGCAAGCACCATAAAACTGGGGGGGGCATAACACCAACATTTGTTCATCCACAAAAGAGGAGATTGAAGAGCTCAACACGCTGGATGCACTGAGGAACTATGTGGCACGTGGCAGAATCAACTTGCCGACAAATCACCTATGAAGACGTCAAACACATCATCAATTTCTTTATTTTCATTTTTACATATCTACTTAAAGTCTTCTTTGATTAAGTACAACTTATGTTTATTAGCCATAGTACTTTTCAAAACGAGCAATCAGTAGATGCCTTCCTGTAATCCGTTGTACGAACTCCAAATATCTAATAAAGGTTAAATCTACTTTCGTAGGTACATTACTATATCATGCATACTACCTTGGAATAACGCCGAGTAACAACTACGCACATATTAATTGCGTCAACAACACAAGTTATCGCACTAGGAACAAAAAATGGCGTAGGCCATACAACATCCCCCTTCAACGAAGCCTAAAGCATTCTATACGCACAAGACTAAAAATCGCACTGTAATAATAAACAAGAAGGGGGCATTACCCAAGTGACAATGTCATCAACATTGTGGAAGATAGAAATTCAGGATACGGTCCTATGTTATACGCACGCCTGTGCCAAACCCATCATGAGAAAAGAGTTAGAAAATTATTTCCAACATCCAGCAAGTTTACCTTTGTCAAGAACACAAGGAGGATCGTACCACTCAAAACGTACGTCAACAGCGAAACCTAATCTTTGGCCAAAACAAAGGAGAAGATGAGGATTCCACCAATATAACATCTCTCAACCATGTGCACAATCGTCACACAGACACAACCTCGGGAAGAGTCACAAGTGTATGAAGAAACACATCAAATAAACCCAGTCCCCTTGAAAGAGAACACATGAAGCATACATCGCAAAACTGACACATTAAAGTCAACACCGCACAATGCGCAATAGGAGAGGGAGAGCAACAACTCCAAATCGGCGTTCCGTTCGTGATCGTAGAAAATCCTGACGCATATAAAGGAAACCTAGGGTATTCAACCATGAACAAGTGGGGTATGATAGTGCAACATCACACTAAAAGATCAAGTTTCTAACAAAGGCAGAAGTTGGTGAAGTAAGGGGAGATCAATAGTTGTCAAAAGACTGCTACAAGGTTGCACTCCAACATAATGTCAAGACAAACAATAGCGGAATTCCCGTCATTGATGAAAACCCAAGGGTAGATCATGCACATCCTGCTCTTGTTGAAGCATTGCAAGAAAACAAGATAGATGAGCCAGAAAGGATGGTCCGAATAGGCGCATCACTGACAAGAAGATGAAGTAATTGAAACCATCGAGAAACAGCGGTACGACTGCCAAGCGACTTGGGGGGCACCAAGCTGACAAGTGCTCGACATTCCACCGAAGTGAAGAAACGAATAATTGCAAGAACACGCGGTACCATTCTTCTAAGAAGGAAACACCAAGCAATGATCATATATAGGCATGTATATCATGCTAAGGAGGCATCAACGCGTGTCAACTAGAAGACGCATATAATAATGCATAATCGATGTTCATACATACATATTCACAATCACATACAACGGGTGATACTTGCAAAAGCACCGCTCCCGACATATGCACACCTGTCATGATCCGCACCTATTGTGTCCGCACTTAGGGAAGTTTCCTGCACAAACAAGGAGTCCTCGTATCAGACTATTCCAAAGGCGTCAACAGCAAGCAATATCTTGGATAAACACCAAGATTTACTATCAAAAGTAGCATGTTGTGGTATCCTCTTTGTAAGGGCAAACCCCATGTTTACTTCTAAAAAATGGCATGCTGTGAAATGCTCTTAGAAGCAAATCCTCATGTTCATAGCCATTCCCTGCATAAAAACAGGATGCGGCAAATAAAATGATGGGACTGATCACCCCATCGTGGCGGAAGTCCTCTTGTTAGACGACAACCACACACTAAAAGTATGCATAATCTCTTAAGGGTTCATACACCATGAAGACTTAGACCTGAAAAAGGATAGCTTCATGTAATACGTTTTTTAAAGCAAACCTTGTACAAAACTCATCAAACTTACAAGTTGAGTCTTGTATAACGTTATCTTGCTATTTAGCATTTAACGCAAAAACAGCAAAATAAGCAAGAAATTTCTTGCAACAACGTCGCCTTAGAAAGGAACTAAGGGACGGTATAAAATTAAGTCTTGCTACGTCAAGACGACACTGCTACATGTCAAAGGCCAAGTGCCAAGTACATTACTACCTGCAATGCTACAAGTACTAAGTGTACATAACACCCTGCAATGCGCAAGTCGCAACATCCTATGTTCTAACCATCACAACAAGGAGTTCAATCCTATCATGCAAGTCCAATACATACGGACAATGAAGATAACGCAAGGTATGAAATATTACTAACAAGTTATCACATGTTTATTATTACTGAAAACAGGTCCAAGTAATGAAGTACCACGCAAGCAAAGGCATAAATAAAGATTTATCGAAAACCTTAAAACAACATCAACCCATTCACAAAGGGTTCAACATGCTGGAAATAGACAACCTGACACCAACCAAGAGATAGCATCATCTCCAAGGATCTATGACAAAAAAATTCATAATGTCAACATCAAAGGCAATGTCGTCATCCGCACAAAAGACATGGCAAAGATGGTCGTTTTAACTTCAATATGAAATAGCTCTTCAACATAAGCGCGACAATCAACAATACATGCATCAAAATCAGCCGTCAACAATGCTTACCTTAATGGGAGGAACGCTCCTCCTTGGGCCGGTCCCTCGACCGGGGGGCAGAAGGCACCACCGCACGACCCTCAACGCTATTTCCTTTATTGCAAGAAAGAGATAGCACAGTCGTACTCGGCATAAAGAACTTAGAGTCGCTCAGGAACGCGCCCCTGCGTCGGATCTCTTGAAAATTGTGCTGAAAGCAGGAACTGCAATCACGCGTTCAGCAACAACTTGGAAAATCAACAAGTTCAAAGAAGATACAAGGAGGTGCCTTACTCACAAATCCTTTACCGCGACCATGTCCGGAGACTCCAGAGTAGCGGGGGCAATCGTACGGACATTCCTTCCAATAAGCTGATTACTGTATACATCGGCTATCGGCAGAGACGAGCTTTTTCCATCAGTCCAACCTACATTACAACATTATACGAGTCATAAAGATCTTCAACATACCAAATCTTCAGAAGGACGTATATGTGTACCGACATCAATTAATCAAGTTACAAGTATCATACAAGGGGGGCAACTTCTTCAACACATCAACCTTACATGTCGACATCGAGCTCATACTCGCAGCATACATGATTACAAGGGAGAAATATTTTCTAAGTGTTTTGCTCAGGATGAAAGTCAGCATATTGCAAACTGTCAGCATGCTACTATGTGTCAGCATATTACCAAGTGTTAGCATACAACAAGGTGTTGGCATACAACCTGTGTTTACATCAAGCATATGGATACAGCGTACATAGCTAAGAATAAAGAAAACATAATAAGTGTGGGGGCAAGTGCGCACATACAAGTACGTACATACATGTCGACAAGGATGCATGTCGACAAGGAGAAAATATTTTCTAAGTGTTTCCATGTACGTACATACATGTCGACAAGGAGAAAATATTTTCTAAGTGTTTCCAAGACATACATACATGTCGACAAGGATGCATGTCGACAAGGAGAAAATATTTTCTAAGTGTTTCCATGTACGTACATACATGTCGACAAGGGGAGATTATTTTCTAAGTGTTTCCATGTACGTACATACATGTCGACAAGGATGCATGTCAACAAAGAGAAAATATTTTCTAAGTGTTTCCATGTACATACATGTCGACAAGGATGCATGTCGACAAGGAGAAAATATTTTCTAAGTGTTTCCATGTACATACATACATGTCGACAAGGATGCATGTCGACAAGGAGAAAATATTTTCTAAGTGTTTCCATGTACGTACATACATGTCAACAAGGATAGATGTCAACAAGGGGAGAATATTTTCTAAGTGTTTCCATGTGCGTACATACATGTCGACAAGGGGAAAATATTTTCTAAGTGTTTCCACGTACGTACATGTTGGATCACGGTTGGAACTCCGGTATGTTCTTGACGGAAGTCCGAACTCCTTCGCTCCAAGTAATCCTGCAAGAAGGGGAAAAACCGGGCGGTGACCCAGAATCCCTCTTCGATGCTTAAATGAGTATCTCGATGCTAGCAAGCAAGTATAGGTATGTAAGTGAACGTAATCAATCGTGAGGTAACTCCTTCCTTTATATAGGGGAGGGATTAGCTCAGTTACCTGTTGAGATAACTGCCACGTTCCGTGTATCTCGGCCCATTAGCCCACGTTCCGTCTTTTCAGGCCACTTTCCCACTACGCGGGTAGTGGGCGTGTTTCTCGGCCATATCCTCTGGTGGCAAGTCCCGACGGATATCGGGGACTCCAAAGTTATCTCCTTTGGTCACCGCTCGGGGCCCCTCGTCATCGGGACAGGGCCAATATTCTCAGGGATTCAATATCGGGGCCTACTTAAAGGCATATCGTCGGGGCCTACTCAAAGGCATATCATCGGGAGTGTCCAACTCCTATGTCGGGACCCCTCGTGTTGGCCCTCTAGGCCTCTCGTGTTGGTCTTCTAAGCCTCTTTGGGGCCCAGTGGGCCTACTTCGCCGTTTAGTCGTCGTCACTGGGCCTAACGGCTATATTGAAACCCATCATTTGCCCCCAAGACATGAGGGACTTATAGTTCGTCGTGTCTTCTAACTTCGGACCTCTAGATATTCCGAGGATAATCACCGAATCCGAAAAGATTTCTCGATTACTCCACTATTAAATGCGATGGGTGATGAAGTGACGGCTTGGGTGCCCGTGCCTGCTTTTCTGAAAAAGCGCTTTCTAGCCGTTTTTTCCCTAGTGTTTCGACGATTCAGGTTGAGGCGTTTCATCTTCAACGGTCCAGATCGCAACGTCTCTTTGGCTATCCTCTCTCCTATAAAACCTCAAATCTTGGCACTATTCAGTTCTCCTCTACCGTTTCATTCTCTGTGTTTTCAAAAGCCTCAAGCTTTCCTTTCTATCTCTAATCAACACTCCGGCGACCAAGATCTACGACCATCAAGATCGTCCTTCCTTCTCTGATTCAACATGTCTGGTAAGATTTCCTCCTTCGATTCTAAAGAAACTTGTTAGCGTAGTTTTTCCTTTTATCTCAATCAACTTACCCGGACTTCTGCGAAAATCATCTGTGCCTTTTCTTACCATGATTACTTTCCAGACGGTGAGTCCAGTTTCGAGGGGAGGAAGCCCTTCAAGTTCGATTACGCTTGTAATGAGATTTCAGACACCGCCTATGATGCAGCTCTCCGGGAGGGGTGCATTACTTCCACCTGGGAGCCTCGCTTCCTTTTTCCTTGGCCTCGCGTCACGGGTGACCCTGTGGTCACTCGTCCCCGGGAAGGGGAGGTATTTGTCTCCACCGGGAAAATATCGGCAGGGATCAGGTTCCCCTTCTGTGGGAATTTAGTCGAGATGTGTGAATATTATAAAGCACATCCAACTACTTTTTCCCCCCACGCCATCCACGTGTGGAATGCCTTCCTGGTTCTCTGCTTTCGCCAACAGTGAACCTACAGCCTCCGACTCTTCCGGACCTTCTACGGGATGAAATGCAATGATGCCGGGGTCTGCGCCTTCTACCCGCGGATGCCTAAATGGAGCAAGGTGCAGCTCTCTCGGTACAGCTGGAATGGTGACACCTGGAAGGTCGCCAAGGGTCGGGGGCTCATCACTAACTCGGGGCCCGACAACAGTGGCTGGAAGAGGAATTATTTCTTCTTCCGAAACAGCTCCATCCCATTGCCTCGATGGGAGGTTGAGGCGGATCCTGCTCCCACCTTTCACACTTACTCCGAGGAGGATTTCTAGATTCTCCACTGCATCCAGCTTTATCGTTGGGGGGACTCTTTCGCTCCCCTCGACGCCAACTCCATCGGGGAGCGGGACCTGGTTCTGACTGGGATCCGACTCCTTGATATCGTCTCAGGGGGTCAACTCTTCGACGGCCCTTCCAACCTCGTTCCTTGGGTAATATACTAACTGTACTTTCGTTTTCATCTTTGCAGCTAAGAAGGTATCATTGTTGACCAATCTCGTGCTTAAGCAAGCGGAGACCGATGCTGTCCCACGCCCCACGAGGAAGAGGAAGTCTTCAAAGAGGGCCGCCTCCTCGTCGGCACCTCCCACCTCGGAGCAGATCAAGCGGGCCCGGGTGGAGAAGATGGAGCAAATCTTCAACACCAAGACTCCCGAGGAAGGTAAACAACTCCGCTCAGCAATTCGATTATACAGGAGGCGTATTCCCGATGAGTTAATCCCCTCCGATAAGGGAGCCCGGATCGATGGGATCAAACGAATCTTACAAGGAGAAACTCCCCGCATTCTCAAAGCGGGTTACTACAATTATTACGGGAAGGACCAGTACCTCTCCCGTCGCGTCATTTGGTGTAAGGATACTGATCAACTTCCTGACTTTCTTTTTGAAGCTTCTCGTCCTCCAGCTTCAGGTCAGTCGGGAGCTGGAGCTTCGACGAAGGTGCCACCCTCCGACGCCCGGGTCGGAGAGCCCCTCCTTTCTCTTCCAGCCCCAGGAGGATCGGGGACTGAAGACGCCCCGACGGACGGTCAGTTCCGTCGGGTGGTTGACCTGGACATCTCCCACTCTTCTGAGGAGGCAAGCGGGGGCCAGCACCTGATTCATCGTCGGGGGGCAAGGCAGACCCTGCCGGAGCCGACTCCCAAAGGGCCGCCTCCGTCTTCTCCGGCACAGCAGCTGTCGCCGGTCTTGAGCCTGACTCCCGAGGGGACGGCGGGTTCACATGGCGGTTCGGAGGCCCGCACCCCCGACATTCAGGGCGTCGTTCCCCCTCTCCCCTTGGACTGGAGATTCTACCAGCTTTACTCCCCCGACCAGGCGGCGGCTCCTTGGACTCCGATCGAGTCGTTGTAGGGGGTCCCGCTGCGTCGGGATGATGTGTCCGCGGAACTGGGTTTGCACCTGCTGGCAGGCTCGGTTCTACCGTCTATGAAGCTCCCACTCTCCTTGGCTCGGGAGGACATCCACGCGGACATTCGCGCCATGGCCGTTCGCCGTGTGGAGGTAATGTTTCATGTCTTTACACTTAGTACATATAAGGCAGAATGTTCTCGTGTACTGACCTCTTCCTTTCTTCTTCACAGGAAATAGCGGACCGACACCGCTGTTTCGGGTATGTCCTGGCCTTGGAGGAAGCCCTGGAGCAGGAGCGTGCCAAGGTGGCCCCCAAGGTCTTGGCCAAGCTCAAGGAGGATCTGGCTGCCTCCGAGTCGTCAAAGGGGAAGTTGGTTAAGGAGCAGGCCCTCCTTAACCAGAAGACTCGGGACCTCTTGAGGCAGGTCCACGACTTTGAGAGGCTGCTGAAGCAGGAGTCGCAGAGGCTCCAGGAAGAGCAGCAGGGGCGCGCTGAGGATCAGGACAGGCTTGTCCTCGAGAAGAAGGCCCTCGAAGACGCCAAGACGGGGCTGGAGGCTGAGAAAAAGGCCCTCGAGGATGCCAAGGCGGGGCTGGAGGCTGAGAAAGTCCTTCTCGTCAATCGGTCCCGACAGATGGAGCGGGAACTTGCTGATTTTTCCACCAAGCTGGCCGAGGCTGAGGCCAAGGGACGGGAAGATTATCGGGGCTCCGAGGCTTTCCAACTGGATGCAGTGAAGTTCTGCACTACGGAGGTGGAGACCACCCTGCTTAACGCTGTCGAGGAGCTCTATCTGGAGTATGGTGGTGCCATCGACTTCACCAAATCTCAGACTCTCGCCCCCTTCGCGGAGAGGTACTTCAACCTTTCCGAGGAGAGCGACGGGGCTAACACCCCCGAGGGGGCTGCGGGTGCTGAAGGCACGGTGGATTCTCCAAGTGCAGACCTCCCGACAACTGATCCCCCGATGATCGACCCCTAACCAAGTGACTTCCCAGGGTCCGATCCTTTCGCGGCCAATCTTCCAGAGTCCGATCCCCCGATCACGGAGCCTTCTGCCACAGACCTCGTGGACCCTGCTCCCCTCGACGCTGCAAAGGATCAAGCTCGATTGCTTTTATTTTTAAATCCTTGTAATTTCCTTCTTTGTCGCGAACCTCCTAGATCTTTATAATATCAATCTTTTTCTGTTCCGATTATCACTGCACCACTTAAGGTGATTGCGTCACTTAAGACATTTTACCCACACCACTTAAGGCGATTTAATCATACTTGCGCCATTGAAGACGACTTCGATAAAAAACTCGCACCACTGAAGGCGACTTAATAACTTGCACCACTTAAGGCGTCTTTACAACTTGCACCACTTAAGGCGACTTTACAACTTGCACCACTTAAGGCGTCTTAACAACTTGCGCCACTTAAGGCGACTTTACATCGTGCACCACTTAAGGCGACTTAACAACTTGCACCACTTAAGGCGTCTTAACAACTTGCGCCACTTAAGGCGACTTTACATCGTGCACCACTTAAGGCGACTTAACAACTTGCACCACTTAAGGCGTCTTAACAACTTGCGCCACTTAAGGCGACTTTACATCGTGCACCACTTAAGGCGACTTAACAACTTGCACCACTTATGGCGTCTTAACAACTTGTGCCACTTAAGGAGACTTTACATCGTGCACCACTTAAGGCGACTTAACAACTTGCACCACTTAAGGCGACTTTACATCGTGCACCACTTAAGGCGACTTAACAACTTGCACCACTTAAGGCGACTTTACATCGTGCACCACTTAAGGCGACTTAACAACTTGCACCACTTAAGGCGACTTTACATCGTGCACTACTTAAGGCGACTTAACAACTTCCGCCACTTAAGGAGACTTTACATCGTGCACCACTTAAGGCGACTTAACAACTTGCACCACTTAAGGCGACTTAACATCAAGCATGACATTTCTTCAAGTGTTCTCCACTAAAAGAATGCTTCAATACATTGCCATCGAGGTCCTCCAACTTGTACGCGTTTCGAGCTGGCATCCCCACGACCTTATAAGGTCCTTCCCATTTTGGTGACATCTTGTTGATCCGATCCAAAAGGGTGAATTCGTTCCGACGCCATACCAGTTCGCCGACAAAGAAATGTCGAAACTTGACTCGTCGATTGTAGTATCGGGCCGTTGCCAAGCGCATCCGGGCCTGGGCCTCCTCGGCACTCCGCCTCTTCGCTTCGACCAAGTCCAAGTCCAGACGCCTCATTTCATCATTTGACAGAGATTCGTAATACCTTGTCTGATGGGATGCCACCGCTATTTCAATTGGAGCAACTGCCTCCGTGCCGTAAACAAGGCCAAACGGAGTCTCCCCGGTTGATCGTTTAGGTGTTGTTCTAACAGCCCAAAGCACATTTTCCAGCTCGTCCATCCATTTTCCCTTCAAGGCATGGATCCTCTTCTTCAGGCCATCCATCACGATCTTGTTGGCTGACTCCACCTGTCCATTGGTTTGAGCATGATGGACAGAGGCTGTCCGATGCTCGATTTTCAGTTCCTCTAATTACTCCTTCCACTGGGCCTCGTTAAACGGAGGGCCGTTATCGCTAATCACAACCTTGGGGATCCCGTATCGAGATATGATGTGGGTTTGGAGGAATTTGAGGATATGGTTCCCCGTTGTCTTGGCCAATGCCTTGGCTTCTATCCATTTTGAAAAATAATCAATAGCCACGACTAAATATCGACACTGACCTTTTGCAACTGGAAGGGGTCCCACCAAATCGATTCCCCACTGCGCGAAGGGCCAAGCACTCTTGATGGATGTCAGGTCGGCAGCTGGAGCCACGATATTTGGGGCGTACTTCTGGCAAGCCTCACAGGATCGGACTAGCATCGTTGCTTCCTTGTTCATCGAGGGCCAGTAATAACCCAGGTTCAACACCTTCCTCACGATGGATCGGGCACCTTCGTGACAGGCCAAATATCCTTCGTGCACCTCCCTAAGGATCCGACCTGTATCGGGCTCAGCCACACATTTCAGGTAAGGATTTAAATGCCCCTTTTTGTACAGCTGGTTGTCCACCATCACATAATTGGGCGCGATTCGCTGTAATCAACGCTGTGGCTAAGTTGTAAACATGGTCCTTGGCCTGTCGGGACTTCACCAGCATATCGTCCACATAGGCCTCCATCGTTTTCCCCAGCATATCCCCGAACAGCTTGTTCACCATCCTCTGATAAGTCACCCCTGCATTGATCCGTCCAAACGGCATAACATCATAATGATAGATGTCACTATCAGCATAAAAAGCAGTGAAGGGGGCATCTTCCTTGGACATTTTGATCTGGTTATAGCCAGAGTAGGCGTCCATGAAGCTCAACAACTCGTGTCCCGATGTGGCATCCACCAGCTGGTCGATCCTTGGGAGGGGATAGCAATCCTTCGGGCATGCTTTGTTCAGGTCGCGTAAATCGACACACATCCACCACTTGCCATTGCTCTTCTTTACCAGGAACAGGTTGGAGACCCAGGTTTGGAACCGGAGCTCCTTAATGAATCCAGCATCGAGCAACCTGCCCACCTCTTGCTGGATCGCGATCTTCTTATCGGCACCCATCGGGCGCCTTCTCTGTGAGAACGGCTTGACCGCGGGGTCAATCTTCAGCTCGTGAGTAATCACATCGGGGCTGATTCCTGGCATGTCACTCGGGGACCAGGCGAACAGCTCCTTGAATTCCTTCAGCAGGTCGATCAATTCTCGGGCCGTCTCTTCAGTTAAAGCGGACCCGATTTTCACCTTCCTCTGAGGTCCATCAATCTCGACCTCCTTCAAATCTTCCATCGGGGCGGGACGCCCAAACTCCTCTCGGGGATCGGCGTCAGTCTGGAAAACAGTCATAGCCTCCCGTTCCTCCTTCGGGTGGCATTGACATAACACCTCCTGGACGCTATCTGATCGCCCTGGACCTCCCCGATTCCGTGGTCAGTCGGGAACTTCAGTTTCTGATGGACAGTTGAGGCAATTGCCCCCAGCGGGTTGATGGTAGTCCTCCCGATTCTCCATTGGCGGAGGCGGAGGCAACTCCTCCTCCTTCTTCTTGGCGGCCTCTCTCCGGTCCAAGAGAGCCTCCAAAGCTTCCAAAAATACGGGCATGGCATCCATCACAGCCTTTGCCAAGTCCGGCTTTGCAGGTGCATCCTGGTCCCTACTTGGGATCTCTTCCCGGCTCTCCAACGAGTTTCGAATGGAATCCTCGCGATCATCATGATGCCCCCTTGTTTGGGAAACAGCAGGGGGGATCATTCCGATCCACAGTGCGCTCCGGCTGTCCTGAATTCAGAGTTCCAGCAGGGTGGCGGGAACCGCCGGATTGTCCTTGTCTCTTCTTTTGCTTGCCAGCCATCGAACGGGTAGAAGTCATTTTTTCTTTTTGCTTCGTTCCCACAGACGGTGCCAATGTTGGATCACGGTTGGAACTCCGGTATGTTCTTGACGGAAGTCCGAACTCCTTCGCTCCAAGTAATCCTGCAAGAAGGGGATAGACCTGGCGGTGACCCAGAATCCTTCTCCGATGCTTAAAT
This sequence comes from Clarkia xantiana subsp. parviflora, assembly GCA_036873135.1. NCBI lineage: Eukaryota > Viridiplantae > Streptophyta > Magnoliopsida > Myrtales > Onagraceae > Clarkia > Clarkia xantiana. The sequence continues at coordinate 34,318,019 of JAPTYO010000010.1, read as the reverse complement.
GAGTATCTCGATGCTAGCAAGCAAGTATAGGTATGTAAGTGAACGTAATCAATCCTGAGGTAACTCCTTCCTTTATATAGGGGAGGGATTACCTCAGTTACCTGTTGAGATAACTGCCACGTTCCGTGTATCTCGGCCCATTAGCCCACGCGGGTAGTGGGCGTGTTTCTCGGCCATATCCTCTGGTGGCAAGTCCTGACGGATGTTGGGGACTCTAGAGTTATCTCCTTTGGTCACCGCTCGGGGCCCCTCATCATCGGGACAGGGCCAATATTCTTAGGGATTCAATATCGGGGCCTACTTAAAGGCATATCGTCGGGGCCTACTCAAAGGCATATCATCTGGAGCGTCCAACTCCTATGTCGGGACCAACCTTGTCGGGACCCCTCGTGTTGGCCCTCTAGGCCTCTCGTGTTGGTCTACTAAGCCTCTTTGGGGCCCAGTGGGCCTACTTCGCCGTTTGGTCGCCGTTACTGGGCCTAACGGCTATATCGAAACCCATCAGTACATACATGTCGACAAGATGAAAATATTTTCTAAGTGTTTCCATGTACGTACATACATGTCGACAAGGATGGATTGCATGCATCAAATAGCTATTAGCAACTTCTACACAATACCTCCTAAGCATTCCTACGACGCTTATCGAAAAAGCTCATACGACAACATCTATGGTAACGAGCATTAGATATTGTTAAAATATTTTCTAAGTGTTTTAGCATGTTTGTAGACAATAACCGACAGTCTATACATGATGCTCAACGTACACTGCCTAAGCTATCATTACCAACATACAACCATTGACGGCCATGTACGTAGAACTACCGATCATCAATATCGAGCATATTAAAACAACGGCTAAGGCATGGAACAACATGTCGGCAATGAACACTAATCATAAGGGAAGTATAACGATTCAGTTGCACTTTTCTAAAAAATTTCAGCACTTAGAAAAAATTTGGCCGATTTGGGGCTAAGTATTCTAATGCATTTTATCAAACACCTTGTATGCATGGTAAGATAACTAGGTACATGAGGATTTCAAGATTGAATCAAGGCCAAAAGAAATCACGAAATGTCCAACCATGTACGGAATTGAACTCACCAACACGAAGCAAGTCCGAATTGACAGATGCCACACCGGAATCCAATTGACATCAACAATGATGTGTCTACTCCAAATCTATGATCTCAAAAGCTTCATCTTCATCAAGAATGGAGAGCTTCTTGGAGATTTATCAATAAAGGATGTAAGCTAATGAATATTCTCTTTCCTAATTTTTACTAATAGTGCCTACACCATGTGCTAAGGACTAAACTTTCATATATTTTCATATAATTCCTTAGCAGCTTTTACAAGCATATTTGCATCTCTTCTATGTTCATATTGCATACATACTATCATAACATACTACACGTTACTTCTATTACACATTACGTACATAGAATTTATTATGCACGATTCTTATTTATGATCGTTACATGATTATTTTAATAATCTAAGTATGAATTGAATGTTTGCATCATTTTCCATGTTTACATCATGCTTCATGATTACATACGTGTTCTCCAATTCCATATTATTTTAAGTGTTTTTCTTGTTGCATGATTACGTCATTCATCTACTACACTGTCATCAGTTACATATTGACAACATATTATACGCTTACTTCATATACCATGATATTATTACATTGCAGGTTTCTTTATTATTACAAGTATTTCGCTCATCACATGATATTGTGAATATAATTGTATGTCATTGTACGCATATTGTCCGTTACGCTAACCTTGTAAACAGATTACGTACGTACAGCGAAAAATTAAAAGATGGTTAAATTTATGATCTCAACATTCGAATTGACAAACAGGCCACCCCTGAGGTCAATACCGAACCTAAATTGGACGAATATATTATCTTTGAAAAGAGTCAAGTACGGGTTTTGAACCACTACTTGACTCGAGGGCAAGTGTTAGATATCTGTCCAATTCGGGTTCGCATTTACATTTCGGGCCTCGTAAAGTATCCCCAAAACCTGTAAAAAAAAACCTTTCGCGGATACCCAAGTCTAAAACGGTCAGGGATACGCCCAATTCCCGGGCCGAAGGACTTCCGGATTGTCCTAAGGCGATCCGGAGGTCCGGATTGCCCTAGGGCAATCCGGGTAGGTCCGCATTACCGTTTTTCTTCGTACGCTCGCCCCGATTAATTTTCCAAATGCGGGAAGTCGGAGCATGCATAGTCCGCCTTGATGAAGGTATACGTCTTCCTTACATACTGAAATCAAGTAGTTCAAAATTGGGTATGATCCTTAGGTTCCCTATAAATAGGGGCCTAGATCTCCCATTCTAGACAACTCCCTCACTTTTGGACTTTGAATGCTCTGACTTCTCTCTAAGGCTTTCTCTCTCTAGAAGTTCTAACTTGACCGTCAGAGTAGGCCCAACCAGTATTCCCCCCTCCCACGCTGGTTACTGCCCCTCGTGCAGGACCCGAAGGTCAAGAGTTCAAGGTCGAGGATTGAGATATTAGCTCGGTGATTGTGTTTTAAGGATTGCGGCGTTCTCGTCCTTATATACTCATCTCGAGCCCGTTCGTGAAGAAAGAAGCATGTTCGTGAAGGAAAAAGCCCGAAACTGCCCAGGTGGAAGCGAACATAACACCTTACAACAAGGGATGGCCTATAGCCTCTCTCATATAGATTTGTGTCAAGGGCTTCTACAAGAAACTCCAATTAAACAGAGACTCAAATGAAAGGACATAGTCCTAAGACTAAGTAAAACGAGACCAAGGCTCGTAACTCTTTCCCTTCTACAATATCTATACATGGTATAAATTTTCTTAAGTTAACAATAGAATTTTGTGTATCTCTTTAAAAAGAAGGCCAGGAAAACTACGACATTCCTCGAGCACTCGATAAAGGCCGGGATCGTCGTAAAGGTACATTTCACAACTCGCTTGGACGATACTCGCAAAAATATAGTCAAGTAAAGGTTAAATCATTTCTTGACTCGGGGGCAATGTTGGATATACGCCCAAGCTATTATAAGTTGGACCAGACAATTGGGCCACAATCGACTACAATTCGAAACTTGTAAAAAGGACACCCGAGGCCCAACACTTAGGCCCAAAAACACCCCGAGTGGCGAAACCAACTCGGAATACCACGAGGGAAAAAGCCCGTCGGAGGTAACCCGAGCGAGGTCCTCTCGCTCGGGTACTCGAGCGGGGTCCCGGGGATACCCGAGCGGGGTCTCGGGGATACCCATCTGGGTATCCCCCCTCCGTCCGGAAGAGTTCCCCTCGTCCGGACCCCTATCCCCGGACGATATACCGCCCGGGACTCGCCCTCGAAGGCCATTCCCTCACACTTAAACATATTAAGCTCACCTACGGTTGAACCAAGGTCAAAGGCAATTTATTTACAGTCATGGCCAACTTATATTACGAAACTGCCACAACTGGCCCAGGAAAACACTGGAACCGGGGCGGTTCAATAGGAACTCTGTAAAAAAAGAGCTCTCATTCTATCATTCAAGGGTAATCTTGCTATCTCTCACTAGCACTTACTTCCTCCCTATAAAAAGCGTATACTAATTTAAGCATCGGAGTGGGCTTACCGGGACCCCCTCGGTGCCCCTTTTGCAGGTATCTCGAGGAGAAGGATTGGCGGAGGTCCGAAGCAATAAGGCACTCCGGACACCGTGTGCAAACAGTTCTTCCTCTAGTTTCCTCTCATTATTAGTGAATACATTGAGTATTTTATGGTCAAACATTTTCCGGATCCCGACTTGAGCCCGGACTATGTCCCGGATCTCTCTGATCCCGAGTTAGAATCAGATTCTGACTTAGAGCCAACCCTTGGTGCTGAATAGGCATTCCTTCATCGTTCTGAGAGCCTGCTAGAGGTATTTTCAGAGAACACTCTAAGGAAAAAGAAGTTCGGTATTTATGTTAAGACGACGAGGCTTTGTAGTTTAGACAAGCATACTTTTCCTTTCTCTTTGCCTCATCGTAACATTCGTAGCTCTATCACTGAACCTCCTGAGGGGATGGTGGCCGTGTATTCTCAGCAGATTAGGGCGGGACTACACTTCCCAAATTGTACGGAACTTAGAGAGCTTTGTGCATACTATCGGATTTCTCTCGTCCGCTTTTCCCCCTCTGCCATTCGAGCATGGGTCGGATTTAAGACTGCTATGCTATCGAGAGTATTGGGCTTATTCCCTGACTTTTTTATGATGTTTCTATCGTATCCAATACTTTAATCCCTCAGGGTTCTTTACCTTAATGATATGTATCCTTCATTGAAGAATGATGGGTTTTCCAAGTTGGGTAGTGTAGAGTAGGATAATAAGCTTCGTTTCGCCTTAGCCTACGAGTGGTAGTGGTCACTGGGAGAGTCATTATTTCTTCATTTAAGATCGTGGTGTCATCTAGTATGTGTCCTCTCACCTAGAGAAGGATGAGCCCAGAGTTTTCCAAATTTTCTGTCTCAGACAGACAAACCTTGAAACTTATATACGTTGGGAACACGATGACCTCTTTTCATTCGGTGCATCGCTTTACGGAAGAGGAGTTATGTGAAGCGGGAAGTCAATTGACGTCTCATCCTCCCTCGTTGGTATGTGATTCTTGGGTTTTTGTTTTTTTCAATTTTATTTCTTTGCTTTGTAGGTTGGTTTCAATATAGTTCGTCCCGATTTCAGGAGGAGGATGATGCTTCTAGCGATGATGATCGGGATGTTCTTGTGGAGAAGCAGGTTTCAGATGTTCCTCCCTCTGCCCCAAGGCGGCGAAGCCCTTGGTTGCTGACCCCAGGGTTTCTAGAGCTGCAGGATCTCCCTTGGGTAAGAGAGGGACTTCTGGTATGGTATTCTTGTTCTTATGTTCTTTTTATGTATATCTCATTTTCTCTAAATTCATGTGCTACCTCCTTTGTATTTTCAGGCAAACCCCTTGTTGTCCCTGCCATCAAGGTTCTTACTAAGACCAAAATAGAGATCTGATTTGGAGGTGGAAGCCTCTATGCCCAAGGTGATGAAGTCTGCCTCCGTTGTCTCACCTTCGAAGTCCTCCTCTTGCTACAAAAAGAGTGGGGCCGTTGTTGAGGATGACCCTCCCATTATTTCGGAGGATAGGGGCGAAGCCCCTATGGATGACTATGGAGTCTTTGTAGAAGATTATGAGGTTCCTGAATAGATTGATGCTACTGAAGAGGTTGATGCTCCTGAAGAGGTTGATGGATCACTGTCTCCCTCCCCAGTTTCCCCCTTAAGGGTTTCATCCTCCAACGAAGGATCTCTTGCTTGCCGCCCATGTATGTGATTGTATCTTCTTCTTGTATTCTTTAGAGTTGTGTGATGCCTCATTTTTGTTTTTTCAGGTTTGATAAAGTAGCCCTTGATTTTCCCAGATGATCTTGTCCGCCCAGTTGAGGGTGATGTAAAGGGTAGCAGCTGGATTCCTTTCTCCTCTGAGGATCGCCAAGCCTTTGATTTGACTACTTCCCTGTTCACTATTGAAGTGGCTATTCCTCTTATAAATTCCATTGTTCCTCCTACTGATCATGCCTCCCCGACCTCAGATCTTAGACGAGTTAATCATATTATGAAGGGTGCTTTGTCCCAGTATGCTCCGGAAAGTTCTTGTTTTTACTCTTATCTTGTCTTGTATATATGTGTTTCCCATGTATAACCCCAGTATTTGCATTGAGGGGATATATGATGTTGTTAACCTTGGTTCACATCTGGTAAACTTGGCGATTGAGAGGGGGACTCTTCGAAAGCAGCTGGGGCAGACCAAGGCAGATCTTAAGAAAGTTGATAACCTATTTGGCGACAAGGTAGAGGCACTCAAAGTGTCTGAGATTACCCTCCTGAGTCGTATTACTGTTATTCAAAGGGAGCTTGATGCTATCCAGGCCCAGAAGATGGATGATGATCTTTTAGCTGCTTTGAAGATTAAGAATGCCACATAGCTTTCCTTTGAGAAGGGTAGGGTGTCCGGTTTGAATGTGTGTAAGTCTATTGGAGTACATGAGGGTAATTCTTTTGGACTGCAAGAATTTCTGGCCTCTAAAGACTTTGCAAACAGGGCTGAGAAACATTGTCAGGATATCATATCTTCTTTTGGAGAGGGCGTGGTTTCGAAGATCTATTCCCTTGATCCTACCTTCCCCTTCGACCAGCTTGGAGAGTACGCTATGTTTGCTTCTGGCCATTCCAAGCTTCTGGCTAGACAGGAAGCAAGGGCCAAGGCGATTGCTGAGAAGATGCCTCGTGCCAACACTCTGGAGGAGAAGCTGGTTGCTTCTGTTGATAGTATCAAGTGTGCCACCTCTTCACAAGGTTCTGGCAAAGATGATGATCCCCCCTTGTGAAGGGTGGTTGAGATGGTGTCCTTTCCTGCTCGAGTTGATTTTCTTGTTGGTTCTTATGGATGTATATATATGAATTAGTTGTTGCTCCTACTTGTTTTGGAGAAACTTGTCATTGTGGTTCAGCTTTATTTGCTATGTTTAGACACGTGGATGTCTATTTCACTTGTTATGATACTCTCTTGTGGAGGTTTTAATATATGTGGACAACTTATTGTATATTTTCTATACTCTTTATGTTGTCAATATAATATTTTATTGGGACGACCTATTGATTTTAGGACTTATGTTCCCTTTTGTATAATGAGGTTTCCCTTTGGATCATATGTCCCCTAATTTGATTATTAGGTTGCTCATACTTTTGAGTCTTACGTCCCATATCTTTATATACTTGGGTTTCCATGTGGGTCTTATTTCCCATTACTTGGTGATTGTGCTGTTCATACTTGTGAGTCTTACGTCTCTTCCTTTTTATTTGTTGGAGTCGCCCTACGGGTCTTATCTCCCCTTATTGATGGTTGGGTTGCTCATACTTGTGAGTCTTACGTCCCTTTCTTTTTATTTTTTGGGGTGACCCTGTGGGTCTTATGTCCCCTTATTGATGGTTGGGTTGCTAATACTTGTGAACCTTACTTCCCATCCTTTTTATTTGTTGTGGTGGCCATGTGGGTCTTATGTCTCATTATTGATGGTTGGGTTGCTCATACTTGTGAGTCTTTTGTCCCTTCCCTTTTATTTGATGGCTTTTGCCTATATGAACTACACCCCATCTTTTATGAGTAGTGGTGTGTTTTCCTCTTTTCTCAATTTACCCTGAAATACATTTGATTTATTAGGTCATATCACAAAATATTTACATAAAACGAAATTCAAATGGAGTCTGTAAACATCCTTGCAGTACTACGATTGAACATAAAGCAAAAGCATGTTAAATTGGTTCTCCCCCTTTAGGTGGGTTCGGCCTCTGCTTCCTCTATGCCGCTTGGTTTCGAAGTCGGCCTGCATAGATTCCTTCTTCAATCTCTATTAGAAGCACTAAACACATGTTGGTGCTGTGCCCCCAAGCTCGGTGGTAGTTGCACCATCCTTCCTCATCCTCTCCCAAGAATTCTCTTTCTGTCTCCAATGGCGGCGGGATATTGTCATGGAGGACCTTCTAGTACAGTTCATCTACTTCACACCTGAGTGGTGTGAAGTGGATGATGGATATACGCCCAATTTGAACCCGTTGACTTCCGAACCGTTGTATTTTTATCATCCCGTTAATGATTGTAAATCGAAACTTCAATCCGAACACTTCGCGAGAACATCAACGGCTCGGACGAGGCCGAAGCGCTCGTCCGGCCGAGGTAAACTCACCTAGGTGAGGTTGGGTGGCCACACCCGACCTCCCCTAGGGGAGATCGGGTCAGCCAACCCGATCTCTCCTAGGAGGGATGGGGTTGGCCAACCCCATCCTCCCTAGGAGGGGTTGGATGCCCTCACCCAACCCCTACCCTTGGGGGTCGGATTTCCCTTCCCCCCAAGGCCCCGGCACCATTTTTGGACTCCCATACTCGGTTTACTCCGCCTACCTTCTCCGTATCCTAAGGTCTTAATTACGTGTTTAAATGTTAATTAACTGTGTTTAAAGGTTAACGATGTCATTAAGCCACCTTAATGACACCGTTGCCTATAAATACCCCACCTCCACTATTCACTTGATCATCTTGGCAAGTTGCACAATTTTGCTCTGACATCTCTCTAGCTTTATCTCTCTAAAACCGTACTGACTTAGGCATCGGAGAGGGTTCATCATGCACCACCCCCCCCCCCTCTGTGCCTGGTATTGCCCCTCTTGCAGGGTGGCAAGGAGAAGAGAACCAGGGAAGCAGAAGAGCATAGAGCAGTAGGACAAGCCCCAGGGGTAAGAAGTACAAGCCTCAGGAGGTCAGAAGGAGAGAAGAAAAGGAGGTCAGAAGGAGAGAAGGAAAGGAGGTCAGAAGGGGAGTAGAGAAGGACATATATCAGAACGACTACCCCAAGGGAGTATAAAGGCATGGATCAGAACGACTACCCCAAGGGAGTATAAGGGCATAGATCAGAACGACTAGTCCTAGGAACACTGAACCCGACATTTCATTAGTGGGAGATAAATTCTAGATTGACGACCCGTTGACCTAGACTTTATAACCTAACACTTAGAAGGAGAGAAGGAAAGGAGGTCAGAAGGAGAGAAGGAAAGGAGGTCAGAAAGGGAGAAGAGAAGGACATATATCAGAACGACTACCCCAAGGGAGTATAAAGGCATGGATCAGAACGACTACCCCAAGGGAGTATAAGGGCATAGATCAGAACGACTAGTCCTAGGAACACTGAACCCGATATTTCATTAGTGGGAGATAAATTCTAGATTGACGACCCGTTGAACTAGACTTTATAACCTAACACTTGGCGCCGTCTGTGGGCTTCGAACAGAAAGCCTGGCAATCACAAGAGCGATGACAAATAGCTTAGCATCTAAGCATAACCGCCCACCTGGGGGCAGTAGGCGAGGGAGACAGTCTATACCTCCAGCAAGGCAGCCTAACCCAGAGAAACAGCCTGCACACCCAGAGCCTCGGGTAGCCCCACAGGCACCCCAACCTAACAAGCAAGCAGGAGGACCTTCACGCCCAGCTGGCTAGGAGGCTTCCACAACTTCAACTCCATTGACTAGGAAACCAGAGAGGACAAGGGGGCAACAAGGAGTGTCATCCCAATACACGGCACCTCCACAGGGATACCACTATGAGGCACAACCTCAAGGGTATCCATATGGAATACTGACTCAAAAGAACGACAATCGTGCCCACATAACCAACACAAGGCCGGCATACACACAGGGAGCACATACAGTGACTCCAGGGTTGATGAGCGCCTCAGATGAGCTACTAGCTTACAGAGAGACCCTAAGGAATAGGCAGGAAAGGCAACACCGACAGGAAGGAGAAGAAGCTCATGAAGAGGAGCAAATCCCAACGGCAGAACGCCACTCGCACCCTCGAACAGGGCAGCAAGGAGAACAAAGGAGAGACAACCAAAGGACACCCCCAGGGGGAAGGCAGCAGTCTGTGCCTCCAAGGCAGCAACAGACACAGCAGGATGCCAGGGCATACACCCCTCTGGGGGCAGATAGACAGGCAAGACCTCCAAGGAGGCATGGATTCAACCAAGTACCCCAACAGGGACATACACCACACTAAGGGAGGACATACATGCCAGACCAACAAGGATATAGAAGTTCCAACATCCACCCTGGCAATGTACACATACAGTCCGTATCACTACAGACATGACTAAGGAACATATCAAGGAAAGCTAAAAGGGAGGGACATAGTCCCAACAACACAACAAGGCAACCACTTACCCATGATACAGCACGACAGGTCCAAACCCCTTGTGCATGACAACCCTTGGCACACATCCCCCTAGGACAGGGGAGGAGTTGAAAAGACAAGGATTTGAACAGGGGACTCATAGAGTACCACACCACGTTAGCACATAGCTACTACAATGGGAAGTCTCATGGAGAGACGTAGTAGAGTGAGATCGCACATAGCATACATGAAGGATACACCTCCACCTAGTCCGCCTTGCAAGGATGCGACCTTATACTCCTCAAGTGGAAGAAATACACACAGACTAACGGAGGAAAACAGTTACATTACCAAGGAAGCAGGGGATATCAACACCCCACACCCATATCCTTCCCATATCCTCTTATTTAATTTAACTGCATAACAAGTCAACTCCCTAAAAGGGGTAGATTTTGATACTTGATATCCACATGTTTTCCAAGAATGACCATACCGGACGCCTTCGGGCTCCGTGATATATATATACACAGGTGGACCACTAGAAGAATCCGTAAAAGGCCGCCGTCAATCAAGAGATGCACAAGCAACAGATTCCTCAATCCCAAAGAACACCTATAAGGTCAAGTTTCTGGGAAAGATCACAAGATGGAAGGCTCACTTACAAAAATATGTTGAGCACTCCCAACATCCTATAGAGGAACTACCATGAAGGTCACAAAGGATTACCCCTACTATAACCTTCCACTAAGCATCCTAGGGCCAGGTCCGTCAAAGGATCCCATCGGGCATTGGTATACAAGGGGGGCACCAGTCACAACATGCCCTCCCCACAAACGCCCATAAACATGAGAGGGGGTAGCCGCGAACACATCCCTCCAAAAATGGAGGAAACCATATCACATGGGCAACACCCACCATCAGAGACAAACACCTCCAGCGGATCTTTATGATTTCACCTAGTAAGCTCATCCCAGGTAATGGAATACACTTCCATAAAAACGCTCAAGGACACCAAACCTAGCAAAGGAAGAATGGCGACACCATCATCAAGCTTTTAAAAAGGGACATGGAAAACATAGTATTTCCACACAAGGATATATTAGTCATAAGAGAGGGAATCACCAACTTTGATATGAAGAGAACCATAGTGCATAAAGGGAGTCCGTCAGACATCTCCCATGACCAACCATTGATGATACTAGAAGAGTCAGGCATACCTAAGACCAAAGGACCCCCTACTAGTAAAGGTGGTCAGAACATCAACACACCCATTAGGGACACGGCACTGCAAATGAACCAGGAATAAGGATGGAACACATATCCTTACAAATATCCTTACAAGTATCCTTGCATTTATTCTTACAAAAATAAACTCCGTAGATAAAGAGGATATCTAATAGATGACTATGTCTCTGTTATCAAACTATGATCCTAACCCGGAGATCCTTGGACTCCGTACTATATACGTAATGAATAACATGTTCATCAGAGATAGGTACACGAAGATTCAAGACAGCGCCATAAAGATTAAGGCGCATACCTCTACCAAGTGCGACACATTGGAGTGTTCATAAACACTCCTTCGCCATCTCACAAGAAAGGAAGGCAGCCAAGGATACAAGTCCTAACAAAACAAACATCGGTAAAAATCCGGTCATTGAAGTCATGCACCAAGAGAGAAACTCTAAAGATGCAAGATTAGCAAAAGAGATAGTGCAAAAACTAGAGTATGAAAAAGGAGATACATCTCCTATCAAGAGCCTCAGGGCAGGATAATAGTTCTACAAGATCAACCAAAGAAGAGCTCAAAAGCTTGGAGAGTAAGGTTTCAAGATCGACCCTCACACTAGACGCACATCCCGATTAACCACCTTGTCTGCAAATGATAAGACATTTGACCCTGACATCCCATCAAGAGGAGAACCCCGATAAAAGGGACACTAGAACAATATCCCACCTTTAAAGCCATACGCCGAATACATGGTGAATGAAGGATATGACAAAATGAAAAAGGAGGGACTTGTCAGTTCAACACACCTCAAACACGTATACGTATGCAATACAAATGCAGTCTCTAATGAAGCTATCCAACAAGGAATAGCCAATACGGGGGCAAACCCATGGAAAATCATGGAGCATCACTTGCAAACCTAAAGGTAAACATCATTTTTAGGTTCAAGTCCTAATTCAAAGGAAGTCTATAATCAAGATTCAAGGTGGGAGGAGCATGACCAATGTGACACTCCCTAAAAGCATTGAAGAATACTCCAATGTAAAGGAAAAGGCAAAGCACACTAAGTGCCACAACACTCCAAGATTATCACAGCCCGGTCAGACCCCCCATGCACGAGCAAAGAGCATGGATCAGATTGACTAGTCTGGAACACACCTACGAGATTAACAACTCAAGACGCCATTCTATGAGAGAGCTTTTCAACCTAAAACACAAGGAAGGGGGGGAAAGAATTTACAAGCACCCCTAGGATACAAACATTGCCACATCCTAGTTATCAAGAGAATGAAATCCACCCCCACCCACCCAAAGCAAAAGCTCTTCCACCCAACCTCCAAAGACACATCCGACAAAGGCATCATCCAAACCATGCCTATGACTGAAACAAGCAAGCATGAGAAAGAGTAAATCCTACAAGGGACACTCATCGCATTCAAACAAGCAGACAAGGGAGCCCCGAGCATAAGGGGTACCCAACCAAGAAAATGAACGAGGGGCCTTCAACGGCCAAATATGAAAGGCGGTGTGACCACCAAGCAACTTGGGGGGCACCAAACGAATAAGTGCTTGGTAGTCCACCTAAGTGTAAAAGAAGAGATTAGAGGCAGAAGACCACAAGAACATGCAATACCACTTTTCCTAGAAGAGGTCACATAAGAGGAAAACATCATCAACTCCCTATACGAACTCGTCCTAAGTGGGCAACACACAAACATCGCCCTCGAGAGGTGATCTCCCACGTTGAAGGAAAAGCGTGGTAGCATGCAATATCATAGAAGGAAAAGTCAAGTAAAGACTCGAAAAGCATACCAAAGACGCACCCTACATGAGAAATGACACAAGATAAGGTAACATTATGAGCCCTCCGGGAGCCAATCCCGCGAACACATTCGACGCCCCCAAGAGCGTATTTTGAGAGTAGTTCTAAAACTACGAACCCTGTGCCCTCCGGGAGCCTATCCCGCGAACAGATTCGACGCCCCCAAGAGCGTATCTTGAGAGTAGTTTTCATACTACGACCTTCGACGCCCCCAAGAGCGTATCTTGAGAGTAGTTTTCATACTACGACCTTCGACGCCCCCAAGAGCGTATCTTGAGAGTAGTGTTCATACTACGACCTTCGACGCCCCCAAGAGCGTATCTTGAGAGTAGTTTTTATACTACGCCCTTCGACGCACCAAGAGCGTATCTTGAGAGTGGTTTCCAAAAACTACGAATTTCGACGCCCCCAAGAGCGTATCTTGAGAGTAGTGTTCATACTACGACATTCGACGCCCCCAAGAGCGTATCTTGAGAGTAGTTTCTACACTACGACCTTCGACGCACCAAGAGCGTATCTTGAGAGTGGTTTCCAAAAACTACGAACTTTGACGCCCCCAGGAGCGTATCTTGAGGTAGATTTGCAACCTACCAGATTCGACGCCCCCAAGAGCGTATCTTGAGGTAGAAAAAACACTACCAGATTCGACGCCCCCAAGAGCGTATCTTGAGGTAGATTTCAAACTACCAGCTTCGACGCCCACCAGGAGCGTATCTTTGGTCTAACCTGAGCCCTCCGGGAGCCTATCCTGTGAAACGTTAAGTGCCCTCCGAGAGCCTGTCTCGTGAACAGTTTTCGACGCCAACCAGGAGCGTATCTTTGGTCTAACCTGTGCCCTCCGGGAGACTATCCTGTGAAACGTTAAGTGCCCTCCGAGAGCCTGTCTCGTGAACAGTTTTTGACGCCAACCAGGAGCGTATCTTTGGTCTAACCTGAGCCCTCCGGGAGCCTATCCTGTGAAACGTTAAGTGCCCTCCGAGAGCCTGTCTCGTGAACAGTTTTCGACGCCAACCAGGAGCGTATCTTTGGTCTAACCTGTGCCCTCCGGGATCCTATCCTGTGAAACGTTAAGTGCCCTCCGAGAGCCTGTCTCGTGAACAGTTTTCGACGCCAACCAGGAGCGTATCTTTGGTCTAACCTGTGCCCTCCGGGAGCCTATCCTGTGAAACGTTAAGTGCCCTCCGAGAGCTTGTCTCGTGAACAGTTTTCGACGCCAACCAGGAGCGTATCTTTGGTCTAACCTGTGCCCTCCGGGAGCCTATCCTGTGAAACGTTAAGTGCCCTCCGAGAGCCTGTCTCGTGAACAGTTTTCGACGCCAACCAGGAGCGTATCTTTGGTCTAACCTGTGCCTTCCGGGAGCCTATCCTGTGAAACGTTAAGTGCCCTCCGAGAGCCTGTCTCGTGAACAGTTTTCGACGCCAACCAGGAGCGTATCTTTGGTCTAACCTGTGCCCTCCGGGAGCCTATCCTGTGAAACGTTAAGTGCCCTCCGAGAGCCTGTCTCGTGATCAGATTCGACGCCCACCAAGAGCGTATCTTTGGTCTAACAGTACCATGTATACCATTTAAGGGGTATCAGAAGAGATCATTGCACCATACTGAGAAGGATTCCATGAGAAAATAATTGCAAAGTAAAGTTGTATAAAGAACACATAATGTTTTTTCTTGATGAGATAGCAGGTATGATGTGAAGGAAAGCGCAAAAGAAAGATAAAGAAATGAAAGAATATACAAAGGAGAATTCCATGACCAAAGGATCATATACAAAAGCACAAGAGGTTATCATGAAAAGTAACGAGTTATCCTACCACCCATATCACAAGTCAAGAGAAGTATCTCAAAGGAACCCAACACCACCAAGAAGGATAGCAAAGACATGAAATCCGAAGGTCAAGGCTCTCAAAATAAGCTCGACCCATCAAGAAGAGAATTGCCTTACAAGTCACACAAATCAACCTCCGACAAATGTTATTGTCATGCATGTCGCCCTCGCGTGACCTATGCTCGTATCAGACTTGAACATCGTCAAGCACAACTCATGAAGGAGACATCTAAAGAGCATAAAGGATACAAAATCCGACAAGACGAGACATCGGGACCTAACCCAACAAACATAGCCTACACAAAAGGCAACTATAGCAATGAAGGCTCTCCAATGAGAAATGAATACTAAAGCACAACTCCATACATCGTGATGTGGCTATCATGTCCACATACACTGAAGTGGCTATCATGTCCACATACCTTGAGGTGGCTATCATGTCCACATACCTTGAAGTGGCTATCATGTCCACATACCCTGAACTGGCTATCATGTCCACACACTACAGAAGGGCTATCACTCCGACACATCACGAAGTGGCTATCACGTCCACATACCCCGAAGTGATTATCATGGCAGCACATCATAAAACATTTGTCAAAGACATGAATTGTAAAGATACCATCCCGACCACGAACATCAAAAGGCTACGCCTAACCCTAGGAGGAGGTTCAAGAAAAATGGAAAAACAACACCCTTAGTACGCTCATCAAAGGTAGGCACTTATATTTCAACCCACTGGGTGATACTAGGAAGGAGACGTCCTCATTATGAAGACAACCTCCATATCTCAAGAAATCAACCATGAAGCAATGAATCACGACAAGCACTATTGAGGGCATATAACAAAACGATCCCCACAACGATCACAACTATGATACTAGTAGAGGCTAACTCAAGAGCAGTCTCCACCAAACTCCAAAGCAAGAATTCGCTATCTTAATCAGAGCCATGGCAAGAGAAAGGAACCTCAATGAAAGGTGATGATCACACCCATCACCAAAAGAAAAATCTTCAACGCAGGGGTTAATAACATAACCCATAGGAAAGACAAAAACACCTTCAAAAGTCGTCAAATCTACATGAAGATGAAATAAACTTGAGACTCGGCCCCTCGGCTGGGGGGCAGGGGATATAGAAGAGACATCAAGACCTATGATCACCCCATCGCCAGCCACAGGTTGTTTCCTTTTGTCAAGCAAAGAGGGTGCCTCTTCAACCACTACCTCCTTATCATGGGAGGGAGTCAGCAAGGGGGCACTTGAAGGAGAGGCTCTCGCGGTTTCCTTCTCCTTGGCAGCCGAGGGCCCGACCTCAGAGTCAGGTTTCCGCGCCTTGGATTTAGATTGACTTGAACTCTCACCCACCACAAGAACCAGAACCATTCGGGAACCAGGGAAGAACGCTCTAACAACAAGAAGGAAGCAGCATGAGAACAATCATAAGTATATCACAAAGAAAAGGGAATGGAATGAGAACATACTGGAAGTATTAGCAGCCTTCCCCGACTTAGAAAATTTATTGGCCTGATAAGCAGAACTAGAGGTTTCTTCCCTCTCATCCGATTCAACGGTACGTTCGGAACGCTCTGCCTACACTATGTTTCTCCATGAAATCAACCTACAAGGGGTCATACGAGTCCCCGCCTCATACGAGTCCACCTCGAACACCCAAGACACAGGACAGTCAGATTTGGTCTGACTACCTTGGAAAACGATCTTCAAGGTCTCCCTGTCTGAAGAAGAAAGCTTCCCAAAAGTGAGTCATCTATACGAGCAACCAACGCAAAGATCGACCCTTACTCATGGAGGGGCGAGATACGCCTACTACGGGGGCAACCTTAACACCAAGGGAAGAGGGCGAACTTTTAGTTTCCCCAAATAGAGCAACGCTCCAACACATCCGAAGGAAGGGTCAACCCTTAACACATGTCAATAGACTCCTTCGCTCGCGGCGGTAAGAAGAAAATTTGTAAGCATTTTCACCCTCACTTTTACGGGGAACAAATTGCAGGGTAAAGGTCAAGAGCTATACACACGCTCCAACGAATGAAGGAAAAATGTTACACATGCCGAAGGTCAAGGTTAATGGACAATGCTCACGCTAGTACAAGGGAGGCGAAACGTTGTGTCCCATTGAGTGGCAGAGTTCCCACCCTCAGGTAAAGGAGAGGTCTATGCTCTCACCTTTGCACTTATGCCCATATTCATGATTAACGTCTACAGGTACATCAATGTCATCACTCATGCTTATACTCACAACCCGTCCATACATACACACATGTTCATGCTTGCACTCATATGCATGCTCATATACACACTCCCGTGTGTTCAAACATTTAGACGTCCATGCATATGGCCGCCATATATTCATGCATACATCCATGACTACAATCGCAGCATGTCTCCACTCACTCCCATCCTTATGTTCCTACTTGCATGTATGCTAGTACACATCCTCATATTCGTGATACATCCATGTTCACTCCTAGTTAACATCCCATGGGTTTATTTTCAAGCATCCCATAATTAGAAAAATTTTAGACCAAAATTAATTTTTCTCTCCACTTAGACAAATCCCGGCATGAAATTGAAGCTTGAATCCGTTTAACTATGTTCATATCGCATCCCCATGCGTGTGTGTATTTTTCAAGTATATGCCTATAGCAAAGATAGATTTATTACTCCCACCTCAGACGGACGCGTGCTTAGGCACACGTCCGCGCTACTCTAACGTTTACAACTCCTCTATCTCACAAGGCAGGGGGCAGAGTCAGAGACACGCATCCATGGGTAAGCAAGCATCCAGACAAGAAGGTAAAACCCCGGTTTCAAATTGCGCGTGTCATACCATCCTAAAATAGAGTCAATCAAGGGTTAGGCCATTGGTTGACTCGGGGGCATGTGATGGATATACGCCCAATTTGAACCCGTTGACTTCCGAACCGTTGTATTTTTATCATCCCGTTAATGATTGTAAATCGAAACTTCAATCCGAACACTTCGCGAGAACATCAACGGCTCGGACGAGGCCGAAGCGCTCGTCCGGCCGAGGCAAACTCACTTAGGTGAGGTTGGGTGGCCACACCCGACCTCCCCTAGGGGAGATCGGGTGGACCAACCCGATCTCTCCTAGAGGCATGGGGTTGGCCAACCCCATCCTCCCTAGGAGGGGTTGGATGCCCTCACCCAACCCCTGCCCTTGGGGGTCGGATTTCCCTTCCCCCCAAGGGCCCCGGCACCATTTTTGGACTCCCATACTCGGTTTACTCCGCCTACCTTCTCCGTATCCTAAGGTCTTAATTACGTGTTTAAATGTTAATTAACTGTGTTTAAAGGTTAACGATGTCATTAAGCCACCTTAATGACACTGTTGCCTATAAATACCCCACCTCCACTATTCACTTGATCATCTTGGCAAGTTGCACAATTTTGCTCTAACATCTCTCTAGCTTTATCTCTCTAAAACCGTACTGACTTAGGCATCGGAGAGGGTTCATCAGGCACCACCCCCCCCCCCCCTCTGTGCCTGGTATTGCCCCTCTTGCAGGGTGGCAAGGAGAAGAGAACCAGGGAAGCAGAAGAGCATAGAGCAGTAGGACAAGCCCCAGGGGTAAGAAGTACAAGCCTCAGGAGGTCAGAAGGAGAGAAGGAAAAGAGGTCAGAAGGAGAGAAGGAAAGGAGGTCAGAAGGGGAGAAGAGAAGGACATATATCAGAACGACTACCCCAAGGGAGTATAAAGGCATGGATCAGAACGACTACCCCAAGGGAGTATAAGGGCATAGATCAGAACGACTAGTCCTAGGAACACTGAACCCGACATTTCATTAGTGGGAGATAAATTCTAGATTGACGACCCGTTGACCTAGACTTTATAACCTAACACTTAGAAGGAGAGAAGGAAAGGTGGTCAGAAGGAGAGAAGGAAAGGAGGTCAGAAGGGGAGAAGAGAAGGACATATATCAGAACGACTACCCCAAGGGAGTATAAAGGCATGGATCAGAACGACTACCCCAAGGGAGTATAAGGGCATAGATCAGAACGACTAGTCCTAGGAACACTGAACCCGACATTTCATTAGTGGGAGATAAATTCTAGATTGACGACCCGTTGACCTAGACTTTATAACCTAACAGTGGACAACTCTCATATTGCTTAGGGTGTACGAGTTTTTCTCTTGACCTTCCTCCCTTTGAATTTCTTGTGAGAGCCTCTGCTTGAATTCTTCGATGAGGTTATGGTGACAATATCTAAGCCCCCCCCCCTCCCCCCAAAGTGTTTTTCAGTGTCCCTCCTTAAGTGCCTGAAGAATGCTCTCACAAACTCTGCCTTGGTAAATCTCATATATGCCGCCATTGTTGCTAGTCGGACGAACTAACTTTGTATTGGTTCGCCTTCTTCATGCCTGACATCATCTAAGTACAGATATCTTTGCTCTACACTTTTCCTGATTTTCTTCCTATCCTTCTTGTCCTTAGACTCCTCAATGACTTCGGCCTGCTCTTTTGTCTTCCTTTTATTGAATATGTTTTTTGTTGCTTTTACCAGGTGGTCTTTTGCCTCTTTTAGCATGCCTATCATATTTCCCAAGCTTTGTGTGCATCTCCTCCTTGGCTTTTCCTTTGCCTCCCTGCTTGTTAGTTCAATGGCTGCGATAGGTTGCACATGGTTTGCCTTACTTCTCATAGCATTTAGATAGAACCTCCTGGAGGCAGATTGATATCCCAAAACCTCTCCAATACCATTGTGCATTGAAAATTCACTTTTTGATGCACTGTTGATGGCACTCTACAATATGGGTTTATCATTGTACGTCTCAATATCCCATTATACGCGCCCAGCTCTTCGACAACCACAAACGTTATCTTTAATTGGAGTTGTTTCCATCCTTCCCCAAATGTTACTGGGAGAGTGATTATCCCAAGCAGGAATGTAGTAGCTCATGCGAAGCTTAGTAATGGAAAATTCACCGGTTTGAGGTCTCGCTCCATTTTTCAGATTGCTTTAATCACATCTATGTGGAGGATATCTGTGAGCTACCCCATCCACCAGTATTCTCCTTACATCATAGCCAGCAATGTCCATTGTTATGACTAATGCATGGTCACGCGGGTGCACCACATCTTTCAAGTCCTCATCCGAGAATATTATTTGCATGTCCTTTCCGGGTCTTGGACGTTTTCCGAATGTTGGCATCTCCTTTACTTGGGCTACATGGACTTCTCTAGATTATGAGAGTTTCACCCTAGATGCCATACCTCAATGGATTACATTGATTGTTCCCTTCTTGTTTGGTGGAGGAGGAAAATCTTTCATCTTCTCTTTGTCTTTCCCTTTCTGAGGAGGCCTTGGTGGTGGAATTCTCTCTCTTTTTCTGTCATCCTTGATAAAACTTGTCAGGGTGCCCTTCTGGAGGTGGTTTTCTATGTCCCTTTGCAAATGGAAGAAATTATCTGTGTGATGCCCATAAACGTCGTGATACTCACACCACTGACCTACGTTGTTTCCCATCCATCCTTCCTTCTCTTTTCTTTGTTGGGAGTGACAAAAAATTAAGCCTTTTCATTTCTTGCAATATGACTGAGGCTCCCTCGTTAGAGGGGTGAAGACAATGTTTTGAATTCCCAGGGGTCTCGTTGGCTCGGAAATCTTTGGTCTGCCATGGGGTACCCATCCATGCCTTCGCAGTACCTGTGGCGCCACTTGTGGTTTAGCCTTTCCTCCTTTGACGTTATCCGGCGCTGCCGTTTCATTACTCTTCTTGCGGTTCGAGCGTGATCGCTCTAGGTCGATGTAAGCCTTTACCCTTTCAGCTAACTCTTCCAAATAATTAATTGGAAACTTCTCCACGTTGTCTGCCAGGGATGCGCCTCTGCGCCCTAAGTTCCTTATAAAGGCTCGGACGATCTCCCCTTCTGAGAGTTCTGTCGCGATATCTGATATGTTCTAGTTCAACCTTGTGTAATAGCTCGCTAGGGATTCATCGAAACATTGTTTTACATCATCCAAATTTGAATCTCCCTTCAATAGTTGTCTTTCACCCATGAGGCTACTGATGCTTGGGGTAGACCAAAGAACCAGTATGAAGCCTTTCCCGACAGTGTTGAAGGGAATAACAGTGAAAAATGGTCCTCTTCGGCGGTCCCCCCCAACAGGGAAGACTCATGCTTTTGGATATGTTAAATCCGATCTCCCTTACCGACATAGTCAGGAATTGGGCTCGGTGACACATTTGGTGGGATAATGATCTGTAAAAGCTCTTAAGTAAAAGGTTGTGTTGTCCATGTCTCTCAGCTTATGCATTGCCCGCCCCTTAGTCTCCTTGGTATTCCTCACTATGTAGTCTTCTATATCTTCTTTTATCAAGGTTATTGTAGTAGTGTTTTGCTGTCCAGCTAGCTGTGGCCTGACTTGTCCTTGGGTTGGGTATGCTTGGTAGGTGTTGTTCCTCTTCTGAGGATACCTGCTCTCTTGGTACAGATCATTATAGGATTGTGTGTTTTCTTGCTGGTGCCCCCAGAGACCTTGGTGGAGACACTTGGTAACGCGGTTGCTCCTGAATTAGATTTTCCCTCATACGTTCCCTTCTATCTAGCATGTCTTCCAATGCTGCTAGTAGTTCCGAGGAAAGGTTGTATGTTTGAGGGTTCCTCATTTCTTGTCCATTGCTAGCTTTTGGCGGTGGGGGTGGGGGTGACTGTTGGTTAACCGTTTGCTGCGGCGCCCTATCAATCCTCTGAGGGTTCGTTAAAGAGTGTTGCTTTTCCTGGAATGAGCTTTCTTCATTGCCCACTTCCTGTTACCATTATTGATAGTTGCTTGATGGCTTGTCACAAGGACCTTCTTGCTTCCCCCCGCAAGAACCTGCTTGCATCCTCCCGCAAGCACCTGTTTGCTTTCCCTTCCTCCTTGATATTTGCTCATTGCCATCGAGCGCAAGTAGTAGCTAACTGGATTCTTGTTCGGATCCCGCTGACGGCGTCAATATTTGCACACGGTCTCTTCGAGTGCCTTCTTCTCTTCGAGTTCTCACTCTCTTTTCCACTCGAGTACCTGCAAGGGGCGCCGGGAGGTTCCCCATAAGCCCACTCTGATGTTTAAGTGAGTATGAGCTTAGAGAGAGAAAGTAAGCTTAGAGAGAGATAGATTACCTTCAAATGAGGGATGGAGAACTCTTGAACCGCTCCGGTTCCGGTGCTTTCCGGTCCGGTTATGGCAGTTTAGTAATATAAATCGGTGTTGGCCGTAAATATAGTGTATTTGACCTTGGTCTGACCATAGATGAGTTTTTATAGCTTAAGTGGCCCGAGAATGGACTCTAAGGGCGATATAGTGAAGGGTCTCGACGAGTGGAACTCGTCCGAATGAGGGGGGGGGTACCTGGGTGGGTACCTCCAAGGGAGTCCTTGGGTTACCCGAGCAGAAGTCCTGCTCGGGCACCTCCGAGTGTTTTTTACCACACGGGTTCTTTCCGAGTGGATTTTGCCACTCGGAGTGTTTTTTGGGCCTATGTATTTTGAGGGCCTATGTATTTTGAGCCTCGGGTGTCCGTTTAAAGTTTCGAATTATAATCGAACGTGACCCAATTATAGAGTCAAATTTACAATAGTTTG
The DNA here is from genome assembly GCA_036873135.1 of Clarkia xantiana subsp. parviflora. NCBI lineage: Eukaryota > Viridiplantae > Streptophyta > Magnoliopsida > Myrtales > Onagraceae > Clarkia > Clarkia xantiana. The sequence continues at coordinate 34,295,812 of JAPTYO010000010.1, read as the reverse complement.
GGTAGTTGTATAAAAAGACGAACAGTTTAGGATTATTCTTATTATACTAGACAGATAAATATATCGACATATAATACCAGTTAAACTCAATATTTGGAAACACATAAGACACTAACATTGTAGCATCCGGCAAGGTTAGTGTTGATTAATTGAAAATTTCAACATAAAAATGCATTGTTATCATCCACAAATTCCAAGGATGGGCTTTGTATATAAAGCTAAGCAACTATCCATTCGCTGCAACAAATCTTAAATCACTTATTATATCATAGGTGGTGGTAATCAATGGCTTCTGTTTTCCTCTCAGCTCCCATCATCTGCAGCGGTTCCAAGATCAGAACCTCCTCTTCTTCAGGACTCACCATCCTCCCCAGCTTTGTACGTACATTTTTCAATTTCCTCCTGATCAGCTGTTGAAGATATAAATATTAGACCACATCGTGAAATAAATATTTGTTATGTGTACGTGGGTGTCAATTAGTATATCGTGTTATACTTACCAAACACATGATAATATTATATTGTCATGTTTACTCGTGTGTGATGTAGGGAGGTGGGCTGAGACAAGCGCCGAAGATGCAAATCTCAAACGTGAGAAGAAGAAAAGTAGCAAGTTTATCGTCGAACAAGACAATTTCATGTTCACTCGTACGTTTCCTTCATTAAATAAAAAAAATAAACTATTTAGTGTCTCAGGTTTACCCCATGTGTCAATTTGGTATCCTAGATTAAAATGTTATTTTCGATTGTCTCAGGTTTTAGTTATGTTGCATTTGGTGTCTCCGTCAAATTTTATTGTTAAATTAAATAGAACTAGGTCACATGTTGGTCACTTCGGCCATGGAGCAGATTCGGTTTACCCCAAATTAGCCCCATGTGGCCAGATTCGGATCAAAATATTTTCACAGTCCAGCGGCCATGGAGCACCACTATTATCTTTGATCGTCCTTCTAATCCGGTGGCCGACGACCCATTCTAGCTGATGTTAGGTTCTTCATCTTCATCCTCAACGCTTTGCTTCGTTTCCTTTTCAAGGCCGAGGAGCTTGGATTCTTTGAATCTTTCCAGAATCGATTGGGCCATTATCTGGACTTGCTTGTTCTCCATATAAGTATACCGCAGCGCTACGAACTATCGGTCTCTATGCTTCGCTATCGGCTGAGACATGCTTCTATCTCTTCCGACAAGATTCCGACTCCTTCCGACCTCGATTCAGAGGTGGGTGGCCGGAATCGGATGTGGGTGGCTGGGAATCAGAGGCGGGTGGCAAGAATCGGAGGTGGGTGATTCGGAATCGGAGGTGGGTGGCCAGATTCAGAGGTGGATGGCCCAGAATCGGAGGTGGGTGGCCGGAATCGAACGGGCGGCTTTGTAAAAAAAATATATAAGGGGAAAAATCGTCTTTTCATCTCATTCTGTTAAAATTAACACTAAAATCGGACGGAAAACCAAATTACAACAAAATTGAAACCGGGACACTAAATATTAACAATTTAATCGTGACATATTAAACTGACACATGGAGTAAACCTAAGAGAATATATTTTTTTTTTTGTGTGTGTGTGGAAGAACAAGAGTTGATGATTGATTGATTTATGGGAATGAACGATGGTGCAGGAGGAGGAGGTTGAGACCCTGAAGACAGTGCAGAGCATCATCGCAAAGCAGCTGTCCATTGAGGAGGCCACTGTGGCTGCTGCCACAAAATTCTCTGATCTGGGAGCTGATTCCCTCGACACAGTATGTCCTCTCCTATTATTATTGTTATCATTAATTATCATACTAACTGCGCAGTTATAGCATTCTAAGAAAATGCTAGTTACAAGTTACTTTGCTGGCTCTTTATTTTTTTTTATAATTTGGACGAAATAGGTAACTGTCTATAATGTGATGAAAAAAAAAACTGCAAATTGCTACTTGAATTTGGGGCAGTTGAACAAGGTGTTAGCTATTTTTTCATTACGTATCCGGCACATGAGTGATTCCATAATACAAAAAATATTAAAAGCATGTTAGAGCTACTAAACGGTAAGCATGAGATAACTACACCATGAAAATATGTTAAAAATAAACTTTAGCAAAAAATTGGTTTGATTTCTTAAAAATAAATTAACAATTTGATACTCAACCCTTCTTTTAGAGATTTCAAATTAAAATAGGGTTAAGAACCTATAAACTGTCTAAAGTTTGCTCTATGTGAGATTTGGGTGTCTGAAGTTTAAATTGTTTATATTGACTGTCTGAAGTTTTAACTTTGTTGAAATTTGTTGTCTCCTCCAAATTTGCTGTTAAAATTGACAGAACTTGGACATGAGCTTGTCACATGACCCGATAAAAAAATATAATCCAAAAATTTCCCCGACCGTAGTAGGGCGGTGGCCGGCCGGAGTTGGGTAATGGCCGGCCGGAGTAGGGTAATGGCCGGCAAGATTTGGGTGGTGGCCAGCCAGAGTTAGGTGGTGGCTTGAGTAATCATAAAGGTATTAGGGGCAATTTTGACTTCAACCACACAATTCTGTTAAATTTGACAACAAAAATGGACTGAAAACCAAATATCAACAAAGTTGAATCTTGTGACAGACTATATTAACAATTTAAACTTCAGACACCAAAATCTCACATAGAGCAAACCTCAGACAGTTTATAACTTCTTACCCCATTATTTTTTTTTGCCAAAACCAAATTTCATTACTAAATGCAAATAAATGTAACAACAAAAATAAGTTAGTTACTAGAATGTATTTCTAAACAAAAGTAGAATATCTAACCGTGCTCTATAAGTAAAAAAAAAAGGTTGTCAAATAGTTAAATATAAAATTATTATTATTTTCTTAAATAACTAATTGTAAAACCTTATATATATTATTTTTTAAGTAGGTGAGATTTCAAACTAGAATGAAGTATATATATTGTTTGAATGGTTGATAGGTGGAAATAATGATGGCCCTGGAGGAGAAGTTTGGAGTGTCAATCGGGGAAGGAGGGACAGAGAACATTTCAAGTGTTCAGGATGCTGCTGATTTAATTCACAAAGTCAAGGCTTCTGCTGCTGTTGCTGCTTAACTTAATCAATAAGAAGAAATTACTAGAAGAAGAAAGAAAGAAAGAAGCTACTACTCTACTCTACTCTATACTCTACTACGTTTCTATCCAAATTAATAATTTACCAGATTTCGATTTTTATGTCATCCATCCTCACCTCAATGATTTTCTTCTACTGGAATAATAAAGATTAGGGTTAAAGGTCCTTTTGGTACCACATGTTTGCAAAAATTACACTGTTCATACCACTAGTATTTTTTCGTACCGAATTGGTACCATATGTTTCCAGACCTTACTGTTTTGGTACCTCTGTTAGGATTCTGTCAAAAACAGCCGTTAAATGGCATGTGTCATGCACGTGACCAGCCCAAAACTATCAATTTTGTTACAATTTAGTCCATCTAATACACCCCTAACTTTTATTTTGTTCAATTTAGTCCTAAAACTTCAAAACCAAACCATTTTCCCAAATTGACCTAGCCGGACTTAGCCTAGGGCTAGGTCCGACCCTAGGTCATGGTCGTCGGACCCAGGCGACCCCGACCCAGGGTTGGACCTAGCCCTAGGCTAGGTCCGGCTAGGTCAATTGGGACCTATACCCAATTTGGGGCTAGGTCCCAATTGACTTAGCCGGACCTAGCCTAGGGCTAGGTCCGACCCTGGGTCGGGGTCGCCTGGGTCCGGCGACCCCGACCCAGGGTCGGACCTGGCCATTGGCTTGGTCCGACTAGGTCAATTTGGGGAAATGATTTGATTTTGAAGTTTTAGGACTAAACTGAACAAAATAAAAGTTAGGGATGTATTAGATGGACTAAATTGTAACAAAATTGAAAGTTTTGGACTGGTCACGTGCATGGCACATGCAATTTAACGGCCGTTTTTTACGGAACCCTAACGGAGGTACCAAAACAGTAAGGTTTGGAAACTTATGGTACCAATTCGGTACGAAAAAATACTAGTGGTATGAACAGTGTAATTTTTGCAAACATGTGGTACCAGAAGGACCACCATCAATTGTTTGGTTATGTATCGGGATGTATTACATCTATTACAAATGTTATGTCTCTGAATAAATAGACATTGGCAATGTCTCTAATTTGCAACCGCCGCAACAAATAGATGCTTTAAATCGGCAAGCACAACAAAGAGAAACTGCATTGCGAAGTCGTCGAACTGATTATGGCACTTTATTAAATCGAAAGAAATGTTGAAATTTTCTTCATAACAATTATTCTTTAAAAAATTTATACTATTCTCATGAAATTTTGTAGTTTATAAATTTATTTTTCTTATTTGTAGAACGGTTGTCAACCGATGGAATTTCACATGTTTCACCGCCAATATCATAGAATCATACATTTTGAATAACTTTGATTTCATTTTTCTCATTGATTTGATTCTCATATATAATTGTTAATTTAAATTTTACAACAACTAATATAACTTATCGCATATTGCTACTTTACAATCGCATTTTCAACAGGTTAAGCATTTCAAAATCCTCTTAAGTCAATTTTCCTAATGTTTATACTAGATACATGCGCATGCTACACGAGTACGCGTTGTCTTTATTATAATGTTACAGTGACATGATCAGAATGACTTCGAGGATAATATAAGAGTATGATCGACCCAAATCCGAAGAAAATACAATAGGAGAACCTTATTAACAAATTTAACTTAAAATATCTAATATATTGCAAAAAGTAAAGTAAAATAAAAATTGTTAAAAAAAAAGCTCAAGAGACCGGGAGCCCTTAAATAGTTGTTTTTGCTCCAAGTCTCTAGAGCATTTTGTTTTATTTTTAACAATTTTTGTTTTAATTTTTGCAATAGATAATACTATGTTAGATAATTTAAGTTAACTTTGTTAATAAGGTTCTACTCTTGTATTTTCTTCGGAGTTGGGTCGATCATACTCTTGTATTATCCTCGAAGTCATTCTGATCATGTCATTGTAACATTATAATAAAGACAACGCACGCGCGCGTAGTGTGCGCAGGTATCCAGTGTGTGTGGGAGGCCCAATTTTGGGCCTCCCATGTCACATGGTATTTAGGCCTAGCCCAAATACCCTAATGTAACCATTACCTAATTACTTAGGTTAATGGTCCCTAATTAATGGGCTTCCAATTACGGCAGCCCATAACACCAAATGCTAACAGCTCCCACTCGTCGGAATGAGAGAGTACCTATTAATATGTTGTCGTTTAACACATCCGTATTTGGTCGTCGATCCAATCCCTGCTCTGAATAGTTCATAAGAGGTTTGCCGTGCAACCGGCGGACATGACGGGCATCGTGCTACTCATCTGTTAGGAGTATTGTAGCGCCTGCGGAACGTCGATTCCCGATGTCTAATCAACCTGTTAAAAATGTAGTGCCACGTTGTATCTTAGGTCAACTGAAAATTTTCAAATCGCCCAGTTCACACTTTGGGATACTTGTCTAGGGCATCCGTACAAGTATTCACAACCTTTCAACTAATGTCAGGTTGGTGGCCACCTAGTGAATAGAAAAGTCGGAAAATTCCAGGTGTACTTGACCATCCTCATCGCTCATACCCTTAGTCAAACCCAACCGGTTTCCAAGACTTGGTCACTAGGCATTTTTGTTCGGCACTGCGCTCACACGCCGAGAAGCGAACATTGAGCCTGACTTTAGGTATGAGTTATGAGTCCGTGAGGACACTTTGGATGATCCTTCATATAGCATTCGGGATCAGTCACACGCTCTAGGTGAAGAAGCTTGTGCCCGTACGAATCTGGTGGATTCTATCTAGCACAACCGAGCATAACCCTGTGGTCGGACATGGCAAGCGTAGTATGAAGCACGCGTCGATAGCATAACCTGAGTTTAGTCAGGAAGTTTGGGGAATGTCATATGCTATCGCAGATTCGTCATCTGGACGAAAATGTGATTTTATTACGAACGTGGTTCATAACGGCGATCTGCAGAACTTTGATCATTGTTGTGTTACTCCAGAAACCAAATGATCGTTCTGCTTAACTAGGTTTACCACCGTGGTTCTTAGCCAGTCTCGACTTAATAGAGAATCCCTTCTCCATCAAGACGACCGAGCCTGTGTGACGAGGCTTGGTTCACATTCGACATTATTTTATTGTAGAGGTTGGCCCTCCTACGACTAGTTTATAGACCGTAAAATTCCAGTGAATATTCAAACATTATGACGTCGTAATATTCATAAACTCAAACTGCAATTTATTTTCATTATATTTCAAAAAGTGTCATCACGATACTTTCTACTTAAACCCTACGCAGTCCCAGCATTTTAACATGCTTTTCGAAGACATCCCTGCGTAGCGGTTTAGTCAATGGATCCGTCATCATACTTTCAATAGACAAGTATTCTAAAGTGATAACATTGTCCTCAACCATATTCTTAGCAAAATTATATTTGATGTCAATGTGTTTCGTCCTATTATGGTACTTGGGCTTCTTAACTACTGCGATTGCTGCTTGACTAGAGTATACCTTCACAGGTTTACTCCCGTCCTCGACAACAAGCAATGCATTTAGGAGCCTTTTAAGCCAGACCGCTTCTTGTGTATTCTTAGAGAAGGCCACGAATTCGGATTCCATAGTAGAGAGCGCGACACATGTTTGCTTCTTGCTCATCCATGAAATGGCGGCATTAGCAAGGAGGAATACTCCTCAAGTGGACTTACTATCATCCAGATCGCCACCATAGTCGGCGTCACTATATCCTGACAATTCGAGTTTCCCACCCTCATAGCACAGAGCGTAGTCGGCAGTACCTTTCAGGTATCGAATTATCTGTTTCACATCCTTTAGGTGTTGAGTGCCACGATCTGATTGGAATCATGCTACTAGGCCAACAGCATAACAAATGTCTGATCGAGTGCGTTGCATGGCATACATTAAGCTGCCAACCATACTTAAGTATTCTGCACTCTCCACCTGTTTACGCTCCACCAGGTTCTTCGGGCCATCACGCTTCGACAGCGCGCACCCGAGCGCAACCGGCGTATCCACGGGCTTGGCATCCTGTAGTCGGAACCTTTTCAACAATTTGTTGATTTAGGCTTCCTGAGATAGACATAGTTTACGAGCAGCCCTATTCCTAGCAATCTTAATGCCTAGGATGTACGTGGCTTCTCCCATGTCTTTCATCTCAAATACAGATGCTAGCCAGGACTTTGATTCATTCATGTAACTTACGTCATTTGCGGCAATCAGTATGTCATCGACATATAATGTCTGGATGACGTACATACACTTGGAAGTCTTCGTGTACACGCACAGATTCTCGTGAGATTCATGAATCCGTTTCCAATGATTTCCTCATGGAATCTGCGGTACAATTGCCGAGATGATTATTTAAGACCGTAAATAGATCTTTTGAGTTTACAAACTTTCGTTCATTGCTAGGAGTAATGAAACCCTAAGGCTGTTCCATATAGATCTCTTCCTCCAGGATGCCATGGAGGAATGCAGTCTTAACATCCATTTGGTGCAGCTCCAGATCGAGGCTTGCAACAAAAGCTAATATGGCCCCTACTGTAGTGTAACGCACAGTAGGTGAGTAACTCTCGTCAAAGTCCACTCCGTGGAGTTGGGTATATCATTTCGCGACAAGTCGAGCTTTGTACCGCTCGACAACTCCATCAGCAGTGAGTTTCAATTTCAGAACCCACTTGGCACCTATCGCTCTGCGATTAGCAGGCAAATCAATTAAAGACCAAACAGAATTAGCTTTCATAGAGGCGATTTCATCTTCCATTGCTTTCCTCCATTCTTTCGCTTGAGGTTCTTCAATGGCTTGTTTAACCATTACCGGTTCATCAACTGAAGTAAGAGTGAATAACTCGCCTCTTTCAATGGGATACTTCTTGGGAGAAGTTCATTGCCTTAGACTTCGTCTAGGCTCGTTTATCCCATCTTGAGATTGTACTTCACTCCCACTGGGAATAATGCTCGTTATCAGTGCAATACTCCCACTGGGAACAAGGGCGCTACTTGAACTTTCACCAACAACTTTTCATGGACGACCTCTCCGTCTCGGAATTCCACCTCCGAGATTAATTCCACGGTTATTATGACCGGAAATCGGGTTAGTCGTACCAGTCGTACTTGTTACAGTAAGTAGTTGCAGTAAAATTAGATTTTCGTCCATGGGTTCGATAGCATGACCAGGTTCGATTTGATTCGCACCCGCAGCAACAGTGATTGTTGTGGTCGGATTGACTGCTCCCACTGGATTTACAATGAAAATGTCTCCATCTTCATTTACCATATCATTCACTTTTGTTGCTGCCTCAATTCTCCCACTCGAATTGAGTGGGACATGATCGTCATCGTCCTCAGTTTCAATCAAAAGTTCTTTTGTTTTGATGTTTCCAAGCGTAGGAAATTAGTCCTCAAGGAATGTAACGTCTCTGGACTCATGTTCGACCATCCCACCATTCTCCTGAGCTGCGAAAAACACGTATCCCTTAGAGTTCTCAGAGTACCCTATGAAGATACTCGTCAACCCTCTAGGTCCTAACTTGCCATATCAGCTGTCAGATTGATGCGTGTATGCTGCACAACCCCAAGGTCGCAGTCTGGTAAGATCGACATCTCTACCAAACCACTGCTCATATGGTGTCGTGGCTACCGACTTTCTTGGAACAAGGTTTATTACATGTTTTGCAGTCATCAGTGCGTCGCCCCAATATGAGATCGGCACTTTGCCTGCGACATCATGGTTCTTACCATGTCCAGGAGTGTACGATTATGTCGTTCAGCCACACCATTTTGCTGTGGTGTGTAAGGGATCATAACTTGGTGTACAATTCCCTTTTCATCGCACAATTTCTTAAACTCATTGGAGAGATATTTTTCACCTCTATCAGTGCGAAGGGTTTTCACCTTTCGCTCATGCTAATTCTCTACGAGGCTTAGTGAGCTTTTAAAGCAATCGATAGCCTCGGATTTATGAGAAATCAGATGAGTAAACCCATACCTGGTGAAATCGTCGATGAAACTGACAAAGTAACGTTTACCACTCATTGCGGTAACATTCATAGGTTCACAAACATCATAATGAATTAAATTCAATGGATATACGACTCGTAGTGATTCACCGAATGACTTGTGTGGTGCCCGGGAATAAACCTCTCCGAGTAAGGGTTTGAACCCTCTCATATCCTATATGTCCCAACCTCGCATGCCTTCCGGCACCATCTGTTTCAGCTTCTTTAGACGACAATGAATACATTCGGTTCGAATGTCCATACTCATTCAGATTCATAACGATGAGTCCATTAGAGGAAAATGCATTACTATAAAAGGTTTTACCTTTATTGATACGAACAAGGGAATTCTCAAATGATAAAGTAAAACCAATATCCATAAGAGAAGTAACAGAAAAAACATTCCTTTGAATTCTAGGAGCAGAAAATGACATTTTCAAGGAGTAAGGTTCTACCATTGCTCATAGGCAATTTGAAGCTCCCTATTCCTTCGACTTCAACTTGAGAGTTGTCACCTACATATATCATTTTGGAATCCTTCGGCATTCGTCTGAACATAGGACTAAACACATTGATGTGATATATAATTATGCTAAATCTATGGTAGAAGACAATATAATCACTTTAGAATACTCGCCCACTGATGATATGGTGGCGGACCCACTAACTAAACCATTACGTAGATAGATATTTGAAAAGCATCTGAAAATGCTTGGATTGCGTAGGGTTTAAATGTGGGCATGTATATATGATAATTATTTTGATGAATTGGAAGTTACATTTTGATATATGAGAGAATTGCAATTTGATTTTATGATTCATCGACGTCATAATGTTTGATTACATCGGATTGTACGGTCTATATAAACTAAGTCGTAGGAGGACGCAATCCTCTGCATAAATTATGTCGAATGTGGGCCTTGCCTTGTCACACGGTCACGGTCGTCTTGTAGGAGAGGTGGACCTCTTCCGAAGAAATACTGGATAAGAACCAGTTGGGAAACTTGGTTATGCAAAACGATCTTTTGGTTTCTGAGTTACACGACATGATCTTCGTTTTGCACTTCGCCGATGATGAACTATGTTCGTCATTAACCACATTATGGGCCAGATGAAAACCTGCAATAGCATTATTGACATATCCCATAACTGACTATGTTCGTGTATGCTATCGACGCGTGCTTCATACTACGCGTGCCACGTTCGACCACGGGGTTATGCTCGGTTGTGCTAGATAGAATCCTCGCAATTCGGACGGGCGCAAACTTCTTCACCTCGAGCGTGTGATTGATCCCGAAGTATCCTCATGGAGTCAGAACTCATACCTAAGGTCAGGCTCAATGTTCGCTTCCCGGTGTACGAGCGTAGAGCTGAAGAAAAAGGCCAAGTGACCACGTCTTTGGAAACCAGATGGGTTTGACTAAGGGTATGAACGATGGGTATGGTCAAGTTCACCTATAATTCACCGACTCTTGTATTCACTAGGTGGCCACCAACCAGATATTAGTTGAAGGTTGTGAATACTTGTGCGGATGCCCTGAAGAAGTATTCCTATGTGGAAACGGGGCAATTGGAGAATTATCTGTTGACCTAGCAAACATCACGATACAAATTGGTAATTTTAACAGGTTGATTTGAGATAGGGAATCAACGTTCCACGTGCGCTACATTACCCAAAACAGATGAGTACCACGTTGCCCATCGTATCCGCCGGTCGCACGACAAACCTCGTATGAACTATTCGGAAGCAAGGGCAGGATCAAAAGATTGAAATGTTGATGCGATTTGGAGAACAATACATTAAAAGGCACCCTCCCATTCCGGCGAGTGTGAGCTGTTAGCATATGGTGACTGGGCGCCGTAATTGGTAGCCCATTAGTATGTATACGTTACCTAAGAAATTGGGTAAATGTCACATTTGGGAAATTGGGCTTGACCCAAATCTCAATTTACATGAGAGGCCCAGAATATTGGGCCTCCCTTATACATGGCCGACCGAAATTTAAGTGTAGGGGCAAAGTGGACTTTTGTCCACTTTGCTCCTCTTATAAATAAATGGTGTTAGGGTTTTATTTGAGGAAATTCACAATTCCTCATAAGTGGTAATTTGAGAGATAACTCTCTCCCCTATAACAAGTTTCGGCCGAACCATATTGCACCACCAGGTGTATGCCAATTTTCTTTGAGCAAATCACTCCTGATATCCGTCACCGCCAAGGATCGATCAGAGACTTTGCTGTGGAGACTATGCCATGTACGACTTCCTTAACAAGAACTTCTACGGGTTCCGTCAGGTGGGTCGTGAACTCCCTCACCAGGATCCTTGGAGACTACGGAAAGGGTTTAAGCTATGTGCACATCTTTCGCTGCGTAATTCTGGTTACTGGCATGTACCGTGTTTAAGTTTCCGTAGTAATCTGCCCCGTAATCCAACAGTCGCTTCTCGGAGGCGCAATGCCTCCATGTGTCCAACGGCAAACTCAGCGTATACACCCAAATAATCAAAGCGAAAGTCGGGGCAATGGTATATAACTGCTCGAAAAAACCCTCGGAAAAGTCATACATAAGGTCATTGGCACCTTCTCGAACATCATCACGGAAGGACTGGGAGCTCTTGTACTCCGCAACTCCAGCAACCTTCCCTTCCTCATGCACGCTTTCTTGCACAGACTGCAATGCAAGGGTGTGTATCTCGCCATCTTCAGCCACCTCCTTCTGAAGGGCAGTCACTTCAGACTCGAGCGTAGAACCTCGAGACTGGCGAACTGAGGCACCCGCCTCCAAGTCGACGACCTTTTCATCTTAGAGACGCAACTTATCCTTTGCACTCGTAAACTTGTGACAAAGCATGTCGCACTTCTCCTGGAGAGCCTTCTTCTCCTCAGTGAGTTCAATCACAAAGGAGGAAAGGTTCTCCACGTCAATAACATGTAGCACAATACAACGAACAAGTTGTAACAACAATGCAAATACATAAACAAGCTATAAAAGAGTAAGGATGAAAACTCACTGGCGCAACATGTGCGAATGCACCCTCAGCATAGGCGCGCACATCTTCAGGCTCACTAGGGCGAACCCTTTGATCACTTGAAGGGATAACCCGCTGAAACGCACGTACTCCTACCTCAGGAGTACTCAAGCTCGCCTCCTTAGCAAAATGAGTCTCCCCAGCACCAAAGGGCGCCCACTCATCTCTAATGATGGCATCCCCAACAGGACATACCAAATCAGCGCGTGTAAGCGCGACAGGAGGCGCAACACCTGTGAATACACACACGGGTAAACAAGAAAGACAAAATAATACGAGTATAGCAGGAAAGTAAAAGTAAAATACATACCTGCATGAGGAGCCACCTTGTCTAAGGTCCGGTCCCTCGACCGGGGGGCAGACAAAACAGGTGTGCGAGCCTGATTTTCAACGTTCTTCCCCTTGTCACGGGAGGTAGTCCTCAATGCCCCACTTCCTGCATACTTCGATCGCTTGGGATCGCTCGAGGGACGTACATCAGACTCAGGTAACTTCGGCTTGGGTCGAGGCAGAGTATCAGCAACAGCCACAACGCGACCAGTCACGTTGGGTGAATGGCCTACAAACAAGAATAAAAAAAGATAAGAAAAAAAAAACTCAACACGATCAAGACAAAACAAAGTTACAAGAAAGGAGACTCACCCATAGACCCTTTCTCGCGCCCAGGCTTCATAGCTCGAAGCGTATCCGTGACAGCAGCAGAGGCACCTCGTTTGGGGCAGCAGAGTTCCCCTGTAGACTGGCCTGCAATCGCGAGTTTCTACCATGAAACCAACCTACATCACAACATAATAAGAGTTGTAAAAGTGCATAACATACCGAAGGACCTCCCGTAGGAGTTACGCGAATCCTAGCTTCGCACAGTTCCTACTCCGTCACGCAAGACAAGGCGCAATAAGCGTGCGCCTTGTGAGCCCGATATATAGTCTTCGTGGTTACTTTGCCCGAATCAGAGAACTCGGCATAAGTCGGCACGGGATCAGTCTCAGTAACATGGGAAACTGGCTATGTCAACCCGACGTCATGGGCAAAGAAATAATGTTCTTCCCAGTGACTCGTCGACCGATCAGCAGCAGTCACAAAACGAAGTGTAGTATCCCACCTCACTTCTCCCAAGTTACGACCTACAAAATATAGCTCTTTCAACGAAGGCCAGCGACTAGAGATAGAAGATAGGCCGGCAGAGTCCTGGCGCTGAAGTCGGAAGAAACACCGGAAAAGCAGTGTGGAGTAGCCCCACGACTGCTTGTGTCATAACACTCGGAAGAAAACCCAATACCGGATTTCGGTGGGTGCAAGATCAAGAGGGGAAATCCTGTAATAGCGACAAAGTCAGACCAAGTCGCGAAAGTAGAGAAAACACAACCCCTACCGTATCTTTCCAGTGTACACCGCCGCCATCTCAGTGGGGGGCACAGTAGGCTCACCTCGAGCAATGCTAGGGAGTATGTCAAAAGGGAAAACTGCCTCCATAAGTGGACAGAGTCCGGACTGCTCCACGTAACGCCTATAGTCCTTGCGTGGCAACTGGTTCGCAGAAAAAGCTTGGAACATATGTTCCGACCCCGAACCAGACTCTGACTCAGGAGAAGAGTATGTGCTATCTTCAGGTCCCGAATCAGCGGATGCCGCAGGATCCGACTTAGAGTCAAAATCAGAATCTGAACAATACCTAACTCCTGGATTAGGGATGAAGAACTTACTCATTTTATGTTATCCTGTAAATCAAGAAGGTAATTCTAAAGAAAGACGCGCCAGCAAGGTCGTATCTACTCAACAAGTCACTCCGTAACTCTCGAACTGCATGTCCTGCAATGACAAAAGCAGCAGTTTACTCAACAAGTGTGAGCGTAATGAATGTGTGACTAGCAACTATCAGATGAACATCTCCCACACGGGGGAAACTCCGCGCATACGAACATATAAGTTTACAACTACTACATAACAAACATCCTCTGGGGCAACTCTATGTCAGTAAGGGCCCCGTCCCAACACTTATACAGTCCACATGTGCCTACGTGCACCTACATGTGCACGTAGGCACATGTGGGAAAGCCAAGTTCGGGTATGCTTGTTTTAAAATTCCCGTTCCGGTAATTTGCGATTAAAACCGTTTTAAAAGACTGGTCTATTGGATTGAAAACGGCGGTAATGTGAACTCTTTCACAACCATCTTCCATTGGTTTACTTGTGGTCGGTTGGTTTAGATGACTGAGGAATCATTATTAGTCAGATTCCATCTTAATAGATATCTGATGTATGCAATTCTTTCTCAAAAATGTTATTGTCAACATAATTTTTGGATAATCATCAATGTGTTAGTATGAATTGGTTGAATTAGTGCGATTCAATATTCATCGCAATCTTGATGGTATGAATCATGATGAATAAAGGGAATACGTGTTGAACTCTCTACTACGACTCCGAAAAGTGGAGAGGGCAACTACGGATGAATATTGTAGTCTGTATGATTTTGACAATGATAGACGAATGTAATAATTTGTTTCACCAAAGCATGGGAGTAGGTTCTTTGATGATCTGAACGCATATGTGGTGATACATTCAACCTTGGTAAAAGGGGGTTGAAGAATACTTCCATTGCAACCAAGCAATGTTGCAGCTTAGTATCTCTTTGCATCCACCTCGGTGGAAGCAAGGATGCAAAAGCTAAACGTTTCGGTTGAACGTGATGGTCTTCTCTCTTTCCATGGACGCTGGTGTAAAAGCCTCTCAACATGGAAAGGATGTATATGGTTGTCTGATGTTGACAGGACTCAATAACCTTGAGCCTGATCTAGTGCGGTAACCATAATAGTGAAAGGGAAACCTTATCTGCTCACCATACTGAGCTCGAAAGAGGTCAACCATGGTCTGCATGGCAAGGAGAGAACTGGACTGAATAGGTCCTATACGATAATAGAGAGGTTTAAACATTGTTGATAAAGTGCGTCCCTAGTACGCCTCGTATAACGTGAGTATAAAGCTGTGAAATGTTTTATACGGACACAAACCATCTGATGTGATTCACTCGTGAGTCTACTCAGATATAGTGTCCAACTCAAAGTTCTCGATTATATGCGCGACTAGCATGGATTAAATATTTGGTTTTCAGATCAAGAACCGTACCATTTTCATTTAATCATTCGTTTGAGTTACTAAAATTTTGGTTATTTCGAGATTCGGATTTATTGAATAAAGTAGTTGCCATTCGATTCGAAATTCTATCTACTTATCAAAATTAATCGACCCAGTTAAACGGGATCGATCCGAAACGAAATTTTGACCAGGTAAAAGTGGTCGAATAAAATGACACGATTCACGTACTCCGTCATCTCAGTCGGGACAACTGAACTGATCATACACATCGATTGCGTAGCTAGATCGAAAGATTTAGTATTTCTTAATTATTAGTAATCCATTGAATGAAATAATCTCTATTGATAATCATGTGCGAAATCGATTGGATTAAATTCAATTAAATTCAGAAATGAAACGATTTAACCAAGGGTTAAAACTTCGGTGAAAAGCGCTATGCGCAAGTGGACCTCGAAAGACGGAACACATCGTTTCAAAGTACGGTTAATAATGAAGTGTTTAAATGATGATGTGCTGAATTTTCGTTTGCATTCCTTCAGAAATAACTTATTGATAACATTTAAAACAGTACGAAGTAGGCTTGGCAAGCTACCACGACATTGTAAAAGTATCAGCTGACGCATACGGTGAAAACCCAAGATGCTCAGTTCGGAGATGGGATAAAATCCCTGAGATAAGTTTTGCAATGAATAAGGATTTAGAAGGGTTAAATGATTTTCCTTCCGTACGCCTTGAACGATAAGTCAGGCTAGGCATTCAAATTAACTGACACACTTCAGGAAGCACGGTTTATAAACATAATGTTGGAGTCACTCTATCAGACGTTCCCTATGGGATGATGAAAAGTGATTCACATTTATGTAACACTGTGTTCCAATGAAATCGGTAAACACGTCGCCATAATAGCTGAAGAATGATAATGAGTTAAATCACATCATCATGCGACATTAATTTGCGCATTAAACACGTATTTGGGACAAGAGTACGTTAACTACTCGTAGAAAATACATGTTTACAGCTATTGGGAATATGGTGCCGTGGTCGAACATATGACATTGCATACTTGAGGACGAATTTTCTGATGCATTGACAGTTCAGATTAATGAGTCTTAATCAAACAAAAGAGGATATTACTGACCTCAGGTCCCACTTAATTCGAGTGGGAGAGATTTGATCCAGCAACTCAAGTGAATGACATGGTAAATGATAATGGGAACATTTTCATAATAAATCCAGTGGGAGGTCTAATCACCTACCACAAGTAATCAATGTTGCTGTTTGGACGAATCAAGTAGAACTTGATTATCGTAATGCTAAACTGAGGATACCACAACTACCTATACTACCCATTTTTCCCAGTGGGAGCTATCCGACAAACTTGGTTCCAGATCCTAGTGATCAAGGAATTCATCTTGGAAGTAAAATTCTAAGACCAAGAAGTCGTACAAGGAAAGTTGTCGATTATGGTTAAAGCACTCCTCTTGTACCCAATAGAAGTGATGCTCTGATGAGAAGCATCATCTTGAATGGGAGAATTGATCCCAATTGGAAGAAATGCTCCGATAAGAGACATTATTCCGAGTGGGAGAGACATTAAGATTCAAAGACGGGATAATCAAGCCTAGACGAAAGTCAAAGGCATCGAGCTTCTCCAAAGAAGTATCTCATATGGAAGAGTGATAACCTCACTCTAACGACAGTCGACATGCATTAGAAAGACCTCAAGTAGTGAAATGGAAGAAAATAATAAATGAGAGAGATCGCCTGAATGAAAGCCATTAAAGTCAATAGTTGATTTACCTGCTAACCACAGGGACATAAGGATAAGGTGAGTCCTGAAAGAAGGCTCACCACTGATGGAAAAGGTCGAGCTATACACACCTCGACTCGTTGCGAAAGGCTGTACCCAACTTCACGGAGTGGACTTTGACGAAACATACTCAACACCTGTGCGTAAAGCCACGGTGCAGGGCCATTCATGGTCCTGGTTGCAGGTTTCGATTACGAACCTCACCAAATGAGTATAAAGACCACATTCCTCCTCGAAAACCTAGAGGAAGAGATCTACATGGAGCAACCTGAGGGTTTTATTACTCATGGTAACGAACGTAAAAGTTTGTAAACTCCATAGGTCCATCTACGGTCTTAAACAGTCGTCTTGGCAATGGTACCGCAAATTCCATGAGGAAATCGTAGGAAACGGATTTGTGAATTTTCATGAGAATCCGTGCGTGTATTATAAGACCTCCGGGTCTAAGTATGTCATATTAACCTTATGCGTGGACGGCATAATTATTGCTGTAAACGACATGAGATTAATGAATAAGTCAAAGTCCTGGTTGGCATCTGAATTTGAGATGAAAGACAAGGGAGAGGCCACGTACATCTTAGGCATTAAAATTGATAGAGATCGGGCTACCCGGAAACTGTGTCTGTCTCAAGAAGCTTATATCAACAAACTGTTTAAAAGATTCAGATTACAGGATGCCAAACCCGTGGATACGCTGGTGGTGTTTGGGTGCGCACTGTCAAAACGTGATGGTCCCAAGAACCTGGCAGAGCGTGAATGGATAAAGGGTGCAGGATGTTTTAGCATGGTCCGGATATCTGTTAGGCCGTAGGCCTAGTAGCACGTTTCCTATCAGATCCTAGTCATCAAAATTTAACGACTATAAAACGAATAACTCGTTATCTGAAAAGGTACTGCCAACCACGAAATGTACTATAAGGGCAGGAAGTTAGAATTGACCGATTGCATTGACGCCGACCGTGGTGGCGATTCGAATGATCATAAGTCCACCACAGGAGAAGTATTCCTCCTTTGCTAATGCCGACATTTCATGGACGAGCAAGAAGAAAATACAAGTCGCGCTATCTACAACGGAATCGAAATTCATAGCTCTCTCTAAGAATGCACAGAAAGCGTTCTGGCTTTAAAGGATTCTAACTGCGCTGCTTGTTGGCAATGTCAAGAATAAACCTGTGAAGGTCTTCTCTGATAGTCAAGCAGCCATTGCGGCAGTTAAGAATCCGAAGTAACATAGTAGGACCAAACACATCGATATGAAATAATTAATGCTAAATTTGTGGTGGTATACAATATTATCACTATGGAATACTTGTCCACCAAATAACATGGTAGCGGACCCATTAACTAAACCACTACGCAGGGACATATTCGAAAAGCACGTAATAATGCTTGGATTGCGTAGGGTTTTAGTAGTGGCATGTATCTGTGATAAAATTTTGATATTAGAAAGTTACATTTTGTAAACGAAAGAATTGTAACTGAGTTTATGATCAATCGACGTCATAATGTTTTGATTACATCAGATTTACGGTCTATAAACTAAGTCGTAGGAGGACGCAATCCACTGCCAAAATATATCGAATGTGGGTCTTACCTAGTCACACAGGTATGGTCATCTTGCGGTGGAGGGAGGCCTCCACCGAACAAGACTGGCTAAAAGTCAGGGGGGGGGGGTAAACCTGATTAAGCAAGACGATTATCTTGTTTCGAAGTAACTCGACGTGATCTTCGTTTTGCATATCGTCGTGATGAACTTCGGTCGTCATTTAACCACATTCTGGGCCAGATGAGAATCTGTGATAGCATGATTGACATATCCCTTTCTTGTCAACCCAAAAGGTTCATGTATGCTATCAACGTGTGCTTCATACTACGCGTGCCACATTCGACCATGGGGTCATAACTCGGTTGTGCTAGGAAAGAATCCTCGTGATTTTGGCGAGCGCAAACTTCTTCACCTCGAGCGTGTGATTGATCCCAGGAGCCTTATGAAGAGGCACCTAAATTATCCTCACGAACTCAGAACTCATATCTAAGGTCAAGCTCAATGCTCGTTTCCCGGCGTACGAGCGTAGTGCTGAAAAAAACGGCCCAGGACCACGTATTTGGAAATTGGTTGGGTCTGACTAAGGATATGAACGATGGGGATGGTCAAATTCACCTGTAATTCACCGACTCTTGTATTCACTAGGTGGCCACAAACCGGATATTAGTTGATGGTTGTGAATACTTGTACGGATGCCTTGGAGAAGTGTTCCTATGTGGAAACTAGGCAAATGGGGAATTAACAGTTGACCTAGGATACAGCGCGGTACAATATATAAATGTTGTTTATGACAGGTTGATTGGAGAAAAGGCAATCAACATTCCGCGGGCGCTACAATACTCCTAACAGATGAGTAGCACGATGCCCGTCGTATCCGCCAGTCGCACGGCAAACCTCGTATAAACTATTTAGAAGAAATGAGAAGATTAAAGGAGAAAAATGTTGATGCAGATTTGGACGAAGATACATTAACATGCACCCTCCTCCCATTCCGGCGAGTGGAGCTTTAAGCATATGGTAATGGGCTTCGTAATTGGTAGCCCATAATATGTATAGTTTACCTAATAAACTTGGGTTAATGTCACATTAGGGTAATTGGGCTAGACCCAAATCCCAATTGACATAGGAGGCCCAAAATTGGGCATCCCCAAATACATAGGCCGACCGAAACCCTAGGTGGGGTAAAGTAGACTTTTGTCATCTTTCCTCCTCCTATAAATAATAGGTGTTAGGAGTTTTTTAGGGTTAACCACAATTCCCTCATGTTGTGTTCGCTTCACCACTTGGGCTGCTTCGGGCTTTTTCCTTCACGATAGAGCTCGAGATATATGTATAAGGACGGGAACGCCGCAATCCTTAATACACAATCACCGAGCTAGACTTCAATCCTCGACCTTGGACTCTTGATCTTCAGGTCCTGCACGAAGGGCAGTAACCAGCGTGGGAGGGGGGGATGCCGGTTGGGCCCACTCCGACGCTCAAGTTAGCACTTCTAGAGAGAGAAAGCCTAAGAGAGAAGTCAGAGCATTTCAAGTCCAAAAGTGAGGGAATTGTCTAAAATGAGAGAACTAGGCCCCTATTTATAGGGAACCTAAGGATCATGCTCAGTTTTGAATGGCTTGACGTCGGTATGTGGAAATATGTATACCGTCACCAAAGTGGACTATCCGTGCACCGAGTTCTCACAATTGGCAAAAATAATCGGGATGAGCGCGGAGAAAGACCGTAGTCCAGACCCGTCCGGATTGCTAAAAGCAATCCGGAAGTCCTTCGGCCCGGGAATTGCGCGTATCCCGGTCCGTTTTTAGACTTGGGTGTCCGCGAAAGGGTTATTTACGGGTTTTGGGATATTTTACGAGGCCCGAAATGTAAATACGAACCCGAATTGGATAGATATCTAACACTTGCCCCCGAGTCAAGTAGTGGTTCAAAACCCGTGCCTGACTCTTTTCAAAGATAAGATATTCGTCCAATTTAGGTTCGGTACTGACCTCAGGGGTGGCCTGTTTGTCAATTCGAATGTTGAGATCATAAATTCGACCAACTTTTAATTTTCTGCCGTACGTACGTAATCTGTTTACAAGGTTAGCATAACGGACAATATGCGTATAACGATATGCAAATATATTCTTAATATCATGTAATGAGTGAGATAAAAATTTATATAACATGATAATATCATGGTACATGATGTAAGCATATAGAACGTTGTCGACATGTAGATGATGACATAGTAAACGAATGACGTAATCATGTCATAAGCAAAACACTTAGAATAATATGAAATTGGAAAGCATGCTTGTCAATATTGAGCATGATGTAAACATAGTAAATGATTCAAGCATGTAGTATGATGCAAACATGAAGTTTGGTGTAAATGTGAGACATGATATAAACATGAGATTCATACTTAGATTATAAAAATAATCATGTAATGATCACAAATAATACACGTGTATGATAAATTCTGTGTAATAATAACTACGTGTAGTGTGTTATGAAGCATTGTGTAGTGTGTATGCAATATGATCATAGGAGAGATGCAAAGATGCTTGTAAAGGTTGCTAAGGATTTATATGAAAATACATGGAAGTTTAGTCCTTACCACATGGTGTAGACATTATTAGTAAAAATTAGGAGAGAGAATACTCATTTAGCTTACATCCTTTATAGATAAATATCCAAGAAGCTCTCCATTCTTGATGAAGATGAAGCTTTTGAGATCATAGACTTGGAGTAGACACATCATTGTTGATATCAATTGGATTCCGGCGTGGCACGTGTTAATTCGAACTCGCTTCGTGTTGGTGAGTTCAATTCCGTACATGGTTGTACATTTCATGACTTCTTTTGGCCTTGATTGAATCTTGAAATCACTATGTACCTAGTTATCTTATCATGCATACAAGGTGTTTGATAAAATGCATTAGAATACTTAGTCCCAAATCGGCCAAAAATTTTCTAAGTGATGAAAATTTTAGAAAAGTGTAAATGAATTGTTATACTTCCCTTATGCATAGTGTTCATTGTCGACATGTTGTTCCATGCCTTAGTCGTTGCTTTAGTATGCTCGATGTTGATGATCGGTAGTTGTACGTACACGGCCGTCAATGGTTGTCTGTAGGTGATGATAGCTTAGGCAATGTACGTTGAGTATCATGTATAGACTGTTGGTCATTGTCTGCAAACATGCTAAAACACTTAGAAAATATTTTAACAATTTCTAATGCTTGTATGAGCTTTGTCGATAAGCGTTGTAGGAATGCTTAGGAGGCATTGTGTAGAAGTTGATAGTAGCTACTTGATGCATGCAATCCATCCTTGTCGACATGTATGTACGTACATGGAAACACTTAGAAAATATTTTCCTCTTGTCGAAATGCATCCTTGTCGACATGTATGAACGTACATGGAAACACTTAGAAAATATTTTCCTCTTGTTGACATGCATCATTGTCGAAATGTATATACGTACATGGAAATACTTAGAAAATATTCTTCACTTGTCGACATGCATCATTGTCGACATGTATGTACGTACATGGAAATACTTAGAAAATATTTTCCTCTAGTCGACATGCATCCTTGTCGACATGTATATACGTACATGGAAATACTTAGAAAATATTCTTCACTTGTCGACATGCATCATTGTCGACATGTATGTACGTACATGGAAATACTTAGAAAATATTCTTCACTTGTCGACATGAATCCTTGTCGACATGTATGTACTTTCATGGAAATACTTAGAAAATAATCTTCACTTGTCGACATGCATCCTTGTCGACATGTATGTACGTACATGAAAATACTTAGAAACTATTCTTCACTTGTCGACATGCATCCTTGTCGACATGTATGTACGTACATGGAAATACTTAGAAAATATTCTTCACTTGTCGACATCCATCCTTGTCGACATGTATGTACGTACACGTATGTGCGCACTTGCCCCCACACTTAGAATCTTTTCCCCATCCCTGGCTATGTACGCTGTATCCATATGCTTTGATGTAAACACAGGTTGTATGCCAACACCTTGTTGTATGCTAACACTTAGTAATATGCTGACACATAGTAATATGCTTGCAATATGCTGACTGTCATCCTGAGCAAAACACTTAGAAAATATTTCGCCCTTGTAATCCTGTATGCTGCAAGTATGAGCTCGATGTTGACATGTAAGGTTGATGTGTTGCTGAAGTTGCCCCCCTTGCGTGATGCTTGTTACTTATTGCGTGAAGACTAACGAGTCTTGTACGTACATAGTTGTCTTACATGGAGCGTCCATTGCATAAATGTTTGCATAAGTGTTGATGCTTGTTTGCGCACTGACTGGATTGTTGGTTGCATTTTTCAGGATATCAGATCTTGTTGTCTTCCTGTCGGAATTAATCTTCCCACGACTGTTTTCATGAGTAAGTCCACTATCTCCATTCTGCGAGTAACTCTGTGTTCGGATGTCGACATGGTTGAGCAGCTAAATAATACACCAAGTGTAGATGTTGATGTCCTTTATGACTCGTATCATGTTGTTATGTAGGTTGGACTTGATGGAAAAAGCTTGTCTTTACAGATAGCCGATGTGTACAGTAATCCGCTTGCTGGGAGGAATGTCCGTACAAGTGCCCCCGCTACTCTGGAGTCTCCGGACACGGTCGCGGTAAAGGATTTGTGAGTAAGACGTCTCCTTGTATCTTCTTTGAACTTGTTAATCTTCCAAGTTGTTGCTTTCATGTTGCTGAATGCGTGGTTGCAGTTCCTGTCTTTAGCACAATTTTCAAAAGATCCGACGCAGGGGCACGTTCCTCGAGCGATTCTTAGTTCTTTATGCCGAGTCGACCGTGCTAACTCCTTCTTGTGATAAAGGGAATAGAGTTGAGGGTCGTGCGGTGGTGCCTTCTGCCCCCCGGTCGAGGGACCGGCCCAAGGAGGAGCGTTCCTTCTATTGAGGTAAGCATTTGTTGACGGCTGATTTTGATGCACGTATTGCTGATTGTCGCGCTTATGTTGAAGAGCTAAGTCGTGTTGAAGTTGAAGAGACCATTCTTGTCGTGTCCTTTGTGTGGATGACGACATTGCATTTGATGATGACGTTATGAACTCTTTGTCATAGATCCTTAGAGATGATGTTATCTCTTGGTTGGTGTCGGATTGTCCGCTTCCAGCATGTTGAACCCTTTGTGAATGGGTTGATGTTGTTTTGATAATTCTTTGTTTACGCCTTTGCTTGTGCGGTGTTGAATTAATGTGCTGGCTTTGCGATGTATGCTTCATGTATTCACTTTCAAGGGGTCTGGGTTTATTTGATATGTTTCTTCATACACTTGTGACTCTTCCCGAGGTTGTGTCTATGTGACGATTGTGCACATGGTTGAGAGATGTTATACTGGTGGAATCCTCATATTCTCCTTTGTTTTGGCCAAAGATTAGGTTTTTGCTGTCGACGTACGTTTTGAGTGGTACGATCCTTCTTGTGTTCTTGACAAGGGTAAACTTGCTGGATGTTGAAAATAATTCTCTAATTCTTTTTTCATGATGGGTTTGGCACAGACGTGCGTATAACATATGAGCGTATCCTGAATTCCTATCTTCCACAATGTTGATGACGTTGTCACTTGGGTAATGCCCCTGTCTTGTTTATTATTGTAGCGCGATTTTTAGTCTTGTGTGTATAGAATGCTTGAGGCTCCGTTGCATGGGGATGTTGTTTGTCCTAAGCCGTTTGTTGTTCATAGTGTGATAGTTTGTGTTGTTGACGCAATTAATGTGTGCGTAGTTGTAACTTGGCATTATTCCAAGGTAGTATGCATGATATAATAATGTACCTACGAAAGTAGATTTAACCTTCATTAGATATTTGGAGTTCTTACAACGGATTATAGGAAGGCGTCTATTGATCGTTCCTTTTGAAAAGTACTAAAGCTAATAAACATAAGTTGTACTTAATCTAAGAAGACTTAAAGTAGATATGCAATAATAATGATAAAGGGATTGATGATGTGTTTGACGTCTTCATAGGTGATTTGTCGGCAAGTTGATTCTGCCACGCGCCCCATAGTTCCTCAGTGCTTCTAGCGTGTTGAGCTCTTTAATCTCCCCCATTGGGGATGAACAAATGTTGGTGTTATGCCCCCCAGCTTTACGGTGCTTGCGTCGTTCTTCAACGTTCTTGCCATGGAAGGCAGTCATTGGCTCAAGTGGACGGGGAAGTTTGTTTTCCAGGAGTTTGAAATTTGTTTCCTCCACCTTCATGCTCCAAGGATTGTATAAGTCGTCATAATTGGTTCCATGAATGACGTTGTTTTTCCGGCGCTTGGCGATAGGTGGATTATCATTCGCCTTTTCTTTTCCTTTGCCTTTTCCTGAAGACTTCACATGAGACTTCTTTTGATGCTTATTGCCTTGGTCGATATATTTCTTCATTTCTCCTTTTAAGATTAAGCTGTTTATGTGAAACCTTAATCCAACACAGCTTTCCGTCTCGTGGCCATATACTTCGTGATTTTCACACCATTTGCTTTCATCTTTTCCCAATGGGCCCTTGCGGAAATTAGAGGGCTTTTTCCACATCTTGGTCTTCTTTATCTCTTTCAAGATGACGGACAGCGGTGTGTTCAATGGAACACATTTGGCGAGATTGTTCTTTTTGAGCCTTTGGACGTTTGACTGGAATGGCCTCTTTTGTTGCGGTTGTCTCTTTTCCCAGGAAACGTCTATCTCTTTTTCAATTATTGCCATCAAGGTTCTTGTTGTCAGTCCCGTGATTGGGACGTCATCGTCATTAACAGGTTTTTTTTCGTCCATCCTTGTGACAAATGTCAGCATCGTCTTGGCTTGTCCTCGTGGAAGAACCCTCATTGTGAACTTTTGAGTGAGAGGTTGGAGGTTGTTTCCATACCCCTCCTTGGTGTTGTGCTATCACATACGGGTTGTATGAGCGTGCAGCTCTTTGCCTTGGTTGTTGGTACTGGAAGGTACCTTCCGTGTATTGCCCCCTTATTCCTTGGTGCGGTATGTCTTGATGACTTGTGACTCGGGACTTTGTTCTTATCTCCTCGACTTGTCCGTTGATTGGAGGCATAGGTGGTGGTGGCGGGGCATAACCTTGGTTTGTTAACATCTTTCGGAATGCAAGCAGCTCTTTGAGCGCGGTCATCATGGTAGGAGTGAGAGGTGGTGGCGGGTTGACTCCTTTGTATTAGAGGACTCCTTGGTCGTACTGTGCGAAGGATGCATTTCTTGTTGGCATGAAGAAAGCATTGGATGTGGCAACAGGCATGTGGGAGGATCCAAGTCGACTTCTTGTCGGCTTCTACGTGGTTATGACCAAGGCGTCGTGGTAGGCAATGTGCTCTTTGTCCTTTGATGAAAAACCAATGACATCTTCAAAGGCGGCATCCTTTATGTCGACATACTCCATGTTGGTGTCATGGGACTTGTGTATTGTTTTTACAATGTACAATTCTTGCTCGTACGACTTCCTGCTTTCAACATCAGAGTCTTCATGGATCATATGTACGTTTGCCATCTTTTCTGGATGGGATGCAATGTATGCTGTATTCTGGACTTTAAGCCCCCGTCTGCGGACCATATCCCTCACCAAGGGTGTGCCAAATTGCCTTCGAGCAAACTCTCCAGAGATCTGTCCCCGTGCCAAGAATCGATCTGAGGCTTTGCTGTGGAGCTTGCACTACGTAGGGCTTCTCTAACAAGAACCTCTACGAGTCCTGTTAAGTCTTCTTCCACTTGGGTAACTTCAGGCTTCTTTCCCACGAACGGGCTCTGGATGTGTGCACAGGAACGGGTATATGTCTGTATGTTGTGAACCTTTGAGACACAATCCTCGAACTAGTCTTCAACTTCCCGAATTTGATCTCTCGAAATCCGGGTCCTGCACAAGGGGCAGTAACCAGCGTGGAAGAGGGGGGATGCTGGTTGGGCCCTCTCCGACGCTCAAGTCAAAATCTTTAGAGAGAGAAAGTATTTAGAGAGAAGTTAGAGCACCCAAAAGCCAGAATGAGGGAATTGTTTAAAATGGGAGACCTAGGTCCCTATTTATAGGGAACCAAAGGATTGTGCCCGGTTTTGAATGGTTTGATGCCGGTATAAAGGAAAACGTATACCTTTATCAAGGTGGACTATGCGCGCACTGACTTCTCCTACTTGGCAAAATAATCGGGATAAGCGCACGGAGTATGTCGGTAATCCAGACCTACCCGGATTGTCTAGCAATCCGGACCTCCGGAAGGCAATCCAGAAGTCCCCCGGTCCGGCACTGCGCGTATTCCGGATCGTTTTTGACTTGGGTGTCTGCGGAAAAGTTCTTTTACGGGTTTTGGAGTATTTTGTGAGGCCCGAAATGTAAATACGAACCCGAATTGGACAGATATCTAACACTTTTCCCCGATTCAAGTAGCGGTTCAAAACCCATGCTTGACTCTTTTTAAGATGAGATATTCATCCAATTTAGGTTCGGTACTGACCTCAGGGGTGGCCTGTTTGTCAATTCGAGTGTTGGGATCATAAATTTGACCAACTTCAATTTTCCGCCGTATGTACGTAATCTGTTTATAGGGTTAGCGTAGCGGGCAATATGCGTATAACAACATGCAATTATATTCGCAATATCATGTAATGAGTGAAATAGTTGTAATAATAAAGAATTATACAATGTGATAATATCATGGTACATGATATAAGCATATAACACGTTGTCAACATGTAGATGACGACATAGTAAACGGAGGACGTAATCATGCAATAAGCAAAATACTTAGAGCAATGTGAAATTGGAAAGCATGCTTGTCAACATAAAGCATGATGTAAACATAGAAAATGAGGCAAGCATGTAGCATGATGTAAGCATGGAAAATGATGCAAACATTCAATTCATACTTAGATTATAAGAATAATCACATAACAACTATGAGTTAGCACCATGTACATATAAAAATAATAACATGCGTAATGATCTACGAAGCGCATCATGCAACATTAGGGAGCATGTATGTAAAACAAGCATAGAAGAAATGTAAGTATGCTTATACATGATACTAAGGACTTGTGTGAAAATAGATATTAGTTTAGTCCTTAGCACATGGTGTAGATACTATTAATGAGAATTAGGAGAGAGAATAGTCATTAGCTTACATTCTTCCCTTGATAATTTTCCAAGAAGCTCTCCTTGCTTGTTGAAGAGGGAATTCATGGAGGTGTGAATTTTGAGTGGTCACATCATATTTGACATCGATCAAGATATTATCCGGGCAAGGAGGAGACCAAGGCGGCGCGTGAGGAAGGTGGGACGACGGGTGAGGTTGCAGCGGCGGCGCGTGGATCATCGGGGCGGCGCGTGGGTTTTCGGGTGACGACGAGTAGCAATTCGAACTTGCTTCGTGTCGGTGAGTCCAATTTCGTACATGGCTGGACCTTTCGTGACTTCGTTTGGCCTTGATTTAGTCTTGAAATCACCGTGTACCTAGCTTACCTTAACATGCATACAAGGTGTTTGATAAAATGCATTAGAATTCTTAGCCTCAAATTGGCCAAAATTTTTCTAAGTGCTGAAAATTTTAGAAGAGTGCAGATGAATCGTTACACTTCCCTTATGCATAGTGTTCATTTCCGACATGTTGTTCCATGCCTTAGCCGTTTTTTTAGTATGCTCAATTTGATGATCGGTAGTTGTTCGGACATGATCGTTGATTGTTGTACATGGGAAATAGTAGGCTAGGCAATGTGCTTCGAGCATCGTATGTTGATCATTGGCCACTTTCTGCGAGCATGCTAAAACACTTAGAAAATATTTTAACAATATCTAATGCTTGTTACCATAGATGTCGTCGTATGAGCTTTGTCGATAAGCATCGTAGAAATTCTTAGGAGGTATTGTGTAGAAGTTGATGACAGCTACTTGATGCACGCAATCCATCCTTGTCGACATGTATGTACGTACATGGAAACACTTAGAAAATATTCTCCCCTTGTTGACATGTATCCTTGTCGACATGTATGTACGTACATGGAAATACTTAGAAAATATTCTTCACTTGTCGACATGCATCCTTGTCGACATGTATCCTTGTCGACATGTATCCTTGTCGACATGTATCCTTGTCGACATATATCCTTGTCGACATGTATGTACGTACATGGAAATACTTAGAAAATATTCTTCCCTTGTCGACATGCATCCTTGTCGACATGTATGTACGTACATAGTGCTTGTACACTGATTGAATTGTTGTTTGCGATTTTCAGGATTCCAAGTTACGCAGTCTCCTTTTCAGAGTTAGTCTTCTTGCCACGAGTAAGTCTTCTATCCCCGTTCCGCGAGTGACATTATGTTCGGATGTTGGTGACGAGCCGGGTGTCAACACAATTGAGTCTCTTAAGGATACAACGAGGAATGTGAGTTACTTCTTCAACTATATTGATGAAGATATGTTTGAGTTGTACGCGACTTGCTGTGGACTTGATCCTGCTTTGGAAGGTGTTCTTCCTTATGAAGTGTTGCCCGACTCCGAAAAGGGGCAAGTTACTATTCCTCCCATTGACTTGTCCGCAGTTTATACCTCACAGATTAAGGAAGGCCTGCGTTTTCCTTATTGTCCTGATTTGGTGGACCTTTGCCGTTATTACCGGATATCACCCTTAAGTCTATCTCCTGCTGGCTTCCGTGTATGGTGCTGCTTTCGGGTTTTGTTTCACAGGCAATCTTGGCACTATTCCACCGCCATTTTCCGATGCTTCTATCAACTGATGTGTCCAGACGTGACGGGGTTATATGGTACGAAGATGCGTTGGCCAAACTTGCAAGATAAGGGTTTCAAAAAGCTTGGTCTTGGAGATGCCGAGTGGGATCATAAACAACGCCTAGCCGCCCCGGCTGATCGTTCTAGTTCTCATTGGCCACATCATTACTTCTTCGTATGCAATGTCTGGACTGTTTGGGATGTTGAGAGTGTGGAGAAAGCTGATCCTGCTCCTATTTTCTCTGACCTTTCCTTGGATGATAGGAATGTGGTGAAGAGTATTTTCCGATGTCAGCAAGAGCACCGCTATCGTTGTATAATACGTGCTTCAGATCAGGATTTGATTGATGCCGGGATTCATATACTTCCTTCTGGAGATTTGGTATGTTGACAACTTTTATAACCTGTACTATGTTGCTATGTAGGTCGTATTGATGGAAAAGCTCATCTTTGCAGACAGCTAATGATCGTGATAACCCGTCAGTTGGGCGTCGTGTTCGTAATACTGCCCCCACTATTCCTGAAGGCTCCGGACATGAACATGGTAAAGGACCTAGAAGTGAGGCATCTTCTTGTGTCTTCTCTTGACTTGTTGATTTTCCAAGTTTTGTTATATTCATGTTGTCTTTGTTCTTTTAGGTAACTCCGTTCATGTGACTGAGCGCGTTGTTGCAGTGCCTGTCACTAGTGTTCTTCCCAAGAGATCTGCCGCAGGGGCGTGTCCCTCGAGTGATCCGAAGCGCTCTAAACCAAGTGCGGCTATTCCAGCTCCTTCTTGCGATAAAGGGAAGAGAGTTGACAGACGCACGATGGTGCCTTCTGCCCCCCGGTCGAGGGACCGGCCCGAGGAGGAGCGTTCTTCCCGCCGAGGTATGCATTGTTCTCTTTGACATATTTCTTATACTTAGTATATTTTGCTGATGTCTTCTTTGTTTTATGTTGTCCTTATTGTAGCGTTGCCACGCATTAAGCGTGATGACTTGATCCTGTCTGACGGGATTGATGTTTCCGGCGAAAACCGGTCGCCTTTCTCCACTTGTAGTCTTCATTTTCCGAAAGACTCAAAACTTAGCACTCCAGGAGTTGGTGTGCGGGTGCTTCAAAGATGTGTTCCTCCTGGTGATCATGATGTCAAACCATCTACTGATGAGGAGGCGCAAACATATGTTCAGAGTGGCTTAGCTGAATTTGCACCGGTAGATTTTATTCTAACTTTCTTGCCTTCCTGCTGTAAGCGTATGCTTTGTTATCGTTGTTGATCGTGATCGTCTTGTGCGTTGTACTTAGGCTATTTCAAGGATGATGAACATATCTTCCTTTGTGTTGGAGTTTGTGAGTGAGAGGAGGGCTGCTATCAAGAAGAGCAATACAGTTTCTCGCAAGCTTGCACAGTCCGAGGAGGAAGTGCAGAATTTGAACTCCAAGGTTGCTGATATTGATACGTGCATTGCTACTCGTCGCGTCCATGTTGAACAACTTGAAGCCAAGATTGCTTTTATCAAGCAGAAAATTGCAGAGAACAACAACGTTCATGATGTCGTGCTTGCTTCTGTTCGTGATGAGGTACATCGAGCGGGTGTTGAGAAGGGACTCGCTGAATATCCTAGTACCCCTGCCCATTCTACCGCCGTCCTTGCTGCAGCTAAAGCGGATTTTGCACCTTTGATTGATGAGTTTGCCAAAGATTATATTGGCAGAGTACACGCACTTGCCCCCGGTTTTCCGTTCGACAAGTTAGGTCCTTATTCTTCTTTTGCTGTTAACCATGTTGCGGATTTACAGCGTAAAGAAGCTGAAGCGGATTCTATTGCTTTGACCTTTGGATATGATAATGCTGATGTTGAACTTGGTGCTGATTTCCTGGACATGCTGTCTTAGTCCTTTGGAGATGATGATATGTTTGAGGCTTTTGTCCAAACCTTTATTTGTGCGTTTGCTTGTATGGTACTTCGTCCTTTGGACCTGTTTTTCAATAATAATAATCATGTGATAACTTGTTAATAATATTTAATTCCTTGAGTTATCTATGCTGTCCGTATGCTTTGGACTTGGAAGATAGGATAGATATCCTTAGATGATGAACATGATGTCCGTAGTTGCGACTGTATGTCGCGCATTGTTGAGTGTTATGAGCGCCCCTCTTGGTTAGATTCCAAGGCATGACAAGATGCATACACTAGGTACTTGTAGCGTTGTAAGTAGTAATGTACTCGGCGCGGGCACTTGGCACTTGGCACTCGGCACTGGCACTTGACATGTAGCAGTGTCGTCTTGACGAAGCAAGACTTAAGTTTTTACCGTCTCTTAGTTCCACTCTAAGGTGACGTTGTTGCAAGATACTTCTTGCTTATTTTGCTGTTTTTGCGTTAAATGCTAAAGAGCAAGATAACGTTATACAAGACTCGACTAGTAAGTTTGATGAGTTTTGTAAGAGGTTTGCTTTTAAAAGCGTATAACATGAAGCTATCCCTTTTCAGGCCTAAGTCTTCATGGTGTATGAACCCTTAAGAGAGTATACATACTTTTAGTGTGTGGGGTTGTTGTCTATTAAGAGGATTTCCGCCACGGTGGGGTGATCAGTCCCATAATGTATTTGCCGCATCCTGTTTTTATTCAGGGAATGGCTATGAACATGAGGATTTGCCCGGAGGATTTCACAACATGTCATTTTTTAGAAGTAAACATGGGGTTTGCCCTTTTGAAAAGGATGTCGCAACATGTTACTTTTGATAGATGTGAACATGGGTATTGTCCTTACGAGGAGGATATTGCACCATGTCACTTTTTATAATAGGTTTTGGTTTTCTTCCAAGGCATTGCATGTTGTTTTGTTTCTTGATGTTAATCCATAGTAGAATGCATAATGTAGAGATGTACCTACGAAAGTAGATTGACCATCATTAGATACTTGTTGTGTTTACAATAGTTTTGCAGGAAGGCGTCTATTGACTACTTCTTCTGAAATATTTCTAAGTACAAAAGCATGATCTGCACTTATGTTCCTAAAGGTGTATTGAAAAAGATAGATTGGAAGTGGAAAGTCTATCTCCCTCAAATATGTCTTGGCGGCTGACGGGCACTGTTGTTTGCAACATAGTTTCCCAAAGCTCCATGTGCAATGAACTCTTCGATCTCCATCCTCAAAGTCAAACAACCATTGGTATTGTTCCCCCAAGTTTGGTGATATCGGCACCAATCTTCAATATCCCTGCCTAAGAAGGCAGTCTCCGGCTCAAGTGGTCTTGGAAGCTTGTTTTCCAGAAACTTGATGTATATCTCTTCCACCTCCGTGTTTAAGGGAGTGAAGATGTTCGCGTACTCCATACTTGAGCCTTCTGATTTCCTTGAAGTTTGAGCTTCCATACTTGCGTTGAGAGGTGTGCCCCATCTCAATTCATGTTCACAAGAGATTGTAGTCTCCATCTTGTCTTTTAGGCATGCCATCGTCTTAGTTGTATGCCATCCAAATACCCTTCCGAATAGCAAAAATATAGGCGCGTTCATGTTTAAGTAAAATGCGTTGATGGCGTCCTTCTTAATTGCTCTTAGTGCAGTTGCATTTTGGGCGAACCTTCGGAAGTAGGTCATGATGGATTTTCCTTCTCTTTGTCTGACATCAAGCACACTTCTCTTAGGCGAACAAAGTATCTTGTCAAGCTCGGACCTTGGCGATAACTTTTCCTTCTTCCTTTTATCATCATTGTTTGAGGCGAACAACTTTCTTTTTGCACCAACTTCTATCATGGCAATTGATACTTGTTTCATTTTCCTCAGGGCATTGACGTAGCACTTTCCTGCGGCTGTCTGATCACCTAGCACTTCTCCGATCCCATGAGGAGTTAGGAACTTCATTTTCTGATGAGCTGTAGATGGCACAATGTCGTGTGGGTTGATTGTCGTTCTTCCTAGGATGCCGTTATATGCCCCCAGGTTATTTACCACTACAAATGTGACGTCTATACGCAGTGCCTTCCAACCTTCTCCAAGGATAAATGGAAGTGTGATCATGCCCAATGGGTAGGTTGCAGCTCCTATGAAGCTAATTAGCGGAAATATGCTTGGCTAGAGATCGGCTTCCTTTTTTCCCATCTTCTTGAGAACTTATATATGCACTAAATCCACAGCACTTCCACCGTCTACCAATATCCTTTGCACGTCATATCCATTGATTTCCATTGTTATGACCAAAGCATCATCGTGGGGATACACTATGTGTTTCTTGTCGGCATTTGAGAACGGGATGACTACGTCTTCCTTCTCTGATTGTTGCATCTTCCCGTACTTGGGTAGAACTTGTAGCTACGAGGCATTGACATCTCGGGCATTAGAAATGCTACCTCCTGCCGCTGGCGCACCATGGATTACGTTGATGACACCACGCTTTGGCGGTGGTGGGTTCTCATTCATTTTCTCCTTTCCCTTTTTCCCCTTTCCGGATGGCTCTGCATGGTTCTTCTTTTGGCGCTTGTCGCCTTGATCTACATACTGCTTGAGCTCTCCTTTAAGGATGAAGTTGTTTATACGAAATCGTAAGTTGACACAGATGTTCGTTTCACGGCCGTAGACTTCATGGTTTTCACACCATTTATCTTCCTGCTTTCCAAGTGGCCCTTTTCGGAAGTTTGCTGGCTCCCTCCTCATGTTATCTACCTTCATCTTCTTCAGGATCATGGAAAGTGGTGCATTCAAAGGAACGCATTCTGCCAAGTTCACTTCTTTTGGTCTTTGGAATTCTGGCTGATATGGCCTCTTATGCGGCTGGAATTGTCTTGCTTGTTGCGGGCCTTGTTGAGGTTTTGCTTGCTTCTCCTTATCGTGAGCTTCACTAACTTTCGCCTTATGCTGTTCTCTGAATCTTTCTAGATCCACGAATTATTTTACCATTGCCGCCAATTCTTCAAGTGTCTCAGCTGGGCGCTTTGACATCTTTTCAGCTAGGGAATATCCTCTTCGGCCTAAATTTGCAATGAAGGCGCGCACGATTTCTCCTTCGGTGATGTTTCCCTGAATGTCTGAGATGTTTTGGTTGAAACGGATGTAATAATCTTCTAACGACTCGTCGTTTTGCTGTGTCACCTCATTCAACGCATTTGGCCCTTTAAGGAGTGTGCGTTCTCCCATGTATCTTTAAATGAACTTTGCCTTCAGGTATGCCCATGACGTAACGCTTCCACATGGTAGTGAAAAGAACCAGTGTGCGGCAGTTCCAACAAGAGTATTAGCAAATTTCATGGCAACATGATGCGGGTTGTCAGTTCGTCCCAGCAAAGAAGCTTAATGTTGTTGTACATGTTCGATTGGATCTCCTTTTCCTCTATATTTTTCTCCAGCGATTCTGTACAGGGCATCTGGAACGTGACTGTGTACTAGTTCATCAGAGAATGGAGGTGATGCATTCTCTTCAAGGGCATGCATTCCCTTCATCTTTGACTGCTTCATCTTTCTCTCAATCATTTCTTCTAAGGCCTTAGCCGTAAGTCCCGTGACTGGGATGTCATTGTCGTATGCGGGCTTCCTCCACCCATCATTGCATGTGTCATCATGTCTTGCTGTCTTGAAGCTATCTTCCTTGTGTAGGCGTTGTGAATTGCTCATAGGAGGTTGCTTCCATCTTACTCCTTGTTGTTGCTTCACGCCAACACTTGG
Organism: Clarkia xantiana subsp. parviflora; assembly: GCA_036873135.1. Lineage (NCBI taxonomy): Eukaryota > Viridiplantae > Streptophyta > Magnoliopsida > Myrtales > Onagraceae > Clarkia > Clarkia xantiana. Next base: position 34,260,885 of record JAPTYO010000010.1, on the reverse strand, counting down.
GGTGCATGAACGTGCTGGCTCCTGCCTGGCCTGTCGGTAGGTACCTTCAGAGTCTCCCACTCCTTCTGGATGCTGCGGCTTTTGATGGTTGACATCATGCGACGCCTCCCTAGCTGGTGCAGCTTGTTCGTTAGTATGCGGGGGTGGTGGCGGAGGTGCGGCATATCCTTGACTCCTTAAAATCTCCCTGAGAGCAAGGAGTTGTTCAAGTGCCGCCATCATCGCCGGTGTGATTGGAGGCACGTTGGTTGCATTCCTTGGTTGTTGCTGTACGTCCTCAGCTGGCATCCCAGATGGGAATTCCTGATTCATCCTCGTCCTTTGCTCTTGCGCAGGTGCATTGTTTTGATCTTCTGGCCCGTATTGTGCAGGAGGCGGATTTGTGGATGGCATGGATGAAGCCGTAGATTCTGCATCCGGAATATAAGAAAGTCCTGGTTGGCTTCTCATTGGCTTCGACTTGCTTGCACCCGCCTTCTTTTGTCGTCTTCCTGTCATAGCTCGTGGTATGGAACGACTTTTTGTTCGAATCACACTGACGGCACCAAATGTTAAGTATGCTTCCACTTGGGTAACTTCGGGATTCTTTCCCACGAACGGGCTCTGGATGTGTGCACATGAACGGGTATCTGTCTGTATGCTATGAACCTTTGAGACACGATCCTCGAACTAGTCTTCAACTTCTCGACTTTGATCTCTCGAAATCCGGGCCCTGCACAAGGGGCAGTAACTAGCGTGGATGAGGGGGGATGCTGGTTGGGCCCTCTCTGTTAGATATCTGTCCAATTCGGGTTCGTATTTACATTTGGGGCCTCACAAAATACTCCAAAACCTGTAAAAGAACTCTTCCGCGGAAACCCAAGTCCAAAACGGTCCGGAATACGCGCAGTACCCGGACCGGGGGACTTCCGGATTTCCCTAAGGCAATCCAGACCCGGTCCGAATTGCTAGACAATCCGGACCCGGTCTGAATTGCTAGACATTCCGGGTAGGTCCAGATTACCGACATACTCCGCGCGCTTATCCCGATTATTTTGCCAAGTACGAGAAGTTAGTGCGCGCATAGTCCACCTTGATGACGGTATACGTTTTCCTTTATACCGGCATCAAACCGTTCAAAACCGGGCACGATCCTTTGGTTCCCTATAAATAGGGACCTAGGTCTCCCATTTTAAACAACTCCCTCATTCTGGCATTTGGTGCTCTGACTTCTCTCTAAAAAGGTTTCATCCATGCCATCCACAAATCCGAATTGGACAGATATCTAACAGGTCCCGACCGGATGATCGTGAACTCCCTCCAGAGAAGATCTTGGGTCTACAGATCATCCTAAAGGTATGTGTGAAACTTCCGCTGCGTAATTCTAATTACTAGCATGTACCTTGTTTAAGTATCCGTAGCGATTACTCCCCGTAATCTTACATCCCAACTCACATGGCCGACCGAATTTAGTGAGGGGTATAGTGCACTTTTGTCCATTCTACTCCTCTTATAAATAGGGACTCCTAGGAAGATTTATCAAGTTTCGACCGAACCTATCAAACACCAAGGGGGTGCCAAATTCTGTCGTGCAATTTAATCCAGGAGATCCATCCCGCGAAGAATCGATCGGGGCTTTGGTGTGAGGCATAATCCGCGTAGGGCTTCTCTAACAGGAACCTCTACAAGGAACCGTCCGGCGGATCAAGAACTCCCCTCAACGGTCTTGGGCTACAGGAAACATTGTGGGTATGTGCATCTTATTCCGCTGCGTATTAGTTACCATGCACGTATCTAGGGTTTTGTTTTCGAAGTATTAATCCCCTAAATCCTACAAGGTTACATATATCCTAGGCATTAAGATTGCTAGAGATCGTGGTGCTCGGAGATTATGTCTTTCGCAGGAAGCCTATATCAACAAGTTGTTGAGAAGGTTCAATCTCTTAGATGCTAAACCCGTGGATGCGCCGGTTATGTTTGGGTGTGCGCTGTCGAAGAGTGATGGCCCAAAAAACCTGGCAGGGCGTGAATAGAAGAAAAGTGCAGAGTACCTCAGTATGGTAGGAAGTCTGATGTACGTTATGCAATGCACTCGTCCTGACATATGTTATGTTGTGAGTTTGATAACGCGTTTCCAATCGGACCCCGGATATCAACATTTAAAAGCCGATTGGATAGCCGGTTTTTTTAGCGAACCAGATTGTTCTGAACGGATCGAGCGGTTCACCAGTTTGCTGAAAACAACTTTAAAACCCTAAAATCTAACCCAACCTCCACCTAACCCTACGATCCAAGCCAGTCTAGCCTCCAAAATGGCGAATCAGTTGTCTCCGGGAAGTTCCATCGCCGACTAGTGGACTGTCTCCACCACGATCTCACCGTCGACGGCGACTCAGAGCTGATCATGTCGTTGTTCAAGAAGGGAGTCGTTGAAGAAGTAGGTGCCATTGACAGCTTCGTCTTCTTGTCGTCACTAAAGCCGGCCTCCTTTGGATGCTTCTTGCCAGAGCAGGGCTTCTTCTCCAGTGGCGCTAGTGACTTATCGGTCTTCTCATCCACCGGCTTCTTCTCTACTGCTGCCTTTTCCGGTGCAACTATCGATCAAATTCTCATAGAGTCTAATAAGGCTTATGGATGGGGAAAGAGAGAGAGGGGAAGGAGGGTAAGTGGGGACTAGGGAGGAAGAACGTGGAAATAGACCGGAGGTGGGGGAAAGGATATATGAGGTGAGGAAGATGTGAGGGGAAAATGAAAGGTGAGGAGAGTGAGTGTCAGACCTAAATTTAACCTACGACGGATTATGTTTTGAAAACACGGATTTTGAATAGAGCCGCCACTAGTTAATTGTAACGCTAACTAGAAACCTAAATTATCTAAACGAATAATGAATTAAACATCTAGATATAAAATCGGTCTACGATAAGAAATTCGAGTTCGGGGGTTCTATTACGAATTAAAAATATAATTTTCAATTATGCCCTTTCGGTACTTAATTTCGCAAATCTACCAGTTTCATTATTAATTAAGTGTGAATCGATTTTAGCCATTAATAACAGAAATCTAATAATACTATCGGTTGTTATATAATTAAATTAATATAGGATAGGACATTATGATTGCACACTATGTTTGCACAATATTAACACAATACTTGTTGTGCTGTGTTTGCACAATGCGTGTGCATCTCTACACAATGCTTGTGCCTTAGTAGCATTTTACTCCTTTCCTATGTACGTAGCTAACTTAGTATATATAGTTAGTTAGATCATATTGTACAAAATGATTTGGAGTTCTGTGAATACAATCATTCATTCTACTCTAAATCCTCTCAAGAACACAAGAAGCTTTTATGGTATCAGAGTTACGGCGAAGCTTACTTGACGGCCAAGCTTACTATGGATCTTGGATTTGCAGCTTTGGATCTTCGTTCTGAGCTTCGACTTTGCTTCTATTTTTGATTAATACTTCTTGTAAGTGTTCTTGGATTGAGATCTATTCTTTTTTCAGCTCGATTGGATCAGATTACTCTGCCGTTCTGTTCTTGCTGGTTCGTTTCTTCGATCGCAAACTAACATCGATTATGCGTTGAATCAGGTTTTCTACTGCATTACGATTGAGATTTTCTTCAAATTGAATCAGTTTCGATACTTTCTGTGGTGATGCGACGTTGTTTGTTGTTACGAATCGTTGCGTAGCTGCATTTTCAGTTCTAAGCTCAGTTTTGCCTGCGATTCTGGATTTCTTTGTGTTGCTTCCTTTATGTGTGATTCTGGCTGCGAATATGGATTCGATGTTGCAACATTGATCTGATTCTATCATTGGATAGCTAATCAATCGAGTTTTGGATGTGGATTCAAGGTTTTAGTACACTGTCATTGCCATTGTTGTCACTTTCTCTGGTATTATGGCTGAAAACACCATTGAGGATCCATTGTATCTTCATCCTTCGGACACCACTGGCCTGATGTTGATTCCTTTTCAACTTCATGGCTCAACTAACTACCATGCTTGGAGCACTGCCATGATGGAAGGTCTCTTGGTCAAGAACAAACTTGGCTTCATTGATGGAACCTTTGCTAGAATGGATGTTCCTGTGGGACAAAGGCTTAGGTGGGACAGGGCAAACGCAATTGTGAAGGCTTGGTTAAGGAACACAGTTGCTAAGGAGCTTGTGAATGGATTGGTTTACAACTCCACTGCTCAGTCCATTTGGAGTGATCTCAAGGACATGTTTGATAAGGTTGATGGAACTCAAATATTCCAATTGACTAGGGAGATTTATCAAACATCTCAAGGTGTTATGTCTATCACTGAGTACTTTGCTAAAATGAAGAAATTATGGGATGCTCTAAATTCCATTGATGATATGTTTTTGGAGTGCCAGCTGACTTGAAGATTGTGAATGACCACAAGGAGAAGCAACAGCTGATTGCATTTCTTTTGGGACTTAATGACTCCTTTGCTCATGTGAGGAGTAGTCTTTTAATGAGGCAGCCTCTCCCTCTCTAAGTGTGGCATTTTCAGTGCTTTTACAAGAAGAGAGTCAGAGGGCAATTGCTGAATCCATTGGTGATGTTGGTGAGTCCACTGCTTTGTATTCCAGGAGGAATCCTGCCTACAATTCTAGGAATTGAAATTCTGGCTCTAGGTTTGATTCAGGCAGGAACATCTTTTCAAGACAAGGTGGTGGGAACGATAGGCCATCCAAAGCTGAGAAAGCTACTTGGAAGTGCACCTTTTGTGGCAAGATGGGACACAAAGAGGATACTTTCTAAAAGAAGTTTGGTTATCCTCCAAATTTCAATAGAAGGATCACCTCAGCCAATGCTAGTCTTGATGAAGGCCCTTCAAATTTGGTGGAGCTCACTGTGGCAGGTGACAAGAGGATCTTTCATGAGACTCTTGATAAGAAGGTGCTCCACACTGGTGTTTAGAAGAGAGTCAAGCATGTAGCTGCACAAAATGACTTTGATCCTCTTGTTTATGAGGGTGATGATTACTCACATGTGAATATGGCAGGTACAACATTGCTGACTTGGATTGTGGATTCAGGGGCCACAAATCACATTACTCACCAGATGGAATGGTTGCACAATTTAAGAAGGACTGATTCCACAAATTAGTTTGTTCATTTTCCCAATGGACACAAGTGTAGAGTGACTCATATTGGAAGTTGCTCCTTCTCTGGTTTCACCTTGGATGATATTCTCTTAGTTCCTGATTTCAAGTTCAACTTGATCTCAGTGTCCAAGCTTCCAAATCAATTACATTGTAAAGTGATATTCACTTTTGATCATGTCTTGATTCAGGGTCAAGCTGGGAGGCCTGTGGTGGTTGGTGAAAGAGCTAAGGGACTCTATTTGCTCAAGGATGCAATACCTTCAAGTGAAAGAAAGGTGGTGGCTGCTCCTTCCATTTCAACCAATAAAGTGGATGCTTGGACATGGCACAAGAGATTGGGACATGTTTCAGCTTCACACATGGATCATTTGAAAAATAAATTGGATTTGAATGAATCCATTGATTGTATCAAACAATGTACTCTTTGCCCTTTGGCCAAGCAAACTAGATTGTCTTTTCCTATTAGCTCTTCTCATGCTTCTATACCTTTTTCCTTAATACATATGGATCTATGGGGTCCATACAAGGTTCCTACCATCAAAGGTTATCAATATTTTCTCACAATAGTGGATGACTTCTCAAGGGCTAATTGGGTGTTTTTGATGAGATCCAAAAGTGAAACCTTTCTTCATATAAAGAGCTTCTTGATGATGGCGAAGACTCAGTTTGGAACAGAGGTCAAGGCAGTGAGAAGTGACAATGGAGGTGAGTTTATTAACTCAAATTGCAAGGATCAGTTCCTTCAATTGGGTATTATGCACCAAACTAGTTGTGTGCACACTCCTCAGCAAAATGGAAGAGTGGAGCGCAAGAATAGACAAATATTGAATGTTGCAAGGGCCATTAGATTTCAAGCATCCATGCCAATCAAGTATTGGGGTTATGCAGTCCTAGCTGCTTGTTACTTGATCAACAGGCTACCTTCTTCTTCTTTGCATTTCAAGTCACCTATGGAGATGCTATATGGAAAGGTTCCTTCCATTGAGCATTTGAGGATTATTGGTTGCTTATGTTTTGCTACCAAATTGGGCAATTCAGATAAGTTTGGCACAAGGGCTGAGCCTTGTGTTCTCATGGGGTACTCAACATCTCAAAAGGGATACCTTTTGATTAGTATTTCAACCTCAAGTTTTCAAGTGTCTCGAGATGTTGTGTTTCATCAACATATATTTCCTTTCAGCATGTCAAGGGATGATTTGAGGCACTTGTTGCCTTCTTGCTTGGATTCCAAGTTTCACTCTTACCTTGATATTGATTCTGGTTCCCATCAAACTCCTATTGATTCTTCTCAGATATTTGAAGAAGAAAGTATTGTTCAGCCACCAATCATTGTGGATAATGCTCCTCAAGTTCCAATCAGGTTCCTCCTTTGAGGAGAAGTGCAAGGCTTGCTCAATTATCTTCCCCTCAAGTGCCAACTTTGAGGAGAAGTGCTAGATTGGCTCAACTGAAGGCTTCTTCATCTTCTTCCAATGTTGTCTTTGGAATGGAGAGATACATTGCCTATGATAACTTGAGTCCAAATTTCACTTGTTTTCTAGTTGCCATTGACAAGATCAAGGAGCCTACCACTTATAGGCAAGCTATTAAAGACTCTAATTGGGTTATTGCCATGAAGGAGGAGATCACAGCTCTTCAAGATAATCAGACATGGAAGGTTGTTGATTTACCTCATGGAAAGTCTACCATTGGATGCAAGTGGGTGTACAAAGTGAAGTACAACTCTGATCGTTTGATTGAAAGGTATAAGGCAAGGTTAGTTACTAAGGGGTTTACTCAAGTGGAAGGTACTGATTTCAATGAGACTTTCTCCCCTGTTGTGAAGATGACTACAGTGAGAATTGTGTTGGCAATGGCAGCAACTTATTCATGGGGCTTGTTTCACATGGATGTGAACAATGCTTTTCTACAAGGTGACTTACATGAAGAGGTTTTTATGGATATACCTAAAGGCTTTGATTCAGCTATGTCACCTAGTGGGGCACCTAGGAGAGTTTGCAAGCTATTGAAGTCTCTCTATGGTCTCAAACAGGCTTCAAGGCAATGGAACATCAAGCTTACACATACATTGGTGAAGAATGGTTATCATCAGAGTGCTTCTGATCATTCCTTGTTCACCAAGATTGAAGGCGAGGAGAGGGTGTTTCTTCTCATATATGTGGATGAATTGCTTATCACTGGCTCAAGTGAGAGATTAATTAGCCAATTAAAGTCCATTCTTCAGTCTCATTTCAAACTCAAAGATTTGGGGACCTTGAGATATTTTTTGGGTTTGGAGATTGCTAGATCACATGAAGGGTTAATCATCAATCAAAGAAAGTATGCTCTTGAGTTGATTGAAGAAGCTGGATTGGGAGCTGCCAGACCTACTGAGACTCCTATGGAGTTCAACATCAAACTCACTACTTGTGAGTATGATAAGGCAACTAATTCCAATTTGGATGATTTTGCTCTTGAAGATGCTACTTCTTATAGAAGACTTATTGGTAGGCTTCTCTACTTGACTATGACTAGGCCAGATATCACTTTCTCTGTGCAAAGGTTGAGTCAATTTGTTGATAAGCCTAAGAAGTCCCATTTTGATGCTGCCTTAAGGGTGATTAGATACATCAAGGGTTGCCCTGGACAAGGTCTTATGCATCCTTCCACCAACAAGCTTGATCTCAGCCTCTTTTGTGATTCAGATTGGGCAGCTTGTCCTTTTAGTAGGAAGTCTGTGAGTGCCTATTGTGTTAGGCTTGGGAATGGTATGGTGAGTTGGAAGGTGAAGAAACAAGACACCATTTTTTTGTCAAGTGCTGAGACAGAATATAGGTGCTTGAGAGTAGCTATTCAGGAAGCTTTATGGATTGGCAGGCTGTTGAAGGAGTTGGGAGTTCAAGTTACATTACCAATTCCTATTTTCACTGATAGTGAGTCAGCTGTAAAGATGGCCAAAAACCCGATGTTTCATGAGAGAACAAAACACATTGAGGTTGATTGCCATTTCACTAGGCATCACATTGAGTCAGGAGCCATTATTGCTATCCATGTTGCTTCGAGGGATCAAGTAGCTGACTTGCTCACCAAGGCTTTGGTGAAGAGGCAGCACATTGCTCTCCTCAAATTATATGGGATAAAAGATGTGTTCCATGAAAAGGGAGGAGATGAGAAAGGTGGGGGAATATAGGATAGGACATTATAATTGCACACTATGTTTGCACAATATTAACACAATACTTGTTGTGTTGTGTTTGCACAATGCTTGTGTATGTCTACACAATGCTTGTGCCTTAGTAGCATTTTACTCCTTTCCTATGTACGTAGCTAACTTAGTATATATAGTTAGTTAGATCATATTGTACAAACTGATTTGGAGTTCTGTGAATACAATCATTCATTTCTACTCTAAATCCTCTCAAGAACACAAGAAGCTTTTAATTAACACTAATCAACATGATGAGCATACATAATGAACTCTTTATTATTTTAATTAATCCAAACTAATCAAAATAAAAACTGCTTATATGAAATTAAACCTACTAAAATGACACATGCTAGAAAATAGAACAAGTGACAAATAAAAACCAGCCTAATCACTTTAACACAATAATAAAATAAATAAGTAATTATTAAAAAATAAATAATGATTAAATAAGAAATAATAAAATAACAAAAAAAAATAAAACAGGGCAGGGGAACTTACATGTAGAGGACCGGTGGAGGGACGGGCTCCGGCCAGCGACGGCAGCGGCGACCAGAAGGGCTCCGGCGGGGAGGGGAGGTCGCTGGTGGTCCGGCGATGGCGGAGGCAGGGCCGGCGATGGCCTCGTCGGGGAAGGGAAGACCTGCTGTGAGAGAGAGAGAGAGAGAGAGAGAGAGAGAGAGAGAGGCGCGGTGGAACTGGTGATCGTCGGCGGGTCGAGTGCGGCGGAACTGGCCAACTGGAGGTGGCCGATGGTGACCGGAGGGTGGCGGCTGCTGGTCACGGCTGGAAGTCACCGGTGCTGTGCAGACTAACGAGGAAATTTATATTTTTTTTTAAAATATAAAGCATAAGAAGACGAATTTGTACGGATTCCGAGGAAATAATGTATTATTGCTTTGTAGTGTGTTTCTGTATCTTTATAATATAGAACTTGACCCCTATTTATAGTAGAACTCACCTAGATTACAGATAAGATCTACTAAATCTTAAAATAATTAAATAACTGACAGATAAATTCCTACGGATAAATATCTACATATAATTATCCCTAAATAATAGAAGATAAATACCTATAGATAATTATCTTACTGATAATAACTATTACATATATATATATATATTTTAATATATTTCGAATATATTCGATATATTTCGAATATATCCGAGATATTTAAAAAAATATATATTTATTTATTTACGCTATTATGCACACGAGCATTTTCGAACACTTCGTAACGTGACACATCTGAAAATGACATGTCACATGTAATGACGTTACATCCGGGTCAAAATCGAGTGTTTACAGTGAGAGAGGGGGCTTTATATATGACTGATGTTTTATTTTAGGTGATTTTAATAAGTCTATGGTTGCTATATTACATGACATGTGATGCTATTGTAAAGTCTAGCGCGGTCGGACCAGTTTCGAACCGTCCGAACTTGGAACCGGTGGCTTTGCCGGTGTTGGATCACGACGGAACTCCGGTACGATCTTTGACGGCGATCCTAGTTCCTTCGCTCCACGTAATCCTGCAGGAGGGGATAGACCGGGCGGTGACCCAGAATCCCTCTCCGATGCTTAAATGAGTATCTCGTGTGGACTGGCAAGCAGTAATCTCAAGTAACGTACCTCAAAAACGTAATTGATCTGAGGTAGCCTCTGCCCTTTTATAGGCGGAGAGGTACCTCAGTTACCTGGTGAACCGTTGGGGTGGTTAACCCGTATTCCGCGTATCTCGGGCACGATCCCGCCTATCTAGGCCATGATCTCGCTTATCTCGGCCACGCCCCTCGTATCTCGGCCACGCTCCGCGTATCTTAGCTACGCTCCGCGTATCTCGGCCACGCCCCGCGTATCTCGGCCTCATCCTCTGATAGCGAGTCCCGACTAATATCGGGGACTCCAGAGTTATCTTGTTGTGTCACCGCTCGGGGCCCCTCGTCATCGTGACAGGGCCAATCATTCTCAGGGATTCGTCATCGGGGCCTACTTAAAGGCTTCTCATCGGGAGCTTCCAGCTCACCTATCGGGACCGACGCTGTCGGGACCTTTCATCATCGGGACTCCCTACGTCGGGACCCTTCACCTTGGTCTTCCTGACCTCCATTTTAGGGCTCGGTGGGCCTATTCTCCGTTTCCTCGCCGTTAAAGGGCCTAACGATCATAGTAGAATCCATCATTTGCCCCCCAAGACATGAGGGACTTACAGTTCGTCGTGTCTTTCAACTCCCGACCTCCCGACATCGGAGTCGGGGACTTTTCCCTTGATACAGTCACTTGATACAAATCTTCTCGTCCACGATTCCTCGATAATCGACTTTTCACCGGCTGACCTCCAAGAGTCCGATCCTTGTAATTTCCTTCTATTGTTGTGAACCTCTTGGATCTTTATAATATCAATCTCTTTTGGTTCCGATTATCGCTGCACCACCTAAGGTGAATTACTCACACCACTCAAGGCGAAACCACGCCACTTAAGGCGAAACTACACCACTTAAGGCGATTTAATCGTGTTTTGCACCACTGAAAGCGACTTAACATCGTGCACCACTTAAGGCGACTTTAGATCGTGCACCACTTAAGGCGACTTTTCATCGTGCACCACTTAAGGCGACTTAATCTCGTGCACCACTTAAGGCGACTTTACATCGTGCACCACTTAAGGCGACTTTTCATCGTGCACCACTTAAGGCGACTTAATCTCGTGCACCACTTAAGGCGACTTTACATCGTGCACCACTTAAGGCGACTTAACCTCGTGCACCACTTAAGGCGAATTTAGATCATGCACCACTTAAGGCGACTTTTCATCGTGCACCACTTAAGGCGACTTAATCTCGTGCACCACTTAAGGCGACTTTAGATCGTGCACCACTTAAGGCGACTTTTCATCGTGCACCACTTAAGGCGACTTAACCTCGTGCACCACTTAAGGCGACTTAATCTCGTGCACCACTTAAGGCGACTTTTCATCGTGCACCACTTAAGGCGACTTAATCTCGTGCACCACTTAAGGCGACTTAACCTCGTGCACCACTTAAGGCGACTTTAGATCGTGCACAACTTAAGGCGACTTTTCATCGTGCACCACTTAAGGCGACTTAATCTAGTGCACCACTTAAGGCGACTTTAGATCGTGCACCACTTAAGGCGACTTAACCTCGTGCACCACTTAAGGCGACTTTTCATCGTGCACCACTTAAGGCGACTTAACCTCGTGCACCACTTAAGGCGACTTAATCTCGTGCACCACTTAAGGCGACTTTTCATCGTGCACCACTTAAGGCGACTTAATCTCGTGCACCACTTAAGGCGACTTTTCATCGTGCACCACTTAAGGCGACTTAATCTCGTGCACCACTTAAGGCGACTTAACCTCGTGCACCACTTAAGGGGACTTTAGATCGTGCACCACTTAAGGCGACTTTTCATCGTGCACCACTTAAGGCGACTTAATCTCGTGCACCACTTAAGGCGACTTTAGATCGTGCACCACTTAAGGCGACTTAACCTCGTGCACCACTTAAGGCGACTTTTCATCGTGCACCACTTAAGGCGACTTAACCTCGTGCACCACTTAAGGCGACTTAATCTCGTGCACCACTTAAGGCGACTTTTCACCGTGACCACTTAAGGCGACTTAATCTCGTGCACCACTTAAGGCGACTTAACCTCGTGCACCACTTAAGGCGACTTTTCATCGTGCACCACTTAAGGCGACTAGATAACGCTTAGAATAAATCTAAGAATAATTCTGATCGGAAGTAATCTTTATTCATTTATGGCACAAAACTCGCTTACATCGAATCAAACGATAAATAACATACACCACTTAAGGCGATTTTACATCGGGCACAACTTAAGGCGACTTTTCATCGGGCACCACTTAAGGCGACTTTTCATCGGGCACCACTTAAGGCGACTTTTCATCAAGCATGGTGTTTCTTCAAGTGTTCGCCACTAAAAGAATGCTTTAACGCTCTGCCATCGAGGTCTTCCAACTTGTACGCAATTGGAGCTGGCATCCCCACGACCTTGCAAGGTCCTTCCCATTTTGGTGACATCTTGCTGATTCGATCCAAAAGGGTAAACTCGTTGCGACGCCAAACCAGCTCCCCGACGAAGAATTGTCGGGACTTAACTCGCCGATTGTAATACCTGGCCGTCGCCAAACGCATTCGAGCCTGGACTTCGTCGGCTTCTCGCCTCTTCTCTTCGAGCAAGTCTAAATCTAGACGTCTCATCTCATCATTCGTCAAAGGCTCGTAATATCTCATTCGATGGGACGCCACAGCTACCTCCACGGGAGCAACAGTTTCCGTGCCATAAACAAGGCCAAACGGAGTCTCCCCAGTTGATCGTTTGGGTGTCGTTCTAACAGCCCAAAGCACGTTTTCCAGCTCGTTCAGTCACTTGCCCTTCAAGGCATAGACCCTTTTCTTCAGGCCATCCATCACGATTTTCTTGGCCGATTCCACCTGGCCATTAGTCTAAGCATGGCGGACAGAGGCTGTCCGATGCTCGATGTTCAACTCCTACAGATACTCCTTCACCTGAGACCCGTTAAACGGTGGACCATTGTCGCTGATCACCACCTTAGGAATCCCGTATCTGGATACAATATGCGTCTGGAGGAACTTGATGATCTGGTTCCCCGTCGTTCTGGCCAATGCCTTTGCCTCTATCCATTTTGAAAAATAATCGATAGCTACAAGCAAATACTTACACTGACCTTGTGCTTGCGGAAGAGGTCCCACCAAGTCGATGCCCCACTGCGCGAAGGGCCAAGGGCTCTTGATGGGTGTCAGATTAGCAGCCGGAGCCACAATACTCGGGGCGTACCTCTGGCACGCGTCACAGGACCGGACCAACGTCGTCGCCTCCTTGCTCATCGTAGGCCAATAATAGCCCAAGTTTAGCACTTTCCTCATAATGGATCGGGCCCCTTCATGACAAGCCGCGACCCCTTCATGCACCTCCTTCAGGATTCGACTTGTGTCGGGCTCAGCCACACACTTCAAGTACGGAGTCGAGAACCAACCCTTCTTGTATATTTGATGGTCCAGCATCACGTAATTAGCCGCGATCCGACATATCCTGTCAGCTACTACTTTATCATCGGGGTCATCCAAGTGGGCTCCTCCTCCGATCCTGTTTCAATAGCACATACCTGTGTTGGGTCGGTGGTCGACATGATCACCTTCTCCAAGAAGTGCACCTTCCGATTTTCCTCCAAGGGTGCCCCCAGGGAAAATTTGCTCAAGGCATCTGCCTCCACGTTTTCCTCCCTCGGGATTGCCTCGATGTCGAAGCTTTTAAAGCTCTCCTTCAAGGCTTGCACCTCGCGTAGGTACTTCCTCATCATCGGGCTCTTCGCCTCGTATCGTCCTTGGACCTGGTTCACAATGAGGGCTGCGTCACACTTCACTCTCAAGTGAGCGATTCCCGTACCTTTGGCAATTTTCAGGCCCGTGATAAGAGCCTCGTACTCAGCTTCGTTGTTCGTGGCCCTAAATGTTAAAGCCAACGCATATCGAAGCGGTTCACCTCCACCTGGTGGTATTAATACAAATCCTGCTCCCGATCCATCTAAACTCGAGGAGCCATCCGTGTACATCTCCCAGGTATTTTCCTCGTTTGGCTATTCTGATTGCTCTGCCATCTCTGGTTGTTCTGCTATCGGGACCTCCATGGTTGCCCCCTCTACAGGGCCCGCTTCTTCCAGATCGGGGGCTGTAGACTCTGCTATAAAATCCGCCAATGCCTGGCCCTTAATAGCCGTTCTTGGAGAGAAGTGTATGCGAAACTCGCTAAGCTCGACTGCCCATTTCACTAATCTCCCCGACGCATCAGGTCGGTTCAAAAAATGCTTCAGAGGTTGATTTGTCAACACGGTGATCTCATGCGCGTGGAAGTAAGGCCTCAACTTCCGAGCAGTTATAATTAGCGCAAAGAGATACTTCTCAACGGCAGGATAATTCAATTCAGACTTGGCAAACGCCTTTCTTACATAATAGACGGGGACTTGATTACCCTCGACAACCTTCACTAATACAGAGCTAATGGCAAATTCAGAAACAGCCAAGTAAAGATAGAGCGGCTCGCCTGGAACCGGTTTCGCCAACGGTGGGAGAGTGCGAAGGTGCTGCTTGAGTGCTTGGAACGCTTCTTCACACTTGGCGGTCCACTCAAACTTCTTGTTGGCCCTCAGGACTTCAAAAAATGGCATTGATCGGTCACTTGCCTCGGACAGGAAGCGATTCATTGCTGCCAGTCGGCCATTCAGCACCTGCACCTCCCGATGGTTTATCGGAGACTGCATCTCCTCGATCGCCCTCAGTTTCTCGGGATTCACCTCAATTCCTCTCTGGCTCACCATAAAGCCAAAATTTCCCTGAGTGGACTCCGAAGGCGCATTTGGTCGGGTTTAAGCGAACCTGATGAAGCATTATCCGCTCAAACGCCCTGGCTAGGTTGTGCACATTATCCTCAGCTTGTCGGGACTTCACCAGCATATCATCCACGTAAGCCTCCATGGTCTCCCCTAGCATATCTCCGAACAGCTTGTTCACCATCCGCTTGTAGGTTGCCCCGGCATTGATCAACCCGAAAGGCATGACATCGTAGTGATAGATGTCACTGTCTGCATAGAATGCTGTATGAGGAGCATCTTCCTTAGCCATCTTAATCTTGTTATAGCCCGAATACGCATCCATAAAGCTCAACAGCTCATGTCCCGACGTGGCATCCACCAGATGGTTGATTCTCGGGAGCGGGTAACAGTCCTTCGGGCAAGCCTTATTCAGATCGCGGAAATCAATGCACATTCACCACTTCCCATTGCTCTTCTTCACCAGTACCGGATTAGCAACCCAGGTCTGGAATCGGAGCTCCTTGATAAACCCAGCGTCGAGCAACCTGCCCACCTCCTGCTGGATTGCAATCCTTTTATCCGTGCCCATTGGACGCCTCTTCTGTGCGATAGGCTTGATCGCGGGATCAATCTTCAGCTCATGCACAATCACGTCGGGGCTGATTCCTGGCATGTCACTCGGGGACCAGGTAAACAGCTCCTTGAACTCCTTCAGCAGCTCAATCAATTTTCGGGTTGTCTCTTCGGTCAAAGCAGACACGATTTTCACCTTCCTCTGAGGTCCGTCAATCTCGACTTCCTTCAGATCCCCCACGGGGGCAGGACGCCCAAACTCCTCTCTAGGATCAACATCTGTCTGGAGGACAGTCATGGCCTCTCGTCTCCTCCTGCGGGTGGCGTTTACATAACACTTTCTGGAAGCCACCAGGTGGCCCTTGACCTCTCCGACTCCATGGTCAGTCGGGAACTTCATCTTCTGATGAACAGTTGAGGCAACTGCCATCAGGGGGTTGATGGTAGTTCTATCGATAATCGCGTTGTAGGTCCCCGCGGACTCGACTACCACAAACTCCACGTTCATCCTCTCTGATTTCCACCCGCTACCAAAATCCACTGGTAAGGTGATCACTCCTAGCGGATAGGAGGTGAAACCAGAGAATCCGACCATCGGGATGTTCGCCTCCTTTAGGTCTTTCTTCTTTTTCCCCATGGCCTCCAGTGCATCCATGAATAGAATATCGGAGGAGCTCCCTCCATCGATCAGAATTCGCTTCATCTCGTACCCGTTCACATCCAAGGTCACGACCAGAGCGTCATCGTGCGGAGTCTCCACGCCTATGAGATCCTCCGACGAAAAGGAGATCACCATCTCTTCCTTCAGGGTCCAGGATCGGGACCTCTTACCCAGCACCACAGCAGTAGGAATTCTAGAGGCATAAACCTCTCGGGAGGACGAGGTATCACCCCCCGCGTCAAATCCTCCGTGAATTACATTGATTGTGCCTCGCTTCTCCTTACGGGCACCGGAAGACTCCGGGTCGGACCTCTTCTTCTTTGGGGACCGATCACGGGATCGGGAACGGGACCGTGATCGGGATCGAGAGCGGGACCGTGATCGGGATCGAGAGCGGGATCGACACCGCTTATCCCCGACAAACTCCTTAAGCTTCCCCTTCTGGATCAGCTTTTCGATCTCCTTCTTCAGCTCCCGACAATGATTGGTGTCGTGGCCATTATCTCGATGGAATCGACAGTAGCGGTCGGTGCGGGAACCCAAAAACTCTCCTTCCTTCTTCGGGGGGTACCTAGAGATACCCTGTCGCTCCATGACCGTTAACACCTCCGCCATAGAGCTGTTGAGAGGAATGTCATGATCCTCTCGCCTGTCCTTTTTTGAGGAACGCCTAGCATCCCTCCGATCAGAGCGACCTCGACGCCGACTTCCTTCGGCTTTATCCTTCGACTTACGCCCGTCTAAGGGTTTGACCGACTGCTTTCCCTTATTCGACTTCGGGGGCTCGAGCTCTCCAGCGGCTATCTTCGATTCCTGGACATCGATTTGCCGCTTTACCCGCTTCTGCAGAGCCTCCATATTCCACACAGCCTTCTCAGCCACGCTGTGCATCAGGTCGGAACCGTAAGGGGCTGTTAGGTTCCGAATGAAGGTGCGGATGGTTTCACCCTCCGATATTTCCTCGTCAATCTCTGCCACGCTAGCCGTGTATCGTTGGTAATAGTGCGCCAGCGACTCATCGGGCCTCTGTACCACCTGGGTCAGGGACCTCACACTCTTCAGCAAACGTCTGCGACCTTGGTACTGCTGAATGAAGCGGTCGTGCATATCAGCCCGGCAAGTGATGCAGCCTGGGGGCAGACTGAAGAACCAGGTTAGGGCTCTCTCGCCAAGTGTGTTCGGGAACAGCGTACACACAATATCTTCATTCGGGGCTCTGCCCAGACACGCCATGAGGTGCTTCTGGACATGACGAACCGGATCTCCCACACCGTCATACTCCTTAATCGTGGGGATACCCAGCCCTGGCGGGGCAAGGGTATCAATGAGTCGAGGAACGAACGGATGGGTGGATCGATCCCTCGGCTCCGACACCAGCGGCTTCTGCTCTCCCATGCAGATGCTCACGATCTTCACCACCTGATCGGGGGTGATGGGACCATTAAGGGGGATGGTCCTGTGCTGCACTGGTCCTGGTCCATCGACCACGAATCGTTCTGGTTGGATGGACTCCCTACTCCTGCCCAGGTTTCGGGGCTGAGCCTCGCGAACATTCTGAGCCTCCGGTGGCGGGGGCGCTTCCTCTTCTAGGGGAGGCATCTCCTCTTGCCTCCTTGCAGCCTCCCTCCGATCTAAGAGGGCCTCCACAGCTGCCAAAAACATTGGCATGGCTTCCGCCACAGCCCTCGTCAGGTCCGCAGCTGGAGGAGCCACCTGCTCCCTATTCCCCTGGTGTTGAGCAGCAGTATCTTCAGGAGCTTCATTATGCCCCCCTGTCCGAGAGACCTCCGCGGGGAGATTCTGGTCCTCTGCATGCTCTGGTGGTGAATTCAAAGTCGTCGCAGCAGGATGACGGGAACCACCAGATTGTCCTAGTCTTCTTTGCTTGCCAGCCACCATTGAACGAGTAGAAGGCATATCAGCTTTTTGTTACGTTTCCCACAGACGGCGCCAATGTTGGTTCACGACGGAACTCCGGTACGATCTTTGACGGCGATCCTAGATCCTTCGCTCCACGTAATCCTGCTAGAGGGGATAGACCGGGCGGTGACCCAGAATCCCTCTCCGATGCTTAAATGAGTATCTCGTGTGGACTGGCAAGCAGTAATCTCAAGTAACGTATCTCAAAAACGTAATTGATCTGAGGTAGCCTCTGCCCTTTTATAGGCGGAGAGGTACCTCAGTTACCTGGTGAACCGTTGGGGTGGTTAACCCGTATTCCGCGTATCTCGGGCACGATCCCGCCTATCTAGGCCATGATCTCGCTTATCTCGGCCACGCCCCTCGTATCTCGGCCACGCTCCGCGTATCTCGGCCACGCCCTGCGTATCTCGGCCTCATCCTCTGATAACGAGTCCCGACTAATATCGGGGACTCCAGAGTTATCTCGTTGTGTCACCGCTCGGGGCCCCTCGTCAACGTGATAGGGCCAATCATTCTCAGGGATTTGTCATTGGGGCCTACTTAAAGGCTTCTCATCGGGAGCTTCCAGCTCACTTATCGGGACCGACGCTGTCGGGACCTTTCATCATCGGGACTCCCTACGTCGGGACCCTTCACCTTGGTCTTCTTGACCTCCATTTTAGGGCCCAGTTGGCCTATTCGCCGTTTCCTCGCCGTTAAAGGGCCTAACAATCATAGTAGAATCCATCAGCCGGTTCGACCTCCGGTCCGGTCCTGATAACACTGCTTTGGATGTTTTTATTTAAGCTATTTTGTTTCATTAAAAAAAAAAACTTAAACAAATCATAATGATTTAATTATTTAACTTTATTATTTAATTTTAAAATTAATATAATAAATTTTCTATTTTTTTATATTATAAATGATTGAAATTATGTAGTCTTTATATTTTATAAATTATTATAAGAAAATGTATATTTTTTATTTAAATTATATAAATGTGATGTAATTTTAAAATAATTTTGCTTAATATGTTCATAATAATGACTTTGTCTATTATAAAAACTTCATCCATTTTTTGTTTTTTTCAATAATGTGTCTGTAAATGAGAAGATTTTTTTTTTTATCTTAACCATTACAGATATTATAAAAGCGAGTAAAAAATGCCTACATCCCCTCCATAAAGGAAGGTAAGGCGGGGGCGAACCAGCATCCAGTTACATCAGCCGTAGCTGCCAATGAAACAACCACGTGCGCTAATCGTACTCGGAATCTAGAAACAGTCTTAATTGAAATTGAAACAACGGTTAAAAGATATCTAATATCGTGAATGACCCCAAAAAGTGAAGGAACACAGCCTGTTGAGGAGGTTATCTGTTTAAGCAAAGAGGTCGAATCGGTGAACAGGATGTGTGGACCCTGCCTCGATGAACGTGCCAACAATAACCCTGCTTTGCAAGCAAGTCCTTCAGCAAACGATGGATCATCCCCTAATGCCGAGTTAACAGAGACGGCCGAGATATCCCCGAACTACGGTGGACCCTGACGGCACCATCACACAAAATCGTGGGTATGATATATGACGGTGTGATAGTCCTCGCTATCAAGGAGGTCCTGCTAGAGGCGACCTGGGAGCCTGGAGAACGAGCAACATCAAAAGCGTTAAAATTATCTAAATGAGCGTAATTTATACAATATAGCACCGAGGACACACTGGGGGTTTCTCCCTGAAAACGACAGTGTTCCTCTCTAACTAGATACCCCACAGTATCAAACACTTTTGGGTAAACAGTTCACTCTTGGGTATTTGGATGGGAAGCGGAGTTCATTCCTCAAAAAGCCAATCGAACACCGTTCTTGACGATGTATTGGCTGGGTGTACACTTAGACTCGAACTAAACCAGACTCTAGCGGCGAAAGGACAGTTCCACATGACGTGATCCCAAGTCTCGTTTGCTTTAAGGCAAAGATGACTCTTAGGATTGAAAGAGGGAATGCGTTTATGTAAGGCGGCCCCTAGAGGCAACCCGTTGTTGCAGCCCTTCCAGATGAACATTCGTATCTTGGGGGTGAGCTTTGAATTCCATAACTTCTTCCAAGGAGACGAATTGGCGATCGTTGGAGCTGATGACGAAGAACCCCGACTCTCGGCATCGAGAGTTGATGAAATGAAGTGATAACCTGATTTGACCGTTTAAAGGCCATTATCACTGTGGAGCCAAAGGAACATGTCGCTCGTGTCGTAGAGAGGTAGTTGGATAAGGGATATTGCGGTCGATAGAACATTCGGTAGAAGATTTTCCAAGACATCCATTTTTCAGCGCCCGTTGGTGATGAACTGGTCGACTTTGAGATGGAGAGTGATTACACTTGGGGTGATCCAGTTAGTGAGAAGTCCCATGTTTGGAACCCAAGGATCCGTCCAAAAGTTGATTGATTGCCCATTTCCACCATGCCATCTGGCTCCCGAGAGAAGGAATCTTTGAAGTTTGATCAGAGTTTTCCAAACTAGGGAGTGGTAAGGTCTGGCTTTGGCGTTGAAGAAAGTGTGATTCCTTAGGTATTTTTCCTTGATACATTTAACCCATAAAGAGTTGGTGTTTTCAAATAGCCGGAACGCGTGTTTCGCTTGGAGTGCTAGGTTGAAAGCCGACATATCTCGAAACCCTAATCCTCCCCTGTGCTTGGAGTGCTTGGGAAAAGCTGTGGTTGCATTTGCACAGCTTGTCCCAAGCAATCCAGTGTATGCCCTTCTTGTCAGGTGCTGATTTCCACCAAAATTGACGAATAAGCTTGTTGAGATGGGCTGTTGTTTTATGGGAGAGATTATGCAGGACATGGTGTACGTTGGGATTGCGTTGGCTACCAACTTGATCAAGACCTCTCTTCCGGTCGGTGATAGCAATTTATTCATCCAGCCCTGGATTCTAGTTGGGGTCCGGTGAATGATCTTTTCCCCTATTTGTTTCTTCTGCTTGGCCCAATCAGTGGGTAGGCCAAGATAGATTTCATCAGGGAGCATGTCCCTGACACCTAGGATTGCTGAGATCGTCGAGGCAACAGTTGAGGGTACGTTAGGGCTGAAGCGAATACTAGATTTACAGTAGTTGATCAGTTGTCCAGAATCTGCCTGGTAAGATTCTAGTATAGCTTTGAGGTTTTGCGCGTATGTTGGAGATGCTTCTAGGAAGAGAAGGTTGTCATCCGCAAACAGGAGGTGTGAAAATTCCTGAGTGTGTTTGCCTGGCTTAATACCCCGTATGCGGCCATCCTGCTTTGCACAGCTGAGCTCTTGTGATAGCATTTCCGCAACTAGAATGAATAAGTACGGAAAGAGTGGATCTCCTTGCCTAAGACCTCTGGATGGTTTGAAGGGTGATGAAAGATTGCTCTCTGTGAGGATCCTGATTGAGGTCATGGTTATGCATTCCATGATCCATGAGACAAACGTGTGTGGGAAGTGCATACTTTTGAGGATGTCTTGAAGAAAAGAACATTCAATCCTATCATAGGCCTTACTCATATCTAGTTTAAGGGCGAAGAAACCCTTTCGAACTTTCCGCCTTTGCTTGATTGAATGCAAGATCTCCTGTGCTAGGAGGGTATTGTTTGATATGTGCCTCCCAGGAACAAAGGCTGTCTGAAAGGGAGAAATCAGATCGGAAATGATAGCTCTGATGCGGTTTACTAGGATTTTGGCCAAGACTTTGTAAATCGTATTGCAGAGCCCAATTGGTCGCCAGTCCTTTAATGTCCTAGGGTGGTCTACTCTCGGGATTAAAACGAGCGTGGTGTTGTTGGTCTCAGGAAGCATTTTTCCAGAGGAGAAGAACTGGAGCACTGCCCGTCTTAAGTTACCCCTTGTTATGACCGAGGTTTGTTGAAAGAAGGTAGGCGGGTAGCCGTCCGGACTGTTGGATCACGGTGGAACTCCGGTACGGTCTTGACGGCGATCCGAGCTCCTTTGCTCCACGTAATCCTGCAAGAGGGGATAGTCCGGGCGGTGACCCAGAATCCCTCTCCGATGCTTAAATGAGTATCTCGTATGAATTGGCAAGCAACAAACTCAAAGTGTGTATCTCAAAAACGTAATGTGATCTGAGGTAACCTCTGCCCTTTTATAGGCGGAGAGGTCCTCAGTTACCTGGTGAACCGTTTGGGTGGTTAGCACATATTCCGCGTATCTCGGGCACGATCCCGCCTATCTAGGCCATGATCTCGCTTACCTCGGCCACGCCCTGCGTATCTCGGCCACGCTCCGCGTATCTCAACCACTCTCCGCGTATCTCGGCCACGCCCCGCGTATCTCGGCCTCAACCTCTGATAGCAAGTCCCGACCAATATCGGGGACTCCAGAGTTATCTCATTGTGTCACCGCTCGGGACCCCTCGTCATCGTGACAGGGCCAATCATTCTCAGGGATTCATCATCAGGGCCTACTTAAAGGCATCTCATCGGGAGCGTCCAGCTCGCCTATCGGGACCGACTCTGTCGGGACCTTTCATCATCGGGACTCCCTCTGTCAGGACCCTTCGCCTTGGTCTTCTTGACCTCCTTTTAGGGCCCAGTGGGCCTGCTCACCGTTTCCTCACCGTTAAAGGGCCTAACGGCCATAGCGAAACCCATCACGGACCAGGAGCTTTATCGGGGCCTTGTTGGGCAACAGATAGAGCTATCCCCGACTCATTTGGGTGTAAGCAGAAACCTTGTGCCATCTAAGGAAGAATGTGGAATGTGTTGTGAGTGATTGAGATTGGTCGGTCAGAGATGGCCTGGGTTTGGAAAGACTTTTGTAGTAACACACCACGTGTTCGGCAATCTGGGGCGGAGAATCCAGGATAGTTCCGTCTTCTTTCTTAATGAAGTGAAGCGAGTTCCTTCTTCGTCTGGCTTTTGCATAGGCATGGAAGAATTTAGTATTACGGTCTCCCGCTTGAAGCCACATTTGCCTGGACTTCTGCCTTCACATGACCTCCTGGTTGGTGTATAGATCATGTAAATGTTTCGCTGTCTAATCTGATACAGTCTTGGGGGCGTTTGAGCATTGAAGAGAGTTGAGTTTGGCCAGCGTTTGTTTGATTGATGTCTCCAGATGGCCAAATGTGGTTTGGTTCCACTTCCTCAGATCCGTTTTCAATACCCTCAACTTTTGACATAGCTGTGCTTGGTCATTGCCCGATGGAGTCCAGTTCCAAGAGCGTTTGAGGAAATCGAGGAATGCTGGGTGCCTTAGACACATGGACTCGAAACGAAATCGTCTGTTTTTCCTTGGCAAGTTCACTTTGGGCAGACAGTTTAGTAGGATGGGGCAGTGATCTGATGCAATTGTTTCAAGGTGGCAATTGATAGCGATAGGGAACAATAAGTGCCAGTCCGGGTTACACATTGCACGGTCTAGTCTCTCCCTGACCGTGTCAGGGCGTTCGCGTCTGTTTGTCCAGGTGAATTCCTGGCCCGTGTATCCCAGATCCATAAGGTTTGCCGAGTCCGACCTTAGATGAGCTTGCAGGATCCTTGAAGTGGAGGCGGGTATGCGGCCATCTTTCTCGTGGTATGTCCATATCTCGTTAAAGTCGATGATAGTCAACCACGGGCTCGAGTCATCTCTTGTTGACCTGTGAGATAGGAGAGAGACCCAAAATTTGGGTCTATCTATTTTCTTTGATGGAGCGTAGATGAAGGATCCTTCCCAGATGTAGGAGTCCCGTGCATAAGTTATTTCTGTATGAATAGCATTTTGGTTGGCATTGAGGACATGGATGAGCGCATGTTCATCCCACGCTAGAACGAGTCCGCCTCTGGTTTCCTCGGGATCGACGCAGAAGTAACTAGTAGGACCAGCCCTATCAGCCGCTAAAGACTACGCTAGATATTTGACTCTTAACCTCAAAAATGAATACAAATTAGGTTTGTGTATAGCTAATATGTTCCTAATATGTTGCACTGTCAGGCGATTCCCCGCACCCTGACAGTTCCAAGCTAAGATTTTCATGATGATTCCGGCAGGACAAACAGTGTGCTCGTCGTACTTGCGTGGTCCAGAGTGTCAATATAATACCATAAAGAGCAGTGAAAACAAAGACATTGATGTTGTAGTCTAGGTACCTCCTGGGTGTCGGGAAGTATGAGGCAACCTCGGCTGGCCAGCTGCTGGAAGGGCTTGCGTCCTACTGACATTCGGGTGGTAAGGCGCGGGATGTTTCAGCGTGTAGGTCTAGTCGGCGCCTGCGGGTTGAGCCTAATCCTCTTCTGGGGAGGCTGCTCCTCGTCATCCTCTTCCTCATCGTCCTGCATGGGCACTTTCCCAGGGCGGCGACCGGGTAGTGCGTCCTCGCCCGCCTGAGGGGGCTCGGCGTTCAAGTCCGGGCATGTGTGAGGTCCTTCGCCCGCTTGTGGGGACTCGGGTGTCACTGCAATCTCGGAAACGTTCACATTCATCTCCATAGGAGTAGTGCCAGTCGGCTCAGACGAGTTTTGTATCTCCTTGCCCGCCTGAGGGGGCTCGGGATGGGTGGCCGATGCTGGTCCGCTGTCCTTGCCCTCCTGAGAGGGCTCAGACAAGATGTGCGCATGTAGCTCCTCAAGTGCCAGGTCAAACATGAAGTCGGGTAGAGGAGGGCAGCTGATATGGTCACTCTGAGTGTGCTGGGATTGAAGTTGGGTGGCCAGGTTTGAGAGCGGGGATGGGGGTGGTGAAACTGCATGGATGAGAGGTGTGTCCAGAATGAAACGGTTCGGGTCGTGGAGCTCCTGCCATCCAAAGTAAGCTGATGGTTCGGGGAGAGGTGGTAAGGGGTGGTGTAAGGGGTCAGGTAGGTACCCAGAGCTAGCTCCGGAGTGCAAAACTGGGGGTTCCCACAACAAGGTTTGAGTCAAGGGCCAAGCGGGGTTCAGCATCTGGTTTTGGTGGCCAAATTCGATGGGTTGGAATGTCGGTGTGTTGGGCCATATGGGTGGGTTAATGGGTATGCCGACAACGTACGGGAGGGGTGTCTGGGCCGCATTGAGTTGGGAAGTATGTAAGCTAATGACTGACGAGATAAGCTCACGGAGGAGGGTATCTGTGGTTGGAGCTGAATGGGTGGGGGAGTGTTGGGTGGGGGGTGCGGGCGAGGAGCAGTTTTCGGGTTCCCTCCGAGCCCTGGGAAGTGGTTGTGGTGGTCGATGTCTTGGTCGTGATCCGCTACCTGGGGTACTGAGGCGAGCATCTAGGTTCCATGTTATCCAGTTCAAGAGCCTGCCCGAACCTTTGTTGTTGCTCGGCGAAAAGAGAATGCCCCCACTCCTGGTGATAGCACGCATTCCGGGATGGCTATTGACCCAGTTGGTCATGCATTGCAATTGTTCCCGGGCAAGCTGCCGCGGGATATTGCAATCCCTTTCATGATGTCCAAATCGTCCGCAGGCATTGCAGGGCCAGCCATTTCTGTAGCGAATTGTCACCGGGCGATCCGAGGGGGCTGTTTTCCAGAAACATCCCTGGGACAGCCGGCCTGTCTAGGTCCATAGAGACCCTAACTCTAGGGTAATCATCCTCCAATGGTCTTGTGAATGTGGTCACAGTTTGGATTATCGGCCCTACCACAGAGGCAATCCATTCCACAGTCTCGGGGTTAAACATAGCTGGGGGAATTTTCCTAATTTCGATCCAGCAGTGCATTTCCTAGACAGGAATAGATCTGGGGATCGCAAATTCTAGGCAAGTTGTACAACCAGTAGGGCCCCTTCTACATTAAAATGAGAGTTTGCCAAGACTTCCCTAAGGTGGTCTATATGTTCAAAAACAAATGACCATTTGCGATCCTCGCGGAAATGCGCTATAGATGGTGTGGGAATTTTACAGCGTTCAACAACGAAAATTTCGACTAGGTCGTTTCTGAATTTATTCGAAGATAGTACCCTACCCGCGAGAATTAAAGACCAATCAGTATTTTCCATTACCTCTAAGTTGGCGGCAGAACAGAACCGGTCTGGTTCAGTTGATGAAGCGCGGTCCGATCCAATGGCGAGCGAGCGGTCTGGTTCAGTTTCCAAAACCCGGTCTGAGTCGGCTTGCTCCTTCCTGGCGTCAGTATGGGCTCTCGGGCTACGTTGGGCTTATGGGTTCCTGGGGGACGGACGAGTTGCTGGGCTGGAGACGAAATGTTCCTGGGCTTGGTGGAGGATACGTGGTTCGTGAGGGAGAGCGCTGGGCAAGCGTAGGGATCGATGGGCCGTGCTTCGGGTTAGCTGCGCTGAGGATTGGGAGCCGTCGTTTCAGGGTGGTGTCAGGAGGGAGCTCCGGAGTCTGAATAGAAGCGCGTGTATGGCGTGAGGTTCACGCTCCGGGCGCGTGGGGGACGGAGGAGCGCGTTGGAGGCGTGTGTGACTGCACGCGTGAGAGTTTCTTGGGTGGTGATGGGTTCCGATATAGCCGTTAGGCCCATTAACGACGACTAAAGGTGAAGTAGGCCTACTGGGCCCCAAAAGAGGCTTAGAAGACCAATACGAGGGGTCCCGACATATGAGCTGAACGCTCCTGATGACATGCCTTTAAGTAGGCCCCGATGATATGCCTTTAAGTAGGCCCCGATGATATGCCTTTAAGTAGGCCCCGATGATATGCCTTTGAGTAGGCCCCGATATTGAATCCCTGAGAATGTTGGCCCTGTCCCGATGACGAGGGGCCCCGAGCGGTGACCAAAGGAGATAACTCTGGAGTCCCCGACATCCGTCGGGACTTGCCACCAGAGGATGAAGCCGGGAAACACGCCCACTATCAACATAGTGGGGAAGTGGCCTAAAAAGACAGAACGTGGGCAAGTGGCCGAGCTAAATGGAACATGGGCTAACTGCCCCCGACAGTTATCGCAACAGGTAACAGGGGTAACTCCTCCCCTATATAAAGGAAGGAGTTACCTCAGGATTGACACATTTACATTCACATACTCATACTTGCTTGCCTACATCGAGATACTCATTTAAGCATCGGAGAGGGATTCTGGGTCACCGCCCGGTCTATCCCCTTCTTGCAGGATTACTTGGAGCAAAAGAGTTCGGACTTCCATCAAGAATGTGCCGGAGTTCCAACCGTGATGCAACATTGGCGCCGTCTGTGGGAAACGTAACAAAAGGCAAAGATAGCTTCTACCCAATCGATGGCTGGCAAGCAGAAGAAGAAACAAGGGCAATCCGGCGATTCCCGCCATCCTGCTGGAACTCTGAATTCAGGGCCGCCGGAGCGCACTGTTGTTCGAATGATCCTCCCCCTGCTGTTTCCCAAATAGGGGGGCATCATGATGATCGCGAGGATTCCATTCGAAACTCGTCGGAGGGCCGAGAAGAGATCCCGAGGTGGGACCAGGATGCTCCGACCAAGGTGGACTTGGCGAAGGCTGTGATGGATGCCATGCCGATATTCCTGGAGACTATGGAGGCTCTCCTGGACAGAAGGGAGGCTGCCAAGAAGAAGGAGGAAGAGCTGCCTCCGCCTCCGCCTCCGCCGAGGGAGAATCAGGACGGACAGGAGGCTCAACCCGAGCACCAGGACAAGGGCAAGGAGCCCGCTCAGTCGGAGCAGTTCGTGATTGATGGGCCTGGACCGGTGCAGCATAGGACCATCCCTCTCAATGGTCCCATCACCACCGACCAGGTGGTGAAGATCGTGAGCATCTGTATGGGGGACCAGAAGAAGATGATGTCGGAGCTGAGGGATCGATCCACTCATCCCTTTGTCCCCCGATTGGTGAACACCACTGCCCCGCCAAGGCTTGGTATCCCGACAATCAAGGAGTATGATGGCGAGGGAGATCCAGTTCGCCATGTCTAGAAGCATGTTATGGCTTGTCTAGGTAGAGCCCCGAATGACGATATAGTGTGCGTCCTGTTCCCGGCCACGCTTTGTGAGAGGGCCCTGACGTGGTTCTTCAGCCTTCCTCCAGGGTGCATCTCTACCTGGACCTAGATGCATGATCGTTTCATTCAGCAGTACCAGGGCCGTCGGCGTCTCCTGAAAAGCGCGAGGTCCCTGGCTGAGGTGGTACAGAGGCCCGATGAGTCGCTGGCGCATTACTACCAGAGGTACACTGCCAGCGTGGCTGAGATTGATGAGGAAATGTCGGAGGGAGAGACCATCCGCACCTTCATTCGGAACCTGACAGCACCATATGGTTCCGACCTGATGCACAGCGTGGCTGAGAAGGCTGTGTGGAACATGGAGGCGCTACAGAGAGGGTAAAGCAGCAAATCGACGTACAGGAGTCGAAGATAGCTGTCGGAGAGCTCGACCATCCGAAATCAAACAAGGGGAAGCAGTCGTTCAAGTCCTCGGACGATAGCAGGAGGAAAGATAAACCCGAGAGCAGTCGGGGTCGAGGCCGTCCCGATCGGAGGGAAGACAAGCGTCCCTCGAAGTCGGACAAGCGGGAGGACCGTTACACTCCTCTCATTTGTTCCATGTGTGCTTTTTTGGCGGTGATGGACCGACATGGTATCGCCAGGTCCCCCCCGAAGAAGGATGGAGAGTTCATGGGAGCTCGCACCGATCGTTATTGTCGATTCCATCGCGCCAGCGGTCACGACACTAACCACTGTCGGGAGTTGAAGAAGGAGATTGAGAAGCTGAACCAGAGGGGGAAGCTCAAGGAATTTGTGGCTGGACAATGGGGCCGATCCCGTTCCCGATCGCGGTCCCGTTCCTGATCCCGCGATCGGTCCACGAAGAAGGAGAAGCCCGAGTCTTCCAATGCTCGCAAGGAGAAGCGGGGAACCATTAATGTGATCCATGGAAGATTTGCTGCAGGAGTGATACCGCGGCATCTCGAGAAGTCTATGCTTCTCGAATTCCTATCGCTGTGGTGCTGGGCAAGAGGGTCTGATCTTGAACTCCGAGGGTAGAAATGGAGATTCCCTTCTCGGCGGAGGACCTGATAGGATTGGAGACCCCGCACGATGATGCTTTGGCCGTGACCCTAAACGTGGATGGGTACGATATGAAGCGAATCTTGATTGATGGAGGGAGCTCCTCCGACATTTTGTTCATGGACGCGCTGGAGGCCATGGGAAAAACCAAGAAGGATCTGAAGCGTGCGGACTTCCCGATGGTCGGATTTTCGGGGTCTACCTCTTACCCAGTGGGGATGATTACCTTACCGGTTGAGTTCGTTAGTTGCTGGAAGTCGGAGAAGAGGAATGTGGAGTTCGTGGTGGTCGAGTCTGCGGGGACTTACAATTCAATTATCGGGAGGACCACCATCAACCCGCTGGGGGCAATTGCCTCAACTGTCCATCAGAAGATGAAGTTTCCGACCGACCACGGAGTCGGGGAAGTCAGGGGTGATCAGGTGGCCTCCAGAAAGTGCTATGTCAATGCCACTCGAAGGAGGAATCGGGAGGCTATGACTGTTCTCCAGACTGATGCCGATCCCCGAGAGGAGTTTGGGCGTCCCGCCCCGATAGAGGATTTGAAGGAGGTCGAGATCGATGGACCTCAAAGAAAGGTAAAGATCGGGTCCGCTCTGTCTGAGGAGACGGCCCGAGAACTGATTGATTTGTTGAAGGAGTTCAAGGAGCTGTTTGCCTGGTCCCCGAGCGACATGCCAGGAATCAGCCCCGATGTGATTACTCATGAGTTGAAGATTGACCCCGCGATCAAGCCGGTTACACAGAGAAGGCGCCCGATGGGTGCCGATAAGAAGATCGCGATCCAGCAAGAGGTGGGCAGGTTGCTCGATGCTGGATTTATTAAGGAGCTCCAATTCCAGACCTGGGTCGCAAACCCAGTCCCGGTGAACAAGAGCAATGGCAAGTGGCGGATGTGTGTTGATTCCGCGACCTGAACAAAGCATGTCCGAAGGATTGCTATCCGCTCCCGAGGATCGACCAACTGGTGGATGCCACATCGGGACATGAGTTGCTGAGCTTTATGGATGCCTACTCTGGCTACAATTAGATCAAGATGTCCAAGGAGGATGCCCCCCACACCGCCTTTTATGCTGATATTGACATCTATCACTATGATGCCATGCCTTTTGGACTGATCAATGCAGGTGCAACTTATCAGAGGATGGTGAACAAGCTGTTCGGGGATATGCTAGGAAAAACAATGGAGGCCTATGTGGACGATATGCTGGTGAAGTCCCGACAGGCCGAGGATCATGTTCACAACTTGGCCACATCGTTCGAGCGGATGATGCTTCATCAAGTTCGCTTGAAGCCGACCAAGTGTGCCTTCGGAGTGCACTCAGGGAAGTTTCTCGGCTTCATGGTGAGCCAGAGAGGAATTGAGGTGAACCCTGAGAAGCTGAAGGCGATCGAGGAGATGAAGTCCCCGACGAACCATCGGGAGGTGCAGGTGTTGATTGGCCGATTGGCCGCGATGAATCGCTTCCTGTCCAAGGCAAGTGATTGATCAACAATAAGTTTGAGTGGACTTCCAAGTGCGAAGAGGCGTTCCAGGAACTCAAGCAGCACCTCCGCACCCTCCCGCCGTTGGCGAAGCCCATTCCGGCGAGCCACTCTATTTGTATTTGGCTGTTTCTGAATTTGCTGTTAGCTCTGTCTTAGTGAAAGTCGTAGAGGGTAACCAAGTCCCCGTCTATTATGTAAGCAAGGCACTCGCCAAGTCTGAAATAAATTATCCCACCGTTGAGAAGTATCTTTATGCGTTGATTGTTACTGCTCGGAAGCTGAGACCTTACTTCCATTCGCATGAGATTACTGTTTTGACGAATCAGCCCTTGAAACATTTTTTGAACCGACCTGATGCGTCGGGGAGATTAGTGAAATGGGCAGTCGAGCTTAGTGAGTTCCGCATTCACTTTGCTCCGAGAACGGCTATTAAGGGTCAGGCGTTGGCAGATTTCATAGCAGAGTCTACAGCCCCCGACCTAGAAGAAGCGGGCCCTATAGAGGGGGAAACCATGGAAGTCCCGATAGCAGAACAGCCCGATAACGAAGACATTTGGGAGGTGTATACCGATGGCTCCTCCAATTCAGAAGGATCGGGGGCAGGGTTCGTACTGATACCGCCAGGTGGAGGCGAGCCCCTCTAATATGCCTTGGCCTTGACGTTTAGGGCCACCAACAATGAAGCTGAATATGAGGCTCTCATCACCGGCCTCAAGATTGCCAAAGGAACGGGAGTTGGTCACTTAAAGGTGAAGTGTGATGCTAGCCTGATTGTGAACCAAGTCCAGGGGCGGTATGAAGCAAAGAGCCCGATGATGAAGAAGTACCTTCGTGAGGTGCAAACCTTGAAGGAGAGTTTCAAGAGCTTCGATATTGAGGCGATCCCGAGGGAGGATAATGTGGAAGCAGATGCATTGAGCAAGTTCGCCTTGGGGGCACCCCTCGATGAAAGTCGGAAGGTACACTTCTTGGAGAAGGTGATCCTGTCAACCACCGATCAATCGGAGGTATGTGCCATTGAGACCGGATCGGAGGAGCCCACTTGGATGACCCCGATAGCCGAGTACCTGACTAAGGGGGCAGTCCCCGATGATGAAGTAGCAGCTGGCAAATTACGCCGAATCGCGGCCAATTATGCGATGGTGGACAATCAGTTGTATAAAAGGGGGCATTTAACTCCTTACTTGAAATGTGTGGCTGAGCCCGACACAGATCGGATCCTTAGGGAGGTGCACGAAGGATACTCGGCTTGTCATGAAGGTGCCTGATCCGTCGTGAGGAAAGTGCAGAACCTGGGCTATTACTGGCCCTCGATGAATAAGGAGGCAACGATGCTAGTCCGATCCTGTGACGCGTTCCAGAGGTACGCCCCGAATATCGCGGCCCCAGCTGCCGATCAGACGTCCAACAAGAGTGCTTGGCCCTTCGCGCAACGGGGAATCGATTTGGTGGGACCCCTTCCAGTTGCAAAAGGTCGGTGCCCATATTTGATTGTGGCTATTGATTATTTCTCGAAGTGGATAGAAGCTAAGGCATTGGCCAAGACAACGGGGAATCATATCCTCAAATTCCTCCAGACCCATATCATATCCAGATATGGGATCCCTAAGGTGTTGACCAGTGATAACGGCCCTCCGTTTAACGGGGCCCAGTGGAAGGAGTACCTGGAGGAACTGAAAATTGAGCATCGGACAGCCTCTGTCCATCATGCTCAGACCAATGGACAGGTGGAGTCAGCCAACAAGATCATGATGGATGGCCTGAAGTAGAGGGTCTATGCCCTGAAGGGCAAATGGCTGAACGAGCTGGAAAATGTGTTTTGGGCTGTTAGAACAACACCCAAACGATCGATTGGGGAGACTCCATTTGGCCTTGTTTACGGCACGGAAGCAGTTGCCCCCGTTGAAATAGCTGTGGCATCCCATCAGACGAGGTATTATGAACCTCTGTCGAATGATGAAATGAGGCGTCTGGACTTGGACTTGGTCAAAGAGAAGAGGCGGAATGCCGAGGAGGCCCAGGCTCGGATGCGCCTGGCAACAACTCGATATTACAATCGGCGAGTCAAGTCTCGACAGTTCTTTGTCGGGGAACTGGTCTGGCGTCGGAACGAATTTACCCTTTTGGATCGGATCAACAAGATGTCACCAAAATGGGAAGGACCTTATAAAGTCGGGGGGATGCCAGCTCGAAATGCGTATAAGTTGGAAGACCTTGATGGCAATGTGTTGAAGCATTCTTTCAGTGGTGAACACTTGAAGAAATGTCATGTCTGATATTAGTCGCCTTTAGTGGTGCAAGTTGTTTATCGTTTTGATTTGATATAAACAGGTTTTGAGCCATCAATGAATAAAGAGGTTGCTTCCGATTAAATCGCCTTAAGTGGTGTTGCTAAATCGCCTTAAGTGGCGTGGATAAATCGCATTAAGTGGTGTGGATAAATCTCCATAAGTGGTGTGGATAAATCGCCTTAAGTGGTGTGGA
Source organism: Clarkia xantiana subsp. parviflora (assembly GCA_036873135.1). Taxonomy (NCBI): domain Eukaryota; kingdom Viridiplantae; phylum Streptophyta; class Magnoliopsida; order Myrtales; family Onagraceae; genus Clarkia; species Clarkia xantiana. Next base: position 34,228,217 of record JAPTYO010000010.1, on the reverse strand, counting down.
TAAATCGCCTTAAGTGGTGTGGATAAATCGCCTTAAGTGGCGTAGTTAAATCGCCTTTAGTGGCGTGATTAAGTCGCCTTAAGTGGCATGGTTAAATCGCCTTAAGTGGTGTGGGTAAAATGCCTTAAGTGACGTATCGAATCACTCTAAGTGGTATGATCAAATCGCCTTAAGTGGCATGGTTAAATCGCCTTAAGTGGTGTGGGTAAAATGTCTTAAGTGACGTATCGAATCACTCTAAGTGGTATGATCAAATCGCCTTAAGTGGCGTGGTTAATCCACCTTAAGGGGTGCAGCGATAATCGGAACCAAAATAGATTGATATTATAAAGGCCTGAAAGGTTCACGACAAAAGAAGGAAATTACAAGGGTTCAAAAATAAAGCATTATGCTTGGTCCTTGGCAGCATCGAGGGGAGCAGAGTCCACGAGGTCCGTGGCAGAAGGCTCTGTGATCGGAGGATCGGATCCTGGAAGATTGGCCGCGGGAGGATTGGACCCCTGGAGGTCATCCAGTAAAGGGTCGATTGTCGGGGGATCAGTTGTCGGGAGGTCTGTACTTGGAAGCTCCACCGTGCCTTCAGCACCCGCAGTCCCCTCGGGGGTGTTGGCCCCGTCGCTCTCCTCTGAAAGGCTGAAATACCTCTCTGCGAAGGGGGCGAGATTCTGAGACTTGGTGAAGTCGATGGCACCGCCATACTCCAGATGGAGCTCCTCGACAGCATTGAGCAAGGTGGTCTCCACCTCCGCCGTACAGAACTTCACCGCGTCCACTTGGAAATCCTCGGAGCCCCGATAATCTTCCCGACCCTTGGCCTCAGCCTCAGCCAGCTTGATGGGGAACTCAGCGATCTCCCGCTCCATCTGTTGGGACCGGTTGGTGAGAAGGACCTTCTCAGCCTCCAGTCCCGCTTGACGTCCTCAAGAGCCTTCTTCTCGAGGACAAGCCTGTCCCGATCCTCCGCGCGCCCCTGCTGCTCTTCCTTGAGCTTTTGTCGCTCCTGCTTCAGCAGCCGCTCGAAGTCATGGACCTGCCTCAGGAGGTTCCGAGTCTTCTGGTTAAGGAGGGCCTGCTCCTTAACCACCTTACCCCTCGACGATTCGGAGGCAGCCAAATCCTCCTCGAGCTTGGCCAAAACCTCGGGGGCCGCCTTGGCTCGCTCCTGCTCCAAGGCCTCCTCCAGGGCCAGGATGTACCCGAAACAGCGGTGTTGGTCCGCCATTTCCTGTGGAAAAGAAAGGAAGAGGTTAGTACATGAGAATATTTTACCTTATATACTAAGTTTAAAAATAGGAGACCTTACCTCCACACGACAAACGGCCATTTCGCGAATGTCCGTGTGGATGTCCTCCCAAGCCAAGGAGAGTGGGAGCTTCAAAGATGGCGGAACTGAACTTGCCAGAAGGTGCAGACCCAGTTCCGGAGGTGCATCACCCCGACGGAGCGGGACCCCTTGCAGTGACTCGATCGGGGTCCAGGGAGCCGCCGCCTGGTCGGGGGTGTAAAGCTGATAGAAACTCCCGTCTAAGGGGAGAGGAGGAAAGAAGACCTGAATGTCGGAGGTGCATGCCTCCGAGCCGCCATGAGACCCAGTCGTCCCTTCAGGAGCCAGGCTCAAGATCGGCGAATGCTGTTGTGGCGGGGAGGATGGAAGCAGCCCCTCGGGAGTCGGCTCTAACGGGGTCTGCCTTACCCCCCGACGACGAATCAGGGCTTGACCCTCGCTCGCCTCCTCAGAACAGTGAGAAACGTCCAGGTCAGCCACCCGACGGAACTGACCGTCCATCGGGGTATCTTCAGCCCCCGATCCTCTCGGGGCAGGAAGTGAAAGGAGGGACTCTCCGACCCGGGCGTCGGAGGGTGGCACCCCCGCTGAAGCTCCAGCTCCCGATTGACCTGCAGCTGGAGGACGAGAAGCTTCAGAAAGATAATCAGGAAGTTGATCGTGATCCTTACACCAAATGACGCGACGGGAGTGATACTGGTCCTTCCCGTAATAATTGTAATAACCCGCTTTAAGAATGCGGGGAGTTTCTCCTTGCAGGATGCGGTTGATCCCTTCGATCCTGGCTCTCTTATCGGAGGGGATCAACTCCTGGGGAATACGCTTTCGGTATAATCTGATGGCTAATCGGAGCTGCTTACCTTCTTCGGGAGTCTGGGTGTTGAAGATCCTCTCCATCTTCGCCACCCGGGCCCGCTTGACCTCCTCCGCAATTGGAGGTGCCGATGAGGAGGCGGCCCTCTTCGAGGACTTCCTCTTCCTTGTGGGGCGTTGGACGGCATCGGTCTCCGCCTGCTTAAGCACGATATTGGTCAGTAATGATACCTTCTTAGCTGCAAAGACGAAAACAAAGGTGCAGTTAGAACATTACCCAAGGAACGACATTGGAGGGGCCGTCGTAGAGTTGACCCCCGGAGGCAACATCGAGGAGACGGATCCCGGCCAGAACCAGATCCCGCTCCACGATGGAGTTGGCATCGAGGGGAGCGAAGGAATCCCCCCAGCGTTAGAGTTGGATGCAGTGGAGAATCTGAAAATCCTCCTCGGAGTAAGTATGATAAGCGGGAGGAGGGTCTGCTTCAACCTCCCATCGGGGCCACGGGATGGAGCTGTTCCGGTTGAAGAAGTAATTCTTCTTCCAGCCGCTGTTGTCGGGCCCTAAGTCAGTGATGAGCCCCCGACCTTTGGTGACCTTCCAGGTGTCACCAGTCCAGCTACATCGGGAGAGCTGCGCCTTGCTCCACTTAGGCATCCGCGGGTAGAAGGTACAGACCCCGACATCATTGCACTTCATTCCATAGAAGGTCCGGAAAAGTTGGAGGCTATAGGTCCATTGTTGGCTGAGGCAGAGGACACGGAAGGCATTCACACACGGATGGCGTGGGGGGAAAAAGTAGTCGAATGTTTTTTGTAATATTCACACATCTCGACTAGATCCCCACAGAAAGGGAATCGGATCCCCGTCGATACTTGCCCGGTGGAGACAAATACCTCCCCTTCCCGGGGACGAGTGACCACAGGGTCGCCCGGGAGGCGAGGGCGAGGATAGGGATAGCGAGGCTCCCAGGTGGAAGTGATACATCCTTCCCGGAGAGCTGCATCGTAGGCGGTTTCCGAAATCTCATTACAACCATAATCAAACTTGAAGGGCTTTCTTCCCCCAGAATTGGATTCACAGTCTGGAAAATAATCACGACAAGAAAAAGCACAGTTGATTTTCGGAAAAGTCCGGGTAAGTTGATTGAGATAAAAAGAAAAACTATGCTAACAAGCTTTTTCGGAATCGGATGAGGAAATCTTACCAAACATGTTGAAGCGGAGAAGAGAAGATGATCTTGATGGCCGGATATCCTGGTTGCCGGTGTGCTGATCAGAAATTAGAAAGGAGAGCTTGAGCTTTTGAAATCACAAGAGGATGAAACGGTGGAGGAGAACTGAATAGTGCCAAGATTTGGGGTTTTATAGGAGAGAGGGTAGCTAAAGAGATGTTGCAATCCGGACCGTTGAAGATGAAACGCTTCGTTGAGGCGCTAGCGACAAAACAGCTAAAAAGCGCTTTTTAAGAAAAAGCAGGCACGGGCACCCAAGCCGTCGCTTCATCACCCATCGCATTTAATAGTTGAGTAACCAAGAAATCTTTTCGAATTCGGTGGTTATCCTCTGAATATCGGGGAATCTTGGATAAGGGGATCCGCTTCAGAAGATCGTTTGTAAAGTTAAAAGCCTCTGATGCCAATGTCGGAAGGTCCAGAGTTGGAAGACACGACGAACTGTAAGTCCCTCATGTCTTGGGGGCAAATGATGGGTTCCGATATAGCCGTTAGGCCCATTAACGACGACTAAACAGTGAAGTAGGCCCACTGGGCCCCAAAAGAGGCTTAGAAGACCAATACGAGGGGTCCCGACAAGGTCGGTCCCGACATATGAGCTGAACGCTCCCGATAACATGCCTTTAAGTAGCACCACAAGAAAACAGGATTATAGCAGGGGTAGAATCCCGTTACAAAAGCTCTAAATGTCGCCACTAAAGCTTTAGTGGCGTCAAAGTCGTTGCTATTGTGTCGTTGGTAAAAAGTCTGTGGCTAAAGGTATTAGTAACAACAAAAGACCGTTAGTATTTACATACCGCTACTGCTTCTGTCAAACCAAACAATATTTTCCAACAGCTGTATGTCGCCACTAATAGTGCTTTTTAGTAGCGGACAACTGTTGCTGCAAAAACGGTGCAACTGCAGCAAAATGTTTGCTACTAAATATTATTTTTAGAAACGTCAGTGCATCGTTGCTAAAGTAGTCAGACAGTGCAACAGCAGCTACAATTGTCCGCTGCTAAATATTATGTTTAGTAACGACCTTGTATCGTTGCTAAAGTAGACATACATCAACGACATTGTGTTGTTGCTATACATTTGATTTTGTAACGACATTTATTGACACAAAATATATTTTTGGCAAAGGCTTATTCTGCTGCTATATCAAACTTTTTGCAGCTCTCAAGTACTGTCTGTTACTATATGTTCGATTTTGTAGCATCACGTAAGTTGCTGATATAACCAACTTTTTGTAACAACCGTCATTTGATAGAAACTGTTCTATTTACCAATAACTAAGTATCTTGCAAAAATTATACATATTTCAAAATACGATATTCAATAATACAAACTATAATTATCACAATAAGAATGACCACCATATAATTATATATATACATATAACATTAAGAAATTTAACTACAACTGAATTTAGTTAAGCATGTCCAACTAATAATAACAAAATATGCATGCTCTACACAAAATGATTAAAACCATACTTAAAAGTCTTAGCTTCCAAGAGCAACTAAAATTAAGCCATAACCATAGATACTAAAGCTTCCAACTACTCAAAAGTGCAGCTTCCAACTACTCAAAAGTGCAGCTTCCAACAACAACTAAAATTAAGCCCTAACAATAGATATTAAAGCTTCCAACTAGCTTCCAACAGCAACTAAAATGAAGCCCTAACCATAGATAAAAAAAGCTTCCAATTACTCAAAAGTGCAGCTTCAAACATCGCCTTCAAGCATTTGGATCTACATAAGATAATGTATTTGGAAAAACATAAGAGAAGATGTAGTTGTAAGTACATTAGTTTTAAGTATAAATAAAACTTATTACATGTACATACCTTGTGTTTCAGAATCATCAAACCTGGAAGCACCAGATGCTACCACCATTCTTCTCAATTGGATAATTTCCTCTTGAAATTTTGCCATGTCAAATAAGACATCGCCTAACTTCCTATCAGATTCATCTGCCCTTCGAGAACTTACCTCAGAAAGCAATCTAACCTCCTGCATTTCAGCTCTTGCCCTAGCAGCTTCTTCTCTTGCAAGACGCAATTGCTCAGTCTGAAATTTCCTTGCAAATTTTGGCACTCTGTTTCTCCGCTTTTCAGGAAGCCTAACATCCTCATATATTGCATCTTTGTCAATCAAAGCATCATCATCCATGGCTTCCATTTGAGTTACTTTATCTTCCACTTTTTCCTCTAAAGATGCAGAATGAGAAGTTACAAACGTAACAAATATATTTTCGCAATAGTGAAAAGATTAAAGAAATTCATTACCATTATACTTTTGGAAAATGGATCTGAAGGTTGACCTTTTTTGTCAATATGAACCTTTTGGAACATATGGTAATCACCAGGATGTTGTCCACCATTTTTGTCGGACTATAATTAAAAGGAATAGTAAATTAATAATGTATAACTTCTTTGACAGAAATGAAAAATGTTAAAGAGGGAATACAAACGTAACATTACCTCTTGTTTCTCTAATTTTGCGAAACTTGATGTCCCCGCTAAATGACGCATAACTTGTTTGGCCCTATTTGCTTTGTTTCTCTCGCACATGGCCTATATAAGCAATGAAACAATTCAGTTTACAATTTAACTACAACATTAAACCTACAGCTTAATATCTGATAAACTATTAACACATATTTGTACAATAAAACAAGTAAATATGATATTAATTTACCTGGTACTTTTCAGTGCTAAACAAGGCAACTAGATATATCCAATCTTCTTTAATTACATCAGGGGGAAGATTTGCCAACTTTTGCTCATATGTATCAGCCACATCAAAATATGTTCTTTTCAAGTAAGACCGATAATTTCTGTACTTTGTCCTTAGAACATTCATGATTAATGTCTTGTGATATTCATCTTCAGGAATAATAAATTTCTCCTATATACAAAACAAATCAGTTTGTTAGTATGTGAAATCAAAACAATATAAAAGTGTATACTCTATACAAAAATGAGAAAGAACCGACTTACACAAACAGCCTTAAACATCTTTCCCTTAAGATCGGGCTCATCAGGTGCTTCAGGTATTTCAGACCAATCTTTCACATTCAATAGAGCATTTGTACGTTTGCGTACAACATAACCACACCAATTTGCAAATTCTGTAGCATTATCACTACAAACATTCCCATCGTCCTTAAACTCTATCTCTTCCCTTTCATTTATGCCCTTATCTGCCAACCGAATACATTTGGTTTTTCCGCGGACACCGGATTTCTTCTTCTTTGCTGGAGGCATAATTTCTTCTGTAATACAATACAATACAATTAAATGAACAAAATAAAGTACCATCTTATATTGTAAAACCATTAATATATAGATATACCTTGATCTTGTTGACCGACCTCTTCATTTGAGTAAATTTCTCTATTTCAGTCATTATCGGGGTGTTAGGGCAAAGAGTATCACCTTCAACTGAGTCTAAACTTTCTGTAAGAAATATTTTATTAGCAAATGCAAATAAAAATAATAAAACAATATTATAGTAGAGTAAATTTATTAACACAAAGATAAAGAAACAATATACTAAAATAGTTAGCTTACGTTGAACATAATTAGATGGAAAATATTTAGATTGTGGTGGGCCTCTGGAAACTCTAGAGGTTCCAGAAGGATTGCCTCTAGTTTCTTGAGGGGGTTTGAATGGTAGACCGCTGGCTCTGGTTAATTCAGGGGTTACAGAAGGGTGATATGGGTGAACACGTTTTTGATTCACATTCCCTGCTAGTGGATGGGTGCTTAGATTTCGTTTCCCTGCCATCCTATATACATATGTATAAGTTTACAAGAACCATCATTTTATATATAATGTATAAAGTGTATAATTCTAGTAGAAAACACGCAAACAAAACAGATTCTACACCCAACATAAAAAAATGTAAATCTTATATTCATGCATGGATAAGAATCAAGTTCATTTTGTTCGATTATGTTGGCTAAACCCTAATATCATTCTATCATGTAAACCCTAGGAACGAAACAGAGAAAAATTCGTTATGTAAAGAAATTAAGTTAGAAATTCAGCAAAAGTTACCTTTAATCTGATCAAGAGAGCTAAAGGATCTAGAGACCAGAGATCAAAGCAAGATTGTTTCAGCTGCTTTGAGGAAGATGAAAAACTAGAATCGCTTGCTGTGAAAAAGATGTTTCGACTATCCTAAATTCTAGTTGAAGTAGAAGAAGACTCTACAACTCCTAGTGAAAACCTAAGCGCCGTTTCTTCTCTAGCTTTAGAGTGAAAAAAAAAAAAAAAAAAAAAAAAAAAAAAAAAACTTCTGAAAAGTGCTTTATATATCAGCCTGTATCATATAGGTTAGGTTGTGTTTGGCCAAATAGCAAATCCAAATTAATTGATATTTAAACATTTCCAAATTTTTATTTCCCACCTTGTTAAATTTCATTCCCTCGTTGGGAGGTAAGCTATATGTTCTAGAGACAATTAATTTCTTTTTGTTTTTTTTTTGCCGATAATTAATTTCTATAAATTGGAAAAAAAAATTATTTCCCATATATTCTCATTTAATATGTTTTTTTGACCAATTTAATTTGCTTTAATTGTTTTGATGCTTTTGTGCCAAAAAAAACTCAACCTGTTATCGAATTATACAAAATCATTAACTATAGATTTTTTTTTGCCATTCATATCTATCATCGTTTATTTACTGAATAATTTATGAATTTTCCTTTTAGTTAATTTATTTATTTAAAGGAAAATTATGCTTGATTATATACTATTTACTCAATTAGTGAGATTTAATATAACATTAAAGTGTTTACCTAATTGATATATTTGTTGATATTTATAAGGTTTGTTATTAGTTAATTCTTAATTATTATTTAACTATAATGGACTAATCAACGTAATTAGAATGTCAAGTTATAGCAACTTAAGGATGTAACTCCATAATATAAAAAATGGGGAGATAAACACTAGTTTTTTATATATAAATAAATAAGAATATACTCCACCGACCACCATATCCTAAGTTTGTTTTTGTCAATAAATATATTCCAACTTCTTCAATCTCTGCATTTCTGGCTAAAAACAGATCTGTCGTTTCATCAATTGAAGATAAACAATTCTTCCGCAAGTCTTACATCGCGATTCGAATTCTGATATTTTCAAATCTAATTTTTACTGCACGCAACAACCGTGAAGAAGCCTAGACGACTCTGCATCATTCACCGACACCTCAATTCTTAAACGTTCTGCACTAATCCTCTGTTGCAGACACCGTGGAGGCACCCACCAAGGAGATTAATGATTCAATATTAACTTCGTTGTGGAAATCGTAGTATAATGAGAGAAATTGCTGCTAATATCTGCTTCTGGGTTGGTTCTGATTGTAGAATATGGGTTAATGATTTATTAACGTTGTTCGTGGCATTATCAATGGATGATAATAATTTTCTGATTTAATCTATAAATGGAATTGAATAACTAAGTTTGATCTATTTATATCTATTTTGGTTTTTTTGATTGCAAACTTGAAGGTTTCACCGGTTCTACAGGTTCAATACAAGTTGAGAAGGTACACTCATTTTGGAGTATGTGTTGGGAAATTGTTGTGTTGCAAGCTAATGGCTGTTCTGGTGTCTACAAAATTAATGCATTTTCAAAAACACTCACATTCATGTAAAACAGATTGCAGAATGTAAAACTAGATTGCAGCAAAATAACATATTGCAGAATGTAAAAGTAAATTGCAGCAACATAATAGATTGCAGAATGTAAAACAGCAGAATACATAATGTAAACCTAGAATCCAGCAAAACAGATTAAAAAAAAATGTAAGTATGTTGGCAAGACAAACAACAGATTCCTGCAGCAACAACACAGTTCACCAGCACCATCAACACCATAGCAACAACAACACAGTTCACCACCACCATCAACACCACAGCAGCAAAACACAGTTCACCAACAACACCACAGTTCACTTACAGGCTTAAAGCGACACGGCATTTCATTTCAGCATCACAACAACAATATCTGCAACATCACAACTACATTTATAAGGATATATACAAGATCAAATCATAAATAATAAGAAGGGTTAAAGGTCCTTTTGGTACCACATGTTTGCAAAAATTACACTGTTCATATCACTAGTATTTTTTCGTACCGAATTGGTACCATATGTTTCCAAACCTTACTATTTTGGTACCTCCGTTAGGGTTCCGTCAAAACGGTCGTTAAATGGCATGTGCCATGCACGTGACCAGCCCAAAACTTTCAATTTTGTTACAATTTAGTCCATCTAATACATCCCAAACTTTTATTTTGTTCAATTTAGTCCTAAAACTTCAAAATCAAACAATTTCCCCCAAATTGACCTAGCCGGACCTAGCCATGGGCTAGGTTCGACCCTGGGTCGGGGTCGCCGGACCCAGGCGACCCCGACCCAGGGTCGGACCTAGCCCTAGGCTAGGTCCGGCTAGGTCAATTGGGACCTAGCCCCAAATTGGGTATAGGTCCCAATTGACCTAGCCGGACCTAGCCTAGGGCTAGGTCCGACCCTGGGTCGGGGTCGCCTGGGTCCGGTGACCATGACCCAAGGTCGGACCTAGCCCTAGGCTAGGTCCGGCTAGGTCAATTTGGGAAAATGGTTTGGTTTTGAAGTTTTAGGACTAAATTGAACAAAATAAAAGTTAGGGATGTATTAGATGGACTAAATTGTAACAAAATTGAAAATTTTGGGTTGGTCACGTGCATGGCACATGCCATTTAACGGCTGTTTTTGACAGAACCCTAACGGAGGTACCAAAACAGTAAGGTTTGGAAACATATGGTACCAATTCGGTACGAAAAAATACTAGTGGTATGAACAGTGTAATTTTTGCAAACATCTGGTACCAAAAGGACCTTTAACCCTAATAAGAATATAGAAATTTAGTACCAATAACAAAAAGAACGCACTTAAACATGTTAGGCAAACTCAAATATGAACTAATCATCCCCAATGTCTTCATCGGACATCAAATGCTCATGACTTTCATCTTCCTCTTCTGTTTCATCACCTTCATCCATGTCATCACCATCAGTATCAAAATCTTCTTCACTATCTTGACGACTCTCTTCAAAATTTTCATAAAAGTCATCTTCTTCATCATTATCTTGACGAATGGTATTTATCCTTTCAACGCTATCAACTAGTTCAGCATCAATATCTTCTCTTCTCCATTGAATGTCAAACCCACTCGGTTCTCTTGGTAGGGCTCTACTGTTCCACCTGACATTTGACCTCCCAATTTAAATTGTCTCCGGGCTTCAGCTTTTAAAACCGTGCTCCAAGTAGGGTCCCCATTCGCTCAGAAAGATAAAACACTTGTTGTGCCTGAGAGGCAAGTATGAATGGCTCATCTGTCTGGAGGAAGTCATCAGTCTTCACACAAGTGAAACCATAATCGTCCACTTTAAGACCATTTGCTCCATTTAAAACATTAAACCAATCACACTTAAACAAGATAACACGAAGACCGTCGAAATACTGCAACTCAATCACCTCTTTTAATAAACCATAATAGTCAACTTGGCCCGTGATAGGATTTTTATCCTTTCTACTACTATAACATATTGTATCCGCAATGATCGATACACCGCTATTCTCAAAATTTCTCAATCTAGATCGATCTTTTGTGTGGAAAGTGAACCCATTAGCAACATAAGCACTGTAACTCTTTACACCATACAAAGGACCATGAGACAATGACTTTAACTGACTGTGTGTAACAGAATTTGATACTTCTTGCATCCGACCCACCTGCCAAATAAATAAAAAATAATTCACTAATAATGAAAATGAAAAAAAAAAATGTGTTGTTATGTTAGATGCACAATACAATTGTGTTGTTACCCGTCCTTCAAACCATTTGATAAATTCTTTATTGTGTCTCACATCCATATTCCGACGACTCAATCTTGCACGACTCAGTTGCCTCTTGTGTTCTCTGTAGAGATAAGAAGACAACATAAATATAAGGAATACAAGAATACATCTTATAAAACACATGTATGTTTTCAAAAAATTAAATACATACTCTATGAATGGTTGAACTTCTTCACATTGGTTTAAGACATAACGGTGGCATTGTTCCCACTCTATGTTGCTTAATTCACACATAATAGCACCACCTAAGTGAGAACCAGCTTGTCGGAATACTGATAATCCTTCATGCGATCCATCTTGAACATCATTCTGCAAATGATCTGTATGTCTGTTGAATTTTGTCTCCACTTCATGCAAATATCTCGAACAAAATGTAAGACACTCCAGTGCAATATAGCCCTCCGCTATGGAACCCTCAGGACGACTTCTATTACGCACAAATGACTTCATTATCCCCGTGATCCTTAAGTAAAGATAGTAATAGAAATTAATAAACTGCAAAAGAGAATAATATATCCTTAAAAATCAAACATTGTCAAATGTTGTCATTGCTTTTCTTGTCAATGCCCAACAAAGTTCCGATCAAATTGTCACATACATTTTTCTCAATGTGCATAACATCCAAATTATGAGAGAGTAACAATTTCTTCCAATAAGGTAATTGAAAAAATATACTTCTTTTTTTCCAATTTCCAGTAGCAGGGTCTATGCCTATCTTTCTCGACGGTTGGGTCTTCCTAAATGGAATATCCTCTAGGTTCTCCAGCTGTTGCAAAATTTCTTCACCTGACAACCTCCTGGGACGCGGCCTAAACTCTTGTTTTCCATCAAATGAGCTCTTATTTCTCCTCCAAATATGTCCATCCGGGAGATATCGCCGGTTCCCCATAAAAGAACACTTCTGACCATTTTTTAATCTACAATAATGTGTATCCATTTTGCAAACAGGACAAGCCAAGTTGCCATAGGTAGCCCAACCAGACAAGTTAGCATACGCTGGAAGATCTTTTATTGTCCAAAGAACTGCTGCATGCATTTGGAAATTCTGCTTCCTTGAAGCATCATATGTCAAAACACCATTCTCCCATAACTTGTTAAGCTCATCAATTAGCGGTTGCAAGTACACGTCGATATCATTACCTGGAGCCTTTGGTCCAGGTATCAACAGGGAGAGCAAATAATTGGTATCTTTCATGCACATTTCAGGAGACACATTGTAGGGAATAATAACGACTGGCCACATACTATACGGTTTGCTTTTATCACTGAAAGGGTCAAATCCATCTGTCGCTAAACCAAGTCTCACATTACGGGTTCTGCTCCAAAAGAAGGACAAATATCATCAAGTGCTTTCCACGCTGCAGTATCAGCAGGATGCCTCAACACCCCATCTTTTACCTGACCCTCATGATGCCACCTCATACTCGCTGCAGTCTTAGTTGACATGAAAATTCTTTGTAGTCTTGGAGTTATTGGAAAATAACGCACAACCTTTGCTGGGATTTTCTTCCTTTTCCTTTTGGGTTCATTGGACATACTATTATTCCCTTCAACACACGGTTTAGGTGAAATCCATCTTGACTCGCCACAAACTGGACATACATCAACATGACTATATTCCTTTCTGAATAGAATGCAGTCATTGACACACGCGTGTATTTTCTCATAATGTAAACCCAAGTCAGAAATGAATTTTATTGCTTCATAATATGTGTTAGGGACTGTATTTTCTGCCGGAAGTAGCTTATGCATCATGTGAAGCAACTCATCAACGAACTTGTTCGACACCTTATAAAGAGATTTTAGGTGCAACAATTCTACAATAAATGACATCTTGGTATATTGCGTACATCCTGAATATAAGCTTTGTTCACAATCTCCAAACATTCGATAAAACTTTTTTGCACCAATATTAGGCTCTTCCTCATTATTATCCCAACCTTCAACACCAAGCCCATCATAAACCATATTAGGCATATCCTCATTACTTGTGATATTCACTCCACTAGGTGTCAACAATTCATATTCCTCACCATGATCTACCCATGTAGTATAGGTAGGCACCATTCCGTCACGCTCCAAGTGTAACTTTACATCATCTCTTACTAATAACCGGCTTCTATTGCATCTTACACATGGACAATAAATTTTATCATCCCAAGATGCATGAGTAAAAGCAAAATCAAGAAATTGGTTTACACAATTCCTATACTCTCCACTCTTCCGGTGCGCTTTCATCCAACTCTTATCCATTTTTTATATCTGTTATGAACCAAGCCAAGTTAGTCACTGAAAGACATATCAACTAAACACATTATCAAAAATGAATAATAAAAATTCATACATTCTACTGTTGAGATACTTTCTACATACTAAATATATTTACAACCTAATTTTGAAACCATAATATGAATTGAAAAGAAAGACCTTTAACATACTAAGCAATTTGCTGATTTGAAATTACTCCACCAAACCTAAATTAGGGTCGATGCTTTATCTCTAACACTCTAATAGTTATACAATTTTAAATACAAATAAGAAAGTTAATTATGTGATTATCTACTTGTTGAAACACATCTTAATCCAACTAATTAACAGAAACTTATGACTATAATGAATTTTGAAATCTAGAGAGAATAGAGAAACCCACCTCTGCAGCTGCAATAGAATTGGGTCAGTTTGATTTTGTGTTCAAGCTCCGTTGTTAAGGATTAAAGAAGCATTCTCATCTCTCTCTCATTTGATTTTCTAGCAGAATCGGAAGTTAGGTCGTCAGAGCTTCAGGTTTTTAAGAGAACAGAAGTTAGGTCGTGGCTTTTGATACGTTTTAGATTTATTAGTGCAGATAGTTTTAGTAGCGGCAAAGTCGCTGCTGAAAGTGGCTTTTACCGTCAAGAATTGAGCCGTTACGGAAAATGGTTTTTAGTGGCGCCAGAAAAGTTGCTACTGCGCATACATATTAGTGGAGCATAAAAGTCGTTGTTAAAAAAGGCTTTTACCATCAAAAACTTTGTCGCTACTGAAATAGCATTTTAGTGGCGCCAATAAAGCCACTACAGCGTATACATATTAGGGGAGCTTAAAAGCCGCTACTGAAACCCACTTTCATCGTCAAAAAATTAGGCGCTGCTGAAAACTTCTTTTAGTGGCGGGTTTTAAGCCGCTACAAATACATACCCCTTTAGTTGCAGTAGCTTTTGCTGCTGAAGGTACATTTTTGCAACGACGTTTTACTCATTACTAATAAAAGTAATTACTTACGCAAAAGTAATGTTGTTACTAAAACTGGCATTTAGCGTCAATTTTTAGTAACAGAATATTTGGTTTGCTGCTGTAGCTCTGTTTTCCTGTAGTGTAGGCCCCGATGATATGCCTTTACGTAGGCCCTGATGATATGCCTTTAAGTAGGCCCCGATGATATACCTTTGAGTAGGCCCCGATATTGAATCCCTGAGAATGCTGGCCCTGTCCCGATGACGAGGGGCCCCGAGCGGTGACCAAAGGAGATAACTCTGAAGTCCCCGACATCCGTCGGGACTTGTCACCAGAGGTTGAGGCCGGGAAACACGCCCACTATCAACATAGTGGGGAAGTGGCCTGAAAAGACGGAACGTGGGCAAATGGCCGAGATAAATGGAACATGGGCTAACTGCCCCCGACAGTTATCGCAACATGTAACTGGGGTAACTCCTCTATATAAAGGAAGGAGTTACCTCAGGATTGACACATTGACATTCACATACTCATACTTGCTTGCCTACATCGAGATACTCATTTAAGCATCGGAGTGGGATTCTGGGTCACCGCCCGGTCTATCCCCTTCTTGCAGGATTACTTGGAGCAAAGAAGTTCGGACTTACGTCAAGAACGTGCCGGTGTTCCAACTGTGATCCAACAAGTGGAAACGACGATTACGAGTCAAACTCTGGAAAATCCATGGGCTATGGGGGTTCCATCGTGTGTGTGCGGGTGGGTGGACTGGTTGAGACGAAGGAGGCGGTGTGGGTGGTGATTTGCTTCGACCGAAGTGAGGAGAAATGGAGTGAGATGGGTAGAGAGCAGGGAGATGGTAACTGTTGGATCATGATGGAACTCTGGTACGATCTTTGACGGCGATCCTAGCTCCTTCGCTCCACGCAATCCTGCAAGAGGGGATAGACCGGGCGGTGACCCAGAATCCCTCTCCGATGCTTAAATGAGTATCTCGTGTGGACTGGCAAGCAGTAATCTCAAGTAACGTATCTCAAAACGTAATTGATCTGAGGTAGCTTCTGCCCTTTTATAGGCGGAGAGGTACCTCAGTTACCTGGTGAACCGTTGGGGTGGTTAACCCGTATTCCGCGTATCTCGGGCACGATCCCGCCTATCTAGGCCATGATCTCGCTTATCTCGGCCACGCGCCGCGTATCTCGGTCACGCCCCGCGTATCTTGGCCTTAACCTCTGATAATAAGTCCCAACTAACATCGGGGACTCCAGAGTTATCTCGTTGTGTCACCGCTCGGGGCCCCTCGTCATCGTGATAGGGCCAATCATTCTCAGGGATTCGTCATCGGGGCCTACTTAAAGGCTTCTCATTGGGAGCTTCCAGCTCACCTATCGGGACCGACTCTATCGGGACCTTTCATCATCGGGACTCCCTCTGTCGGGACCCTTCGCCTGGGTCATCTTGACCTCCATTTAGGGCCCAGTGGGCCTGTTCGTCGTTTCCTCGCCGTTAAAGGGCCTAACGGCCATAGCGGAACCCATCATTTGCCCCCAAAACATGAGGGACTTACAGTTCGTCGTGTCTTTCAACTCCCGACCTCCCGGTGTCGAAGTCGAGGATCTTTCCCTGGCATAGTTAGTACAAGTCTTCTCGTTCACGTTTCCTCAATACCTTGTGGATAACTGCCCAATCCGAGAGGACTCCTCGGTTCCCCAGCCATCAAATGCAATAGATAAAAAAGCGACGTCCTCAGTACCCGTGCCTGATTTTTCGCGCCTGCTTTTTCTGAAAAGTGCTTTTCAAGCTATTTCATCATTGCACCCGTTGCCATTCTGCACGTTTCATCTCAACGGTCCAGATCAGAACGCTTCAACTTCAACGATTCAGATCAAGGCACCCTTTCGACTGTCCTCTTCGCCTATAAAACCCTCACCCAGGGTACAGTTTCCTTTTACCATCACCGAATTTTCAAAAGCTCTCTGCAACTTCTCTGCGAATTCGAGCTCTGCAATTCTGAAGACCTTAGTGTTCCTCCGATCACCTTTCCGGCAACATCAAGTTCGTTCTTCCAACCTCCAATCATCATGTCTGGTAAGGGTTTCTTCTTTATTGTTCGCCTATCTCCTTCCTTCATCTATGCTTGGTTTGTTTGTAATTTCCCGGGAAAACCCAATGTGCCTTTCCATGCCTGATTTCAGACAGCGGATCTAATTCCGAGGGGAGGAAGCCTTTCAACTTCGACTATGCTCTGAACGAGATTTCCAGCACTGCTTACGATGCAGCTCTCCGGGAGGGATGCATCATTTCTACCAGAGAAGCCGATGCTCAAGGCAGGAAATGCATACCACATGTTCAGAGTGAAGAGGAGCTACTTTTTCATCAAAAACTCCTCGATCCCATGGCCCCGATAGTCGACCCTCCAGCGGCTGACCCTGTGGAGCCTTCTGCCACAGACCTCGTGGACCCTGCTCCCGTTGATACCGCAACAAGGACCAAGTCTAACTGCTTATCTTTAGAGTCCTTGTATTCTCCTTCTTTTGTAATCATCGGGCATTCAAGCCCCATTAATATCAGACATTCTTAGTTCCGATTTTTCATTGCACTTCTCAAAGTGACTTTATTATACTTACTTAAGTCGAAACCTCGACACTTAAGATATTCTCACACATCACTTAAGACGATTTACCAACTTGCACCACTTAAGGTGACTTACCATCATGCACCACTTAAGGCGTCTTTCCAATACTTAGAATAAATCCAAGAGTCGCGCATCACTTACGACGACTTGATCTCATGCATCACTTAAGACGAATTAATCTCGTGCATCACTTAAGACGACTTAATCTCGTGCATCACTTAAGACGACTTTAATAACACTTAGAGTAAATATAAGGATCATGCGTCACTTAAGACGACTTAATCTCGTGCATCACTTAAGACGACTTAATCTTGTGCATCACTTAAGACGGCTTTAACAACACTTAGAGTAAATCTAAGTATCATGCGTCACTTAAGACGACTTAATCTCGTACATCACTCAAGGTGACTTTTCTCATGCACCACTCAAGGCGACTTTTCTCGTGCACCACTCAAGGCGACTAAGTAACGCTTAGAATAAATCTAAGAATAATTTTGATCGGAATCAACCCCTTTATTTATTGATGGCACAAAACTTGCTTACATCGAATCAAACGATAAATAACATACACCACTTAAGGCGATTTTACATCGGGCACCACTTAAGGCGACTTTTCATCGGGCACCACTTAAGGCGACTTTTCATCGGGCACCACTTAAGGCAAATTTTCATCGGGCACCACAAAAGGCGACTTTTCATCGGGCACCACTTAAGGCGACTTTTCATCGGGCACCACTTAAGGCGACTTTTCATCAAGCATGGTGTTTCTTCAAGTGTTCGCCACTAAAAGAATGCTTTAACGCTCTGCCATCGAGGTCTTCCAACTTGTACGCATTTGGAGCTGGCATCCCCACGACCTTGTAAGGTCCTTCCCATTTTGGTGACATCTTGCTGATTCGATCCAAAAGGGTGAACTCGTTGCGACGCCAAACCAGCTCCCCGACGAAAAATTGTCGGGACTTGACTCGCCGATTGTAATACCTGGCCGTCGCCAAACGCATTCGAGCCTGGACTTCGTCGGCTTCTCGCCTCTTCTCCTCGAGCAAGTCCAAATCTAGACGTCTCATCTCATCATTCGTCAGAGGCTCGTAATATCTCATCCGATGGGATGCCACGACTACCTTCACGGGAGCCACAGCCTCCGTGCCATAAACAAGGCCAAACAGAGTCTCCCCAGTTGCTCGTTTGGGTGTCGTTCTAACGGCCCAAAGCACGTTTTCCAGCTCGTTCAGCCATTTGCCCTTCAAGGCATAGACCCTCTTCTTCAGGCCATCCATCAGAATTTTGTTGGCGGATTCCACCTGGCCATTAGTCTGAGCATGGCGTACAGAAGCTGTCTGATGCTCGATATTCAACTCCTCCAGATACTCCTTCACCTGAGACCCGTTAAACGGTGGATCATTGTCGCTGATCACCACCTTAGGAATCACGTATCTGGACACAATATGGGTCTGGAGGAACTTGACGATCTGGTTCCCCGTCGTTCTGGCCAATGCCTTTGCCTCTATCCATTTCGAAAAATAATCGATAGCTACAAGCAAATACAAGTAAGTACTTACATTGACCTTGTGTTTGTGGAAGAGGTCCCACCAAGTCGATGCCCCACTGCGCGAAGGGCCAAGCGCTCTTGATGGATGTCAGATTAGCAGCTGGAGCCACAATACTCGGGGCGTACCTCTGCCACGCGTCACAGGATCGGACCAACGTCGTCGCCTCCTTGCTCATCGTAGGCCAATAATAGCCCAAGTTCAGCACTTTCCTCATAATGGATCGGGCCCCTTCATAACAAGTCGCGACCCCTTCATGCACCTCTTTCAGGATTCGACTTGTGTCAGGCTCAGCCACACACTTCAAGTACGGAGTCGAGAACCAGCCCTTCTTGTATAGCTGATTGTCCAGCATTACGTAATTAGCCGCGATCCGTCGTATCCTGTCAGCTACTACTTTGTCATCGGGGACTGCCCCCGTAATCAGGTACGTGACTATCGGAGTCATCCAAGTGGGCTCCTCCTCCGATCCTGCTTCAATAGCACACACCTGTGTCGGGTCGGTGGTTGACAAGATCATCTTCTCCAAGAAGTGCACCTTCCGATTTTCCTCCAAGGGTGCCCCCAGGGCAAATTTGCTCAAGGCATCTGCCTCCACGTTTTCCTCCCTCGGGATCGCCTCGATGTCGAAGCTTTTAAAACTCTCCTTCAAGGTTTGCACCTCGCGCAGGTACTTCCTCATTATTGGGTTATTCGCCTCGTATCGCCCTTGAACATGGTTCACAATCAGGGCCGCGTCACACTTCACTTTCAAGTGAGCGACTCTCATACCTTTGGCAATTTTTAGGCCCGTGATAAGAGCCTCGTACTCAGCTTCGTTGTTCGTGGCCCTAAATGTTAAAGCCAAAGCATATCGAAGCGGTTCACCTCCCCCTGGTGGTATTAATACAAACCCTGCTCCTGATCCATCTAAACTCGAGGAGCCATCCGTGTACATCTCCCATGTATTTTCCTCTTTTGGCTGTTCTGATTGCTCTGCCATCTCTGATTGTTCTGCCATCGGGACCTCCATGGTTGCCCCCTCTATAGGGCCCGCTTCTTCCAGATCGGTGGCTGTAGACTCTGCTATGAAATCCGCCAATGCCTGGCCCTTAATAGCCGTTCTCGGAGCAAAGTGTATGCGAAACTCACTAAGCTCGACTGCCCATTTCACTAATCTCCCCGACGCATCAGGTCGGTTCAAAAAATGCTTCAGAGGCTGATTTGTCAACACAGTGATCTCATGCGCGTGGAAGTAAGGCCTCAACTTCCGAGCAGTAATAATCAACGCAAAGAGATACTTCTCAACGGCAGGATAATTCATTTCAGACTTGGCAAACGCCTTGCTTACATAATAAACGGGGACTTGATTACCCTCGACAACCTTCACTAACACAGAGCTAATGGAAAATTCAGAAACAGCCAAATAAAGGTAGAGCGGCTCGCCTGGAACCGGTTTCGCCAACGGCGGGAGAGTGCGAAGGTGCTGCTTGAGTGCTTGGAACGCTTCTTCACACTTGGTGGTCCACTCAAACTCCTTGTTGGCCCTCAGGACTTCAAAAAATGGCATTGACCGGTCACTTGCCTTGGACAGGAAGCGGTCCATCGCAGCTAGTCGACCATTCAGCACTTGCACCTCCCGATGATTTATCGGAGACTGCATCTCCTCAATCGCTCTCAACTTCTCGGGATTCACCTCAATTACTCTCTGGCTCACCATAAAGCCCAGAAATTTCCCTGAGTGGACTCCGAAGGCGCATTTTGTCGGGTTTAAGCGAACCTGATGAAGCCTCATCCGCTCAAACGCCATGGCTAGGTTGTGCACATAATCCTCAGCTTGTCGGGACTTCACCAGCATATCATCCACGTAATCCTCCATGGTCTCCCCTAGCATATCTCCGAACAGCTTGTTCACCATCCGCTGGTAGGTTGCCCCGGCGTTGATCAACCCGAATGGCATGACATCGTAGTGATAGATGTCACTGTCTGCATAGAATGCTGTGTGAGGAGCGTCTTCCTTAACCATCTTGATCTGGTTATAGCCCGAATATGAATCCATGAAGCTCAACAGCTCATGTCCCGACGTGGCATCCACCAGCTGGTCGATTCTCGGGAGCGGGTAACAGTCATTTAGGCAAGCCTTATTCAGGTCGCGGAAATCAACGATCATTCGCCACTTCCCATTGCTCTTCTTCACCAGTACCGGATTAGCAACCCAGGTCTGGAATCGGAGCTCCTTGATAAACCCAGCATCGAGCAACCTGCCCACCTCCTGCTGGATCGCGATTCGCTTGTCTGTGCCCATTGGACGCCTCTTCTGCGCGATAGGCTTGATCGCGGAATCGATCTTCAGCTCGTGCACAATCACGTCGGGGCTGATTCCTGGCATGTCACTCGGGGACCAGGCAAACAGCTCCCTGAACTCCTTCAGCAGCTCGATCAATTTTCGGGCAGTCTCCTCGGTCAGAGCAGACCCGATTTTCACATTTCTCTGTGGCCCATCAATCTCGACCTCCTTTAAATCTTCCACGGGGGCGGGACGCCCGAACTCTTCTCTGGGATCAGTATCTGTCTGAAGGACAGTCATGGCCTCTCGTTTCCTCCTTCGAGTGGCGTTGACATAACATTTTCTGGAAGCCACCTGGTCTCCTTTGACCTCTCCGACTCCATGGTCAGTCGGGAACTTCATCTTCTGGTGTACAGTCGAGGCAACTGCCATCAGGGGGTTGATGGTAGTTCTCCCGATAATCGCGTTGTAGGTTCCCGCGGACTCAACTACCACAAACTCCACGTTCCTCATTTCAGATTTCCACCCACTACCAAACTCCACTGGTAAGGTGATCACTCCTAGCGGATAGGAGGTAAAACCAGAGAATCCGACCATCGGGAAGTTCGCCTCCTTCAGGTCCTTCTTCGTTTTCCCCATGACCTCCAGCGCGTCCATGAACAGGATATCGGAGGAGCTCCCTCCATCGATCACAATTCGCTTCATCTCGTACCCGTCCACATCATAGGTCACAACCAGAGCATCATCGTGCGGAGTCTCCACGCCTATGAGATCCTCCGACGAAAAGGAGATCACCATCTCTTCCTTCAGGGTCCAGGATCGGGACCTCTTACCCAGCACCACAGCAGCATGAATTCTAGAGGCATAAACCTCCCGAGAGGACGAGGTATCACCCCCCGCGGCAAATCCTCCGTGAATCACATTGATTGTGCCTCGCTTTTCCTTACGGTCACCGGAAGACTCCGCGTCAGACCTCTTCTTCTTTGGGGACCGATCACGGGATCGGGAACGGGACCGTGATCGGGATCGAGAACGGGATCGACATCGCTTATCCCCGACAAACTCCTTAAGCTTCCCCTTCTGGATCAGCTTTTCGATCTCCTTCTTCAGCTCCCGACAATGATTGGTGTCGTGGCCATTCGCGCGATGGAATCGACAGTAGCGGTCGGTGCGAGATCCCGAAAATTCTCCTTCCTTCTTCGGGGGGTACCTAGAGATACCCTGTCGCTCCATGACCGTTAACACCTCCGCCATAGAGCTGTTGAGAGGAATGTCATGATCCTCCCGCCTGTCCATTTTCGAGGAACGCCTATCATCCCTTTGATCAGAGCGGCCTCGACTGCTTTCGGCTTTATCCTTCGACTTGCGCTCGTCTAAGGGTTTGACCGACTGCTTTCCCTTATTCGACTTCGGGGGCTCGAGCTCTCCAGCGGCTATCTTCGATTCCTGGACATCGATTTGCCGCTTCACCCTCTTCTGCAGTGCCTCCATATTCCACACAGCCTTCTCAGCCACGCTGTACATCAAGTCGGAACCATAGGGGGCTGTTAGGTTCCGAATGAAGGTTCGGATGGTTTCACCTTCCGAAATCTCCTCATCAATCTTCGCCACGCTGGCCGTATACCGCTGGTAATAGTGCGCCAGCGATTCGTTGGGCCTCTATACCACCTGGGTCAGGGACCTCACACTCTTCAGCAGACGTCTGCGACCCTGGTACTGCTGAATGAAGCGGTCGTGCATATCATCCCAGCAAGTGATGCAGCCTGGGGGCAGACTGAAGAACCAGGTTAGGGCTCTCTAGCCCAGTGTGTTCGGGAACAACGTACACACAATATCCTCATTCGGGGCTCTGCCCAGACACGCCATGAGGTGCTTCTGGACATGACGAACCGGATCTCCCTCGCCATCATACTCCTTAATCGTGGGGTTACCCAGTCCTGGCGGGGCAAGGGTGTCTATGAGTCGATGAACGAAGGGATGGGTGGACCGATCCCTCAGCTCCGACACCAGCGGCTTCTGCTCTCCCATGCAGATGTTCACGATCTTCACCACCTGATCGGGGGTGATGGGACCATTAAGGGGAATGGTCCTGTGCTGCACTGGTCCTGGCCCATCGACCACGAATCGCTCTGGCTGAATGGACTCCCTACTCCTGCCCTGGCTTCGGGGCTGAACCTCCCGAATATTCTGAACCTCTGCTGGCGGGGGCGCTTCCTCTTCTAGTGGAGGCATCTCCTCTTGCCTCCTCGCAGCTTCTCTCCGATCTAAGAGGGCCTCCACAGCTGCCAAAAACATTGGCATGGCTTCCGCCACAGCCCTCGTCAGGTCCGCAGCTGGAGGAGCCACCTGCTCCCTGTTCCCCTGGTGTTGAGCAGCAGCATCTTCGGGAGCTTCGTTATGCCCCCCCTGTCTGGGAGACCTCCGCAGCAGGAAGATTCTGGTCCTCCTCGCGTTCCGGTGGTGAATTCAAAGTCGTCGCAGCAGGATGACGGGAACCACCAGATTGTCCTTGTCTTCTTTGCTTGCCAGCCACCATTGAACGAGTAGAAGGCATATCAGCTTTTTGTTACGCTTCCCACAGACGGCGCCAATGTTGGATCACGATGGAACTCTGGTACGATCTTTGACGACGATCCTAGCTCCTTCGCTCCACGCAATCCTGCAAGAGGGGATAGACCGGACGGTGACCCAGAATCCCTTTCCGATGCTTAAATGAGTATCTCGTGTGGACTGGTAAGCAGTAATCTCAAGTAACGTATCTCAAAACGTAATTGATCTGAGGTAGCCTCTGTCCTTTTATAGGCGGAGAGGTACCTCAGTTACCTGGTGAACCGTTGGGGTGGTTAACCCGTATTCCGCGTATCTCGGGCACGATCCCGCCTATTTAGGCCATGATCTCGCTTATCTCGGCCACGCCCCGCGTATCTCGGCCACGCCCCGCGTATCTTGGCCTTAACCTCTGATAATAAGTCCCAACTAACATCGGGGACTCCAGAGTTATCTCGTTGTGTCACCGCTCGGGGCCCCTCGTCATCGTGATAGGGTCAATCATTCTCAGGGATTCGTCATCGGGGCCTACTTAAAGGCTTCTCATCGGGAGCTTCCAGCTCACCTATCGGGACAGACTCTGTCGGGACCTTTCATCATCGGGACTCCCTCTATCGGGACCCTTCGCCTGGGTCATCTTGACCTCCATTTAGGGCCCAGTGGGCCTGTTTGCCGTTTCCTTGCCGTTAAAGGGCCTAACGACCATAGGTGAACCCATCAGTAACGACTTGAATGAGGAGTGTGTGAGAATTTAAACTGGTCGGAGTTAATGTTGGAGAGGGTGGAGTTGCATAATGTCGTGAGCAAAGCAGCAGGCGCAGGGATCCAAGCTCTGCCATGGACGTGACTGAGATCTCTCCAAAATCCACCGTGATGATGGATATGAGAGTTAAGGCTCCACAGTGAAGGGGAAAGAGAGGGTGGGGAGTTAATGGTTGAGTGGACGTGGGGAGAAGGGGTGCCTGGGAAGGAAAATGGAAAAGCACTTGTCCGTTGAATCTGTGGTGGTGGAAGGTCGTTATTGTCTGTGGTGTTTGGATTGGCATAGGTTTGTGCAGGAGAATGAGTTCCGACTCTAGCGCTAATGAGCTCCGATTCTAGCGCTTGGAAGAATATAAACAGTGACTACCCAGCACTGATTTTGTCCTATTTGAGTATAAACGTAATTTATCAACTTAGAGATGGAATGCTATATAATAATAAGTAATGTTTGAGGTAGAATAATTATTAATGAGCCACAACGATGGAGGCAGCGTCAGCAGCAAGTAAAATGGAATTCAAATTAAAATCCTAATTAATTAATTAACTAATAATGAGCTGAATTCGTCCTATTTTGTTTAATTAATTAATGAAAATTCCAAAAAAAGGTTAAACTAAAAAAAATAGGTTATCTTAGTATATTGAAGATATAACTTTATTTTAAAATTGTAAACTATTTTTTGGATATAAATTAATTAATTTAATGCAAAAATTAATTAAAATATTTAATAATAATTATTATTTTTTGGAATTTTTTCCGGAAATATTTTTTAATATATATTAAGTAGGAAATATAGCAATATTTTCCTCAATATTATATGTATCCATAGGCTGGTTATATAATTTTTATTGAATTTTCAAACTTAAATCATATATTATAGTAGAATAATATATATATATATATATATAGAAAAAAATATACATGCATACATAGATTTTTTTATTACCTATATATACCACTGTTGGAGTCAAAATGGGTGTCTATGTCTTTCTCCGTTAATGTCACTCGCAAAATTATCGATATTCGTATCCTCAAAATAACACTACATCAAGACTCAAATTATTTATATTTTTAAAAAAAAAAACTGAACAACAAAAAAATTTAATAATCCACCTGACAATATATAGAGATATAAAAATGTAAGATTAAATTAGGTAACCATAATATAACAGCAAAAAAAATTACTCACAATTTTGGCGATATTACAACTTCCCCACATCCATCGAACACCCTTTTCATGGAGATGGCCATAAAATATTTTTTAAAACTATGAATTAGTAAAAAAATATAACAAATAAAGTAATGAGTAAGAAGGATTTGAATGTTTACTTATTATGTGTGATCAAGGAGAGTCTTCGCACGTGGAAATATGTGGCGTTAGTGTTATAGTTGTAGCTATGGTTCCTTATTGACATCTCAATCTGGTACTATCCAAAAAAAGTGTGTTCTGTAATCACAACAAAATTATAAATGTTAGTTCTAAATGGATAATTAATGAATTTTGAACGTATATATCAAAATTCCTTGACTGCAAATTTTTTCTGCTTCAACTAATTGATTGGTACTGGCCTTATAATTCTCCAATCCCTATTTTTAATCGAAATCAAGACACTAAACAGAAAAAGCTCAGGAATTGAGTGGAAAGGTACTGAAAGAGGCATTGTCGATGTTGCTGCCGGCGGTACTGCCACAAGTGATGTTGGATTCATTGAGAAATGTGCACTTTGATGTGTTCCATCTGAGGTTAGGGGCAGTGGGTGCTGAGATTCCTCCTATTGTTGTACCAAATTAAAGTGGGCTTCTCGGAAGGGTAAGTATATAACATTAGTATAATCTATATATATATATATATAGTAATGTATATATTACACCACTATATACACCTATAACACGTTAATTATCTATATATATTATCTTGCTTTAAAATATTGTATACATATATGCCCTATAGCATGTTTATTATTATAATTGTTTAGGTTATTTATTATTCTATATATATATATAGTGATGACGTGGCGGTCTATAGTCTTCCGGAACCAAACTGTATAGAATTACTATTTATAAGGAAACTTGAAATTAATTTGTTTCTTTAAATTGCGTCAAAACTAAAATAGGATATAAAAATACTTCTTAATTTTGAATCAATCAATATTATGTATCTAAATTTAAAGAACCCCTATTAAATTTCGATTAAATTAGGCAACACTGACTAGACAAACTGTCCACGTGTCAGCTAGAGGGCTTCCGATGCCGAATTAATATAATATAGTAGATCTCTCCTCTCTCTCTTTTCCACTTTTACTACTGTTTGAGTTTGAGGCCGGGAGCATAGCATAGGTAGAGAAGAAGGTACATTTGAAAATCAAAGTTAACACGGAGGAGTAAAGAAAGACCAACACCATAGATAGAATTGCTAGCTGTTTACTGTTAGGTTTTCCTTAACGAACCAATATTATAATAATATTCTCCTCCTCCACTCCCCACCCATGGCTAAAACCGGATACAAGAAGAAGAAGAAGTAGCAGCAGCAGCGGATATAAATCCAAAAAACTGCTCGCTCCATCGCCCAGCGATTTCCTTCCGGATCCAATTGCGGCGCTCGTCCATCTTCCTGATTCGCTTCATCAGGTGCGTTCCTGTTCTGACAATCTGCCCCGCATTTTTGGACCCAATGAGCCGAGAGTTTTTCCAACTTTTTTTCTGTACCAAGCGTTTCGGATTTTATCTTCTCCATGGATTTGTTTTCAGATTGTGTACCGTGTCGAAAACATATTGATTTTATTTTCAATTGGCCGTTATCCGTTCGGTTTTATCCTTGCGGTTGAGTCTGGATATTTCCATACCAGATCTAGCGCAATTCGATTCCATTTTTTATTTTCTAGTTTAGTTGCATTTTGCTTGTAAATCAGGATTTTCTTTAACTTGTGGTTGATCACTACTTAACCTGTGTGTTCTTCTGGAGCTTAGTATTTTTAGTAACATTGTTGGTTCTAGGAATGCAAGTTGATACAACTATCTTCTGATGTTCCTTTCTATAGTAACCTTCAACGGCATTGCCTTAAATTTCCTTCCTTTTTTTTGTGTTGTACAATGTTCTGCTGCTTGGTTTACTTGAAGTAATCTCTGTTTTAGGTGTTGTTGGGAGTTGCTTTCAAGACATTAGTGCAACAGGAACTCGAGGAGCTGCAAGAAGAAATGAAATCGAAAGTGGTGCTTGATTATGCTGCATTCCAACTATCACCTAGGCGGGCACGGTGAGAAGAGTCTGTAGATTTAAACAGTTTTCCTTTTTTGGTTCCAGATTCAGTTAGTCGGCTGTTTTCTTTGGCAGAAAAATAAAGCTGGTTTCTTCTTCACCCACAGTTACTTGTTTTATCTTTTCCTCTTGGGCAGATGTGAGCTGATTATTTCTAATAATGGACGGATTGAGAAGCTAGCATCGGGCCTAGTAAAGCCATTTGTAACACACTTGAAAGTTGTTGAGGAACAGTTTGCAGCACATGTCCAGTTGATTAAGCTTGAAGTGAATAAAAATGATGATGACACTAAATGGCTCACAAAATTAACTCTTGAAAGGTCTTGCTCTCCTTTCTGTCTTGTGGAGGATTTCTTTTATGATCTTGAGAACATTTGGGATATTCATACTTAATATTGTATGGGCATATTTTGCTTCTAGGGTTGTTCGATTTGTTAGTACGCCAGAGATTTTGGAACTAGTTAATACATTGGATGCAGAGTTGTCTCAATTGGAGGCTGCAAGAAAAATCTATTCGCAGGTAATGTTAGCCTTCCTTAAAGACAATTTCATGGTAGATATGTTGTTATTGTTGCTCAATTCGTGCCTGATCTCACTAAATTCGGGTAACTTAATTGCAGGGGACAGGAGACCAATGTTCTAGCGAATCAGGTATGTCAAGGAAGTGCAGAATTATCCTACTAATTTTAGAATTTAGCCTAAGTGTGTCATAAGTCATTTTCCAAGGACATATTTTCAATGGGATGTATGGATGTATATCCCAGTTTTTAAGGTTATATATATTTGATTTTGTTACTTCGTTTGATATATTTTACGTCTTCGCTGCATGTCTTCTTACATTTTAAGCTTTCATGATTGCATTTTCAATTATGTTGGTGCATGTTGGCCGTGAGTTATACAAGATATAATTCATATAGATCTTTGATTTTGTTACTTCTTTTGATACTTTTTACCTCGTCGCTGCATGTCTTCCTATTTTTACAAGCTTTCATGATTGCATTCTGAATGGGTAAGTGCGTTTTGACTGTTAGTGATACAAGATATAAATCGTATAGACTGGTTTGAGAGCTGCGCCAAATGTTCATTTTGGAATGATTACCTGTGGTAATAATAAATGAAATTCTCCATTGAATACTCTCAATCTGTCTCGTCTTGATAACTTTTGTTGTGCCTAAGGATTAAGTACTGGTCGTCAATAATACCCTTCATGAGCTTGAATTTAGAAAATCAGATATATTTTACGTGCTGCAATAGTGTAATGTGGTGGTAATTATCTTGCAGCTATAGTTCGGATTATTTCTAATTGAGGTGTTTAGTTGGCAAATTATTAGATAAACACATGATTTGTTGAACTTCTAATTGATATGTTTAGTTGCATAGTAGATGGCACATCTTTTGTCTCATTTCGCAACCATTATTCAAAGCAGTTTATGTGAAGTTCTCATCTCCTGGCATCTGCTTGAGCCTATCAATTTGCACTTTCATTTATCAGTGCTGGTGACTCATCCTCTTCAATTAACCTCTATGAATATACTTATTCTTCAATGTTTTCCATTATTTTTGCCTGTGCATTTGGACACAACTTCCTGATTAGGGCTTTGTCCCAGCATTTGCGTCTGATATATTTTCTGATCTGACATGCCATGTATCTGACTTGTTCCAGGAGGTGAAGCAGTTGGGGTTTCCGCAGCAGCTGAATCAACCAAGTAAGAATTTCTGATAGATGCACTTCAATTTCTTTAAAGAAAAGAACTTAGATTCTATGGATATCTCATTTCAAATTTTCAGTAGTAATGCTTCAACATCGACCATTAATAACTGATATATAATTAAATGGTTTCTGAAGCTGCATAGAAAAATAATTTTAATACTTTGTAGTAATACTATAACCTTAGCCTTTCTTGACGAGCTGCAATAAATAATTGAGCAAAAAGGATGCTATCACTTAAATAGTCTCTCTTTTTCCTTTTCATGGTATCAGTATGGTAGTTTTGCTCCAGTGACTTAAGTCGCCAGATTTTCTTCTTAAACATGTGGCTCAAAGTCAAAAGAATTAGACCTTCAGAATGAACATTTGATTTTCTTGCATATCTACTTACATTCTTTTAAAGTATCGTTTTCATCTTTGCTTCATGCAGGAAGGAACTTGTGAGGGCTATTGATGAAAGACTTTCTGCAGTGAAGCAGGAATTAACTATTGCCTCTGCTCGAGCATCTGCAGCTGGATTTAACCCTGATAGTGTCTCTGAACTCCATCTCTTTGCAGATCATTTCGGAGCATATCGTTTAAAGTAAGAAATAAATTCACCTCATGAATATCATTTACTGCCCTGAGTGGTGTTGAATGCAATATTTTATGTTGATTTCTGTGAATTAAAACTTCCACTTTCCTCCATCTTCCCTATTTTGTGATAGTAGAACTATATTCATATGGTATTGGTTTTAGATTTCTGCTGAGTTGGTATGATATGTCTTGAATCCAGTCTTCTATTTTATTGGAATCTCTTCAAAGGTGGGAGCAGAAATCTGGGTAGATATTCCACTATTTGATCTTGATAGGGCAATCTTCTTTTTCTATCCTTAACAATTCGTCTTGCTATTCAATTATTATGTGTGACTTATGGTTTTCCTTCTAGTCTATCTATTATGACATTCTATCTTCTAACAGATACATTAGAACATGGCATTATTAGCAGCTCTGATTTATATGATGTATTTCAATTTTTCTTTTGCCCAGTGACGCATGTACAAAATTCCTTTCACTGTGCCAAAGAAGATCAGACTTAATTCCCTCAAGGGAGCTTGGTGTTGATGAACGAGGTGTGCGATCATCTTATGAGTCTGACATGTCCATTGACGATCCAAGTGAAGGTCCATCTGATGCCTCAGTAAAGCACTTCCATCAAGCATCATCATATAAAAGCCAACAGATTACAGGCCAAGACTCCACCACTTCTAATACACAACCTCATAATGCAGTCCAGGATATGGGTGAAAAAGGAAGCAAAGATGATACACCTCAAGAGCTACCTCCGATTCAGGCAACTCAATCAGCAAGAAGGCTCAGTGTCCAGGATCGTATAAATATGTTTGAAAATCAGAAGAAAGATGGTTCCAGTAGTAGCAGTGGCAGCAAACCAGTTGCAGTGAAGCCTGATCTGAGAAGGCTGTCCTCTGATGCATCGTTGGCGCCAGCTGCAGTTGAGAAGGCTGTGCTTAGGAGATGGAGTGGTGCTAGTGACATGAGCATTGACCTTAGTGGTGAAAAGAAGGATACCTATAAAGAAAGCCCTTTAGGCACGCCTTCTTCTACTTCATCTGCTTCTCATGCCACAAATTCTGCATTTTCTAGCATGCTCGAGGATAATAAGAGCGGAAAGGGGACAAGTGATATTGCTGATTCTGATAAAACTGAGAACCAGATGACCTCGGGTAGAGGTTATGGTAATGATGGTGAGTCAAAAAATCAGGTTGAGAATCAGCCTTCCAGCTGGGTTTTATCAGGTATAGAAGAGAGTTATTTGAAAGGAGGTAGCTTTAGGAAGGATGATATGGGTTCTTTCACCCAGAGAAAGTTTTCAGGTGATGTGGTGGAGCAGGCTGGATTGAGCAGTAAAGAAAATCTTCCTAGCAAGGGGAAGGCATTTTCTGAGTTTTCTGAACACAAAGATCCAGCTGCTTTCGAAGGGCAGATGAGGGCTTTCCAGTATCAAGTTCAAAAGGACGAAGCTGCAAAATATCAGGCAACATCTCAAGCTCAGCCAGAAATTTCCAGCAGGAGTCTCAACAAAATTGAAACAGTGAATAGAGTGGAGGATATTGGAATGAAGGAACATTTGGCTCAACCACGGTTTAAGGGTCTGCGAGCACACACTCGATCACATTCAGAGCAGTTTGATGGTGGTTTTCGATTTGTGAGGGAAGCTCAAGGAAAGGGAATTAACAAAGACCAAATGGTTGGACTACCATCCACTGGAGGAGAATATGAGGAAACTGGTAAGACTGGCTTACCAGGGCTTGAAAAGTTAATTGCATCAGAAGAATCTTCCATCCAGAAGATGAAATTTCAGAAATCCGTTTTGATTAGTTCTGAGCAAGGTAAAAGCACAAAAGGCAAGGGAGATGAAGGTGGTCCAGTATTCGCTAATGGCAGACTTAACTTTTCTACTTGGAAATTATCAGAGAGCCAGGAAATGCCTTTAGTGTCATCAGCAGCACAGGTAGAGCAAATACATAGAACGCGGCAGCCTAAGGGTAACCAGGAACTCAATGATGATCTCAGAGTAAAGGCAAATGAGCTCGAGAAGCTTTTTGCAGAGCACAAGCTTCGGGTCCCAGGAGATCAGTCTGCTTCTCGGAGAAGTAAACCTGTTGAAACTCAGATGGAGCATCCAGGAAGTTCACAGAAGAAAAAATCTGCAGCACCATTAACACCAATCCAACTGCCCGAGAAAGTATTTGGTTCCGAGTTTAGTAGGGGTTCTGGTGATGAAGCAAACTTTTACACTCCACCAATGAAGACAGTAGACAACCTGGTATTTAGTGAATCTTCAAAGAAAATCTTCTCAGACCTTAATGATTCTAAAGGAAAATTTTATGAAAGGTACATGCAGAAGAGAGATGCAAAGTTGAGGGAAGAATGGGGTTCTAAAAGAGCTGAAAAGGAAGCTAAACTTAGAGACATGCATGATAGTTTTGAGAGAAGTAGAGTTGAAATGAAGGCTAAGTTGTCTGGGTCAGCAGATGGACGAGATACAGTGTCTGGTGCTCATCTACGCGTGGGGAAACTTAGATCCTTCAATCCGCGCTCATTTATAAAGAGAGAGCAGGTATCCTACCGGTTTAACTAAGTACCATTAGAGGTGACTTAGATATTTTGAAGATGCATTAGATTTTGGTAATGACATATAGCGTGGAACTAACTACACTAAAGTTTTCCTTTTAACATCAGCCAAGTGACATTTTCCAAAGTGAGGGGGAGGATGATGAGGAACTATTTGGGTCTTCACCAGAGAAAACATATGGACAGCATACATTGCTGAGTGAATCAGCTTCAGGTGATGGTGCTTCTAGAAGCACACAAAGTAAGAGGTCTTTGCCTAGCCGAAACTTGCCTTCATCCATTCCTCGCACTTCAGCAATGTCACGGTCAGCTGTCAAAGGAACAAACATTTCTTCTGGGAAGCGTGGGTCAGAAAATTTTCTGGTACAATCAGTTCCTAATTTCTTAGATTTTAGGAAAGAAAACACAAAGCCTTGTTCTGGTGTTACAAAAGCAACACGCACACAAACGAGAAGCTATGCCCGAAACAAGACTACCTATGAAGTTGCTTCCTTGGCTAAGGAGGAGAAAGCACAAAGGTCTCAGTCTATGGGGAAAAGCTTTGCTGGTTTGGGGGAGATTAAGGACAATGTTGGTTCAAATGATGAAGATAGCATTCTTAAACCAGTGGAGTTGGAAGAAAAAAGTGAGCAGAGCCTCACTGAAACATCGTCAAAGAAAGTAAATTCAAGAACCTTCCTCAAGAAGGGCAGTGGCATTGGTCGTGGGGCTGGAGCGGCTGCTGCAAAGATGAAGGCATTAATGGCATCAGATGATTTGATTGATGACGAGGATTTTCGTAAGTCAGCCATTGAAGCTGATGATTCAGTGGATTTGGTCTTAGAAAATGAAGAGGATGAGTGTCAAAGCGTAGTGTGTGAAGCTCGTGAAGTGGAAGATGATGAAACCCCAAGGTTGAGTGGAGAAACTTGTAATTCTGGAAAATCTGGGTCTAACGACTGTGAACCTCTAAGATATCATTCTCAGGCTGAGCAAGCTTCAGTTCCTGAATTACCTAGTTCTTCAGCTTCAAAGTTGTTTGGTGATTCTGTAATTGAGTCACCTGGAGAAAGTCCAGTGTCATGGAATTCTCGCATACTTGATCAATTTTCTTATCCACATGAGACATCAGATGTTGATGCTTCAGTGGATTCCCCAATTGGAAGCCCTGCATCATGGAATTCTCATTCCCATGTCGAAACAGAGGTTGATGTAGCACGAATGAGGAAGAAATGGGGTAACGCGCAAAAGACTGTTTTAGTTGGAAATTCTTGTCAGAACCAGTCAAGGAGAGATATGGCTAAAGGGTTTAAGAGGCTATTGAAGTTTGGGAGAAAAAGTAAAGGTACAGAAAATATGGGGGATTGGATATCTGCGACAACTTCAGAAGGAGATGATGATACGGAGGACGTTGGTAATCGTTGTTCAGAAGAAGTGAGGAAATCGAGAATGGGATTCTCACAAAGTCAGTGTTGTGATGATAATGTCTTGATGGAGAGCGAGTTGTTGAGTGAACAAGGTAAGTTTGGCTAAGCTGCAAATTTTGATGATTAACAAGATGAGTAGGTATTTGATATGAATTTGGGTTTGATGAGGAAGGTTGTCAGAGTCCAGCTCCTCCAGCAAACTTCAAACTGAGGGAGGATCTTCTTATATCCGGGAGCTCCTTGAAAGGTACGTATGTAGGTTGCAATATATTCATTCATTTCTGATTAGTTGCCGGTTAGTCCTCTTGTAAAAATCCTAATTTTGAGGAGGTTGTTGGTAATTAATGTAAGAGTTAAATAAAAGGGTTAAAATGTACATTTCATACCATAAGTTTGGGTGATTCTGCTTTTGATACCACTTGTTTTTTTTCGTCTAGTTTTGATACCAAATGTTTGGAAAAAGTATAGTTTTCATACATCCGTTAACTTTCCGTGAATTTTCTGTTAAAAGGTCTTGCGCCATGAACATAACCGCCCTAAACTTTTGAATTTACTTCAATTTAGTCCATCTAATGCCTCCCTAACTTTTATTTTGTTCAATTTAGTCCTAAAATTTCAAAATCGAACCCATAACCCAAATTGACCTAGCCGGACCTAGCCCTAGGCTAGGTCAATTGAAGTCCCAATTGGGGCTAGGTCCCAATTGACCTATGCTAGGTCCGGCTAGGTCCCAATTGACAAGTTTATCATACAGCCGGACCCAGGCGACCCTGACCCAGGCTTGGACCTAGCCTTAGGTTAGGTCTGGCTAGGTCAATTTGGGTCAAAGGTTCGATTTTAAAATTTTAGGGCTAAATTGAAAAAATATAGGTTAGGGATGCATTAGATGGACTAAATTGAAACAAATTCAAAAGTTTAGGACAGTCATGTGCACGACAAATGACCTTTTAACAGAAAAATTAACGGAAAGTTAACGGATGTATGAAAACTATACTTTTTCCAAACGTTTGGTAGTTAAACTAGACGAAAAAAAATAAGTGGTACCAAGTCAGAAATCGCCCAAACTTATGGTATGAAAAGTATCTTTAACCGTAAATAAAATAATGCCATTAATTAATTAATGGTGCAGCAGCAGCAGCTCCCAGATCATTCTTTTCGCTCTCAAATTTCCGAAGCAAAGGAAGCGATGCAAAGCTGAGGTAGTTAGTTAGTTGCTTGCTTGCTGGAAGGTGCCAATTGCTGCCTGCACTGCACAGCAGGTATCTAGCTATCTCTCTAGTGAAAATGAGAGCAACGATGTATATGTTTGTGAATGCTGCCGATCGAGGATGACGCTACTACTTCTTTCCTTCCATGGATCAATGAATTTTCTTGCTTGTTCTAGACTACTATTATTATTATTATTAGTAGTAGGTAAGATAGATAATGAGAGTGTGTGGAGATAGATATATGCTTCTGTATATTTTTGTGTTGAGTTGAGGGTTTCTTTAATTAATTAATTAATACGTTGACGATTTTGGTATTAGTTCATCATCATCTCAATTTTCTGTCACTTCTTCTTGGAGAGGAGGGGAGGCATCGCTACAAGCACATCGTGCGTCATTGGATATTTTTTAGGGTTAATAACCTATTTATTGATTGATATTGGCCGTCTGAAATTTCAATTTTGTTGAAATTTAGTTTTCCGTCAATTTTTGCGGTCAAATTTGACAGAATGGTGTAAAAAGTCAAAATTGCCCATGATACTTTTGTGATTACTCCGGCCACCACCTAACTCCGGCCGACCACCACCCTACTCTTCCGGCCACCACTCTACTCCGGCCGGCCGGCCACAACCCAATTAGGGGCAAATTTGAGATTTATATTTTTATCAGGTCTTCTGACAATCACATGACCAAGTTCTGTCAATTTTAACCGCAAATTTGGACAGAGACAAAAAATTTCAACAAATTTTAAACAGTTAATATCAACAATTTAAACTTCAGACTCAAAAATCTCACAGAGGGCAAACTTGAGACAATTATAGGTTCTTAACCCTAATTTATATAAAAGTATTTGAATGCTTCAATTTTTCGTGATCTCATTATGAGGAAGATGATGGGTTACGATGTAATCGTTAGCCCCGTTAACGGCCAATGGAACGGCAAGTAGGTCCAGTGGGCCTCGTGAAAGCCTAGGAGGCCCAGAGGCCCAACACGAAGGGTTCCGACTGTAATAGTCCCGATGTAGGAGCTGAATGTTCCCGATACGAAGCCTCTGAGTAGGCCCCGATATGCCTTAGTAAAGGCCCCGATAATAAAGCCCCGCAGAGGCTGGACCTGTCCCGTAGAGACTGAAGGTCCTGGGTGGTGATCTAGAATGAGACGACTCTGGAGTCCTCGACAGAAGTCGGGACTTGGGATCAGAGGATAAGACCGAGAAACCTGCCTACCAGATAGAGTAGTGGGAGACGGTTAAAGATAATGGATAAATGCCCCCGAGATACGCAGGGCGTGCCCGAGATACACGGAGTATGGGTAAGATACGCGGAGCGTGGGCCGAAATATACGGAATCCCCCGAGATATACGGAATCGTGGCTATAACGGCCAAGCATGGCCTCAGGTAACTCTGGGTGACTTCTCCTCCTATATAAAGGAGGAAGTTACCCCAGAAAACACCAATTCCAATACGAGCTTAGACTGTGCTTACCACTACATTGATTACCATACTCATTTAAGCATCGGAGAGGGATTCTGGGTCACCACCCAGGTCATCCCCTTTTGCAGGACACGCGGAGCTTAGGAGTCCAATCATTCCGTAAGGACGTAACAGAGCTTCGCCCGTGATCCAACATTGGCGCCGTCTGTGGGAAGCTGACAAAAGGTCAAGATAGTCTCTACCAGATCAATGGCCGGTGGTGGCAAGAAGAAGCAAGTTCCGGCTGGCAGTTCTCGTCCCGCAGGAACTGTGAATTCCCCGTTGCCGGAACGCGTCGCTGAACAAGGTGAGAACCCTGCCCTTTCTCAGACAGGGGGGCAGGGTGATGAGGTCTCAGTCCGAGACGCCGAAAGGAGTAGGCAGGATGTCCCGCGTAGGGAGGAAGATGACGCTCCACCAAACCCGATGGGCCATGGAGGAGAAGGAGTCCCGCGAAGGGAAGAAGGGTCGTCTTCGAACTCGGAGTTGGCCAAGGCAGTAGCAGACGCTATGCCCATGTTCTTGGCCGCCATGGAGGCCTTGCTGGACAAAAGAGAGGCCGCTAGGAGGGCAGAGGAGTTGCCTCCGCGAGAAGAGTTACCACCACCCCCGCCGAGGGTGGACCCAGAGGAACAGGAGGTTCCGCCCAGGGGCAAGGGTAAGGAACCAGCACACCCGGAGAAGTTCGTGGTCGACGGCCCGGGACCAGTACAGAACAGAACCATCCCCCTGAATGGTCCCCTCACCGCTGACCAGGTGGTGAAGATCGTCAGCATCTACATGGGTGACCAGAAGCAGATGACTTCGGAACTAAGGGATCGATCCAGCCATCCTTTCGTACCACGGTTGATCGACACCGTCGCCCCGCCAGGGATAGGTATCCCAACGATCGAGGCATATGATGGGGAAGGAGACCCGGTCCGCCATGTGCAAAGACACGTTCAGGCATGCATGGGTAGGACTTCAAACGAAGATCTGATATGCTCGATGTTCCCGATAACCCTAGGAGAGAGGGCCATGACCTGGTTCTTTAGCCTCCCACCAGGAAGCATCACGTGCTGGGCCGACATGCACGACCGCTTCATCAAGCAGTATCAAGGTCGGAGACGCCTCTTGAAGAGTGTAAGGACCTTAACCCAGGTGGTGCAGCGGCCCGACGAATCGTTGGCGTACTATTACCAACGGTTCACTGCCAGTGCCGCGGAAATCGACGAAGAAATCTCGGAGGGAGAGATGATACGCACCTTCCTGAGGAACCTAAGTGCCCCGTACGGCTCTGACCTAATGCATAGTGTGGCCGCGAAGGCTATATGGAGCATGGAGGCCCTGCAAGCGAGGGTAAAGCAGCAAATTGATGTCCAGGAGTCAAAAATCGCTGCTGGAGAGCTGGACCCCCCGAAGTCGGGGAGAGGAAAGGCGTCATCCAAGCTGTCGGATGATCGCAAGAGAAGCGACAAATCGGAGGGGAGTAGAAACCGAGGTCGTCCCGACCGGAGAGAAGACAAATGTCCCTCGAGGAAAGACAATCGAGAGGGTCGGGCCGCCCCCATCAACAGCTCGATGGCTTCTGTGCTAGCTGTAATGGAGCGACAAGGCCTCGTTCGATACCCTCCGAGGAAAGAGGGTGAATATCTGGGAGGCCGCCCGGACCGTTACTGTCGTTATCATCGAGCCAATGGTCACGACACCGAAAATTGTCGGGAACTGAAGAAAGAGATTGAAAAGCTGATCCAGAAGGGGAAGCTGAAGGAATTTGTCGGGAAGGGACGGTGCCGATCTCGTTCCAGAAGTAGGTCTCGTTCCCGTTCGAAATCCCGTGACAGATCCCCGAAGAAGAAGAAGGTGGAGCAGGAAGCCTCAGGATCAGGTGCCCGCAAGGAGAGGCGGGGAACTATCAATGTCATCCATGGAGGAATGGCAGCGGGAGGTGATACCTCCGCTTCCCGAGAAAATTATGCCTCGCGCATATCTGCCGCGGTGGTATTGGGGAAAAGGTCCCGATCGTGGACCCTGAAAAAAGAGATGGTGATCTCTTTTTCGGCGGAAGATCTAGTAGGCGTGGAGAGCCCTCATGACGACGCCCTGGTTGTGACCCTGGACGTGGATGGATTCGAGATGAAGCGGATCCTGATAGACGGAGGGAGTTCTTCCGATATTCTTTTCATGGATGCTCTGGAAGCTATGGGAAAGACGAAGAAGGACCTTACGCAGGTGGACTTCCCGATGGTGGGATTCTCTGGCTCCACTTCCTACCCGCTAGGAATGATTACCTTACCAGTAGAGTTTGGTAGTGGCTGGAAGATGGAGAGGCGAAACGTGGATTTCGTCGTGGTGGAATCTGCTGGGGCATATAACGCGATCATCGGAAGGACCACTATCAACCCTCTTATGGCAGTCGCTTCGACGGTCCATCAGAAGATGAAGTTCCCAACTGATAACGGAGTAGGAGAGGTTAAGGGTGACCAGGTGGCGTCGCGGAAATGCTATGTTAATGCCACCCGACGAAGAAGGAGGGAGACCATGACTGTTCTTCAGACAGATACCGATCCTCGAGAGGAGTATGGGCGTCCCGCCCCCATGGAGGACTTGAAGGAAGTGGAGATCGATGGGCCTCAGAGGAAGGTGAAAATCGGCTCTGCCCTGTCGGATGAAAGAGCACGAGAGTTGATCGAGCTCTTGAAGGAGTTCAAGGAGCTGTTTGCCTGGTCCCCAAGTGATATGCCAGGAATCAGTCCCGACGTGATAGTGCACGAGCTCAAGATTGACCCCGCGATCAAGCCTATCGCGCAGAGGAGACGTCCGATGGGCGCGGACAAGAGGATCGCGATCCAGCAGGAGGTGGGCAGACTGCTCGATGCTGGATTCATCAAGGAGCTCCGATTCCAGACTTGGGTGGCTAACCCAGTGCTGGTGCGAAAGAGTAATGGAAAGTGGCGAATGTGTGTCGACTTCCGCGACTTAAACAAAGCCTGCCCGAAGGACTGCTACCCGCTTCCAAGGATTGACCAGCTGGTGGATGCTACATCGGGACATGAGCTGCTGAGCTTCATGGATGCGTACTCTGGGTACAACCAGATTAAGATGGCGAAGGATGATGCCCCCCATACGGCCTTCTACGCTGACAGTGACGTCTACCACTACGACGTGATGCCCTTTGGATTGATCAATGCCGGAGCAACTTACCAGCGGATGGTGAACAAGTTGTTCGGGGACATGCTGGGAAAAACCATGGAGGCATATGTGGACGACATGCTGGTGAAGTCCCGACAGGCAGGAGACCATGTCCAGAATTTAGCGGCAGCATTCGAGCGGATGAAGTTTCATCAGGTTCGGCTGAACCCCGACAAATGCGCTTTTGGGGTGAACTCGGGGAAGTTCCTAGGGTTCATGGTAAGCCAGAGAGGAATCGAGGTGAACCCCGAGAAGCTGCGAGCAATAGAGGAGATGCAGTCCCCGAAGAGTCATCGAGAGGTCCAGGTACTGAATGGCCGGTTGGCCACGATGAATCGCTTTCTATCCAAGGCGAGTGATCGAGCTATGCCATTTTTTGATGTGCTGAGGGCCAACAAGAAGTTCGAGTGGACCGACAAGTGTGAGGAGGCGTTCCAGGCATTAAAACAGCACCTCCGCACCCTTCCGCCGTTGGCAAAACCAGTTCCAGGCGAGCCGCTCTATCTCTATTTGGCTGTTTCTGATGTGGCTGTTAGTTCTGTTTTGATTAAGATTGTCAAGGGCAACCAAGTCCCGATCTATTATGTAAGCAAGGCATTTGCCAAGTCTGAAATAAATTATCCCGCTATTGAGAAGTATCTCTTCGCGTTGATTATTGCCGCCCGAAAGCTGCGACCTTACTTCCATGCCCATGAAGTCACGGTATTAACTAATCAGCCCTTGAAACATTTTTTGAACCGACCGGAGGCGTCGGGGAGATTGGTGAAATGGGCCATTGAGCTGACAGAGTTCCGCATTCATTTCGCTCCGAGAACCGCTATCAAAGGCCAGGCATTGGCAGATTTTATAGCTGAGTCTACGGCACCCGATCTGGAAGTAATGGGTCCCGCAGAGGGGGCACCCATGGAAGAAGTCCCGACAACAGAACAACAGCCAGAACAGCCAAATGAGGAGAATACGTGGGAGATGTACACTGATGGTTCATCGAGTGTAGAAGGCTCGGGGGCAGGATTCGTATTGATACCGCCCGGCGGAGGCGAGCCTTTACGATATGCCCTGGCGTTGACATTCAAGGCCACCAATAACGAAGCGGAGTACGAGGCTCTCATCACGGGCCTCAAGATTGCCAAGGGTACGGGGGTCGATCATTTAAAAGTGAAGTGCGATGCTAGCTTGGTTGTAAATCAAGTCCAGGGGAACTATGAAGCTAAGAGCCCGACGATGAAGAAATATTTGCACGAGGTGCAGACTTTGAAGGGAAGCTTCAAAAGTTTTGATATCGAGGCGATCCCGAGGGAAGAAAACGCGGAAGCAGATGCCTTGAGCAAGTTCGCTCTGGGATTGGCCCCCGAGGAGAATCGGAAGGTGCATTTCCTAGAGAGGGTGATTATCTCAAACATCGACCCGGTGGAGGTCTGTGCTGTTGGGACAGGATCGGAAGAAGAGGAGAAGCCCACTTGGATGACCCCGATAGTCACGTACCTGACTACGGGAGTACTCCCCGATGATAAAGTGGCAGCCGTCAGGTTGCGGCGGATTGCAGATAACTACGCGATGGTGGACAACCAATTATACAAAAAAGGGTACGTAAAACCTTTCTTAAAATGCGTAGCAGAGCCTGATACAAATCGGATCCTGAGGGAGCTCCACGAAGGAGTCGCGGCCTGCCATGAAGGGGCCCGATCTCTAGTAAGGAAAGCATTGAACTTAGGCTACTACTGGCCCTCGATGAACAAAGAAGCGACCGCGATGGTCCAATCCTGTGATGCATGCCAGAGGTACGCCCCAAATATCGTGGCTCCCGCCGCGGACCTAATGCCCATCAGAAGTGCATGGCCCTTTGCGCAATGGGGAATTGACTTGGTGGGACCACTCCCCCAAGCGAGAGGTCAGTGCAAGTACTTACTCGTGGCTATTGACTACTTCTCAAAGTGGATAGAGGCCAAAGCGTTGGCTAGAACGACGGGACCCCGTACCGGGATATGATCTGAGTCTGAAAGAATTTGAGGAAGAATTAAACATTGAGCATCGGACCGCTTCAGTCCGCCACGCCCAGACCAATGGCCAGGTAGAGTCAGCCAACAAGATCGTGATGGATGGCTTGAAGAAGAGAGTCTATGCCTTGCAGGGCCATTGGCTGGATGAGCTCGAGAATGTGCTATGGGCTGTGAGAACAACACCCAAGCAATCAACAGGAGAAACTCCGTTTGGCCTGGTTTATGGCACGGAGGCAGTTGCTCCCGTGGAGATAGCGGTGGCTTCTCATCGTGCGAAATATTACGAGCCTCTGACAAATGAGGAAATGAGGCGTCTGGACTTAGACCTACTCGAGGAGAAGAGGTGGAAGGCTGATGAAGTCCAGGCCCTAATGCGACTGGCAACAGCCCGATATTATAATCGGCGTGTCAGGTCCCGACAATTCTTCGTGGGAGAACTTGTCTGGCGGAGGAACGAGTTGTTCATCAAGATCAGATCAACAAGCTGTCACCAAAATGGGAGGGACCCTACAAGATCGTGGGGATGCCAGTGCCCAATGCATACAAGTTAGAGGATCTCGAAGGCAAGACGTTGAAGCACTCCTTCAGTGGTGAACACTTGAAGAAGTATCATGTTTGATATGAAGCCGCCACGAATGGCGCAAATTGTCTATCAATAAAATCCGATGTAAGCCTACTTTGAATTATTAGTGAATAAAAGAAGTTGCCTTCCGATCAAATTGCTTTCGAATTTATTCTTACTGTTAATAAGACGTCCTGAGTGACGCAACAAAAGCCTTCCGAGGTACGATGAAAGCCCCGCGGGGGACGCGTAAGTCGTCTATATGGCGCGGCCAAAAGCCTTAACAGGTACGAACAAAAGCCCTACGGGGTACACGTAAGTCGTCTATATGATGCAACCAAAAGCCTAGGTATGAAAAGGCCCTGGTGGGTCCGCGTAAGTCGTCTATATGATGCGGCCAAAAGCCTTAACGGGTATGAAAAGACCCTGATGGGTCCGCGTAAGTCGTCTATATGATGCGGCCAAAAGCCTTAACGGGTGTGAAAAAGCCTTAACAAGTCCGCGTAAGTCGTCTATAAGACGCGGCAAAAAGCCTTAAAGGGTACGATTAAGCCGTCCAGTAGAGACGCAATGAAAGCCTTAAGTGGTAAAGTCCCGATTGGACGAGAAGCCTTAAGTGGTGAAGTCCCGATTTTGGACGAGAAGCCTTGAGTGGTGAAGTCCCGATTGGACGAGAAGCCTTAAGTGGTGAAGTCCCGATTTTGGATGAGAAACCTTAAATGGTAAAGTCCCGATTTTGGATGAGAAACCTTAAATGGTAAAAGTCTTGAGTAAAACGTCAGAAGGACGTGTGGCGCATCGGAACGTTCTGAGTAACAAATTTAAAGCCGCTTTAGATAAAGTGCAAACGAATATCGGATCGGAACCAAGACAGATGGAAAGAAAACTATTCATATAAAGGCTCGAAGGCCAAAGGAGTTCATTACAAAAGATAAAGGAGAAAAACAACAAGGACTAAAAATGTAAGCATTAAACTTGGTCCTTGTTAGAAGAGGGGCCCTCAGAGGCGTCGGAGGGAGCAAGGTCTGGAAGGGCTTGGGCAGAAGGCTCCGCAATTGACGAAGTCAGGTCCACAGCAGCAGTCTCTTCACTCTCCGCGGGGAGGCTGAAATACTTCTCCGCGAAGGGGGCAAGGGTCTCGGACTTCTTGAAGTCAATAGAATCCGCATAGACTGTGTAGAGTTCTTCGACAGCGTTGAATAAAGTATCCTCCACCTCGGACTTGCAGAATTCCACAGCAGCCAACTTGAATTCTTCAGAGTCCCGATACTCCTTATGGCCCTGGAGACGACCCTCCTCGCGGCCCTCCTCGAGACCTTGAGCCTTTGCTTCAGCCAGTTTGGCGGAGAACTCCGCCCGTTCCGTTTCAAGTTGGGCCTTGGCCTCCGCGAGGAGATCTGCGAAGACGTTTTTCTCATGGACGAGCTGTTTCTTCTCCGTCTCGCTCCGCTGCTGTTCCACCTGGGCCATTTGCCGCTCCCGGCGCATGACAGCCTCATGGTCGTGGACCTTCTTGAGCAGGCTGGTGGACTTGTCATCAAGGAGAGCCTTCTCCTTGGCCATTTTATTTTTGGCTGCCACCGCCTCGTCGCGCTCCATTTGAAGCTTGGCTAAGGCTTCAGGGTCCGCCCTGGCCTCTGCCTCCTCCAAGGCGCTCTTTAGGGCCAAGGCGATGGCGATACAACGCTGCCGATCCGCAGTTTCCTAGGGCGAGGGAGAAAAAGATAAAACTCAGAGATTGAAGATAGGAGTCAAGAAGAGAATAAAGCGGTAGGATATTACCTCCATCCGGCGGACAGCCATGGAACGAAACTCCTCTTCAATATCCTCCCGTGAGAGATCAAGAGGCTTCCTCAGAGCAGGGGGAATCGACCCTGATAACAAGTGAAGGGCCAAGTCGGCCTCGAGATTGTCCCGACGGATTGAAAACCCAGCGAGGGATTCAATCGGCCGCCAGGGAAGCGCTGCCTGGTCAGAGGTGTAAATCTTGTACACCTCGTCCATCGGAAGACGAGGGATGGGCTCGGCCCCGGGGGTGGCAGGAACTACCTCTGTACGAGGTTCGGGAGATGGAGTACGGAAAACGGGGGGAGGACTCTTAGACACATCCCTGGCAGCAGGCCGTGCGCTCCTAGACCTCGACCTGCCACGGGGAATCAGGCCTCCCTCTTCAGGTTCTTCAGCGGATGGAGAAGCCTCCAAGTCAGTTATGGGGCGGAATTGAGCTTCCGCCGGAACATCCTCTAACAGCAATTCTGGCGGGGCCGCAGTCCCCGCCAGATTAACAACCTCCGTCGGAATAACAGCCTCCCGTCTGGCCTTCTTGGCCACGACTGGTTCCTCAGTCGGAGGAGCGACAGCTAAGGGAGTAGAGGAGGAAGCCCCTTTCTTCACCAGCTTGCGCTTCCGCCTGGAACCGCCCTGGACAGCATCAGTCTCGCCCTGCTTCATAACGAGATGAGTCAACAGAGAAGCCTTCTTGGCTGCAAAAG
Organism: Clarkia xantiana subsp. parviflora; assembly: GCA_036873135.1. Lineage (NCBI taxonomy): Eukaryota > Viridiplantae > Streptophyta > Magnoliopsida > Myrtales > Onagraceae > Clarkia > Clarkia xantiana. The sequence goes on along the minus strand of JAPTYO010000010.1, from coordinate 34,183,607 downwards.
TAAAAATAAAACAGTTAGAAATATTACCCAGATGACTAAATCCGCGGAGACGGAATCTAGGAGTCGAACTCCGATGGCAATCAGATGCCGCTCTTGAAGCTTATTGGCATCCATAGGTATGAAGTTGTCCCCCCAGCGGTAGAGTTGAACCATCTGAAGGGTGTTGAGGTCATCCTCGGAGTAATCTTGAAGCTTGGGGGCAGGGTCCGCCATAACCTCCCATCGAGGCCAGGGGACGGAGCTATGCTGGATGAAGAAGTAATACTTCTTCCAGCCACTGTTATCGGAACCCGAGTCGCGGATCAGGATCCGATCCTTGTGAAACTTCCAGGTTTCACTATCCCAGCCGTAGCGTGAGAGTTGCTCCCTTGTCCACTTGGGAAGTCGGGGGGAGAAGGAACAAACACCGGCTTTGTTGCACTTCATGCCGTAGAAGGTGCGGAATAGCAGGAGACTGTATGTCCATTGTTGGCGGTGACATAGAAGTTGGAAAGCATTCCACACGCGGATGGCGTGTGGGGAGAAGGTGCAAGGATGTGTTTTGTAAAAATTACACATCTCCACCATGTTTCCGCAGAAGGGGAACCGAATCCCCGCGCTTATTTGTCCAGTAGAGACAAATGCCTCCCCCGCTCGAGGAGGCGTGATAATGTGCTTCCTCCTACCAGCAGATTGAGACCCATAAGGGAAGCGAGGCTCCCAATCCGAGGTAATGCACCCCTCCCTAAGGGCCGCCTCATACGAACCCTCGGATATCTCATTGACAGCAAATTCAAAGAAGAAAGGAGCCCTAACCTCAGAACTAGCCTCGTCTAAAACAATTACAGACAGGGAAAATTGAGAAAAGAAGAGTAAACAGTATGTAAATCATGAAAACATGGAGAGAAGTCCTTACCAGACATGATCGGTGGTCAAAGGGTGAGGAGAAGGAAGATCGGAGAAAGATGAAGTTGCCTTGATCGCTTGAAGTACCAGGAGGAGCTCAGAGAGAACTTCGAATGCAAAGAAGACTGAGAGTGAAAGAACGTAGAAGAAGTGAATAAGACCAGGGTCTTTTCTTTTATAGGCAAAAAGGCAAATGGAGGGATATAATCGTGACCGTTGAAGACGAAACGACTTGATCAGAGCCATTGAACTATGGGACGGTACAGAGGAGACAGCTGGATGGGCTTGATCTGCACCGTTGAAGAGGAAACGACACGATCTCAATCGACGAGATTATAGGCACGGAGGAGACGTGTGTGACATCACAGTTGCCTTTTTCAGAAAACAGCAGTCACGCTAGTTCAAACGTCGTTTCTCTATCTTCAGGCATTTAATGCTGCAGTAGCCGAGGAGACTCCTCGGATTTGGCAACTGCTCATGGGGCCTGGTGGGCCCAAAGCAATCATGAGTAAGAGACTGTTATGCAACAACCATACTTAAGGAAAAAGGCCCCGACGGTGGTATCGGAAAAGCCAAAAAGCAAAAGGCCTCCGATGGTGGTATCGGAGGATATGAAGACAAAGGCCTCCGATGATAAGGTCGGCAGGCATGGGATCAGAAGACATGACAGACTAAAAGTCCCCCATGTCTTGGGGGCAAATGATGGGTTACGATGTAATCGTTAGCCCCGTTAACGGCCAACGGAACGGCAAGTAGGTCCAGTGGGCCTCGTGAAAGCCTAGGAGGCCCAGAGGCCCAACACGAAGGGTTCCGACTGTAATAGTCCCGATGTAGGAGCTGAATGTTCCCGATACGAAGCCTCTGAGTAGGCCCCGATATGCCTTAGTAAAGGCCCCGATAATAAAGCCCCGCAGAGGCTGGACCTGTCCCGTAGAGACTGAAGGTCCTGGGTGGTGATCTAGAATGAGACGACTCTGGAGTCCTCGACAGAAGTCGGGACTTGGGATCAGAGGATAAGACCGAGAAACCTGCCTACCAGATAGAGTAGTGGGAGACGGTTAAAGATAATGGATAAATGCCCCCGAGATACGCAGGGCGTGCCCGAGATACACGGAGTATGGGTAAGATACGCGGAGCGTGGGCCGAAATATACGGAATCCCCCGAGATATACGGAATCGTGGCTATAACGGCCAAGCATGGCCTCAGGTAACTCTGGGTGACTTCTCCTCCTATATAAAGGAGGAAGTTACCCCAGAAAACACCAATTCCAATACGAGCTTAGACTGTGCTTACCACTACATTGATTACCATACTCATTTAAGCATCGGAGAGGGATTCTGGGTCACCACCCAGGTCATCCCCTTTTGCAGGACACGCGGAGCTTAGGAGTCCAATCATTCCGTCAAGGACGTAACAGAGCTTCGCCCGTGATCCAACAGAAGAGTACTTGTTCGATAAAATTAGGTCACATAGAAACTTGGATAGATAGATAAAAAGCGTAGTCTCATTATGATGAAGATTAAAGATGGAATATTATTAGGTGATTAATAAATTTTGGTCGTATAGAAACTTTGAATATGATGAAATAGTATATAAAATTGTTGTGGACGGCGCAGATAACGAGGCTTGTGTCTGATTGGCCACTTCATTCATCTCCTAGGGTGGCTCTCTTATTGGTTCTTCATTCTCTCGACGGGATGGCTGGGGATCGAGTCTAGGTGCGGTGACCTGTAGTCGTCTTTGTTAGCTTGTTCTTCAGTGGTGCCATGACTTTTTTATCAGTATTCCCACAGACGACGCCAAGTGTTGGATCATGAAAGTATGGCTAAGTTTAGACTTCTTTAGGTTCTCGCCTGGATGTCTTTCTGAAGTTTAAAGATTTGTGGGCTAACGTATCATTCTTGGCGGGACTCTCTTGGCGGAACATGAGAAATGTGGAGTTTTGCCCCTAATTCCACTCTGAAACTTAAGTTAGTATAAGTGTAATGTAAAAGTAGGAATTTTGTAAATGAATGTAAACCTCTTACTATTCATAGAGTTTGTAAACCGACTCTATGGCGTTGTTACTTTCCTATGAGAGTTTTCCTCTGTGGCGGTTTGAGCAGGTGACAACTAGGTCGCCACATCACCTTTACTTAAGATGGCAGGTTTCCTTGTGGTGGCTTGAGCAGGTGACAAGCAGGTCACCACCTCACTATTACTTAGGAGGAACGGTTTTCTCTGAAGTCGGTAGCAAGTTAGCGCCACCTCATCATTCTTTAAGAGGATTCCTCCAAGTCGGTACTAAGTTGGTCGTCACCTCACAATTTCTTAAGATGATGAGTTTACTTGGGGGTGCCGCCTTTCGTATCATCCTTGGGATATTTTCGGGAGGTGTTGCATCTTGTACCTTCCTTAATGATTTTTTCCTTCACTTTCAAGAGTCGCCGACTTTGGTGTCGTTGCCTTTGTATTTTTTAGTCGTCGACTTCATCAGACTAATGATGTTTCTTTATGTCGAAGTCCTTTAGTTCTTAAAGTTCTCACTTCTCGACTTTATAGTCGTCGACCATGAACTTCATTTATTGTGGTTTCAACACTTGCCCCCGAGATATTTGATGTCAACTCCTTTAACGAAAGTGACGACATGTGTCGAGTTCTTCTTGCACCTGTAGTTATTACCTCTATGTTTTCTTTATTATTTTGGCAATATCTCCTTTAATGCTCTTCCTTTTTCCAAAACTACATTTTCAGGTGTCATTTCCTTGTTTTTCAGAACCGTTGGCCTTGAAGTTGTTTCCTCTTCATTGAGGGAGTCTTCATAAATAATTTTATATGCTCGATAAGATTATTCATTGGTGCAGTAAAAGATGAGGTGATTACGAGGGATTTTGATTTGTCGTAATCTTCATTTCTTATAAATACTCTTCATCTTCCTTGTACTATTTCACCTTCGCTTTCTCTGCAAAATTCTCTTATCTCTTCCATGTAACATTTATCCTAGTTGTTCCTTACAATCCTGAACAAGAGGCTCCTTTCTTCGTTCCATTTCTAAGACTCGGATGGCATCTGGTAGTACCCCATCAAGTAATAGTTTGAACTGCTTTTTCTCCCCTTTTCACCAAACCCTAAGAAGAATCTCATGTCTGCCCATTCCTTTGTTGAGGCTGTTATCCGGGCTAATATATCAGATGAAGAAAAGCCTCGATTTGGCGGCGACAAAAAAGAGAGACATTTTTCCTTTGGAGGAGAAGTCACCATCTTTCCGAAGCAGATTGAAGCGGGTCTCCGTTTTTATTTTGAAGTTTTCCGTTGATGTTTCCTCTTGAGAATTCCATTCCATCCCTTCATCTATGCTTTTTTCACAGGCTTCGAGGGGCAATCCCCGATTCTCAAGATTGGTCATTGACCTTCTTGTTGAACTGACTTCCGCCAAGAGGAGGCTTCTGAGTCTCCAGGTGGAAGTGAACGAGGAAGAGTAGCGTCGCCTTCGGGAAGAGGTAGCTCAATTGAAGTAGGAATTGGCTAGTTTGGTGGAGGCTTCCTCTACCCTGGAGCAAGAGATGAGGAATGATCTCCTTGACTGTCGGCAAGGTTTAGATTCGTTGATGGTGCTTTTAGATGAATTTCGCAGTAAAAATGAGATCCTTGTTAAAGAACTTGAGACCCTTCAAGCCCAGGCCACGGCCCTGAAGGAAGAAGCTGAGGCGGCTAAAAAGGAGGCTGCAGATCTTAAGGTGTTGCTTGATGGAGTCTTTTTCGTTTACAAGGCCAGTCCTCAATTTGTTGAAGGTGCTGTCATTGCCACTTCTAATGTGGTTTTCCAATCTCTTGCTAAGATAGTAGAATGATGCTATCCTGACTTTCCCTTCCATCAAATCCCCCTTTTAAAGCAATTCTTGGATGCGGAGGCGGGAAAGGGTGATGAAGTCGGAGGAGATAATTATGATATCTTTCATACCCTTATATTTTCTTTCTAGTGCCTCTGATGTATATCATCCATATTAATGAAGAATATTTTACCCTTATTATTTATCTTTGATTTTTTTTCTTTTGAATAGTTCGTTTCAAATCTGTTGATTTCTCTATGTCGTCGATACCTTCTTTTCATCTCTCGGGATTATGAATGCACTTGGATGTTTCTAAACTTTAGAATTTGCTATAATAATATTCCTGAGTTTTACATAAAAATGAAAAATGAAACATTAGGCTCATAAGGATAATAAAAAAGCACAAATAATTTAGGGTTAAGAACCTATGAAAGGTCTGAACTATCACCTATGTTAACGGGAGAGGTCTGAAATTTAAAAAGTTAATAACAGAGGTCTGAAATTTCTGTTTTGTTGATAACAGCGGTGTCCGTTAGTTTTTTCCGTTAAAACTAACGGAAATTGGTCACATGCCAAGCATGTGACCGGAAATAAAATAAATTTCCAAAAATGCCTTTCTATCAAGTGTGCCCCTCACATGTTTGGAGTGAAAAGACCAAAATGCCCTTGAAGCCACCACGGTACTCCGGCGACCACCAATCGTACTCCGGCGACCACCACCGTACTCCGGCGACCACCACCAAGGCTCCGATTGGGCCAAATTCGGAGCCACCGGCCCCGATTGGGCTCCGATCGGAGCTTTTTGGCCCCGATCGGAACTTTTTTGCTGAGGTGGTGGCCGGAGTCGGGTCGCCGGAGCCGAGGTGGTGGTCGTCGGAGTCGAGGTGGTGGTCGCCGGAGTCGGGTGGTGGTGGCCGGAGTCGGGTGGCGGTGGCCGGAGTTGGGTGGTTTTAATTTGACTTTAGGGGTAAAATTGTCATTTCACATTTCCTTAAATAAGATATTAATTAAAACAAAATATTAAAGGGGCAAAAATGTTATTTCACACAATTCTGTTAAATTTAACCCTAAAAATGGACAGAAAACCTCAAATCAACAAAATTGAAATTTCAGACCTCTGTTATTAACTTTTTAAATTTCAGACCTCTCCCGTTAACATGGGTGATAGTTCAGACCTTTCATAGGTTCTTAACCCAATAATTTAATATGGCGTTGTTTCGATAACTTCTCTTTGGTTGTGTTGTCGCATGGAGTTGACGCAGCAATGCCAGGATGTTGTCTGTCCCCTCTGACTTTTCCATTCCCATGGGGTGTCGGGAATCTTATCACTTGGTGAGCAGTCGAGGAGACTATATGATACGCATTGAGCGTATTTCTTCCAATGTTGGCGTTGTAAGCAGAGGCGACGTAAACTACGACGAATAATATATCGGTTTTAAGCGCCTTCCATCATGTTCCTATTGATACTTGAAGTCGTATTGCTCCCATTAGATATGTGGTCCTTGAAAATCCTACCAGACGGAAATCAACTTTCTTCAAATCTTTCTTGGTGAAACTCAGATTTGAGAATGCTTTAAAGAAAAGGCTATTAGTTGAACTTCCTCTGTCGATGAGAATCCGCTTCATTTCATAATTAGCCACACTTGCTGTGATGACCAGGGCGTTTTCATATGGTTGTTTTACCATCATTAAGTCTTTTGTTGTAAAGCTTATGACGACCTGGTCAGGTTCCCTTGGTCTTTTTCCCATTGGAGCAACAATAGAGATCTGAGTGGTGTAAACCTCTCTGACGGCACTTGTTTCTCCACCTGAGGCGAATCAACCTCCTATCACATTTATCGTGCATCTTCGTGTTAGGATAAGGTGACTGGGCGCCGTAATTGGTAGCCCATTAATATGTATACGTTACCTAAGAAATTGGGTAAATGTCACACTATGGAAATTTGGCTTGACCCAAATCTCAATTGACATGAGAGGCCCAAAATATTGGGCCTCCCTTATACATGGCCGGGCAAAATTGTATGTAGGGGCAAAGTGGACTTTTGTCCACTTTGCTCCTCCTATAATTAAGGGGTGTTAGGGTTTTATTTGGGGTAATTCAAAATTCCTCCTAAGTGGTGATTTGAGAGAAAACCCTCCCCCCTAATACACAGTTTCGGCCGAACCACACTGCACCACCAATGGTGTGCCAATTTGCTTACAGCAAATCACTCCGGAGATCCGTCCCTGCCAAGAATCGATCAGAGGCTTTGCTGTGAAGACAATACCCCGTAGTACTTCCTTAACAAGAACTTCTATGAGTTCCGTCTGGTGGGTCGTGAACTCCTCCAGCATAATCCTTTGAGAATACGGAAAGGGTTTAAGGTATGTGCATATCTTCCGCTGCGTAATTCTGATTAACAAGCATGTACCTTGTTTATGTTTCCGTAGTAATCTGCCCCATAATCCAACAGTGGTATCAGAGCCTGTGTTAGAAGCTATTGATTTTGATAAATTGATGTTCTTGAGAATTTAAAATTTCTGGCCGAAAATTTTAAAATTGTGACTTTTTGAAATAATCGAAATTTTAATGGGTGTGCCGAAATTTTCATTATGTTCTTAGTAAAATTTGATGTTCATGATATTCAAGAAAAATGGAACTTTATCAAAATCAAACATTGGATTATAGATCTTATTAAAATTTGATCTTGAAATTTGACCACTTGTTTCCAATTTAGTGTTTTCGACCGAACCCTATAGGAATTACAAGTTGAATTTTTTTAATTTCTTAGGCCCCAAGTAATGTGTATTTCGGCCGAAACTATAGGGTTAATGTTTACTATATTTTAATTTTTATTAAAGGTAACAATATATCTATAATTGGAAACATAAGGACAGGTTCACATTAAATATATAGAAATATATATAACTATCAATATATGTAGCTAATTTATAGGGATTGAGATATTATTGATAGATTTAGTTACCTAAAAGATTGAGAAAATATATTGTCAATATATTTGTTTCCCTATTAAAGACATTGACAATATATATATATATTGTTGGACCGAAATTTATATATATGTGTTGGATTACGGGGACGTAATACTACGGAATGCTAAACGTGTACTAGCAAGAAATCTAATCTACGCAGCGGAATTAGTACACATACCTTTTAGCTTTCCTGCCCAAGAACGAAGTGGAGGGAGTTCTGATCCTCCGGTCGGAACCACGTAGAAGTTCTTCGTTAGAAGAAGTCCCACACGATGTAGCTCCACAACAAGACCTCTGATCGATTCTTCAACAGAGATGGAACCTCGGAATTGATGATGATTGTGCCGAAAATATAAACTAGGGTAGAACAAGTTTTCTCAATGGAGATCCTTGTTCTTATTTATGAGTGTGTTAACCCTTAGGAGTCACCCCTATAAATAGTATCGGTGGAGTTAAAAGGCAACTCCAACCAATGTGGTACACCACATTCAGCCGAACTATGCATAATAAGGGGAGAGGCCCATTTTGGGCCTCCCTTGTCAATTACTAATTGGATTTGGCCCAATCAGCCTTAATTGACAATTAATTATTTAATCTTAGGTAATTCCCTTAATTAACGGGCTCCTATTACGGCGCCACGTCACCATATGCTAACAGCTCCCACTCGCCGGAATGGGAGGGTGCTCGTTAATCTATATGGTTACGCAATAGTATCAATATCTTAGTCTTCAGTTCTTCGTCTCCGTCTCCGAATAGTTCATACGAGGCTTGCCGTGCGACCGACGGATACGACGGACATCGTGGTACTCATCTGTTAGGAGTATTGTAGCGCCCGTAGAACGTTGATTCCTTTTCATGAACCATACTTGTTTGAAATAAAACTATGTACCGCACTTTATCCTTGGTCAACTGTTAATTCTCCAATTGCCCAGTTTTCCACAAAGGAATACTTCTCCAGGGCATCCGTACAAGTGTTCACAACCTTTAACTAATATCCGGTTGGCGGCCACCTAGTGAATACGAGAGTCGGTGAATTAAAGGTGAACTTGACCATCCCCATCTCTTATACCCTTAGTCTGAATCAACCGGTTTCCAAGACGTGGTCACTTGGCTGTTTTCTTTGGCACTACGCTCGTACACCGGGAAGCGAGCATTGAGCCAGACCTTAGGTATAAGTTATGAGTCTGTGAGGATACTTTGGATGCCTCTTCATAAGGCATCGATCAATCACTCGCTCAAGGTGAAGAAGTATGCGCCCTTTGAATCACAACGATTCTAGCTAGCACAACCGAGCATGACCCCGTGGTCGAACGTGGCACACGCAGTATTAAGCACGCGTCGATAGCACACCTGGTAAAGCCAGGGATGGGATATGTCAATAATGCTATCGCAGAATCTCTCATCTGGCCTTGACTGTAATATATAGTGATGGACAAAGTCCAACTCGGCGATTTACAAAACGAAGATTAAGCCATGCTGTTAAGCGTGACAATGTTATCGTTTTGTTTAATCAGGTTTATCCCCCTGATTCTTAGCCAATCTTGTTATGGTAGAGGCCCCTCTCTCATTACAAGATGACCGTGCCTGTGTGACGAGGCAAGGTTCACATTCGACATAATTTTGGTGGAAGAATTTTACTTCTTCCTACGACTTAGTTTATAGACCGTAAAATCCGATGTTGTTAATCATTATGACGTCGATAAATCATAAACTCAAATTTCAATTCTTTTATTCAATTGAAATATCATTTCAAATGTCAAAATGTTATCACTTTTACAAGCCACAGAGTTTAAGCCCTACGTAATCCAAGCAGTTTTACGTGCTTTTCAAAAATCTCCCTACGTAACGGCTTAGTTAAAGGGTCTGCGACCATATTGTCTGTAGGAAAGTATTCTAAAGCGATTATGTTGTCTTCCAGAACAGACCTAGCATAATTGTATTTCACATCAATGTGTTTAGTCCTACTATGGTACTTTGGATTCTTAATAGCCGCAATGGCCGCTTGACTGTCGGAGTACACCTTCACAGGTTTACTCTTCTTGTCGGTGCCAATTAATGCAGTAAAAAGCCTTTTCAGCCAGACCGCTTCTTGTGCCTTTTAGGAGAGGGCAACGAATTCTGATTCCATAGTGGAAAGCGCGACACAAGATTGATTATTGCTTACCCATGATATGGCAGCATTAACAAGGAGGAAAACTCTTCCTGTGGTGAACTTACGATCATCCGGATCGCCACCGTGGTCGGCGTCACTATAACCGGTCAATTCGAGCCGATCGCCCTCATAGCACAGAACGTAGTCGGCAGTACCTTTCAGATATCTGATAATTCGTTTTACGGCCTTTAGATGTTGATAACTAGGATCTGATTGGAATCTTGCTACTAGGCCCACAGCGTAACAGATGTCTGGCCGAGTACAGAGCATGGCGTACATTAGACTCCCTAGCATGCTCAGATACTCTGTATTCTTCATCTGTTCACACTCCTGCTGGTTTTTGGGCCATCACGCTTCGATAGCGTGCACCCGAACACAACCGGCGTATCCACGGGTTTAGCATCCAACATTCTGAATCTTTTCAACAGTTTGTTGATATATGATTCCTGAGATAGACATAATCTCCGGGCGGCACGATCTCGGGCAATTTTGATGCCTAAGATGTACGTGGCCTCTCCCATGTCTTTCATCTTGAATGCTGATGCTAACCAGGACTTTGATTTATTCATGAAACTCATATCGTTCGCAGCAATGAGTATATCATCCACGTATAGTGTTATGATGACATACTTAGACCCGGAAGTCTTAGTGTATACGCAGGGATCCTTGTGAAGATTCACGAATCCGTTTCCAATGATTTCCTCATGGAATCTGCGATACTATTGCCGAGACGATTGTTTAAGACCGTATATAGATCTTTGGAGTTTGCAAACTTTGCGTTCTTTGCCAGGAGTAATGAAACTCTCCGGTTGCTCCATATAGATATCTTTCTCCAGTTTTACTTGGAGAGGTTTGGTCTTAATGTCCATTTGATGCATGCTCGAGTTCGATACTTGCAGTCATGGGCAAGGACGGTTCTGACTATGTGTGAATGAATTTGGGTACATCCTTTCGGAATTATTCGAGTTTTGCACCACTCGAAATTTCCACCAGAAGTGAATTCTAAGATTTCACTTTCTAGTTCTGTGGTTAATAGATAAATCAACTAAAGACTAAAACTGAATTAGTTCTTATTAAGGCAATTTCATCCTCCATTGTTTTCCACCATTCCCTCGTTTTGAGGTCCTTCCTTTGCTTGCTGAACCGTCACTGGTTCAAGAACGAACATCAAGATGTTTAACACATCTCGTTTGATGGGATACTTCTCGAAAGAATTTTGTTGCCTTTGACTATTTCTAGGCACGTTAATCCCATGTTTTAGTCTGATCGTTACTCCCACTCGGAATAATGCTTCTTATTGGGGCATTACTCCCACTGGGAACAATGGTGGTGGTTGAACTTACTTGGAATATCCTCTCGGTCTCGGGTTTTTACCTCCGAGATGTATTCCTCGATCACTAGGATCTGGAACCAAGTTGGTTATTCCACTCCCATTAGGAAAAATGGGTAGTTGATATAGTTCATTATCATGATTATCAGGTCCGACTTGATTCGCATTTTGAAATTTAGTGATGACTATGTGTGAGGGGGAGTGAGCCCTCTCACTGGATTTATTGTGAAGACGTTTCCATCAACATTTATCAAATCAATCACTTATGCTATATCAATTCTCCCACTCGAAGTAACTGGGACCTGAGAATCTCCATCAACCATCTGTTAACTCAATCAGTACTAGCTTGTTTCGTTTTGCAAAGCGTTGGAAATTCATCCTCAAACCTTTATAATGTGTCATGTTTATCCACGAAACCATTGTTCCAAGCTAATTTTAAAACTCGTATTCTTCGCGAGTAGTGTGTACTCTTAATGAATACTTGTTTTAATGCGCAAATTAATGCGTCTCTGTGATAAGGTTTTTCCCGAATCATTCATTAGCTTTTATGGTAACGCTCCAACCGATTTTATTGGAACATAGTTTTACATTAATATGAATGTAAACACCTAATTTTGGTAAGCGCGACACGTATATAACACGTTCAAAAATGTTATGTGTAACGCGTTTAAAAAAGGAAGTATTTAAATATGGAAGGTCGCGGGGTTGCTAAAAATAGGCTTAGTTTAAATTTGGATAGTGTAGATGCATTTAATATTTTGTAATATTCAGAAAATATATGATATATATTTATGGCAATGATGGAAAAAGGTCGAACAACTCGACTTATTGCGAAAGGACTTACCCAATTCACGGAATGGACTTTGATAAGAGAAACTCATTAAGTGTGCGTAACCACAGTTAGGGCCATTAATGGTCTTGGTCGCAAGTCTCGATCCCGAGCTGCAGCAAATGGATGTTAATACCGCATTTCTCCACGGAAACCTGGAGGAAGAGATCTACTTGGAGCAACCGGAGGGTTTCATTACTCCTGGTAACGAACGTAAAGTTTGTAAACTCCAAAGGTCCATCTACGGTCTTAAACAGTCGTCTCGGCAATGGTACCGCAGATTCCACGAGGAAATCGTAGGAAAGGGATTCGTGAATGTTCACAAGGATCCGTGCATGTATTATAAGACCTCCGGGTCCAAATATGCCATCTTAACTTTATACGTGGACGACATACTCATTACCGCAAACGACATGAGTTTCATGAATAAGTCAAAGTCTTGGTTAGCATCTGTGGTGGAGATGAAAGACATGGGAGAGGCCACGTATATCTTAGGCATTAAAATTGCTAAAGATCGGGCTACCCGGAAATTGGATCTGTCACAAGAAGCCTATATCAACAAGCTGCTGAAAAGGTTCAGATTACAGGATGCCAAACCCGTGGATACGCCGGTGGTATTTGGGTGCGCACTGTCAAAACGTGACAGCCCCAAGAACCTGGCGGAGCGCGAACAAATGAAGGTTGCATAATATTTAAGCATGGTTGGTAGTTTGATGTACGCCATGCAATGCACCTTTCTGGATGTCTATTATGCCGTGGGCCTAGTAGCACGTTTCCAATCAGATCTTGGCTATCAACATTTAAAGGCTGTAAAACGAATAATTCGTTATCTGAAAGGAACTACCAACTATGCTCTATGCTGTGAGGGCGGGAAGTTAGAATTGACCGGTTACAGTGACGCCGACCATGGTGGCGATATGGATGATCGTAAGTCCACCACAGGGGGAGTGTTCCTCCTTGCTAAAGCCGCCATATCATGGATGAGCAAGAAGCAAACCTGTGTCGCGCGGTCAACGATGGAATCAGAATTCATAGCTATCTCTAATAATGCACAGGAAGCAGTTTGGCTGAAAAGGCTTCTTACTGCGTTGGTTAATGGGGACGTCGAGAGTAAACTTGTGAAGGTGTTCTCTGACAGTCAGGCAGCCATTGCGGCAGTTAAGAATTTGAAGTACCATAGTAGGACCAAACACATTAATGTGAAATACTTTTATGCTAAATCTATGGTAGAAGACAATATAATCACTATGGAATACTTGTCCACTAATAATACGATTGCGGACCCATTAACTAAACCACTACGCATGGAGATACTCGAAAAGCATGTAAAACTGCTTGGATTGTGTAGGCTTTAGAAATGGCACGTATCTGTGATAGAATTTTGATGTTTTTATTACATCAGATTTACGGTCTATAAACTAAGTCGTAGGAGGACGCAATCCTCTGCCAAACTCTGTCGAATGTGGGCCCTACCTAGTCACACAGGTACGGTCGTCTTGTGATGGAGGGAGGCCTCCACCAAACAAGTCTGGCTAAGATTCAGGGGGATAAACCTGATTAAGCGAGACGATTATATAGTTTCGAAGTAACTCGACGTGATCTTCGTTTTTCATATCGCTGTGATGAACTCCGTTCGTCATTAAACCACATTCTGAGCCAGATGAGAATCTGTGATAGCATGCCCACCGGATTATCGTATAGGACCTATTCGGTCCAGTTCTCTTCTTGATATGCGGATCATGGTTGGCTTCTTTCGAACTATTATGGTGAGCAGAGAAGGTTGTCCCTTTACTGCTGTGGTTACTGTACTTGACTAGACTCATGGTAAGTGAGTCACGTCAACATCAGACAACCATATAAATCTTTTCCATGTTGACCTTTCATCGCGAAGGTCTAAAGCGGCTTTTACACCAGCATCCATGGAAAGAGAGAAGACCATCACATTCAACCAAAATATTTCTAGCTTTAATATTCTTGCTTCCACTGAGGCGGATGCAAAAGGATACCAAGATATAACATTGTCTGGTTGCAATTGAGGTCTTCTTCAACCCCTTTATCCAAAGTTGAATGTATCACCACATATGCGTTCAGATAATCAAAGAATCTACAACCATTATTGGGGAAACAAATTACCACATTCATCCCTCATAGTCAAAATTATACAGACTATAATATTCATCCGTAGTTGTCATCTCCGCTTTTCAGAATCGTAGCAGAGAGTTCAACACATACTCCTTTTATTCATCATAATTCATACCATCAAGATTGCGAGGAATATCGAATCGCACTCATTCAACCAACTCATACGAACACATTGATAATCATGCATAATCAGGGAGACAATAACATTTTGAGAAAGAATTGCATACATCGGATATCTATTAAGATGGAATACGACAAATAATGATTCCTAAGCCATCTAATCCAACTGACCGCCAGTAAGCCGAGGGAAGGGGGTTCGTGAAAGAGTTCACATTACCCCGTCTTCAATCCAATAAATCAGTCTCTTAAAAACAGTTTTATTCGCAAATTACCGTAACGGGAACTTAGAAATAAGCATACCCGATCTTGGCTTTCCCAATGTCATTTTATATTAAAAAAATGTTCCGATTAACTTACGCATGCATATATAATTCTACTTCACAAGTAAATCATCATAGCAAGCCAAATTCATCAACCAAACCACACATCATGCATACGCGTCATGCGTTTAATATTCTGAGAAACTCATGCTAGCATATATATAATTCTACTTTCCAAGTAAACTATCACATGCAGCTACATCATCAACGTTCAAGCATATGTGTCAAACATGTAAACTTCCACATCAAACATGCATATTTGGCGACTTGCTTTTGTTTTTAAAACATTTAAAATATTAGGGGTTGACTTGCAGTTCATGCTTACAATTAATCATGTTTGTTTCTAGACATGAATCCTAGGCATTCGCAACCATCACAGCATGTCTTTCCTAGTGCGCAAACCATATATTTAATCAGGGCTCGCCCCCAACATCCAGCTAGCTTGACTTAGTCAAGACAACAGTTCTAATAAATATATATGACGAAAAGTAAACAATTGAAATTCAACCCAATAATTAATCAAGTCCCTAAATCATGCATTTCCGAGATCCATCCCCATAATCAAAATCAGGCAATAAGGTTTAATTAAAACAAGAAAGTTTTAAACCTTCGAGCACTGTGTAGACTAATTAAAGTTCAAAAACATTTGAATTTTAAAACTTGACTATTCCATTTTATTAATTGACTTGACTTCAATTTTGAAAATTCGGTTCAATTCAATCAACTTCGCTCCGGTTAGGTTCGGGTCCAGTAAATCTGGTTCGGTACGGTTTTATTTTTAAAATATGGTTCGGTCTGAACCAGTCCAATAAAATAGGGTTCGGTTCAACACATAAAACCGGTTCGGTTAGGTCCACTTAGTTACCCCGGTTCGACCCAACACGACAAGGTCGAACCGATTAAAAAAATCCGGTGTGGATTTATTCCTATCCGGTTTAGCAAATTGGACCGTCCCATTAAACCTATAGGGTTGGGCCTAAATAATCTTGTGGGCTAAGTAGGATTTTAAATTTCACTAAAAACTTAACTTAGCCTCCAAAAATTATTAACTATATAAAATAATTTACAATATTGCATATATATATATATATATTTTTTTTTTTTTTTGGCACACATAATAAATCCTTTTACCAATATATTAATTGGCTTGGGTCCTCACCCCCAAAAGCCACCATTCTATAACTGCTTCACACCCCCCCCCCCCCCACCCCATTCATCACCGGTACACAGAACCTACCACCAAGCACCGCTGCACAGAAACGCCATGAACCGCCCATAACCGTTCATTGAAGGGACTTACCCCTGCCCACGCAGGATCCTGCTGATTATGTTCTCCTGCCACTCGCCTCCACCTCCACCCCTCGCCCCAACCATCACTAGAACGCTACCCTTTTCTCGATCACTCTCCGCCTCCTTCATCTCTGCAACTAGTCTAACGGCTGACTTCGCCTCTGCGGCCCCTTCAAGATAGTCCAAATCCAGACTGAACAATGTGTAAGCTCTCTGTTTAATTCCTTTTATTAATTACATGCCATTTGATCTCAACTTCTTGATCGTGGGTTTAGGCAAAACCTGTGTTTTCTGTTTCGAATCATCAGTTTCTGCTTCCAATTGCAGCTTCTACACGCTGAACGAGTCGAATCCATGAAGAAGAGAGCTCTCATGGTATTCAAATTGATCCTCTAAACGTAAAAACTTCATACCCATAGCATACCTCTTTTCCATATTTCTGGTAATAGATCCTATTATGTGCCATTCTACCAAATTGCTCTCCTATTTTGTATGTTTCTGTTTATGATTGTCCAAAAGGACTTCAATTACTGCTTTAACAAACTGTGAAATCCTTTTACAAAATAAAATCTTCCAACTACAAAGAGTTATTTCAAATTTTTCAATGAAGAGCCTCCTGTAAGTCTACAATTTTACTTCAAATGTTTCAATGGGGTTTATGGTTTAGAGTTCTAATTCCTAGACTCATTTGTTCTTCATTATCTTCTTGAATTAGTCTGATTAGCGGAGTATGAATTATGCAGGTACATTCAGTTTCCTTGATTGCTATAGCAAATTTACGGATGATTCTTGTTTCCTATTTCTGGCTGATTCATGTAGATTTCCAAAACCTAATTACCCAACCATGAATCTTGAGTTATTAAGACTCAACACCATGAATCTCTACTATATAAGGCTCAACTCTAACCAATACTGCAGATGAACATCGGTAGTGTCGTTTCCTCGGTCATTTGTCTATAGTGAGTTCTTTAATTTCTCCCCACTTTAATTTCTATTCATGCATAACCACATACTAATAAATTTTAATAATATCCTTTATGCCAAACAAACTCGGAGTTGAAGGCTACCTTACTGATGCATTTATTCATTCTTGTTCAATGGTATTTGAAGATCAAACATGTGGAATTAGAATAATGGTGAAATTTTATCAGCCTCTGTTATACCAGAGATGGCAATGTGCCTCTTTTCATATATTATAGATTGAGTTGGATTTAATTTCAACAGTGAAATTTCATGACAGACATTGTTTTAGCAACATATTAATAAGCTGGCACTAATGAAGATGGTGTCACTTGGTCTAAGGGAGAGTGGGAAAGACCAGTGTGAGAATGGATACATATGTAGATGGACACGGATGGGCGCTTGTTCTCATTATGGCTCATACGAATGGAAATAAATGGTAAAAAGTTGTCTTTCATGTTTTTCATTTGTTTTATGCACTGCTAATCTGCATTTTTGTATGCTCTATTCCAACAAATAGTCGTTGATAGAGATTGAGAGATATTACATTCAGTTGTACATAAAGCCAGACCTTTTTTTTTTTTTTACAGTAACTTGCTTTATAAAATTTGAAGATGGAATTATGGGGTAAAACTATTTAAACTGTTTCAGTGTTATATGTTCTCATGGTTGTATTGATGGCTTCTCATACAAGGGTAAAATCATATATGCTTTTGATTTAATGCTTTTATTTGTGAACAAAAGGGTTACTTGTATAAACCAAATCATTCTCGTATGAGTATCAATTATGTAACTCTTTGTTGATTATCAATTTTATCGTGGTTATAATAAATGAAATGGTCATTTCATACTGTCTTGATCACGATAATTTCTAAAGTTCTTTCATTCTTTGTCAGTGGTGGGACTGATGCAGATGATGTATAGCTCAGTTTGAGATGGCTTATGCAGGAGCAGTTGAACTACAAATTGGAATTCCTCATTTACCATCTTTGTAAAGTTTTCTTATCCTCTTTACTAAATGATCTATACTAATAGCTCAAAAAGTCAACTTGAATCTCTTAATCCTCTTATAATAATCATAATTAATGGTTTGGTTATTCTGGGATTTCTCGAAACTGCCGTGGGTTTACTGCATTGATTTCTTTGTATTTATATTGGCACTGAACTCTTCATTATATTGATAATGGATTGAACTGCAGTTTTTTTTTTTTGGTTTTTATAGAACTCACAATCAGTTTCCTCTTTACAGAGTCTTCTTGCAATTTCAAATAAAACATGTTGTCAATAAAGAGTTTTATATTGTTCTTGGTATCACTTTGACATAGACTTGTAGAAAATCATTGAACAATAGTTTCCAACTACTTTCTTTTACAACCTCATACTATCTATTCTTCTTTTTGAATGACCAACTACTCAAACACAAAATTGCCATATTTTTTACTTTGTTAGACATGTAAAACTCTTCTGAAATATAATTTCTTTTTTACCATTGTTTAGGAGAAATAGTGAGATTACACTAACTGATGTCAATGTCACGGCTCTTGATCATGTTTCAAAAGACATGAATGAGTTTGATTACAACGAGTTAGGTACAGTTCTTGTTTTCAAGATATATGTACTCTAATTTAATATACTGATTCAAATATAATATGTCCATCTTTAGATGATGTACATGTTCATCTACTCCTTGAGTTGAACCAAAGAGAATGAGGATAACGAGTTTGAATGTGACTTAGGAAACGTAGGTTATCTTGGTAAGCATTCTCAGCGATTACTATTAGAAATGCTCATGTTTGTCTTTATAAGAGTAAGTACTTAAAAAGCTTAAAGATTTGACTTTTTTTTTAAAAAATGGATCTTTTAACTAAAATCTTTAGCCGGTTGTAGTTCTTCTTATCTATCTATCTATCTATCTATCATAACTTACATATGGTAACTTGATTATGGTAACTTGATTATTTAAACTTTACGCAGTCCTTTAACTTAACTCATTTAATCAAATATATATAGTGTTAGACATATTTATGCTCTTGACTTTCTTATTGTTATAGAAGGGTTATACTTTCATTCCATTTTTTATGTACTAGCTATTACTACCACCGAATGCATATAATTCAAAGTTAATGAGCCAGGTGCTTCTGACTTCTTTCCTTAACATAGGCAAATTCATTCGCCTCTCAATCCAATGTTGCTCGTCAAGTGTGTATTATTATTCAACCTCATGATTTAGACCATTTAATTCGAATTCAGTTTTTCCAATGGTGCATGAGTTGAAAACAGTGGGAGAGATATTATATCTTCCATTTACTTATAATTATATATATACGTATGTATGTCTATAAGGGCTATTAATTAAATCTACATGCATAATATTTTTCTTAATTACAAAACTTTGAATGTATTACCTATTATATGTGAAAAAAGTACTTTGTATATTTCATCGTAAAATAAACAGCACTACTTTATTAAACACATCAAATGACACGAAAACTATTTGTTAGTCACATATATTATTAGATTGGTCACCGTTCTTGTGTTATTATATTATTCTTATGTTTGACGTTGATGATGTTAGAATTTCCCTTCCAAATTAGGGTTTAGAATTTGCACTTTCTTCTGCTCATTAATAATTGTTCATGTGTTTCCTAGGATCATGTGAATGTTTTATGCGATTAGAGAGGTGCCTAACATTATATAACCTATATTATTCCACATACCCATGTCTAATATTGCATTGCAGATGATGTATTTTACTAACTACCTGAAATAAATTTGAATAGATAACTTAGAAATATGCGCGTGCAACGCATCCGCGAAATAACTAGTATATATATATATATTTATTGTCAAGATTCTATCTATAAGACAAAATTAATCAACAATATATATATATATTGTCAATATCTTAAATAGGACAATATATTTTCTTAATCTAACTAAATCTATCAATAATATCTTAATCCCTATAAATTAGCTAGATATATTGATAGTTATATATTTCCATATATTTAATGTGAACCTATCCTTATGTTTCCAATTATAGATATATTGTTACCATTAATAAAAATTAAAATATGGTAAACAATAATACTAACAATTTATGCCAAAACTTGCTTACTTGGGGCCTACGAAATTAAAAAATTTACCTTGTTAATTCACCTAGGGTTCGACCAAAAAATATAATTGGAGACAAGTGGTCAAATTTCAAGATCAAATTTTAATAAGATATACAATCCAATGTTTGATTTTGATAAAAGCCCCCCTTTTCTTGAAGATCATGAACATCAAATTTTATAAGAACATCATGAAAATTTCGGCACCATCAAACTTAAAAATTTCAAAAACTTCAAAAGTCACAACTTTAAATTTTCGGCCAGAAATTTAAATTTTCAAGAACATCAATTTATCAAAATCAAGAACTTCTAACACAGGCGCTGATACCAGGGTTGACTACTACGGAAACATAACAACAGGTACATGCCAGTAATCAGAATTACGCAGCGAAAGATACCTTAAACCTTTTCCGTAGTCCCATGGATCCTGCTGAGGGAGTTCACGATCCACCGGACGGAACCCGTAGAAGTTCTTGTTAAGGAGGCCCTACGCGGTATTAGCTCCACAGCAAAGTCTTAGATCGATTCTTGGCATGGACAGATCTCCAGAGTGTTATTCTCTAAGTAAATTGGCACACCCTTGGTGGTGCAATATGGTTCGGCCGAAACTAGTATTAGGGAGGATGGTTTTTCTCTCAAATCACCATTTAGGAGGAATTGTGAATTACCCCAAATAAAATCATAACACCCTTTAGGAAGAGCAAAGTGGACAAAAGTCCACTTTGCCCCTAGTAAGTTCGGCTAGCCTATAGTGTATTAGTGAGGCCCAATTTTGGGCCTCTCATGTCAATTGGGATTTATGTCAAACCCAATTTCTCTAATGTGACATTTACCTAATTTCTTAAGCAACGTATACATATTAATGGGCTACCAATTACGGCGTCCAATCACCATATGCTAACATTAATCACAATAACATTTTTGTATCTCCTTTCATTAACTTGAATGTATATATCGATACTTCAATTGCTGGTTCAAAAACAGAAAAATTGCTCAGCTAAACTAGAACATTCGACAGGGACGCCATAATTAACGATGTCCTAATCGACTTCACTTAGAGCTTAATGAAATTGGGCCACCTAAATCTCTTCAGCATCCACACTATTGACCAACATTAAACACGAATCTCACATATGCATCTCCATTAACATCTTTGGGATATACCCTTTTCATACACTGTTTTAAATTGATACTAAACGGAACGTATAATAACCGTCGAATTTGAAACGTCTGTTAATTCTATATGTCTGGTCGTGACAAAGTCGTCTATCCGAGCGAAAATGTGAGATACGGACCAGCAAACTCAGTTTAAGTAATACTTTTAATGTGGACACATTTACCCCCAAAGACTTATGATTGGTCAAAATTAGGCAGTTTAGTAATGCAGCCAGTGTTATCAGAACCGGAGCGGGCCAGCGGTCCGACCGGATCCGACTCTATAGCCCGGCTCGAGCAATTTAGAAAATGTAAGCGAATCCGGTTCGAAATGCCTATTTTCCACGAATCGGCCGGTTCTGAGCGAAACGAGCGGTTCAGCGGTTCGGACACTATAACAAAAAAAAATTGACTTTCAGCCTTTAAAATATATATAATTCGGTTAACTGAAGTTACTGAACTGAAACCCTACATGGCTACATCCAAAATTCAAATATGCATATTGCAAATATAGAGCAGAAGAGCGCCGCAACCAAGGGCTAGAGAGAGTTGAAGAATGGCCTTTGCCAGAATCGCCCGCACCAGAGTGCCAACTCGCCGCAGCCAGGAATTGTTCTTTTCCGCCATGATCAATGCATATTTTGACCAGACGAATCGACCTGAGAATATGCCTTGATTCGTCATGATTCGTCTGGTCTTTTCCCTATGTCGATTCGTCATGATTCATCTGGTCTTATCCCTTTTCCCTTGATTCGTCATGATTAGTAAGTTTCTGGTCGATTCGTGGTGGTCAAATCCTCTGCTGCTCAACTGCGTTCTCTCTGGAAGGAAGGGTGTGGAATCTAGAGGGGGGAGGATTAGAGAATGGGAAAGGAGGGATCTACAGTGGTTGGGTTATGGAGGGATTAGGCTTGGAGAATGGAAGATTGAGATATGGAGGGATTAGAAGGTGAAGGGAAGGATCTACGCATGGGTTATGGAGGACTTGAACAGTTGGGGGATGATCAGAATGTTCTAGAGCCGTGTTTTCAAGGCAGACCGGTTTGACCGGTTCGAACCGGACGAATCGGAAATCGGACTGCTAACCTGTTCGGTACTCGATCTGGTTCTAATAACATTGAATGCTGCAGTATCATATAGAATTCCCTAATTATTATATACTAGATAATTGACTCGCGCTTTGCGCGCAGTGTACAATTTGCTCAAATTATGGTTGTAAAATATATGCTAACTATAAATGTCAAAATATTATAAATATAGATATAAAAAACTAAATAAATTACATATCACTTTTAAATCAAATAGTGTATTAATAATAAAAATTCAACGTAAAAATTGAAGATGCTTTTATTATTATTTTATATATAATTTTGATTAATATTATTTAACTTAATTTTTTGGAGAAATATTTTGTAATGCTACCATTTTTTATATAATGGGTACATTGCTTCTTTGGAACATTTGTCTTCACAATTTTTTTATCTAAATATAGATAATTATATTGACAAAAATATATATTTTATTTATATTTAAATACTTGTATGGTTTTTTATTTTATGTATTTTAACTATTTGATTTGTTTTTCTTTTATCTTCTTTCATGTTTTTAAATTTATTAAGTTAAATTTTAGTTATGTATTGGATAAAAGATATATTAAGCACAATATATTTAATGTAGTTTTATTGTTTCGTTATTTATTTTATAATTTTTTTTTCGGATAAGTATTTTTTTATCCTTTCTTATTTTAATTCTTAATTTTTATGTTCCACATGTTAGTGAAAGTTTCTAAAGTAATATACAATGTGCAAAATTTATATTTATCTACTATTATGTGCAAGACTTAATTTATTTAATTTGTAACCGTAGCGGAAATTGATTTATTTTGGATTTTTTTCGATGTTTATTATTAACATACCCAATATTATTTTGTTAAAAAAATTGTTAATTTTTTTTTTAATTTATATATATATATATATTAAACACTTATATTTCATGAGAAAAATACTTATATAATCATATTATTAATCGTTTTTCATCCTAGAGTTATTTTTGTTCAGTTTAAAATGAAATATGTTTAAAAAATTTATAAATGCTTTACCATATCATCATTTTTATCAAAATAGGAATCTTCTTTTTTTACGAATTTAGTCATGAAACCAAGTTTCTCACTTAATACATTTTTAATAAAATCATTAAAACAGTGGCACAAAATTTCACTTATATCGAGAGTCTAATTTTGAAAATTTAGTTAAAAAACTATTTAATTAATTTAATATAGTACATTTGAAAATTTTAGTATGTATTTTATTCGTCCTAATATTAGTGGGTAAAAATTTATTACTATTAATAAATACTTATTTCTTAATAATATATTTATAATATCATATGACAACAATAATAATTAGTAATCCAATATTTAATACTATTACAGTTTATTTGACATCAACTTAATATAGAAAATTGGCATTTAATTATTCATGGAAAAAAATATTTTATTAATACGACAAAACCATAAACATTCCTAGTTTTGTACTAATTTCGTTTTTTCCAAAAAAATATTAAATTTGTTCTATTCATGTTACAATCTTCAATTTAATCACTACATAATGATACTGCTATAATCAGTCTTAATAATAGTATTGATTTTGTTTTTTTTTTCAATTATTACCATCATCGAGTTTTAAGAATTTCTAATTATAATGGTTAATTAATGTGGCCAATTTTTTTTAATGTTGGATCAATTTATGTAACAGACCCTTTATGTAATTAACTATATGGGTGCCCGATTATATCGATGAGTAAAGGAAATTTATATGTTAAAGGAAATTTTGGATTCACTAATTTAAAATTATTAATTAAGAATATATATTACATTGTAATAAACGCTAATTAAACCCTAGCTCTACAAATGTAGAAATTTTTTTTTATATATATTGAGATATACACTTATTGAGATGAAAAATAACCAGTTCAAAGTGTCGTTGAAACTCATATCTCAATCGATTTAAAGAAGACGAAATTAAGAGAAAAATATGTCGATGGAGAATTCGTGAGTTTCTTTGCTTGTACTTTAATATTCAATTACATCAATAGTTTTACTTGATTTTCTAAAATATAAATTTCAGCATGGTCGAAATCTAATGTTTGATCAATTTCTTACCAGCCAATTTCTTTAACTTTATGTATAGCTTCTCAATATCTGCTTCATATCTAGTAATTGTTGTGAGTTTGTCCATACAATGAACATGTTCGATAATGAATGGTACTTCCCTAGGCAGATTAGGTACAAACTTGGACCGGTTGAGAACTCCAAGGGGAATCAGAGATTGAGTGAGAGAAGAACATTGCGGGATTGGATTGTGCCAATTCGAATAGTAAAAGGGCTGTTTGTCGTAGGGTTAGATGGAAGATTAGATGACTCAAGAGATGTCTTGGATTGTGGCTTGGCATACTGTGTTTTTTAATAGATGATCGACGTGGTTACAATATTGGTTTTGCGTATTACCACATTCTCATTGAGCAATGTCTCCATTTCTATATGTAAGTAATAAAAAGAATAACAAAGTTGTAATATAAATTTGTATGATTTTTTTTTTTTTAAATTATTATGTTCTAATTCTTTGTTCTTTTATTATTCCATTTAGTGTAATTTTCTAAAGTAATTTGTTGGATGTAAAATTTACACTTTTATATTATTAGGGTTCAACACGTAATTTGAGTAAATATATTTGTTCTAATTCTTTGTTGTTTTATTATTATTATTATTATTAGTGTACTTTTATTTCTAAAGTAAACTGTTGGGTATTCTAAAATGATTTGTTGAGTGCAAAATTTACATTTTTATATAATTAAGGTGCAACACTTAATTTGATTAATTATTTTAGTGTAACCGACACTAAGAGTGAATGTGGAGTTTTTGATTAAATCTAAAGCTCCATGTGGATGATAGAGAATATTGACATTATGTAACTCACTAAGAAAATGATATGGACCAATTAAATTGAATCATTTTAACACATATGTGAGAGAAAGTGTAGTTAAAAAATTACTTGTCAAGATTATGTTAGACCTTTTAGAATTATTATATATACTAGCCACTAACCCCGCGCACCGCGCGGGAGATAAAATCCAAATAAAATTAAGATTGCAAAAATTAAGTTATCTCTTAATTTATTGAATATGTAATGTTATTTAAATTTTTTAATATAAAAATAATTAAGATTAATACATTAATTTAATTAAACTATTTAATACTAATTATTGTTTAAAATATTCATAGTAGTTAAATAATTAACATTATATATCATTTTTTATAAGAAGTATAACTAATATAATATAAAACTTAAAATTTAATCATTTTTATTTTTTGATATTTGTTTAGTAATTTTAATTTTTTGTCTCAAATTGTTTAGTATGCACCTATTAATTATTTAACCAAGAATATAAGATTAAATAATATGGTTTGAATTTTTTTTTGGCCAAGTAATAATATGTTTGGAATTATTCACCTCAATCCCAATATGAATGGTAATCTTTTGGTCTTTTTATGACTTCGTTCTCCACGTCCTCGATCGCGATATTAAGGGTGTATGGCTTAAAACCGTAGTACATAACTTAAACTACATAAAATCAGTTCAAATAACTACTATGTAGAACAATAAAAACATGTAACTTTGAATGAACTATATTTTTTTTACTACTTGATGAACTATTTGAAAGAATCAAATCATCTAGTATATTAACTAAGATCAGTAAAGACTCTCACTCTCACCTCACGAAAATTGGCTTTGCCGACTGCGGAGGGGATATGATTTCGTCCTCTTAAATATATATATTTTATCATAATTCATAAACTATAATAATATATATTGTGCACAATATTGTTCATAATTTACAAAATATTGTAGGTTGTCAGGTTCATCAATACATAACTATTTGAATGCATAATATATATATATGGACATAACTATGTGCATTATTGTTAATCACGACCGTTCATCACCAACGTGGGAGATTATCTTAATTTATGTATAATTTTTTTTTTTAAATAGAGACTAAAATAAGATTAAAAAAATATTTTATAAAATTTAGTTACTTAATATTTTATATCTAAATCATAATGGTGAATGTCAACTCAACTACTTTGAACATTTGGCCAAAAAAAAGCACTTTGGAAAGAAATACAATTGTACGTAATAAAAAAAATTATAAATAATATGAGAGTAGTAAAGAAAGCAACTATACAAACCTAATTATTTGAAAATTCTTGAACTTGCCAGAACTAATACCTACACCAGTTAATATAGACGTTAATTAGATAGTAAAATAGAGAAAGCATAAGAATTAAGCTCTAATCTTTTATCTCTTCCACATATCATGTACTGCCACTATTATGTTGGTCTCCCATGCATGCACTCACATGTATAAATATCAACTCGGCTCTGCTTCTTATAGATAATAATAGTATACCTTTCGTAAAATCTAGGTAGTCATGCTACAACTTGTGCATCTCTTTTGATGTCGTTGTCTCCTGCTAGAAGGCCAACAGTTACACTGAAATCATAGTTAACGTGAGAAAATTAGTATATACAAAACTGAATTTGACTCCATCATTAATTCAGTTTTGTATACAAAGAAGATCAAAACATTTCGGGTCTAGAACTCACTGAAATTAAAATATCAATCGAAGCTAGCTTATGATTTGCATAGAATAATCGTCTTCCTCTTGACTGAATAACCTCCAAATGCAGGCCTAGCTTGAGATTTGTTAAAAAAGTTCACTGACCTTCTACTTTCACCTTCTTTTGGTGCACAGTTATGTAGTACACCGTGTAAATCATATGTATAATTTGTATCAAATTAACTTCGAAAGAAGATGACGTAATTTAGAAGATCTAATGTTATATTTACCGTCTCTTAAGGCAATCATTGTAGAAGCACTTTGGAGCAGCCGTCGTTCTAATGTTAACGATCAAATCGTAGGCTTGTTGTTGGGGACTGGAATTTTACCTATCTTCACAAATCAAAAATCCGAGGTTAGAATTGCTAGTGTCATTTTTGTGGTGAAGCTCAATCCGGATAATAATTTTCCGGCGATGGCCCTCTCTTTGCGGCAGAGATATATGTGGAGTAGTGCAAAATTACTGATGATGAGATAAGACACCGGTAACACATACCTTCTTCAATCTCTCCGCAAATTAAAAAAAAAAAAAAAAGGGAAACTTCTAGACGAAGAGTTTGTCGAGTAACATCTTGAAGTTGGAATGCCTGATTTCATTAGTATTGTGCAAATTAGTAAACTGCAAATATAAGTTGATTTAAGATTATTCAAGCATGGAAAAAAGAACATGCATAAGAAAACACAATTAACTCCGTACCTTTTCTCACTTTAGTTCTTATCGTTACTTCTAGGGTTAGGAATTCTTGGAACGGTTGGTTTTTCTTATTCTTTATATATATAAGAGTATTTATGGGTGGTAAAAAATAAATAAATAAATTATGTTGACTTTTTTTGCCAATAAATTAAGTTTATTTTTAGGGAAAAAAATCTTGAATTATAGAAATGAATATATCTTAAATTAAGATTCAAGATATGAAAATATATTGTTATTATATATATATACATATCATAGACTCACGTCAACCCTATATATTGATTTAATATAATAACCCACGGCAACCCTATATATTGCTTTAATATAATAGATAAAATATATTGATTTATTTAAAACTCTTTGCTTACGTGGCGACCTATGGTGTTCCGAAACTCAACTGTATAGATAATGAGGTTAAAAGGAAACTTTCATTTAATTTGTTTCTTTAAATTGCGTAGAGACCAAAATATGATATAAAAATACTTCTTAATTTTGAATCGATCAATATTATGTATCTAAATTTAGAGAACCCCTATTAAATTCCGATTAAATTAGGCAACGCTGACTGGACAAACTGTCCACGTGTCAGCCAGAGGGCTTCCGATGCCGAATTAATATAATATAATAGATAGACTAGTTAGTTCAACCGCGCGTTGCGCGGTAATTAATTTGTTCATAAAATTATTAGGATATTGCGGATATTTAAATTTTATTTTAATAATTAATTTTGTTGATGTATGATATTTTAAAAAATTTATTCAAGGCAGATGCAACACTAATAGACACATTTAAGAGTATACATAATAATTTAACTTATATAATTCTATCTTAATCGAACACCGTGTTAGATTACGGGGAGTAATCACTACGGAAACACAAAACATGGTACGTGCATGTAATCGAAATTACGCAGCGGAAGAGTTACACATACCTCAACAACTACCGTAGTTCAAGATCCTTTGCACGAGGGAGTTCTCGATCCACCGGACGGAACCCGTAGATGTTCTTGTGAAAGAAGCCCTACGTGGTGTTAGCTCCACAGCAAAGCCTCGAATCAATTCTTGGCACCGGGACAGATCTTCGGAGAGTTGCTCGAAAGCAATTTGGCACGGGGACAGATCTTCGGCCGAAATTTCAAGGTGTGGGAGGAAGGTTTTCTCTCTAAAACACCCTTGTGATGGAATTATTATTAACCCTAAATATTCCCTAACACCTCTTATTTATAGGAGGAGTAAAGTGGACTTGTCCACTTTACCCCACCTAAATATTTCGGCCGACCTATGTAATTGGTGAGGCCGAATTTTGGGCCTCCCATGTCAATTGGGATTTGGGTCTAGCCCAATTATCCTAATGTGACATTTACCCAAGTTCATTAGGTAAACTATACATATTATGGGCTACCAATTAAGGCGTTTATCACCATATGTTTACAGCTCCCACTCGCCGGAATGGGAGGGTGTCTGTTAATGTATTGTTGTCCAAATCCGCATCAACATTTCTCCCCTTTGATCTGCTATGTACGTCCGAATAGTTCATACGAGGTTTGCCGTGCGACCGGTGGATACGACGGGCATCGTGCTACTCATCTGTTATGAGTGTTGTAGCGCCCACGGAACGTTGATTCCCTTTGCCCCAATCAACCTGTTATAAACAACATTTATACATATTGTACCGCGCTCTATCCTAGGTCAACTGATAATTCTCCATTTGCCTAGTTTCCACATAGGAACACTTCTCCAAGGCATCCGTACAACTATTCACAACCTTCAACTAATATCCGGCTGGTGGCCACCTAGTGAATACAAGAATCAGCGAATTACAGATGAACTTGACCATCCCCATCGCTCATACCCTTAGTCAAACCCAACCGGTTTCCAAATACATGGTCACTGGGCCTTTTTGTTCAGCACTACGCTCGTACGCCGGGAAGCGAGCATTGGACCTGACCTTAGGTAGGAGTTCTGAGTCCATGAGGATACTTCGGGTGCCACTTCATAAGGCTCCCGTAATCAATCACACGCTCGAGGTGAAGAAGTTTGCGCCTGCCAGAATCACGAGGATTCTTTTCCTAGGACAACTGAGCGGTGACCCCGTGGACGCGTAGTATGAAACACGCGTTGATAGCATACCTGAACCTTTTGGGTTAACAGGAATGGGACATGTCAATCATGATATCACATATTTTTATCCGGCCCAGAATGTGGATTTTTGACGAACGAAGTTCATCACGGCGATCTGCAGAACAAGAATCACGTCGAGTTACTTCGACTATACATAATCATTCTTCTCAATCAGGTTTATCCCCCTGATTCTTAGCCAGCCTTGCATAGTGGAGGCCTCCCTCCATCACAAGACGACCGTACCTGTGTGACTAGGTAAGTCCCACATTCGACATAGTTTTGGCAGAGGATTGCGTCATCCTACGACTCAGTTTATAGACCAAGTTTGATGTAATCAAAACATTATGACGTCGATTGATCATAAACTCAGTTGCAATTCTTTCGCTTACAAAATGTAACTTTCTAATATCAAAATGTTATCACAGCTACATGTCATTTCTAAACCCTACGCAATCCAAGCATTTTTACATGCTTTTCGAATATATCCCTACGCAGTTGTTTAGTTAATGAGTCTGCGATTATATTATCATTGGACAAGTATTCCATAGTGATTATTTTGTCTTCACCATAGATTACGCATTGAAATATTTACATCAATGTGTTTGGTCCTACTATGGTACTTCGGATTCTTAACTGCCGCAATTACTGCCTGACTGTCGGAGAACACCTTAACAAGTTTACTCGCGACGTCACCGTTTAGCGGTGCAGTAAGAAGCCTTTTCAGCCAAACTGCTTCCTGTGCATTCTTAGAGAGAGCTACGAATTCCGATTCCATTGTAGACAGCGCGACACAGGTTTCCTTCTTGCTCGTCCATGAAATGGCGGCATCAGCAAGGAGAAATACTCCTCCTGTAGTGGACTTACGATCATCCGGATCGCCACCATGGTCAGCGTCACTGTAACCGGTCAATTCTAACTTCCCGCCCTCATATCACAGAACATAGTCGGCAGTACCTTTCAAATAACGAATTAGGTATAACTAATAATTTGTTTTACAATCTTTTAAATGTTGATAGCTAGGATCTGATTGGAAATGTGCTACTAGGCCCATGGCGTGACAGATATTCGGATAGGTGTATTGCACGGTGTATATCGAAATACCAACCATGCTTAAAATCTCTGCACCCTTCATCTGTTCACACTATGCCGGGTTCTTTGGGCTGTCACGATTCAACAGTGCGCACCCAAATTCTACCAGCGCATCCACGTGTTTGGCATCCTGTAATCTGAACCAACTTGCAACTGCTCGTTGATGTAGGCTTCTTGAGATAGACACAAATCTCGGGTAGACCGATCTCTGCAATTTTAATGCCTAAGATGTACGTGGCCTCTCCCATGTCTTTCGTCTCAAATACAGATGACAACGAGGACTTTGACTTATTCATGAAACTCATGTCGTTTGCGGCAATGAGTATGTTGTCCACGTACTAGGTTAAGATAACATACTTAGACTCGGATGTCTTATAATATATGCACGAATTCTTGTGAAAACTCACTAATCTGTTTCCTACGATTTCCTCGTGGAATCTGCGGTATCATTGCCGTGACGACTGTATAAGACGTAGAAGGACCTTTTGGATTTTACAAACTTTACGTTCGTTACCAGGAGTAATTAAACCCTCCGTTTGCTCAGATCTCTTCCTCCAGGTTTTTGTGGGGGAATGCGGTCTTAACATTCCTTCGATGCAGCTCGTGATCGAGACTTGCGGTCGGGACCATGAATGGCCCTAACCGTGGTTTTACGCATAGTCATTGGGTTTCTCTTATCAAAGTCCTCTTCGTGAAGCATAGGGTAAGACCTTTCGCAATGAGTCGGGTTCTCCGACTTGTTCCATCAGTGGTGAGCCTTCTTTCAGGGCTCACCTTATCTTTATGCCCCTGTGGTTAACAGGTAAATCAACTATAGACTATAATGGCTTTCATTTAGGCTATCACTCTCATTTATTATTTCTTTCCATTTCTCCACTTGAGGTCTTTCCAGTGCTTGCCAACAGTTTGAGCGGAGTTTTCACCTTTCTCAATGGGATACTTGCATTTGACTCTCATCTAGGCATTATAAGTCCCACTTATTAGTCTGATCTTTTCTCACACTCGGAATAACGCTTCTTATCGTAGCATCATTTCTATTGGGAATAATTCTCCCACTCGGAACAATGCTTCTTATCGGAGCATCATCTCTGTTGGGAACAACAGCATTGCTAGAACCTTGACCTATAACTTTCATTTTACAACCTCTTGGTCTGGGGGTTTTACTTCTGAGATGCATTCCTTGATCACTAGGATCTTGAATCAATTATGATTGGATCACTTCCACTGGGAACAATGTGTAATATAGGTAGTTGTGTCACTCCTGGTTCAGCAATTTTGACTATCAGGTTCGACTTGATTCGTCCCAACAGCAACAGTAATTACTTGTGGTAGGGTTTATTCCTCCCACTGGATTTACTATGAAAATGTCCCCATTCTCATTTACCATGTCATTCACTTGAGTTCCTGGTTCAAATCTCTCACACTCGAACTAAGTGGGACCTGATTGTCATCGTTATTTTGCTATGTTTTGATCATGACTATTGTTGCGTCCTGGTTGAAATGGGTCGGATGGACGCGTTTGTCTGATTGGGTTGTTCAGGTTTTTGGGCTGACACCCTTTGTCGGGAAGAGGTATTCGCCTAATGCCGGTGACGAGTGTTCGGTTTAACGTTGTGTCTAAGGAAAAGTCTGTGTCTCAGGAAAAGTCTGTGTCTCAGGAAAAGTCTGAGTCTCGTTTAGCGTCTGGGCACATCTTACTCCTATTTCTCTTCCACACCTTAGCTGCGGGGCCCGTTCCTGCACAAGGGGCCAATACTAGCACGGAGAGGGGGGGGTGGTGCTAGTGGAGCCCTCTCCGATGCTTAAGTCACGATTGAGCTAAATGGAGAAAAATAATTCTAGAGAGAGAAAATATTTCTAGAGAGAAGTCAGAGCTCAAAATGCCAAAGTTGTGAAAATGAGAGAATGTGTCCAAATGGGTGGCCAAGGTCTCCTATTTATAGGCTACCTTGGGACCGGACCCGGTTTTGAAGCGGTTTGATGACGGTTCAAAGGAAAGCGGTAACCGTCA
This sequence comes from Clarkia xantiana subsp. parviflora, assembly GCA_036873135.1. NCBI lineage: Eukaryota > Viridiplantae > Streptophyta > Magnoliopsida > Myrtales > Onagraceae > Clarkia > Clarkia xantiana. The sequence continues at coordinate 34,150,934 of JAPTYO010000010.1, read as the reverse complement.
TCAATATTGGTAATGCGCGAACTCGACTTCTCTACGTGTAATGGTAATCGGGGGGTACGTGTAATACCCATAGAGCAATCCGGGCGTCCGGGTTGCTACAACCCGGAGGTCCGGTCCGGACGCGTGTATCGCGCTTCCGTACCGTTTTGACCCTTAGGAGGCGTTTTCTAAACCGTAATGTGATTTTTGGCGTGTTTACGAGGGCTGAAATATAAATACGAACCCAAATTTGGACATATATCCATCACTTGCCCCCGAGTCAAGTAACGGTTCAAAACCTTTCTCGACTCTATTTAAAGTTAGGGTACATATCCAAATTGAGCTTGACGCCAACCTTCCGGTTTTGATCGTCGATTGGACATAGAAGTCTTGATTTCGTCCGTCCTTTGATTTTTGACCGAGTGACTTTATTTCCTGTCATCACGGTTAGTGCAATAGAGAGTGCGCATATATAATGTGCAAACATGATTACCGCTATGGATACAAGCGATTAGGAATATGTCATGCAGATATGCTATTTATCAACATGCATGTACAAGTAACGGTCATGGCAAGAACGTAACTACGTGATGCTAGAAATATAATCTGTATACCCTAAAATGACATAGCGATTAATAAATCATGAATCATGTGATATGCAAACATGCATGTAAAATGATGGATTTGATATGCGTAGTACTAAAATAATCATGCGCATAGAGATAAATACTTAGAAGAGGGTGGAGTATACCGTAAGCACTTAGGCATGGGTGTAGGTGAATTACTCATTTGATCCTTATTATTAAGGAATTTTTTGGGATATATGATTACACCAATCCCCAATCATTCTTCCAGCTTTTTGGGAATTCATTCTTCATCCTTCTTTGCAGGTAATTGTTCCACCATATTTAGAAATCATTTGCTTGTTCATAGTTTCTTCACTGCCGTAAACTTTAAGTGCATCCCGAAAGTTACGTGTTTGATTCTTGGCCTGTTTGACAGTTGGGCGCGAAAGCCTTGATTTTGCTCCACTTTAATTCTCGTCGGGAGACTTGTTGACTGCATGATTTTCGTTATTTGATCTTTGTCGACTGTGGTTGACTGACGTCGACTTGTTGTATGTTGACGGTTGTTGATTGCCATCAACTTGTCGCTCGTTGACAGTTGTTGATTGTCAACCACTTGTTGCGCGTTGACGATTGTTTATTGTTGACATAGTGGAACACTTAGAAAATATTCCTTGATGGTCGACATCCCGTCATGTATGTGCGCGCTTGATAGTATGCTGACAGCTTGTTGTATGTCGATACGTAGTAGCATGTTGACACTTAGTAGCATGCCGACAATTTGCAATATGCTGACTGTCATCCTGAGCAAAACACTTAGAAAATATTTCGCCCTTGTAATCATGTATGCTGCGAGTATGAGCTTGATGTCGACATGTAAGTCGATGTGTTGAGAGGTTTGCCCCCCTTGCATGATGGTTGTTACTCGTTGTGCGAAGACTAACAAGTCTTGTACGTACATAGTTGTTTCATATAGAGTGTACACTGCTTAGATGTCTGTATGAGAGACTGTTGCGTGTATCTACGTTGTTGTGACCGTCGGTTGTATTTCTAGGTGATGGATATACGCCCAATTTGAACCCGTTGACTTCTAAATCGTTTTATTTTGACCACCCCGTTAATGATTATAAATCGAAACTTCGACCCAAACACCCCGCGGAAACACCAACGGTCCGGACGAGGCAAAAATACTCGTCTGGACCGCGGCAAACTCACCTAGGTGAGGTCGGGTGGCCACACCCGACCTCCCCTAGGGAAGGGTTGGGTGGCCATACCAACCCCTGCCCTTGGGGGTGGGATTTTCTCCCCACCCCCAAGGGCCCCGGTACCATTTTCCGACTCCCACACTCAGATTATTGCCGCCTACCTCTTCGTTGATGGATATACGCCCAATTTGAACCCGTTGACTTCCGAATCGCCCTATTTTGATCTCCCCTAGGGGAGATAGGGTTGGCCCCCTATCTCCCCTAGGGAGGGGTTGGGTGGCCACACCCAACCCCTACCCTTGGGGGTCGGATTTTCCTCCCCCCCAAGGGCCCCGACACCATTTTTCGACTCCCATACTCGGTTTATTTCCGCCAACCTTCTCTGTACCCTAAGGTCTTAATTACGTGATTGAAGGTTAATTAATTGTGTTTAAAGGTTAAAGATGTCATTAAGTCACCTTAATGACACTGTTGCCTATAAATACAACTCTCCCACTATTCATTTGATCATCTTGGCAAAGTGCATAATTTAGCTCTGACATCTCTCTAGCTTTATCTCTCTACAAATACCGTATTGACTTAGGCATCGGAGAGGGTACATCAAGCACCACCCCCCTCCGTGCTTGGTATTGCCCCCCTTGCAGGGCGAGAAGAGAAGCGAAGGCGAAGGACAGAAAGATACAGGCTAGGACGACAAGACTCAAGAGCACCGAATCCGCAACATCTCCAGTGATGAATAAGGCTTAGGTCGACCGCCCGTTGACCCGAGACTTAGAACCTAACATCCGTGTTTTAAGGTCTTAATTATATGATCAATGGCTAATTAATTGTGTTTAAAGGTTAGCGATGTCATTAAGCCACCTTAATGACACCGTTGCCTATAAATACAACCTTTCCACCATTCATTTGGGCATCTTGGCTAAATGTGCAATTTAGCTCTGACATCTCTCTAGCTTTATCTCTCTAAGAAACGTATTGACATAAGCATCGGAGAGGGTACATCAAGCACCACCACCCCCTCCGTGCTTGATATTGCCCCTCTTGCAGGGCACATGGAGAATAGAAGGAGAAGGGCAGAAGGATACGGACCAGAACGACCGAGCTCAAGAAGCACAGGATCCGCTAGTTCACTAGTGAGGAGTAGGATTTAGGCCGGCGACCCGTTGACCTGAAACCTATAACCTAACACCAGGCTGCAGGGTTGAGGCGCTAGCACTTTGACACGGGCACTCGGCACAAGGACACTCGGCACTGGCACTTGACACGGGCACTCGGCACGGGCACTCGGTACGGACACTCGGCACGGGCACCTGGCGCTGGCACTCGATACTGGCACTCGGCGCTGGCACTTGGCGCTGGCACTCGGCACGTGTTGTTTTTCCCTTAACGGGTTTGTTAGTTGTCGGAAGTTGCTAAACATCTTTGAGGGTAGTCGTTTATTGCCTCGATGCCTTAGAAAAATATTTTTGCTAAGTGTTGTCGCATTTGCACTTCGCGGTTCGTCACGTTAGTCGTACCACTTGCATGATAGTTTCTTGGGACGTTGGCCATTTTTGTTGCACGCATTGACTTTGCTATGCGCGTTGATTTTGCTTACACATATGTTGTTATGTGCATTGGCGCTTTATGATCGCATGACTTTGACGTGTAGACTTCTTGTTTGGCTCTTGCAGATTGTGAAGTCGTAGTAATCTTTTGTGGAACTCCTTCCTTTTTGATCGAATTGCCGCTATGAGTAAGTCCACCGCTCCTCTATCGCAGACTCCTTTTAATTCTGACGTTGAGGATGACTCGGAAGTAGATTTGGTTACACAAGTAGATAGTGTTTTGGGCACTGATGAGGGCGTAGTTGCTGAGCCTTCTGCTGAGGCACTTCCCGTCGAAGAGACGGAAGTATTGGTTAGGTATTACACTAACCGTTTGGATAGGCCCTTGTTTGTATTGTATGCGAGTGCTTCTAGACTTGACCCTCGCGTAGAGGCTGTTTACCCCTTTGATGTGCTTCGTAAGAGTAGTTTAGGAGATGCTACCCCTCTGCCTATAGACTTGTCCGTCGTTTATACATCTCATGTTAGGGAGGGTTTGTGCTTTCCTTATTGCCCTGACCTGATTAAGCTTTGTAGCGGCTATGGGATTTCCCCCTTAGACCTTGCGCCCAATGGAATTCGGGTGTGGACTTGCTTTAGGTTGCTGTTTCACAGGTAGTCATGGCATTATTCTCCCACCATCTTTCGCTGCTTCTATCAGCTTAAGAATTCGGACTCTGCAGGGTTGTGTAGCGTGAAAGTACGCTGGCCGAACTTGCAAGGTGATGGGTTTGAGGAACTTGGCCTCGGTGAAGCCAAGTGGGATTCCAGTCGTCGATTGGTTGCCGCCGCGGATCTCTCTGCCGATCATTGGAGGCACCATTACTTTTTTACGCATGATGCGGGCACGACTTGGGACGTAGAGTGTATTCGGAAACCTGATCCTACGCCTGCTTTTCGGGAGCTCTGCTTGCTGGATAGGGAGGTGATAAAGTAGATATATCATTGTCAGCGATCGCGTGGTTTTACTTGTTCTCTGCACGCATCTGATCAGGAGTTGGTCGATGCTGGGATTCATGTGCTCCCTTCTGCGGCTTCGGTATGTTAATCATTTTTATAACTTTTACCGTGTTGCAATGTAGGTTGGTTTGACAGAAAAAGCTCTTCTTTGCAGACGGCAGCCGCTCGCAGGATTGCTTCTAACGGAAGGATTGTTCCATCTCTTACTCCCGGAGCATTGGCAGCTTCCGGGCATGGAAAAGGTAAACGGTTTGAATAAACAGTCTTCCTTGTATATTGTCTTAGTTTAGTTGTATTTTGATTGTAGCTTTGTTTGCTATTTGCAGGTCGCAAGACGCTTATTACTGATCGCGTCGTTGCCGCTCCTGATTCTGCCAAATGGTCCGCTGTTGGGACGCGTCCTTTGAGCAGTTCGAAGCGCCCGAAGACTGCTGTGACCGTTCCTACTCCTTCCTGCTGTTGGATCACGGTCGAAGCTCCGGTACGTTCTTGACAGAAAACCTGAACTCCTTGGCTCCGCGTAATCCTGCAAAAAGGGGATGATCTGGGTGGTGACCCAGAATCCCTCTCCGATGCTTAAATGAGAGTTTGAACGATGGGGTGGATAGCAATAGTCTAAGTTCGTATTAGAGAGTGTAACCTTTCTGAGGTAACTTCCTCCTTTATATAGGAGGGGAAGTTACCTCAGTTACCTGTAACCGCGCCTGGCAGTTTACCCACGTTCTGTATATCTCGTTCAGGATTCAGCGTATCTCGCCCCACGCTCCGCGTATCTCGCCCACGCTCCGCGTATCTCGGGCACGCCCTGCGTATCTCGGGGGAGTTTATGCGTATCTTAACCGTTTCCCCACTACTCTATCTAGTAGGCGGGTTTCTTGGTCTTATCCTCTGATCACAAGTCCCGATCCATATCGGGGACTCTAGAGTTGTCTCATTCTAGGTCACCACCCAGGACCCCTCGTCCCACGGGACAGGGCCAGCATTCTCGGGGCTTTATTATCGGAACCTTCTCAAAGGCATATCGGGGCCTACTCAGAGGCTTCCCGTCAGGAGCATTCAGTTCATATATCGGGACCGATCTCGTCGGGACCCTTCATATTGGGCTTCTGGACCTTCCAGGTCTTTCGCGAGGCCCTCTAGGCTTACCCGCCGTTTATTGACTGTTAACGGGGCTAACGATTACATCGGAACCCATCATTTGCCCCCAAGACATGAGGGACTTATAGTCCGTCGTGTCATCCAATTCCGGACCTTCCGACATCATCGTCGAAGGCTTTCATCTTCAGATCTCCCGATATTACCATCGGAGGCTTTTACCTTGGGTGCAACTCTTTAATCACAGCGCTTCTCGCTCACGATTCCTCGAGACTCTAAGGACAGTTGCCAAATCCGAGGAGACTCCTCGGTTACTCCACCATTAAATGCAAGGGATGATGAAACGACGCCTAAGCAGGCGTGACTGCTGCTTTCTGAAAAAGCAGTATTACGTCACTAACGTCTCTTCCGATGCTTCACAAGAACTTACCACTTAAGGTTTCTTGCCCGTGCCATCTAAGGTGATTTCATACGTCCTTCGCGACGTTTTTCTCGGGACCTCACCACTTAAGGTTTCTCGTCCATGCCGTTCAAGGCAATTTCGCACATCACTTAAGATGACTTTATCGTACCATTTAAGGCTTTTTATCGCGTCATTCTAGACGACTTAATCATACCCCTTAAGGCTTTTTGCTGCATCATAAAGATGACTTACTCGGACCCCTTAGGGCTTTTATTCATACCTAGGCTTTTTGTTGCATCATAAAGACGACTTAATCATACCTCGTAAGGCTTTTGTTCTTACCTCGGAAGGCTTTTTATCGCGCCATAAAGATGACTTAATCGTACCTCGTAAGGCTTTTTAATCGTACCTCGGAAGGCTTTTATCGCGTCCTTTAAGACGACTTACTCGTACCTCGGAGGGCTTTTTAATCGTACCTCGGAAGGCTTTAATCGCGTCATCGGATCAATCGATAGATAACTTGCGCCATTCGCGGCGACTTAACATCACGCACCACTTAAGGCGACTTAGGATCAAACATGACATTTCTTCAAGTGTGCGCCACTGAAAGAATGTTTCAACGTCTTGTCATCAAGGTCTTCTAACTTGTACGCATTCGGGGCTGGCATCCCTACGATCTTGTAAGGTCCCTCCCATTTCGGTGACAGCTTGTTGATCCGATCTTGATAGACGAACTCATTCCTCCGCCAAACAAGTTCTCCAACGAAGAATTGTCGGGACTTGACCCGCCGATTATAGTACCTGGCTGTTGCCAGACGCATCCGAGCCTGAACTTCATCAGCCTTCCACCTTTTCTCTTCAAGCAAGTCCAAGTCCATACGTCTCATTTCTTCTTTCGTCAGAGGCTCATAATACCTCATGCGATGGGACGCCGCCGCTATCTCCACGGGAGCAACTGCCTCCGTGCCATAAACAAGGCCAAACGGAGTCTCCCCCGTCGATTGCTTGGGTGTTGTTCTAACAGCCCACACCACGTTTTCAAGCTCATCTAGCCAATGACCCTGCAAGGCATAGACCCTCCTCTTCAAGCCATCCATTACGATCTTGTTGGCTGATTCCACTTGCCCATTTGTTTGAGCGTGGTGGACCGAAGCTGTCCGATGCTCAATGTTCAGCGGTTCCAGATACTCCTTCAACTGAGCCCCATTGAACGGAGGACCATTATCGCTGATCAAAACTTGAGGAACCCCGTACCGGGATACAATTTGAGTCTGGAGAAACTTGACGATCTGTTTCCCCGTTGTTTTGGCCAACGCCTTAGCCTCTATCCACTTCGAAAAGTAATCAATGGCTACAAGTAAGTACTTGCACTGACATTTCGTTTGCGGAAGGGGTCCCACCAAGTAAATGCCCCACTGCGCGAAGGGCCAAGCACTCTTGATGGACTTCAAGTTCGCGGCGGGAGCCACGATATTCGGAGCGTACCTCTGGCACGCATCACAAGATTGGACCAACGCTATCGCTTCCTTGTTCATCGAAGGCCAGTAGTAGCCTAAATTCAGCGCTTTCCTCACAATGGATCGGGCCCCTTCATGACAGGCCGCGACTCCTTCGTGCAACTCTCTCAGAATCCGATTCGTATCAGGCTCCGCCACACATCTCAGAAAAGGCTTTACATGCCCCTTCTTATATAAATGGTTGTCCACCATCACGTAGTTGCTTACGATTCGACGCAACCTGACAGCTGCCACTTCATCGTCGGGGAGTGCCCCCGTAGTCAGGTATGTGACTATCGGGGTCATCCAGGTGGGTTCCTCTTCTTCCTCCGATCCTGCTTCAATAGCACATACCTCTGATGGATCGATGGTTGAGATAATTACCCTCTCCAGAAAGTGCACCTTCCGATTCTCCTCGTGGGCTACCCCCAGGGAAAATTTGCTCAAGGCATCTGCCTCAGCGTTTTCTTCCCTCGGGATTGCCTCAATGTCGAAGCTTTTGAAGCTTCCCTTCAAAGTCTGCACCTCGTGCAAATAATTCCTCATTGTCGGGTTCTTCGCCTCGTAATTCCCCTGGACTTGATTCACGATCAGGTTAGCATCACACTTCACCTTTAAATGATCAACTCCCGTACCTTTGGCGATTTTAAGGCCCGTGATGAGAGCCTCATACTCAACTTCATTGTTGGTGGCCCTAAACGTCAAAGCCAAGGCATATCGCAGGGGCTCGCCTCTACCGGGCGGTATCAGTACAAATCCTGCCCCTGATCCCTCTACACTTGAAGAACCATCAGTGTACATTTCCCAGGTGTTCTCCTCATTTGGCTGTTCTGATTGCTCTGCTATTTCTGGTTGTTCTGCTATCGGGACCTCCATGGCTGCCCCCTCTACAGGATTTGCTTCTTCCAGATCGGGTGCTGTAGACTCTGTTATGAAGTCCGCCAATGCCTGGCCCTTAATAGCCGTTCTCGGGGCAAAGTGAATACGGAACTCTGTAAGCTCGACTGCCCATTTCACCAATCTCCCCGACGCCTCCGGTCGGTTCAAAAAGTGCTTCAAGGGCTGATTAGTTAACACCGTAATCTCATGGGCATGGAAGTAAGGCCTCAGCTTTCGAGCAGTAATAATCAACGCAAAGAGATACTTCTCAACAGCGGGATAATTCATTTCAGATTTGGCAAACGCCTTGCTTACATAATAAACAGGAACTTGGTTGCCCTTGATAATCTTTATTAACACAGAACTAACAGCAACTTCAGAAACAACCACATAGAGATAAAGCGGCTCGCCTGGAACCGGTTTTGCCAATGGCGGGAGGGTACGGAGGTGTTGCTTGAGCGCCTGAAATGCCTCCTCGCACATGTCGGACCACTCAAACTTCTTGTGGGCCCTTAGCACATCAAAAATGGCATGGCTCGGTCACTCGCCTTGGATAAGAAACGACTCATCGCGGCTAATCGGCCATTCAACACCTGAACCTCCCGATGGGTTTTCGGAGACTGCATCTCCTCGATTGCTCTCAGCTTCTCGGGATTCACCTCGATTCCTCTTTGGCTCACCATAAAGCCCAGGAATTTCCCCGAGTTCACTCCGAAAGCGCACTTGTCCGGATTCAAACGAACTTGATGAAACCTCATCCGCTCAAACGCCACCGCCAAGTTGCGGACATGGTCTCCCGCCTGTCGGGACTTCACTAACATGTCATCCACATAAGCCTCAATGGTCTTTCCCAGCATGTCCCCGAACAACTTGTTCACCATCCTCTGGTAAGTTGCTCCAGCATTGACCAGCCCAAAGGGCATAACATCATAGTGATAGACATCACTATCAGCATAGAAGGCTGTGTGGGAGGCATCCTCCTTCGCCATCTTGATCTGGTTATAACCAGAATAAGCATCCATGAAGCTCAGCAGCTCATCTCCCGACGTGGCATCCACTAGCTGGTCGATTTTCGGGAGCAGATAACAGTCTTTCGGGCAAGCTTTGTTCAAGTCGCGGAAATCGACACACATCCGCCACTTCCCGTTATTCTTCCTCACCAGGACCGGGTTAGCGACCCAAGTCTGGAATCGGAGCTCCTTGATGAATCCAGCGTCGAGCAACCTACCCACTTCCTGCTTGATCGCGATCCTTTTATCTGCGCCCATCGGGCGCCTCTTCTGCATGATAGGCTTGATCGCGGGATCAATCTTCAGCTCGTGCACTATCACGTCGGGGCTGATTCGCTCGGGGACCAGGCAAACAGCTCCTTGAACTCCTTCAGGAGCTCGATCAATTCTCGGGCTCTTTCCTCCGACAAAGCAGACCCGATCTTCACTTTTCTTTGAGGTCCGTCAATCTCGACCTCTTTCAGATCCTCCATGGGGGCGGGACGCCCAAACTCCTCTCGAGGATCGGCATCAGTCTGAAGGACAGCCATAGCTTCCCTCATTCTCCTTCGGGTGGCGTTAACATAACACTTTCTGGATGCCACCTGGTCACCCCTGACCTCCCCGACTCCATTATCAGTCGGGAACTTCATCTTCTGGTGGACGGTCGAGGCGACTGCCATGAGAGGATTTATGGTGGTCCTCCCGATGATAGCATTGTACGTCCCCTCAGACTCCACCACGACGAAATCCACGTTCCGCCTTTCCGCTTTCCACCCACTACCGAATTCCACCGGTAAGGTGATCATTCCCAACGGATAGGAATTAGAACCAGAGAATCCCACCATCGGGAAGTTCACCTGCGTCAGGTTCTTCTTCGTCTTTCCCATGGCTTCCAAGGCGTTTATGAACAGAATATCGGAGGAGCTCCCTCCGTCTATCAGGATCCGCTTCATCTCGAATCCATCCACATCCAAGGTCACGACCAAGGCGTCATCGTGGGGGCTCTCCACGCCTATCAGATCCTCTGCTGAGAAAGAAATCACCATTTCTTCCTTCATATTCCACGAACGGGACCTCTTTCCTAACACCACGGCAGCAGAAATACGGGAAGCGTAATTCTCCCGAGAAGCGGAGGTATCACCTTGATGGATATACGCCCAATTTGAACCCGTTGACTTCCGAACCGTTGTATTTTTATCGTCCCATTTATGATTGCAAATCGAAACTTCAACCCGGACACTTCGCGAGAACATCGACGGCTCGGACGGGGCCGAAGCGCCCGTCCGACAGAGGCGAACTCACCTAGGTGAGGTTGGGTGGCCACACCCGACCTCCCCTAGGGGAGATCGGGTTGGCCTACCCGATCTCCCCTAGGAGAGATCGGGTCGGCCAACCCGATCCCTCCTAGGAGGGATGGGGTTGGCCAACCCCACCCTCCCTAGGAGGGGTTGGGTGTCCTCACCCAACCCCTACCCTTGGGGGTCGGATTTCTCCCCCCCAAGGGTCCCGGCACCACTTTCAGACTCCCATGCTCGGTCCACTCCGCCTACCTCCTCCGAATCCTAAGGTCTTAATTATGCGCTTAAAGGTTAATTAATTGTGTTTAAAGGCTAACGATGTCATTAAGCCACCTTAATGACACCGTTGCCTATAAATACCCCACCTTCACAACTCATTTGAACATCTTGGCAGGTTGCACAATTTTGCTCTGACATCTCTCTAGCTTTATCTCTCTAAAACCGTACTGACTTAGGCATCGGAGAGGGTTCATCAGGCACCACCCCCCCATCTGTGCCTGGTATTGCCCCTCTTGCAGGGTGGCAAGGAGAAGAGAACCAAGGAAGCAGAAGAGCATAGAGCAGTAGGACAAGCCCCAGGGATAAGAAGTACAAGCCTCGGGAGGTCATAAGGAGAGAAGGAAAGGAGGTCAGAAGGAGAGAAGAGAAGGACATATATCAGAACGACTACCCCAAGGGAGTATAAGGGCATGGATCAGAACGACTACCCCATGGGAGTATAAGGGCATGGATCAGAACGACTAGTCCTAGGAACACTGAACCCGACATTTCATTAGTGGGAGATAAATTCTAGATTGACAACCCGTTGACCTAGACTTTATAACCTAACACACCTCCCGCCGCCATTCCTCCATGAATGACATTGATGGTTCCCCGCCTCTCCTTACGGGCACCGGAAGATTCCGGCTCAACCTTCTTCTTCTTTGGAGATCGATCGCGGGACCTGGAACGGGACCGCGATCGAGTTTTAGAACGGGATCGGCACCGTCCCCCACCAACAAATTCCTTAAGCTTCCCCTTCTGGATCAGCTTCTCTATCTCCTTCTTCAGCTCCCGACAGTTATCTGTGTCGTGACCATTGGCTCGGTGATACCGACAGTAACGATCAGAGCGACCTCCCAAGAATTCACCTTCTTTCCTCGGGGGGTATCGGACGAGACCCTGCCGATCCATCACCGCTAGCACGACGGCCATCGAACTATTGAGAGGAACGTGACGATCCTCTCGGTTATCCTTCCTCGGAGGACGCTTGTCCTCCCTTCTATCGGGGCGACCACGGCTCCTACTTCCCTCCGATTTTTCGTTCCCTTTGCATCGTCCGACAGCTTGAACAATTGCTTTCCTCTTCCTGACTTCGGAGGATCAAGCTCTCCGGCAGCAATCTTCGACTCCTGCACGTCGATTTGCTGCTTCACCCTCGCTTGCAAAGCTTCCATACTCCACACAGCCTTCGCGGCCACACTATGCATCAGATCAGAACCATATGGGGCAGTTAGGTTCCGAAGGAAGGTGCGGATGGTCTCTCCCTCCGATATCTCCTCGTCGATCTCCACGACACTAGCAGTGAACCGTTGGTAGTAATACGCCAACGATTCGTCAGACCTCTGCACCACCTGGGTCAAAGACATCACGCTCTTCAAGAGGCGCCTACGACCCTGATACTGCTTGATGAAGCGGTCGTGCATATCAGTCCAGCAAGTAATACATCCTGGCGGTAGGCTGAAAAACCACGTCAAGGCCCTTTCTCCCAATGTGATCGGGAACAGCACACACACGATGTCATCATTCGCGGCTCTACCCATACAGGCCTGGACATGCCTCTGAACATGGTGGACTGGGTCCCCCTTACCATCGTACTCCTTGATGGTCGGAATACCTAGCCCTGGCGGGGCGACAGTATCTATCAGCCGTGGAACAAAATGATGAGTAGATCGATCCCTCAGCTCTGATGTCATATGCTTCTGGTCGCCCATGCAGATGTTGACGATCTTCACCACCTGATCGGGGGTGATGGGGCCATTCAGGGGATGGTCCTGTGTTGCACTGGTCCGGGACCGTCGACCACGAACCTTTCCGAGTGCGCGGGTTCCTTACCCTTATTCCTGGACTGAACCTCCTGTTCCTCTTGAACCTCCCTTGGAGGAGGTGGAGGCGCATCCACCTCCCTTCTTGGGAGGAGCATCCACCTCCCTTCTTGGGATATCCTCCCTGTTCACCGCCGTGTCTCGGACTGAGACCTCGTGATCTTCACCATGCCCCTCTGTGTGAGAAACAGCAGGGTGATCACCTTGTTCAGCAGCACGCTCCGGCAACGCGGAATTCACGGTTCTAGCAGGGCGAGAACTGCTCGCCGGGACTTGCTTCTTCTGCTTGCCACCACCAACCATCGATCTAGTAGAAACTATTGTGACTTTTTGTAAATTTCCCACAGACGGCGCCAATGTTGGATCACGGTCGAAGCTCCGGTACGTTCTTGACGGAAAACCTGAACTCCTTGGCTCCGCGTAATCCTGCAAAAAGGGGATGATCTGGGTGGTGACCCAGAATCCCTCTCCGATGCTTAAATGAGAGTTTGAACGATGGGGTGGATAGCAATAGTCTAAGTTCGTATTAGAGAGTGTAACCTTTCTGAGGTAACTTCCTCCTTTATATAGGTGGGGAAGTTACCTCAGTTACCTGTAACCGCCCCTGGCAGTTTACCCACGTTCCGTATATCTCGTTCAGGATTCCGCGTATCTCGCCCCACGCTCCACGTATCTCGCCCACGCTCCGCGTATCACGGGCACACCCTGCGTATCTCGGGGGAGTTTATGCGTATCTTAACCGTTTCCCCACTACTCTATCTAGTAGGCGGGTTTCTTGGTCTTATCCTCTGATCACAAGTCCCGATCCATATCGGGGACTCCAGAGTTGTCTCATTCTAGGTCACCACCCAGGACCCCTCGTCCCACGGGACAGGGCCAGCATTCTCGGGGCTTTCTTATCGGGAATTCTCAAAGGCATATCGGGTCCTACTCAGAGGCTTCCCGTCGGGAGCAATCAGTTCATATATCGGGACCTATCTCGTCGGGACCCTTCATACTGGGCTTCTGGACCTTCCAGGTCTTTCGCGAGGCCCTCTAGGCTTACCCGCCGTTTATTGACTGTTAACGGGGCTAACGATTACATCGGAACCCATCACCTGCCATAAAGGGAAGGAAGTTGACGGTTGCAAGGATGCGCTGTCTGCCCCCCGCTCAAAGGAGCGGGCCGAGGTGGAACGTACTCTTCCTTTTGGTATGAGCTGAACACTTGTCTGTGTGCTTTTGTGCGCTTTGTTTTTGGTTTTTTCATAACTCTAGTTGGTTTGCATGTAGTGCTCCCGCCACTTGGACGTGCGGATCTGCTTCATCCTTTGGAAGGCGATATTTCGGATGATAAGTGGATGTCGTATACGACAGGTAATCTCACTTTCCCCAAGAGTTCCCGGCTTAGCATGCCAGAAGTTGGTGTGCGTGTTCTTCATCGATCTGTTCCTCCTGGTGATCAATTTGTTCGGCCATCGAGCGACGAAGAGGCGCGAACCTTTGTTGAGAGATCACTGTCTGGATTCACACCAGTAAGTGTCTTTCTTTGCTTTGCTATGCTCGTTGTTTCCGAACATGTATGCTTATTGTCTTGTTGTTTTCAGGTTGTTTCTGACATGGTGCACATGGCCTCCTTCATGTTGGAACTTGTCCAGGAGAATCGTGCTATCGCCGATAAAGCTGACATTGTGTCTGGCGAGCTTAAGGAAGCTAGGGGTGAAGTGCGTCGTCTTACTTTGAAGATGACGGATTTTGACGCCCGTTACGATTCTGATCATGCCCGCCTTGTTCAGCTTGAAGCTGAGAATGTTGCTATCGAGAAGGCGATTTCTGACAATGCGGGCGACCACAAGGTTGCCTGTCGGAAGGTGCGCGAAGAGGAAATGAAGGCCGGCATTGAGGAGGGACTTGGAAAGTTCCCTACTACTCCTGAGTTTGACAGCGCGCTTACTGCTGCTGCTACGGCGAAGGCCGCTCCTATGCTTAGCGAGTTTGCTGAAGACTTTTTTCGTAGGGTGAGCATTCTTGCTCCCGGCTTTCCCTTTAACAGGTTAGGGCCTTATGCGGAGTTTGCGGTTGGGCATGTTGCCGAGCTCCGTCCTTTGGATGCTGCAGCAGCTCAGTTTGCCTTTTTGTTTGGAGAAGACGGTGATGACATTAATGTGCAACTTATGCCTGTTCCACCCAGTCCCGTCAGAGATGATGGAGTTCTTTGATTTGTGCCATGTTTATTGCTTTTGGATATGTTGAACTCGTTTCTGAGTCTGTTTGCCCCCCGGCTTCTATGTTTGGAACTTTGTTGGAGTTGTTCCTTGGTTATTGCTTGTGACTTGTTTGCTTTGAACCATGTCGTTTGAACCTGCTTTATACATAGCAGTTTGCATGATAACTCAGTAGTAGTATTTCATACCGTTATCACTTACTGTTTTTGTTGAATGTGGATGACTAGTAACATAGACGTAGTCTCCGTAGCTGTGACCGTTAGCCACTTCTTGGTTGATGACTTGAGATGTTCTCAAGATTGCTTGCATGATGCATTACGCATGTTGCCCTTCTTTCCTGAATAGCTTGTCGCTATATATGTTGTAACCTGTTAAGTATTTCGCGTATAGCGACTTTTCTTAACAAGTAGTGTATTTGGCGCGGGTACTTGGCACAAAGGCACTTGACGCTAGCCTTTGATATTTGAAAGGTGTTATCTTGGCTAAACAAGATACTAGTTTATACCGTCTCTTAGTTCCACTCTAAGGCGACGTTGTACAAGACTCGACTTGTAAATATTATGAGTTTTGTAAATAGGGTGCGCACCTGCCAGCGTGTATCAACCCGCGTTGGGGAAGCATACGTAAAAACATTTTGGTTTTTGAAAAAAAAAATTTATGTGATCTGCGTCCAGGGACCACGTAACACGTTTTGAAAATATGTATTATGATGCATGATTTCCGCGTCCAGGAACCATGCAACACGCTTTGAAAATCTGTAGTACGGGATTGTCATCTAACAAGAGGACGTTTGCCGTAAAGTGTGAACCCTTAAGCAGGAATTCGTAGTAGTGATTGAAGCTATCTGATTAAGGTATAGTCTTTGATGAGTATGATCCCTTAATAGGAGATATACACTTGTTGTAGCGTGGGGTCGTTGTCTAATAAGAGAACTTTCGCCACTTATGGGGTGATCAGTCCCGTATTGTATTTGCCTGTTCTGTTTTGAATCCAGGGAATGGCGATGAAGATGAAGATTTGTCTCTAACAAGAGATGTCATAGCATGTTATTTGTATTTCGTCACTAGGACATTGTAGATAGAATGTCGTTAATATGACGTTTGAAGCAGGACGTCTTTGGTATGACGCTTTGAAGTAGAACGTCGTTAATATGACATTTGAAATAAAAGGTTGCAATTATGTCCTTGCAAATATTTTGTTGTAGCATGCTGTTTTTGAATATATCTTGGGTTTAATTCCAATTTGTTGATTCCTTGATGACGCTTTTGATATAGTCGTCAATATGAGTAAGTTGTTGTTGATGATAAACGTTGCCATAACGTGAAGTAGATTTTTTGCTTGCTCATAGTATAATATCTTGAATTGTTGATGTAGATAATAAGTGCGGAGTTTTGTTACTTCGCGTTCAATCCAAAATAGCATGCAAGACATAGATATGTACCTACGAAGGTAGATTGACTTCATTAGATACTTGCGCGCATTTACATTGTTTTTTCGAGAAGGCGTCAACCGATCATTCCTTCTTAAAACATGTAAAGAAACTAGATGCGATGATTCTAAAAACACTTAGAATAGAAATGCGCAAAGTAAACGGAAAGGTAGTTATTTCTCCCGTCTCTTTCATGGTTGGTTTGACGATGACGTCGCAGAGTCAGTTGCAACAAATCGTCTTAATGCGCCCAGCGCGATGCATTCTTCTATCTCCCATCTCAGTGGTAGACACTTGTTTGTGTTGTGTCCCCAGGTTTTGTGGTATTTGCACCATTCTTTAACGTTGTTGCCCAAGAAAGCAGTCTTTGGAACAAGTGGACTTGGGAGCTCATCCCAACTGAGGGGTGTACCCCACCTCAGTTCTTGTTCACACAAGTCTGCCGTCTCGAGCTTGTCTTTTAGATCAGCCATGGTCCTGGTTATTCGCCATCCATGCGTTCTTCCGAAGAGAAGGAAGGATCTGGCGTTCATGTTTGCAAAGAACACGCTTATCACTTCCTCTCTTGTTGCTTTTGCCAAAGAGGCGTTGGCAGCGAATCTGTTGAAGTAGTTCATGACTGGCTCGCCTTTACCCTGCTTGACGGGCCATATCTGGTTCCATGATGAATACTGAACGTATTCTTGTGGATTCCAAACTATAACAGCTTGCTCACGCCTTCCACAATCAACAATTTTTTGCTTCTTGAAAGAATTCACCATCGCCACATGGAGATGCTGCTTTGCTCGTAGGGCGTTGACGTAACATCGTCTTGCGGATATCTGGTCGCCTAGTACTTCCCCGATCCCGTGGTCAGTAGGAAATTTCATCTTCTGATGGACAGTAGAGGGCACGATCACGTAAGGGTTGATCGTTGTTCGCCCTAAAATTCCATTATAGGCCCCAAGAGATTCTACATCGACAAAAGTGACGTTGACGCGCAATGTTTTCCACCCTTGGCCTAGGATGATAGGAAGCGTGATCGTTCCAAGAGGGTATGTGGCTGCCCCGGCAAAGCTGACTAACGAGAAAGTTCCCGGAGTCAAGTCTTTAACTGATTTTCCCAGTTGCTCCAGGACTTTGACATGTAAAATGTCAGCGGAGCTTCCACCATCAATGAGGATTCTCTTCACATCATATACGTCGATGTCCATGGTTATGACTAAAGCATCGTCGTGAGGGTAAACGATGTGCTTTAAGTCCTCCCTGGAAAATTGGATAACCATGTCATCTTGTTCCGGTTGCTTGCGCTTTCCATATCTCGGCAATGTTGCTGCTTGGGATGCATAAACGTCCCGAGCATTTGACACTTGACTTCCGGCGGCAGGTCCCCCGTGGATGACATTGATAACACCTCGCTTGGCGGCGGAGGGTTGTCGTTGACTTTCTCTTTGCCTTTGCTTCCTTTCATTGATGACTCTGCTTGAGTCTTCTTTGGGGGGCTGTCGCCTTGATCGACGAATTGCTTCAATTCGCCCTTGAGGACGAAGTTGTTAATGCGGAAACGTAGGCTGACACAGCTGTCCGTTTCGTGGCCGAAGATCTCGTGGTTTTCACACCACTTGTCTTTGTCTTTCCCCAGCGGACCTTTTCTGAAATTGATCGACTCTTTCCACATCTTCGCATCCTTCATTTCCTTCAATATCACGGAAAGTGGCGCATTCAATGGAATGCAATCAGCGAGGTTTACTTCTCTTGGTTTCTGGAAATCTCCTTGAAAAGGCCTTTTCGGCTGAGGCTGCCAATTTCATCCTTGCTGACCGCTTGAGGGCGGTTTTGCTTGATTCTGCTTTGGGTTTTCTTTCGCCTTTGCAGCAGAGACTTTCACCTTGTTCTGGTTCCTGAACCTTTCTAGGTCCACGAATTCTTTAACTCTCGCGTCTAACTCTTCTATAGTTTCAGGTGGGCGCTTTGCTATCTTTTCTGCTAAGGCGTAGCCTCTCCGTCCGAGGTTTCGGATGAACGCTCGTACTATCTCTCCTTCCGTCAGGTTCCCCTGAATATCAAAGATATTCTGGTTGAAGCGAACGTAATACTCAACGAGAGATTCTTCATTTTGCTGTTGGACGTCGTCTAGAGCATTTGTTCCTTTCAGCAATGTGTGTTCGCCCATATATCGCTGAATGAACTTACCCTTCAGGTTTGCCCATGAGGTGATGCTTCCGCATGGCAGCGAGAAGAACCAGTGTGCTGCCGTTCAGGCAAGAGTTTGTGAAAATGTCATTGCAAAGTGGTGTGGGTTCTTCGTTCTTCCTAGCAAAGAGGCCTCGTGCTTCAGCACGTGTTCCACTGGATCTCCATTTCCGCGATAGAGATCACCTCCAATCCGGTAAAGTGCGTCTGGGAAGCGTCTGTTTACAAGCTGGCCCGCGAACGGATGCGACACCTTTTCCTCAAGCGTGTGCATACCCTTCATCTTCGCTTCTTTCATCTTTTTTTCAACAATTTTTTCTAACATCTCAGCAGTAAACCCTTTTACAGGCGCATCATAATCCGTTGCAGGAATTCGCCAACCAGTGTTATAGTGGATGTTAGATTGATCTCTGCTTGTGGCCTGGAAGGGATCATCCTTCGTTGGCTGCTGTGAGCGATGGTGTAGGGGTTGCCTTTCTGCATTCCTCCAATGACAGGCACCTTGGGAAGGAGTGTATGAACGTGCGGCTTCATATCTTGTATGTTGGAAAGCATTTTCTGCATATTGGTCTCTGCCTTGGAATGGACCGCCTTGGCGGGTAGTGTCTTGCGAGATTTCTCTTGTCGGCGCAGCATGTTCCTGGGCGGTTGGAGGTGGTTGGGCCGCATATCCTTGATTTTTCAGTGACTCGCGAAATGCGAGTAATTCTTCCAGTGCAGCCATCATTCCTGTAGTAACCGAAGGCATCGGGTTTGCTCTCGTTCCTTGTTGTTCGCTTTGCGGCGTTTCTGTCTGAAATTCATCATCATCATGCATCTCTGGCTCAAAACCAGGTGGGGATGAACGATGCTCGTCATTTGGTTCTTGGTGGTTGTGCTGTGCGTCGGGCACATCCTCGGTTGGTATGGATGAAGCTACGGAAGTAGCTCTCGGTATGTGGGAAGGTCCTGGCTGGCTTCCAGCTGGCTTCTGACCTCCTGCTCTTTTGCTTGTCGGAGACTTCTTAGGACGTCCAGGCCTTTTCCTTGCATTTCTCGCGTTAACTTCTTCGGGAGGGTTGCGGTCACTCGTCATGTCTTAGCGGTATGATAGCTTTTTGTTCGAATCACGGAGACGGCGCCTAATGTTGCGTCCTGGTTGAAATGGGTCGGATGGACGCGTTTGTCTGATTGTGTTGTTCAGGTTTTTAGGCTGACACCCTTTGCCTGGAAGAGGTATTCGCCTAATGCCGGTGACGAGTGTTCGGTTTAACGTTGTGTCTCAGGAAAAGTCTGTGTCTCAGGAAAAGTCTGAGTCTCGGCAAAACGCTGTGTCTCGGTTAGCGTCTGAGCACATCTTACTCCTATTTCTCTTCCACACCTTAGCTGCGGGGCCGGTTCCTGCACAAGGGGCCAATACTAGCACGGAGAGGGGGGTGGTGCTAGTGGAGCCCTCTCCGATGCTTAAGTCACGATTGAGCTAAAGGGAAAAAAATAATTCTAGAGAGAGAAAATATTTCTAGAGAGAAGGCAGAGCTCAAAATGCCAAAGTTGTGAAAATGAGAGAATGTGTCCAAATGGGTGGCCAATGTCTCCTATTTATAGGCTACCTTGGCACCAGACCCGGTTTTGAAGCGGTTTGATGACGGTTCAAAGGAAAGCGGTAACCGTCATCAATATTGTTAATGCGCGAACTCGACTTCTCTACGTGTTTACGTAATCGGGGGTACGCGTAATACCCATAGAGCAATCCGGACCTCGTCGAATTTGGGCAATTCGGCGAGGTCCGGATTGCCGCAACCCGGGCGTCCGGGTTGCTGCAACCCGGACGCGTGTATCGCGCTTCCCGACCGTTTTGACCCTTAGGAGGCGTTTTCTAAACCGTAATATGATTTTTGGCGTGTTTACGAGGCTCGAAATATAATTATGAAACCGTATTTGGACATATATCCATCAACTATGTTGTTTGAAACTCTTAAAGCATTTGAAAAATTCTCTCTCTTAGTGATGTAATGTCTCATGTTCGACCACGGTACCATTTAATCCAAGATGGAAACAGGTATTTTCTATGAGTAACTGGCGTACCCTTGTCCTAAATACGAAACAATATAATTTTAAACAATTTTACATGTATGTGCCGAAATTATCTTGCTTGGTGACCAAGAAATTAAAAAATTTACCTTGAAAAATAATTAAAATTTCGGCACAAACACTAATTGGGAACAAGTGGTCAAATTTTAAGATTAAATTTTAATAATAGCTACAATCCATTGTTTGATTTTGATAAATATTACACTTCTTTGAAGATCATGAACATCAATTTAACCAAGAACATCATGAAAATTTCGAACCACCCTTATACTTAAAAATTCGAAATTTTTTAAATTTACACTTTAACATTTCGGTCCAAAATTTAAGTTTTCAAGATCGCCAATTTATCAAAATCATGAACTCCTAACACAGGCTCTAATACCACTGTTAGGTTACGGGGAGTAATCACTACGGAAACACAAAACATGGTACGTGCATGTAATCGAAATTACGCAGCGGAAGAGTTACACATACCTCAACAGTTACCGTAGTCCAAGATCCTTTGTACGAGGGAGTTCTCAATCCACCGGACGGAACCCGTAGAGGTTCTTGTGAAAGAAGCCCTACGTGGTGTTAGCTCCACAGCAAAGCCTCAGATCAATTCTTGGCACGGGGACAGATCTTTGGAGAGTTGCTCGAAAACAATTTGGCACACATTCGGTGAGAGTGGTGGTTCGTCCGAAACTTCAAGGTGTGGGAGGAGGGTTTTCTATCTAAAACACTCTTGTGAGGGAATTATGACTAACCCTAAATATTCCCTAACACCTCTTATTTATAAGAGGAGTAAAGTGGACAAAAGTCCACTTTACCCCACCTAAATATTTTGGCCGGCCTATGTAATTGGGGAGGCCCAATTTTGGGCCTTCCATGTCAATTGGGATTTGGGTCTAGCCCAATTACCCTAATGTGACATTTACTCTTGTGAGGTAAACTATACATATTATGGGCTACCAATTACGGCGCCCATCACCATATGCTTACCCATCATACACAACATGTTTGAACCGAGTTTCTATTTGTTAGTTTATAGGTTTAAGCATATGATATTATGTTTTTATCGGGTATACCCATTCAAATTATCGATAAAAATATTAAAAGTAACGATTTTTTCTAAAAGGGAATGAGAAGTTTTGACTTAAACCTAGAGCTCCGTGTGAAGTTTTATTGTACATAGATTTTTATTTATTTATTTTTTGGTGAAAAATTTATATTTATTTTCACTACTAATATATATATATATATATATATATATATTTAATATTAGTATTTTTCCAAATCTAAATATTATTTTAATATAATAGAACAAAAATTAAATTACATTTATTTTAGTTTAGTTTAGTTTATTAGTAGATTATTATTAACTAGGTATGTACCCCGCGCATCGCGCGGGATTAAATATTTAATATAGTTATTTATTTTTTTTTTCTGAAATTACGTAATATTAATTTTTCTGATGTATTATATTTATATCTAAGGTCTCCATCCCAATAAGCTCAATTATTTTATTTGAAATAGTTGGCTAATCAAGCAATTAAATAAGACTAAGCAGCAAGATACATACATCTCTAAAAGGGTCATATACATTTGAGTGAGGTTTGATACTACCATTAAACTATCTAATGTATCTTTTATTTCGTTTTTTTTTTTTTTAGATTCATATCGACTTAAGTCAAAATGATTGAATAATGTAGTTTCAAGTTATACTGATTCATTAAGAATTGATGGCATTCAAAGTCACTACAGGCACCTACTCGCCTAAGTTCCCTACTGATATATGCTCTCTAATTGTTCTAATGGAGCTACTCACACGGAATCAAACCAAATCAATAAGTAAACAAATAAATTATGCAAATTTTTTTTTAAAAAAACAATATTAGATTAAAGAACATAAATGTTATAGCATTCCATCAACATGATGATTTAAGTAAACTTTCTTTAAATTTAGACAAATGACTTTCTAATATAAATTTAAGGGCTAATAATCTAAGAAAGGTCTGGAGTTTGACTCATGTTAACCAGAGAGGTCTGAAATTTTAAAAGTTAATATGAGAGGTCTGGGGTTTCAACTTTGTTGATATAAGAGGTCTTCGTTAATTTTTTCCGTTAAAACTGACGGAAGTTGGTCACGGGCTTGGCATGTGACAGGAAATAAAACTAAATCCCAAAAATGTCCTTCTATCAAAACTTAAGAATATAAATTTGAGGACTAAATTGAACAAAATAAAAACTCAAATCTTAATTTGATTTCAGGGGTTATTTTGTCATTTCACATTTTCTCAAATAAGGTATTAAATAAAATAAAATATTAATAGAGGCAAAAGTGTCATTTCAGACCATTATGTTAAATTCAACCCTAAAAATAGACGGAAAACTAAATTTTAACAAAGTTGAAACTTTAGACCTTCCATATTAAGTTTTGAAACTTCAGACCTCTCCGGTTAACATGAGTCAAACTTCAGACCTTTCATAGTTTATTAACCCTAAATCTAACTATAGCTGCAAACAATTATGATTACATTTCTAACGCCCTAAAGAGGAAAGACTTCTTCAGCGTACAGACATAAACCAAACAACCAAACATTATTCTATTCTTATTCCGTATGTTCTTGATAGCTAGTGGTGCAGACTTAGAATTAAAAAGACATACATAACAGTAAGGAATCATAATTAATGTATTAAGCAATAACAGAAGCAAATAACAAACGATAAACTTCAAACCTAACATGTAAATTAAGTTGCCCCGAGACATACTACATCTCTTACTACACCATGTGCGGTTTCAAGCTCCTTGATGTCATTTATCTTGGTGTTAATGAAAACCCTCTATGTTTGACGATATATGCAAACATGCCGCTACAGCAAATGTCACCCCAGCTAAACTTGCTGAGCAGCTGATCAAAGAAGATCTCGATGATGACATCAAGGACATGCTTCAATTCCTCAACTTGAAGAAGTAGGAAAATGAAGACCTCAAAGGAAAGAAGATTCAGGAGCAGGAAGTTGCTAAAGACTAAGGCTAGAGATCATGAAATAATGAACAACGTGAGGTGGTGGCCTGGTGGTATTTGTTAATCTCAAACGGAAATATCTAATTAAAGACTAAATCATCAACACTGCAGAAACATTGTAACATCAAAAGAAAGATTAAACTTAAACCAAGGGAAAACATATGTGTTGATTAGGGTCACCTCTCTCTTTTTTACCTCTAAAATTTGAAAACACCAATTGATCTGCCTCTGCTAAAAAGATGGTTTTAAAATTTAGATTACATAAGATGATTGTTTCAAAAGAGTTATGATAGAGATTAACTAATTCAATATCTACTTTTTTTAATTATCTACCAAACAGTTAAGATGAGAAAACAACTATAAAAAGAGAAAGCTTACTCCTTAATAGAAATTAATTTTTTGTTTGCAGCATCAAAGTTAAAAGGATTATCATTCAACATTATTCTTCCTTAATAAGTCAAACTTGTAGAGGCAACCGACATGAGTTTTTGTACTGCAAATATGAGCATTTTCCAATTTTGAAGACCTTCAATAGATGATAATAAAATGCCTTAATTTGATATGGATTTGGTCAAAGAAGATACCATTTTTTCCCTCTCCAGAGCAGAGTGATTGTTAACTAACATCTCCATCGAGGAACAATGTAAAACCTGCAATTCTTGTAGCTTCATGCATCGAATAAAAAGGAAAAAAAAGTCAAATGAGTTTGAATAATCAGCAAAACTGAATTAGAAAAGAAGATGATTAATAAGACTATAAATTATATTTGGTAAGTAAATTTCCAAACCCTGAAAGTTAAGTTAGGAACTTATCCACTCTCCTTGCCTTTGATAGTCGTATATATCTCCATTAAAAAAAATCTTCAAATTGATACTAAATCAAATAAAGAGAAGAAACTCAAATCTATGTATGGATAACTCTTCACTTAAATTACACGTCATTTGTGTCACCAAGATTAAGAGACTAAAACACTTAGCTCCATGTGCATAGAAACTAATGATTCCAAAAGTATTAGTTGTTGAGTGGCCAAAAAAAGCCTTACTTGTTGATCACAATATCTGAAATTTGAATTAAACTCAGCTCAAAAGAAAAACACAGTGAATAAAAATCTGACGCGACCAATTCCACATATAAACACTTTAGCACATTGAAATGTTATTTTTTAAAAACACGACAAAAACATAAAAGTATTGTTTTCATTTCTCAAAGGAAGCATACTATGATATGTAAATTAAGAAACAAATGTATGTAAGATCACCAATTCACAATCACGGTCTCATGAAGATTAGATTTCCATAAGTGAATAATGACGTAAGCAGCTAGACAAATAAAGTACTAATATTGTTACATCGATATGCAATATTTTTAGCATCAACTCACAAAAAAACCACCAAAGATACCATCAATCCTAAAAATTGATAAATTTAGAGTATAGTGAATGAGGTTTTTTCTAAGATAGAGAGATACTACCTTATGTTGTGAAATAAAAAATAACTCCATCATTGCAGAATACAAATGTTGAACTGTGTTCCTTCAATCTCCACTGCAACCTTCTGCAAATTAGGTCTAAATGGATAAATCAACATCATCACTTAATTTGACGGCTAAACTGTTCACATAATCACTTAATGTGACTACTACCGTTGGATGTTACCAAGATATATTCACGACGTGAGCTCTTTATTCTACATATGTGAGAATTTAAGAAGAAAATAATCCATCATATTCTTCTTGATTATGAATCATTATCTAAAAATATTTTTGCTGCAAAAGTAGAGATTCTTCCCACATTCAAAGGCAAAACAAAGAACATAAACCAAAACCAACGACAAAGCAAAGTAAATAATCTGATCTTCTAAGTCGTGGATAAACCTCCAATCCATGGAAAGAGAATATGTGTCAATTAAACTGGTAAGATAACTGAAACAATTGGCTATAAAAACCTTAATTGCATCCATTCTGATCTAAACCATTGGAAAACCCGCAATTCATGGAAAGAGACCCCGTGTCAGTTAAATTAATAAGGAGAACTATAACAACTGGGAAGAAAAATTTTGATTGCAGATGCTATACAATTCAATAGACTTATAGACATGATAACAAAAATTAGGCAGAGCAAAAACTATATTTATTTTGCTGCAAAAGTAGAGATTCTTCCCACATCCTTTGGCAAAACAAAGAAAACAAACAAACCAAATCACGACATAGAAAAGTTCACTACCTGATCATCTAAGCCATGGGGAAACCTGCAATCCATAGAAAGAGAACTTGTATCAGTTAATTGATAAGATCACTGAAATTGCAGATGCTATGCAATTCTACAGATACAAAAATAAAAATTCGGCATAATAAAAATTAAATTCATCCAAAACCCTAGAATCTATCTACAGCAAGATGATCAGTAATTAGTAGAATTTAAATCGGCAATGAATCAATTACCTAGCCTCCACCACAGTTTCGTATTTCTGAAACAGAGAACGAATATCTTTGACCTTTCCCTTCCAATGGAGGTTATGCTCAATCAATTTGTGCTATCAACAGTAGATATAGAGAGAAGGAGTGAACATATGAAGCGTTGGTGGATGGAAGGGAATTGAAACGCTTTAGTCTTTCTTTAGACCGAATTGCAGATCCTCTTCTTTCAGTGCTTCCTACTGAAACTGAATATCGCCTAACTGATTTCCCTCATATGTTACAATTGTTTCACAGCCGTGTCTCCCAAATCGTGCTCCAAGGCATGGATCTCGTCGGCTCCAGAGAAAGGAATTGGACAGAGCCGATTAAAATTAAGAGATACCGGAACGAAAAGAAAGTAACGCTTCAGTATAGGATTGAAGAGGCGTTGTAGAAGTATAAGATGAAGAGGATCCAAAGCGAAACAACTGAAGAGTAATTAAGAGAATATCAATTGAAACGGAAGTAGAAAATTTGTAATGCTTAACTAGTTTGGAAGAAAGGACTGGAGGATCGTAACAAACCTTGAGAGAACACGCGCTGGAAGAAAACTTGGAGATAGCGTTTAACACACGCACCAATCAGAATAAGTATTGCCGACATGGCAAACAAAGAAACAACCTAAGACCTAAATTATATAATATACTAGGTATTTGCCCCGCGCATTGCGCGGGACCTCATATTTTATATAGTAACTATTTTGAGATTATGTTAAATAATTAGTTAATAGTTTTAAAAAAATAATAACATATTATTAGATAATTATTCCATCAGATCAATAGTTTTTTTTTTTCCACAAATTGATAGTTAAGTGACTATTCAAATTATACCGCGAATAAAAAAGCACCAATGCAATCTTCTATGATGATCATTATTTTTTATATATTTTATTATATATAAAGATGATAAATGTAATATATATTTATCTTTCATATATCTTTTTTATATATAAAATATAATTTAGATACAATCTTCTTAATTAGAAGAGTTATATGTATCAAGATAATTATAAATTATTTGAAATATGTTATTGATTTCCAACCTAGTAAATCACAAATTAAGAGAGCAATATAATTTTCAATTGTACTTGCAATATCATTATTCTGTATTTTTGGACACGTTAAAAAGAAAAATGTGGTTAATACATATAATAATATGAGAAATAATGAACATATGAGCATAAAAGTGCTTTAAAATCAGTTATGCGACATAGTGAGCATCAAGATGAACATAAGTGATCATAATGTTAGTATTTCGCGTCACAAATGAGGATGGAGGCAATCAATAAACCAAATTGTAGGTTTTACAGTGTGAGAAGGAGATTGCTAGAGGACACCCCGATAAAAAACATAAACATATTGAATTGACCTGCAAATTTAAGAACCAAACAAACTGAAAAAAAAAAAAAAATTAAGACCGCAAAGAAAGAACTCTTCATCAATCAAAATAGAACAAACCACATGAAAAGTCAATACTATTGCATAAAAAAATTAAGAACCCGTGATCTATACCTCCACTATATCGGGAGCAAGGAAGCATAATTACATGGATAAGCTCCATGAGAAAATGAACGTCTTTGACATAGAGCAATTGAGAGAATTTTGACACTTGACGAAAAATCCCAGTTATCATATTGAATTAACCTGCAAATTTAAGAACCAAACAAACCGGGAAAAAAAGTAATTAAGACTGCAAAAAAAGAACTTTGCATCAATCAAAATAGAACAAACCACATGAAAAGTCAATACTATTGCATAAAAAATCAAGAACTCGTGATCTATACCTCACTATATCGGGAGCAAGGAAGCATAATACCTGGATAAGCTCCATGAGAAAATGGACGTCTTTGACATAGAGCAGCATAGATGATTTTGACACTTGACGAAAAATTCGAGTTATTCGACTCACATTTTCTCCTCGAATAAAATAATCTCTTTGAATTTCCTTAAAGTACTCCATGCGCGTCGTCATTTTCCTCTTCAGAGTCGCCGGATGAAGTGGTAGAAATGGAAGAATAAAAAGCTGGAGATAGTAATGAGGACTTTAATTGCACTTTTACCAGCAAAAAAGGTCTTTAATTGCTGATTAACGTTTTCTCTGTGAAGCAAATTCATGGTGAGATAATAAGATTTAATTGCTGATTAATTGTTAAAGTAAATTAATGGTGAGAGAATTTAATGGTGAGAGAATAAAAGCTGATTAACGGTTTTTCTTTTAAGCAAATTAATGGTGAGATAATAAGATTTAATTGCTGATTAATTGGTAAAGTAAATTAATGGTGAGAGAATTTAATGGTGAGAAAATAATAAGATTAATAGCCCAAATAATTTAGAAAATATAGATAGATAAACTCATTGGCCAATGAGAATGAGTATAGATGACATGGCCACAATCTAGAGAATGGTAACTAAATTATATTATATATAGATAGATATAGATAGATTAGTATTGTTATATAACTTACTATAGATTTGTAACCACTTTCAATATTTAATGTATAACTTTTTAATAATTTCCATGGTGTCCACATATTTAAAAATAACTAACCTACGCTTTGCATAGACAATAACAAATTTATTCTTATTGTTGTTAAAATATAAAATTGTAAATTTTATGTACCAATAAGTATTAAATTTTGGCAAAAAAAATAATTATTATATAAACAAAGTATAAAAATTGAAATTGGATGACTTATATATCATTTGTACTATTTTCTAATAATATGATTAATTTAACTCAAATTTTATTATATACTTATGAAAAGTGTTATTAACTTTATTTTTTTGTTCGAGGTTTAAATATCTCTATTTATAAGGGTCTAAGGTTTATAAACTATCATTAGTCAAATACAATCTTTAAAATGTATAAAGCTCTTTGATTTTTGTAGTTACAAATGTTCATATGTAAATCATAACTTATTTTAGGTTTATGATTTAAATACCTCTATTTATAAGAGTTTATGGTTTAATAACCTCTCAATAGTTAAATACTTTTATTTATAGAATTATTTTTGGCCAATAGATTTAGAACTAAAGTATAATTATTTTTGTCATTCAACTAAAGATAAATTAGCAAATTGCTGTAATAAGTTGAAAACGAATATAAAATATTATTAATGTAATATTCATATTTAATTTACTCTTAAAGATCTATATTTTTTATTATGATAATAATTTTTTTCGTATTCCTTAGTAAATTTGCTATAGAAAATTCATCAATAAAATAATTTATTTACATATTGTATTAATTGAAATTATATTAAAATTGATACATTTTTCTCTCTATAAAATGTATACCATTGTTTAGTCTTTTTAGTTAAAAATTGTTATATGTATATCATAACATGTGTACACATACTTATTTTCATAAAATATCATTTTATTGCAAAGAAAAAAACTCTCCTTTATAGTGAAGCTAGCCTATTAGGCGCTGTGCTTTCTTCGTCCAGTTTTGCGATCTTCCCATTCATTACCCGCCCGCAGGGCGGGTGATTTCGTGACATTTCTGATTGGCTGTCTTGTGTTTCTAATAAGTTGTTTAATAGTTGGCATCTTGAATCGTATACATAATAAGTGGGTGGGTTTAGATCGATCCCAAGCCTATGTATTTTACAAATTATACCTATACCAAACCCAACCTATTAACTTAGATAAGTTAAGATATGTTCTAATACCTCTTATACTAATTTGATAGTGCCCTTTCGATATATAATCTATGTTTTGAAAAAAAAATATTTCATATCGAATTCGAGAAGTGCCATGCTATTATTACTTAATATTCATATTTCATATGACGAGCATGAAGAAATTAACGATACTTCTTTATCTTTGTAGCGGAACCCGACCTTCTCTGATCCATATGACACGTGCCATCTCTTTTCCGTTGAGGCGCCCTGCTATTTGTACTTGAATTCCTTTTGTATCCGCCTGTGATGGGTGGTGAGGTCCCATATTGACTATCATGAGAATTTTTGGATTTCCTAGGGGGTTCTTGATTGGGGCTCGCGTACGTGTGGGATGAACCAAAGCCTCATTGAATTTTATTTTTCCATTTGAGGGGGCCCGTACATGTTCTGCAGTACCGCCTGTGAATACTCTGCCAGTATGAAAAGTTTATAAATGAAGTTAATAAAAAAAATATGTACAAATATGAGATGATTAAAATGAAATATAATAACAGAAATATAAATTTTAAATTATATTTGATTATTATATTCTATATTTAAAAATGTATATTTAGCTTTAACTAAAACTAAATATAATATTAATATTAACATAGTATATTTTTTTATTGGACTATTTTTAATTATATTAGTAGTAATTGTATCGTAACGTACGTATAAAAATTGAAACGGTCTTCAACTTGCATTGTGAATGCTTGGAGCAATTCTAAGTGTATTGACTTGCCCATATGTCATTGCCATGTTATTAAGGGAAAATACAAGTTTATGTGGCCCAATAGAATTATTCTTGGCATAAAAAAAATGATTTATTTTTGTATTTGTCAAAATTGTATAGGAAGATTATAGGTTTTAAGATTCGGCAGATTTAGCTGCAAGATTCGGCAGATTTAGCTGCAAATGTATGTACTGCCCGAAGTCTATTCTTTTTCCCCAGTTAATCCGACGAAACCTCCTCCCCTCCTCCCCTCCATCCCTCCATCTCTCTCCCTCTAGCGGAGAGATCGATTCGGGTTCGGCCTTCACCATCTTTCCTCAATGCGATAAGAAGGTATTTCCTAATAACATTTCCTTTGAACAAATCTTCATGTGTAAAGGCATTAGTCGAACTTTGCAGGATACGATTTGAAGTCGTTCACCTGTTTGAGATGCAATTCCATGATCCTAAGCGTTTTGATTTTATCTCATGCAATTGGATCTTCTCCATGGCATTGGATCACCATTGAATTGCCGTATACCTGAGCTTTGTGTGGCTGTGATGGAGAAGATTATGATTGTTTCATATTGCGTGATTGAAATCGGAATAGTGGGTCTTTGAAGTCGTGACACCCTAGCCTAAGTATTTATCCCATGATAGTTTCTGATTTGACGGAGCCAAACGTAAGAATTAGTCGAATAGTGCGTTTAGAAGTTAATGGTTCAAACCTCACTGTTGCTTTTTTAGTGTATATACATATTAGTGATCCAATTGTTGGTGGGTGAGTAGATTTTTTTAATCCCTACCGAGCTCGGGTACTGGATCTGGTTTCTGATGGTGGAGTTTGGTTATTGTAGGAACATTGAGGAGTAAAAATGGTGAAGCTTACTATGATTGCCCGTGTTACCGATGGTCTTCCATTAGCTGAAGGACTGGACGATGGCCGTGATATTAACGATGCTGAAATTTACAAGCAGCAAGTGAAATCTCTGTTTAAGAATCTCTCTAAAGGGCAAAATGAGCCTTCAAGAATGTCAATAGAAACTGGCCCTTACATTTTCCAGTATCCTTTGTTCATGTCTACTTTTCGAAATATGCGCCCTTGCTTTTAAGTGCATGAAACTTCATTCCCAATCTTGTTCTATGATTTTTCAGACCATTCCGTGTAGTGATGGAAATTTTGCTTTTAGGGATTGGTAATTGACTACAATTGATGCATTCCGTCTACTCCAATTAATGCTAATTGACTAGGAAAATGTGCATGTTTTCTCTTGAATCATATTTGTAACATATGAATTACTTTGAAATTTCAATGGCAATTGGTAAAATGAGGTATCATGTAGCTCTTGTACTGTTTTACTGAACCAGTGTACTTATCTTAGGAGATCCAGTGTTGATAATTTATAGTTGGCCATTAAGGAAGACTGGAAATGTTGTCATTTTTTTTCCTCTTTCCTTCTGGGAAATTTAATCATCATTTAGGCATTGACTATTATTTATTAGATTCAATCTATTGTTGGTTATCACTAGTTTAAGAGTACCTTGAACATGTTTGCCTTGACTGAATAACGCAGTTATATTATTGAAGGGCGTGTCTGCTACTTGACCATGTGTGATCGCTCGTATCCTAAGAAACTTGCTTTTCAATACCTCGAGGATCTGAAGAATGAATTTGAGCGTGTTAATGGAGCTCAAATTGAAACTGCTGCCAGACCATATGCCTTTATTAAATTTGGTAATCACAGCCTTGCTTAATCTTGTTACACTAAGTGTATTTACCTTTTTGCAGTTATGCTAAAGAATCTGCTCCTCTTGACTTGGTTTTCTCACTATTTTATGTTGAAAGATACCTTTATACAGAAGACAAAGAAGCTTTACCAGGACACTCGCACTCAAAGGAACATTGCGAAGCTAAATGATGAACTCTATGAGGTCCACCAGATTATGACTCGAAATGTGCAGGAGGTTCTTGGTGTTGGTGAAAAGTTGGACCGTAAGTCATCAATTTCCGACCTTTCTCGTTATAATACTATTTCATAGTCTAGGACCCTAGGTAGTGTTTGATCAATGACCAACCAAACTTGTCTGCTAGAGTTTATAATTCCTTCAAAGGCGAAAGACGCACCTTTTAGATAAGCATTCAAGAAGAAGCCTTACGGGAAATAAGACATACAGAATGACACGGATAGTAAAGAAAAAGGAAAGGCATTACATAACCAATTTAACAATAAATTGATCTAGACATCTGGTTCATCAATTAATTTTTAAGATTTATTATAGGGGTAATAACCTATAAAAAGTTTGAATTTTGACCTATGTTAACCGGAGAGGTCTGAATTTTCAAAAGTTAATTTGGAAGGTCTGAATTTTTAACTTTGTTGATATAAGAGGTCTCTGTCAATTTTTGCCGTTAAAACTGACGAAATTTGGTCACATGCTTGGTATGTGACCGGAAATAAACTTAAATCCCGAAAATGCCCACCGACCTTCCAAATTAACTTTTAAAAATTCAGACCTCCCCGGTTAACATAGGTCAAAATTCAGACATTTCAAATTAACTTTTGAAAATTCAGACCTCTCCGGTTAACATGGGTCAAAATTCAGATATTTCATAGGTTATTAACCCTTTATTATAATTAAATGAAGGTAAATGAGTGGGTTTGGATATTTAGCACAATGGTCTGATTTGCCATTGTTGTTATGACAGCAGTGCAGTGTGAGATGCGTGATTTGTTGAAGGCCTTTTATAGTGTGCATGCTGATGGAGCTGCAAAATGCAGCTAAGTTATGTATGAGTTGCTTATGGCTGAGTTTCTTTTGTTGTGTAATTTTGCAGAGGTTAGTGAGATGTCAAGTCGGTTGACATCAGAATCTCGCATATATGCTGACAAGGCCAGAGATTTGAATCGGCAGGTCAGTCTCACTGTTTATATGTTTGTTGCCAGATCTGGTTCACCTAGTTTGCTACCATGTTTGAAGAATGAACCTTATTGTGTGTTAATTATTTTGATGGTGCAAGATACAGATCAATCATATTCTTTTTCTATCTGCATATACATTACTAATATTATGTTTGAAAACATGATGTAGGCATTGATTCGGAAATGGGCGCCGGTAGCTGTAGTGCTCGGAGTTGTGTTCCTTGTATTCTGGGTCAAATCGAAGCTGTGGTAAAGAAAGGACTGACTGATGATATCTTCCACATTTTGCGAGTCCGCATCTTTTGATGGAATTGGATAAAGCTTTATCTACTTCTCATTTCAGTACATTTTTGTACGCAACATTTGATTCACTAATAGACAGACTTGGCAACGGATCTGTCTTTCACTACATCAGTTAACGAGGAACCTTGTGATTTACAAACTAAAATACAATCTACGCCAAATATATTTTATTTTATTATTAAGAACACAATAGGGCCTGAATGTTTGCCCATGTTGTCAAAAGGGGTCTGAATTGAAAAAACGTATTAGTAAGACCTGAATTTTGAGCTTTGTGTATAAGTGAGGTCTCAGTTTATTTTTTCTGTTAAAAGTGACGGAAAGTGGTCACATGCTTGGCATGTGACCGAAAATAATTTGAAAACCCTAAAATGCCCTTTGACCAAAGTGTGTCCCTTACATGTTTGACCTAAAAAGACGAAAATACCCTTTAAGCCACCACAACTCCAGCGACCACCACCACCCGGTTCCGGCGACCACCACCCATCTCCAGCGACCACCACCCCCTCCGGCGACCCAAAAAAGCTCCGATCGGAGCTATGTGGCTCCGGTTCGGGGCTGTAAACACTCGATTTTGACCCGGACGTAACGAAGTTACACATGATACGTCAAATTCCGGACGCGTCAAGCCACAAAATCTCCAAAAATGTTTAAGGGCACATTAGGGAAATTATTATAAAATATATTTTAAATTATTTCGAATATATTTAATATTTTTGGAATATTTAAAAATATATATATAATAATTAGTTTTTTTATTTTTAGAAAATTATCTGTAAGATATTTATCTCAAGATATTATTTTTTTATTCAAAAAATAATTATTTGTAAAGATATATATCCTTAAGAATTTGATTAGAGTTCCGATAGCAGATTTCGAAGTGTTCCGAGATGTGTGTAAATGGCATGCATTGTAATTTTTGACAACTTTTAGAGTGAATTTACATGCCTCACGGTTGGAACATGTAGGAGGCTTACTTTCGGACTATATAACGAGACTCATATCCTTAGGAATATTCTCTAGAATAATTATATGTTAGCAATTTTTTATTTAAATTTTACCTGTAACTAGGCTAGGTTTTTAGTATAAATAGGGGTCTAGGGTTACATTGTAAACGAGACAGAAAATAGACCACAACAATAATAATACATCAGATTTCGGAACCCGTGCAGATTTGTCTTTAGTGAAAAAGTTTTTTTTTTTTTTTTTTTTTTTTTTCCATTCAGCCATGGCTGACCTGAGGAGCTCCTGCCGGCAATCCTAGCACCGCCCACCGCTGGACGCGCCACCAGCCGTCCCGATCTGCCTGCCCAGTTCCGGCCGTCTCTCTCTCTCTCTCTCTCTCTCTCTCTCTCTCTCTCTCTCTCTCTCTCTCTCTCTCTCTCTCTCTCTCTCTCTCTCTCTCTCTCTCTCTCTTCGCCTGTGACCGCCGGAGCTGGTGACCTGACCTGCTTCCTGTCCGCCTCTGTCCGCCTGTCTTTCTCCACCTGCCCGTCTGCCCGCCTGCAAACAGCCATCCCACCTCCGGCCAGGACCTCCGCCCCTCCACGCTCCCTCGTCGCCCTTCTCCACACTGTGCTGTCCACTGCTTGCCGGACGTTCCACCTTGCTGTGCCGGTGACACCCAGCTCCGCCCTGCCCGTCCCGGACCACCTCGCCTTCAGCCGGAGTTCCCTCGACGACCCTGTCCCGAACCACCTCGCCAGACGCCACCTGACGCCGCCCTTGGCTCGCCGTTGTCCCCCGGAGCCTGCCCTGGACGCCGGAGCTGCCGCCGTTCCTCCCTGGTGCAAACTTACAGTTACAGGTCTCGTATTTTTTTTAATTTATTTATTATTAATATGTTATTATATTATTATTATTGTTATATTATATTTAATTGAATATTTTAAATGTAGTTGGTTAAATTTGATTATTAGTTTAATTGTAGTTAATTAAATTTAATTAGATAGCACGTCTAATTGTTAAAGTCTTATATATTACTTTGTGTATTGAGTATGCTTGGTAATTTTAGAGTTTTAAACTTCGTCTTAATTAGGAGTTTTAGATTGTAATTAGTTTTACTTAAGTTTATAATTAATAATATTTTGTATAGGATAAAAGTTTGATTAAATCTTGGCATTATTAGATTAATTTAGTGTGATGTATATGTAAGCAATAAAATTGGCAAATTTGTGAATTGGGTACCGAAAGGGCGTGATTAATTCCATGAGTTTTAATTCGTAATAGAACCCCCGAACTCGTATTTCTGATCGTAGACCGATTTAATACCTAGGTGTTTAATTAGTTATCCGCTTAGGTAATTTATGATTCTAGTTAGCCTAATAATTAACTAGTGGTGACTCTTTTCAAAATTCACGTTTTCAAAACGTAAATCGCCTTAGGTCAGATTTTAGGTCCGACAATTTGGCGACTCTGCTGGGGACATTTGAGGGTTCGGGCTCTTTATATTTGCTTGTTTGCCATGTTTTAGTTTTTTTTTTTTTTTATATATATTCAACTTTGTTGTTCTAACTTGAATGTTTTTGGGTGATTTCAGGTGTGAAGATATTTTCTTTTATTATAACTGACTATTCTTCTTTGTTGTATTTTATACTGTATAAACTCGCACACACTCACTTTAGTGTAATGTCCAAAACACCTAGAACCCAGGGCGACTAGGAACCTCGGAGGGTTAGTAGGGTACGACCGCGCGGCCGGGCCGCCGGTACGACTCCGAAAAACTCCACTCGCTTGTGAATGTCTTGTGATCCCTATGATGAGGGGAGGAAACCAACTTGTCGGGAGCCTATTAGTGGAACCTAACTTGTAGAACAAAGCCACACATTTTTACCGCCTCTAACATGTCGTGTTTATCCGTATTTTTTTTGTAAAATTTATCAGGTTAACTGTAAGTTTTTCTAACTGTGTAACTTCTATTTATGAGCATGCATCCCATTATATCTTTTTTTTTTTTTAAAAAAAAATCATATTTGCAGCATGTCTCTTAGGTAGAACTCTCATTTCAAACGTACGTTCCTTATCCACGGTTTTAAAAAAAACTCTTACCTAAATTTTGTTCTAAAATATGTGTTTCATGCGCATTATTTAAAAAAAAAATCAGGTAAGTTGTAATTCATAATTAACGCATCATTCGCGCATTATTTTCAAAAAATATTTTCATGAGAAATTTAACTCCCTTTTAGCTATTAGAGTTTCTAATTTTAAAATGCATTTTGTATACGTTATTTTTTTAAAAAAAAAAAAAACATTTTTAGCTAAGTAGTTAATCCCTTAGTTGTAGATTTTTATTTTTAAACATGTGTTTCAGATGCATTCTTTTTTAAAAAAAACCTCTTACCTAAATTTTATTCGAAATATGCGTTTCAGACGCATTATTTAAAAAAAACCTCTTACTTGAATTTTTTTTTATTTTTAAACATGCGTTTCATACGCATTATTTAAAAAAACTCTTTAGGTAAGTTGTAATTTTGGTTAGTGCGCTACTTATGCAAAATAAAATAATTAAATTTTTTTTTTTAGGAAAATTTGTAATTCCGCTTTAAATGTTAGAGTTTCTAATTTCGAACGTGCATTCCATATGCATCATTTTAAAAAACTTTTTAACTAAATTGTTTTATTTTTAATAATGCATCAAATATGCATTAATTTAAAAAAAAAACTTATTAGATAAACCGTAAGCTCTCTTAGTTTTAGGGCTCTTTGTTTAAAAAAACATTTTATCTGAATTTTTAATCAAAAAACGTGTATATCATATGCATTATTTTCGAAAAAAACCTTTCAGGTAATTTGTAATTTTTCTCAGTTGTAGAACTATTATTTTTAAGTTTGCATCTTGTATTTATTTTTATGCATCTCATATACATCCTTTTAAAAAAACTTTTCGCCTGATTATTAATTTTGAGCAACCAAGATGAATTGATTTTTTTTTTCCCTCGTTAAAAAAAAAAATCTTTTCAGATAACTTATAAATTATATTGACTG
This sequence comes from Clarkia xantiana subsp. parviflora, assembly GCA_036873135.1. Classification (NCBI taxonomy): domain Eukaryota; kingdom Viridiplantae; phylum Streptophyta; class Magnoliopsida; order Myrtales; family Onagraceae; genus Clarkia; species Clarkia xantiana. The sequence goes on along the minus strand of JAPTYO010000010.1, from coordinate 34,113,473 downwards.
TAGAACTTTCATCGTGATGGATATACGCATGATTCGGGCTCGGTTTTAATTATTCGGACCTCATACACGCACGGGACCCACTATGAAACCCGATTTCGAGCTAACCGGGGTAAACCGGGCAAGTCGCGAACTTGCCCGGCACCCCGGGGGGCTTACCCGGAAAATTCCGGGTAAGCCTAGCCTACCCGGAATTTCTGGGTAAGCCCCAGCTTACCCGGAATTCCGGGTAAGTTCAACACCCGGGGGGTGTCGCGCACACCCCCCATTTTGTCTCGGACATATACGGAGACCCGATTTTTAACTAACTCCTACGTGTTCGAGACCTATGTTTCAAAGGCGCGCGCGTCCCGCTCGTGACAGCCGCCTGAGACGCGCGTCAGAGTCCTTTTCCCAAAGCTCTCCCCTGCATCCCGGTTCACATTTCCACATTGAACCGGGTCAAACCGGTTTATGGTCCAAGGTTGCCTATAAATAGCCACCTTGGGGGTAAACATTTGGAAGAATTCAAAGGGCATTCAAAAATCACTTTGGGCAAGAGTGGGAAAAGCTCTGGCCTCTCTCTAGAAAACCCTCTCTTTCTCTCTCTAGAAGTCGACTAATGTTGATCGTCGGAGTGAGCACACCAAGCACCCCCCCTCTCCATGGGGACTGCTTGGTAACGCTCCTTTCGCAGGTGCAGACAGACGACCTTCCGGAGAGCCCAAAGGACTTGCCCTCATTCAGGAGACGAAGCTAAGGCCCGCACGCGACTTTAGAGGGCGGACTTGGCTCGCACCCAACCCGAAGACTTCGACGAGTTATTCCGCGGACAACCCGCAATAGCTTGGTCGAAACACATCGCAAGTATGCATCTCATGTGCATCGCATGTGCATTGTTTTAGGAAAAATAATCTGTTGATAGACTGTACACATTCTTAGTCATAGAACTTTTAGTTTCAAACATGTATTCCATGTGTTGTTTTCAAAACTACTTACCAGAATGTTTTATTTCAAGCATGTGTTTCATACGCATTATTTTTTGGAAAAAACCTTTCATGTAAGTTGTAAAATTCGGTTAGTGCATTCAATGTGCATAATTTTTTTTAAAAATTAGGAAAATTTGTAATTCCTTTTTGGCTCTTAGAGTTTTTTAAATTCAAACATGAATTGCATATGCATCATTTTCAAAAAACCTTTTTACCTGATTTTTCTAAGCATGCATTCAATATGCATTTTTTTTTATAAAAAACATTTTAGGTAAATTGTGAGTTTTTTTTAGCTATAGAGCTTTCAAATTCACGCATGCATCTCAACTGCATTATTTTAAAAAAATCCACCTGAAATTTTCATTTCAAAATATGCATTTCATATGCATTATTCAGGTAAACTGTTGTAAGTTGTGAATTTCTTATAATAGAATTTTAACTTTCAAAAATGCATTTCATATGCGTCATTCAGGTAATATGTTGTAAGTTGTAACTTTCTTAACACTAGAATTCTAACTTTCGAGCATGCATGAGCATTTAAAAAAAAAAAGAAAAAAAAAAATCAAAGTGTCACTCGTTTTTATCCAAAGTGTATTGCACTTTTTTTTGGCAAGATCGTCATTTCAACATTCGCATGAGCGAGAATTTAAAAAATGGGAGTTTTGATTATTTTTTGAGAAAATAGTTTAACTGTGCAGTTGAGTGCTACTATTCGAGTTTAAACAAAGGACGATAAAACCTTTTTGAAAAACTTTGTTTTGAGCATTTGTCCTGCTTTCGAGCCAGATAATGTACTCAACAAACTCAGTAAGCTCCATGATGGCGCAAAACACATTTGATCATAAATTTTGATTCCTTTTCAAAAAAGTAATCAAAATTATTAAATGAATGACATTAGAGTTTTCAAAAAATCATGCATGATTTCTCATATTCTCTACACTGATTTTTCATTCACTCTCTTTAGGTACCCTTGATTAATGTATCATGTACACATAAGTTATGCCGGCTAAATGGGGCAACAAAAAAGAACATGCAGTCATCCAGTTGCACAAGGAACAAATTGCACACTCGAGATATCTAACGCTGATGTGCGTTAAATTGTACTTAATTTTTTCCTTGAGATTTGAGTGTCCCTACTCTTTTGCAGGTCGGATGACCACTTCAACCAATGCCGCAACCGTGTGAAACGTGAGCGCTTCAAAGAGTTTCTATGAAAAATTTCACCTACCATGTGTGAAATTCATACGCTTTCCAAGATGATGTATACAACCGTTATGTGGCCAGGTTTAAACCATTCAGCGGTAACCATGGGGCATCTCTCATTGAGATCGGACACATCAGGAGATGAGAAAGTTTCAAGAGATCATCGAGAATCCCGTGAAGATTCAATGTGCCGATCAATGTAGCTTGACTCGATCAACCGAATCCTTTTCCGAAAAAAGTTCTGAAATTTTCAGTCTGCCACTAGGGGCATGTACTTTTCAGCAGGTGTACATATACAAGTTGTGGAGCAGGAAAATCAGGACATGCAGCAAGTCCAGTCGCATAGCGAGCACATTGCCCACTGAAAAATCCAACTCCCACGTAAGAGAAGTTGTGATCATTTTTATCTGTAAAATTTGAGTTTTTCCTTACTCATTGTGCAGCTTGGATAATCATCCAAATCAAAACTCCTGAAGAGTACATCTCGTGTATGACCCTTCGGTCGCCGACTATTCTTATGCCAGCTATCGAATTTATCCAAGATACCTCGGACGATATCTATGCCTAAGTTTACCATTTGCGGACTACAGTGCCAAACTCAACACCATCCACGTGTGTTCATTAATCAGGCCATTCATCCAGCATGCGACGAGCCTAACTCGACAGGTGTTAGCCATGGGGCATCCTTAGAAGAGATCCAGCAATAGTCGGGGCATTTGAGAAACCGAGAGAAGAAGTCATTGTCTATGTCATCCATTGATAGTAGGATCCATCCAGGGCGTCGACACGACCGACGTATTTTGACCAATCAACTGAGTCATTCTCTAGAAGATGTTTTGAATTAGAAATCTCCAATATGCCACTAGGGGGATGTAAATAATTGTTGTTAATTATTTGCGGTAAATCTCTTAAAAAAAAGAGAAAAAAATGAATTCCCGCTAGGTTGAAAACCTGTAAAGGCGACCTAGGCAAAAGTCATGGAGAGGGGCATGATCGAAAACCCACAGGGGCAGTCATGGCAAAATGTGAGAAAAAAAATCATTAGGGTCACAACCGCCCTTTAATCGGCTACAGAAATTAAAGAAAGCGTTCGTACAAATCTTGTGAGAGCAATGAAGCAATAAAAGGGTCACAGTTGTTCCTAAATCAACTACAAATAAAAGGGTCACAGTCATCCCTAAAATGACTATAAAAAAAGGGCCACGACCACCCTTCAAATGGCCACAGTTAAAGAGCGCTCCCGCAACATCAAAAACGGAGAATAAGTGAAAGGGCCACAGCCACCCTCCAAACGGCTAAAGATAAAAGAGAGACCCCGCGAATCCTGTAAGGGCGGGAAAATAAAAAGGGCCACAGTCGTCCCTAAAACGACTACAAAATAAAGGGCCACAGCCACCCTCCAAACAGCTATAGATAAAAGAATGACCCCGCGAATCTTGTAAGGGCGGGAAAATAAAAATGGGCCACAGTCGTCCCTAAAACGACTACAAAATAAAGGGCCTCAGCCACCCTCCAAACGGCTACAAGAGTGACCCCGCGAATCTTGTAATGGCGGGAAAATAAAAGGGCCACAGTCGTCCCTAAAACGACTACAAAATAAAGGGCCACAACCACCCTTCAAACGACTACAGATATAGAGCACTCTCGCAACATTGAAGGCGGGAAATGAGTGAAAGGGCCACAACCACCCCCAAAATGGCTACCTACAAAGAGTGTTCCTCGAATCCTGAGAGGATGGGAGATTGTTGAAAGGGCAATAGCCACCCTCAAAATGGCTACATATAAAGAGTATTCTCGTGAATTTTGTGAGGCCGGGAAATCATTTGAAAGGGCCACAGGCACCCTTAAAACGGCTACAAATCGAAAGAGCGCTCCCGGAACATCGACGATGGAAATAAATAAAAGGGCCACAGCCACCCTCCAAATGGCTACAAATCAAAAGAGCTCTCGCGACATTGAAGGCGATGAGGAAAGGGTCACAGTCACCCTCCAAATGGATACAAATACTCTCGCATCGAGACGGGAAATAAAGTACGGGTCACAGCCACCGTTTAATCTGCTACAAAAAAAGAGTGCTTCCGTTATGTTGAAAACCCGAAAGGGCAGCCTAGGCAAAATTAGGAAATGAGGGGCATGATAGCAAATTTAGAAATTGCAATCATGGCAAAAGGAGAGAAAATAAAATCCCGATGGAATGAAAACCCCAATGGGCAATCCATGCAAAAGTTAGGAAAACCGAGGGGCACGGTCTAAAATTTTGACCGTGGCAAAAGGAGAGAATATGAGAGATTAAAAAAAAAAATATCCCGCTAAGTTGTCGCGTCATGCGCAATTTAGGCAAAAATTAGGGACATGCATTCAAGTCGTAAAGCCACTCGAGGCCCTTCTCCTACGGACGCCGCTAGAGGCATTTCTCCGACATACGACACTAGAGGCTCTTCTCCAACGGACGCCACTAGAGGCTCTCCTCCGACATAGGCCAGGCTCTTCTCCGACGGACGCCACTAGAGGCTCTTCTCCAACGGACGCCACTAGGGGCTCTTTTCAAAATACCCGCCACTAGAGGCTTTTCCTTGTCACACGCCACTAGAGGCATCACTGATCGAGATTTTACTTTATTGCACGCCACTGGAGGCTTTACTTTTCCGTACGCCACTGGAGGCTCTACTTTCTGCATCGCCAGTGGAGGCACCGCCAACAGGGGCACCGCCAACCGAGGCTTTATTTTCCCGCACGCCACTGGAGGCTTTACTTTTCTGCACGCCACTGGAGGCTTTACTTTCCCGCACGCCACTGGAGGCTTTACTTTTCTGCACGCCACTGGAGGCTTTACTTTCCCGCACGCCACTGGATGCTTTACTTTCTCGCACACTTTCCCGCACGCCACCGGAGGCTTTACTTTCTCGCACACTTTCCCGCACGCCACCGGAGGCTTTACTTTTCTGCACGCCACTGGAGGCTTTACTTTCCCGCACGCCACTGGAGGCTTTACTTTTCTGCACGCCACTGGAGGCTTTACTTTCCGCACCACCAATTGAGGTTTTTCCTTGTCGCACGCCACTGGAGGCATCGTCGATCGAGGTTTTTACTTTACCGCACGCCACTGGAGGCTTTTCCATGTCGCACGCCACTGGAGGCATCGTCGATCGAGGTTTTTTGCTTTACTGCACGCCACTAGAGGCTTTTCCTTGTCGCACGCCACTGGAGGCATCGTCGATCGAGGTTTTTACTTTTCTGCACGCCACTGGAGGCATCGTCGATCGAGGTTTTTACTTTTCTGCTCGCCACTGGAGGCCCTACATTTCTGCATCGCCAACGAAGGCACCGCCAACTGGGGCACCGCCAACCGAGGCTTTACTTTCTGCAACGCCAACAGAGGCACCGCCAACAAGGGGCACCGCTGACCGAGGCTTTACCATTCCGCACGCCACTGGAGGCTTTACTTTCTGCACCGCCAACGGAGGCACCGCCAACAGGGGCACCGCCGACCGGGGCATTACTTCTCCGCACTACTAATGGAGGCACCGCCAACAGGCGTCTCGCCGACTGAAGTTTTATTGTTTCCGCACCAGAATAAGCGTATGAGCCACCTTGAAGACTTCGAAGAATTGGAAGAGAATATACTTTCTGGTCAAAATCAGTGTTTCTTCGTCTTTGGACAAACCCCTTCGAACACGTTCTACAGGAGTCCATCCAAAGAGGAGAAAACTGTAAACACTCGATTTTGACCCGGACGTAACGACATTACACATGATACGTCAAATTCCGGACGTGTCAAGCCACAAAGTCTCCAAAAATGCATAAGGGCACATTAGGGAAATTATTATAAAATATATTTTAAATTATTTCGAATATATTTAATATTTAAAAATATATATATACTAATTAGTTTTTTTATTTTTAGAAAATTATCTGTAAGATATTTATCTCCAGATATTATTTTTTTATTCAAAAAATAATTTCTGTAAAGATATATATCCTTAGGAATATTCTCTAGAATAATTATCTGTTAGCAATTTTTTATTTAAATTTTATCTGTAACTAGGCTAGGTTTTTAGTATAAATAGGGGTCTAGGGTTACATTGTAAAGGAGAAAGAAAACAGACCACAACAATAATAATACATCAGATTTCGGAACCCGTGCAGATTTGTCTTTAGTGAAAAAGTTTTTTTTTTTATTCATTCAGCCATGGCCGACCTGAGAAGCTCCTGCCGGCAATCCTAGCACCGCCCACCGCTGGCCACGCCACCAGCCGTCCCGATCTGCCTGCCCAGTTCCGGCCGCCTCTCTCTCTCTCTCTCTCTCTCTCTCTCTCTCTCTCTCTCTCTCTCTCTCTCTCTCTCTCTCTCTCTCTCTCTCTCTCTCTCTCTCTCCTGTGACCGCCGGAGCCGGTGACCTGCTTCCCGTCCGCCTCTGTCCGCCTGTCTTCCTCCGCCTGCCCGTCTGCCCGCCTGCCAGCAGCCATCCCACCTCCGCCCAGGACCTCCGCCCCTCCATGCTCCCTCGTCGCCCTTCTCCACACCGTGTTGTCCACTACTTGCCGGAGGTTCCACCTTGCTGTGCCGGTGACACCCAGCTCCGCCCTGCCCGTCCCGGACCACCTCGCCTTCCGCCGGAGTTCCTCGACGACCCTGTCCCGAACCACCTCGCCAGGCGCCACCTGACTCCGCCTTTGGCTCGCCGTTGTCCCCCGGAGCCTGCCCTGGACGCCGGAGCTGCCGCCGTTCCTCCCTGGTGCAAACTTACAGTTACAGGTCTCATATTTTTTTTAATTTATTTATTATTAATCTGTTATTATATTATTATTATTGTTATATTATATTTAATTGAATATTTTAAATGTAGTTGGTTAAATTTGATTAGTAGTTTAATTGTAGTTAATTAAATTTAATTAGATAGCATGTCTAATTGTTAAAGTCTTATATATTAGTTTGTGTATTGAGTATGCTTGATAATTTTAGAGTTTTAGACTTCGTCTTAATTAGGAGTTTTAGATTGTAATTAGTTTTACTTAAGTTTATAATTAATAATATTTTGTATAGGATAAAAGTTTGATTAAATCTTGGCATTGTTAGATTAATTTAGTGTGATGTATATGTAAGCAATAAAATTGGCAAATTTGTGAATTGAGTACCAAAAGGGCGTGATTAATTCCATGAGTTTTAATTCGTAACAGAACCCCCGAACTCGTATTTCTGATCGTAGACCGATTTAATACCTAGGTGTTTAATTAGTTATCCGCTTAGATAATTTAGGAATTTTGCTAGCCTAATAATTAACTAGTGGCGACTCTTTTCAAAATTCACGTTTTCAAAACGTAAATCACTTTAGGTCAGATTTTAGGTCCGACAGGGGCCACGGAGCTCCGATCACAGTTTTTTTGGCTCCGATCGGAGCTTTTTTGGGTTGCTGGAGGGGGGTTTTTGTCGCCGGAGCTGGGGTGGTGGTCGCCGGAGTTGGGGTGGTGGTCGCCGGAGCTGGAGTGGTGGTCGCCGGAGCTGGGGTGGTGGTGGGTGGCCGTGGTGGCCTTAAGGGCATAATTAGTGTGCATGGGTATTTTAGACATTTCACATTTCATTAATTAAACTGATAAATTGTATAATAATTGCAAAAGGGTAATTCTGTCATTTCACGTGGTTCCGTTACATTTAACAGCAAATTTGGACGGAAACTCGATTATCAACAAAACACAAAATTCAGGCTCTTAATAATACGTTTTTTCAATTCAGACCCCTTTTGGCAACATGGACAAACATTCAGGCCCCTATTGTGTTCTTAACCCTTTATTTTAATGAAAACTTACTCGAAAGCTGCTTGCATTCCAATGACTAGCGTCACAAGGCGTTTCAGATATTGGTTAATGCATTGTTATTTATGTTTGCACAATATGACACAAGGCATTTAAGCTATTGGTTATCAAAGTTTTTCATAAAAAAGTTCATTTTTTTTAAATCGAACCTAGTTGTTCTATATTAACCTCTTTCTGTCTTCTATATTATAAGTTTTCGTTAAACACAAAATCTAAATTGAAAAGTGCCCCTCAATAAGTTGAGATTTTGAAAATAGTTTCTTCCAAATTTATTATTTCTAAAAATGTATCGTTTCATCAATAATAAATCCAAAATCAATAGCGGTATTTGGGTACCATTATTATACCCACACGTGTGCACTCCACACGTGTAGATTGAGACAATTCCAAAATTATTTGCTAAATTTGTTGATATAGTCATATAGCGACGCTCGTGGTCCCTCCCCTCCTGCCTTGGGTACAGGAGATCAGTGTTATCAAAACCGGACCACACATCGAACTTGTGAAGGGTCCGATTTCCAGTTCAAACGGGTTCGAACCCGATCCGACCACTCCTCTCATTCTCTTCCCCTTTTCTCTCTTCTCCGCCCTCTCCCTTTTCAGTTTTCTCCCCTTTCTCCTGACCACTCTACCAGTCTACCTCACTTCCTATCCCCTTCACCTCACCCCACCTCCCTCCAATCGATCAATCCATCAATCAATTAATTCATTTTTACGCGGTCAAGATTCATCTGTTAAGAGTCACCTCCATCTCAGACCACCTTCGAGGTCGTGGAAGAAGATAGATGTTGCAGAAACCTAGGCGATCCTACTGTGAGGGCACTGATATGGCCTATGAGTGCCATTGTTATAGACCTCCGTCCTGGCCTCGGCATAGGGACTTTCTCTACGCGATTGGTGGAGCTACTGCCTTGGCGGTGCTTTTGATCGATTGGTGGAGTTTCTGCCTTGGCGGTGCAAGGCCTTGGCCGTGCGAAGCTGCTGGCGCTGTGAGGCTGCCAGCAGAGGCGGGGAGGTGCGTGGCCTTGGCGGTGCGAGGCTCTCTGTGCTGCTGGAGCTAGAGACGTGGCTCTCTGCATGAATTCTCTTCTGTGTGGCCTAGGGTTCTATTCTAATTCTGATTTCTGAAGCTGCGGTGCGCTGGTTCAATATTTTCTAGTTTTTATTGTTTTACTGTTTTTTTATTTATACTGAACCGGCGGACCGCCCGGTCTGCTCAGAACCGGACGGTTCTGTAAGAAGCCGACTTTCAAACCGGGTTAGCTTCCTTATTGGTCTTTTGGGATAACCGAGCTGGTTAAGGGTCCGGTTCCCGGTTCAACCTAGTCAGTCTGCCAATCCGCTCTGATTTTGATAACACTGGAGGAGATGCTTCTCTCTCCCAAGGCCAGACGCTTGCTTAGACAGAAAAGAAATACTCTGTCTTCTTTGTCCAAGACGTGTTTTTGGGTAGAGAGAATCTCTGCCCAAGACGTGTGCTTGGAAAGAGAGAATATCTACCCAAGGGACCTGACTTTTCCACTCGGCGAGTTGAGAACTAGGTGGAGAGACACTGATGTTTGCACACGAGTTTCCTCTATGGGCTTCTTCTTCTCGGACTTCTCCTTTTTGGGCTTCTTCTTCCCGGACTTCTACTCCGTGGGCTTCTTTCTACTCGGATCATCGCTTCCTCTCATTGGATACCTGCAAATAGGCACCGGGGGGGGGGGGGGGGTCCCGGTAAGCCCACTCTGAAGCTTAAGTGAGTATGAGCTTTAGAGAGAGGTAGTGAGCTTAGAGTGAGAGAGAGTGAGAGATTACCTTCAAATGAGGTGAGGAGGTCTCTATTTATAGAGTTCCTATCGAACCGCCCAGGTTCCAGTGGTTTCCTGGTCCTGTTATGGCAGTTTCGTAATATAAGTTGGCATTCACCGTAAATAATTTTCCTTTGACCCCGGTTCGACCGTAAATAGGTTTAAAATGGCTAAGTGTTGATACATGGCCTCCAAGGGCGAGCCCTAGGCGAAATATCGTCCGGGGGTAGGGGTCCGGGCGAGGGGGAGTCGACCAGACGGGGGGGGGGGGGGGGGGGGGGGGGGTACCCGGACGGGTACCCTTAGTGCCTCGCTTGGGTAACCCGAGCAAGGGTCCCTTGCTTGGGTTGCCTCCGAGTGGTTTCGCCACTCGGGGTGTTTTTCGGGCCTACGTGCTGAGCCTCGGATGTCCTTGCTCCAAGTTTCGAAATATATTCGGTTATGGCCCATATACCGGGTCCAATTAGTGATAGCTTGGGCATATATCCAACATTTGCCCCCGAATCAAGGAATGGTTTAACCTTTTCTTGACTCTATTTTTGCGGAATATCGCCCAAGCGAGTTGTTAGGCGTACCTTTGTGACGATCCCGGCCTTTATCGAGTGCTCCAGTCGCATCGTGAATCCTCTTTCCCCCTGTTTAGTGAAGCTTAATTCATATACGAAAAATGCATTTATAATATTTAAGCAAGTTCATGTTATATGATAATATTTTATGAGGGTAAGAATTACGAGTCTTGGTCTCGTTTTACTTTGCCTTCGGACTGTGTCCTTTTGTTCGTGTCTCATTTTATTGGAGCTTTTTGGATCATCTTTGAGGTGAGCTTTTTGGTGCCCCCTTAGGAACTTGGTAGGTGCCTTAGTGCTTTGCCTATGTTATCCCTTGTTTTGTATAGTTGACACATGCCCTCATTGAGGATGTTTAGTCCTACCCTTCACTACCTTAGGTAGTATTGAGGTGATTTTATTTGTCTCCCATCTTAGGGGTGTTTTCCATGCTTTGTTCATCATAGTCCCCCCTTTGACAAGTAGTATCGTCCATGCACGCGTCTTTTTCCCCCGTAGTAAGCTTTTGATCTTTGTGCACTTTGGGACGTACCCTTGGGTAGGTCGGTCTTGATGGATTTGTAGGTTACCTTGATGTGGGGTTGGTAATTTCTGACGGACCGTCGTTTTATCTTTCTATTTCCAGGCGTGCTTTTGGAGCTTTCCCCGGGCTAAGGGGAGTCGTTTCACTTTCACTTCAAAATGAGTAAACCTTCTTCTCCTAAGGCTTCTCGTGGTGGCCTTGTTTTTAATTCTCCCATAATCCGTTATCCACATAAGAAGTTCTTATGGGAAGGCGGTTTCCGCATCCCGACTTGAGCCCGGACTACATCCCGGAGATGTCTGATTCTGATTCGGAGGTTGAGTTGCAGCCCATCCTTGAGGATGAGCTGGCTTTTCTTCGTGACCATGTGTTCTTATTTGAGGTCTACAGTGAGAACTTGTTGAGTAGGAAAGGGTTTCTCTCCCAAGCTAAGACGACATGATTGTCTGGCTTGGGGAAGTCGTTTTACCCCTTCGCCATGCCACACCGCTATATTGGCAGCTCCGTTACCCCTCCACTGGATGGGATGGCGCTGGTATATATTCATCAGGTTAAGGCGGGGCTTCGCTTCCCTTATTGTGACGAACTTCGGGAGCTTTGCAAGTATTACCGAATTTCCCCTCTTGAACTTGCTCCCTCTGCTATCCGTGCTAGGGTCGGATTTAGAGTGTTGTGCCATCGCCCACACTGGGCTTACTCCCTTCGTCTCTTCTGATGCTTCTACCGTATCCATCATGGTGGTGATTCATGGTTGTATTCCCTAGTGGTCCGGTACTCCTTATTGTCTCATAAGGGGTTCTCTGGATTGGGTGATATTAAATGGAATAGCAAACGTCGATTCGTTTTTGCCTTTAAAAATGGTAGTGGTTATTGGGAGAAATACTACTTCTTTGTTGAGGACCGGTGTGTTTCTTGATCCTTGGACTCCCCCTTGTTGACGGATGTGCGTCCCAAGTTTTCTGCATTTTTCCATGTCCGATAGGCAGGCTCTGAAGCTGATATATATTGGGAACATGACGGCTTCCTTCGAGTCTGTGTGCCGCGTTTTTGGAGAGGAGCTTTGTGCTACGGGGGTTCGAATGACGTCTCCTCCCCCCAACGTCTTACCTTTGGTATGCAAGCCTTTGAGTTTTTGATACTTGTGACTTTTGTCTTGTAGGTTAGTTTCAATATCGGTCCTCCCTGTTTCAGTTGAACGATGATGTTAGTGAAGATTTCTCCCTTCGGAGAGGGGAGCTTCGGTTGTTTCTCCTCTTCCTTTGCCGGTGGTTGGCCCTCCAGCCGCTGTTTCTGTGTTTTGTTGACATTTAGGGAGGTCCCTTTCTATCTCCGTCGCTCAGGTCTTGGCTAGGATCAAGTCGAAGGGGTCTAGCTTGAAGGTGGAAGCCTCTAACTCTAAGGCCCAGAAGATAGCCTCGTTCCTTTCTCCTTCCAGATCCTCCTCTTGCCATAAAGAGAGAGAGGTTGCTCTTGAGGGCGTAGCTGATGATTCTACTATTGCACTGGAGATTAAGGAGGCTTCGGATAATGCTAGAGTCTTTGTCTCCTCGCCCCGTCTCTCCCCCCCCTCGAGGGTTTCAACCTCCTATGATAGACCTTCAGTACCCGATATATGATGATGTTCCCCCCTTGTATATGTGTATTTATCACGCTCCTGTCGTATCTTACATTTATTTTTCCAGGTAGGATCAAGTTGCCATTGATCTTTCCTGAGGATCTCATCCCCCCCATCGTTGGTGATGTTAGGGGTAGTGCTTGGATGCTGTGGGTCGCATTAGCAAGCGTGCGTAGCGAGTGAAGATTATCGCCGAATGGGTTGCTGCCGACCGTTCTTCGAAGACCAAGGTCGTGGCTTCTACTCGCGCTGTTAAGATTTTCACCTCTTCACAAGTTCTTGCAGGAGAGGATGCCCCCCCCTTGTGAAGGGTGGTTGAGACGATATCGCTTGTTGGTGTTTTTATTCTTGAATCTTTGCGTTTCTCTTCTGCTTGTTTTGGAGATGTCCTTGTTTTATTGCTAGAAACTCGAGTTTACCTTCCTTTGTTGTCGTACTCTTTTCCTTGATGTGTTTGTATGTCTGGACTGCTTGATGTGCTTTCAGCACGCCTTTTGTTATCAATGTGATGCTTTATTAGGATGGCTTATCTTTTCCAGGGCTTACATTCCTTTTATTGTATGTTGGGTTTCTTTTATTTGTAAGTCCCTTCCTTTGCGTTGATAGGGTGGTCTTGTGGGTCTTATATCCCTTTATCGTTGGAAGGGTTATCCTTATGGATTTTCCCTTATTCGGTTGGAACGGTGGCCCTATGGGTCTTATGTCCCTTTTCGGTTGGAAGGGTTGTCCTTATAGATCTTCCTATTTTTATATGTAAGGGTTGTCCTGTGGATCTTCCACTTATCATATTTAGAGTTGTCTTTTTGGATCTTCCCCTTTTCGGTTGGAAGGGTTGTCCTTATAGATCTTCATCTTTTTATATGTAAGGGTTGTCCTGTGGATCTTCCCCTTATCATATTTAGAGTTGTCTTTTTGGATCTTCTCCTTTTCGGTTGGAAGGGTGGCTCTGTGGGTCTTATGTCCCTTTTCGGTTGGAAGGGTTGTCCTTATAGATCTTCCTCTTTTAATATTTAAGGTGTGGATCTTCCCCTTATCATATTTAGAGTTGTCTTTTAGTGTCTTCCCCTTTTCGGTTGGATGGGTGGCCCTGTGGGTCTTATGTCTCTTTTCGGGTGGAAGGGTTGTCCTTATAGATCTTCCTCTTTTTATATGTATGAGTTTTCATGTGGATCTTCCCCTTATCATATTTAGAGTTGTCTTTTTGGATCTTCCCCTTATCGGTTGGAAGGGTTGTCCTTATAGATCTTCCCCTTTCCATATCTAAGGGTTGTCCTTATGGATCTTCCCCTTATCATATTTCAGGGTTGTCTTTTTGGATCTTCCCATTGTCGGTTGGAAGGTTTTTCCTTATAAATCTTTCCCTTTCCATATGTAAGGGTTGTCCTTATGGATCTTCCCCTTATCATATTTCAGGGTTGTCTTTTTGGATATTCCCCTTATCGGTTGGAAGAGTTGTCTTTATAGATCTTTCCATTTCCATATGTAAGGGTTGTCCTTATGGATCTTCCCCTTATCATATTTCAGGGTTGTCTTTTTGGATCTTCCCCTTATCGGTTGGAAGGGTTGTCCTTATAGATCTTCCACTTTCCATATGTAAGGGTTGTCCTTATGGATCTTCCACTTATCATATTTCAGGGTTGTCTTTTTGGATCTTCCCCTTATCGGTTGGAAGGGTTGTCCTGATGGATCTTTCTCTTTCCATATGTAAGGGTTGTCCTTATGTATCTTCCCCTTATCATGAATTGTCCTTTTGGATCTTCCCCTTTTCGGTTGGAAGGGTGGCCATGTGGGTCTTATGTCCCTTTTCGTGTGATGGTACTTTTCTTGTTTTTTTTGTGCCCTGAAAAGCATCTGATTCATTTAGCACTATCGTCACTTCTTACAGAAAGGGAAGTCTAATTGGAGTCCGTAGATCTCCTATTGGTAATAACAAACTTAGTTGATATAAGTGGATACTTAATTTTTCTTCAAGTGTAAAGTTTCTTCAAGTGTTGTCCACTGAAGGTGTTGGTGGATACTTATCCCTCCACGTCTTTCAGGCGGTATGCGTTTAATGCTGGGATGGATGCATGCTATCTTGTAGGGGCCTTCCCATTTTGTGGATATCTTATTTATTTTTTCATATTGTATGAACTCGTTCCTTTTCAACACCATTTCAACTACCTGGAACTGACGGACCTTTACTCGTCTGTTGTAGTAACGAGCTGTTGCCAATTGCATTCTAGCTTGTGCCTTTTCCGCCTTCCATCGCCTTCTGTCATGTCTAGCTCCATGCGCCTTTCTTCGTTGTTGCCTTCTTCGTCATAGTATTGTGTTCTATGAGAAGTGACTGCTATCTCTATGGGTGCCACTGCCTCGGATCCGTAGACCAGACTGAAGGGTGTCTCCCCCGTCGTTCTCTTTGGGGTTGTGCGCAACGCCTATAGTACATTGTCCAATAAACCACCCAATTTCCCCCGAATGCTTTGTTTCTTCTTTTCAGTCCTTCCAAGACTATTTTGTTTGCAGATTCTACTTGGCCATTTGTCTGACCATGTTTCACTGACCCAATTTCCCCCGAATGCCTAGTGATTTGCAATATGACTCCACCTGACGACCCTTAAACTATGGTCCATTGTCGCTTATTAGAACTTTCGGAACTCCATATCTTGTGACTATCCTTGTTTGGAGGAACTTGATCACTTGGAATTCCGTTGTTTTGGCTAAAACCTTGGCTTCTATCCACTTTGAAAAGTAGTCTATAGCTACCAAGATGTACCTCATTTGTCTTTTAGACATTGGCAATGAACCGATCAAATCGATGCCCCATTGAGCGAAGGGCCTTGCGTTTGTAATAGACATGAGGTTGGATGCTAGAGCGGTTATATTCTTCGTGTATTGTTAAGATGTGTTCCTCGGGTTGGTGATTTTCTGACCCAAGTGACACTTCTCACAAGCTATTCGCTCTCTTTCTCGATCCGTCTAGCTTGTCTGTCTGATCCGTTCCTTCGCTTCCTGTCGATCTGCACAAGGGACAGTACCGAGCACGGAGAGGGGGGGGGGGTGGTGCTCGGTGAACCCTCTCCGATGCTTACGTAAGTCTGAGTTCTCTAGAGAGATAAAATCCTAGAGAGAAGGCAGAGCTAAGCATGCAAAGATGTAAACTTGTTCGAATGAATGGAACTTATGGAGTATATATAGGCAACGGTGAGTGGAAAAGTTTTAGTCTGTGCTCGGTAAAAAAGGATGCCAGAGCCCTAGGGGTCGGACGAGAAATCCAACTCCCAAGGCTTAGGATCGGGTGGACTTGCCCAACCCCTCATAGGAGGGGTGGGACAGCCCACCCGATCTCTCCTAGGAGAGATCGGGTGAGGCCACCCAATATCTCCTAGGAGAGACCGGGTGAGGCCACCCAGTCTCACCTAGGTGAGACTATTGGATGGGCCCGGACGAGTACTTTGGTCCATCCGGGCCATTCGCGATATTGGTGAAGTGTCCGGGTTAAAGTTTCGATTTATAATCGTAAGCGGGGCAGTTAAAATAAGACAAGCCGAAGGGATATGGGTTCAAATTGGGCGTATATCCATCACGTGCCCCCAAGTCAACCAATGGGTTAACCCTTGATTGACTTTATTTGACGATGGGATGACACACACAATTTGAAACCGTGTTGTTACCTCTTGAAAAATTCTTTGCTTGTCTGCAGGCGCCTTTCCCGGGCCTTATCCTCCATTTCTCAAAATAGAGGAAGAGTAAAAGTTAGAGCAAAAGGGGACGTGCTTAGACACGTGCCCGAAAAATGTGGATATATAGAAATCCGATCTTTTCTCTTATGCAATTTTAAAAAAAATATGTACATATACGAGGATGCAACATGATCGTGAATATGAACCGATTCAATTTAATTTCATGTCATTGCATCCAATCCGTGATCATGTGGGATGGATCCTGTTTGTGAAAAATTATTTAGACCGGGTCCAAAAAATTTCTAAGTATGGGAAATTGAGATATACGCCTATGGAGTGTTAACTTGAAAAAAAATATGCATAACCATAGTTAAAGGGGGTAAAGATGATAGTTTTCTATCTAACCCTTAGATCTCCTTTAATTCAAATTGATGGTGGTGATTATGCCTCCTCTAAAAACCCTACACACCTTTACTTATAAAATAAAGGAATAGAATTACCTCACTTGGAGCCACCATCATCTTTTTCTTTCACTTCACATTCCTGGGGACCAAGAAAAAACTCCAAGCCCTAAATTAAGGGTGTGTGGTCGGCCAAAATTTCGGCGAGGGAAGGGAGGAGCTCCGGCGCGGCGACTCAGCAGAGACGGTACCAGCAGCGGTGAGGCCAGCCTTGGCGGAGGTGGAGAACAGCATCGCGGAGGCGGGACGTGGGCGGTGACCAACGCAGCGGAGGCGCGACGAAGGTGGTGACCAGCATCGCGGGCTGTGGCGCGACGTCGAGCGGCGGGGTCCGGCCGTTCTTCTGGCTGGTGAAGGTGAAGCAGCATCGCGGCAGCTCCGGCGCAGCAGCATCGCGGCAGCTCCGGCGCAGCGTGGAGGCGTCTCCGGCGACGGCAGGCCCCTGCTTCCGGCGACGGCGTAGGCTCAATTCCGAACCCATTTTTCAAATTGGTTCGGGATTTCCCAAGGTTCGATCTTTTTTCCAGCTTGTGAACATATTAAATGCTCGTATTTGAAATGCCTAAGCTTGATTCATGATGATATTCCGAATGCTTGAGTCGTGATGGTCGTATTGAGTAGATAATCGCTTGCCCGGGTATGCTTTTTTGCCCGTTGGATTTACTTGTATGTCGGGAGTTATTGAGGGGTATAATTGTCTTTTGCTCGGGAGATGGTTTTTTGCCCGAGTGAAATTGCTCGTACGTAGTCGTTGTTGTTATTGGGTATCCTCGAGTCTTGATTGTTGTTTGTTGATTGTTATACGACATAGCTGTCGATATGTCGATGTCGGACTATTTCCGAACTTACCCGAGGGATTAGTCCTGTTCTGATACTTAACTTGATATGGCAGGTATTATACTCGTGGTGTCTCCCCAAAACTCGGACTTTGCAATGACGCTACATTCTTCGCAGGATGAGTAAATTTTTCATCCCCTCTATTCGTCCCGTTACTTTCTCTCCCGATGTTAGCTCAGAGTCGAGTTCTGATTCAGATGCTGAGTTTGAATATTGGTTTGAGTCGAAATCTATCTCATGTTTGGAATTTCCTACTAATTTTGAGTTAGGTCTTGCGCCATTTTTGGGGAACCATTTGGGTCGGAGTGACTATAACGAGCATGTTGAGTTAGGTGACGTTAGTCCCTTAGATGAACCCTTATACCCCTTCCTTCCATCTCTAAAGAATACTAGAGAGACTGTGACAGTGCCCCCGGAGGGGAAGGTTGTAGTGTACACTTCCCAGATTCGATACGGGTTACGCTTCCCCTATTGTGATGATCTCATCGAACTTTGCCGATTTTTCCAGATTTCTCCCTTGAACCTTGCCCCCAGTGCTATCCGTGTCTGGGTGGGATTTCGGGTATTATGTCAGTGGTACTCCTAGAAGTACTCGGTTCTATTCCAGTGTTTTTACCGCTTACAATATCAGAGGAAGATCGGTTTCGCGAGTTTGAAAACTCGTTATCCTCTTCTTAAGGACACCCGATTTGAGGATTTTGGGTTGGGTGAGGTTGAGTGGAATAGTAACCTTCGCTTTGTGGCTCGTCTTGACAATTCGGCGAGTCACTGGCCAAGTATTATATCTTCATCACCGATCGCTATGTGACTTGGTCGATTCTTCATGAGAATCAGTCGGATGGCTGGTGTTGGATATCTGTCCAATTCGGGTTCGTATTTACATTTCGGACCTCGCAAACACGTCAGAACCACAAAAACGGGCACCCGGATCGGGGACTAAGGCAATCCGGATCAGTCCGGATTGCCTACTCGTACTGCACGTATACACCTATTTTTTCGAAGTATGAGAAGTCAGTGCGCACATAGCCAACCTCGATGTCGGTAAGCGTTTTCTTGTAAACTAGCATTAAATCGGGTACGGTTCTTGGGTTTCCTATAAATAGGGACCTAGACCTCCCATTTTATAAGTCAACTCGAAACTCTGGAGGATTGGCTATATGTGCTCTGACCTCTCTCTAAAAATCCTGACTTTGGCATCAGAGAGGGCACAACCAGCACCAACCCCCTCTCCATGTTGGTTTTCGCCCGCTCTGCAGGACCTGGCGTATAGAAGATTGAATCAGAGTTCAAAGTTAGTTCGGGGATCGAGGTAGAAGCCAAAGTCAGTTCGTGGATCGAGGTTCGAGGTCCGTGAAAAGTAGTTCGAGATATCCCAAGTGGAAACGATCTCAACACTTGGCGCCGTCAGCGTGATTCGAGCAAGAAGCCGTTCCATACCGCAAGCTATGACAGGCAGACGTACGAAGAGGGCGGGTGCAAGCAGGCCAAAGCCGACGAGAAGCCAACCAGGACCTTCTCACATTCCAGATGCAGAGTCTACCGCCTCCTCCATGTCAACCGCAAATGCGCCTTCCGCGCAACATGGTCCCGACGTCCAGAACGAGGTACCAGTGCACGAGTTCGAGAAAAGGACGGAAAGGAATGAACACTTCCCATACGGGATGCCAGCTGACGGAGTACAGCAGCAAGCAAGAGGCACAAGCAACATGCCACCAATCACACCAGCCATGATTGATGCGCTTGAAGAACTTATCGCATTCAGGGAGACTCTAAAGAATCAAGGATACACCATATCCTCCATGCCAACAAGCAATGTGCCTTCCGCACAGCATGGCCTTGAAGTCTAGAGTACGATATACATTGCATCCTATTCGGAAAAGATGGCAAACGTACATGTGATCCATGAATACTTTGATGCTGGAGGCGAGAAATCATACGAGCAAGCAGGATACGTTGCAAATACAATGCACATGTCCCAGGATGCGGACATGAAGTATGCTGACATGAAGTATGCCGACATAAAGGATGCCGTCATGAAGGATGCTGCCATAAAAGATATCATTGGTGTCTCACCAAAGGACGAAGAGCACAATCTGCACCACGATGCCTTGGTCATAACCACGCATAAGTCGACAAGAAGTCAACTTGGATCCTCCCACATGCCTGTTGCCACATCCAATGCCTTCTTCATACCAACAAGAAGTGCGCCCTTCGCACAGTACGACCAAGGAGTCCACAATGCAAAACACGTTACACCCCCGCTGGGATTTGAGCCTAAGAAGCACATCAATGAAGAATTTCCTTACGGGATGGCAGAAGTGGGAGTCCCCCAGTATGAAGGTGGCAACCTGCCACTACCTATTACTCCTACCATGATGGCCGCGCTCGAAGAGCTTCTTGCATTCCAAAGGATGCAAAGGAACCAAGGATATGCCCCGCCACCACCACGTCCGCATCCAAACAACGGACAAACCGAGGAGATAAGAGCAATATCCCGAGACAAAAGCCATCAAGACACACTGCACCAAGGAGTCGGGGGCAATACATGGAAGGTACCTTCCAGTACGGACAAACAAGGCAAGGATTTGCGCGCTCATACAATCCGTATATGATAGCACAACACCGAGAAGGGACATGGAGACAACCTCCAACCTCATGCTCAAAAATGCACAAGGAAGGTTCCTCCACGATGACAAGCCAAGACGACGCTGACAACCGTCACAAGAAGGTATGGAGAAAACCTGTTGATAACGATTATGTCCCAATCACGGGACTTACAACAAGAACCTTGAAGGCAATAATTGAGGAAAAGATGGACGCTTCCTGGAAAAAAAGACAAGAAAAACAAAAGAGGCCATTCCAGTCAGACGTCCAAAGGCTCAAAGAGACCAATCTTGCCAAATGTGTTCCATTGAACACACCATTGTCTGTCATCTTGAAAGAAATGAAAGAGACCAATTTTTGGAAAAATCCCTCTAAATTCCGCAAAGGCACATAGGGAAAAGATGAAGGCAAATGGTGTGAAAATCACGAAGTGTATGGCCACGAGATGGACATCTGTGTCAGCCTAAGATTCCATGTAAACAACTTCATCTTAAAAGGAGAAATGAAGTGTTGGATCACGGTGGAACTCCGGTACGGACTTGAACGGTAATCCTAGCTCCTTTGCTCCACGCAATCCTGCAAGAGGGGATAGACCGGGCGGTGACCCAGAATCCCTCTCCGATGCTTAAATGAGTATTCTTGTATGACTGGCAAGCAGTAATCTCAAAGTGTATTGAACTCAACGTAAGTCTTTCTGAGGTGATCTCCTGCCCTTTTATAGGCAAAGAGGTGCCTCAGGTACCTGGCGAACCGTTAGGGGTGGTTAGCCCGTATCCCGCATATCTCGGACGTGATCTCGCGTATCTTAGCCATGCCCCGCGTATCTCGGCCACGCTCCGTGTATCTTAACCACGTTCCGCGTATCTCGGCCACGCCCCGCATATCTTGGCCTTATCCTCTGATAACGAGTCCCGACTCCCGTCGGGGACTCCAGAGTTATCTCGTTGTGTCACCGCTCGGGGCCCCTCGTCATCGTGACAGGGCCAATCATTCTCAGGGATTCATCATCGGGGCCTACTTAAAGGCTTCTCATCGGGAGCTTCTAGCTCAATCGTCGGGACCGACTCTGTCGGGACCTTTCTTCGTCGGGACTCCCTTCGTAGGGACCCTTTTCCTAAGTCATCTTGACCTTCACTTTGGGCCCGGTGGGCCTGTTTGCCGTTTCCTCGCCGTTAAAGGGCCTGACGGCTGTAGTCGAACCCATCATTTGCCCCCAAGACATGAGGGACTTTTAGTTCGTCGTGTCTTCCAACTCCCGATCTTCCAATACTAGAGTCGGGGATCTTTTCCTTGGTTTAGTTACTCAGTTTATCAGTCTTCTCCTTCACGTTTCCTCAGTGCTTTGTGGATAACTGCCAAATCCAAGGGGACTCCTCGACTCCCCAGTTCATTAAATGCAGCAGATAGTGAAGTGACGTCATCAGTACCCGTGCCTGATTCTCTGTGTCTCCTTTTTCTGAAAAGTACTTTTCAGGATATTTCATCATTGCACCTGCTGCCATTCCGCACGTTTCATCGCAACGGTCCAGATTAGAACGCTTCAACTTCGATGGTTCAGATTAAAGCGCCCCTTCGACTGTCCTTTTCGCCAATAAAATCCTTACCCAGGGTTCAGTTTCCTCTTATCATCTACAAATTTTCGAAAGCTTTCTGCAACTCTTGAGACCTTAGTGTTTCTTCGGCCATCTTTCCAGCAATGTCAGGTTCATCCTTTCAGCCTTCAATTATCATGTCCGGTAAGGGTTTCTTCTCTATTGTTCGGCTTCATCTTTGCTTAGTTTGATTGTAATTTTCCGGGAAAACCTAACATCCCTTTCAATGGCTGATTTCAGACAGTGGATCTGGTTTCGAGGGAAGGAAGCTTTTCAACTTCGACTATGTTCCGAACGAAATTTTCAGCACTGCTTATGATCCAGCTCTCCGGGAAGGATGTATCATTTCCACAAGAAAAGCCGATGCTCAAGGCCGGAAATGCATACCACAAGTTCAGAGTGAAGAGGAGCTACTCCTTCATCGGAAACTCCTCGATCCCATGACCCCGATAGCCAATCCTCCAATGGCTAACCCTGTGGAGCCTTCTGCCCTAGACCTTGCGGACCCTGTTCCTGTTGATGCCGCTAACAAGGATTAGGCCTAACTGCTTATCGCTAGAATCTTTGTATTCTCCTCCTTTTGTAATCATCGGGCCTTCGAGCCTCATTAATATCAGACTTTCTTAGTTCCGATTCTTTCATTGCACTTCTCCGAGTGACTTTACTATACGTGCTTAGGTCGAAACCTCGACACTTAAGACATTTTCGTACGTCCTTCCCGACGATTTAATAACTTGCACGACTTAAGGTGACTTCGTTCCGTGCATCACTTAAGACGAATTAATAACTACTTAGGATAAACCTAAAGATCGTGCACCACTCAAGGCGACTTAGTATCGTGCACCACTTAAGGCGACTTTTTGATCCTTAGAATAAATCTAAGGATTGTGCACCACTCAAGGCGACTTAATATCGTGCACCACTCAAGGCGACTTTGTATCGTGCACCACTTAAGGCGACTTTTTCCCGTGCACCACTTAAGGCGACTTAATATTACTTAGAGTGAATCTAAAAATCACACGTCACTTAAGACGACTTAATATCGTGCACCACTCAAGGCGACTTTGTATCGTGCACCACTTAAGGCGACTTTTTCCCGTGCACCACTTAAGGCGACTTAATATTACTTAGAGTGAATCTAAAAATCACGCGTCACTTAAGACGACTTAATATCGTGCACCACTCAAGGCGACTTTTCTCGTGCACCACTTAAGGCGACTTAGTATCGTGCACCACTAAAGGCGACTTTATATCGCGCACCACTTAAGGCGACTTTTTGATACTTAGAATAAATCTAAGGATCGTGCACCACTCAAAGCGACTTTTTCCCGTGCACCACTTAAGGCGACTTAATATTACTTAGAGTGAATCTAAAAATCACGCGTCACTTAAGACGACTTAATATCGTGCACCACTCAAGGCGACTTTTCTCGTGCACCACTTAAGGCGACTTAGTATCGTGCACCATTTAAGGCGACTTTTTGATCCTTAGAATAAATCTAAGGATTGTGCACCACTCAAGGCGACTTAATATCGTGCACCACTCAAGGAGACTTTGTATCGTGCACCACTTAAGGCGACTTTTTGATCCTTAGAATAAATCTAAGGATTGTGCACCACTCAAGGCGACTTAATATCGTGCACCACTCAAGGCGACTTTGTATCGTGCACCACTTAAGGCGACTTTATCGGGCACCACTTAAGGCGACTTTCTTCAAGCATGGTGTTTATTCAAGTGTTCGCCACTAAAAGAATGCTTTAACGTTCTGCCATCGAGGTCTTCCAACTTGTATGCGTTCGGAGCTGGCATCCCCACGACCTTATAAGGTCCTTCCCATTTTGGTGACATCTTGTTGATTCGATCCAAAAGGGTGAACTCGTTGCGACGCCAAACTAGCTCCCCGACAAAGAATTGTCGGGACTTCACTCGCCGATTGTAGTATCTGGCCGTCGCTAAGCGCATTCGAGCTTGGACTTCATCGGCTTCCCGCCTCTTCTCTTCGAGTAGGTCCAAGTCCAGACGTCTCACTTCATCGTTCGTTAGGGGCTCGTAGTATCTCATCCGATGGGACGCCACAGCTACCTCCACAGGGGCGACAGCTTCCGTGCCATAAACGAGGCCAAACGGAGTCTCTCCTGTTGATCGTTTGGGTGTCGTTCTAACAGCCCAAAGCACATTTTCCAGTTCGTTCAGCCACTTGCCCTTCAAGGCATAGACCCTCTTCTTCAGGCCATCCATCACGATTTTGTTGGCTGACTCCACCTGGCCATTAGTCTGAGCATGGCGCACAGAGGCGGTCCGATGCTCAATGTTCAGTTCTTCCAGATACTCCCTCACCTGAGAGCCGTTAAACGGTGGACCATTGTCGCTGATCACCACCTTAGGAATTTCGTATCTGGACACGATGTGGGTCTGGAGGAACTTGACGATCTGGTTCCCTGTTGTTCTGGCCAAAGCCTTCGCCTCTATCCATTTCGAAAAATAATCGATAGCTACAAGTAAATACTTACATTGTCCTTGTGCTTGTGGAAGAGGTCCCACCAAGTCGATGCCCCACTGCGCGAAGGGCCAAGCGCTCTTGATGGATGTCAGGTTGGCGGCCGGAGCCACGATACTCGGGGCGTACCTCTGGCACGCGTCGCATGATCGGACCAACGCCGTTGCTTCTTTGTTCATCGTGGGCCAATAGTAGCCCAAGTTCAACACCTTCCTCATAATGGATCGGGCCCCTTCGTGAAAAGCCGCGATTCCCTCGTGCATTTCCTTCAGGATTCGACGGGTGCCGGGTTCTGCCACACACTTCAAGTACGGAGTCGAGAACCAGCCCTTTTTGTACAGCTGATTGTCCAGCATCACATAATTAGACGCGATCCGACATATCCTGTCTGCTGCTATCTTATCCTCGGGGACTGCCCCCGTAGTCAGATACGCGACTATCGGGGTCATCCAACTGGGCTCTTCCTCCGATTTTGTTTCAATGGTGCACACCTGCGTTGGGTCAATGTTTGATAAGATCACCTTCTCCAGGAAGTGCACCTTCCGATTTTCTTCTAAGGGTGCCCCCAGGGCAAATTTGCTCAAGGCGTCTGCCTCTACGTTCTCCTCCCTCGGAATAGCCTCGATATCGAAGCTTTTGAAGCTCTCTTTCAGGGCTTGTACCTCTCGCAGATACTTTTTCATTATCGGACTCCTTGCTTCGTATCGCCCTTGAACCTGGTTCACGATTAACGCTGCTTCGCACTTCACTCTCAAGTGATCAATTTCAGTGCCTTTAGCAATTTTTAGACCCGTGATAAGAGCTTCGTACTCCGCTTCGTTGTTTGTGGCCTTGAATGTTAAAGCCAAGGCGTATCGGAGCGGTTCACCTTCACCCGGTGGTATCAACAAAAAGCCCGCTCCTGATCCGTCTGAACTCGCGGAGCCATCCGTGTACATCTCCCAGGTATTTTCCTTGTTTGGCTGTTCTGATTGCTCTGCCCTCTCTGGTTGTTCTTCTGTCGGGACCTTCATGGTTTCCCCCTCTACATGGCCCGCTTCTTCCAGATCGGGGGCTGTAGACTCTGCTATGAAATCTGCTAATGCTTGGCCCTTAATGGCTGTCCTCGGAACGAAGTGTATGCGAAATTCGCTAAGCTCTACTGCCCATTTCACTAATCTCCCCGACGCATCCGGTCGGTTCAAAAATGCTTCAAAGGCTGGTTCGTTAGCACAGTGATCTCGTGTGCGTGGAAATATGGCCTTAGCTTCCGAGCAGTAATAATCAACGCAAAGAGGTACTTCTCAACGGCGGGATAGTTCAATTCAGATTTGGCAAATGCCTTGCTTACATAATAGACGGGGACTTGATTACCCTCGACAATCTTTACTAACACAGAGCTAATGGCAAATTCAGAAACAGCCAAATAAAGGAAGAGCGGCTCGCCTGGAACCGGTTTCGCCAGTGGCGGGAGTGTGCGAAGGTGCTGCTTGAGTGCTTGGAACGCCTCTTCACATTTGGCGGTCCATTCGAATTTTTTGTTGGCCCTCAAGACTTCAAAAAACGGCATTGATCGGTCGCTGGCTTTGGACAGGAAGCGATTCATTGCAGCTAGTCGGCCATTCAGTACTTGCACCTCCCGATGGTTTATCGGGGACTGCATCTCCTCGATTGCCCTCAGCTTCTCAGGATTCACTTCAATTCCTCTTTGGCTCACCATGAAGCCAAAAAACTTCCCTGAGTGGACTCCGAAGGTGCATTTCGTCGGGTTCAAGCGAACTTGATGGAGCCTCATCCGCTCAAACGCATGGTAAGGTTGTGCACGTGATCCTCGGCTTGTCGGGACTTCACCAGCATATCATCCCCGTAAGCTTCCATGGTTTCTCCCAGCATATCTCCAAACAGTTTGTTCACCATCCGTTGGTAGGTTGCCCCGGCATTGATCAACCCAAAAGGCATGACATCATAGTGATAGATATCACTGTCTGCATAAAACGCTATATGAGGAGCGTCCTCCTTGGCCATCTTGATCTGGTTGTAGCCTGAATACACATCCATGAAACTTAACAGCTCATGTCCTGATGTGGCATCCACCAACTGGTCGATCCTCGGGAGTGGATAGCAGTCCTTTGGGCAAGCCTTGTTCAGATCGCGGAAGTCCACGCACATTCGCCATTTCCCGTTAGTCTTCTTCACCAGCACTGGGTTGGCAACCCAAGTCTGGAATCGGAGCTCCTTAATGAACCCAGCGTCGAGCAACCTGCCCACCTCCTGCTGGATCGCGATCTTCTTATCCGTGCCCATCGGACGCCTTTTCTGTGTGATAGGCTTGATCGCGGGGTCTATCTTCAGCTCGTGTACGATCACATCGGGGCTGATTCCTGGCATATCGCTGGGGGACCAGGCAAACAGCTCCTTGAACTCCTTCAACAATTCCACCAATTTCTGGGCTGTCTCCTCAGTCAGAGCAGACCCGATTTTCACCTTCCTCTGGGGTCCTTCGATCTCGACTTCTTTCAGATCTTCTACGGGGGCGGGACGCCCAAACTCTTCTCTGGGATCTGTATCTGTCTGGAGGACAGTCATGGCCTCTCGCCTCCTCCTCCGGGTGGCGTTAACATAGCATTTTTGGGAAGCCACCTGGTCGCCCTTGACCTCTCCGACTCCGTGGTCGGTCGGGAACTTCATCTTCTGGTGCACTGTCGAGGCGACCGCCATCAGGGGGTTAATAGTGGTCCTCCCGATAATCGCGTTGTAGGTCCCCGCGGAATCAACCACAACAAACTCCACGTTCCTCCTTTCTGATTTCCACCCGCTACCAAATTCCACTGGTAAGGTGATTATTCCTAGCGGATAGGAGGTTGAGCCAGAGAACCCGACCATCGGGAAGTTTGCCTCCTTCAGATCTTTCTTTGTCTTCCCCATAGCTTCCAGCGCGTCCATGAACAGAATGTCGGAGGAGCTCCCTCCGTCGATTAGAATTCTCTTCATCTCGAACCCGTCTACATCCAAAGTTACCACTAAGGCATCGTCGTGCGGGGTCTCTATGCCTATGAGGTCTTCCGACGAGAAGGAGATTACCATCTCTTCTTTCAAGGTCCAAGATCGGGACCTTTTACCCAGTACCACTGCCGTAGGGATCCTAGAGGCGTAGACCTCTCGGGCGGATGAGGTATCACCCCCAGCAGCAAATCCTCCATGAATCACGTTGATAACTCGTCTCTCCTTGCGAGCACCGGATGACTCTGGATCAGTTCTCTTCTTTTTCGGGGACCGATCGCGGGATCGGGAACGGGACCGCGATCGGGACCGAGAGCGGGATCGACACCGTTTATCCCCGACGAATTCCTTGAGCTTCCCCTTCTGGATTAGCTTTTCAATCTCCTTCTTCAGTTCCTGACAGTGATTGGTGTCGTGACCATTTGCGCGGTGGAATCTACAGTAGCGATCTGTACGGGATCCCAGGAATTCTCCTTCTTTCTTCGGGGGGTACCTGGAGATACCTTGTCGTTCCATGACTGTCAGCACCTCCGCCATGGAGCAGTTGAGAGGAATATCAAGGTCCTCCCGCTTATCTTTCCTTGAAGAACGCCTATCGTCCCTCCGATCCGGACGGCCTCGATTCTTGCCACTGTCGGGTTTACCCTTTGACTTACGATCGTCGAAAGGCTTAACCGACTGCTTCCTTTTGTTCGACTTTGGGGGCTCCAGTTCTCCCGCGGCTATCTTTGACTCCTGGACATCGATCTGCCGCTTCACCCTCTTCTGTAATGCCTCCATATTCCACACAGCCTTCTCAGCCACGCTGTGCATCAAGTCAGAGCCATAGGGGGCTGTCAGGTTCCGAATGAAGGTACGGATGGTTTCGCCCTCCGAGATTTCTTCGTCTATCTCTGCTACGCTTGCTGTGTACCGCTGGTAATAATGAGCCAGCGATTCGTCGGGCCTCTGCACCACCTGGGTCAGGGACCTCACGCTCTTCAATAAACGCCTCCGACCCTGGTACTGCTGAATGAATCGATCGTGCATGTCTGCCCAGCAAGTGATGCAGCCTGGGGGCAGACTAAAGAACCAAGTCAGGGCCCTTTCTCCCAGTGTGTTCGGGAACAACATACACACTATGTCTTCACTTGGGGCTCTTCCCAGACACGCCAAGAGGTGCTTCTGGACATGGCGAACTGGATCTCCTTCTCCATCATACTCCTTTATCGTGGGGATGCCTAGCCCAGGCGGGGCTAGGGTGTCAATGAGTCGGGGGACGAAGGGATGAGTGGATCGATCCCTTAGCTCCGATACCAGTGGCTTCTGCTCTCCCATACAGATGTTCACGATCTTTACCACCTGGTCGGGAGTGATGGGACCATTCAGGGGAATGGTCCTGTGCTGTACTGGTCCTGGCCCATCAACCACGAACCTTTCCGGCTGACCGGTTGCCCTACCTCTGTCCTGGCCTCGGGGCGGGGCTTCCTGTGCGTTCCGACCCTCTGTTGGTGGGGTCGCTTCCTCCAACGGGGGCATCTCCTCCTGCCTCCTCGCAGCCTCTCTTCGATCCAAGAGAGCCTCTACAGCCGCCAAAAACATGGGCATAGCTTCCGCCACGGCCCTCGTCAAGTCTGTAGCTGGGGGAGCCTCCTGCCCCCTATTGCCCTGGTGCTGAGGAGCAATATCTTCGGGATCTCCGTTGTGCCCCCTGTCTGGGAGAGCTCAGCCGGAGGATGATTCTGGTTTTCCTCCTGTTCCGGTACTGAATCCAGATTCGTTGCAGCGGGGTGGCGGGAACCACCGGATTGTCCCTGTCTTCTGTTCTTGCCAGCCGCCATCGATCGAGTAGAAGGCATATCAGCTTTTTGTTTGATTCCCACAGACGGCGCCAATGTTGGATCACGGTGGAACTCCGGTACGGACTTGAACGGTAATCCTAGCTCCTTTGCTCCACGCAATCCTGCAAGAGGGGATAGACCGGGCGGTGACCCAGAATCCCTCTCCGATGCTTAAATGAGTATTCTTGTATGACTGGCAAGCAGTAATCTCAAAGTGTATTGAACTCAACGTAAGTCTTTCTGAGGTGATCTCCTTCCCTTTTATAGGCAAAGAGGTGCCTCAGGTACCTGGCGAACCGTTAGGGGTGGTTAGTCCGTACCCCGCATATCTCGGACGTGATCTCGCGTATCTTAGCCATGCCCCGCGTATCTCGGCCACGCTCCGTGTATCTTAACCACGTTCCGCGTATCTCGGCCACGCCCCGCATATCTTGACCTTATCCTCTGATAACGAGTCCCGACTCCCGTCGGGGACTCCAGAGTTATCTCGTTGTGTCACCGCTCGGGGCCCCTCGTCATCGTGACAGGGCCAATCATTCTAAGGGATTCATCATCGGGGCCTACTTAAAGGCTTCTCATCGGGAGCTTCTAGCTCAATCGTCGGGACCGACTCTATCGGGACCTTGCTTCGACGGGACTCCCTTCGTCGGGACTCCCTTCGTCGGGACCCTTCTCCTAAGTCATATTGACCTTCACTTTGGGCCTGGTGGGCCTGTTTGCCGTTTCCTCGCCGTTAAAGGGCCTGACGGCTGTAGACGAACCCATCATGAAGAAGTATATCGACCAAAGAAACAAGCATCAAAAGAAGTTTCACGTGGAGTCTTCAGAAAAAGGAAAAGGAAAAGAAAAGTCGAATGATAATCCACCTCTCGCGAAGCGCGGGAAGAACAACGTCATTCATGGAACCAATTATGATGACTTCTACATTCCTTAGAGCATGAAGGTGGAAGAAACAAATGTCAAACTCCCGGAAAACAAGCTTCCCCGTCCACTTGAGCCAAGGACTGCCTTCCTTGGCAAGAACGTTGAAGAACGATGCAAGCACCATAAAACTGGGGGGCATAACACCAACATTTTTTCATCCCCAAGGGTGGAGATTGAAGAGCTTAACACGCTAGATGCACTGAGTAACTATGTGACACGTGGCAGAATCAACTTGCCGACAAGTCACCTATGAAGACGTCAAACACATAATCAATCCCTTTATCTCCTTTTTTGCATATCTACTTTAAGTCTTTTTAGATTAAGTACAACTTATGCTTTTTAGCCTTAGTACTTTTCAAAAAGAGCGATCAGTTGACGCCTTCCTATAATCCGTTGTATGATCTCCAAAATATTCTAATGAAGGTTAAATCTACTTTCGTAGGTACCTTATTGCACTATGCTCATTACTTTGGAATAAAACCAAAAGCAACGCACATATTAATCGCTTCAACAACACAAGCTATCGCACTAGAAACAACAAACGGATTAGGCCATACAACACCCATATGTCTGTTATCAACACCAAGCATCGCCCTTAAAAGACGATATCTCCTACTAAAACAAGGTCCAGGTAACACGCGTTATGGCCAAAGGTAAACTCAGGTATGAGATAACAACTTCACAACAACACTACTATGAATAAAGCAGACCACTCAAGTAGGAAAACTACTCAGGGTAGCCTGGTTTAGTCAAAACAGAATCCAAGCTGAACGGAACAGACTAGTCGCGAATAGTCTGATCCAGTCATATTGGCATTACAGGCGATATAGCCATATGAAGAGATTTATAAGTCCATTCTATTCCTTTACCAATATATACATCAAAGTATTGCGACTAATTTGAGACAGGTTATATGTACATCCAAGAGATATCTCAATGACACATCTTATTTGGAGAACAACACTAGGAGGAGCTGTATGTAACACTCTCTGGAATTTTTTATCTATGGACATTCTACTTAGGCATCTAAGCCAAGTAATGGTCGCGTATATATCATTTGCATCATCACAACAAGTCTCCAAGTTAATTATAACTCGCGACATCTCAGCGAATATTCTACTCAAACATCAGCTCTTACCTTGGAAACGATACAAATCAACGATCATATATATGTATGTGCATCATACTAAGGAAGCATCGACGCGTATCGACTAATGGATGCATACATAAATGCATAGTCTCTCCTTGTACGTACATATTCACAAACCCATACAGTGAGTGGTACTTGAAAAGCTCCGCTCCCGACATGTCCGCACCTATCGCATCTGCACTAAGGGAAGTTTCCTACCCAACGAAGGGATCCTCGTATCAGATTTCTTTACTCTATTTATTATATGCATTAGTTAAAAGGAAATCCATAACTCCATATTTTTACAAACTTGCAAACATTGCAACTATCTGACAAAACATAACCTTGTTCGTAGGTACATACTACACTATGTTTACTACATTGGAATTGCGCCAGGTAGCAACCTATGCGCATAATATCTACTTCAACAATACAAGCTAAGCATTATGTTCAAGGAAGGACTTATGGCATACAACGCTGACATACCTATTATCTACATCAACAAGGAGTTTATTTCTCCATCTATAACGACGTCTATCTCAAGAAGATGCCGGCAACACAAAGCCATCACGCTATTTGCACAGTCAACTTATATGTCGCAATGACAACTTGCGGATTATCTACAAAAAGGGACTGATAAAATTCTCTACTCAAAGTGACGTCTATTCCAAAGGCGTCAACAACAAGCAATATCTTGGATAAACACCAAGATTTACTATCAAAAGTAGCTTGCTGTGGTATCCTCTTTGCAAAGGCAAACCCCATGTTTTCTTCTAAAATATGGCATGCCACGAAATGCTCTTAGAAGCAAATCCTCATGTTCATAGCCATTCCCTGCAGACAAACCAGGATGCGGCACTTAGGTGGGACTGATCACCCCATCGTGGCGGAAGTCCTCTTGTTAGACGACAACCCCACATATCTACAAAGTATGTATATCCCTCTTAAGGGTTCATACGCCATGAAGATACATTCCTTGTTAGGATGGCTTCATGTACACTCAAACTATACATATCCTCTTAAGGATGTAGACATAAGGAAGACCTGTACCTTAAGTGGGCAGGCTTCATTCAAAAATGCTATCACGAGCGCACTCTGTCTGAAAAACTCACCAAACTTACAAGTCGAGTCTTGTACAACGTCGCCTTAGAGTGGAACTAAGAGACGGTATAAACTTAAGTCTTGCTTCGTCAAGACAACACTCCTACATGTCAAGGGCCAAGTGACAAGTACATTAATACATGCAATGCTACAAGTACCTAGTGTACACATATTTCCATGCCTTGGAATCTAACCAAGAGGGGCGCTCATAACACTCAACAATGTGCGAAATACAGTCGCAACTACGGATATCATCCTCATCATCTAAGAATATATAACTTATCATGCAAGTCCAATACATACGGACAGTGAAGATAACTCAAGGGTTCAACATGCTGGAAGCAGACAACTTAATACCAACCAGGAGTGCGACATAACTCTTCAACATGGGCACGACAAGCAGCAATGCATGCATCAAATCAGCCATCTTCAAGTTCAAGCTTCAAGTGCGAAGAAGTAAACAACGCTTATCTCAATGGGAGGAACGCTCCTCCTTGGGCCGGTCCCTCGACCGGGGGGCAGAAGGCACCACTGCACGACCCTCAACTCTATTCCCTTTATCGCAAGAAGGAGTTGGCACGGTCGCACTTGGCATAGAGAACTAAGAATCGCTCGAGGAACGCGCCCCTGCGACGGATCTTTTTAATTGTGCTAAAGCCAGGAATTGCAACCATGCATTCAGTCGCATGTACGGAGCAACTTGCAAACAAAAGCAACATGAAAGCAACAACTTGGAAAATTAACAAGTTCAAAGAAGATACAATGAGGTGCCTTGCTCACAAGTTCTTTACTGCAACCATGTCTGGAGACTCCAAAGTAGCGGGGGCAATGGGGCGGACATATTTTCCAATAAGTGGATTACCATGTACATCGGCTGTCTTCAAAGACGAGCTTTCTCCATCAGTCCTGTTGAATCACGTTGGAACTCCGGTACGGATCTTGACGGCAGTCCTAGCTCCTTTGCTCCACGCAATCCTGCAAGAGGGGATAGACCGGGCGGTGACCCAGAATCCCTCTCCGATGCTTAAATGAGTCTCTCGTATGACTGGCAAGCAATAATCTCAAAAATATATTGAACTCAACGTAAGTCTTTCTGAGGTGATCTCCTGCCCTTTTATAGGCAGAGAGATACCTCAGGTACCTGGCGAACCGTTAGGGGTGGTTAGCCTGTATCCCGCATATCTCGGACGTGATCTCGTGTATCTTAGCCATGCCCCGCGTATCTCGGCCACGATCCGTGTATCTTAACCACGTTCTGCGTATCTCGGCCACGCCCCGCATATCTTGGCTTTATCCTCTGATAACGAGTCCCGACTCCCATCGGGGACTCCAGAGTTATCTCGTTGTGTCACCGCTCGGGGCCCCTCGTCATCGTGACAGGGCCAATCATTCTCAGGGATTCGTCATCGGGGCCTACTTAAAGGCTTCTCATCGGGAGCTTTCAGCTCCACTGTCGGGACCGACTCTGTCGGGACCTTGCTTCGTCGGGACTCCCTTCATCAGGACCCTTCTCCTAGGTCATCTTGACCTTCACTTTGGGGCCTGGTGGGCATGTTTGCCGTTTCCTCGCCGTTAAAGGGCCTGGCGGCTATAGTCGGACCCATCATTTGCCCCCAAGACATGAGGGACTTTTAGTTCGTCGTGTCTTCAAACTCCCGATTTTTCAATACTAGAGTCGGGGATCTGTTCCTTGGTTCAGTTACTCAGTTTATCAGTCTTCTCCTCTCCGATTCCTCAGGGTTTTGTAGATAACTTTTAAATCCTAGGGGTCTCCTCGGTTCCCCAGTTCATTAAATGCAACAGATAGTGAAGTGACGTCATCAGTACCCGTGCCTGATTCTCTGTGTCTGCTTTTTCTGAAAAGTACTTTTCAGGATATTTCATCATTGCACCTACTGCCATTCCGCACGTTTCATCTCAACGGTCCAGATTAGAACGCTTCAACTTCGACGGTTCAGATTAACGCGCCCCTTCGACTGTCCTCTTTGCCTATAAAATCCTTACCCTGGGTTCAGTTTCCTCTCATCATCTACGAATTTTCGAAGGCTTTCTGCAACTCTTGAGACCTTAGTGTTTCTTCGGCCATTCTTCCAGCAATGTCAGGTTCATCCTTTCAGCCTTTAATTATCATGTCAGGTAAGGGTTTCTTCTCTATTGTTCGCCTTCATCTTTGCTTAGTTTGATTGTAATTTTCCGGGAAGACCTAACATCCCTTTTCAATGACTGATTTCAGACAGTGGATCTGGTTTCGAGGGGAGGAAGCTCTTCAACTTCGACTATGCTATGAACGAAATTTTCAGCACTGCTTATGATGCAGCTCTCCGGGAAGGATGTATCATTTCCGCCAAAAAAGCCGATGCTCAAGGCCGGAAATGCATACCACAAGTTCAGAGTGAAGAGGAACTACTTCTTCATCGGAAACTCCTCGATCCCATGACCCCGATAGCTAATCCTCCAACGGCTGACCCTGTGGTGCCTTCTGCCCTAGACCTTGCGGACCTTGTTCCCGTTGATGCCGCTACCAAGGATTAGGCCTAACTGCTTATCGTTAGAATCTTTGTATTCTCCTCCTTTTGTAATCATCGGGCCTTCGAGCTCTATTAATATCAGACTTTCTCAGTTTTGATTCTTTTATCGCACCTCTCCTAGTGGCTTTATTATACTTTCTCAAGTCGAAACCTCGATACTTAAGATATATTACTTAAGACGATTTACTAACTTGCACCACTTAAGGTGACTCACCATCATGCACCACTTAGGGCGACTTTTTCAACTTGCGCCACTTAAGGCGACTTAATATCGTGCACCACTGAAGGCGACTTTACATCGTGCACCACTTAAGGCGACTTTTCAACTTGCGCCACCTAAGGCGACTTAATATCGTGCACCACTGAAGGCGACTTCACATCGTGCACCACTTAAGGCGACTTTTTAACTTGCGCCACTTAAGGCGGCTTAGTCCCGTGCATCACTTAAGACGATTTAGTTCCGCGCACCACTTAAGGCGACTTAATATCGTGCACCACTTAAGGCGATTTAGTTCCACGCACCACTTAAGGCGACTTAGTCCCGTGCATCACTTAAGACGACTTAGTTCCGCGCACCACTTAAGGCAACTTAATATCGTGCACCATTCAAGGCGACTTAATTCCGCGCACCACTTTAGGCGACTTAGTTCCGTGCATCACTTAAGACGACTTAATTATTACTTAGAGTAAATCTAAGGATCACGCATCACTTAAGACGGCTTAATATCGTGCACCACTCAAGGCGACTTTTTGATACTTAGAATAAATCTAAGGATCGTGCACCACTCAAGGCGACTTTTCTCGTGCACCACTCAAGGCGACTTAGTTCCGTGCATCACTTAAGACGACTTAATTATTACTTAGAGTAAATCTAAGGATCACGCATCACTTAAGACGGCTTAATATCGTGCACCACTCAAGGCGACCTTTTGATACTTAGAATAAATCTAAGGATCGTGCACCACAAGGCGACTTTTCTCGTGCACCACTCAAGGCGACTTAGTTCCGTGCATCACTTAAGACGACTTAGTTCTTAGCAGTCGAAACCTCGACACTTAAGAAATTCTCGTACGTCCTTTCCGACGATTTAATAACTTGCACCACTTAAGGCGTCTTAACATCGAGTGCATCACTTAAGACGACTTTTGGATACTTAGAATAAATCTAAGTATTGCGCACCACTTAAGGCGTCTTTTCTCGGGCATCACTTAAGACGACTTTATATTACTTAGAGTAAATCTAAGAATCGTGCACCTCTGAAGGCGACTTTCATCGTGCACCATTGAAGGCGACTTTACATCGTGCACCACTGAAGGCGACTTTCATCGTGCACCACTGAAGGCGACTTTACATCGTGCACCACTGAAGGCGACTTTCATCGTGCACCACTGAAGGCGACTTTACATCGTGCACCACTGAAGACGACTTTATATCGTGCACCACTGAAGGAGACTTTCATCGTGCACCACTGAATGCGACTTTTACACTTAACATAAATTCAAGGACAACTCTTGTTTGGAAGCAACCTCTTTATTTATTGATGGCATAAGATTGGCTTACATCGAATTAAACGATAAATAGCATACACCACTTAAGGCGATTTTACATCGGGCACCACTTAAGGCGACTTTATCGGGCACCACTTAAGGCGACTTTCTCGGGCACCACTCAAGGCGACTTTCTTCAAGCATGGTGTTTCTTCAAGTGTTCGCCACTGAAAGAATGCTTTAACGCTCTGCCATCGAGGTCTTCCAACTTGTATGCATTCGGAGCTGGCATCCCCACGACCTTATAAGGTCCTTCCCATTTTGGTGACATCTTATTGATTCGATCCAAAAGGGTGAACTCGTTGCGACGCCAAACCAGCTCCCCGACGAAGAACTGTCGGGACTTCACTCGCCGATTATAGTACCTAGCTGTCGCTAAGCGCATTCGTGCTTGGACTTCGTCGGCTTCCCGCCTCTTCTCTTCGAGTAGGTCCAAGTCCAGACGTCTCACTTCATCGTTCGTCAGGGGCTCATAATATCTCATCCGATGGGACGCCACAGCTACCTCCACAGGGGCGACAGCTTCCGTGCCATAAACGAGGCCAAACGGAGTCTCCCCTGTTGATCGTTTGGGTGTCGTTCTAACAGCCCAAAGTACGTTTTCCAGTTCGTTCAGCCATTTGCCCTTCAAGGCATAGATCCTCTTCTTCAGGCCATCCATCACGATTTTGTTGGCTGACTCTACCTGACCATTAGTCTGAGCATGGCGTACGGAGGCGGTCCGATGCTCAATGTTCAGTTCTTCCAGATACTCTCTCACCTGAGAGCCGTTAAACGGTGGGCCATTGTCGCTGATCACCACCTTAGGAATCCCGTATCTGGACACGATGTGGGTTTGGAGGAACTTGACGATCTGGTTCCCCGTTGTTCTGGCCAATGCCTTCGCCTCTATCCATTTCGAAAAATAATCGATAGCTACAAGTAAATACTTACATTGTCCTCGTGCTTGTGGAAGAGGTCCCACCAAGTCGATGCCCCACTGCGCGAAGGGCCAAGCGCTCTTGATGGGTGTTAGGTTGGCGGCCGGAGCCACGATACTCGGGGCGTACCTCTGGCACGCGTCGCATGATCGGACCAACGCCGTTGCTTCTTTGTTCATTGTGGGCCAATAGTAGCCCAAGTTCAACACCTTCCTCAAAATGGATCGGGCCCCTTCGTGACAAGCCGCGACCCCCTCATGCATTTCCTTTAGGATTCGATTGGTGTCGGGTTCTGCTACACACTTCAGGTACGGGGTCGAGAACCAGCCCTTCTTGTACAGCTGATTGTCCAGCATCACATAATTAGACGCAATCCGACATATCCTGTCTGCTGCTACCTTGTCCTCGGGGGCTGCCCCCGTAGTTAGATACGCGACTATCGGGGTCATCCAAGTGGGCTCCTCCTCCGATTTTGCTTCAATGGTGCACACCACGCACATTCGCCATTTCCCGTTGGTCTTCTTCACCAGCACTGGGTTGGCAACCCAAGTCTGAAATCGGAGCTCCTTAATGAACCCAGCATCGAGCAACCTGCCCACCTCCTGCTGGATCGCGATCTTCTTATCCGTGCCCATCGGACGCCTTTTCTGTGTGATAGGTTTAATCGCGGGGTCTATCTTCAGCTCGTGCACGATTACATCGGGGCTGATTCCTGGCATATCGCTGGGGGACCAGGCAAACAGCTCCTTGAACTCCTTCAACAACTCCACCAATTTTTGGGCTGTCTCCTCAGTCAGAGCAGACTCGATTTTCACCTTCCTCTGGGGTCCGTCGATCTCGACTTCTTTCAGATCTTCTACAGGGGCGGGACGCCCAAACTCTTCTCTGGGATCTGTGTCTGTCTGGAGGACAGTCATGGCCTCTCGCCTCCTCCTCCGGGTGGCGTTAACATAGCATTTTCGGGAAGCCACCTGGTCGCCCTTGACCTCTCCGACTCCGTGGTCGGTCGGGAACTTCATCTTCTGGTGCACAGTCGAGGCAACCGCCATTAGAGGATTGATGGTGGTTCTCCCGATAATTGCGTTGTAGGTCCCCGCGGAATCAACCACGACAAACTCCACGTTCCTCCTTTCTGATTTCCACCCACTACCAAACTCCACTGGTAAGGTGATTACTCCTAGCGGGTAGGAAGTTGAGCCAGAGAACCCGACCATCGGGAAGTTTGCCTCCTTCAGATCTTTCTTCGTTTTCCCCATAGCTTTTAGCGCATCCATGAACAGAATGTCGGAGGAGCTCCCTCCGTCGATTAGGATTCTCTTCATTTCGAACCCATCTACATCCAGGGTTACCACCAGGGCATCATCGTGCGGAGTCTCCACGCCTATGAGGTCTTCAGATGAGAAGGAGACTACCATCTCCTCTTTCAAGGTCCAAGATCGGGACCTCTTACCCAGTACCACCGCCGTAGGGATTCTAGAGGCATAGACCTCTCGGGCGGATGAGGTGTCACCTCCAGCAGCAAATCCTCCATGAATCACGTTGATAACTCGTCTCTCTTTGCGAGCACCGGATGACTCTGGATCAGTTCTCTTCTTTTTCGGAGACCGTGATCGGGACCGAGAGCGGGACCGGCATCGTTTGTCCCCAACGAACTCCTTGAGCTTTCCCTTCTGGATTAGCTTTTCAATCTCCTTTTTCAGCTCCCGACAGTGATTGGTGTCGTGGCCATTTGCGCGGTGAAACCGACAATAGCGATCTGTGCGGGACCCCAGGAATTCTCCATCTTTCTTCGGGGGGTACCTGGAGATACCTTGTCGTTCCATGACTGTCAGCACTTCCGCAATGGAGCAGTTGAGAGGAATGTCAAAATCCTCCCGCTTGTCTTTTCTTGAAGAACGTCTGTCGTCCTTCCGATCCGGACGTCCTCGATTCTTACCACTGTCGGGTTTACCTTTTGACTTACGATCGTCGAAGGGTTTACTCGACTGTTTCCCTTTGTTCGACTTTGGGGGCTCCAGTTCTCCCGCGGCTATTTTTGACTCCTGGACATCGATCTGCCGCTTCACCCTCTTCTGTAATGCCTCCATATTCCACACAGCCTTCTCAGCCACGCTGTGCATCAAGTCGGAGCCATATAGGGCTGTCAGGTTTCGAATGAAGGTGCAGATGGTTTCGCCCTCCGAGATTTCTTCGTCTATCTCTGCTACGCTGGCTGTGTACCGCTGGTAATAATGGGCCAGCGATTCGTCGGGCCTCTGCACCACCTGGGTCAGGGACCTCACGCTCTTCAATAAACGCCTCCGACCCTGATACTGCTGAATGAATCGATCATGCATGTCTGCCCAGCAAGTGATGCAGCCTGGGGGTAGACTAAAGAACCAAGTTAGGGCCCTTTCTCCTAGTGTGTTTGGGAACAATGTGCACACTATGTCTTCACTTGGGGCTCTTCCCAGACACGCCATGAGGTGCTTCTGGACGTGGCGAACTGGATCTCCTTCGCCATCATACTCCTTTATCGTGGGGATGCCTAGCCCAGGCGGGGCTAGGGTGTCAATGAGTCGGGGAACGAAGGGATGAGTGGATCGATCCCTCAGCTCCGACACCAGCGGCTTCTGTTCTCCCATACAGATGTTCACGATCTTTACCACCTGGTCGGGAGTGATGGGACCATTCAGGGGAATGGTCCTGTGCTGTACTGGTCCTGGCCCATCAACCACGAACCTCTCCGGCTGACCGGTCGCCCTGCCTCTGTCTTGGCCTTGGGGCGGGGCTTCCTGTGCGTTCCGACCCTCTGTTGGCAGGGTTGCTTCTTCCAACGGGGGCATCTCCTCCTGCCTCCTCGCAGCCTCTCTTCGATCCAAGAGAGCCTCTACAGCCGCCGGAAACATGGGCACGGCCTCTGCCACGACCCTCGTCAAATCTGCAGCTGGGGGAGCCTCCTGCTCCCTGTTGTCCTGGTGTTGAGGGGCAACATCTTCGGGATGCGATCCATTGTGCCCTCCTGTCTGGGAGAGCTCAGCCGGGGGATGGTTCTTGTTTTCCCCTTGTTCTGGTACTGAATTCAGGTTCGTTGCAGCGGGGTGACGGGAACCACCGGATTGTCCCCTTCTGTTCTTGCCAGCCGCCATCGATCGAGTAGAAGGCATATCAGCTTTTTGTTTGTTTCCCACAGACGGCGCCAATGTTGGATCACGTTGGAACTCCGGTACGGATCTTGACGGCAGTCCTAGCTCCTTTGCTCCACGCAATCCTGCAAGAGGGGATAGACCGGGCGGTGACGGAGAATCCCTCTCCGATGCTTAAATGAGTCTCTCGTATGACTGGCAAGCAATAATCTCAAAAATATATTGAACTCAACGTAAGTCTTTCTGAGGTGATCTCCTGCCCTTTTATAGGCAGAGAGATGCCTCAGGTACCTGGCGAACCGTTAGGGGTTGCTTCCCACAGACGGCGCCAATGTTGGATCACGTTGGAACTCCGGTACGGATCTTGACGGCAGTCCTAGCTCCTTTGCTCCACGCAATCCTGCAAGAGGGGATAGACCGGGCGGTGACCCAGAATCCCTCTCCGATGCTTAAATGAGTCTCTCTTATGACTGGCAAGCAATAATCTCAAAAATATATTGAACTCAACGTAAGTCTTTCTGAGGTGATCTCCTGCCCTTTTATAGGCAGAGAGATGCCTCAGGTACCTGGCGAACCGTTAGGGGTGGTTAGCCCGTATCCCGCATATCTCGGACGTGATCTCGTGTATCTTAGCCATGCCCCGCGTATCTCGGCCACGATCCGTGTATCTTAACCACGTTCCGCGTATCTCGGCCACGCCCCGCATATCTTGGCTTTATCCTCTGATAACGAGTCCCGACTCC
Source organism: Clarkia xantiana subsp. parviflora (assembly GCA_036873135.1). Classification (NCBI taxonomy): domain Eukaryota; kingdom Viridiplantae; phylum Streptophyta; class Magnoliopsida; order Myrtales; family Onagraceae; genus Clarkia; species Clarkia xantiana. The sequence continues at coordinate 34,072,525 of JAPTYO010000010.1, read as the reverse complement.
CGTCGGGGACTCCAGAGTTATCTCGTTGTGTCGCCGCTCGGGGCCCCTCGTCATCGTGACAGGGCCAATCATTCTCAGGGATTCGTCATCGGGGCCTACTTAAAGGCTTCTCATCGGGAGCTTACAGCTCCACTGTCGGGACCGACTCTGTCGGGACCTTGCTTCGTCGGGACTCCCTTCATCGGGACCCTTCTCCTAGGTCATCTTGACCTTCACTTTGGGGCCTGGTGGGCCTGTTTGCCGTTTCCTCGCCGTTAAAGGGCCTGACGGCTATAGTCGGACCCATCAAGTCCGACCTACATTGCAACATGATACAAGTTATAAAGATCATCAACATACAAAATCTTCAGAAGGAAGTATATGAATACCGACATCAATTAATCAAGCAAAGAAGTCAACATCTATAATTGATGCATTGTTTAGCTACTCAACCATGTCGACATCCGGACATAGAGTTACTCGCAGAATGGGAATAGTGGACTTACTCATGATAACAAGGACGAAATATTTTCTAAGTGTTTTACCATGACAACCGACGACATGCACCATATGTCTACATCAAGCCTATGGATACAGCGTATATAGCGATGGATATAAAAAAGATTCTAAGTGTGGGGGCAAGTGCACGCATTCAAGCGTGTACATACAAACACGCGCATACAGCTATCGACATTTGGCAAGGTGTCGACTATCAAGTGATATGTTCTAAGTGTTCCACTATGTCAGCAATCGACACATAAAAAGGTGTCGACCATCAAGGAATATTTTCTAAGTGTTTTGCTCAGGATGACAGTCAGCGTATTGCAAGCGGTCAGCATGCTACTAAGTGTCAACATGCTACTAAGTGTAAACATGCTACTACGTGTCAACATACAACAAGCTGTCAGCATACTATCAAATATCTATGTACGACAAGGTGCCGGTATGCAGCAAGATATGGTTAAAATATTTTCTAAGTATTTCACTTACGACATGGGGCTATATGCGACAAGAAATCAACCGTCATAAAATATTGTCCAAGTCTTTCCTTGATGTCAACAATCAACAAGCGGCATTGAATCAACTATCTAGGAGCATTCTCCAAGTATACTAGCATGACGATGGATAATGTACATCAAGTGGCAAACATCAACTACTACGAAAAATGTTCTAAGTGTTTCTATGCCGGCGGTCGACAAGAATCATATGACTACATCAATGGTAACAAGCACTAGATATTATTGAAATATTTTCTTAGTGTTTTAGCATGCTTGCAGACAGGGACCAATCATCAATACATGATGCTCAACATGCATTGCCTAAGCTATCGTCACCAACATACAACCATTGACGGCCATGTACGTACAAATACCGATCATCAATATCGAGCATACTAAAACGACTAAGGCATGGAGAAACATGTCTGCAATGAACACTATGCATAAGGGAAGTATAATAATTCATTTGCACTTTTCTAAAATTTTCAGCACTTAGAAAATTTTTGGCCGATTTGAGGCTAAGTATCCTAATGCATTTCATCAAACACCTTGTATGCATGTTAAGGTGACCACTCCAAATTTACACCTCCATAGGCTCCTTCTTCAACAAACAATGAAAGCTTCTTGGAAAACTATCAAAGGAGGATGTAAGCTAATGACTACTCTCTCTCCTAATTTTCATTAATAGTGTCTACACCATGTGCTAAGGACTAAACTCATATCTATTTTCGCACAAGTCCCTAGCAACATGTATGAGCATGTTTACATCTCTCTTATGCTTGCATAACGTACATGCTCCCTAATGTTGCATGACGCGCTACGTACGATCATTACCGCATGTTGCGTACGTATAAGCTATTATGCATGTTATTGTTTTTATGTGTGCACAATTTTAACTTATGATTGCTACATGATTATTTTTATGATCTATGTATGTATTGCATGTTTACATCGTATTACATGCTTACATCATTTTCTATGTATACAGCATGCTTCATGTTAAAAAGCATGCTCTTCAATTTTAAATTGCTCTAGGTACTTTTCTCATTGCACGATTATGTCATCCATGTGCTATGTTGTCATCTCTATGTTAACATCATGTTACACATTTACGCCACGTACCATGATGACACCACGTTGCATAATTATTTATTATTCCAAGTATCTCGCTTATTGCATGTTATTACGAACAACTCTTTAACTACACATTATTATATGTATACCGTCTGTTACGCTAACCCCGTGAACAGATTATGTACGTTCATCGAAAAAATAAAGATGAACGAATTTTTGTTACACGCATTCGATTGACAAACAGGCTACCCCTGAGGTCAGTGCCAAACCTAAATTGGACGAATATCCTATCTTAAATAGAGTCAAGCAGGGGTTTTGAACCGCTACTTGACTCGGGGGCAAGTGTTGGATATCTGTCCAATTCGGGTTCGTATTTACATTTCGGACCTCGCAAACACGTCAGAACAACAAAAACGGATCCTACCGTAATTACCCTAGGTCAAAACAGTCTGGATGCGCGCCGCACCCGGATCGGGGACTTCCGGATTTCCCTAAGGCAATCCGGAGGTCCGGATTGCCTACTCGTACTGCGCGTATACACCTATTTTTTGTAAGTATGAGAAGTCAGTGCACACATAGCCAACCTCGATGTCGTTAAGCGTTTTCCTGTAAACCTGCATTAAATCGGGTACGGTTCTTGGGTTTCCTATAAATAGGGACCTAGACCTCCCATTTTATAAGTTAACTCGAAACTCTGGAGGATTGGCTATTTGTGCTCTGACCTCTCTCTAAACTTTCTCTCTCTAAAAATCCTGACTTTAGCATCGGAGAGGGCACAACCAGCACCACCCCCCCACTCCATGCTGGTTATCGCCCGCTCTGCAGGACCTGGCGTATAGAAGATTGAGACGGAGATCAAAGTTAGTTCGGGGATCGAGGTAGAAGCCAAAGTCAGTTCGTGGATCGAGGTTCGAGGTCCGTGAAAAGCAGTTCGAGATATCCCAAGTGGAAACGATCTCAACAGCTGGCCTTCCTTTGGGGAGTTCTCTTCTTCAGACATAAAGACCATGAAGGTTATTTATCAGAGCCATCAGACCAAGTCTTATTGTCCTGTGTCTGTGGTGACCGAGCTGGATTTGTATGAGGCGGGGATTCGCTTGACCCTTCCCTTCGAGGGTTTGGTATGCTACTTGGTCTTCTTGCTTTCATTAATCTTTTTTTTTTTTAGGTTGGTTTCACGGAAAAACTTATACTGTGCAGGCGGAGCCCATTGATTTGAGCAAGAGGAAGGGACCATCCAGTTCTGCTCGCAAGAAATCTTCTAAGTAAGGGAGGGCTGCAGAGGCTTCCAGTATGTTCTTCTTTCCCTTCTTTTTCCTTTTATGATATACTTGTAACCATTCTTATATTTCTTTCTTTATGTTATCAGGGCACTCGCCGCTGGTCACCGAGCGCGTTGTTCCTGTGAGCAAGAGTTCAAGCCAATCAAAGTCTAAGGCATGGAAACCTGACTTTGAGGTCGGGCCCTCGGCTGTCAAGAAGAAGAAGGCGATGAGAGATTCTCCCTCGGGTGTTCGTTTGCCGACACCTTCTCGTGATTAGGAGATAGTGGTCGAGAAGGCGCCCTCCTTGCTTGACAAAGGGAAGCGGCCTGCCGATGGTGGTGGGGTGACCATAGGTGCTGATGCGTCTTCTCCATCCCTTGCCCCCCAGCCGAGGGAGCGAGTCTCAGGTTTGTTTATACTTTATAACTTGTAGATATATTGTCACTTGTTGCTTGTGTTCACTTTCTATCTTGTTCATACAGTCTAACTCCCTGCCTTGAGTCGAAAGAACCTGTCTCGTCTGACAAACGAGGATACCATTGGAGCTGAGTGGACTCCTTTTGCTGGATTGAATGAGTATCGTTTTGACAGCCATTCTTCCTTGCACACTCCTGAGGTTGGTGTTCGCGTCCTACGAAGTGCTGTTGCTCCTGGAGATCGCCTTTCTCTTCCCAAATATCCTATGGAAACTAGGCGTTTTGTTCAAGGGGTTCTGTCTCGATATGCCCCGGTAAGCGATATTTTTCTTTTGTCTTCCATTCTGAGTAATTGTTTGCTATGCTACTTGACGTTTATTCATTGTTTCAGGGCATGTCTAACATGGTTAATCTATCGTCCGTTGCCCTTGAGCTATCTGAGAAGAACAAGGTACTTGAGGATAAACAAGTATCCTTGAAGGCTGAGCTTAGTAGTGCCATGGAGAAAACTCGCCTTTCTGATTTGAAGATGCATGAACTTCGGGATCAGGTTGCCTCCCTTGAGACTACCGTTGTAGATTTGCGCCGACAGGCTGATGTTGATTCTTCACTCCATGTTGCGGAGTTGAAGAATATTGAGGAGAAATGTCGCAAGGAGGAGAGAGTTACTGCAGTGGCTGAGTATAAGTCTTCTCCTGCCTATGCTGCTCATTTTCAGGTTCGGTGCACCAAGGAGATGAACCAGTTTGGAGAGTATCTGACAGATCAAATATTCAGGATTGATCCTCACTTTCCTGTTAACGACTTGGGTGACTTTGGTCCTTATGCTAGTGGTTATGTTGCTGTGCTTAGGAGACAGGCTGCTGTTGCTGAGAACGTGCCTGACGCTCCTATGCAGGAGGATACTGCTCCTATCGATGTTGTTGACTCAGGTTCCTCTTCATATTCTTCATGTTCCATCAGTGGCTCTTCTTCTGAGCATCGGGACCGTGAGGACTCCCCAGTGGCGTCCGGTTGATTATCTGATTTCTCTATCCTTGTATATATTCCTTTGCTTTTCCTCCCCTTGATGGGTTGAGTGGTTATGTTTTTGAGGCCTCATACTTACGCACTTTTTGGAGTTGCTACTAAACTTGGTTGTGTCTTCTTTCTTTATGATGTTTGCCTTGGCTTGTGGTATGGATAGTAGGATAACTCGTTACTTGGTTGTGGTAGCCTTTTGTGGTTGGTTCTTTGCATATTCCTTTCTTGTGTTTGCATTTAACTTTATTGATGTCTCTTTAGCTTCCTCTTGCGCCGGGATACCTATAATATCATCATGAATAAACTCGTGTGTTTCTCATATCATGTATCCTTACTTTAAAATGTAAAGTTTTTCAAAATATGTTGTTGTATTCAAAAAGTATTTACGAGATAGGCTCTCGGAGGGCACAGAGTGTGTTCGCGAGATATTCTCTCGAAAGGCGCTGAATATGTTCGCGAGATAGGCTCTCAGAAGGCACAAAGTTAGTTCGCGAGATAGGTTCTCGGAAGGCACATAATTAGTTCACGAGATAGGCTCTCGGAAGGCACATAATTAGTTCGTGAGATAGGCTCTCGGAAGGCATATAATTTTTCACGAGATAGGCTCTCGGAGTGCGCAGAGTTTTTCACGAGATAGGCTCTCGGAAGGCACGTAATTTTTCACGAGATTGGCTCTCGGAGGGCACAGAATTTTTCACGAGATAGGCTCTCGGAGGGCACATAATTTTTCACGAGATAGGCTCTCGGAGGGCACAAAATTAGTTCGCGAGATAGGCTCTCGGAAGGCACATAATTTTTCACGAGATAGGCTCTCGAAGGGCGCAGAGTTTTTCACGAGATGGGCTCTCGGAGGGCACATAATTAGTTCGCGAGTTAGGCTCTCGGAAGGCACATAATTTTTCACGAGATAGGCTCTCAGAGGGCGCAGATTTGTTCACGAGATGGGCTCTCGGAGGGCACATAATTAGTTCGCGAGATAGACTCTAGGAAGGCACATAATTTTTCACGAGATAGGCTCTCGGAGGGCGCAGATTTTTTCACGAGATGGTCTCTCAGAGGGCACATAATTAGTTCGCGAGATAGGCTCTCGGAGGGCACATAATTTTTCACGAGATGAGCTTTCAGAGGGCGCAGAAAGTGTCATGCACTTGGTTTTCATATCTAAGTAAGGAACTTGTGGAGATATTGTTACGTCATGCTTACTAAATATTTTGATCAACTTCTACTTCATTGAAAGCATTCATGCCTTATATACAGGAGGGGTGTCGTGGATGGCCCAGGACATCCTTTAAGGAAATAAAAGATAGTTGAAGAGTTGGAGAAACTTCGTATGTTTTCCGCCTCCAGAGTTGTTTTAGAAACTAAACATGCATTATATAAAAGATAAAACCAAGGATATGGTGTTCTGCTGATGTGATTTCCTTAGTTGGTGGTGGGTGGCACTGGTGCTATGTATTCTTTTAGTCCTCCCTTGTAGATCATCTCTTCAATCTCTATTTTCAACACCATGCAATCATTTGTCTTATACCCCCACATTCCATGGTATTCACACCATCCTCTTCTGTCTTTTCCCAGGAAGACCTTACCTTCCTCCTTGCATTCTGGTAGCTCCTTGCTCAGGTGTTTCTTGAAAAGTTCTTCGATTTGCACCTTCAGAGGTGTAAAGCTGAAATTTACACCCCCTCCATGTATGTGGGTCTCTTCTTCTTTGAATTCTTCATTCTGCTGTCTCGTTTCTTCTTCGAATGCCTTGTCCAACTTCTCTTTAAGTTTGCACATCATGCTTGTCATCACTACCTCATAATGACCTCCAAAAGTCTTGAAAGAGGTTTGATGCATGTTTCTAAGGAAAGCTCTCAAGCTTCCCCCCTTGTTACCTCCATGCTGGCCCCATATTCCACGAATCTTTGGAAGTAACTTGTGAGGGGTTCTTCTGGCATTTGCTTCACCTCCTCTATGTACATGAAGCCTCTTTCAATTGAGCTTTTCACTCTCCTTCCATTTTCATTATCTGGCTGCCGGGGTATGCTTGTTACCCTTACAACATTTTCATTTCCTGTTCTCTTGGCCAAGCTTCCCAATATCTGCTTGCTAAGGCGGAGTGTGACTCCTATCCTTTTCTTTCGTTGCCTTAGCTGTTTTTTCTTCTATTTTTGAGAGCTCTTTCTCTGTTTTCCCCCTATTGTCACCATTGCTACCGTGTCTGATTGTTGTGACCTACGTTTCATGGAATTGACGTAACACTGCCTTGCGGTGCGCTGATCACCTAGGACTTCTCCTATTCTATTCTCAGTGATGTACTTCAATTTCTGGTGGACTGTTGAGGGTATAATCTCATATGGGTTTATTGTGGTTCTCCTTAGGATCCCGTTGTAAGCTCCCAAGTTTTCCACTACCAAAAAGTTCACGTTGATCCTCAGCTGTGTCCACCCTTGTCCCAGTGTTACTGGTAGAGTTATCATGCCTAGAGGGTAACTTGTCGCCCCTGATAATCCGACTAGAGGAAGGTTCACCAGTTTGATATCATCCTTGGTTTTCCCTATCTCTTCAAGCACGCGCATTTGCAGTATATCTGCCGAACTTCCTCCATTGACGAGTATTCTTTTCACATCGAAGTTGTCAATGTCCAATGTTATCACTAATGCATCGTCATGTGGGAAGACGTTATGACTCTTGTCCTTCTCAGAGAATTCAATTACCATTTCCTTTTCCTCCCTTGGCCTCTTTCTCCACTTTGTTGATGCATCTATTCTAGAGGCATACACCTCTCTTGCATTTGCTGCTGATCCGCCCGCCCCAATTCCACCGTGAGTTATGTTGATTGTCCCCCTTTTTGTGGGTAAGGAATTGTAATCGACCTTCTGTTTTCCTTTGTCCTTTTCCATTGGCCTTGCGGGTGCACTGCTGCCCCCGTGATCCACATATTGCTTCAATTATCCCCTTTGCATTGCATTGTTTATGCTCAACTTTAGACTGAAGCATTCGTTTGTGTCATGGCCATCTGCTTCATGGTTATCGCACCATTTTTCTTTTTCAGTCCCAACCATTGGGGTTCTCCACCTTGTTGGGGGTGTCCATATCTTCAAGTTCCCCATTTATCTTAATACAACTGCCGGGGTTGTATTCAATGGTATGAACTTGATGACGTTGATTTCCCTTGCTCTCAACTGCTCACCTGTATGATTTCTTGGCTGGGGCGGACGCCAGTCTTGTTGCCTAATGGGCTGGGGGACTTGAGGTGGTTTTCCTCTTCTTGGCTTTGCGTTCTCTTCCTTGGTGGCCTGAATCTTTGCCCTCTTGCTTATTTTGTGCCTTTCTAGATCAATATGGGTTTTTACCCTCGCCGCGAGCTCCTCCACTGTGCCGGTGGGTTTTTTAGCCATCTTTTCTGCCAAGGTTGATCCAAAGCGTCCGAGGTTTCTTATGAAAGCCCTCAGTTATGTCCCCTTGTATATCAGCAAGGTTATGGTTGAACCTAGTGTAATAGTTTGCTAACGTCTATTCATGCTCTTGCTTCACATCATCCCTTAAGTAGCTTCCTTTCTCCTAGGTACCTTTGGAGGAACTTCGCTTTTAGTTGTGCCCATGAATGGATGCTCTCAGTTGGTAGGCTGAAGAACCAGTGAGATGCTACCCCTGTGGGAACAATAGCGCCTAGTAGCGGTCATCCGTAGTCCTACCCAAGAGGGAGGCCTCGTGCTGTTGGATGTGCTCCAAGGGGTCAGTCTTGCCATTATACTTTTCCATCTTTATCAAGTGCAACGCATCAGGCACTTTGTTGTTCTCCAGCTCCTCAGTGAAGGGGTGATTTGTAGTATCACTCAGCCAATGCAATCCATTCATTTTTAATTCATTCATCTTCTTCGCAATCATTTCCTCTATGTCTTCCTGAGTGAGCATCACTGGTGATGGGCTATAGTTCCTTTGGGGTCCATCATAGATTATCACTGGGCTCGGAAGGACTCCATTTCCGTGATAATAAGGACTGTACTTGTAACGTGGGTATCCCTTTTGGGGTGGATGCTGGAAATCGTGCCTCCTTGGGTGCTGTGGCTGTGCATTGTCACTCAATGGGGTGTATGTCCATGCCCCTTGAGGTGCTTGAGGTTGCATTGGAGGGACGAAATGCTGTCTATCTCTCGGAGGTGGTACTTGCTCGTTTCTACCTTGAATTTCACGCTGCCCAGTTGGAGGGTGCGTGTGTTGTTCTTCCTCTGGGAGCTGCTCTTCCTGCTGATACTGATCTCCTTGTGGGTGTTCATTCGCCTGCGGGTGTTGCTCCGCTTGTGCATACTGTCCTTCCTGCCTGTTTCTCACAGCCTCTCTATATGCCAAAAGCTCATCTAGTGTGTTCATGAATCTTGCGGTCACTGATGGTGCTCCCTGCGAATGCACTGGCCTCATGTTAGTGGTGTGAGCCCGGTTATTATTTCCTTGTGCAGGCATGCCGTAAGGATACTCTTGAGGACGCTCTTCATAGAGGTACCCCTATGGGGGTGCCGTATATTGATATCCTTGAGACGGTATCCCCTCTTGTGCCCCTGCTCTTGTGGTCGCCGACTTATAGGAGTCGAGGCAGTGGAGGACTCAGCCCCAGCTGGGCGTGATGGTCCCCCTTGATTGTTTACTTGTGGAGCTTGGGGTGTTGCATGATGCGCGGGGGGTACAGGTTGCCCCTAAGGAGTGGGTTGTCTAGACGGGGGTACAGGCTGTCTTCTCTGATTGTTTGGTTGCCTAATGTCCCCGGTGGACGGTCGTCTCTTGATGGCTGGCTGTTAGTCATAGATCATGTGATTTCCAGGTTTTTTCTATTCGAAGCCCACAGACGACGCCAAGTGTTAAGACGTGTTCCTCGGGTTGGTGATTTTCTGACCCAAGTGACACTTCTCACGGGTTATTCGCTCTCTTTCTCGATCCGTCTAGCTTGTCTGTCTGATCCGTTCCTTCACTTCCTGTCGACCTGCACAAGGGGTAGTACCGAGCGCAAAGAGGGGGGAGGGGGGGGTGGTGCTCGGTGAACCCTCTCTGATGCTTAAGTAAGTCTGAGTTCTCTAGAGAGAAGGCAGAGCTAAGCATGCAAAGATGTAAACTTGTTCGAATGAATGGAACTTATATATAGGCAACTGTGTCATTAAGGTGGCTTAATGACACCGTTAATCCCTAAACACACTTAATTAACACATAATGACAAGATTAAACCCTTAATAGCATGGAGATGTGAGTGGAAAAGTTTAAGTATGTGCCGGGTAAAAAAGGATGCCGGAGCCCTAAGGGTCGGACGAGAAATCCGACTCCCAAGGCTTAGGATCAGGTGGACTTGCCCAACCCCTCATAGGAGGGGTGGGGCAGCCCACCCGATCCCTCCTAGGAGGGATCGGGAGATCGGATTAGGCCACCCAATCTCTCCTAGGAGAGATCAGGTGAGGCCACCCAATCTCTCCTAGGAGAGACCGGGTGAGGCCACCCGATCTCACCTAGGTGAGACTATTGGATGGGCCCGGACGAGTACTTTGGCTTGTCCGGGCCGTTCGCAATATTGGTGAAGTGTCCGGGTTAAAGTTTCGATTTACAATCGTAAGCGGGGCGGTCAAAATAAGACAACCCGAAGGGAGACGGGTTCAAATTGGGCGTATATCCATCAGGTATCTATGGCATGCATCACATTTTTGTACCATCTCCTTGGCCTCCTTGTTCATTGTTGGCCAGTAGTATCATTGGATAAGGGCCTTCGTCACTATTGTCCTTGGTCCCACGTGGCAAGAGACCTGCCCTTCGTGTAATTCTCTTAGTATTCGACCAGTTTCCGTGTCCGCCGCACATCTCATGTAGGGAGTTGAGTACCCCCTTTTGTATAGCATGCCATTAATGATGAGGTAATTGACCGCTAGCCTTTCTACCCTTGCTACCTCAATTGCATCTTCTGGTAATTCTCCCTTGCTTAGGTATCGAATGATTGGTGTCATCAAATTAGGTGCCTCATCGATTGAAGACGCTTCAATTTCTATGTCGGCGTCCCCATTTTGTTCTCTTGGTATGGCCGGATATTGAAGGTTTCAAAACCTCCTGATGGATATCTGTCCAATTCGGGTTCGTATTTACGTTTCGGACCTCACAAACACGACGAAACCCATAAACGGATTTTACCGCGGACACCTCGAGTCCAAAATGGTCCGGATGCGCGCAACACCTGGACAGAGACTTCCGGATTGCCTCGGCTGTCCGGATTGGTCCGGTTCGCCCGGCAATCCGGACCATGTCGGACATCCGACATGGTCTGGACTGTCAATTGGCACCGCGCGCTTACCCATATTATTTTTACTAAGTATGAGAAGTCAGTGCGCACATAGCCAACCTCGATGTCGGTAAGCGTTCTCCTTTAAACCGGTATTGAACCACATAAAACCGGGTACGATTCTCGGGTTTCCTATAAATAGGGACCTAGGCCTCCCATTTGACAGGTTAACTCGAAACTCTCTCAAATTGGCTATTTGTGCTCTGACCACTCTCTACATACTTTCTCTCTCTAGATTGTGACTTATGCATCGGAGAGGGCTCAACTAGCACCATCCCCATCTCCATGCTGGTTAGCTGGTTATTGCCCGTTTTGCAGGACCCGACGTGTAGGAGATCGAGATTGGAGCCAAAGCCAAGTTCAGGGTTCGAGGATCGAGGTTCACGGATCGTGGATTATGACGTGCTGACAAGAGACCGTACCTGCGTGTACATCCAACCTGTTCGCGAAGAGTAACCCGAGGTGTCCCAGGTGGAACCGACCTCAACACTTGGCGCCGTCAGCGTGATTCGAGAAAGAAGCCGTTCCATACCGCAAGCTATGACATGCAGACGTACGAAGAAGGCGGGTGCGGGCAAGCCGACGAGAAGCCAACCAGGACCATCTCATATTCCAGATGCAGAATCTACCGCCTCATCCGTGCCAACCGCAAATGTACCTTCCGCACAGCACAGTCCCGAAGTTCAGAACAATGCACCAGGGCACGAGTTCGAGCGAAGGATGGAGATGAATGAAGAGTTCCCTTACGGGATGCCAGCTGACGAAGTGCAGCAACAAGCTATGGCATGCAATCAACCTCTTCCTGATGACGTCAGTCCACAGGAAGAAAGAAGAAATCATGTTCGTTGGAAGAAAACAGCAGCCAACAAGCAGAAGCCGACAACAAGTCAGCAGGATCTTTCGCACATGCATAAAGACATGTCTGCTGCATCCTCAATGCCAACAAGCAGTGTGCCTTCCGCACAGCATGGCCTTGAAGTCCAGAATACGACGTACATTGCATCCCATTCGGAAAAGATGGCAAACGTACATGTGATCCATGGAGACTTTGATGCTGGAGGCGAGAAGTCATACGAGCAAGAAGGGTACGTTGCAAAGACAGTGCACAAAACCAGGATGCCGTCATGAAGTATGCTGACATAAAGTATGCCGACATAAAGGATTCCGTCATGAAGGATGCCGCCATAAAAGATGTCATTGGTTTCTCATAAAAGGACAAAGAGCACAATGTGCACCACGACGCCTTGGTCATAACCACGCAGAAGACGACAAGAAGTCAACTTGGATCCTCCCACATGCCTGTTGCCACATCCAATGCCTTCTTCATGCCAACAAGAAGTGCGCCCTTCGCACAGTATGACCAAGGAGTCCAAAATGCAAAGCACGTTACACCCCCGCTGGGATTTGAGCCTAAGAAACACATCAATGAAGAGTTTCCTTACGGGATGCCTGAAGAAGGAGTCCCCCAATACGAAGGTATCAACCCGCCACCACCTGTCACTCCTACCATGATGGCCGCGCTAGAAGAGCTGTTTGCATTCCAAAATATGCAAAGCAAGGATATGCCCCGCCACCACCACCTCCGCCTCCAAACAACGGACAAACCGAGAAGACAAGAGCAATGTCCCGAGACACAAGCCATCAAGACACACCGCACCAAGGAGTAGGGGGGCAATACACGGAAGGTACCTTCCAGTACCGACAAACAAGTCAAGGAGTTCCGCGCTCATACAACCTGTATATGATAGCACAACACCAAGAAGGGATATGGAGACAACCTCCAACCTCTCGCCCAAAAATGCACAAGGAAGGTTCCTCCACAATGACAAGCCAAGACGATGTTGACATCCGTCAAAAGGAGGGATGGAGAAAACCTGTAGATGACGATGATGTCCTAATCGCGGGACTTACAACAAGAACCTTGAAGGCAATAATTGAGGAAAAGATAGACGCTTCCTGGAAAAAGAGACAACAAAAACAAAAGAGGCCATTCCAGTCAGACGTCCAAAGGCTCAAAAAGACCAATCTCCCCAAATGTGTTCCATTGAACACACCGCTGTCTGGCATCTTGAAAGAGATGAAGGAGACCAAGTTGTGGAAAAAAGCCCTCTAATTTCCGCAAGGGCCCACTGGGAAAAGATGAAAGCAAATGGTGTGAAAATCACGAAGTGTATGGCCACTAGGCGGAAAGCTGTGTTGGATTAAGGTTCCATGTAAACAGCTTCATCTTAAAAGGAGAAATGAAGAAGTATATCGACCAAAGCAATAAGCATCAAAAGAAGTCTCATGTGGAGTCTTCAGGTAAATGCAAAGGAAAAGAAAAGGCGAATGATAATCCACCTCTCGCGAAGCGTGGGAAAGACAGCGTCATTCATGGAACCAATTATGACAACTTCTACAGTCCTTGAAGCACGAAGGTGGAAGAAACAAATGTCAAACTCCTAGAAAACAATGACTGCCTTCCTTGGCAAGAACGTTGAAAAACGGTGCAAGCACCATAAAACTAGGGGGCATAACACCAACATTTGTTCATCCCCAAAGGTGGAGATTGAAGAACTTAACACGCTAGATGCACTGAGGAACTATGTGGCACGTGGCAGAATCAACTTGCCGACAAGTCACCTATGAAGATGTCAAACACATCATCAATCCCTTTATCTCCATTTTTGAATAGCTACTTTAAATCTACATAGATTAAGTACAACTTATGCTTATTAGCCTTAGTACTTTTCGAAAAGAGCGACCAGTTGACGCCTTCATGTAATCCGTTGTACGAACTCCAAGTAACTAATGAAGATTAAATCTACTTTCGTAGGTACCTTATTGCACTATGCTCATTCCTTTGGAATAAAACCAAAAGCAACGCACATATTAATTGCGTTAACAACACAAGCTATCGCACTAGGAACAACAAACGGCTTAGGCCATACAACACCCATATGTCTATTATCGAAACCAAGCATTGCCTTCAAAAGACGATCTCTCCTACTTAATCAAGGTCCAGGTAACACGCGTTATTGCCAAAGGTAAACTCGGGTATGAGGTAACAACTCCACAACAGCACTACTATGAATAAAGCAGACCACTCGAGTAGGACATCTACTCAGGATAGCCTGATTTAATCAAAACAAAATCCAAGCTGAATGGAACAGACTAGTCGCGAATAGTCTGATCTAGTCATATTGGCATTGCAGGCGATAGAGCCATATGAGGAGACTTATAACTCCATTCTATTCTCTAACCAATATATATCTCAAAGTATTGCGACTAATTTAAGACAGGTTATATGTACATCCAAGAGATGTCTCAATGACACACCCTATCTAGAGAACAACACTGGGAGGAGCTGTATGCAACACTCTCTGGAATTCTCTATCTAGGGACATCCTACTTAGGCATCTAAGCCATGTAATGGTCGCGTATATATCATTTGCATTATCGCAACAAGTCTCTAAGTTAATTATAACCCACGACATCTCAGCGAATATTCTACTCAAATATCAACTCTTCCCTTGGAAACAATACCAATCAACGATCATATATACGTATGTACATCATGCTAAGGAAGCATCGACGCATATCGATTAAATGATGCATACAGCAATGCATAGTCTCTCTTTGTACGTACATATTCACAATCACATACATTGGGTGGTACTTGAAAAGCTCCGCTCCCGACATGTGCGCACCTTTTGCGTCCGCACCTATCACGTCTGCACTAAGGGAAGTTTCCTACACAACGAAGGGATCCTCATATCAGATTCCTTTACTCTATTTATTATATGCATTAGTTAAAAGGAAATTCATAACTCCATATTTTTACAAACTTGCAAACATTGCAACTATCTGACAAAGCACAACCCTGTTCGTAGGTACTGTTAGGTTATAAAGTCTAGGTCAACGGGTCGTCAATCTAGAATTTATCTCCCACTAATGAAATGTCGGGTTCAGTGCTCCTAGGACTAGTCGTTCTGATCCGTGCCCTTATACTCCCTTGGGGTAGTCGTTCTGATCCCTGCCCTTATACTCTCTTGGGGTAGTCGTTCTGATATGTGTCCTTCTCTTCTCTCCTTCTGACCTCCTTTCCTTATCTCCTTCTGACCTCTTTTCCTTCTCTCCTTCTGACCTCTTGAGGCTTGTACTTCTTACCCCTGGGGCTTGTCCTACTGCTCTATGCTCTTCTGCTTCCTTGGTTCTCTTCTCCTTGCCACCCTGCAAGAGGGGCAATACCAGGCACAGAGGGGGGGGGGGGTGGTGCCTGATGAACCCTCTCCGATGCCTAAGTCAGTACGGTTTTAGAGAGATAAAGCTAGAGAGATGTCAGAGCAAAATTGTGCAACTTGCCAAGATGTGTAAATGAATTGTGGAGGTGGGGTATTTATAGGCAACGGTGTCATTAAGGTGGCTTAATGACATTGTTAACCTTTAAACACAGTTAATTAACCTTTAAACACGTAATTAGGACCTTAGGATACGGAGAAGGTAGGCGGAGTAAACCGAGTGTGGGAGTCCAAAAATGGTGCCGGGGCCCTTGGGGGGAAGGGAAATCCGACCCCCAAGGGTAGGGGTTGGGTGAGGGCACCCAACCCCTCCTAGGGAGGATGGGGTTGGCCGACCCCATCCCTCCTAGGAGAGATCGGGTTGGCCGACCCGATCTCTCCTAGGAGAGATCGGGTCGGCCAACCCGATCTCCCCTAGGGGAGATCGGGTTGGCCGACCCGATCTCCCCTAGGGGAGGTCGGGTGTGGCCACCCAACCTCACCTAGGTGAGTTTGCCTTGGCCGGACGAGCGCTTCGGCCTCGTCCGAGCCGTTGATGTTCTCGCGAAGTGTCCGGGTTGAAGTTTCGATTTACAATCATTAACGGGATGATAAAAATACAACGGTTCGGAAGTCAACGGGTTCAAATTGGGCGTATATCCATCACATGCCCCCGAGTCAACCAATGGCCTAACCCTTGATTGACTCTATTTTAGGATGGTATGACACGCGCAATATGAAACCGGGGTTTTACCTTCTTGTCTGGATGCTTGCTTTCCCATGGATGCGTGTCTCTGACTCTGCCCCCTGCCTTATGAGATAGAGGAGTTGTAAACGTTAGAGTAGCGCGGACGTGTGCCTAAGCACGCGTCCGTCTGAGGTGGGAGTAATAAATTTATCTTTGCCATAGGCATATACTCGAAAAATACACGCTTGCATAAGGATGCAATACAAATACACCTAAGTGACTCATGCTTCAATTTCGTGCCGGGATTTTGCCCAAGTGAAGAAAAATTTGATTTTGGTCCGAAATTTTTCTAAGTATGGGATACTAGAAAATACACCTAGGATGTTAACTAGGAGTGAACATGGACATATCATGAACATGAGGATGTGTACTAGCATACATGCAAGTAGGAACATAAGGATGGGAGTGAGTGGAGACATGCTGCGATTGTAGTCATGAATGTATGCATGAATATATGGCGGCCACGTGCATGGACGTCTAAATGTTTGAACACATGGGAGTGTGTATGTGGGCATGCATATGAGTGCAAGCATGAACATGTATGTATGCATGGACGGGTTGTGAGTATAAGCATGAGTGATGACATTGATGTACCTATAGACATTAATCATGAATATGAGCATAAGTGCAAAGGTGAGAGCATAGACTTCTCCTTTACTTGAGGGTGGGAACTCTGCCACTCAATGGGACACAACGTTCCGCCTCCCTCGTACTAGCGTGAGCATTTTCCATTAATCTCGACCTTCGGCATGTGTAACATTTTTCCTTCATTCGTTGGAGCGTGTGTATAGCTCTTGACCTTTACCTTTTGGGAAGCTTTCTTCTTCAGACAGGGAGACCTTGAAGATCGTTTTCCAAGGTAGTCAGACCAAATCTGACCGTCCTGTGTCTTGGGTGTCCGAGGTGGACTCGTATGAGGCAGGGACTCGTATGACCCCTTGTAGGTTGATTTCATGGAGAAACATACTAGGTGTAGGCAGAGCGTTCCGAACGTACTGTTAATCAGATGAGAGGGAAGAACCCTCTAGTTCTGCTTATCAGGCCAAGAAATTTTCTAAGTCAGGGGTGGCTGCTAATGCTTCCAGTATGTTCTTTATCCCTTCTTTTTTCTTTGTGATATACTTATGATTGTTCTCATGCTGCTTCCTTCTTGTTGTTAGAGCGTTCTTCCCTGGTTACCGAATGGTTCTTGTGGTGGGTGAGAGTTCAAGTCAATCTAAATCCAAGGCGCGGAAACCTGACTCTGAGGTCGGGCCCTCGGCTGCCAAGGAGAAGGAAACCGCGAGAGGCTCTCCTTCAAGTGCCCCCTTGCTGACTCCCTCCCATGATAAGGAGGTAGTGGTTGAAGAGTCGACCTCTTTGCTTGACAAAAGGAAACAACCTGTGGCTGGCGATGGGGTGATCATAGGTCTTGATGTCTCTTCTCTATCCCCTGCCCCCCAGCCGAGGGGCCGAGTCTCAAGTTTATTTCATCTTCATGTAGATTTGACGACTTTTGAAGGTGTTTTTGTCTTTCCTATGGGTTATGTTATTAACCCCTGCGTTGAAGATTTTTCTTTTGGTGATGGGTGTGATCATTACCTTTCGTTGAGATTCCTTTCTCTTGCCATGGCTCTGGTTAAGATAGCAAATTCTTGCTTTGGAGTTTGGTGGAGACTGCTCCTGAGTTAGCCTCTACTAGTATCGTAGTTGTGATCGTTGTGGGGATCGTTTTGTTATATGCCCTCAATAGTGCTTGTCGTGATTCTTTGCTTCATGGTTGATTTCGTGAGATATGGAGGTTGTCTTCATAATGAGGACGTCTCCTTCCTGGTATCACCCATTGGGTTGAAATATAAGTGCCTACCTTTGATGAGCGTACGAAGGGTGTTGTTTTTCCTTTTTCTTGAACCTCCTCCTAAGGCTAGGCGTAGCCTTTTGATGTTCGTGGTCGGGATGGTGTCTTTACAATGCATGTCTTTGACAGATGTTTTATGATGTGCTGCCATGATAATCACTTCGGGGTATGTGTACGTGATAGCCACTTCGTGATGTGTCGGAGTGATAGCCCTTCTGTAGTGTGTGGACATGATAGCCACTTCAGGGTATGTGGACATGATAGCCACTTCAAGGTATGTGGACATGATAGCCACTTCAAGGTATGTGGACATGATAGCCACCTCAAGGTATGTGGACATGATAGCCACTTCAGTGTATGTGGACATGATAGCCACATCACGATGTATGTGGTTGTGCTTTAGTATTCCTTTCTCATTGGAGAGCCTTCATTGCTATATTTGCCTTTTGTGTAGGCTATGTCTGTTGGGTTAGGTCCCGATGTCTCGTCTTGTCGGATGTTGTATCCTTTATGCTCTTTAGATGTCTCCTTCATGAGTTGTGCTTGACGATGTTCAAGTCTGATACGAGCATAGGTCACGCGAGGGCGACATGCATGACAATAACATTTGTCGGAGGTTGATTTGTGTGACTTGTAAGGAAATTCTCTTCTTGATGGGTCGAGCTTATTTTGAGAGCTTTGACCTTCGGATTTCATGTCTTTGCTATCCTTCTTGGTGGTGTTTCCTTTACTTGTCTTTCTTTCGTGCTTTCCTTCATGTCATACCTGCCATTTCATAAAGAAAAAACATTACTTGTTCTTCACATTACTTTACTTAGAAATTTCTTTCTCATGGTATCCTTCTGAGCATGGTGTGATGATCTCTTCTGATACCCCTTACACGGTATACGTTGTACTGTTAGACCAAAGATACGCTCTTGGTGGGCGTCGAAAACTGTTCACGAGACAGGCTCTCGGATGGCACTTAACGTTTCACAGGATAGGCTCCCGGAGGGCTCAGGTTAGACCAAAGATACGCTCCTGGTGGGCGTCGAACTGGTAGTTTGAAATCTACCTCAAGATACGCTCTTGGGGGCGTCGAACTGGTAGTGTTTTTTCTACCTCAAGATACGCTCTTGGGGGCGTCGAATCTGGTAGGTTGCAAATCTACCTCAAGATACGCTCCTGGGGGCGTCGAATTCGTAGTTTTTTGGAAACCACTCTCAAGATACGCTCTTGGTAGGTCGAAGTTCGTAGTGTAATAACTACTCTCAAGATACGCTCCTGGGGGCGTCGAAGGTCGTAGTATGAACACTACTCTCAAGATACGCTCTTGGGGGCGTCGAAGTTCGTAGTTTTTGGAAACCACTCTCAAGATACGCTCTTGGTGCGTCGAAGGTCGTAGTGTAATAACTACTCTCAAGATACGCTCTTGGGGGCGTCGAAGGTCGTAGTATGAACACTACTCTCAAGATACGCTCTTGGGGGCGTCGAATGTCGTAGTATAAAAACTACTCTCAAGATGCGCTCTTGGGGGCGTCGAATCTGTTCGCGGGATAGGCTCCCGGAGGACACAGGGTTCGTAGTTTTAGAACTACTCTCAAGATACGCTTTTGGGGGCGTCGAATGTGTTCGCGGGATTGGCTCCCGGAGGGCTCATAATGTTACCTTATCTTGTGTCCTTTCTCATGTAGGGTGCGTCTTTGGTATGCTTTTCGAGTCTTTACATGACTTTTCCTTCTATGATATTGCATGCTACCACGCTTTTCCTTCAATGTGGGAGATCACCTCTCGAGGGCGATGTTTGTGTGTTGCCAACTTAGGACGAGTTCGTATAGGGAATTGATGATGTTTTCCTCTTATGTGACCTCTTCTAGGAAAAGTGGTATTGCATGTTCTTGTGATCTTCTGCCTCTAATCTCTTCTTTTACACTTAGGTGGACTACCAAGCACTTATTCGTTTGGTGCCCCCCAAGTTGCTTGGTGGTCACACCGCCTTTCATATTTGGCCGTTGAAGGCCCCTCGTTCATTTTCTTGGTTGGGTACCCCTTATGCTCGGGGCTCCCTTGTCTGCTTGTTTGAATGCGATGAGTGTCCTTTGTAGGATTTACTCTTTCTCATGTTTGCTTGTTTCAGTCATAGGCATGGTTTGGATGGTGCCTTTGTCGGATGTGTCTTTGGAGGTTGGGTGGAAGAGCTTTTGCTTTGGGTGGGTGGGGGTGGATTTCATTCTCTTGATAACTAGGATGTGGCATTGTTTGTATCCTAGGGGTGCTTGTAAATTCTTTCCCCCCCTTCCTTGTGTTTTAGGTTGAAAAGCTCTCTCATAGAATGGCGTCTTGAGTTGTTAATCTCGTAGGTGTGTTTCAAACTAGTCAATCTAATCCATGCTCTTTGCACGTGCATGGGGAGGTCTGACCGGGCTGTGATAATCTTCTTGGAGTGTTGTGGCACTTAGTGTGGTTTGCCTTTTCCTTCACATTGGAGTATTCTTCAATGCCTTTAGGGGGTGTTACATTGGTCATGCTCCTCCCACCTTGAATGTTGATTATAGTCTTCCTTTGCATTAGGACTTGAATCTAAAAAGGGCGTTTTTCTTTAGGTTTGCCGGTGATGCTGCATGATTTTCCATGGTTTTGCCCCTGTATTGGCTATTCCTTGTTGGATGACTTCATTAGGGGCTGCATTTGTGTTGCGTACGTATACGTGTTTGAGGTGTGTTGAGCTGACAAGTCCCTCCTTTTTTGTTTTGTCATAACCTTCATTCATCATGTATTCGGCGTATGGCCTTAAAGGCGGGATATTTTTCTAGTGCCCCTTTTATCGGGGTTCTCCTCTTGATGGGATGCCAGAGTCAAATGTCTTATCATTTGCAGACAAGGTGGTTGATCGGGATGTGCGTCTAGTGTGAGGGTCAATCTTGAAACCTTACTCCCCAAGCTTTTGAGCTCTTCTTTGGTTGATCTTGTAGAACTATTATCCTGCCCTAAGGCTCTTGATAGGAGATGTATCTCCTTTTTCATACTCTAGTTGTTGCACTATCTCTTTTGCTAATCTTGTATCTTTAGAGTTTCTCTCTTGGTGCATGACTTCAATGACAGGATTTTCTACCGATGTTTATTCTATTAGGACTTGTATCCTCGGTTGCCTTCCTTTCTTGTGAGATGGCGAAGGAGTGTTTGTGAACACTCAAATGTGTCGTACTTGGTAGAGGTATGCGCCTAATCTTTATGGCGCTGTCTTGAATCTTCGTGTACCTATCTTTGATGAACATGTTATTCATTGCATATATGATACGGAGTCCAAGTATCTCCGGGTTAGGATCATATTTTGAGAACAGAGACATAGTCATCTATTAGATGACTTCTTTATCTACGGAGTTTATTTTTGTAAGAATAAATGCAAGGATACTTGTAAGGATACTTGTAAGGATGTGTGTTCCATCCTTTTCCTGGTTCATTTGCAGTGCCGTGTCCCTAATGGGTGTGTTGATGTTCTGACCACCTTTACTAGTAGGGGGTCCCTTGGTATTAGGTATGCCTGACTCTTCTCTAGTATCATCAATGGTTGGTCATGGGAGATGTCTGACGGACTCCCTTCATGTACTATGGTTCTCTTCATGTCAAAGTTGGTGATTCCCTCTCTTATGACTAACATATCCTTGTGTGGAAATACTATGTTTTCCATGTCCCTTTTTAAAAGCTTGATGATGGTGTCGCCATTCTTCCTTTGCTAGGTTTGGTGTCCTTGAGCGTTTTTTATGGAAGTGTATTCCATTACCTGGGATGAGCTTACTAAGTGGAATCATAAAGATCCGCTGGAGGTGTTTGTCTCTGATGGTGGGTGTTGCCCATGTGATATGGTTTCCTCCATTTTTGGAGGGATGTGTTCGCGGCTACCCCCTCTCATGTTAATGGGCGTTTGTGGGGAGGGCATGTTGTGACTGGTGCCCCCCTTGCATACCAATGCCCGATGGGATCCTTTGACGGATTTGGCCCTAGGATGCTTAGTGGAAGGTTATAGTAGGGGTAATCCTTTGTGACCTTCATGGTAGTTCCTCTATAGGATGTTGGGAGTGCTCAACTTATTTTTGTAAGTGAGTCTTCCATCTTGTGATCTTTCCAAGAAACTTGACCTTATAGGTGTTCTTTGGGATTGAGGAATCTGTTGCTTGTGCATCTCTTGATTGACGACGGCCTTTTACGAATTCTTCTAGTGGTCCACCTGTGTATATATATATCACGGAGCCCGAAGGCGTCCGGTATGGTCATTCTTGGAAAACATGTTGATATCAAGTATCAAAATCTACCCCTTTTAGGGAGTTGACTTGTTATGCAGTTAAATTAAATAAGAGGATATGGGAAGGATATGGGTGTGGGGGTGTTGATATCCCCTGCTTCCTTGGTAATGTAACTGTTTTCCTCCGTTAGTCTGTGTGTATTCCTTCCACTTGAGGAATATAAGGTCGCATCCTTGCAAGGCGGACTAGGTGGAGATGTATCCTTCATGTATGCTATGTGTGATCTCACTCCACTATGTCTCTCCATGAGACTTCCCATTGTAGTAGCTATGTACTAACATGGTATGGTACTCTATGAGTCCCCTGTTCAAATTCTTGTCTTTTCGACTGCTCCCCTGTCCTAGGGGGATGCGTGCCAAGGGTTGTAATGCATGAGGGGTTTGGACCTGTCGTGCTGTATCATGGGTAGGTGGTTGCCTTGTTGTGTTGTTGGGACTATGTCCCTCTCTTTTAGCTTTCCTTGATATGTCCCTTAGTCATGTCTGTAGTGATACGGACTGTATGTGTACATTGCCAGGGTGGATGTTGGAACTCCTATATCCTTGTTGGTCTGGCGTGTATGTCCCCCCTTAATGCGGTGTATGTCCCTGTTGGGGTACTTGGTTGAATCCATGGCTCCTTGGAGGTCTTACCTGTCTATCTGCCCCCAGAGGGGTGTATGCCCTGGCATCCTACTGTGTCTGTTGCTGCCTTGGATGCACAGACTGCTGCCTTCCCCCTGGGGGTGGCCTTTGGTAATATCTTCTTTGCTCCTCTCGCTGCCCTGCTCGAGGGTGCGAGTAGTGCTCTTCTGTTGGGATCTGCTCCTCTTCATGAGCTTCAGTGTAAGTCCCTTGGGTGTATGCCGGCCTTGCATATGCTGTGTGGGCGCGGTTGCCATCTCTTTGTGCCGGCATCCCATACGGGTACCTTTGGGGTTGCTGCTCATAATAATATCCCTCAGGGGGTGCCGTGTTGTGGGAAGGCACTCCCTGTTGTTCTCTTTCTCTCTGTGGCCTTCTTGCCCGGGGGGTGGAGGCTGTGGAGGACTCAGCCCCAGCTGGGCGTGAAGGTCCTCCCTCCTGGTTGTTCTGTTGAGGAGGCTGTGGTATTTCTTGTGGCTCTGGATGCATTGGCTGCTTCCCAGGGTTAGGCTGCCTCTCTGGGGGTATGGGCTCTCTCCTCCGCCCATTGCCCCCGGGTGGGCGTTGGTGCCCAGACACCCTACTGTTCGTCATTGCACGTGTAATAGCCAGGCTTTCTGTCCGAAGCCCGCAGACGGCGCCAAGTGTTAGGTTATAAAGTCTAGGTCAACGGGTCGTCAATCTAGAATTTATCTCCCACTAATGAAATGTCGGGTTCAGTGCTCCTAGGACTAGTCGTTCTGATCCGTGCCCTTATACTCCCTTGGGGTAGTCGTTCTGATCCCTGCCCTTATACTCTCTTGGGGTAGTCGTTCTGATATGTGTCCTTCTCTTCTCTCCTTCTGACCTCCTTTCCTTCTCTCCTTCTGACCTCTTTTCCTTCTCTCCTTCTGACCTCCTGAGGCTTGTACTTCTTACCCCTGGGGCTTGTCCTACTGCTCTATGCTCTTCTGCTTCCTTGGTTCTCTTCTCCTTGCCACCCTGCAAGAGGGGCAATACCAGGCACAGAGGGGGGGTGGTGCCTGATGAACCCTCTCCGATGCCTAAGTCAGTACGGTTTTAGAGAGATAAAGCTAGAGAGATGTCAGAGCAAAATTGTGCAACTTGCCAAGATGTGTAAATGAATTGTGGAGGTGGGGTATTTATAGGCAACGGTGTCATTAAGGTGGCTTAATGACATCGTTAACCTTTAAACACAGTTAATTAACCTTTAAACACGTAATTAGGACCTTAGGATACGGAGAAGGTAGGCGGAGTAAACCGAGTGTGGGAGTCCAAAAATGGTGCCGGGGCCCTTGGGGGGAAGGGAAATCCGACCCCCAAGGGTAGGGGTTGGGTGAGGGCACCCAACCCCTCCTAGGGAGGATGGGGTTGGCCAACCCCATCCCTCCTAGGAGAGATCGGGTTGGCCGACCCGATCTCTCCTAGGAGAGATCGGGTCGGCCAACCCGATCTCTCCTAGGGGAGGTCGGGTGTGGCCACCCAACCTCACCTAGGTGAGTTTGCCTTGGCCGGACGAGCGCTTCGGCCTCGTCCGAGCCGTTGATGTTCTCGCGAAGTGTCCGGGTTGAAGTTTTGATTTACAATCATTAACGGGATGATAAAAATACAACGGTTCGGAAGTCAACGGGTTCAAATTGGGCGTATATCCATCAGGTACATACTACACTATGATTACTACATTGGAATTGCGCCAAGTAGCAACCTATGCGCATAATATCTACTTCAACAATACAAGCTAAGCACTTTGTTCAAGGAAGGACTTATGGCATACAACGCCGACATACCTATTATCTACACCAACGAGGAAGTTTATTTCTCCATCCAAAATGGCGTCTATCTCAAGAAGGTGCCGGGAACACAAACCCATCGCGCTATGTGCACAGTCAACTTATATGTCGCAATGACAACTTGCGAATTATCTACAAAAAGGGACTTATAAAAATTCTCTACTCAAAGTGACGGCTATTTCAAAGACGTCAAATACATGCAATATCTTGGAAAAAAACCAAGGTCTACTATCAAAATGACGACTATTCCAAAGGCGTCAACAACAAGCAGTATCTTTGATAAACACCAAGATTTACTATCAAAAGTGACATGCTGCGACATCCTCCTTGCAAGGGCAAACCCCATGCTCACATCTATCAAAGTAGCATGCTGCGACATTCTCCTTGCGAGGGCAAACCCCATGTTTACTTCTAAAAAATGGCATGCTGCGAAATCCTCTTAGAGGCAAATCCTCATGTTCATAGCCATTCCCTGCATACAAACCAGGATGCGGCACTTAGGTGGGACTGATCACCCCATCGAGGCGGAAGTCCTCTTGTTAGACGACAACCCCCCACATCTACAAACTATGTAAATCCCTCTTAAGGGTCCATACGCCATGAAGATACATTCCTTGATAGGATAGCTTCATGTACACTCAAACTACACATATCCTCTTAAGGATGCAGACATAATGAAGACCTATACTTTAATTGGGCAGGCTTCGTTAAAAAACGCTAGCAGGAGCGCACCCTGTTTGAAAAACTCACCAAACTTACAAGTCGAGTCTTGTACAACGTCGCCTTAGAGTGGAACTAAGAGACGGTATAAACTTAAGTCTTGCTTCGTCAAGACGACACTGCTACATGTCAAGGGCCAAGTGCCAAGTACATTACTACCTGCAATGCTACAAGTACCAAGTGTACATAACATGCCATGCCTTGAATTTTTTTTCAAGAGGGGCGCTGATAACACCCTACAAGACGCAAGTCGCAACATTGGATGTTTTATCCATTGTAAAAAGGAGATCAATCCTATCATGCAAGTCCAATACACACGGAAAATGAAGATAACGCAAGCTATGAATATTACTAACAAGTTATCATGCAATTGTACTATTATAAAAGCAGGTCCAAGTGACGAAATACCATGCAAGCAAAGGCATAAACAAAGATTTATTGAAAACCTCAAAACACCATCAACCCGTTCACAAAGGGTTCAACATGCTGGAAGCAGACAACCTGATACCAACCAAGAGGTAACGTCATCTCCAAGGAACTAAGGCAAATAGTTCATAATGTCGACATCAAATGCAATGTCGTCATCCTCACAAAAAACACGGCAAGAATGGCCGCTTCAATTTCAATGCGACATAACTCTTCAACATGGGCGCGACAAGCAGCAATGCATGCATCAAAATCAGCCATCTTTAAGTTCAAGCTTCAAGTGTGAAGAAGTAAACAACGCTTACCTCAATGGGAGGAACGCTCCTCCTTGGGCCGGTCCTTCGATCGGGGGGCAGAAGGCGCAACCGCACGACCCTCAATTCTATTCCCTTTATCGCAAGAAGGAGTTGGAACGGTCGCACTCGACATAGAGAACTTAGAATCGCTTGTGGAACGCGCCCCTGCGACGGATCTTTTGAGAATTGTGCTAAAGCCAGGAACTGCAACCACGCGTTTAGTCACATGTACGGAGCAACTTGCAAACAAAAGCAACATGAAAGCAACAACTTGGAAAATTAACAATTTCAAAGAAGATACAAGGAGGTGCCTTACTCACAAGTCCTTTACCGCGACCATGTATGGAGACTCCAGAGTAGCGGGGGCAATGGTGCAGACATTACTTCCAACAAGCAGATTACCGTGTACATCGGCTGTCTGCAAAGACTAGCTTTTTCCATCAGTCCGAACTACATTGCAACATGATACAAGTCATAAAGATCATCAACATACCAAATCTTCAGAAGGAAGTGTATGTATACAGACATCAATTAATCAAGCAAGGACGTCAACATCTACACTTGGTGTATTATTTAGCTGCTCAACCATGTCGACATCCGAACATAGAGTTACTCGCAGAATGGGAATAGTGGACTTACTCATGATAACAGCTGTGGAAAGATTAATTTCAACAAGAAGATAGCGAGATCTGATATCCTAAAAAGTGCAACCAACAATCCAATCAGTGTGCATGCACGCATCAACACTTATGCAAACATCTATGCAATGGACGCTCCATGATAGATAACTATGTACGCATCGACTTAATAGTCTTCGTGCAACAAGTAACAAGCATCATGCAAGGGTGGCAACCCTCTCAACACATCGACTTACATGTCGACATCAAGCTTATACTCACAGCATACATGACAACAAGGGTGAAATATTTTCTAAGTGTTTTGCTCAAGATGACAGTCAGCATACTACAAGCTGTCAGCATGTTACTAAGTGTCAGCATACAACAAGCTGTCAGCATATTACCAAGTGTTAGCATACGACAAGGTGTTGACATAAAACTTATGTTTACATCAAGCATATGGATACAGCGTACATAGCCATGGATAGAGAAAAGATTCTAAGTGTAGGGGAAAGTGCGCACATACAAGCGCGTACATACAAGCACGCGTATACAGCTGTTGACATACAACGAGATGTCGGCTATCAGGAATATTCTCCAAGTGTTCCAACAATATCGGCTGTCGACATATGACGAGAAGCCAACTGTCAAGGATATTTTCTAAGTGTTCAACCATGTCAGCAATCAACAAGCTGTCAACATACTATCAAGTATCAACATACGAAAAGGTGTCGGCATGCAACAAAATATGGCTGAAATATTTTCTAAGTATTTCGCTTACGACATGGGACTATACGCGACAAGAAACCAACCGTCCGAAAATATTGTCTAATTATTTCCTCGATGTCAACAATCAACAAGCGGAATGGAATCAACTATCTAGGAGCATTATCCAAGTAAACTAGCATGATGACGGATAAAATACATCAAGTGGCAAAAATCAACTACTACGAAATATTTTCTAAGTGTTTCTATGCCGGCGGTCGACAAGAATCATATGACGAAATCAATGGTAACAATCACTAGGTATTATTGAAATATTTTCTAAGTGTTTTAGCATGTTTGCAGACAGTGACCAACGATCAATACATGATGCTCAACGCACATTGCCTAAGTTATCACTACCAACATACAACCATTGACGACCATGTATGAACAACTACCGATCGTCAACATCGAGCATACTAAAACAATGGCTAAGGCATGGAGCAACATGTCGGCAATGAATAATATGCATAAGGGAAGTGTATACCGTCTGTTACGCTAACCCCGTGAACAGATTACGCACGTTCGTTGAAAAAGTAAAGATGGACGAATTTGTGCTCCGCGCATTCGATTGACAAACAGGCCACCCTGAGGTCAGTACCGAACCTAAATTGGAAGAATATCCTATCTTAAATAGAATCAAGCATGGGTTTTGATCCGCTACTTGACTCGGGGGCAAGTGATGGATAACTGTCCAATTCTGGTTCGTATTTACGTTTCGGACCTCACAAACACGACGAAACCCATAAACGGATTTTACCGCGGACACCCTGAGTCCAAAATGGTCCGGATGTGCGCAGCACCCGGACCGGGACTTCCGAATTGCCTCAAGGAAACCCGGAGGTCCGGATTGCCTCGGCAGTCCGGATTGGTCCGGTTCGCCCGGCAATCCGGACCATGTCGGACATACGACATGGTCCGGACTCTCAACTGGCATCGCGCGCTTACCCCTATTATTTTTACTAAGTATGAGAAGTCAGTGCGCACATAGCCAACCTCGATGTCGGTAAGTGTTTTCCTTTAAACCGGCATTGAACCGCATAAAACCGGGTACGGTTCTCGGGTTTCCTATAAATAGGGACCTAGGCCTCCCATTTGACAGGTTAACTCGAAACTCTCTTAAATTGGCTATATGTGCTCTGACCTCTCTCTACATACTTTCTCTCTCTAGATTGTGACTTAAGCATCGAAGATGGCTCAACCAGCACCACCCCCCTCTCCATGCTGGTTATTTCCCGTTTTGCAGGACCTGACGTGTAGGAGACCGAGATTGGAGCCAAAGCCAAGTTCGGGGTTCGAGGATCGAGGTTCACGGATCGTGGATCGTGACATGCTGACAGAAGACCGTACCTGCGTGCACATCCAACGCGTTCGCGAAGAGCAACCTCCTCAACAGGTGGAACCGACCTCAACACCTCCCGTTGCTATTTGTACTTCTTGGAAGTACTGTCGCATCTTTGGGGATTTGGTGTTGTAGTCTCCTTTGACTTGGTTCACCACCAGTTGGGAGTCGCATTTTACTTCTAAGTGTTTTACTCTCATACCTCCTTCTATTCGCAGGCCTGTGAGCAAAGCTTCATATTCTGCTTCATTGTTTGTCGCGCGGAATGTCAAAGCCATAGTGTACCGCAATGGAGGTCCTTCTTGAGGTGGTATTATTACGAGGCCTGCCCCCGATCCTTCCTGGTTGGAGGATCCGTCTGTGTACATTGTCCAGACGTCCTCATTGTTCTCCCTCCCTACTTCTTGCTTTGGTGGGTTCTCTTTTATTGTATCTGGTTGTGTGCCTGTGAATTCTGCTATAAAATCTACTAAGGCCTGACCCTTGATGGCGGTTCTTGGGGCGAAGTATATTCTGAATTCGCTCAGCTCTATTGCCCATTTAACCATCCTCCCTGATACGTCCGGTATTTCGAGTAGGTGTTTCAAAGGTAGATTTGTAAGTAACACTATCTCATGTGCATGGAAATATGGCCTGAGCTTCCTTGCTGTGAATACTAGGGCAAAGAGATATTTCTCTATTGGCACGTAATTTGCTTCGTACTTTGCAAGTGTCTTTCTTACAAAGTATATTGGCAATTGGACGCCATTCTCCTCCCTTAATAATGCTGAGCTAACTGCCGTCTCGCTTACTGAGATGTACAAGTATAGCTTTTCCCCCGGTACTGCATGTGCTAGGGGTGGCTTATGTGTTGTTTTAGTTGTTGTAACGCTTCTTCACATCTAGGCATCCACTCAAACCTCTTGTTTGCTCGCAATACTTCAAAGAAGGGTAGCGCTTTGTCTCCTATCTTCGAGAGGAAATGATTCAAGGATGCAGCCCTCCCGTTAAGTTTCTGTACTTCCTTGGGCTTGGTGGGCTATTTCATTTCTTCGATTGCGAGTAGATTTTCGGGGTTCGCCTCAATTCCTCTTTATCTTACCATGAAGCTGAGGAATTTTCCTGATTGCACTCCAAACACGCAATTTTGCGGGTTTAATCGTACTTGATGGACGCGCATCCTCTCAAATACCTTTCGGAAGTTGGCCTCATGACTTGCTTTTATTTTGGACTTGACGATCATGTCGTCCATATACGCCTCCATCGTTTTCCCTATCATATCCCCAAATAGCTTGTTGACCATCCTTTGGTACGTTGTGTTGGATTACGGGGCTAAATACTATGGAAACATAAACTGGGTATATGCTACTAATCAGAATTACGCAGCGGAAGATGTGCACATACATTAAACCTTTTCCGTAGTCCCAAGATTTTGCTGAGGGAGTTCTCGATCCACCTGACGGAACCCGTAGAGGTTCTTGTTAAGGAAGCCCTACGCGGTATAGTCTCCACAGCAAAGCCTATGATCGATTCTTGGCAGGGACAGATCTCCTGAGTGTTTTGCTCTAAGAAAATTAGCACACCCTTGGTGGTGCAGGTGGTTCGGCCGAAACTAGTATGTATTAGGGAGGAGGGTTTTCTCTTAAATCACCACAAAGTAGGAATTGTGAATTACCCTAATAAAACCCATAACACTCCCTATTTATAGGAGGATCAAAGTGGACAAAAGTCCACTTTGCCCTCTACATGTTTCAGCCGGCCTAAGTTGTATAGGGAGGCCAAATTTTGAGCCTCTCATGTCAATTGGGATTTTGGTCAAGCCTTATTTCCCTAATGTGACATTTACCCAATTTCTTAGGTAACATATAAATATTAATGGGCTTCCATTTACGGCGCCCAATATTCATATGCTGACAGCTTCCACTCGCCGGAATTGTAGGGCACCTGTTAATTTATTGCTGTCCAAATCGCATCAACATTTCACTCTTATGATCTTGCCCCTGCTTCTGAATAGTTTATACGAGGTTTTTCGTGCGACCGGCGGATACGACGGGCATCGTGCTACTCATCTGTTAGGAGTTTTTTAGCGCCTGCAGAACGTTGATTCCCTATCTCAAATCAACATGTTAAAAACATCAAATTTTTTCGCGTTGTATCCCAGGTCAACTGTTAATTCACCAATTGACCTGTTTCCACATAGGAATACTTATCCAAGGCATCTACAAGTATTCAAAGCCTTCAACTAATATTTGGTTGGTGGCCACCTAGTGAATACAAGAGTCGGTGAATTACAGGTGAACTTGACCATCCCCATCGCTCATATCCTTAATCAAACCCAACCGGTTTCCAAAGACGTGGTAACTTGGCCTTTTTCTTCAGCACTGCGCTCATACTCCGGGAAGCGAATATTGAGCCCGACCTTAGATATGAGTTCTGAGTCCATGAGGATACTTCGGGTGCCTCTTCATAAGGCTCCCGGGATCAATCACACGCTCGAGGTGAAAAAGTTTGCGCCCATCCAAATCTCGAGGATTCTACCTAGCACAACCGAGCATGACCCCGTGGTCGAACATGGCCCGCGTAGTATGAAGCACGCGACGATAGCATACCCGAACATTGTCAGGTGTGGGATATGTCAATGATGCTATCGCAGATTTTCATCTGGCACAGAATGTGGTTGATGACGAACATAGTTCATCACCGACGATGTGCAAAACGAATATCATGTCGTGTTACTCCGAAACCAAATGATCGTTTTGCGTAACCAAGTTTATCCAACTGGTTCTTAGCCAGTCTTGCTTCGGCAGAGGTCCCCTTCTCCTACAAGACGACCGTGCTTGTGTGACAAGGCAAGGCCCACATTCGACATAATTTAGGCAGGGGATTGTGTCCTCCTACGACTTAGTTTATAGACCGTAAAATCCGATGTAATCAAACATTATGACGTTAATGAATCATAAACTCGAATTGCAATTCTCTCATTTATAAAAAATGTAACTTTTAATTATCAAAATGTTATCACAGATATACGCCCACTTTTAAACCCTACGCAATCCAAGCAGTTTAACTTGCTTTTCAAATATCTCTTTGCGCAATGGTTTAGTTAATGGGTCTGCTACCATGTCATCAGTGGGCGAGTATTCTAAAGTGATTATATTATCTTCTACCATTGATTTAGCATAATTATATTTCACATCAATGTGTTTAGTCCTACTATGGTACTTTGGATTCCTTATTGCCGTAATAGCCGCCTGACTGTTAGAGTACACCTTCATAGGCTTACTCCCGACATCATCATTAAGCAGCGCAGTAAGAATCCTTTTCAGCCAGACCTCTTCCTGTGCGTTTTTTGGAGAGAGCTACGAATTTCGATTCCATCGTAGATAGCGCGACACATGATTGCTTCTTGCTCGCCCATGAAATGGTGGCATTATCAAGGAGAACCACTCCTCCTTTGGTGGACTTACGATCGTCTGGATCGCCACCATGGTCGGCGTCACTAAATCCGGTCAATTTTAACTTCCAGCCCTCATAGCACAGTACATAGTCGTTAGTACCTTTCATATATCGTATGATCCGCTTTACAGCTTTTAAATGTTGATAGCCAGGGTCTGATTGAAATCTTGCTACTAGGCCCACAACGTAGCAAATGTCTGGACGAGTGCAAAGCATGGCGTATAAGAGACTTCCGACCATGCTTAAATACTCTGCACTCCTCATCTGTTAACGCTCTTGCTGGTTCTTCGGGCCGTCTCGTTTTGACAACGCGCACCCGAATACTACCGGCGTCTCCACGGGTTTGGCATCTTGTAATCTAAAACTTTTCAACAGTTTGTTGATGTAGGCTTCCTGAGATAGACACAATCTCCGGGCGGTAAAATCTCTAGCAATCTTAATGCTCAAGATGTACGTAGCCACTCCCATGTCTTTCATCTCAAATACAGATGCCAACCAGGACTTTGATTCATGCATGAAACTCACATCGTTCGCCACAATGAGTATGTCATCCACGTATAAAGTTAAGATGACGTACTTAGACTCAGAGGTCTTTGTATACACGCATGGATCCTCATGGAGATTCACGAATCCGTTTCCATCGATTTCCTCGTGGAATCAGCGGTACCATTGCCGAGACCATTGTTTAAGACCGTAAATGGACCTTTGGAGTTTGCAAACTTTACGTTCTTTGCCAGGAGTAATAAAGCCCTCTGGCTGCTCCATAAAAGTAATTTAACTACGCAGCGGAATAGCGTATACATACCTTTTAGCTTTCCTGCTCAAGAACGTCGTGGAGGGAGTTCTGATCCTCCGGTCGAAACAACGTACAAGTTCTTCGTGAGAAGAAGTCTTACGCGGTGTAAGCTCCACAACAAAGCCTGTGATCGATTCTTCAACGGGGACAGAACCTCGGACTAAGATTTGCCGAAAATCTCAACTAAGGGGGTGAGAGGGTTTTTCTCAAGTTCCTCAATGGAGGTACTTCTTATTATGAATGATGTCTTAAACCCCTTAGGCGAGTCCCCTATATATAAGATTGGTGGAGTGGACAAAAGTCCACTCCTACCAATGTGGGACTAGTTTTGGCCGAACCCATGCTATTTAGGGGGAGGCCCAATTTTGGGCCTCCCATGTCAATTAGGGATTGGGTTTGGCACAGTTAGCCTAATGTGACAATTACATAATTAACTTAGGTAATTTCCTTAGCATTGACAGGCTACCAATTACGGCGCCACGTCACCATATGCTAACAGCTCCCACTCGCCGAAATGGGAGTGTGCCTGTTAATATATAGTTATCCAATAGCATCAACATCTCAGTATTCAGTCTTTGTCTCTGTCTCCGAATAGTTCATACGAGGTTTGCCGTGCGACCGGCGGATACGACGGGCATCGTGCTACTCATCTGTTAGGAGTATTGTAGCGCTCCCAGAACGTTGATTCCCTTTCGTAAATCAATCATGTTAAAATAAAACATGTACCACACTGTATCCTTGGTCAAATGATAATTCTCCAATTGCCCAGTTTTCCACATAGGAAAACTTCTCCAGGGCATCCGTTACAAGTGTTCACAACCTTCAACTAATATCCGGTTGGCGGCCACCTAGTGAACACAAGAGTCGGTGAATTAAAGGTGAACTTGACCATCCCCATCGTTTATACCCTTAGTCTAACTCAACCGGTTTCCAAGACGTGGTCACTTAGCCGTTTTCTTTGGCTCTACGCTCGTACGCCGGGAAGCGAACATTGAGCTAGACCTTAGGTATAAGTTCTGAGTCCGAGAGAATACTTTGCATGCCTCTTCATAAGACATCCGGGATCAATAACACGCTCAAGGTGAAGAAGTATGCGCCCTTTGAATCATTAGGATTCTAGCTAGCACAACCGAGCATGACCCGTGGTCGAACATGGCACGCAGTATGAAGCACGCGTCGATAGCACACGTGGATTAGCTAGGATTGGGATATGTCAATCAAACTATCACAGAATCTTTCATCTGGCCCTGAATGTGATTTTAATGATGGACTGGGTCCAACACGTCGATGTACGAAATGAGGATTAAGTCATGCATTAAGTGTGACAAGGTTATCGTTTCGTTTAACCAGGTTTATCCCCCTGGTTCTTAGCCAATCTTGTTTTGGTAGAGGTCTCCCTCTCCTTACAAGATGACCGTGCCTGTGTGACGAGGCATGGTTCACATTCGACATAATTTTGGTGGAAGAGTTTTACCTCTTCCTACGACTTAGTTTATAGATTGTAAAATCCGATGTTATATTTCATTATGACGTCGATAGATCATATACTCAGTTTGCAATTCTTTTATTCAATTGAAATAATATTATTTCAAATGTCAAAATGTTATCGCTTATACTAGACTCTTATTTAAGCCCTACGTAGGCCAAGCAGTTTTACGTGCTTTTCAAAAATCTCTCTACGTAATGGCTTAGTTAATGGATCTGCAACCATTTTATCCGTGGAAAAGTATTCTAAAGCGATTATGTTGTCTTCCAGAACAAATTAAGAATAATTATATTTCACATCAATGTGTTTGGTATGGTACTTTGGATTCTTAACTGCTGTAATGGCTGCATGACTGTCGGAGTATACCTAGACGGGATTACTCTCTTTGCTAGTGCCAATCAATGCAGTAAGAACTCTTTTCAGCCAGACTGCTTCTTGTGCGTTTTTAGAAAGGGCAACAAATTCTGATTCCATAGTGGAAAGCGCGACACATGATTGCATCTTGCTTACCCATGATACGGCAGCATCAGCAAGGAGGAAAACTCCCCCTGTTGTGGACTTATGATCGTCTGGATCGCCAGCGTGGTCGGCGTCACTATAACCAGTCAATTCGATTTTCCTGCCCTTATAGAACAAACATAGTCGGCAGTACCTTTCAGATATCTTATAATTCATTTTTACGACCTTTAAATGTTGATAGCCAGGATCTGACTGGAATCTTTCTACTAGGCCCTCGGCGTAACAGATGTCTGGCCGAGTACATAGCATGGCGTACATTAAACTTCCTACCATGCTTAGATAATATGCATTCTTCATCTGTTCACGCTCCTGCTGGTTCTTCGGGCCATGACGCTTCGACAGCGTGCACCCGAACACAACCGGCGTATCCACGGGTTTAGCATCGAGCATTCTGAATCTTTTCAACGGTTTGTTGATATATGATTCTTGAGATAGACACAATCTCCGGGTGGCACGATCTCGGGCAATTTTAATGCCTAAGATGTACGTGGCCTCTCCCATGTCTTTCATCTCAAATGCTGATGATAACCAGGACTTTGATTCGTTCATGAAACTCATGTTGTTCGCAGCAATGAGTATGTCATCTACGTATAGTGTTATGATGACATACTTAGACCCAGAGGTCTTAGTGTATACGCAAGGATCCCCGTTAAGATTCACAAATCCGTTTCCGACGAGTTCCTCGTGTAATCTGCGATACCATTGCCGAGACGACTGTTTAAGACCGTAAATAGACCTTTGGAGTTTGCAAACTTTACGTTCTTTGCCATGAGTAATAAAGCCCTCTGGCTGCTCCATATAGATCTCTTCCTCCAGGTTTCCATGGAGGAATGCGGTCTTAAAATCCATTTGGTGCAGATCTAGATCGAGACATGCAACAAGGGCAAGGGCGGCCCTGAGTGTGGTGTAACGCACAGTCGGTGAGTTTGTTTCTTCAAAGTCCATTCCGTGAATTTGGGTATATCCATTCACAATCATTTGAGTTTTGAACCACTCAACTTTCCATCAGTAGTGAATTCTAAAATTTCACTTTCTAGTTTTGCGGTTAGCAGATCAATCAACTAAGGACCATAACCGAATTTGTTCTTATTTAGGCATATTTCATCCTCCATTGTTTTCCTCAATTCCCTCGTTTTGAGGTCCTTCCCTTGCTTTGCCGAACCTTCACTGATTCGAGAACGATTGTTAAGATGTTTAACACATCTTATTCGATGGGACACTTCTCGAGAGATGTTCGTTGCCTTTGACTATGTCTAGGCTCGTTAAATCTCTAGTATGACTGTTACTCACACTCAGAATAATGCTTCTTATCGGAGCATCACTCCCACAGGGAAGAATGGCAGTGCTTGGACTCTAATCAACAATTTTTTCAGGCTGACCTCTCGGTCTCCGAATTTTACCTCTGAGATGTATTCCTTGATTACTAGGATCAAGAACCAAGTTGGTCGTTTTTCCCTCCCACTAGGAAAAATGGGCAATTGTATTAATTCAGCGTTCTTGATTGTCAGGTTTGACTTCACTCGCATTTGTATTTAGTGATGATTATATGTGATGGGGAGTAAGCCCTCTCACCGGATTTATTATGAAGACTTTTGTATCATCATATACCATATCAACTTATGTTGTATCAGTTCTCCCACTCGAAGTAAGTGGGACCTGATAATCTCCGTTAACCATTCATTGATTCGACCAGTACTATGTCTGTTCATTCCGCAAAACATTGGAAATTTATCCTCAAATCTTTATAGTATGTCATGTTTGACCACAATACCATCAATCTTAGCTAATTCTAAACTTGTATTCTTTTAAGAGTAGATCCTACTCTTAATAAATACTTGTTTAATGCGCAAATTAATGCTGCTAAGGATAAGGTTTTACCCGTATGATCCTTTTAGCTTTTATGGTGATGTGTCAACCGATTTTATTGGAACATAGAGTTACATTAATGTGAATCAACTTAATTTCATCTGGAGGAGTAATTAATGTTGAACTTCATCATTATGTAACTTCGAACTATGTTGCTTGAAGTATTTTATAAAATGATTGCTTTAGCCAAACTTTTCGTTCAAGGATTATAGTGGGAGAGTCGTTTTACTGACTTCTCCCTTTCGTTTGTTTAACTCACCCATAGACTTATTCACCTCAAGGGCTATGCATTTAAGCGTTCGCTTAATGCCATAGATGATGTTCTTACTAGATTTCATTAGCTTTGAAGCATACTTATAATCTTAGTAGTTATCAATGAGTTATATTCAAAGGATTACAAACGAAAATTTAGCATTCATTAAAATACTTCAGCATTAAATTCGGACTTTAAAAGGATGTGTCCCTTCTCAAGGTGACATGCTCCACGCCCATACCAGGTTTAAACCATGGTTACGAAATCGTTTTAGTCTTCGAATTTTAAAATCGGTCTTACCATGCATATTATTTCGGGATGCTTATCATTTTAATGGAGTACTTAACAAATAAGGATGTAATTTTCTGGTCGGTCACTTTTTGGAACTATGCAATCGATGGATGATTGATTAGGTGAGTGAATGTTCTTTGGTTCAACCGTTTTATTGGAAGAATCTCAAATTAGTTGTTCGTTCCGGATCGGGCCCGTTTAACTGGGTCGATTAATTTTGATAAGTAGACCATATCTTGGACCGAATGGTTACTACTTTACTCAATAATTCCGAATCATAATTAACTAATGTCAAACATTTATTGATCATAAGAGAATTTATAGACATTGGTACAGTAATGAGATACAGAATAAAGCTATTAGAGGTGAAGGAAAATAAAGTTGATAAGGAAAACTCCAGCTATCTTCACCAAGTACCCCTGAAAAGAATTCACAAGTGAATCATATCAGTAGACTTACTGATATAAAACGGTTAACGGTTTCATATATGTGGCAAACGAGGCGTACCTTTTAAGGTACGAAATCAGCAGCATTTGTCATACTACAGATCTCGTTTGAGGACCAAGTTGATCCTGTTTCCTCTTCTATTTCCTTTGTCCTCTTGCGATAGTGCACCGGGGAATATGTCAGTCTCTTTTGGTTGCTTTCCGTGAATAAGTACATAGAGTACTTAATTGTTGTTATTAAGTATTCTAGTCCAAAATCATCAGCAAACCATAACATAGGATACCCCTGTGCGATATTGATTATCTTTCTCCAATTGGACCTTTCGATCCTCTGGTTAGACATAGGTTTTACGCTGGTGTCGTTTGAAAGTAAGTTGTTGAGATCGTTTCCACTTGGGATATCTCGAACTGCTTTTGACGGACCTCGAACCTCGATCCACGAACTGGCTTTGGCTTCTACCTCGATCCCCGAACTAACTTTGGCCTCTACCTCGATCCCCGAACTGTCTTTGGCCTCTATCTCGATCTTCTATACATCGGGTCCTGCAGAGCGGGCGATAACCAGCATGCAGAGGGGGGGTGGTGCTGGTTGTGCCCTCTCCGATGCTAAAGTCAGTATTTTAGAGAGAGAAAGTTCTAGAGAGAGGTCAGAGCACAAATACCCAATTCTCCAGAGTTTTGAGTCAACTTGTAAAATGGGAGGTCTAGGTCCCTATTTATAGGAAACCCAAGAACCGTACCCGATTTAATGTCGCTTTACAGGAAAACGCTTACCGACATCGAGGTTGGCTATGTGCGCACTGACTTCTCATACTTAGAAAAAATAGGTGTATTCGCGCAGTACGAGTAGGTAATCCGGACCATGTCAACACCCGACATGGTACGGATTGCCTTGGCAATCCGGAGGTCCCCTGGTCCGGGTGCAACGCGCATCCGGACCGTTTTGACCACGGGTGACAGCGGTAGTATCCGTTTTGTGGTTCTAGTGTGTTTGCGAGGTCCGAAACGTAAATACGAACCCGAATTGGATAGATATCCAACACTTGCCCCCGAGTCAAGTAGCGGTTCAAAACCCCTCCTTGACTCTATTTAAGATAAGATATTCGCCCAATTTAGGTTCGGCACTGACCTCAGGAGTGGCCTGTTTGTCAATCGAATGCGTGGAGCACAAATTTGTCCCTCTTTATTTTTCTGACGAACGTACATAATCTGTTCACGGGGTTAGCGTAACAGACGGTATATATAAAACAATGTGCAATTAACGACTTAGTCATAATAACATGCAATAAGCAAAATACTTGTGATAATAAGTAATCATGCAACGCGGTGTCAACTTGGTACGTGACGTGAACGTGTAACATGGTGTTAAAATAGAGATGATAACATAGCCCATAGATGATACAATCGTGCAATGAGCAAAATACTTAGAGCAATTGAAAATTGAAGAGCATGCTTGTCAACATGAAGCATGATGTAAACATAGAAAATGATGTAAGCATGTAATACGATGTAAACATGCAATTCATACTTAGATCTTCATCATAATAATAATCACGTAGCAATTATAAGTTAAAATTATGTACACATAAAAATAATAACATGCATAATAGCCTATACGTACGCAAGATGCGGTAATGATCGTACGTAGCATGTCATGCAACATTAAAGAGCATGTATGTAATGTAAGCATAGGAGAGATGTAAACATGCTCATACATGATGCTAGGGACTTGTGCGAAAATAGATATGAGTTTAGTCCTTAGAATATGGAGTAGACACTATTAGTGAAAATTAGGAGAGAGAATAGTCATTAGCTTACATCCTCCTTTGATGGTTTTCCACGAAGCTCTCATTGTTTGTTGAAGAAGGAGCCTATGGAGGTGTAAATTTGGAATGGTCACCTTAACATGCATACAAGGTGTTTGATGAAATGCATTAGGATACATAACCTCAAATCGGCCAAAAATTTTCTAAGTGCTGAAAATTTTAGAAAAGTGCAAATGAATTGTTATACTTCTCTTATGCATAGCATTCACTGCCGACATGTTGCTCCACGCCTCAGCCGTTGTTTTTGCATGCTCGATGTTAACGATCGGTAGTTGTTCGTACATGGTCGTCAATGGTTGTATGTTGGTAGTGATACCTTAGGCAATGTGCGTTGTGCATCATGTATTGATCATTGGTCCCTGTCTGCCAGCTTGCTAAAACACATAGAAAATATTTCAATAATATCTAGTGCTTGTTACCATTGATGTAGTCAAATGATTCTTGTCGACCGCCGACATAGAAACACTTAGAAAATATTTCGTAGTAGTTGATGTTTGCCACTTGATGTACAATATCCATCGTCATGCTAGTATACTTGGAGAATGCTCCTAGATAGTTGATTCAATGCCGCTTGTTGATTGTTGACATCAAGGAAATACTTAGAAAATATTTTCTGACGGTTGATTTCTTGTCGCATATAGTCCCATAACGTAAGTGAAATACTTAGAAAATCTTTCAGCCATGTCTTGCTGCATGCCGACACCTTGTCGTACATAGATATTTGATAGTATGTTGACGGCTTGTTGTATGTTGACACGTAGTAGCATGTTGACCTTTAGTAGCATGCTGACCGCTTGCAATATGCTGACTGTCATCCTGAGCAAAACACTTAGAAAATATTCCTTGATGGTCGACACCTTATTATATGTCGATTACTGACATAGTGGAACACCTAGAACATATCACTTGATAGTCGACACCTTGCCATATGTCGACAGCTGTATGCGCGTGCTCATATGTACACGCTTGTATGCGTGCACTTGCCCCCACACTTAGAATCTTTTCTATATCCATTGCTAAGTGCGCTGTATCCATAGACTTGATGTAGAGATATGATGCATATCGTCGGCTGTCATGGTAAAACACTTAGAATATATTTCGTCCTTGTTATTATGAGTAAGTCCACTATTCCCATTCTGCGAGTAACTCTATGTCCGGATGTCGACATGGTTGAGCAGCTAAACAATACACCAAGTGTAGATGTTGACGTCCTTGCTTGATTAATTGATGTCGGTATTCATAAACTTCCTTTTGAAGATTTGGTATGTTGATGATATTTATAACTTGTATCATGCTGCAATGTAGGTCCGACTGATGGAGAAAGCTCGTCTTTGCAGACAGCCGATGTACATGGTAATCCACTTATTGGAAAAGATGTCCGCCTCATTGCCCCCGCTACTCTGGAGTCTCCAGACATGGTTGCAATAAAGAACTTGTGAGTAAGGCACCTCCTTGTATCTTCTTTGAACTTGTTAATTTTCCAAGTTGTTGCTTTCATGTTGCTTTTGTTTGCAAGTTGCTCCGTACATGCGACTAAACGCATGGTTGCAATTCCTGGCTTTAGCACAATTTAAAAGATCCGTCGCAGGGGCGCATTCCTCGAGCGATTCTTAGTTCTCTATGCCGAGTGCAACCGTGCCAACTCCTTCTTGCGATAAAGGGAATAGAGTTGAAGGTCGTGCAGTGGCGCCTTCTGCCCCTCGGTCGAGGGACTGGCCCAAGGAGGAGCGTTCCCCCCATTGAAGTAAGCGTTGTTTACTTCTTCCCACTTGAAGTTTGAACTTTAATATGGCTGATTTTGATGCATGCATTGCTGCTTGTCGCGCCCATGTTGAAGAGTTATGTCGCACTCCTGGTTGG
Source organism: Clarkia xantiana subsp. parviflora (assembly GCA_036873135.1). Taxonomy (NCBI): domain Eukaryota; kingdom Viridiplantae; phylum Streptophyta; class Magnoliopsida; order Myrtales; family Onagraceae; genus Clarkia; species Clarkia xantiana. The sequence continues at coordinate 34,030,997 of JAPTYO010000010.1, read as the reverse complement.
TATTAAGTTGCCTGCTTCCAGCATGTTGAACCCTTAAGTTATTCTCACTGTCCGTATGTACTGGACTTGCATAATAAGATATATATCCTTAGATGATGAGCATGATTTCCGTAGTTGCGACTGTATGTCACACATTGTTGAGTGTTATGAGTGCCCCTCTTGGTTAGATTCCAAGGCATGGCAAGATGTGTACACTAGGTACTTGTAGCATTGCATGTAGTAATGTACTTGTCACTTGGCCCTTGACATGTAGGAGTGTTGTCTTGACGAAGCAAGACTTAAGTTTATACCGTCTCTTAGTTCCACTCTAAGGCGACGTTGTACAAGACTCGACTTGTAAGTTTGGTGAGTTTTTCAAACAGGGTGCGTTCCTGATAGCGTTTTTTAATGAAGCCTGCCCACTTAAGGTACAGGTCTTCATTATGTCTGCATCCTTAAGATGATATGTATAGTTTGAGTGTACATGAAGGCATCCTATCAAGGAATGTATCGTCATGGCGTATGAACCCTTAAGAGGGATATACATACTTTGTAGATATGTGAGGTTGTCGTCTAACAAGAGGACTTTCGCCACGATGGGGTGATCAGTCCCACCTAAGTGCCGCATCCTGGTTTGTATGCAGGGAATAGCTATGAACATGAGGATTTGCTTCTAAGAGCATTTCGCAGCATGCCATTTTTTAGAAGTAAACATGGGGTTTTCCCTTGCAAAGAGGATACCACAACATGCCTCTTTTGATATTAAATATTGGTGTTTATCCAAGATATTGCTTGTTGTTGACGCCTTTGGAATAGTCGTCACTTTGAATAGAGAATTTTTATAAGTCCATTTTTGTAGATAATCCGCAAGTTGTCATTGCGACATATAAGTTGACTTTGCACATAGCGCGATGGCTTTGTGTTGCCGACATCTTCTTGAGATAGACGCCGTTATAGATGGAGAAATAAACTTCTTGCTGATGTAGATAATAGGTATGTCAGCGTTGTATGCCATAAGTCCTTCCTTGAATATAATGCTTGGCTTGTATTGTTGAAGTTGATATTATGCGCATAGGTTGCTACCTGACGCAATTCCAATGTAGTAATCATAGTGTAGTATGTACCTACGAACAAGGTAGTGCTTTGTCAGATAATTGCAATGTTTGCAAGTTTGTAAAAATATGGAGTTATGGATTTCCTTTTAACTAATGCATATAATAAATAGAGTAAAGGAATCTGATACCAGGATCCCTTCGTTGTGTAGGAAACTTCCCTTAGTGCAGATGTGATATGTGCGGACATGTTGGGAGCGGAGCTTTTCAAGTACCACTCACTATATGTGTTTGTGAATATGTACGTACAAAGAGAGACTATGCATTGCTGTATGCATCCTTTAGTCGATACGCGTCGATTCTTCCTTAGTATGATGCACATACATATATATGATCGTTGATTTGTATCGTTTCCAAGGTAAGAGCTGATGTTTGAGTAGAATATTCGCTGAGATGTCGCGAGTTATAATTAACTTGGAGACTTGTTGTGATGATGCAAATGATATATACGAGACCATTACTTGGCTTAGATGCCTAAGTATAATGTCCATAGATAGAGAATTCCAGAAAGTGTTGCATACAGCTCCTCCTAGTGTTGTTCTCCAGATAAGATGTGTCATTGAGATATCTCTTGGATGTACATATAACCTGTCTCAAATTAGTCGCAATACTTTGAGATATATTGGTTAAGGAATAGAATAGAGTTATAAATCTTCTCATATGGCTCTATCGCCTGCAATGCCAATATGACTGGATCAGACTATTCGCGACTAGTCTGTTCTGTTCAGCTTGGATTCTGTTTTGACTAAACCAAGCTACCCTGAGTAGTTGTCCTACTTGAGTGGTCTGCTTTATTCATGGTAGTGCTGTTGTAAAGTTGTTACCTCATACCTGAGTTTACCTTTAGCAATAACGCGTGTTATCTGGACCTTGTTTAAGTAGGAGATATCGTCTCCTGAGGGCGATGCTTGGTGTTGATAATAGACATATGGGTGTTATATGGCCTAAGACGTTTGTTGTTCCACGTGCGATAGCTTGTGTTGTTGACGCGATTAATATGTGCGTTGCTTTTGGTTTTATTCCAAAGTAATGAGCATAGTGCAATAAAGTACCTACGAAAGTAGATTTAACCTTCATTAGATATTTTGGAGTTCATACAACGGATTACAGAAAGGCGTCAACTGATCGCTCTTTTTGAAAAGTACTAAGGCTAATAAGCATAAGTTGTACTTAATCTAAAAAGAATTAAAGTAGATATGCAAAAAATGAGATAAAGAGATTGATGATGTGTTTGACGTCTTCATAGGTGACTTGTCGGCAAGTTGATTCTGCCCCGTGCCACATAGTTCCTCAGTGCACCTAGCGTGTTAAGATCTTCAACCTCCTCCCTTGGGGATGAACAAATGTTGGTGTTATGCCCCTCAGTTTTATGGTACTTGCATCGTTCTTCAACGTTCTTGCCAAGAAAGGCAGTCATTGGCTCAAGTGGACGGGGAAGCTTGCTTTTCCGGGAGTTTGACATTTGTTTCTTCCACCTTCATGCTCTAAGGACTGTAGAAGTCGTCATAATTGGTTCCCTGAATGACGTTGTTTTTCCACGCTTCGCGAGAGGTGGAATATTTTTCGCCTTTTCTTTTCCTTTGCCTTTTCCTGAAGGCTCCACGTGAGACTTCTTTAGATGCTTATTGCTTTGGTCGATATACTTCTTCATTTCTCCTTTTAAGATGAAGCTGTTTACATGGAATTTTAAGCTGACACAGCTGTCCGTTTCGTGGCCATACACTTCATGATTTTCACACCATTTGCCTTCATTTTTTCTCAATGGGCCCTTGCGGAATTTAGAGGGCTTTTTCAAAGCTTGGTCTCTTTCATTTCTTTCAAGATGACAGACAGCGGTGTGTTCAATGGAACACATTTGGCGAGATTGGTCTCTTTGAGCCTTTGGACGTCTGATTGTAATGGCCTCTTTTGTTTTTGTTGTCTCTTTTCCCAGGAAGCGTCCATCTTTTCCTCAATTATTGCCTTTAAGGTTCTTGTTGTAAGTCCTGCAATTGGGACCAGGGATGGATCCAGAAAGAATTTTCAGTGGGGGCAAACTAAATGGTAAGAAAAAAAAATCCACTAGACGAAGTATGTGACCAAACTAATAAGGACCTGTCTATTTTAGAACCGAATTCATTGAATCTATCTTCATTGGTTCATATATATCGGTCCTGGTTTGGTTCCACGATCGAAATAAGGAGGACTGTTTCAACCGTTCTAAATTTGTCTTAGTCCAACATCGATATTTACTCACATTTAGCAAATATATGTGATTTTTTTTATAAAAATATTAATAGTGGTAAAATAATAATATATGCATTGTTTTATGCTGAAAAAATACATTAATTTAACTATTTTTTTTGTGAAAACTCAATTATTGTTACTAACCGTGCATATTTACAAAAAAAATAATATGTTTATTCTAAAATTGTGGCACAAAAAGTTTATTTATCCTAAAACTAATATTGGACAACAAATATAACTTTACCTGCGATATATTTCTTATGCATAAACTTAATATATACGAGTATAATATTAAAGTACTTGCTTTTAAGTTTTAGTTAACTACATAAAATAACTCTCACATGAAAATTTTGAATAGATATATACATGTTTAAATATAATATATTTATATATAAATGTAACCAACAAAATTAGAAAAACAAAGAGCACCCAACAAAATAAAATAACTTTTACATTCATATGAATAAAAATAGAAATAATTAAATAATACTTGAAAGAGGAAAAAAAGTCATCTCATCTCATGATCTCATCTCTCTCATGTGCCAATAAATAAAGAAATGAAAAATAGTCATTTCATCTTCTCTCTCATGGATTTTTTTTTCTCCTAGTCTTCATCTTCTTCATTCTTAGCAACAACATTTATTTCTTCCTACAACTTCCGTTCTCTCTGCAACTTCCATTTTCTAAACTCTTTCTCAAAACTCCTTAAGCATGGGGCAAACTGATTAACTAAGTATTTTCTGTATATTTCAGAGGGGGCAAAATGAAAACCACTTAATTTTTTCAAAAAAGTTACTTGTATATTATTGAAGATCTATTGAGGTCAGTGGGGGCACTTGCCCTCACTGGACCTATGGTAGATCCGTGCCTGATTGGGACATCATCGTCATCAATAAGTTTTCCCCATCCCTCCTTGTGACGGATGTGAGCGTCTTCTTGGCTTGTCATCGTGGAGAAACCTTCCTTGTGCATTTTTGAGCGAGAGGTTGGAGGTTGTCTCCAAGTCCCTTCTTGGTGTTGTGCTATCATATACGGATTATATGAGTGCGCAACTCCTTGCCTTGTTTTTCGGTACCGGAAGGTACCTTCCGTGTATTGCCCCCTACTCCTTGGTGCAGTATGTGTTGATGACTTGTGTTTCGGGACATTGCTCATTTCCCCTCGGTTTGTCCGTTGTTTAGAGGCGGAGGTGGTGGTGGGGGGGCATATCCTTGATTCCTCTGCATCCTTCAGAATGTAAGCAGCTCTTTGAGCACGGCCATCATGGTAGGAGTGATAGGTAGTGGCGGGTTGACCTCTTCATATCGGGGGACACCCTCTTCTGGCATCCCGTAAGGAAATTCTTCATTGATGTGCTTCTTAGGCTCAAATCCCAGCGGGGATGTAACGTGTTTTGCATTGTGGACTCCTTGGTCATACTGTGCGAAGGGCGCACTTCTTGTTGGCATGCAGAAGGCATTGGATGTGGGAACAGGCATGTGGGAGGATCCAAGTTGACTTCTTGTCGACTTCTGCGTGGTTATGAACACGGCGTCGTGGTGCACATTGTGCTCTTTGTCCTTTGATGAGACACCAATGACATCTTTTATGTAAGCATCCTTCATGACGGCATCCTTCATGTCAGCATCCTGGGACTTGTGCATTGTCCTTGCAACGTACCCTGCTTGCTCGTATGACTTCTCGCCTCCATCATCAAAGTCTTCATGGATCATATGTACGTTTGCCATCTTTTCCGAATAGGATGCAATGTACATCGTACTCTAGACTTCAAGGCCATGCTGTGCGGAAGGCACACTGCTTTTTTGCATGGATGATACGCCGTATCCTTGATTCTTTAGAGTCTCCCTGAATGCGATAAGTTCTTCAAGTACATCCATCATGGCTGGAGTGACTGGTGGCAGGGTTCCTGCGCCTTTGCTTGTTGCTGCACTCCGTCAGCTGGCATCCCGTATGGAAACTCTTCGTTCCTTTTCGTTCTTTGCTCGAGCTCGTGCACTGGTACCTCGTTCTTGTCGTCGGGACCATGCTGCGCGGAAGGCACATTTGCGGTTGACATGGAGGAGGCGGTAGACTCTGCCTCTGGAATGTGAGGAAGTCCTTGGTGGCTTCTCGTCGGCTTTGGCTTTTCTACCCCTGCCTTCTTCGTACGTCTGCCCGTCATAGCTTGCGGTATGGAACGGCTTCTTTTTCGAATCACGCTGACGGCGCCAAGTGTTGAGATCGTTTCCACTTGGGATATCTCGAACTACTTTTCACGGACCTCGAACCTCGATCCACGAACTGGCTTTGGCGTCTACCTCGATCCCCGAACTAACTTTGGCCTCTACCTCGATCCCCGAACTGTCTTTGGCCTCTAGCTCGATCTTCTATACATCGGGTCCTGCAGAGCGGGCGATAACCAGCATGCAGAGGGGGGGTGGTGCTGGCTGTGCCCTCTCCGATGCTAAAGTCAGTATTTTAGAGAGAGAAAGTTCTATAGAGAGGTCAGAGCACAAATACCCAATTCTCCAGAGTTTCGAGTCAACTTGTAAAATGGGAGGTCTAGGTCCCTATTTATGGGAAACCCAAGAACCGTACCCGATTTAATGTCGGTTTACAGGAAAACTCTTACCGACATCGAGGTTGGCTATGTGCGAACTGACTTATCATACTTAGAAAAAATAGGTGTATACACGCAGTACGAGTAGGTAATCCGGACCTTCAGATTGCCTTATGGAAATCCGGAGGTCCCCCGGTCCGTGTGCAACGCGCATTCGGACCGTTTTGACCACGGGTGACTGCAGTAATATCCGTTTTGGGGTTCTAGTGTGTTTGCGAGGTCTGAAACGTAAATACGAACCCGAATTGGACAGATATCCTACATAAGTCATCATACTCCATTATTACTTGTCTTGCTTCTGCTGCCTTTCCACCTCCGAAACGGAGTTCAAGGGCAGCCCAAAGCTGAGCAGCTGAATAATTGAGTGTGAAGTCCTCCACATCCTCTTTATCCAAGGCTGCCAATATCACCTAGCATGCTTTCTTATCTCCCAAACCTATATTCCCAATTCTGGGAATTAGGTTGCTGACCGGCGGTACCAACATCTTATTTCTTATAGGCATGATACACATATGTGTGTCACTTGCTATAAGACGTTCTCTCACCATCTCACTCCATGCCTCGTAATCCATACCATCCAGATTGCACGGTTTATAAAAGCGTACCGACCCAGCCATCAAAACTAACACATATGTTTTATGCAAGTTAGGAAGACAACAACATTTTGACAGAATTGTAAACATCGGATTATCTATTAGGATGGAATACGAAAAATAGTGATCCTTCAGTCACTAAACCAAACCGACCGTCAGTAAACCGAGGGAAGGGGGTGTCGTGAAAGAATTCACACTGTCGTCGTCTTCAATCCAATAGACCAGTCTTTTGAAAACGGTTATTATGTTGCAAATTACCGGAACGGGAATTTTCAAACAAGTATACCCATTCTTGGCTTTCCCAAGGCCCTTATAATTTTAAAAGGAATTATCCGATAATTTACGCATGCATAATACAATATTATGCCATAAAAGTCGAACAAACCAAAAAACTTGCTTACGCGTCATGCGTCTTAATGTTCCTAGCATATATAATTCTACGTAAAGTAAATCATCACATGCTTTCTATCCTTGAACATCCTAGTATACGTGTCAAATACATGCAACATCCGCACAAATCATGCATAATTGGCAACTAGAATTTTCAGTTTTAAAAACGTTTTGAAAATATTAGGGGCTGTTTTGCAATTCATGCTTACAATCAATTATGTGACATTTCTAGACATGGATTCTAGGCACTTTCAATCAACATAGCATGTCTATCCTATTGCGCAATACATATATTTAAATCCCAGAGCTCAATGCTCGCAATTAATATCCAGCTAGTTTGACTAAGTCAAGACGACAGTTCTAATATATATGTAGCAGAAAGTAAACAGTTGCAATCCAGCCCACTAATTAAATCCAGTCCCCAAAAATACATATCCGAGATCCATCCCATAATCGAAACTAGGTAATAGGGTTTTAACCGAAAAAAACGTGTTAAAACGCAAACCCTAAGAGCACTGATTAGGTTAAATTTAAAATTCGAAAACATTTTGGACTTAAAATTTGACATCCTATTTTATTGAATGTTTTAAAAATTTCCGGGAAATTTAAAAATTCTGGTCCGGACCATTTTAAAATCTGGTTCAAGTCGGTCCTATTATAAAAATCCGGTTTGGTCCAAAACGGTTCAATAAAATAAGATTGTGTTTCGGTTTATCACTCAAAACCGGTTAGATTAGGTTCATTTTAGTTACCTTGGCCCGACCCGACCCGACTAGGTCGACCCGATTAAGAAAACCCGGATTGGTTTTTAGCCGCTCCAGTTTAGCAATTGGACCGGCCTATAATCCTTGGGTTTTGGTCGAAATATCTCTTTGTGGGCTAAGTAGAGTTTTAAAGTCCACTAAAACCTTAACTTAGCCACCAAAAATATTAATTATATAAAATAATTTCCAATAATGCTAATATATATATATAAATCGGCGCACACACACACACACACACATATATATATATATTGTCAAGATTCTATCTTTAAGATGTAAATCAATCAACAATATATGTATATATATATAAAATATTCGGCACCTATATATATATATATATATATATATATATATTATTGTCAAATATATCTTTAGGGATTAAAATATGTAGACAATATATTTTCTTAATCTTTTATAGTAACTAAATCTATCAATATATATTATCCCTATCTTTATATATATATATATATATATATATATATATATATATATATATATATATATATATATATATATATATATATTCATAGTTAATATCTTTTACAATATTATATTATGAACCTATCCTTATTTCCAACTTACAGATATATAGTTACCTATTAATAAAATTTAAAAATGGCAACATATATCTATTGATATTTGTGCCAAATTTTTCATTACTTGGTGTCCAAGAAAATTAATTTTTTTTACCTAAAATACTCCTAGTAATTTTCGGCACAAACATGTAGGTTTGGAAAAGTTGTCAAATTTTAAGATCAAATCCTAACTTGATGATTAGTCCAAAATATGTTCTTGATAAAACTCATGGTGTTCTTGAAGATCATGAACATCAAACTTAAATTTGAACATGAAAATTCGGTTTTGATATATAAAAACATGTAAATTTCAAAAAATTTAAGTTTTTAAAGATCAAACACATGAAATTTACTTAAAAATTTCGGATTATTCATGGTGTTCATGAACATGAAAATTTCGGATTTTTCAAAGAACTCAATAACATCAGTTTATCAAAAATTTAAGAACTCCAAACCAGGCTCTGATACCACTGTTGGATTACAGGGACGTAATACTACAGAATGCTAAACGTGTACATTCAAGTAATCTAACTACGCAGCGGAATAACGTACACATACCTTTTAGCTTTCCTGCCCAAGAACGTCGTAGAGGGAGTTCTGATCCTCCGGTCGGAACCACGTACAAGTTCTTCGTGAGAAGAAGTCCTACGCGGTGTAAGCTCCATAACAAAGCCTTTGATCGATTCTTCAACAGGGACAGAACCTCGAACTAAGATGTGCCGAAAATCTCAACTAAGGGGGTGAGAGGGTTTCTCTCAAGTTCCTCAATGGAGGTACTTCTTATTATGAATGATATCTTAAACCCCTTAGGTGAATCCCCTATATATAGGATTGGTGGAGTGGACAAAAGTCCACTCCAACCAATGTGGGACTAGTTCAAGCCGAACCTATGCTATTAAGGGGGAGGCCCAATTTTGGGCCTCCCATGTCAATTAGGGGTTGGGTGCCCAATTAGCCTAATGTGACAATTACCTAATTAACTTAGGTAATTTCCTTAGCATTAACAGGCTACCAATTACGGCGCAACGTCACCATATGCTAACAAGCATATGGTGATGTGCGCCGTAAATTGAAGCCAATTATATGTATATGTTACCTAAGTTAATTGGGTAAATGTCAAATTAGGGAATTGGGCCACACCTAAATCCCAATTGACAGAGGCCCAAAATTGGGCCTCCTTATACATGTGGCCGGTCGAAACTTTTAGTGAGGGTAAAGTGGACTTTTGTGCACTTTAGTCCTCCTATATATATATGGTGTTAGGGAATTTTTAGGGTTAATCACTATTTCCTCATTAGATCGTTTTAGAGAGAAAAACCCTCCACCCCACAAAAGCATTTCGGCCGAACCACTCCCCACCAAAGGGTGTGCAAATTTGCTTTCTAGCAAACACTCCAGAGATCTGTCCCCTGCCAAGAATCGATCAGAGGCTTTGCTGTGGAGAACATACCACGTAGGTCTTCCTTAACAAGAACCTCTACGAGTGCCGACCGGAGGATCGTGAACTCCCTGCAGGAAGGATCTTGGGACTACGGACATCGTTTGAGGTATGTACGAATCTTCCTCTGCGTAATTTCGATTACTAGCATGTACCATGATTTAGTATCCGTAGTGATTACTCCCCGTAATCTAACAGTGGTATCAGAGCTTGTGTTAGGAGTTCATGATTTTGATAAATTGATGTACTTGAAAATTTAAAATTTTCGTACTGAAATTTTTTAAAAGGAATTTTAAAATTTCAAATTTTTTTATGTTTATGGTGGTCCGAAATTTTCATGATGTTTTTGGTTAATTTGATGTTCATGATCTTCAAGAAAAATGTGATATTTATCAAAAATCAAACATTGGATTGTAGATCTTATTAAAATTTGATCTTGAAATTTGACCACTTGTTCCTAAATTAGTGTTTATAGGCCGAAACCCTAGTGATTTACAAGGTAAATTTTTCAATTTCTTAGACACAAATGGATAAATTTCGGAACAAATATTAACATTATATTGTTTACCATATTTTAATTTTTATTCTAGGTAACAATATATCTATAATTGGGAACATTAGGATAGATTCACATTAATATATAGAAATATATATAACTATCGATATATCTAAATATTTAAATAGGTTAAAGATATTATTGATAGATTTAGGTACCTTAAATATTGAAAAAATATATTGTCATATATTTGTTACCCTATTTAAGATATTGAAAATAAATATAATATATATTTTATATGTTAGCCGATTTTTTACATATATATATATATATATTGTTGATTGATTTAATCCTAGAGATAGAATCTTGACAATAAATATATATATGTTTATAGTTGGCCGAAATATATATATATATATATATATACGGGGTAACTAAGTGGATCTAACCGAACAGTTTTTGTGCATTGAACCGAACTCTATTTTTCTTGGACCGGTTCGGACCGTACCATATTTTAAATTTAAAACCAGACCGAAATGAACCGTATTTTCCGGACCGGACCCGAACCGGATTTGCTGGACTGAACCGAACCAGACCAAACCGGACTGAAAATTGACTGAACTGAACCGTATTTTCAAAACCGAATTCAAGTCAATTAGAATAGAGAGGTCAAGTTTTAAAATCCAAATGTTTTGAACCTTAATAGGCCTACACAGTGCTCAAGGGTTTAATGTTATTTACATAATGGTAATGGGGATGGATCTCGGAGATACATGTTTTTGGGACTGGATTAATTAGAGGGCTGAATTGAAATTATTTATTATTCAATAATATATATTTATGCATGATTAGAAATGTTGTCATGACTGGGTCAAGCTAGTTGGATATTGTATATTGTGGGCTGAGACTTAGTTAAATATATGGAATGCGCATTAGGATAGACATGCTGTGATGGTTGAAAATGCCTAGGATTCATGTCTAGAATGTTGCGTGATTGAATATAAGCATGAATTGCAAATCAGCCCCTAATGTTTAAAATTATTTTAAAATAAAAAACCAGTCGCCAAATATGTATGATTAATGTGGAATATTTTCATGGTTTACACGTGTTTGCACACGGGTGTTTGTCGTGGGCTTCTCCTTCTCGATCTTCTTCTTTCTGGGCTTCTCCTTCTAGTATTCCCGCCATGTGGGCTTCTTCTTCTTGTATACCTGCAGATGGGCATCGGGGAGGGAGTTCCTGATAAGCCCATTGTTTGCATACGACGTCTTGAGTGTCTTCTTGCTTCGGACCTCCTTCCTTCCTTCCCCTCGTGATACCTGCAAAAGGGGCAATACCGAGACCAAAGAGGGGGGGGGGGGTGCTCGGTGTGCCCTCTCCGATACTTAAATGAGTATAGGCTCTTAAAGAGATAAAGTAGAGAGAAGGCAGAACTTGAGTAAGAGATAGCAAGACTGGTCTCAAATGATGAGAGGAGGCCTCTATTTATAGAGTTCCTATCGGAGCGCCCCGGTTCCAGTGGTTTCCTGGTCCGGTTGTGGAAGGTTCGTAATATGAGTTGGCCTTGAACATAAATAAGGTGCCTTTGACCCCAGTTCGACCATAGTAAGTTATTATAGCTAAGTGTCGGTGTGTGGCCTCTAAGGGCAAGTCCCATGCGAGATATCGTCCGGGAATGGGGGTCCGGACGAGGGAGGCTTGTCCGGACGGATGGGGGTACCCGGAGGGGTACCCCCAAGGCCTTGCTCGGGTTACCCGAGCAAGATCCTTATTGCTCGGGTAACCCAAACAAGGGTCTCTTGCTTGGGTTACCCCCAGGTGGTCTTACTACCCGGGATCTTCTCAAGTCGATTTCGCCACTCTAGGTGTTTTTCGAGCTTATGTGATGGGCCCGGGTGTCCGTGTTCCAAGTTTCGAATTATTTTCGGTTATGGCCCATTTGTCGGGTCCAATTATTGATAGCTTGGGCGTATATCCACCATTTGCCCCGAGTCAAGGAATGGTTTCACCTTTTCTTGACTCTACTTTTAGCAGAATATCACCCAAGCGATTTGCGGAATGTACCTTCGTGACGATCCCAACCTTTATCGAGTGCTCGAGGAACGTCTTAATTTTCCTTGACCCGTGTTTAAAGGAGATTTAAGACGGTCCTGACCTCCATTGAGTGCTCGAGGAACGTCGTAATTTTCCTTGTCCCGTGTTTAAAGGAGTTTTAAGGCTGTCCTGACCTCCATTGAGTGCTTGAGGAACGTCGCGATTTTTTCTTGCCCCCTGTTTGAAGAAGCTTTAAGACGGTCCCGACCTTCGTTGAGTGCTCGAGGATCGTTGTAATTTTCTTTGCCCCCTGTTCAAGGAAGCTGGATACACCAAACACTATTGTTGATTTAAGCAAATTTATGCTATCTATAGATATTTGATAAGGGTAAGAGTTACGAGCCTTGGTCTCGTTTTACTTAGCCTTAGGACTGTGTCCCTTCATTTGAGTGCCTGTTTCATTGTGGCTTCTTGTAGAAGCTCTTGGCACAACTCTATATAAGAGAGGCTATATGTCATCCCCTGTTGTAAGGACGTTCATATAACATGTGAGCGTTAGCCGACATGAACATGGGTGTTAGTCCATGTATGTATATGTATGATGTAAATGATTATAAGTATGAAATATGGGCCATAGTTCCATTTCATTTAGCCTTAGGACCGTGTCCTTATTGGAGAACCCTAATTTTTTAGGCTCTTAGAGCCGATAGGATGCTTTGGGAGCGGTGTTCCGCTCCATTTGCGAGTATGATCTTCAAGCTTTGGCCTTTAACGGGTGTGGCGTTTTTCTCCCCGTTTGTCGGAGTGTGGGCATGGTCCTTTAACCTTATCCCTGCAATTCACTCTATATATATGAAGGTGCGAGTGGTTAAAATTCCTCCTCTTACCCTTCGTATGAAAGAGTTTTTATAAATGTATGTAGAAGGTTGTTCCCTTCATATATGTTGGAGCGTTACTCCCTTCGTGTAGGTTAAGGGACCTCTTCCCTTGTATATTTTCTAGTGATTTGTTCTCGGGGCTTCCCGGATGCTGATTTTGCCTTCGTGGCTCAGTGCTGAGGCTTCCTCCGCAGTGTGCACACCTTGCTCCTCCTTAAGAGGGGGTTTGGTCATTGTGTTACTCATGCTCTGTGACCTGTGCATATAGAGTTGTATGCATATGGTTGCCCCCGTAGTAGGCATGCTTCAGACAATGGGGGGTTAGCCCTTGCACTAATTGCAAAACCTGCATTTATGAGATTGTATATATATAGCTGCCCCTTACAGTGGGTGTGTTTGGCGTTTCGGACGCGGGGGTGTTAACCCTTGAGGTGACTACGCTTGGCAGCCCATGCATGTATCGCTACTCCCGTAGTGAGTTTTTTTATATCTTTATTTGTAAGAGTTTCACCTTGTGCTGGTTACTCTTGGTGGCTGATGACTGTGTGACTGCCCTCGTAGTGGACACGCCGTTATATACAAGGGGGATAATCCTTGTATTGACTACGCTCGGAAGTTCATATATAAGGTTGTTCCTTCCATGCCACTGTTGGATACATAGCTCGATGTAAGTGTTTGGTCCCTCCCCCGTCTACCTTGGGTAGTGCTGGGATGGTTTTGCTTATATTCCCCTTAGGGGTGCTTGTGATGTTTTTTTATCCACCATAGCCCTTTCTTTAGCAGGTAGTATCATACATGCACGTGTCCTTGCCCCCGTAGTAAGCATTTGATCTTTGTGCACTTTGGGACATACTCCTGGGTAGGTTAGCGTTGATGAATTAGAATAGTGCGTCGTGGCAGGGTTAACAGTACCTGATGTGTTATTGCTCCTCTTCCCGGGGTACTTTTTGCTATGTGCTTTGTCCCCCTGGTTTGCTACTCTGACGGTCTCCTTGTGTTTGGTTGCTACTTCCTTGAAGTTTCCTTACTTGCTTGTGGGGTGGGCTGGGGGGTGTCCGTTGCTTAATTGGACGTGTATCCCACTTTGCCCCCGAGTTAAGCAATGGCCTTAACCATTTCTTGACTCTATTATGGTCGGATAGGCGTCCGATTAGGCTATTGATAGTTGTTTGAAAGCTTGGTGGAGGCTCTTTCCTTAGTTTGTCTCTTCCTCCTCCGACATTGTGGTTGTTGGAATTTGTAAAGTAGAGAGGAGTCTTCATGGTGATTTTATATGGGTAGTGGAGGATTGTCATTGAGGTGAGTATCTGATATGGGTGTTGCCCCCTTTGGGACTTGGTAGCAGCTTGTTGTTCGGGGTGTCTCAGTATTTTGCTTAGGCCATCCCATGCTTGTGTAGTTGATGCATACCCATATGGAGGATGTTTTGTTCCTCTTTTCACTCCCTTAGGTAGTGTTGAGGTGTTTTTGCTTATTCCCCCTTTTAGGATTGTTTTTCATGCTTTTATTCATTGTAGTCCTCCGTTTGACAAGTAGTACCGTCCATGCGCGTGTCTTTTACCCCCATAGTAGGAATTTGATCTATATGCACTTTGGGACGTACTCTTGAGTGGGTCTCGTGTCTTGAGATGGGATTGCTAATTTATGACGGACCGTCGTTTTTCTATTGTCAGGCGTGCTTTAGGAGATAAAGGTCGTCGCATAACTCTCTTCCTACCATGATTAAGCCTTCTTCTTCAAAGGTTCCCTGTGGTGGCCTCGCTTCTAATGCTCTCATAATCTGTTGTCCGCCCAAGGTGTTTTATATGGGAAAGAGGTTTCCGCCTCCCGACTTGAGCCCGGACTACAATGTCTGATTCTGATTCGGATTCGGAGGTTGAGCTGCAGACCATCCTTGAGGATGAGCTAGTTTTTCTTCGTGACCCCGTATTCTTATTTTAGGTCCCTTCGTCATGCCGCATCGCTATAGTGGCAGCTCAATTACCCCACCTCTGGATGGGATGGCGTTGGTGTATATTTTTCAGATTAAGGCGGAGCTTCGCTTTCCTTATTGTGCCGAACTTCGAGAGCTTTGCAAGCATTACCGAATTTCCCCTCTTGATCTTGCCCTTTCTACTATCCGTGCTTTGGTCGGAATTAGAGTGATTTGTTACCACCAACTCTGGGCTTACTCCCTTCGTCTCTTCCTATGCTTCTATTATATCCAGCACGGCGGTGAGTCAGGATTTTGTTCCTTAGAAATCCGGTACCCCTTGTTGTCTCATAAGGGGTTCTCTAGATTGGGTGATGTTAAATGGAATAGAAAACGTCGGTTCGTCTTTGCCTTTGAAAATGGTATTGGTCATTGGGATAAACGTTTCTTTTTCCTTGAGGGTCATGATGTTCCTTGGTCTTTGGACTCCATTCTCGTGAAGGATGCGCGTCCCGCGTTGTCCCAACTCTCCATGTCTGACAAGCAAGCCTTGAAACTAATATATATTGGGAACTCGACGGCTTCTTTTGAGTCCGTGCATCATTTCTCAGAGGAGGAGGTATGTGCTACGGGGATTCAAACGGCGCGCCCCGTCCCTCCTTCGGTATGCGAGTCTTCGAGTTTTTAATACTTGTGATTTTACTGCTTTGCCTTATAGGTTGGCTTCAATATCGGTCTTCCCTGTTTCAGGAGAACGACGGTGTTGAAGATGATATCCTTTTGGAGAGGGAAGTCTTGGATTTCTCCCCCTCCTTTGCCGGTGGTTGGCCCTCCAGCTGATGATTTGATGGCACAAGTGAGGATGAAGAACGCCCTTCGGCCTGCTCGCGAAGAGGGTAGGATATCCTGTTTAGCCGAGGGTGAGGCTGTTGGAGTTGCGAGGGGCGAGGCCATTGACGTCGATAAAGGTAAATCTATTAGAGTCTAGGATTTCCTAGTTTCCAAGGATTTTGGCACCCGTGCTGAGAAGCACTGCCAAGGCACAACTCTTTGATATATGGACGTGATAACCCTTGTTAATATACAGGGAGATGGTATCCTCCTTTGATATATGGACATGATAGCCATTGTTGATGTATAGGGGGATGGTATCTGATGGATATTCGCCCAATTCGGGTTCGTATTTGTATTCCGGACTTCGTAAACACGTCAAAATCACATAAACAATTAAAACACGTACCCGAGGTTCAAATTGGTCTGGACGCGCGACACACATGCCCGGACCGGAACTTGGCCATTTGGAGAGGTCCGGATTGCCTAGGACGACCCGGAGTACGTCGGGATCACCCAAACACGACATAACTCGAGTCGTCATTTTCGACGCACGTGTTCCCTTTGTGTCATCAGACTAAGTTAGAGTTTTCCAATAGCCAACCTTGATCAAACCAGACGACGGTTCACATTTTCTCTAAAACCGTCGTCAAACCGGAATCAGTTCTAAGGAAGCCTATAAATAGGGGACCTAGGCCATTCATTTGAGAGAATTCCACTTAAGATTGAATTAGGAGCTCTGACTTCTCTCTAGATTTCTCTCTCTAGAAATCTCATTTTAGCATCGGAGAGGGCTTAACTGGCACCCCCCCCCTCTTCGGTCTTGTTATCGCCCTGTGTGTAGGTCCGGACGACTAGGCGTGAAGTAAAGAGCGCAAGAAGTTAGGACCCGACACGACGATAACTTGGAAATTCGTCAAGGCCGTTACCTCTAGCGGTTTAGGACGAAACATTTGACGCCGTCCGCGAGATTCTAACAAGAAGCTATATCGCACTACAAGCTATGACGAGCAAGATGGCAAACGTACATGTGATCCATGAAGGCTTTGGCGCAGGAGGCGAGTTGTAATATGCACGTGAAGTGTACGCCTCACAAATGGTGCAAAAGCCTGAAGAGAACCAACAAGAAGAGGTCGTCATGGAGGATGTCATTGGCTTTTCTGCGAAGGACGAGGATCACATTGTGTACCCACATAACGACGCCCTAGTCATAACTATGACAATAGACGACATGGATGTCAAGCGCATATTGGTAGATGTCGAAAGCTCACCAAACATCATAACGAAGGCTATAATTCTGGCTTTGGGAAGGAAGAAGTGTATACAAAACATGAACTCACCGCTAGTGGGATTCATGGGAGATGCAAGCTATCCGCTTGGTACAATAACGCTTCCAGTCATTTTGGGATCAGGTGAGCAACAACTCCAGATAGACGTAACATTCGTGTTGGTGGACAAGCTAGACGCATACAATGGAATCCTTGGATACACGACCATGAATAAGTGGGCATGATAGCATCAACAGCGCACCAGAAGATTAAATTCACGACGATAGCTGGAATATGAGAAGTGAAGGGAAGCCAACAGCTATCAAAAGACTGCTACAATGTAGCACTTCAGCGCAACCTCAAGATAGAAAACAGTGGAGTGGCCACCATTGACGAAGACCCGAGAAAGGATCGTGCTCGTCCAGCACAAGTTGTAGAGTTACGCGAAGTAAAGATTGAAAAACCAGACAGAACGGTTCGAATAGGCGTGTCACTGTCTGAAGACGAAGTAATAGAGATCACGACACTCATAGTAGAATACAAGGAGTTGTTCGCATGGTCTCCAAGTGACATGCCTGGAATAAGTGCGGATGTCATCTCCCACAAGCTCAACATAAAACCTGGAACTCGAGGTATGGCACAAAAACTGCGACCATTAGGAGGTGACAAGAAGTTAGCAATACGAGAAGAAGTAGGAAAGCTACTTGACACAGGCTTTATTGAAGATTCACGGTATCCAACTTGGGTGGCGAACCCAGTATTAGTGCCTAAGTCCAATGGCAAGACGAGAATGTGCATCGACTATAGGGACCTCAACAACGCATGCCCTAAGGACTCCTATCCTCTTCAAAGAATTGACCAGCTAGTCGACGCCACTGCAGGTCACGAGTTGATGACTGTGATGGATTCATACTCTGGATAGAACCAAATCCCGATGTTCAAAGATGACGCACCGCACACTGCATTCTATGCAGACAACGATATATACAACTACAAGGTAATGCCCTTTGGTCTAATCAACCCAGGTGCAACATACCAGAGCATGGTTAACACAATTTTTGGAGATATGATCGGGAAGACGATGGAAGCCTAAGTTGACGACATGGTGGTAAAGTCGACGAAAAGACGTAATCATGCTGACGACCTGCGCACAACATTTCAAAGAATACGTGAGTTCCAAGTCCGATTGAACCCAACAAAGTGCGCCTTCAGCGTACAGTTGGGGAAACTATTGGGTTTTATGGTTAGCCAAAGAGGAATAGAGGCCAACCCCGAGAAAGTGAAGGCAATAGAAGAAATGGAATCCCCTAAAAAACACAAGGAGGTTCAACAGCTGAATGGTCGCTTAGCTGCTTTGAATAAATTCTTTGCCAGGATTTGAGACGAGGCACTTCCATTCTTCGAAGTACAACGTGCAAACAAGAAGTTTGAATGGACGCCTGTATGCGAAGAAGCCTTTCAACAATAAGCAACACTTGCGAACGCGTCGAGAACTAGCAAAACCGGTGCAAGGAGAGCCCCATTACTTATACATATTAGTGAGCAACACTGCAGTCAGTTCGGTGCTTGTTAAGCAAAAAGGGACCACCCAGCTCCCAGTATACTACGTGAGCAAGATCCCGGCAAAGCACGAAGTGAACTATGTGCCAATTGAGAAGTACTTGTACGCTCTCATAGTGGCAGCAAGGAAGTTGAGGCCTTACTTCCACGCACATGAGATAACAGTCCTGACGGACCAACCCTTGAAGCATATCCTATCAAAGCCAAATATGTCGGGAAAGCTGACAAAGTGGTAAGTTGAACTAAGAGAATTCCGTATTCACTTCGCTCCAAGAACAGCAATCAAGGGTCAAGCGTTAGCTGATTTCATCGCAGAATTCACTGGGATAACACCCGAGACTGACGCACAAGAAGGATCACAACAAAACAAAGAACCCGTGGAGGTATGGGAAATGTACACTGACGGGTCCTCAAATGTAGCAGGATCAGGCGCGGGTTTCCTTCTAATACCACCTGATGGATCAGACCCATTGAAGTATGCTTTAAGCTTAACATTTAGAGCAACCAACAACGAAGCAGAATACGAGGCCTTGATAACAGGCCTAAGAATTGCAAAAGGTGTTGGTGTTAAGCATCTAAGAGTCAAGTGCAATTCACAACTTGTCGTCAACCAAGTGAAAGGTGATTACTTGGCCAAATCAGAAAACATGCAAAAGTATTCGGGACAAGCAAAAGACCTCGTTACAAGCTTCGAATCCTTCGACATAACATCTGTCCCAAGAGAAGAAAATCAAGAAGCAGACGCATTGAGCAAATTCGCACAAGGAAAGGAGCAAGGCAGAAAAACACATTTCGTAGAGAACAGGATACTGTCAGTAACGACCAACTCGAAGTACTGAACATTGAATCAGAGACAACTTGGATGACACCAATCCATGTTTATCTCACAAGTGGCACACTCTCTGAAGACAAAACTCAGGCCGGAAAAATTGAAAGAGTTGCTGTCAACTATGCACTGATAGAAGGACAACTGTACAAGAAAGGTTTTTCAACCCCATACTTAAAGTGTATTTCACATCCAGAATGCTGGAAGGTCCTTAATGAATTACAAAACGGTGAAGCAGCTTGCCATAAGGGGGCATGGTCCTTAATCCGTAAGGCTTTAAGCTTGGGTTTCTATTATCCAACAATAAAGACTCAAGCAACAAAAATTGTCACAGAATGTGAAGCCTGCCAACAATATTCAAGGAACATAACAGCTCGCGCAGCAGAGTTAAGTCCAATCGCAAGTTCATGGCCTTTCGCGCAATGGGGCATAGACTTGGTAGGACCACTCCCAAAATCCGAAGGACAAACCAAGTACATCGTGGTAGCTACCGACTACTTCTCCAAGTGGATTGAAGCTAAGGCATTGGCACAAACAACTGATGCACAAATAATGGATTTTATTCGAAATCACATCATTTCACGTTTTGGTGTCCCAAAGGAGCTCATCAGCGACAACGGACCACAATTCAAGAGTGCCAGATTGAAGAAATTATGTGAAAGACTTAATATAGACCATCGTTTTGCATCAGTACGTCATGCGCAAACTAATGGCCAAGTTGAGTCAGCAAACAAGATCGTCCTGGACGGCCTAAAGAAAAGAGTCCATGCATTGAAGGGCGGATAGGCAGAAGAGCTCAGCAACGTACTTTGGGCGGTGCGTACAACACCCAAAGAGTCAACAGGGGAAACACCATTCAGCATGGTATATGGAATGGAAGCAGTAGCTCCCGTAGAAATAGCCATCACTTCATATCGAACAACGCACTTTAACCCTCAAGCAAACGAGGAGGAGATGTGCTTGGACCTTGACTTGGCAGACGAAAGAAGATGGAAATCAGAAGAGTTGCAAGCTAGAATGCGTTTAATCACATCAAGATACTACTACAGGAAGGTAAAGTCAAGACAGTTCCATGTGGGTGAAATAGTGTGGAGAAGGAACGAATTCTCACACCTTGATCAAATTAACAAGCTATCACCAAAGTGGGAAGGCCCATATAAGATCGTTTCCACTCCTTATGTCAACGCGTATCGCCTTCAGGATGCGGATGACAACATCTCTACAAATACATTTAGTGGTGCACACTTGAAAAAGTTCCATGGCTAAAGGAAAAGATCATATGTCACAAAAGAGCTGTCGTATCAAGCTTTTTTGTTTTACTTGTCATATGCATTACTTGAAGGAGATTTATAACTCCATATATATGTTGGCAACTTTGTAAGCACAAAAATTATCTAATGAAATTAATACTCTCGTAGGTACATTACTACATTATGCATACTACTTGGAATTACAACAAGTAGCAAACTACGCGCTTATTACTCGCATCAACAATGCAAGATATCATGCTATATACAAACAATCGATTAAGTATAACTTCGACATATCTATCAACAACACCAACAATGAGTAGATTAAAGCTCTCTATCTACAACGACGACTACTCCAAATAGCGTCAACAACATATTACATCTTGAGTTTTAACCATGATTTATCTACAAGTGACATGCTGCGACATCCTCCTTGAGAAAGCAACCCCCACGTTCACAACTAAAATGACATGCTGCAAAATCCTCTAGTTAGAGGCAAATCCTCATGTTCATAACTATTCCCTGAGTTCAAAACAGGATGCGGCAACATTCAAAGGGACTTATCACCCCGTCATGGCGGACGTCCTCTTGTTAGACGACAACCCCATGTTATTACTACAAGTATGCATCCATACAGCGGGTCGATACATCATGGCACGACATCCTCTCTTTAGAGGGCAACCCCATGCAATTACCACAAGTATTCTTCCCCATCGCGGGTTGATACATCGTGGCGAACGTCGTCTTGTAAGACGACAATCCCATATTATTTTCAAAGTATGCTTCCCATCGCGGGTTGATACAACGCTATCAGGAGCGCACCCTGTTTGAAAAACTTATCAATCCTACAAGTCGAGTCTTGTAAAACGCTATCTTGCTCGTGAGCATATAACGGAATAAAACACAGCAAATTCAGCAAGTAGTGTCTTGCCACAACGTCGCCTTGGAGTGGACTAAGAGACGGTAAAAACTACAAGTCACTCCAAAGTGGTCTTGTACAACCCTTCTGGACGAACCATGGAGAGGTGCAGTAGCATCGCAAAGTAAGTACGGGTCTAACCATGGAAAGCTTTGTAACAACGTCACGCGGGGTGTGCCCAACTGACGGATAAAAAAATGCATAGCATAGTGCAAGTAGCGTCTTGCCACAACGTCGCCTTGAAATGGTTCAAGAGAAGGAAAAAACTACAAGGCGTATCAATACGACATTTGTCCCGTCCCTTGGATTAACCAAGTTGGGACGTAGTAGCATCACGAAGTAAGTACGAGTCTAACCATGGAAAGCTTTGCAACAACGTCACGCGGGGTGTGCCCAACCGACGGATGGAAAATTGCATAGTATAGAACAAGTAGCGTCTTGTCACAACGTCACCTTAGAGTGGAACTAAGAGACGGTATAAACTAAAATCTTGCCTCGTCAAGACGACTCTACTACGTCCCAAGTACTAAGTGCCAAGTGCCCTCGTGCCAAGTGCCAACACCAAGCGCATTGCCATCTTATGGTCTTGTATGTTACTAGATATAAACATAACAAGTACCCAGTATACTCTCTACGCTAATCCTTGTAAACAAAACAAGATGGGCACTCATGACACATAGCGACGCTCGTCCTATGGTTACAGCTACGGATGTTATATCCACTACAACAAGGAGATCGATCCTATCATGCAAGTCCAATATATAAGGACAACTATGGTAACACGAGGTATGAAATAATACTAACGAGTTATCATGCATTTATATTGTCATCATGTCAGGTAAAGACGATAAAACCACAAGAAAGCAGAAAATAAACAAAGGTTCAAAGGTCAAGACCCGAAGTAACCTCAACCCTAAAACATGGGAAGCACAACCTACAAACAAAGAGTTGGATACACTCTCGAAAGTCAACCTGATGTTACTGGCGAGATGTCATTATCTCCAGCTCGCCCGGGGGCAATCTCCATAGTCTCAGCAGAAGTAATAAAGAGGTCGACATCGCCCTCATCATCAAACAACATGTCAAAATTGGCCTCAGCAAGTGCCAAACGACGCAAGGCTTCAACGTGTCCAACAACAAAATTGGCATAAGGACCCAACTTGTCAAAAGGGAAGTCGGGGGCAAGAAGACTCACCCTACGGATATAATCTTCAGCAAACTCTCTCATTATCTTATCCGACTTCACCTTGACGGCAGAATCAACAACACCAGCAATCTCAGGAGTAGTCGAATATTCTACAGCTCCTGTCACCTTGCCCACCTCAAAACCATCTTTGCGTACAGTCTCCAACACCACTTTATGTGCATCACCGTCCTCCGTGATCATCTTCTCAAGACCAACAATCTCGGCCTCAAGCTCAGTAGAACGAGCCCGATGAGAAGTATAACGAGCCTCGAAGTCCGCTGCCTTCGAACCAAGTGTGCGTACCTCCTCCTTGGATTGAGTAAG
Organism: Clarkia xantiana subsp. parviflora; assembly: GCA_036873135.1. Taxonomy (NCBI): domain Eukaryota; kingdom Viridiplantae; phylum Streptophyta; class Magnoliopsida; order Myrtales; family Onagraceae; genus Clarkia; species Clarkia xantiana. The sequence goes on along the minus strand of JAPTYO010000010.1, from coordinate 34,007,836 downwards.
CTCACGACTAACAACCTTGCACTTTTCAACCGCAGTTCGCTTCTCGATCACAAGCTCCATCACAAAAGACGACATGTTCACCATGTCAGCAATAGCCTGGAGATAACACAACAACAAACAAAGCATAAAGGTGTCACAACGATACATGCATTCATACAAATAAAGAAAGGAGAAGATTAACACTCACAGGGGAAAAACGAGTCAAGGCGCCTTCAACGTAAGATTGCGCCTCTTCATCAATCGACAGTCGTGTATTTCGGTCGCCGGGAGGAACACACCTGTGCAATACGCGCACGCCCACCTCCGGAGTGCTAAGTTTAGAATCCTTAGCAAACCGAGGTCAACTAACAACAAAGGGTGTCCAGTCGTCCCCAGAAATCTCGCCCTCCAGAGGACGAATCAAGTCAGCACGGCCGAGTGCAGGGAGCGCTGAAAAGCAAGCAACCATAAATGAAGTAAACAAGCAAGATAACGCAAAAATAAAAAAGGAAAGAAGCGCGTAATACATACCTCGGCGAGAGGCGCGCTCCTCCGCGGGTTCGATCCCTTGACCGGGAGGCAGAAGGCACCTCTGTATGACCTGCCACTCCTTTCCCTTTGTCGCAGGAAAGAGTCTGTCCGGTCGCACCGACTTAAGTCCGCTTAAGATCACTCGAGGCACCCGCCGCCGCGTCAGTACAACGCGCTCAGTCACAAGGTCGGAGCGATCTGCAAATAAAGACAAGTTAAGAGCGAACAACCTGGAAGAATAGCAAAGACAAAAGAAAATATCTTACTCATCGGCCCCTTGCTACGGTCTTGTCCGGAAACCTTGGGTACTGGAGGAACTGAAGACGACGCATCCTTCCTAGCAGGAGCAAGGACGCGAGCATGATCCGTCTGTAAAGACGAGCGCTTTTCATCAAACCAACCTACATCACAACATAATAAGAAGTTATAAAGGCTTGTAGCATACTCCAAATCTAAGTACGCTACCAAATCAACATCGAACTCGTCGCTAGTGTCCAAACATAAAGTAGCTTGTGGGGTAGTAATGGAAAAATTACTCATGACGACTGTCCCAGATGAACCAATAGCTTGAACCCGAGAACTATCCTGTCAACCCAACCAGTAAAAGCAGATAACGACCAGATCAGCATATGCATACATGACAGTTACTCATATGAACACTCTCCTGATAGAGATAACTACCTATCTACAGACTTTTTACTCTCTATACATCACATAGCGAACATCCCACTCGGGAGCAACTCTATGACGACATGGGCTTTGTCCCAACACCTACATGTTCTATTCAAATGACGCGCGTCTACATGATACTACACCTTTACCTAAGGTAACAAGTGCAAATATAATTATGGCACTAACACGTATACTTACGTGTTTTCTAAATTAATGCAGGTTTATACCATGAACGCTGACAGCAGTCGACATATGACAAGGTGTCGACTATCAAGGAATATTTTCTAAGTGTTCCACTCTGTCAGTAGTCGACATATGACAAGGTGTCGACTATCAAGGAATATTTTCTAAGTGTTCCACTATGTCAGCAGTCGACATATGACAAGGTGTCGACTATCAAGAAATATTTTCTAAGTGCTGCACTATGTCAGCAGTCGACATATGACAAGGTGTCGACTATCAAGGAATATTTTCTAAGTGTTCCACCATGTCAGCAGTCGACATATGACAAGGTGTCGACTATCAAAGAATATTTTCTAAGTGTTCCACTATGTCAGCAGTCGACACATGACAAGGTGCTGACTAGAAAGGAATATTTTCTAAGTGTTCCACCATGTCAGCAGCCGACACATGACGAGGTTTCGACTATCAAGAAATATTTCTAAGTATTTTTCTATGTCAGCAGACGACACATGACGAGGTGTCAACTATCAAGAAATATTTCTAAGTATTTTGCTATGTCAGAAGGCGACACTTGGCGAGGTGTCAACTATCAAGAAATATTTTTAAGTATTTTACTATGTCAGCAATCTACATGTGACGAGGTGTTAAATATTAAGAAATATTTCTAAGTATTTTACTATGTCAGTAGTCGACATATAACGAGGTGTCAACTATCAAGAAATATTTCTAAGTGTTCAACTGCAATAACTGACAATAGATGGCACATGACAGACGACATATGGCAAAGTAGTAAACATCAATCATCAAGAAATATTCTCTAAGTGTTTCGTCATGAAGGAGATAATAATGAGCGATTATCAACAATCAACATTGAGCATGTCTAGATGCTATCTACACCATGGTGCATCATGTCAACAATGATCACTATACATGAGGGGAGTACTATTACTTACTATCATGATTATGAATTTTCAGCACTTAGCCAAAATTTTGGCCAATTTGGAAAACTAATCTCTTTTGGGAATTTTAACAAACACCTTGTGTGCATTCTAGATTAACCAAATTCAAGAGGCAATCAAGATCAAATTGAACTTAAACGAAGTTGAGAAGGGTCCAGCCATACCCAAAATTAGACTCGACAACAACACGACCCCGGAAATCCGACCAGCGCCGCCGGAAGTCACCCGTCGCCGCCGCTCCCCACGCGCTGCTGCAGCTCCGCCACGCGCCGCCGTGGACTGCACCGTGGCCACCTCCTCTTGCCGGAATTCCGCCGGTGATGTCCTTTGTATGGATGCCCCCAAAATTTCTTGGTCTTCGAATGTGCTTAGCCCTAAAATTGGCTTCTCCAAAAGTTTCTTCTTCTTTAAGAAAATAGAGGATCTTGAAAACTATTAAGGATGAAGGTTTAACAAATGGGTATACTCTCTCCTATTTTCCCTAATAGTGTTTACACTTTTAGATAAGTCATAAATTCATTTCTATTTCTCTATAAGTCCTTAGTATCATGAATAAGCATGTTTACATCACCATTACAACATATGACATTCTATGACACGTTATATGCAATCATGCTCACATGCTACGTACCAATGATTTAATTATGATCATCTAGTTTATTTTAAGTCATGAATCATGTTGTTATCATCATATGATTGATCAAATGATTTCGTTATTAATAAAATACAAGCTTGAATCATATTTCATTGATGATTAGGGATTACAAGCTAAAGAGTGCACTATATATACTAAGTGAGACTAGGCCCACCAAGTGTTAGGTTCTAAGTTTCAGGTCAACGGGCGGTCGACCTAAGCCTTATTCCTCACTGGAGATGTTGCGGATTCGGTGCTCTTGAGTCTTGTCGCCCTAGCCCGTAGCTTTCTGTCCTTCGCCTTCTCTTCTCTTCTCGCCCTACAAGAGGGGCAATACCAAGCACGGAGGGGGGGGGGTGCTTGATGTACCCTCTCTGATGCCTAAGTCAGTACAATATTTGTAGAGAGATAAAGCTAGAGAGATGTCAGAGCTAAATTATGCACTTAGCCAAGATGATCAAATGAATGGTGGAGGAGTGGTATTTATAGGCAATGGTGTCATTAAGGTGTGTAAAATATTCTAAGTACAGGGACAGGGTGTCGGAACCTTCGGGGTCGGGTCGAGGATCCGACCCCGAGGACTTGGGGTCGGGGGAATGGGCCCGGTCAAACAAGTTTGACCGGGTGGGAGAGGTCTCCCAGTCAAACCAAGTTTGACTGGGAGCCCCCCTCCCTTTCCCCTTCCACCCGATATCTCAATAGAGAGATCGGGTGGGGGGACCCGATCTCTCAGTTGAGAGATCGGGTGGGAGGACCCGATCTCTCAGCTGAGAGATCGGGTGGGAGAGGCCTCCCAGTCAAACCAATTTGACTGGGAGTCTCTCCCTCCTCCCGATCTCTCAGCTGAGAGATCGGGAGGGCTTCCCCCCGGTCAAACTAAGGTTTGACCGGGTCGGAAAATTCGAAAGTTTGGGCCGGCGCGTTTTTTCTGGTTCGGACCGTTTCTTTTGTGGGTAACATACTCTGGCCAAAAGTTTCGATTTATAATCACTAACGGGGTGGTAAAAATAAAACGAGTCGGAAGTCAACGGGTTCAAATTGGGCGTATATCCATCACATGCCCCCGAGTCAACCAGTGGCCTGACCCTTGATTGACTCTATTTTAGGATGGTATGACACGCGCAATTTGAAACCAGAATTTTACCTTTTGTCGGAATCCTTACTTTCCCTTGGGTGTCTGTCTCTGACTCTGCCCTCTGTCTTCTAAGATAGAGGAATTGCAAACGTCAGTATGGCGCGGACACGCGTCCAAGCACGTGTCCGTCTAGGATGGAAGTAATAAATTCAATATTGTCCCGAGCTCATACTCGGAAAATATACGCATGTGTGAGGATGTAACATGAACATGGTTAGGCGAGCTCGTACTTCAATTTCATGATGGGACAGGCCTCTGTGGGGAGAAATTTCAATTTTGGTCCAAATTTTTTTCAAAGTATGGGATACTAGAAAATATGCCTACAGGATGTTACTTTGAGTGAACATGGATGTATCATGAATATGAAAATGTGTACTAGCATACATGCAAGTAGGAACACAAGTATGGAATTGGTGTAGACATGCTGCGATTGTAGTCATGAATGTATGCATGAATATATGGCGCAAATGTGCATGGACGTCTAAATGTTTGAACACACGGGAGTGTGTACGTGGGCATGAATATGAGTGCAAGCATGAACATGTATGTGTGTATGGACGGGTTGTCAGTATAAGCATGAGTGATGACATTGATGTACCTGTAGATGTTAATCATGAATATGAGCATAAGTGCAAGGATGAGAGTATAGACCTCTCCTTTACTTGAGGGTGGGAACTCTGCCACTCAATGGGACACAACGTTCCGCCTCCCTCGTACTAGCGCGAGCATTGTCCTTTAACCTCGACCTTCGACATGTGTAACATTTTTCCTTCATTCGTTGGAGCGTGTGCATAGCTCTTGACCTTTACCCTGCAATTTGTTCCGCATAAAAGTGAGGGTGAAAATGCTTACAAGCTTTCTTCTTACCCGCCGTGAGCAAAGGGGTCTATTGACATGTGTTAAGGGTTGACCCTTCCTTCGGATGTGTTGGAGCATCGCTCCATTTGGGGAAGCTAAAAGTTTGCCCTCTTTGTGACGCTCTGCGATTTGTTCCCTTGGATAGGTCTCTTGGGTTGTGGTTTTGCTTCCGTAACTTGATTGGTGTTAAGGTTGCCCTCGTAGTAGGCGTGTCTCGCCCTTCCATGAGTAAGGGTCGATCTTTGTGTTGGTCGGTCATATATATGACTCACTTTTGGGAAGTTTTCTTCTTTAGACAGGGAGACCTTGAAGATCGTTTTCCAAGGCAGTCAGACCAAATCTGACTGTCCTGTGTCTTGGGTGTCCGAGGTGGACTCGTATGAGGCGGGGACTCGTATGACCCCTTGTAGGTTGATTTCATGGAGAAACGTATAAGGTGTAGGCAGAGCGTTCCGAACTTACCGTTGAATTGAATGAGAGGGAAGAACCCTCTAGTTCTGCTTATCAGGCCAAGAAATCTTCCAAGTTAGGGAAAGCTGCAGAGGCTTCCGGCATGTTCTTTTTCCCTTCTCTTTTCTTTGTGATATACTTATGATTGTTCTCATGTTGCTTCCTTCTTGTTGTTAGAGCTTTCTTCCCTGGTTACCGAATGGTTCTTGCGGTGGGCGAGAGTTCAAGTCAATCTAAATCCAAGGCGCGGAAACCTGACTCTGAGGTCGGGCCCTCGGCTGCCAGGGAGAAGGAAACCGCGAGAGGCTCTCCTTCAAGTGCCCCCTTGCTGACTCCCTCTCATGATAAGGAGGTAGTGGTTGAAGAGGCGCCCTCTTTGCTTGACAAAGGGAAACAACCCGTGGCTGGCGATGGGGTGATCATAGGTCTTGATGTCTCTTCTCTATCATGTGCCCCCCAGCCGAGGGGCCGAGTCTCCGGTTCATTTCATCTTAATGTAGATTTGACGACTTTCGAAGGTGTCTTTGGCTTTCCTATGGGTTATGTTATTAACCCCTACGTTGAAAACTTTTCTTTTGGTGATGGGTGTGATCATCGCCTTTCGTTGAGGTTCCTTTGAGATACTTCTCTTGACTTGTGATATGGATGGTAGGATAACTCGTTACTTTTCATGATAACCTCTTGTACTTCTATATATGATCCTTTGGTCATGGACTTCTCCTTTGTATATGCTTTCCTTTACTTATCTTTCTTTTGTATTTTTCTTCACATCATACCTGCCATCTCATCATGAACAAACATTATGTGTTCTTCATACAACTTTACTTTGCAATTATTTTCTCATGGGATCCTTCTTAGTATGGTGCAATAATCTCTTCTGATACCCTTTAAATGATATATACGATACTGCTAGACCAAAGATACGCTCTTGGTGGGCGTCGAAAACTGTTCACGAGATACGCTCTCGGAGGGCACCAGTAGTTAGACCAAAGATACGCTCTTGGTGGGCGTCGAATCTGTTCACGAGATACGCTCTCGGAGGGCACCAGTAGTTAGACCAAAGATACGCTCTTGGTGGGCGTCGAAACTGTTCGCGAGATACGCTTCCGGAGGGCGTCGAAACTGTTCACGAGATACGCTCCTGGAGGGCACCAGTAGTTAGACCAAAGATACGCTCTTGGTGGGCGTCGAAAATGTACGCGAGATACGCTCCCGGAGGGCGTCGAAACTGTTCACGAGATACGCTCCCGGAGGGCACTAGTAGTTAGACCAAAGATACGCTCTTGGTGGGCGTCGAAACTGGTAGTTTGAAATCTACCTCAAGATACGCTATTGGGGGCGTCGAATCTAGTAGTTTGAAATCTACCTCAAGATACGCTCTTGGGGGCGTCGAATCTGGTAGTTTGAAATCTACCTCAAGATACGCTCCTGGGGGCGTCGAAGGTCGTAGTTTTTATAAGCTACTCTCAATATACGCTCTTGGGGGCGTCAAAATTCGTAGTTTTTGGAAACCACTCTCCAGATACGCTCATGGGGGCGTCAAAATTCGTAATTTTTGGAAACCACTCTCAAGATATGCTCTTGGGTGCGTCGAAGGTCGTAGTATATAAAGTACTCTCAAGATACGCTCTTGGGGGCGTCGAAGGTCGTAGTATGAACACTACTCTCAAGATACGCTCTTGGGGGTGTCGAAGGTCGTGGTATAAAAACTACTCTCAAGATAAGCTCTTGGGGGCATCGAAGGTCGTAGTGTAAAAACTACTCTCAAGATACGCTCTTGGGGGCGTCGAATCTGTTCGCGGGATAGGCTCCCGGAGGGCACAGGGTTCGTAGTTTTAGAACTACTCTCAAGATACGCTATTGGGGGCGTCGAATGTGTTCGCGGGATTGGCTCCCGGAGGGCTCAGAATATTACTTTACCTTGTGTTCCTTCTCATGTAGGGTGCGTTTTTGATACGCCTTTTAGATCTTTACTTGAGTTTTCTTTCTGATGGGTTTGGCTATAGCCGTTAGGCCCTTTAACGGTGAGGAAACGGTGAATAGGCTCACTGGGCCCTAAAAGGAGGTCAAGAAGACCAATGCGAAGGGTCCCGACAGAGGGAGTCCCGATGGTGAAAGGTCCCGACAGAGTCGGTCCTGATAGGTGAGCTGAATGCTCCCGATGAGATGCCTTTAAGTAGGCCCCGATGACGAATCCCTGAGAATGATTGGCCCTGTCACGATGACGAGGGGCCCCGAGCGGTGACACAACGAGATAACTCTGAAGTCCCCGATATTAGTCGGGAATTACTATCAGAGGTTGAGGCCAGGATACGCGGGGCGTGGCCGAGATACGCGGAGCGTGATTGAGATACGCAGAGCGTGGCCGAGATACGCGGGGCGTGGTCGAGATAAGCAAGATCATGGCCTAGATAGGCGGGATCGTGCCCGAGATACGCGGAATACGGGCTAACCACCCCAACGGTTCACCAGGTAACTGAGGTACCTCTCCGCCTATAAAAGGGCAGAGGCTACCTCAGATCAATGACGTTGAGTTGAATACACTTTGATATCTGTTACTTGCCAGTCAGACGAAGTACTCATTTAAGCATCAGAGAGGGAATCTGGGTCACCGCCCGGTCTATCCCCTCTTGCAGGATTGCGTGGAGCACAGGAGCTAGGATTGCCGTCAAGATCCGTACCGGAGTTCCACCGTGATCCAACACTTTCCATGCTATTTCCTGTTACCACGCGTTTTCTTCAATGTGGGAGATCACCTTTCAAGGGCGATGTTTGTGTTCCAACTTAGGACGAGTTCGTATAGGGAGTTGAGGATGTTTTCCTCTTATGTGACCTCTTCTAGGAGAAGTAGTATTGCATGTTCTTGTGATCTTCTGCCTCTAATCTCTTCTTTTACACTTAGGTGGACTACCAAGCACTTATTTGTTTGGTGCCCCCCAAGTTGCTTGGTGGTCATACCGCCTTTCATACTTGGCCGTTGAAGGCCCCTCGTTCATTTTCTTGGTTGGGTACCCCTTATGCTCGGGGCTCCCTTGCCTGCTTGTTTGAATGCGATGAGTGTCCCTTGTAGGATTTACTCTTTCTCATGCTTGCTTGTTTCAGTCATAGGCATGGTTTGGATAATGCCTTTGTCGGATGTATCTTTAGAGGTTAGGTGGAGAGCTTTTGCTTTGGGTGGATGGGTGGGGGTGATTTTCATTCTCTTGATAACCAGGAAGTGGCAGTGTTTGTATCCTAGGGGTGCTTGTAAATTCTTCCCCCCTTCCTTCTGTTTTTTAGAAAAAACACTTTTGCGGTGATGATAGAGCAGGAGTAACGTATCTTGTAAGGGATTGTATTTAGGTTGAAAAGCTTTCTCATAGAATGGTGTCTTGAGTTGTTAATCTCGAAAGTGTGTTTCAGACTAGTCAATCTGATTCATGCTTCTTGCTCGGGCCTGGGGGGGGTCTGACCGGGCTGTGATAATCTTCTTGAAGTGTTGTGGTACTTAGTGTGCTTTGCCTTTTCCTTTACATTGGAGTATTCTTCAATGCCTTTAGGGAGTGTCACATTGGTCATGCTCCTCCCACCTTGAATGTTGATTATAGACTTCCTTTGAATTAGGACCTGAACTTAAAAAGGATGTTTTCCTCTAGGTTTGCAGGTGATGTTCCATGATATTCCATGGGTTTGCCCCCGTATTGGCTATTCCTTGCTGGATAGCTTCATTAGAGGCTGCATTTGTATTGCGTACGTATACGTGTTTGAGGTGTGTTGAGCTGACAAGTCCCTCCTTTTGTATTTTTTCATAACCTTCATTCATCATGTGTTCGGCGTATGGCCTTAAAGGCGAGATATTTTTCTAGTGCCCCTTTTATCGAGGTTCTCCTCTTGATGGGATGCCAGAGTCAAATGCCTTATCATTCGCAGACAAGGTGTTTGATCAGGATGCGCGTCTAGTGTGTGGGTCGATCTTGAAGCCTTACCCCCCAAGCTTTTGAGCCTTTCTTTGGTTGATCTTGTAGAACTGTTATTATGCCCTAAGGCTCTTGATAGGAGATGTATCTCCTTTTTCATATTCTAGTTGTTGCACTATCTCCTTTGCTGATCTTGTATCTTTAGAGTTTCTCTCTTGGTGCATGACTTCCATGACAGTATTTTCTACCGATGTTTATTCTGTTAGGACTTGTATCCTTGGTTGCCTTCCTTTCTTGTGAGATGGCGGAGGAGTGTTTATGAACACTCAAATGTGTCGTACTTGGTAGAGGTATGCGCCTAATCTTTAGGGCGCTGTCTTGAATCTTCGTGTACCTATCTTTGATGAACATGTTATTCATTGCATATATAATACGGAGTCCAAGGATCTCCGGGTTAGGATCATATTTTGAGAACTGAGACATAGTCATCTATTAGATAACCTCTTTATCTATGGAGTTTATTTTTGCAAAGATAAATGCAAGGATACTTGTAAGGATACTTGTAAGGATACTTGTAAGGATATGTGTTCCATCCTTATTCCTGGTTCATTTGCAGTGCCGTGTCCCTAATGGGTGTGTTGATGTTCTGACCACCTTTACTAGTAGGGGTTCCTTTGGTATTAGGTATGCCTGACTCTTCTCTAGTATCATCAATGGTTGGTCATGGGAGATGTCTGACGGACTCCCTTCATGCACTATGGTTCTCTTCATGTCAAAGTTGGTGATTCCCTCTCTTATGGCTAATATATCATTGTGTGGAAATACTATGTTTTTCATATCCCTTTTTAAAAGCTTGATGATGGTGTCTCCATTCTTCCTTTGCTAGGCTTGGTGTCCTTGAGAGTTTTTGGTGGAAGTTAGGGGTGAGCAAATTACCCAGTTGGAACTGGAACCGGACCGGAACCGGTCATTTGGTAGGTTCCGGGTAGATGTAAATGGTTCTGGTATGGTTCTGGGATTAAATTTCAAGAACCGGTATTTTCGGTTCCGGTTCCGGGATAAGTTTTCGGGTACCCAAATACCCGGAACCGTTATATATATAAAAATTAAAAAAACACTAAACATTTAACAAATTTAAAATTGGTTTGTGGAAAATGTTATAATTATTTTTATGATTCACTTGGTATAACATAAATTTCAGTTTCAATTGGCCACCGAGAACCCGGTTCCAACTGGGTATCCAGAACCCGGTTCCAACTAGTACCTAAAATTATATTATTTAGTTTGAAAATTTGTAACCGGTTCCTTAACGGGTACCCGGAACCGATTGGCTTTTAACGGTTCTGGTACGGTTCCGGTTCCTAAATGTTCTGGTACGGTTCTGGGTAATAAAGTTAGAAACCGTTTAGTATTTGTCTGGTTCTGGGATACCCTAAAAGTACTGGGTACCCGGAACCGCTCACCCCTAGTGGAAGTGTATTCCATTACCTGGGATGAGCTTACTAAGTGTAGTTGTATCTCCTGGTTATTTTGTGAAATCACAAAGATCCGCTGGAGGTGTTTGCCTCTGATGGTGGGCGTTGCCCATGTGATATGGTTTCCTCCATTTTTGGAGGGATGTGTTCGCGGCTACCCCCTCTTACGCTAATGGGCGTTTGTGGGGGAGGGCATGTTGTGACTGGTGCCCCCCTTGCACACAAATGCCCGATGGGATCCTTTGACGGACTTGGCCGTAGGATGCATAGTGGAAGTTTATAGTGGGGGTAATCCTTTGTGGCCTTCATGGTAGTTCCTCTATAGGTTTTTGGGAGTGCTCAACTTATTTTTGGAAGTGAACCATCCATCTTGGTGATCTTTCCCAGAGTTTTGACCTTATAGGTGCCCTTTGAGATTGAGAAATCTGTTCCTTGTGTATCTCTTGGATGGTGGCGGCGTTTTATGGACTCTTCTAGTAGTCCACCTGTGTATATATATATCACGGAGCCCGAAGGCGTCCGGTATGGTCATTCTTGGAAAACATGTTGATATCAAGTATCAAAATCTACCCCTTTTAGGGAGTTGACTTGTTATGCAGTTAAATTAAATAAGAGGATATGGGTGTGGGGGTGTTGATATCCCCTGCTTCCTTGGTAATGTAACTGTCTTCCTCCATTAGTCTGTGTGTATTCCTTCCACTTGAGGAATATAAGGTCGCATCCTTGTAAGGCGGACTAGGTGGAGGTGTATCCTTCATGTATGCTATGTGCGATCTCACTCTACTACGTTTCTCCATGAGACTTCCCATTGTAGTAGCTATGTGCTAAAGTGGTGTGGTACTCTATGAGTCCCCTGTTCAAATCCTTGTCTTTTCGACTCCTCCCTTGTCCTAGGGGGACGTGCGTGAAGGGTTGTCATGCACAAGGGGTTTGAACATGTCGTGCTGTATCCTGAGTAGGTGGTTGCCTTGTTGTGTTGTTGGGACTATGTCCCTCCCTTTGAGCTTTCCTTGGGATGTCCCTTAGTCATGTCCGTGGTGATACGGACTGTATGTGTACATTGCTAGGGTGGAAGTTGGAACTCCTATATCCTTGTTGGTCTGGCATGTATGTCCTCCCTTAGTGCGGTGTATGTCCCTGTTGGGTACTTGGTTGAATTCCTGCCTCCTTGGAGGTCTTGCCTGTCTATCTGCCCCCAGAGGGGTGTATGCCCTGGCATCCTGCTGTGTCTGTTGCTGCCTTGGAGGTATAGACTGCTGCCTTCCCTCTGGGGGTGGCCTTTGGTTGTCTCTCCTTTGTTCTTCTCGCTGCCCTGTTCGAGGGTGCTCGTGGTGTTCTTCTTTTGGGACTTGTTCATCCTCATGAACTTCTTCTTCTTCTTCGTGCTGGTGTTGCCTTCTCTGCCTGTTCCTCAGAGTCTCTCTATAGGCTAGCAGCTCATCCAATGCGTTCATCAACCTCGGAGTCACTGTCTGTGCTCCTTATGTTGGTTGTGTGGGCACGATTGTCGTTCCTTTGAGTCAGTATTCCATATGGATACCCTTGAGGTTGTGCCTCATAGTAGTACCCCTGTGAAGGTGCCGTGTATTGGGATGGCACTCCTTGTTGCCCCCTTGTCCCTGTGGCTTCCTAGTCAATGGAGTTGAAGCTGTGGAAGCCTCCTAGCCAGCTGTGCGTGAAGATCCTCCTCCCTGCTTGTTAGGCTGGGGTGCCTGTGGGGTTACCTGAGGCTTTGGGTGTACAGGTTGTTTCTCTGGGTTAGGCTGCCTCTCTGGAGGTATAGGCTGTCTCCCTCGCAGGTGGGCGGTTATGCCTAGATGCTAAGCTATTCGTCATCGCTCTTGTGATTGCCAGGCTTTCTGTTCGAAGCCCACGGACGGCGCCAAGTGTTAGGTTCTAAGTTTCATGTCAACGGGCGGTCGACCTAAGCCTTATTCCTCACTGGAGATGTTGCGTATTCGGTGCTCTTGAGTCTTGTCGTCCTAGCCCGTAGCTTTCTGTCCTTCTCCTTCTCTTCTCTTCTCGCCCTGCAAGAGGGGCAATACCAAGCACGGAGGGGGGGTGGTGCTTGATGTACCATCTCCGATGCCTAAGTCAGTACAGTATTTGTAGAGAGATAAAGCTAGAGAGATGTCAGAGCTAAATTATGCACTTAGCCAAGATGATCAAATGATTGTGGAGGAGTGGTATTTATAGGCAATGGTGTCATTAAGGTGACTTAATGACGTCGTTAACCTTTGAACACACTTAGTTAACATGTAACTGCACGATTAGAACTTTAAAGCATAGAGAGGTGTGTAAAATATTCTAAGTGCGGGAGTCGGGAAACGGTGCCGGGGCCCTTGGGGCGGATGAAAAATCCGACCCCTAAGGGAAGGGACCGGGTGTCGGAACCTTCGGGGTCGGGTCGAGGATCCGACCGCGAGGACTTGGGGTCGGGCGAATGGGCCCGGTCAAACAAGTTTGACCGGGTGGGAGAGGTCTCCCAGTCAAACCAAGTTTGACTGGGAGCCCCCCTCCCTTTCCCCTTCCACCCGATCTCACAATAGAGAGATCGGGTGGGGGGACCCGATCTCTCAGTTGAGAGATCGGGTGGGAGGACCCGATCTCTCAGCTGAGAGATCGGGTGGGAGAGGCCTCCCAGTCAAACCAGTTTGACTGGGAGTCTCTCCCACCTCCCGATCTCTCAGCTGAGAGATCGGGAGGGCTTCCCCTCGGTCAAACCTTGGTTTGACCGGGTCGGAAAATTCAGAAGTTTGGGCCGGCGCGTTTTTTCTGGTTCGAACCGTTTCTTTTTGTGGGTAACATACTTTGGCCAAAAGTTTCGATTTATAATCACTAATGGGGTGGTAAAAATAAAACGAGTCGGAAGTCAACGGGTTCAAATTGGGCGTATATCCATCACAAACTAGGACTATGCTAGGTTTACTAGTGGCCGGGTGTATACAATCATTTGTAAGTGTCTACTCTCGCCCTATGTATGCAACTATGTATGCAACTAAGAGTGAGTGTATACTACACTCTATATTCTCCCATCCTTTTCTTCTTCTTCTTTTCTTTCTTGGAAGACATCCTTGATTCCATATAGCTTCAACAAAGCCAAGTGTTGGTTCTTCACTAAAGCCTTGGTTAGCAAGTCAGCTAGTTGATCCTTTGAAGGAATGTAATGAACACCAATCCTGCCTTGTCCAATGTGGTGTCTTGTGAAATGACAATCCAATTCAATGTGTTTGGTACGCTCATGAAACATTGGATTTTTAGCAATCTTCACAGCTGCTTGACTATCTGTGTATATTGGGATAGGAAGGTTTACTTGCAATTCAAGTTCCTTGAGAATTCTGTCTATCCAAAGTGCCTCTTGAATAGCAACTCTAAGGCACCTATACTCTGCTTCAGCACTTGATAGGGAAATGGCATCTTGCTTCTTGACCTTCCAAGCTATCATAGCTCTTCCTAGCTTTACACAATAGGCACTCACTTATTTTCTACTAAAAGGGCAAGCAGCCCAATCAGAGTCACAAAACAAGCTCAAATTAAGGTTGTTGTTGGAAGGATAGATCAAGCCTTGGCCTGGGGTGCCCTTGATTACCCACAGACAGTGACTCCGAGGTTGATGAACGCATTGGATGAGCTGCTAGCCTATAGAGAGACCCTGAGGAACAGGCAGAGAAGGCAACACCAGCATGAAGAAGAAGAAGTTCATGAGGAAGAACAAGTCCCAGAAGAAGAAAACAACTCGCACCCTCAAACAGGGCAGCGAGAAGAACAAAGGAGAGTTAACCAAGGGCCACTCCCAGAGGGAAGGCAGCAATTTGTGCCTCCAAGGCAGCAACAGACACAACAGGATGCCAGGGCATACACCCCTTTGGGGGCAGATAGACAGGCAAGACCTCCAAGGAGGCAGGAATTCAACCAAGTACCCCAACAGGGACATACACCGCACTAAGGGAAGACATACATGCCAGACCAACAAGGATATAGGAGTTCCAACATCCACCCTGGCAATGTACACATACAGTCCGTATCACCACGGACATGACTAAGGGACATCCCAAGGAAAGCTCAAAGGGAGGGACATAGTCCCAACAACACAACAAGGCAACCACCTACCCATGATACAGCACGACAGGTCCAAACCCCTTATGCATGACGACCCTTGGCACACGTCCTCCTAGGACAGGGGAGGAGTCGGAAAGACAAGGATTTGAACAGGGGACTCATAGAGTACCACACCACGTCAGCACATAGCTACTACAATGGGAAGTCTCATGGAGAGACATAGTAGAGTGAGATCGCACATAGCATACATGAAGGATACACCTCCACCTAGTCCGCCTTGCAAGGATGCGACCTCATATTCCTCAAGTGGAAGGAATACACACAGACTAATTGAGGAAGACAGTTACATTACCAAGGAAGCAGGGGATATCAACACCCCCACTCCCATATCCTATTATTTAATTTAACTGCATAACAAGTCAACTCCCTAAAAGGGGTAGATTTTGATACTTGATATCAACATGTTTTCCAAGAATGACCATACCGGACGCCTTCGGGCTCCATGATATATATATACACAGGTGGAGCACTAGAAGAGTCCATAAAACGCCGCCGCCATCCAAGAGATACACAAGGAACAGATCTCTCAATCTCAAAGGGCACCTATAAGGTCAAGACTCTGGGAAAGATCACCAAGAGGGATGGTTCACTTCCAAAAATAAGTTGAGCACTCCCAACAACCTATAGAGGAACTACCATGAAGGCCACAAAGGATTACCCCTACCATAACCTTCCACTAAGCATCCTAGGGCCAAGTCCGTCAAAGGATCCCATCGGGCATTGGTATGCAAGGGGGGCACCAGTTACAACATGCCCTCCCCACAAACGCCCATTAGCATAAGAGGGGGTAGGCGCGAACACATCCCTCCAAAAATGGAGGAAACCATATCACATGGGCAACGCCCACCATCAGAAGCAAACACCTCCAGCGGATCTTTATGAATTCACAAAATAGCCAAGAGACACAACTACACTTATTAAGCTCATCCTAGGTAATGGAATACACTTCCATCAAAAACTCTCAAGGACACCAAGCCTAGCAAAGGAAGAATGGTGACACCATCATCAAGCTTTTAAAAAGGGATATGGAAAACATAGTATTTCCACACAAGGATATATTATTCATAAGAGAGGGAATCACCAACTTTAATATGAAGAGAACCATAGTGCATGAAGGGAGTCCGTCAGACATCTCCCATGACCAACCATTGATGATACTAGAGAAGAGTCAGGCATACCTAATACCAAAGGACCCCCTACTAGTAAAGGTGGTCAGAACATCAACACACCCATTAGGGACACGGCACTGCAAATGAACCAGGAATAAGGATGGAACACATATCCTTACTGTTAGGTTATAAAGTCTAGGTCAACGGGTCGTCAATCTAGAATTTATCTCCCACTAATGAAATGTCGGGTTCAGTGCTTCTAGGACTAGTCGTTCTGATCCATGCCCTTATACTCTCTTGGGGTAGTCGTTCTGATATGTGTCCTTCTCTTCTCTCCTTCTGACCTCCTTTCCTTCTCTCCTTCTGACCTCCTTTCCTTCTCTCCTTCTGACCTCCTTTCCTTCTCTCCTTCTGACCTCCTGAGGCTTGTACTTCTTACCCCTGGGGCTTGTCCTACTGCTCCATGCTCTTCTGCTTCCTTGGTTCTCTTCTCCTTGCCACCCTGCAAGAGGGGCAATACCAGGCACAGAGGGGGGGGGGGTGGTGCCTGATGAACCCTCTTCGATGCCCAAGTCAGTACGGTTTTAGAGAGATAAAGCTAGAGAGATGTCAGAGCAAAATTGTGCAACTTGCCAAGATGTCCAGATGAATTGTGGAGGTGGGGTATTTATAGGCAACGGTGTCATTAAGGTGGCTTAATGACATCGTTAACCTTTAAACACAGTTAATTAACCTTTAAACACGTAATTAGGACCTTAGGATACGGAGAAGGTAGGCGGAGTAAACCGAGTGTGGGAGTCCAAAAATGGTGCCGGGGCCCTTGGGGGGAAGGGAAATCCGACCCCCAAGGGTAGGGGTTGGGTGAGGGCACCCAACCCCTCCTAGGGAGGATGGGGTTGGCCAACCCCATCCCCCCTAGGGGAGATCGGGTCAGCCAACCCGATCTCTCCTAGGAGAGATCGGGTCAGCCAACCCGATCTCCCCTAGGGGAGATCGGGTTGGCTGACCCGATCTCCCCTAGGGGAGGTCGGGTGTGGCCACCCAACCTCACCTAGGCGAGTCTGACTCGGCCGGACGAGCGCTTCGGCCTCGTCCGAGCCGTTGGTGTTTTTGAGAAGGGTTCGGGTTGAAGTTTCGATTTACAATCATTAACGGGGTGATAAAAATAAAGCGATTCGGAAGTCAACGGGTTCAAATTGGGCGTATATCCATCACATGCCCCCGAGTCAACCAATGGCCTAACCCTTGATTGACTCTATTTCAGGATGGTATGACACGCGCAATTTGAAACCGGGGTTTTACCTCCTTGTCTGAATGCCTGCTTACCCATGGATGCGTGCCTCTGACTCTGCCCCCTGCCTTATGAGATAGAGGAATTGTAAACGTCAGAGTAGCACGGACGTGTGCCTAGGCACGCGTCCGTCTGAGTTGGGAGTAATAAATCTATCTTTGCTACAGGCGTATACTCGAAAAATACACGCTTGCATAAGGATGCAATACGAATACACCTAAGTGACTCATGCTTCAATTTCATGCCGGGATTTTGCCCAAGTGAAGGAAAATTTAATTTTGGTCCGAAATTTTTCTAAGTATGGGATACTAGAAAATACACCTAGGATGTTAACTAGGAGTGAACATGGACATATCATGAACATGAGGATGTGTACTAGCATACATGCAAGTAGGAACATAAGGATGGGAGTGAGTGGAGACATGCTGCGATTGTAGTCATGAATGTATGCATGAATATATGGCGGCCACGTGCATGGACGTCTAAATGTTTGAACACATGGGAGTGTGTATGTGGGCATGCATATGAGTGCAAGCATGAACATGTATGTATGCATGGACGGGTTGTGAGTATAAGCATGAGTGATGACATTGATGTACCTGTAGATGTTAATCATGAATATGAGCATAAGTGCAAAGGTGAGAGCATAGACCTCTCCTTTACTTGAGGGTGGGAACTCTGCCACTCAATGGGACACAACGTTCCGCCTCCCTCGTACTAGCGTGAGCATTGTCCATTAATCTCGACCTTCGGCACGTGTAACATTTTTCCTTCATTCGTTGGAGCGTGTGTATAGCTCTTGACCTTTACCCTGCAATTTGTTCCCCATAAAAGTGAGGGTGAAAAAGCTTACAAGCTTTCTTCTTACCGCCGCGAGCGAAGGGGTCTATTGACATGTGTTAAGGGTTGACCCTTCCTTCGGATGTGCTGGAGCGTTGCTCCATTTGGGGAAACTAAAAGTTCGCCCTCTTCCCTTGGTGTTAAGGTTGCCCCCGTAGTAGGCGTATCTCGCCCCTCCATGAGTAAGGGTCGATATTTGCGTTGGTTGCTCGTATAGATGACTCACTTTTTGGGAAGCTTTCTTCTTCAGACACGGAGACCTTGAAGATCGTTTTCCAAGGTAGTCAGACCAAATCTGACCGTCCGTTGAATCAGATGAGAGGGAAGAACCCTCTAGTTCTGCTTATCAGGCCTAGAAATTTTCTAAGTCAGGGGTAGCTGCTAATGCTTCCAGTATGTTCTTTTTCCCTTCTCTTTTCTTTGTGATATACTTATGATTGTTCTCATGCTGCTTCCTTCTTGTTGTTAGAGCGTTCTTCCCTGGTTACCGAATGGTTCTTGTGGTGGGTGAGAGTTCAAGTCAATCTAAATCCGAGGCGCGGAAACCTGACTCTGAGGTCGGGCCCTCGGCTGCCAAGGAGAAGGAAACCGCGAGAGGCTCTCCTTCAAGTGCCCCCTTGCTGACTCCCTCCCCTGATAAGGAGGTAGTGGTTGAAGAGGCGACCTCTTTGCTAGACAAAAGGAAACAACCTGTGGCTGGCGATGGGGTGATCATAGGTCTTGATGTCTCTTCTATATCCCCTGCCCCCCAGCCGAGGGGCCGAGTCTCAAGTTTATTTCATCTTCATGTAGATTTGACGACTTTTGAAGGTGTTTTTGTCTTTCCTATGGGTTATGTTATTAACCCCTGCGTTGAAGATTTTTCTTATGGTGATGGGTGTGATCATCACCTTTCATTGAGGTTCCTTTCTCTTGCCATGGCTCTGATTAAGATAGCGAATTCTTGCTTTGGAGTTTGGTGGAGACTGCTCTTGAGTTAGTCTCTACTAGTATCGTAGTTGTGATCGTTGTGGGGATCGTTTTGTTATATGCCCTTCAATAGTGCTTGTCGTGATTCTTTGCTTCATGGTGATTTCGTGAGATATGGAGGTTGTCTTCATAATGAGGACGTCTCCTTCCTAGTATCACCCAGTGGGTTGAAATATAAGTGCCTACCTTTGATGAGCGTACGAAGGGTGTTGTTTGTCCCTTTTTCTTGAACCTCCTCCTAGGGCTAGGCGTAGCCTTTTGATGTTCGTGGTCGGGGTGGTGTCTTTACAATTCATGTCTTTGACAGATGTTTTATGATGTGCTGCCATGATAATCACTTCGGGGTATGTGGACGTGATAGCCACTTCGTGATGTGTCGGAGTGATAGCCCTTCTGTAGTGTGTGGACATGATAGCCAGTTCAGGGTATGTGGACGTGATAGCCACTTCAAGGTATGTGGACATGATAGCCACTTCAAGGTATGTGGACATGATAGCCACTTCAGTGTATGTGGACATGATAGCCACCTCAAGGTATGTGGACATGATAGCCACTTCAGTGTATGTGGACATGATAGCCACATCACGATGTATGGAGTTTCGCTTTAGTATTCCTTTCTCATTGGAGAGCCTTCATTGCTATAGTTGCCTTTTGTGTAGGCTATGTTTGTTGGGTTAGGTCCCGATGTCTCGTCTTGTCGGATGTTGTATCTTTTATGCTCTTTAGATGTCTCCTTCATGAGTTGTGCTTGACGATGTTCAAGTCTGATACGAGCATAGGTCACGCGAGGGCGACATGTATGACAATAATATTTGTCGGAGGTTGATTTGTGTGACTTGTAAGACAATTCTCTTCTTG
Organism: Clarkia xantiana subsp. parviflora; assembly: GCA_036873135.1. Taxonomy (NCBI): domain Eukaryota; kingdom Viridiplantae; phylum Streptophyta; class Magnoliopsida; order Myrtales; family Onagraceae; genus Clarkia; species Clarkia xantiana. Next base: position 33,987,878 of record JAPTYO010000010.1, on the reverse strand, counting down.
ATGGGTCGAGCTTATTTTGAGAGCTTTGACCTTCGGATTTCATGTCTTTGCTATCCTTCTTGGTGGTGTTGGGTTCCTTTGAGATACTTCTCTTGACTTGTGATATGGGTGGTAGGATAACTCGTTACTTTTCATGATAACCTCTTGTGCTTCTGTATATGATCCTTTGGTCATGGACTCTTTTCTTGGTGTGTTTCCTTTACTTGTCTTTCTTTCGTGCTTTCCTTCATGTCATACCTGCCATTTCATAAAGAAAAAACATTACTTGTTCTTCACATTACTTTACTTAGAAATTTCTTTCTCATGGTATCCTTCTGAGCATGGTGTGATGATCTCTTCTGATACCCCTTACACGGTATACGTTGTACTGTTAGACCAAAGATACGCTCTTGGTGGGCGTCGAAAACTGTTCACGAGACAGGCTCTCGGATGGCACTTAACGTTTCACAGGATAGGCTCCCGGAGGGCTCAGGTTAGTCCAAAGATACGTTCCTGATTGGCGTCGAAATCTGTTCACGAGACAGGCTCTCGGACGGCACTTAACGTTTCACAGGATAGGCTCCCGGAGGGCTCAGGTTAGACCAAAGATACGCTCCTGGTGGGCGTCGAACTGGTAGTTTGAAATCTACCTCAAGATACGCTCTTGGGGGCGTCGAACTGGTAGTGTTTTTTCTACCTCAAGATACGCTCTTGGGGGCGTCGAATCTGGTAGGTTGCAAATCTACCTCAAGATACGCTCCTGGGGGCGTCGAATTCGTAGTTTTTGGAAACCACTCTCAAGATACGCTCTTGGTGCGTCGAAGTTCGTAGTGTAATAACTACTCTCAAGATACGCTCTTGGGGGCGTCGAAGGTCGTAGTATGAACACTACTCTCAAGATACGCTCTTGGGGGCGTCGAAGTTCGTAGTTTTTGGAAACCACTCTCAAGATACGCTCTTGGTGCGTCGAAGGTCGTAGTGTAATAACTACTCTCAAGATACGCTCTTGGGGGCGTCGAAGGTCGTAGTATGAACACTACTCTCAAGATACGCTCTTGGGGGCGTCGAATGTCGTAGTATAAAAACTACTCTCAAGATACGCTCTTGGGGGCGTCGAATCTGTTCGCGGGATAGGCTCCCGGAGGGCACAAGGTTCGTAGTTTTAGAACTACTCTCAAGATACGCTCTTGGGGGCGTCGAATGTGTTCGCGGGATTGGCTCCCGGAGGGCTCATAATGTTACCTTATCTTGTGTCCTTTCTCATGTAGGGTGCGTCTTTGGTATGCTTTTCGAGTCTTTACTTGACTTTTCCTTCTATGATATTGCATGCTACCACGCTTTTCCTTCAATGTGGGAGATCACCTCTCGAGGGCGATGTTTGTGTGTTGCCAACTTAGGACGGGTTCGTATAGGGAGTTGATGATGTTTTCCTCTTATGTGACCTCTTCTAGGAAAAGTGGTATTGCATGTTCTTGTGATCTTCTGCCTCTAATCTCTTCTTTTACACTTAGGTGGGCTACCAAGCACTTATTCGTTTGGTGCCCCCCAAGTTGCTTGGTGGTCACACCGCCTTTCACATTTGGCCGTTGAAGGCCCCTCGTTCATTTTCTTGGTTGGGTACCCCTTATGCTCGGGGCTCCCTTGTCTGCTTGTTTGAATGCGATGAGTGTCCCTTGTAGGATTTACTCTTTCTCATGCTTGCTTGTTTCAGTCATAGGCATGGTTTGGATGATGCCTTTGTCGGATGTGTCTTTGGAGGTTGGGTGGAAGAGCTTTTGCTTTGGGTGGGTGGGGGTGGATTTCATTCTCTTGATAACTAGGATGTGGCAATGTTTGTATCCTAGGGGTGCTTGTAAATTCTTTCCCCCCCTTCCTTGTGTTTTAGGTTGAAAAGCTCTCTCATAGAATGGCGTCTTGAGTTGTTAATCTCGTAGGTGTGTTTCAGACTAGTCAATCTAATCCATGCTCTTTGCTCGTGCATGGGGGGTCTGACCGGGCTGTGATAATCTTCTTGGAGTGTTGTGGCACTTAGTGTGGTTTGCCTTTTCCTTCACATTGGAGTATTCTTCAATGCCTTTAGGGGGTGTCACATTGGTCATGCTCCTCCCACCTTGAATGTTGATTATAGACTTCCTTTGAATTAGGACTTGAATCTAAAAAGGGCGTTTTTCTTTAGGTTTGCCGGTGATGCTCCATGATTTTCCATGGTTTTGCCCCTGTATTGGTTATTCCTTGTTGGATGACTTCATTAGGGGCTGCATTTGTGTTGCGTACGTATACGTGTTTGAGGTGTGTTGAGCTGACAAGTCCCTCCTTTTTTGTTTTGTCATAACCTTCATTCATCATGTATTCGGCGTATGGCCTTAAAGGCGGGATATTTTTCTAGTGCCCCTTTTATCGGGGTTCTCCTCTTGATGGGATGCCAGAGTCAAATGTCTTATCATTTGCAGACAAGGTGGTTGATCGGGATGTGCGTCTAGTGTGAGGGTCGATCTTGAAACCTTACTCCCCAAGCTTTTGAGCTCTTCTTTGGTTGATCTTGTAGAACTATTATCCTGCCCTAAGGCTCTTGATAGGAGATGTATCTCCTTTTTCATACTCTAGTTGTTGCACTATCTCTTTTGCTAATCTTGTATCTTTAGAGTTTCTCTCTTGGTGCATGACTTCAATGACAGGATTTTCTACCGATGTTTATTCTATTAGGACTTGTATCCTCGGTTGCCTTCCTTTCTTGTGAGATGGCGAAGGAGTGTTTGTGAACACTCAAATGTGTCGTACTTGGTAGAGGTATGCGCCTAATCTTTATGGCGCTGTCTTGAATCTTCGTGTACCTATCTTTGATGAACATGTTATTCATTGCATATATGATACGGAGTCCAAGGATCTCCGGGTTAGGATCATATTTTGAGAACAGAGACATAGTCATCTATTAGATGACCTCTTTATCTACGGAGTTTATTTTTGTAAGAATAAATGCAAGGATACTTGTAAGGATACTTGTAAGGATATGTGTTCCATCCTTTTCCTGGTTCATTTGCAGTGCCGTGTCCCTAATGGGTGTGTTGATGTTCTGACCACCTTTACTAGTAGGGGGTCCCTTGGTATTAGGTATGCCTGACTCTTCTCTAGTATCATCAATGGTTGGTCATGGGAGATGTCTGACGGACTCCCTTCATGTACTATGGTTCTCTTCATGTCAAAGTTGGTGATTCAATCTCTTATGACTAACATATCATTGTGTGGAAATACTATGTTTTCCATATCCCTTTTTAAAAGCTTGATGATGGTGTCACCGTTCTTCCTTTGCTAGGCTTGGTGTCCTTGAGGGTTTTTGATGGAAGTGTATTCCATTACCTTGGATGAGCTTTCTAAGTGTAGTTGTGTCTCCTGGCTATTTTGTGAAATCATAGAGATCCGCTGGAGGTGTTTGCTTCTGATGGTGGGCGTTACCCATGTGATATGGTTTCCTTCATTTTTGGAGGGATGTGTTCGCGGCTACCCCCTCTTGTGCTAATGGGCGTTTGTGGGGAGGGCATGTTGTGACTGGTGCCCCCCTTGCATACCAATGCCAGATGGGATCCTTTGGCGGGCTTGGCCCTATGATGCTTAGTGGAAGGTTGTAGTAGGGGTAATCCTTTGTGACCTTCATGGTAGTTCCTCTATAGGATGTTGGGAGTGCTCAACTTATTTTTGTAGGTGAGCCTTCCCTCTTGTGATCTTTCCCAGAAACTTGACCTTATAGGTGTTCTTTGGGATTGAGGAATCTGTTGCTTGTGCATCTCTTGATTGACGACGGCCTTTTACGGATTCTTCTAGTGGTCCACCTGTGTATATATATATCACGGAGCCCGAAGGCGTCCGGTATGGTCATTCTTGGAAAACATGTTGATATCAAGTATCAAAATCTACCCCTTTTAGGGAGTTGACTTGTTATGCAGTTAAATTAAATAAGAGGATATGGGAAGGATATGGGTGTGGGGTGTTGATATCCCATGCTTTCTTGGTAATGTAACTGTTTTCCTCCGTTAGTCTGTGTGTATTTCTTCCAATTGAGGAGTATAAGGTCGCATCCTTGCAAGGCGGACTAGGTGGAGGTGTATCCTTCATGTATGCTATGTGCGATCTCACTCTACTACGTCTCTCCATGAGACTTCCCATTGTACTAGCTATGTGCTAACGTGGTGTGGTACTCTATGAGTCCCCTGTTCAAATCCTTGTCTTTTCAACTCCTCCCCTGTCCTAGGGGGATGTGTGCCAAGGGTTGTCATGTACAAGGGGTTTGGATCTGTCGTGCTGTATCATGGGTAGGTGGTTGCCTTATTGTGTTGTTGGGACTATGTCCCTCCCTTTGAGCTTTTCTTGCTGTGTACCTTAGGCATGTCTGTGGTGATACGGACTGTATGTGTACATTGCCAGGGCGGATGTTGGAACTCCTATATCCTTGTTGGTCTGGCATGTATGTCCTCCCTTAATGCGGTGTATGTCCCTGTTGGGGTACTTGGTTGAATCCATCATGCCTCCTTGGAGGTCTAACCTGTCTATCTGCCCCCAGAGGGGTGTATGCCCTGGCATCCTACTGTGTCTGTTGCTGCCTTGGAGGCACAGACTGCTGCCTTCCCCCTGGGGGTGGCCTTTTATTGTCTCTCCTTTGTTCTCCTCGTTGCCCTGTTCGAGGGTGCGAATGGCGTTCCTCCGTTGGAATTTGCTCCTCTTCATGAGCTTCTTCTCCTTCCTGTCGGTGTTGCCTTTCCTGTCTATTCCTTAGGATCTCTCTGTAAGCTAGTACCTCGTCCGAGGCGCTCATCAGCCCTGGAGTCACTGTATGTGCTCCCTGTGTGTATGCCGGCCTTGTGTTGGTTGTGTGGGCACGATTGTCGTTCCTTTGAGTCAGTATTCCATATGGGTACCCTTGAGGTTGTGCCGCATAGTAGTACCCCTGTGGAGGTGCCGTGTATTGGGATGGCACTCCTTATTGCCCCCCTGTCCCTCTGGTTTCCTAGTCAATGGAGTTGAAGCTGTGGAAGCCTCCTAGCCAGCTGGGCGTGAAGGTCCTCCTGCCTGCTTGTTAGGTTGGGGGTGCCTGTGGGGCTACCTGAGGCTCTGGGTGTGCAGGCTGTTTCTCTGGGTTAGGCTGCCTTGCTGGAGGTATAGGCTGTCTCCCTCGCCTACTGCCCCCAGGTGGGCGGTTATGCCTAGATGCTAAGCTATTCGTCATCGCTCTTGTGATTACCAGGCTTTCTGTTCGAAGCCCACAGACGGCGCCAAGTGTTAGGTTATAAAGTCTAGGTCAACGGGTCGTCAATCTAGAATTTATCTCCCACTAATGAAATGTCGGGTTCAGTGCTTCTAGGACTAGTCGTTCTGATCCATGCCCTTATACTCTCTTGGGGTAGTCGTTCTGATATGTGTCCTTCTCTTCTCTCCTTCTGACCTCCTTTCCTTCTCTCCTTCTGACCTCCTTTCCTTCTGACCTCCTTTCCTTCTCTCCTTCTGACCTCCTGAGGCTTGTACTTCTTACCCCTGGGGCTTGTCCTACTGCTCCATGCTCTTCTGCTTCCTTGGTTCTCTTCTCCTTGCCACCCTGCAAGAGGGGCAATACCAGGCACAGAGGGGGGGGTGGTGCCTGATGAACCCTCTCCGATGCCTAAGTCAGTACGGTTTTAGAGAGATAAAGCTAGAGAGATGTCAGAGCAAAATTGTGCAACTTGCCAAGATGTCCAGATGAATTGTGGAGGTGGGGTATTTATAGGCAACGGTGTCATTAAGGTGGCTTAATGACATCGTTAACCTTTAAATACAGTTAATTAACCTTTAAACACGTAATTAGGACCTTAGGATACGGAGAAGGTAGGCGGAGTAAACCGAGTGTGGGAGTCCAAAAATGGTGCCGGGGCCCTTGGGGGGAAGGGAAATCCGACCCCCAAGGGTAGGGGTTGGGTGAGGGCACCCAACCCCTCCTAGGGAGGATGGGGTTGGCTAACCCCATCCCCCCTAGGGGAGATCGGGTTGGCCACCCAACCTCACCTAGGCGAGTCTGACTCGGCCGGACGAGCGCTTCGGCCTCGTCCGAGCCGTTGGTGTTTTTGCGAAGGGTTCGGGTTGAAGTTTCGATTTACAATCATTAACGGGGTGATAAAAATAAAGCGATTCGGAAGTCAACGGGTTCAAATTGGGCGTATATCCATCACCTACAAGTATCCTTACAAGTATCCTTGCATTTATTCTTGCAAAAATAAACTCCGTAGATAAAGAGGTTATCTAATAGATGACTATGTCTCTGTTCTCAAACTATGATCCTAACCCGGAGATCCTTGGACTCCGTACTATATATGTAATGAATAACATGTTCATCAGAGATAGGTACACGAAGATTCAAGACAGCGCCATAAAGATTAAGGCGCATACCTCTACCAAGTACGACACATTGGAGTGTTCACAAACACTCCTTCGCCATCTCACAAGAAAGGAAGGCAACCAAGGATACAAGTCCTAATAGAATAAACATCGGTAGAAAATCCTGTCATTGAAGTCATGCACCAAGAGAGAAACTCTAGAGATGCAAGATTAGAAAAAGAGATAGTGCAACAACTAGAGTACGAAAAGGAGATACATCTCCTATCAAGAGCCTTAGGGCAGGATAATAGTTCTACAAGATCAACCAAAGAAGAGCTCAAAAGCTTGGGGAGTAAGGTTTCAAGATCGACCCTCACACTAGACGCACATCCCGATCAACCACCTTGTCTGCAAATGATAAAACATTTGACTCTGGCATCCCATCAAGAGAAGAACCCCGATAAAAGGGGCACTAGAAAAATATCCCGCCTTTAAGGCCATACACCGAATACATGATGAATGAAGGTTATGACAAAACAAAAAGGAGGGACTTGTCAGCTCAACACACCTCAAACACGTATACGTACGCAATACAAATGCAACCTCTAATGAAGCTATCCAGCAAGGAATAGCCAATACGGGGACAAACCCATGGAAAATCATGGAACATCACCTGCAAACCTAGAGGAAGACATCCTTTTTAAGTTCAAGTCCTAATTCAAAGAAAGTCTATAATCAAGATTCAAGGTGGGAGGAGCATGACCAATGTGACACCCCCTAAAGGCATTGAAGAATACTCCAATGTGAAGGAAAAGGCAAACAACACTAAGTGCCACAACACTCCAAGAAGATTATCACAGCCCGGTCAGACCCCCCCATGCACGAGCAAAGAGCATGGATTAGATTGACTAGTCTGAAACACACCTACGAGATTAACAACTCAAGACACCATTCTATGAGAGAGCTTTTCAACCTAAAACACAAAGAAGGGGGGAAATAATTTACAAGCACCCCTAGGATACAAACACTGCCGCATCTTGGTTATCAAGAGAATGAAAATAACCCCCACCCACCCAAAGCAAAAGCTCTCCACCCAACCTCTAAAGATACATCCGACAAAGGCATTGTCCAAACCATGCCTATGACTGAAACAAGCAAGCATGAGAAAGAGTAAATCCTACAAGGGACACTCATCGCATTCAAACAAGCAGACAAGGGAGCCCCGAGCATAAAGGGTACCCAACCAAGAAAATGAACGAGGGGCCTTCAATGGCCAAATATGAAAGGCGGTATGACCACCAAGCTACTTGGGGGGCACCAAACGAATAAGTGCTTGGTAGTCCACTTAAGTGTAAAAGAAGAGATTAGAGGCAGAAGATCACAAGAACATGCAATACCACTTCTCCTAGAAGAGGTCACATAAGAGGAAAACATCCTCAACTCCCTATACGAACTCGTCCTAAGCTGGCAACACACAAACATCGCCCTCGAAAGGTGATCTCCCACATTGAAGAAAAAGCGTGGTAGCAGGCAATATCATAGAAGGAAAAGTCAAGTAAAGACTCGAAAATCATACCAAAGACGCACCCTACATGAGAAGCGACACAAGGTAAAGTAATATTCTCAGCCCTCCGGGAGCCAATCCCGCGAACACATTCGACGCCCCCAAGTGCGTATCTTGAGAGTAGTTCTAAAACTACGAACCCTATGCCCTCCGGGAGCTTATCCCGCGAACAGATTCGACGCCCCCAAGAGCGTATCTTGAGAGTAGTTTTTATACTACGAACTTCGACGCCCCCAAGAGCGTATCTTGAGAGTAGTTTTTATACTACGACCTTTGACGCCCCCAAGAGCGTATCTTGAGAGTAGTGTTCATACTACGACCTTCGACGCCCCCAAGAGCGTATCTTGAGAGTAGTTTCTATACTACGACCTTCGACGCACCAAGAGCGTATCTTGAGAGTGGTTTCCAAAGACTACGGATTTCGACGCCCCCAAGAGCGTATCTTGAGAGTAGTTTCTAAAACTACGACCTTCGACGCCCCCAGGAGCGTATCTTGAGGTATATTTGCAACCTACCAGATTCGACGCCCCCAAGAGCGTATCTTGAGGTAGATTTCAAACTACCAGCTTCGACGCCAACCAGGAGAGTATCTTTGGTCTAACTTGTGCCCTCCGGGAGCCTATCCTGTGAAACGTTAAGTGCCCTCCGAGAGCCAGTCTCGTGAACAGTTTTCGACGCCAACAAGGAGCGTATCTTTGGTCTAACTTGTGCCCTCCGGGAGCCTATCCTGTGAAACGTTAAGTGCCCTCCGAGAGCCAGTCTCGTGAACAGTTTTCAACGCCAACCAGGAGCGTATCTTTGGTCTAACTTGTGCCCTCCGTGAGCCTATCCTGTGAAACGTTAAGTGCCCTCCGAGAGCCAGTCTCGTTAACAGTTTTCGACGCCAACCAGGAGCGTATCTTTGGTCTAACTTGTGCCCTCCGGGAGCCTATCCTGTGAAACGTTAAGTGCCCTCCGAGAGCCTGTCTCGGGAACAGATTCAACGCCCACCAAGAGCGTATCTTTGGTCTAACAGTACCATGTATACCATTTAAAGGGTATCAGAAGAGATCATAGCACCATACTGAGAAGGATTACATGAGAAAATAATTGCAAAGCAAAGTTGTATGAAGAACACATAATGTTTTTTCTTGATGAGATAGCAGGTATGATGTGAAGGAAAACACAAAAGAAAGATAAGGAAAGGAAAGCATATACAAAGGAGAAGTCCATGACCAAAGGATCATATACAGAAGCACAAGAGGTTATCATGAAAAATAACGAGTTATCCTACCATCCATGTCACAAGTCAAGAGAAGTATCTCAAAGGAACCCAACACCACCAAAAAGGATAGCAAAGACATGAAATCCAAAGTTCAAGGCTCTCGAAATAAACTCGACCCATCAAGAAGAGAATTGCCTTACAAGTCACACAAATCAACCTCCGACAAATGTTATTGTCTTGCATGTCGCCCTCGCGTGACCTATGCTCATATCAGACTTGAACATCGTCAAGCACAACTCATGAAGGAGACATCTAAAAAGCATGAAGGATACAACATCGGGCAAGACGAAACATCAGAGCCTAACCCAACAAACATAGCCTAAGCAAAAGGCAACTATAGCAATGAAGGCTCTCCAATGAGAAAAGAATACTAAAACACAACTCCATACATCGTGATGTGGCTATCATGTCCACATACCTTGAAGTGGCTATCATGTCCACATACCCTGAAGTGGCTATCATGTCCACACCCTGAAGTGGCTATCATGTCCACACACTACAGAAGGGCTATCACTCCCACACATCACGAAGTGTCTATCATGTCCACATACCTCGAAGTGATTATCATGGCAGCACATCATAAAACATATGTCAAAGACATACATTGTAAAGACATCATCCCGACCACGAACATCAAAAGGCTACGCCTAGCCTTAGAAGGAGGTTCAAGAAAAAGGGAAAAACAACACTCTCCATACGCTCATCAAAGGTAGGCACTTACATTTCAACCCACTGGGGGATACTAGGTAGGAGACGTCCTCATTATGAATACAACCTCCATGTCTCATGAAATCAACCATGAAGCAAAGAATCACGACAAGCACTATTGAGGGCATATAACAAAACGATCCCCTCAACGATCACAACTACGATACTAGTAGAGGACAACTCAAGAATAGTCTCCACCAAACTCCCAACCAAGAATTTGCTATCTTAATCAGAACCATGACAAGAGAAAGGAACCTCAACGAAAGGCGATGATCACACCCATCACCAAAAGAAAAATCTTCAACGCAGAGGTTAATAACATAACCCATAGGAAAGCCAAAGACACCTTCAAAAGTAGTCAAATCTACATGAAGATGAAATGAACCTGAGACTCGGCCCCTCGGCTGGGAGGCAGAGGATAGAGAAGAGACATCAAGACCTATGATCACCCCATTGCCAGCCACAGGTTGTTTCCCTTTGTCAAGTAAAGAGGGCGCCTCTTCAACCACTACCTCCTTATCATGAGAGGGAGTCAGCAAGGAGGCACTTGAAGGAGAGCCCCTCGCGGTTTCCTTCTCCTTGGCAGCCGAGGGCCCGACCTCAGAGTCAGGTTCCCACGCCTTGGATTTAGATTGACTTGAACTCTCGCCCACCGCAAGAACCCATTCGGTAACCAGGGGCGAACGTTCTAACAACAAGAAGGAAGCAACACGAGAACAATCATAAGTATATCACAAAGAAAAGAGAAGGGAAAAAGAACATACTGGAAGCATTAGCAGCCTTCCCTGACTTAGAAAATTTCTTGGCCTGATAAGCAGAACTAGAGGGTTCTTCCCTCTCATCCAATTCAACGGTCTCCCTGTCTGAAGAAGAAAGCTCCCCAAAAGTGAGTCATCTATACGAACAACCAACGCAAAGATCGACCCTTACCCATGGAGGGGCGAGATACGCCTACTACGGGGGCAACCTTAACACCAAGGGAAGAGGGCGAACTTTTAGTTTCCCCAAATGGAGCAACGCTCCAACACATCCGAAGGAAGGGTCAACCCTTAACACATGTCAATAGACCCCTTCGCTCGTGGCGGTAAGAAGAAAGCTTGTAAGAATTTTCACCCTCACTTTTATGGGGAACAAATTGCAGGGTAATGGTCAAGAGCTATACACACGCTCCAACGAATGAAGGAAAAATGTTACACATGCCGAAGGTCGAGGTTAATGGACAATGCTCACGCTAGTACGAGGGAGGCGGAACGTTGTGTGCCATTGAGTGGCAGAGTTCCCACCCTCAAGTAAAGGAGAGGTCTATGCTCTCACCTTTGCACTTATGCTCATATTCATGATTAACATCTACAGGTACATCAATGTCATCACTCATGCTTATACTCACAACCCGTCCATACATACATACATGTCCATGCTTGCACTCATATGCATGCCCACGTATACACTCCAGTGTGTTCAAACATTTAGACGTCCATGCACATGGCCGCCATATATTTATGCATACATTCATGACTACAATCGCAGCATGTCTATACTCACTCCCATCCTTATGTTCCTACTTGCATGTATGCTAGTACACATCCTCATGTTCATGATATGTCCATGTTCACTCCTAGTTAACATCCTATAGGCATATTTTCTAGTATCCCATACTTAGAAAAATTTTAGACCAAAATTAAGATTTTTCTTCACTTAGAGTTATCCCGGCATAAATTTAAACATGGGCTTGTTTAGCTGTGTTCATGTTGCATCTCCACATGAGCATACATTTTCCGAACACACACTCATGGCGGTGTTAGATTTATTATTTCCACCTCAGACGGACACGTGCTTGGACACGTGTCCGTGCTATTCTGACGTTTGCAATTCCTCTATCTTATAAGGCAGGGGGCAGAGTCAGAGACACGCATCCATCGGTAAGTAAGCATTCCGACAAAAGGTAAAATCCCGGCTTCAAATTGCGCGTGTCATACCATCCTAAAATAGAGTCAATCAAGGGTCAGGCCATTAGTTGACTCGGGGGCATGTGATGGATATACGCCAAATTTGAACCCGTTGACTTCCGAGTCGTGTCATTTTGATCACCCCGTTAATGATTGCAAATTGAAACTTCAACCCGAACACCCCGCGAAAACACCAACGGTCCGGACGAGGCCGGAATACTCGTCCGGACAAGTTAGACTCACCTAGGTGAGGTCGGGTGGCCACACCCGACCTCCCCTAGGGGAGATCGGGTCAGCCAACCCGATCTCCCTACCCGATCGCCCCTAGGGGAGATTGGGTTGGCCAACCCTATCTCCCCTAGGAGGGGTTGGGTGGCCACACCCAACCCCTACCCTTGGGGGTCGGATTTTTCTCCCCCCCAAGGGCCCCGACACCGTTTTTAGACTCCCATACTCGGTTTATTTCCTCCAACCTTCTCCGTACCCTAAGGTCTTGATTACGTGTTTAAAGGTTAATTAATTGTGTTTAAAGGTTAACGATGTCATTAAGCCACCTTAATGACACCGTTGCCTATAAATACAACCCTTCAACTATTCATTTGATCATCTTGGCAAGTTGCATAATTTTGCTCTGACCTCTCTCTAGCTTTATCTCTCTACAAAAACCGTACCGACTTAGGCATCGGAGAGGGTTCATCAGGCACCACCCCCCCCCCCTCTGTGCCTGGTATTGCCCCTCTTGCAGGGCGAGAAGAGAAGTGAAGCGAAGGACGGAAAGACACAGGCTAGGACGACACAACCCGAGAGCACCGAATCTGTAACATCTCCAGTGAGGAACAAGACTTAGGTCGACCGCCCGTTGACCCTAGAATTGGAACCTAACACCTAGAGACTGAGATCAAATTAAACTTGAAATCAGGGACCAAAAGGATGTTAGTCAATGTGAATCCACTTGAGAAAGAGCAAGAACCAACATGGGTCACTTTGCACTTGTGACCATTTGGCAAGTGCACATATTGGTGATCAGAGTCACTCTTCTTCAAATCATGTAGCCATTCAATTTGATGAGTGATATGGTTAGTTGCACCTGAGTCAACTATCCAAACCATAGGATCACTAGATATACCTGCCATGTTTACATGAGCTTGATCCACATCTTCAAAAGATAGAGGTGTATGATCAAAATGATCATCATGGGCAGCAACATGTTGAATCCTTTTGTCTGCTGTGCCATGGAAGATCCTCTTGTCTTTGGCTGCCACATGCTCAATTGCACTTGAGGTTCCACCATCTTCAACAATGTTTGCTGAGTTCCAATTCCTCTTAGGAGCATTTGGATTGTTTTGATGGATTGGATGATCATATGGGTATCATGCTCGGTGTGTCAAACATCCTGATTGTGACCCCTCTTGCCACAATAGGTGCAAGTAGGAAGTGGTTTGCCACTTGAAGCATTGAAGTTGCCTCTGCCTCTTCCAATGCCATTGCCTCTTCCAAAACCTCTACCCCTTGCATATCCTCTTCCATTGCCTCTACCTCCTCCATAAGATGGATTCTTCCCAGTGAATAAGGCTGTTGCCTCACCCACATCACCAATGGAACCAGAGATGGTCCTTTGGCTCTCTTCTTGTACTAACACAGAGAAGGCAATGCTAAGTGTAGGAAGGGGCTGCCTCATAAGCAAGTTGCTCCTAATGTGTCCATAGGAATCATTTAGCCCCAAGAGAAAACCATCAACTTCTGCTTCTCTTTGTGTTCATTGACAATGGAAATGTCTCCAGCACATTGGAGAACCAAATCATCAATAGAAGCAAGTGCATCCCATAGTTGCTTCATCTTGGCAAAGTATTCAGTGATGGAGAGAACACCTTGAGATGTTTGGTAAATCTCCCTTGTCAATTGAAGATTTGAGTGCCATCCACTTTGTCAAACATCTCCTTTAGGTCATTCCAAATGGAAGAGGCTGTAGGGTTGTAGATCAAGCCATTGACCAAATCCTTGAACACAATGTTCCTTAACCATGCCTTGACAATTGCATTTGCCCTATCCCATCTCACCCTATCATTGACACAAACATCCAATCTTGTGAATGTGCCATCTATAAAACCAAGCTTATTCTTCACCGATAAGCCTTCTCTGATTGAGGTGCTCCAAACATGATAGTTGGATGTTCCTTGAAGTTGAAAAGGAATGAGCATATGGCCAGTGGTGTCTGAGAATGTATAGGGGATCATCAGCATTGGTTTCCTGAGCCATCTTGCAAGCAAAGTAACACAAGGAGCTTGAAGATTCAAAGCAGGGGAAATTCAGATGTAAAGGATTCCAAGGAAAACGCACACAAAGTATGCACTAGAAACAAAACTAGCACACCAAGTTTGTTGAGAGTAAGACAAATTCCAGCTCACTCTTCAGTACAATCCGTACAATCCGCAACAAATTACTCCAAGTTCAATGTTCACAAATCACTAGGAATGGATTAGGATCGAATCTCCATTGAAGAAAGCTCTGAAATCTTCAAGATATGGAGTGAAAACTCGAAAAAGACACAATGACTCCTCAGCCGAGCAAAGTGTATGCAAACGTTGTAACGTAGTAAAATCACAACTTCCAAGTAGTATGCGCAGCTTGACAAGCTCAGAATTCATACCCAAATTCAGGGAAACAAAGCAAATCCCAGATTATATCAAGAGCAATCACTACATCAGCTCAACAAGGCTGAAATCAACAAGAACTAAGCAAACTAGGACTAAGACATGTTGGTTATCCTTAGTCTATGCTCAGCTTTGTGTAGTAGTGTGATTTCTTGAAATTTTACTTACTTGACATCCATTCTTGCACAAGAAATGGAAATTTCAAGTTGAGATGAAGATCCACGAAGCTTATCTTGTAAGGCTATACAAGAACAAAGTGGACTTTGAAGGCCAATGTTGAAGAAATTTGATCTTCTTCAACTAGATGGGCAGCCCGCCATTAGGGATGGCTCTGATACCATATAAGCTTGAATCATATTTCATTGATGATTAGGGATTACAAGCTAAAGAGTGCACTATATATACTAAGTGAGACTAGGCTCACCAACTAGGACTACGCTAGGTTTACTAGTGGTCGGGTGTATACAATCATTTGTAAGTGTCTACACTTGCCCTATGTATGCTACTATGTATGCAACTATGTATGCAACTAAGAGTGAGTGTATACTACACTCTATATAAAACATCATTGTATCATAAACATCGTTATCATCGCACTCGTCATGTACGACCCAGAGTAAGTCGGGATCGCCCGAACCCGACGTAACCCGAGTCGTCATTTGCGACGCTAGTGTTCCCTTTGTGTAATCACACTAAGTTAGAGTCTTCCAATAGCCAACCTTGATCAAACCGGACGACGGTTCACATTTTCTCTAAAACCATCGTCAAACCGCTCAAAAAACGGAATCGGTTCTAAGGAAGCCTATAAATAGAGGACCTAGGCCATTCATTTGAGGGAATTCCACTTGAGATAGGCTTAGGAGTTATGACTTCTCTCTAGCTTTCTCTCTCTAGAAATCTCATTTTAGAATCGGAGAGGGCTCAACCGGCACCATCCCCCCTCTTCGTGCTGGTTATCGCCTTATGTGCAGGTCCGCACGACTAGGCGTGAAGTAATGAGCGCATGAAGGAAGGACCCGACACGACGATAACTTGGAGAATCGTCAAGGTCGTTACCTCTAGCGGTTCAGGACGAAACAGTATCCTCCTTTGATATATGGACATGATAGCTATTTGATGATGTATAGGGGGGATGGTGCTCTCCTTTGATATATGGACATGATATCCATTGTTGATGTATATGGGGATGGTATCCTCCTTTGATATATGGACATGATAGCCATTATTGATGTATAGGGGGATGGTAATTGGTATCCTCCTTTGATATATGGACATGATAGCCATTTTACGATGTATAGGGGGATGGTATTCTCCTTTGATATATGGACATGATGGCCATTTGATGCTGTATAGGGGGATGATATCCTCCTTTGATATATGGACATGATAGCCATTTGATGATGTATAAGGGGGATGGTATCCTCCTTTGATATATGGACATGATAGCCATTATTGATGTACTTACATTCTATATCTTGTTTGATGAGTCGCCCTTTGATTGGGGGACTTATATCTCATATCATGTTGGAAGGGTGGCCCTGTGGGTCTTATATATGTTGGATCACGGGCGAAGCTCCGTTACGTCCTTGACGGAAAGCTGGGACTCCTGGGCTCCGCGTAATCCTGCAATAGGGGATGACCTGGGTGGTGACCCAGAATCCCTCTCCGATGCTTAAATGAGTATGGTGATCAATGGGTGGTAAGCAAAGAGTCTAAGTTCGTATTAGATAGTCTGCGTTTTCTGGGGTAACTTCCTCCCTTATATAGGAGGAGGAGTTGCCCAGTTACCTGTGACCATGCTTGGCCGTTGTGCCCATGATTCCGTGTATCTCGCCATGGTTCCGTATATTTCGGCTGGGATTCCATATATCTCGCCCCACGCTCCGCGTATCTTACCCGTACTCCGCGTATCTCGGGCGCGCCCTGCGTATCACGGGGAGTTTATCTGTATTCTAACCGTCTTCCCACTACTCTTATCTAGTAGGCGGGTTTCTCGGTCTTATCCTCTGATCACAAGTCTCGACTCCTGTCGGGGACTCCAGAGTTGTCTCATTCTAGATCACCACCCAGGACCTTCAGTCTCTACGGGACAGGTCCAGCCTCTGCGAGGCTTTATTATCGGGGCCTTTACTAAGGCATATCGGGGCCTACTCAGAGGCTTCTCATCGGGAGCATTCAGCTCATACATCGGGACCGCTAAAGTCGGGACCCTTTGTGCTGGGCCTCTGGGCCTTCCAGGCTTTTCACGAGGCCCACTGGACCTATTCGCCGTCCATTGGCTGTTAACGGGGCTAACGATTACATCGGAACCCATCATTTGCCCCCAAGACATGGGGGACTTTTAGTTCGTCATGTCTTTCAGTCCAGATCTTTTGACCTCTTTGTCGAAGGTTTTCGCTTTCACGCCTTCCGATACCACCGTAGGAGGCCTTTGTCTTCGTACCTCCCGATGCCACCGTCGGGGGTTTTTGCCTTGCGTGTGATCGTTGCGTAACAGAGTCTCTTACTCATGATTGCCTTGGGCCCACCAAGCCCCATGGGCAGTTTCCAAATCCGAGGGGACTCCTCAGTTACTGTGGCATTAAATGCCTAGGGATAAGGAAACGACGCTCACATCAGCGTGACTGTCGTTTTCTGAAAAAGGCACTCATTAAGTCAGCTTCGTCTTTTCTGTACTGTCCCTCAGTCTTCGACGGTCGAGATTGAACTGTTTCGTCTTCAACGGTCCAGATTAAGTCCGTCCAATCTGTCATTTTGCTTATAAAAGCTAAGACCTGGGCAATATTCTTCTTCACCGTCTCCATTTTCGGAAGTGCCTCCGTTTTTAGACCTGAAGTTTTCTTCTCCCCATGTCTTTTGCTCCTCAAGTGATTCAAGACTTTACCATGGCTGGTAAGGTTTCCTTCTCCCTCGTTTGCTTGCCTCTTTACTTAGCTTAATTGTATTTTTCCGAATGAGCTTAACATTCCTTTCAACGGCTAATTTCAGATGGTGGATCTGGTTTCGAGGGAAGGAAGCCTTTCAACTTCGACTATGTTCTGAACGAGATTTTCAGCACTGCTTATGATGAGGAGCTACTTCTTCATTGGAAACTCCTCGATCCCATGATTTTAACAGCCATTCCTCCGACGGCTGACCCTGTGGAGCCTTCTGCCACCAACTCCGTGGACCCAACTCCTGCTGACACCGCCAATAAGGACCAAGCTTAATACCTACATCTTTTAGTCCTTGTTGTTTTTCTCCTTTGTTTCTCGCAACGAACTCCTTTGGCTTTCGAGCCTTTATATAAGGGATTTCTTTTATCTGTTTTGGCATCGATAATCATTTGCACTTTATCTAAAGCGGCTTACAATTCGTTACTCAGAAGGTTCCAATGCGCCATTAAAATGACTTCATACGTCCTTCCGACGTTTTACTCGCGACTTTACCATTTAAGGCTTCTTATCAAATCGGGACTTTACCACTTAAGGTTTCTCGTCCAATCGGGACTTTACCACTTAAGGCTTCTCGTCCAAAACCAGGACTTCGCCACTTAAGGCTTCTTGACCAAAACCAGGACTTCACCGCTTAAGGCTTCTTGTCCAAAATCGGGACTTCACCACTTAAGGTTTCTCGTCCAAAATCGGGACTTCACCACTTAAGGTTTCTCGTCCAAAACCGGGACTTCACCACTTAAGGTTTCTCGTCCAAAATCGGGACTTCGCCACTTAAGGCTTCTTGTCCAAAATCGGGACTTCGCCACTTAAGGCTTCTCTTCCAAAACCGGGACTTCGCCACTTAAGGTTTCTCGTCCAAAATCGGGACTTCGCCACTTAAGGCTTCTCGTCTAAAACCGGGACTTCACCACTTAGGTTTCTCGTCCCTGCCTTTCGAGGCCATTTTCGCACCCCTTAGGGCTTTTACTGCGTCTCTACCGGACGACTTAATCGTACCTTTTAAGGCTTTTTGCCGCATCATACAGACGACTTACGCGGACCTGTTAAGGATTTTCCGTACCCGTTAAGGCTTTTGGCCGCATCATATAGACGACTTACGCGGACCCATCAGGGCCTTTTCGTACCTAGGCTTTTGGTTGCATCATATAGACGACTTACGTGTACCCCGTAGGGCTTTTGTCCGTACCTGTTAAGGCTTTTGGCCGCGTCATATAGACGACTTACGCATCCCCTGCGGGGCTTTCATCATACCTCGGAAGGCTTTTGTCGCGTCACTCAGGACGTCTTACTAACAGTTAGAATAAATTTGAAAGCAATTTGATCGGAAGGCAATTTCTTTTATTCATAAATAACACAAAATAGGCTTACATCGGATCTTATTGATAGACAATTTGCGCCCCTCACGGCGGCTTAATATCAAACATGATACTTCTTCAAGTGTTCGCCACTGAAGGAATGCTTCAACGTCTTGCCTTCGAGATCCTCTAACTTGTATGCATTAGGCACTGGCATCCCTACGATCTTGTAGGGTCCTTCCCATTTTGGTGACAGCTTATTGATCCGATCTTGATGAACAAACTCATTCCTCCGCCAGACAAGTTCTCCCACGAAGAATTGTCGGGACCTGACACGCCGATTATAATATCGGGCTGTTGCCAGACGCATTCGGGCCTGGACTTCATCAGCCTTCCACCTCTTCTCCTCGAGTAGGTCTAAGTCCAGACGTCTCATTTCCTCATTTGTCAGAGGCTCATAATATTTCGCGCGGTGGGACGCCACCGCTATCTCCACGGGAGCGACTGCCTCCGTGCCATAAACCAGGCCAAACGGAGTTTCTCCTGTTGATTGCTTGGGTGTTGTTCTCACAGCCCATAACACATTCTCGAGCTCATCCAGCCAATGGCCCTGCAAGGCGTAGACTCTCTTCTTCAAGCCATCCATCACGATCTTGTTGGCTGACTCTACCTGGCCATTGGTCTGAGCGTGGCGGACTGAAGCAGTCGGATGCTCAATGTTTAATTCTTCCAGGTACTCCTTCAACTGAGCCCCATTGAACGGAGGGCCGTTGTCGCTGATCAACACTCGCGGGACCCCGTACCGGGATATGATCTGAGTCTGAAGGAACTTGAGGACCTGCTGCCCCGTCGTTCTAGCTAATGCTTTAGCCTCTATCCACTTTGAGAAGTAGTCGATAGCCACGAGTAAGTACTTGCACTGACCTCTCGCTTGGGGAAGTGGTCCCACCAAGTCAATTCCCCATTGCGCGAAGGGCCATGCACTCCTGATGGGCATTAGGTCCGCGGCGGGAGCCACGATATTTGGGGCGTACCTCTTGCATCCATCACAGGATCGGACCATCGCGGTCGCTTCTTTGTTCATCGAGGGCCAATAGTAGCCTAGGTTCAATGCCTTCCTTACCAGAGATCGGGCTCCTTCATGGCAGGCCGCGACTCCTTCATGTAGCTCCCTCAGGATCCGATTTGTGTCAGGCTCTGCTACGCATTTTAGAAAAGGCTTTACGTACCCTTTTTTGTACAACTGGTTGTCCACCATTGCATAGTTGTCCGCAATCCGCCGCAACCTGACAGCTGCCACTTTGTCATCGGGGAGTACCCCCGTTGTCAGATACGTGACCATCGGGGTCATCCAAGTGGACTTCTCTTCTTCCTCCGATCCTGTCTCAATAGCACAGATCTCTGCTGGATCGATGTTTGAGATAATTACCTTCTCTAGGAAATGCACCTTCCGATTCTCCTCAGGGGCCACTCCCAGGGCAAACTTACTCAAGGCATCTGCTTCCGCGTTCTCTTCCCTCGGGATCGCCTCGATATCAAAGCTTTTGAAGCTTCCCTTCAAAGTCTGCACCTCGTGCAAATATTTCTTCATTGTCGGGTTCTTAGCTTCATAGTTCCCCTGGACTTGATTTACAACCAAGTTAGCATC
Source organism: Clarkia xantiana subsp. parviflora (assembly GCA_036873135.1). Classification (NCBI taxonomy): domain Eukaryota; kingdom Viridiplantae; phylum Streptophyta; class Magnoliopsida; order Myrtales; family Onagraceae; genus Clarkia; species Clarkia xantiana. The sequence goes on along the minus strand of JAPTYO010000010.1, from coordinate 33,967,554 downwards.
GCATTTTACCTTTAGATGGTCGACCCCCGTACCCTTGGCAATCTTAAGGCCTGTGATGAGAGCCTCATACTCCGTTTCGTTGTTGGTGGCTTTGAATGTCAACGCTAAGGCATATCGTAGGGGCTCGCCTCCGCCGGGCGGTATCAATATGAATCCTGCCCCCGAGCCTTCTACACTCGATGAACCATCAGTGTACATCTCCCAAGTATTCTCCTCATTTGGCTGTTCTGGCTGCTGTTCTGTTGTCGGGACTTCCTCCATGGTTGCCCCCTCTGCGGGACCCGTTACTTCCAAATCGGGTGCCGTAGATTCAGCTATAAAATCTGCCAACGCCTGGCCCTTAATAGCGGTCCTCGGAGCAAAATGAATGCGGAATTCCGTCAGCTCGATGGCCCATTTTACCAATCACCCCGACGCCTCCGGTCGGTTCAAAAAGTGTTTCAGGGGCTGATTAGTCAGTACCGTGACTTCATGGGCATGGAAATAAGGTCGCAGTTTTCGAGCGGCAATAATCAACGCGAAGAGATACTTCTCAATAGCGGGATAGTTTATTTCAGACTTGGCAAACGCCTTGCTTACATAATAGATAGGCACTTGGTTGCCCTTGACAATTTAATCAAAACGGAACTAACAGCCACATCAGAAACAGCCAAATAGAGATAGAGCGGCTCGCCTGGAATTGGTTTCGCCAACGGCGGAAGGGTACGGAGGTGCTGCTTGAGTGCCTGGAACGCCTCCTCGCACTTGTCGGTCCATTCGAACTTCTTGTTGGCCCTCAGTACATCAAAAAATGGCATAGCTCGATCACACGCCTTGGATAGGAAGCGATTCATCGCGGCCAACCGGCCATTCAGCACCTGGACCTCCCGATGAGTCCTCGGGGACTGCATCTCTTCGATTGCTCGCAGCTTCTCAGGGTTCACCTCGATTCCTCTCTGGCTCACCATGAACCCTAGAAATTTCCCCGAGTTCACCCCGAATGCACATTTGTCGGGGTTCAGCCGAACCTGATGGAACTTCATCCGCTCAAATGCCGCCGCCAAATTCTGGACATGGTCTCCTGCCTGTCGGGACTTCACCAGCATGTCGTCCACATATGCCTCCATGGTTTTCCCCAGCATGTCCCCAAACAACTTGTTCACCATCCGCTGGTAAGTTGCTCCGGCATTGATCAATCCGAAGGGCATCACATCGTAATGGTAGACGTCACTGTCAGCGTAAAAAGCTGTGTGGGGGGCATCCTCTTTCGCCATCTTGATCTGATTGTACCTGGAGTAGGCATCCATGAAGCTCAGCAGCTCATGTCCCGATGTGGCATCCACCAGCTGGTCAATCCTCGGAAGCGGGTAGCAGTCCTTCGGGCAGGCTTTGTTCAGGTCGCGGAAGTCGACACACATCCGCCACTTTCCGTTACTCTTTCGCACCAGCATCGGGTTAGCCACGCAAGTCTGGAATCGGAGCTCCTTGATGAATCAAGCATCGAGCAGTCTGCCCACCTCTTGCTAGATCACGATCCTCTTGTCCGCGCCCATCGGACGTCTTCTCTGCACAATAGGCTTGATCGCGGGGTCTATCTTCAGCTCGTGCACTATCACGTCGGGGCTTATTCCTGGCATGTCACTCGGGGACCAGGCAAACAGCTCCTTAAACTCCTTCAAGAGCTCGATCAACTCTCGGGCTCTTTCCTCCGACAAAGCAGAGCCGATCTTCACCTTCCTCTGAGGCCCATCGATCTCCACTTCCTTCAAATCCTCCATGGGGGCGGGACGCCCATACTCCTCTCGAGGATCAGTATTGGTCTGAAGGACAGTCATGGTTTCCCTCCTTCTCCGTCGGGTAGCGTTAACGTAGCATTTTCGCGACACCACCTGGTCACCCTTGACCTCTCCGACCCCGTTATCAGTCGGGAACTTCATTTTCTGGTGGACCGTCGAGGCGACTGCCATAAGAGGGTTGATGGTGGTCCTCCCGATGATCGTGTTGTATGCCCCCGCGGACTCCACGACGACGAAATCCACGTTTCGCTTCTCCATTTTCCAGCCACTACCAAACTCTACTGGTAAGGTAATCATTCCCAACGGGTAAGAAGTGGAGCCAGAGAATCCCACCATCAGGAAGTCCACCTGCGTCAGGTCCTTCTTCGTCTTTCCCATGGCTTCCAGAGCGTCCATGAAAAGAATATCGAAAGAGCTGCCTCCGTCTATCAGGATCCGCTTCATCTCGAATCCGTCCACGTCCAGGGTCACGACCAAGGCATCGTCGTGAGGGCTCTCCACGCCTACTAGATCTTCTGCCGAGAAAGAAATTACCATTTCCTCCTTCAGGGTCCACGACCAGGACCTTTTCCCTAGCACCACCGCGGCAGATATGCGGGAAGCGTAGTTCTCCCGGGAAGCAGAGGTATCACCTCCCGCTGCCATCCCTCCGTGGATGACGCTGATAGTTCCGCGCCTCTCCTTGCGAGCACCTGAACCCGAGGCCTCATGCTCGACCTTCTTCTTCTTCGGGGATCGGTCCCGGGATTTGGAGCGGGATCGTGACCTACTCTTGGAACGGGATCGGCACCGTCCTCTCCCGACGAACTCTTTCAGCTTTCCCTTCTGAATCAGTTTTTCAATCTCCTTCTTCAGCTCCCGACAGTTCTCAGTGTCGTGACCATTGGCTCGATGGTAGCGACAGTAACGGTCAGGGCGGCCTCCTAGGAATTCTCCTTCCTTCCTTGGGGGGTATCGGGCAAGACCTTGCCGATCAATCACAGCTAGCACGGAGGTCATCGAGCTGTTGATGGGGACACCTCGACCTTCGCGGTTATCCTTCTTCGGAGGACGCCTGTCCTCCCTTTTCTCGGGGCGACCACGGTTCCTGTTCCCTTCCGACTTGTCACTTCCCTTGCGATCATCCGACAACTTGGACGATGGCTTTCCTCTCCCCGATTTCGGGGGATCGAGTTCTCCAGCAGCAATCTTCGACTCCTGGACGTCGATTTGCTGTTTCACCCTCGCCTGCAGGGCCTCCATACTCCACACAGCCTTCGCAGCTACGCTATGCATTAGGTCGGAACCGTACGGAGCACTCAACTTCCGCAGGAAAGTGCGGATGGTCTCACCCTCCGAAATTTCTTCATCAATCTCCGCGGCACTGGCAGTGAATCGCTGGTAGTAGTATGCCAACGATTCGTCGGGCCTCTGCACCACCTGAGTCAGGGATCTCACGCTCTTCAGAAGACGCCTTCGACCTTGATACTGCTTGATGAAGCGGTCGTGCATATCGGCCCAGCAGGTGATGCTTCCTGGAGGGAGGCTGAAGAACCAAGTCATGGCCCTTTCTCCCAGGGTTATCGAGAACAATGAGCATATGAGGTCATCGTTCGAAGTTCGACCCATGCAGGCTTGGACATGCCTCTGAACATGACGAACTGGGTCCCCTTCACCATCGTACTCCTTGATGGTCAGGATTCCTAGCCCAGGCGGGGCGACGGTATCGATCAGCCGCAGTACGAAAGGATGGCTGGACCGATCCCTCAGCTCCGATGTCATCTGCTTCTGATCACCCATGCAGATGCTCACGATCTTCACCACCTGATCGGGGGTGATGGGGCCATTCAGGGGAATGGTCCTGTTCTGCACTGGTCCTGGGCCGTCAACCACGAACTTCTCCAGGTGTGCTGGTTCCTTGCCCTTATTCCTGAGCGGAACCTCCTATTCCTCCGGGTCCACCCTCGGCGGGGGTGGTGGTAATTCTTCTCGCGGAGGCAGCTCCTCCGCTCTCCTGGCGGCCTCTCTCTTATCCAGCAAGGCCTCCATGGGGGCCAAGAACATGAGCATAGCCTCCGCTACTGCCTTGGCCAACTCCGAGTTCGAAGACGACCCTTCTTCCCTTCGCGGGACTCCTTCTCTTCCATGGCCCACCGGGTTTGGGGGAGCCTCATCTTCCTCCCTACGCCGGACATCCTGCCTGTTCGTCTCAGCGTCTCGGACTGAGACCTCATAGCCATCACCTTGCCCCCCTGTCTGGGAAAGAGCAGGGTTCTCACCTTGTTCAGCAACGCGTTCTGGCAACGGGGAGTTCACAGTTCCTGCGGGACGGGAACTGCCAGCCTGAACTTGCTTCTTCTTGCCACCACCGGCCATTGACCTGGTAGAAGCTATCTTGACTTTTCGTAAGCTTCCCACAGACGGCGCCAATGTTGGATCACGGGCGAAGCTCCATTACGTCCTTGACGGAAAGCTGGGACTCCTGGGCTCCGCGTAATCCTGCAAAAGGGGATGACCTGGGTGGTGACCCAGAATCCCTCTCCGATGCTTAAATGAGTATGGTGATCAATGGGTGGTAAGCAAAGAGTCTAAGTTCGTATTAGATAGTCTGCGTTTTCTGGGGTAACTTCCTCCCTTATATAGGAGGAGGAGTTGCCCAGTTACCTTGTGACCATGCATTCCGTGTATCTCGCCATGGTTCCGTATATTTCGGCTGGGATTCCATATATCTCGCCCCACGCTCCGCGTATCTTACCCGTACTCCGCGTATCTCGGGCGCGCCCTGCGTATCACGGGGAGTTTATCTGTATTCTAACCGTCTTCCCACTACTCTTATCTAGTAGGTGGGTTTCTCGGTCTTATCCTCTGATCACAATTCTCCACTCCTGTCGGGAACTCCAGAGTTGTCTCATTCTAGATCACCACCCAGGACCTTCAGTCTCTACGGGACAGGTCCAGCCTCTGCGGGTCTTTATTATCGGGGCCTTTACTAAGGCATATCAGGGCCTACTCAGAGGCTTCTCATCGGGAGCATTCAGCTCATACATCGGGACCGCTAAAGTCGGGACCCTTCGTGCTGGGCCTCTGGGCCTTCCAGGCTTTTCACGAGGCCCACTGGACCTATTCGCCGTCCATTGGCTGTTAACGGGGCTAACGATTACATCGGAACCCATCAATATCCATTTTCTATTGGAAGGGTGGCCCTATGGGTCTTATGTCCCTTTTCGGTTGTAAGGGTTGTCCTTATAGATCTTCCTCTTTCCATATGTAAGGGTTGTCGATCGCCTTATCATATTTTAGAGTTGTCTTTTTGGATCTTCCCCTTTTCGGTTGGAAGGGTGGGCCAATGGGTCTTATGTCCCTTTTCGGTTGTAATGGTTTTCCTTATAGATCTTCGCCTGTTCATATGTAAAGGTTGTCGATCGCTTTATCATATGTCAGGGTTGTCCTTTTGGATCTTCCCAATTTCGGTTGTAAGGGTGGCCCTGTGGGTCTTATGTCCCTTTTCGGTTGTAATGGTTGTCCTTATAGATCTTCCCCTATTCATATGTAAAGGTTGTCGATCGCGTTATCATATGTCAGGGTTGTCCTTTCGGATCTTCCCATTTTCGGTTGTAAGGGTGGCCCTGTGGGTCTTATGTCCCTTTTCGGTTGTAATGGTTATCCTTATAGAACTTCCCATGTTCATATGTAAAGGTTATCGATTGCTTTATCATATGTCATGGTTGTCCTTTTGGATCTTCCCATTTTCGGTTGGAAGAGTGGCTCAATGGGTTTTATGTCCCTTTTCGGTTGCAAGGGTTGTTCTTATAGATCTTCCACTTTCCATATGTAAGGGTTGTCGATCGCCTTATCATATTTTAGAGTTGTCTTTTTGGATCTTCCCCTTTTTGGTTGTAGATGACGCCTCCTCTTTGTGAGTGATGGTGCCTTTCTTCTTTCCTCTTGTGCCCTGAAAAGCATTTGGTTCATTTAGTTCTATTATCATTTGTTACGGAAGGGAAAGTTTAAGTGGAGTCCGTAGATCTCCTATTGGTAATAATAAATTAGATAATGGAAGTGGATATTCCCTTTTCCCTTCGGGTGTAGAACTTCATCCAATGTTCTCCACTGAAAGTGTTAGTTGATATCTGCCTTTCCGCATCTCCCATTCGGTATAAGTTGTGGATGTCGCCTTATGAGGGTGGTCGCTGTGGCTTCCACCATAGGAGTGAATCCTTGTATTGATGCACCCTCCTTTTGCTCATCATTGGTTGTCGCCTTATAAGTTGTGGATGCACCCTCCTTTTGCTCATCATTGGTGATGCTTGCCCCCAGTGTATGTAGTTGTTCTTACTAATGCCATATTTTTCTGGGGATGGGGTTATTGCTCATCTCTCCCTCCTTAGTGTTGTCATGTCCTTCCTACAGTGGCTGTTGTTCAGTGGTCACCTCCAGTTGTCTCATATAGATGCGCTCTGGAAGAGCTACTCTAGGTGCATTCATGAACGGATGTGAGGATGGTGCTCATCCTTTTTGAGAGGTTGTTGTTCTGCTCCATCCTCATCTTGCCCCCTATTGGTGTACTCTGAAAGAGCTACCATGGGTGCATTTTGTTGTAGCCACTTCTTTGGCCTTCTGCCCTTTTCTTAGGTATTTGATTGTTGCTCCCACCAGGGGCTTGTCCTTTATTAGGGGTGAGGGAGGTAGTTGTTGATTGACTACCGACCGTGGTTTCTTGGAACTTGATGGAGTGTTATCCAAGGAGTGTTGTTCTCCATTGGACGTCGATTGCTTAGGATACTTTGGTGTTTCCCCCAGATGCTAGGCTCCTGGAGACCCACGGTAGGTACCTTACTATGCCGCCCCCTAGTGGGCTACGTTTTTTTTGCTCGAATCTGTAGACGGCGCCAGTGTTTGCACACGAGTGTTTGTCGTGGGCTTCTCCTTCTCGATCTTCTTCTTCCTGGGCTTCTCCTTCAAGTATTCCTGCTCTGTGGGCTTCTCCTTCTTGTATACCTGCAGATGGGCATCGGGGAGGGATTTCCCGATAAGCCCATTGTTTGCGTACGACGTCTTGAGTGTCTTCTTACTTCGGACCTCCATCCTTCCTTCCCCTCGTGATACCTGCAAATGGGGAATTACCGAGATCAAAGGGAGGGGGGTGCTCGGTGTGCTTCTCCGATGCTTAAATGAGTATAAGCTCTTAGATAGATAAAGTAGAGAGAAGGCAGAGCTTGAGTAAGAGATAGCAAGATTGGTCTCAAATGAGGAGAGGAGGCCTCTATTTATAGAGTTCCTATCGGACCGCTCCGGTTCCAGTGGTTTCATGGTCTGGTTGTGGTAGGTTCGTAATATGAGCTTTCCTTGACCGTAAATAAGGTGCCTTTGACCCCGGTTCGACCATAATAAGTTCATTATAGCTAAGTGTCGGTGTGTGGCCTCTAAGGGCAAGTCCCGGGCGAGATATCGTCTGGGTATGGAGGTCCGGACGAGGGAGGCTTGTCCGTACGGATGGGGGTACCCGGAGGGGTACCCCCAAGGCCTTGCTCGGGTCACCCGAGCAAGATCCTTATTGCTCCGGTAACCCAAGAAAGGGTCCCTTGCATGGGTTGCCCCCAGGTGATCTTTCCACCCGGGATCTTCCCGAGTGGATTTTCCCACTCGGGGTATTTTTCGGGCTTATGTGATGGGCCCGGGTGTCCGTGTTCCAAGTTTCAAAATATTTTCGGTTATGGCCCATATCTCGAGTCCAATTAGTGATAGCTTTGGCGTATATCCACCAACACGTATGCTAGAATGTTGAGGATATAGTTGCATTTGATAATTTACTTGGAAGTATAATTATGTATGCATGCACGAGTTCCTCGGAACATTAGACACATGACGCGTAAGCATGAATGTGATTTGTATGATGAATATTAGTTGCGTATGATAATTTACATGGATAATTATATATGCATGAGTGAATTCATCGGAATGTTTTTCCAAAATAAAAAGGGCCTTGGGAAAGCCAAGATCGGGTATGCATGTTTTAAAATTCCCATTCCAGGAATTTTTTATTAAAACCATTTTAAAAGACTGATCTATGGGATTGAAAACAATAGTAATGTGAACTCTTTTCACAGCCATCTTCCATTGGTTTACTGGTGGTCGGTTGGTTTAGATGACTGAGGAATCGTTATTTGTCCGATTCAATCTTAATAGATATCTGGTGTATGAAATTCTTTCTCAAAATGTTATTGTCTCCTTAATTTTTCTTGCATAATCATCGATGTGTTAATCATGGATGCGATCGGCATTGTAATCTCCCAAATGAATAAGGGAGTGAGATTGAACAGCAACAATTATAAGATCTGGAATAAGCGCGTGAGGATGGTGATTACTGAAATGAGTGTTTTAGAGCATTGGACTTCAAAGAAACTCAGACTGGAGGGAGACCACACGGACGAACTGAAGAAAGTCCATGATGAATGGGATGTAAAGGACCAGGAAATCCGTCCCACCTTGTTGTCACTGCATGAGGATGACATACTCTATGGATATGATCACTATGAGTCTGCCATGGACCTGTGGGACGGTCTTAAGGCAGGGTTTGGTGTTTACACCACAGCCCAGAAGCGGTCGTTAAACATCGCTTTAGACTCGTACAAGATGAATCTGAAGCACACAATGAAAGAGCACATTAGACATATGTCTAACATGCTTCATGAACTCAAGGAGGCAGGAGAAATGCTGACCGACGAACAAAAGGTCCAATGCGTCATCCGATCCTTGCCTGACTCTTGGAATAGCATGAAAATGCACCTTACCCATGCCACTCAACTCGATAACCTCGAGAAATTGCGAGTCCATCTCGAGCTGGAAGAGGATCGTCTCAAAGCTGAAAAGCCAATAGCGGAAATGCACATTGCATCCTCGCATCCAACTGAGCAAAAGGGCCTTCAGTTTAAGGCTAATAAGCCTGTAGCGCCGAAACCTCGGAAGAAGTTCAAGCGAAATCAATTTGGTGGCAAGAAAAGGCAAGCAAAACAGACACGTAAAGAGGAAACTCGAACGTGTTTCAGGTGTGGTGTAAAAGGACACCTTGCTATTGCCCGTACCAATCCTCCCAATGTACGTGCTGAAGAATAATGATTACCTCATAAGTTCTTCCATGACTCCTTATACTCGAGAGTAATTCAATTTGTCTTTATGGATTACAGAACTGAGAACGAGAACAAGCACAGACCTGAGGAACTTGCCCCGAAGATATAAAGATTGAATGAAAAACTTTATCTTTATTTGCTTTCAAAATGAACATCCTCTTGATTTTCAGTATAAGATACATGATAATAATAACGTTCCTTTAAATAAAGGAAACATTTGATTTTGAGCATGTAACAAATGCTCGGTCATAGTATTGATTACCATTCCCCAAGTTATTCGATCCTTTTAATTAGCTGTTTGATGCATTGCTTATATATCTTTCTTTGTTAAGTACTCCGTTGAATGAAATAAACTGTAATGGTAATCATGTTTGAAACCGATTGGATTAAATTGAATTAAATTAAAAAATTAAATGATTTAACCAATGGTTAAAACTTCGGTAAAATTGCAGTACGCACAAGTGGACCTCCAAAAAGGAACACATCGTTTCAAATATGAGTTTAATAATGAAATGTTTAAATGAGGATGTGCTGAACTTTCTCCTGCATTCCTTCGGAAACAACTTATTGATAACCTTTACATCGGTAAGAAGTAGGCTTCAGAAGCTACCACGACCTTGTAAAAGTATCGACTGATGCATAAGGTGAAAACCTGAAATGCTCAGTTCGGAGATGGGATAAAATCTCTGAGATACGTTTGCAAACGAAGAAGGATGAAGTCGGTTAAACGATTTTCCTTCAGTACGCCTTGAACGAAAAGTCAGGCTAGGCAGTCAAATCAAATTGAACACTTCTATAAACATAATGTTGGAGTTACTTGATCAGCTGTTCCCTAAAGGATGATGAGAAGTGATTCACACTAATGTAAGACTGTGTTCCACTAAAATCGGTAAGACAAGCCGCCATAAAAAGGCTGAAGAATGATAATGAGTTAAATCATATCACCATGCAACATTAATTAGCGCATTAAACACGTATTTAGGACAAGAGTGTATAGACTACTCTTTGAAAGTACACGTTTACAGCTTAAAGAAATGGTATCGTGGTCGAACATGTGACATTACATACTTGAGAATGAATTTTCCGATGCATTGACAGTTCCAGAATAATGGGTCTTGATCAAATCAGGAGCAAGATATTACGATATCAGGTCCCACTTAATTAGAGTGGGAGAAGATTTGAACCAGCAACTTGAGTGAATGACATGGTAAATAGTAAATGATAATGGGAACATTTTCATAATAAATCCAGTGGTAGGAATAAACACCTACCACATATAATCACTATTGCTGCTTGGACGAATCAAGTTGAACCTAATCATCGTAATGCTGAACCAGGATTGCCACAACTGCCTATACTACCCATTGTTCCCAGTGGGAGTGATCCGAAAAACTTGGTTCCAGATCCTAGTGATCAAGGAATTTATCTTGGAAGTAAAACTCCGAGACCGAGAAGTCGTCCAAGGAAAGTTGTCGGTTATGGTTCAAGCATTGCTCTTGTACCCAATAGAAGTGATGCTCCGATAAGAAGCGTTATTTCGAGTGGGAGAATTGATCCCAATTGGAAGTAATGCTCTGATAAGAGGAATTATTCCGAGTGGGAGAGACGTTAAGACTCAAAGAAGGGATAAACAAGCCTAGACGAAAGTCAAAGGCATCAAACCTCTCCAGAGAAGTATCCCATTTAGAAGGGTGATAACCTCACTCTAAAAACTGTTGGCCTGCATTGGAAAGACCTCAAGTGGAGAAATAGAGGAAAATAATAAACGAGAGAGATCGCCTAAATGAAATCCATTATAGTTTGTAGTTGATTTACCTGCTAACCACAGGGGCATAAGGATACGGTGAGTTCTGAATGAAATCTCACCACTGATGAAAAAGGTTCAGCGATACAAAGCTCGACTTATTGCGAAAGGTTGTACCCAACTTCATGGAATGGACTTTGACGAAACATACTCACCAACTGTGCGTAAAACCACGGTAAGGGTCATTATGGTCCTGGTTGCAGGTCTCGATTTCGAACCCTCACCAAATGACTATTAAGACTGCATTCCTCCTGAAACCTGGAGGAAGAGATCTACATGGAGCAACCAGTGGGTTTCATTACTCCTGGTATCGAACGTAAAGTTTGTAAACTCCAAAGGTCAATTTACGGTCTTAAACAGTCGTCTCGGCACCGCTGATTCCACGAGGAAATCGTAGGAAACGGATTTTTGAATCTTCACGAGGATCCGTGTGTGTATTATAAGACCTCCGGGTCTAAGTATGTCATCTTAACCTTATAAGTGATCGACATACTCATTGCCGCAAACGACGTGAGTTTTATGAACAAGTCAAAGACCTTGTTGTCATCTTTATTTGAGATGAAAGACATGGGAGAGGCCACGTATATCTTAGGCATTAAAATTGCTAGAGATAGACACCCGAAAATTGTGTCTATCTCAAGAATCTTAAATCAACAGTTGAAAAGATTCAGATTACAGGATGCCAAACCCGTGGATACGCCAGTAGTGTTTGGGTGCGCACTGTCAAAACGTGACGGCCCCAAGAACCTGGCATAGCGTGAACAGATGAAGGGTGCGGAGAATTTAAGCATGGTCGGAAGCTTGATGTACGCCATGCAATGCACCCGTCGGGATATCTGTTATTTTGTGGGCCTAGTATCATGTTTCCAGTCAGATCCTAGCTATCAACATTTAAAGGCTGTAAAACGAATTATTCATTATCTGAAAGGTATAGCTGACTACACACTGTGCTATGAGGGAAAGAGATTAGAATTGACCGGTTACAGTGACGCCGACCATGGTGGCGATCCAGATGATCGTAAGTCCACCACAAGGGGAGTGTTCCTCCTTGCTAATGCCGCCATTTCATGGACGAGCTAGAAGCAAACCTGTGTCGCGCTGTCCATGATGGAATCGGAATTCGTAGCTCTCTCTAAGAATGCACAAGAAGCGGTCTGGCTCAAAAGGCTTCTAACTGCACTGCTTGGTGGCGATGTCGAGAATAAACCTATGAAGGTCTTCTCTTACAGTCAATCAGCCATTGCGGCAGTTAAGAATCCGAAGTACCATAGTAGGACCAAACACCTTGATGTGAAATATTTTTATGCTAAATCTATGGTAGAAGAAAATATAATCACTATGGAATACTTATCCACCAATAACATGGTAGCGGACCCATTAACTAAACCACTATGCAGGGAGATATTCGAAAAGCATGTAAAACTGCTTGGATTGCGTAGGGTTTAGAAATGTCATGTATCTTTGATAACATTTTGATATTAGAAAGATACATTTTGTAAGCGAAAGAATTGCAACTGAGTTTATGATCAATTGACGTCATAATGTTTTGATTACATCAGATTTACGGCCTATAAACTAATTGTAGGAGGACGCAATCCTCTGCCAAACTATGTCGAATGTGGGCCTTACCTAGTCACACAAATACGGTAGTCATGCGGTGGAGGGAGGCCTCTACCAAGTAAGACTGGCTATGAGTCAGGGGGATAAACCTGATTAAGCAAGACGATTAATCTTGTTTCGAAGTAACTCGACATGACATTCGTTTTGCATATCGCCGTGATAAACTTCGTTCGTCATTAAACCACATTCTGGGCCAGATGACAATCTGTGATAGCATGATTGACATATCCCTTTCCTGTCAACCCAAAAGGTTCATGTGTGCTATTAACGCGTGCTTCATACTACGCGTGCCACGTTCGACCACGGGGTCACAGCTCGATTGTGCTAGGAAGGAATCCTCGTGATTCTTGCGGGCGCAAACTTCTTCACCTCGAGCGTGTGATTGATCCCAGGAGCCTTATGAAGAGGCACTTAAAAGTATCCTCATGGACTCAGAACTCATATCTAAGGTCAGGCTCAATGCCAGCTTCCTGGCGTACGAGCGTATAGCTAACAAAAAGGCCCAGTGACCACGTCCATGGAAACCGGTTGGGTTTGACTAAGGATATGAGCGATGGGGATGGTCAAGTTCACCTGTAATTCACCAACTCTTGTATTCACTAGGTGGCCACCAACAGGATATTAGTTGAAGGTTGTGAATACTTGTATGAATTCCTTGGAAAAGTGTTCCTATGTGGAAACTAGGCAGAAGGAGAATTATCAGTTGACCTAGGATACAGCGCGATACTATATAAATGTTGTTTATAACAAGTTGATTAGAGAAAAGGGAATCAAAGTTCCGTGGGCACTACAATACTCCTAACAGATGAGTAGCACGATGCCTGTTGTATCCGCCGGTCGCACGGCAAACCTCGTATGAACTGTTCGGAAGCAAGGACCAGATCGAATGAGTGAAATGTTGATGCAAATTTGGATGACAATACATTAACAGGCACCCTCCCATTCTGGCGAGTAGGAGCTGTAAGCATATGGTGATGGGCGCCATAAATGGAAGCCCATTATATGTATATGTTACCTAAGTTAATTGGGTAAATATCAAATTAGTGAATTTGGCCAGACCTAAATCCCAATTGACATGAGAGGCCCAAAATTGGGCCTCCCTATACATGTGGCCGGCCGAAACTTACAGTGAGGGTAAAGTGGACTTTTGTCCACTTTACTCCTCCTATATATATATATATATGGTGTTATGGGATTTTTAGGGTTAATCAATATTTCCTCATTAGAGTGTTTTAGAGAGAAAAACCCTCCACCCCACGCAAGGGTTTCGACCGAACCACTGCCCACCAAAGTGTGTACCAATTTGCTTTTTAGCAAACACTCCAGAGATCTGTCCCCTGCCAAGAATCGATCAGAGGCTATGCTGTGGAGAATATACCACGTAGGGCTTCCGTAACCAGAACCTCTACAGGTGCCGACCGAAGGATCTTGAATCCCTGCAGGAAGGATCTTGGGACTACGGACATCATTTGAGGTATGTGCAAATCTTCCGCTGCGTACTTTCGATTACTAGCATGTACCATGATTTAGTATCCGTAGTGATTAATCCCCGTAATCTAACAATGAAACCCTCTGGTTGCTCCATATAGATCTCTTCCTCCAGGTTTTAGTGGAGGAATGCAGTTTTAACATCCATTTGGTGCAGCTGTAGATCGAGGCATGCTACGGGCTAGGATTTCCCTGACTGTGGTGTACCGCATAGTCGGTGAGTATGTTTCATCAAATTCCACTCCGTGAAGCTGGTTGTATCCTTCCGCAACTAGTCGAGCTTTGTATCGCTCGACATTTCCATCAACGGTGAGTTTCAGTTTAAGAACCCACTTAACCCCTATGGCCTTGCGGTTAGTATGTAAATAAACTAAAGACCATACTGAATTGGCTTTCATTGAGGCGATCTCTTCCTCCATTTCTTTCCTCCATTCCTTCGCTTGAGGTCCTTTCAACGCTTGTTGAACCGTTACCGGTTCGTCAACAGAGGTTAGGGTGAATATCTCACCCTTCTCGATGGGATACTTCTTGGGAGAAGTTCGATGAGTTTGACTTTGTCTAGGCTCGTTTATCCCATCTAGAGTCCGAACGTTGCTCTCACTCGGAATAATGATTTCTATCGGAGCATCACTCCCACTGGGAACAAGGACAGTGCTAGAACCTTGACCTACAACATTTCTTGGACGACCTCTCGGTCTCGGGATTCTACCTCCGAGATTAATTCCTTGATCACTAGGATCTGGAACCAAGTTGGTTCATCCACTCCCACTGGGAACAATGGGTATTTGTGGCATTATTGGATTTTCAACCAGCGGTCCAGCTACGTGGTTATCAGGTTCAACTTGATTCGCACCTGCAGCAACAGTGATTTGTGAGGTAGGATTGGCTCTTCCCACTGGATTTACGATGAAAATGTCTCCATCTTCATTTATCATTTCATCCACTTGTGTTTCTGCCTCAAATCTCCCACTCGAAATAAGTTGGACCTGACCATCATCGTTATCCTGCTCCAATTTATGTCGCACTCCTGGTTGGTATTAAGTTGTCTGCTTCCAGCATGTTGAACCCTTGATTTATTTCCACTGTCCGTATGTACTGGACTTACATAATAAGATATATATCCTTAGATGATGAGCATGATGTCCGTAGCTGCGACTGTATGTCGCACATTGTTTAGTGTTATGAGTGCCCCTCTTGGTTAGATTAGGCATGGCCAGATGTGTACACTAGGTACTTGTAGCATTGCATGTAGTAATGTACTTGGCACTTGGCCCTTGACATGTAGGATTGTTGTCTTGAATAAGCAAGACTTAATTTTATACCGTCTCTTAATTCCACTCTAAGGTGACATTGTACAAGACTCGACTTGTAAGTTTGGTGAGTTTTTCAAACAGGGTGCGCTCCTGCTAGCATTTTTTAATGAAGTCTGCCCACTTATGGTACAGGTCATCCTTATGTCTGCATCCTTAAGAGGATATGTATAGTTTGAGAGTACATGAACGCATCCTAACAAGGAGTGTATCTTCATGGCGTATGAACCCTTAAGAGGGATATACATACTTTGTAGATATGTGGGGTTGTCGTCTAACAAGAGGACTTCCGCCACGATGGGGTGATCAGTCCCACCTAAGTGCCACATCCTGGTTTGTATGTAGCGAATTCTATGAACATGAGGATTTGCTTCTACGAGCATTTCGCAGCATGCCATATTTTAGAAGTAAACATGGGGTTTGCCCTTACAAAGAGAATACCACAGCATGCTACTTTTGATAGTAAATCTTGGCGTTTATCCAAGATATTGCTTGTTGTTGATGCCTTTGAATAGTCGTCACTTTGAGTAGAGAATTTTATAAGTCCCTTTTTGTAGATAATCCGCAAGTTGTCAATGCGAAATATAAGTTGACTGTGCAAATAGCGCGATAGCTTTTTGTTGCCGACATCTTCTTGAGATAGACGCCGTTATAGATGGAGAAATAAACTCCTTGTTGATGTAGATAATAGGTATGTCAGCGTTGTATGCCATAATTCCTTCCTTGAACATAATGCTTAGCTTGTATTGTTGAAGTAGATATTAAGCGCATAGGTTGCTACCAGGCGCAATTCCCATGTAGTTATCATGGTGTAGCATGTACCTACGAACAATGTTGTGCTTTGTCAGATAGTTGCAATGTTTATAAGTTTGTAAAAATATGGAGTTATGAATTTCTTTTTAACTAATGCATATAACAAATAGAGTAAAGGAATCTGATACGAGGATCCCTTCATTGTGTAGGAACTTCCCTTAGTGCAGATGTGATAGGTGCAGACATGTCGGGAGCGGAACTTTTCAAGTACCACTTACTGTATGTGTTAGTGAATATGTATGTACAAGGAAATACTATGCATTGCTGTACGTATCCTTTAGTCGATATGCGTCGATGCTCGATAAAGGAAGAGTTGATGTTTAAGTAGAATATTCGCTGAGATGTCGCGAGTTATAATTATCTTGGAGGTTTGTTGTGATGATGCAAATGATATATACGCGACCATTACTTGGCTCAGATGCCTAAATAGAATGTCCATAGATAGATATAGAGTTCCTCCTAGTGTTCTCCAGATAAGATGTGTCATTGAGATATCTCTTGGATGTACGTACAACCTGTCTCAAATTAGTCGCAATACTTTGAGGTATATATTGGTTAAGGAATAGAATGGAGTTATAAATACCTTCATATGGCTCTATCGCCTGTAATGCCAATATGACTGGATCAGACTATTCGCGACTAGTCTGTTCCGTTCAGCTTGGATTCTGTTTTGACTAAACCAGGCTACCCTGAGTAGTTGTCCTACTTGAGTGGTCTGCTTTATTCATAGTAGTGCTGTTGTGAAGTTGTTATCTCGTACCTGAGTTTACCTTTAGCAATAACGCGTGTTACATGGACCTTGTTTTAGTTGTAGATATCGTCTTTTGAGGGCGATGCTTGGTGTTGATAACAAACATATGGGTGTTTTATGGCCTAAGTCGTTTGTTGTTCCTAGTGCGATAGCTTGTGTTGTTGACCCGATTAATATGTGCGTTTCTTTTGGTTTTATTCCAAAGTAATGAGCATAGTGCAATAAGGTACCTACGAAAGTCGATTTAACCTTCATTAGATATTTTGGAGTTCATACAACGGATTACAGAAAGGCGTCAACTGATCGCTCTTTTTGAAAAGTACTAATGCTAGTAAGCATAAGTTGTACTTAATCTAAAAAGACTTAAAGTAGATATGCAAAAAAAGGAGATAAAGGGATTGATGATGTGTTTGACGTCTTCATAGGTGACATGTCGGCAAGTTGATTCTGCCACGTGCCACATAGTTCCTCAGTGCATCTAGCGTGTTAAGCTGTTCAACCTCCTCTCTTGGGGATGAACAAATGTTGGTGTTATGCCCCCCCCCCCCTCCCAGTTTTATGGTGCTTGCATCGTTCTTCAACGTTCTTGCCAAGGAAGGCAGTCATTGGCTCAAGTGGACGGGGAAGCTTGCTTTCTGGGAGTTTGACATTTGTTTCTTCCACCTTCATGCTCCAAGGACTGTAGAAGTCGTCATAATTGGTTCCCTGAATGACGTTGTTTTTCCCACGCTTCGCAAGAGGTGGATTATTATTCGCCTTTTCTTTTCCTTTGCCTTTTCCTGAAGGCTCCACGTGAGACTTCTTTGATGCTTATTGCTCTGGTCGATATACTTCATCATTTCTCCTTTTAAGATGAAGCTGTTTACATGGAATCTTATGCTGACACAACTGTCCGTCCCGTGGCCATACACTTCGTGATTTTCACACCATTTGCTTTCATCTTTTCCCAATGGGCCTTTGGGGAATTTAGAGGGCTTTTTCCAAAGATTGGTCTCCTTCATTTCATTCAAAATGACAGACAGCGGTGTGTTCAATGGGACACATTTGGCGAGATTGGTTTCTTTGAGCCTTTGGACGTCTGACTTGAATGACCTCTTTTGTTTTTGTTGTCTCTTTTCCCAGGAATCGTCAATCTTTTCCTCAATTATTGCCTTCAAGGTTCTTGTTGTAAGTCCCATGATTGGGACATCATCGTTATCAACAGGTTTTCTCCATCCCTCCTTGTGACGAATGTCAGCGTCTTCTTGGCTTGTCGTCGTGGAGGAACCTTCCTTGCGCATCTTTGAGCGAGAGGTTGGAGGTTGTCTCCATGTCCCTTCTTGGTGTTGTCCTATCATATACGGGTTGTATGGGCGCGCAACTCCTTGCCTTGTTTGTTGATACTGGAAAGTACCTTCCGTGAATTGCCCCTACTCCTTGGTGCGGTATGTCTTGATGACTCGTGTTTCGGGACATTGCTCTTTTCCCCTCAGTTTGTCCGTTGTTTGGAGGCGAAGGTGGTGGTGGCGGGTCATATCCTTGGTTCCTTTGCATCCTTCGGAATGCAAGCAGCTCTTCGAGCGGGGCCATCATGGTAGGAGTGATAGGTAGTGGCGGGTTGACACCTTCATATCAGGGGACTCCCTTTTCTGGCATCCCGTAATGAAATTCTTCATTGATGTGCTTCTTAGGCTCAAATCCCAGCGGGGGTGTAACGTGCTTTGCATTGTGGACTCCTTGGTCATACTGTACGAAGGGCGCACTTCTTGTTGGCATGAAGAAGGCATTGGATGTGGCACCAGGCATGTGGGAGGATCCAAGTTGACTTCTTGTCGACTTCTGCGTGGTTATGACCAAGGCATCGTGGTGCACACTGTGCTCTTTTTCCTTTGATGAGACACAATGACAGCATCCTTCATGCCGGCGTCCTTTATGTCGGCATCATGGGACTTGTGCACTGTCTTTGCAACGTACCCTGCTTGCTCGTATGACTTCTCGCCTCCAACATCAAAGTCTTCATGGATCACATGTACGTTTTCCATCTTCTCCGAATAGGATGCAATGTACATCGTACTCTGGACTTCAAGGCCATGTTGTGCGGAAGGCACATTGTTTGTTGGCATGGAGGATATGGTGTATCCTCGATTCTTTAGAGTTTCCCTGAATGCGATAAATTCATCAAGCGCATCCATCATGGCTGGTGTGACTGGTGGCATGTTGCTTGCGCCTCCTGCCTGCTGCTGCACTCCGTCATCTGGCATCCCGTATGGGAACTCTTCATTCCTTTCCGTCCTTTTCTCGAGCTCGTGCATTGGTACCTTGTTCTGGACGTCGGGACCATGCTGCGTGATGGGCTTCGCTATGGCCGTTAGGCCCTTTAACGGTGAGGAAACGGTGAATAGGGCCACTGGGCTCTAAAAGGAGGTCAAGAAGACCAAAGCGAAGGGTCCCGACGGAGGGAGTCCCGATGAGGAAAGGTCCCGACAGAGTCGGTCCCGATAGGTGAGCTGGTTGCTCCCGATGAGATGCCTTTAAGTAGGCCCCGATGATGAATCCCTGAGAATGATTGGCCTTGTCACGATGACGAGGGGCCCCGAGCGGTGACACAACGAGATAACTCTGGAGTCCCCGATGTTAGTCGGGACTTGCTATCAGAGGTTGAGGCCGAGATACGCGGGGCGTGGCCGAGATAAGCGAGATCATGGCCTAGATAGGCGGGATCGTGCCCGAGATACGCGGAATATGGGCTAACCACCCCAACGGTTCACCCGGTAACTGAGGTACTTCTCCGCCTATAAAAGGGCAGAGGTTACCTCAGGTCACATTACGTTTTGACATAGGCTACTTGAGATTACTGCTTGCCAGTCCATACGAGATACTCATTTAAGCATCGGAGAGGGATTCTGGGTCACCGCCCGGTCTATCCCCTCTTGCAGGATTACGTGGAGCGAAGGAGCCAGGATCGCCGTCAAAGATCGTGCCGGAGTTCCACCGTGATCCAACATTGGCGTCGTCTGTGGGAACGTGATAAAAAGCTGATATGCCTTCTACTCGTTCAATGGCGGCTGGCAAGAAAAGAAGACAAGGACAATCTGGTGGTTCCCGTCATCCTGCTGGGACGACTCTGAATTCACCACCGGAGCGCGTTGAGGGCCAGAATCTCCCTGCTGAGGTCTCCCGGACAGGGGAGCATAATGAAGCTCCTGAAGATACTGCTGCTCAACACCAGGGGAATAGGGAGCAGGAGGCTCCTCCAAATGCGGACCTGACGAGGGCTGTGGCGGAGGCCATGCCGATGTATTTGGAAGCCGTGGAGGCTCTCTTAGATCGGAGAGAGGCTGCGAGGAGGCAAGAGGAGATGCCCCCACTAGAAGAGGAAGCGCCCCGACCAGCAGAGGTTCAGAATGTGCGGGAGGTTCAGCCTCGAAGCCAGGGCAGGGGAGTCCACTCAACCAGAACGATTTGTGGTCGATGGGCCAGGACCAGTGCAGCATAGGACCATTCCCCTTAATGGTCCCATCACCCCCGATCAGGTGGTGAAGATCGTGAACATCTGCATGGGAGAGTAGAAGCCGTTGGTGTCGGAGCTGAGGGATCGATCCACCCATCCCTTTGTTCCTCGACTCATAGAAACCCTCGCCCCGCCAGGGCTGGGTATCCCCACGATTAAGGAGTATGATGGCGAGGGAGATCCGGTTCGTCATGTCCAGAAGCACCTTATGGCGTGTCTGGGCAGAGCCCTGAATGAAGATATCGTGTGTACGCTGTTCCCGAACACACTTGGTGAGAGAGCCCTGACCTGGTTCTTCAGTCTGCCCCCAGGCTGCATCACTTGCTGGGCTGATATGCACGACCGCTTTATTCAGTAATACCAGGGTCGCAGACGTCTGTTGAAGAGTGTAAGGTCCCTGACCCAGGTGGTACAGAGGCCCGATGAGTCGCTAGCGCACTATTACCAGCGATACACTGCCAGCGTGGCGGAGATTGACGAGGAGATTTCGGAGGGTGAGACCATCTGTACCTTCATTAGGAACCTGACAGCCCCCTACGGTTCCGACTTGATGCACAGCGTGGCTGAGAAGGCTGTGTGGAATATGGAGGCGTTGCAGAAGAGGGTGAAGCGGCAAATCGATGTCCAGGAGTCGAAGATAGCCGCTGGAGAGCTTGAGCCCCCGAAGTCGAATAAGGGAAAGCAGTCGGTCAAACCCTTGGACGATCGTAAGTCGAAGGATAAATCCGAGAGCAGTCGGAGTCGAGGCCGCCCGAAGAAGGATCGTGACATTCCTCTCAACAGCTCTATGGCGGAGGTGTTAACAGTCATGGAACGACAGGGTATCTCCAGGTACCCCCGAAGAAGGAAGGAGAATTTTTAGGATCCCACACCGATCGCTACTGTCGATTTCATCACGCAAATGGTCACGACACCAACCATTGTCGGGAGCTGAAAAAGGAGATCGAAAAGCTGATCCAGAAGGGGAAGCTTAAGGAGTTTTTCGGAGAGAAGCGGTGCCGATCCCGTTCTCGATCCCGATCACGGTCCCGTTCCCGATCCCGCGATTTGTCCCCAAAGAAGAAGAGGTCTGACCCGGAGTCTTCCGGTGCCCGTAAGGAGAAGCGGGGCACTATCAATGTGATTCACGGAGGATTTGCGGCGGGAGGTGATACCTCGTCCTCCCGGGAAGTTTATGCCTCTAGAATTCCCGCTGCTGTAGTGCTAGGTTAGAGGTCCCGATCCTGGACCCTGAAGGAAGAGATGGTGATCTCCTTTTCGTCGGAGGATCTCGTAGGCGTGGAGACTCCACACGATGACGCTCTGGTCGTGACCTTGGATGTGGATGGATACGAGATGAAGCGGATTCTGATCGATGGAGGGAGCTCCTCCGATATTCTGTTCATGGATGCGCTGGAGGCCATGGGGAAAACTAAGAAGGACCTGAAGGAGGCGAACTTCCCGATGGTCGGATTCTCTGGCTTTACCTCCTATCCGCTAGGAGTGATCACCTTACCAGTGGAGTTTGGTAGCGGGTGGAAATCGGAGAGGAGGAATGTGGAGTTTGTGGTAGTAGAATCCGCAGGGACCTACAACACGATTATCGGGAGAACTACCATCAACCCCCTGATGGCAGTTTCCTAGACTGTTCACCAGAAGATGAAGTTCCCGACTGACCATGGAGTCGGAGAGGTCAAGGGCGACCAGGTGGCCTCCAGGAAATGTTATGTTAACGCCACCCGATGGAAAAGACGAGAGGCTATGACAGTCCTCCAGACAGATGCTGATCCAAGAGAGGAGTTTGGGCGTCCCGTCCCCGTGGAGGACTTGAAGGAGGTCGAGATAGACGGGCCTCAGTGGAAGGTGAAAATCGGGTCTGCTCTGACCGAGGAAACAACCCGAGAATTGATCGATCTACTGAAGGAGTTCAAGGAGCTATTCGCCTGGTCCCCGAGTGACATGCCAGGAATCAGCCCCGATGTGATCGTACACGAGTTGAAGATCGATCCCGCGATCAAACCTATCGCACAGAAAAGGCGTCTGATTGGCACAGACAAGAGGATCGCGATCCAGCAGGAGGTGGGCAGGTTGCTCGATGCTGGGTTTATCAAGGAGCTCCGATTCAAGACTTGGGTTACTAACCCGGTGCTGGTAAAGAAGAGCAATGGGAAGTGGCGGATGTGTGTTGATTTCCGCGACCTGAATAAGGCTTGCCCGAAGGATTGTTACCCGCTTCCGAGAATCGACCAGCTGGTGTATGCCACGTCAGGACATGAGCTGTTGAGCTTCATGGATGCGTACTCGGGCTATAACCAGATCAAGATGGCTAAGGAAGACGCCCCCCACACTGCCTTTTATGCTGATAGCAACATCTATCATTACGATGTCATGCCTTTCGGACTGATCAATGCCGGGGCAACCTACCAGCGGATGGTGAACAAGCTGTTCGGATATATTCTAGGGAAGAGCATGGAGGCTTACGTGGATGATATGCTGGTGAAGTCCCGACTAGCTGAGGATCATGTGCACAACCTAGCCACAACGTTTGAGCGGTGAGGCTTCATCAGGTTCGCTTGAACCCGACAGAATGCGCCTTCGGAGTCCACTCGGGGAAGTTTCTGGGCTTTATGGTGAGCCAAAGAGGAATTGAGGTGAACCCCGAGAAGCTAAGGGCGATCGAGGAGATGCAGTCTCCGATAAACCATCGGGAGGTGCAAGTGCTGAATGGCCGACTGGCTGCAATGAATCGCTTCCTGTCCAAAGCGAGTGACCGATCAATGCCATTTTTTGAAGTCCTGAGGGCCAACAAGAAGTTTGAGTGGACCGCCAAGTGTGAAGAGGCGTTCCAGGCACTCAAGCAGCACCTTCGCACCCTCCCGCCGTTGGCGAAACCAGTTCCAGGCGAGCCGCTCTATCTTTACTTGGTTGTTTCTGAATTTGCCATTAGCTCTGTGTTAGTGAAGGTTGTCGAGGGTAATCAAGTTCCCGTCTATTATGTAAGCAAGGCTTTTGCCAAATCTGAAATGAATTATCCCGCCGTTGAGAAGTATCTCTTTGGGTTGATTATTACTGCTCGGAAGCTGAGGCCTTACTTCCATGCGCATGAGATCACTGCGTTGACGAACCAGCCTCTGAAGCATTTTTTGAACCGACCTGATGCGTCGGGGAGATTAGTGAAATGGGCAGTCGAGCTTAGTGACTTTCGTATAGAATTTGCTCCGAGAACGGCTATTAAGGGCCAGGCATTGGCGGATTTCATAGCAGAGTCTACAGCCCCCGATCTGGAAGAAGCGGGCCCTGTAGAGGGGGCAACCATGGAGGTCCCGATAGCAGAACAACCAGAGATGGCAGAGCAATCAGAACAGCCAAACGAGGAAAATACTTGGGAGATGTACACGGATGGCTCCTCGAGTTTAGAGGGATCAGGAGCAGGGTTTGTATTGATACCACCAGGCGGAGGTGAGCCGCTTCGATATGCTTTGGCCTTAACGTTTAGGGCCACGAACAACGAAGCTGAGTACGAGGCTCTTATCACGGGCCTGAAAATTGCCAAAGGTACGGGAGTTGCCCACTTGAGAGTGAAGTGTGACGCGGCCCTGATTGTGAACCAGGTCCAAGAGCGATACGAGGCGAAGAGCCCGATGATGAGGAAGTACCTTCGCGAGGTGCAAGTCTTGAAGGATAGCTTCAAAAGCTTCGATATCGAGGCAATCCCGAGGGAGGAAAACGTGGAGGCAGATGCCTTGAGCAAATTTGCCTTGGGGTCACCCCTGGAGGAAAATCGGAAGGTGCACTTCTTGGAGAAGGTGATCTTGTCGACCACCGACCCGACGCAGGTGTGTGCTATTGAAGCAAGATCGGAGGAGGAGCCCACTTGGATGACCCCGATAGTCGCGTACCTGACTACAGGGGCAGTCCCCGATAATGAAGTAGTAGCTAACAGGATATGTCGGATCGCGGTCAACTACGTGATGCTGGACAATCAGCTATACAAGAAGGGCTGGGTTCTCGACTCCGTACTTGAAGTGTGTGGCTGAGCCTGACACAAGTCGAATCCTGAAGGAGGTGCATGAGGGGGTCGCGGCTTGTCACGAAGGAGCCCGATCCATTATGAGGAAAGTGCTGAACTTGGGCTATTATTGGCCTACAATGAGCAAAGAGGCGACGACGTTGGTCCGATCCTGTGACGCGTGCCAGAGGTATGCCCCGAATATCACAGCTCCGGCTGCTAATCTGGCGTCCATCAAGAGTGCTTGGCCCTTCGCGCAGTGGGGCATCGACTTGGTGGGACCTCTCCCGCAGGCACAAGGTCAGTGTAAATATTTGCTTGTGGCTATCGATTATTTTTCGAAATGGATAGAAGCAAAGGCGTTAGCCAAGACGACGGGGAACCAGATCGTCAAGTTTCTCCAGACTCATATTGTGTCCAGATACGGGATTCCTAAGGTGGTGATCAGCGATAATGGTCCACCGTTTAACGGAGCTCAAGTGAAGGAGTATCTGGAGGAGTTGAACATCGAGCATCGGACAGCCTCTGTCCGCCATCCTAAGAATAATGGCCAGGTGGAATCAACCAACAAAATCGTGATGGATGGCCTGAAGAAAAGGGTCTATGCCTTGAAGGGCAAATGGCTGAACGAGCTGGAAAACGTGCTTTGGGCTGTTAGAACGACACCCAAACGATCAACTGGGGAGACTCCGTTTGGCCTTATTTATGGCACGGAGGCTGTTGCTCCCGTGGAGGTAGCTGTGGCGTCCCATCGGATGAGATATTACGAGCCTTTGACGAATGACGAGATGAGACGTCTGGATTTGGACTTTCTCGAAGAGAAGAGGCGGGAAGCCGATGAAATCCAAGCTCGAATGCGTTTGGCGACGGCCAGGTATTACAATCGGCGAGTTAAGTCCCGACAATTCTTCTTCGGGGAGCCGGTTTGGCATCGCAACGAGTTTACCCTTTTGGATCGAATCAACAAGATGTCACCAAAATGGGAAGGACCTTACAAGGTCGTGGGTATGCCAGCTCCGAATGCGTACAAGTTGGAAGACCTCGATGGCAGAGCATTGAAGCATTCTTTTAGTGGCGAACACTTGAAGAAATTTCATGCTTGATGAAAAGTCGCCTTAAGTGGTGCCCGATGAAAAGTCGCCTTAAGTGGTGCCCGATGAAAAGTCGCCTTAAGTGGTGCCCGATGTAGAATCGCCTTAACTGGTGTATGTTATTTACCGTTTGATTCGATGTAAGCAAGTTTTGTGCCATCAATGAATAAAGAGGTTGCTTCCGATCAGAATTATTCTTAGATTTATTCTAAGCGTTATTTAGTCGCCCTGAGTGGTGCACGAGAAAAGTCGCCTTGAGTGGTGCACGAGAAAAGTCGCCTTGAGTGGTGCACGAGAAAAGTCGCCTTAAGTGGTGCATGAGAAAAAGTCGTCTTAAGTGATGCACGAGATTAAGTCGTCTTAAATGATGCATGATCCTTAGATTTACTCTAAGTATTGTTAAAGTCGCCTTAAGTGGTGCACGAGAAAAGTCGTCTTAAGTGATGCACGAGATTAAGTCGTCTTAATTGATGCACGAGATTAAGTCGTCTTAAGTGACGCACGAGGTTAAGCCGTCTTGAGTGATGCATGATTCATAGATTTATTCTAAGTGTTGTTAAAGTCGCCTTAAGTGGTGCATGGAGTTAAATCGTCTTAAGTAATGCGTGAAAATATCTTAAGTGTCGAGGTTTCGCCTTAAGTAAGTAAAGTCGCTTTGAGAAGTGCAATGGAAAATCGGAACTAAGAAAGTCTGATATTCATAAGGGCTCAAAGGCTCGAGGATTACAAAAATGAGGAGAATACAAGGACTCTAAAGATAAGCAGTTAGGCTTGGTCCTTGTCAGCGGCATCAACAGGAGCAGGGTCCACGAGGTCTGTGGCAGAAGGCTCCACAGGTTCAGCCGCTAGAGGGTCGATTATCGGGGCATCAGCACTTGGAGGCTCTGCTGTGTCTTCAACAATCGCGGGAGTGATCCCCTCATCAATCTCCTCCGAGAGAGCAAAGTATTTCTTCGCGAAGGGAGCGAGAGAAGGAGACTTGTCGAAGTTGATGGCGTCGCCATACTCAAGGTGGAGTTCCTCAACTGCATTGAAGAGGGTGTTCTCCACCTCCGCGCTGCAGAACTTTACAGCATCAGCCTGGAAGTCTTCGGACCTCCGATAATCCTCCCGGCCCTTGGTCTCGGCCGCGACCAGCTGCGCGGGAACCCCAGCAACTTGCTCCTCCAGAGCCTTCTTTTCAAGGACCAGCTTGTCCTAAGCAACCTGCCGCTCCGCTTTAGGAGCCCCTCGAAGTCACGGACCTGCTTTTAGAGGTCCCGAGTCTTTCGGTCGAGGATTGCCTGCTCCTTGGCCAGTTTTCCCCGCGAAGACTCGGAGGCCGCGAGATCCTCCTTAAGCTTGGCTGTGACCGCCCGCTCTTGCCCCAGGGCCTCCTCGAAGGCGATGAGGTACCCGATGCAACGGTTGAGGTCCCCCATCTCCTGCGAATGAAGGAGAAGAAGTATTAGTAGATGAGCAACCGGTTTTATTGATGAAGAAAAGAAAAGTGAAAGTCTTACCTCTATTCGACGCATGCACATCTCCTGTACATCCCGGCGCATCTCCTCCCGATCTAAGGAGATCGGATACCTTATAGTAGGCAGGATTGAGCCTGCTACCAGGTGTAAAGCCAGCTCCGGGTATGTGTCCCCTTGTCGGAGCTGGACCCCTTGCAGCGTTTGGATCGGGGTCCAGGGAGCATCCTCCTGTGCGGGGTCGAAGGCCTTGTAAAAACTCCCGTCAAGGGGAAGAGGAGAAGGGCCGACTTGGGTCGTGGAGGGGAGTGCCTCCGACCCACCCCGGGCTGGGGAAGGAGTGAAGTCGTGGATGGGCGACGGTTGTCGCTGCTGTCGTGAAGAAGGCGAGGGGGGCAGCCCCTTGGAGGTTGGTTTCAGCGGGGACTGCCCCGTCCTCCAACGATGGCGAAGAGAGCCACCCTCACCAGTCTCCTCAGAGGAGTCCAGGCTCTCCACCCGACGAAATTGCTCGCCGGTCGGGGTCTCTCCACTGGAGAAAAGTGGTGCCCCTGCAGAAGGAGGCGCCCCTGCTGAAGGTGGTGCGCCTGCTGAGGCTCCAGCACCCGACGGAGTCCCCGGGTGACCTGCACCTAGAGGACGAGAGGAGGCTTCAGAAACGTAATCAGGAAGTTCATTAGAGCCCTTACACCAAACAATGCGTCGGGAGACATATTGGTCCTTCCCGCGGTAGTTGTAGTAGCCCGCAGTCAGGACACGAGGAGTTTCCCCTCAGAAGACACGTTTGACATCGGCGATGCGGGCCTCCATGGTCGAAGGAATCAACTCCTTCGGAACCAGCTTCCTGTACGATTTAATAGGGAGGCGGAGCTTTTTACCTTCTTCAGCGGTCTGGACATCAAAGAGCTTGTCCACCTCCACGCGGCTCCGCTTTGGCCGCTCCGCGGAAGGAGATCCCGATGGAGCAGCAGCCTTCTTGGCTGACTTCCTCTTCCGCGTAGGGCGGACACCATCGGTCTCCCCCTGCTTAAGGATCAGATTGGTCAGTACGGATACCTTCTTAGCTGCAAACAGTAAAAAACAGAGGTTAGAGATGTTACCTAGGGAACCATATTGGAGGGGCCGTCGAAGAGCTGCCCCCCGGAGACTATGTCGAGGAGTCGGATCCCGGCATTCACCAGGTCCCGCTCCACGAGAGAATTGGCGTCGAGGGGAGTGTAGGACTCCCCCCACCGGTAGAGCTGGATGAGTTGAAGAGTCTGGAAGTCTTCATTGGTGTAGGTGTGGAAAGCGGGAGGAGAGTCCGCTTCCACCTCCCATCGGGGCCACGGGATCGAGGAGTTTTGGATGAAGAAGTAGCTCCTCTTCCACCCACTGTTATCGGACCCCGTGTCGACCAGGAGTCCCCGACCCTTGACCACCTTCCAGGTGTCATTGGTCCAGTTGCACAACCCGAGTTGCGTCTTGTTCCACTTCGGCATCCGGGGGTAGAAGGCACAGACCCCCGCCTCGTTGCACTTCATTCCGTAGAAGGTCCTGAAGAGCTTGAGGCTGTAAACCTACTTATGTCGGAAGCAGAGGACCTGGAAGGCGTTCCACAAACGTATGGCGTGGGGAGAGAAGGTGGTCGGATGCGTCTTGTAGTGCTGGCACATCTCGACCAGATTACCACATAAGGGGAATCTAATCCCCGCTGATATTTTCCCCCGTAGAGACAAACACCTCCCCTTTCCGGGGACGTGTAACCTCAAGGTTACCCGAGGGGCGGGGCCAGGGATACGGGAAACGAGGTTCCCAGGTAGAGGTGATGCATCCCTCTCGGAGAGCTGCATCGTACGCAGTGCTGGAAATCTCGTTCAGTGCATAGTCGAAGTTGAAGGGCTTTCTTCCCTCGGAACTAGGTCCACTGTCTGAAATCAGCCATGGCAAGGAAAGGCACATTGGGTTTTTCGGGAAATTACGAACGAAATAAGCAAAAAGGAAGGAAAAGACACACAAGTAACAAGGAAGAAATCCTTACCAGACATGATGACTTGAGGAAGGAAGGATGATCTGAAAGTTGCCGGAAAGTTGTTCGGAGAAACACTTGGGTCTTCGGAATCGCAGAGCTTGAATTCTCAGAGAGGTTGCAAAGAGCTTTTGAAATTTCGCAGACGGTAAAAGGGAAACTGTACCCAGGGTGAGGGTTTTATAGGCGAAGAGGACAGTCGAAAGGACGTTTTGATCTGAATCGTCGAAGTCGAAGCGTTTTGATCTGGAACGTTGAGATGAAACGTGCAGAATGGCAACGGACGTAATGATGAAACGGCCTGAAAAGCACTTTTTCAGAAAAAGCAGACGCGAAAAATCAGGCACGGGTGCTGAAGACGTCGCTTCGTTATCTGCTGCATTTAATGGCTGGGGAACCAAGGAGTCTTCTCGGATTTGGAAGTTATCCACAAGTTATTGAGGAAACGTGAACGAGAAGACTTGTACTAAGTTACTGTATCAAGGGAAAGGTCCCCGACTCCGATGTCGGGAGGTCGGGAGTTGGAAGTCACGACGAACTGTAAGTCCCTCTTGTCTTGGGGGAAAATGATGGGCTTCGCTATGGCCGTTAGGCCGTTTAACGGCGAAGAAACGGTGAATAGGGCCACTGGGCTCTAAAAGGAAGTCAAGAAGACCAAAGCGAAGGGTCCCGACGGAGGGAGTCCCGATGATGAAAGGTCCCGACAGAGTCGGTCCCGATAGGTGAGCTGGATGCTCCCGATGAGATGCCTTTAAGTAGGCCCCGATGATGAATCCCTGAGAATGATTGGCCCTGTCACGATGACGAGGGGCCCGAGCGGTGACACAACGAGATAACTCTGGAGTCCCCGATGTTAGTCGGGACATGCTATCAGAGGTTGAGGCCGAGATACGTGGGGCGTGGCCGAGATACGCGGAGCGTGATTGAGATACGTGGAGTGTGGCCGAGATACGCGGGGCGTGGCCGAGATAAGCGAGATCATGGCCTAGATAGGCGGGATCGTGCCCGAGATACTCGGAATATGGGCTAACCACCCCAACGGTTCACCAGGTAACTGAGGTACTTCTCCGCCTATAAAAGGGCAGAGGCTACCTCAGGTCACATTACGTTTTGACATAGGCTACTTGAGATTACTGCTTGCCAGTCCATACGAGATACTCATTTAAGCATCGGAGAGGGATTCTGGGTCACCGCAGGATTACGTGGAGCGAAGGAGCCAGGATCGCCGTCAAAGATCGTGCCGGAGTTCCACCGTGATCCAACACTGCGCGGAAGGCGAATTTGCGGTTGACATAGAGGAGGCGGTAGACTCTGCATCTGGAATGTGAGAAAGTCCTTGTTGGCTTGTCGTCGGCTTTGGCTTGTCTGCCCCCGCCTTCTTCGTACGTATGCCTGTCATAGCTTGCGGTATGGAATGGCTTCTTGTTCGAATCATGCTCACGCCGCCAAGTGTTGAGATCGTTTCCACTTGGGATATTTCGAACATCTTTTCAGGGACCTCGATCCTCGATCCACGAACTAACTTTTGGCTTTTATCTCGAACCCCGAACTATCTTCGATCTCTATCTCAATCTTCTAAACACCGGGTCCTGCAGAGCGGACGATAACCAGCTTGGAGAGGGGGGGTGGTGCTGGTTGTGCCCTCACTAATGCTAGAGTCAGTATTTTTAGAGAGAGAAAGTTCTAAAGAGAAGTCATAGCACAAATAGCCAATTCTCCCGAGTTTCGAGTTAACCTGTTGAAATGGGAGATCTAGGCCCCTATTTATAGGAAACCTGAGAACTTTGCCCAGTTTGATGTCGGTTTACAGGAAGACGCTTACCGACATCAAGGTTGGCTATACGCGCAATACCATTCGGTAACCCGGACCGTGTAGATATTCGACACGGTCCGGATTACCGGATAATCTGGACCTGTCCGGATTGCTGGAGCAATCCGGAGGTCCCCGGTTCGGGTGCGACGCGCATCCGAATCGTTTTAACCCAGTGGTGACTGCGGCAAGGTCCGTTTTGTGCTTTTAGCGTGTTTGCGAGGTCCGAAAAGTAAATACGAACCCGAATTGGACAGATATCCAACAGTTCCTGTTAGAGAAGCCCTACGCGGATTATGCCTCACAGCAAAGCCTCACTCGATTCTACGCGGGATGGATCTCCTGGAGTAAATTGCTCGACACAATTTGGCACCTCCTTGGTGCTTGGTGTATTCGGCCGAACTAGCTAGATATTAGGGTGGAGGGTCTTCTTTTAATCTAACCACTTAGGAAGAGAGGAATAGCATTATGAAACCCTCCTATGAGTCCCTATTTATAACAGTGCTAAAGTGGACAAAATTAACCTTTACCCCTAGTGATAATTTGGTCGGCCATGTGTATAGGGAGGCCCAATTTCAGGCCTCCCATGTCAATTGTGATTTTAGGCTTAGCCCAAAATCCCTAATGTGACATTACAATTTCTTAGGTACATGGACTTAATTAATGGGCTCCCAATTACGGCGGCCCATATTCTAAATGCTTACACCCCCGAACCTGAATTTTTTATTGTAGGCCGACATTATACCTAAGTATTTAATTCGTTACTCCCTAGGTAGTTTAGGATTCTAGTTAGCCTTATAATTAACTAGTGGAGACTCTTTCCAAAATCCACGTTTCAAAATGTAATCGCTTTAGGTTAGATTTAGGTCTACACAGCCCACAAAATGATTCAGTCTCAAAATCATGCATTTTCCGAGATCCATCCTCATAACGAAACTAGGCATCAAGTTTGATTAAAATGTTAAAATAACAAACCATTTCACGCTTTGTAGGCTATTTTAACGTTAAAAAAAATTGGATTTTAAATTTGAACTGATCTAATTTTCAGTTGACCCGAACCCGGCCCGATTCGATCAACATGGTCTGACCGGTCCGGTCCGCTTGACCTAGTCCGACCGGTCTGGTTCGGTTTAATTCAACAGGGTTTGGTTTGACATGAAACCATTTGACCACCTGCTCTGAAGCGTCCCATTTAGGTCGAACCGATTGAGAAAACCCGATATGGTCGATCCGAACCGTTTGAACCTGTGGGACCCAAACATAAACCAGTTCTGACCCCATGGGTTACCCGGGTCGGTTGACCCGACCCGGTTGTGCATTTGGATCTGGCCCACTAACCCAATAGGATCCGGCCGAATATTGTAACTTGTGGGCTAAGTAGGGTTTTAAAATCCACCAACAAATTAACTTAGCCACCAAGTAACGATAAATATAATATATATAATTTCCATATATTTGCACAATATATATATATATTTCCGGCAGCCCCAGTTAAATATAAATATTTACTTAATTCTCAAGATTCTATATTAGGAATGTAAATCTATCAATAATATATTTTCTCTATCTTTAGGTAATAAATTAATACCAAATACATCTATATCCCTAAAATCATGCATAGAATAAATCGGTAATTAAAATCACAATGTTTTATTCCTAAAACCCTAGGACCCCCGAAATTAGCTTTGTTGGCACCGAAGAAATAATTTTTTTACCATTATGGGTTCGGTGAAAACATCAAACTAGGGTTGGTGGTCAAATTTCTAGATCAAATGTTACCTTAATCACAAATCCAATGTTCAATTTTGATAAAAATCACGTTTATGTAAGAACATCCATGATCACAAATTTTACTAAAAATATGAATATCAGATTTACCAAAAATCATGAACTCCCTACACAGGCTCCGATAACACTGCTGTATTTAGGGGATAGTTAATGTTGGTAAGTGGGTGAGAATCACTAAGGAAACAAAACCAGAAGGTACATGCTATGTAACGAAATACTGAGCGGATATACTGCACGTACCTATTATGCTTTCTGTAGTCCTAGGAACGTGACGGGGAGTTCATGGTCTGCCGGACGGGTAATGTTGGAACTCTTGTGAAGGAGCAATCTACGAGAAATGGTCTCCACAGCAAAGCCTCATTTCAACCGGTCACTGGGATGGATCTCCAGTGTAATTGCTTGAAGCAATTTGGTACCTCCTTGCTTGTAGGGTGTTTCGGCCGAACTATGTGATGTGTAGGGATGAGGGATTTCTTTGGTCTCAACTAAAATGGAAAAAGTGATTAACCCAAAATAAATCCCTAACACTCTCTATTTATAAGAGTTGTGGCCCACCAAGGGTATTCACCCTTAGTTCGGCCGAACAAGTTAAAGGGGAGGCCCAAATTTTGGCCTCTCATGTCAATTGGGATTTAGGCCCACCCCAAAATCTCTAATGTGACATTACCTAATTACAATTAGGATGTTGAGCTTATATTAAATGGATTCTATTACGACGACCCGTTCACAAAATGCCGACAGCTCCACTCGCTGGAATGAAAGGGTGCCTGCTACTATGTTGTCGACGAACACATAAATATTTATTCTTCGATCCAGTCCAGCTCCCGAGTTGTTCATACGAGGTTTTCCATGCGACCGGCAGACACAACAGACATAGTGCTACTCATCAGTTAAGAGTGTTGTAGCATCCGCAGAACGTTGATTCCCAACTTGTTATCAATATGTTACTTCTATGTGCCGCGTTGTATCACTGGTCAACTATTATTCTCCAATTGCCTAGTTTCCCCATAGGAACACTTCTCCAAGGCATCCGTACAAGTATTCAACACATTCAACTAATATTCGACTGGTGGCCACTTAGTGAATACAAGAATCAGAGAATTACAACTGTACATGACCATCCCCATTGCTCATACCCTTAGTCAAGCTCAACCAGTTTCCAGTACGTGGTCACTTGGCCTTTATTTCATGCCTCTGTGTGTTGGATTACGGGGACGTAATACTACTGAATGCTAAACGTGTACTTGTAAGTAATCTAATTACGCAGCGTAATAACGTACACATACCTCAATAGCTTTCCCTCCCAATAAGAAGTTCTGATCCTCTGGTCGGAACCAATACAAGTTCTTCATGAGAAGAAGCCCTAAGCGGTGTAAGCTCCACGACAAGGCCTCTGATCGATTCTTCAACGTGGACAGAACCTCAGACAAAGATGTGCACCAAAAATCACTACTAAGGGGGTGAGAGGCTTTCTCTCAAGTTCCTCAATGGAGGTACTTCTTATTCTTAATGAATTGTGTAAACCCCTTAGGTGAGTCCCATATATAAAGGATAGGTGGAGTGGACAAAAGTCCACTCCATCCAATGTGGGACTTCGGCCGAACCTATGCTATTAAGGGGGAGGCCCAATTTTGGGCCTCCCATGTCAATTAGGGTTAGGGTTTGGCCCAATTACCCTAATGTGACAATTACCTAATTAACTTAGGTAATTTTCTTAGCATTAACGGGCTACCAATTACGGCGCCACGTCACCATATACTAACAGCTCCTTCTCGCCGGAATGGGAGTGTGCCTGTTAAAATATAGTTGTCCAATAGCATCAACATCTCAATCTTCAGTCTTTTTCTTCGTCTCCGAATAGTTCATACGAGGTTTGCCGTCCGACCGGCGGATACGACGGGCATCGTGCTACTCATCTGTTAGGAGTATTGAAGCGCCCGCAGAACGTTGATTCCCTATCGTAAATCAATCCTGTTAAAATAAAAATATTTACCGCATAGTATCCTTGGTCAACTAATAATTCTCCAATTGCCCAGTTTTCCACATAGGAATACTTCTCCAGGGCATCTGTTACAAGTGTTCACAACCTTCAACTAATATCCGTTTGGCGGCCACCTAGTGAACACAAGAGACGGTGAATTATAGGTGAACTTGACCACCCCATCGCTTATACCCTTAGTGTAACTCAACCGGTTTCCAAGACGTGGTCACTTGGCTCTACGCTCATACGCCGGGAAGCGAACATTGAGCTAGACCTTAGGTATAAGTTCTGAGTCCGTGAGGACACTTTGGATGCCTCTTCATAAGACATCCGTGATCAATCACACGCTCATGGTGAAGAAGTATGCGCCCTTTGAATCACTAGGATTCTAACTAGCACAACCGAGCAAGACCCCGTGGTCGAACATGGCATGCGCAGTATGAAGCACGCGCCGATAGCACACCTGGACTAGCCAGGATTAGGATATGTCAATCATGCTATCGCAGAATCTTTCATCTGGCCCCGAATGTGATTTTAATGATGAACTGGGTCTAACACGGCGATTTACAAAATGAAGATTAAGTCATGCATTAAGCGTGACAAGGTTATCATTTCGTTTAACCAGGTTATCCCCCTTGTTCTTAGCCAATCTTGTTGGGGGTAGAGGTCCTCCTCTCCTTGCAAGATGACCAAGCCTGTGTGACGAGGCATGGTTCACATTCGACATAATTTTGGTGGAACAGCTTTACCTCTTCCTACGACTTAGTTTATAGACCGTAAAATCCATGTTATATATCATTATGACGTCGATAGATCATATACTCAGTTTGGAATTCTTTTATTCAATCGAAATAATATTATTTCAAATGTCAAAATGTTATCGCTTATACAAGCCACTCACTTAAGCCCTAGTCCAAGAAGTTTTACGTGCTTTTTGAAGATCTCTCTACGTAATGGCTTGGTTAAAGGATCAGCAACCATTTTATCCGTGGACAAGTATTCTAAAGCGATTATGTTGTCTTCCAGAACAGATTTAGCATAATTGTATTTCACATCAATGTGTTTGGTCCTACTATGGTACTTTGAATTCTTAACTGCTACAATGGCTGCCTGACTGTCGGAGTATACCTTGACGGGATTACTCTCTTTTCCAGTGCCAATTAATGTAGTAAGAAGCCTTTTCAGCCAAACCGCGTATGTGCGTTTTTAGTTAGGGTAACGAATTCTGATTCCATAGTGAAAAGCACGACGCATGATTGCTTCTTGGTTACCCATGATATGGCAGCATTAGCAAGAAGGAAAACTCCTCCTGTGGTGGTCTTACGATCATCTGGATCGCCACCGTGGTCGGCGTCCCAATAACCGGTCAATTCTATTTGCTTGCCCTTATAGCACATAAGATAGTCGGCAGTACCTTTCAGATACCTTATAATTCGTTTTACAGCCTTTAGATGTTGATAACTATGATCTGATTGGAATCTTTCAGTACATAGCATGGCGTACATAAGACTCTCTAGCATGCTTAGGTACTCTGCCCCCTTCATCTGTTCGCACTGCTGTTGGTTTTTCGGTCCATCACGCTTTGATAGCGCGCACCCGAACACAATCGGTGAATCCACGGGTTTAGCATCGAGCATTCTGAATCTTTTTAACAGTTTGTTGATATAAGATTCTTGAGACAGACACAATGTATGGGCGACACGATCTCGGGAAATCTTAATGCCTAAGATGTACATGGCCTCTCCCATGTCTTTCATCTCAAATGCTGACGCTAACCAGGACTTTGATTTGTTCATGAAACTCACGTCGTTCGCAGCAATGAGTATGTCATCTACGTATAGTGTTATGATGACATACTTAGACCCAGAGGTCTTAGTGTATACGTTGTTGGATCACGGTGGAACTCCGGTACGGCTCTTTGACGGCGATCCTAGCTCCTTCGCTCCACGCAATCCCGCAAGAGGGGATAGACCGGGCGGTGACCCAGAATCCCTCTCCGATGCTTAAATGAGTGCCTCGTATGAACTAGCAAGCAGTAATCTCAGAATATATTTTTTAACCTAATCGATCTGAGGTGACCTCTGCCCTTTTATAGGCGAAGAGGTACCTCAGTTACCTGGTGGACCGTTGGGGGTGGTTAGCCCGTATTCCGTGTATCTCGGATGCGATCCCGCCTATCTAGGCCATGATCTCGCTTATCTCGGCCACGCCCCGCGTATCTCGTCCACGCTCCGTGTATCTTAACCACGTTCCGCGTATCTCGGCCACGCACCGCGTATCTCGGCCTTATCCTCTGATAACGAGTCCCGACTAACGTCGGGGACTCCAGAGTTATCTCGTTGTGTCACCGCTCGGGGCCCCTCGTCATCGTGACAGGGCCTATTATTCTCAGGGATTCATCATCGGGGCCTACTCAGAGGCATCTTGTCGGGAGCATTCAGCTCGCCTATCAGGTCCGACTCTATCGGGACCTCTCATCCTCGAACTCCCTTTGTCGGGATCCTTTGCCTGGGCCATCTTGGCCTTTGTTTAGGGCCCACCGGACCTATTTGCCTTTTCCTCACCGTTAAAGGGCCTAACGGCTGTAGTCGAACCCATCATTTGCCCCCAAGACATGAGGGACTTTTAGTTCGTCGTGTCTTTCAACTCCCGACCTCCCGACATTGAAGTCGGGGATCTTTCCCTTGGCATAGTCATTCAATACTAGTCTTCTCGTTTACGTTTCCTCGATGCCTTGTGGATAACTGCCAAATCCGAGACGACTCCTCGGTTCCCCAGTCATTAAATGCAGTAGATAGTGAAGCGACTCCTTCGGCACTCGTGCCTGATTTTTCGCGCCTGCTTTTTCTGAAAAGTGCTTTTCAGGCCGTTTCATCATTACGCCCGTTGCCATTCTGCACATTCCATCTCAACGGTCCAGATCAGAATGCTTTAACTTTGATGACTCAGATCGAAGCGTCCCTTCAACTGTCCTCTTCGCCTATAAAACCCTAACTGTGGGTACAGTTCCACTTTTACCGTCTCCGAATTTTCAAAAGCTCTCTACAACCTCTGCAAATTCAAGCTCTTGCGATTCCGAAGACCTTAGTGTTTTTCCGATCATCTCTCAGGCGACGCCAAGTTCATTCCTTCAACTTCCAATCGTCATGTCTGTTAAGGATTTCTTCTTCGCTGTTTGTTCTCTTTTCCTTGTTTGCAGCTTTCCGAAAATCCCAATGTGCCTTCCTTGCCATTGCTACTTTTCAGACAATGGATCTAGCTCTGAGGGAAGAAAGCCTTTCAACTTTGATTATGCTCTGAATGAAATCTCCAGTACTGCCTACAATGCTGCCCTTCGGGAGGGATGCATCACCTCCACCTGGGAACCTCGTTTCCCGTATCCCTGGCCTCGCCCCTCGGGTAACCTTGAGGTTACTCGTCCCCGAAAAGGGGAGGTATTTGTCTCTACGGGGCAAGTATCAGCGGGGATCAGATTCCCCTTCTGTGGTAATCTGGTCGAGATGTGCCAACATTACAAAACGCATCCGACCACCTTCTCTCCGCACGCCATTCGCCTGTGGAACGCCTTCCAGGTCCTCTGCTTCCGACAGCAGTGGGTATACAGCCTCAAGCTCTTCAGAACCTTCTATGGAATGAAGTGCAACGAGTCGGGGGTTTGTGCCTTCTATCCTCGTATGCCGAAGTGGAACAAGACACAACTCGGGTTGTGTAACTGGACCAATGACACCTGGAAGGTGGTCAAGGGTCGGGGACTCCTGGTTGACACGGGGTCCGACAATAGCGGATGGAAGAGAAGCTACTTCTTTATCCGAAACTCCTCGATCCCATGGCCCCGATGGGAGGTGGAAGCGGACTCTCCTCCCGCTTTCCAAACCTACACAGATGAAGATTTCCAGACTCTTCAACTTATCCAGCTTTACCGATGGGGGGAGTCATACACTCCCCTCGACGCCACGTGGAGCGGGACCTGGTGAATGCCGGGATTCGACTCCTCGACATAATCTCCGGGGGGCAGCTCTTCGACGGCCCCTCCAATATGGTTCCCTGGGTAAATATCTAACTCTTTTCTTTTACTGTTTGCAGCCAAGAAGTTATCCGTGCTGACCGATATTTTCCTTAAGCAGGGGGAGACCGATGCCGTCCGCCCTTCGCGGAAGAGGAAGTCCGCCAAGAAGGCTGCTACTCCGTCGGGGTCTCCTTCTGCGGAGCAGCCGAAGTGGAAGCGCGTGGAGGTGGACCAACTCTTCAACGTCCAGAACGCTGAAGAAGGTAAAAAGCTCCGCCTCGCTATTAAATCGTACAGGAGGATGGTCCCGAAGGATTTGATTCCTTCGACCAGGGAGGCCCGTATTGCTGACGTCAGACGAATCCTTCGAGGTGAAACTCCTCGTGTCCTGAAGGCAGGTTACTACCACTATCGTGGGAAGGACCAATATGTCTCCCGACGTATTGATTGGTGTAAGAATCCTGATGAACTCCCTGATTACATTTCTGAAGCCTCTTCTCGTCCTTCAGGTGCAGGCCTCTCCGGGGCTCCGTCGGGTGTTGGAGCCTCAGCAGGCGCACCACCCTCAACAGGGGCGCCTCCCTCAACTGGGGAGAAAACCCCGACCGGCGAACAATTTCGTCGGGTGGAAACTTTGAACTCCTCCGAGGAGACTGATGAGGGTGGTTCCCTTCGTCATCGTCGGAGGACGTGGCAGTCCCCCTTGAAACCAACCTCTCGGGGGCTGCCCCCCTCATCTTCTCCGCAGCAGCGACAGCCGTCGCCCATCCACGACTTCACTCCTTCCCCGCCCGGGTCGAGCCGGAGGTGCGCCCCTCCACGACTCGTGCTGGCCCTCCTCCTCTCCCTCTCGACGGGAGTTTCTACAGGGCCTTCGACCCAGCGCAGGTGGATGCTCCCTGGACCCCAATCCAAACACTGCAAGGGGTCCAGCTTCGACAAGGGGATGCCCATGAAGAACTGGCTCTGCATCTGTTGGCAGGCTCGATCCTGCCCACCATGCGGTATCCGATTTCCCTGAATCGGGAGGCGATGCATCGGGATGTTCGAGAGATGTCCCTACGTCGAATAGAGGTAAAACTTTGCTTCTCCCTCTTCATCGGTAAGACTGGTTGCTTGTCCATTAACACTTTTCTTTCTTCTATCGTAGGAGCTCGGGGACTTCAACCGTCTCTTTGGGTACCTCTTCGCCTATGAGGAGTCCCGGGAGCAGGACCGGGCGGCCATCGCCAAGCTTAAGGAGGATCTTGCGGCCTCCAAATCTTCGCGGGGGAAAATTGCCAAGGAGCAGGCCATCCTCGACCGAAAGGTTCAGGACCTCCAAAAGCAGGTTGGCGACTTCGAGGGGCACCTGAGGCGGGAGCGACAGGAGCGGCAGACTGCTGAGGACAAGCTGGTCCTCGAGAAGAAGGCTCTGGATGAGCAAGTTGCGGGGGTTCCCGCGCAGTTGGTCGCGGCCGAGATCAAGGGCCGAGAGGATTATCGGAGGTCTGAAGACTTCCAGGCTGATGCTGTGAAGTTCTGCGGCGCGGAGGTGGAGAACACTTTCTTCAATGTGGTTGAGGAGCTCCACCTGGAGTATGGCGACGCCATCAACTTCGACAAGTCTCCTTCTCTCGCTCCCTTCGCGAAGAAATACTTTGCCCTTTCGGAGGAGAGTGATGGGGGGAGTACTCCCGCAATTGTCGAAGACGCAGCAGAGCTTCCAAGTGCTGATGCTCCGATAGTCGATCCTCCCGCGGCTGACCCTGTGGAGCCTTCTGCCACCGACCTCGTGGACCCAGCTCCTGTAGATGTCGCTGACAAGGACCAAGCCTAACTGCTTATCTTTAAAGTCCTCGTATTCTCCTCGCTTGTGTAATCGTCGGGCCTTTGAGCCCCTATCAATTATCAGACTTTCTTTAGTTCCGATTTTTCCGATGCACTTCTCCAAGTGGCTTTACTATACTTGCTTCGGTCAATACTTCGACACTTAAGACATTCTCGTACATCACTCAAGAAGATTTACTAACTTGCACCACCTAAGATGACTTACCATTATGCACCACTTAAGGCGACTTTTCAATACTTAGAATAAATCCAAAAAACATGCATCACTTAAGACGACTTAATCTCGTGCATCACTTAAGACGACTTTTCAATACTTAGAATAAATCTAAGAATTGTGGATCACTCAAGACGACTTAATCTCGCGCATCACTTAAGACGACTTTTCAATACTCAGAATAAATCTAAGA
Source organism: Clarkia xantiana subsp. parviflora (assembly GCA_036873135.1). Taxonomy (NCBI): domain Eukaryota; kingdom Viridiplantae; phylum Streptophyta; class Magnoliopsida; order Myrtales; family Onagraceae; genus Clarkia; species Clarkia xantiana. The sequence continues at coordinate 33,927,031 of JAPTYO010000010.1, read as the reverse complement.
AATATGCATCACTCAAGACGACTTTGCATCACTTAAGACGACTTTTTCGTGAACCACCTGATGGATATACGCCCAATTTGAACTCGTTGACTACCAAATCGTTTTATCTTTATCACCCCGTTAATGATTGTAAATCGAAACTTTTGGCCCAAGTATGTTACCCACAAAAAGAAACGGTCTGAACCAGAAAAAACGCGTCAGCCCGAACTTCCGAATTTTCCGACCCGGTCAAACCAAGGTTTGACTGGGTGGGAGCACCCAGTCTAACCAAGGTTTGACTGGGTGGGAGCACCCGGTCAAAACTTGGTTTGACCGGGTGGGAGACCCTCCCAATCTCTCAACCGAGAGATTGGGAGGAGGGAGAGGCTCCCAGTCAAAAGTTTGACTGGGAGGCCTCTCCCACCCGATCTCTCAGTTGAGATATCGGGTCCTCCCACCCGAACTCTCAACTGAGAGATCGGGTCCCCCCACCCGATCTCTCTATTGAGAGATCGGGTGGAAGGGGAAAGGGGGGGGCTCCCAGTCAAACTTGGTTTGACTGGGAGACCCCCCTCACCCGGTCAAACTTGTTTGACCGGGCCCATTCACCCGACCCCAAGTCCTCGGGGTCGGATCCTCGACCCGACCCCGAAGGTTCCGACACCCGGTCCCTGCCCTTAGGGGTCGGATTTTCCTTCCCCCAAGGGCCCCGACACCATTTTTAGACTCCCATACTCGGTTTATTTTCGCCAACCTTCTCTGTACTCTAAGATCTTAATTACGTGTTTAAAAGATAATTAATTGTGTTTAAAGGCTAACGATGTCATTAAGTTACCTTAATGACACCGTTGCCTATAAATACAACTCTTTCACCATTCATTTGAACATCTTGGGACATCTTGGCAAGTTGCATAATTTTGCTCTGACATCTCTCTAGCTTTATCTCTCTAAAACCGTACTGACTTAGGCATCGGAGAGGGTTCATCAGGCACCACCCCCCCCCCCTCTGTGCCTAGTATTGACCCTCTTACAGGGCGAGAAGAGAAGAGAAGCTAAGGACAGAAAGACACAGGCTAGGACGACACAACCCGAGAGCACCAAATCCGCAACATCTCCAGTGAGGAACGAGACTTAGGTCGACCGCCCGTTGACCCTAGACTTGGAACCTAACACTTGGCGCCGTCCGTGGGTTTCGAATAGAAAGCCTATTTATCACCAGCTAGATGGCAAGCGTATATGTCATTCATGGAGGTTATGGAGCTGGAAGAGAGTCAACGAATGCTAGAGAAGCGTATATGGCACAGTTAGAGGATCATAAACCAAAGGAAGAACAAGCGGAAGGAAAGAGAGAAGATATAATACAATTTTCAAGAAGAGACATGAAACATGTGTTACCAGACAACAAGGATGCCCTAGTCATAACAATGAAGATCACTGATATGGACACAGGAAGAATCCTGGTAGACAGTGGAAGCTCACCCAACATCATTAGCAAGAAAGTCCTCAACATACTGGGAGTAAGGCCAAGTAGCATAAAACAGGTTCACTCCCCCTTGGTGGGATTTTCAGGAGAGCCAACATACCCACTGGGGGCAATCACACTACCTGTGACATTGGGCATATATCCCGCTGGGGCAGACAGACAGGCAAGACCTCCAAGGAGGCATGAATTCAACCAAGTACCCCAACAGGAACATAGTCCAAACAACACAACAAGGCAACCACCTGCCCATGATACAGCACGACAGATCCAAACCCCTTGTGCATGACAACCCTTGGCACACATCCCCCTAGGACAGGGGAGGAGTTGAAAAGACAAGGATTTGAACAGGGGACTCATAGAGTACCACACCACGTTAGCACATAGCTACTACAATGGGAAGTCTCATGGAGAGACGTAGTAGAATGAGATCACACATAGCATACATGAAGGATACACCTCCACCTAGTCCGTCCTGCAAGGATGCGACCTTATATTCCTCAAGGGGAAGGAATACACATAGACTAATGGAGGAAAACAGTTACATTACCAAGGAAGCAGGGGATATCAACACCCCCACACCCATATCCTTCCCATATCCTCTCATTTAATTTAACTGCATAACAAGTCAACTCCCTAAAAGGGGTAAATTTTGATACTTGATATCAACATGTTTTCCAAGAATGACCATACCGGACGCCTTCGGGCTCCGTGATATATATATACACAGGTGGACCACTAGAAGAATCCGTAAAAGGCCGTCGCCAATCAAGAGATGCACAAGCAACAGATTCCTCAATCCCAAAGAACACCTATAAGGTCAAGTTTCTGGGAAAGATCACAAGATGGAAGGCTCACTTACAAAAATAAGTTGAGCACTCCCAACATCCCATAGAGGAACTACCATGAAGGTCACAAAGGATTACCCCTACTATAACCTTCCACTAAGCATCCTAGGGCCAAGTCTGTCAAAGGATCCCATCGGGCATTGGTATGCAAGGGGGGCACCAGTCACAACATGCCCTCCCCACAAACGCCCATTAGCATGAGAGGGGGTAGCCGCGAACACATCCCTCCAAAAATGGAGGAAACCATATCACATGGGCAACACCCACCATCAGAGACAAACACCTCCAGCGGATCTTTATGATTTCACCTAGTAAGCTCATCCCAGGTAATGGAATACACTTCCATCAAAAACGCTCAAGGACACCAAACCTAGCAAAGGAAGAATGGCGACACCATCATCAAGCTTTTAAAAAGGGATATGGAAAACATAGTATTTCCACACAATGATATATTAGTCATAAGAGAGGGAATCACCAACTTTGACATGAAGAGAACCATAGTGCATGAAGGGAGTCCGTCAGACATCTCCCATGACCAACCATTGATGATACTAGAGAAGAGTCAGGCATACCTAATACCAAAGGACCCCCTACTAGTAAAGGTGGTCAGAACATCAACACACCCATTAGGGACACGGCACTGCAAATGAACCAGGAATAAGGATGGAACACATATCCTTACAAGTATCTTTACAAATAGGTACACGAAGATTCAAGACAGCGCCATAAAGATTGGGCGCATACCTCTACCAAGTACGACACATTGGAGTGTTCATAAACACTCCTTCGCCATCTCACAAGAAAGGAAGGAAACCAAGGATACAAGTCCTAATAGAATAAACATCGGTAGAAAATCCTTTCATTGAAGCCATGCACCAAGAGAGAAACTCTAAAGATGCAAGATTAGCAAAAGAGATAGTGCAACAACTAGAGTATGAAAAAGGAGATACATCTCCTATCAAGAGCCTCAGGGCAGGATTAGTTCTACAAGATCAACCAAAGAAGAGCTTAAAAGCTTGGAGAGTAAGGTTTCAAGATCGACCCTCACACTAGACGCACATCCCGATTAACCACCTTGTCTGCAAATGATAAGACATTTGACTCTGACGTCCCATAAAGAGGAGAACCCTGATAAAAGGGGCAGTAGAAAAGTATCCCGCCTTTAAGGCCATACGCCGAATACATGATGAATGAAGGTTATAACAAAACAAAAAAGGAGGGACTTGTCAGCTCAACACACCTCAAACACGTATACGTACGCAATACAAATGCAGCCTCTAATGAAGTTATCCAATAAGGAATAGCCAATACGGGGGCAAACCCATGGAAAATCATGGAGCATCACCTGCAAACCTAAAGGAAAACACCCTTTTTAGATTCAATTCCTAATTAAAAGGAAGTCTATAATCAACATTCAAGGTGGGAGGAGCATGACCAATGTGACACCCACTAAAGGCATTGAAGAATACTCCAATGTGAAGGAAAAGGCAAAGCACACTAAGTGCCACAACACTCCAAGAAGATTATCACAGCCTGGTCAGACCCCCCCGTGCCCGAGCAAAGAGCATGGATCAGATTAACTAGTCTGAAACACACCTACAAGATTAACAACTCAAGACACCATTCTATGAGAGAGCTTTTCAACCTAAATACAATCCCTTCCGAGATACGTTACTCCTACTATATCACCACCGCAGAAGTGTTTTTTCTAAAAAACACAAGGAAGGGGGGGAAAGAATTTACAAGTGATGGATATACGCCCAATTTGAACCCGTTGACTTCCGAACCGTTGTATTTTTATCATCCCATTATTGATTGTAAATCGAAACTTCAACCCGAACACTTCGCGAGAACACCAACGGCATGGACGAGGCCGAAGCGCTCGTCCGGCCGAGTCAAACTCACCTAGGTGAGGTTGGGTGGCCACACCCGACCTCCCCTAGGGGAGATCGGGTCAGCCAACCCGATCTCCCATAGGGGAGATCGGGTGGACCAACCCGATCTCTCCTAGGAGAGATCGGGTCGGCCAACCCGATCTCTCCTAGGAGGGATGGGGTTGGCCAACCCCATCCTCCCTAGGAGGGGTTGGGTGCCCTCACCCAAGCCCTACCCTTGGGGGTCGGATTTCCCTCCCCCCCAAGGGCCCCGGCACCACCCTTGGACTCCCACACTCGGTTTATTCCGCCTACCTTCTCCGTGTCCTAAGGTCCTAATTATGCGTTTAAAAGTTAATTAACTGTGTTTAAAGGTTAACGATGTCATTAAGCTACCTTAATGACACCGTTGCCTATAAATACCCCACCTCCACTATTCATTTGGACATCTTGGCAATTTGGATAATTTTGCTCTGACATCTCTCTAGCTTTATCTCTCTAAAAACGATACTGACTTAGGCATCGGAGAGGGTTCATCAGGCACCACCCCCCCCCCCCCCTCTGTGCCTGGTACTGCCCCTTCTGCAGGGCGAAAGGAGAAGAAAAGCTAAGGAAGGAAGGAAGGAAGGAAGGAAGGAAGGACGCAAGCTAAGACAGTGCAACCCGAGAGAACCGGATCACCCACATCTCCAGTGAGGAACGAGATTTGAGCCGACCATCTGTTGACCCTGATCTCGGAACCTAACACTTGGCGCCGTCAGTGGGCTTCGGACAGAAAGCCTGGCTATAACACGAGCAATGACGAACAGCAGGGTGTCTAGGCACCACCGCCCACCTGGGGGCAACGGGCGAAGGAGAGAGCCTATACCCCCAGGAAGGCAGCCTAACCCGGAAAAGCAGCCAATGCAACCAGAACCACAAGAAATCCCACAGCCTCCACAACAGAACAACCAGGAGGGAGGACCCTCACGCCCAGCTGGGGCTGAGTCCTCCACAGCCTCCACACCTCTGGCAAGAAGGCCACAGAGAGAAAGAGAACAACAGGGAATGCCATCCCTGCCCACAGCACCCCCTAAGGGATATTATTATGAGGCGCAACCCCAAGGGTACCCGTATGGGATGCCGGCCCAAAGAAATGGCAATCGCGCCCATACAACATACACAAGGCCGACATACACCCAGGGGACACACACTGAAGCTCACGAAGAGGAACAGATCCCAACGGAAGGGCACCACTCGCACCCTCGGGCAGGGCAACAAGAGGAGCAAAGAAGAAATTACCAGGAGCCACCCCCAGAGGGAAGGCAACAATTCGTGCCTCCTAGGCAACAGCAGAACGCAAGGGCTTACACCCCACTGGGGAGGACAGACAAGCAAGACCTCCGAGGAGGCAAGAATTCTATGAAGCACCCCAGCAGGGACACCAAGGATACACCTACAGTCCGTATCAATACGGACAAGGGATCCCTGCAAGCCCTATCTACAACTACGGAGGCTATCAGAGGAATTACACTCCAACACCGATATTGATCACTCCGGAAGAAATAGAGGCAATGATAACCCGGAAGATGAATGAGTCAAAGAAAACCAGCTTGCATTGTCTAAGTGACAAAACGAACAACCCTTTCACAAGGGAACTGGAGATGAACAGGGTGCCAGACTCCCTGCACACAGTGCAAATTGCAAAGTACAATGGGAAGGGAGACCCCCTAGAGCATATCCAACAGCATGAGGCCTCCCTATTTGGGAGGACCACCGATGAAAGATACAAGGCACTCCTGTTCCCAAACACCCTATCAGGGGTGGCCTCACACTGGTTCTTCAGCCTACCCTCTGAAAGCATCCACTCATGGGAGCAGCTAATGGCGAAGTTTCTGCAGAGATATCTAGGGGAGAGAAAACTCCTCAAAGGAACAGGCTCCATCGATGATGTGAAACAAGAGTACGATGAATATTTGGCCAGTTACTACACTAGGTTCAATCAAAATATCGCAGACATCCAGGGCGACATCTCTGAGGGTGAGATAATACGAGCCTTCATCAGAAACCTAGGCCGCTTCGGGTCCACACTGGCAGAAAAGATGGCCAAGAAGCCAGCAAGCACCCTAGAGGAGCTTGCAGGAAGAGTCAAAACTCATATAGACCTGGAGAGGCACAGGGCAAGTAAGAAAGCCAAGATCCAAGCAGCCAAGGAAGACAATGCAAAGCCGAACAAAGGAAAGCCACCCCAGGCACCTCAGCATGCAAGGCAGCAGGAATGGCGTCCGCCCCAGCAAAGAAACCAAATGGGCGAACCACTAAAGGCTAGGGAAATTAATGTCATCAAGTTCGTTCCATTGAACGCCACTCCAGCCACTGTCCTCAAAGAAATGCGGAATCAGAAGCTCTGGTCACCCCCTGCTAGGTGGAGAGCCCCAATGGTGGGGAATCACAAGGACATATGGTGTGACAAACATGAAGCTTACGGGCATGACACGAACGAATGCTTCAGCCTAAAGCTAAGCATCAACAATGCCATCCAAAGGGGAGACCTAAAGCAGTTCGTGGATCATGGAGGCAACAGCATGCAGCTAGGGCCATCACACAGAGACAAGGGCAAAGGCAAAGTAGACTACAATCCTCCACCCAACAAGAGAGGTACCATAAACATGATACACGGGGGAGTAGCGTCAGGTGGCCCAACTGCTAATGCAAGGGAGGTTTACGCTTCCAAATTGAGTTCAGTGCCAAGGTGGAGAAAAAGGCCAAGAGAAGGTGAAGAAGTGAAGATCGAATTCTCGGAGAAGGACAAGAGCCACATTGTCTTCCCACATGACGATGCGTTAGTCATCACAATAGACATTGATAATTTTGATGTAAAACGAATATTGGTGGATGGGGGCAGCTCAGCAGACCTCCTGAGCCTGAGGGTACTAGAAGAAATAGGAAAGACAAAGGCAGACATCAAACCAGTCAACTTCCCTCTAGTTGGTTTCTCAGGGGCAACAAGCTACCCCCTGGGAATGATAACCCTGCCGGTGACCATGGGCCAAGGATGGACACAGCTGAAGGTGAATGTTAACTTCTTGGTGGTTGAAAGCCTGGGAGCCTACAATGGGATCCTAGGAAGGACAACCATAAACCCATATGAAATCGTGCCATCCACCGTACACCAGAAGTTGAAGTACATCACTGAGAATGGAGTCAGAGAAGTCCTGGGTGATCAACGCACTGCAAGGCAGTGCTACGTCAACTCCATGAGACGTGGATCACATGGGACAGACACAGTGGCAGTGGTCATGGTAGGAGCCAACCAATGTAGAAAGAAGAGGGGAATGAGACAAAGGCAAGAAAAGATGAAGAAGGGAATGGCGCTTCGTTTGAGCAAGCGGTTTTTTCAAACAGTGCCTACAAGGAGACACACGAGCAAGGCCGTGAAGGTGACAGCCATACCTTGGCAGCCAGAAACCATAGAGGGGAAGAGAACAAGGGACTCCATCATAAGAGGCTTTCGGTACATTGATGATATCAAGCAAATGCCGCGGGAGCCAATATCAAGCTATTTCCAGAGATTATCCAGTTATGGTGCCAATATGGACATCACAAGAGGAGAAGCCGTCAAAGCATTCATTAGAAACATGCATCGAAACTCATTTGAGGCCTATGGAGGGCTTTATGAGATGGTCATGACGAGCACGATGAGAGAGCTCAAGGAAAAGCTAGACAACGCATTTGCAAAAGAGATGGAGCAACTGGATGAAGTCCCTGAGAAGGAAAGAGAAACTGATACACTGGGAGGAGGTGTAAATTTCACATTCACACCCCTTACAGTGAGCATAGAAGAAATCTTTCACAAGGACCTCAAGGAGGAGCTACCCACATGCAGGGAGGAGGGAAAGACCTTCTTAGGAAGAGATGCGCAGGGATGGTGTGAATACCATGGGACCTGGGGGCATCAAACCAACAACTGCATGGTGCTGAAGATAGAAGTGGAGGAAATGATTCATAATGGAGGCCTGAAGGAGTACGTGGCAACAGACAAATTGACCACCCCATATCCTTAGTTTCGTATTTAGTACTTAGCATGTTCAAGCTTTCTAAGTTTTTCAAAAACAACTTTTGAGAAGGAGAACTCAAGAAGTTACTCCAACTCTACAACTATCTCTGATTTCCTCCAAAGGGTGTCTGGACCCATCCAAGGCACCCCATCTGTACAAAAAACATGAATGCTCTTAAGAGAGTAGGATTTCCTTCAAAGGTATTTTCCAATGAATGTGGTGATATAATCATAAAGTTATCCTTACACAGATATGACGTCAAGTCAACGACAAATTCGACGCCCCCAATAGCGTATCTTGAGAGTAGTTTTTATACTACGACACTCGACGCCCCCAAGAGCGTATCTTGAGAGTAGTTTTTATACTACGACACTCGACGCCCCCAAGAGCGTAACTTGAGAGTAGTATTCATACTACGACCCTCGACGCCCCCAAGAGCGTATTTTGAGAGTGGTTTCCAAAAACTACGAATTTCGACGCCCCCAGGAGCGTATCTTGAGAGTAGTGTTCATACTACGACCTTCGACGCCCCCAAGAGCGTATCTTGAGAGTAGTTATTACACTACGACCTTCGACTCACCAAGAGCGTATCTTGAGAGTGGTTTCCAAAAACTACGAATTTCGACGCCCCCAGGAGCGTATCTTGAGGTAGATTTGCAACCTACCAGATTCGACGCCTCCAAGAGCGTATCTTGAGGTAGAAAAAACACTACCAGATTCGACGCCCCCAAGAGCGTATCTTGAGGTAGATTTCAAACTACCAGCTTCGACGCCCACCAGGAGCGTATCTTTGGTCTAACCTGTGCCCTCGGGAGCCTATCCTGTGAAACGTTAAGTGCCCTCCGAGAGCCTGTCTCGTGAATAGTTTCGACGCCAACCAGGAGCGTATCTTTCGTTTAACCTGTGCCCTCCGGGAGCCTATCCTGCGAAACATTAAGTGCCCTCCGAGAGCCTGTCTCGTGAACAGTTTTCGACACCAACCAGGAGTATATCTATGGTCTAACCTGTGCCCTCCGAGAGCCTATCCTGTGAAACGTTAAGTGCCCTCCGAGAGCCTGTCTCGTGATTAGATTCGACGCCCACCAAGAGCGTATCTTTGGTCTAACAGTACCACGTATACCATTTAAAGGGTATCAGAAGAGATCATCGCACCATACTAAGTAGGATCCCACAAGAAAGTAATTTCAAAGTAAAGTATTATGAAGAACACATAATGTTTTTTCTTGATGAAATAGCAGGTATGGCATGAAGGAAAACACGAAAGGAGGACAAGTAAAAGAAACACACCAAGAGAAGAGTCCATAATCAAAGGGATATATACAAAAGCATGAGAAGCACTAATGTAAAGCCAAGAGAACCACGTAGTCAACAGCACAATACGAAAAGGAAAGTAACAACAAACACCATAACAATCTCAAAAGATACTCAACCCATTAAAGGGGAGAAGGAGTATAGTTATATATACAAAGATAGCAGGATGTAAACACATAAATCAGAGCCTTCGGGAGAGTCACCCTCACCCCCTGAAGCTGAACCACCGGCAGAGATGGATGAAGAGGAGGAGTCTGAAGTATCGATCTCCACAGGTGTAGCATCCACCTGTGCAGGGGCAGGCTCGTCTGCAACAGCAGCCTGTCCCCTCAGAACAGCCATGTAGCCAGTAGCGTATGGCCCGAAGTCACCAAGATCACCAACTGGAAACTGAGGATCAATGCGGAAAATATGATCAACCAGATACTCACCAAACTGGTTCATCTCCTGAGTGAGACGCGCGCTATAATCAGCAGTGAAGGCAGAGGAAGCCTTGTACTCAGACACTGCGACAGTCCTCTCCTCTGCCCAGCACCTAGCCTCCAACTTCCGCAACTCCTCAGAGTGGAGTGAAGATGCAACCTCAGCCTCCCGGCGTAAACTACCTACGGTAGTCTCAAGCAAGGACACTTGGTCCCTGAGCTCCTGCATCTTTAAATCAGATAAGCGCGCCTTCTCAGCAGCAGTGGCGAGCTCCGCCTTCAGAGAGACCTGGCTGTCCTCAAGGGTCTTCTTCTCGTCAGATAACTCGAGCACGAGTGATGACATGTTCACCATGTCAGACATACCCTAACAATCCAAACAAGGGATGAGTAACCGAAAGACAATCAATATGAAAGTATAAAGAAGAAAGCAAGGAACAACTCACAGGTGCATAACGAGAAAGTACACCCTGAACAAAGCGCCGAGTCTCCCCAGGAGACTTGGGCTGAGCAACACGATCGCCAGGGGGGATGGCACCGCGGAGTACGCGGATTCCAACCTGATCAGGAGTCCGCAAAGAGGAGCTGCTATCAAGGTGGAACTCCTTCAAACCAGCGAAAAGAGTCCACTCAGACCCAATAATGTCTTCATCAGTAAGACGTGCGAAATCCTTCCGACTTAAAGTCGGCGGCCCACCTATACAAGCGAAGCAAGTCAAAGGAAAATATAAACATAGAAGGATCAGTAACAAGGTAGCGATCAAACCTGAGGACCGCGCCCTCGGCTGGGGGGCAGGGGAACCACCACCAACAGGTCGCTTCCCTTTGTCAGCCAGGGAAGGCACCTCTTCGACCACCATCTCCTTATCACGAGATAGGGTCGGGGGACGAGCAACAGGCGAAGCAGGATCCGCAGCTTTCTTCCTCTTAGCAGCCGAGGCCCCGGCCTCAGAATCAGATCTCCGCGGCTTAGACTTGGAAGGTCCAGAGTCTCTGCCTACGGAGACAACCCTCTCGGTCACCAAGGGGGAGCGCCCTAGCAATGTAAGAAAAACAAGATAAGGAAAACACAAAGTATACCATAAAGAAGCAAACAGGAGGAAGCATACCAGAGGCCCCAGCCTTCTTCCCAGGCATGGGGGATTTCTTCAGAGTGGAGCTAGAAGGAGCCTTCCTCTTGCTCAGGTCAACAGGTGCTCCCTGCACGTTATAGGTTTTTCCATGAAACCTGTTAAGTTATGGGATCTCAGTCAACGGGGTGTCGGCTTTAATCCCACTCCTTATAGGGGGGGGGGGTGTGTGTGATCCGGTCTTCTCAAGTCGCCTTGTCTTTTCCTATGTCCTTCTTCCGTTCCTTCTTCCCTTGGTTCCTTCTCTTCTTCTCTCCCTTTGCCCTGCAAAAGGGGTAATACCAGACACGGAGGAGGGGGGGGTGGTGCCTGGTGAACCCTCTCCGATGCCTAAGTCAGAACTATACTTCTAGAGAGATAAAGCTAGAGAGATGTCAGAGCTAAATTATCCAAATAGCCAAGATGCCCAAATGAGTTGTGAAGGTGGGGTATTTATAGGCAACGGTGTCATTAAGGTGGCTTAATGACATCGTTAACCTCTAAACACAATTAATTAACCTTTAAGTATATAATTAAGACCTTAGGATTCGGAGGAGGTAGGCAGACTGGACCGAGCATGGGCGTCTGAGAGGGGTGTCGGGACCCTTGGGGGGGAGGAATCCGACCCCCAAGGGTAGGGGTTGGGTGAGGGCACCCAACCCCTCCTAGGGAGGGTGGGGTTGGCCAACCCCATCCCTCCTAGGAGGGATCGGGTCAGCCGACCCGATCTCTCCTAGGAGAGATCGGGTTGGCCAACCCGATCTCTCCTAGGAGAGATCGGGTTGGCCGACCCGATCTCTCCTAGGAGAGATCGGGTCGGCTGACCCGATCTCTCCTAGGAGAGATCGGGTTGGTCCACCCGATCTCCCCTAGGGGAGATCGGGTTGGCTGACCCGATCTCCCCTAGGGGAGGTCGGGTGTGGCCACCCAACCTCACCTAGGTGAGTCCTTCGTTGTCGGACGGGCGCTTCGGCCCCGTCCGAGCCGTTGGTGTTCTCGCGAAGTGTCCGGGTTGAAGTTTCGATTTGCAATCATAAATGGGACGATAAAAATACAACGGTTCGGGAGTCAACGGGTTCAAATTGGGCGTATATCCATCACATGCCCCCCGAGTCAACCAATGGCCTAACCCTTGATTGACTCTATTTTAGGATGGTATGACACGCGCAATTTGAAACCGGGATTTTACCTTCTTTGTATGAATGCCTGCTTACCCTTAGATGCGCGCCTCTGACCCTGCCCCCCTGTCTACTGAGATAGAGGAATTGTAAACGTCAGAGTAGCACGGACGTGTGCCTAGACACACGTCCGTCTGAGGTGGGAGTGATAAACTTATCCCTGCTACAAGTGTATACTCAAAAAATACAAACTTGCACCGGGATGTGATACGAATGCAACTAAGTAATCTACCCTTCCAATTCATACCGGAATTTCATCTAAGTGAGGAAAAATTAATTTTGGCCCAAAAATTTTCCTAAGTATGAAATGCTCCAAAATAAAACTAACTTGATAATTCTCTAAGTATGGGAATATAGTTTAGCTATAGGTGAAAGGGATAAAAAAGATGATCTTTTCTTGGCCCTTAGATTTTACTTAAGGCTATATGGATGGTGGTGATTAAAACCCCTAAAAAACCCTATCACCCTTTTAACATAAAAGAGGAGAGTTAGAGAAATACCTCCAATAGCCACCATAGCCACCATAGCTATCATCTTTCTTTTTCCACTTACCCTTGGAGAGCAAGGCAAGGTTGGAGAGCACCCCCAAGGTTAGAACCGGCCGGAATTTCCACCACGAGATAGAAATCCGACCAGCCATTCCGGTGAAAGGAGGCCAGCATTGCAGTCGAAGGCTTCCGGTGGATCAGCCTTTCCCGGCGGCGACTCGATTTCCGGCGACTGGTGGACGGCGACGCAGAGGCGGGACGGACCAGCAGGCCAAGGCGACGTCGAAGCTGCTGCTGGTGGAGGTGGAGCCTAGCTCGACATCGGCGGTCGACTGAGGGCGGCGACCAGGCGAGCAGCGGCGCTGGGAGGCTTCGGCGGTGGGCTTTCCTCCGGCGACGGCAGCTCTATCCTCGGCCAGAATAGTCGACGGCGGGACTGGGAGCTCCGGCAATATTTGGAGCCAACTTCGGCGACGGGGGAACGGCCGGGAACGACTCCGGCGACGGCGGGATTAGAACTCCGGCGAGGGGCTGATTTCAATCGGCTTCGAAATTCGAATTCCGGACCCGTTTACCACATCGGGTCGGGTTTTCCAAAGGTTCGCTCTTTTCTTTTCGTTGCCGTACCAAATGTCGATTTTTGAATCGTTGATATTTGATTGCCGATGTTTGATTGCCGATGTTTGATTGCCGAAATTTGATTAAATGTGGGATTGCCGTAGATAGCCGTTGGTAATTGTGGATTTTGGGGAAAAATGTTTGCCGGTCGTCCGGATATGGTTTCTTGTCCGATTGGGTTATCCCGGTCTCGAATTTGATGTCGTGCCGCCGTTGGTGTGTTAATCTTTGTTGGAGGGTGTAATGGTAATTTTTTCCAAAACCCGACCTTAGGCTTGGATAAAATTGTTTGACTTGGTCGTTGTAGTGTTCTTGACTTGTGCTGACTATCTTTGCCGGGTATCTTTGGATCTTTGGTTGTTGTCGTTGATCGGGTGTCAGAGTCTCTCCGGTTCTTCGGAAATTTTTCTTATCTTGATATCCGTCGTGTCGTGGCAGGTACTATACTCTTGGTGGTGTCCACGTACGCAGACCCTTCAGAGACGCCGTATTCTCCGAAGGATGAGTGAGTTCCCTTTTTCTCTTCCTTTTCAGTCGCGTTGCTTCCTTTTCTATTGCTAGCTTAGTACCGTGGCCTTTATTGGGGTGTTAGTTGAAATTTGATTTGTGCTTTGGGGGTTTCCTGCTACCTTTGCCTTAGGTCTTGCTATCCTGTCAGAGAACCTTCTTACTAGGTCCGATTACAACGAACATGTCACTCTAGGGAACATCTGTCCCCTAGATGAGCCTCTGTATCCTTTTCTCCCCTCCTTGGGGAACACTCGAGCGACGGTGACGGAGCCTCCCATAGGGACGGTCGCCGTGTATCCCTCTCAGATCCGATTCGGGCTGAGACTGCCTTACTGTGACGAGCTTATAGAGTTGAGCAGGTTCTTCAGGACTTCTCCTGTGAACCTTGCCCCCAGTGCCCTCCGCGTCTGGGTGGGCTTCCGGGTATTGTGCCATTGGTACTCCTGGAAGTACTCTCTTACTCTATTCCGATGCTTCTATCGGTTCCAGTACCGGACGAGGGTGGGGTTCGCGAGTTTCGTAACTCGCCACCCGACCTTCAAAGATCCCCGATTCTCTGACTTTGGGTTGAGTGGGATCGAGTGGGATACCTCCCTCCGTTTTGTGACCCAGATTGACAATTCGGCCAGTCACTGGGCTAAGCACTATTTCTTCATTACGGATCGGTATGTCACTTGGTCGGTCTTGAATGAGGATCGATCCGATGGTTGGCCTGCTTTTGGAGAGTTCTCTTCGGATGATTTGAAGACTATGAAGATTATTCACGAGAGCAACAGGACCCGGTCTTACTGCCCCGTGTCTTTAATAACTGAGACGGATCTTTACGAGGCCGGGATCAGTCTGACTCCTGACTCCGGGGGCTCGGTATGTCACTTGGTCTTTCCATCTTTATTTACCTTCTGCTCTTCCTTTGTAGGTTGGTTTCATGGAAAAACCTATAACATGCAGGGAGCCCCTGTTGACCTGAGCAAGAGGAAGGCTCCTTCTAGTTCTGCTTTGAAGAAATCCCCCCTGCCTGGGAAGAAGGCTGGGGCCTCTGGTATGCTTTCTCCTATTTGCTTCTTTATGATATAACTTATGTTTTCCTTATCTTGTTTTTCTTATCTTGCTAGTGCACTCCCCCTTGGTGACTGAGAGGGTCGTCTCCGTTGGCAGAGATTCTGGACCTTCCAAGTCCAAGCCGCGGCGATCTGATTCTGAGGCCGGGGCCTCGGCTGCTAAGAGGAAGAAGGCTGTGGATCCTGCTTCGCCTACTGCTCGTCCTCCGACCCTATCTCGTGATAAGGAGATGGTGGTCGAAGAGGTGCCTTCCCTAGCTGACAAAGGGAAGGGACCTGCTGGTGGTGGTTCCCCTGCCCCCCAGCCGAGGGCACGGTCCTCAGGTATGATCTCTACCTTATTACTGATCCTTCTATGTTTATACTATCCTTTGACTTGTTTTGCTTGTGTAGGTGGGCCTCCGACTTTAAGTCGGAAGGATTTCGTACGGCTGACTGATGAAGATGTTATTGGGTCTGAGTGGACTCCCTTCGCTGGTCTGAAGGAGTTCCACCTCGATAGCACTTCCTCTTTGCGGACTCCTGAGGTTGGTGTCCGCGTACTCCGCGGTGCCGTTCCCCCTGGGGATCGTGTTGCTCCACCCAAGTCTCCTGGGGAGACTCGGCGCTTTGTTCAAGGGGTACTTTCTCGTTATGCACCTGTAAGTTGTTCTTTGCTTTCCTCTTATTTCTTTCATAATGTCTATCTTTCGGTTATTCATCCCTTGTTTGAATTGTTAGGGCATATCTGACATGGTGAACATGTCCTCGCTCGTACTCGAGTTATCTGACGAGAGGAAGACCCTTGAAGACAGCCAGGTTTCTCTCAAGGCGGAGGTCGCCACTGCTGCCGAGAAGGCGCGTATATCTGATTTGAGACTGCAGGAGCTCCAGGATCAGGTGTCCTTGCTTGAGACCACTGTGGGCAGTTTGCGCCGGGAAGCTGAGGTTGCCGCATCTGTCCATTCTGAGGAGCTGCGGAGGTTGGAGACTAAGTGTCGGGCAGAGGAGAGGGCTGTCGCGGTATCTGAATACAAGGCCTCCTCTGCCTTCACCGCCGACTATAGCACGCGTCTCACCCAGGAGATGAACCAGTTCGGTGAGTATCTGGTTGATCACATATATCGGATTGATCCTCAGTTCCCCTTTGGTGACCTTGGTGACTTTGGGCCATATGCCACTGGCTACGCGACTGTTCTGATGGGTCAGGCTGCCGTTGCAGACGAGCCTGCCCCTGCCCAGGTGGATGCTACACCTGTGGAGATTGGTACCTCAGATTCCTCTTCCTCATCTATTTCCGGTGGCGGTTCAGCTTCAGGGGGTGAGGGTGAGTCCCCCGAGGGTTCTGACTGACTTGTTTATCTCATACTATCCTTGTATATATAACTACACTCCTTCTCCCCTTGTACGGGTTGAGTGTCTTTTGAGATTGTGATGGTGTTTGTTGCTACTTTCCTTTGCCGCATCATGTTGTTGACTACGTGGTTTGTTTGCCTTTACATTAGTGCTTCTCATGCTTTTGTATATATCTCTTCTCATGATGGCTCCCTATGCCTTGTGTATGGCTCTTTGGGTATGAACTCTTTACTTGATGTGTTTCCTTTACTTATCCTTCTTTCGTGCTTTCCTTCTTGCCTTACCTGCCATTTCATAAAGAAAAAACATTACTTGTTCTTCACATTACTTTACTTAGGAATTTCTTTCTCCTGTTACCCTTCCGAGCATGATATCCTTCTGAGCATGGTATCCTTTCAAACATGGTATCCTTTCAAACATGGTATCCTTTCAAACATGGTGTGATTATCTCTTCTGATACCCCTTACACGGTATACGTTGTACTGTTAGACCGAAGATACGCTCTTGGTGGGCGTCGAAATCTTTTCACGAGACAGGCTCTCGGACGGCACTTAACGTTTCACAGGATAGGCTCCCGGAGGGCACAGGTTAGTTCACCGATACCTTCTTGACGGGTGTCAAACTGTTCACGAGACAGGCTCTCGGACGGCACTTAACGTTTCACAGGATAGGCTCCTGGAGGGCACAGGTTAGTTCACCGATACCTTCTTGACGGGTGTCAAACTGTTCACGAGACAGGCTCTCGGACGGCACTTAACGTTTCACAGGATAGGCTCCTGGAGGGCACAGGTTAGTTCACCGATACCTTCTTGACGGGTGTCAAGCTGTTCACGAGACAGGCTCTCGGACGGCACTTAACGTTTCGCAGGATAGGCTCCCGGAGGGCTCAGGTTAGACCAAAGATACGCTCTTGGTGGGCGTCGAACTGGTAGTTTGAAATCTACCTCAAGATACGCTCTTGGGGGCGTCGAACTGGTAGTGTTTTTTCTACCTCAAGATACGCTCTTGGGGGCGTCGAATCTGGTAGGTTGCAAATCTACCTCAAGATACGCTCCTGGGGGCGTCGAATTCGTAGTTTTTGGAAACCACTCTCAAGATACGCTCTTGGTGCGTCGAAGTCGTAGTGTAATAACTACTCTCAAGATAGGCTCTTGGGGGCGTCGAAGGTTGTAGTATGAACACTACTCTCAAGATACGCTCTTGGGGGCGTCGAAGTTCGTAGTTTTTGGAAACCACTCTCAAGATACGCTCTTGGTGCGTCGAAGTCGTAGTGTAATAACTACTCTCAAGATACGCTCTTGGGGGCGTCGAAGGTCGTAGTATGAACACTACTCTCAAGATACGCTCTTGGGGGCGTCGAATGTCGTAGTACGAAGACTACTCTCAAGATACGCTCTTGGGGGCGTCGAAGGTTGTTGACTTGAAGTCATATCTGTGTAAGGATAACTTGGTGATTGTAACATCACATTCACTGGTAAATGCTTTTGAATAACTACTACTCTCTTAGGAGCATTCATGTTTTTGTACACTCGGGATGCCTTGGTGCACCAAGACATCCTTTGTAGGAAATTGAAGATAGTTGTAGAGTTGGAGTAACTTCGTGAGTTCTCCTTCTCAAGAGTTGTTTTTTGAAAAGCTTGTAAAGCTAAAATATGCGAAATGCTAGATATGAAACTAAGGATATGGGGTGGTCACTGTGTCTGTTGCCACATACTCCTTGAAGCTTCCATTGTAGATCATTTCTTCCACTTCCACCTTCAACACCATGCAGTTGTTGGTTTGATGCCCCCAGGTCCCATGGTACTCACACCAACCCTGTGCATCCTTACCAAGGAAGGCCTTGCCTTCCTCCCTGCATGCTGGCAGCTCTTGCTTGAGGCGCTTGTGGAAGATTTCTTCTATGCTGAGTGTGAGGGGTGTGAATGTGAAATTGACACCTCCTCCCAATGTGTCTGCTTCTCTTCCTTTCTCTGGAACTTCATCCAACTGTTCCACTTCTTGTTCAAACGCCCTATCCAGCCTTGTCTTGAGCTCTCTCATTGTGCTCGTCATTACCATCTCATAGAGCCCTCCATAGGCCTCGAATGAGCTTGGATGCATGTTTCTGATGAATGCTCTGACTGCTTCTCCCCTTTTGATGCCCATGTTGGCACCATAATGAAAGAATCTCTGGAAATAACTTGATATAGACTCCTGCGGCATTTGCTTAATATCATCTATGTAGCGAAAGCCTCTTAGGATGGAGTCCCTTGTCCTGCTCCCTATTATGGTGTCTGGCTGCCAAGGTATGGATGTCACCTTCACAGCCTTGCCCCTGTATCTCCTTGTAGGCACTGTTTGAAAAAACTGCCTGCTCAGGCGGAGTGTCACTCCACTCTTCCTCCTTCCTTGCCTTTGTCTCCCTCCCCTCTTTCTTTTATCCTGGTTGGCTCCTGCCATGACCACAGCCACTGTGTCTGTCCTGTGTGATCCGTGTCTCATTGAATTGACATAGCATTGTCTTGCAGTACGTTGATCACCCAGGACCTCTCCCACTCCGTTCTCCGTGATGTACTTCAGCTTCTGGTGAACAGTGGATGGCACTATTTCATATGGATTTATGGTTGTCCTTCCTAGGATCCCATTGTAGGCTCCCAGGCTCTCAACCACCAAGAAATTGACATTTACCTTCAGCTGGGTCCATCCTTGGCCCATGGTCACTGGCAATGTTATCATCCCCAGGGGGTAGCTTGTTGCCCCTGAGAAGCCAACTAGAGGGAAGTTGACCGGATTGATGTCTCCTTTGGTTTTCCCTATCTCTTCCAACACTCTCAGGCTTAGGAGGTCAGCTGAGCTGCCCCCATCCACCAAAATTCTCTTTACATCAAAATTATCAATATCTAAAGTAATAACTAGAGCATCATCGTGTGGAAAGACGATGTGGCTTTTGTCCTTCTCCGAGAACTCTATCTTCACTTCTTCTCCTTCTCTTGGTCTTTTCCTCCACCTTGGCACTGAGCTTAGCTTGGATGCATAGACTTCCCTTGCATTAGCAGTTGGGCCACCTGATGCTGCTCCTCCATGTATCATATTGATGACTCCTCTTTTGTTGGGTGGAGGGTTATAGTCTACCTTTTCCTTGCCCTTGTCTTTCTGTGGTGGCCCTAGCTGCATGCTATTGCCCCCATGGTCTACGAACTGCTTCAGCTCTCCCCTCTGGACGATGTTGTTTATGCTTAGCTTTAAGCTAAAGCATTCATTTGTGTCGTGACCATAAGCCTCGTGGTTATCACACCATCTATCCTTGTGATTTCCTACCATTGGGGCTCTCCACCTTGCAGGGGGTGACCATAGCTTTTGGTTCCGCATCTCTCTGAGTACGGTGGCTGGAGTGGCGTTCAGTGGGATGAACTTAATGACATTGATTTCTCTAGCCTTTAAGGGTTCACCCATTTGGTTTCTTTGCTGTGGCGGACGCCATTCCTGCTGCCTTGTATTCTGTGGGGGACGCCACTCTTGTTGCCTTGCTTGCTGCGGTGCCTGGGGTGGCTTTCCTTTGTTTGGCCTTTGATTATCTTCCTTAGCTGCCTGGATTTTGGCCTTCTTGCTTGCCCTGTGCCTCTCAAGGTCAATATGCGTTTTAACTCTCCCTGCAAGCTCCTCCAAGGTACTTGCTGGCTTTTTGGCCATCTTTTCAGCCAATGTTGACCCAAAGCGACCTAAGTTTCTGATAAAGGCTCTGATTATCTCCCCCTCAGTGATGTCTCCCTGGATGTCTGCGATATTCTGGTTGAACCTAGTGTAGTAGCTGGCCAGGGTTTCATCGTATTCTTGTTTTACATCATCAATGGAGCCTGTTCCCTTGAGGAGTTTCCTCTCCCCTAGGTATCTCTGCAGAAACTTAGCTTTTAGCTGCTCCCATGAGTGGATGCTCTCGGAGGGCAGGCTGAAGAACCAATGTGAGGCCACCCCTGATAGGGTGTTTGGGAAAAGGAGTGCCTTGTATCTTTCATCAGTGGTCCTCCCAAATAGGGAGGCCTCATGCTGCTGGATATGTTCTAGGGGGTCTCCCTTCCCATTATACTTTGCAATTTGCACTGTGTGCAGGGAGTCTGGCACTCTGTTCATCTCCAGTTCCCTTGTGAAAGGGTGGTTTGTCTTGTCACTTAGGCAATGCAGGCTGGGTTTCTTTGACTCATTCAGTTTCCGGGTTATCATAGCTTCTATTTCCTCCGGGGTGATCATCACCGCTGCCGGAGTATAACCTCTCTGATACTCATTGTAGTTGTAAACTGGGCTTACTGGGTTCCCTTGTCTTTGCTGGTATGGACTGTAGGTGTACCCTTGATACGCCTGCTGGGGTGCTTCATAGAAGTCCTGCCTCCTTGGAGGTCTTGCTTGTCTTTCCTCTCCCAGCGGGGTGTAAGCCCTGTTGCTCTGCTGTTGCCTAGGAGGCACAAATTCTTGCCTTCCCTCTGGGGGTGGCTCTTGGTGATATCTTCTTTGTTCCTCTCGCTGCCCTGCTTGAGGGTGCGAGTAGTAGTCTTCTGCTGGGATCTGCTCCTCCTCCTGAGCTTCAGTGTAAGTTCCTTGGGTGTATGCCGGCCTTGCATACGCTGTGTGGGCGCGGTTGCCATCTCTTTGTGCCGGCATCCCATGCGGGTACCCTTGGGGTTGCTCTTCATAATAGTATCCCTCCGGGGGTGCCGTGTTGTGGGAAGGCACTCCCTGTTGTCCTCTTTCTCTCTGTGGCCTTCTTGCCCGGGGGGTGGAGGCTGTGGAGGACTCAGCCCCAGCTGGGCGTGAGGGTCCTCCCTCCTGGTTGTTCTGTTGCTGAGGAGGTTGTGGTATGTCTTGGGGCTCTGAGTGCATTGGCTGCTTCCCAGGGTTAGGCCGCCTCCCTAGAGGTATGGGTCCTCTTCTCCGCCCATTGCCTCCAGGTGGGTGTTGGGGCCTGGATACCCTACTGTTGGTCATAGCTCGTGTGATAGCCAGGCTTTCTGCTCGAAGCCCACAGACGGCGCCAAGTGTTAAGTTATGGGATCTCAGTCAACGGGGTGTCGGCTTTAATCCCACTCCTTATAGGGGGGGGGGGGTGTGTGTGATCCGGTCTTCTCAAGTCGCCTTGTCTTTTCCTATGTCCTTCTTCCGTTCCTTCTTCCCTTGGTTCCTTCTCTTCTTCTCTCCCTTTGCCCTGCAAAAGGGGTAATACCAGACACGGAGGAGGGGGGGGTGGTGCCTGGTGAACCCTCTCCGATGCCTAAGTCAGAACTATACTTCTAGAGAGATAAAGCTAGAGAGATGTCAGAGCTAAATTATCCAAATAGCCAAGATGCCCAAATGAGTTGTGAAGGTGGGGTATTTATAGGCAACGGTGTCATTAAGGTGGCTTAATGACATCGTTAACCTCTAAACACAATTAATTAACCTTTAAGTATATAATTAAGACCTTAGGATTCGGAGGAGGTAGGCAGACTGGACCGAGCATGGGCGTCTGAGAGGGGTGTCGGGACCCTTGGGGGGGAGGAATCCGACCCCCAAGGGTAGGGGTTGGGTGAGGGCACCCAACCCCTCCTAGGGAGGGTGGGGTTGGCCAACCCCATCCCTCCTAGGAGGGATCGGGTCAGCCGACCCGATCTCTCCTAGGAGAGATCGGGTTGGCCAACCCGATCTCTCCTAGGAGAGATCGGGTTGGCCGACCCGATCTCTCCTAGGAGAGATCGGGTCGGCTGACCCGATCTCTCCTAGGAGAGATCGGGTTGGTCCACCCGATCTCCCCTAGGGGAGATCGGGTTGGCTGACCCGATCTCCCCTAGGGGAGGTCGGGTGTGGCCACCCAACCTCACCTAGGTGAGTCCTTCGTTGTCGGACGGGCGCTTCGGCCCCGTCCGAGCCGTTGGTGTTCTCGCGAAGTGTCCGGGTTGAAGTTTCGATTTGCAATCATAAATGGGACGATAAAAATACAACGGTTCGGGAGTCAACGGGTTCAAATTGGGCGTATATCCATCACAACCAACCTACAAAGGAAGAGCAGAAGGTAAATAAAGATGAGAAGACCAAGTAACATACCGAACCCCCGGAGTCAGGAGTCAAACTGATCCCGGCCTCGTAAAGATCCGTCTCAGTCACTAAGGACACGGGACAGTACGATCGAGTCCTGTTGCTCTCATGAATGATCTTCATAGTCTCCAAATCAACGGAGGAGAACTCCCCAAAAGCAGGCCAACCATCCGACCGATCTTCATTCAAGACCGACCAAGTGACGTATCGATCCGTAATGAAGAAGTAATGCTTGGCCCAGTGACTGGCCGAGTTGTCGCTCCGGGCCACGAAGCGAAGAGAGGTATCCCACTCGACTCCACTCAACCCGAAATCAGCAAATCGGGGATCCTTGAAGGTCGGATGGCGAGTTACAAAACTCGCAAACCCCACCTTCGTCTGGTATTGGAACCGGTAGAAACATCGGAACAGAACGAGGGAGTACTTCCAGGAGTACCAATGGCACAACACCCGGAAGCCCACCCAGACACGGAGGGCACTGGGGGCAAGGTTCACAGGAGAAATCCTGAAGAACCTGCTCAACTCTATGAGGTCATCGCAGTAAGGTAACCTCAACCCAAATCGAATCTGGGAGGGGTAAACGACGACCTTCCCCCTAGGAGGCTCCGTCACCGTCTCGCGGGTATTCCCCAAAGAGGGGATGAAAGGATATAGAGGCTCATCTAAGGGGCAGATATCTCCTAAGGTAACGTGCTCATTGTAATCGGACCTAGTGAGGTGGTTCTCCGACAGGGCAGCGAGACCTAAGGCAAAGGTAGCAGGAAATCCCAAAGTTCGAATCAAGTTTCGACTAACACCCCAGCTTAGATCGCGACACTAAGCTAATGATAGGAAAGGAAGTAGTGCGACAAAAAGAAGAGAAAAGGAACTCACTCATCCTTCGGAGGATATAACGCCTCTGTAGAGTCTGTGTGCGCGGACACCACCAGGAATACAGTACCTGCCACGACACGACAGATATCAAGACAAGAAAATTTCCAAAAAACCGGAAATACTCCGACACTCGACCAACGACAACAATCAAAGATTCGAAGACGCCCAACAAAGATAGCCAACATGAGTCAAGGACACCACGACAACCAAATCGAATAATTTTACCCGAACCTAAAGTCGGTTTTCGGGCAAAATTACCGTTACGCCCTCCAACGAAAATCAACACACCAACGGCGATACAATATCAAATTCAAAACCGGGATAGTTTAACCGGACAAGAAACTATCTCTGGACGACCGGCAAAATTTTTCCAAATCCACAACTATCAACGGCTATCCACGACAATCCCACATTCAATCAAATTTCGGCAACCAAGCATCGGCAATCAAGTATCGACAATCCAAAAATCAACATTTTACGCGGTAACGGAAAGGAAAAGAACGGACCTTAGGAAAACCCGACCCGATGTGATAAACGGGTCCGGAATTCGAATTTCGAATTTGGCCGGAATCAGCCCCTCGCCGGAGCCCCAATTCTGTCGTCGCCGGAATCGATCTCAGCCGTCCCTCCGTCGCCGGAAGCCGCCCCATGTCGCGCCGGAGCTGCTTGGCCTCGCCGTCGACAGCCTTTGCCGGACCTGGCCCTGCTGTCGTCGAGGATAAACTCGCCGTCAACCACCGCCGTCCGCCCGGCGCTACGCCGTCGTCACCAATCAAGCCTCCCGACGCCGCCGCTCGTCCAGCCACCACCCTCCACAGACCGAGCTCGTGCCGCGTCGTCCCCGTCCGTCAGCTGCTGGAGGTTGCGCCGCCGTCTCGAGCTGCCGACCGACTCGCCGTCTCCGTTCCGTGCTGGTGGTCACCTCCCGCCGGAGCTGCTGGCCGGAATTTCGGGTTTCTCGCCGAAATTTTGGCCGGCCCATACCTTGGGTGTGCTCTCAATTTTTTCTTGCTCTCCAAGGGTGAGTAAAGAGGTAAGATGGTGGCTATGGTGACTAACTAAGGTATTTTATTAACTCTCCTCTATATTTGAAAGATGGTAGGGTTTTTTAAAGAGTTTTAATCACCACCCTCCATTTATCTTTAAATGAGATCCAAGGGCCAAGGAAAAACCATCACTTTTATCCCTTTTAACTACGGCTAAGTATATCTCTATACTTAGAAAAACTATCAAGTTAGGCTCATTCTTGAGCATTCCACACTTAGAAAAAATTTTGGCCAAAATTAAATTTTTCTTCACTTAGGCAAAATCCCGGCACGAAATTGAAGCATAAGTCACTTAGTTGCATTCGTATTACATCCCTGTGCAAGCATGTATTTTTTAAATACACGCCTGTAGCAAAGGTAGATTTATTACTCCCACCTCAGACGGACGCGTGCTTAGGCACACGTCCGCGCTACTCTAACGTTTACAACTCCTCTATCTCATAAGGCGGGGGGCAAAGTCGAAGACGCGCATCTATGGGTAAGCAAGCATTCAGACGAAAGCTAAAACCCCGGTTTCAAATTGCGCGTATCATACCATCCTGAAATAGAGTCAATCAAGGGTGAGGCCATTGGTTGACTCGGGGGCATGTGATGGATATACGCCCAATTTGAACCCTTTGACTTCCGAACCGTTGTATTTTTATCATCCCATTATTGATTGTAAATCGAAACTTCAACCCGAACACTTCGCGAGAACACCAACGGCATGGACGAGGCCGAAGCGCTCGTCCGGCCGAGTCAAACTCACCTAGGTGAGGTTGGGTGGCCACACCCGACCTCCCCTAGGGGAGATCGGGTCAGCCAACCCGATCTCCCTAGGGGAGATCGGGTGGACCAACCCGATCTCTCCTAGGAGAGATCGGGTCGGCCAACCCGATCTCTCCTAGGAGGGATGGGGTTGGCCAACCCCATCCTCCCAAGGAGGGTTTGGGTGCCCTCGCCCAACCCCTACCCTTGGGGGTCGGATTTCCCTCCCCCCCAAGGGCCCCGGCACCACCCTTGGACTCCCACACTCGGTTTATTCCGCCTACCTTCTCCGTGTCCTAAGGTCCTAATTATGCGTTTAAAAGTTAATTAACTGTGTTTAAAGGTTAACGATGTCATTAAGCCACCTTAATGACACCGTTGCCTATAAATACCCCACCTCCTTTATTCATTTGGACATCTTGGCAATTTGGATAATTTTGCTCTGACATCTCTCTAGCTTTATCTCTCTAAAAACGATACTGACTTAGGCATCGGAGAGGGTTCATCAGGCACCACCCCCCCCCCCCCCCCTCTGTGCCTGGTACTGCCCCTTCTACAGGGCGAAAGGAGAAGAAAAGCTAAGGAAGGAAGGAAGGAAGGAAGGATGCAAGCTAAGACAGTGCAACCCGAGAGAACCGGATCACCCACATCTCCAGTGAGGAACGAGATTTGAGCCGACCACCTGTTGACCCTGATCTCGGAACCTAACAACAAGCACCCCTAAAGATACATCTGACAAAGGCATTATCCAAACCATGCCTATGACTGAAACAAGCAAGCATGAGAAAGAGTAAATCCTACAAGAGACATTCATCGCATTCAAACAAGCAGACAAGGGAGCCCCGAGCATAAGAGGCACCCAACCAAGAAAATGAACGAGGGGCCTTCAACGGCCAAATATGAAAGGCGGTATGACCACCAAGCAACTTGAGGGGCACCAAACGAATAAGTGCTTGGTAGTCCACCTAAGTGAAAAAGAAGAGATTAGGGGAAGAAGATCACAAGAACATGCAATACCACTTCTCCTAGAAGAGGTCACATAAGAGGAAAACATCCTCAACTCCATGCACGAACTCGTCCTAAGTTGGCAACACACAAACATCGCCCTCGAAAGGTGATCTCCCACATTGAAGAAAAGCGTGGTAACAGGCAATATCATAGAAGGAAAAGTCAAGTAAAGACTCGAAAAGCATACCAAAAACGCACCATACATGAGAAGGGACACAAGATAAGGTAATATTATGAGCCGTCCGGGAGCCAATCCCGCGAACACATTCGACGCCCCCAAGAGCGTATCTTGAGAGTAGTTCTAAAACTACGAACCTTGTGCCCTCCGGGAGCCTATCCCGCGAACAGATTCGACGCCCCCAAGAGCGTATCTTGAGAGTAGTTTTTATACTACGAACTTCGACGCCGCCAAGAGCGTATCTTGAGAGTAGTTTTTATACTACGACCTTCGACGCCCCCAAGAGCGTATCTTGAGAGTGGTTTCAAAAAACTACGAACTTCGACGTCCCCTGGAGCGTATCTTGAGAGTAGTGTTCATACTACGACCTTCGACGCCCCCAAGAGCGTATCTTGAGAGTAGTTTCTATACTACGACCTTCGACGCACCAAGAGCGTATCTTGAGAGTGGTTTCCAAAAACTACGAATTTCGACGCCCCCATGAGCGTATCTTGAGGTAGATTTACAACCTACCAGATTCGACGCCCCCAAGAGCGTATCTTGAGGTAGAAAAATCACTACCAGATTCGACGCCCCCAAGAGCGTATCTTGAGGTAGATTTCAAACTACCAGTTTCGACGCCAACCAGGAGCGTATCTTTGGTCTAACTTGCGCCATCCGGGAGCCTATCCTGTGAAACATTAAGTGCCCTCCGAGAGCCTGTCTCGTGAACAGTTTTCGACGCCAACCAGGAGCGTATCTTTGGTCTAACTTGCGCCCTCCGGGAGCCTATCCTGTGAAACGTTAAGTGCCCTCCGAGAGCCTGTCTCGTGAACAGTTTTCGACGCAAATCAGGAGCGTATCTTTGGTCTAACTTGCGCCCTCCGGGAGCCTATCCTATGAAACGTTAAGTGCCCTCCGAGAGCCTGTCTCGTGAACAGTTTTCGACGCCAACCAGGAGCGTATCTTTGGTCTAGCTTGCGCCCTCCGGGAGCCTATCCTGTGAAACGTTAAGTGCCCTCCGAGAGCCTGTCTCGTGAACAGTTTTCGACGCCAACCAGGAGCGTATCTTTAGTCTAACTTGCGCCCTCCGGGAGCCTATCCTGTAAAACGTTAAGTGCCCTCCGAGAGCCTGTCTCGTGAACAGATTCGACGCCCACCAAGAGCGTATCTTTGGTCTAACAGTACCATATATACCATTTAAAGGGTATCAGAAGAGATCATCACACCATACTGAGAAGGATTCCATGAGAAAATAATTGCAAAGTAAAGTTGTATAAAGAACACATAATGTTTTTCCTTGATGAGATAGCAGGTATGATGTGAAGAAAAGCACAAAAGAAAGATAAGGAAAGGAAAGCATATACAAAGGAAAAGTCCATGACCAAAGGATCATACACAGAAGCATAAGAGGTTATTATGAAAAGTAGCGAGTTATCCTACCATCCATAGCACAAGTCAAGAGAAGTATCTCAAAGGAATCCAACACCACCAAGGAGGATAGCAAAGACATGAAATCCAAAGTTCAAGGCTCTCAAAATAAACTCGACCCATCAAAAAGAGAATTGCCTTACAAGTCGCACAAATCAACCTCCGACAAACGTTATTGTCTTGCATGTCGCCCTCGCGTGACCTATGCTCGTATCAGACTTGAACATCGTCAAGCACAACTCATGAAGGAGACATCTAAAGAGCATAAATGATACAACATCCGACAAGACGAGACATCGGGACCTAACCCAACAAACATAGCCTAAACAAAAGGCAACTATAGCAATGAAGGCTCTCCAATGAGAAAGGAATACTAAAGCACAACTCCATACATCGTGATGTGGCTATCATGTCCACATACACTGAAGTGGCTATCATGTCCACATATCTTGAAGTGGCTATCATGTCCACATACCCTGAAGTGGCTATCATGTCCACATACCCTGAAGTGGCTATCATGTCCACGTACCCTGAAGTAGCTATCATGTCCACACACTGCGAAGTGGCTATCATGTCCACACACTGCGAAGTGGCTATCATATCCACACACCAAGACCATCAAGTCCACCACAAGCCTAAAGAGCCAACACCCAACCTCAAAAGGAGATTCAAGAAAAAGGGAAAAACAACACCCTTCATACGCTCATCAAAGGTAGGCACTTATATTTCAACCCACTGGGGGATACTAGGTAGGAGACGTCCCCATTATGAAGACAACCTCCATGTCTCGTGAAATCAACCATGAAGCAAAGAATCACGACAAGCACTATTGAGGGCATATAACAAAACGATCCCCACAACGATCACAACTACGATACTAGTAAAGGCTAACTCAAGAGCAGTCTCCACCAAACTCCAAAGCAAGAATTTGCTATCTTAATCAGAGCCATGGCAAGAGAAAGGAACCTCAATAAAAGGCGATGATCACACCCATCACCAAAAGGAAAATCTTAAACGCAAGGGTTAATAACATAACCCATAGGAAAGCCAAAGACACCTTCGAAAGTCGTCAAATCTACATAAAGATGAAATGAACCTGAGACTCGGCCCCTCGGCTGGGGGCAGAGGATAGAGAAGAGACGTCAAGACCTATGATCACCCCATCGCCAGCCACAGGTTGTTTCCCTTCGTCAAATAAAGAGGGCGCCTCTTCAACCACTACCTCCTCATCATGAGAGGGAGTCAGCAAGGGGGCACTTGAAGGAGAGCCCCTCGCGGTTTCCTTCTCCTTGGCAGCCGAGGGCCCGACCTCAGAGTCAGGTTTCCATGCCTCGGATTTAGATTGACTTGAACTCTCGCCCACCGCAAGAACCCATTCAGTAACCAGAGGCGAACGTTCTAACAACAAGAAGGAAGCAACATGAGAACAATCATAAGTACATCAAAAAGAAAAGAGAATGGAATGAGAACATACTGGAAGCATTAGCAGCCTTCCCTGACTTAGAAAATTTCTTGGCCTGATAAGCAGAACTAGAGGTTTCTTCCCTCTCATCCGATTCAACGGTCTCCTTGTCTGAAGAAGAAAGCTTCCCAAAAGTGAGTCATCTATACGAGCAACCAACGCAAAGATCGACCCTTACTCATGGAGGGGTGAGATACGCCTACTACAGGGGCAACCTTAACACCAAGGGAAGAGGGCGAACTTTTAGTTTCCCCAAATGGAGCAACGCCCCAACACATCCGAAGGAAGGGTCAACCCTTAACACATGTCCATAGACCCCTTCACTCGCGGCGGTAAGAAGAAAGCTTGTAAGCATTTTCACCCTCACTTTTATGGGGAACAAATTGCAGGGTAAAGGTCAAGAGCTATACACACGCTCCAACGAATGAAGGAAAAATATTACACATGCTGAAGGTCGAGGTTAATGGACAATGCTCATGCTAGTACGAGGGAGGCGGAACGTTGTGTCCCATTGAGTGACAGAGTTCCCACCCTCAGGTAAAGGAGAGGTCTATGCTCTCACCTTTGCACTTATGCTCATATTCATAATTAACATCTACAGGTACATCAATGTCATCACTCATGCTTATACCCACAACCCGTCCATACATACATACATGTTCATGCTTGCACTCATATGCATGCCCACGTACACACTCTCGTATGTTCAAAAATTAAGACGTCCATGTACATGGCCGCCATATATTCATGCATACATTCATGACTACAATTGCAGCATGTCTACACCCACTCCCATACTTGTGTTCCTACTTGCATGTATGCTAGTACACATCCTCATGTTCATGATATGTCCATGTTCACTCCTAGTTAACATCCTATAGGCATATTTTCTAGTATCCCATACTTAGAAAAAATTTCGGACAAAAATTGAAATTTTTCTTCACTTAGACTTATCCCGGCACACACTCATGACGGTGTTAAATTTATTATCTCCACCTCGGACGGACACGTGCTTGGACACGTGCCCGTGCTATTCTGACATTTGCAATTCCTCTATCTTATAAGACAGGGGGCAGAGTCAGAGACACACATCCATGGGTAAGTAAGGACTCCGACAAAAGGTAAAATCCCGGCTTCAAATTGCGCGTGTCATACCATCCTAAAATAGAGTCAATAAAGGGTCAGGCCATTGGTTGACTCGGGGGCATGTGATGGATATACGCCCAATTTGAACTCGTTGACTACCAAATCGTTTTATCTTTATCACCCCGTTAATGATTCTAAATCGAAACTTTTGGCCCAAGTATGTTACACACAAAAAGAAATGGTCCGAACCAGAAAAAATGCGCCAGCCCGAACTTCCGAATTTTCCGACCCGGTCAAACCTTGGTTTGACCGGGTGGGAGACCCTCCCAATCTCTCAACTGAGAGATTGGGAGGAGGGAGAGGCTCCCAGTCAAAAGTTTGACTGGGAGGCCTCTCCCACCCGATCTCTCAGTTGAGAGATCGGGTCCTCCCACCCGATCTCTCAACTGAGAGATCGGGTCCCCCCACCCAATCTCTCTATTGAGAGATCGGGTGGAAGGGGAAAGGGGGGGGGCTCCCAGTCAAACTTGGTTTGACTGGGAGACCCCCCTCACCCGGTCAAACTTGTTTGACCGGGCCCATTCACCCGACCCCAAGTCCTCGGGGTCGGATCCTCGACCCGACCCCGAAGGTTCCGACACCCGGTCCCTGCCCTTAGGGGTCGGATTTTCCTTCCCTCAAGGGCCCCGACACCATTTTTAGACTCCCATACTCGGTTTATTTCCGCCAACCTTCTCCGTACCCTAAGGTCTTAATTACGTGTTTAAAAGATAATTAATTGTGTTTAAAGGCTAACGATGTCATTAAGTTAACTTAATGACACCGTTGCCTATAAATACAACTCTTTCACTATTCATTTGAACATCTTGGGACATCTTGGCAAGTTGCATAATTTTGCTCTGACATCTTTCTAGCTTTATCTCTCTAAAACCGTACTGACTTAGGCATCGGAGAGGGTTCATCAGGCACCCCCCCCCCCTCTGTGCCTGGTATTGCCCCTCTTGCAGGGCGAGAAGAGAAGAGAAGCTAAGGACAGAAAGACACAGGCTAGGACGACACAACCCGAGAGCACCATATCCGCAACATCTTCAGTGAGGAACGAGACTTAGGTCGACCGCCCGTTGACCCTAGACTTGGAACCTAACACCACCTAAGGCGACTTTTCTCGTGCACCACTCAAGGCGACTTTTCTCGTGCACCACTTAAGGCGACTTTTCTCGTGCACCACTCAAGGCGACTTTTCTCGTGCACCACTCAAGGCGACTTTTCTCGTGCACCACTCAAGGCGACTTTATAATGCTTAGAGTAAATCTAAGAAAAATTCTGATCGGAAGCAACCTCTTTATTTATTGATGGCACAAAATTGGCTTACATCGAATTAAACGATAAACAGCTTACACCACTTAAGGCGATTTTACATCGGGCACCACTTAAGGCGACTTTCGTCGAGCACCACTTAAGGCGACTTTCGTCGAGCACCACTTAAGGCCACTTTTCTCGGGCACCACTTAAGGCGACTTTCGTTGAGCACGACTTAAGGCGACTTTCATCGGGCACCACTTAAGGCGACTTTCATCAAGCATGGTGTTTCTTCAAGTGTTCGCCACTAAAAGAATGCTTCAATACTCTGCCATCGAGGTCTTCCAATTTGTACGCATTTGGAGCTGGCATCCCCACGACCTTATAAGGTCCTTCCCATTTTGGCGACATCTTGTTGATTCGATCCAAAAGGGTAAACTCGTTGCGACGCCAAACCAGCTCCCCGACGAAGAATTGTCGGGACTTAACTCGCCGATTGTAATACCTGGCCGTCGCCAAACGCATTCGAGCTTGGACTTCATCGGCTTCCCTCCTCTTCTCTTCGAGCAAGTCCAAGTCCAGACGTCTCATCTCATCATTCGTCAGAGGCTCGTAATATCTCATCCGATGGGACGCCACACCTACCTCCACGGGGGCGACAGCCTCCGTGCCATAAATGAGGCCAAACGGAGTCTCCCCTGTTGATCGTTTGGGTGTCGTTCTAACAGCCCAAAGCACGTTTTCCAGTTCATTTAGCCACTTGCCCTTCAAGGCATAGACCCACTTCTTCAGGCCATCCATCACGATTTTGTTGGCTGATTCCACCTGGCCATTAGTCTGAGCATGGCGTACGGAAGCTGTCTGATGCTCGATGTTCAACTCCTCCAGATACTCCCTCACCTGAGAGCCGTTAAACGGTGGACCATTGTCGCTGATCACCACCTTAGGAATCCCGTATCTGGTCAAAATATGGGTCTGGAAGAACTTGACGATCTGGTTCCCCGTCGTTCTGGCTAACGCCTTTGCCTCTATCCATTTCGAGAAATAATCGATATCTACAAGTAAATACTTATATTGACCTTGTGCTTGTGGAAGAGGTCCCACCAAGTCGATGCCCCATTGCGCGAAGGGCCAAGCGCTCTTGATGGATGTCAGATTAGCGGCCGGAGCCACGATACTCGGGGCGTACCTCTGGCACGCGTCACAGGATCGGACCAACGTCGTCGCTTCCCTTCTCATCGTAGGCCAATAATAGCCCAAGCTTAGCACTTTCCTCATAATGGATCGTGCCCCTTCATGGCAAGCCGCAACTCCCTCATGCACCTCCTGTAGGATTCGGCTTGCGTCGGGCTCAGCCACACACTTCAAGTATGGCGTCGAGAACCAGCCCTTCTTGTACAGCTGACCGTCTAGCATCACGTAATTAGCCGCAATCCGACGTATCCTGTCAGCTACTACCTTGTCATCGGGGACTGCCCCCGTAATCAGGTACGCGACTATCGGGGTCATCTAAGTGGGCTCCTCCGATCCTGCTTCAATAGCACACACCTGTGTCGGGTCGGTGGTCGAAAAGATCACCTTCTCCAAGAAGTGCACCTTCCGATTTTCCTCCAAGGGTGCCCCCAGGGCAAATCTGCTCAAGGCATCTGCCTCTACATTTTCCTCCCTCGGGATTGCCTCGATGTCGAAGCTTTTAAAGCTCTTCTTCAAGGTTTGTACTTCGCGCGGGTACTTCTTCTTTATCGGGCTCCTCACTTCGTATCGCCCTTGAACCTGGTTTACGATCAAAGCTGCGTCACACTTCACTCTTAAGTGATCGACTCCCGTGGCTCTAGCAATTTTCAGGCCCGTGATAAGAGCCTCATACTCCGCTTCGTTGTTCGTGGCCTTAAATGTTAAAGCCAAGGCATATCGGAGCGGCTCACCTCCACCCGGTGGTATCAACAAAAAGCCTGCTCTTGATCCGTCCGAACTCGAGGAGCCATCCGTGTACATCTCCCAAGTATTTTCCTCGTTTGGTTGTTCTGATTGCTCTGCCCTCTCTGGTTGCTCTTCTGTCGGGACCTCCATGGTTGCCCCCTCTACAGGGCCCGCTTCTTCCAGATCGGGGGCTGTAGATTCTGCTATGAAATCCGCCAACGTCTGGCCCTTAATAGCCGTTCTCGGAGCAAAGTGTATGCGAAACTCACTAAGCTCTACTGCCCATTTCACTAATCTCCCCAACGCATCTGGTCGGTACACAAAATGCTTTAAAGGCTGGTTCGTCAACACAGTGATCTCGTGTGCGTGGAAATAAGGCCTTAGCTTCCGAGCAGTAATAATCAACGCAGAGAGATACTTCTCAACGGCAGGATAATTCAATTCAGACTTGGCAAACGACTTGCTTACATAATAGACGGGGACTTGATTACCCTCGACAATCTTCATTAACACAGAGCTAATGGAAAATTCAGAAACAACCAAGTAAAGATAGAGCGGCTCGCCTGGAACCGGTTTCGCCAACGGCGGGAGGGTGCGAAGGTGCTGCTTGAGTGCTTGGAACGCTTCTTCACACTTGGCGGTCCACTCAAACTTCTTGTTGGCTCTCAGGACTTCAAAAAATGGCATTGATCGGTCGCTGGCTTTGGACAGGAAGCGATTCATTGCAGCCAGTCGGCCATTCAGCACTTGCACCTCCCGATGGTTTATCCGAGACTGCATCTCCTCAATCGCCCTTAGCTTCTCGTGATTCACCTCAATTCCTCTCTGGCTCACCATAAAGCCCAGAAATTTCCCTGAGTGGACTCTGAAGGCGCATTTCGTCGGGTTTAGGCGAACTTGATGAAGCCTCATCCGCTCAAACGCCATGGCTAGGTTGTGCACATGATCCTCAGCTTGTCGGGACTTCACCAGCATATCATCCACGTAAGCCTCCATGGTCTCCCCCAGCATATCTCCGAACAGCTTATTCACCATCCGCTGATTAACCCGAAAGGCATGACATCGTAGTGATAGATGTCACTGTCCGCATAAAACGCTGTGTGAGGAGCGTCCTCCTTAGCCATTTTAATCTGGTTGTAGCCCAAATACGCATCCATGAAGCTCAACAGTTCATGTCCCGATGTGGCATCCACCAGCCGGTCGATTCTCGGGAGCGGGTAGCAGTCCTTCGGGCAAGCCTTATTCAGGTCGCGGAAATCCACACACATCCGCCATTTCCCATTAGTCTTCTTCACCAGTACCGGATTAGCGACCCAAGTCTGGAATCGGAGCTCTTTAATAAATCCCGCATCGAGAAACCTGCCCACCTCCTGTTGGATTACGATCTTTTTATTTGTGCCCATCGGACGCCTTTTCTGCGTGATAGGTTTGATCGCGGGATCTATCTTTAGTTCGTGTACGATCACATCGGGACTGATTCCTGGCATGTCGCTCGGGGACCAGGCAAACAGCTCCTTGAACTTTTTCAGCAAATCGATCAACTCTCGAGCTGTCTTTTCGGTCAAAGCAGACCCGATTTTTACCTTCCTCTGAGGTCCGTCAATCTCGACTTCTTTTAGATCTTCTATGGGGGCGGGACGCCCAAACTCCTCTCTGGGATCAGTATCTGTTTGGAGAACAGTCATGGCCTCTCGTCTCCTCCTTCGGGTGGCATTGACATAGCATTTCCTGGAAGCCACCTGGTCGCCCTTGACCTCTCCGACTCCGTGGTCAGTCGGGAACTTCATCTTCTGGTGTACTGTCGAGGCAACTGCCATCAGGGGTTGATGGTGGTTCTCCCGATAATCGCGTTGTAAGTCCCCGCGGAATCAACCACCACGAACTCCACGTTCCTCCTTTCTGATTTCCACCCACTACCAAACTCCACTGGTAAGGTGATTACTCCTAGCGGATAGGAGGTAGAGCCAGAGAACCCGACCATCGGGAAGTTTGCCTCCTTCAGATCCTTCTTTGTCTTTCCCATGGCCTCCAGCGTATCCATGAAGAGAATATCGGAAGAGCTCCCTCCATCAATCAGAATCCGCTTCATCTCGTACCCGTCCACATCCAGGGTCACGACCAAAGCGTCATCGTGCGGGGTCTCCACGCCTATTAAGTCCTCCGAGGAAAAGGAAATCACCATCTCTTCCTTCAGGGTCCAAGATCGGGACCTCTTACCCAGCACCACAGTAGTAGGAATTCTAGAGGCGTAAACCTCTCGAGAGGACGAGGTATCACCTCCAGCAGCGAATCCTCCGTGAATCACATTGATGGTGCCCCGTCGTTCTTTGCGGGCACCGGACGACTCCGGGTCAGACCTCTTCTTCTTTGGGGATCGATCGCGGGATCGAGAACAGGACCGCGATCGGGACCGAGAGCGGGATCGACACCGCTTATCCCCGAAGAACTCCTTTAGCTTCCTTTTCTGGATCAGCTTTTCGATCTCCTTCTTCAGCTCCCGGCAGTGGTTAGTGTCGTGACCATTTGCGAGGTGAAAACGGCAGTAGCGATCCGTGCGGGATCCCAAGAATTCTCCATCCTTCTTTGGGGGATACCTGGAGATACCTTGTCGTTCCATGACCGTTAGTACCTCCGCCATGGAGCAGTTGAGAGGAATGTCGAGATCCTCCCGCTTGTCCTTCCTTGAAGAACGCCTATCATCTCTCCAATCAGAGCGGCCTCGATTCCGACTGCTCTCGGGTTTACCCTTTGACTTACAATCGTCGAAAGGTTTAACCGACTGCTTCCCTTTATTCGAATTCGGGGGCTCCAGCTCTCCAGCGGCTATCTTTGACTCCTGAACATCGATTTGTCGTTTCACCCTCTTCTGTAGTGCCTCCATATTCCACACAGCTTTCTCAGCTACGCTGTGCATTAGGTCGGAACCGTAGGGGGCCGTTAGGTTCCGAATGAAGGTGCGGATGGTTTCACCCTCCGAAATTTCCTCATCAATTTCCGCCACACTGGCAGTGTACCGCTGGTAATAGTGCGCCAATGACTCGTCGGGCCTCTGTACCACCTGGGTGAGGGACCTCACACTCTTCAGCAAACGTCTACGGCCTTGGTACTGCTGAATGAACCGGTCATGCATATCAGCCCAGCAGGTGATGCAGCCTGGGGGCAGACTAAAGAACCAGGTCAGGGCTCTTTCACCAAGTGTGTTCGGGAACAGCGTACACACGATATCTTCATTCGGGGCTCTTCCCAGACACTCCATAAGGTGCTTCTAGACATGACGAACCGGATCTCCCTCGCCATCGTATTCCTTTATCGTGGGGATACCCAGCCCTGGCGGGGCTAGGGTGTCTATGAGTCGAGGAACGAAGGGATGAGTAGATCGATCCCTCAGCTCCGACACCAGCGACTTCTGCTCTCCCATGCAGATGTTCACGATTTTGACCACCTGATCGGGGGTGATGGGACCATTCAGGGGAATGGTCCTGTGCTGTATTAGTCCTGGCCCATCAACCACGAATCTCTCTGGCTGAACGGACTCCCTACTCCTGTCCTGGCCTCGGGGCGGAGCCTCCCGTACGTTCCGAACCTCTGCTGGTGGGGGCGCTTCTTCTAACGGGGGCATCTCCTCTTGCCTCCTCGCAGCTTCTCGTCGATCCAAGAGAGCCTCCACGGCTGCCAAAAACATCGGCATGGCTTCTGCCACAGCCCTCGTCAGGTCCGCAGCTGGGGGAGCCTCCTGCTCCCTATTCCCCTGGTGCTGAGCAGCAACATCTTCGGGACCTTCATTATGCTCCCCTGTCTGGGAGAGCTCAGCGGCGGGATGGTTCTGATTTTCCTCTTGTTCTGGTAGTGAATTCAGAGTCGTCGCAGCGGGATGACGGGAACCACCAGATTGTCCTTGCCTTCTTTGCTTGCAAGCCGTCATTGAACGAGTAGAAGGCATATCAGCTTTTTGTTAGTTTCCCACAGACGGCGCCAATGTTGGATCACGGTGGAACTCCGGTACGGCTCTTTGACGGCGATCCTAGCTCCTTCGCTCCACGCAATCCTGCAAGAGGGGATAGACCGGGCGGTGACCCAGAATCCCTCTCCAATGCTTAAATGAGTGCCTCATATGAACTAGCAAGCAGTAATCTCAGAATGTATTTTTTAACCTAATCGATCTGAGGTGACCTCTGCCCTTTTATAGGCGAAGAGGTACCTCAGTTACCTGGTGGACCGTTGGGGGTGGTTAGCCCGTATTCCGCGTATCTCGGATGCGATCCCGCCTATCTAGGCCATGATCTCGCTTATCTCGGCCACGCCCCGCGTATCTCGGCCACGCTCCGTGTATCTTAACCACGTTCCGCGTATCTCGCCCACGCCCCGCGTATCTCGGCCTTATCCTCTGATAACGAGTCCCGACTAACGTCGGGGACTCCAGAGTTATCTCGTTGTGTCACCGCTCGGGGCCCCTCGTCATCGTGACAGGGCCTATTATTCTCAGGGATTCATCATCGGGGCCTACCCAGAGGCATCTTGTCGGGAGCATTCAGCTCGCCTATCAGGTCCGACTCTGTCAGGACCTCTCATCCTCGAACTCCCTTTGTCGGGATCCTTTGCCTGGGCCATCTTGGCCTTTGTTTAGGGCCCACCGGACCTATTTGCCGTTTCCCCACCGTTAAAGGGCCTAACGGCTGTAGTCGAACCCATCATACGCAAGGATCCTCGTGAAGATTCACAAATCCGTTTCCGATGATTTCCTCGTGGAGTCTGCGATATCATTGTCGAGATGACTGTTTAAGACCGTAAATAGACCTTTGGAGTTTGCAAACTTTACGTTCTTTGCCAGGAGTAATAAAACCCTCTAGCTGCTCCATATAGATCTCTTCTGCCAAGTTTCCATGGAGGAATGCGGTCTTAACATCCATTTGGTGCACCTCTAGATCGAGACATGCAACTAGGGCAAGGATAGCCCTAACTGTGGTGTAACGCACAGTTGGTGAGTATGTTTCATCAAAGTCCACTCCATGAATATGGGTATATCCTTTCGCAATCACTTGAGTTTTGAACCACTCATCTTTCCATCAGTAGTGAATTCTAAAATTTCACTTTCTAGTTTTGCGGTTAGCAGATCAACTAAGGACCATAACCGAATTTGTTCTTATTTAGGCATATTTCATCCTCCATTGTTTTCCTCCATTCCCTCGTTTCGAAGTCCTTCCCTTGCTTGGCTGAATCTTCACTGATTCGAGAATGAATGTTAAGATGTTCAACACATCTTATTCGATGGGACGCTTCTCGAGAGAAGTTCGTTGCCTTTGACTATGTCTAGGCTCGTTAATCCCATCTATAGTCTGATCGTTACTCCCACTAGTAATAATGCTTCTTTCGGAGTATCACTCCCACTGGGAACAATGGCGGTGCTTGAACTTTGACCTACAACTTTTTCAGGATGACCTCTCGGTCTCGGGATTTTATCTCCGAGATGTATTCTTTGATCACTAGGATCTGGAACCAAGTTGGTCGTTTCCCTCCCACTAGGAATAATGGATAGTTGTGTTAGTTCAGCATTATGATTATCAGGTTCGACTTGATTCAAATTTTTATTTAGTAATGATTATATGTGAGGGGGAGTGAGCCCTCCCACTGGATTTATTATGAAGACGTCTCCATCTTCATTTACTATATCAATCACTTATGATGTATCAATTCTCCACTCGAAGTAAATGAGACCTAAGAATCTCCGTTAACCATTCATTGATTCGATCAGTACTATGTCTGTTCGTTTTGCAAAAACATAGGAAATTTATCCTCAAATCTTTATAACATGTCATGTTCGACCACAATACCATCAATCTTAGCTAATTTTAAACTTGTATTCCTTTAAGAGTATACCGTACTCTTAATAAATATTTGTTTAATGCGCAATGTAATGCTGCTAATGATAAGGTTTTACCTGTATCATCCTTTTAGCTATGGTGATGTGTCAACCGATTTTATTGGAACATAGAGTTAGATCAATGTGAATCAACTTAATTTCATCCTGAGGAGTAATTAATGTTGAACTTCATCATTATGTAACTTTGAACTATGTTGCTTGAAGTATTTGATAAAATGATTACTTTAGCCAAACTTTTCGTTCAAGGCTTATAGTGGGAGAGTCGTTTTACTGACTACTTCCTTTCGTTTGTTTAACTCACCCAGAGACTTATTCACCTCAAGGGCTATGCATTTAAGCGTTCGCTTTGATGCCATAGTTGATGTTCTTACTAGATTATAGCAGCTTTTAAGTATACTAATAATCTTAGTAGTTATCAATGAGTTTTATTCAAAGGATTACAAACGAAAATTTAGCATTCATTAAAATACTTCGGTATTAAATTCGGAATTGAAAACGATTTGTCCCGTCTGTCGAGGTGACTTGCGCCACGCGCATACCAGGTTTTAAACCATGGTTACGAAATCGTTTTAGTCTTCGAATTTTAAAATCGGTATGCATATTATTTTGGGAATTCTTTCATTTTAATGGAGTACTTAACAAATAAGGATGTAATTTTCTGGTAGGTCTCTTTTGGAACTATGCAATCGATAGATGATTGTTAGGTGAGTGAATGTTTTCTGTTTCAACCGTTTTATTGGAAGAATCTCAAATTAGTTGTTCGTTTCGGATCGAGCCCGTTTAACTGGCTTGATTAATTTTGATAAGTAGACCATATCATGGAGCAAATGGTTACTACTTTATTCAATAATTCCGGATCACAGTTAACTAATATCAAACATTTATTGACAGTAAGAGAATTTATAGACATTGGTACGGTAATGAGATACATAATAAAGCTTTTAGAGGTAAAGGAAAATAAAGTTGAAAAGGAAAACTCCAGCCATCTCCACCAAGCATCCCTGAAAGGAATTCACAAGTGAATCATATCAGTAGACTTAGTGATATACAACGTTTAACGGTTTCATATATGTGGCAAACGAGGCGTACCTTTTACGGTACGAAATCAGTAGCATCTGTCATACTACAGATCTCGTTTGAGGACCAATTTGATCCTGTTTCCTCTGTTATATCCTTTGTCCTCTTGCGATAGTGCACCGGGGAATATGTCAGTCTCCTTTGATTGCTTTCCGTGAATAAGTACATAGAGTACTTAATTGCCGTTATTAAGTATTCTAGTCCAAATTCATCAGCAAACCATGACATAGGATATCCCTGTGCGATATTGATTATCTTTCTCCAATTGGACCTTTCGATCCTCTGGTTAGACCCAGGTTTTACGTTGATGTCGTTTGAAAGTAAGTCATCATACTCCATTATTACCTGTCTTGCTTCAGCTTCCTTTCCACTTCCGAAACGGAGTTTAAGGGCAGCCCAAAGCTGAGCAGGTGAATAATTGAGTGTGAAGTTCTCTGCAACCTCTTTATGCAAGGCTGCCAATATCACCTCGAATGCTTTCTTATCCGCCAGACCTATATTCCCAATTCTGGGAATTAGGTTGCTGTCCGGTTGTACCAACATCTTGTTTCTTATAAGCATGATACACATATGTCTGTCACATGATATAAGACGTTCTCTTACTATCTCACTCCATGCCTCGTAATCCATACCATCCAAATTGCATGGTTTATAAAAGCGTACCGACCCAGCCATCAAAACAAACAAATATGTTTCATGCAAGTTAGGAAGACAACAACATTTTGACAGAATTGCAAACATCGGATTACCTATTAGGATGGAATACGAAAAATAGTGATCTTTCAGTCATTAAACCAAACCGACCGTCAGTAAACCGAGGGAAGGGGTTGCCGTGAAAGAATTCACACTACCGTCGTCTTCAATCCAATAGATCAGTCTTTTGAAAACGGTTAATATGTTGCAAATTACCGGAACGGGAATTTTCAAACAAGTATACCCGATCTTGGCTTTCCCTAGGCCCTTATAATTTTTAAAAGGAATTATCCGATAATTTACGCATGCATAATATCATATTATGCTATAAAATCGAACAAACCAAAACATGCTTACTCGTCATGCTTTCTACGTAAAGTAAATTATCACATGCTTTCTATCCTTGAACATCCTAGCATACGTGTCAAAACATGCAACATCCGCACAAATTATGCATAATTGGCGGCTAGAATTTTCAGTTTAAAAAAATGTTTGAAAAATATTAGGGGCTTTTTTGCAATTCATGCTTACAATCAATTATGCGACATTTCTAGACATGGATTCTAGGCACTTTTAATCAGCATAGCATGTCTATCCTATTGCGCAATACATATATTTAAATCCCAGATCTCAACGCTCGCAATTAATATCCAGCTAGCTTGACTAAGTCAAGACGACGGTTCTAATATATATGTAGCAGAAAGTAAACAATTGCAATCCAGACCACTAATTTAATCCAGTCCCAAAAACATGCATATCCGAGATCCTGTTAGCATATGGTGACGTGGCGCCGTAATAGGAGCCCGTTAATTAAGGGAATTACCTAAGTTAATTAGGCAATTGTCAATCTGGGTTAATTGGGCCAAATCCAATTAGTAATTGACAAGGGAGGCCCAAAATTGGGCCTCCCCCTTATACATGCAATTCGGCCGGCCACCCTATACCACATTTGTTGGAGTTTTCTTTTGGCAACTCCACCAATACTATGTATAGGGGTGTCTGCTAAGGGTTTATTCACTCATTCATAATAACAAGGATCTCCATTGAGAACACTTGTTTCCCTTAGTTAAATTTCGGCACCATCACATCTGATCTGAGGTTCCATCTCCGTTGAAGAATCGATCAGAGGTCTTGTTGTGGAACTACATCGCGTGGGACTTCTTCTAACGAAGAACTTGCACATGGTTCCGACTGGAGGATCAGAACTCCCTCCACATCGTTCTTGGGCAGGAAAGCTAAAAGGTATGTGTACTAATTCCGCTACGTAGATTAGATTTCTTGCTAGTACACGTTTAGCATTCCGTAGTATTACGTCCCCGTAATCCAACGGTGGTATCAGAGCCTAATTTGGAGTTCTTAAAATTTTGATAAACTAATGTTCTTGAAATTTATATAAAAAACCGAAATTTATATATATTATGAACACCATGAGTAATCCGAAATTTTTAAATAAATTTCACATGTTTGATCTTTGAAAACTTAAAATTTTCGAAATTTACATGTTTTTATGGATCAAAACCGAAATTCATGCTTGAATTTGAGTTTGATGTTCATGATCTTCAAGAACACGATGAGTTTTATCAAGAACAATTTTTGGATTCATGATCATAGTAGTATTTGATCTTAAAATTTGACAATTTTTTCAATTTTTGGTGTTATGGTCGAAAACCCTAGTAAATTATTAGGTAAAATTTTTAATTTCTTAGGGTTCAAGTAAGATAATTTCGGCCGGCCCTAGTAGATATATATGTTACCATGTTTTAATTTTATTAAAAGGAGACAATATATCTATAAATTGGAAAGTTAAGGTAAGATTCACATTATATATTAAAATATATAAACTATCAATATATTTAGCTAAAAGATAGGGATAAAGATATATTGATAGGATTTAGTTACTTAAAAAGATTAAGAAGATATTGTCTATATATTTTATCCCTAAATATATTTTTGACAATATTTATATATATATAGAGAGAGATTTGGCCGAAAATTATATATATTGTTAATTGATTTGCAT
Organism: Clarkia xantiana subsp. parviflora; assembly: GCA_036873135.1. Lineage (NCBI taxonomy): Eukaryota > Viridiplantae > Streptophyta > Magnoliopsida > Myrtales > Onagraceae > Clarkia > Clarkia xantiana. The sequence goes on along the minus strand of JAPTYO010000010.1, from coordinate 33,884,048 downwards.
CTTATAGATGGAATGTTGACAATATTTATATATAATAATAATATATGTGCCGAATTTTATATATATTAGCAATATTGGAAATTATTTTATATAATTAATATTTCTCGTGGGCTATAAGTTAAGTTTTTAGTGGACTTTAAAACTCTATTTAGCCCAAAAGAGGTGTTTTGGCCAAACCCACTGGGGTTCATGGGCCAATCCAATTTGCATTAACGGAACAGGGTTAAAACAATCCAGATCTTCTTAATCAGATCAACCTAGTTGGGTAGGGTTGAACCAAGGTAACTAAAATGAATCTAAACCTAACCGGTTTCGAGTGATGAACCGAACTACAATCTAATTTATTGAACAATTTTGGACCATATTGGATTTTTAAAATCGGACCGACCCGAACCGGATTTTAAAATTTGGAACGAACCTCTTTAAAAAAATTCGAAAATTTTAAATTGTTCAATAAATAGGATGTCAAATTTTAAATCCAAAATTTTTTCGAACTTTAAAATTAGCCTAACAGTGCTCTTAGGGTTTGTGTTTTAATAAACGGTTTCAATCAAAACATTAATGCCTTGTTTCGATTATGGGAATGGATCTCGGACTTGCATGTTTTTGGGACTGGATTAAATTAATGGGCTGATTTGCAATTTTTTACTTTCTGCATCATATATTTTGATATAATTAGAACTGTCGTCTTGACTTAGTCAAGCTAGCTGGATATTATATTGCGAGCATTGAGCTCTGGGATTTAAATATATGGTTTGCGCAATAGTATAGACATGCTATGATGATTGAAAGTCCCTAGAATCCATGTCTAGAAATTCGCATGATTGATTGTAAGTATGAATTGCAAAACAGCCCCTAATATTTTCAAAGCGTTTTATAAAACCGAAAATTCCAGTCGCCAATTATGCATGATGTGTGCGGATATTGCATGTTTTGACGCGTATGCTAGGGTGTTCACAATAGAACGCATGTGATAATTTACTTTACGTAGAATTATGTATGCTAGGAACATTAGACGCATGACGCATAAGCATGTTGTGTTCGATATTTATGGCATGGTATGATGATTTGCTAGATGTAGTATAATTAAAAATATGCATGCGTAAATTATCGGATAATTTACAAAATCATAAGGTTCTTGGGAAAACCATGATCGGGTATGCTTATTTGAAAATTCCCGTTCCGGTAATTTGCAATAAAATAAATGTTTTCAAAAGACTGATCTATTAGATTAAAAATAACAATAGTGTGAATTCTTTCACGACACCCCCTTCCTCGGTTTACTGAAGGTTGGTTTGGTTTAGTGACTGAAGAATCACTATTTGTCGTATTCCATCATAATAGATAATCCGATGCCTGCAATTCTGTCAAAATGTTGTTATCTTCCCAACCTAGTGTTGTTATCGATGAATAGATGGCATTATCATATGAATCTGAGCTATTGGTTGAGACGAATTATGACTCGTGGAGAAAACGCGTTATTACGATTTTGGAAGCACAAGGTATGTTTGACCACATACAAGTAACCATGAATTACCCAAATGTCGGACTCACCAAAGATCTGGCATTTGCCGACTTTAAGTGGGAGCAAGATGACAAGAAAGTAAAGGAGCTGATACTATCAGAAATGTCAGAAGATTTCTATGTCTGCTTTAAGGATAATCCGACGACAAAGGACATCTGAGATGCCCTCTTTCTGAAATATGGAAGTGGCATGGCAGTTACACTGCACCCACTTATACCAACATTAGAAACCTGTCTGAACTACAACAGTAAGAGTGTACTTGAAAAAGTATACGACCTCCTTCGCCTATTCAAGCCATTGGAAGATGACAGTCAAATGGCTGTATGGGATAAAATTCAGGCCATAATAGGATACTCCCGAATTCTTGGAGAGCAACCAAGGCCATATTGACTGTCAGAAGTTCCATACTTGATATTGCATCTGTCTTGAAAATAGTCGAGATGGAACAGGCTCGATTAAAATCGGTATCGAAGGGAAACGAAATCCACAGGACAAGCTGGCCGCAAGAAAAGGAAATTTAGGAAAAAGAAAAGAAACAACAGGCACTCGACGGTAAAACGTTGACTTCACCTAAACAAGGCAGTCCCAGATTAAAATCTGAGATAGTTTGCGGGAACTCCATCCCACGCCAAATAAGCGATGGTGCAGGTTCCAGCAAATCGCATCCTGAAAAGATATGCGAATTTGGTTATGTAGAGGAAACTAGTTTCCTCAACTGTCATGTTAACTGACTCAAATCCGTCTTGGACTCTTGATTCAGGTGCAACGGACCACATAGCCAACGATCGAGAAATATTTGCCAAGTTTAGACGATTGCCGAAGGATTCTAAAAGGATATACATTGGCGACAACTCACAAGTTGAAGTCATAGGGGTAGGGACTTGCAAATTGCCGATGGGCAATGGCAAATTCTTACTTCTAGATAATGTCCTTTTCGCTCCTAGAATCCGTAGGAACGTTGTTTCTGTTTCTGCTCTTATGGATAAAAACTTTATTTTTTCATTTGAAAGACTCGTATAAATAAAGGGGATACTTTATTAGGATATGCCTTTTCTTATAATGGTTTGTTTATCATGGATCTACATGGCAATGTAAATTCATATCCCTTGTATGCAATGTATTCCAAAGAAACAGAAACTGACGCAACCGGATGGCATTCGCGGCTTGGACATATAGGCTATGACAGAGTTCAGTCGTCGGCTCGACGAGGGCTTTTGCCCGGAACAACCAATGTGGTCAAACACACATGTCATGACTGTCTAGCTGGAAAGTCAACCCGCAAGCCATTCGGTGAAGCAAAACAAGCAGAATTTCCATTGCAGATAATCCATTCCGATGTCTGTGGACCAATGAACGTAACTGCTAGGAATGGAAAGCGATACCTCGTAAATTTCATTGATGACTACACCCGATTTGGGTTTACTCATTTGATTACTCGCAAATCTGAAGCTATAGATTGCTTTAAAATCTTTCTGAAGCTCGTGGAGAATCAACAGGAGCGGAAGGTGAAAATCCTTCGCACCGATAGAGGTGGAGAATATCTCTCTAATGAGTTTGATAGGTTATGCAAAGAAAGTGGAATCGCCCGTCAAACGACGATCCCCAACACACCACAGCAGAATGGTGTGGCTGAACGTCGTAATCGGACTCTCCTAGACATGGTGAGAACCATGATGTCACAAGCACAATTACCAATTTATTATTGGGGAGACGCATTGCTTGCTGCCACTCATGTAGTAAACCTTGTCCCATCAAAAGCAGTTTACACAACACCGTATGAGCTCTGGACTGGTAGAGAGTTAAGTATTACCAGGATGAGACCTTGGGGGTGCGCAGCTTACACACATACAACTGACAGCCGATTTGGCAAGTTAGGCCCCAGAGGACTTAAGAGCATCTTTATAAAATACTCTGAGAACTCAAAAGGTTATCTATTTGTGTCAACTCAAGAACACGGTAGTGTGTACGAACATGAATCCAGAGACGTCACTTTTCTTGAGGACAAATTTCCATAGATTCAAGAGATAAAAACATATGAAGTTCTGACCAAACTAGAACATGATGATGATGATTCTCAGGTCCCACTTTATTCAAGTGGGAGATTTGGCACAGCAACAAGTGATTCTGTTAATGAGGACGATATCCCCATTATAAATTCAGTGGGAGGGCTCACTCCCCCCCCCCCCCCCCCCCCAAAGACAAATCACTATTGCTGGGAATGCGAATCAAGTAGAACCTGACATTCATAACACACAACTACCATCAACTCCCATTATTTCAAGTGGGAGTGGGATGATCGCTCCAGTTCCAGATCCTAGCGATCAAAGAACTAATCTCAGAGGTGAAATTCCGAGACGAAGGGGTCGTCCTAGGAAAGTTGTTGCTCAAAGTTCTAGTAACGCCAACATTCCCAATGGGAGTAGTGCCCCGATAAGAAGCATTATTTCAAGTAGGAGTATGTGTCAGACTCAAAATGGGATAGGTGAGCCTAGACGCAGTCAAATGCAACGCACTTCCCCTAAAAGGTATCCCATTGAGAGAGGCGAAATATTCACTCTCACGTCTGTTTATGAACTAGTAACGGTTAAACAAGCGATGGAAGGACCTCAAGCAAATGAATGGAGAAAAGCAATGGAAGATGAAATCGCCTCAATGAAAGCTAATTCGGTTTGGTATTTAGTTTATTTGCCTTCGAACCGCAGAGCAATAGGAGCTAAGTGGGTATTGAAACTCAAACTCGCTGCTAATGGAGAAGTCGAGCGATACAAAGCTCGACTAGTTGCGAAAGGATATACCCAAGTCCACGGAGTGTACTTTGATGAAACATACTCACCAACCGTGAGTTACACCACATTAAGGGCCATCCTTGCCCTAGTTGCTAGTCTTGATCTAGAGCTACATCAAATGGATGTTAAGACCGCATTCCTCCATGGAAACCTAGAAGAAGAGATCTATATGGAGCAGTCAGAGGGTTTCATTAAAAACTCCAAGAACGTAAATTTTGCAAACTCCAAAGATCTTTATACGGCCTTAAACAATCGTCTTGGCAATGGTATCGCAGATTCCACGAGGAAATTGTCGGACACGAATTCGTGAATCTTCACGAGGATCCCTGCGTATACACCAAGACCTCCGGGTCTAAGTATATCATCATATCACTATACGTGGATGACATACTCATTGCTGCGAACGACGTGAGTTTTATGAATAAATTAAAGTCCTGGTTAGCATCAGCATTCGAGATGAAAGACATGGTAGAGGCCACGTACATCTTAGGCATCAAAATTGCCCGAGATCGTGCCACCGGGAGATTATGTCTATATCAGGAATCATATATCAACAAACTGTTGAAAAGATTCAGAATGCTGGATGCTAAACCCGTGGATATGCCGGTTGTGTTCGGGTGCGCGTTATCTAAGCGTGATGGCCCGAAAAACTAGCAGGAGCGTGAAAATATGAAGACTGCAGAGTATCTGAGCATGGTAGGGAGTCTAATGTACTGATGGGTCCGACTATAGTCGTCAGGCCCCTTAACGGCGAGGAAACGGAAAACAGGCCCACCAGGCCCCAAAGTGAGGTCAAGATGACTTTGGAGAAAGGTCCCGACGGAGGGAGTCCCGATGAAATAAGGTCCCGACAGAGTCGATCCCGGCAGTCGAGCTAGAAGCTCCCGATGAGAAGCCTTTAAGTAGGCCCCGATGATGAATCCCTGAGAATGATAGGCCCTGTCACGATGACGAGGGGCCCCGAGCGGTGACACAACAAGACAACTCTGGAGTCCCCGACGGGAGTCGGGACTCGTTACCAGAGGATAAAGCCAAGATGTGCGGGGCGTGGCCGAGATACGCGGAACGTGGTTAAGATACACGGAGCGTGGCCGAGATACGCGGGGCACAACTAAGATACACGAGATCGCGTCCGAGATATGCGGGATACGGGCTAACCACCCCTAACGGTTCTCCAGGTACCTGAGGCATCTCTTTGCCTATAAAAGGGCAAGAGATCACCTCAGAAAGACTTACGTTGAGTTGAATACACTTTGATATCTGTTACTTGCCAGTCAGACGAAGTACTCATTTAAGCATCGGAGAGGGATTCTGGGTCACCGCCCGGTCTATCCCCTCTTGCAGGATTGCGTGGAGCAAAGGAGCTAGGATTGCCGTCAAGATCCGTACCGGAGTTCCACCGTGATCCAACATTGGCGCCGTCTGTGGGAATCAAACAAAAAACTGATATGCCTTCTACTCGATCGATGGCGGCTGGCAAGAACAGAAGGCAGGGACAATCCGGTGGTTCCCGCCACCCCGCTGCAACGAATCTGGATTCAGTACCAGAACAGGAGGAAAACCAGAACCATCCCCCGGCTGAGCTCTCCCAGGCAGGGGGGCACAATGGATCGCATCCCGAAAATATTGCCCCTCAACACCAGGACAACAGGGGGCAGGAGGCTCCCCCAGCTGCAGACTTGACGAGGGCCGTGGCGGAAGCCATGCCCATGTTCCTGGCGGCTGTAGAAGCTCTCTTGGATCGGAGAGAGGCTGCAAGGAGGCAGGAAGAGATGCCCCCGTTGGAGGAGGCGACCCCGCCGACAGAGGGTCGGAATGCACAAGAAGTCCTACCCCGAGGCCAGGACGGAGGTAAGGCAACCGGTCAGCCGGAAAGGTTCGTGGTTGATGGGCCAGGACCAGTACAACACAGGACCATTCCCCTGAATGGTCCCATCACTCCCGACCAGGTGGTAAAGATCGTGAACATCTGTATGGGACAACAGAAGCCGCTGGTGTCGGAGCTAAGGGATCGATCCACTCATCCCTTCGTTCCCCGACTAATAGACACCCTCGCTCCGCCAGGGCTGGGTATCCCCGAGATTAAGGAGTATGACGGCGAAGGAGACCCAGTCCGTCATGTCCAGAAGCATCTTATGGCATGTCTGGGTAGAGCCCCGAAAGAAGATATAGTGTGTACACTGTTCCCAAACACACTTGGAGAAAGAGCCCTGACCTGGTTCTTTAGTCTGCCCCCAGGCTGCATTACCTGCTGGGCGGACATGCACGACCGTTTCATTCTACAATATCAGGGCCGCAGACGTTTGTTGAAGAGCGTGAGGTCCCTGACCCAGGTGGTGCAGAGGCCCGACGAGTCGCTGGCACACTATTACCAGCGGTACACCGCCAGCGTAGCAGAGATAGACGAGGAAATCTCGGAGGGCGAAACATCCGTACCTTCATTCGGAACCTGACAGCCCCTTATGGCTCCGATCTAATGCACAGCGTGGCTGAGAAAGCTGTGTGGAATATGGAAGCATTACAGAAGAGGGTGAAGCGGCAGATCGATGTCCATGAGTCAAAGATAGCCGCGGGAGAGCTGGAGCCCCCAAAGTCGAACAAAGGGAAGCAGTCGAGCAAGCCTTTCGACGATCGTAAGTCAAAGGGCAAACCTGAGGGCAGTCGGGACCGAGGTCGCTCTGGTCGGAAGGATGATAGGCGTCCTCCAAGGAAGGATAAGCGGGAAGATCTCGACATTCCTCTCAATTGCTCCATGGCGGAGGTTTTAACGGTCATGGAACGTCAAAGTATCTCCAGATACCCCCCAAAGAAAGATGGAGAATTCTTGGGATCCCGCACGGATCGCTACTGCCGATTTCACCGCGCAAATGGTCACGACACCAATCACTGTCGGGAACTGAAGAAGGAGATCGAAAAGCTGATCCAGAAGGGGAAGCTCAAGGAATTTGTCGGGGACAAGCGGTGTCGATCCCGCTCTCGGTCCCGATCGCGGTCTCGTTCCCGATCCCGCGATCGGTCCCCAAAAAAGAAGAGAACTGATCCAGAGTCATCCGGTGCTCGCAAAGAGAGACGAGTTATCAACGTGATTCATGGAGGATTTGCCGCTGGAGGTGATACCTCATCCACCCGAGAGGTCTACGCCTCTAGAATCCCTACGGCGGTGGTACTGGGTAAGAGGTCCCGATCTTGGACCCTGAAAGAAGAGATGGTAATCTCCTTCTCGTCGGAAGACCTCATAGGCGTGGAGACCCCGCACGACGATGCCTTAGTAGTAACTTTGGATGTAGACGGGTTCGAGATGAAGAGAATTCTAATTGACGGAGGGAGCTCCTCCGACATTCTATTCATGGACGCGCTGGAAGCTATGGGGAAGACGAAGAAAGATCTGAAGGAGGCAAACTTCCCGATGGTCGGGTTCTCTGGCTCAACCTCCTATCCCCTAGGAGTAATCACCTTACCAGTGGAGTTTGGTAGTGGGTGGAAATCAGAAAGGAGGAACGTGGAGTTTGTCGTGGTTGATTCCGTGGGGACCTACAACGCAATTATCGGGAGAACCACCATCAATCCCCTGATGGCGGTTGCCTCGACTGTGCACCAGAAGATGAAGTTCCCGACCGACCACGGGGTCGGAGAGGTCAAGGGCGACCAGGTGGCTTCCCGAAAATGCTATGTTAATGCCACCCGGAGGAGGAGGCGAGAGGCCATGACTGTCCTCCAGACAGACACAGATCCTAGAGAAGAGTTTGGGCGTCCCGCCCCCGTAGAAGATCTGAAAGAAGTCGAGATCGACGGACCCCAGAGGAAGGTAAAAATCTGGTCTGCTCTGACTGAGGAGACAGCCCAAAAATTGGTGGAGTTGCTGAAAGAGTTCAAAGAGCTGTTTGCCTAGTCCCCCAGCGATATGCCAGGAATTAGCCCCGACGTGATCGTGCACGAGCTGAAGATAGACCCCGCGATCAAGCCTATCACACAGAAAAGGCGTCCGATGGGCACAGATAAGAGGATCGCGATCCAGCAGGAGGTGGGCAGGTTGCTCGATGCTGGGTTCATTAAGGAGCTCCGATTCCAGACTTGGGTTGCCAACCCAGTGCTGGTGAAGAAGACTAACGGGAAGTGGCGAATGTGCGTGGACTTCCGCGACCTGAACAAGGCTTGCCCAAAAGATTGCTATCCACTCCCGAGGATCGACCAGCTGGTGGATGCCACGTCGGGACATGAGCTGTTAAGTTTCATGGATGCATATTCAGGCTACAACCAGATCAAGATGGCCAAGGAAGACGCTCCCCACACCGCGTTCTACGCAGACAGTGACATCTATCACTACGATGTCATGCCTTTCGGGTTGATCAATGCTGGGGCAACCTACCAACGGATGGTAAACAAACTGTTTGGAGATATGCTGGGAGAAACCATGGAAGCTTACGTGGATGATATGCTGGTGAAGTCCCGACAAGCTGAGGATCATGTACACAACCTTACCATGGCGTTTGAGCGGATGAGGCTCCATCAAGTTCGCTTGAATCCGACGAAATGCGCCTTCGGAGTCCACTCAGGGAAGTTTTTGGGCTTCATGGTGAGCCAAAGAGGAATTGAAGTGAACCCTGAGAAGCTGAGGGCAATCGAGGAGATGCAGTCTCCGATAAACCATCGGGAGGTGCAAGTGTTGAATGGCCGACTAGCTGCAATGAATCGCTTCTTGTCCAAAGCCAGCGACCGATCAATGCCGTTTTTTGAAGTCTTGAGGGCCAACAAAAAATTCGAATGGACCGCTAAATGTGAAGAGGCGTTCCAAGCACTCAAGCAACACCTTCGCACACTCCCACCGCTGGCGAAACCGGTTCCAGGTGAGCCGCTCTTCCTTTATTCGGCTGTTTCTGAATTTGCCATTAGCTCTGTGTTAGTAAAGATTGTCGAGGGTAATCAAGTCCCCGTCTATTATGTAAGCAAGGCATTTGCCAAATCTGAATTGAACTATCCCGCCGTTGAGAAGTACCTCTTTGCGTTGATAATTACTTCTCGGAAGCTAAGGCCATATTTCCACGCACACGAGATCACTGTGCTAACGAACCAGCCTTTGAAGCATTTTTTGAACCGACCGGATGCGTCGGGGAGATTGGTGAAGTGGGCAGTAGAGCTCAGTGAGTTTCGAATACACTTTACTCCAAGAACGGCCATCAAGGGCCAGGCATTGGCGGACTTTATAGCAGAATCTACAGCCCCCGATCTAGAAGAAACGGGCCCTGTAGAGGGGGCAACCATGGAGGTCCCGACAGAAGAACAACCAGAGAGGGCAGAGAATCAGAACAGTCAAACAAGAAAAATACCTGGGAGATGTACACGGACGGCTCCGCGAGTTCAGACGGATCAGGAGCGGGCTTTTTATTGATACCACCGGGTGAAGGTGAACCGCTCCGATACGCCTTGGCTTTAACATTCAAGGCCACAAACAACGAAGCGGAGTATGAAGCTCTTATCACGGGCCTAAAAATTGCTAAAGGCACTGGAATCGATCACTTGAGAGTGAAGTGCGACGCAGCGTTAATCGTGAACCAAGTACAAGGGCGATACGAAGCAAGGAGCCCGATAATGAAGAAGTATCTGCGAGAGGTACAAACCCTGAGAGAGAGCTTCAAAAGCTTCGATATCGAGGCTATTCCGAGGGAGGAGAACGTAGAGGCAGACGCCTTGAGCAAATTTGCCCTAGGGGCACCCTTAGAAGAAAATCGGAAGGTGCACTTCCTGGAGAAGGTGATCTTGTCAAACATCGACCCCACGCAGGTGTGCACCGTTGAAGCAAAATCGGAGGAGGAGCCCACTTGGATGACCCCGATAGTCGCGTATCTGACTACGGGGGCAGTCCCCGAGGATAAGGTAGCAGCAGACAGGATATGTCGGATCGCGTCTAATTATGTGATGCTGGACAATCAGCTGTACAAGAAGGGCTGGTTCTCGACTCCGTACCTGAAGTGTGTAGCAGAACCCGATACCAACCGAATCCTGAAGGAAATGCATGAGGGGATCGCGGCTTGTCACGAAGGGGCCCGATCCATTTTGAGGAAGGTGTTGAACTTAGGCTACTATTGGCCCACGATGAACAAAGAAGCAACGGCGTTGGTCCGATCATGCGACGCGTGCCAGAGGTACGCCCTGAGTATCGTGGCTCCGGCTGCTAACCTGACATCCATCAAGAGCGCTTGGCCCTTCGCGCAGTGGGGCATCGACTTGGTGGGATCTCTTCCACAAGCACAAGGACAATGTAAGTATTTACTTGTAGCTATAGATTATTTTTCGAAATGGATAGAGGCGAAGGCATTGGCCAGAACAACGGGGAACCAGATCGTCAAGTTCCTCCAAACCCACATCGTGTCCAGATACGGGATTCCTAAGGTGGTGATCAACGACAACGGTCCACCGTTTAACGGCTCTCAGGTGAGGGAGTATCTGGAAAAATTGAACATTGAGCATCGGACCGCCTCCGTACGCCATGCTCAGACTAATGGTCAGGTAGAGTCAGCCAACAAAATCGTGATGGATGGCATGAAGAAGAGGGTCTATGCCTTGAAGGGCAAATGGCTGAACGAACTGGAAAACGTACTTTGGGCTGTTAGAACGACACCCAAACGATCAACAGGGGAGACTCCGTTTGGCCTCGTTTATGGCACGGAAGCTGTCGCCCCTGTGGAGGTAGCTGTGGCGTCCCATCGGATGAGATATTACGAGCCCCTAACGAACGATGAAGTGAGACGTCTGGACTTGGACCTACTCGAAGAGAAGAGGCGAGAAGCCGACAAAGTCCAAGCACGAATGCGTTTGGCGACAGCCAGGTACTATAATCGGCGAGTGAAGTCCCGACAGTTCTTCGTCGGGGAGCTGGTTTGGCGTCGCAACGAGTTCACCCTTTTGGATCGAATCAACAAGATGTCACCAAAATGGGAAGGACCTTATAAGGTCGTGGGGATGCCAGCTCCGAACGCATACAAGTTGGAAGACCTCGATGGCAGAACGTTAAATCATTCTTTCAGTGGCGAACACTTGAAGAAACACCATGCTTGAAGAAAGTCGCCTTAAGTGGTGCCCGAGAAAGTCGCCTTAAGTGGTGCCCGATGAAGTCGCCTTAAGTGGTGCCCGATAAAATCGCCTTAAGTGGTGTATGCTATTTATCGTTTAATTCGATGTAAGCCAATCTTATGCCATCAATAAATAAAGAGGTTGCTTCCAAACAAGCGTTGTCCTTAGATTTATGTTAAGTGTAAAAGTCGCCTTCAGTGGTGCACGATGAAAGTCGCCTTAAGTGGTGCACGAGAAAAGTCGCCTTCAGTGGTGCACAATCCTTAGATTTATCCTAAGTATCAAAAAGTCGCCTTGAGTGGTGCACGAGAAAAGTCGCCTTAAGTGGTGCACGAGAAAAGTCACCTTCAGTGGTGCACAATCCTTAGATTTATTCTAAGTATCAAAAGTCGCCTTGAGTGGTGCACGAAATTAAGTCGCCTTAAGTGGTGCACGATACTAAGTCGCCTTGAGCGGTGCACGATCTTTAGGTTTATCCTAAGTAATAAATAAGTCGTCTTAAGTGATGCACACGATATTAAGTCGCCTTAAGTGGTGCAAGTTATTAAATCGTCGGGAAGGACGTATGAGAATGTCTTAAGTATCGAGGTTTCGACTTGAGAAAGTATAATAAAGCCACTAGGAGAGGTGCAATAAAAGAATTAGAACTGAGAAAGTCCGATATTAATAGAGCTCGAAGGCCCGATGATTACAAAAGGAGGAGAATACAAAGATTCTAGCTATAAGCAGTTAGGCCTAATCCTTGGTAGCAGCATCAACGGAAGCAAGGTCCGCAAGGTCTAGGGCAGAAGGCTCCACAGGGACAGCCGTTGGAGGATCGGCTATCGAGGTCATGGGATCGAGGAGTTTCCGATGAAGAATTAGTTCCTCTTCACTCTGAACTTGTGGTATGCATTTCCGGCCTTGAGCATCGGCTTCTTTGGCGGAAATGATACATCCTTCCCGGAGAGCTGCATCATAAGCAGTGCTGAAAATTTCGTTCATAGCATAGTCGAAGTTGAAGAGCTTCCTTCCCTCGAAACCAGATCCACTGTCTGAAATCAGTCATTGAAAAGGGATGTTAGGTCTTCCCGGAAAATTACAATCAAACTAAGCGAAGATGAAGGCGAACAATAGAGAAGAAACCCTTACCTGACATGATAATTGAAGGCTGAAAGGATGAACCTGACATTGCTGGAAGAATGGCCGAAGAAACACTAAGGTCTCAAGAGTTGCAGAAAGCCTTCAAAAATTCGTAGATGATGAGAGGAAACTGAACCCTGGGTAAGGATTTTATAGGCAAAAAGGACAGTCGAAGGGGCGCGTTAATCTAAACCGTCGAAGTTGAAGCGTTCTAATCTGGACCGTTGAGATGAAACGTGCGGAATGACAGCAGGTGCAATGATGAACTATCCTGAAAAGTACTTTTCAGAAAAAGCAGACACAGAGAGTCAGGCACGGGTACTGATGACGTCACTTCACTATCTATTGCATTTAATGAACTGAGGAACCGAGGAGACCTCTGGGACTTAACCGTTATCTGCAAAACACTGAGGAAACGTGAAGGAGAAGATTGATAATCGAGTAACTGAACCAAGGAAAAGATCCCCGATCCCAGTATCGGAAGATCGGGAGTTGGAAGACACGACGAACTAAAAGTCCCTCATGTCTTGGGGGCAAATGATGGGTCCGACTATAGTCTTCAGGCCCCTTAACGGCGAGGAAACGGCAAACAGGCCCACCAGGCCCAAAGTGAAGGTCGAGATGACTTTGGAGAAAGGTCCCGACGAAGGGAGTCCCGATGAAATAAGGTCCCGACAGAGTCGGTCCCGGCAGTCAAGCTAGAAGCTCCCGATGAGAAGCCTTTAAGTAGGCCCCGATGATGAATCCCTGAGAATGATAGGCCCTGTCACGATGACGAGGGGCCCCGAGCGGTGACACAACAAGACAACTCTAGAGTCCCCGACGGGAGTCGGGACTCGTTACCAGAGGATAAAGCCAAGACGTGCGGGGCGTGGCCGAGATACGCGGAACGTGGTTAAGATACACGGAGTGTGGCCGAGATACGCGGGGCACGGCTAAGATACACGAGATCGCGTCCGAGATATGCGGGATACGGGCTAACCACCCCTAACGGTTCCCCAGGTACCTGAGGCATATCTTTGCCTATAAAAGGGCAAGAGATCACCTCAGAAAGACTTACGTTGAGTTGAATACACTTTGATATTTGTTACTTGCCAGTCAGACGAAGTACTCATTTAAGCATCGGAGAGGGATTCTGGGTCACCGCCTGGTCTATCCCCTCTTGCAGGATTGCGTGGAGCAAAGGAGCTAGGATTGCCATCAAGATCCGTACCGGAGTTCCACCGTGATCCAACATGTACGTCATGCTCTGTACTCGGCCAGAAATTTGTTACGCTGTGGGCCTAGTAGCAAGATTCCAATCAGATCCTAGTTATCAACATCTAAAGGCCGTAAAACGAATTATCAGATATCTGAAAGATACTGTCGACTACGTTCTGTGCTATCAGGGCGATCGGCTCGAGTTGACCGGTTATGGTGACGGCGACCACGGTGGCGATCCGGATGATCGTAAGTCCACCACAGGAGGAGTTTACCTCCTTGCTAATGCTGCCATATCATGGGTAAGCAAGAAGCAATCTTGTTTTGCGCTTTCCACTATGGAATCAGAATTCGTTGCCCTCTCCAAAACCGCACAAGAAGCTGTCTGGCTGAAAAGGCTTCTTACTGCATTAATTGGAACCGACAAGAAGAGTAAACCTGTGAAGGTGTACTCTTACAGTTAGGCGGCCATTGCGGCAGTTAAGAATCCAAAGTACCATAGTAGGACAAAGCACATTAATGTGAAATACAATTATGCTAAATTTGTTCTGGAAGACAACATAATCGCTTTAGATACCCACAGAAAATATGGTCGCAGACACTTTAACTAAGCCGTTCCGTAGGGAGATTTTTGAAAAGCATGTAAAACTGCTTAGATTACGTAGGGCTTAAACTGTGTGGCTTGTAAAAAGTGATAACATTTTGACATTTGAAATTATGTTTCAATTGAATAAAATAATTGCAATTTGAGTTTATGATTTATCGACGTCATAATGATTAACAACATAGAATTTTACGGTCTATAAACTAAGTCGTAGGAAGAAGTAAAATTCTTCCACCAAAATTATGTCGAATGTGAACCTTGCCTCGTCACACAGGCACGATCATCTTGTAAGGAGAGAGGGACCTCTACCATAACATGATTGGCTAAGAATCAGAGGGATAAACCTGATTAAACAAAATGATAACATTGTCACGCTTGATAGCATGACTTAATCTTCGTTTTGTAAATCGCCGAGTTGGACTTTGTCCATCACTATATCACATTCAAGGCAGATGAGAGATTCTGCGATAGCATTATTGACATATCCCATCCCTGGCTTTAAAAGGTGTGCTATCGACGTGTGCTTCATACTGCGCGTGCCATATACGACCACGGGGTCATGCTCGGTTGTGCTAGCTAGAATCCTTGTGATTCAAAGGGCGCATACTTCTTCACCTTGAGCGTGTGATTGATCCCGGATTTCTTATGATGAGGCATCCAAAGTATCCTCATGGACTCAGAACTTATACCTAAGGTCTGTCTCAATGCTCGCTTCCCGGCGTACAAGCGTAGTGCCAAAGAAAACGGCCAAGTGACCACGTCTTGGAAACCGGTTGAGTCAGAATAAGGGTATAAGCGATGGGGATGGTCAAGTTCACCTTTAATTCACCGACTCTCGTGTTCACTAGGTTGCCGCCAACCGGATATTAGTTGAAGGTTGTGAACACTTGTACGGATGCCCTGGAGAAGTATTCCTTTGTGGAAAACTGGGCAATTGGAGAATTAACAGTTGACCAAGGATACAGTGCGGTACATAGTTTGATTTCAAACAGGTTTGGTTCATGAAAGGGAATCAACGTTCTACGGGCGCTACAATACTCTTAACAGATGAGTAGCACGATGCCCGTCGTATCCGCCGGTCGCACGGAAAGCCTCGTATGAACTATTCAGAGTCGGAGATGAAGACTGAAGACTGAGATGTTGATACTATTGCGTAACCGTATAGATTAACGAGCACCCTCCCATTCCGGAGAGTGGGAGCTATTAGCATATGGTGACGTGGCGCCATAATAGGAGCCCGTTAATTAAGGGAATTATCTAAGTTAATTAAGTAATTGTTTATCTGGGCTAATTGGGCCAAATCCAATTAGTAATTGACAAGGGAGGCCCAAAATTGGGCCTCCCCCTTATACATGCAATTCGGCCGGCCACCCTATACCACATTGGTTGGAGTTGCCTTTTGGCAACTCCACCAATACTATATATAGGGGTGTCTGCTAAGGGTTTATTCACTCATTCATAATAACAAGGATCTCCATTGAGAACACTTGTTTCCCTTAGTTAAATTTCGGAACCATCACATCTGGTCTGAGGTTCCATCTCCATTGAAGAATCGATCAGAGGTCTTGTTGTGGAGCTACATCGCGTGGGACTTCTTCTAACGAAGAACTTGCACGTGGTTCCGACCGGAGGATCAGAACTCCCTCCACATCGTTCTTGGGCAGGAAAGCTAAAAGGTATGTGTACTAATACCGCTGCGTATATTAGATTTCTTGATAGTACACGTTTAGCATTCCGTAGTATTACGTCCCCGTAATCCAACAGATCCATCCCCATAATCGAAACTAGGAATTAGGGTTTTAACCGAAAAATGTGTTAAAACGCAAACCCTAACAGCACTGTTTAGGACTAATTTAAAGTTCGAAAGCATTTTGGATTTTAAAATTTGACATCCTATTTTATTGAACTTTTTAAAATTTCCGAGAAATTTTAAAATTCTGGTCCGGTCCAATATGAAAGCCGGTTCAAGTCAGTCCGATTTTAAAAAATCCGGTTTGGGCCGAAATGGTTCAATAAAATAAGATTGTGGTTTGGTTTATCACTCAAAACCGGTTGGGTTAGGTTCAATTTAGTTACTACGGTCCGACCCGACTAGGTTGACCAGATTAAGAAAACCCGGATTGGATTTATCCGTTCCGGTTTAGCAATTGGACCGGCCCATAAATCCTAGAGTTCGGCTGAAATATGTCTTGTGGGCTAAGTAGGGTTTTAAAGTCCACTAAAAACTTAACTTAGCCACCAAGAAATATTAATTATTTAAAATAAATTCTCTTAATCTTTTATAGCAACTAAATCTATCAATATATATTAACCCTATCTTTAACTATATATATTGATAGTTAATATCTTTTAGAATATTATATTATGAACCTATCCTTATTTCATACTTATAGGTATATAGTTACCTATTAATAAAATTTAAAATATGGCAACCTATATCTTTAATTATTTTGTGCCGAATTTTTAATTACTTGGGGGCCAAGAAAATTAAGTTTTTTTTACCTAAAATACCCCTAGGGTTTTCAGTACATACATGCCAAGTTTGAAAAGTTCTCAAATTTTAAGATCAAACCCTACCTTGATCATGAATCCAAAAGGTGTTCTTGATAAAAACTCATGGTGTTCTTGAAGATCATGAACATCAAACTTAAATTCGAATATAAAATTCAGTTTTTATCTATAAAAACATGTAAATTTCGAAAATTTTAAGTTTTTAAAGATCAAACTCATGAAATTTACTTAAAAATTTCGGATAATTCATGGTGTTCATGAACATGAAAATTTCGGATTTTTTAAAAACTCAAGAACCTCAGTTTATCAAAAATTTAAGAACTCCTAACCATGCTCTGATACCACTGTTGGATTACGGGGACGTAATACTACGGAATGCTAAACATGTACTTGTAAGTAATCTAATTACGAGCGGAATAACGTACACATACCTCAATAGCTTTCCTGCCCAAGAACGTTGTGGAGGGAGTTCTGATCCTCCGGTCGGAACCCGTACAAGTTCTTCGTGAGAAGAAGTCCTACGCGGTTTAAGCTACACAACAAAGCCTCTGATCGATTCTTCAACGGGGACAGAACCTCAGACTAAGATGTGCACCGAAAATCACTACTAAGGGGGTGAGAGGGTTTCTCTCAAGTTCCTCAATGGAGGTACTTCTTATTCTTAATGAATTGTGTAAACCCCTTAGGTGAGTCCCCTATATATAGGATTGGTGGAGTAGACAAAAGTCCACTCCATCCAATGTGGGACTTATTTCGGCCGAACCTATGCTATTAAGGGGGAGGCCCAATTTTGGGCCTCCCATGTCAATTAGGGTTAGGGTTTTGCCCAATTACCCTAATGTGACAATTACATAATTAACTTAGGTAATTTCCTTAGCATTAACGGGCTACCAATTACGGCGCCACGTCACCATATGCTAACACTAGTTCGTACGCCTGGAGGCAAACATTGAGCCCAACCTTAGATATGAGTTCTGAGTGGTAATGATACTTCGGGTGCTCCTTCAGTAAGCACCCAGGATCAGTCACACGCTCAAGATGAAAAAATTTGCGCCCATCATAATCTCGGAATATTCCACCTAGCACAACTGAGCCTGACCATGTGGTCGAACGTGGCACTCGCAGTATGAAGTACGTGTCGATAGCATAACCTAAACTTACATATTGTCAGGAATGGGAAATGTCATATGTTTTCATAGATTATCATCTAGCCCAGAATGTGGTAATTGACGAACAGAGTTCGTCACGGCGATCCGCAAAACAAAGATCTCGTCGTGTAACCCCGAAACCAAATGATCATTTTGCTTAACCAGGTTTATCTTTCGAAACACCATGAATCTTAGCCTGTCTTGACATAGCTGAGGTTCCCCCTCCATCAAGACGACCGTGCCCGTCTGACGAGGCAAGGTCCACATTCAACATATTTTGTTGGTGGTTTTTACGCTCCTACGACTTGTTTATAGACCGTCCATCCGTTGTAATTTAGCCATTATGACGTCATAAAATCATAAACTCAAATTTCAATTCATTTCATTCAAATATTACTTTATATTTCAAAAATGTTACTGCACATCACAAGCCTCTTAAACCCTACGCGGTCCAAGCATTTTAACGTGCTTTTCAAAAATATCTATGCGTAAAAGTTTTGTCTATGAGTCTGCAACCATATCATCAGAGGACAAGTATTCAATTGTGATCAGCTTGTCTTCTACCACACTCTTCGCATAGTTGTATTTAACATCAATGTGTTTCGTTCTACTGTGGTACTTGGGATTTTTAACTGCCCCTATCGCTGCTTGACTGTTGGAGTAAATGCACAAAGGCTTACTCCCTTCCTCGACGTCAAGAAGTGTATTCAAGAGCCTATTTAGCCAGAAAGCTTCATGTGCAGTCTTAGAGAGAGCTACGAATTCAGATTCCATCGTTGACAGAGCGACACATAATTTCTTTTTGCTCATCAATGAAATAACAGCATTAGCAAGGAAAACACTCATCTTGAGGTGGACTTACAATCATCCGGATCGCCACCATTGTCAGCCTCATTATACCCAGACAATTTTAGCTTACGACCCAAAAAGCACAGTCCGTAGTCAGCCATACCTTTCAGATATCCAATAATTCATTTCACGGCTCGTAAATGTTGATATCCAGGGTCAGATTGGAAACGCACTACTAAGCCCACAGCGTAACAGATATATGTGCGTGTGCATCGCATGGCGTACATCAGACTGCCTACCATATTGAGGTACTCTGCACTTTTCAGCTGTTCACGCTCAGCCTGGTCTTTTGGGCCTTCGCGCTTCGACAGCGCACTCCCAAACACAACCCGCGTATCAACTCGTTTAGCATTGTAGAGACTGAACCTTCTCAACAATTTGTTGGTATAGGCTTGTTGAGAAAGACATAGTTTACGAGCAGCCCGATCCTAAGCAATATTAATGCCTAGGATGTACGTAGCTTCAAATACAAATGCCATGCATGACTTTGATTCATTCAAAAACTCACGTTTCTTGCAGTAATGAGTATGTCATCGACGTATAACATCAAGATAACGTACTTCGAATCATTGGTCTTGGTGTACACGCAGGGATCCTACCAAGGATTTCCTCATGGAACCTGTTGTATCACTTCTGAGACGATTGTTTAAGACCATAGATGGATCTTTGGAGTTTACAAACTTTACGTTCATTTTTAGGGGATATGAAACCCTCCGATTGCTCCATGTAGATCTCTTCTTCAAAATTCCCGTGAAGGAATGCGATCTTAATTTCCATTTGATGCAGCTCGAGATCGAGGTTAGCAACCAGGGCCAAGATAGCCCGGACTGTGGTATAACGCACAGTGGGCGAGTATATCTCAACAAAGTCCACTCCGTGGAGTTGGGTATATCCTTTCGCAACCAAACGAGCTTTGTATCACTTAACGTTTCCATCACCAGTGAGTTTCAATTTCAGAACCCACTTCGTCCCTATAGTTATTCGATTAGTAGGCAAATCAACTATTGACCACACCGAATTGGCTTCCATATATAGGCAAATCAATTTCAGAACCCGCTTTCATACATTCCTTTGCTTGAGGTCCATCGAAATCTTGTTTAAACGTTACCGTTCATCAGCCGAAGTTAGAGTGAACAATTCACCCTTCTCGTCGGGATACTTCTTAGGAGTTCTTTGCCTTTAACTACGTCTAGGCCCGTTATTCCCATCTAGAAGGGTCTAGGATCAATTCTCCTTCTAGGAACAACACTCCCACTGGGAATCAGGGTGTTACTTGAACATTCACCTACAACTTTTCTTGGACGACCTCTTGGTCTCGGGATTCTACGTCCGAGATGAATTGCACGGTCATTTGGACCAGGAACCAACTTGGTTGTGCCAATCCGACAGTTACTAGTAGGTTTTAAGCATTTGGACTATGGGTCTCCGTAATTGGGAGCCCATTAATTAAGTCCATGTACCTAAGTAATTGGGTAGTCACAATAGGGATTTTGGGTTAGGCCTAAAATCCCAACTGACATAGGAGGCCCAAAATTGGGCCTCCCTATAGCATGGCCGGCCGAATTAATGAGGGGGGGGGGGGGGGGGGCAAAGTGGACTTATGTCCACTTTGCTCCCTTTATATATAGAGACCTTAGGATGGGTTTTATTAATGATATTCTCTTCTCTTAAGTGGTGAGATTAAAAGAAAACCCTCCTCCCTAAAGTCCTATAGTTTTGGCCGAACCAACACACAAGCAAGGAGGTGCCAAATTGTGTCAAGAAATTTATTTCGAGTAGATCCATCCTGCGAAGAATCGACAGAGGCTTTGCTGTGAGGCATAATCCGCGTAGGGCTTCTCTAACAGGAACCTCTACGATGAACCGTCCGGCGGATCGATAACTCCCCTCAAAGGTCCTGGGCTATAGGAAACAATATAGGTATGTGCACCTTCTTCCGCTGCGTATTAAATACCATGCACGTATCTAGGGTTTTGTTTCCATAGTAACAATCCCCTAATTCTAACAGTGGTAACAGAGCCTGTGTTAGGGAGTTCGTGTTTTTTTGATAAAATCGATGTTCTTGGTTTTCTTAGACATGGTCGAAATTTTAAAGGTTTTAAAATTTAAAATTTTCGGATTTTCTTGGTGATTTTCGGACTGGCCATGGTTTTTTCATGATGTTCATAGTAAAGTTTGATGTTCATGATCTTCAAGAAAAATAAGACTTTTATCAAATTTAAACTTTGGATTCTTGATCTTTGAAATATTTGATCTTGATATTTGACCACAAACCATTATTTTGATGTTTTTCGGCCGAAGCATTCCTATATGTCTTAAAGGTGAAATTTTTTATTTCTTAGTCCACAAGTAACCCTATATTGACCGAAAATATTTTGTTTATTTCTGCCATAATATTTAATCTTAAAAATGATGCCAAAATTAGGAGTATATTCACAAGATAATTGTGTATAGTAACTATTAATATATCTAGCACAATATTATGGAACTAGATAATGTTGATAATATAGTTGCCTAAAAAGATTGAGAAAATATATATTATTGTTGAAATATATATTCCTAAATATTGAATATTGAAAATAATATATTTTCCAAAAGATATATATATATATATATATATATATATATATTGTGTTGTCATTTATATCTATGTATATATATTGTTGATTGATTATATATCTATATAAATATAAAATCTTGACAATAAATATATATATATACTATTGTGCCCAATATATATATATATATATATATATATATATATATATATATATATGTGTGCAGAAAATTGGACATTATTTAACAAATAATTGTTACTTGGAGGCCAAGTTAAGTTTTTAGTGGACTTTAAAACTCTACTTGGCCCACAAGTAATAATTCGGACAGAACCCTATGAGTTATGGACCGGTCCAATTTTAACATATCCGGGTCGGGTCAACCAACCCGAAACACCATGTGAATCGAACCAGACCGAACAGGTCGCACCGGACCGAACCGGGTCGGGTCACACGGTTTGAACCGAAGCGGGTCAAACACCGGGTTTTCTCAATCGGTCCGACCCATTCGAGTCGGGTCGGACCGGGGCAACTAGTATGGGTCGAATCGACCCGTTTTGAGTGACAAACTAAACCGGGTCCTATTTTAAACTGAACTGGTCCGGCCGAACCATTTTACCGAACCGGACCGGTCCGAACCGTTTTGAACCTGAATTAATTAATCCGAACTGAATTAATTAAATTAAATTAAATAGGATAGTCAAATTTTTAAATCCAAATGTTTTTTAACTTTAAATTACCTACACAATGCTCAAAGATTTAATATTTCATTGATTTATTTAAACCTGATGCCAAGTTTCGATTATGGGGATGGATCTAAGATATGCATGATTTTGGGACTAAGCCATTTAGTGGGCTGAATTGCAATTTCTATTTGATTGATATTATTGCATGATTAGAACGGTCATTGTTGGATCTCTGACTGGACTGAGAGTTGGGTCCTTGTATAGATACGGGTATGTGTCTCGGGTTGCCTAGTGATGGATATACGCCCAATTTGAACCCGTTGACCTCCGAATCGTTTTATTTTTATCACCCCATTAATGATTGTAAATCGAAACTTCAACCCGAACACTTCGCAAAAACACCAACGGTCCGGACGAGGCCGAAGCGCTCGTCCGGCCAAGTTAGACTCACCTAGGAGAGGTCGGGTGGCCACACCCGACCTCCCCTAGGGGAGATCGGGTCAGCCAACCCGATCTCCCCTAGGGGAGATCGGGTGGCCTCACCCAACCCCTACCCTTGGGGGTCGGATTTTCCTTCCCCCAAGGGCCCCGGCACTATTCTCGGACTCCCATACTCGGTTTATTTCCGCCAACCTTCTCTGTATCCTAAGGTCTTCATTACGTGTTTAAAGGTTAATTAACTGTGTTTAAAGGTTAACAATGTCATTAAGCCACCTTAATGACACTGTTGCCTATAAATACAACCCTTCCACTATTCATTTGATCATCTTGGCAAGTTGCATAATTTTGCTCTGACATCTCTCTAGCTTTATCTCTCTAAAACCGTACTGACTTAGGCATCGGAGAGGGTTCATCAGGCACCACCCCCCCCCCCTCTGTGCCTGGTATTGCCCCTCTTGCAGGGCGAGAGGAGAAGAGAAGCTAAGGGCAGAAAGACACAAGCTAGGACCGCACAACCCGAGAGCTTCGAATCCGCGACATCTCCAGTGAGGAACGAGACTTGAGTCGACAGCCCGTTGACCCTAGACTCGGAACCTAACACTTGGCGCCGTCCGTGGGTTTCGAATAGAAAGCCCAATTATCACCAGCCAGATGGAAAGCGTATATGTCATTCATGGAGGTTATGGAGCTGGAGGAGAGTCAGCGAATGCTAGAGAAGCGTATATGGCATAGTTACAGGACCATAAACCAAAGGAAGAACAAGCAGAAGAAAAGAGAGAAGATGTAATACAATTTTCAAGAAGAGACATGGAGAATGTGTTACCAGACAACAAGGATGCCCTAGTCATAACAATGAAGATCACTGATATGGACATTGGAAGAATCCTAGTAGACAGTGGAAGCTCACCCAACATCATTAGCAAGAAAGTCCTCAACATACTGGGAGTAAGGCCAAGTAGCATAAAACAGGTTCACTCCCCCTTGGTGGGATTTTCAGGAGAGCCAACATACCCACTAGGGGCAGTCACACTACCTGTGACATTGGGCATAGGCCAGAGGCAGCTAAAGATCGATGTCCCCTTCTTCATCACAGAAGAAATGGAGGAATACAATGGAGTCCTGGGTACCACTACACTCAACAAGTGGGGTATGGTACCATCAACACTACATCAGAAAATGAAATTCCCACAAGCCAAGGAATAGGGGAAGTAAAGGGTAACCAGAAGGTAGCAAGGAAATGTGCAAGGATCGCACTGAGCAAGAAGAAGAAAACAAGAGAGGTCCTACTAATAGACGAGGACCCAAGAGAAGATCACGGAAGACCAGCCCCCATTGAGGAATTAAAAGAAATACTCATAGAAGAACCCGATAGGAAGGCAAAAATCGGGACCGCCTTATCTCAGGAAGAGGAAAACCACTTAGTAGCTTTACTAAGGGAATACAAGGATCTGTTCGCCTGGTCACCAAGCGATATGCCAGGAATATCAGAAGAAGTAATCTCACACAAGCTCAATATAGACGCGGCAACGCGACCAATAACACAAAAAGTAAGGCCAATGGGAGGAAGCAAAAAGATAGCTATCCAGGAAGAAGTAGAAAAGTTATTGAAGGCAAATTTCATCAAGGAGATTAGATTCCAAACATGGGTGGCAAACCCAGTACTGGTAAAGAAGGCGGGGGGAAGTTGGAGAATGTGCATCGATTATCGCGACCTAAACAAAGCATGCCCTAAGGACTCATATCCGCTACCAAGAATAGATCAATTAGTGGATGCAACATCAGGTCACCAACTAATGAGCTTCATGGATGCATACTCAGGATATAACCAGATAAAAATGGCCCCTGAGGACGCCCCTCACACAGCATTCTACGCTGATAGCGAGATATACCATTACACGGTGATGCCTTTCGGACTCATAAATGCTGGAGCGACATACCAAAGAATGGTCAACAAAATCTTCGGGGACATGATAGGAAAGACAATGGAAGCATATGTGGACGACATGATCGTCAAATCCAAAGAGAAGAAAGACCATGTGGAGAACCTTCGCTCAACGTTTGAGAGGATGAGGCAATACCAAGTCCGCCTAAACCCGAAAAAATGTGCATTTGGGGTACAATCAGGGAAATTTTTAGGCTTCATGGTAAGCCAGCGAGGCATAGAGGTAAACCCCGAAAAACTACAGGCAATTGAAGAAATGCAGTCACCTACGAAGCACAAAGAGGTTCAACGACTAAACGGGAGGTTGGCAGCTCTTAACAGATTCCTATCCAAAATAGGAGACAAGGCATTACCCTTCTTTGAGGTAATTAGGGCAAACAAGAAATTCGAATGGACACCAAGATGTGAGGAAGCCTTCCAGCAACTCAAACAACATATAAAGACACTACCACCCCTAGCAAAGCCTACACCAGGGGAGCCCCTCTACCTCTACATCTCTGTGAGCAACGTGGCAGTAAGCTCAATGCTAATTATAGAAGAAAACGCTGCACAATTGTCGATATACTTCGTAAGCAAAACATTGGCAAAGTATGAGATCAACTACTTGCCAATAGAAAAGTACCTCTATGCACTGATTATATCAGCAAGAAAGTTGAGACCGTATTTTCATGGGCATGAAGTAACAGTCCTCACAGACCAACCATTGAAACACCTCCTCCAAAGACCAGACACATCGGGAAGACTGACCAAGTGGGAAATTGAGCTAAGTGAGTTTCGTATTCATTTTTCCCCAAGAACAACCATAAAGGGGCAGGCTCTAGCAGATTTTATTGCTGAAATCACCGGAATTAATCCAGACGAAGATTTGGGAGAAGTCAAAACTACAAGCGAGGCAACTAGTAGTCAGGAGAAACAACCAGAAGAATTATGGGAGATGCATACCGATGGGTCATCCAACGGAGGAGGTTCAGGTGCAGGCCTCCTATTGTACCCACCAAATAGCGATACACCTCTGCGCTATGCCATGGCACTCACCTTTAAGGCAACGAACAACGAGGCTGAATACGAAGCACTGATAACAGGCCTGAGAATAGCCAAAGGAGTAGGGGCAAAGCATCTAAGAGTTAAGTGCGATTCTCAACTAGTTGTCAATCAAGTGAAAGGAATCTACACTGCAAAGTCCGAAAACATGCAGAAGTACTTGCAGCAAGCCAGGGACCTAATAAAGAGTTTTCAAAGCTTCGACATTGAGTCAGTCCCAAGAGAACAAAACCAAGAGGCAGACGCCTTAAGTAAACTAGCCCTAGGGGTAGAAGCAGGCAAAAAAGTTCACTTTGTAGAGCAAAGGATACAATCAGTGATAGAACAAATGGAAGTTCTAATAATAGATGAAGCAGAGGCCTGGATGACCCCAATGCGTCAATACATCATGGAAGGAAAACTCCCAAAGGATAAGGTAGAGGCAGTCAAGATTGAAAGGATGGCTAGGAATTACGCAGTGATGGATAATGAACTCTACAAGAAAGGGTACTCCACACCCTTCCTCAAATGCATAACATACCCAGAAACAGAGAGAGTACTTGCAGAACTCCATGAAGGAGATGCGGGGTGATGGATATACGCCCAATTTGAACCCGTTGACTTCCGAACCGTTGTATTTTTATCGTCCCATTTATGATTGCAAATCGAAACTTCAACCCCGGACACTTCGCGAGAACACCGACGGCTCGGACGGGGCCGAAGCGCCCGTCCGACAATGAAGGACTCACCTAGGTGAGGTCGGGTGGCCACACCCGACCTCCCCTAGGGGAGATCGGGTCAGCCGACCCGATCTCCCCTAGGGGAGATCGGGTGGACCAACCCGATCTCTCCTAGGAGAGATCGGGTCGGCCAACCCGACCTCTCCTAGGAGAGATCGGGTCGGCTGACCCGATCCCTCCTAGGAGGGATGGGGTTGGCCAACCCCACCCTCCCTAGGAGGGGTTGGGTGCCCTCACCCAACCCCTACCCTTGGGGGTCGGATTTCTCCCCCCCCAAGGGTCCCGACACCATCCTCAGACGCCCATGCTCGGTCCACTCCGCCTACCTCCTCCGAATCCTAAAGTCTTAATTATATGCTTAAAGGTTAATTAATTGTGTTTAGAGGTTAACGATGTCATTAAGCCACCTTAATGACACCGTTGCCTATAAATACCCCACCTTCACAACTCATTTGGACATCTTGGCTAATTGGACATTTTAGCTCTGACATCTCTCTAGCTTTATCTCTCTAGAAATATAGTTTTGACTTAGGCATCGGAGAGGGTTCACCAGGCACCACCCCCCCCCCCTCCTCCGTGTCTGGTACTGCCCCTTTTGCAGGGCAAAGGGAGAGAAGAAGAGAAGGAACCAAGGGAAGAAGGAAAGGAAGAAGGACATAGGCAAAGATAAGGCGACTTAAGAAGACCGGATCACACACATCCCCCCGCAAGGAGTGAGATCAAAGCCGACACCCCGTTGACCAAGATCTCATAACTTAACACTTGGCGCCGTCTGTAGGCTTCGAGCAGAAAGCCTGGCTATCACACGAGCTATGACCAACAGTAGGGTATCCAGGCCCCAACACCCACCTGGGGGCAATGGGCGGCGAAGAGGACCCATACCTCCAGGGAGGCGGCCTAACCCTGGGAAGCAGCCAATGCATTCAGAGCCCCAAGACATACCACAACCTCCTCAGCAACAGAACAACCAGGAGGGAGGACCTTCACGCCCAGCTGGGGCTGAGTCCTCCACAGCCTCCACCCCCCGGGCAAGAAGGCCACAGAGAGAAAGAGGACAACAGGGAGTGCCTTCCCACAACACGGCACCCCCTGAGGGATACTATTATGAAGAACAACCCCAAGGGTACCCACATGGGATGCCGGCACAGAGAGAGGGCAACCGCGCCCACACAGCGTATGCAAGGCCGGCATACACCCAAGGAACTTACACTGAAGCTCAGGAGGAGGAGCAGATCCCAGCAGAAGAATACTACTCGCACCCTCTAGTTATTACTTTAGATATCGATAATTTTGATGTAAAGAGAATTTTGGTGGATGGGGGCAGCTCAGCTGACCTCCTAAGCCTGAGAGTGTTGGAAGAGATAGGGAAAACCAAAGGAGACATCAATCCGGTCAACTTCCCTCTAGTTGGCTTCTCAGGGGCAACAAGCTACCCCCTGGGGATGATAACATTGCCAGTGACCATGGGCCAAGGATGGACCCAGCTGAAGGTAAACGTCAATTTCTTGGTGGTTGAAAGCCTGGGAGCCTACAATGGGATCCTAGGAAGGACAACCATAAATCCATATGAAATAGTGCCATCCACTGTTCACCAGAAGCTGAAGTACATCACGGAGAACGGAGTAGGAGAGGTCCTGGGTGATCAACGTACTGCAAGACAATGCTATGTCAATTCAATGAGACATGGATCACACAGGACAGACACAGTGGCTGTGGTCATGGCAGGAGCCAACCAGGATAAAAGAAAGAGGGGAAGGAGACAAAGGCAAGGAAGGAGGAAGAGTGGAGTGACACTCCGCCTGAGCAGGCAGTTTTTTCAAACAGTGCCTACAAGGAGATACAGGGGCAAGACTGTGAAGGTGCCATCCATACCTTGGCAGCCAGACACCATAATAGGGAGCAGGACAAGGGACTCCATCCTAAGAGGCTTTCGCTACATAGATGATATTAAGCAAATGCCGCAGGAGTCTATATCAAGTTATTTCCAGAGATTCTTTGATTATGGTGCCAACATGGGCATCACAAGAGGAGAAGCAGTCAGAGCATTCATCAGAAACATGCATCCAAGCTCATTCGAGGCCTATGGAGGGCTCTATGAGATGGTTATGACGAGCACAATGAGAGAGCTCAAGACAAGGCTGGATAAGGCATTTGAACAAGAAGTGGAACAGTTGGATGAAGTTCCAGAGAAAGGAAGAGAAGCAGACACATTGGGAGGAGGTGTCAATTTCACATTCACATCCCTCACACTCAGCATAGAAGAAATCTTCCACAAGCGCCTCAAGCAAGAGCTGCCAGCATGCAGGGAGGAAGGCAAGGCCTTCCTTGGTAAGGATGCACAGGGTTGGTGTGAGTACCATGGGACCTGGGGGCATCAAACCAACAACTGCATGGTGTTGAAGGTGGAAGTGGAAGAAATGATCTACAATGGAAGCTTCAAGGAATACGTGGCAACAGACACAGTGGCCACCCCATATCCTTAGTTTCAAATCTAGCATTTCGCATGTTTTAGCTTTACAAGCTTTTCAAAAAACTCTTGAGAAGGAGAACTCACGAAGTTACTCCAACTCTACAACTATCTTTCATTTCTTACAAAGGATGTCTTGGTGCACCAAGGCATCCCGAGTGTACAAAAACATGAATGCTTCTAAGAGAGTAGTAGTTATTCAAAAGTATTTCCAGTGAATGTGATGTTACAATCACCAAGTTATCCTTACACAGATATGACTTCAAGTCAACAACCTTCGACGCCCCCAAGAGCGTATCTTGAGAGTAGTCTTCGTACTACGACATTCGACGCCCCCAAGAGCGTATCTTGAGAGTAGTGTTCATACTACGAATTCGACGCCCCCAAGAGCGTATCTTGAGAGTAGTCTTCGTACTACGACATTCGACGCCCCCAAGAGCGTATCTTGAGAGTGGTTTCCAAAAACTACGAACCTCGACGCCCCCAAGAGCGTATCTTGAGAGTAGTGTTCATACTACAACCTTCGACGCCCCAAGAGCGTATCTTGAGAGTAGTTATTACACTACGACTTCGACGCACCAAGAGCGTATCTTGAGAGTGGTTTCCAAAAACTACGAATTCGACGCCCCCAGGAGCGTATCTTGAGGTAGATTTGCAACCTACCAGATTCGACGCCCCCAAGAGCGTATCTTGAGGTAGAAAAAACACTACCAGTTCGACGCCCCCAAGAGCGTATCTTGAGGTAGATTTCAAACTACCAGTTCGACGCCCACCAAGAGCGTATCTTTGGTCTAACCTGTGCCCTCCGGGAGCCTATCCTGTGAAACGTTAAGTGCCGTCCGAGAGCCTGTCTCGTGAATAGTTTGACACCCGTCAAGAAGGTATGGTATTGGTGGACTAACCTGTGCCCTCCGGGAGCCTATCCTGTGAAACGTTAAGTGCCGTCCGAGAGCCTGTCTCGTGAACAGTTTGACACCCGTCAAGAAGGTATGGTATTGGTGGACTAACCTGTGCCCTCCGGGAGCCTATCCTGTGAAACGTTAAGTGCCGTCCGAGAGCCTGTCTCGTGAACAGATTTCGACGCCCACCAAGAGCGTATCTTTGGTCTAACAGTACAACGTATACCGTGTAAGGGGTATCAGAAGAGATCGTCATACCATGCTTAGAAGGATACCATGCTTAGAAGGATACCATGAGAAAGAAATTTCTAAGTAAAGTAATATGAAGAACAAGTAATGTTTTTTTTTTTCTTTATGAAGTGACAGGTCTGACATGAAGGAAACCACAAAAGAAGGATAAGTAAAGAAAATATACCAAGGGAAGGGTCCATACCCAAAGAGCCATACACAAGGCATAGGGAGGCATCATGAGAAGAGATACATACAAAAGCATGAGAAGCACTAATATAAAGGCAAACAAACCACGTAGTCAACAACATAATGCGGCAAAGGAAAGTAACAACAAACACCACCACAATCTCAAAAGACACTCAACCCGTACAAGGGGAGAAGGAGTGTAGTCATATATACAAGGATAGTATGAGATAAACAACTCAGTCAGAAGCCTCGGGGGAGTCACCCTCACCCCCTGAACCTGAACCGCCAGCGGAAATAGATGAGGAAGAGGAATCTGAGGTACCAATCTCCACAGGTGTAGCATCCACCTGGGCTGGGGCAGCCTCGTCTGCGACAGCAGCCTGACCCATCAGAACAGTCGCATAGCCAGCGGCATATGGCCCAAAGTCACCAAGGTCACCAAACGGGAACTGAGGATCAATCCGATATATGTGATCAACCAGATACTCACCGAACTGGTTCATCTCCTGAGTGAGACGCGTGCTATAATCGGCGGTGAAGGCAGAGGAGGCCTTATACTCAGATACTGCGACAGCCCTCTCCTCCGCCCGACACTTAGTCTCCAACCTCCGCAGCTCCTCAGAATGGACAGACGCGGCAACCTCAGCTTCCCGACGCAAACTGCCCACAGTGGCTTCAAGCAAGGATACCTGGCTCTGGAGCTCCTGCAACCTCAAATCAGATATACGCGCCTTCTCGGCAGCAGTGGCGACCTCCGCCTTGAGAGAGACCTGGCTGTCCTCAAGGGTCTTCCTCTCGTCAGATAACTCGAGCACGAGCGAGGACATGTTAACCATGTCAGATATACCCTAACAATACAAACAAAGGGTGAATAACCGAAAGATAGCCATTATGAAAGTAATGAAAGGAAAGCAAGGAACAACTCACAGGTGCATAACGAGAGAGTACCCCCTGAACAAAGCGCCGAGTCTCCCCAGGAGACTTGGGCGAAGCAACACGATCGCC
Source organism: Clarkia xantiana subsp. parviflora (assembly GCA_036873135.1). Classification (NCBI taxonomy): domain Eukaryota; kingdom Viridiplantae; phylum Streptophyta; class Magnoliopsida; order Myrtales; family Onagraceae; genus Clarkia; species Clarkia xantiana. The sequence goes on along the minus strand of JAPTYO010000010.1, from coordinate 33,853,063 downwards.
AGGGGGGACGGCGCCACGGAGTACTCGGACCCCAACCTCAGGAGTCCGCAGAGAGGAGGTGCTATCGAAGTGGAACTCCTTCAGACCAGCGAAGGGAGTCCACTCAGACCCAATAACATCTTCATCAGTCAGCCGTGCGAAATCCTTCCGACTTAAAGTCGGAGGCCCACCTACACAAGCAAAGCAAGTCAAAGGATAGTATAAACATAGAAGGATCAGTAATAAGGTAGAGATCATACCTGAGGACCGTGCCCTCGGCTGGGGGGCAGGGGAACCACCACCAGCAGGTCCCTTCCCTTTGTCAGCTAGGGAAGGCACCTCTTCGACCACCATCTCCTTATCACGAGATAGGGTCGGAGGACGAGCAGTAGGCGAAGCAGGATCCACAGCCTTCTTTCTCTTAGCAGCCGAGGCCCCGGCCTCAGAATCAGACCTCCGCGGTTTGGACTTGGAAGATCCAGAGTCTCTACCAACGGAGACGACCCTCTCAGTCACCAAGGGGGAGCGCCCTAGCAAGGTAAGAAAAACAAGATAAGGAAAACATAAGTTACACCATAAAGAAGCAAATGAGAGAAAGCATACCAGAGGCTCCAGCCTTCTTCCCAGGCAGGGGGGATTTCTTCAAAGCAGAACTGGAAGGAGCCTTCCTCTTGCTCAGATCAACAGGGGCTCCCTGCATGTTATAGGTTTTTCCATGAAACCAACCTACAAAGGAAGAGCAGAAGGTAAATAAAGATGGAAAGACCAAGTGACATACCGAACCCCCGGAGTCAGGAGTCAGACTGATCCCGGCCTCGTAAAGATCTGTCTCAGTTATTAGAGACACGGGGCAGTAAGACCGGGTCCTGTTGCTCTCGTGAATGATCTTCATAGTCTTCAAATCATCCGAAGAGAACTCTCCAAAAGCAGGCCAACCGTCGGACCGATCCTCATTCAAGACCGACCAAGTGACATACCGGTCCGTAATGAAGAAGTAGTGCTTAGCCCAGTGACTGGCCGAATTGTCAATCTGGGTCACAAAACAGAGGGAGGAATCCCACTCGATCCCATTCAACCCAAAGTCAGAGAATCGGGGATCTTTGAAGGTCGGGTGGCGAGTTACGAAACTCGCGAACCCCACCCTCGTCCGGTACTGGAACCGATAGAAGCATCGGAATAGAACGAGAGAGTACTTCCAGGAGTACCAATGGCACAATACCCGGAAGCCCACCCAGACGCGGAGGGCACTGGGGGCAAGGTTCACAGGAGAAATCCTGAAGAACCTGCTCAACTCTATAAGCTCGTCACAGTAAGGCAGTCTCAGCCCGAATCGGATCTGAGAAGGGTACACGGCGACCGTCCCTATGGGAGGCTCCGTCACCGTCGCTCGAGTGTTCCCCAAGGAGGGGAGAAAAGGATACAGAGGCTCATCTAGGGGACAGATATTCCCTAGAGTGACATGTTCGTTGTAATCGGACCTAGTGAGAAGGTTCTCTGACAGGATAGCAAGACCTAAGGCAAAGGTAGCAGGAAACCCCCAAAGCACAAATCAAATTTCAACTAACACCCCAATGAAGGCCACGGTACTAAGCTAGCAATAGAAAAGGAAGCAACGCGACCGAAAAGGAAGAGAAAAAGGGAACTCACTCATCCTTCGGAGAATACGGCGTCTCTGAAGAGTCTGCGTACGTGGACACCACCAAGAGTATAGTACCTGCCACGACACGACGGATATCAGGATAAGAGAAATTTCCGAAGAACCGGAAATACTCAGACACCCGATCAACGACAACAATCAAAGATCCAGAGACACCCGGCAAAGATAGTCAGCACAAGTCAAAAACACTACAACGACCAAGTCCAATAATTTTATCCAAGCCTAAGGTCGGGTTTTGGAAAAAATTACCATTATACCCTCCAGCAAAGATTAACACACCAACGACGACACGACATCAAATTCAAGACCGGAATAACCCAATCGGACAAGAAACCATATCCGGACGACCGGCAAACATTTTTCCCCAAAATCCACAACTACCAACGGCTATCTACGGCAATCCCACATTTAATCAAACATCGGCAATCAAACATCGGCAATCAAACATCGGCAATCAAATATCAACGATTCAAAAATCGACATTTGGTACGGCAACGAAAAGGAAAAAAGCGGACCTTAGGAAAACCCGACCCGATATGGTAAACGGGTCCGGAAATTGAAGTTTGAAGACCACCGGAATCAGTCCCCCGCCGGAGCCTCGTCTTTCCCGCCGCCGGAGTTGAATTTCGCCGGGCCTCGTCCTTCCCGCCGCCGTGGCTGTCCGCCGTAGCCACAGAAGGCCTCGCCGTCGCGAGTAACGGCCTCCGCTGCCTCAGCCGGGGTCTGCGCTGCCGTGGGACGTCGTCCGTCGGAGGTCACGTCGCCGTTCGCCGGGGACTATGGCGTCGTCGTCAGCTGGGCCTCCTCTCACCGGAATTGCTGGTCGGATTTCTGTCTTGTGGCGGAAATTCCGGCCGGCCTTAACCTTGGGGGTGCTCTCAAACTTGCCTTGCTCTCCTAGGGTGAGTGGAAAAAGAAAGATGGTGGCTATGGTGGCTATGGTGACTATTGGAGGTATTCTTCTAACTCTCCTCTTTTATGTTAAAAGGGTGATAGGGTTTTTTAGGGGTTTTAATCACCACCATCCATCTAGCCTTAAGTAAAATCTAAGGGCCAAGGAAAGATCATCTTTTTTATCCCTTTCACCTATAGCTAAAGTATATTCCTATACTTAGAGAATTATCAAGTTAGTTTTATTTTTAGAGCATTCCATACTTAAGAAAAAATTTTGGCCAAAATTAATTTTTCCTCACTTAGATGAAATCCCGGCATGAATTGGAAGCGTAAGTCATTTAGTTGCATTCGTATCACACCCCTGTGCAAGTTTGTATTTTCTTGAATATACACCTGTAGCAGAGATAAGTTTATTACTCCCACCTCAGACGGACGCGTGTCTAGGCACACGTCCGTGCTACTCTGACATTTACAATTCCTCTATCTCAGTAGACAGGGGGGCAGGGTCAGAGGCACGCATCTAAGGGTAAGTAAGCATTCAGACAAAGAAGGTAAAATCCCGGTTTCAAATTGCGCGTGTCATACCATCCTAAAATAGAGTCAATCAAGGGTTAGGCCATTGGTTGACTCGGGGGCATGTGATGGATATACGCCCAATTTGAACCCGTTGACTTCTGAACCGTTGTATTTTTATCGTCCCATTTATGATTGCAAATCGAAACTTCAACCCCGGACACTTCGCGAGAACACCGACGGCTCGGACGGGGCCGAAGCGCCCGTCCGACAATGAAGGACTCACCTAGGTGAGGTCGGGTGGCCACACCCGACCTCCCCTAGGGGAGATCGGGTGGACCAACCCGATCTCTCCTAGGAGAGATCGGGTCAGCCGACCCGATCTCTCCTAGGAGAGATCGGGTCGGCCAACCCGACCTCTCCTAGGAGAGATCGGGTTGGCCAACCCGATCTCTCCTAGGAGAGATCGGGTCGGCTGACCCGTTCCCTCCTAGGAGGGATGGGGTTGGCCAACCCCACCCTCCCTAGGAGGGGTTGGGTGCCCTCACCCAACCCCTACCCTTGGGGGTCGGATTTCTCCCCCCCCCAAGGGTCCCGACACCATCCTCAGACGCCCATGCTCGGTCCACTCCGCCTACCTCCTCCGAATCCTAAAGTCTTAATTATATGCTTAAAGGTTAATTAATTGTGTTTAGAGGTTAACGATGTCATTAAGCCACCTTAATGACACCGTTGCCTATAAATACCCCACCTTCACAACTCATTTGGACATCTTGGCTAATTGGACATTTTAGCTCTGACATCTCTCTAGCTTTATCTCTCTAGAAATATAGTTCTGACTTAGGCATCGGAGAGGGTTCACCAGGCACCACCCCCCCCTCCTCCGTGTCTGGTACTGCCCCTTTTGCAGGGCAAAGGGAGAGAAGAAGAGAAGGAACCAAGGGAAGAAGGAAAGGAAGAAGGACATAGGCAAAGATAAGGCGACTTAAGAAGACCGGATCACACACATCCCCCCGCAAGGAGTGAGATCAAAGCCGACACCCCGTTGACCAAGATCTCATAACTTAACACGGGGTGCCATGAAAGAGCACGATCAATAATCCGAAAGGTCTACAACCTAGGATACTATTGGCCATCAATGAGCAAAGAAGTAGCAGACTTGGTACAAAAATGCGATCACTGCCAAAGGTACTCCAGAAATATAACAGCCCCAGCGGCAAAGCTAAGCTCCATTTCGGGAGCCTAGTCATTCGCGCAGTGGGGAATTGATCTGATAGGCCCCCTACCAAGAACAAAAGGCCAGAAGACTTGCATAATAGTAGCAATAGATTACTTCTCCAAGTGGATAGAAGCAAAGGCAATGGGAAAGACAACAGACGACCAAGTCGTCAATTTCATCCAATCTCACATCGTCTCGAGGTACGGGGTGCCAAAAGCAATAATAAGTGACAATGGCCCACAATTCAAGAGCAAGAAACTGCAGTGGTATTGCGAAAGGCTGAATATAGAGCACCGCTTCGCATCAGTAAAGCACCCTTAGACAAACGGGCAAGTAGAGTCGGCAAACAAAATAGTGCTAGATGGCCTAAAGAAACGACTCCATGCTACCAAGGGAAGTTGGGTAGATGAGCTGGAAAATGTTCTATGGGCAGTGCGGACAACACCAAAGATAGCCACAGGAGAAACACCATTTGGCCTAGTATACGGGACCGAAGCGGTGGCGCCAGCAGAAATGGCGGTATCATCCCTAAGAAGCACGTACTTCGAAGAACATGAGAACAACAAAGCAAGGCTCTTAGACTTAGACCTGGTGGAGGATAAAAGGTGGAATTCAGAAGAAGCACAGGCTCGAATGCGCTTAGTATCCGCAAGATATTACAACCGCCAAGTCAAGGAAAGGCAATTCCACATAGGAGAACTAGTGATCAGGAAGAACAAATTCTCACATTTAGACCAAGTCAGAAAATTATCTCCAAAGTGGGAAGGTCCATATAAGATAGCGTCGGTTCCATAGGCAAATGCTTACCGCCTCGAGGATGGGGATGGGTATATCTCCACTAACACCTTCAGTGGGGAACACCTAAAGAAGTACTACGTCTAAGAAGAAAGCACAAGCAAAAGAACATATCCTTGAAGTTATTTCAAGTCATTATATATAATTTTTTAAGTTTTTCAAAAACAACTTTTGAGAAGGAGAACTCACGAAGTTACTCCAACTCTACAACTATCTTTGATTTCCTCCAAAGGGTGTCTGGATCCCCCCAAGGCACCCCATGTGTACAAAAAACATGAATGCTCTTAAGGGAGTAGGATTTCCTTCAAAGGTATTTTCCAATGAATGTGGTGATATAATCATGAAGTTATCCTTACACAGATATGACTTCAAGTCAACAACGAATTTCGACGCCCCCAAGAGCGTATCTTGAGAGTAGTTCTAAAAACTACGAACCCTGTGCCCTCCGGGAGCCTATCCCGCGAACAGATTCGACGCCCCCAAGAGCGTATCTTGAGAGTAGTTTTTATACTACGACCCTCGACGCTCCCAAGAGCGTATCTTGAGAGTAGTTTTTATACTACGACCCTCGACGCCCCCAAGAGCGTATCTTGAGAGTAGTGTTCATACTACGACTTTCGACGCCCCCAAGAGCGTATCTTGAGAGTAGTTTCTATACTACGACCTTCGACGCACCAAGAGCGTATCTTGAGAGTGGTTTCCAAAAACTACGAATTTCGACGCCCCCAGGAGCGTATCTTGAGAGTAGTGTTCATACTACGACCTTCGACGCCCCCAAGAGCGTATCTTGAGAGTAGTTTCTATACTACGACCTTCGACGCACCAAGAGCGTATCTTGAGAGTGGTTTCCAAAAATTACGAATTTCGACGCCCCCAGGAGCGTATCTTGAGGTAGATTTGTAACCTACCAGATTCGACGCCCCCAAGAGCGTATCTTGAGGTAGAAAAAACACTACCAGATTCGACGCCCCCAAGAGCGTATCTTGAGGTAGAATTCAAACTACCAGCTTCGACGCCCACCAGGAGCGTATCTTTGGTCTAACCTGTGCCCTCCGGGAGCCTATCCTGTGAAACGTTAAGTGCCCTCCGAGAGCCAGTCTCGTGAACAGACTTCGACGCCAACCAGTAGCGTATCTTTGGTCTAACCTGTGCCCTCCGGGAGCCTATCCTGCGAAACGTTAAGTGCCCTCTGAGAGCCTGTCTCGTGAACAGACTCGATGCCCACCAAGAGCGTATCTTTGGTCTAACAATACCATACATACCATTCAAAGGGTATCAGAAGAGAGCATTACACCATACTAAGAAGGATCCCATGAGAAATTAATTTCAAAGTAAAGTGATATGAAGAACATATAACGTTTTTTCTTGATAAGGTAGCAGGTATGGCATGAAGGAAAACACAAAAGAAGGAGGATGTGGGAAAACACAAAAGAAGGAGGATGTGGGAAAACACAAAAGAAGGATAAGTAAAGGAAACACACCAAGGGAAGGGTCCATAACCAAAGAACTACACTCTAAGGCATAGGGAGTTATCATGAGAAGAGAGATAATCACCCTGCCATGTATACCATGAGTAAAGACAAGTGTATCAAACAAAGATGGCAAGACTAGGAAAGGTGGAGTTTCAAACTCTAAAGACAATCGCAACCCACAAACAAAAGCAGTAGTAAGAAGACACCACAAGAAGAACTTCAAGTCACAAACTCGCGAGACCACCACAAGAGATAGATGTACTACTTCCTCATCTTCGCAATATGCCTAACAGCGAAATCGGACAAATCACCAAGCTGAGAAAAAGGAAAGTCAGGAGCAATCATGTACATACGCTCAAGAATCGCCTTTAAAGAAATACGCTTAGCCGCAGAGCAGCGAACATCGATAGAAGCCTGATAAGAGGAAGAAGCCTTATACTCAGCGATAGCACACCCTTTCGACTCCACACGAAACATCTCCTCAAGGGACACCAACTCAGCAGCCCGAAGTACTTCATCGCGATAAGACTTTTGTCTCAAGGTTTCAATCTCTTCTTTAAGAAAGGCAATACGACTCTCCAAATCTTGGCACTGCAAATCTGTGATACGACTATGCTCCAAACAACTAACAAGCTTGGAGTTAAGGGAGACACAACTGTCCTCGTGCACCTTTTTCTCCTCAGCAAGATCAATAACAAGGGTGGACAAATTAACAAGGTCGGCAATACCCTGCGACAAAAACAAAGGATAAGGCAGATAACGCACGAAAGAGAAATATCCTAAAGGATAACACGACTAAGAAAAGTTACAGAAGCATAGCGAGCCAACACATCACGAGCCAATTCATAAGTAGCCTTCGACCCTTTAGAAGGGGACACACGATCAACAGGAGGAACAGCAGACTGCAGAACACGAACTCCAACCTCAGGAGTTTGCAAAGAAGATTGGTTGTCAAAACGAGCCCCACGCCCATAATAAGGCGCCCATTCAGACCCAACAATTCCATCAACAGGAGGACGAGACAACTCCTTCCGACTCAAACGCGGAAGACGAAGTCTACCTACAACAAGGTATGGAGTAAACACCAATATACACTAAGGAAACTCAGACATTCGAGGACTTACCAAACAAAGAAGAAGGAAAAGATGGCTCCCGGACCCTCGATTGGGGGGCATCAATATAGAAAGAAGATGGTACCCTAACATCACCACCGTCCTTACCTCCAATTAGAGAACACCTCCCCGCACCATAAAAAACCGATCTTTTTGCAATCGAAGGTCCGGTCCCAGAGTTAACTACTCCCACCCGTACCGGCCTCTTACTCCTCATCAATCAACGGGGAAATCTGTCGATCGAAAAAACGCAAGCTCAGCCCAAGAAAAACAGAAAAGGGATAGTAAGGACAAGAGGAAACTCACTCTCCTAAAACGACAAATACAGAATCAAAAAGTAAGAATAGAAAGAGGGTATAGAGAGACCCCACCGGCCAACAGGCAGAGGCAGAGGGCAGGGGAGATAGTTATAGCCCCCAGCATAGAGAGACCCCACCGGCCAACAGGCAGAGGCAGGGGGCAGGGGGAGATAGTTATAACCCCCAGCATAGAGAGACCCCACGGGCCAACAGGCAGAGGCAAGGGGCAAGGGGAGATAGTCATAATCCCAGGGTAGAAGACCCCACGCGCCAGTAAGTAGAAACATGGGGTCAAGAAGATGGAAAGAGGATGAATCAAACAGGACTGTATCACCATGAAGACCCACAAATCAAAAACGAGACAAGTAAAGAAACAATCGAGGGAGAAGCGAGATTAAATCCCCCAAAGCAATGCTTACACAAAAGAAAAGACACGTACCTCAATGCGACGCGCACCCCGAAAAGTAAGTCCGACCAGAAATCCCACCGTCAAAAAGAAAAGAAGAGAAAAGGACAACGAGAATGAGGTAATCACTAACCCTTTTATAGTACAAAGGATTAGTGTTTTTCCAAAGCCGCCAAATCGACACCGTTGATTTTTAGAAAGGAAAATTTTAAGGGACAGATTCAAAAACTAGTTCCCATTAACCACGGTTAAACTCACACTCGCCATAGTTAACATCCCATAGGTCTATTCTTGAGCATCCCATACTTAGAAAAAATTTTAGACCAAAATTAAGTTTTTCTCCACTTAGGCAAAATCCCGGCATGAAATTGAAGCATGAATCGCTTAGTTGTATTCGTATTGCATCCCTATGCGAGCATGTATTTTTTGAGTATACGCCCGTAGCAAGGATAGATTTATTACTCCTACCTCAGACGGACGCGTGCTTAGACACGTGTCCGTGCTATTCTGACGTTTACAGTTCCTCTATCTCATAAGGCAGGGGGCAGAGTCAGAGGCGTGCATCCACGGGTAAGTAAGCATGCAGACAAAAGGTAAAACCCCGGTTTCAAATTGCGCGTGTCATACCATCCTAAAATAGAGTCAATCAAGGGTTAGGCCATTGGTTGACTCGGGGGCATGTGATGGATATACGCCCAATTTGAACCCGTTGACCTCCGAATCGTTTTATTTTTATCACCCCATTAATGATTGTAAATCGAAACTTCAACCCGAACACTTCGCGAAAACACCAACAGTCCGGACGAGGCCGAAGCGCTCGTCCGGCCAAGTTAGACTCACCTAGGTGAGGTCGGGTGGCCACACCCGACCTCCCCTAGGGGAGATCGGGTCAGCCAACCCGATCTGCCCTAGGGGAGATAGGGTTGGCCAACCCTATCTCCCCTAGGAGGGGTTGGGTGGCCTCACCCAACCCCTACCCTTGGGGGTCGGATTTTCCTTCCCCCCAAGGGCCCCGGCACTATTCTCGGACTCCCATACTCGGTTTATTTCCGCCAACCTTCTCCGTATCCTAAGGTCTTAATTACGTGTTTAAAGGTTAATTAACTGTGTTTAAAGGTTAACAATGTCATTAAGCCACCTTAATGACACCGTTGCCTATAAATACAACCCTTCCACTAATCATTTGATCATCTTGGCATGTTGCATAATTTTGCTCTGACATCTCTCTAGCTTTATCTCTATAAAACCGTACTGACTTAGGCATCGGAGAGGGTTCATCAGGCACCACCCCCCCCCCCTCTGTGCCTGGTATTGCCCCTCTTGCAGGGCGAGAGGAGAAGAGAAGCTAAGGGCAGAAAGACACAAGCTAGGACAGCACAACCCCAGAGCTTTGAATCCGCGACATCTCCAGTGAGGAACGAGACTTGAGTCGACAGCCCGTTGACCCTAGACTCGGAACCTAACACCTAGTATGTCGGGTCTTCGCACGCGTCGGGGAGTGTACGTCTCTAAATACCTGCACGAGGGGTATTATCGCACACCACGTAGAGGGGGAGGGTGTGGAGAGCGATGAACCCTCTCTGAGGCTTAAATTAGAATTGTATAGAGAGAAAGCTTAGAGAGAGGTCAGAGCTTCCTTGTCAACTTAATTGTGAAATGGGTGAGTGGATTCCCTTAAATAGGAGCTCCTAACCCGAACCGGTTTTGAAAAGTCTAATGCATGTTTAGTGTAAAATACGAACCGGGCGTAGACGGGAGTAAAGTTGAAATCGGGAAGATCCGAATGTGTAGTGCGTACTGTTGGATCACGGTGGAACTCCGGTACGGACTTTGACGGCAATCCTAGCTCCTTTGCTCCACGCAATCCTGCAAGAGGGGATAGACCGGGCGGTGACCCAGAATCCCTCTCCGATGCTTAAATGAGTATCTCGTATGACTGGTAAGTAATAACTCAGAGTGTATTCAACTCAACGTAAGTCTTTCTGAGGTGACCTCCTGCCCTTTTATAGGCAAAGAGATGCCTCAGGTACCTGGCTAACCGTTAGGGGTGGTTAGCCCGTATCCCGCATATCTCAGACGTGATCTCGCGTATCTTAGCCATGCCCCGCGTATCTCGGCCACGCTCCGTGTATCTTAACCACGTTACGCGTATCTCGGCCACGCCCCGCATATCTTGGCCTTATCCTCTGATAACGAGTCCCGACTCCCGTCGGGGACTCCAGAGTTATCTCGTTGTGTCACCGCTCGGGGCCCCTCGTCATCGTGACATGGCCAATCATTCTCAGGGATTCATCACCGGGGCCTACTTAAAGGCTTCTCATCGGGAGTTTCTAGCTCAACCATCAGGACCGACTCTGTCGGGACCTTGCTTCGTCGGGACTCCCTTCGTCGGGACCCTTCTCCAAAGTAATCTTGACCTTTACTCTGGGCCTGGTGGGCCTGTCTACCGTTTTCTCGCCGTTAAAGGGCCTGACTGCTATAATCGGACCCATCATTTGACCCCAAGACATGAGGGACTTTTAGTTCGTCGTGTCTTTTAACTCCCGATCTTTCAATACTAGAGTCGGGGATCTTTTCCTTGGTTCAGTTACTCAGTTTATCAATCTTCTCCTCTACGTTTCCTCAGGGTTTTGTAGATAACTGTTATATCCCAAGGGTCTTCTCGGTTTCCTAGTGCATTAAATGCAGTAGATAATGGAGTGACGTTTTCGACCCACGTGCCTGATTTTTCGCGCCTGTCCTTTTTTGAAAAAGTGCTTTTCAGGCCGTTTCATCATTACGCCCTTTGTCCTTCTGCACGTTTCATCTCAACGGTCCAGATTGAGACTCTTCGACTTCGACGACTCGGATCGAAGTGTCCTTTCAACCGTCTTCTTCGACTATAAAACCCTAGCCATACTCACAATTTAACTTTTACTGTCTTCGAATTCTCAAAAGCTCTCTGCGATTCCTCTGCGATTCCAAGCTCTGTGATTTCGAAGGTCTGTGGAGTCTTCCCGATCATCTTTCCGGCGACGTTTCGCTCATCTCCTTCAACCTCTACTTCATCATGTCTGGTAAGGAATCCTTCTTCGTTGCTTATTCGTCTTTTCCCTTCTAATTTCTCCAAGAGTCCCACTGTATTTTCTTGCCCTGGTTGCTTTTCAGACAGCGGTTCCAGCTCCGAGGGGAGAAAACCCTTTAACTTTGACTATGCTCCCAATGAGATTTCCAATACTGCTTATGATGCAGCTCTCCGAGAGGGTTGCATCACCGTCACCTGGGAACCTCGTTTCCCGTATCCTAGGCATCGTCCTTCGAGTGACTCTGAGGTTACTCATCCCCAGAAAGGGGAGGTGTTTGTCTCTACGGGACAAATATCAGCGGGGATTAGGTTCCCCTTTTGCGGTAATTTGGTCGAGCTGTGCCACCATTACAGAACACACCCCACTACCTTTTCTCCCCATGCCATCCGCCTCTGGAACGCCTTTCAAGTCCTTTGCCTCCGACAGAAGTGGGTCTACAGCCTCCAACTCTTCAGAACCTTTTATGGGATGAAGTGCAATGAGGCGGGGGTTTGCACCATCTACCCTCGGATGCCCAAGTGGAGTAAGCAGCAGCTTGCCCGATACGGTTGGACCAGTGACACCTGGAAGGTGGTCAAGGGTCGGGGACTCTTGATTGATACAGGGTCCGACAACAGTAGCTGGAAAAAGAGCTACTTCTTTATCTGTCACTCCTCCATTCCCTGGCCTCGTTGGGAGGTGGTAGCGGACCCTCCACCTGCTTTCCATACTTATGCTGATGAGGATTTTGAGACTCTCCAGCTTATCCAGCTTTATCGGTGGGAGGAGTCTTACACTCCTCTCAACGCCAACTCACTCGTGGAGCGGGACCTGGTGCACGCCGGGACCCGACTCCTCGACATTGTTTCTGGGGGTCAACTCTTCGACGGCCCTTCCAATATGGTTCCTTGGGTAAACTTCTAACTCTTTCTTTGTTTACTGTTTGCAGCCAAGAAGGTATCTGTGCTGACCGATCTGTTCCTTAAGCAGGGGGAGACTGATGCTGTCCGCCCCTCGCGGAAGAGGAAGTCTGCCAAGAAGGCTGCTGCCAGGTCGGGGTCTCCTTCAGCGGAGCAGCCCAAGCGGAAGCGGGTGGATCTGGACCAGCTCTTCGATGTCCAGAACGCTGAAGAAGGTAAACAACTTCGACTTGCTACTAAATCGTACAAGAGGATGGTCCCGTCGGATTTGATTTCCTCGACCAAGGAAGGCTGCATTACTGATGTCAAAAGAATCCTTCGAGGCGAAACTCCCCGAGTCTTGAAGGCAGGCTACTATCATTATCGTGGGAAGGATCAATACGTCTCCCGACGTATCATTTGGTGTAAGAATCCCGATGAACTTCCTGACTACCTTTTTGAAGCTTCTCATCCTCCAGGTGCAGGTCGCTCGGGAGCTTCCTCGGGTGCTGCAGCTTCCGCAGATGCACCGCCTTCAGCGGGGGTGCCTTCCTCAGCTGGAGAGAAGGCTCCAACTGGCGAACAGTTTCGTCAGGTGGAAACTCTGGACTACTCCGAGGAGACTGGCGGGGTTGACCCCCCTCAACAGCGTCGGAAGGCGGGGCAATCCGCCTTGAAACCAACCCCTCAGGGGCCGCCTCCTTCGTCTTCTCCGCAGCAGCGGCAGCTCTCACCTATCCACGACTTCTCTCCTTCCCCTGTTCGGGGCGAGACGGAGGCGTGCCCTTCCATTCCTCGTCCTATCTCTCCCCTTGCTCTTGATGGGGACTTCTACAGGCCCTTAAATTCTTCACAGGCGAATGCCCCCTGGACTCCTATCCAGACGCTTCAGGGAGTCCCGCTCACACAAGGGGAACAGGACCAGGAGCTGGCCCTGCATCTGCTGGCGGGTTCTATTCTGCCTTCTATGCGGCATCCGATTTACCTCAATCGGACGCATATGCAGCGGGATGTCAGGGATATGGCTGTGCGCCGCATAGAGGTGAGACTTTTGCTTCTTTCTTGTTGATGATAAATCGGGTCGTTTGTCCTTTAACATTTTTCCTTTTGATTGCAGGAGCTCGGGGACTTCAACCGCCTCATCGGGTATGTCATTGCCTATGATGAGGCCCGGGAGCGGGACCGAGGAGTCCGCGAGCAGCTTCAGGCGGATCTCAAGGCCTCCCAGTCTCTGCGGGGGAAGCTTGTAAAAGAGCAGGCTGCCCTTAATCAGAAGATTCGGGACCTTCAGCAGCAGATCGCGGACTTCGAGGGGCTCTTGAGGCAAGAGCGGCAGGAGCGGGGGGCGATTGTGGATGACCCAGGAGAAGAAGGCCGCCGAGGACAAACTGGTCCTTGAGAAGAAGGCTCTGGAGGAGCTAATCGCGGGATTTCCTGTGCAGCTTGTCGAAGCGGAGGCGAAGGGTCGGGAAGACTATCGGAAGTCGGAGGGCTTCCAAGCTGATGCCATGAAGTTCTTTGGCGCAGAGGTGGAGAACACTTTCTTCAACGCGGTTGAGGAGCTCCACCTAGAGTACGGGGATGCTATCAACTTCGACAAGTCTCCTTCCCTCGCTCCCTTTGCGAAGAAGTATTTTGCTCTCTCCGAGGAGAGTGATGGGGGGAGTACCCCCGTAATTGTCGAAGACGCTTCTGAACTTCCAAGTGCGGACGCCCCGATAGCCAATCCTCCCGAAGCCAATCCTGTGGATCCCTCTACTACCGACTCCGCGGACCCAGCTGCTGCCAATGCTGCCAACAAGGACCAAGCTTGAATGTTTTATCTTTTTAGAGTCCTTGTATCTTCTTCTCTTGTGTCGTCGTCGGGCCCTTGAGCCCTTATCAATATCAGACTTCTTTAGTTCCGATCTTTTGTTACACTTCTCCGAGTGACTTTACTTATGCGCGCTTAAGTCGAAACCTCGACACTTAAGACATTCTCGTACGTCTTTCCCGACGATTTTAATAACTTGCACCACTTAAGGCGACTTAGTTCCGTGCATCACTTAAGACGACTTAATCATTACTTAGGATAAACCTAAAGATTGTGCACCACTCAAGGCGACTTAATCCCGCGCATCACTTAAGACGACTTTTGGATACTTAGAATAAATCTAAGTATTGTGCACCACTTAAGGCTACTTTTCTCGTGCACCACTGAAGGCGACTTTTGGATACTTAGAATAAATCTAAGTATTGTGCACCACTTAAGGCTACTTTTCTCGTGCACCACTGAAGGCGACTTTTGGATACTTAGAATAAATCTAAGTATTGTGCACCACTTAAGGCGACTTTTCTCTGCACCACTGAAGGCGACTTTTGGATACTTAGAATAAATCTAAGTATTGTGCACCACTTAAGGCGACTTTTCTCGTGCACCACTGAAGGCGACTTTTGGATACTTAGAATAAATCTAAGTATTGTGCACCTCTTAAGGCGACTTTATCCCGTGCACCACTGAAGGCGACTTTCATCGTGCACCACTGAAGGCGACTTTCGTCGTGCACCACTGAAGGCAACTTTTCTCGTGCACCACTGAAGGCGACTTTTACACTTAGCATAAATCTGAGGACAACTCTTATTTGGAAGCAACCTCTTTATTTATTGATGGCATAAGATTGGCTTACATCGAATTAAACGATAAATAGCATACACCACTTAAGGCGATTTTACATCGGGCACCACTTAAGGCGACTTTTTCGGGCACCACTTAAGGCGACTTTCTTCAAGCATGGTGTTTCTTCAAGTGTTCGCCACTAAAAGAATGCTTTAATGTTCTGCCATCGAGGTCTTCCAACTTGTATGCGTTCGGAGCTGGCATCCCCACGACCTTATAAGGTCCTTCCCATTTTGGTGACATCTTGTTGATTCGATCCAAAAGGGTGAACTCGTTGCGACGCCAAACCAGCTCCCCGACAAAGAACTGTCGGGACTTCACTCGCCGATTGTAGTACCTTGCCGTCGCTAAACGCATTCGAGCTTGGACTTCATCGGCTTCCCGCCTCTTCTCTTCGAGTAAGTCCAAGTCCAGACGTCTCACTTCGTCGTTCGTTAGGGGCTCGTAATATCTCATCCGATGGGACGTCACAGCTACCTCCACAGGTGTGACAGCTTCCGTGCCATAAACGAGGCCAAACGGAGTCTCCCCTGTTGATCGTTTGGGTGTCGTTCTAACAGCCCAAAGTACATTTTCTAGTTCGTTCAGCCACTTGCCCTTCAAGGCATAGACCTTCTTCTTCAGGCCATCCATCACGATTTTGTTGGCTGACTCCACCTGGCCATTAGTCTGAGCATGGCGTACGGAGGCGGTCCGATGCTCAATGTTCAATTCTTCAAGATACTCCCTCACCTGAGAGCCGTTAAACGGTGGGCCGTTGTCGCTGATCACCACCTTAGGAATCCCATATCTGGACACGATGTGGGTTTGGAGGAACTTGACGATCTGGTTCCCCGTTGTTCTGGCCAATTCCTTCGCCTCTATCCATTTCGAAAAATAATCGATAGCTACAAGTAAATACTTACATTGTCCTTGTGCTTGTGGAAGAGGTCCCACCAAGTCGATGCCCCACTGCGCGAAGGGCCAAGCGCTCTTGATGGATGTTAGGTTGGCGGCCGGAGCCGCGATACTCGGGGCGTACCTCTGGCACGCGTCGCATGATCGGACCAACGTCGTTGCTTCTTTTTTCATCGTGGGCCAATAGTAGCTTAAGTTCAACACCTTCCTCAAAATGGATCGGGCCCCTTCGTGACAAGCCGCGACCCCCTCGTGCATTTCCTTCAGGATTCGATGGGTGTCGGGTTCTGCTACACACTTCAGGTACGGAGTCGAGAACCAGCCCTTCTTGTACAGCTGATTATCCAGCATCACATAATTAGACGCGATCCGACATATTCTGTCTGCTGCTACCTTATCCTCGGGGACTGCCCCCGTAGTCAGATACGCGACTATCGGGGTCATCCAAGTGGGCTCTTCCTCCGATTTTGTCTCAATGGTGCACACCTGTGTTGGGTCGATGTTTGATAAGATCACCTTCTCCAATAAGTGCACCTTCCGATTTTCTTCCAAGGGTGCCCCCAGGGCAAATTTACTCAAGGCGTCTGCCTCTACGTTCTCCTCCCTCGGGATAGCCTCGATATCGAAGCTTTTGAAGCTCTCTCTCAAGGCTTGTACCTCTCGCAGATACTTTTTGATTATCAGACTCCTTGCTTCGTATCGCCCTTGAACCTGGTTCACGATTAAAGCTGCGTCGCACTTCACTCTCAAGTGATCGATTCCAGTGCCTTTAGCGATTTTTAGGCCCGTGATAAGAGCTTCGTACTCCGCTTCGTTGTTTGTGGCCTTGAATGTTAAAGCCAAGGCGTATCGGAGCGGTTCACCTTCACCTGGTGGTATCAACAAGAAGCCCGCTCCTGATCCGTCTGAACTCGCGGAGCCATCCGTGTACATCTCCCAGATATTTTCCTTGTTTGGCTGTTCTGATTGCTCTGCCCTCTCTGGTTGTACTTCTGTCGGGACTTCCATCGTTGCCCCCTCTACAGGGCCCGCTTCTTCCAGATCGGGGGCTGTAGACTCTACTATGAAATCTGCTAATGCCTGACCCTTAATGGCTGTTCTCGGAGCGAAGTGTATGCGAAACTCGCTAAGCTCTACTGCACATTTCACTAATCTCCCCGACGCATCCGGTCGGTTCAAAAAATGATTCAAAGGCTGGTTCGTTAGTACAGTGATCTCGTGTGCGTGTAAATATGGCCTTAGCTTCCGAGCAATAATAATCAACGCAAAGAGGTACTTCTCAACGGCGGGGTAGTTCAATTCAGTTTTGGCAAATGCCTTGCTTACATAATAGACGGGGACTTGATTACCCTCGACAATCTTTACTAACACAGAGCTAATGGTAAATTCAGAAACAGCCAAATAAAGGAAGAGCGGCTCGCCTGGGACCGGTTTTGCCAGCGGCGGAAGTGTGCGAAGGTGCTGCTTGAGTGCTTAGAACGCTTCTTCACATTTGGCAGTCCATTCGAATTTTTTGTTGGCCCTCAAGACTTCAAAAAACGGCATTGATCGGTCGCTGGCTTTGGACAAGAAGCGGTTCATTGCAGCTAGTCGGCCATTCAGTACTTGCACCTCCCGATGGTTTATCGGGGACTGCATCTCCTCGATTGCCCTCAGCTTCTCAGGATTCACTTCAATTCCTCTCTGACTCACCATGAAGCCCAAGAATTTCCCTGAGTGGACTCTGAAGGCGCATTTCGTCGGGTTCAAGCGGACTTGATGGAGCCTCATCCGCTCAAACGCCATGGTAAGGTTGTGTACGTGGTCATCGGCTTGTCGGGACTTCACCAGCATATCGTCCACGTAAGCTTCCATGGTTTCTCCCGGCATATCTCCAAACAGTTTGTTCACCATCCGTTGGTAGGTGGCCCCAGCATTGATCAACCCGAAAGGCATGACATCGTAGTGGTAGATATCACTGTCCGCGTAGAACGCTGTGTGGGGAGCGTCTTCCTTGGCCATTTTGATCTGGTTGTATCCTGAGTACGCATCCATGAAACTCAACAGCTCATGTCCCGACGTGGCATCCACCAGCTGGTCGATCCTCGGGAGTGGATAGCAGTCCTTTGGGCAAGCCTTGTTCAGGTCGCGGAAGTCCACGCACATTCGCCATTTCCCGTTAGTCTTCTTCACCAGCACTGGGTTGGCCACCCAAGTTTGGAATCGGAGCTCCTTAATGAACCCGGCGTCGAGCAACCTGCCCACCTCCTGCTGGATCGCAATCTTCTTATCCGTGCCCATCGGACGCCTTTTTTGCGTGATAGGCTTGATCGCGGGGTCTATCTTTAGCTCGTGTACGATCACATCGGGGCTGATTCCTGGCATATCGCTCGGGGACCAAGCAAACAGCTCCTTGAACTCCTTCAACAACTCCACCAATTTTTGGGCTGTCTCCTCAGTCAGAGCAGACCCGATTTTCACCTTCCTCTGGGGTCCGTCGATCTCGACTTCTTTCAGATCTTCTAAGGGGGCGGGACGCCCAAACTCTTCTCTGGGATCTGTGTCTGTCTGGAGGACAGTCATGGCCTCTCGCCTCCTCCTCCGGGTGGCATTAACATAGCATTTTCGGGAAGCCACCTGGTCGCCCTTGACCATTCCGACTCCATGGTCGGTCGGGAACTTCATCTTCTGGTGCACAGTCGAGGCAACCGCCATCAGGGGATTAATGGTGGTTCTCCCGATAATCGCGTTGTAGGTCCCCGCGGAATCAACCACGACAAATTCCACATTCCTCCTTTCTGATTTCCACCCGCTACCAAACTCCACTGGTAAGGTTATTACTCCTAGCGGGTAGGAGGTTGAGCCAGAGAACCCGACCATCGGGAAGTTTGCCTCCTTCAGATCTTTCTTTGTTTTCCCCATAGCCTCCAGCGCGTCCATGAACAGAATGTCGGAGGAGCTCCCTCCGTCGATTAGAATTCTCTTCATCTCGAACCCGTCTACATCCAAAGTTACCACTAAGGCATCGTCGTACGGGGTCTCTACGCCTATGAGGTCTTCCTACGAGAAGGAGATTACCATCTCTTCTTTCAAGGTCCAGGATCGGGACCTCTTACCCAACACCACTGATGTGGGGATTCTGGAGGCATAAACTTCTCGGGCGGATGAGGTATCACCTCCAGCAGCAAACCGTCCATGAATCACGTTGATAGTGCCCCGTCTCTCCTTGCGAGCACCGGATGACTCTGGATCGGTTCTCTTCTTCTTTGGGGACCGATCGCGGGATCGGGAACGGGACCGCGATCGGGACCGAGAGCGGGATCGACACCGCTTGTCCCCGACGAATTCCTTGAGCTTCCCCTTCTGAATCAGCTTTTCAATTTCCTTCTTCAGCTCCCGACAGTGATTGGTGTCGTGGCCATTTGCGC
The DNA here is from genome assembly GCA_036873135.1 of Clarkia xantiana subsp. parviflora. Classification (NCBI taxonomy): domain Eukaryota; kingdom Viridiplantae; phylum Streptophyta; class Magnoliopsida; order Myrtales; family Onagraceae; genus Clarkia; species Clarkia xantiana. The sequence continues at coordinate 33,833,814 of JAPTYO010000010.1, read as the reverse complement.
GGTGAAATAGACAATAGCGATCTGTGCGGGACCCCAGGAATTCTCCATCTTTCTTCGGGGGGTACCTGGAGATACCTTGTCGTTCCATCACTGTCAGCACTTCCGCCATGGAGCAGTTGAGAGGAATGTCAAAATCCTCCCGCTTATCCTTCCTTGAAGAACGTCTGTTCTCCCTCCGGTCCGGACGACCTGGATTCTTGCCATTGTCGGGTTTACCCTTTGACTTACGATCGTCGAAAGGTTTACTTGACTGCTTCCCTTTGTTCGACTTTGGGGGTTCCAGTTCTCCCGCGGCTATCTTTGACTCCTGGACATCGATCTGCCGCTTTACCCTCTTCTGTAATGCCTCCATATTCCACACAGCCTTCTCAGCCACGCTGTGCATCAAGTCGGAGCCATAGGGGGCTGTCAGGTTCCGAATGAAGGTACGGATGGTTTCGCCCTCAGAGATTTCTTCACCTATCTCTGCTACGCTGGCTGTGTACCGCTGGTAATAATGAGCCAGCGATTCATCGGGCCTCTGCACCACCTGGGTCAGGGACCTCACGCTCTTCAATAAACGCCTCCGACCCTGGTACTGCTGAATGAATCGATCGTGCATGTCTGCCCAGCAAGTGATGCAGCCTGGGGGCAGACTAAAGAACCAAGTCAGGGCCCTTTCTCCCAGTGTGTTCGGGAACAACGTACACACTATGTCTTCACTTGGGGCTCTTCCCAGACACGCCATGAGGTGCTTCTGGACGTGGCGAACTGGATCTCCTTCGCCATCATACTCCTTTATCATGGGGATGCCTAGCCCAGGCGGGGCTAGGGTGTCAATGAGTCGGGGGACGAAGGGATGAGTTGATCGATCCCTCAGCTCCAACACCAGCGGCTTCTGTTCTCCCATACAGATGTTCACGATCTTTACCACCTGGTCGGGAGTGATGGGACCATTCAGGGGAATGGTCCTGTGCTGTACTGGTCCTGGCCCATCAACCACGAACCTCTCCGGCTGACCGGTCGCCCTACCTCTGTCTTGGCCTCTTGGCGGGGCTTCCTGTGCGTTCCGACCCTCTGTTGGCGGGGTCGCTTCCTCCAACGGGGGCATCTCCTCCTGCCTCCTCGCAGCCTCTCTTCGATCCAAGAGAGCCTCTACAGCCGCCAGAAACATGGGCATGGCCTCTGCCACGGCCCTCGTCAAATCTGCAGCTGGGGGAGCCTCCTGCCCCCTGTTGTCCTGGTGCTGAGGGGCAACATCTTTGGGATGCGATGCATTTTGCCCTCCTGTCTGGGAGAGCTCAGCCGGAGGATGGTTCTGGTTTTCCTCTTGTTCTGGTACTGAATTCAGATTCGTTGCAGCGGGGTGACGGGAACCACCGGATTGTCCCTGTCTTCTGTTCTTGCCAGCCGCCATTGATCGAGTAGAAGCCATATCAGCTTTTTGTTTGATTCCCACAGACGGCGCCAATGTTGGATCACGGTGGAACTCCGGTACGGACTTTGACGGCAATCCTAGCTCCTTTGCTCCACGCAATCCTGCAAGAGGGGATAGACCGGGCAGTGACCCAGAATCCCTCTCCGATGCTTAAATGAGTATCTCGTATGACTGGTAAGTAATAAACTCAGAGTGTATTCAACTCAACGTAAGTCTTTCTGAGGTGACCTCCTGCCCTTTTATAGGCAAAGAGATGCCTCAGGTACCTGGCGAACCGTTAGGGGTGGTTAGCCCGTATCCCGCATATCTCGGACGTGATCTCGCGTATCTTAGCCATGCCCCGCGTATCTCGGCCACGCTCCGTGTATCTTAACCACGTTCCGCGTATCTCGGCCACGCCCCGCATATCTTGGCCTTATCCTCTGATAACGAGTCCCGACTCCCGTCGGGGACTCCAGAGTTATCTCGTTGTGTCACCGCTCGGGGCCCCTCGTCATCGTGACAGGGCCAATCATTCTCAGGGATTCATCACCAGGGCCTACTTAAAGGCTTCTCATCGGGAGCTTCTAGCTCAACCATCGGGACCGACTCTGTCGGGACCTTGCTTCGTCGGGACTCCCTTCGTCGGGACCCTTCTCCAAAGTCATCTTGACCTTTACTCTGGGCCTGGTGGGCCTGTCCACCGTTTCCTCGCCGTTAAAGGGCCTGACGGCTATAATCGGACCCATCATGTACGTAAGGGTTTGCGTGTCATCGGGAGGAACAATCCGGACCTGGCCCAGATTGTTATACAATCCGGACGAGGTTTTAGCCCGGGACGCGTACGCGCGCGTCTCAGAACTTTTTAAACTCGCAGGTGAATAATTCGAAGCCGTTGGCGGGTTTAATTTGTAAAGAAGTCCGAATAATATGAAACGAACCCGAATCGGACATATACTCAAGGATGGGAGGAAAGGGTACAAAGGCTCATCTAGAGGACTAATGTCACCTAACTCAATGTGGTCATTATAGTCGCTCCGATTCAAGTGGTTCTCCGACAACGGCGCAAGACCTAACTCAAAAGCAGTGGGAAATTCTAAGCTCGAGAAAGACTCCGACTCAGACCAATACCCAAATTCAGTATCTGACTCAAAATCCGACCCTGAGCTAATATCTGGAAAGAAAGTAACGTGGCGAATGTAAGGGATGAAAAACATACTCAACCTCCGAAGAATGAAGAGTCTTTCCAAAGTTTGAGTTTTGGGACACCACCACGAGTACAATACCTGCCGTACCAAGCTAAGTGTCAGAATAGAAGAATCTCCCAGGGAAACTCGGGAATGCCCCGATATCGACATATCAACAACCATATCACACAACGACCAACGAGCGACAATCAAGGCTCAAATATAACCGACAATAACAACGGCTACGTGCGAGCAATTCTACGAAAACAAAATCGGGCAGTTTCACTTGGCCAAAAAAATCATTTCCCGGGCTAAGGAGAGTTATACCCCCGCTAACAACGCTCGGCTTACAAGTGACCACGCGATACCAAATTCAAATAAGGAAAATCCAACGGACAAAAAATTATCTCCGGGCAAACGAGTATCTACTCAATACGGCAATCACGACTCAAGCAATCGGGAAATCATCACAAATCAAGCATGGGCAATCCAAATACGAACATTAGACATGTTCACGAAGGGGAAAAGATCGAACCTTGGGAAATCCGGACCCGATTCGAAAAGAAGGCCCGGAATTTTCGCTTCGCCGGCGAGATGAACTCACCACCACCACACGAAGGATGCCGGAATTCCGCCAGAGTCGATCCCGGCCCTCCGTGCTCCCGTTAGCAGCAGCAGTGGCCGGCTTGGTCGTCGCCGCACGAAGCTTCGCCCCGCCTGGCCGTGGATCGGAGCCGCTGCTCAAGGCTGCGCCGGACACGCCTAGGGCCACCGCGTCTCCCGCCTGCACCACCAGACCTCTGCTGCGCCGTGTGCCTCCCTCGCCGTCGCCGGGCCGTCACGCGAAGCTCTCCTCCTCCTTTGTCGGAGTTTTGGCCGTCTCACCCCTAATTTTTAGGGCTTGGAACCTTGCTTGGTCCCCAAGAATGTGATGTGAAGATAACAAAGATGATGGTGGCTAAGAGCATCCACAGTGGTATTACGTAAAGATTACGTAAACGTGGGTCCTACATGTTTATTTAAGTAAAACAACAAAAACTATCTACAGTGGTTTTACATAGCATTCCTTAAAGATGGGACCCACACGTTAATTTATATTTTTACATAAAGCACTCCTTAAATTTAAGTAATGCACTATGTATTACGTAACTAATTTTTTATTATAAATTAATTCATTTTATAATTAATGTTAATATCTTATTGGTGGTTGTTGGAAAATTTAATAATAAAATATATTTAAGAAATATGTTTAAGTAATACGATTGCAGAGAAAATATTTTTTACGTGTGTCTTCAATTTACGTATTACTTAAAGTGTACATAATTGTCTACGTGGCAACTTTAAAAAATACAATTTATGTAAAACCATTGTGGATGCTCTAAGTGAGGTAATCTTATTCCCCTATTTTATAAGCTAAAGTGTGTAGGGATTTTTAAAGTGACACAATCACCACCATCCATTTAAATTAGAGGAGATCTAAGGGTTTAGATAGAAAACTATAACCTTTACCCCCCCCCCCCCCCCCCCATTTGACTATGGTTAGGCATGTTTTTACTCAAGTTAACACCCTATAGGCATATATTCCATTGTTGTATACTTAGAAATTTTTTGACCCAATTCAAATATTTTTCCCAGCCTGTGCTCACCCCGTAGGAAATTGAGGTGCATAGACTCATATCCATGATTGCATTGCATCCCCATGCACGTATATGTTTTTAAAATGCATACTTGAAGAGATCCGATTTTTTATGATTATATCCATATTCCGCGGACACGTGTCTAGAACACGTGTACGCATAACGTTTACAATTCCTCTATTTTTGAGAATCAGAGAACAAGGCTCGAAAAACGCGCCTACGAACAAGCAAAGGTTTCGTCAAGAGGTAAAGACACGGTTTCCAATTGGTCGTATCATCCCCCTCTAAAATAGAGTCAACCAAGGGTCACGTCATTGGTTAACTCGGGGGAAAGTGATGGATATACGCCCAATTGGAACCCGTTCTAGTTCAGACTGTCTTATTTCGATTACCCCATTTGTGATTGTAAATCCAAACTTTGACCCGAATACTTCGGCCCAAAACGCTAACGGTCCGAGCGAGGTAAAATTACTCGCCCGGACCCGACCGTCGACCTCACCTAGGTGAGATCGGGTGACCTCACCCGATATCTCCTAAGGGAGATCGGGTGGACCAACCCCCTAGGGGAGATCGGGTGGGCTGACCCGATCTCCCCTAGGGGAGACCGGGTTGGCTCACCCAACCCCTCTTAGGAGGGGTTGGGCAAATCTACCCGGTGTCAGGCCTCGGGGGTCGGATTTTCTGTCCGACCCCAAGGGTCCCGACCTCTTTTCCACCCGTCTCACACTTAGATTATTTCGCCTACCTCTCAATGCTTTAAGGGTTTAATCATACGGTTATGAGTTATTTAAATGCTCTTAGGAGATTAACGATGTCACTAAGCCACCTTAATCCTCCCGAAGCCTATAAATACTGCTCGTATCCTGTTCATTTCCATCACGTTGATTTCACTAGCTTCTGCTCTGCCTTCTCTCTAATTTGTCTCTCTAGAAATATTAGACTGACTTAGGCATCGGAGAGGGTTCACCAAGAACCACCCCCCCCCCCCCCTCCGTGCTTGTTACTGCCCCTATTGCAGGTCAGTCAGAAGAAGGAAGTCGGAAGAAAAGAAGGATACGGATCAGACCATCTAGCGGATAGAGTATCAGATCAAGCTTCTTACCCGTGAGAAGTGACACTTGGACCGACAACCCGAGTGACACGACTTAACAATGGGGTACTTTCATAAATAATTAAAAAAAATTATAAAGCTAGTTGACTAAATAAGAACGAAGGGTAGTATTGGACGCAATCTGCGAGAGACATTAACAGTAAACATAGTTGAGGAGGGATCTCCACGTGGCTTATATGGAACTATCAACTGAAATGGTCGGGCAATATCACCAGCTTAATTAGCATTTTTCTTATATATATACACTATATGAGAAATGCCAACAAATTAAAAAAAAAACATTTTAATTTTTTGATTGTGAAAGTACCCTATGGTGAAAACGACAATAGAGTTTTAGAACAAAAAATATATATATATATATATATATATATATATATATATATATATATATATATATATATAAACAAAGTCTAAAAACTAAAAAAACATATAATTAATAAAATTTAGTAAAAACTTCCATGTCAGAAATTTCATAATTAATAATAAAATAAAATAAAAGGATTTTTTTTATTTAATTTAATTATTTTTTCTATTCGAAGTTTATCTCGATTAAATTTGTTTCTTTTTTTTTTGTAAGAAGATCAACATATATTAAGCACGGAAGCAGAATGAAAAGTACAAAAAGAGGGAGATTGGGAGGAAAGGGCTCCGACCAACTCCCTTCAGTTCTAGTGTTTAAAGCAAACCTAGCTAAGACATGACCAGATCTAACCCCTGAACGTTGAACCTTAACAACTGATAGAGAAACAAACCAAGAATAAAAAGTTTTAATATCATTAAGTAAACAAAAAAGCACAGCTTGATTCTGAGGAGCTCCATTGATTGCTTGCAGCAGAAGTAGAGAGTCAGTCTTAAGAACAAGCCTTTGTCTTCTGAATTGAAACCCAATGAGCAAACCAGCACGAGAAGCTAAGCCTTCAGCCAAAAGAGGGGAAGAACCATGCATTATTTGAGTAGTAACAGAAACTAAGACACCGGCAGGGTTGTACAATAAAGCTGCTCCAGCAAGTAGCTCAGCAGCAGAATCACAGGCACCATCAACAATGATAGTCCAAGCATTCTGGTGCTGTTGAGGCTGTGTTCTCAAGGGTTGTCTGATGATTGATCTCCCTGATAAGTGCCCTGGTGAACATTCAAATGCACGAATATTATCAGTAAACAACAAATTAAGATTACACATAAAACTGTCCACTGATGGTAACTTAGAGTGAAAGATCAGTTGATTCCTAGTAAGCCAGATATTCTAGATGATCAAGCATTTGTTGGTAAGAACTTCAGGACTAGATGTAAGATCTAGAGATAACCACTCCATAACAGAGATAGACTGTGAAGAGCCAGCTCCTACAGCAAACAAAGAGGCAAACCAGACACGTTTGGCAAAATCACAAGTCCACATAAGATGTGACCATGTCTCAGGAGACTTTCCACAGAAGGAACAGGTTGGATCTATGGTGGAAATACGTCGATGGAGGTTAGCTTTAAGAGCTAAGCCTCCAAAACATCCCTTCCAGATGAACATTTTAACCTTTGAAAGCAATTTGGCTGACCAAAGCTTACTCCAGAAGTTAAAACTAGTGATCATAGGGGATGCCGAGGTGGAGCCATATTTTGAAGAGTGTTCCTTGTTGGAGATAAGATAATATCCTGATTTAACTGTATAAGCCCCTGAGGGGTTTGGGAACCAAGTGAGAATGTCATGTGTCGGAAGTAGAGGAAGGGGGATGGATTGGACAAGAGAAGTGAGCATAGGGTGAAGAGTTTGGTGAAGAAGAGGAAAATTCCAATCTAGATGGCTCTCCTGTAGGAAGTGGTGAACTTTAATTGTGGGATCTACTGCCTGATCAAGCCAAGGGGAGAGGGAGGAGATGTTTGGGACCCAAAGGTCTGTCCAGAAGTTAATAGATCTCCCATTACCATCTAACCATCTGACACCTAGCAGGAAAAGGGGGCGAAGTTGTAGGAGAACTCTGCAGACTGAGCTATGATACTGTCTTGACTTGTAGGTGAAGAATGTGTTCTGGGAAAGATATTTCAATCTGAGACAGTGAGCCCAAAGAGAATTAGTTGATGTTAGAAGACGCCAGATTTGTTTCAATAAAAGGGCATCATTCTGGTGCATGGTAGATTAAAACCCCAACCCTCCTGCGGCTTTGTTTAGGGTAATCTTGTGCCAAGCAATCCATGGGATTCCCTTTCTGTCTAGGCTAGATTTCCACCAAAAGTTTCTTAGGATTGATTCAGTTTTGTTGTGGATATGAATAGGTAATCTGATGCAGGACATGGTGTAAATAGGAATGGAAGCAGCAGTTGACTTAATCAACACTTCCTTTCCAGCTGCATTAAGTAGTTTCCCCATCCATCCCTGTATTCTCCTTGAAATTCTATCTAACAAGACATTTCCAATTGCTTGCTTTTGATTTATCCAGTTAACAGGCAGACCCAGATATATATCACCATCTTTCATTTCACGAACCCCCATTGAGAGCATCAGGGAGTCCTTTATGTGTTGGGGAGTATTCAAGCTGAAGGTAATGCTAGACTTATGAAAATTAACCTGTTGCCCAGATTGTGTTTCATATTGACGTAACAGGAGTTGTAGGGAACGGATATTCTCAGCCTTTGCTTCCAGGAAAATGAAAGTGTCATCTGCAAAAAGAAAATGAGTGATTGGAGGACAGGATGTTCCATGCTTGATTCCGGAAATGAGATCATTTGATTGGGCATTGGACAATGCCCTAGAAAGGACATCAACACAAAGAATAAACAGGAAGGGGGAGAGAGGATCTCCCTGTCTAAGGCCTCTAGTTGGAGTGATTGTTGGAGAGGGAACACCGTTAATGAGAATAGAAAGGGACGAAGATTGGACACACTCCATAATCCAGGAGATGAATTGAGGAGGAAATTGAAGTTTTGTGAGTGTGGCTTGGAGAAAAGGCCATTCAATCCTATCAAAAGCCTTAGCCATATCAAGTTTCAGAGCTAAGAGACCCATTCTTCCTCTTCTCCTCTTCCTGATAACATGTAGAATTTCCTGAGCAAGTAAAGTGTTGTCTGAGATCAACCTACCCTTAACAAAAGCACTTTGATAAGGAGAGATGATATCTGGAAGAACCTCTTTTAGACGATTTGCTAGAAATTTGGATATGATTTTGTAGGCTGAGGTACAAAGACTGATGGGCATCCAATGTTGCAAGGTTTGAGGCTGAGGAATTTTAGGAATTAGAACTATAAAAGTTCTGTTGAGCTCTCTTAGCATCACACCTGTGACAAAGAAGGAGCGGATAGCTTCAAGAGTTTGGACAGAAATAATGTCCCAATTTTGTTGAAAGAATCCTGGAGGATACCCATCTGGACCTGGTGACTTATTAGGGCTCAAGTCCATTAGTGCCTTAATAATTTCTACGTTTTCAACAGAAAATCCTAAGGAACTGAGGTTAGAGGTTGGGTGAGGTAGGACTTGGAGAAGACTGAAGTCAGAAATGACAGGCTAAGCTGTGAAAACTGTAGAAAAATAATTCACCACATGATTGGAAATATCAGAGACTTGTGTTATCCACTCCCAGTGTAACTGAGAATCCAGTTCATCTTGTTGACCTGTCGTCTAGCCAAGGCTATGGCATGAAAGAATTTACTATTTCTATCTCCTTGTGTAAGCCATTGTTCTCTGAATTTTTGTCTCCATAGTGTCTCCTCCTGTTGATAAAGATTATGGAGTTGAGTCTCCAACTCTGCTTCAGAAGATGGAAGGGGTGATGGAGATTCTTGGAGGGCTTTGAGAGAGTCAAGGGTCGTCTTGATGTTGCATTGTAAGGAACCAAAGACCCTTTTATTCCAGCTCTTTAGGTCAGTACTCAGGTTAGAAAGTTTTTGGTGGAGGATAGATTGAGGCTCACCAATACCTGGTTTTTGCCAGGAAGAGATAAGCAAATCCTTAAAAGCAGGATGATCCATCCACATATTCTCAAATCTAAAGGGCCTCTGTACATTGATTGGAGAGGGAGTGGGACTTAAGTTGAGCATAATGGGGCAATGGTCAGATCCCCAACGGGCAAGATTGAAAAGTGTTGCTGATGGAAACAGATGAAGACATTCAGAAGTGATAAGAGCTCTATCCAATCTTTCGAGAATAAGATCAGGAGGTGATCGTCTATTAGACCAAGTGAAGGAGGGACCAGAGGCACCCAAGTCCATAAGATTCAGGGAGTTAGACCATGAATGAACTTGCAGAAGATGATCATTGGAAAGAGGATTCCCTCCTTGTTTTTCAGCTTGACTCCAAACATCATTGAAATCACCGAGGAGAACCCAAGGTGAAGAGGAGGGAACATTAAGAGTGTTCAGGGTTGCCCAGAAGGCATGTCGTTGGTGAAATTTACTAGGAGCATAGATGAAACTTGCCATCCAAGGAATAGAAGTAGGAGTTAGTTGAACTTGAACATGGATGAAGTGCCTATGAGTGACTAGAGGCTGAATATGATAGACAAACCTCCAAGCTAAGATAAGCCCACCCCTCGTTCCCTCAGGTGGGTAAACAACAGCCTGATAAGCCTAGATTCTTTAAGATATCCTGAATTCTACTAATACAACTCTTGATTTCAGAGAGGAAAACGATGTGAGGCTTCCAATGGGAAATTAGGCGCCTCAAGTGTTGAATTGTCAGGGCTCTTCCAGTGCCCTGACAATTCCAGGCCATGACTATCATAAGAGTTAATAACCTGGGAGAGGTCTGAAGATTGACCATTGTGAATTTAAGAGGTCTGAAGATTGAAATGGTGATAACTGAGGTCTGAAGTTTGGACTTTGTGATTTTTAGGTTTTCCGTGCAAATTTTCTGTTAAATTTAACAGAACCGCATGAAATGTCAAAAATACCCTTTTGTAATATTTGAATTAATAAAAAGTTTAATTAATATAAAGATGAAATGACAAAAATACCCATGTCCATAATTTAAACCTAACCCAACTCCGGCCACCACCACGGCTCCGGCCGGCCACCACCCAACTTCGGCGACCACCACTCACAACTCCGACGACCGCCACCAAACTCCGACGACCGCCACCACGGCCCCAATTGGGCCCAAATCGGAGTCGCCGACCCCGATTGGACCCAAATCGGAGCCACAGAGCTCCGGTTTGGAGCTTTGTGGCCCCAGATCAGAGCCACATAGCTCCAATTCGGAGCTCTGTGGCTCCGATATGGGGCCACAGAGCTCCAAATCTGAGCTCTGTGGCCCCAAATCGGAGCCACTGAGCTCCGATCGGAGCTTTGAGGCTCTGATTTGTGCCCAATCGGGGCCGGTGGCGCCGATTTGGGCCCAAATAGGGCCGTGGTGGCGGTCGTCGGAGTCAGGTTGTGGTCGCCGGAGTTGGGTGGCGGTCGCCGGACCTGTGAGTGGTTGTCGCCGGAGTTGGGTGGTGGCCTTAAGGGCATTTTTGTCTTTTCATTCAATCATTTGAGATGCAAGAAGGGTATTTTTGGAATTTTATTTTATTTCTGGTCACATGCTATGCACATGACCAACTTCCGTCAATTTTAACGGAAAAAACTAACGGAGACCTCTATTATCTACAAGTCGAAACTTCAGACCTCTGTTATCACCATTTCAATCTTCAGACCTCTCAAATTCACAAGGGTCAATCTTCAGACCTCTCCTAGGTTATTGACCCCTATCATAATGCAGGCGGAAAATACCTCAAGGGTATTTCCGCAGGGTTTGTAGTAGTAACAGCATCACTATACAGAGAGTAACAAGCATGGTGCCAAATTCTAAAAAGTACAGATACCTCATCAAAGTTTGCTCCTGAGTGCGGGTCCTGAGAATCATCTTCATGAAAGTTTAAGGCAATGAAGCTTGCTAGTGAATCCTCATAGCTCTGACGAGGACGCAACCTCCTCAAATATCTGAAGTTATCCTCTTCAGCTTCCTCTCTGAACCGAGTCCCTAAGGAGGAGGGTGGAGTCCCTCGGATGGACAGAGCTCCTGTCGTTGGAAAAGGTCGCCTTCTCCATGTTCTCCTAGAAGCTTGAGTTGAAGATTCCGGCATAGGTTCTTTCCCAGGCCTGTGAGAAGCTGGTTGGGCTGCTTGCTGGGAGGGTTCAGGAATTGCAGCTTGTTGTACTACTTGCACCAATGGCATGATCAGAGATGAAGTCTGTTGTGGTGCAGTGATTGGATCTGTGACAAATGCTGAAGATTCCACCTCCTGAAGGTGGTTAAGTTATGAGATATTGGTCAACGGGGTGTCGGCTTTGATCTCACTCCTTACGGGGGATGTGTGTGATCTGGTCTTCTTAAGTCGTCTTGTCTTTGCCTATGTCCTTCTTCCTTTCCTTCTTCCCTTGGTTCCTTCTCTTCTTCTCTCCCTTTGCCCTGCAAAAGGGGCAGTACCAGACACGGAGGAGGGGGGGTGGTGCCTGGTGAACCCTCTCCGATGCCTAAGTCAGAACTATATTTCTAGAGAGATAAAGCTAGAGAGATGTCAGAGCTAAAATGTCCAATTAGCCAAGATGTTCAAATGAGTTGTGAAGGTGGGGTATTTATAGGCAACGGTGTCATTAAGGTGGCTTAATGACATCGTTAACCTCTAAACACAATTAATTAACCTTTAAGCATATAATTAAGACTTTAGGATTCGGAGGAGGTAGGCGGAGTGGACCGAGCATGGGCGTCTGAGGATGGTGTCGGGACCTTTGGGGGGGGAGGAATCCGACCCCCAAGGGTAGGGGTTGGGTGAGGACACCCAACCCCTCCTAGGGAGGGTGGGGTTGGTCAACCCCATCCCTCCTAGGAGGGATCGGGTTGGCCGACCCGATCTCTCCTAGGAGAGATCGGGTTGGCTGACCCGATCTCTCCTAGGAGAGATCGGGTTGGCCAACCCGATCTCCCCTAGGGGAGGTCGGGTGTGGCCACCCAACCTCACCTAGGTGAGTTCGCCTCTTGTCGGACGGGCGCTTCGGCCCCGTCCGAGCCGTTGATGTTCTCGCGAAGTGTTCGGTGTTGAAGTTTCGATTTGCAATCATAAATGGGACGATAAAAATACAACGGTTCGGAAGTCAACGGGTTCAAATTGGGCGTATATCCATCACATGCCCCCGAGTCAACCAATGGCCTAACCCTTGATTGACTCTATTTTAGGATGGTATGACACGCGCAATTTGAAACCGGGATTTTACCTTCTTTGTCTGAATGTTTACTTACCCTTAGATGCGTGCCTCTGACCCTACCCCCCTGTCTACTGAGATAGAGGAATTGTAAATGTCAGAGTAGCACGGACGTGTGCCTATACACGCGTCCGTCTGAGGTGGGAGTAATAAACTTATCTCTGCTACAGGTGTATATTCAAAAAATACACACTTGTACCGGGGTGTGATACAAATGCAACTAAATAACTTACGCTTCCAATTCATGCCGGGATTTCATCTAAGTGAGGAAAAATTAATTTTGGCCAAAAATTTTCTTAAGTATGGAATGCTCTAAAAATAAAACTAACTTGATAATTCTCTAAGTATGGGAATATACTTAGCTATAGGTGAAAGGGATAAAAAAGATGATCTTTTCTTGGCCCTTAGATTTTACTTAAGGCTAGATGGATGGTGGTGATTAAAACCCCTAAAAAACCCTATCATCCTTTTAACATAAAAGAGGAGAGTTAGAGAAATACCTCCAATAGTCACCATAGCCACCATAGCCACCATCTTTCTTTTTCCACTCACCCTTGGAGAGCAAGGCAAGTTTGAGAGCACCCCCAAGGAGGAGGACCGGCCAGAATTTTTAGTGGTGAACTAGAAATTCCGACCGGCCAAGAAAAGAGGACCCCGGCGTCGGACAGAGGCGGCAGCCGGCCAGGACGACAGCTTCAGCCACCAGCGGCGCGGAGGGACGGCCAGGCGACGGCGAGGTCGTTGCCAGCGGGGACGGCAGCTGGTCCATCGGCGGCGATCGACGACGAAAGAGGACGCGACGTGCAGAGTTCTCCGGCGACGGCGGGGTGGACGGAATCATCTCCGGCGACGGCGAGGCTCCAATTCCGGCGAGGGACTGATTTTCGGGCGTCTTCAAATTCGAAATCCGGACCCGTTTACCATATCGGGTCGGGTTTTCCGAAGGTCCGCTCTTTTTCTTTCCGTTGCCGTACCAAATGTCGATTTTTGAATCGTTGATAGTTGATTGCCGATGCTTGATTGCCGATGCTTGATTGCCGATGTTTGATTAATTGTGGGATTGCCGTAGATAGCCGTTGGTAATTGTGGATTTTGGGGAAAAATGTTTGCCGGTCGTCCGGATATGGTTTCTTGTCCGATTGGGTTATCCCGGTCTTGAATTTGATGTCGTGCCGCCGTTGGTGTATTAATCCTTGTTGGAGGGTATAATGGTAATAATTTTTTTTTTTTTTTTTCAAAACCCGACCTTAGGCTTGGATAAAATTATTTGACTTGGTTGCTGTAGTGTTCTTGACTTGTGCTGACTATCTTTGCTGGGTGTCTTTGGATCTTTGATTGTTGTCGTTGATCGGGTGTCGGAGTATTTCCGGTTCCTCGGAAATTTCTCTTATCCTGATATCCGTCGTGTCGTGGCAGGTACTATACTCCTGGTGGTGTCCACGTACGCAGACTCTTCAGAGACGCCGTATTCTCCGAAGGATGAGTGAGTTCCCTTTTTTCTCTTCCTTTTCGGTCGCGTTGCTTCCTTTTCTATTGCTAGCTTAGTACCGCGGCCTTCATTGGGGTGTTAGTTGAAATTTGATTTGTGCTTTGGGGGTTTCCTGCTACCTTTGCCTTAGGTCTTGCTATCCTATCAGAGAACCTTCTCACTAGGTCCGATTACAACGAACATGTCACTCTAGAGAATATCTGTCCCCTAGATGAGCCTCTGTATCCTTTTCTCCCCTCCTTGGGGAACACTCGGGCGACGGTGACGGAGCCTCCCATAAGGACGGTCGCCGTATACCCTTCTCAGATCCGATTCGGGCTGAGACTGCCTTACTGTGACGAGCTTATAGAGTTGAGCAGGTTCTTCAGGATTTCTCCTGTGAACCTTGCTCCCAGTGCCCTCCGCGTCTGGGTGGGCTTCCGGGTATTGTGCCATTGGTACTCCTGGAAGTACTCTCTCACTCTATTCCGATGCTTCTATCGGTTTCAGTACCGGACGAGGGTGGGGTTCGCGAGTTTCGTAACTCGCCACCCGACCTTCAAAGATCCCCGATTCTCTGACTTCGGGTTGAGTGGGATCGAGTGGGATACCTCCCTCCGTTTTGTGACCCAGATTGACAATTCGGCCAGTCACTGGGCTAAGCACTACTTCTTCATTACGGACCGGTATGTCACTTGGTCGGTCTTGAATGAGGATCGGTCCGACGGTTGGCCTGCTTTTGGAGAGTTCTCTTCGGATGATTTGAAGACTATGAAGATTATTCACGAGAGCAACAGGACCCGGTCTTACTGCCCCGTGTCTTTAATAACTGAGACAGATCTTTACGAGGCCGGGATCAGTCTGACTCCTGACTCCGGGGGTTCGGTATGTCACTTGGTCTTTCCATCTTTATTTACCTTCTGCTCTTCCTTTGTAGGTTGGTTTCATGGAAAAACCTATAACATGCAGGGAGCCCCTGTTGATCTGAGCAAGAGGAAGGCTCCTTCCAGTTCTGCTTTGAAGAAATCCCCCCTGCCTGGGAAGAAGGCTGGAGCCTCTGGTATGCTTTCTCTCATTTGCTTCTTTATGATATAACCTATGTTTTCCTTATCTTGTTTTTCTTACCTTGCTAGGGCGCTCCCCCTTGGTGACTGAGCGGGTCGTCTCCGTTGGCAGAGACTCTGGACCTTCCAAGTCCAAACCGCGGAGGTCTGATTCTGAGGCCGGGGCCTCGGCTGCTAAGAGAAAGAAGGCTGTGGATCCTGCTTCGCCTACTGCTCGTCCTCCGACCCTATCTCGTGATAAGGAGATGGTGGTCGAAGAGGTGTCTTCCCTAGCTGACAAAGGGAAGGGACCTGCTGGTGGTGGTTCCCCTGCCCCCCAGCCGAGGGCACGGTCCTCAGGTATGATCTCTACCTTATTACTGATCCGTCTATGTTTATACTATCCTTTGACTTGCTTTGCTTGTGTAGGTGGGCCTCCGACTTTAAGTCGGAAGGATTTCGCACGGCTGACTGATGAAGATGTTATTGGGTCTGAGTGGACTCCCTTCGCTGGTCTGAAGGAGTTCCACCTCGATAGCACCTCCTCTCTGCGGACTCCTGAGGTTGGTGTCCGGGTACTCCGTGGCGCCGTCCCCCCTGGCGATCGTGTTGCTTCGCCCAAGTCTCCTGTGGAGACTCGGCGCTTTGTTCAGGGGGTACTCTCTCGTTATGCACCTGTGAGTTGTTCCTTGCTTTCCTTTCATTACTTTCATAATGGCTATCTTTCGGTTATTCACCCTTTGTTTGTATTGTTAGGGTATATCTGACATGGTTAACATGTCCTCGCTCGTGTTCGAGTTATCTGACGAGAGGAAGACCCTTGAGGACAGCCAGGTCTCTCTCAAGGCGGAGGTCGCCACTGCTGCCGAGAAGGCGCGTATATCTGATTTGAGGTTGCAGGAGCTCCAGAGCCAGGTGTCCTTGCTTGAAGCCACTGTGGGCAGTTTGCGTCGGGAAGCTGAGGTTGCCGCGTCTGTCCATTCTGAGGAGCTGCGGAGGTTGGAGACTAAGTGTCGGGCGGAGGAGAGGGCTGTCGCAGTATCTGAGTATAAGGCCTCCTCTGCCTTCACCGCCGATTATAGCACGCGTCTCACTCAGGAGATGAACCAGTTCGGTGAGTATCTGGTTGATCACATATATCGGATTGATCCTCAGTTCCCGTTTGGTGACCTTGGTGACTTTGGGCCATATGCCGCTGGCTACGCGACTGTTCTGATGGGTCAGGCTGCTGTCGCAGACGAGGCTGCCCCAGCCCAGGTGGATGCTACACCTGTGGAGATTGGTACCTCAGATTCCTCTTCCTCATCTATTTCCGCTGGCGGTTCAGGTTCAGGGGGTGAGGGTGACTCCCCCGAGGCTTCTGACTGAGTTGTTTATCTCATACTATCCTTGTATATATGACTACACTCCTTCTCCCCTTGTACGGGTTGAGTGTCTTTTGAGATTGTGATGGTGTTTGTTGTTACTTTCCTTTGCCGCATTATGTTGTTGACTACGTGGTTTGTTTGCCTTTATATTAGTGCTTCTCATGCTTTTGTATGTATCTCTTCTCATGATGCCTCCCTATGCCTTGTGTATGACTCTTTGGGTATGGACCTTTCCCTTAATATATTTCCTTTACTTATCCTTCTTTCGTGGTTTTCTTCATGTCATACCTGTCACTTCATAAAGAAAAAACATTACTTGTTCTTCACATTACTTTACCTAGAAATTTCTTTCTCATGGTATTCTTCTGAGTATGGTATCCTTCTAAGCATGGTATGACGATCTCTTCTGATACCCCTTACACGGTATACGTTGTACTGTTAGACCAAAGATACGCTCTTGGTGGGCGTCGAAATCTGTTCACGAGACAGGCTCTCGGACGGCACTTAACGTTTCACAGGATAGGCTCCCGGAGGGCACAGGTTAGTCCAGCGATACCTTCTTGACGGATGTCAAACTGTTCACGAGACAGGCTCTCGGACGGCACTTAACGTTTCACAGGATAGGCTCCCGGAGGGCACAGGTTAGTCCACCGATACCTTCTTGACGGATGTCAAACTGTTCACGAGACAGGCTCTCGGACGGCACTTAACGTTTCACAGGATAGGCTCCCGGAGGGCTCAGGTTAGTCCACCGATACCTTCTTGACGGATGTCAAACTGTTCACGAGACAGGCTCTCGGACGGCACTTAACGTTTCACAGGATAGGCTCCCGGAGGGCTCAGGTTAGACCAAAGATACGCTCTTGGTTGGCGTCGAACTGGTAGTTTGAAATCTACCTCAAGATACGCTCTTGGGGGCGTCGAACTGGTAGTGTTTTTTCTACCTCAAGATACGCTCTTGGGGGCGTCGAATCTGGTGGGTTGCAAATCCACCTCAAGATACGCTCCTGGGGGCGTCGAATTCGTAGTTTTTGGAAACCACTCTCAAGATACGCTCTTGGTGCGTCGAAGTCGTAGTGTAATAACTACTCTCAAGATACGCTCTTGGGGGCGTCGAAGGTTGTAGTATGAACACTACTCTCAAGATACGCTCTTGGGGGCGTCGAAGTTCGTAGTTTTTGGAAACCACTCTCAAGATACGCTCTTGGTGCGTCGAAGGTCGTAGTATAAACACTACTCTCAAGATACGCTCTTGGGGGCGTCGAATGTCGTAGTACGGAGACTACTCTCAAGATACGCTCTTGGGGGCGTCGAATGTCGTAGTACGAAGACTACTCTCAAGATACGCTCTTGGGGGCGTCGAAGGTTGTTGACTTGAAGTCATATCTGTGTAAGGATAACTTGGTGATTGTAACATCACATGTACTGGAAATACTTTTGAATAACTACTACTCTCTTAGGAGCATTCATGTTTTTGTACACTCGGGATGCCTTGGTGCACCAAGACATCCTTTGTAGGAAATGAAAGATAGTTGTAGAGTTGGAGTAACTTCGTGAGTTCTCCTTCTCAAGAGTTTTTTGAAAAGCTTGTAAAGTTAAAACATGCGAAATGCTAGATATGAAACTAAGGATATGGTGTGGCCACTGTGTCTGTTGCCACGTACTCCTTGAAGCTTCCATTGTAGATCATTTCTTCCACTTCCACCTTCAACACCATGCAGTTGTTGGTTTGATGCCCCCAGGTCCCATGGTACTCACACCAACCCTGTGCATCCTTACCAAGGAAGGCCTTGCCTTCCTCCCTGCCTGCTGGCAGCTCTTGCTTGAGGCGCTTGTGGAAGATTTCTTCTATGCTGAGTGTGAGGGGTGTGAATGTGAAATTGACACCTCCTCCCAATGTGTCTGCTTCTCTTCCTTTCTCTGGAACTTCATCCAACTGTTCCACTTCTTGTTCAAATGCCCTATCCAGCCTTGTCTTGAGCTCTCTCATTGTGCTCGTCATAACCATCTCATAGAGCCCTCCATAGGCCTCGAATGAGCTTGGATGCATGTTTCTGATGAATGCTCTGACTGCTTCTCCCCTTGTGATGCCCATGTTGGCACCATAATCAAAGAATCTCTGGAAATAACTTGATATAGACTCCTGCGGCATTTGCTTGATATCATCTATATAGCGAAAGCCTCTTAGGATGGAGTCCCTTGTTCTGTTCCCTATCGTGGTGTCTGGCTGCCAAGGTATGGATGTTACCTTTACAGCCTTGCTCCCGTGTCTCCTTGTAGGCACTGTTTGAAAAAACTGCCTGCTCAGACGGAGTGTCACTCCACTCCTCCTCCTTCCTTGCCTTTGTCTTCCTCCCCTCTTTCTTTTATCCTGGTTGGCACCTGCCATGACCACAGCCACTGTGTCTGTCCTGTGTGATCCATGTCTCATTGAATTGACATAGCATTGTCTTGCGGTGCGTTGATCACCTAGGACCTCTCCAACTCCGTTCTCCGTGATGTACTTCAGCTTCTGGTGAACAGTGGATGACACTATTTCATATGGATTTATGGTTGTCCTTCCTAGGATCCCGTTGTAGGCTCCCAGGCTTTCAACCACCAAGAAATTGACATTTACCTTCAGCTGGGTCCATCCTTGGCCCATGGTCACTGGCAATGTTATCATCCCCAGAGGGTGGCTTGTTGCCCCTGAGAAGCCAACTAGAGGGAAGTTGACCGGATTGATGTCTCCTTTAGTTTTCCCTATCTCTTCCAACACTCTCAGGCTTAGGAGGTCAGCTGAGCTGCCCCCATCCACCAAAATTCTCTTTACATCAAAATTATCAATATCTAAAGTAATAACTAGAGCATCATCGTGTGGAAAGACGATGTGGCTTTTGTCCTTCTCCGAGAACTCTATCTTCACTTCTTCTCCTTCTCTTGGTCTTTTCCTCCACCTTGGCACTGAGCTTAACTTGGATGCATAGACTACCCTTGCATTAGCAGTTGGGCCACCTGATGCTGCCCCCCCATGTATCATGTTGATGACTCCTCTTTTGTTGGGTGGAGGGTTATAGTCTACCTTTTCCTTGCCCTTGTCTTTCTGTGGTGGCCCCAGCTGCATACTATTGCCCCCATGGTCTACGAACTGCTTCAGTTCTCCCCTCTGGACGATGTTGTTTATGCTTAGCTTTAAGCTAAAGCATTCATTTGTGTCGTGACCATAAGCCTCATGATTGTCACACCATCTATCCTTGTGATTTCCTACCATTGGGGCTCTCCACCTTGCAGGGGGTGACCATAGCTTTTGGTTCCGCATCTCTCTAAGTACGGTGGCTGGAGTGGCGTTCAGTGGGATGAACTTAATGACATTGATTTCTCTAGCCTTTAAGGGTTCACCCATTTGGTTTCTTTGCTGTGGTGGACGCCATTCCTGCTGCCTTGCATTCTGTGGCGGACGCCACTCTTGTTGCCTTGCTTGATGCGGTGCCTGGGGTGGCTTGCCTTTGTTTGGCCTTTGATTATCCTCCTTGGCTGCCTGGATTTTGGCCTTCTTGCTTGCCCTGTGCCTCTCAAGGTCAATATGCGTTTTAACTCTCCCTGCCAGCTCCTCCAAGGTGCTTGTTGGCTTTTTGGCCATCTTTTCGGCCAATGTTGATCCAAAGCGACCTAAGTTTCTGATAAAGGCTCTGATTATCTCCCCTTCAGTGATGTCTCCCTGGATGTCTACAATATTCTGGTTGAACCTAGTGTAGTAGCTGGCCAGGGTTTCATCGTATTCTTGTTTTACGTCATCAATGGAGCCTGTTCCCTTGAGGAGTTTCCTCTCCCCTAGGTATCTCTGCAGAAACTTAGCTTTTAGCTGCTCCCATGAGTGGATACTCTCAGAGGGCAGGCTGAAGAACCAATGTGAGGCCACCCCTGATAGGGTGTTTGGGAAAAGGAGTGCCTTGTATCTTTCATCAGTGGTCCTCCCAAATAGGGAGGCCTCGTGCTGCTGGATATGTTCTAGGGGGTCTCCCTTCCCATTATACTTTGCAATTTGCACTGTGTGCAGGGAGTCTGGCACCCTGTTCATCTCCAGTTCCCTTGTGAAAGGGTGGTTCGTCTTGTCACTTAAGCAATGCAGGCTGGGTTTCTTTGACTCATTCAGTTTCCGGGTTATCATAGCTTCTATCTCCTCCGGGGTGATCATCACCGCTGCCGGAGTATAACCTCTCTGATACCCATTGTAGTTGTAGACTGGGCTTACTGGGTTCTCTTGTCCCTGCTGGTATGGACTGTAGGTGTACCCTTGGTACGCCTGCTGGGGTCCTTCATGGAAGTCTTGCCTCCTTGGAGGTCTTGCTTGTCTTTCCTCCCCAAGCGGTGTGTAAGCCCTGTTGCTATGCTGTTGCCTAGGAGGCACAAATTGTTGCCTGCCCTCTGGGGGTGGCTCCTGGTGATATCTTCTTTGTTCCTCTCGCTGCCCTGCTCGAGGGTGCGAGTAGTATTCTTCTGCTGGGATCTGCTCCTCCTCCTGAGCTTCAGTGTAAGTTCCTTGGGTGTACGCCGGCCTTGCATATGCTGTGTGGGCGCGGTTGCCATCTCTTTGTGCCGGCATCCCATACGGGTACCCTTGGGGTTGCTCTTCATAATAGTATCTCTCCGGGGGTGCCGTGTTGTGGGAAGGCACTCCCTGTTGTCCTCTTTCTCTCTGTGGCCTTCTTGCCCTGGGGGTGGAGGCTGTGGAGGACTCAGCCCCAGCTGGGCATGAGGGTCCTCCCTCCTGGTTGTTCTGTTGCTGAGGAGGTTGTGGTATGTCTTGGGGCTCTGAATGCATTGGCTGCTTCCCAGGGTCAGGCCGCCTCCCTGGAGGTATGGGTTGTCTTCTCCGCCCATTGCCCCCAGGTGGGTGCTGGGGCCTGGATACCCTACTGTTCGTCATAGCTCGTGTGATAGCCAGGCTTTCTGCTCGAAGCCTACAGACGGCGCCAAGTGTTAAGTTATGAGATCTTGGTCAACGGGGTGTCGGCTTTGATCTCACTCCTTACGGGCGATGTGTGTGATCTGGTCTTCTTAAGTCGTCTTGTCTTTGCCTATGTCCTTCTTCCTTTCCTTCTTCCCTTGGTTCCTTCTCTTCTTCTCTCCCTTTGCCCTGCAAAAGGGGCAGTACCAGACACGGAGGAGGGGGGGTGGTGCCTGGTGAACCCTCTCCGATGCCTAAGTCAGAACTATATTTCTAGAGAGATAAAGCTAGAGAGATGTCAGAGCTAAAATGTCCAATTAGCCAAGATGTTCAAATGAGTTGTGAAGGTGGGGTATTTATAGGCAACGGTGTCATTAAGGTGGCTTAATGACATCGTTAACCTCTAAAAACAATTAATTAACCTTTAAGCATATAATTAAGACTTTAGGATTCGGAGGAGGTAGGCGGAGTGGACCGAGCATGGGCGTCTGAGGATGGTGTCGGGACCTTTGGGGGGGAGGAATCCGACCCCCAAGGGTAGGGGTTGGGTGAGGACACCCAACCCCTCCTAGGGAGGGTGGGGTTGGTCAACCCCATCCCTCCTAGGAGGGATCGGGTTGGCCGACCCGATCTCTCCTAGGAGAGATCGGGTTGGCTGACCCGATCTCTCCTAGGGGAGATCGGGTCGGCTGACCCGATCTCCCCTAGGGGAGGTCGGGTGTGGCCACCCAACCTCACCTAGGTGAGTTCGCCTCTTGTCGGACGGGCGCTTCGGCCCCGTCCGAGCCGTTGATGTTCTCGCGAAGTGTTCGGTGTTGAAGTTTCGATTTGCAATCATAAATGGGACGATAAAAATACAACGGTTCGGAAGTCAACGGGTTCAAATTGGGCGTATATCCATCAGAACCGATCCATCAGAACCAATTGCTCAGCTAGGGTAGCATCATTCATATATTTCTCCATGGTTCTTGAACTTGTGTCACCACTTGAAGTATCCTGTGAGGAGACCAGGTTGACAGCATTTGATGGTTGAGGGTCGCTAGGGGGTTGTCTCTAAGAAGAAAACTGGTAACTTGGGGGACAAGGGACAAAGACATTTGGGGTTTGATGCTGTGGAATGTGGCCAGCTGGGAATGAAGGGAAAGGAAAGCCAGGCGGAGGAGATAAAGATGTGGAGGTAGCTGAATGTGATGGCAAGTTCGTTGAAGATGGTGGAGGAAACCAGGATAAGGGCCAAGCACCAAAGGAGAAAGGTGAAAATACAGGTGGGAAGGGCATATGAGGAAATTGTGTTTGGGGGTGAGAACTAGAAGTGGAAGACGATTGATGTGAGTCAGTAGGGTGATGTTGATGGTGGTAGGGGTATGGAAAGGCCAGTGTTGGGTAGTAGTGCATGTAGGGATGGATGTAAGGCTTCTGAAAGGTGCTAGCCTGAGCATTAGCATGAGGGTGAAGCATGGGGTAGGGCAAGACAGACACTGGAGTAACCGTGGGTGTGGGGGTATCTGAGTTAGAGGAAGATGAATTGATTGGGGTGGTAAAAGGGGTGGTATAGGGTACAGGGTCAGTAGTAGGGATAACCCTTGAAGGTGCTTCAGAAGTTCTTGTCTGTGAGCTCACTGGAGGGGGTGGGGATGAGTGTCTATGCCTCGCCTCAGAGAGGGTAATTCAGGTAGCTAATTCAGATGGGTGAGCATCCCCATTAGAAGTGACGCCATTAGGCGTAGCATGAGAACCTGGAGCAGTGTTCGAGCTCGCGAGTTGTCTCCCAGAAAGATTTCTAGAGCCACCCTGGGTTGGGGTATTTCTTGCTATATTCGAAGTGTAGGGGATCCAGTTAGTGAGTAACGCAGAGCCCGTATTAGAAAAGGTATACAGGTCGTGAGTGTCATCTGAAACAGGCGCCACACCTTCTCTATCCGACAACTGAAGGAACATAGCATTGAGGTCTCTTATCACCACCTCCTCAGTGACACGACAGTGTCCCAACGTATGACCAAAACGGCCACATCTCCTACAGGGAAGACTTGGTTTGTAAGAGATTAAGACCTCAGTAGAAGCAGATCCTGTCGATACTCCTATGGAAGGCAGAACTGGATTAAGGTAATTGATGCGAACCAAAACTCGTGGATGCGTAGTGAGCCACGGATGGGTTGCATGCATTTCAGTACGCACCACCTGACCCACAGCTGACGCCATGTACTCTACACAGTCCACCTCCATTAGAGCATGTGGTATATCCCTGAGCTCTATCCAAGTAGGGACTAGAGTGAAATCTACCTCTGGGAAGGGGTTATCAACATATGGTCGAGCAAAGGCCAGCAGATTGCCTTCGATGACATAAGGACCATTTTAATAAACCTCTTGGGCATCCATGGAAGATCTGAAGATAAAGACCCAGGAACCATCATCGCGACGAATGATCTCAGGTGAATGAGCGATCTTCCATTAGTTTTGAACAAATGCAGTAACAGTTGCTTCGCTGAGTCGTCGTGGGTTAAGGAGACGTCCAATAAGGACTAAACTTAGGTTTTCCATGAAGTTAATGCGCGGGGAAGATTTGGCCGGAGAAGTGGGAGTGGTATTAATTGGCAGACAGACAAAGATACGTTTCAGTTTGAGTGCCTTTCTGTGGGAAGGAATGTGGAGAGGAGTGTGGCGACGAACTGAGGCAGGTGAATAGATAGGCATTTTGGAAGATAGTTAATGATTGCTGTAGTTGCAGCTCGATTAGGCTACAGACATGCAAGGGAGGAGATTGGAGCAGTTCGTTGATGAAAACGAGGAAAGGAAGAAGAAATTGAAACGAATAGTTATCAGACTGAAGGTAATCAGAACTGGCGTGGAGGGAAAGGGAGGAGTCTGAGTGGTATTGAAAACAACAAAGGCGGCTGAGAGAAAGAGCATGCGAATTCGACAATGGCGAGGCTACGTGGTGATGAAGATCGACATTGGGACGGGGAAGAGATGAAGATCAGGAGTCCAAACCCTAGATACCCGGAGAAATTGAGAGAGAATTGAAAAATTCCCTTTTCACAATAATCATGTCTTAAAATATGTTGCGGGTAAAAATTTGTTTCCAATCTTATAAAGGTTTTCTTATTTGGCCGTGTCTTATAAAGCTAGAAGATTAACATATAAAGAATGGTAAATTTGGAATAATTTATAGGAGACAAGATAAATAAATGCAATTGAGGAGAAAGTGACACGTGGCTTATAATGGAGCATCGACACAAAGAGCCGGGTAATATCACCGGCTGAATTAGCAATACTCTTGATAATTAACCGTATTATATCTAGTACGGTTAACTTAAATCATGAGTTAATTTTTTTTTTTTTACCAGAAGATTATATTTATTAAAACTTCAAAGTTTACGGAGGTTCATAATTACAATCCAAAAGCAAAATATATAAAAGAGGAAATTGGGGCTGAATAGCCCATTTCAAGGGGCACGTTTCCTTTCTGGCTTGTATAGCTAACTAGTTCGCGCATCTATTCGCGCTTCGTCGAACAGAACTCCAACAGAAGGTCGGGATTGCCTTGACCACATCTTGAATATTGCATAAACAGTTTTCTAGCTTCTAATGAATTTCCTTGTCAGTACCACAGAGCTGATCGGTTACCACCTTGGAGTCTGACTCTAGCACCACATTGCTCCATCCATGATGAACCGCCATTTCCACTCCCAAGAGGATCGCCCTCGCTTCCAATGAGTCCACATTATCTCCATCTCTGGCCTGAATTTGTCCATCAATTATCCGGCCCATTGCGTCCCGAGCCAGTGCGGCCACACCTCCTCTATTTGTCGAGATTTTCAAGGAAGCATACACATTTATTTTAATCCAACCCATTTCCGGTCTGGACCACTGATGGGCTTGTTCTGTTGACAGGGTCTGCTGGTAAGGCCTTGAGAGCTTTGGCCCGGTTTGACTTCAGCACTTCCATCTGCAGGCGAAGCGGACGAGATAGCACAACAGTGGGATTTTGTTGGTCTCCTTGGTAAGTGGCACGGCATCTCTCTCGCAAGATCTCCCAAGCCACTGCACTGAAACCTACCAGCCGTTCCTCCCCATCTCCGGCCAGCTGAATTGCACAGTCAAGTACTTCCTGCAGCCATTCCGCCCAGGTGAGGTCCCGACTCTGCTCAAATCGGATTCCCATGGCAACAAACCAAATTGGCAGAGTCCAAGAGCACTTAATCAAGGCGTGGTCAACAATTTTAGCTGATTTACAGAAGGGGCACATCAATCTGGCAAGACTCTCCTTCGTTCCAGCTCAACAAAGACAGCTAAGCAACGTAGACAACTTTTCCACAAAAACATTTTTATTTTGGGAAGTGACTTGAGATGCCATATAGCTTTCTAAGTTCTAGCTGTAATCATAGTAGAGGAAGAGGGTTGTTGTTGAATCAAACCTACCTGAGTTACACGTAGGTGGTGATAGACTGATTTAGGTGTGACCTCCCCTGTTTTACTTTAAGGCCAAATCAATTTATCTGGTTGATTAGTCCTTCTCAGCATGATATGTCAAATTGCCGCTCTTTCCTCTTTCCTCAGCCAATGTTTAATAGCTTGTAGCTACCATTCCCCATTTTTCTCATCACTTAGATGCGCTACCATAATATTTTCATCATCCTTCTCTTCATCATCTCCAAGTAGACGATGTCTTTCCAATCCTGGAATCCATGGGTCTTGATATACCCTTATGGACTGACCATTCCCCACCCTCCAGCAGCCATCGGTTATCAGCACATCACGTCCTGCCAAAATGCTGGACCAGCCCCATGAAGATCTTGACCCCTTTCATGCTTGTAGGAAATTACCGTTTGGAAAGTAAATTCCTTTAAGTACCCTTACCCAAAATGCTGAGGGATTATTCTGTATTCTCCACGTCGTCTTAGTCAACATAGACAAATTGAAAGTATGGAGATCCCAGAATCCCATTCCACCAGCGACCTTTGCAAGCGTCATATGATCCCAGCTTTTCCAGTGTATCTTCCTTTCCTCTCCTTGCTGTCCCCACCAAAACCTTGCAATTAGGCTGTTAACCTCCTTGCACCAGGTTATTGCTAGTTGAAAGAGGCTCATAGTGTAGGTGGGAATCGCCATAACGACTGCCTTGATAAGAACTTCTTTGTCGGCTTGAATGAGGAGCAAAATCCTCCACCCCTGGAGCTTATTCATGATCCTCTCCTTCAAGAAACCAAGCGCCTCATTTTTAGATCGCCCCCAAACCATCGGCAAGCCTAAATGTTTTCCAGCGTTCTCCAAACCCCTAATTCCCAATTCTCTTTCAATAAGAGTCTTAGTATCAGGTGATGTGTTAGAAGTGAAAAAAATGCATGACTTTGCCTGATTGATGCCTTGGCCCGAGGCAGCACTATATCGATCCAGAATCATGCACAGCTTTTTTGCATTATATGCAGTGGCCCTTATAAAGAAAAGGGAATCATCTGCAAAGAAAAAATGGCTAATAGTCGAGCAATGTTTCTTGATTCTCACTCCTTCTAGTTGCTTCAATTCCACAGCATGCATTACTTGTCTTGATAAAACATCAGCAATCAAGATAAATAAATAAGGCGAGAGCGGATCTCCTTGTCTAATGCCCCTACTAGGTCAGAAAGTAACATATCTTTTCCCATTTACTACAACTCTATATTGAACTTTAGACACACATTCCCTTACAAGGTGAATCCACGTCTCCCCAAACCCCAACTTACACATAACCTCAAAAATAAACCCCACTCAACCCTATCATAAGCCTTATTCATATCTATTTTAACCGCACACTTCTCCCTCAAACCAGTTTTTTTAATCCTTAGGTGGTGAAAAGCCTCATGGGCAACAAGTATGTTGTCATGAATTAACCTACCAGAGACAAAAGCACTTTGGAAAGGGGTAATAAGTGTGGGAAAAATCGGTATTAGTCTGTTTACTAGGATTTTAGTGACAATCTTGTAGCTAAAATTGCAAAGGCTAATTGACCGAAATTGGGAAGTGGGGATGGGGTTAGGTACTTTTGGTATGAGGACTATATCAGTAGAGCAAAAAGAAGGGCTAAGATTACCAGATCTGAAGAAAGCTTTGATAGCGTTGGACACATCGGATCCCACCACACTCCAGTACTTTTGATAGAAAATCTCAGGGAATCCATCCGGTCCCAGAGCCTTCAGTCCACCCAAACTTTGCACCGCCGCCCAGATTTCAGTATCCTCAACCGGCTTAACTAAGGCCAAATTAACTTCCTCACTCACCAGTTCTGGAACAAACTGCAGCACTTCCTCCAAACCATGAGTGGCCCCCTCCTTGAATAAATCTGGGAAATACGTCTCACATTCATGGATAATGTGATTTTCATCTTCAATCCATTCCCATCATTTCTTTGTAATCGCAGGACTTTGTTCCTCCTTCTCCTCGCGAGGGTGGTTTGGTGAAAGAATTTAGAATTCTGATCACCATCTGCTAGCCATTTGACTCGCGGACGCTGTTTCCAGTATATTTCTTCCCTTATGCCAAGATTCAGTCAACTCTTCCTTGAGCTGAAGCTCCTCCTCATGGCTAAAAGCAAAGTTATCTTGGTCTTGAATTCAGCCAGCCTGCTCTGAATAGCTGAAATTTTGCTTTTATTGTTTCCGTATTTATCTTTGCTCCATTTAATCAGTTCCCTCCTGCAAGCCTTTAGCTTGTGACTTACCCCTACATGTTCCTCTGATCCATCTACACTCTCCCAAGCCCTCTTGATCACACTTTCACAATCCGGATCTTCAATCCACATCTCCTCAAAGCGAAATTGCTTCGGACCCTGAGTATCCCGATGGTGTAGTACAAGAATAAGCGGGCAATGGTCCGAGCCCAAAGCAGGTGAATGGAAAACCTGTGAAGCCGGAAAGATATCCAGCCATGCAGAATTAACAACCCCCCTATACAATCGCTCGCGGACCCTTTTATCTCCCGTCCGATTGTTTGACCATGTAAACTTCTGCCCCTTAAATTCAAAATCTACTAGGAAGAGATCAAAAAGCAGGTTATTAAAAGAGGCCATAAGCCGTATAGGCTTGGGGTGTTTACCATCCTTCTCATGCACAAACCAAATATCGTTAAAATCGCCAATGCATAACCATGGTCTCTTTTTCCCCCGCCCAATTATTCTTGATATATCCCATGTCTTAACCCTGTCGACAAATTCCGGGTCCCCATACACCCACGTAATATTCAGCACTTTTCCATCTACCATCTTGACGGTTGTATCAATTAAATGAGCATTACAAAACAAGACCTGAACATCCACATCTCATCTCCACCATAGTGCAAGGCCGTCAGATCGACCATTTGGTTCAATATATATTTTCCCAACCATCCTTACATGTCGTCTAACCATTTCACAGTAATCTGCCTTGTTCTTTGTTTTAGACAGAAACACAATATCAGGCTTGTGCTTCCTGTTGAGGTCCAAAAGATTTGAAACTGTTAGGTCAGACCCCAAACCCTGACAGTTCCAAGCAATGTAACTCATGGATCCCGTGTGCCTGTTACGGGACAACCACCAGAACCCATTAATGCAGTTGGCTCATCACACTCCATCAAAACAGCACTCTCCACTGTTGTTTTGTCAGCAGTGACAACAGATCTCCTAGGAATAGCTTTACCTCGATGCCTTCGGAAACTAATTTGGCTACCCCTTTTGGAGATTTGGGGCAGCTCTTCAATAAACTCTACTCTTCTACGCTTGTCAGCCCCCTTCTCACTCTCCTCCTTAGGCATGGATCGTCTCTTCAAAGACATCTGCTTTAACTTTGGGCTCAGACCTGTAGGTGGTAGAGCAAGGACACCTACATCCCTATTAGGTGACCCCTCTTCGTATGGGACTTCTACAAAATATTCACCAAAATCAGTAATGGATGATTTGGGTGGGTGGTTCGGAAAGGGAAATGTAGGTTTAAGGCCAGTAAAGGGGGATAGAGTTGGCAGATTAGATTGAAAGGATGGTAATTTTCAGGTAATGGATTGGATAATTAGGGTCGTTGATTGGGCTGGTGGTTGTTGAATGGGGGGGTTGGCTCAGAGGTGTGGGGTGGGGCGGGTTCCAAAAGCATGGGTCTAGTATCAAGGTCTGAATGTATGGTATGAAAGATAGATTGAACACTAGGATCATGTGAAGTGGCTATAGGTTTAGATAAATTGCTAGATAGGGTGGCAGGTTGTGGGGTGGGAGGCATAGGATTAAAGGAGGGTTCAGGCCCCGGCAGGGGAATCGTAGGCTCCACTTCTCCAGGACAAGAAGACTTGTCCCTCCAATTCTTCATGATCTCCTGCCACGAATTCCTCGCATAATCATTAGCTTAATTGTCCCTCCCTACAA
The DNA here is from genome assembly GCA_036873135.1 of Clarkia xantiana subsp. parviflora. Taxonomy (NCBI): domain Eukaryota; kingdom Viridiplantae; phylum Streptophyta; class Magnoliopsida; order Myrtales; family Onagraceae; genus Clarkia; species Clarkia xantiana. Next base: position 33,804,158 of record JAPTYO010000010.1, on the reverse strand, counting down.
AGCTGCTATACGTCTCTCTTTTACGCAATCGATCAGCTTAGAGCCATGGACCATATTTTGGTTTTAATGGATCCTCTTCTAACATTACTATCTCATTATTGCAGGAATTACTAGTGTGACCCGGCAGCTAGGGCTGGGCATGGTTCGGTCCTGGGCCGATCTGGTTCAGAACCGAACCAGAACCAAATATATGGTTCATCCGGTTCCGTACACCAGGCAAGAACCGCTCCACTTTTAGAGCTACATAACCGAACAATATCAAAACCGGTTTGAACCGGTTCAGAGCCTTTTTTTAAAACAAAAAAACACACATGTTGAACGGTTTTCTTCATAATCCAAAATTGCAAGCTTGTGAAGAGTCCAATTCGTAATCGACATACTTGGACAAAACTGGCTTGAATTGGTTCACGGCAAAATCGAGTTTTAAGTTCTGTTTCATTGGATTTCTGAATACTTCCATAATTATTAGTATGTATGCACAAAAAGGTGCTTCTGTCATTAGCTAGACCGGGAAGATAAGAAGTTTCCCGTTATTTATAAAATTCAAATATTATTTTGTAATGACACATTAACGCGCAATTTCGAATTGGCAGTCCAATTTACGCCAACAGATTGAATATAAAAATGTAAGTCAAAGCTTCTAAATAGATATATAGTTTCAATTTAATATGAATTAAAAAGACTTGAGATCCGACAAACTTGCTTTTAATCGGTTTTCACCTTTTGCTTTTATTCTAATTGCAAGGTTTACGGCAGTATCATTACTGAATGGAGTATTTGGTATATGGCCTATAAACTATGTCGTGAAAATAGCCTTTTGATGGTTGAATCTCTTTCATTCTTAAGGGAGACATGAACCTATATCAAAAGAAGCAACTGTGTAATGCTTCAACGCCTCTCTCAACTAAGAAACAGAAGACAGTAAATATAAATTTATTAATATTAAAACATTATCTTAGCTTCTGTCCGAAGCTTGCTTATGTCTCGAATATACTCAATTATAGTCAATCCAAGCTGGGAATTTATCTCTGTATCATTCTTTTCCCTATCTTTGATTCCAGCATAGCAATTCTCTTCTCAAATTCTGCTTTCCACTCCAGTTCCGTTCCAGTTCTGAACCCAGTTCAGTTCCAGAACTGAATGGGTTCAATTTCTGAACCGAATATTCTAAATCCATCAAATTCACTAAATCAAACAGTCTATACATAGTGTTCATGGAATTAGAAAAGTTGAGGAGTCTTACTGTCTGATTGCGGCTGTGGAAAGAACGGAGTCGGAACTGAAGCAGCAAGCGGGACGACGACCAGGAGAAGCGAGCGGGAGAGAGGAAAACGATGTACTTGCCGAATTGGAGCGGGAATGAAATGCTGCGGGTGAGTTGCTCAATAAGAATTAGGTTTTCGAAGTTTTTTTTTAATTAAAGAGACCCGGATCTGGACCAGTTTTGAACCGGTCGAGAACCGCTCCACATTTGTATTATCTGAACCGAACCATACAAGAACCGGTTCAGTCTGAACCGGTTTAAAGTGGTTCGGTTCCGGTTTGGATCGGATGAACCGGCTTTTATGCCCAGGCCTACCAACAGCCCACAAGCAAAACAAAAATCAGACAAGCGTTCAACTTGACGCTTGCCCAAGCCACATCAGCATTCTTCCTTGTATACCAAAACCCAGACACCAGCGGTTTTGCAAAGTCAATATGTACCTTCACTCGAAGAAAAGCACAAGTCTCACCCCTGGGTCCTCTAATTGCGTCAGTTTCCACCCACCGGCCAATAAAATTGGCAATCGTCTCTGCATTTCGATCTGTGATTTTTTTCATCTCAATCCCGTGGATCTGTACCCATAACTGAATTTTGGTGAAGTCAATGTCATCAATTCGTATTTCATCATTCCAAGTCACAAGATTAAGGTATTGTCCCTGGATCGCCCATGGATTACAGTTCATTGCGTCATCGTAGTCACCCTTACTCCCAAAATCAAACAGGATTGTATCATTAGATTGATCTGTAATTTGTACCCCTTTATATCTTGCCCAAGCAGTTTTCAACAAATTATGGACTGCTTTGTTTTTAATTTGCTTGGAACGGATTATTCGCCCCACATACCTAAGACCATAGTCCTCAGTTGTATTTTCTGTTAGAATTAGGACAGTGATTCCCCGAGATTCACGACCAATCGTACTTGACTGTGTGTGGATCGCTGATGTGATCCTCGATCTTTGTCCATCGCAATCAAAACTTGCAATCAAATAAAGTAATCTGATTTAGCAATGTAAGAAAGGTAAATATAGGGTAACGTTTTGGACGGAAGTGCAATTGTTCTGATAGGTATATTCTGGCATCACAATTGTTACTAGAGGCAAATTCCCACTAAGGAGATGACAACTCTCAAACTAGAGAAAACAAATCCCTCACAACGTAGCAACTAATCGGTAACCCACATAGCGGCGGCGCAGGAAGGAGACATATAGATATTGCGTTTGTGATTATCATGAGTTTAAAATTGAATTTGTTTGTTTGTGGTGTAAATAATAAAAATATATTTTTTAAATCGGCGGGCGGAGCGAGCAATTGCTTTCATTTGTTAAACAAGTGGTAGCTAGTTAGTGTAGTGTTTTGTCACAGGCGAAGGTTCATCCATATATATACGAAGAAGTGACTACGAGTTCAAGCAAGGAATAGGCTCGTCTTGTTCTCCCCAAAATGTACACCGTAAGCGCGTAGGCGATAGCTCAAGGAGGTGGTTATAAGAAGGCTATTGTCTTTTTGGGTTAATAACCTGTCCAAGTTTACCAATTGTTGCTTTTTGGTTCCTTAGATCAATTTTTACTATTGAATGTTCCATGTTTCACTTTGATTGTTTTTCAATGTCTCAGTGTGGTTACCTTAGATAAGTCAAACCCAATTGATGGGTATACGTCTGATTCGGGTTCTTTTTACATTATTCAGACTTCGCCTACACGTCAAACCCACCAACGGTTCTAAAATAATCACCCGTAAGTCCAAAACGGCCCGGGGTACGCGTGCGCGTACCAAGAATGAGAGACTCGTCGGGATTGTGCGACAATCCGGATTGAGGTCTGGATTGTTTTACAATCCCGACCTCCGGATTGCGTCTATAAACGTGTGTAAACTCCTATATACGCGTATACAACACGTGTCAGACTCTCCGACGTCAACTTCAGGCTCGTCCACGTCTGATTCGCATTTTTACAACTAAACTGACTTTGGACCGTTCAAAATCCGGTCTGATTCCAAGGCTCCCTATAAATAGGAATCTTGATCATTCATTTCACAATTCAGTTGACGCCGAAGCTCTGACATCTCTCTAGCTTTCTCGCACTACAATCCTAATTTAAGCTTCGGAGAGGGCTCATCGCACTCCACCCCCCCCCCCTCTGCGTGGTGTGCGATATTGCTCCTCGTGCAGGTGTTCGAAGGCGTATGTATCCCAGCACGTGCGAAGTCCCGACATCCCTGAGAACCCGAGACGCATACCCGTATCTCTACAAGGACCCGACACCCCATCGAGTGAAGGATCCAACATTTTGGCGCCGTCCGCGAGACACGCACATAAAAGGTCATACACTACCGACAGCAATGACGAGCAACCCTCCGCCTCCCGATAACCCGAAAATGGCAAGAGAAGAAGATCTAAGACGATAAAAAAGGAAGGCTACTAGAGAAGCATCTAAGCAAGCACCGCCAAGAAGGAGTCAGGCATGTCCCTCCTACATCCCCGAGGATGTATCCACAACCTCCTTTGTGCCGTCTCTAAACGCACAACAGGAGCATACCGCCCAAACCAATGAGCCACCACCACCACCAGGGTTCGAACGCAGAGCACACACAGAAGAGGAACAACCTCAAGGCATAGGCACTCAAGGTGCTCAGACCGCTCCTACATTAACGCCTTCAACGATGGCAGCAATTGAAGAACTTCTAGCCTTCAGAGAAAACCTAAGGAATCAAGGCTATGCGCCTCCACCACCACCGCCCCCACCATCTCTACCACCACTTGCTTAAGCATACCCTGCACCGCGGACATGTCTCATGACACTCCCCGAAGAAAAGCTCCAATGCCACAGGGAAGACAGCCTCCAGCTGCCAACCCACATTACTATAATGCAGGACCGCAAGGATCCCGCTCCAGTGCAACTTACTATGAGAGGACACACCCAGCCGAATCATGAAAACAACAAAGTTTCAGGAATGAGCAACCGGACAGGGAGGATTCTCATTACCAACAAAGCTGGGGGCATGACAACAGCGAAAACCTAAATAGCATTTGGGGGATGCCAGAGAGGAACGACGACGTCACCATCACGGGACTAACCACCAAGACAATGGAGGCTCTCATAGAGCAAAATCTGAAGCAATCAAAAGTCAGACCAATGCACGTTTTGACTGATAGCGCAAGTCACTCATTTACCAAAGAGATATTGTATGATCGGGTTCCAGGAATCCTAAACAACATAAGAATTGAGAAGTACGCTGGAAAGGGTGATCCTATCGAGCATGTGCAACAACATGAGGCTTCACTTCTTGGGAGAACTACAAACCCAAACCACGTGGCTGTCACATTACCGCAAACCTTGACAAGTTCAGCGGCACACTGATTTTTCTCCCTTCCCAAGGAAAGTGTTGGCTCTTGGCCATATTTAAAAGGAAAGTTCATCCAGAGGTACATGAGTTAACGTAGGCTCTTGAAGGACTCAAGCACGCTGGACGACGTGAAGCAACAGTATGATGAATCTCTAGCGGATTACTACATCCGCTTTAATCAAAAAATTGCAGACATCCAGAAAAACCTGTCTAAGGACGAGATAATCAAGGCATTCATAAGAAATCTGGGTCACCTAGGATTCTCCTTGGGATACAAAATGTCAAAACGACCGGCAGAAACTCTGGAAGAGTTAGCCTCGCGCGTCAATGAGTTCTTGGACCTCTAAAGGTTAAGAGCAGGAGCTTAGGAAAAACTGAACACAAAGCGCAACAAAGACAACAACAAGGCCGGGCAAGCCAAGCATCCCCAAGGAAATCAACAGCAAAGGCAGTGGCAACCACAGCATAAGCGACCAACCCAAGAAGGTTTCCAGAAACCGAAGGAGGTAAATGCCGCAAACCTCATTTCGCTGAATGCACCCTCTTCGGTGATCTTAAAGGAGATGAAGCAAACTAATCTCTGGAAAGAGCCAAACAACTGGCAAAAGGCCCTTTGGGAAAAGAAATGGAAAAGTAGTGTGAAAACCACGAAGTCAATGGGCACGATAGCGACAACTGTTTCAGCCTAAGAATGCGCATCAACAATCTTATCCTGCGTGGAGAGTTAAAACACTATGTCAACCAAGGTGACAGCACCGCTACAAAGCAACAAAGAGAACCCTCAAAGAAAAGCAAAGGAAAAGAAAAGATGTATGAAAATCCACCTCCTCCTAAACGGGGTGTGATAAACGTTATACATGGAGGACCAGCTGCCGGCGGCCAGGGCTCACACTCAAGGAATGTCTATGCCTCACAGGCAGAGACACGTCCCAAAAACGGAAAGCGACCAAGGGGTGAGAGGGAAGATCTAGTCATCATGTTTTCTAAAGAAGACATGAGACATATCGTGTACCCCCATAACGATGCACTCGTCATCACCATGCCTATCGCGGAGTACGACGTCAATCGAATTCTCGTTGAAGGAGGAAGCTCCGCAGACATCTTAGCTATTAAGGTGATAGAACAGATTGGTCGCACAAAGGAATACTTGAGCCCCGGAACGTTCCCACTAATCAGCTTTTTGGGCGCTGCAACATACCCCCTGGGTACAATCACACTCCCAGTAACACTGGGAAAAGGATGGACAAAGTTGGACATCAATGTCAACTTTACTGTGGTTGAAACCTTAGGGGGGTATAATGGGATAGTGCCATCCACAGCGTACCAGAAGCTGAAATTTCCGACAAGGAATGGAGTTGGAGAAATCCTAGGAGACCAAATTGCAGCACGACAATGTTATGTAAACGCTCTAAGGCATAAACAACAACTCTACATCGCCATGATAAGGCAGGGTATTCCCAGGCAAGAAGAAGACACGCAAATGGAAGAAGCACGTCTCGAACAGCTCTTCAAGCCTACACGGCTGACAAACTATGAACAAGTCCTGACAACGCAGAGTGTTTGGGACATCAAGCAGGAGGAAGATGAGCCAACTATGGAATACTACAGATGCTTTGCGCTAAATGCAGCTCTACTGAAGGCAACTAAGGAGGCAGTGATCAAGGTGTTCTTCATCAACTCGAACGATCGTTCCTCTTGCTTGGAAGAGAATATAGTTGGAGGACCATGATGGGTTCGACTACAGCCGTTAGGCCCTTTAACGGTGAGGAAACGGCAAATAGGCCCGGTGGGCCCTAAAAGAAGGCCAAGATGGCCCAGACCAAAGATCCCGACGAAGGAAGTCCGAGGATGAGAGGTCCTGACAGAGTCGGACCTGATGGGCGAGCTGAACGCTCCCGACGAGATGCCTCTGAGTAGGCCCCGATGACGAATCCCTGAGAACAATAGGCCCTGTCACGATGACGAGGGGCCCCGAGCGGTGACACAACGAGATAACTCTGGAGTTCCCGACGGGAGTCGGGACTCGTTATCAGAGGATAAGGCCAAGATACGCGAGGCGTGGCCGAGATACACGAAACGTGGTTAAGATACACGGAGCGTGGCCGAGATACGCGGGGCGTGGCCGAGATACGCGAGATCATGGCCTAGATAGGCGGGATCACACCCGAGATACGCGGGATACAGGCTAACCACCTCCAACGGTTCACCAGGTAACTGAGGCATCTCTTCGCCTATAAAAGGGCAAGAGGTCACCTCAGATCAGATAAGCTGAATTACATTACTTGAGATTACTGCTTGCCAGTCCGTACGAGATACTCATTTAAGCATCGGAGAGGGATTCTGGGTCACCGCCCGGTCTATCCCCTCTTGCAGGATTGCGTGGAGCGAAGGAGCTAGGATCGCTGTCAAAGTCCGTACCGGAGTTCCACCGTGATCCAACATTGGCGCCGTCTGTGTGAATCAAACAAAAAGCTGATATGCCTTCTACTCGTTCGATGGCGGCTGGCAAGCAAAAAAAGGCAGGGACAATCAGGTGGTTCTCGCCACCCCTCTGCAACAACTCTGAATTCACTACAAGAACATGGGGAAAACCAGGACCATCCCTCGGCTGAGCTTTCCCAGACAGGAGGGCATAATGAAGATCCCGAAGAGATTGCTGCTCAGCACCAGGGCAATAGGGGGCAGGAGGCTCCCCCAGCAGCGGACCTGACAAGAGCTGTGGCAGAAGCCATGCCTATGTTTTTGGCAGCCGTGGAGGCTCTCTTGGATCGAAGAGAGGCTGCGAGGAGGCAGGAGGAGATGCCCCCGTTGGAGGAAGTGCCCCCACCAACAGAGGTTTGGAACGTACAGGAGGCTCCGCCCCGAGGTCAGGACAGGAGTAGGGTGCCCATTCAGCCATAGAGAATTGTGGTTGATGGGCCAGGACCAGTACAGCACAGGACCATTCCCCTGAATTGTCCCATCACCCCCGACCAGGTGGTAAAGATCGTGAACATCTGCATGGGAGAGCAGAAGCCGCTAGTGTCAGAGCTGAGGGATCGATCTACTCATCCCTTCGTTCCCCGACTCATAGACACCCTAGCCCCGCCAGGGCTAGGTATCCCCACGATAAAGGAGTATGATGGTGAAGGGGATCCAGTTCGTCATGTCCAGAAGCACCTCATGGCATGTCTGGGAAGAGCCCCGAATGAAGACATAGTGTGTACGCTGTTCCCGAACACACTTGGAGAAAGAGCCCTGACCTGGTTCTTTAATCTGCCCCCAGGCTGCATCACTTGCTGGGCAGATATGCACGACCGGTTCATTCAGCAGTACCAAGGTCGAAGACGTTTGCTGAAGAGTGTAAGGTCCCTGACTCAGGTGGTACATAGACCTGACGAATCGCTGGCGCACTATTACCAACGGTACACTGCCAGTGTGGCGGAAATTGACGAGGAGATCTCGGAAGGAGAAACTATTAGCACCTTCATTCGGAACTTAACGGCCCCATACGGTTCCGACCTAATGCACAGCGTAGCTGAAAAAGCTGTGTGGAATATGGAGGCACTACAGAAGAGGGTGAAACGGCAAATCGATGTCCAGGAGTCGAAGATAGCCGCGAGAGAGCTGGAGCCCCCAAAGTCGAACAAAGGGAAGCAGTCGGTTAAACCTTTCGACGATCGTAAGTCAAAGGGTAAACCCGAAAGTAGTCGGAATCGAGGCCGCCCTGATCGGAGGGACGATAGGCGTTCTTCAAGAAAGGACAAGCGGGAGGATCTCGACATTCCTCTCAACTGCTCCATGGCGGAGGTACTGACAGTCATGGAACGACAAGGTATCTCCAGGTACCCCCCAAAGAAGGATGGAGAATTCTTGGGATCTCGCACGGATCGCTACTGCCGGTTTCACCGCGCAAATGGTCACGACACCAACCACTGTCGGGTGCTGAAGAAGGAGATCGAGAAACTGATCCAGAAGGGGAAGCTCAAGGAATTTGTCGGGGATAAACGGTGTCGGTCCCGCTCTCGGTCCCGATCACGGTCCCGTTCCCGATCCCGCGATCGGTCCCCAAAGAAGAAGAGGTCCGATCCGGAGCCGTCCGGTGCTCGCAAGGAACGACGGGGCACCATTAATGTGATTCACGGAGGGTTTGCTGCTGGAGGTGATACTTCATCCTCCCGAGAGGTTTATGCCTCTAGAATCCCTACGGCGGTGGTGCTGGGTAAGAGGTCCCGATCCTGGACCCTGAAGGAAGAGATGGTGATCTCCTTTTCGTCGGAGGATCTCATAGGCGTGGAGACTCCGCACGATGACGCCTTGGTTGTGACCTTGGATGTAGACGGGTACGAGATGAAGCGAATTCTGATCGACGGAGGGAGCTCCTCCGATATTCTATTCATGGACGCGCTAGAGGCTATGGGAAAAACGAAGAAAGACTTGAAGGAGGCAAACTTACCGATGGTCGGGTTCTCTGGCTCTACCTCCTATCCGCTAGGAGTAATCACCTTACCAGTGGAGTTTGGTAGTGGGTGGAAATCAGAAAGGAGGAATGTGGAGTTCGTGGTAGTTGATTCCGCGGGGACTTACAACGCGATTATCGGGAGAACCACCATCAACCCCCTGATGGTAGTTGCCTCAACAGTGCACCAGAAGATGAAATTCCCGACCGACCACGGAGTTGGAGAGGTCAAGGGTGACCAGGTAGCTTCCCGAAAATGTTATGTCAACGCCACCCGAAGGAGGAGGCGAGAGGCTATGACTGTCCTCCAGACAGATACAGATCCTAGAGAGGAGTTTGGGCGTCCCGCCCCCGTAGAAGATTTAAAAGAAGTCGAGATTGACGGACCTCAGAGGAAGGTAAAAATCGGGTCTGCTTTGACTGAAAAGACAGCCCGAGAATTGATTGAGTTGCTGAAGGAGTTCAAGGAGCTGTTTGCCTGGTCCCCGAGCGATATGCCAGGAATCAGCCCCGATGTGATCGTACACGAACTGAAGATAGATCCCGCGATTAAACCTATCACGCAGAAAAGGCGTCCGATGGGCACAGATAAGAAGATCGCGATCCAGCAGGAGGTGGGCAGGTTGCTCGATGCTGGGTTTATTAAAGAGCTCCGATTCCAGACTTGGGTCGCTAATCCAGTACTGGTGAAGAAGACTAATGGGAAATGGCGGATGGGTGTGGATTTCCGCGACCTGAATAAAGCTTGCCCGAAGGACTGTTACCCACTCCCGAGAATCGACCAGTTGGTGGATGCCACGTCGGGACATGAGCTGTTGAGCTTCATGGATGCGTATTCGGGCTACAACCAGATCAAGATGGCTAAAGAGGACGCTCCCCACACAGCGTTCTATGCAGACAGTGACATCTATCACTATGATGTCATACCTTTTGGGTTGATCAATGCTGGGGCAACCTACCAGCGGATGGTGAACAAGCTATTCGGAGATATGCTGGGGGAAAACATGGAGGCTTACGTGGATGATATGCTGGTGAAGTCTCGACAAGCTGAGGATCATGTGCACAACCTAACCCTGGCGTTTGAGCGGATGAGACTTCATCAGGTTCGTTTAAACCCGACGAAATGCGCCTTCGGAGTCCACTCAGGGAAACTTTTGGGCTTTATGGTGAGCCAGAGAGGAATCGAGGTGAATCCCGAGAAGCTGAGGGCGATTGAGGAGATGCAGTCTCCGATAAATCATCGGGAGGTACAAGTTCTGAATGGCCGACTTGCTGCAATGAATCGCTTCTTATCCAAAGCCAGCGACCGATCAATGCCGTTTTTTGAAGTCCTGAGGGACAACAAGAAATTTGAGTGGACCGCCAAGTGTGAAGAAGCGTTCCAAGCACTCAAGCAGCACCTTCGCACCCTCCCGCCGTTGGCGAAACCGGTTCCAGGCGAGCCGCTCTATCTTTATTTGGTTGTTTCTGAATTTTCCATTAGCTCTGTGTTAGTGAAGGTTGTCGAGGGTAATCAAGTCCCCGTCTATTATGTAAGCAAGGCGTTTGCCAAGTCTGAATTGAATTATCCTGCCGTTGAGAAGTACCTCTTTGCGTTGATTATTACTGCTCGGAAGCTAAGGCCTTATTTCCATGCACACGAGATTACTGTGTTGACGAATCAGCCTTTGAAGCATTTTTTGAACCGACCGGATGCGTCGGGAAGATTAGTGAAATGGGCAGTAGAGTTTAGTGAGTTTCGCATACACTTTGCTCCAAGAACGGCCATTAAGGGCCAGGCATTGGCGGATTTCATAGCAGAATCTACAGCCCCCGATCTAGAAGAAGCGGGCCCTGTAGAGGGGGCAACCATGGAGGTCCCGACAGAAGAACAACCAGAGAGGGCAGAGCAATCAGAATAGCCAAACGAGGAAAATACCTGGGAGATGTACACGGATGGCTACTCGAGTTCGGATGGATCAGGAGCAGGCTTTCTGTTGATACCACCAGGTGGAGGTGAGCCGCTCCGATATTCCTTGGCTTTAACATTTAAGGCCACGAACAACGAAGCAGAGTATGAGGCTCTTATCACGGGCTTGAAAATTGCTAGAGGCACGGGAGTCGATCACTTGAGAGTGAAGTGTGACGCAGCTTTGATCGTAAACCAGGTTCAAGGGCGATACGAAGCGAGGAGCCCGATAATGAAGAAGTACCTGCGCGAGGTACAAACCTTGAAAGAGAGCTTTAAAAGCTTCGACATCGAGGCAATCCCGAGGGAGGAAAACGTAGAGGCAGATGCCCTGAGCAAGTTTGCCCTAGGGGCACCCTTAGAGGAAACTCGGAAGATACACTTCTTGGAGAAGGTGATCTTGTCGACCACCGACCCGACACAGGTGTGTGCTATTGAAACTAGATCGGAAGAGGAGCCCACTTGGATGACCCCGATAGCCGCGTACCTGACTACGGAGGCAGTCCCCGATGACAAGGTAGTAGCTGACAGGATACGTCGGATCGCGGCTAATTATGTGATGCTGGATAATCAGCTATACAAGAAGGGCTGGTTCTCAACTCCGTACTTGAAGTGTGTGGCACAGCCTGACACAAATCGAATCCTGAAGGAGGTGCATGAAGGGGTCGCGGCTTGTCATGAAGGGGCCCGATCCATTATGAGGAAAGTGCTGAACTTGGGCTATTATTGGCCTACGATGAGCAAGGAAGCAACGACGTTGGTCCGATCCTGTGACGCGTGCCAGAGGTACGCCCCGAGTATCGTGGCTCTGGCCGCTAATCTGACATCCATCAAGAGCGCCTGGCCTTTCGCGCAATGGGGCATCGACTTGGTGGGACCTCTTCCACAAGCACAAGGTCAATGTAAGTATTTACTTGTAGCTATCGATTATTTTTCAAAATGGATAGAGGCAAAGGCGTTGGCCAGAACAACGGGGAACCAGATCGTCAAGTTCCTTCAAACCCATATTGTGTCCAGATACGGGATTCCTAAGGTGGTGATCAGCGACAATGGTCCACCGTTTAACGGCTCTCAGGTGAGGGAGTATCTGGAAGAGTTGAACATCGAGCATCGGACAGCTTCCGTACGCCATGCTCAGACTAACGGTCAGGTGGAATCAGCCAACAAAATCGTGATGGATGGCTTGAAGAAGAGGGTCTACGCCTTGAAGGGCAAGTGGCTGAACGAACTAGAAAACGTGCTTTGGGCTGTGAGAACGACACCCAAACGATCAACGGGAGAGACTCCGTTTGGCCTCGTTTATGGCACGGAGGCTGTCGCCCCCGTGGAGGTGGCTGTGGCGTCCCATCGGATGAGATATTACGAGCCTCTGACGAATGATGAGATGAGACGGCTGGACTTGGACTTGCTCGAAGAGAAGAGGCGGGAAGCCGATGAATTCCAAGCTCGAATGCGTTTGACGACGGCCAGGTATTACAATCGGCGAGTTAAGTCCCGACAATTCTTCGTCGGGGAACTGGTTCGGCGTCGCAACGAGTTTACCCTTTTGGATCGAATCAACAATATGTCACCAAAATGGGAAGGACCTTATAAGGTCGTGGGGATGCCAGCTCCAAATGCGTAGAAATTGGAAGACCTCGATGGCAGAGTATTGAAGCATTCTTTTAGTGGCGAACACTTGAAGAAACACCATGCTTGATGAAAGTCGCCTTAAGTGGTGCACGAGATTAAGTCGCCTTGAGTGGTGCACGATTCTTAGATTTATTCTAAGTACCGAAAAGTCGCCTTGAGTGGTGCACGATTCTTAGATTTATTCTAAGTAGGGAAAAGTCGCCTTGAGTGGTGCACGATTCTTAGATTTATTCTAAGCATTATAAAGTCGCCTTGAGTGGTGCACGAGATTAAGTCGCCTTGAATGGTGCACGATTCTTAGATTTATTCTAAGCATTATAAAGTCGCCTTGAGTGGTGCACGAGATTAAGTCGCCTTGAGTGGTGCACGATTCTTAGATTTATTCTAAGTACCGAAAAGTCGCCTTAGGTGGTGCACGACACCAAGTCGCCTTAAGTGGTGCACGATAAAAGTCGTCTTAAGTGATGCACGGAACTAAGTCGCCTTAAGTGGTGCGCGGAATTAAATCGTCTTAAGTGATGTACGAGAATGTTTTAGAGTGTCGAAGTATCGACCTAAGCAAGTATAGTAAAGCCACTTGAAGAAGTGCATCGAAAAAAAAATCGGAACTAAGGAAGTCTGATAATTGATAAGGGCTCAAAGGCCCGACGATTACAAAAGCGAAGAAAGTACAAGGACTCTAAGGATAAGCAGTTAGGCTTGGTCCTTGTCAGCGGCATCGGCGGGAGAAGGCTGCACAGGGTCGGCTGCGGGAGGATCGACTATCGGGGCATCAGCACTTGGAAGCTCAGCCGCGTCTTCGACAATTGCGGGAGTACTCCCCCCATCACTCTCCTCAGAAAGAGAAAAATATTTCTTCGCGAAGGGAGCGAGAGAATGAGACTTGTCGAAGTTGATGGCATCGCCATACTCCAAGTGAAGCTCCTCAACCGCATTAAAGAGAGTGTTCTCCACCTCCGCGCCGAAGAACTTCATAGCATCGGCCGGGAAATCTTCAGACCCCCGATAATCCTCCCGGCCCTTGGCCTCAGCCGCAGCCAGCTGCGCAGGAACCCCCGCGACTTGCTCCTCTAGAACCTTCTTCTCGAGGACCAGCTTATCCTCAGCAGCCCGCCGCTCCTGCCGCTCCCGCCTCAGGAGTCCCTCGAAGTCCCCGACCTGCTTTTGGAGGTCCTGAACCTTTTTTTCAAGGAGGGCCTGCTCCCTGGCAAGTTTCCCCCGCGAAGACTGGGAGGGACAGGAGGAGGGCCAGCACGAGTCGTGGAGAGGTGTACTTCCGGCTCGACCCGGGCGGGGGAAGGAGTGAAGTCGTGGATAGGCGACGGTTGTCGCTGCTGTGGAGAAGATGAAGGGGGCAGCCCTTGAGAGGTTGGTTTCAAGGGAGACTGCCCCGTCCTCCGACAATGACGGAGGGAGCCACCCTCATCAGTCTCCTCGGAGGAGTCCAAGGTTTCCACCCGACGAAATTGCTCGTCGGTCGGGGTTTTCTCCCCAGTTGAGGGAGGTGCCCCTGTTGAAGACGGTGCATCCGCGGAAGCTTCAGCACCCGATGGAGCCCCTGAGCGACCTGCACCTGGAGGATGAGAGGCTTCAGAAATGTAATCAGGGAGTTCATCAGGTTTCTTACACCAAACGATACGTCGGGAGACATATTGATCCTTCCCGTGATAGTGGTAGTAGCCCGCCTTCAAGACACGAGGAGTTTCGCCTCGAAGGATTCGCCTAACGTCAGCCATGCGGGCCTCCCTCGTCGAAGGAATCAAATCCTTCGGGACCATCCTCCTATATGATTTAATAGCGAGTCGGAGCTTTTTACCTTCTTCAGCATTCTGGACGTCGAAGAGTTGGTCCAGCTCCACGCGCTTCCGCTTGGGTTGCTCCGCAGAAGGAGACCCCGACTGAGCAGTAGCCTTCTTGGCGGACTTCCTCTTCCGCGAAGGGCGGACGGCATCAGTCTCCCCGTGCTTAAGGAACAGATCGGTCAGCACAGATACCTTCTTGGCTGCAAACAGTAAACAAAGAAGAGTTAGAAGTTTACCCAGGGAACCACATTGGAAGGGCCGTCGAAAAGCTGCCCCCCAGAGATTATATCGAGGAGTCGGATCCCGGCGTTCACCAGGTCCCGCTCCACGAGGGAATTGGCGTCGAGGGGAGTGTAGGACTCCCCCATCGGTAAAGCTGGATAAGTTGAACAGTTTGGAAATCTTCGTCGGTATAGGTGTGGAAGGCAGGCGGGGAGTCTGCTGCCACCTCCCATCGGGGCCATGGGATCGAACAGTGTTGGATGAAGAAGTAGCTCCTCTTCCAACCACTGTTGTCGGACCCCGTGTCAACCAGGAGTCCCCTACCCTTGACCACCTTCCAGGTGTCATTGGTCCAGTTACACCGTCCAAGCTGCGCCTTGTTCCACTTCGGCATTCGGGGGTAGAAGGCGCAAACCCCCGCCTCGTTGCACTTCATCCCGTAGAAGGTCCTGAAGAGCTTGAGGCTGTATACCCACCGCTGTCGGAAGCAGAGGACCTGGAAAGCATTCCACAGGCGAATGGCATGCGGAGAGAAGGTGGTTGGATGAGTTTTGTAATGCTGGCACATCTCGACCAGATTACCACAGAAGGGGAATCTGATCCCCGCTGATACTTGCCCCGTAGAGACAAATACCTCCCCTTTTCGGGGACGAGTAACCTCAAGGTTACCCGAGGGGCGAGGCCAAGGATACGGGAAACGGGGTTCCCATGTAGAAGTGATGCACCCCTCTCGGAGAGCTGCATCATAAGCAGTGTTGGAGATTTCATTCAAGGCATAATCAAAGTTGAAGGGCTTTCTCCCCTCAGAACTGGATCCGCTGTCTGAAAAGTAACAATGGCAAGGAAGGCACAGTGGGATTTTCGGAAAGCTGTAAACAAGGAAAAGATGAACAAGCAACGAAGAAAAATCCTTACCAGACATGATGAATTGGAGGTTAAAGGAATGAACTGGGCTTCGCCGGAAAGATGGTCGGAAAGCACTGATGGTCTTCGGAATCGCAGAAGCTTGAATTCACGAAGGTTGCAGAGAGCTCTTGAAAATTCAAAGATGGTAAAAGTGATTCAACACCCACGGCTAGGGTTTTATAGGCGAAGAGGACAGTTGAAGGGACACTTCGATCCGAGTCGTCGAAGTCGAAGAGTTTTAATCTGGGCCGTTGAGATGAAACGTGCAGAAGGACAACGGGCGTAATGATGGAACGGCCTCAAAAGCACTTTTCAGAAGAAAAAAAACAGGCGCGAAAAATCAGGCACGAGGGCCGAAAACGTCGCTTCACTATCTGCTGCATTTAATGAACTGGGAATTGAGGAGTCCCCTTGAATTTGGCAGTTATCCACAAGACGTCAAGGAAACGTAAAGGAGAAGATTAGTATTGAGTGACTATGCCAAGGGAAAGATCCCCGATTCCAATGTCGGGAGGTCGGGAGTTGGAAGACACGACGAACTAAAAGTCCGTCATGTCTTGGGGGCAAATGATGGGTTCGACTACAGCCGTTAGGCCCTTTAACGGTGAGGAAACGGCAAATAGGCCCGGTGGGCCCTAAACGAAGGCCAAGATGGCCCAGACCAAAGATCTCGACGAAGGAAGTCCGAGGATGAGAGGTCCCGACAGAGTCAGACCTGATGGGCGAGCTGAACGCTCCCGACGAGATGCCTCTGAGTAGGCCTTGATGACGAATCCCTGAGAACAATAGGCCCTGTCACGATGACGAGGGGCCCCGAGTGGTGACACAACAAGATAACTCTGGAGTCCCCGATGGGAGTCGGGACTCGTTATCAGAGGATAAGGCCAAGATACGCGGGGCGTGGCCGAGATACGCGGAACGTGGTTAAGATACACGGAGCATGGCCGAGATACGCGGGGCGTGGCCGAGATACGCGGGATACAGGCTAACCACCTCCAACGGTTCACCAGGTAACTGAGGCATCTCTTCGCCTATAAAAGGGCAAGAGGTCACCTCAGATCAGATAGGTTGAATTACATTACTTGAGATTACTGCTTGCCAGTCCGTACGAGATACTCATTTAAGCATCGGAGAGGGATTCTGGGTCACCGCCCGGTCTATCCCCTCTTGCAAGATTGCGTAGAGCGAAGGAGCTAGGATCGCTGTCAAAGTCCGTACTGGAGTTCCACCGTGATCCAACAGACCACTCAGTCAATGAGTGACCTCAACGAAAAACTCGAAAGAGCAGTCGCTTGTGAACATGAACTGGGGTGGAGCAAACCACGCCTCTGAACAAGGCACAAGCAGGAGCACACTTGATGGCCCAAAATATGCATTCACGCCTCTGAACACAGAGGTCGAATAACTGTTTGTGAGCATCTTGCAAAACAAGCTCCCCCCCCCCCCACGGGAGACACCACATGCGTTTCTATGAACCAACATCACACAATGGTGCAAATTCCACAAAGCCTGGGGTCACAGCACAAATGACTGTCTCATCCTGCTAGTTGAAATTGAAGAAATGATAGCCCTTGGATCTCTACAACATCGCGTGGCATGTACCCACCACACCACGTGAACAAACGGATTGGGAGGCGACAATCACATCCCTCCCCCAACTTCATGCGTTACGCACGGCTTTATTCGTCCATTTACTTTAAAGCTTTAATTTCCTAAGTAGTTTAAGCTCTTAGTAGATTATTTACATATGGGTGATCAGTTGACCCCATCTATCCAGCAATGTAAATACGACAAGAAAACTAATGAAGTTAATGTATTTTCGTAGGTACATTACCTCCTTACACTACCTACTCTGGAATAACACCAATTAGTGGACTATATGCATTAAACATGCACCAACAATGCAAGCTATTATTCTAAACACAACAAACGACCTTTATATGTCGCCAACATGCCAATACTCGACATCAACAAGGAACACTCAATACATTCCCTCATACAACATTTATCATGTCTACTCTATACAAGTACATCCGGAAAAAAATTCTAAGGATTACTTACAAATAACATGGCGCGACATCCCCACTCGGTGGCAACCCCATGATTACAATAATCATACCTCGGATTTTTCAACCAAGAGGCGACCATCCACTACGTGGTGCGACATCCTCTATACGAGGGCAACCCCACGCATTTACATGGTGCGACATCATCTATACGAGGGAAACCCCATGACATCTTACTGAGGAAAATGACACCCAGTATAGATTACTAAACACTTGGGCGTGATTCACACCATAAAATATGGCGCGACATCCTCTTCACGAGGGCAGCCCCATGGGAACCTACTACTACCCACAAGTAGTGTTCATTATTACGTACCACCTTTCTACGCCGGCATATGGTGCGAAACCCTCTCTACAATCGCCGCCAGGCACAACGCAGCGAAAAACTCACCAAACATACAAGTCGAGTCTTGTAAAACGTTATCTTGCCCGTGAACGGATAACATAAATAAGACACTTCAACCAAGCAAGTAGTTTCTTGCCACAAACGTCGCCTTGGAGTGGTCCAAGAGACGGGAAAAACTACAAGTCGTGCAACACGATCTTGGGAAACCCCCTAGAATAACCAGGCAGAGGTGTAGTAGCATCGCAAGACAAGTAACTGGACTAGCCAGCAGAAGGTCTTGCAACAACGATACGGCGGGGGTACCCAAAGTACGGAAAATAAAACACTTCAAAATGGCAAGTCGTGTCTTGCTACAATGTCGCTTTGTAATGGCCCAAAAGACGGTATAAACTACAATGCATATTACACGACCTATGTGAAGTCCCTTTGATTAACAAAGTAGAGACGTATTAGCATCATAAGGCAAGTAATTGGCTTAGCCAACAGAACGCCTTGTAACGAGTTACGCGGGATGTCCCCAACTAACGGGTGGAAAAACGCACCAAACAGACAAGTAGCGTCTTGTGACAACGTCGCCTTAGACTGGACCAAGAGACGATAAAAACTAAGATCTCGCCTCGTCGAGACATCACACTCACGTATGTATATGGGTATTGCGCATTACTACCCATAAATGTCAAGTACGGACAACGGCCTTACGCATTACTACCCATAAATGCTAAGTGTCACTCTAAAGTCTTTCGCATTACTACCCATGAGATACGGCAAGCCAACAACACATGTGTTTAACACATATCAATCCCTCCATGCCTTGGTTTAACCAAGAGGGGCGCGCAATGCTAAGAAATATGCCTCCTAGTTACAAATACGGATGTTATATCCAATCAGATGACGAGTCTTAACTCTACTCTATAGTCTATACCACATGGACAATCATGCAAACAAAGGTATTAAATACTACTACCAAGTTATCATTCATTACTAAACCATTCATGACAGGATTCATACGAAAATGTCAAAAACAAAAACATAAGCATAAAGGGCTCAAAGGGATAACACCCCAAAAGTAACCACAAACCCAACATGGGGAGCCAAAACTATATACAAAGTTTGGATAAAACCAGCAATCAACCCGATGCCACGTAAGGAACATCCACAACAATGGCATCTCCACATGCCCTGTTGAGGTCGATTCCACTTGGGGTACCTCGGGTTGCTTTTCACGGATCTCGAACCTTGATCCCCGAACTGACTTTGGCTTCTACCTCGATCCTCGAACAGTCTTTTAGCTTCTGTCTCGATCTTCTATACGCCAGGTCCTGCAGAGCGGGCGATAACCAGCATGGAGAGGGGGGTGGTGCTGGTTGTGCCCTCTCCGATGCTAAAGTCAGGATTTTTTTAGAGAGAAAGTGTAGAAGGTCAGAGCACAAATAGCCAATTCTGCAGAGTTCCGAGTTACTTGGTAAATGGGAGGTCTAGGTCTCTATTTATAGGAAACCCGAGAACCGTACCCGATTCGATGTCGGTTTATAGGAAAACGCTTACCGACATCGAGGTTGGCTATGTGCGTACTGACTTCTCATACTAAGTAAAAATAAGGATAAACGCGCAGTGCTAGGGGTAAGCGCGCAGCACCGGTCGGCAGTCTGGACCATGTCGACATCCGACATGGTCCGGATTGTCGGGCAATCCGGAAGTCCCCGGTCCGGGTGCGGCGCGCATCCGGACCGTTTTTACCTGGGGTGACTGCGATAAGATCCGTTTGTGGTTACAGCGTGTTTGCGAGGTCCGAAACGTAAATACGAACCCGAATTGGTCAGATATCCAACACTTGCCCCCGAGTCAAGTAGCGGTTCAAAACCCATGCTTGACTCTATTTAAGATAGGATATTTGTCCAATTTAGGTTCGGCACTGACCTCAGGGGTGGCCTGTTTGTCAATCAAATGCGCGAAGCACAAATTCGTCCATCTTTATTCTTTCGATAAACGTACATAATCTGCTCACGGTGTTAGCGTAACAGACGGTATACATATAACAACGTGCAATTAACAACCTATTCGTAGTAATCATGCAGTAAGCGAGATACTTGGAATAATAAATAATCATGCAACGCGGTGCCATCATGGTACGTGATGTAAATGTGTAACATGATGTTAACACGGAGACGGCAACATAGCACGTGGATGACATAATCGCGCAGTAAGAAAAATACTTAGAGTAATTTAAAAATGGAGAGCATGTTTGTCAACATGAAGCATGATGTAAACATAGAAAATAATGTAAGCATGTAATATGATGTAAACATGCAATACATACTTAGATTATAAAAATAATCACGTAGCAACCATAAGTTAGCATCATGCACATATAAAAATAATATCATGCACAAAAGACTATGTGTACGCAACGTGCGGTGATAGTTGTACGTAGAACGTCATGCAACATTAAGGAGCATGTATGTAATGCAAGCATAGGAGAGATGTAAACATGTTCATACATGATGCTAGGGACTTGTGCGAAAATAGATATTAATTTAGTCCTTAGCACATGATGTAGACACTATGAGTGAAAATTTGGACAGAGAGTAGTCATTAGCTTACATCCTCCCTTGATAGTTTTCCAAGAAGCTCTCATTGCTTGTTGAAGAAGGAGCTTATGGAGGTGTGAATTTGGAGTAGCCACATCATATTTGACATCGATCAAGGTCTAACCAAGCAAAGAGGAAACCACGGCGGCGTGTGAGAAGGGAGGGGCGACGCGTCTGGTTTGCAGCGGCGGCACGTGGATCTTCAGGGCGGCGCGTGGGTTTCCGTGTGACGGTAAGTAGCAATTCGGACTTGCTTCGTGTTGGTGAGTCCAATTCCGTACATGGCAGGACATTTTGTGACTTCGTTTGTCCTTGATTCAATCTTGAAATCACTATGTGTTTAGTCACCTTAACATGCATACAAGGTGTCTGATGAAATGCATTAGAATACTTAGCCCAAACCGGCCAAAAAATTTCTAAGTGCTAAAAATTTTAGAAAAGTGCAAATGAATCGTTATACTTCCCTTATGCATAATATTCATTGCCGACATGTTGCTCAATGCCTTAGCCATTGTTTTAGTATGCTCGATGTTGATGATCGGTAGTTGTACGTGCATGGCCGTCAATGGTTGTATGTTGGTAATGATAACTTAGGCAATGTATGTTGAGCATTATATAGATCGTTGGTCGTTGTCTGCAAACATGCCAAAACACTTAGAAAATATTTCAATAATATCTAGTGCTTGTTACCATTGATGTCGTCATATGATTCTTGTCGACCGCCGGCATAGAACAATTAGAAAATATTTCGTAGTAGTTGATGTTTTCCACTTGATGTACGTTATCCGACGTCATGCTAGTATACTTGGAGAATGCTCCTAGATAATTGATTCCATGCCGCTTGTTGATTGTTGACATCAAGGAAATACTTAGACAATATTTTCTGACGGTTGATTTCTTGTCGCATATAGTCCTATGTCGTAAGCGAAATACTTAAAAATATTTCAGCCATATCTTGCTACATGTTGACACAATGTCGTACGTAGATATTTGATAGTATGCTGACAGCTTGTTGTATGTCGACACGTAGTGGCATGTTGACACTTAGTGGGATGCCGACACTTAGTAATATGCTGACATTTAGTAGCATGCTGACAGCTTGCAGTATGCTGACTATCATCCTGAGCAAAACACTTAGAAAATATTTCGCCCGTGTAATCATGTATGCTGCGAGCATGAGCTTGATGTCGACATGTAAGTCAATGAGTTGAGAGGTTTGCCCCCCTTGCATGATAGTTGTCACTTGTTGCACAAAGACTTATTAAGTGATTGTGTACGTAGTTATCTCACATGGAGCGTTCATTGCATAGATGTTTGCATAAGTGTTTGATGCGTGCTTGTGCACTGATTAGATTGTCGGTTGTACTTTTCAGGATACCACATCTCGATGTCATCCTCGCGTACTTAGCCTTTTCACACCTGCTAATATGAGTAAGTATTCTATCCTCATTCCGAGAGTGACACTATGTTCGGATACCGATGATGAGCTGGATGTCGACATAGTCGAGCCGGATGTCGACGTTGTTGAGCCGTTGGGTACTATATCAGGTGTGGGAGCCGAAGTCGTCATAGAACCTCCCGTTTTCCCCAAAGTCACAAAGGTTAAGGAAACAGGTGTGAGTTACTTCACCAACCGGATTGATGAAGCTATGTTTGACTTATATGCATCTCGTTGCAGACTTGATGCAGTGCTAGAAGGTATATTGCCTTATGACGTGTTACCTGGCGTCAAACAGGGGCGAGTCACCGTACCTCTAGATGACTTGACCGCAATGTATAATTCACAGATTCGGGAAGGCTTGCGCTTTCCTTATTGTCCTGATTTGATAGACCTTTGTCGCTATTATCGAATCTTGCCCTTATGTCTTTCTCTTGCCGGCTTTCAAGTATGGAGTTGCTTCCGGGTGCTGTTTCATAGGCAGTCTTGGCACTACTCTACTACCCTTTTCCGCTGTTTCTATCAAATGTTGTGTCCGGACGTGACGGGACTATGCGGTATGAAGATGCGTTGCCCCAACTTGCAGGACAAGGGTTTCAAGCAACTTGGACTTGGGGACGCCGAGTGGGATTATGGACAACGACTAGCTGCTCCAGCTGATCGTTCGGGTCCTCATTGGCGACATCATTATTTCTTCGTGTGCGATGTCGGCACAAATTGGGAAGTCGAGAAAGTTGAGAGGGCTCATCCTGCTCCTATCTTCTCCGAGCTTTCTTCGGATGATAAGAAGACTTTGAAGGTTATTTATCGATGTCAGCAAGAGCGCAGTTTCCGTTGTCTACTATGCGCTTCAGAGCGAGAGTTGATTGATGCCGGGATTTTCATACTTTCTTCTGACGGTTTGGTATGTTGATAATCTTTATAACCTGTATCATGTTGCAATGTAGGACGAACTGATGGAAAAAGCTCGTCCTTGCAGACAGCTGATGTTCGCGGTAACCCGCCTGTCGGACGGCATGCTTGTACTACTGCCTCCGCTATTCCTGGAGCTTCCGGGCATGGTCGCGATAAGGGAATTACAAGTACGACACCTTCTTGCGTCATCTTTGGACTTGTTAATTTTTCAAGTTTTGTTTTCTTCATGTTGCTTTCATTTTCAGGTCACTCTGTACTCGTGACTGAACGCGTTGTTGCCGCGTTCGTCACTAGCGCTCTTCCCAAGAGGTCCGCCATAGGGGCGCGTCCCTCGAGTGATCCCAAGCGCTCTAAACCGAGTGCGACTGTTCCAACTCCTTCTTGTATAAAGGGAAGAGAGTCGAGAGTCGCACAGTGGCGCCTTCTGCCCCCCGGTCGAGGGACCGGCCTGAGGAAGAGCGTTCCTCTCGTCGAGGTACGTGTTGTTTACTTCGACATGTTTCTTTTACTTAGGATTTTTTGCTAACATCTTCTTTGTTTTATGTTGACTTTATTGCAGCACTTCCAGGCATCAAGCGTGATGACTTGATCCTATCCGACGGGATAGATGTATCTGGAGAAGATTGGTCACCTTTCTCCACTGACAGTCTCCACTTTCCGAAGGATACCAAGCTCAGCATACCGGCAGTCGGGGTGCGAGTGCTTCAAAGGTGCGTTCCTCCTGCCGATCATGACGTTAAGCCATCCACTGACGAGGAAGCACAAGCATATGTTATGAGTAGCTTGGCTGAATTTGCACCGGTAAGCATTGCTTTAACTTCTATGTTCGCATGCTGTAAGCATATGCCTTGCATTAATCGTCTTTTTGTTTGGGTTGTTGTACTTAGGCTATTTAAAGGATGATGAACGTGTCATCCTTTGTGTTGGAGCTTTTGAGCGAGAAGAGGGCTGCTGTCAAGAAGAGCAATGCAGTTACTCGCGAGCTTGCACAGTCCGAGGAGGAAGTGCAAAACTTGAACTCCAAGGTTGCTGATTTTGATACACGCATTGCTGCTCGTCGCGCCCATGTTGTGCAACTTGAGGCTGAGATTGCTGCTATCAAGCAGAAAATTGCAGAGAGTAGTAGCGCCCATGATATCGCGCTTGCTTCTATACGTGAGGAAGCACATAAGTCGGGGGTTGAGAAGGGAGTTGATGAGTATCCCAGCACTGTTGCGCATACTGCTGCCGTCCTTGCTGCCGCCAAAGCGAAGTCTTCATCTATGATTGATGAGTTTGCCAAAGATTATGTTGGCAAAGTACGCACGCTTGCCCCCGGCTTTCCGTTCGAGAAGTTAGGTCCTTATTCTTCCTTTGCTGTTAACCACGTTGCGGATTTACAGCGTAAGGAAGCTGAAGCGGCTTCTCTCTCCGTGATCTTTGGATACGGTAATGATGATATTGCGCTTGATGTTGACTTCATGAACATGTTGTCTTAGTCTTTTGGAGATGATGTTATCTCTTGAATGATATCACGTTGTTTGCTTTTAGCATGTTGAACCCTTTTTGAACGGGTTGATGTTATGTTGAGGCTTTTGTTCAAACCTTCGTTTATGCGTTTGCTTGCATGGTATTTTGTCACTTGGACCTGTTTTCAATAATAATAAACACGTGATAACTTGTTAGTAATATTTCATACCTTGACTTATCTTTGTTGTCCGTATGTATTGGACTTGCATGATAAGATTGAACTCCTTGTTATAATGGATAAATATCCAATGTTGCGACTTGCGCATTGCAGGGTGTTATTAACGCCCCTCTTGAAAAAATTTCCTAGGCGTGGCATGATACGTACACTTGGTACTATAGCATTATAGATAGTAATGTACTCGGTGCAGGCACTTGGCACTCGGCACTGGCACTTGACATGTAGCAGTGTCGTCTTGACGAAGTAAGACTTAAGTTTATACCGTCTCTTAGTTCCACATTAAGGCGACGTTGTACAAGACTCGACTTGTAAGTTTAATGAGTTTTACAAACAGGGTGCGCTCCTGCTAGCGTTTTTTAGTGAAGCCTGCCCACTTAAGGTATAGGTCTTCATTATGTTTGAATCCTTAAGAGGATATGCATAGTTTGAGTATACATGAAGCTATCCTATCAAGGAATGTATCTTCATGGCGTATGGAACCTTAAGAGGGATGTACATACTTTGTAGATGGGGTGATCAGTCCCACCCTAAGTGTCGCATCCTGGTTTGTATGCAGGGAATGGCTATGAACATGAGGATTTGCCTCTAAGAGGATTTCACAGCATGCCATTTTTTAGAAGTAAGCATGGGGTTTGCCCTTACAAAGAGGATATCGCAGCATGCTACTTTGATAGATGTGAACATGAGGTTTGCCCTTGCAAAGAGGATGTCGCAGCATGTCACTTTTGATAGTAATTCTTGGTGTTTATCCAAGATATTTGCTTGTTGTTGACTCCCTTGGAATAGTCGTCACTTTGAGTAGAGAATTTTTAAAAGTCCCTTTTTGTATATAATCCGCAAGTTGTCATTGCGACATATAAGTTGACTGTGCACATAACGTGATGGCTTTGTGTTGCCGACATCTTCTTGGGATAGTCGCCGTTATAGATGGAGAAATAAACTTCTTGTTGGTGTAGATAATAGATATGTTGGCGTTGTATGCCATAAGTTCCTCGTTACACATAATGTTTAGCTTGTATTGTTGATAATAATCTTCTTGATGCCACATAATATAAGTTGCATAGGATAATGACTTGAATTGTTGATATGAGTAATATGCTCGTTGTTTGTTACTTGGTGTTAATCCGAAGTAAAATGCGTATTATAGAGATGTACCTACGAAAGTAAATAATCTTCATTAGAATTTTGTTATGCGTACAATCATTTGCAGGAAGGCGTCTACTGATCGCTCTTTCCGAAATATTTCTAAGTACAAAAGCGTAAACAACACTTAAGTTCTCAGCTAGAATAGACATGTTGACAAAGATGTAAAGATAGATAAAGTGGATAGTCTATCTCCCTTTGAGATGTTTCGGTGGCGGACGAGCATCGTCGCTTGCGACATAGCTTCCCAAAGCTCCATGTGCAATGAACTCCAAGATCTCCATTCTCAAAGTCAAGCAGCTGTTAGTATGGTGCCCCCATATTTGGTGGTATCGGCACCAATCTTCCACGTTTCAACCTAGGAAGGCAGTCATTGGCTCGAGTGGACCCGGAAGCTTGTTTTCTAGGAGCTTAATGTATATCTCTTCAACCTCCGTGTTTAAGGGAGTGAAGATGTCAGGGTATTCGACACTTGATCTTCCTGGATCTCTTGAAGTCTGAGCTTCCTGATTCGAGCTGAGAGGTGTACCCCATCCCAGCTCGCGTTCACAAGAGATTGCGGTTTCTAGCTTATCCTTTAGGCATGCCATCGTCTTGGTTGTACGCCATCCATATATTCTTCCGAACAGCAAAAACGTTGGCGCATTCATGTTCAAGTAAAACGCGGTGATGACTTCTTTTTTGGTTGCCCTTAGTGCAGCTGCATTTTGGGCGAACCTCCTGAAGTAAGCTGTGATGGACTCTTCTTGTCCTTGTCTGACATCTAGGATGCTCTGTCTTGTTGTGAAGAGCATCCTATCGAGTGCAGCCTTTGGTGTTAACTCCTTGTTTCCTTCATCATCATCACTTGAAGCGAACAGCTTTCTTTTTACGCCAACTTCTATCATGGAAATGGACACTTGCTTCATCTTCCTTAGAGCGTTGACGTAGCACTTCCGTGTGGCTATTTGGTCGCCTAACACCTCGCCAATCCCATGAGGACTTAGGAACTTCATCTTTTGGTGGGCAGTGGATGGCACGATGTCGTGCGGGTTGATTGTCGTTCTTCCTAGGATGTCGTTGTACGCTCCTAGGGTGCTCACCACTACAAATTTGACATTGATACGAAGCGCCTTCCAACCTTCTCCCAGGATGACTGGTAGTGTGATCATACCCAACGGGTAAGTTGCAGCTCCTGCGAAGCTGACTAGCGGGAATGTACTTGGCGAAAGATCGGCTTCCGTTTTTCCCAATTTCTTGAGAACTTCTACGTGCAGTAAATCTGCGGAACTTCCACCATCCACTAATATCCATCGCACATCATATCCGTTGACATCCATCGTAATGTCAAGAGCATCATCGTGGGGGTAGACTATGTGCTTCTTGTCAGCGTTTGAGAATGGAATGATCACGTCTTCCTTCTCTGGTTGGCGTCTCTTCCCATACTTACGCAAAACTTGTAGTTGTGCAGCATAGACATCACGAGCATTAGAAATGCTTCCTCCTGCAGCTAGCCCTCCATGAATCACATTGATGGCGCCACGCTTCGGAGGTGGAGGATTGACGTCCATTTTCTCCTTTCCCTTGTTCATCTTTTTGGATGGCTCAGCATGGTTCTTCTTTTGGCGCTTGTCACCTTGATCTACGTATTGCTTGAGTTCTCCTTTGAGGATGAAGTTGTTCACACAGAATCTTAGGCTAACACAGCTGTCCGTCTCGTGGCCATAGACTTCATGATTCTCACACCATTTGTCTTCTTGCTTTCCAAGTGGACCTTTTTGAAATTTTATCGGCTCCCTCCACATGTTGTCTTCCTTCATTTTTTTCAGGATCACGGAGAGTGGTGCATTCAAGGGAACGCAGTCTGCCAAGTTCACTTCCTTCGGTCATTGGAATTCCGGCTGGAACGGCCTTTTTTGCGGCAGGAATTGCCTTGGTTGTTGCGAACCTTGTTGAGGTCTCGCTTGTTTCTCTTTAGCACGGGCTGCCTGAGTTTCGCTTTATGCTGATCCCTAAATCTTTCTAGATCCACGAACTCCTCGACTCCTGCTGCCAATTCTTCAAGTGTCTCCGCAGGGCGCCTCGACATCTTCTCCGCTAGGGAAAACCCTCTACGGCCTAAGTTCGCAATGAAAGCACGCACGATCTCTCCTTCAGTGAGGTTGCCCTGGATGTCTGCGACATTTTGGTTGAAACGGATGTAGTAATCCGCTAACGACTCATCATTTTGTTGTACCACCTCGTTCAATGCGTTTGGTCCCTTTAGAAGTGTGCGCTCTCCCATGTATCTTTGAATAAACTTCGACTTCAGGTATGCCCACGATGTAACACTTCTGCATGGTAGTGAAAAGAACCAATGTGCGGCCGTTCCCATAAGGGTATTGGGGAATGTCATTGCGACATGAAGCGGATTGTCACTTCGTCCCAGCAAGGAGGCTTCATGTTGTTGAATATGTTCGATCGGATCTCCTTTTCCCCTGTACTTCTCTCCTCCAATTCGGTAGAGAGCGTCTGGGACGCGGTTGTACACTAGTTCGTCGGAGAACGGATGCGACACATTCTCTTCAAGGACATGCATTCTCTTCATCTTTGAGTGCTTCATCTTCTTTTCGATCATCTCTTCCAAGGCCTTAGCCGTAAGTCCCGTGACTGGGATGTCACTGTTGCATGCGGACTTCCTCCATCCTTCATTGTATGTATGAGCACGGCTAGCTTCCTTGAAATTTCCTTCCTTGTGCATGTCGGCGTGGCTTGCTGACTTGAAGTTGCCTTCCTTTTGTGGCCGCTGTGAGTTGTTCACAGGGGGTTGCTTCCATCATACTCCTTGTTGTTGCTAGTTCACACCAACACTTGGAGTGTATGAATGTGTGGCTTCCTGCCTTGCCTGGCGGTACCGGTAGGTACCTTCAGAGTATCCTTCGCCTTCTGGATGCTGCGGCTCTTGATGGTTTGTCATCATGCGACATCTCCCTCGCAGGTGCAGCATGCTCGTTAGCTGGCGGAGGTGGTGGCGGGGGTGCCATGTATCCCTGGTTCTTTAGAGTCTCCCTGAATGCGAGGAGCTCTTCCAGTGCGGCCATCATGGTAGGTGTAACTGGTGGCAGGTTGCCTGCGCCTCTTGCTTGCTGCTGCACTCCGTCAGCTGGCATCCTGTGTGGGAACTCTTCGTTCCTCTCCATCCTTTGCTCGAACTGGTGCACTGGTACCTCGTTCGGGACGTCGGGACCATGCTGCGCGGAAGGCGCATTTGCGGTTGGCATGGAGGAGGCGGTAAACTCTGCATCTGGAATGTGAGAAGGTCCTTGTTGGCTTTTCGTCGGCTTCGGCTTGCTCGCACCCGCCTTCTTCGTACGTCTGCTTGTCATAGCTTGCGGTATGGAACGACTTCTTGCTCGTATCACGCTGACGGCGCCAAGTGTTGAGGTCGATTCCACTTGGGGTACCTCGGTTTGCTTTTCACGGATCTCGAACCTCGATCCCCGGACTGACTTTGGCTTCTACCTCGATCCTCGAACAGTCTTTTAGCTTCTATCTCGATCTTCTATACGCCAGGTCCTGCAGAGCGGGCGATAACCAGCATGGAGAGGGGGTGGTGTTGGTTGTGCCCTCTCCGATGCTAAGGTCAGGATTTTAGAGAGAGAAAGTGTAGAGAGAGGTCAGAGCACAAATAGCCAATTCTGCAGAGTTCCGAGTTAACTTGGTAAATGGGAGGTCTAGGTCCCTATTTATAGAAATCCGAGAACCGTACCCGATTCGATGTCGGTTTATAGGAAAACGCTTACCGACATCGAGGTTGGTTATGTGCGTACTGACTTCTACTACTTAGTTAAAATAAGGATAAACGCGCAGTGCTAGGGGTAAGTGCGCAGCACCGGTTGGCATTCTGGACCATATCGACATCCGACATGGTCCGGCTGTCGGGCAATCCGGACCGGTTCGGATTGCTGAGGCAATCCGGAAGTCCCCGTTCCGGGTGCAGCGTGCATCCGGACCGTTTTGACCCGGGGTGACTGCGATAAGATCCGTTTGTGGTTCCGGCGTGTTTGCGAGGTCCGAAAAGTAAATACGAACCCGAATTGGTCGGATATCCAACATGCCCCCTGGACAACCTCATCATGAGAAGTACCCTACACTATATGTGGCTCTCCATCATCATTAAACACTAACTCGTACTCACGAGCATCAGCCTCGGGGGGATCCACCATAGCAGGCGGGGAAACAATAAGACCCTCAATGGAGTCACACAACATCTCGTCCGCTCCTGCCCGGATATCGCCACGATAAGACTCGTAGGCCTTATACTCCGCAACGCCTTCAGCCTTGCTATCCTCATGCACCTCCTCCCTCACGGCCTGCAAGGCAAGGCTCTGTGCCTTTCCATCCTCAACAACCTTCTTCTAAAGGGCAGCAAGATCAGAATCGAGCGCAGCAACTCGAGCCCGACGGAAACAACTCTTCGTCTCGAATCAGCGACCTTCGAACCCAAGAAGCACGCTTTCTCCTTCGCGCTCTCCGCCTCATGACAAGCGATATTGCACTTCTCCTGGAGTGCCTTCTTCTCCTCCGTGAGTTCAATCACAAAGGAGGAAAGGTTCGCCATCTGAATAGAAACCTATAGAAGTAACACAAAGGTCAACAACAAAAAAGGTTATAAGAACAAAAAAAAGCATACATACAAGTTATAAAAGAGTAAGGATGAATACTCACAGGCGCAAGACACGACAGCGCACCCTTAGCATATGTCTGCGCATCCTTAGGCTCGCTTGGGAGAACCTGGCGATCCATAGGTCGGATAATCCGCTGAAAGACACGCACCCTTACCTCGGGAGTAGTCAGACTGGCCTCCTTGGGAAAACGGGGCCCCCCCAACAAAAAAGGGTGCCCACTCCTCACCAGCAATAGAGTCCTTCTTAGGACAAACCAAATCGGCACGGGTGAGTGCAGCAAGAGGCGGAACACCTATGAACATACACGAGGATAAATAAGAAGAGCCAAATGCGACATCAAGTAATATAGCAATATACCTGTGAAGGGAGGCTCCCCCTCCGGTGTCCGGTCCCTCGACCGGGGGGCAGACATAGCAGGCGCGTGAGCCTAACCTTCAACTCCTTTCCCTTTTCTAAGAGGAGTCTTCGACGCCTCAGCACTGCCAGACCTTGGGCGCTTGGGATTGCTCGAGGACCGCACCCCGGAGTCGGGACGCTTTGCCTTGGACTGAGGGGGAGTGTCGGCAACAGCAACAACACATTCGGTCACAGGCAGGGACCGACCTACCAAAATGAACACATGCAAGAATAACAATCTTACAAAAACACAACTTACCTGCGCTTCCCTTCCCGCTTCCTGGCCGCATGCCCTGGAGCACAGCGGAAACGTCCATACGGACACTCCGCACGGGAGGAACAACACCACCCGTAGAACTCGCCTGCAAGCACGAAGATTTTCCATGACACCAGCCTACATCACAACACAATGAAGTTATAAATATTCATAACATACCGAAGGACCTCCCGAAGGAGGTGTGCAAATCCCAGCCGCACGCAAATCTCACCCCGTCACGCGATGCAAGGCCCTATAGGTACGCGCCTTGTGCGCCTGATATATCATCTTTATCCCTGCTTTGTCCAGCTCAGTAAACTCACGAAAAGCTGGCACGGGATCAGTCTTGGTAATACGGATGATAGGCCAAGTTGTCCCCATGTTATTAGTGAAGAAATAATGCTTCTTCCAATGTCCTTTTGAGCGGTCAACAGCAGTAACAAAGCGAAGGGTAGCATCCCACTTCACCTCCCCCAATCCCAAGGTAGCAAAATCGTCCCCCTTCATCAAAGGCCAGCAGACAGAGATAGAACACAAACCAGACACGTCCGGACGCTAGAGCCGGAAGAAGCAACGGAAAAGCAGAGTCGAGTAATACCATGACTGCTGATGGCATAGCACTCGGAAGCAAACCTAATACTGTATGTCAGCGGGTGCATGATCAAGAGGAGAAATCCTCTAATAGTGACACAATCTACGCAAGTCCCGACAATAAGGAAAACGCAGACCCTCTCGAAACTGGGAGATATATACGGCAGACAACTCCGCCGGAGGCACAGTAGGTGTTCCCACAGCAGGATCAGTAACAACATCAAAGGGAAAGAACGCCTCTACCAGTGGATGGAGCTCAGAACGATCAACATAGCTTTGATAGTCTTCGTGATCTAGTATGTTGCCAGCAAATGTCTGGATTAGATCTTCTGATTCTGAATGAGGCTCCGAATAGGGAGAAGAATATATGTCATCCACAGTTTTCGGCCCAGACGACTCCGGACCCTCCGACTCAGAATCCGAATCTGAAACAGAACAATGTCTAACTAACAGAGCAGGAATATGGGACTTACTCATATTGATAAACCCTGCGAGTCGAGAAGGCAACCCTAATGACAGACGCACCATTCCTCATGCTACAACTCCTACGAGGATACAACAACAATCTATTCAACACACACGCATACATTCATCGCGACAACAATTACTACTACTATATAACGAACATCCCCCGCTCGGGGGCAACATCGTACTTACAAACCTATAAGTTTACAACTATTACATAGCGAACATCCTCTTTACGGGGGGCAACACTTATACGGTCTACATGTGTGTATGCACGATTGTATATGCCTATGTGCACCTATATACCCGTGTGCGCCTACGCGCGACTACGTTCGCATGCACCAACATATGTTCTCGCGTGACTATACGTTTCCATACATGACCACGTACGCTTACATTTACCTATGTATTCCTATGCGTGCCTACGTATGCTTACATGCATCTACATCCACGTACATGGCCTAAGGTGAATGTCTATGGTAATCAGTGCAAACATATTCGTGACATTACTATCTATATGCCTATGTTATCTAACATGTGTAGGATATGGATACATACATACCTTGAGACATACAAAATCCAACTATAGCTACAAGCATCACTATGTTATCAAGTATATACATGCATATCATGACAGCATATCAAGCAATCAAGGATGACAATCAACATGGGAAGTGACACCCCCACTCTATACATACTAGTGTTATAACACTTAACCATTTACATGCTCTTTTTGCTATGCTAAACTTTGCTAGGCGTTTCCTCAAACACCTAGTGGGCATGAATAGTCTAGTTTCAATCAAGACAAGGATTGGCCAGATTGATGCAAGCAAAGATGCCTAAATACCTGGAAATGGTTCTAATCAACCCCGAAAATCCGAATCACCACAAAAATCAAGGTTGGACGCCCGTTTTGGTCACCAAAATTCCACCGGAGCTCCGCCCGACGTGTGCTCACTGTCCGCCGTGAGCCCGCTGTCTGCTGCCGTCTCCCGCCGTGAGGTTACCAGTGAAGGGTGACCGGCCAAGGGTGGATGGGTGTGGGTGGATGAGTGGCTTTGGTGCTAAGCAACTTACTCCTCAAGAAATTGGATAAGACAATTTTGAAATGTGGAGGTAAAATGAGGAGGGGTTTACATGCTCTCCCCTTTTTATATACATATGTGGGTAATTCTCTATCTCCTCCATATTTTTTCTAACTTTTTTTGTATGAGTTATTAGCACATACACATGCTTACATACCCGCGCGTACATATGCACGTCTACACATACACACGTTTCTATATCTATGTCACGAGTCTATTATTATGATCATGACATGCATATGCTTATATCCCTGTCATTGTGTGTATATATATATATAGAGATGATCATATCTACATGTTTAGAGTCGTGACGTTACATGTCACGTGTCTATTCACGTGCACGCGTATACCATGATCGCACACACGTCAGTGTTTACATCCATGTTGCATACATAGTCCTATATTATTACATATATATATATATATATATATGTGTGTGTGTGTTATATACGTATATTCACTGCGCTAACCATGTCAGCACTTATAGTCACCCTTCTCAAACGAAAGAAGGACACGCGACATTGAGGCCCACGCGCCAACGGACAGTATAGTCCACACCGAGGTAACACCCGAACTTAAATCGAACGTATACTCTATCAAAAACAGAGTCAAGCAAGGGTCACGCCATTACTTGACTCGGGGGAAAATGATGGGTATACATCTGATTCAGGTTCGTTTTATATTATTCGGACTTCGCCTACACGTCAAACCCATCAACGGTTCTAAAATAATCACCCGTAAGTCCAAAGCGGCCTGGGGTACACGTGCGCGTACCTCGAATGAGAGACTCGTCCGGATTGTTTAACAATCCCGACCTCCGGATTACGTCTATAAATGCGTGTAAACTCCTATATACGCGTATACAACACATGTCAGACTCTCCGACGTCAACTTCATGCTCGTTCACGTCCGGTTCGCATTTTTACAATTAAACTGACTTTGGACCGTTCAAAATACGGTATGATTCCAAGGTTCCCTATAAATAGGAGCCTTAATCATTCATTTCACAATTAAGTTGACGCTTAAGTTCTGACCTCTCTCTACTTTTCTCTTTCTACAATCCTAATTTAAGCTTCGGAGAGGGCTCATCACACTCCACCCCCCGCTTCGGAGAGGGCTCATCACACTCCACCCCCCCCCCCCCCCATCTGCGTGGTGTGCGATATTGTCCCTCATGCAGGTGTTCGAAGACGTACGTATCCCAGCACGTGCAAAGTTCCGACATCCCTAAGAACCCAAGACACATACCCGTATCTCTATAAGGACCCGACACCCCATCGAGTGAATGATCCAACACCGACGAAACCGACTATCTAATTCGAGCTCTCATGCACACTCTTCATGTCAGATTGTCGGAACCGTCACCTGAGAAGCTGGTCACGTCCGCACTGGAAAATCCCGCTCCACACCTCTGTTGAAAACTCTACTTTTAAAGGAGTGAATTCTCAAAGTGGGTTCATCCATCAAAACTATTTCTCAAACTAGGTTTCTTTAGAAACTAATTCCTAAACTAGGTCTTTTCAATTTTTTAGTAATGTATATTATTTAATTTGCATCCTAAAATTTACATTATGTTACAAATAAACCCAAAAATGAAATATAATACAAAAAAATAAAAATTAAAAAAAAAATTAAGAAGATTAAATGTATGAAAAAATAAAAATAGAAATAAAAAATAATTAATTAATTAAATGATGAAAATGCACATTAAAAAATAATCAAACAAACAACTTTTTTTTAGATTTTAATTCTTAAAAAGTAATATGTGAAATTAATATTAAGAAAAGTTAAAAATAAATCAGGTTTGAAACAAATATATAATTAATAATATAAAAATTATTCATTAAGGATATTGAAGAAAAACGGATTGCTGACTAAAATCCATTCTTAATTTTATTCTTTTGATTTTTGAAATTTAAATTAGTTTATCCGTTATTTTTTTCATTTGCTAATTTTATATATTTTTATAAATTTAACATCTTTTAATTAGGGTTTATATACGCTTTCCTTTTTATATTTGTATACTTATAAAAATCATTAGTATTTAGTTTCTTTACGTTTTATGCCACTGCTATTTTTATAATTTATATATTTAGCTTATTTTATTTTAGAATTTCTTTCTCAATTACAATTTTTTTTGTTTATAACGTTTACGTAATATAATTATCTTATAGATTTCAGAATTTTTCACGTATTCGGTTTGGGATCAATTGTAACAAAATATAAACTTTGGGGTATAAAATCGAAAATATAAATAATTAATTAAAAAATGGGTTAAATGGTTTTTTGGTGCCATAAGTTTGGCAAATGTTGGCTTTTGGTGGTAATATGTTTTTTTGTAGGTTTTTGTGCTATATGTTTTCATTTTGTAGGTTTTTTGTGCATCCGTTAGTCAACAATTAAGTTTGACCGCTAAATACTTTTATTTTGTTCAATTTAGTCCTCCAATTTATATTCCTAACTTTTAATTTTTAAAATTTAGCCCTCGAAGTTTAGCAATCGGACCTAAGTCGAAATTGACCGAGCCAGGGTCCGACCCACGGCTAGGTCGGACTCTGGCTGGGTCAATTTGACCCAAGGGTCCGATTGGGGTTTCAATCGGACCCATGGGTCAAAATTGACCCAGCCAGGCTCCGACCCACGGCTGGGTCTGACCCTGGCTAGGGTCGCCCAGGTCTGGGTGACCTAGTCAGGGTCGGGATCAATTTCAACATAGGTCCGATTTCTAAACTTTGAGGGCTAAATTGTAAAAATTAAAAGTTCGGAATATAAATTGGAGGACTAAACTGAACAAAATAACAGTATTTAACAGTCAAACTTAACTGTTGACCAACGGATGCACCAAAAACCTACAAAATGCAAACATATGGCACCAAAAGCCTACAAAAAAACATATGGCACCTAAAGCCAACATTGGCCAAACATATGGCACCAAAAGACCCTTTAACCCTTAAAAATTTAAAAAACTAGTTTGGGAATTAGTTTCTGAAGAAGTCTAGTTTGAGAATAAGTTTGGCAACTAAGCCTATTTTGGGAATTCACTCGAGAAATTGGGTGACTTTGTGAAGAGTAGAGAGTGATGTATTATGAGTGGATTGATGGAGATGATTAAAGGGAAATGAAGAGACTATTAGGGAATAATATTGCTACAGATAGAGATATCATAAGGAGGTCATTAAGAGAGAGCTACTAATATATATATATATAGTCTCCTCTCTACCCTAGAAGATTGAAGTGTAACTACTCTCAAACTGTAAGTTGGTATCAGAGCCTAATCTAGGTTTTCTTCAGCCGCTTGTCGTTCCAGCAAGGCTATTTCAGTCTCAGATTGACCATTTCGGATTTAGGGTTTATCTTTCAAAATTGTCGTCGCCAATCAACCCATAAACTACCAACCATCACTTTCAACTTTCCACCGACGCAGTCTTCTGCCGCTCGCGCCACCACGCACCACCGCCGCCCGCTGCTTCCTCCTGCGCGTGTAACTCACGCGCCTCCTTCTCGGCCGTCGTTGGTCGTCGCGGTTCCATCGTTCGATTCGCTGGTCTCGTCTGTCTTCATTCCAGTGCGATTCGCCGGATTCTGCCTCATGCGCCGCTGCTGTCTGCTGCTCCGTGTCTGTTTAGCTGCTGTCTATCTGTAGCTGCTGTCTACGACTGTCGTCTATCTGACTGCTATCTGTCGATCCGGATTCCGTAAATTCGCTCTGAGATGTGTTAAGCCAGCAATTTGTTTAATCGGTCTGCTCCATGCCCCATGCCAAGAAGTATCTCTGGTGCTAGATAATCTGGAGGTCCCACCGAGAACTTCTGTCCTTCTTCTCTTTTCTCCCTGTGTTGATTATTTGCATCATCATCTCCTAGAAGTCCCGCAGTGTTGGCTTGAGCACGTGAGAAGTCATATGTGCTGGTGATAAGACCAACCCTTCAGCTGTTCCAGTTCTCAAATATTATCTGGTTGGATTTTGTCTTGTCGAGTCTCCAACAAAAGAATACGTCACTGTTTCTACAACGTACTAGTTCTGTCGCTTGCATCTCCCAGTCTGGTAATACTCAAAATTTATGGATTATTGATTCAGGTGCTTCAGACCACATTCCTAGTAATCTTTCCTCCTTTGACTCTATATCTCCATTAAACTCTAGTCATCAAATTACTATTGCAAATGGCTCTAGAATTGCTCCCAAGGGAATTGGTAAAGTCTCACCAATGCCGTCTCTATCATTGGAGTCTGTTTTATACATTCCTGGTTGCCCTTTCAACCTCATCTCCGTCAGCAAACTGGTACGTTCATTCAACTATTCAATAACCTTCGGTAAAGAATCACTTGTTATACGTGAACTTAGTACCGCACAAACAATTGTTGTGGGATATGAATCAGAAGGACTGTACTACCTTAAGTCATCCTCAATTATTTGTGCTGCAGAGTCTCCAAACCTCCTTCACAATCGTCTTGGTCATCCCAGTTTGTCCAAACTTCAGCAAATGGTTCCTAAATTGGATAAGCTCAAAACACTACAATGTGAATCATGTCAACTCGGGAAGCATATTCGATCTAGCTTCGGAAGTCATGGTGAAACCAGGATCAATTCTCCTTTTTCAGCTATACACACTGATATTTGGGGCCCTAGTCGTGTACCTACCCCTGCTGGGTATAAGTATTTCGTCACTTTCATTGATGAATTCTCCCGTTGCACTTGGATATATTTAATGAAAGAACGTTCCGAGCTATTTCCTATATTCCAGTCTTTTTTTGCTGAAATTCAGACACGGTTTGGTAAAAAAAGTCAAAATTCTTCGTAGTGATAATGCACGAGAATATTTATCGGGAACGTTTAAATCATTTATGAGTCAACATGGAATTCTACATCAGTCTACATGTCCTCATACACCACAGCAAAATGGTATTACCGAAAGGAAAAACAGTCATCTGATTGATACTGCTCGCACATTATTACTCCATGCAAATGTGCCAGTTCGCTATTGGGGTGATGCTGTTTTAACAGGGTGTCATTTGATAAACAGAATGCCTTCATCTTCCCTTGGTAATAAAGTTCCATACTCTATTTTGTTCCTAAGGAACCGCTATTTCATGTGACCCCTCGTGTCTTTGGATCTACCTGCTTTGTTCATGATCTTTCTCCGGGACTTGACAAACTTGCTGCACGTGCCATCAAGTGCATTTTTTTTGGGATATTCTAGACTGCAGAAAGGATACCGTTGTTATTCTCCGGTCAAGAACCGATACTTTATGTCCGCAGATGTAACATTCTTTCAAGACATGCCATATTTCCCTCCTTCCATGGTCGATTCATCATCTACAATGGATGTGTTATCACTTCCTATCCTTAGTCCGCCACCATTTCCGATACAAACTTCAGCTCCTGTGGAGAAAATGCCTCCCTCTCCTCAAATTGTGTTAGAGGCTCCACAATCTCCTCCCGCTGTGATAGAAGTTCCGTCTTCATCCGTTGAACCACCGCATCTCATTCAATATCAACGTCGACAGAGACACTCTACTCAAGTAGAGACCTCTATAGATCCTACGCCATCTCAAGTGTCTGAACCGGCTACAGACCAGCCTAACTCATCAGAGGAGTTACCTATTGCCCTTCGAAAGGGCTCTAGATCCACTCGTAACACTCATCCTATTTATAGCTTCCTGAGTTATCATCGGCTTTCTCCATCCCACTTTGCATTTGTTTCATCATTGTTTTCTGTTACTATTCCCAAGACTGTTCGTGAGGCAAGCAATGATTGACGAGATGCGGGCCTTGGAGCAAAGTGGTACATGGGATTTAGTTCATTTACCGCCGGAAAAGAAAACTGTTGGTTGTAGATGGGTGTTTGCTATCAAGGTTGGAGCTGATGGACAGATTGACCGCCTTAAAGCACGTCTTGTGGCCAAAGGCTATACTCAAGTTTATGGTCTAGATTATGGGGATACGTTTTCTCCGGTAGCGAAGATTCCTTCTGTTCGGCTACTTCTCTCTATTACAGCTATCTAGCATTGGTCGTTGCATCAGTTAGACATTAAAAACACATTCCTTCATGGAGAACTTGAAGAATAGATTTATATGGAGCAACCACCTGAATTTGTTGCTCAGGGGGAGTTAGGACTCGTTTGTAAGTTGCATCGCTCTTTATATGGACTCGAGCAATCACCACAGTTCTGTTATTCAGAAATTTGGGATAAATCGGAGCGAAGCTGACCATTCCGTCTTCTACTCACACTCTTCTTCTGGTCTCTGTGTATATTTGATCGTTTATGTCGATGGCATCATTATTACTAGGAGCGATTGTGAGAAGATTAATCAATTGAAGAGGCACTTATTCAGTCACTTTCAGACCAAAGATTTAGGGAATCTTAAATATTTCCTTGGAATTGAAGTCGCTCAATAAACGAATGATATTTGCATTTCTCAAAGGAAATAGGATTAAGAACCTATGAAAGGTCTGAACTATCACCCATGTTAACGGGAGAGGTCTGAAATTTAAAAAGTTAATAACGGAGGTCTGAAATTTCAATTTTGTTGATTTGAGGTTTTCCGTCTTTTTTTAGGGTTAAATTTAACAGAATTGTGTGAAATGACATTTTTGCCCCTTTAATATTTTTAATTATTTAATATTTTATTTAAGGAAATGTGAAATGACAATTTTACCCCTAAGTCAAATTAAAACCACCCAACTTCGTCCACCGCCACCCACCTCCGGCGACCACCACCTCGACTCCGACGACCACCACCTCGGCTCCGGCGACCCGACTCCGGCCACATCCTCAGCAAAAAAACTCCGATTGGAGCCAAAAAAGCTCTGATCTGGAGCTCTCTGGCCCAGACCGGAGCCACAGAGCTCCGATCGGAGCCCAATCAGGGCCGGTGGCTACGATTTGGGCCCAATTGGAGCATTGGTGGTGGTCGCCGGAGTACGGTTGGTGGTCGCCGGAGCTGGGTTGGTGGAGCCGTGGTGGCTTCAAGGGCATTTTGGTCTTTTCACTTCAAGCATGTGAGGGGCACACTTGATAGAAGGGCATTTTTGAAAATTTATTTTAGGGATTAAGTACCTTTTCATAACACTTCTTTGCACAGAATCCACTTTTGGTACCACTTCTATTTTTTTGTATACTTTTGGTACCAATGTTTTCAACTTTGTATCCTTTTGGTACCACCGTTAACTTTCCGTCCAAATTGGCCGTTAAGTGGCATGTGCCATGCACGTGACTGCCCTAAACTTTTGAATTTGTTTCAATTTAGTCCATCCAATGCATTCCTAACTTTTAATTTGTTCAATTTAGCCCTAAAATTTCCAAATCGAACCCTTGACCCAAATTGACCTAGCCGGACCTAGCCTAGGGCTAGGTCCGACCCAGACTAAATTGAAACAAATTCAAAAGTTTAGGGCGGTCACGTGCATGGCACATGCCACTTAACGGCCAATTTGGACGGAAAGTTAACGGTGGTACCAAAAGGATACAAAGTTGAAAACATTGGTACCAAAAGTATACAAAAAAATAGAAGTGGTACCAAAAGTGGATTCTGTGCAAAGAAGTGGTATGAAAAGGTACTTAATCCCAATTTTATTTCCGATCACATGCCAAGCATGTGACCAACTTCCGTTAGTTTTAACGGAAAAAACTAACGGATACCGCTGTTATCAACAAAACTGAAATTTCAGACCTCAGTTATTAACTTTTTAAATTTAAGACCTCTCCCGTTAACATGGGTGATAGTTCAGACTTTTCATAGGTTCTTAACCCTTAAGATGCACTAGATATTATGGAAGAAACATGCATGTTGGATTGTAGGCCCGTTGATAGTCCGATGGACCCGAATAGTAAACTACTTCCGAATCAGGGGGGTTATTTGATAACCCTGGAAGATATAGAAGGCTTGTGGGTAAATTGTTTTATCTCACTATCACTAGACCAGATATCTCGTTTGCCGTAGGGCTGGTTAGTCAATTCATGCAATCTCCCTGTATTGAACACTGGCAGGCGGTGATGCGGATACTTCGGTACATCAAGAAGGCTCCAGGTCAAGGGTTGATATATAGAGATAAAGGAAACACTGAGATGGTGGCTTACACTGATGCTGATTGAGCTGGTTGTCCAGTAGATAGAAGGTCTACGTCCGGTTATTGTGTCTTTCTCGGAGGAAACCTAATCTCATGGAAAAGTAAGAAACGAAACGTTGTTGCTCGTTCTAGTGCTGAAGCAGAGTACAGAGTCGTGGCAGTTGGTACATGCGA
The DNA here is from genome assembly GCA_036873135.1 of Clarkia xantiana subsp. parviflora. Classification (NCBI taxonomy): domain Eukaryota; kingdom Viridiplantae; phylum Streptophyta; class Magnoliopsida; order Myrtales; family Onagraceae; genus Clarkia; species Clarkia xantiana. The sequence continues at coordinate 33,762,738 of JAPTYO010000010.1, read as the reverse complement.
ACTCCTTTGGATCAAACAACTTCTTCAAGAGCCGAGAATTGGAGATAATAAACCAATGAAACTTTATTGTGATAATCAAGCAGCTCTACAAATAGCCTCAAATCCTGTCTTCCATGAGAGGACAAAACATATAGAAGTCGACTGCCACTTTATCCGTGAGAAGATCGTTTCCAAGATAATTACCACTGAATCTGTCAGTTCTAGTAATCAACTAGCTGATATTCTCACAAAAACCCTTAGTGGCCCTCGAAGTCAGTATATTTGTAGCAAGCTTGGCGCACATGATATGTACGCTCCAGCTTGAGGGGGACTGTTACAGATAGAGATATCATAAGGAGGTTATTAAGATATAGAGCTACTAATATATATATATATAGTCTCCTCTCTACCCTAGAAGATTGAAGTGTAACTACTCTCAAACTGTAAGTAATATATATATATATATATATATTAGAGAGAATTATGAGAATTATATTACTGATTTTATTTAGGATTGAGTACATGTACTTATATATATAGATACATGACTAAATCTATAACAAAGACTAAATCTATAACAATATAATAAGGAAAACATAATATGATAATATACTAAGAATATATCTACTCCTAATCTAGATTTGTCTGAATATAATAAAATATATTTATGTCTAATTTATCTTATTCCCTTATAGAGACGTGCATACATACTGAAGAACAACCAAAATAAAATTTAAGACCTAAAAATGATCTGAGGCATCAAAAAGTAACAAGAGATAAATATGAGACATTAAACAGGTTAACTTATTGTTAGAAGAGAGGCTGACTATCAAGAAGAACACAAGTAATTGGTTAACTACATTTGCGGAGCAACGCAAAAGCTAGTTAACTACTACTACATTACATTGTTTAACAGCAGTAAATCAGATTTACTCTAAAATGAATAACCCGGGAATAAGACTAACACAAATTTGTAGTAATGTATTGTGATACCAACACAAACACTACATTAATAATTTTAGGGTATGAGAGATGGTACAAGTAGTAGTAGAAGAAGACGGAAATGTCATATTATGTTTACATTCTTCTTAATATATAATTCCTACAAACATGAAGCCTTAAGTTGCAGCTAATTAGTTAAGCTGTAAGTAACCAACCTGCTTCTTGTCTCTTCTACCTCCATTCTGCATATGGAGTATTCCCTCTCAAACACCATAAATTCCTGCATCCATTTCACATTCCATTATTATTATTATCATTTTAGTAGAAACAAAAATACCACACTCACTCACTCACCTGCAACTGGTGCTGACTGAACAAATTAAGAAAACCACCATCACTTGACGTCACCAATTCTATAAACTCATCATGTTTTTCCGCTTCAACACCAGACTCCATTAGGGAAACACACACCTGCAAAACCCTTGTCCTCTTAAACTTCCTTCCTCATTATTAATTAAACTAGAAGAATAAGATTTCACTTTTGAACCACCTGCATATGCCTAAGTATGAGTTCCGGAATACAGCATCGACGACACAGACCCCTCACTATATATGATGCTGACCCTTCCAAACAACCTTCTTTCCTACTATACCATGCATCCAATCTCAATATTTCCATCGTAACTCCAACCTGGAACCTACCTAGTTCACCTACATTCATTCATACCAACCAAAAGTTGCCATCTTTTTTTTTTAAAAATTAAATTAAAATAAACTACAACAAAATTAATAAGCTTTCTCATGCACCTTTAAATCCAGCAGCCATAACCGAAGCAAGTATACCACCATCATTAAGATCATGGACTCCAACCCCGTCCCCTTCCACAGCCACGCATCGAAGAACTACATCTATGCAATAGTTATCCTTTGGGGAAATACCAACATTCACCTGCCATATCATATTCCCAACATTTCATTTCTTCAATTCACCTACCTACCTACCCATTTTGCAGGAACCAAACCAAACAATTAGCTTTTTTAACTCAAATGATTAAAAGCATACCATCAACTCACGACTTAACACTAAATCCTCCCCGACTGAAGAGTATAGTGCACTCATTAGTGCTGCACAAATTGTGGGATCTGGAGACAAACATTCGCCTGATGGTAGACAGAGTATTGCTGATGCATGCAATTCTAGAAACAACGCCTCTTCTGCCTCATACACATAATAATCTTCTTTAGGAGAAGCTAACCATGATTTTCCTCCCTCTGCACACAAACTCAATCACCATAACCAAATTGGACGAAATACAATAGTGGGGAGGGAGGAAGGAACCACCCTGTAAGTTTACCTGAAAGCAGTGACAGAGATGAATTCAGTGTTTCCAGACCAGCAGTTGCCACTCTATCTTTCTCCTCCAGTGACAATTCAAGCGGAGGAACCTCAGCAATCTCTACATCCATTTTCAGCCAATTCCTATATGTTGCATCCCAGGAATAGTACCTATTCTGGTAATACAACAACTGTTATTGCTACGGGGAAACTCTCCAGATTAGGTCAAAATATATGGTTAACATATGCTTTCAGAGATGTAAGAAATTATGCATCACTTACCCAGTCTTGGAACTCCCTCATTTTCTCAGATATCTCAAAATCTTCAAGAGAGACTAGGTTCTCAGACAACTGCTTCAAAGGTTCCGCAAGGAAGCTAAGTAACTTATGAGCTCCTATTGGCATCTCAGGCACTCTCCACATGGATATAAGTGCAAATTCTCTAAACAATATGTTGCTGCACAATGAAATAACGTAATCCAGTTAGTTATATAAGAAGGAAGTTTACCAAATGAAAATTAGAAAAAACAAAAGGAAAAGAGCTAACATTCTAGTAATAATAGTTAAGACTTAGAAGAAACAATTAATACAAATTACTCCAAAGAGGTGATACCTATGTGTTAGTGCACGAAGAAGAAGTTTAAAGCAAATGGCCTCTGCATCAGCAATAGTGGAGGGTGGTGTGAAGCAAAGCCACTGAATGGCCATGGCCTTTTCTAGACTTAGTAACCGATGCTGTTCTGCCACAGCAGATGAATTATCATACTTTCCAGCTTTTACTTCCCGAGATCTTACCAAAACCCTATCGAATAAACTCTTGTTATATTTGAGAGCATAGATGCACTAACCAAGATTGGTGAAGCCATTCGTCACTTTTGATAGAGTTGTATAGGTTTAAGTATTATATATCTAGTTTCATACCTCTCAATGATTTCTTCAAAACTGCCTTTTGAGTCATCGCCAGGGGAAAAGGGTAAGTACCCTATGGCAGAGAGGAAGATCTTATATTTGACATGCACACTGCAACAAATGTAAAGAGTAATTACCTCAACACCTAAAGGAAAAGTAGGACATTAAGAGGGCAACTGAAGTTCTAAAAGGAAATCCAACTGTCTGGTGCCCATATGTGCAATGACAAGAAAAATGTAACTTTTGCAAGTGCCTAAAGTAATTATTTGTTTGGAAATATTTTAAAACGTCATACTGTAAAGGGTTAAGGGTACTTATGGTACCACATGTTTACACAGAATCCACTGTTCATACCATATTTTTTTTGTACCAATGGTTTCCATTTTGCACTGTTTTCATACCTCCGTTAATGTTCCGTCAAAAATGGTCGTTAAATGGCATGTGTCATGCATGTGAGCATACCAAAACTATCAATTTTGTTCAATTTAGTCCCTCTAATACATCACTAACTTTTATTTTGCTCAATTTAGTCCTAAAATTTCAAAACTAAACCCTTCACCAAATTGAGCTAGCCGGATCTAGCCCTAATCGAGTTAAATTGGGACTTGGTCCCAATTGACCTAGGGGCTAGGTCCGGCCTTGGGTCGAGGTCGCCTGGGTCAGGTGACCCTGACCCAGGGTCAGACCTAGCCCATGGCTAGGTCCGGCTAGGTCAATTGGGTGAAGGGTTTGGTTTGGAAATTTTATGACTAAATTGAACAAAATAAAAATTAGGGATGTATTAAAGGGACTAAATTGAATAAAATTGAAAGTTTTGGGCTGCTCACGTGCATGACACATGCCATTTAACGGCTATTTTTTACGGAACACTAACGGAGGTATGAAAACAGTGCAAAATGGAAACCATTGGTAGCAAATTGGTAAAAAAAAAACATATGGTATGAACAGTGGATTCTGTGTAAACATGTGGTACCAAAAGTACCCTTAACCCTACTGTAAATTAATGGAAAAGAAACTACCCAAACCATCGTAGCACTAGAAAATTAAGGTAAGTTGGGAGGTTTTGCAAATTAGGAACATTACAGAGACACCTTAAGGATTCATGTTACCTGCTGCTCAACCTGAGTTCCATCATGTGCAGAAAAAGGTCAATGCATCTATGGCTCACAAGCTGAGATGCATAAATTCCAACAAACTCCTCTTGCTGCTTCGAGAAAAGAAACATAGCATACCTACGACAAGGTTCACAAACACATAGATAGAAAAGTCGGTAACATGTTACTGTTTCATATTGGTATCTGTTTTCTTTTTTAATTTTAGAAATGCCTATACAAAATATTTAAAAGGGCTGATAAACACAAATACAGGAGAAGTTGCGATAAATTTCTTCAACAATTGATCATAGAATTATAGAATGTTAAATTTAAGTATATGCTTTACGAGAAAGTAGGAATTAACCAGGTCAAAAGTTTAATATACAGATGGAATGGAACTCTTTCAAGTTCTAATAATATCCGCATCATGTTTTTACCCAATATGAGACATAACATACACTACTAGTGTTAATTAGTGTTGCACGAACACGAAGTAGGCAAAGCGAACTGTAGCACGGAGTTCTATGGGCACACAAACAAGTGATCTTCTATGGGCACACAAACAAGTGGTCTTAACTGGATTAATACTCTTAAGAAGCTTAGCGCAAGAAAAGGATGAAACTCTGATAGAAGAGAACAAGCAAATATTTTAAGGGGATAAATGTATTTTGATATAACATGTTTGACCAAATATGGCTTTTAGTACAAGTGTGTTTTTTTGTATACTTGTACCAAACGTTATAACATTGTAGATTTTTTGTCCATCCGTTAGTTGGCCGTTAGTTTTTGTCATTAAGTGGCATGTGCAAGTTACGTGACTTGGCCTATACTTTTAATTTTGTTCAATTTAATCTTTCTAATACATTCCTAACTTTTTTTTGTTCAATATAGTCCCAAATAACCCAAATCGAACCACTAGGCTCGATGGACCTAGCCCTGAGCTAGATCCAAACCCAGTCAGGGCACTGAACCCAGCCCTAGACTAGCTCAGGCTGGTCCAATTGAACTAAAATTGGACTAGGTCCATCGAGCCTATTTGTTTGATTTGAGTTTTGTAGCACTAAATTGAACAAAAAAAAAGTTAGAAATGTGTCAGATGGACTAATTAAACAAAATCAAAAGTATAGGGCAAGTCACGTGACTTGCGCGTGTCACTTAAGGACAAAAACTAACGGCCAACTAGCTGATGAACCTACAGTCTACAAAGTTCAAACGTTTGGTACCAAAAGTATACAAAAAAAACCTCTTCTACCAAAAGTCACATTCAGTCAAACATGTTGTACCAAAATACCTTTAACCTTATTTTAAGTGGTAGTTATTAAAGGTGTTTCAAACCAAAAATGTTAAAAACGATCTTCATTGGGTTACAGAGAGTGGAGAATAGCCCATTAATGATCAAGGAGAGACTATTCCAAACTCTTTACATATACATGGCTTATCCCATAGTTATTCTCGTCAACTTGTATAATCTCCATGCTCTCTTGGAGCCAACTTTAAGTCATCAACACTTTTGCTTTCTAAAATGCATGAATTTAGCATCTCCCGACATGGACACTTCCTAAACTTAGGGTTGGCTTGATTTGGTAGATCCATACCATATGGCAATGGGGGTTACTCCGACAAACTGAAGATATCACCAAATGGGTTAATGTTGTAATAGTTATACAACTTCATACACTCTTAGACTCCTAATGCATTTTTTTTTATTATGTGGTTTAACTAATATACAGTGACAATGGAAATGTACCAATCGAAAATCTAGTTCCCCACATACTTACATGTGAATGATGAGATCACCAACAGTCATCAGCTTCTCCTTGAAAGGACTTTCAACTTCATCTGCCAATAAATTCCTCAGTACCAACACCAGATGAGCCCCAAATCTGATCAGTTGTGGATCACCATGTGGCCTACAAAATCATGATGTGCAAGTTAGCCATACAATTTCGTTATCTCAAAAAATCAATCTTATTAACCAAAATCTCATGTGCTTATAGTGATGTAGCTACTGTGCTGAAAAAACCTTGGTTTCACTTTCCTTAAATGGAACAGCAAGCAGCTTCCTTAAACTAAGTAACTTGATAGTAAACCAAAAAGTTACTATAGCCAACAATCTGATAAAATTATTAGTTCAACTTAATATGTACTAAGGAATATAACTATTTCCATATGAAATTCTTACTTTAATAAGGAGACCGTAGTTGCGTATATATGGCTTCTATTATCAGAGCCTTTTGTTTATTAGATTTAGGGTTTGAGTTGTGAGAGAGATACGTAGGTCACTCGTGTAGTACCGTTTGTTTCTCACCGCCAACACAAAAAGAGTGTGATTCACTGTTTCCAGCCAGAAGCGGCTACCTGGCATCAAGGCAAGAGGCACGTGAGACTCACGCAACAACTTCCTGTTCTGCCGCAGCCGTCACGCTCCGGCGCGTGGTGGCGCATCCTTGGTGGCCTCTTCTTGGCGTTCATCCTCTGACGTTGTCCCGACGTTATCGGCGCAGCTGGGTTACCCCTGGTGGTTGGCGATGCGGGTGGTCATTTTCTTAGAGCCATCTGTGGCTGTCGAGTTTGGGTTCTTCCTGGGTCTGCTTTAATTCGTCTCACCTGATTAGGATTAGCTGCTCTGTGACTGGTTTTACTACTTGGATTGGTCTGATTTAGATTAGTTATTCTGTTGTTGTGGTTTGATTGGTTGATGTTAAGGAATATAGCATTATAAGCTATTTCCATATATGCTATTGTCATTTTACCTTAGAAAGATATGATTATGCTATATCATAGACCCTTCTGCGTTTTGGCTGATTAAAGGTGACTAAGGTAATCTCTATACTCTTTTATTTCTTTACATGGTATCAGAGTCGGGTTTGATTTGTGAGAGAGGGTTCGTAGGTCACCTGTAGGAGTGTCGGCTTGTTCCCACCGCCACCACCAAAAGCTTCGGAGGAGCGATTCCGGGCTGCCGCCGGTCACCGGCGGCGAAAGGGGGGGGCGTGGGTCTCACACGCCGCCGTCACCTTCTGCATCGTCCGCCATGCGCCGGCGCGTGATGGCGCGTCCGTGAAGCTTTTTGCCCATTGTTCAGCCTCCGGTATCGTCGTGGTGTTACCAGCGTGTCTATGGGGTTATCTCCGGCGATCGACTGTTAAGGGTGGTTCGAATCTGGTCTGGTTTGATTACAACTGCTGCGGTTCGGATCTGGTCTGGTTTGATTACAACAAACAAATTAGACCAATCCATGTGCGTGTGTTGAGAAGTGATAACGCCAAAGAGTACATGTATTCCTCGTTCCAAAACTACATAACACAAAATGAGATTCTTCACAGGTCTTCCTATGTCGATATTCCTGCTCATAATGGTATTGCTGAAAGAAAGACCCGACACTTACTTGTGACGGCTCGTGCTCTTTTGTTCTAAATGAAGGTTCCAAAGCCTTTTTGGGCGGATGCTATCTCCACAGCGTGCTTTCTGATTAATCGCATGTCATCTCCGGTACTTAATGGTGATGCCCCTTATAATGTGTTATTTCCAAACAAACCATTATATCCAGTGGAGACACGAATATTTGGCAGTACGTGCTCTGTTCGAGATGTGCGAACTACTGTAACCAAGCTAGACCCAAAAGCGTTGAAGTGTTGTTTTTTGGGATATTCTCGTCACTAAAAAGAATATCGATGTAATTCTCCGGATCTTTGCAGGTACTTGTTGTCTACTAATGTGACTTTCTTAGAAACTACGCTTTTTTGGTATCAGCCCACAGCCTTTTACTCCAACTTTAGGAGAGGAAGATGGGTGGCTACATTATACTGTACCTCCACATCCAATTGTTGCACTAGTTCCTCTTGATGCACAAAAAGATAATTATGTCATTGCAATCCCGTTCCCACTGTTTTGCAAGGTTTGCCACCTCCGCCTTCACCTTTGCCTCCTCCACCTGTCTTCCAGGTTTATTCGAGAAGACCAAAGAACATTGATACATGTCCTCCACCAGTGTCCCGTCATCTAATCTTCCTGACGACACACCATCTGTTGATCTTCCCGAGGACACACCAGGCGTTGATCTTCCCGAGGACACACCATTTGCTGATCTTTCCAATGACACACCATCTGATGATCTCTCCACTGATTATTACCTTCCTATTGCCCTTCGAAAATGTAAACGTCAATGTACAATTTATCAATCATCCTATCCTATTGCTAATTATGTCTCGTATACTCACTTATCCCCAGTCATTAGCTCCTTAATTGCTAAAATGGACTCGGTGTCTGTACCCAAATCAGTTAAGGAGGCGCTAAGTCATTCTAGATGGCGTGATGCTATGATGAATGGCGTGATGCTATGATGTAGGAAATAACTTTGGATTTGGGCCCTTTAAAATACTTCTTAGGGTTGGAAATTACAAGAAGTAAGAAATGAATTTTTTTGTCACGGAGGAAGTATATGATTGATTAACTCAGAAAACTGATAAAATAGGAGTCTGAGCCATCAAGTACTCCTATAACTTTAAATACTCATCCCACAAAAGATGATGGTAGCCTATTTGATGACCATAAAAGGTATAAAAGACTAGTAAAAAAACTGAACTAACTCACAGTCACTTGTCCAAATTTTGTATATTTACCAAGTGTTGTGAGTCAATTCATATCTTCTCTTACAGCCAATCACCGGGCTGTTTTAGAACATATCTTATGTTATTTGAAGGTAGCTCCGAGGTTGTTCAAATTATATCAAGACAATGGACAAAGTCGAACTGTTTTGAAAAGATGCCGACTAGGCAGATCCAAAGTTGAAAAGAGGTCTATTACAGGTTACTGCGTGTCTTTGTTGAGGAAATCTAGTTTCTAGAGAAGTAAGAAGCAGACTGTAGTGTCTCGGTCTTGCGTCGTTTCTTAGTACAAGACTATGCCAGAATATTCATAGAAAGTTCTATGGATAATCATCTGACTGATGATATTGGCTTGATACCTGTAAAAATAACTAAGCTCTAGTGTGATAATCAAGTTATTCTTCATATTGCCTCGAATCCTATTTATCATGAGAGAACCAAACACATTGAAGTGGATAGCTATTTTATCTGTGAAAGATTGCCGAGGGCTTGATTTCCACAAGATATGTGAGGACCGGAGAACAAGTGGATAATTTGTTCACAAAACAGGCCTCGAGTCGGATATCATTGTAACAAGTTGAGCATGACTACCATCTATGCTCCAACTCAAAGGGGAGTCTTAAGAAATATAACTATTTACATAAATGCTAGTTTCCATATGAAACTCTTACCTAAGTAAGAGATAGCAGCTGGTGTATATATGATGCAAGGTGATTACATTCTCTAATTATTTTCAATAAGCAATTTTTTAGAAGACTAAAGAGTGAGCGTTGAAAGATTTTTTCGAGATGCTATGATTAAGCAAAAATGGAACAGAAACACACTAGAAAAGTGACAGTTTTAGTTAAAAGGTGTCTGATGATGATAATACCTGAAATTCTCATCATCTTCTGAAGGTGCTATCCATGACCATATTAGGTCCAGCAAATTTGGTATATTACCTTCCATAAGTTTCATCTGGCATAACCATCAAAATGGATGAGCTAGAAGCATATTTACATGCAATACTACAAACACTAGGTTATATCTAACAACTGCTTTTGCTTCTAAGGAATAAGTGAAGCTGACCTTTGTAAAACATTAACATGGTCCTAATTAGGAAACAGCCATTTTCTAAAGTATTAGACTGAGAATATCAAACATGCAAGAGCTGCAAAACACATATAGAAGGTGGTATAGACAGGATATACAAACTAAAGATCCTGTCTCTACCGCTAAAAAATACACACTAGAACCAATATTCTATGAGAAAACCATTATGGGTTTCATTGCCTCAAAAGCTTTTCTTTCTTTCTTTCTGATCAAATAATCCAAAATATTCAGAGGTATCACTTAGTTCTCACAGGACAAAGATTCATCTCTTGCATGTGTTCACTGCATCTTATTGCAGTAATTATTTATTTTAATATTAAAGGTTAGCCTCTTATCCAAGTGAATAACATCATCAATAACTAATTACCTCAATCTGTCGTTGCTGCTCTTTGCATCCTCGTATGACAGCTTCATGGACCATATCACTGCAGAAGAGATGAAAATAGGTAATATTTTGCAACCCAGATCATATTCTTAAAGGAAAGAGTATCACATAAAGTACTTGTACTATCAACATCGACAAAATTTCCTATTTAAAAGATCGACAACATTTCCTATTTAAAAGAAGAAATTATGCATCATCGGTACCCTGAATGGAGTTTTTGAAGAAGAGCAGACAGTTGTCGTGGTTGCTGGTTTATGACATGGAATGGCCAGTTGTCAGAGCCTGATGAAGAATGAGAAGAGCCCTCTATTTGTCCAGGACTACCATCACTATCATCTCCGTAACTTTTGGACTGAAACACTCCACCAGGCTGCAAGCGAGCTAGTTCCATATCCACCTGAGCATCTAGCCATGACTTGGCCATCGCCCAGCATGCAGACTACAATAATGGCAAAAAGAGCTGGCTTAATTGTTACTTCGGTCACATGTGAAGACAAACCTTTTCAGAAATATTGTTCAGAGCATATCTATTCTGTTGTTCCATAAGTAAGAAAACTGTCCCAGAATATATCTAGCAGTACTTGTAACTACATCAGTCATTTTTAATTTATTCAACTCACTTACTGGTGCCTAAGCCTAATGAATCATTATCGTATCTCCTTTAATAAAATGGGAGGGCTCAACCTGATTTATCCGGAGGTGCAATGGGGCGCTATGTCTACATGATATCATTTTCTTATTATAATTGGGCTTTCTTTAATACTTCTTGTATACAAAGCCTCATGGCAGTTTTAACTAGTTTTTTTTTTGGCCAATAGGCAGTTTTAACTAGTTAACAACTATAATAGTCATGATAATAAAATAAAATGAAACTAATCTGTAGCAGCTTTCAGCAGTCTATACTTTGAGTGAAGCTTGCATTTATGTAGTATTCCTTTCTGTGTCCTCTTTCTGTAAGTTCCTTTGAACAATGATTTAACTTTCTTTGGGCTTTACAAATGCACTTGATCAAGCAGGGAAAAATCCAATTTTCCCTACAGTCCGTGATACATTTTTGTCTAATTGCCTAGAAGATATACTAGGCTAGGCTATGTAACCAGCACAAAACAGTAATTGGGGGGGCTTGTCACAGCAGCATCATAAAGAACATGCAATGAGTTAAATCCGCTAGGTCATCAGATATAACCAGAAAGGAGCACCTTCAATGAGCACTTTCAAGGAAGACTAACCTCCCAGTCACAACAAATTGGAAGCATGCGCCTTAAATTGCTACACTGGGCAGCATATATAGCTGCTTCATACTTGCTAGTACCTTGCTCTGCAATTCTCTTTTGACAACATGAAAAAAGAGTTGGTCAACAAAAACTAAAATTGCACATGAAATTAGAAGATCAAAACAGCAGAGAAAATGAAAGAACTGCAATAGAATCAGTAGAAGTAAATAGAAACCATATTTTCACATGAATTAATTTAAGAAACTTTCAATCTCTGGATACGAAAAATATAAAGAACTCGAAGAGCAAACCAGAAACAGTAATTGACTTCATGACATGAGCAACCAAAAAATGACATTACGATCTCAAATATCTAGACGATTAGTTTCACGTGTTCGAAAATTTTACTAGAGTACAATTATTTAGACCACACCCACCTCCGAGGCACAGTAGGAAGCCCATTTCCATAGTCGCCATTGGTGTCCAATGCCACTTTCTAGTTCAATGGATTGGAGTGTTCGATCTTTTCCATTCTTAACCAAGGAATCTACAGAAGGAAATAAATCCAATCCTCCAAATGGGCAGAGAGTTGCAGCTCTCCAGGGCTGTCAAAGTGATACAAGAGAAGAGTCAGAAGAGCCAGAAAGTACAACAAAAAAAGGTGAAAAGAAGAATTCAGTTGAATCCAGAAGACCTGGCCAGCAGAGCGGCAAAGCTCACAAGCCTCTTCTAGTCTTCCAGCTCTTAGTAAAATCCACACATCCTCCAGAAGTGACTCATCTTGTTTCTGAGGATATTCAGAACTAAAAAAGTTAATCAGGGAAAACCAGATTCTAGTCCCAGAGAAAAATAGACAGGAAAAAAATAGTGGGTATGTTTGGCCAAGTAAACCAATGGTAAATTGCCAACCAAAGAAAAACCTACCAGTCAAGAATAATATAATATGATAACCTAACAAGTCCACATGGAGAAGTCGTAAGAAACGTGGAAAACATAGCCTTCTCAACTACTTTGGGAAACACAAAAGGCTTTCAGCGCTAAAAACTTATCCTTTTTACCATACATAGGTAATCCAATAAATTAACATGTAGAGTATATATGCTTACTTTCTATGCTTTACTTGCAAAACTTAAGAAACAATCAAGACGAAGATCTGACTCTAGCTGCCAATAACACTGACTCTGCATCATACTAATTAACTTGCAGATATCACTGAACCTCTAGTTATATTTACCCTAGCACCAACACTTATATGATTTATTTGTGTCATGGTAGTGTATGTAAATTATATATATATATATACATCATATATCATTTGAATTTGAAAGCTCTTCACATCTATTTTCACATCAACAAAATTTGGCAAATTAGAGTACATCACAAAGCGTGTTGATTATTGTACTCAAAAGTAAAAATAGCATGGTAAATAAAAATACTCAAATATATATGTAAGAATTAAAATAATATGATATTATTATAGTAAAATAAAAGAAATAAATATATATCTATAGCCTTATAATGTTATTTAATGATGTGAACTTTTCTGGTGCGTTTCAGAGTTCCAAGAAATGCTAGTTCTGCCGCGTAGCAATATAATAGGGAATTGTGTCCGGAAACTCTATAAATACATTTAAACCTCAAGAATCACTGATTTTGACATGTCATAATCTTGACTAAATTAAACAGAAGAATTGCCATTCAACATTTAAGAAAAAGTTCTCAAAAGGTTCGATTGACTAACAAAGGGACATTGATACTACCCCATGCAGATATAGCAGCAACTGAGACAGTCCATCAATAACCTCTTGCTATATCAAAATTAAGAACAGAGTCAAGCTACAATTTAGTTAACAAAGGCAATTGTCTGCGGACTAACATCAAGTTAACACTTAATAGGCAAGAAGCTACTCATTCACAAGTAAAGAAAACCAAGGTAGCTTATATAAGAAACAGCAGAAACGCAAAACACTAATTAACAGTAATAATAATAAAGCTAAAGCCAAGAAGATACTCTGTCAGCCGGTAGCTCGTGAGCTTGCTGACGTGTTGGTGCATCAAAATCCAAGTGATGAACGGTATTTGAATCAACTTCGCCTCTCTTCAGAAGCCTCTGAGTGTGATGCCAGATCCCAGAATTGGGGAGGTAGGATCCCACATGTGATCCTCGCACCTTTAGAAAGAAGGGGAAAAAATGGCATTCATATTCAACTGAGGAAACTTGAAATAGATTATATCAACATCAACACTCCGTAATCCCTAGATATATATTAAGTAAAGGGCGGGTGACATCAAAGTTCATTGTAGTGGCATTTTCCTGAACTAGCGTAAGATGCATAACATCTGAAATTATACATTAAACCAGCCAGCATTAGCACATAAGAAGCATAAACAATTCTTATTTCCTTTCAGCTATTGCTTCCCATTCGTTTGTGTATGCAGATCCATAGAATACATGTTAAAAGTTATTTTTTTATATTATTAAAAAGAAAAGGATTACTGGAATAATAAACCACGCACCTTTCTTTCAAAATCAAGGGCTTTGGAAGCTAACCCCTCCAACCATTGGACGACACGGAGACATAGTTGTGCATTATGATCATTTGCAACAAACTGACAAGCTTCTAGATGTGATGTTGTTGGATACTGCAGTCAGAGACACGTATATCTAAGGAACTTCTCTATGATAGAATATGGATATCTAGTAGGAGAAACTAGAAAGAGTGTAGTAGCAATAAATTTACTGCCGAATAGACTTTCAAATAAATTTAGGCCTTAGGGTATGCAACAAGATACCAGAAACAAATCCTTGGGAGCCTCTTCCGTTCCTGCAAGAGAAGTGTCCCAAGAGATGAGACCAAGGTCAACACAGCATATCATGCAACAAACGATGAGTGTAGTACTATTAATGGGTACAGCTATGATAAAGAGATTCAGCTATATATGTGACTCAAGCAAAAAACCGGAGAAGTAAAGTAAATGCACAATAAATGGGAATGGGCACAAAGAAAAAGGCGTCTTTCTGAAAGATGGGCGGAAAAAAAAGAAGACGCTTCTTTAATAAATTGTCAAATTATATCAGAAAAGGGTGTCCTGCTATAAGAAAACAAAGAAGGGCTGGAATCTACAAACTGATTTTTCTCCGCAAATTGTGTTAGACTGTATACATCAAAAGGTGTATGCACTGCTCTTATTTTAACATAAAGGGATAAAAGTTTATCCTGATTAACGTAGTTTATCGAAGAGCCCTATTTTAGACCAAGAGGTTGATTACCAAGTCTTGGAAATTAGCATCAAAAACTAATTTGAATGCTAACTTTCATTTCAAGTTTATATCTGAACTTCACTGTGGATAACTTGTATTTGAATTTCACAATTTTGTTGTTTATACAGTCTATGACAAAGAAATCTGCCTTCTTTCCAGTTTGTTGCTAAACAATTGCCAGCACTAAAGTCTGGCCAAAATTGAAAACTTTGAACCCTACATGGAATTCTTCTTTACCGATAGTTCCTCTGGGCCTTTTCATCTTACACTGAATCCTATATGTACTAAAATATTTACAAACGAGGAACGCTGGGAAACTATCAGTCTGATTCAAGAGCACCAGTTGCATTAAGCAAAGAAAAATATCACTTGGGAAGTTTAAATCAACCACATGAGCAGTTCTAACAGGTCATAGAACATAGATTAATTACCTTTCCCATATATGTACCAGAGGAGGGACCATGTAGCAGCCTCCTCAAGCAAGAGCTGAGCCTTCTGCCGCATCAATTTGTCTTCAACAACTCTGTGCCTCACATCAGACCCCCTAGACAAGCAATAAAGATAAACAAACTTCAATTTATAATTTCCCGTAATATTACCCAAAAAAAAATTATAGGCACCTCAAACAAGAAATGTACTTCATAATCTTTATATATTCAAAAACATGCTGATCACTTTTCAAATTAAATAAATAGAGTATGACTATTGACTCCATGGAACGCTTCTTTTCACAGACTTGATCCGTGACTAAGGATCAAGGTGCTGGGTAAATAACACAGTCCATCACGTTTGTCTTGTGAAATGTTACTAACATAATGAATTAGCAGGACATTAATTGCTATAAGACATTATTTCAAAACCACAGTGAAAAATGATAGAGTGAAAGAAGTGTACAACAGATTGAAAAAGACTAAACAAAATCCCATTCCAAAATACCAATAACCCACATACACACCTCATGAGCCAATTAACAGAAAAAAATAGTTAAAAAAAACTCGTGATCCATCTATGGAATGCAACCATATGAACTTCTACTCAAAAGCTCCACTCTTTTTGAATATAATTAAATTACAAAAATGAAACTCGATTTTCAATAGTGTGTATTTTGTTCCTTTTCTTGGATCATAAACCACACCAATCCCAAGCTCTTTCTAAATTTCACCAACTCAAACTTTGGACAAGCATGGGGCACACAATCTATCACGACCAACAAGGATTGGTTGAGAAATCAAACATTAGTAATGTTACAGCAGCGACTCTAGGAAATTTCTTAGATGTTATATTAGGGTTCTAGGAGATTGGGACTTATAGCATTAGTGGCATTACCTACTTCAAAATTTCTTTTCACTCAATTCAACTGCATACATGGTACTTGATAGTGAGATTTCAAATTAATTGCAACATCCACTCATGAATAATGTATATCAGGAATTTATTTAATTTAACATAGATATAAATCGTGATACTTACTAAAGAAGCACCAACATTTATAGATGTCAATTGAAGAGGTTCCCTAGTAATTGGAAATATAATACCTTGTTCCTTTGATTGCCCACCCAAAGAAGCTGGGAGTACTCTAACTTTAAGGAAAAGGCAACTCAATACGGAGGTCTATAAATCACATTGCAACATTTAAATCAACTCGAATATATCTATTAGAAACATTAGTTGCACAATCAAATAGTTTCATATACATCATTATAAGTAGCCAACAAGGAGTGGACATTGCAACATCATATACATTTACATATTTGCCTGTTCATTCAAAGGGTAGAAAAAATCACAAACAGAAAAAAGAAAGATGCTATGTTGATAGACAAACCTGATTGACTCGGAAACTTCTCGACATGCTGTCTCGAATTTTTTAATGAGCTCAGTTATAGGAATCAGTCCTAATGAACATTAATTTACAATAAGAATCCTCATGAAAAATAATCTAAAACAATTCCTAGAAATGAATGTATCAAACAGAAAAAAGTACAGACCTTGAAGAGCAGAATCCAGAAGTGAAGCAAACAAAGGGAAGGTTGTCTCCCCACTGTCCATTAAGGAATCATCCTCCTGTTTACAGGCTTTTAACGAAGCATCTAAGATCCCAGAACTGGCAACAGAGTACCTCCTCTTGGAAGCAGATTGCATCATTGCTGAAGTTGACTCCAGATAATCCATGTCAAAGGCTGCTGCTTCTTGTTTGATATCCTCGAGGAGAAGTGCTGCATTTGTTGGGCTATGAATACTTGTTCCATCATACAGCAGCCTGCCTTGTCTAACTTTATAGAATGAATGTTCTTGCTTTGGTGATACACTGGAAGCCGAATGCCTCTTCCTAAAACAGAACTTTCATAAATCATTCCGTGCACGAACAGACATGATAAAATTCATTTGAACACGTCAGATAATCAGCATCACCCACACTACGACTGTTGTCTACATTGGCCCGCCACCAAATTGCCTCTTATAGAATAACACCCAACTAATAAGTTCACGAAAATGTATTGCTTATGCATTGCAGATTACAGATGGCTAGAAACCAAGAGCCTTCCATTAATCAGTTAAACTAACCCTAAGAGGTTACATGCAAACACGATGCACGGAAATTTATCATTTTCTCATGCAAAGAAAAATGGATACATCAGCTACAAGAGGGACGAAAGGTTACCCGTATCGGCGGTACTGCTCTCTGATAGAGAGGTCTTCGGGGTCGAAGTTACTGGGAGAAGAATCCATTTCGACTTCCATTATCGATTCCACAGCAACTGGTTCTGTCCTTGATCGAACTCGCTCAAGAATCAACAAAATCGGATACTAGATTTAATAAAACTTAAAAGCCCTAAACCCTAACCACAGTGTCAGTGAGCTGCGCGGGAATTGAAGTGAACCGCTCGGTCTCTCCCACGTGAACCGCCATGAAAACAAACCATAGTACCATACGGCAATAACCTGGAAAAGGTCTGAAGTTTGGCCCTTGTGAATTTGAGAGGTCTGAAGATTGAAATGGTGATAACAAAAGTCTGAAGTTTCGACTTGTAGATAATAGAGGTCTCCGTTAGATTTTTCCGTTAAAACTGACGGAAGTTGGTCATGTGCATTGCATGTGACCAGAAATAAAATAAAATTCCAAAAATACCCTTCTTGCATCTCACATGATTGAATGAAAGACGAAAATGCCCTTAAGGCCACCACTCAACTCCAGCCACCACCACGGCTCCGGCCGGCCACCACCCAACTCCGACGACCACCACTCACAACTCCGACGACCGCCACCCAACTCCGACGACCGCCACCACGGCCCAAATCGGAGCCACCGGCCCCGATTGGGCTCAAAAAGGAGCCACAAAGCTCCAAATCGGAGCTCTGTGGCCCCATATCGGAGCCACCGAGCTCCGATCGGAGCTTTGTGGCTCCGATTTGGGCCCAATCGGGGTCGGTGGCTCCGATTTGGGCCCAATTGAGGCCGTGGTGGCGGTCTTCGGAGAGGGTGGTGGTCGTCGGAGAGGGTGGTGGTCGCCGGAGAGGGTGGTGGTCGCCGGAGAGGGTGGTGGCCGGCCGGAGCCGTGGTGGTGGTCGGAGTTGGGTTAGGTTTAAATTATGGACATGGGTATTTTTGTCATTTCATCTTTATATTAATTAAACTTTTTATTAATTCAAATATTACAAAAGGGTATTTTTGACATTTCACACGGTTCTGTTAAATTTGACAGAAAATTTGGACGGAAAACCTAAAAATCACAAAGTCCAAACTTCAGACCTCAGTTATCACCATTTCAATCTTCAGACCTCTCAAATTAACAAGGGCCAAACTTCAGACCTCTCCCAGGTTATTGACCCTAAGTACTATGGTGTTTGAATGGATGTAACGTCGGTGTGAGTAGGGCTGGCGATGGTGAGGGTATGGTGCGAATACCACTAATATCATAACCGTACCACTTTTTTTTCACACGGTTATGATTCTTCGTACCATAACCGTGGTTTTTAACCACGGTTAAACTATTTAACCACAATCATTCAAACTAATACAACACCATTGTCTCATACAAAAAAAATCAAATAAAACATACATTCATTGTTTCGTACACGAAATTCAAATTAAACATAATCATGTTCACTTAATTAAAAAAACACTTCTTTAATCATTTTAGGATTAGCGCAAAACAGAATGAATATTATAGTTGATGGGTCTCGATATAGCCGTCAGGCCCAGTAACAGCGACTAAACGGCGAAGTAGGCCCACTGGGCCCCAAAAGAGGCTCAGAAGACCAATACGATCGGTCCCGACATACGAGCTGAGCGCTCCCGATGATATACCTTTAAGTAGGCCCCGATGATATGCCTTTAAGTAGGCCCCGATGATATGCCTTTAAGTAGGCCCCGATGATATGCCTTTGAGTAGGCCCTGATATCGAATCCCTGAGAAGCTGGCCTGTCCCGATGACGAGGGGCCCCGAGCGGTGACCAAAGGAGTTAACTCTGGAGTCCCCGACATCCGTCGGGACTTGCCACCAGAGAACGAGGCCGAGAAACGCGCCCACTATCAACATAGTGGGGAAGTGGCCTAAAAGGACGGAACGTGGGCTATTGGCCGAAATATACGGAACGTGGCAGTTATCTCCACAGGTAACTGAGGTGGCCCCTTCCCTATATAAAGGAAGGTGTTACCTCAGGATGGTTACGTGTTCATATTTACAGACTCATACTTGTTTGCCAGCCTATACCATGATACTCATTTAAGCATCGGAGAGGGATTCTGGGTCACCGCCCGGTCTATCCCCTTCTTGCAGGATTACTTGGAGCGAAGGAGTTCGGATTTCCGTCAAGAACGTACCGGAGTTCCAACCGTGATCCAACATTGGCGCCGTCTGTGGGAACGAAGCAAAAAGCAAAATTGACTTCTACCCGTTCGATGGCTGGCAAGCAAAAGAAGAGACAAGGACAATCCTGCGGTTCCCGCAACCCTGCTGGGACTCTGAACTCAGGGCCGCCGGAGCGCACTGTTGATCGGAATGATCCACCCCCTGCTGTTTCTCAAACAAGGGGGCATCATGATGATCGCGAAGATTCCATCTGAAACTCGTCGGAGAGCCGGGAAGAGATCCCAAGGAGGGACCAGGAGGCACCTGCAAAGCTGGACTTGGCGAAGGCCGTGATGGATGCCATGCCAGTATTTTTGGAAGCTATAGAGGCTCTCTTGGACCGAAGGGAGGCCGCCAAGAAGAAGGAAGAGTTTCCTCCACCTCCGCCGATGGAGAATCGGGACGGGCAGGAGGCCCAACCCGAGCACCAGGACAAGAGCAAGGATCCTGCCCTATCGGAGCAGTTAGTGGTCGATAGGCCTGGGCCTGTGCAGCATAGGACCATTCCTCTAAATGGCCCTATCACCCCCAATCAAGTGGTGAAGATCGTGAACATTTGCATGGGCGACCAGAAGAAGATGATGTCGGAACTCAGGGACCGATCCACTCATCCCTTCGTCCCCCGATTGGTGAACACCACTGCCCCGCCGGGACTGGGCATCCCGACAATTAAGGAGTATGATGGCGAGAGAGATCCCGTTCGTCATGTCCATAAGCATGTCATGGCTTGTCTAGGCAGAGCCCCGAATGATGACATAGTGTGCGTTTTGTTCCCAGGCACGCTCGGTGAGAGGGCCCTGACATGGTTCTTTAGCCTTCCCCCAGGGTGCATCTCTAGCTGGACCCAGATGCATGACCGCTTCATCCAGCAGTACCAGGGCCGTCGGCGCCTTCTGAAAAGTGCGAGATCCCTGGCTGAGGTGGTACAGAGGCCCGACGAATCTCTGGCACATTACTACCAGAGATACACTGCCAGCGTGGCCGAGATTGATGAGGAAATGTCGGAGAGAGAGACCATCCGCACTTTCATTCGGAACCTAACCGCACCGTATGGTTCCGACCTGATGCACAGCGTGGCTAAGAAGGCTGTGTGGAACATGGAGGCGCTGCAGAAGAGGGTGAAGCAGCAAATCGACGTCCAGGAGTCGAAGATAGCTGCCGGGGACCTTGACCCTCCGAAATCAAACAAGGGGAAGCAGTCGTTCAAACCCTCGGACGATCGTAGGAGGAAAGATAAACCCGAGAGCAGTCGGGGTCGAGGCCGTCCCGATCGGAGGGAAGACAAGCGTTCCTCGAAGTCGGACAAGCGAGAGGACCGCTACACCCCTCTTATTTGTTCCATGGGTGCGGTATTGGCGGTGATGGATCGACAGGGTATCGCCAGATACCCCCCTAAAAAAGATGGAGAGTCCATGGGAGCCCGCACGGATCGTTATTGTCGCTTTCACCGTGCCAACGGTCACGACACTAACCATTGTCGGGAGTTGAAGAAAGAGATTGAGAAGCTGATCCAGAAGGGGAAACTCAAGGAATTTGTGGCTGGACAGCGGGGACGATCCCGGTCCCGGTCCCGATCGCGGTCCCGTTCCCGATCCCGTGGTCGATCCCCGAAGAAGGATAATCCCGAGTCTTCCAATGCCCGCAAGGAGAAGCGGGGAACTATTAATGTGATCCACGGAGGACTTGCTGCAGGAGGAGATACTACGGCAGCTCGGGAAGTCTATGCTTCTCGGATTCCCATTGCTGTGGTGCTGGGCAAGAGGGCCCGAAATTGGACTCCGAAAGAAGAAATGGTGATTCCCTTCTCAGCGGAGGACCTGATAGGTGTGGAGACCCCGCACGATGATGCCTTGGTCGTGACCCTGAACGTGGATGGGTACGAAATGAAGCGGATCCTGATCGATGGAGGGAGCTCCTCCGATATTTTGTTCATGGACGCACTACAAGCCATGGGGAAAACCAAGAAGGACTTGAAGCCTGCGGACTTCCCGATGGTCGGATTTTCTGGCTCTACCTCTTACCCGGTCGGGGTGATTACCTTACCGGTCGAGTTCGGGAGTGGTTGGAAGTCGGAGAAGAGGAACGTAGAGTTCGTGGTGGTCGAGTCTGCGGGGACCTACAATGCCATTATCGGGAGGACTACCATCAACCCGCTGGGGGCAATTGCCTCAACTGTCCATCAGAAGCTGAAGTTCCCGACTGACCACGGAATCGGGGAGGTCCAGGGCGATCAGATAGCTTCCAGGAGGTGCTATGTCAATGTCACCCGAAGGAGGAATCGGGAGGCTATGACTGTATTCTAGACTGACGCTGATCCTCGAGAGGAGTTCGGGCGTCCCGCCCCGATGGAAGATTTGAAGGAGGTCGAGATTGATGGACCTCAGAGGAAGGTGAAAATCGGGTCCGCTCTGACTGAGGAGACGTCCCGAGAATTAATTGATCTGTTGAAAGAGTTCAAGGAGCTGTTCGCCTGGTCCCCGAGTGACATGCCAGGAATCAGTCCCGATGTGATTACTCATGAGCTGAAGATTGATCCAGCGATCAAGCCGATTACATAGAGAAGGCGCCCGATGGGTGCCGACAAGAAGATTGCGATCCAACAAGAGGTAGGCAGGTTTCTCGATGCTGGATTCATTAAGGAGCTCCGATTCCAGACCTAGGTCGCCAACCCAGTCCTGGTGAAGAAGGGCAATGGCAAATGGCGGATGTGCGTTGACTTTCGCGACCTGAACAAGGCATGCCCGAAGGATTGCTACCCGCTCCCGAGGATCTACCAGCTGGTAGATGTCACATCGGGACATGAGCTGCTGAGCTTTATGGATGCTTACTCTGGCTACAATCAAATCAAGATGTCCAAGGAGGATGCCCCCCATACCGCCTTCTATGCTGATAGTGACATCTATCATTATGATGTTATGCCCTTTGGACCGATCAATGCAGGTGCAACTTACCAGAGGATGGTGAAAAAGCTGTTCGGGGACATGCTGGGAAAAACAATGGAGGCCTATGTGGACGACATGCTGGTGAAGTCCCGACAGGCCGAGGATCATGTTCACAACTTGGCCACAACGTTCGAGCGGATGAGGCTCCATCAAGTGCGCTTGAACCCGACCAAGTATGCCTTCGAAGTGCACTCAGGGAAGTTCCTGGGCTTTATGGTGAGCCAGAGGGGAATCGAAGTCAACCCTGAGAAGCTGAACGCGATCGAAGAGATGAAGTCCCCGATAACCATCGGGAGGTGCAGGTGCTAAACGGCCGACTGGCCGCGATGAATCGCTTCCTGTCCAAGGCAAGCGACCGATCCATGCCGTTCTTTTAAGTATTGAGGGCCAACAAGAAGTTTGAGTGGACTGCCAAGTGTGAATAGGCGTTCCAGGCACTCAAGCAGCACCTTCGCACCCTCCCGCCATTGGCGAAGCCCATCCCAGGCGAGCCACTCTATCTGTATTTGGTTGTTTCTGAATTTGCTGTTAGCTCTGTCTTAGTGAAAATTGTAGAGTGTAGCCAAGTCCCCGTCTATTATGTAAGCAAGGCACTCGCCAAATCTGAAATGAATTATCCCGCCGTTGAGAAGTATCTCTATGCGTTGATTGTTACTGCACGGAAGCTGAGGCCTTACTTTCACGCGCATGAGATTACCGTTTTGACGAATCAGCCCTTGAAACATTTTTTGAACCGACCTGATGCGTCGGGGAGATTAGTGAAATGGGCAGTCGAGCTTAGTGAGTTCCGCATTCACTTTGCTCCGAGGACGGCTATTAAGGGCCAGGCGTTGGCGGATTTCATAGCAGAGTCTACAGCCCCCGATTTAGAAGAAGCGGGTCCTGTAGAGGGGGCAACCACGGATGTCCCGATAACGGAGCAGTCAGAACAGCTCGACGCCGAAAATACTTGGGAGATGTACACCGATGGCTCCTCAAATTCAGAAGGATCGGGAGCAGGTTTCGTACTGATACCACCAGACGGAGGCGAGCCCCTCCGATATGCCTTGGCCTTAACATTTAGGGCCACCAACAATGAAGCTGAATATAAGGCTCTCATCACTGGCCTCAAGATTGCTAAGGGAACGGGAGTTGGTCACTTAAAGGTGAAGTGTGACGCTAGCCTGATCGTGAACCAAGTCCAGGGGCGATACGAAGCTAAGAGCCCGATGATGAAGAAATACCTTCGGGAGGTGCAAACCCTGAAGGAGAGTTTCAAGAGCTTTGATATTGAGGCGATCCCGAGGGAGGATAACGCGGAAGCAGATGCCTTGAGCAAGTTCGCCTTGGGGGCACCCCTCGATGAAAGTCGGAAGGTGCATTTCTTGGAGAAGGTGATCCTGTCAACCACCGATCAGTCGGAGGTATGTGCCATTGAGGTCAGATCGGAGGAGCCCACATGGATGACCCTGATAGCCGCGTATCTGACTACGGGGGCAGTCCCCGATGATGAAGTAGCAGCTGGCAAAATACGCCGAATCGCGCCCAATTATGTGATGGTGGACAATCAGCTGTACAAAAAGGGGTATTTAACTCCTTATCTGAAATGCGTGGCCGAGCCCGACACAGGTCGGATCCTTAGGGAGGTGCACGAAGGATATTTGGCCTGTCATGAAGGTGCCCGATCCATCGTGAGGAAAGTACTGAACCTGGTGTAAACACTCGATTTTGACCCGGACGTAACGACGTTACACATGATATGTCAAATTCCGGACACGTCAAGCCACAAAGTCTCCAAAAATGCTCAAGGGCACATTAGGGAAATTATTATAAAATATATATTAAATTATTTCGAATTTATTTAATATTTTCGGAATTATTTAAAATATATATATATAATAATTAGTTTTTTTTTATTTTAGAAAATTATATGTAAGATATTTAACTCCAGATATTATTTTTTATTCAAAAAAAATAATTATCTGTAAAGATAAATATCCTTAGGAATATTCTCTAGAATAATTATCTGTTAGCATTTTTTATTTGAATTTTATATGTAATCTAGACTAGGGTTTTAGTATAAATAGGGGTCTAGTTTACATTGTAAAGGACAGACAGAAAAACACCAAAAAGAAGCAATAATACACTATTCATCGGGTTCCGTGCGATTTCGTCTTCTAGTGTTCAGAAAAAGTTTTTTTTTCTCTAATCTCAGATCTGCCGCACCAGCCCGCCGGCACCGGCTTCGCCGCCGGTGGCCGTCCCGACGGCCCGCCCAGCTCCGGCCCACTGCGCCCCCGGCCCCGCTTGCTGGTGACCATGCCGCGCCGGCGACCCTCCGTCCGTCTCTCTCCCTCTCCGGCGCCGGTTCTGCTCGCCGGTGGCCATCAGTGGCCACCCGTCCGCCAGTGACCGGCCAGCTCCGCCGCACGCCGTCCGCTCGCCACCTCGACGTCCCGGTCCGGCCATGCCACGCACACCTCCGACGCTGCAACAGTGCTGCCCCGCTGTTGCTGTTCATCTTCCGCAGGTTAAGTTTTTTTTTTAATTATTTATTATTAATATTTAGTTATTAGGTTTTCTGTTTTATATTATTATTATATTACAAATAATTAAAATTTTAAGTGTAAATAGTTAGATTTAATTAATAGTTTAAATGTAATTGGTAGAATTTAATTAGTAATTTAATTGTAATTAACTAATTTTAATTTAATAGCATGTTAGAAGTTTTTTTAGTATTTTAGATTTTTGCTAGGAGTTATAGGTTATAATTAAGTTTTTTAGACTTAGGATCATATCTGATTAATTTTTATTTTTTTTTATGTTGAAATTTGATTATTTTCGACATTTTTTTAGATTAATTGGGCGTAATGTACGTAAATGATAAAATTGGAAAATTAAGTAAATTGAGTACCGAAATGGCGTAATTAAAAATTATATTTTTAATTCGTAACAGAACCCCCGAACTCGAACTTCTGATCGTAGACCGATTCTATACCTAGGTGTTTAATCCGTTATTCGCTTAGGTAATTTAGGATTCTAGTTAGCCTTACAATTAACTAGTGGCGACTCTTTCAAAATTGCACGTTTTCCAAAACGTAATTCGCCGTAGGTCAGATTTAGGTATGACAATTTGGCGACTCTGCTGGGGACAATCGAGGGTTCGGGCTCTTTATATTTGCTTATTTGCCATGTTTTATTATTTATTCATACTTGACTTTGTTATTCTAACTTGATTGTTTTTGTGTAATTTCAGGTGTGGAGTTAATTTTTTATGAATGACTATTTTTCTTTGTTGGATTATGCATCATTTGCATTTGCACACACCACTTTAGTGTAATGACCAAAACGGCTAAAACCCAGGGCGACTAGGAACCTCGGAGGTTTAGTACGGTACGACCGGAGCGGCTGGGCCGCCGGTACGACTCGGAAAAACTCTACTCGCTTGCGAATGTCTTATGATCCCTATAATGGGTTAAGGAAACCACCTTGTCGGGAACCTATTAGTGGAACCTACCTTGTAGAGCAAAGCCACACATTTTTTCTTACCCCCCTAACGTGATCTGTTTTTGTTGTAACTGTTATCATGCGACTGTTTGTATAGATTTTATTTCTCATGCATTCATCTCATCGCATATTAAAAAAAAAAAAACATTTACCTAAATTTTTATTCTAAATATGCGTCTCATGCGCATTATTTAAAAAAAAAAAATCTCTCAGGTAAGTTGTAATTTTTGTTAGTGCGTTATGCATTACTTAAAAAAAAAAAAAAATTCCGCTTTAACTGTTAGGGCTTCCTTTCGAACATGCATTTCATATGCATTTTTTCTAAAAACCTCTTACCTGAATTTTTATTTTTTAACATGTGTTTTGTACGCATTATTTTTGGAATAAAACTTTTCAGGTAAGTTGTAATTTTGGTTAGTGTATTGTATATGCATTGCTTAAAAAAAAACAAAAAAACAAAACAAAACAAAAAAACCAAAAAAAAAACAAAAAAAACAAAAAAAAATTTAGGAAAATTTGTAATTCCGCTTTAACTGTTAGAGCTTCCAATTTCGAACGTGCATTCTATATGCATCATTTAAAAAAAAATTAGATAAACCGTAAGCTCTCTTAGTTTTAGGGCTCTTTGTTAAAAAAAAAACATATTATCTGAATTTTTAATAAAAAACATGCATGTCATATGCATTATTTTCGAAAAAAAAAAATTTCAGGTAAATTATAATTTTTCTCAGTTGTGGAACTTTTATTTTTATCTTTGCATCTTGTATTTATTTTTGTACGTCTCACATGCATCCTTAAAAAAAAAAAAAAAAAAAACTCTCCTCCTGATTCTTAATTTTGAGCATCCAAGTTGCATTGTTTTTTTTCCTCATTAAAAAAACAAAAAAAAAACAAAAAAAATATTTTCAGATAACTTGTAAATTATCATGACTGTAGGACTTTCATCTCAAGTATGCATCTCATGTGCATTGTTTTAGGAAAAACAATATGTTGATAGATTGTACACATTCTTAGTCGTAGAACATTTAGTTTCAAACATATACTCCGTGTGTTGTTTTCAAAATTACTTACCAGAATGTTTTATTTCAAGCATGTGTTTCATACGCATTACTTTTTTGGAAAAAAAACTTTCATGTAAGTTGTAAAATTTTGTTAGTGCATTCAATATGCATCATTTAAAAAAAAAAATTTAGGAAAATTTGTAGTTCATTTTTGGCTCTTAGAGTTTTTTAATTTCAAACATGAATTGCATATGCATCATTTTCAAAAAAACCTTTTTACCTGATTTTTTTTAAAGCATGCATTCAATATGCATTATTTTTTTTTATAAAAAAACATTTCAGGTAAATTGTGAGTTTTTTTTTAGCTATAGAGCTTTCAAATTCATGCATGCATCTCAGTTGCATTATTTAAAAAAGAAAAAATCCACCTGAAATTTTCATTTCAAAATATGCATTTCATATGCATTATTCAGGTAAACTGTTGTAAGTTGTGAATTTCTTAGAATAGAAGCTTAACTTTCAGAATGCATTTCATATGCGCCATTCAGGTAAGATGTCGTAAGTTGTAACTTTCTTAACAGTAGAATTTTAACTTTTGAGCATGCATGAGCATTTTAAAAAAGAAAAAAAAAATCAAAGTGTCATTCGTTTTTATACAAGGTGTATTGCACTTTTTTGGCAAGATCGTCATTTCAACATTCGCATGAGCGAGCATTTAAAAAATGGGAGTTTTGATTCTTTTTTAAAAAAGTTTAACTGTGCAGTTGAGTGCTACTACTCGAGTTTAAACAAAGGACGAGAAAACCTTTTTGAAAAAAACTTTGTTTTGAGCAATCGTCCCGCCTTCGAGCCAGATAATGCACTCAGCAAACTAAGTAAACTCCATGATGGTGCAAAACACATTTTCCCACAAATTTTGATTCTTTTTCAAAAAAGTCATCAAAATCATGAAATGAATGACATCAGAGTTTTCAAAAATCATGCATGAGTTCTCATATTCTCTACAATGATTTTTCATTCACCCTTTTCAGGTACCCTCGGTTAAGGTATTATGTACACATAAGTTATGCCGGCTAAATGGGGCAACAAAAAAGAACATGCAGCCATCCAGTTGCACAACGAACAAATTGCACACTGAAGATATCTAACGCTGAGGTGCGTTAAATTGTACTTAATTTTTCCCTTGAGATTTGAGTGTCCCTACTCTTTTGCAGGTCGGATGACCACTTCAACCAATGCCGCAACCGTGTGAAACGTGAGCGCTTCGAAGAGTTTCTATGAAAAATTTCACACACCATTGTTGAAATTCATACGCTTTCCAAGACGAGGTATACAACCGTTATGTGGCCAGGTTTAAACCATTCAGCAGTAACCATGGGGCATCTCCCTTTGAAATCAGACATGTCAGGAGATGCGAAAATTTCAAGAGATCATCGAGAATCCCGTGAAGATTCAATGTGCCGATCAATGTAGCTTGACTCGATCAACCGAATCCTTTTCCGAAAAAAGTTCTGAAATTTTCAGTCTGCCACTAGGGGCATATACTTTTCAGCAGGCATATATACACAAGTTGTGGAGCAAAAGAATCAGGACATGCAGCAGGTCCAGTCGCATAGCGAGCACATTGCCCACTGAAAAATCCAACTCCCTGGTAAGAAAAGTTGTGATCATTTTTATCCTCGAAATTTGAGTTTTTCCTTACTCATTGTGCAGCTTGGATAATCATCCAAATCAAAAATCCTGAAGAACACATCTTGTGTACGGCCCTTCGCTCGCCGACCATTCTTATGCCAACTATCGAGTTTATCCCAGATACCTCGGACGATATCTATGCCTAAGTTTACCATTTGCGGACTACTGTGCCAAACTCAACACCATCCATGTGTGTTCATTAATCAGACCATTCGTCCAGCATGCAACGAGCCTAACTCGACAGATGCAGCCATGGGGCATTCCTGTTAAGATCAAGCATGGTTGAAGATAGAAGACATCCAGAGATCTTCCTATTAAAAAAGATCGAGATTCCATGAAGATCGACCGTGCTAATGAAAGATCATTTGAGAGGAAGAAGAAGAAATTATTGTCGGTGTCGTCCACCTATTGAAAGGATTCTCCATTCAAGACATTGACATAATAAATTATTTGACAAGTTTTCCCCCGGAGAGGTTCTGAGAAATTAAAAGGTTCAATCTGCTATTAGGGGCATGTAACATAGTTGTTGTTGTTTAGTTTCTGTAGATTTTCTTTCCATTTGAAAAAAGAAAAAAGAGAGAAAAAAATAAATTCCCGCTAGGTTGAAAACCTAGGCAAAAGTCAGGGAGAGGGGCATTATTGAAAACCCGCAGGGGCAATCATGGAAAAAGGTGAGATGAAAAAGCAAAAGAGAAAAAAAAAAAAGAAGAGCAAAAAAAGGGGTAAAAAGGAGAAAAATAAGAAAAAAAGAAGAATAAAAGAAGAAAAAAAAACTCAGTTTTCTTTAGGGTCACAACCGCCCTTTAATCGGCTACAGGAAAATGAAGAGAGTGTTTGTGCTAATATTATGAGAGCAGTGAAGAAATAAAAGGGCCACAGTTGTCCCTAAATCAACTACGAATAAAAAGGGCCACAGTCACCCTTCAAATGACTACATAAAGAGTATTCCCATGAATCTTGTGAGGCTGGGAAATCAATTCAAAGGGCCACAGCCACCCTTAAAACGGCTACAAAAAGCTCCTGCAACATCAAAAGCGGGATGAAAATGGCCACAGTCACCCTTCAAATGACTACATATAAAGAGCGATCCCCGCGAACCCTGAGAGGGCGGGAGAATTTTTGAAAGGGCCACAACCACCCTTCAAATGGTTACAGATAAGGAGCGCTCCCGCAACATTAAAAGCGGAGAATAACTGAAAGGGCCACAGCCACCCTCCAAACGGCTAAAGATAAAAGAGTGACCCCGCGAATCTTGTGAGGGCGGGAAAATAAAGGGCCACAGCCACCCTCCAAATGGCTACAGATAAAAGAGTGACCCCGCGAATCTTGTAAGGGCGGGAAAATAAAAAAGAGGGCCACAGTCGTCCCTAAAACGGCTACAACATAAAGGGCCACAGTCGTCCCTAAAACGGCTACAAATCGAAAGCACTCTCGTAACATTAAAGGCGGGAAATGAGTGAAAGGGCCACAGCCACCCCTAAAATGGCTACCTACAAAGAGTGTTCCTCGAATCCCGAGAAGATGGGAGATTGTTGAAAGGGCCATAGCCACCCTCAAAATGACTACATATAAAGAGTATTCTCGTGAATCTTGTGAGACCAGGAAATCATTTGAAAGGGCCACAGCCACCCTTAAAATGGCTATAAATCGAAAGAGCACTCCAGGAACATCGACGATGGAAATAAATGAAAGGGCCACAGCCACCTTCCAAATGGCTACAAATCAAAAGAGCTCCCGCGACATTGAAGATGGTGAGGAAAGGGTCACAGCCACCCTCCAAATGGCTACAAATACTCTCGCATCGATACATGAAATAAAGTACGGGTCACAGCCACCGTTTAATCGGCTACCAAAAAAGAGTGCTTCCGTTAGGTTGAAAACCCGAAAGGGCAGCCTAGGCAAAATTAGGAAATGAGGGGCATGATAGCAAATTCAGAAATTGCAATCATGGCAAAAGGAGAGAAAATAAAATCCCGATGGAATGAAAACCCCAAGGGGCAGTCCATGCAAAAAATAGGAAAACCGAGGGGCACGGTCTAAAATTTTGACCGTGGCAAAAGGAGAGAATATAATAGATTAAAAAAAAAAAATTGGGATTCCCGCTAAGTTGTCGCGTCATGCGCAAGTTAGGCAAAATTTAGGGACATTCATTCAAGTCGTCAAGAGGCCCTAATCCAACCAATGCCACTAGAGGCTCTTCTCCAACGAACGCCACTAGAGGCTCTTCTCCGACGGACGCCACTAGAGGCTCTTCTCCGACATACGCCACTAGAGGCTCTCCTCCGACATATGCCACTAGAGGCTCTTCTCCGACGGACGCCACTAGAGGCTCTTCTCCAACGGACGCCACTAGGGGCTCTTTTCAAAATACCCGCCACTGGAGGCTTTTCCTTGTCGCACGCCACTGGAGGCATCGTCGATCGAGGTTTTTACTTTTCTGCACGCCACTGGAGGCTTTACTTTTCCGCACGCCACTGGAGGCTTTATTTTCCCGCACGCCACTGGAGGCTTTATTTTCCCGCACGCCACTGGAGGCTTTATTTTCCCGCACGCCACTGGAGGCTTTACTTTCCCGCACGCCACTAGAGGCTTTACTTTCCCGCACGCCACTGGAGGCTTTACTTTCCCGCACGCCACTGGAGGCTTTACTTTTCCGCACGCCACTGGAGGCTTTACTTTTCCGCACGCCACTGGAGGCTTTACTTTCCCGCACGCCACTGGAGGCTTTACTGTCCCGCACGCCACTGGAGGCTTTACTTTCCCGCACGCCACTGGAGGCTTTACTTTCCCGCACGCCACTGGAGGCTTTACTTTCCCGCACGCCACTGGAGGCTTTACTTTCCCGCACGCCACTGGAGGCTTTACTTTCCCGCACGCCACTGGAGGCTTTTCCTTATCGCACGCCACTGGAGGCATCGTCGATTGAGGTCTTTACTTTCTGCACCGCCAACGGAGGCACCGCCAACAGGGGCACCGCCGACCGAGGCTTTACTCTTCCGCACCGCCACTGGAGGCTTTACTTTCTGCATCGCTAATGGAGGCAC
Source organism: Clarkia xantiana subsp. parviflora (assembly GCA_036873135.1). Lineage (NCBI taxonomy): Eukaryota > Viridiplantae > Streptophyta > Magnoliopsida > Myrtales > Onagraceae > Clarkia > Clarkia xantiana. Next base: position 33,730,902 of record JAPTYO010000010.1, on the reverse strand, counting down.
CGCCAACAGGCGTCCCGCTGACAGAGGTTTTATCTTTCCGCACCAGAATAAGCATATGAGCCACCTTGAAGACTTTGAAGAATTGGAAGAGAATATACTTTCTGGTCAAAATCAGTGTTTCCTCGTCTTTGGACAAACCCCTTCGAACACGTTCTACGGGAGTCCGTCCAAAGAGGGGCAAACTGTAAACACTCGATTTTGACCCGGACGTAACGACATTACACATGATACGTCAAATTCCGGACGCGTCAAGCCACAAAGTCTCCAAAAATGCTCAAGGGCACATTAGGGAAATTATTATAAAATATATTTTAAATTATTTCGAATTTATTTAATATTTTCGGAATTATTTAAAAAATATATATATAATAATTAGTTTTTTTTTTTATTTTAGAAAATTATCTGTAAGATATTTATCTCCAGATATTATTTTTTATTAAAAAAAATAATTATCTGTAAAGATAAATATCCTTAGGAATATTCTCTAGAATAATTATCTGTTAGCATTTTTTATTTGAATTTTATATGTAATCTAGACTAGGGTTTTAGTATAAATAGGGGTCTAGTTTGCATTGTAAAGGACAGACAGAAAAACACCAAAAAGAAGCAATAATACACTATTCATCGGGTTCCGTGCGATTTCGTCTTCTAGTGTTCAGAAAAAGTTTTTTTTTTCTCTAATCTCAGATCTGCCGCACCAGCCCGCCGGCACCGGCTTCGCCGCCGGTGGCCGTCCCGACGGCCCGCCCAGCTCCGGCCCACTGCGCCCCCGGCCCCGCTTGCCGGTGACCATGCCGCGCCGGCGACCCTCCGTCCGTCTCTCTCCCTCTCCTGCTCTTCTCTCTCTCTCTTCCTAATCCTCCCGGCGCCGGTTCTGCTCACCGGTGGCCATCCGTGGCCACCCGTCCGCCAGTGACCGGCCATCTCCGCTGCACGCCGTCCGCTCGCCACCTCGACGTCCCAGTCCGGCCACGCCACGCACACCTCCGACGCTGCAACAGTGCTGCCCCGCTGTTGCTGTTCATCTTCCGCAGGTTAAGTTATTTATTTATTTATTTATTTATTATTAATATTTAGTTATTAGGTTTAATGTTTTATATTATTATTATATTACAATTAATTAAAATTTGAAGTGTAAATAGTTAGATTTAATTAATAGTTTAAATGTAATTGGTAGAATTTAATTAGTAATTTAATTATAATTAACTAATTTTAATTTAATAGCATGTTAGAAGTTTTTTTAGTAATTTAGATTTTTGCTAGGAGTTATAGGTTATAATTAAGTTTTTTAGACTTAGGATCATATCTGATTAATTTTATTTTTTTATGTTGAAATTTGATTATTTTCGACATTTTTTTTAGATTAATTTGGCGTAATGTACGTAAATGATAAAATTGGCAAATTAAGTAAATCGAGTACCGAAATGGCGTAATTAAAATTTATATTTTTAATTCGTAACAGAACCCCCGAACTCGAACTTCTGATCGTAGACCGATTCTATACCTAGGTGTTTAATCCGTTATTCTCTTAGGTAATTTATGATTCTAGTTAGCCTTACAATTAACTAGTGGCGACTCTTTCAAAATTGCACGTTTTCCAAAATGTAATTCGCCTTAGGTCAGATTTAGGTCTGACACCTGGGTTATTACTGGCCCTCGATGAACAAGGAGGCAACGATGCTAGTCCGATCCTGTGACGCTTGCCAGAATTATGCCCCGAATATCGTGGCTCCAGCTGCCGATCTGACATCCATCAAGAGTGCTTGGCCCTTCGCGCAGTGGGGAATCGACTCGGTGGGACCCCTCCCAGTTGCAAAAGGTCAGTGTCGATATTTAGTCGTGGCTATTGATTATTTTTCGAAATGGATAGAAGCCAAGGCATTGGCCAAGACAACGGGGAACCATATCCTCAAATTCCTCCAGACCCATATCATATCCCGATACGGGATCCCTAAGGTGGTGATCAGCGATAACGGCCCCTCGTTTAATGGGGCCCAGTTGAAGGAGTACTTGGAGGAACTGAAAATTGAGAATCAGACAGCTTATGTCCGTCATGCTCAAACCAACGGACAGGTGGAATCAGCCAACAAGATCGTAATGGATGGCCTGAAGAAGAGGGTCCATGCCTTGAAGGGCAAATGACTAGATGAGCAGGAAAATGTGCTTTGAGCTGTTAGAACAACACCCAAACGATCAACTAGGGAGACTCTGTCTGGCCTTGTTTATGGCACGGAAGCAGTTGCTCCCGTCGAGATAGATGTGGCATCCCATCGGACGAGGTATTATGAACCTCTATCGAATGATGAAATGAGGCGTCTGGACTTGGACTTGGTCGAAGAAAAGAGGCGGATTGCCGAGGAGGCCCAGGCTCGGATGCGCTTGGCAACAGCCAGATATTATAATCGACGAGTCAAGTCTCGACAGTTCTTTGTCGGGGAACTTGTCTGGCGTCGGAACGAATTTACCCTTTTGGATCGGATCAACAAGATGTCACCAAAATGGGAAGGGCCTTATAAGGTCGTGATTTGAAGAAATGTCATGTTTGATGTTAAGTCGCCTTCAGTGGTGCAAGTTATTTATTAAGTCGCCTTCAGTGGTGTTGGATCACGGGCGAAGCTCCGTTACGTCCTTGACGGAAAGCTTGGACTCCTGGGCTCCGCGTAATCCTGCAAAAGGGGATGACCTGGGTGGTGACCCAGAATCCCTCTCCGATGCTTAAATGAGTATGGTGATCAATGGGTGGTAAGCAAAGAGTCTAAGTTCGTATTTGATTATTGTTTTCTGAGGTAACCTCCTCCTTTATATAGAAGGAGGAGTTACTCAGTTACCTGTTACTGCGCCTTGCAGTTTTACCCATGATTCCGTGTATCTCGCCACGATTCCGTATATCCCGGCTGGGATTCCGTATATCTCGCCCCACGCTCCCCGTATCTTACCCATACCTCCGTGTATCTCGGGCACGCCCTGCGTATCTCGGGGAAGATTATCTGTATCTTAACCGTCTTCCCACTACTCTCATCTAGTAGGCGGGTTTCTCGGTCTTATCCTCTGATCACAAGTCTCGACTCCTGTCGGGGACTCCAGAGTTGTCTCATTCTAGATCACCACCCAAGACCTTCAGTCTCTACGGGACAGGTCCAGCCTCTGCGGGGCTTTATTATCGGGGCCTTTACTAAGGCATATCGGGGCCTACTCTGAGGCTTCTCATCGGGAGCATTCAGCTCATACATCGGGACCGCTAAAGTCGGGACCCTTCGTGCTGGGCCTCTGGGCCTTCCAGGCTTTTCACGAGGCCCACTGGACCTACTCGACGTCCATTGGCTGTTAACGGGGCTAATGATTACATCGGAACCCATCATTTGCCCCCAAGACATGGGGGACTTTTAGTTCGTCGTGTCTTCCAGTCTAGATCTTTTGACCTCTTTGTCGGAGGGTTTTGTTTTCATACCTCCCGATACCGCCGTCGGGGGCTTTTGCCTTGCGTGTAATTGTTGTATAATAGAGTCTCTCACTCATGATTTCCTTAGGGCTCACCAGACCCCATGGGCAGTTGCCAAATCCGAGGAGACTCCTCGGGTACTGTAGCATTAAATGCCTAGGGATAAGGGAACGACGCCTGAACCAGCGTGACTGTTATTTCCTGAAAAGGCAGCTGTGACGTCACACACGTCCCTTCCGTGCCTATGATCTCGGCGATTAAGATCGTGTCGTTTCCTCTTCAACGGTGCAGATCAAGCCCATCCAGCTGTCTCCTCCGTACCGTCTCCATAATTTCAACGATTGTGATTGAATCGTTTCATCTTCAATGGTCAAGATTGAGTCCCTCCAATTTATCCTTTTGCTTATAAAAGCTAAAACCCTGGTACTATTCACTTCTTCTGCACTCTCTCGATTTCAGCCATCTTTGCATCCAAAGCTTCTTCTCCAAGCTCTTCCTGGTGTTCTAGTGGTCCAAGGCCTTCAACCCTTCCGATCTTCCTTTACCTTACTTCTTCGACCACCGATCATGTCTGGTAAGGACTTTCTTCTAAGTTTTCATGATTTACTTGCTGTTTATTCTTCTTTTCTCAAATCCTTTCGTTTGCAATCGTTCTAGACGAAGCTAGTTCTGAGGTTAGGGCTCCTTTCGTTTTCGAGTTCGCTGTCAATGAGATATCTGAGGCTTCGTATGAGGCTGCTCTCAGAGAGGGGTGTATTACCTCGGATTGGGAGCCTCGCTTCCCCTATGAGTCCCAAGCTGCTGTTAGAAGGAAGCACATTATTACGCCTCCTCGGGCAGGGGAGGTGTTCGTCTCCGCTGGACAAATAAGCGCGGGGATTCGGTTCCCCTTCTACGGAAACATGGTGGAGATGTGCAACTTCTACAAAACGCATCCCTGTACTTTCTCTCCACACGCCATCCGCGTGTGGAATGCCTTCCAACTCTTGTGTCACCGCCAGCAATGGACGTACAGTCTTCTGCTGTTCCGCACTTTCTACGGCATGAAGTGCAACAAAGCCGGTGTCTGCTCCTTCTCCCCCCGACTCCCCAAGTGGATAAAGGAACAACTTTCACGTTTCGGCTGGGACAGCGAAACTTGGAAGTTCCACAAGGATCGGGTGCTAATTCGTGACTCCGGTTCCGACAACAGCGGATGGAAGAAGTACTACTTCTTCGTCCAGCATAGCTCTGTCCCATGGCCCCGATGGGAGGTCGTAGCGGACCCTGCCCCCAAGCTCCAGGACTACACCGAGGATGACCTCAATACCCTCCATATGGTTCAACTCTACCGCTGGGGAGACAACTTCATACCCCTTGATGCCAACAGGCTCCAGGAGAAGAACCTGATTACTATCGGAGTTCGACTCCTCCACTCTGTTTCCAAAGATTTAGTCATCTGGGTAATATTTCTAACTATCTTATTTTTACCTTTGCAGCCAAGAAGGCTTCTCTGTTGACTCATCTCATTCTGAAGCAGGGCGAGACTGATGTCGTCCAGAGTGGCTCCAAGCGGAAGCGCAAGCTGGTGAAGAAGGGTGCTTCCTCCTCCACTCCCCTCTCTGCTGCTCCTCCTACCGACGAGCAAGTCGGGGCCAAGAAGGCCAGGCGGGAGGAGATAGATCGGGCCTTCGGGGCCACCACCGTCGAGGAAGGTAAGCGCGTTCGTCGTGCAATTACACGGTATAAAAAATTAGTTCCCAAGGATTTTATCCCCGCTAATCGGAAAACGCGGGTTCAAGAGATCAAGTACATCCTTCGAGGAGAGATCCCCCGCGTTCTCAAGGCGGGATATTACAACGTATTTGGGAAGAACCAACACTTCGATCGTCAAATCATCTGGTGCCCTGGTGGTACCTTTCTTGACTTTATTCGTCCCGCCACCGCAGGTCCCTTGGAGACTGCTGCCCCGACGGAGGCTATCATTCCAGCGGAGACTGCAGCTCCGCAAGAACTGATGCTGGAGGACGTCCCGGCGGGAGCTCAGTTCCGCCAGGTGACCAATTTGGAAGCCTCTCCTTCTGTCGAGGAGCCTGAAGAGGAGGGCATGCTTCCCCGCGGCAGGTCGGGGTCCAGGAGCGTGAGGCCCGCTGTTAGGGACGTGTCCCAGAGTCCTCCTCCTATTCTTCGCACTTCAACTCCCGAGCCTCCGACTGAGATAGCTCCTCCCACCACCGGGGTCGAGCCTATCCCTCGTCTTCCGATGGACGATGTGTACAAGATTTACACTTCTGACCAGGCCGCGATGCTTTGGCATTCGATCGAATCCCTCCACGAGTTTTTGATCCGTCGGGACAATCTTGAGCCTGACTTGGCCCTGCATCTGCTGTCAGGGTCAGTTCCTCCTGCCTTGAGACGGCCACTCTGCCTGGCGCGGGAGGATATCGAAGAGGAGTTTCGTGCCATGGCCGTTCGTCGGATGGAGGTAATGCCTTACCGTTTCTCGTTTTCTTCTTCATTCCTACTTTCGACTGCTGAATTCTTTTATCTTTTTTCCTTTCGCCTTAGGAAACTGCGGACCAGCAGCGTAGCTTTGCCATCGCCTTAGCTCTGAAGAGTGCTTTGGAAGAGACTGAAGCCAAGTCGAAACCTGATGCCTTAGCCAAGCTTCAGGTGGAACTTGACGAGGCGGTGGCGGCCAAGAACAAGATGGCCAAGGAGAAAGCTCTCCTCGATGATATGTCCTAAAACCTGCTCAAGAAGGTTCACGACCATGAGGCTGTCATGCGTCGAGAGCGGAAGATGGCCCAGGCAGACCAGCAGCGGAATGAGGAGGAGAAGAAGCAGCTCATTCATGAGAAAAACGTCTTCGCGGATCTCCTCGCGGAGGCCAAGGCGAAGTTTGAGGCGGAGAGGGCTGAGTTTTCTGCCAAGCTGGCTGAGGCCAAGGCTCAGGGCCTCGAGGAAGGTCTCCAACAAGGTCGCGAGGAAGGTCGCGGGGAGTATCGGAACTCTGAAGAATTCAAGCTGGCTGCTGTGGAGTTCTGCAAGTCCGAGGTGGAGGACGTTTTGTTCAACGCTGTCGAGGAGCTCTACACAGCCTACGCGGATTCCATTGACTTCACGAAGTCCGAGACTCTTGCCCCTGTTGCGGAGAAGTACTTCAACCTCCCCGCGGAGAGTGAAGAGGCTGCTGCCGTGGACCCGACTCCACCAGCTGCGGAGCCTTCTGCCCAAGCCCCTCCAAACCTTGCTCCCTCCGACGCTGCTGAGGATCCATCTTCCAACAAGGACCAAGTTTAATGCTTACATCTTTTTAGTCCTTGTTGTCTTTCTCCTTTGTCTCTTTGTAACGGACCTCTTTGGCCTTCTGGCCTTTATATGAGTAGTCTTCTTTCCATCTGTTTTGGCACCGATACTCGTTTGCACTTTATCTAAAGCGGCTTTAAATTTGTTACTCAGAACGTTCCGATGCACCCTTTAAGATGAATTCATACGTCCTTCCGACGTTTTACTCGAGACTTTACCATTTCCATTTAAGGTTTCTTATCTAATCGGGACTTCACCACTTAAGGTTTCTCGTCCTAAATCGGGACTTCACCACTTAAGGCTTCTCGTCCAATCGGGACTTCACCACTTAAGGCTTCTCGTCCAAAATCGGGACTTCACCACTTAAGGCTTCTCGTCCAAAATCGGGACTTCACCACTTAAGGCTTCTTATCCCTGCCTTTCAAGGCCACTTTCGCACCCCTTAGGGCTTTTACCGCGTCTCTACCAGACGGCTTAATTGTACCCTTTAAGGCTTTTTGCCGCATCATATAGACGACTTACGCGGACCTGTTTAAGGCTTTTCCGTACCCGTTAAGGCTTTTGGCCGCATCATATAGACGACTTACACGGACCCATCAGGGCCTTTTCATACCTAGGCTTTTGATTGCATCATATAGACGACTTACGTGTACCCCGTAGGGCTTTTGTCCGTACTTGTTAAGGTTTTGGCCGCGTCATATAGACGACTTATGCATCCCCGGCGGGGCTTTCATCGTACCTCGGAAGGCTTTTGTCGCGTCACTCAGGACGTCTTACTAACAGTTAGAATAAATTTGAAAGCAATTGGATTGGAAGGCAACTTCTTTTATTCATAAATAACTCAAAATAGGCTTACATCGGATCTTATTGATAGACAATTTGCGCCCTTCACGGCGGCTTAATATCAAACATGATACTTCTTCAAGTGTTCGCCACTGAAGGAATGCTTCAACGTCTTGCCATCGAGATCCTCTAACTTGTATGCATTGGGCACTGGCATCCCTACGATCTTGTAAGGTCCTTCCCATTTTGGTGAAAGCTTGTTGATCCGATCTTGATGAACAAACTCATTCCTCCGCCAGACAAGTTCTCCCACGAAGAATTGTCGGGACTTGACACGCCGATTGTAATATCGGGCTGTTGCCAGACGCATCTGAGCCTGGACTTCATCAGCTTTCCACCTCTTTTCCTCGAGCAAGTCTAAGTCTAGACGTCTCATTTCCTCGTTTGTCAGAGGCTCGTAATATTTCGCGCGGTGGGACGCCACCGCTATCTCCACGGGAGCGACTGCCTCCGTACCATAAACCAGGCCAAACGGAGTTTCTCCTGTTGATTGCTTGGGTGTTGTTCTCACAGCCCATAGCACATTCTCGAGCTTATCCAGCCAATGGCCCTGCAAGGCATAGACTCTCTTCTTCAAGCCATCCATCACGATCTTGTTGGCTGATTCTACCTGGCCATTGGTCTGAGCGTGGCGGACTGAAGCGGTCCGATGCTCAATGTTTAGTTCTTCCAGGTACTCCTTCAACTGAGCCCCATTGAACGGAGGGCCGTTGTCGCTGATCAACACTCGAGGAACCCCGTACCGGGATATGATCTGAGTCTGAAGGAACTTGAGGATCTGCTGCCCCGTCGTTCTAGCCAATGCTTTAGCCTCTATCCACTTTGAAAAGTAGTCGATAGCCACGAGTAAGTACTTGCACTGACCTCTCGCTTGGGGAAGAGGTTCCACCAAGTCAATCCCCCATTGCGCGAAGGGCCATGCACTCCTGATGGGAATTAGGTCCGCGGCGGGAGCCACGATATTTGGGGCGTACCTCTGGCATGCATCACAGGATCGGACCATCGCGGTCGCTTCCTTGTTCATGGTGGGCCAATAGTAGCCTAAGTTCAATGCCTTCCTTACTAGAGATCGGGCCCCTTCATAGCAGGCCGCGACTCCTTCGTGTAGCTCCCTCAGGATCCGATTTGTGTCAGGTTCTGCTACGCATTTTAGAAAAGGCTTTACATACCCTTTTTTGTACAACTGGTTGTCCACCATTGCATAGTTGTCCGCGATCCGCCTCAACCTGACAGCTGCCACTTTATCATCGGGGAGTGTCCCTGTGGTCAGATACGTGACCATCGGGGTCATCCACGTGGGCTTTTCTTCCTCCTCCGATCCTGTCTCAATAGCGCAGACCTCCGCCGGATCGATGTTTGAGATAATCACCTTCTCTAGGAAATGCACCTTTCGATTCTCCTCGGGGGCCACTCCCAGAGCAAACTTGCTCAAGGCATCTGCTTCCGCGTTTTCTTCCCTCGGGATTGCCTCGATATCAAAGCTTTTGAAGCTTCCCTTCAAAGTTTTCACCTCGTGCAAATATTTCTTCATTGTCGGGCTCTTAGCTTCATAGTTCCCCTGGACTTGGTTTACAACCAAGCTGGCATCACACTTCACTTTTAAATGATCGACCCCCGTACCCTTGGCAATCTTGAGGCCCGTGATGAGAGCCTCGTACTCCGCTTCGTTGTTGGTGGCTTTGAATGTCAACGCCAAGGCATATCGGAGGGGCTCGCCTCCGCCGGGCGGTATCAATATGAATCCTGCCCCCGAGCCTTCTACACTCGATGAACCATCAGTGTACATCTCCCAAGTATTCACCTCATTTGGCTGGCTGCTGTTCTGTTGTCGGGACTTCATCCATGGTTGCCCCCTCTGCGGGACCCCGTTACTTCTAGATCGGGTGCCGTAGACTCAGCTATAAAATCTGCCAATGCCTGGCCCTTAATAGCGGTTCTCGGAGCGAAATGAATGCGGAATTCCGTCAACTCGATGGCCCATTTCACCAATCTCCCCGACGCCTCCGGTCGGTTCAAAAAGTGTTTTAAGGGCTGATTAGTCAGTACCGTGACTTCATGGGCATGGAAGTAAGGTCGCAGTTTTCGAGCGGCAATAATCAACGCGAAGAGATACTTCTCAATAGCGGGATAGTTTATTTCAGACTTGGCAAACGCCTTGCTTACATAATAGATAGGCACTTGGTTGCCCTTGACAATTTTAATCAAAACAGAACTAACAGCCACATCAGAAACAGCCAAATAGAGATAGAGCGGCTCGCCTGGAACTGGTTTCGCCAACGGCGGAAGGGTACGGAGGTGCTGCTTGAGTGCCTGGAACGCCTCCTCGCACTTGTCGGTCCATTCGAACTTCTTGTGGGCCCTCAATACGTCAAAAAATGGCATGGCTCGGTCACTTGCCTTGGATAGGAAGCGATTCATCGCGGCCAACCGGCCATTCAGCACCTGGACCTCCCGATGAGTCTTCGGGGACTGCATCTCCTCGATTGCTCACAGCTTCTCGGGGTTCACCTCGATTCCTCTCTGGCTCACCATGAACCCTAGAAACTTCCCCGAGTTCACCCCGAAAGCACATTTGTCGGGGTTCAGCCGAACTTGATGGAACTTCATCCGCTCAAACGCTACCGCCAAGTTCTGGACATGGTCTCCTACCTGTCGGGACTTCACCAGCATGTCATCCACATACGCCTCCATGGTTTTCCCCAACATATCTCCGAACAACTTGTTCACCATCCGCTGGTAAGTTGCTCCGGCATTGATCAATCTGAAGGGCATCACGTCGTAATGGTAGACGTCACTGTCAGCATAGAAGGCTGTATGGGGGGCATCCTCCTTCGCCATCTTGATCTGATTGTACCCGGAGTAGGCATCCATGAAGCTCAGCAGCTCATGTCCCGATGTGGCATCCACCAACTGGTCAATCCTCGGGAGCGGGTAGCAGTCTTTCGGGCAGGCTTTGTTCAAGTCGCGGAAGTCGACACACATCCGCCACTTTCCGTTATCCTTTCGCACCAGCACTGGGTTAGCCACCCAAGTCTGGAATCGGAGCTCCTTGATGAATCCAGCATCGAGTAGTCTGCCCACCTCTTGCTGAATCGCGATCCTCTTGTCCGCGCCCATCGGACGCCTTCTCTGCGCGATAGGCTTGATCGCGGGGTCTATCTTCAGCTCGTGCACTATCACGTCGGGGCTGATTCCCGGCATATCACTCGGGGACCAGGCGAACAGCTCCTTAAACTCCTTCAAGAGCTCGATCAACTCTCGGGCTCTTTCCTCCGACAAAGCAGAGCCGATCTTCACCTTCCTCTGAGGCCCATCGATCTCCACTTCCTTCAAATCCTCCATGGGGGCGGGACGCCCATACTCCTCTCGAGGATCAGCATCAGTCTGAAGGACAGTCATGGCCTCCCTCCTCCTCCTTCGGGTAGCATTAACATAGCATTTTCGCGACGCCACCTGGTCACCCTTGACCTCTCCGACCCCGTTGTCCGTCGGAAACTTCATTTTCTGGTGGACCGTCGAGGCTACTGCCATGAGAGGGTTGATGGTGGTCCTCCCGATGATCGCGTTGTATGTCCCCGCGGACTCTACTACGACGAAATCCACGTTCCGCTTCTCCATCTTCCAGCCACTACCAAACTCTACTGGTAAGGTAATCATTCCCAACGGGTAGGAAGTGGAGCCAGAGAATCCCACCATCGGGAAGTCCACCTGCGTCAGGTCCTTCTTCGTCTTTCCCATGGCTTCCAGAGCGTCCATGAAGAGGATATCGGAGGAGCTCCCTCTGTCTATCAGGATCCGCTTCATCTCGAATCCGTCCACATCCAGGGTCACGACCAAGGCGTCGTCGTGAGGGCTCTCCACGCCTACTAAATCTTCCGCCGAGAAAGAAATTACCATTTCCTCCTTCAGGGTCCACGACCGGGTCCTTTTTCCTAACACCACCGCGGCAAATATGCGGGAAGCGTAGTTCTCCCTAGAGGCAGAGGTATCACCTCCCGCTGCCATCCCTCCGTGGATGACATTGATAGTTCCACGCCTCTCCCGCCGAGCACCTGAACCTGAAGCTTCTTGCTCAGTCTTTTTCTTCTTCGGGGATCGGTCGCGGGACTTGGAGCGGGATCGTGACCGAGTTTTGGAGCGGGATCGGCATCTTCCCCTTCCGACAAACTCTTTTAACTTCCCCTTTTGGATCAACTTCTCAATCTCCTTCTTCAACTCCCGACAGTTCTCAGTGTCGTGACCATTGGCTCGATGGTAGCGACAATAACGGTCAGGACGGCCTCCTAGGAATTCGCCTTCTTTCCTCGGGGGGTATCGGGCGAGACCCTGTCTGTCCATCACCGCTAACACAGAGGTCATCGAGCTATTGATGGGAACAGCCCGACCCTCTCGGTTTTCCTTCCTCGGAGGACGCTTGTCTTCTCTTTTATCGGGACGACCACGGTTCCTACTTGCCTCCAACTTGTCACCCCCTTTGCGATCATCCGACAGCTTGGACGATGGCTTCCCTCTTCCCGATTTCGGGGGATCGAGCTCTCCAGCAGCAATCTTCGACTCCTGGACGTCGATTTGCTGTTTCACCCTCGCTTGCAGGGCCTCCATACTCCACACGGCCTTCGCGGCTACGCTGTGCATCAGATCGGAGCCGTACGGAGCGCTCAAGTTCCGCAGGAAAGTACGGATGGTCTCTCCCTCCGAGATTTCTTCATCAATCTCCGCAGCGCTAGCAGTGAACCGTTGGTAGTAGTATGCCAACGATTCATCGGGTCTCTGCACCACCTGGGTCAAGGACCTCACACTCTTCAGAAGACGCCTCCGACCTTGGTACTGCTTGATGAAGCGATCGTGCATATCAGCCCAGCACGTGATGCATCCTGGCGGGAGGCTGAAGAACCAAGTCATGGCCCTTTCTCCCAAGGTTATCGGGAACAATGAGCAGATGAGGTCATCGTTCGAAGTTCGACCCATGCAGGCCTGGACATGCCTCTGAACATGACGAACTTGGTCCCCCTCACCATCGTACTCCTTGATGGTCGGAATTCCTAGCCCAGGCGGGGCGACGGTGTCGATTAGCCGCGGCACGAAAGGATGGCTGGACCGATCCCTTAGCTCCGATGTCATCTGCTTTTGATCACCCATGCAGATGCTAACGATCTTCACCACCTGATCGGGGGTGATGGGGCCATTCAGGGGAATGGTCCTATTTTGCACCGGACCTGGGCCGTCGACCACGAACTTCTCCGGGTCTGCTGGTTCCTTACCCTTGCTCCTGGGCGGAACCTCCTGTTCCTCTAGGTCCACCCTCGGTGGGGGTGGTGGTAACTCCTCTCGCGGAGGTAACTCCTCCGCCCTCCTGGCGGCCTCTCTCTTGTCCAGCAAGGCCTCCATGGCAGCCAAGAACTTGGGCATAGCATCTGCTACTGCCTTGGCCAACTCCGAGTTCGAAGACGACCCTTCTTCCCTTCGCGGGACTCCTACTCTTCCATGGCCCACCGGGTTTGGGGGAGCCTCATCTTCCTCCCTACGCGGGACATCCTGCCTGTTCCTCTCTGTGTCTCGGACTGAGACCTCATAGCCATCACCTTGCCCCCCTGTCTGGGAAAGAGCGGGGTTCTCACCTTGTTCAGCAACACGTTCCGGCAACGGGGAATTCACAGTTCCTGCGGGACGAGAACTGCCAGCCTGAACTTGCTTCTTCTTGCCACCACCGGCCATTGATCTGGTAGAAACTATCTTGACTTTTTGTAAGTTTCCCACAGACGGCGCCAATGTTGGATCACGGGCGAAGCTCCGTTACGTCCTTGACGGAAAGCTTGGACTCCTGGGCTCCGCGTAATCCTGCAAAAGGGGATGACCTGGGTGGTGACCCAGAAACCCTCTCCGATGCTTAAATGAGTATGGTGATCAATGGGTGGTAAGCAAAGAGTCTAAGTTCGTATTTGATTATTTTTTTTCTGAGGTAACCTCCTCCTTTATATAGAAGGAGGAGTTACTCAATTACCTGTTACTGCGCCTGGCAGTTTTACCCATGATTCCGTGTATCTCGCCACGATTCCGTATATCTCGGCTGGGATTCCGTATATCTCGCCCCACGCTCCGCGTATCTTACCCATACCTCCGTGTATCTCGGGCACGCCCTGCGTATCTCGGGGAAGATTATCTGTATCTTAACCGTCTTCCCACTACTCTCATCTAGTAGGCGGGTTTCTCGGTCTTATCCTCTGATCACAAGTCTCGACTCCTGTCGGGGACTCCAGAGTTGTCTCATTCTAGATCACCACCCAAGACCTTCAGTCTCTACGGGACAGGTCCAGCCTCTGCGGGGCTTTATTATCGGGGCCTTTACTAAGGCATATCGGGGCCTACTCTGAGGCTTCTCATCGGGAGCATTCAGCTCATACATCGGGACCGCTAAAGTCGGGACCCTTCGTGCTGGGCCTCTGGGCCTTCCAGGCTTTTCACGAGGCCCACTGGACCTACTCGACGTCCATTGGCTGTTAACGGGGCTAACGATTACATCGGAACCCATCAAGTGGTGCAAGTTGTTTATTAAGTCGCCTTCAGTGGTGCAAGTTGTTTATTAAGTCGCCTTCAGTGGTGCAAGTTTAGCCATCAATGAATAAAGAGGTTGCTTCCGACAAGTCAATTCTAAGACTTATTATTCTAAGTATGCTTAAATCGCCTTAAGTGGCGTGGTCCCGCCTTAAATGGCACGATTAAATCGCCTTAAGTGGTGTAGATAAGTTGCCTTAAGTGGCACAATTAAATCGCCTTAAGTGGCGTGGTCCCGCCTTAAATGGCACGATTAAATCGCCTTAAGTGGTGTAGATAAGTTGCCTTAAGTGGCACAATTAAATCGCCTTAAGTGGCGTGGTCCCGCCTTAAATGGCACGATTAAATCGCCTTAAGTGGTGTAGATAAGTTTCCTTAAGGGGCACGATTAAATCGCCTTAAATGGCACGATTAAATCACCTTAAGTTGTGTAGATAAGTTGCCTTAAGGGGCACGATTAAATCGCCTTAAGTGGTGTGGGTAAAATGTCTTAAGTGACGCGTCGAAATTACTCTTAAGTGATATGATCGAATTGCCTTAGGTGGCGTAGTTAATTCACCTTAAGCGGTGCAAATGAAGATCTGGGAGGTTCGCAACAAAGAAGGAAATTACAAGGATTCGAAAAATAAAGCAATCAAGCTCGATCCTTGGCAGCGTCAAGAGGAGCAGGGTCCACGAGATCTGCGGCAGAAAGCTCCGCGACCGGAGGATCGGACCCTGGAAGATTGGCCGCGGGAGGATCGGACTCTGATGGATTAGTCGTGGGAGGTTCGATCATCGGGGGCTCTGTCGTTGGGATGTCTGCACTTGGAGGCTCCACCATCCCTTCAGCACCCACAGTCCCCTCGGGGGTGTTGCCCCCGTCACTCTCCTCAGAAAGGTTGAAATACCTCTCCGCGAAGGGGGCGAGAGTCTTAGACTTGGTGAAGTCGATGGCACCACCATACTCCAGATGGAGCTCCTCGACAGCGTTAAGCAGGGTGTTTTCCACCTCCGCCGTACAGAACTTCACCGCGTCCGCTTGAAAAGCTTCGGAGCCCCGATAATCCTCCCTACCTTTGGCTTCAGCTTCAGCCAGCTTGGCAGGGAACTCAGCAACCTCCCGCTCCAGCTGTCGGGACCGGTTGGCGAGGAGGACTTTCTCAGCCTCCAGCCCCGCCTGGGAATCCTCCAGAGCCTTCCTCTCGAGGACATGCCTGTCCCGATCCTCCGCGCGCCCCTGCTGCTCTTCCTGGAGCCTCTGGCGCTCCTGCTTCAGCAACCTCTCGAAATCGTGGACATGCCTCAAGAGGTCCCGAGTCTTCTGGTTAAGGAGGGCCTGCTCTTTAACCAACTTCCCCTTTGACGACTCGGAGGCAGCCAGATCCTCCTCGAGCTTGGCCAAGACCTCGGGGGCCGCCTTGGCTCGCTCCTCCTTCAGGGCCTCCTCAAAGGCCAGGATATACCCGAAGCAGCGGTGCTGGTCCGCCATTTCCTGTAGAAAAGAAGGGAGGTTAGTACATGAGAGTATTTTACATTATATACTAAGTGTGAAAACAGGAAGACTTACCTCCACACGGCGAACGGCCATAGCGCGAATGTCCGCATGGATGTCCTCGGGGGCCAGGGAAAGTGGAAGCTTCATAGACGGCGGAACTGAACCTGCCAGTAGGTGCAGACCCAGTTCCGGTGACAAACTATCCCGACGTAGCGGAACCCCCTGTAGTGACTCGATCGGGGTCCAGGGAGCTGCCGCCTGGTCGGGGGCATAAAGCCGATAGAAACTCCCGTCTAAGGGGAGAGGAGGAGGAACGGCCTGAGCGTCGGAGGTACGTGCCTCCGAGCCGCCATGAGAACCCGGCGAAAGCTGCTGCGCCGGAGAAGATGGAGGCAGCCCTTCGGAAGTTGGCTCTAGCGGGGTCTGCCTCGCCCCCGACGACGAACCAGGGGCTGGTCTTCGTTTGCCTCCTCAGAAGAATGGGAGACGTCCAGATCAACCACCAGACGGAATTGGGCGTCCGCCGGGGCGTCTTCGGCCCCCGATCTTGACGGGGCAGGAAGCGACATGAGGGGTTCCGCGACCTGGGCGTCGGAGGGTGGCGTTCCCGCGGAAGCTCCAGCTCCCGATCGACCTGCAGCTGGACGACGAGAAGCTTCAGAAAGAAAGTCAGGAAGTTGATCGGAATCCTTACACCAGATGACGCGACGGGAGAGGTACTGGTCCTTCCCATAATAATTGTAGTAACCCGCTTTGAGAATGCGAGGAGTTTCCCCTTGCATGATGCGTTTGATCCCTTCGATCCGGGCTCCCTTATCGGAGGGGATTAACTCATCCGGAATACGCCTCCTGTATAATCGAATTGCGGAGCGGAGTTGTTTACCTTCCTCGGGAGTCTTGGTGTTGAAGATTTGCTCCATCTTCTCCATCCGGGCCCGCTTGATTTGCTCCGAGTTGGGAGGTGCCGATGAGGAGGTGGCCCTCTTTGAAGACTTTCTCTTCCTCGCGGGGCGTGGGACAGCATCAGTCTCCGCCTGCTTAAGCACGAGATTGGTCAGCAGTGATACCTTCTTAGCTGCAAGGATGAAAACGAAAGAACAGTTAGAATATTACCCAGGGGACGAGGTTAGAAGGGCCGTCGAAGAGTTGACCCTCGGAGACGATATCAAGGATTCGGATCCCGGTCAGAACCAGGTCCCGCTCCCCGATGGAGTTGGTGTCGAGGGGAGCGAAAGAGTCCCCCCAACGATAAAGCTGGATGCAGTGGAGAATCTGGAAATCCTCCTCGGAGTAAGTGTGGAAAGCGGGGGCAGGATCCGCCTCAACCTCCCATCGGGGCCATGGGATGGATCTGTTTCGGAAAAAGAAATAACTCCTCTTCCAGCCACTGTTGTCGGGCCCCGAATCAGTGATGAGCCCCCGACCCTTGGCGACCTTCCAGGTGTCGCCATTCCAGCTGTATCGACAGAGATGCGCCTTGCTCCACTTAGGCATCCGCGGATAGAAGGCACAGACCCCGACGTCATTACACTTTAGCCCATAGAAGGTCCGGAAGAGTCGGAGGCTATACGGCCATTGTTGGCGGAGGCAAAGCACGCGGAAGGCATTCCACACGCGGATGGCATGGGGGGAGAAAGTAGTCGGATGTATTTTGTAATATTTACACATCTCGACCATGTCACCGCAGAAGGGGAAGCGGATCCCCGCCGATATTTTCCCGGTAGAGACAAATACCTCCCCTTCCCGGGGACGAGTGACGGCAGAGTCACTCGGGACGCGAGGCCAAGGATAAGGGAAGCGAGGCTCCCAGGTGGAAGTAATGCACCCCTCTCGGAGAGCTGCATCATAGGCAGTGTCTGAAATCTCATTACAAGCATAGTCGAACTTGAAGGGTTTCCTCCCCCCGGAACTGGACTCACCGTTTGGAAAGTAATCATGGCAAGAAAAGGCACAGATGATTTCCGCAAAAGTTTGGGTAAGTTGATGAAGATGAAAGGAAAAACTATGCTAACAAGTTTCTTCGGAATCGAAAGAGAAAATCTTACCAGACATGTCGAATCGAAGAGGAAAGGATGAGCTTGATGGTCGGAGGTCCGGGTCGCCGGAGTGCTGATCAGAGACTAGAAAGGAAAGCTTGAGCTTTTGAAAACACAGAGAATGAAACGGTAGAGAAGAACTGAATAGTGCCAAGATGTGGGCTTTTATAGGAGAGAGGATAGGCAAAGAGACGTTACGATCTGGACCGTTGAAGATGAAGCGCCTCAACCTGAATCGTCGAAACACTAGGTACAAAACGGCTATAAAGTGCTTTTTCAGAAAAGCAGGCACGGGCACTCAAGCCGTCACTTCATCACTCATCACATTTAATAGGTGAGTAATCGAGAAATCTTTTCAGATTCGGTGGTTATCCTCAGAATATCGAAAGGTCCGAAGTTGGAAGACACGACGAACTTTAAGTCCCTCGGGTCTTGGGGGCAAATGATGGGTCTCGATATAGCCGTCAGGCCCAGTAACGGCGACTAAACGGCGAAGTAGGCCCACTGGGCCCCAAAAGAGGCTCAGAAGACCAATACGAGAGGTCCCGACAAGGTCGGTCCCGACATACGAGCTGAACGCTCCCGATGATATGCCTTTAAGTAGGCCCCGATGATATGCCTTTAAGTAGGCCCCGATGATATGCCTTTAAGTAGGCCCCGATGATATGCCTTTGAGTAGGCCCCGATATCGAATCCCTGAGAAGCTGGCCCTGTCCCGATGACGAGGGGCCCCGAGCGGTGACCAAAGGAGATAACTCTGGAGTCCCCGACATCCGTCGGGACTTGCCACCAGAGAACGAGGCCGAGAAACGCGCCCACTATCAACATAGTGGGGAAGTGGCCTAAAAAGACGGAACGTGGGCTATTGGCCGAGATATACGGAACGTGGCATTTATCTCCACAGGTAACTGAGGTGGCCCCTTCCCTATATAAAGGAAGGTGTTACCTCAGGATGGTTACGTGTTCATATTTACAGACTCATACTTGTTTGCCAGCCTATACCGAGATACTCATTTAAGCATCGGAGAGGGATTCTGGGTCACCGCCTGGTCTATCCCCTTCTTGCAGGATTACTTGGAGCGAAGGAGTTCGGATTTCCGTCAAGAACGTACCGGAGTTCCAACCGTGATCCAACAATAGTCTAGATTGAATTCATATTATAGATTTGATTAATATTTATATAAATATTAGTAATAGATTCAATACCATAAACATAACCATAAACCATTGTGGGTACAAAACTGATCACCATAACCGCACTTCACCACAATGGTGCGGTTAACAATTGCGGTAAATTGTGCTAACAACCATGGTTATTTGATTTTCACCGCACCATTGCCGGCCCTAGGTGTGAGTCGTGTGAAATTACATTTTAGATTTAACTACCAAATTGTTAGCTAAACTTTATATGAATGTGTAAATTGTTAGTCAGACTTTTTTTTTTAACAAATTGCTAACTGGACTTTCTATATTGTGCAAAAAGCTAGAGCTCCGTCCATACTTCCGTTAGCATTGGACGGAAAATACTTTCAAAAACTGCTAAAAACACCCTAAAATTTTACTATAATAATATAATAGCATGTTGTTTTATGTAAAATTAAATTTTCAAATAATACATTTTAAAATAAAAAAATGTAGCTTAAAATACAAAAATTAATTTATTAAAATATTTTTAAAAATTCTATAAGACATAAAATTTTAAAAATATTTAATTTTAATTTTTAAACTTTAGGGTTATATATTTAACTTATATATATTTTTTGTTATAATATGTATCATTCTAAAATTTTATTCGAAATTTATATTTGTTTATATAAAGTTGAGGTTATTTTAGAATCATATATAGTATAACTTTAAGGTATTTTTAATAATTTTAGAAAATATACAACGTCCATAATTAACAGAAAAAAGTTGATGGAGCTGCACAATAGAAAAAAGTCTGGATAGCAATTTGCTACAAAAATAGGTATGGCTAGCAAATTGCACTTTCAGGTAAAGTTCGACTAGCAATTTGTTAATTAGCCCTACATTTTTATATTACAAGTTTGAGTCATATTCTTTGTATTTGAGTCATCCTTGTACCCGGAATAGATTGGTATCAGAGTCATTTATTAGTGAGGTATGTGTTGGATTACGGTGTAAAATACTACGGAAACAAAATCATAATACGTGCATGGTAACTAATACGCAGCGGAAGATAGTGCACATACTTCTATTGCTTCCGCAGTCCCAAGATCACTGCGGGGATTTCTCGATCCGCTGGATGGTTCCCGTAGAGGTTCTGGTTAAGGAAGCCCTACGCGGATTATGCTCCACAACAAAGCCTCTGTCGATTCTTTAGCGGGGATGGATCGCCGGAGTAAATTGTTTGACACAATTTGGCACCTCCTAGGCAGAGATATGTTTCGGTCGAACCTAGTGTTTTTAGGGAGGAGGAATTTCTTTTAATCTCACCACAATGGAAGAAGAGATTGGCTCATAATAAATCCCCTAGCACTTCATATTTATAAGAAGAGAAAACTGGACAAAAGTCCACTTTGCCCTCATTATAAAGTTGGCCGGCCTATAGAGTAGGGAGGCCCAATTTTGGGCCTCTCATGTCAATTGGGATTTTAGGCCTATCCCAAAATACCTAATGTGACATTACTCAATTTCCTTAGGCATCATACTCATATTAATAGGCTCCTAATTATGGCTGCCCAATCTCCAAATGCCAATAGCTCTTATTCGCACGGAATAGGAGGGTGCCTGTTAATATGTTGTCGACCAACACATCAACATTAGTCTTCGATCCAGCCCTGCTTCGGAATAGTTCATACGAAGTTTACCGTGCGACCAGCGGATACGACGGGCATCGTGCTACTCATCTGTTAGGAGTATTGTAGCGCCCGCGGAACGTTGATTTCCCATCTCTAATCAACATGTTTAAAACAATATTGTACCGCGTTGTATCCTACGTCAACTGTCATTCTCCAAATACCTAGTTTTCACATAGGAATACTCCTTCAAGGCATCCGTACAAGTATTCACAACCTTCAACTAATATCAGGCTAGTGGCCACCTAGTGAATAAAGAGTCGGAGAATTACAGGTGTACATGACCATCCCCATCGCTCATATCCTTAGTCAAACTCAACCGATTTCCAAATACGTGGTCACTTGTACTTTTTGTTCAGCACTACGCTCGTACGCCGGGAAGCGAACATTGAGCTTGAACTTAGGTATGAGTTCCGAGTCCGTGAGGATACTTTGGATGCTTCTTCATAAAGAACCCGGGATCAGTCACACGCTCAAAGTGAAGAAGTTTTTTGCCCATCCGAATCTCGTGGATTCTGTCTAGCACAACCGAGCCTAACCCCGTGGTCGAACATGACACGCGCAGTATGAAGTGCGCTTCGATAGCATAACCTGATATTTAGTCAGGAGTGGGAAATGTCATATGATATCACAGATTTGTCATATGGCCCAAAATGTGGTTATCTGACGAACAAAGTTCATCACGATGATTTGCAAAACTTAGATCATGTCGTGTTAACCCGAAACCAAATGATAGTTTTGCTTAACCAGGTTTACCACCGTGGTTCTTAGGCGGTCTTGATATGGTAGAGGTCCCCCTCTCTGTCAAGACTGCAGAGCCTGTGTGACGAGACTTGGCCCACATTCGACATTGTTTTATTTGAGAGGTTGTCCCTCATACGACTAGTTTATAGACCGTAACAATCCGATGTGATTCAATCATTATGACATCGTAAGAATCATAAACTAAATTTCAATTCACTTTTATTCAAATATTAATTTAAATCTCAAAATGTTATTATCACAATTCAGGCCACTTAAACCCTACGCAGTCCTAGCATTTTCACATGCTTTTCGAAAACATCCTTGCGTAAATGTTTGGTTAATGTATCTGCCATCATACTCTCAATGGAAAAGTATTCAAATGTGATTAATTTGTCTTCAACCATATTCTTAGCATAATTGTTTTTATATCAATGTGTTTCGTCCTGCTATGGTACTTAGGATTCTTAATTGCTGCAATTGCTGCTTGACTGTCAGAGTATACATTTACAGGCTTACTCCCGCCCTCGACGCCAAGCAATGCAGTTAAGAGAATTTAAGCTAGACTGCTTCATGTGCGTTCTTAAAGAGGGCCACGAATTCGGATTCCATCGTAGACAGCGCGACACAGGATTGCTTCTTGCTCATCCATGAAATGGCGGCTTTAGCAAGGAGAAATATTCCTCCTGAGGTGGACTTACGATCATCCGGATCGCCACCATGGTCGGCGTCACTGAATGCTTTCAATTCTAGATTTCCACCCTCATAGCAGAGTCTGTAGTCGTCAATACCTTTCAGGTATCGAATAATTCGTTTCATGGCCTTTGACTGTAGATATCCAGGGTCTGACTGAAATCGTGCTACTAAACTCACAGTGTAACAGACGTCTGGACGAGTGCATTGCATAGCATACATCAGGCTGCCAACCATACTAAAGTATTCTGCACTTTTCATCTGTTCATACTCAACCAGGTTTTTCGGGCCGTCACGCTTCGACAACGCGCACCCAAACACAACCGGCGTATCGGGTTTGGCATCTTGTAGTCTGAACCTTTTCAACAATTTATTTATATAGGATTCTTCAGAGAGACATAGCTTGCGAGCAGCCCGATCCCTAGCAATCTTAATGCTTAGGATGTACGTGGCTTCTCCCATGTCCTTTATCTCGAATACAGATCTCGGCCAGGACTTTGATTCTTTCATGTAACTCAAATTGTTCGCTGCAATTAATATGTCATCCACATATAATGTCAAGATGACGTACTTCGACCTTGAGGTCTTAGTGTACACAAATGGATCCTCGTGAAGATTCACGGATCCGTTTCCGACGATTTCCTCGTGGAACATGTGGTTCCATTGTTGGGATGATTGTTTAAGATCATAGATCGATCTTAAAAGTTAACAAACTTTACGTTCATAACCAGGAGTTATGAAACCCTCATGTTGCTCCATATAGATCTCCTCCTCCAGGTTTCCGCGGAGGAATGCAGTATTATCAACCATTTAGTGCAGCTCCAGATTGAGACTTGCAACCAAAGCCAGAATAGTCCGGACTATGGTGTAACGCACAGTCGGTGAGTTACTTGAACTTTCACCAACAACTTTTCTTGGACGTCCTCTCGGTCTCGGAATTCCACATCCGAGATTAATTCCACGGTTACGATGACCAGGAACCGAGTTGGTTGTACCACTCCCACTGGTCACAGTAGGTAGTTGAGGTAAGATTGGATTTTCATCCATAGGTTCAGTAACATTATTATCAGGTTCGACTTGATTCGCACCTGCAGCAACAGTGATTTGTGTGGTTGGACTAACTCCTCCCACTTGATTTATTATGAAAATGTCTCCATCTTCATTTACCATATCGTTCACTTGTGTTGCTACCTCAAATCTCCCACTCGAAGCGAGTGAGACCTGATCATCATCATCATCCTCTAGTTCAATCAATACTTTGTTTGTTTTGATGTATAAGTTATGGTAATATAACCTCAAGTATTGTAACGTCTCATGTTCGACCATGTTACCAAAAATACCAAGCTATTGCAGACATGTATCAAGATGCTTTTCAGCATTCCATCGTTATTATGTGTGAGTTTTATTTGCAACATAAATGTTGCAATTCTGGTAAGATTGCACTCATTACCAATAGCTCACAAGGTGTCGCGTAACCGATTTGTACATTAATTAGGTTCACCACATGATTTCTAGTTAACCATAACTCACATGTGAATGGGAGGTTATGAGTCGAACTTGCGATATCATGGTACTGACCTTGTTTATGTAGTGTGTGTCGTTTTAATGCTTTGCCAATCATTTTTCGTTAAAGGCGTATAGTGCGAGACGTCGTTATCAGACGTTCCTTTTCATTGCTTACTCATATCCCAATGTCTTATCCACCAGGGATCGTCCATTAGGTTTTCACCTTATGCTCGCTTTGATTCTCTACGAGAATTTTGTATGAGCGATAAACCTTGAATGGGTATGCGTGCAAATGAAATTTATTTCAAGCATTAAATCAAGAACACACTTTATGTTGAATTTTTTACTTCGAATCGATGTGTTCTGTCTCTCGTGGAACACTTGCACTACGCACGCGTATCACCAGGTGTAACGCGTACATGTTCATCACCAGGTGTAACTTTCAAAAATTCTGTTTAATCGGTTTCGTACATGTTCATCATTACAATTATAATTTCATAATGGAATATTAACAAATAAGGATTATATATTAGCGCACTCTGATTAGCAATGTATTAGATAGTAACTATAAGATCTAGCGGTTCAAGATGAATAATGTAAATATATCCTCATTTTAAGCATTACATGCCCAAAATTTAAGGTTCCCGTTTATCACAAGGAATCCTATAATCCAAGAGTATTGTTTAAGCAAATCAAGGATGGTTTTGTCATCCAATCCTTATTTATGTTGGGGCCTCTCCTCCAATTGTATGCTCATTTCTCTTCCCGGTCCTATAATTCAAAAAGAGAATTTGAATTACTCTCGAGAATTTTGAATTCGATGAGAATATATGACTTCCTTCATTGTTTCTCTGAATGTACCTTAGAAGGATTGGTACAGGCAACGGCCAGGTGTCATTTTACTCCACACCTGAAGGACGTTCGAGATTCCTCTCGACGTGCGCACTTTTTCTACCTGTTCTTACCACTAATTTTCATAGATTTGAACATTTTCTGTGGGTTTGGACCAAATGACTTGTTAGCCTTCTTTTGAAGGTCTTTACCCTTTCTCTTGTGCTTACCCATTTGCATAGCTGGAGAGGATGATGCAATGTGCATCTCAGCTCTAGGCTTTTCTGCCTTGAGTCGATCCTCTTCCAGCTCGAGATGAGCTCGCACCTTCTCGAGGGTATCGAGTTGGGTGGCATGGGTAAGGTGCATTTTCATGATGCTCCAAGAGTCTGGTAAGGAGCGGATGACACACTGGACTTTCTGTTCCTCAGACAGGATATATCCTGCTTCCTTGAGTTTAGCAAGCATATTAGAAATTTGTCTAATGTGCTCCTGCATCGTATGCTTTGGATTCATCTTGTATGAGTCTAAAGCGATGTTTAACGATCGCTTTTGGGCCGTGGTGTAAACACCAAACCCCGCTTTGAGACCGTCCCATAGGTCCTTAGCAGACTCAGTGTGATCATAATCGTAGAGTATGTCATCTTCCAGCATCGACATCAAGGCGGAACGAACTTCCAGGTCTTTGGCATTCCATTGATCATAGAATGCTTTTTGTTCATCACTGAGGTCTCCCTCTAGCCTAACTTCCTTAGTAGTTAAATTGTCCAACCCTTTCATTTCAGTAATCACCATCTTTGCACGCTTATTCCAGATCTTATAGTTCTTACCATTCAATCTTACTCCCTTATTTAATTTGGAAATGACATTGCTAATCGCAGCCATTGAGACTAACATATTGACATTCATGCATAAGTGAGAAGACAAAAACATTTTGAAAGATAATTGCGTTTATCAGATATATATGAGATAGGAGATAACTAATAATGATTCCTCAGACATCTAACCCAACCGACCGACAGTAAACCGAGGGAAAGGGGGTCGTGAAAGAGTTCACATTACTGTCATCTTCTTTCTAATAGATCAGTCTTTTAAAACGGTTTAATCGCAACAACCGGAACGGGAGGTTTTGAAAACACCCGATCTTGGCTTTCCCAAGGCCCTTTTTGAAAATGTTTCTAGGAACTCAAGTTTGCACATATAATTCTACTTCACAAGTAAATCACCATGCGCATATAACATCCAAGAAACCAAACACACCTCATGCATACGCGTTATGGGTCTAATGTTCCGAGGAACTCATGCTCAGCATCTATAATTCTACTGCTTAGGTAAATTATCACATGTTAATTCATCATCGACATTCA
The DNA here is from genome assembly GCA_036873135.1 of Clarkia xantiana subsp. parviflora. NCBI lineage: Eukaryota > Viridiplantae > Streptophyta > Magnoliopsida > Myrtales > Onagraceae > Clarkia > Clarkia xantiana. Next base: position 33,705,313 of record JAPTYO010000010.1, on the reverse strand, counting down.
TGCATACGCATCATGCGTGATCACACCATACAAACATGCATATTTGGCGATTGATTTTCGGTTTTAAAACATTTGGGGCTGACTTGCAATTCATGCTATAAATCAATCATGCGTTCTTCTAGACATGTAACCTAGGCAATTGCAACCATCACGGCATGTCTATCCTAGTGCGCAACTCATTAATTGAAATCCATGGCTCAGCCCACAACATGCATAATACAGCTAGTTTGACATAGTCAAGACGACAGTTCTAATCATGCAATAATATCAATTAAATAGCAATTCCGATTCAGCCCACTAAATGACTCAGTCCCAAAATCATGCATTTCCGAGATCCATCCCAATAATCGAAACTAGGCATCAGGTTTAAATAAATCAATGAAATATTAAACCTTTGATCAATGTGTAGGTAATTTAAAGTTCGAAAACATTTGGATTTTAAAAATTTGACAATTTTATTTTATTTAATCAATTCGGTTCAGATTAATTAATTCCGGTTCGGTTCAGACCGGTCCGATTCGGTAAAACGATTTGGCCTGACCAGTTCGGTTTAAAATAGGATTCGGTTCGGTTTGTTACTCATACCGGGTTGTTTCGACCCATACTAGTTGCCCCAGTCCGACCCGAATGGGTCGGACCGATTGAGAAAACCCAGTGTTTGACCCGACCCGATTCGGTTCACATGGTATTCCAGGTTGGTTGACCCTACCCGGATGTGCCAAAATTGGACCGATCCATAACCCATATAGGGTTCGGTCTGAATTATTACTTGTGCGCCAAGTAGGGTTTTAAAGTCCACTAAAAACTTAACTTGGCCTTCAAGTAACAATTAATTATTAAATAATGTCCAAATTTTTGCACATACACACACACACACACATATATATATTGTCAAGATTCTATATATAGAAATATATAATCAATCAACAATATATATATATATATATATATATATATATATCTTTTAGAAAATATATTACTGTCAATACTGAATATTTAGGGATATATATTTCATCAATAATATATATTTTTTCAATCTTTTAGGCAACTGTATTATCAATATTATCTAGTTCCCTAATATCGTGCTAGATATATTGATAGTTACTATACACAATTATCTTGTGAATATAGTCCTAATTTTGACATCATCTTTAAGATTACAATATTTTGGCCGAAATATAGACAATATTTTCAAATATTTCCGGTCACTATAGGGTTGCTTGTGGACTAAGAAATTAAAAATTTCACCTTGAACACCTATAGACATAGACCGACCGAAATAACACCAAAATTAGGGTTTGTGGTACCACTGTAGGATTTAGGGGATTAATACTACGGAAACAAAATCCTAGATACGTGCATGGTAACTAATACGCAGTGGAAGAAGGTGCACATACCTATATTGTTTCCTGTAGCCCAGGACCTTTGAGGGGATTTCTCGATCCGCCAGACGGTTCCTCGTAGAAGTTCCTGTTAGAGAAGCCTTACGCTGATTATGCCTCATAGCAAATCCTTTGTCGATTCTTCGCGGGATGGATCTACTCGGAGTAAATTGTTTGACACAATTTGGCACCTCCTTTGGTGTGTGATAGTTCGGCTGAAACACTAGGATTTTAGGGAGGTGAAATTCTTTTAATCTTACCACTTAGGATAAGAGGATAGCAATAGTGTTATGAAAAACCCTCCTAGAGCTCCCTATTTATAAGAGGAGTAAAGTGGACAAAAGTCCACTTTACCCCTCCTCTAAAAGTCGGCCGACCATGCTATAGGGAGGCCCAATTTTGGGCCTCCCATGTCAATTGGGATTTTAGGCCTAGCCCAAAATCCCTAATAAGAGATTAACCTAATTTCTTAGGTACATGGACTTTATTAATGGGCTCCCAATTACGGGCGGCCCATAGTCCAAATGCTAACATAGGCTCGTTGGTCCCATCTTGAATTTGAACATCGCTCCCACTAGGAATAATGCTCGTTGTCGGTGCAATACTCCCACTGGGAACAAGTGCGTTACTTGAACCTTCACCAACAACTTTTCTTGACCGACCTCTTGGTTTCTGGATTCTATCTCCGAGATTAATTCCACGGTGACTAGGACCAGGAACCAAGTTGGTTGTACCATTCCCACTAATCTCAATAGGTAGTTGAGGTAATATAGGATTTTTATCCAGCGGTTCAGCAACATGATTATCAGGTTTGACTTGATTCGCACTACGGCTGGCAATTCGTGCGTGTTCGTGTCGTGCTAGCTTCGTGTCGTGTTATGGGGGTCAGCCCAAACCCAGCCCAACACGGCCCAACATGAAAAATCAACATGAAAAACCTAGAATAAATTGAATAAAAATTCAAATATAAAAATTTTTAAACTAAAATTTTAAAATTATCGGGTTATATCGTGCCGTGTCATCAATATCAAACCCAAACCCGTAATTTTCGTGTCATGTTCGTGTCAGCCCATCGTGCCGGGCCCAAATTGCCAGCCCTAATTCGCACATGCAGCAACAGTGAACTGTATGTTTGGATTGACTCATTTACCATGTCGTTCACTTGTGTTGCTGCCTCAAATCTCTCACTCGAAGTAAGTGGGACCTGATCATCATTCTCCTGCTCTAGTTCAATTAAGACCTCGTTCATTTTTTTGATGTTATAAAGCAATGGAAATTCGTCATCAAGGAACCTAATGTCTCATGTTCGACCGCGCAACCATTCTCCTAACATACCACACACATGTATGTTATATAGATACTTTTCAGTACTCGTATCCGTATAACATGTGTTTGCTTTGCAACTATAATGTCGCATTTTGGTAAGATCCTTCTCATTAACATTTAATAGCTCTCGAGGTGTCGTGATTACCGATGCTATAGGAACAAAGTTTAAACATTAATAGTTTTAGAGTATGTCCTAGAAGTGTATGATTTAAAATGCTCTGCCAATCTTTATCGTTAGAGGCGTATAATTGGATAGTCGTCTGACAGACAAATCATTTTTCATCGAATACTCACTTTCAAAGGTTTTGTCCACCTTTTGAATTGTGCATTAGGTTTTCACCTTGTGCAAAATTTGATTCTTTCATGAGATCGTGGTAGCTTTTGAAGCATACTTCTTCCCGATTTATAAGAAATCAATGAGCAAAACGCGAAGTGGGTCCTTAATGCATATGAAAATTTATATCAAGCATTAAATCAAAAACACACTTCTTATTTAATTTGTACTTTGAATCGATATATTACGTCGATCGAGAAATTTCATTTATGACGCGCAAATCACCAGGTAATACCCATGGTAATATCGTTTCGTTTCCAAAATTTAATTTAATCTGGTTCGTGCATGTTCATCATTACAGTTTTAATTATTTCATGGAATACTAACAAATAATGAATATTTTAAATCGGTCCGCATTCTAACTACACAATCGATGGATTTATTCTGTTCGGTCGACCCGATACTAATGATGGAGTATGTTTATCGTTTCGTTTTGTTCGATCATTTGTCCTGGCTGAAATTTTGGTGTCTAACTTACAGGTTTGGATTTTCGTTTCGGATCGTTCCCTTTGACCGGGTCGATGGATTGATAAGTAAAATGTACGTCAAATGGAGTAACAATTACTTTATTCAATAATTCTGAATCTCAAATAACCAAAATCATCAATTCAAATGAACGATGAAAGATAAAATGACAACGATGAGGTTCTTGATCTGAGGGTCGCTGATTCATGCTCATTGCACAGATAGTCGAGAACTTTTAGTCATGTCGAACACCAGATCTGAACAAAATCACGAATGAATCACATCAGATGATATGTGTCTAAATAAAGCCTTTTTATAGCTTTGATATACATGAAAAAGGAGGTGTACCAGAGACGCACTTTATCGACGGTGTTTGACCCACCGGATATTCGTTTGTAACCTCTGTGAAGTTTGTTTCCATTTCGCTCTGGTTACTGCACTTGAATAGACTCATGGTAAGTGAGCCCTATCAACGTCAGTCAACCACTAAAGGGGATACCTCTTCTCCATGTTGACCTTTTATTCAAAGATCTCGAGCGGCTTTTACACCAGCACCCATGGAGAGAAGACCATCATTCACAGCCAAAACATTTCTAGCTTCAGCGGCCTTGCTTCCACCGAAGCGGATGCAGAGGGGACACTAAAAGTTGTAATGTTGAGTGGTCGTAATTGAAGTCTCCCTCAACCTCTTCGTCCAAGGTTGAACTTATCACCATAAATGATTTTAGATCATCAAAGAACCTGCTCCCATAATTGGGAAACGAATTACCAATTTCATCTGTCATTATCAAAGTCATATGGACTACCACATTCATCTATAGTTATCATCTCCGCTTTCGCAATCGCAACAGATAAGAGTTTAACACATACTCCATAAATACACACCATCAAGATTACGAAGAATATCAAATCGTACTCATTCAGCCAACTCAAGCCAACACATTGATAATTATGCGAAATCAGGGAGACAATAACATTTTGGAAAAAGAATTACATACATCGGATATCTTTGAGATAGAAGGAGACTAATAATGATTTCTCAGACATCTAACCTAATCGACCGATAGTAAACCGAGGGAAGGGAGTTGTGAAAGAGTTCACATTATCGACGTCTTCTTTCTAATAAATTAGTATTTTTTAAACGGTTTAATTGCTTTTACCGGAACGAGAGATTTTAAAACACTCGATCTTGGCTTTACCAAAACTCTTTTTAAAATGTTTCGAGGATTTCAAGTTTACACACACAATTATACTACACAAGAAAATTATCATGCGCAGGTCACATCCACGAAACAAACCACTCATCATGCATACCCCGTCATGCGTCTAATGTTCTGAGGCACAATTCTACTTTCTAAGTAAATTATCACATGCCGGTACATCCTCAACATTCATGCATACGCATCATCCGTGATTATACCACAACGAACATGCATATTTAGCGACTGATTTTTGATTTTAAAACATTTGAGGCTGACTTGCAATTCATGCTATTAATCAAACATGCGTACTTCTAGACATGAATCCTAGGCATTTGCAACCATCACAGCATGTCTATCCTAGTGTGCAACTCTTTAATTGAAAACCAGGGCTCTGCCCACATGTATTATCCAGCTAGCTTGACTTAGTCAAGACGATAGTTCTAATCATGCAACAATATCAATTAAATAGAAACTGCAATTCAACCCACTAAATGACTCAGTCCTAAAATCATGTATTTCCGAGATCCACCCCCATAATCGAAACTAAGCATCAGGTTTAATTAAAACTTGAAAGTATTAAACCTATAAGCGTTGTGTATGTAATTTTAAAGTTCGAAACATTTGGATTTTAAAATTTGACCATCCTATTTTAAATTGACATAGTTCGGTCCGGTTTTAAGGTTCCGGTTCGTTCCTGTTTGGCCGGTCCGGTTCGGTCCAATAAGGTTCATCCGGACCGGTTCGGTTGAAAATAGGAATTCGGTTCGGTCCTTCACACAAACCGGGTCGGTTCGACCCATTTTAGATGCCCCTGTTTGACCCGACCCGAATGGGTCGTACCGATTGAGAAAACCCGGTTTGGTTGACCCGTACCGGTTTTGGACCCGTGGAACACAACCGGTTCGGCCCGGTTTGGGTTCCCTTGGTATCCGGGTCAGTTGGCCTGACCCGGTTGTGCAAAATTGGATCGTCCCAATACCTATAGGGTTCGGCCGAATTAATTACTTGTTTGCTAAGTAGGTTTCTAAAATCCACCAAAAACATAACTTAACCTTAATAATAACTATAGATATAGTTTCCAATATTTACACACACACACATATATATATATATAATATATATACATAGTACCGATATATATATATATATATATATATATATATATATATATATATTGTTGATTGATTTATATTCCAAATATAGAATCTTGACAATAAATAAATTAATATATATATATATATATATATTCTCAATCTTTAGGCAACTAATATCTATCAATATTGACAATATTATCTATATTCCTAATATTGTGCTAAATATATTGATAGCTTCTATCCACAATTATCTTGTGAATCTAGCCCTAATTTTTACCTAATCTCCTAGGTATTATTTTCGGCCGAAATATATGTTTAAAATTTTATTGTAAAATTTCGGTCACTTTAGGATTACTTGTGGATGAAGAAATTAAAAATTTCACTTTGAACACCTAAAGTGAGGTTCGGCCGAAACACAAGAATTAGGTCTAGTGGTCAAATTTCAAAATCAATAATTCAATGTTTAGATTTGATAAAAGTCACATTTTTCTTGAAGATCGTGAATATCAAATTTTATTATAAACATCATGAAATTTTCGGCCAACTTGACGTAAAACTCGAAATTCCAAGATTAAAAAATTTTCGGCCGGTCTTGTAATTCTAGAACACCAATTTTATCAAAATCATGAACTCCTAACACAGGCTCTGATACCATTGTTTGATAACAAGGTAAAATACTACATATACAAAAACCTAGATACGTGCATGGTAACTAATACACAACTGAAGATAGTGCACATTCCTATATTGCTTTCGCAATCCCAAGATCACTAAGGGGAGTTCTCGATCCGCTGGACGGTTACCGTAGAAGTTCTGGTTAAAGAATCCCTACGCGGATTATGCTCCACAAGCCTTTGTCGATTCTTTAGTGGGGATGGATCACCGGAGTAAATTGCTTAACACAATTTGGCACCTCTTAGGCAGAGATTTGTTTCGGCCGAACATAGTGTTTTTAGGGATGAGAGATTTCTTTTAATCTCACCAAAAATGAAGAAGAGATTGGCTCCCCTAGCACTCCCTATTTATAAAAGGAGCAAAGTGGACAAAAGTCCACTTTGCCCTTATCATAAAGTTGACCGGCCTATAGAGTAGGGAGGCCCAATTTTGGGCCTCTCATTTCAATTGGGATTTTAGGCCTAGCCCAAAATCCCTAATGTGACATTACCCAATTTCCTTAGGTGTCATACTCATATTAATGGCCTCTTAATTATGGCGGCCCAATCTCCAAATGCCAACAGTATGTTTGTGTTGGCATTTGGTGAATGGACCGCCGTAATAGGAGCCCTTTAATATAAGCCCAACATCCTAAGTATAATTGGGTAATGTCACATTAGAGATTTTGGGCTTGGCCAAAATCCCAATTGACATGAGAGGCCCAAAATTGGGCCTCCCGTTTACACATGGTCTGCCGAACCTAGGGGTTATTACCTTGGTGGGTTTTAATCCACTACTCGTATAAATAAATAGTGTTAGAGATTTATTTGGGGTTAATCACTTGCTCCCTTTTAAGTTGAGACAAAAGAAACTCCTCTTCCCTAACACTAAGGTTCGGCCGAAACTACCCAAAGAGTAAGGAGGTGTCAAATTGCTTTAAGCAATTACCCCGGAGATCCATCCCGGTGATCGATTGAAAAGAGGTTTTGATGAGGAGACCATTCCTCGTAGATTGCTCATTCAGAAGAGTTCCTACAGGACCTGTCCGGTAGACTGTGAACTACCCGTCACGTTCTTGGGACTGATGGGTTTTGATATAGCCGTTAGGCCCATTAACGGTGACTAAACTGCGAAGTAGGCCCACTGGGCCCCAAACGAGGCTTAGAAGACCAATACGAAGGGTCCCGACAAGGTCGGTCCCGATATATGAGCTGAACGCTCCCGATGTTATGCCTTTAAGTAGGCCCCGATGATATGCCTTTGAGTAGGCCCCGATGATATGCCTTTGATTAGGCCCCGATGACATGCCTTTGAGTACGCCCCGATATTGAATCCCTAAGAAGATTGGCTCTGTCCCGATGACGAGGGGCCCCGAGCGGTGACCAAAGGAGATAACTCTGGAGTCCCCGACTTCCGTCGGGACTTGCCACCAGAGCACGAGGCCGAGAAATACGCCCACTATCAACATAGTGGGGAAGTGGCCGGAAAAGACGGAACGTGGGTTACTGGCCGAGATAAGCGGAATGCGGCAGTTATCCCAACAGGTAACTGAGGTAACCCCTCCCCTATATAAAGGAAGGAGTTACCTCAGGATTGATACATTCACATACTTACATACTGATACTTGCTTGCCTGCCTCGAGATACTCATTTAAGCATCAGAGAGGGATTCTGGGTCACCGCCCGGTCTATCCCCTTCTTGCAGGATTACTTGGAGCGAAGGAGTTCGGATTTCCGTCAAGGACATACCAGAGTTCCAACCGTGATCCAACAGGGACTACGGAAAGCAATATAGGTATGTACGTTATTTTCGTTGCGTAATTCGTTTAATAACATGTACCTTGTGGATTTGTTTCGTAGTAATCGTCCCCCAATTCCAAGAGTGGTATCAGATCCTATGTAGGGAGTTCATGCTTTTGATTAAATTGGTGATCTTGAATTTTGGGTGAAACTGATAGTTCATGAATTTGTGTTTTTAATAAAACTTGATGTTCATGATCTTCAAGATAAACATGACTTTTATCAAAATTGAACTTTGAATAATTGATCTTAGTAAATTTTGATCTCGATATTTGACCACTAACCCTAAAAAAAAATTTGCCGAAAATTACAAGTAAAATTAGTCAATAATTTCGGCCCCATGTAGTGTATTTGGCCGAATTTTTAGGTTAGATTCACAAGATAATTATGACATTAATTATCAATATATTCTAGCATGATTTTAGGGATGTTAGATATTATTGATAGATATTAGTTGCCTAAGATTGAGAAAATATATCGTTGATAGATTTATATCATTTGAGAATTCCCTTGTTCGCATAAATAAAGGCGTTACCTTTTATGGTCATGCATTTTCCTCTTATGGTCTCATCGTTATGGATCTGAATGGACATGAAAATTCGAATCGAATGTATTCATTGTCGTCTAGGGAAGCATAACTGACGCGGCCGGATGGCATGCGAGGTTGGGACATATAGGCTACGATAGGGTTCAGACCCTCACTCGGAGAGGACTACTCCTGGGCGCGACGCAGGTGGTGAAAACCACTTGCGAAGATTGTCTAGCCGGAAGGTCAACCCGCAAGCCATTTGGTCAATCACTACGAGCCGAGTATCCATTGCAATTATTTCATTCCGACGTTTGTGGACCCATGAATGTCACCGCAAGGGGTGGTAAACGTTACTTTGACATTTTCATCGACGAATTCACCCGTTATGGGTTTACTCATTTGATTTCTCATAAATTCGAGGCTATTGACTGCTTTAGAAGCTTTCTTAACCTCGTAGAGAATCAGCAGGAGCGAAAGGTGAAAACCCTTCGCACTGATAGAGGTGGAGAATATCTCTCTAATGAGTTTAAGAATTTATGCGATGAAAGAAGAATTGTAAATCATACTACTATTCCGTACACGCCACAAAAAATGGTGTGGCTGAATGACGTAATCGTACACTCCTTGACATGGTAAGAACCATGATGTCGCAGGCAAAGTTGCCAATCTCCTATCAGGGTGATGCACTTATGACTACCACACATGTAGTAAACCTTGTCTCTACAAAATCGGTAGACAAGACACCATATGAGTTGTGGTCTGGTAGAGGGGTGGATCTTACCAGACTGCGACCTTGGGGTTGTGCGGCATACACGCATCAAATTGACAATCGTTATGGCAAGTTAGGACCTAGAGGATTGAAAAGTATCTTTATAAGATAGTCTGAAAACTCTAAGGGATACGTGTTTGTCGCAGCTCAGGAGAATGGTGGTGTGGTCGAACATGAGTCCAGAGACGTTACATTCCTTGAGGACGAATTTCCTACGCTTAGAAACATCAAAACAAATGAAGTATTGATTGAACTAGAGGATGATAATGATTAGGTACCACTCGCTTCGAGTGGGAGATTTGAGGCAACAACACAAGTGAACGATATGGTAAATGAAGATGGGGACATTTTCATAATAAATTCAGTGGGAGGAGTCAATCCAACCACCCAGATAACTGTTGCTGCAGGTGCGAATCAAGTCGGACCTGATGATCAAGTTACTGAACCAATGGATGAAAATCCAATTTTTCCTCAACTAACTACTGTACATAATGGGAGTGGCACGACCAACTCGGTTCCTGGTCATCGTAATCGTGGAATTCATCTCGGACGTGGAAATCCGAGATCGAGAGGTCGTCCAAGAAAAGTTGTTGGTGAAAGTTCAAGTAGAGCTCTTGTTCCCAGTGGGAGTATTGGACCGATAATGAGCATTTTTCCTAGTGGGAGCGTAGTTCAAACCCAAGATGGGACTATCAAGCCTAGACGTAGTCTGAGGCACCGAAGTTCTCCCAAAAAGTATCCCATCGAGAGAGGTGAATTGTTCACCCTCACTTCGGTTGATGAACCGGTAACGGTTAAACAAGCTATGGATGGACCTCAAGCGAAAGAATGGAGGAGTATATCACCTCTATGAAAACTAATTCGGTATGGTATTTAGTTGATTTGCCTGCTAACCGCAGAGCAATAGGTGCCAAGTGGGTTCTGAAATTAAAACTCACTGCTGATGGAGCTGTCGAGCGGTACAAAGCTCGACTTGTTGAGAAACGATATACCCAACTTCACGGAGTGGACTTTGATGAGACATACTCACCTAGTGTGCGTTACACCATAGTACGGGCCATTTTGGCTTTGGTTGCAAGCCTCGATTTGGAGCTGCAGCAAATGGATGTTAAGATTGCATTCCTCCACGGTAACCTGGAGGAAGAGATCTATATGGAGCAGCCAGAGGGTTTCATTACTTCTGGAAACACACGTTTGTAAACTCCAAAGATATATTTACGGTCCTAAACAGTCATCCCGGCAATGGTACCGCAGATTCCACAAAGAAATCGTTGGAAATGGATCCGTGAATCTTTACGAGGATCCATGCGTGTACACGAAGACTTCCGAGTCCAAATATATCATCATGACATTATATGTCGATGACATATTAATTGCCGCGAATGATGTGAGTTATATGAATGAGTCGAAGTCCTGGCTGACATCTGTATTTGAGATGAAGGACATGGGAGAAGCCACATACATCCTAGGCATTAAGAATGCTAGGAATCGGGCTGCTCGTAAACTATGTCTATCTCAAAAATCATATATCAACAAGTTGTTGAAAAGGTTTCAACTACAAGATGCCAAGCCCGTGGATACGCCGGTTGCACTCGGGTGTGCGCTGTCGAAGCGTGATGTCTCGAAGAACCTGGCTGAGCGTGAACAGATGAAAAGTGCAGAATAATTAAGTATGATTGGCATCTTAATGTATGCCATGCAATGCACTCGTCTAGACATTTGTTACGCCGTGAGCCTAGTAGCACGATTCCAATCAGATCCTGGTACTCAACATCTAAAGGTTGTTAAACGAATAATTTGATACCTGAAAGGTACTACCGACTACGCTCTATGCTATGAGGGTGGAAAACTAGAATTCTTAGGATTCAGTGACGCCGACCATGGTGGCGATCCGGATGATCGTAAGTCCACCTCAAGGGGAGTGTTCCTCCTTGCTAATGTCGCCATTTCATGGATGAGCAATAAGCAAACCTATGTCGCGCTGTCAACGATGGAATCCGAATTCGTTGCCCTCTCTAAGAACGCACAAGAAGCGGTCTAGCTTAATAGGCTTTTAAACGCACAATAAACAAACTTGTAAAGGTATACTCTTACAGTCAAGAAGCAGTTGCAGCAGTTAATAACCCTAAGTACCATAGCAGGATGAAACACATTGATATAAAATATAATTATGCTTAGAATATGGTTGAGGAAAAAGTTATCACATTAGAATACTTGTCTACGGAAAGTATGATGGCCGATCCATTGACTAAACCTTTACGCAGGGAAGTTTTCGAAAAGCATGTTAAAATGCTGGGACTACGTACGGTTTAAGTAGGATGTATCGTGATGAAAACTTTTTGAAACTTTGTCGAAATGAATTGCAGTTTCATTTTATGATTCTTACGACGTGTTAGTGTTTGAAATTTCATCGGATTTTTACGGTCTAGAAACTAGTCGTAGGAGGGATAACCTCCAGAATAAAATTTTGTCGAATGTGGGCCAAGCTTCGTCACACAGGCTCGGCCGTCTTGACGGAGAGAAGGACGTCCATTATTTCAAGACTAGCTAAGATCCATGGCGGGAAACCTGGTTAAGCTGAACGATCATTTGGTTTACGGAGTAACACGATATGATCTAAGTTCTGCAAATCGCCGTTACGAACTTCGTTCGTAATAAAAACACATTCATGGCCAGATGATGAATCTGCGATAGCATATGACATTTTCTACTTCCTGACTAAACTCAGGTTATGCTATCGACGCGTGCTTCATACTGCGCGTGCAATGTTCGACCACGGGGTTATGCTCGGTTGTGCTAGATAGAATCCACGAGATTCGGATGGGCACAAACTTCTTCACCTTGAGCGTGTGGCTGATCCCGGATGAAGAAGCATCCAAAGTATCCTCACGAACTAAGAACTCATACCTAAGGTCAGTCTCAATGTCTGCTTCCCGGCGTACGAACGCAGTGCTGAATAAAAAGGCCTAGTGACCACGTCTTTGGAAACCGATTGGATTTGACTAAGGGTATAAACGATGGGGATGGTCAAGTACACCTCTAATTCTCCGACTCTTGTATACATTAGGTGGAAAAAAACCTGACATTAGTTGAAAGGTTGTGAATACTTGTACGGATGCCCTGGAGGAGTATTCCTATGTTGAAACTGGGCAATTGGAGAATGACAGTTGACATAGGATACAGCGAGACACTTTATTTTTAACCGGTTGATTAGACATGGGGAATCAACGTTCTGCAGGCGCTACCGTACTCCTTACAGATGAGTTGCACGATGCCCGTCGTGTCCGCCGGTCGCACGGCAAACCTCGTATGAACTATTCGGAGTAGGGATTTGATCGAAGACCAAATGCAGATGTGTTGGACGACAACATATTAATAGGCACCCTCCCATTCCGGCGAGTGGGAGCTGTAAGCATTTGGACTATGGGCCGCCGTAATTGGGAGCCCATTAATTAAGTCCATGTACCTAAGTAATTAGGTAAAGTCACATTAGGGATTTTGGGCTAGGCCTAAAATCCTAATTGACATGGGAGGCCCAAAATTGGGCCTCCCTACCCTAATGGCATGCCGAATTAGTGTGAAGGGTAAATTGGACTTTTGTCCACTTTACTCTTATAAATAGGGAGTCCTAGGAGGGTTTCATAAAACTAATTCTAATTCTCTCTACCTAAGTGGTGAGATTAAAAGAAAACCCTCCTCCTTATACCTAGCTTGTTCTGCCGAAATACACACCACCAAGGAGGTGCCAAAATTGTGTCGAGCAATTTACTCCAGGAGATCCACCCCGCGAGAATCGACTGAGGCTTTGCTGTGAGGCATAATCCGCATAGAGCTTCTCTAACAGGAACCTCTACAGGTAACCGTCTGGGGGATCGAGAACTCCCCTCAACGGTCTTGGGCTGCAGAAAACAATATAGGTATGTGTACCTTAATCCGCTGCATATTAGTTACCTAGCACGTATCTAGGGTTTTGTTTCTGTAGCATTAATCCATTAAATCCAACACGCTGCTCCCTGGCACTGCGCCACCGGTTCCCCGCTGCTCCGTGTCGCGGCGCTGCCCTCTTCTTCCCTGTTGCGAAGAGAAAATCGCTGTTGTAGATTTCCGTCTCGGCCGTCCTCTGCCTTCGGATTTCCGCCGGACTTCCAGTGGCCACTCCGCTCCTGACCACTGTTGCTGATTTCCGACGTCCAGCCGAGTCGATTGCCACTGTCAGTTGCTTGCTGCCGCTGCTACTAACTCTGGTGGTCTTCTCATGTAGCGTGACGTTCCTCTTCTTCTTTTTCCTTTTTATTTTATTTTATTATTAACTGTTTATTATTATTATTATTATTATATTAGATTTTTTTAATTTTTTAAATCTAGTTAATTTAGACTAATTAAAACTCGATTAATCAAATTGTATTTATGTGAATGTGTTAGGTTTTATTTTGATGTAAATATATTCGATAACAATATCATGTTTTATTTTTTATTTTTATATAAAATTAGTTCATAATGAATAGTACTTAACAAATAAAATTGGCAAATTAAGTGAACTGAGTACCGAAAGGGCATAGTTAAAAATATATTTTTAATTCGTAATAAAACCCCTGAACCTGAATTTCTTATCGTAGATCGACTTGATTCCTAGGTTTTTAATTCATTATTTCCGTAGGTATTTTAGGTTTCTAGTTAGCCTTTAATTAACTAGTGGCGACTCTTTTCAAAATCACATTTTCAAAACTTATTTCGCCTTAGGTTAAATTTTAGGTGTGACAATGTGGCGGCTCTGCTTGGGAAAAAGTAGGTATTTCTAGTAATCACCCGACAAACCACTAACATGGAGAACGCCCAGAAGATCCAGCAACAAGATGAACGAATGGCTGAGATCGAGGCAGCTAACCAAAGATGCTTTTGGATATGGCTGCCATGTCGACAAACATGGAGCGCATCAAGACACTCCTCGAGGCACGATCAACCATCAATACTCCAAACCCGGCCTTGCTGACACATACCTCGAGTCAAGGCTCCTCGATAACATATGTGGCGAATACAGGACCTACAATGCCAGCTGCCACCGTGCTTCCCGACGCCATGGTGGACCCTCATCAAGACCAACCCCCTGTTTTGGTCATTCCCGATCAAACTTTACCCACGTCGTATGTTTTCCCGAACCCGAACACAATATCCGGGCATGTCAACCAGGGGGCGCGACAGGATCACAGTCTGTCATTGAATCTGAACAGAATCGCCGCCTGAAGAAGATGGAGGAGATGTTAGATTACGAAGAGTAATCACTATGGACATTAAAACTTAGTACATGCTATTAATCGAAATTACACAGCGGAAGATTCGCACATACCTCAAACAATGTCCGTAGCCCCAAGATCCTTCTGCAGGGAGTTCACGATCCACCGGTCGGCACCCGTAGAGGTTCTGGTTAAGGAAGCCCTACGTAGTATATTCTCCACAGCAAAGCCTCTGATCGATTCTTGGCAAAGAGACAGATGTCTGAAGTGTTTGGTCTAAAGCAAATTGGCACACCCTTGGTGTAGTGATGTGGTTCGGCCGAACTATGTGTGTTATGGGGAGATGGTTTTCTCTTAAATCACCACAAGAGAGGAATTATGATTAACCCTAACAAAACACCTAACACCCCATATATATAGGAGGAGTAAAGTGTACAAAAGTCCACTTTAACCCCTCCTAGGGTTTCGGCCGGCAACATGCATAGGGAGGCCCAATTTTGGGCATTTCATGTCAATTGGGATTTGGGTCTAGCCCATTACCCTAATGTGACATGTACCTCATTTCCTTAGGTAAACTATACATATTATGGGCTACCAATTATGTCGCCCATCACAATATGCTTACAGCTCCCACTCGCCGGAATGGGAGGGTGCCTGTTAATGTATTGTCGTCCAAATCTGCATCAACATTTCACTCCTTTGATCCGGTCCTTGCTTCCGAACAGTTCATACGAGGTTCTCCGTACGACCGGCGGATACGACAGGCATCGTGCTACTCATCTGTTAGGAGTATAGTAGTGCCCGCGGAACGTTGATTCACATTTCTCTAATCAACTTGTTATAAACAACATTTATATAGTACCACGGTGTATCCTAGGTCAACTGATAATTGTCCTTCTGCCTAGTTTCCACGTAGGAACACTTCTCCAAGGAATCCGTACAAGTATTCACAACCTTCAACTAATATCTGGTTGGTGGCCACCTAGTGAATCCAAGATGTTAAGTCGTGTGTATCAGGTCGGCGGGTCTTCGATCCGAGTGACACTTCTCACAGGTAAAATGTCTTTCTTCGTGATCCGATAACTCGCAAAGGTCATCTGCTAGCTCCGAATGATTCGTCGTTCGATTCAATGCAAACCTGCACATGGGGCGATACCGAGCACGGAGAGGGGGGGTGGTGCTCGGTGAGCCCTCTCCGATGCCTAAGTAAGTTCGGTATTCTAGATAGATGAAATCTAGAGAGAAGGCAGAGCTAAAACGAGTAAAGTTGCAATATATCCCGAATGAATAGAAATTGAGTACTATATATAGACTTATAGGGGATTAAGGTGGCTTAATGACACCGTTAATCCCTAAATGCACTTTATTAACAAAAAACGACATGATTAAGCCTTTAAGGGCACGGAGAGGTTGGTGAAAATGTCTAATTGTGATTCAGGTAAAAATGTGTCAGGACTCCGCAGAGGGTGGTCCATGTTACAAGGTTCGGGACGTCGCACACGCCCCTGGGGGGGGGGGGGTACGACGTCTGGGCAGGGTCTCGGGACCCTTGGGGTCGGATGAAAAATCTGACCTCAGGGTCTGGGATCGGTTCAGCTGAACCGATCTCCCATAGGGGAGATCGGTCCAGCTTGTCCAATCTCACCTAGGTGAGATCGGGCCAGCAGAAAGGTCCAGGCAAGTATTTTTCCTTTCCGGGCCGTTCGCGCTGTGGGTAAAGTGTTCGGGTCAAAGTTTTGAATTATAATCGTGAGTGGGGTTGCCAAAACAAGACGATCCGAATGGAAACGGGTTCAAATTGGGCGTATATCCATCACATGCCCCCGAGTCAACCAACGGTCTAACCTTTGATTGACTCTATTTTATGATGGGATGACACACGCAATTTGTAGTCGTGGTTTTAGCTCTTGACGAATCCTTTGCTTGTCCGTGGGCGCGTTTCCCGTGCCTTGTCCTTCGTTTCTTAAAATAGAGGAATTGTACGTTAGAGTAAACATGCACGTGCCTGGGCACGTGTTCGTAAGATATGGATGTAATGAAAACTCAATCTCTTCGCATCTAAGAGATGCTAATATACATGGGAATGCAATGCAATCATGGATATGGACTAATGCCAATCTTATACTACCGTAATCAATGTGTGCGCATGCAGGGACAAGCCCTGGCCCGGGGAAAAAATACCTAGATTGGTTCTAAAAAATTTCCAAGTATGGGAACGTGAAATATATGCTCATAAAATGCTAACTTGAGTAAAGGATTATCTTTACCATAGTTGAAAAAAGATAAAGACATTAGTCTTTAATTTCGACCCTTGGATTTTTCCATTTTAGATTTAAACGGTGTAGATCCAGAGGTTCTGAAAACCCTAATTTCCTCTACTATAAAAGGGAATATGTGATTACCTCATTTTCGTTTTATCCTTTTTCCTCCGGTGATTGGGTTTTTCGGTCAGTTCTACTTCTTTGGGTGCGGGCCATGGCAAGGTATGTAGATTGTTTTTAGCGTAAACGCCGTTCCTTGAAGTGCGACTTTATTTCTTTTGGTCCGTTCTAGGTTCTCATTTTCCTCTCTACTGCCTCATTCGTTATTTTGTCTCTTGATTCTTGTGACCTCATGGTGGTGGGACCATGCTTAGCTTTCATCACTGCTGACTTTCTTTCGCCTCTTTGATATTCAAGTATTTTGTTTAAGTGTGGTAGGGTTTCCTTCTCGTGTGTTTGCCCCCTGTGCTTGGCTGTCCTCTCGTTGTTTAAGAAAAATGAGCGGATTACTTTTTTCATCACACTCATATGACGCCCTTTTCATCATCTTTGAGCTAAGGCGTATTCTTGCAGCTGGTGAATCTTCTAAGCTCTTGATGAGGAGGAAGAGATCGCTGCGGGTGGGGGTATCTAATTCTGGGACCGGACCCTCGACTGTCAAAGGATCTTCTCCCGTTGTTGTTGATACGTTAACCCCTTCCTGCAGTGTGAGAAATCAGCCTGTGGATGGGAGTGGGGTTAATGCTGGCGTTATGATGTCGTCCTCTCTCCCCGTCCATGCCCCCGAATCGAGGGTGCGGGTATCGGTCGTCCTATCTCACTTGTTTGGTACATTTTAGAGTATGTGTTTCTCATTAGTGTATAACTTGATTGACTTAGTATAGGTAGAATCCGACTTCCGCTGCTAAGCCGGAGGGACTTGACTCGTCATTCCTATGATGGCGTTGTTGGTTACGAGTGGGCTCCTTTTTCTGAGCATGGGTGTCATTTTGATAATCTATCGTCTTTGCTTACTCCTGAAGTTGGAGTCTGGGTTTTGCAATCTGCTGTTCCTCCTAATGATCTTGTGTCCTCCCTCGATGGGCCGGAGGGGGTTCGCAATTCAGTACATGAAGCAGTGTCTCGTTATACTCCCGTATTCCTCTTCTATCCTTGTTTTCTTTTTATGTTTTGTCTTTCATCTTTGTTATCCTTACACCTAGTCTTTGCATCAGGGTATTGCTGATATCATTAACTTGTCCTAACTTGTTGTTGGCCTTGCGGAAGATAGGAAGGCGCATGAAGATGCCTATGTTTCTCTTAGTTCTAAACTCATTAGTTGTTTGGAGCATGGTCGCATCTCAGACTTGGAGTGTCGTGATCTACAAGATCGCATTGTTCTACTTAAAGCTAAGATTGTCACTTTGCAACAGAAAGCTGCGGGTGATAGGGTGTTGCGGGTTGCTGAGCTGGCTTCACTTGAAGAACTGTTTCGTATGGAGGAACAAGAACATGCTATTGTTAAGTATAGGAGTTGATCGTCCTACCAGGCTGCTATTGATGTTCATTGCTCTGTGGCTAAGCGTCTCTCCCTAAAGATGATCATTGAGCGAATATATGCGGTTACTCCTAATTTTCCATTTTCTCAGCTTGGTGATGTGTCAGGCTTCGCCGTTAGGTATGTTGCTAAGTTGAATAAATAGTATACTTATCTTTATGATGGTGTACGTGGTTATGCAACATAAGTGTTATTTTGCTCGGCGCATATGCCTCGTTTTTTTGCTACCCAGTTTCCATTTTGTAGATGCCTTCTTCTCGTGTTTTTTGAATTAGCTGCCTGACATGTTAGGCAATCGAATTCAGCCGGTTGTTTACCTTTCTATTTTGTAGGATTACCATGTGTTCATCCTCAATGGTGTGCTTTGACTGTGGTCGTATTGCCTTTTCATGGTGTTGGGTACTTTGTATGTCTAGTTCATCTATGTATGATTGTTGGGGCACCAGACTACGGGGGCCGGCTTGGAGTGCGGTGTAAGTTGCTCATAAAAGCTGCTAAGTGTCTCAGATATTTCCTATGGTGTCTGCACACACCTTGGTTTTTATGTGTAATCCTCTTGATATGCACGATATTTTTTCTCTTGTTTCTTTTCTCTTGTCGTAGCTTCTTGTGCCGGGGACGACGTAGCTTGTCAGTCGTCTCGGGCCAGGGGCGACGTAGCCCTTCCGCTGTCTTGTTCCTATGTCTTTTTGCCTTCCTTTCTCTTTTGGATTGAGTTTTTTTTAGCGATCTCATACTTAGGCGTATTTATAGCCTTGCTACTTGACTTGGTTGGGTTGACTCTCTGTATGATGTTTTCCTTAGTTTATGGCGTGGATCCTTCGTTGCGGACTCCCTCTATGTGTATGCACTTCCTTACTTTGAGCTCTTTTAGTATCTTTGTCTATAATGATACCTGTAATGTTATCATGAACAAACTTGTATGTTTCCCATATCATATATCCATGCCTTGTAAGAAAGATAGTTTCTCTCAAGATATGCCCTTAGGGACGTTGTAAAGAATTTTCTAGTATACGCTCCTAGGGGCGTTCAAAGTTTTCACGGGATAGGCTCCCAGAGGCACATAACTATTCACGGGACAGGCTCCAATAGGGCACAGAATTTCATAGTTTCAAACTACTCTCAAGATACGCTCTTGGGGGCGTCGAAATTTTTCACGGGACAGGCTCCCGAAGGGCGCAAAGTTTCTAGTTTAAAACTACTCTCAAGATACGCTCTTGGGGGCGTTGAAATTTTTCAGGGGACAGGCTCTCGGAGGGCACAAAACTATTCACGGGACAGGCTCCCTGAGGGCGCATAATTATTCACGGGACAGGCTCCCGGAGGGCGCAGAATTTCGTAGTTTAAAACTACTCTCAAGATACGCTTTTGGGGGCGTCGAAATTTTTCACGGGACAGCCTCCCGGAGGGCACATAACTATTCACGGGAAAAGCTCTCGGAGGGCGCAGAATTTCGTAGTTTAAAACTACTCTCAAGATACGCTCTTGGGGGCGTCGAAGTTTTTCACGAGATAGGCTCTCGGAGGGCACATAAAGTTATCACGAAATTGGCTCTCGGAGGGCGCATAATATGTTCGCGAGATAGGCTCTCGGAGGGCGCAAAGTTTTTTTTCACGAGATAGGCTTTCGGAGGGCGCATAATTTTTTCACGAGATAGGCTCTCGGAGGGCACAGAAATTTATCACGAGATTGGCTCTCGGAGGCCACAGAAAGTGACATGCACTTGGTTGTTGTATCTAAGTAAGGAGTTTGTTGCGATAGCGCTATCTCATACTTAGAAAATATTTTGATGAACATTTTATTTATTGGAAACATTCATTCATTATGTACAAGGAGGGTGTCAGGGGTACTCCAGGACATCCTTTAGGGAAAACGATAGGTAGCAAAAGAGTTGGAAAAGCTTCATGAGTTTTCCGCCTCGAGAGTTGTTTTTAGAAAATTAAGAATGGAAACATGCATTAAATGAAAGATAAACCCAATGATATGGTGTTTCACTGGTGTCGTTTCCTTAGACATAGAACTTCTTCAAATGCCCCCCACTGAAAGTGTTTGTAGAAATATTTTCATCTCCATCTTCCAGGCGGTATGCATTCGCGTATGGTACTGACGCTATTTTGTATGGTCCCCCCTCACTTTGGAGATAGCTTTCTGACTTGATCTAAGTGTGAGAACTCGTTTTTCCTTAGTACTAATTTTCCTATATGGAATTGTCTTGGGCAAGATGCATTATATCGCAACAATACCAAAGAGATAATCCTTTAAACATAATAAAATGAGAATGAGACAACGAAAGCAATGTATCCAAACACGATCAGTTGTAGGTTACCACTTCAAATAGTGAACACAAACACCACAAGGACAAGAAGTAGATGACAAAACACATGGCGTTAAAATAATCTGGTATGGGAATGTAAGAAAATACATAACTAAGAATGACGACCAACCCCAAGTACCGATACTCCATTAGGAACGGTTGGTTGATCCTTTAGAAAAATAGCATACTCTATAAGGAAGCTAGAAAGATCACCAAGCTGGTGAAAAGGAAAATCGGGAACAGCCGCAAACATTCGTTCTACAATGAATTTCTCAAAAGCGCGTTTGGCTGAATTGCACCAAACTTCAAGATCAGCAAGAAAGGAAGGAGAATTCCTATACTCGACAATGGCAAACATCTCTTCCTCCACTGGGAACACCTTCTAATAATATACCAATTCATCAGCATGTAGGACTTTATCACAGGCAGCCTGCCGCCGCAAGGCTGCAATCTCAGCCTAGAGAAAAATAACACAATCTTGTAGAGCACTACATTGGGCATCAACGATACGATCCTCTTCCAAAGCCTCAACAAATTTAGCAGCAAGCTGAACAGGTACGTCCTGAAGTAACTCCTTCTCCTCCAAGAGCCCAATGACAGAGGTCGATAAATTTCCTATGTTGGAAACACCCTAACCCAGAATGAACAAATGTCAAAAGAGGAGCAAGCATAATACGACACTTGATAGAATAGCGAAGAAGATAATTACAGAAGCAAAACGAGATAACGCCCCGCACACTATCCCGCGAAACTCCCTCGATTGGTTAGGGGGAAACATACGATCACTTGGTGGAATATCAATTTGTAAAACCCGAACCCCAACCTCAGGAACAAGTAATGCAGACCGGTTGTCAAAGCGACACTTATACCCACAAGAAAAGGGAACCCAATCGGAACCGATAACATCATCACAGAGAGGATGAACTAAGTCTCTTCGACACAACCTAGGGAGTCTGATCCTACCTATAACGGAAATATCCAATTCAACAAATATAGAACTACAAGGTACATACAAAACTAAAAACATACCTGATAAATCCAACTGGCACACGTCCCCTTGACAAGGGGGCATGAGATAATGGTAACGCAACATTAGGAAGCCCGCCTCAACCAACATACGAACTCTCATCACTACGAGAAAGAACTCTGGTAGCAAAAACCCCTGTACATGAACAGTCGAGGGTCCGGTACCGAAATCAGACTTCCCCCTCGTTAATGATCCTCCCACCATTTGCCCCCCAAGGAGCTCGTCAACTATATGAACACGTCCCGACACTAAAAACAACCACCCCGAAAGACAACAGTGAATAGGAAAACAACAAGCTTAGTATGAAAGAAGGAACAAGGGAAAATGAGGAAGAGGAAAAAACTTACTTACTTTTTTTGAAAGATTTAAAGATTACCGAAACTCGGGGGACAATCATTCAAGATTAAAAATCTGCAACGTCCAAAGGAAATTCTCAGACATCAAAAGATATCCTACACGCGCGCACACGATAGATGGACAATCAGGCGACCAACAAACTAAATTACCTTCGGGAAAAACGATCATCCACACAGATGAATTGAGGTATCAAGATACTTCCGAGAAAGCAGAACTGAGTATACACTCGGTCAATTGAGGGGAAAATTGAAAGAAGGACGATGATCACAAAAATGAGGTAACCCTTTTCCACTTATTATAGCAGGATAGATTAGGGTTTCTCGAAACCTTTTAATCTTCACCGTCCATTCCCAAGAAAGAGAATTTAAAGGACAGGATTTAAAAGATGACAACTTTATTATTTTCTAACTATAGTTAATTACATCTCCACCCATGTCAGCATTTCCATGTTCATGTATCATCCATCCCATACTTAAATTTTTTTCAGACATGATTAGTATATTTTTTAAATATAGTATTACCCCGTATATACATACCGACATGAGTTAGACTTTCATTTTATCTATAATCATGATTCTGTTATACCCCTACCCTTACTCACATTTTTAAACATTAAGATAGGAAACATGATTTTTGTCATACCCGCATCTCTCGGATTCATATTGGAATATATACATGTCTGTGCTAATGTCTGAATTTTTCTTGTCCCGATAAACGAGGATTAGACACGGCAATACTATTATGGACATGCGACAGATTCATCAAGAGGTAAAATCACGGGCTTGAATTGAGCGTGTCATCCTATCGTAAAACAGAGTCAATCAATGATTAAGCCATTGGTTAACTCGGGGGCACGTGATGGATATACGTACAATTTAGACCCGTTTTCATTCGAATTGTATTATTTTAATTACCCCACGAATGATTGTAAATCGAAACTTTGACCCGAACACGTCACCCACGGCAAAATGGTCCGAATAGGAAAAAACGCCCGCCCGGACACGTTGTTGGTCCTATCTCACCAAGGGTGAGATTGGACGGACTAGGTCCGATCTCTCCTAAGGAGAGATAGGACCTGCTGGCCCAATCCCAAACCTTCGGGGTTGGACCTCCCGTCCAACCCCGAAGACCCCGACACCCTTCTGATTTGTAGTATTCCCGCCCGAGGAGTGTACGAGACGTCCGGAACACTATCATCCAAACCGTCCCTCGCGACGACCCGACCTCACTTTGCACGTCCAACACTTAGAAAATATACTGAGCTCGTTTTGGAGTTTACGGTGTCATTAACCGCCTTAATCTCCTTTGAGCCTATATATAGAACTCCACCTCTATTCATTTACTAAGTTGATATCATTTGAAAGATTTGAGCTCTCCCTTCTCTCTACTCTCTATCTCTACATTGTTCTAATTTAAGCATCAGAGAGGGTTCGTCGGTACCACCCTCGGCTTACCCCTTGTGCAGGTTCGGGAGAGGACGGACCGCAAAGAAAGCGGATTACGGAAAGGAACTGTAGGATCGTGAAGGAAGGAAATCTACATGTGAGTTGGCTATTTGGATTGACAACCCGTCGACCCGATACGCAGGAATTAACAGGGGTGAGGTGGGTTTTATTCCACCTCCTCTTATAAATAGGGAGTGTCTGTAATTAAGGGTTAATCACTTTCTTCCTTTGCGGTGAGACAAAAAGAAACCCCTCCTCCCTATTTCCCTAGTTTCGGACGAACCACTCCATCACCCAAGGTGGTGCCAAATTGCTTCGAGAAAATTACTCCGGAGATCCATCCCTGCTAAAGAATAAACAAGATGCTTTGCTGTGGAGACCAATCCGCGTAGGTATTTCTTAACCAGAATCCTTAAGGGAACCGTCCGGCGGATCGAGAACTCCCCTAGAAGATATTGGGTCTACGGAAAACATTGTAGATATGTGTGCCTTATTCCACTGCGTAATATGTTTACATAGCATATACCTTGATTGTTTCCGTAGTATTTATCCCCTATAATCCCACAGTGGTGCCAGAGCCTGTGTTAGGGAGTTTGTAATTTTGATAAATTGGTGTTCTTGAAATTTTAGTATATAGATGTACATACTTGTACATACATAGATAGGTACTCATACTTGTATAGATACATGATACCTTAGGTTGACTTGTATAGTTGACTTAGTTAGTTAGGATTACACTCCTATATATAATGTAGTCTCCTAACATGTAATACTTGGTTGAATCATTTATACATTCATATGCTTAATTACTCATGGTTCAACCCTCCTCTCAACATGTTATAATATGGTATCAGAGCAGTGGTTTTTCAGCTTCGGTTTCACTTTTTCGAGAGGATTTTGCATCGATTTGAGCTTGGATCAAGCATTGATTCATTGGATTACTTGAAGATCAAGCTGTAGCTGCAGCATTTTGAGGATTTGCTGCTCAATAATTGCTGTTTGGATTGAAGATTTACAGCATTTCACTTTTGGCTTGTTGAAGTTTGATCTTCAAATTCGAGCTGGATACTCGGTTATATGTTGAGATTATGATTGCTTTGGATTCGCATTTGGACTCTGTGATTGATTCCGAGCTCCAATTTGGCAATATTGGCTGTAGATTGGATCAATTTGATTCGTTTTTGGCGCGTTATAGCTAAGTTCTTGGTGCTGCTGTGATATTTCCTGCAATTCCTTCAGATTCAACCTGAATTCTTGTTGATATGCTACGTTTTGGATTGGATTTTGATGAGCCATGATGTTCCTACTGGATTCAAGGCTCCAATATGTCGATTCAAGCTCCAGGATTGGTTTGATTTGGCACAAATGTGTTGTCCTTATGGATTATAAAAGTCAGCAGTCACTTGATCGAAGGAGTCCATTGGATCGTTTTTCTTCAGGTTTCAGTGCGTAATTGAAGCAGCAATTGGTTCTGTGTTGAATTGATGATTGAT
Organism: Clarkia xantiana subsp. parviflora; assembly: GCA_036873135.1. Taxonomy (NCBI): domain Eukaryota; kingdom Viridiplantae; phylum Streptophyta; class Magnoliopsida; order Myrtales; family Onagraceae; genus Clarkia; species Clarkia xantiana. The sequence goes on along the minus strand of JAPTYO010000010.1, from coordinate 33,680,094 downwards.
TGCAGTGATTTCGCGTCCATTTGGAGCTATTTCTGTTGAATTTCTGGAATTCTGCTGTTGAAGGTTTGAAGAACACCTGGAAATCGTGTTGAAGGTTTGAAGATCTTCATCTCTGGAAATTAGTGTGTCTGCCTGGTTTCGAACCCGCGACCACTGGCCTCTGTATCGTGCACCCTCCATACACCAGGTATTTTGGCTTCTCCCGTGCACCCCGGTGCACCCACACGTGCTAGGCACGTGTCTGGGCTCTCCTGGTCTGTTTTGGCCGAATTTTGGTGCAATTTTGGGGCTGTTTTGAAGATTTTCAAAGTTTGGGGCAATTTTTGCTGGATTTGTGAAGTTTTGGGCTGTTTTGAGGACAATTCTAAGAGTTTGGGGCTGTTTTGAGGACAGTTCTGAAGTTTGGGGGCCATTTTCCGAAAATTGGATTTTCGAGGGGCCATTTTGTGAAGTCCAGGTTTAAATGTACCTTGGCAATGAAGACCGGGTTTAAATGTACCTTGGAAATGAAAACCGGGTTTAAATGTACCTTGGAAATTTGAAGACCGGGTTTAAATGTACCTTGGCATTTGGTGAAGACCGGGTTTAATTGGACCTTGACATTTCATTCATCATCAAACTTTTCTCTCAAATTTTCCTTTTATTTCTTTAAAAAAGGAAGAAGAAGGAAAAGATGGGGGAATATAGATGTACATACTTGTACATACATAGATAGGTACTCATACTTGTATAGATACATGGTACCTTAGGTTGACTTGTATAGTTGACTTAGTTAGTTAGGATTACACTCCTATATATAGTAGTCTTCTAACATGTAATACTCGGTTGAATCATTTATACATTCATATGCTTAATTACTCATGGTTTAACCCTCCTCTCAACATGTTATAATATAGTACAACTGATGGTTTTAGTAAAATTGATATTCATGAAATTGAGTGTTTTTTTTAATTAAAACTGATGTTCATAATTTTTTTCAAGAAAAAGATGACACTTATCAATTTAAACATTGAATTGTTGATCTTAGTAAAACCTGATCTTTAAATTTGACCACTAACCCTATATAGCATTTTTCGGCCGAACCACTTAGGTAATACAAAGTGATATCTATAATTTCCTAATCCCTAAGTAATTAGGGTTTCGGGCGAACCCTAATAAAATAAATAAATAAATAATTCGGCCGAAATATGTTAGGGTTAGATTCACAAGATAATTGTGATAATTACTATTCATATATTCTAGCATGATTTTAGGAATCTTGAATATTATTGATAGATATTTTAGTTGCCTAAGATTGAGAGAATATATTGTAGATAGATTTTATCCTAATACAGAATCTTGACAATAAATAATATATATATATATATATAAATATTTCGGTCGACATATATATATGTGTAAATATAGGAAATTATTTTTATAATTAATTTTACTTGGTTGCTAAGTTAAGTTTTTAGTGGATTTTAAAACCCTAATTAGCCCACAAGTAACGTTTCGGCCGAACCCTAATGTGTTAATGGGCCGGTCAAATTACACATCCGGGTCGGGTTTACCGTTCCGGAACGCCTAGGGAACCCGAATCGGGCCGAACCGGGTCAACACAACTGAACCGGGTCTAGTTCCACAGGTCAGACCATAGCGGGTCAACCAAACCGGATTTTCTCAATCGGTCCGACCCATCCGGGTCGGGTCGGACCGCGCAACTAAATGGATCGAACCAAACCGACCTGATTTGCGTGAAGAACTGAACCGAACTCCCATTTTAAACCGAACCGATCCAGCCGAACCATTTTTAACTGAACCAAACCGGACCGACAGAACTTGTTTAACCGGACCGGACCAGATTTGACTGAACCAAGCCTTTAAACCGGACCGACCCGAGTCAACTGAAAAATAGGATGGCCAAATTTTAAAATCCAAATGTCTTTTAACTTTAAAATTACCTAAACAGTGCTCATAGGTTTAATCTTTTCATAGTTAAATTAAACCTAATGCTTAGTTTCGATTATGGTGGTGGATCTCGGAAATGCATGATTTTGGGACTGATTCATTTAGTGGGCTGGATTGCAATTGCTATTTAATTGATATTATTGCATGATTAGAACTATTGTCTTGACTAAGTCAAGCTTGCTGGGTATTTCATGTTGGGGAAAATCCCTGGATTTCAATTGATGTGTTGCGTTCTAGGATAGACATGCTTTGATGGTTGGAAATGCCAAGAATACATGTCTAGAAGTACGCATGTTTGATTGATAGCATGAATTGCAAGTCAGCCCCAAATGTTTGAATTCGCCAAATATGCATGTTTGATGTGGTGTGGTCACGCATGATGCGTTTGCATGAATGTTGAGGATGTAGCCGCATTTGATAATTTACTTAAGTAGTAGAATTATATATGCAAGCATGAGTTCCTCGGAACATTAGAGGCATGACGCGTATGCATGATGATTGGTTTGTTTATTGGATGTGGCCTGCGTATGGTGATTTTCTTATGTAGTAGAATTGTGTATGCATGCATGAAATCCTCGAAACGTTTTAAAATGGCCTTGGGAAAGTCAAGATCGGGTGTATGTAAACAAAAAAAAAACTCCCAGTTCCGGTAAAAGCGATTAAACCGTTTTAAAAGACTGATCAATTAGAAAGAAGACGTTGGTAATATGAACTCTTTCACGAACCCTTCCCTCATACTGGCGGTCGATTTGGTTAGATGGCAGATGAATCATTATTTGTCGCCTTCTATCTCATAGATATCCGATGTATGCAATTCTTTTTCCAAAATGTTATTCTCTCCCTGATTATGCATGATTATCAACATGTTAGTATCGAATAACCGCACAGATGGATTCATCACATGCTTATGATCTTTTGAATGAGACGAACTACAAATCGTGGTGCGAACACATCAATGATCTGTTGGATGATAAGGGTCTCGTTGACCACATTCGGAAGACAATGAGCTGTCCAGATACCGGCATGACCAAAGGGCTAGCATACACCCACTTCAAGTGGGAGCAGGATGACAAGAGAGCTAAGGAGATTTTGCTGTCTGAAATGTCTCCGGATTTTAAGGAAGAGTATAAGGATATTTCGGCTACAAAGGATATCTGCGATGCACTGTTCCTGAAATACGGAAACAACCTTGCAAAAGAGCTACAACATCAGTATGCTTGAAAAAGTGTATAAACTTTTCAGCATGATCAAACCACTTGAAGAAGAAAGTCAGATAGCTGAATGGGAAAAAAATCAAGGCTTAATCGGGATCCTCCTGAAGTACTGGAGAGCAACCAGGACCCTGCTGACAATCAGTGGTTCAATGCTCCATCTTGCATTAGTCCTTAAATTAATCGAGATGGACGAGGCTCGATTTGCATCGATAACGAAAGAAACCAAGATATCAGGACAACCCGCTGAGCAGAAGAGGAAAGGGAGGAACAAAGGGAAGAAACAATAGGTTGTTGACAGTAAAATGTCAACAAAGTCTAAACAAGGCAATCTCCAGTTAAAATCGGAGATAGTTTGCAGGGATTCTAGCCCTCGCCGTATCGGTGACAGAGTTGGATCCAGCACATTGCATGTTGCCAAGGTATGTGACATTGGATATGTTATGGAAGCGTTAGTTTCCTCAACTGTAATGTTAACTGATTCAAATCCTTCTTGGATTCTTGACTCAGGTGCGACGGACCACATAACCAATGATAAAGGGTTTTTTTTCCATGTTCAGATGTATGTCGAAAGATTCAAAGAGGATATACATAGGCGACAACTCTCAAGTTGGAGTCGAACGAATGTTGTTTATGTTACCTCGCTTATGAATAATGGATTTGCTTTATCATTTAAGAACTCCCTTATCCGAATAAATAAATGCAATGTGTTTTATGGGCATGCATTTTCCTCTCAAGGTCTCTTTGTCATGGATTTGAATGGTAATGAAAATTCGAAGAGAATTTATTCAATATCATTCAGGGAAGCAGAAATTGATGGGGCCGTATGGCACACAAGGTTAGGACACATAGGCTATGAAAGATTGAAAACTCTAGCTCAGAGAGGGTTTTTATCCAGGGCAACTCGAGTGGTGAAAGCCACTTGTGAGGACTGTCTAGCCGAAAAGTCTACCCGCAAGCCATTCGGTGAATCGCTACGAGCCGAGTACCCATTGCATTTAATTCATTCCGACGTATGTGGACCCATGAACGTCACCGCTAGGGGTGGTAAACGTTACTTCGTGACTTTCATTGATGACTTTACCCGTTATGGGATTTGATCTCTCGTAAATGTGAGGCTAACGATTGCTTTAAGAGCATTCTTAACCTCATAGAGAATCAACATGGGCGAAAGGTGAAAACCCTACGCACTGATAGATGTGGAGCATACCTCTATAATGAGTTCAATAAGTTATGCAAAGAAAGAGGAATTGTACAACAAACTACAATTCCTAATACGCCACAACATAATGGAGTTGTTGAGCGTCATAATCGTACACTTCTGGACATGGTCAGATACATGATGTCGCAAGCTCAACTGTCGATATCCTTCTGGGATGACGCATTGTTGACTACCACGCATGTTGTAAACCATGTTCCTACAAAGTCGGTGGACACAAAACCATATGAGCTATGGACTGGTAAAGAGATGGATCTTACAAGGCTACGACCTTGGGGTTACACAGCATACACGCATCAAGCCGACAACCGTTTTGGCAAGTTAGGACCTAGAGGACCGAAAAGTATCTTTACAAGGTACTCTGAAAACTCTAAGGGATAGGTGTTCATGGCAGCTCAAGATAATGGTTGCGTGGTCAAACATGAGTCTAGAGACGTTACATTCTTTGAGGACAAATTTCCTACGCTTGGTAACATCAAAATAAACGAAGTCTTGATTGAACTAGAGAAGGATGATGATGATCAGGTTCCACTTAATTCGAGTTTGATATTTGAGGCAACAACGCAAGTGAATGACATGGTAAATGGGAATGGATACATTTTCATAATAAATCCAGTGGGAGGAGTCAATCCAACCACACAGATAACTGTTGCTGTGGATGCGAATCAAGTCGAACCGGATAATCATGTTGCTGAAACGTTGGATGAAATCCTATAATTCCTCAACTTCCTACTTATGACAGTGGGAGAGGCACTAGCAACTTGGTTCCTGGTCCTAGCAACATGGAATTCATCTCGGAGGTAGAATCCCGAGACCAAGAGGTCGTCCAAGAAAATTTGTTGGTGAAAGTTCGAATAACACTCTTATTCCCAATAGGAGCATAGTTCCAATTAGGAGCATTATTCCTAGTGGGAGCATTTTTCAAGTTCAATACGAGACTAACGAGCCTAGATGTAGTCAGAGTCATCGAACTTCTCCCAAGAAGTATCCCATCGAAAAGTGGGAGTTATTCACTCTAACTTCGGTTGATGAACCGGAAACAGTTAAAGAAGCTTTGGAAGGACCTCAAGCAAAGGAATGGAGGAAGAGACCGCCTCTATGAGAGCCAATTCAGTTTGGTATTTAGTTGATTTACCTGCTGTTGGATCACGGTGGAACTCTGGTACGGACTTTGACGGCAATCCTAGCTCCTTTGCTCCACGTAATCCTGCAAGAGGGGATAAACCGGGCGGTGACCCAGAATCCCTCTCCGATGCTTAAATGAGTGTCTCGTATGACTGGCAAGCAGTAATCTCAAAGTGTATTGAATTTAACGTACGTCTTTCTGAGGTAATCTCCTGCCCTTTTATAGGCAAAGAGATGCCTCAGGTACCTGGTGAACCGTTGGGGGTGGTTAGCCCGTATCCCGCATATCTCGGATGTGATCTCGCGTATCTCAGCCATACCCCGCGTATCTCGGCCACGCTCCGTGTATCTTAACCACGTTCCGCGTATCTCGGCCACGCCCCGCATATCTTGGCCTTATCCTCTGATAACGAGTCTCGACTCCCGTCAGGGACTCCAGAGTTATCTCGTTGTGTCACCGCTCGGGGCCCCTCGTCATCGTGACAGGGCCAATCATTCTCAGGGATTCATCATCGGGGCCTACTTAAAGGCTTCTCATCGGGAGCTTCCAGCTCAACTGTCGGGACCGACTCTGTCGGGATCTTGCCTCATCGGGACTCCCTTCGTCGGGACCCTTCTCCTAAGTCATCTTGACCTTCATTTTGGGCCTGGTGGGCCTGTTTGCCGTTTCCTCGTCGTTAAAGGGCCTGATGGCTGTAGTCGAACCCATCATTTGCCCCCAAGACATGAGGGACTTTTAGTTCGTCGTGTCTTCCAACTCCCGATCTTCCAATACTAGAGTCGGGGATCTTTCCCTTAGTTCAGTTACTCAGTTATCAGTCTCCTCTTTCACGTTTCCTCAGGGTTTTGTAGATAACTGTTAAATCCCAAGGGTCTCCTTGGTTCCCCAGTGCATTAAATGCAGTAGATAATGGAGTGACGTTTTCAGCCCACGTGCCTGATTTTTCGCGCCTGTCCTTTTCTGAAAAGTGCTTTTCAGGCCGTTTCATCATTACGCCCCTTGTCCTTCTGCACGTTTCATCTCAACGGTCCAGATTAAGACTCTTCGACTTCGACGACTCGGATCGAAGTGTCCTTTCAACTGTCTTCTTCGACTATAAAACCCTAGCCATGGTCACAATTTAACTTTTACCGTCTTCGAATTCTCAAGAGCTCTCTGCGATTCCTCTGCGATTTCTCTGCGATTCCAAGCTCTGTGATTTCGAAGGTCTTTGGAGTTTCTCCAATCATCTTTCCGGCGACGTTTCGTTCATCTCCTGCAACCTCTACTTCATCATGTCTGGTAAGGGATTCCCCTTTGTTGCTTGTTCGTCTTTTCCTTTTTAGTTTTCCAAGAGTCCCACTGTATTTTCTTGCCATGGTTGCTTTTCAGACAGCGGTTTTCAGGCAGCAGACCCTCCGCCTGCCTTCCACACTTATGCCGACGAGGATTTTGAAACTCTCCAACTTATACAGCTTTATCGATGGGGGGAGTCTTACACTCCCCTCAACGCCAACTCACTCGTGGAGCGGGACCTGGTGCACGCCGGGATCCGACTCCTCGATATTGTTTCTGGGTGGCAGCTCTTCGACGGCCCTTCTAATATGGTCCCTTGGGTAAACTTCTAACTCTTCTTTGTTTACTATTTGCAGCCAAGAAGGTATCTGTGCTGACCGATCTGTTCCTTAAGCAGGGGGAGACTGATGCTGTCCGCCCCTCGTGGAAGAGGAAGTCCACCAAGAAGACTGCTGCTAGGTCGGGGTCTCCTTCAGCGGAGCAACCCAAGCGGAAGCGGGTGGATCTGGACCAGCTCTTTGACGTTCAGAATGCTGAAGAAGGTAAAAAACTCCGACTTACTATTAAATCATACAAGAGGATGGTCCCGAAGGATTTGATTTCCTCGACCAAGGAAGCCCGCATCGCTGACGTCAAACGTATCCTTCGAGGCGAAACTCCTCGAGTCTTGAAGGCGGGCTACTATCATTATCGTGGGAAGGATCAATACGTCTCCCGACGTATCATTTGGTGTAAGAATCCCGATGAACTTCCTGACTACCTTTCTGAAGCTTCTCATCCTCCAGGTGCAGGTCGCTCGGGAGCTCCATCGGGTGCTGCAGCTTCCGCAGACGCACCATCTTCAGCGGGGGTGCCTTCCTCAGCTGGAGAGAAGGCACCAACTGGCGAACAGTTTCGTCAGGTGGAAACTTTGGACTCCTCCGAGGAGACTGACGAGGGTGGCCCCCTTCGTCAGCGTCGGAAGGCGGGGCAATCCCCCTTGAAACCAACCCCTCAGGGGCCGCCTCCTTCATCTTCTCCGCAGCAGCGGCAGCCATCGCCCATTCATGAGTTCACTCCTTCCCCTGTTCGGGCCGAGACGGAGGCATGCCCTTCCACTCATCGTCCTCTTTCTCCTCTTTCTCTTGATGGGAACTTCTACAGGCCCTTTGATTCTTCTCAAGAGAATGCCCCCTGGACTCCTATCCAGACGCTTCAAGGAGTCCCGCTCACACAAGGGGAGCAGGACCAGGAGCTGGCCCTGCATCTGTTGGCAGGCTCGATCCTGCCTACTATGCGGCATCCGATTTGCCTTAATCGAACCAATGCCTGACCCTTGATGGCCGTTCTTGGAGCAAAGTGTATTCGAAACTCACTAAGCTCTACTGCCCACTTCACTAATCTTCCCGACGCGTCCGGTCGGTTCAAAAAATCCTTCAAAGGCTGGTTCGTCAGCACAGTAATCTCGTGTGCGTGGAAATAAGGCCTTAGCTTCCGAGCAGTGATAATCAACGCAAAGAGGTACTTCTCAACAGCGGGATAGTTTAATTCAGACTTGGCAAACGCCTTGCTTACATAATAGACGGGGACTTGATTACCCTCGACAATCTTTACTAACACAGAGCTAATGGCAATTCAGAAACAGCCAAATAAAGGTAGAGCGGCTCGCCTGGAACCGGTTTCGCCAACGGCGGGAGGGTGCGAAGGTGCTGCTTGAGTGCTTGGAACGCCTCTTCACACTTGGCGGTCCATTCGAATTTTTTGTTGGCCCTCAGACTTCAAAAAACGGCATTGATCGGTCGCTGGCTTTGGACAAGAAGCGATTCATTGCAGCTAGTCGGCCATTCAGCACTTGGACCTCCCAATGGTTTATCGGAGACTGCATCTCCTCGATTGCCCTCAGCTTCTCAGGATTCACTTCAATTCCTCTTTGGCTCACCATAAAGCCCAAAAATTTCCCTGAGTGGACTCCGAAGGCGCACTTCGTCGGGTTTAAGCGAACTTGATGGAGCTTCATCCGCTCAAATGCCATGGTTAGGTTGTGCACATGATCCTCGGCTTGTCGAGACTTCACCAGCATATCATCCACGTAAGCTTCCATGGTTTCTCCCAGCATATCTCCAAACAGTTTGTTCACCATCCGTTGGTAAGTTTCCCCGGCATTGATCAACCCGAAAGGCATGACATCGTAGTGATAGATGTCACTGTCTGCGTAGAACGCTCTGTGAGGGGCGTCTTCCTTGGCCATCTTGATTTGGTTGTAGCCTGAATACGCGTCCATGAAACTCAACAGTTCGTGTCCCGACGTGGCATCCACCAACTGATCGATTCTCGGGAGTGGATAGCAGTCCTTTGGGCAAGCCTTGTTCAAGTCGCGGAAGTCCACACACATTCGCCATTTCCCGTTAGTCTTCTTCACCAGCACTGGGTTGGCAACCCAAGTCTGGAATCGGAGCTCCTTAATGAACCCAACATCGAGCAACCTGCCCACCTCCTGCTGGATCGCGATCTTCTTATCCGTGCCCATCGGACGCCTTTTCTGTGTGATAGGCTTGATCGCGGGGTCTATTTTCAGCTCGTGTACGATCACATCGGGGCTGATTCCTGGCATATCGCTCGGGGACCAGGCAAACAGCTCCTTGAACTCCTTCAATAATTCAATTAATTTCTGGGCTGTCTCTTCAGTCAGGGCAGACCCGATTTTCACCTTCCTCTGGGGTCCGTCGATCTCGACTTCTTTCAGATCTTCTACAGGGGCGGGATGCCCAAACTCTTCTCTGGGATCTGTGTCCGTCTGGAGGACAGTCATGGCCTCTCACCTCCTCCTCCGGGTGGCATTAACATAGCATTTTCGGGAAGCCACCTGGTCGCCCTTGACCTCTCCGACTCCGTGGTCGGTCGGGAACTTCATCTTCTGGTGCACCGTCGAGGCAACCGCCATCAGGGGATTAATGGTGGTTCTCCCGATAATCGCGTTGTAGGTCCCCGCGGAATCAACCACGACAAATTCCACGTTCCTCCTTTCTGATTTCCACCCGCTACCAAACTCCACTGGTAAGGTGATTACTCCTAGCGGATAGGAGGTTGAGCCAGAGAACCCGACCATCGGGAAGTTTGCCTCCTTCAGATCTTTCTTTGTCTTCCCCATAGCCTCCAGCGCGTCCATGAATAGAATGTCGGAGGAGCTCCCTCCGTCGATTAGAATTCTCTTCATCTGAAACCCATCTACATCCAAGGTTACTACCAAGGCATCGTCGTGCGGAGTCTCCACGCCTATGAGGTCTTCCGACGAGAAGGAGATTACCATTTCTTCTTTCAAGGTCCAGGATCGGGACCTCTTACCCAACACCACTGCTGTAGGGATTCTAGAGGCATAGACCTCTCGGGCGGATGAGGTATCACCTCCAGCAGCAAATCCTCCATGAATCATCTTGATAACCCGTCTTTCGTTGCGAGCACCGGATGACTCTGGATCAGTTCTCTTCTTTTTTGGGGACCGATCGCGGGATCTGGAGCGGGACCGCGATCGGGACCGAGAGCGGGATCGACACCGCTTTTCCCCGACAAATTCTTTGAGCTTCCCCTTCTGGATCAGCTTTTCAATCTTCTTCTTTAGTTCTCGACAGTGGTTGGTGTCGTGACCATTTGCGCGGTGAAATCGGCAGTAGCGATCCGTGCGGGATCCCAAGAATTCTCCATCCTTCTTTGGGGGGTACCTGGAGATACCTTGTCGTTCCATGACTGTCAGCACCTCCGCCATGGAGCAGTTGAGAGGAATGTCGAGATCCTGCCGCTTATCCTTCCTTGAAGAACGCATATCGTCCCTCCGATCCGGACGGCCTCGATTCCTGCTACTGTCGGGTTTACCCTTTGACTTACGATCGTCAAAAAGCTTAACCGACTGTTTCCCTTTGTTAGACTTTGGGGGCTCCAGTTCTCCCGCGGCTATCTTCGACTCCTGGACATCGATCTGCCGTTTTACCCTCTTCTGTAATGCCTCCATATTCCACACAGCTTTCTCAGCCACGCTGTGCATTAGGTCGGAGCCATAGGGGGCTGTCAGGTTCCGAATGAAGGTACAGATGGTTTTGCCCTCCGAGATTTCCTCGTCTATCTCTGCTACGCTGGCCGTGTACCGCTGGTAATAATGCGCCAGTGATTCGTCAGGCCTTTGCACCACCTGGGTCAGGGACCTCACGCTCTTCAATAAACGCCTCCGACCCTGGTACTGTTGAATGAATCGGTCGTGCATATCTGCCCAGCAAGTGATGCAGCATGGGGGCAGACTAAAGAACCAGGTCAGGGCTCTTTCTCCAAGTGTGTTCGGGAACAGCGTACACACTATGTCCTCACTCGGGGCTCTTCCCAGACACGCCATGAGGTGTTTCTGGACATGGCGAACTGGATCTCCTTCGCCATCATACTCCTTTATCGTGGGGATGCCTAGCCTAGGCGGGGCTAGGGTGTCGATGAGTCGGGGGACGAAGGGATGAGTGGATCGATCCCTTAGCTCCGATACCAGCGGCTTCTGCTCTCCCATACAGATGTTCACGATCTTTACCACCTGGTCGGGAGTGATGGGACCATTAAGGGGAATGGTCCTGTGCTGTACTGGTCCTGGCCCATCAACCACGAACCTCTCCGGCTGACCGGTTGCCCTACTTCTGTCCTGGCCTCGGGGCGGGGCTTCCTGTGCGTTCCGACCCTCTGTTGGCGGGGCCACTTCCTTCAACGGGGGCATCTCCTCCTGCCTCCTTGCAGCCTCTCTCCGATCCAAGAGAGCCTCTACGGCCGCCAGAAACATGGGCATGGCTTCCGCCACGGCCCTTGTCAAGTCTGTAGTTGGGGGGGTCTCCTGCCCCCTATTGCCCTGGTGCTGAGGAGCAATATCTTCGGGATCTCCGTTATGCCCCCTTGTCTGAGATAGCTCAGCCGGGGGATGGTTCTGGTTTTCCTCTTGTTCCGGTACTGAATCCAGATTTGTGCAGCGGGGTGACGGGAACCACCGGATTGTCCCTGTCTTCTGTGCTTGCCAGCCGCCATTGATCGAGTAGAAGGCATATCAGCTTTTTGTTTGCTTCCCACAGACGGCGCCAATGTTGGATCACGGTGGAACTCTGGTACGGACTTTGACGGAAATCCTAGCTCCTTTGCTCCACGTAATTCTGCAAGAGGGGATAAACCGGGCGGTGACCCAGAATCCCTCTCCGATGCTTAAATGAGTGTCTCGTATGACTGGCAAGCAGTAATCTCAAAGTGTATTGAATTTAACGTACGTCTTTCTGAGGTAATCTCCTGCCCTTTTATAGGCAAAGAGATGCCTCAGGTACCTGGCGAACCGTTGGGGGTGGTTAGACCGTATCCCGCATATCTCGGATGTGATCTCGCGTATCTCAGCCATGCCCCGCGTATCTCGGCCACGCTCCGTGTATCTTAACCACGTTCCGCGTATCTCGGCCACGCCCCGCATATCTTGGCCTTATCCTCTGATAACGAGTCCCGACTCCCGTCGGGGACTCCAGAGTTATCTCGTTGTGTCACCGCTCGGGGCCCCTCGTCATCGTGACAGGGCCAATCATTCTCAGGGATTCATCATCGGGGCCTACTTAAAGGCTTCTAATCGGGAGCTTCCAGCTCAACTGTCGGGACCGACTCTGTCGGGATCTTGCCTCATCGGGACTCCCTTCGTCGGGACCCTTCTCCTAAGTCATCTTGACCTTCATTTTGGGCCTGGTGGGCCTGTTTGCCGTTTCCTCGTCGTTAAAGGGCCTGATGGCTGTAGTCGAACCCATCACCTGCTATCAGCAGAGCCATAGGGGCAAAGTGGGTTCTGAAGTTGAAACTCACTGTTGATGGAAATGTCGAGCTTTACAAAGCTCGACTCGTTGTGAAAGGATATACCCGACTTCACGGAGTGGACTTTGACGAGACATACTCACCGACTATGTGTTACACCACAGTCCGAGCCATTTTGGCCCTGGTCGCATGCGTTGATTTAGAGCTGCACCAAATGGATGTTAAGACTGCTTTCCTCCACGGAAACCCGGAGGAAGAGATCTATATGTAGCAACCATAGGGTTTCATAATCCCTAGAAAGGAACGTAAAGTTCGTAAACTCCAGAGATCAATCTATGGTCTTCAACAATCGTCTCGGCAATGGTACTGCATGTTCCACGAGTAAATCGTTGGAAACAGATCCGTGAATCTTCACGAGGATCCATGCGTGTACACTAAGACCTCTGAGTCGAAGTACGTTATCTTGACATTATATGTGGATGACATACTAATTGCCGCGAACGAAGTGATTTAAATCAATGAATCAAAGTCCTGGCTGACATCTTTATTCGAGATGAAGGACATGGGAGAAGCCACGTACATCCCAGGCATTAAGATTGCTAGGGATCAGGCTGCTGGAAAACTATGTCTCTCTCAAGAATCCTATATCAACAAACTGTTGAGAAGACTCAGACTACAAGATGCCAAACCCGTGGATACGCCGGTGGTGTTTGGGCGCGCGTTGTCAAAGCGTGGGGGCCCAAAAGACCAGGCTGAGCGTGAACAGAAGAAAAGTGCAGAGTACCTAAGTATGGTTTGCAGTCTTATGTACGCCATGCAATGCACTCGTCTTGACATCTGTTACGATGTGGTCTTAGTAGCACGATTCTAATCAGACCCTGGCTATCGACATTTAAAGGTCGTAAAACGAATTATTCGATACATAACAGTTACTGCTAACTACGCACTGTGCTATGAGGTTGGAAAATTAGAATTAACTTGGTTCAGTGACGCCGACCATGGTGGCGATCCGGATAATAGTAAGTCCACCTCAGGATGAATATTTCTCCTTGCTAATGCCACAATTTCATGTATGAGCAAGAAGCAATCATGTGTCGCGCTGTCTACGATGGAATCCGAATTCATAGTTCTCTCTAAGAATGCACATGAAGCATTTTGGCTTAAAAGGATCTTAACTGCATTGCCCGACGTCGAGGACGGGAGTAAGCCTGTGAAGGTATACTCTGACAGTCAAGCAGCAATTACAGCAGTTAAGAATCCTAAGTACCATAATAGGACGAAACACATTGATTTAAAATATAATTATGCTAAAAGTATGGTCGAAGACAAATTAATCACATTAGAATACTTGTCCTCTGACAGTATGGTGGCAGACCCATTGACCAAACTTTTACACCGGGATATTTTCGAAAAGCACATTAAAATTCTTGGACTGCGTAGGGTTTAAGAGACTCGTGTTGTGATGATAACATTTTGATATTTAAAGTAATATTTGAATAAAAAGAATTGAAATTTGAGTTCATCATCTTACGACGTCATAATGTTTGAATTACATCGGATTTTACGGTCTATAAACTAGGCATAGGAGCGGCAATCCTCCCAAATAAAACATGTAAAATGTGGGCCAAGCCTCGTCACACAGACTTGGTCGTCTTGGTGGAGAGGGGGAGCTCTACCATTTCATGACTGTCTAAGAACCATGGTGATTTTGAAAGATAACCCTGGTTAAGCAAAATGATCATTTGGTTTCGGGGTAACACAACGTAATCCAAGTTTTGCATATCGGCGTGACGAACTTCGTTCGTCAACAACCACATTCTAGGCCAGATGACATGTTTGCGATAGAATATGACATTTGTCATTCCTAATAATATGTAAGTTCAGGTTATGCTATCGACGCGCGCTTCATACTTTGCGTGCCATGTTCGACCACGGATGGGGTCAGGCTCGGTTATGCTAGGTAGAATCCATGAGATTCGGATGGGCACAAACTTCTTCACCTTGAGTGTGTGACTGAACCCGAATGCTATAAGAAGAAGCATTTGAAGTATCCTCACGGACTTAGAACTCATATCTAAGGTCAAGCTCAATGTTCGCTTCCCACCGTACAAACGCAGTGATGAACAAAAAGGCCCAGCGACCACGTATTTGGAAATCGGTTGAGTTTGACTAAGGGTATGAACGATGGGGATGGTCTAGTACATCTATAATTCTCCGACTCTTTTATTCACTAGGTGGCTACCAGCCTGATATTAGTTGAATGTTGTGAATACTTGTACGGATGCCTTGGAGAAGTGTTCCTATGTGGAAACTAGGCAATTGGAGAATAAAAGTTGACCAAGGATACAGCACGGCACAGTATTGTTACAGGTTGATTAAAGATGGGGAATCAACGTTCCGCGGGCGCTACAATACTCTAAACAGATGAGTAGCATGATGCCTGTCATGTCCGTCAGTCGCACGGAAAACCTCGTATGAACTATTTAGAAGCAGGGTTGGATCGAATAACAAATGTTGATGTGTTGATCGACAACATATTAACAGGAACCCTCCCATTCCGGCGAGTGGGAGCTGTTGGCATTTGGATATTGCGCCACCATAACTAGGAGCCAATTAATATGAGACTGTTATCTAAGTAAATTAGGTAATGTCACATTAGGTATTTTGGGCTAGGCCTAAAATCCCAATTGACGTGAGAGGCCCAAAATTGGGCCTCCCTTTTTTCTATGTGGCCGGCCGAAACCCTAAGAGTGGTGAGGTGGGTTTTGCCCACCTCCTCTTATAAATAGGGAGTGTTAGGATTTAATTTAAGTTTAATTACTTTCTTCCTTTGTGGTGAGACAAAAAGAAAACCCTCCTCCCTATTTCCCTTGTTTCGGCCGAACCACTCCTTGCCTTAGGAGGTGCCAAATTTCTTCAAGCAAATTAATCCGGAGATCCATCCCTGCTAAAGAATCGACAAGAGGCTTTTCTGTGGAGACTAATCCGCATAGGTATTCCTTAACCAGAATCCTTACGGGAACCGTCCGACGGATCGAGAACTTCCCTAGAAGATCTTGGGTCTACGGAAAGCATTGTAGGTATGTGCGCCTTATTCAACTGTGTAATCTATTTACATAGTATATACCTTGATTGTTTCCATAGTATTTATCCCCTATAATCCTACACTGTGGTAATTCATATAGTTGGTTTCCCTTTTTCCTTGGTTACTGCACTTGAATAGACTCATGGTAAGTGAGCCCCATCATCGTCAAACAACCATGAAAGGGAATACCTATTCAATAGGAGAAATTTTCTCCTCCATGTTGACCTTTCATTCTGAAGGTCTCGAGCGGCTTTTACACATGTATCTATTGGGATCAAAATGACGTGGCCTAAAGCTTCTGGTAATGGATTTTGAGGTCTCGCCGGTAGCTAGCTCCTTTATATGTCTGTATCGACCTCGGGGGTGCTTAGTTTCCTTTAGGGTTCTTTTGGTAGGCGAGGACCTGAAAATGGGTGGGGATAGCCCCTGATTCCACTCCGAAGCTTAAGTCAGTAATGGAATTTAAGAGAATACTATAAAAGTATATGAATGTAATCGTCAAAATAATGAAAGTGTTTCCCTATTTATAGGGGAGGTTTATACCGACTTTAAGTGGCGACAGCTGTGTTTTGATTGGCTACTTAGTGACGGTAGCCGCCTTTCTCTGATTGGTTGAGGGAGACGGTGAAGGGTCAGTAGGTGACAAGTAGGTCATCATCTCAGCATTCCTTACTGTCAAAGGTTTCTTCAACTAGGTGACAAGCAGGTTGCCACCTAAGTTTAACCTTATGAGAAGGGTTTCTTCGAACCTAAAGACGGCGATCAGGTGACAAGTAGGTCGCCACTTGTCCGCTTCCTTAAGAGGAAGGGTTTTCTTAATAGTACTTGGCTTCCGACTCGACTCATTCCTTAAGAGGAAGAGTTTTGAGTGGTCTTGTCGCCATTCTTTAATAGTCATCTTGAGAGTCGATCTTCTTCTATACTGTCGTCGACCATTTATCTTTGTCTTCATATTCCGAACAGGAATTGTCTTCGACTTATATTTCTGGGATCTTAACTTGGATGTCTTCGAATTTTGAGGATCCCGACTTCAAGGTTGTCGAACCTTGTAAGGTTAACTCGAATCATATCCAACTCTTGACCCTGATACATAAGTCGTTTACCTTTTAAAATAAAGGGAAGAGAGGTTATTTCGAGTACCTTAAATGATGAGGAGAGAACTCCATTTTTTTATTCTTTTAGCATGAACTCTCGTTTGTCTTTGACTTTTACACAACTGAGGATATGGTAATATAACCTTTCTCCTTTGTAGAGGCGACTTTCAGAAGTCGTGGAGTCAGTATTATGAATGATCTCCTGGATCGTCGCCGACTATATAAAGTCAAGGATTCAGTATTATGACATATCTCCTTTGTAGAGGCGACTTTCGGAAGTCGTGGAGTCAGTATAATGACCGATCTCCTGGATCGTCGCCGACTATATGAAGTCTAGGAGTCAGTATTATGACTGATCTCCTTTGTAGAGGCGACTTCCGAAGTCATGGAGTCATTATTATGACTGATCTCCTGGATCGTCACTGACTATATGGAGTCGAGTAGTCAGTATTATGATTGATCTCCTTTGTAGAGGCAACTTTCGGGAGACGTGGATTCAGTATTATGACTGATCTCCTGGATCGTCACCGACTATATGAAGTCGAGGAGTCCTGTTTGACACATCAAGAAGAAAGAAATCGTATCTTTATTTATCACTTTATTGTAGTAGAAATACATAAAAGGATTTTCTAGACAAAGAATTTCTTCAGGTGTTCAGCATGAATTTGTAGACGTTGGGACATGGTATGTCGATGATGATATAAGGACCTTCCCATTTTGGCACCACCTTTCCTCTTTGATCAGCTGTTAAAAACTCATTCCTTCGTAAAACCTTCTCACCCAGGAAGAATTGGCGTCACCCTACTTTCCGATTAAAATACCTAGCAGTGGCGAGCTTCATTCTTCCCTGAGATTCCTCGGAGACCGACCTTCTTTCATCGACGAGCTCTAAGTCGATCTTCCTTTGTTTGTCATTTTGTTCGATCTGATATGTGGTGACTCTCTGGGAGATACTAGCAACCTCAATAGGTTAGACGGCTTCCGACCCATAGACCATGCTGAAAGGAGTTTCGCCGGTGGCTCTTTTGGGTTTGGTTTTGAGTGCCCAAAGTACTTGGTCCAACTTTTCTACCCAACTTCCCTTTAGAGAGGCCACCCTCTTTTTTAGTCCGTTAAGGATCGTTTTGTTGGCTACCTCGACTTGTCCATTTGTCTGTGCATGATGGACAGAGCCGAAACGATGATTTATAAGCATTTCCTCGCAGATTCGGCAACCTCATCCCTGGCGAACTGGGGACCATTATCGCTGATGAGGATTTTTGGCACTCCATATAGACATATGATTTGTTCTCGTATAAACTTGATCATCTGGAAAGTAGTTGTCGATGCCAGTGCTTTTGCTTCTATCCACTTGGAAAAATAGTCGATGGTAACCACAATGTGCGTCCGTTGACCATTTGATTTAGGCAAGGGCCCGATGAGATCGATTCCCCATTGTGCGAAAGGCCAGGCGTTCATCATTGGCATCAGCTCTGCTAGTGGCCTCATGATTCTGTGAGCGTAAACTTGACAGGCAGGGCAGACTTGTACAAGTGTTACCGCCTCCTTATTCATAGTTTGCCAGTAGAATCCTTGTCGCAAAGCTTTTTATACCAGAGTTTTGGCTCCCTCGTGGTATCCAGTGTCGCTTTTATGCAGGTCTTCCATTATATTTTCCGTTTAAGGGGCGGCTACACATCAGAGATAAGGGGTGGAGTATCCTCTTTTGTAGAGGTATCCATCTAAAATTACAAATCGTCCTGCCATTCTAAGGATTTTAGTCGCCTCTAGTAAATCCTCTGGAAGGTTTCTTTTTTCCAGAAAATTCTGGATGGGAGTAATTCATGAGTCGGGGGCTTGGATGTTGAGAACTTCAGCCCTTGCTTCCACGGCTGAGTAGAGAGAATTCTCGATGAAGTGTACTGGCACCGGTAGGGTATTTCCCAAAGTAAATTTACTAAGGCCATCAGAGTCTTGATTGCTTTCTCGAGGGATTGGCTCTATTTGGAAATGAGGCAAGTCCCGTACGAGTCGTCGCACCTCTTCCGCGTACTTCTTCATATTTTCCTTTGGAGACGTAGGTTCCATTTGTCTGACAATTAATTCAGAGTCGCATCGTACCTTTAAGTTGGTGATTCCCATGCCTTTGGCTATACGAAGGCCTGTTAACAGAGCCTCATATTCAGCTTCATTATTGGTAGCTCAAAAGGTCAAGGCCAACGCGCACCGGAGTGGCTCTCCATCAGGTGGCGTCAGTACTAATCCTGCCACATATCCCAAGGAAGAGAATAAACCGTTTGTCATTGGTAGTGTTCTCTGGCGTGGCTTTCACATGTTCTTCTTGTGGGAGGATGACAAGTTTGGCTTCTGGTGTCGCCGTATTTTCCGCTATAAAGCCGGTCAGCCCTTGGCCCTTAATAGCGTTTCGTGGCTCAAAATGAATGTGAAATTCACTTAGTTCCACCGCCCATTTGACCATTCTTCCCGAAATGTCGGGCTTCTGGAAAAGTTGCTTCAGAGATTGATTGGTATGTACCGTGATTTCATGGGTGTGAAAATAAGGTCGCAGCCTTCTCGCCGCTATCAGTAGGGCATATAGGTACTTATCGATTTCCATGTAGTGGGCTTCGACGATGCCAAAAAGTTTGCTAACATAATAGACTGGGATTTGAATTTTGTGTGTCTCTTTGATGAGTATTGAGCTAACCGCCACCGAGCTTATACTCAGGTAGAGGAATAAGGGATCATGGTTTCGCCAAGGCGGGGAGCGAGTGGAGGTGCTTCTTCAGCTGTTGGAAGGCTTCTTCACATTCATGTGTCCACTCGAACTTCTTGTATGCTCTTAAGATTTTAAAGAAAGGGAGGGATTTATCGCCTGATCTTGCCAGGAATATTCCCAGGGAGGCTAATATTCCGTTGAGATTTTGTACCTCCCTATGGCATGTAGGCGAGGACATCTCTTCTATGGCGATGACTTTCTCCGGGTTGGCCTCAACACCTCTCTGGCCAACCATGAAATCAAGAAATTTCCCAGATTGAACACCAAAAGCGCACTTGGTTGGATTCAATCTTACTGGGTGGCGTCGCATGCAGGCGAACGCCTCTTCTAGATCTTTGACATGGTCCTGGCCTCTCTTTGTTTTGACCAACATGTCTTCGACATAGGCCTCCATATTTCTTCCTATCATGGATTTGAAGAGCTTGTTGACCATCCGTTGATAAGTGGCCCCAGTGTTAATCAAACCAAAAGGCATGACCTTATAGTGGTAGATGTCGCTATCAGCATAAAACGCGGTATGGGCTTCATCGTTGGGATGCATTTGTATATGGTTGTATCCTGAGTATGAATCCATGAAGCTTAGAAGCCCATGTCCCGAAGTGGCGTCGACAAGTTGGTCTATCCTTGGTAATGGAAAGGAATCTTTAGGACATGCTTTGTTGAGATCTCGAAAAACCACGCACATCCTCCATCTTTTATTGGATTTTCTCACCAAGACCGGGTTGGCGACCCAAGTTTGGAATCGTATTTCTTTTACAAAACCGGCCTCGACCAACTTCCCCACTTCTTGGCGTATCACCTCCTTCTTCTCTGCTCCCATAGATCTTCTTTTTTGAGCTATAGGTGTCACAGCTGGATCTATTCTTAGCTCGTGGGAGATAATATCAGGACTTATTCCTGGCATGTCGCTGGGTTCCCAAGCAAATAGCTTCTTATACTCCCTAACGAGGGCAGTTATTCTTTTGTCTAATTCTGGCTGTAGAGCAGATCCAATACTAACCTTTTTATCGTCCCTCTCAAGGGCGACTTATACTAACTCCTCCATTGGGGCTGGTCGTCCGCCTTCTTCCCGGGGATCTTCGTCTGTCACGATGGATAGGGCTTCCCTTTGATTACGTCTTCGGAGGAGATTGACGTAACATTGTCGAGATGCCTTTTGGTCACCCCGCACCTCTCCCATACCGTGATGAGTGGGGAATCTCATGTCTTGATGGGCAGTGGAGGGGACGATGTAATTGGATTTGTGGGTCGTTCTTCCCAATATGGTGTTGTAGGCGTTTATTCGGTCGACGACCACGAAACGCACTTTTAAATGCAAGGCATCCCAACCTTGGCGCAAGATCATAAGGAGTTGTATTGCCCCCAGAGGTTAAGTTGTTCTCCCTGCAAATTCTACCAATGGGAAAGTGATACATGCGAACCGATTAGTTTCGAAGATTTTTTGCCGTGAATATTGTTTTTCTGGCGAACGTTCGGGTATTGGCGCGTGAATAATGTTTTTCGGGCGGAAACAACGTTCGGACCAAAATCAGGTCTATGCCGTGAATTCCGCTGCTTTTTGGCCAAATTCCGTCATCTGAGTGGTCAAAATCGTGTTTTTATGTTTTTTCCGGTATTTTTTTATAGTTTTCAATTTATTCGGGACTCGTTCGTTATTTTCGGTTATTTCATAGATTAGGGACTCGTTCGTTATTTCTCGTTCGTTATTTTCGTTCGGGACTCGTTCGTTATTTTCGGTATTCATAGAATCAACGAATTTCTGCGCTCCTATCCCACCATCACGCTGCATCAGATTGGTATCAGATTCCAGTCGATCCTGCGGGATGTCACCGATACGTGCGGCTCAAGGTCAAGGTGCTGGAGGTCAACCACCGGTAGGCAACGACTGTTAGGTTCCGGGATCTTGGTCAACAGGCGGTCGGCTCAAATCTCGTTCCTCACTGGAGATGTGGGTGATCCGGTACCCTCGGGTTGCACTGTCTTAGCTTGCGTCCTTCTTTCCGTCGCTTCTCTTCTCCTTGCGCCCTGCAGAAGGGGCAGTACCAGACACAGAGAGGGGGGGGGGGTGGTGCCTGGTGAACCCTCTCCGATGCCTAAGTCAGTATCGTTTTTAGAGAGATAAAGCTAGAGAGATGTCAGAGCAAAATAATCCAAATTGCCAAGATGTGCAAATGAATTGTGAAGGTGGGGTATTTATAGGCAACGGTGTCATTAAGGTGGCTTAATGACATCGTTAACCCTAAAACACAGTTAATTAACCTTTAAACGCATAATTAAGACTTTAGGATACGGAGAGGGTAGGCGGAGTAAACCGAGTATGGGAGTCCACAAGTGGTGTCGGGGCCCTTGGGGGGAAGGGAAATCCGACCCCCAAGGGTAGGGGTTGGGTGAGGGCACCCAACCCCTCCTAGGGAGGATGGGGTTGGCCAACCCCATCCCTCCTAGGAGAGATCGGGTTGGCCGACCCGATCTCTCCTAGGAGAGATCGGGTTGGTCCACCCGATCTCCCCTAGGGGAGATCGGGTTGGCTGACCCGATCTCCCCTAGGGGAGGTCGGGTGTGGCCACCCAACCTCACCTAGGTGAGTTTGCCTTGGCCGGACGGGCGCTTCGGCCTCGTCCGAGCCGTTGATGTTCTCGCGAAGTGTTCGGGTTGAAGTTTCGATTTGCAATCAATAATGGGATGACAAAAATACAACGGTTCGGAAGTCAACGGGTTCAAATTGGGCGTATATCCATCACATGCCCCCGAGTCAACCAATGGCCTAACCCTTGATTGACTCTATTTCAGGATGGTATGATACGCGCAATTTGAAACCGGGGTTTTACCTTTCATCTGAGTGCTTGCTTACCCATGGATGCGTGTCTTCGACTCTGCCCCCTGCCTTATGAGATAGAGGAGTTGTAAACGTTAGAGTAGCGCGGACGTATGCCTAAGCACGCGTCCGTCTGAGGTGGGAGCAATAAATCTATCTTTGCTACCGGCGTATACTTAAAAAATTCACACTCGCATAGGGGCGCAATACAAATGCAACTAAGTAACTTACGCTTCAAATTCGTGTCGGGATTCTATCTAAGTGAGGAAAAATTTAATTTTGGCCAAAATTTTTCCTAAGTATGGAATGCTCAAGAATAAACCTAACTTGATAGTTTTTCTAAGTATGGAGATATACTTAGCCATAGTTGAAAGGGATAAAAATGATGGTTTTTCCTTGGCCCTTAGATCTCATTTAAAGATAGATGAAGGGTGGTGATTAAAACTCTTTAAAAAACCCTATCATCTTTTCAATATAGAGGAGAGTTAGAAAAATACCTTAGTGAGTCACCATAGCCACCATCTTCCCTCTTTACTCACCCTTGGAGAGCAAGAAAAAATTGAGAGCACCCCCAAGGTAAGGGCCGGCCAAAATTCCGGCGAGGGACCCGAAATTCCGGCCAACAGCTCCGGCGGGAGGTGACCACCAGCACGGGACGGAGACGGCTAGTGGATTGGCGGCTCGAGACGGCGGCGTGGAGGCGGGACGGACCAACAGACCAGGACGACGCCAAGGCTGCCGCTGACGGAGGCCACGTCTGGTCCGGCGAAGGCGATCGACGGCGGGGTGGGACGACTCCGGTGCGACGGGCGGTGTTTTCCGGCGACGGTGGGGCGGCCAAAACTAGCTCCGGCGACGACGGGACTTGACCTCTGGCGAGGGACTGATTTCCGGCGGTCTCCAAATTCGAAATCCAGACCCGTTTATCACATCGGGTCGGGTTTTCCGAAGGTCCACTCTTTTCCTTTCCGTTACCGCGTAAAACGTTGATTTTTGAATCGTTGATACTTGATTGCCGATGCTTGATTGCCGATGTTTGATTGCCGATGTTTGATTACCGAAATTTGATTGAATGTGGGATTGCCGTGGATAACCGTCGATAGTTGTGGATTTGGAAAAAAAAAATTTGCCGGTCGTCCGGATATAGTTTCTTGTCCGATTAAACTATCCCGGTTTTGAATTTGATGTCGTACCGCCGTTGGTGTGTTAATATTCGTTGGAGGGCGTAACGGTAATTTTGCCCAAAACCCGACTTTAGGCTCGGATAAAATTATTCAATTTGGTTGTCGTGGTGTCTTTGGCTCATGTTGACTATCTTTGCTGGGTGTCTTTGGATCTTTGGTTGTTGTCGTTGGTCGAGTGTCGGAGTATTTCCGGTTCTTCGGAAATTTTCCTTGTCTTGATATTTGTCTTGTTGTGGCAGGTACTGTATTCCTGGTGGTGTCCGCGCACACAGACTCTACAGAGGCGTTACATCCTCCGAAGGATGAGTAAGTTCCTTTTCTCTTCCTTTTTGGTCGCATTACTTCCTTTCCTATCGCTAGCTTAGTGTCGTGATCTTCGTTGGGGTGTTAGTCGAAACTTGATTCGAACTTTGGGATTTCCTGCTACCTTTGCCTTAGGTCTCGCTGCCCTGTCGGAGAACCATCTTACTAGGTCCGATTACAATGAGCACGTTACCTTAGGAGATATCTGTCCCCTAGATGAGCCTCTGTATCCTTTTCTCCCCTCCTTGGGGAATACTCGCGAGACGGTGACGGAGCTTCCTAGAAGGAAGGTCGCCGTGTACCCCTCCCAGATTCGATTTGGGTTGAGGTTGCCTTACTGTGATGACCTCATAGAGTTGAGCAGGTTCTTCAGGATTTCTCCTGTGAACCTTGCCCCCAGTGCCCTCCGTGTCTAGGTGGGCTTCCGGGTGTTGTGCCATTGGTACTCCTGGAAGTACTCCCTCGTTCTGTTCCGATGTTTCTACCGGTTCCAATACCAGACGAAGGTGGGGTTTGCGAGTTTCGTAACTCGCCATCCGACCTTCAAGGATCCCCGATTTGCTGATTTCGGGTTGAGTGGGGTCGAGTGGGATACCTCTCTTCGCTTCGTGGCCCGGAGTGACAACTCGGCCAGTCACTGGGCCAAGCATTACTTCTTCATTACGGATCGATACGTCACTTGGTCGGTCTTGAATGAGGATCAGTCCGATGGTTGGCCTGCTTTCGGGGAGTTCTCTTCAGTTGATTTAGAGACTATGAAGATCATTCATGAGAACAACAGGACTCGGTCATACTGCCCCGTGTCCTTAGTGACTGAGACGGATCTTTACGAGGCCGGGATTAGTTTGACTCCTGACTCCGGGGGTTCGGTATGTCACTTGGTCTTCTCATCTTTATTTACCTTCTGCTCTTCCTTTGTAGGTTGGTTTCATGGAAAAACCTATAACGTGCAGGGAGCCCCTGTTGATCTGAGCAAGAGGAAGGCTCCTTCTAGTTCCACTTTGAAGAAATCCCCCATGCCTGGGAAGAAGGCTGGGGCCTCTGGTATGCTTCCTCCTATTTGCTTCTTTATGGTATAGCTTGTGTTTTCCTTATCTTGTTTTTCTTATATTGCTAGGGCGCTCCCCCTTGGTGACCGAGAGGGTCGTCTCCGTAGGCAGAGACTCTGGACCTTCCAAGTCCAAGCCGCGGAGATCTAATTCTGAGGCCGGGGCCTCGGCTGCTAAGAGGAAGAAAGCTGCGGATCCTGCTTCGCCTATTGCTCGTCCTCCGACCCTATCTCGTGATAAGGAGATGGTGGTCGAAGAGGTGCCTTCCCTGGCTGACAAAGGGAAGCGACCTGTTGGTGGTGGTTCCCCTGCCCCCCAGCCGAGGGCACGGTCCTCAGGTATGATCTCTACCTTGTTACTGATCCTTCTATGTTTATATTTTCCTTTGACTTGCCTTGCTTGTATAGGTGGGCCTCCGAATTTAAGTCGGAAGGATTTCGCACGTCTTACTGATGAAGACGTTATTGGGTCTGAGTGGACTCCTTTCGATGGTTTGAAGGAGTTTCACCTTGATAGCAGCTCCTCTTTGCGGACTCCTGAGGTTGGCATCCGCGTACTCCGCGGTGCCATCCCCCCTGGCGATCGTGTTGCTCAGCCCAAGTCTCCTGGGGAGACTCGGCGCTTTGATCAGGGTGTACTCTCTCGTTATGCACCTGTGAGTTGTTCCTTGCTTTCCTCTTTATACTTTCATAATGGATGTCTTTCAGTTACTCATCCCTTGTTTGAATTGTTAGGGTATGTCTGACATGGTGAACATGTCATCGCTCGTGCTCGAGTTATCTGACGAGAAGAAGACCCTTGAGGACAGCCAGGTCTCTCTGAAGGCGGAGCTCACCACTGCTGCTGAGAAGGCGCGCTTATCTGATTTGAAGATGCAGGAGCTTAGGGATCAAGTGTCCTTGCTTGAGACTACCGTGGGTAGTTTACGCCGGGAGGCTGAGGTTGCGACTTCACTCCACTCTGAGGAGTTGCGGAAGTTGGAGGCTAGGTGCCGGGCGGAGGAGAGGACTGTCGCAGTGTCTGAGTACAAGGCTTCCTCTGCCTTCACTGCTGATTATAGCGCGCGTCTCACTCAGGAGATGAACCAGTTTGGTGAGTATCTGGTTGATCATATTTTCCGCATTGATCCTCAGTTTCCAGTTGGTGACCTTGGTGACTTCGGGCCATACGCCACTGGCTACATGGCTGTTCTGAGGGGTCAGGCTGCTGTTGCAGACGAGCCTGCCCCTGCCCAGGTGGATGCTACACCTGTGGAGATTGGTACTTCAGACTCCTCCTCTTATCCATCTCTGCCGGTGGTTCAGCTTCAGGGGGTGAGGGTGACTCTCCCGAAGGTTCTGATTGACGTGTTTACATCATGCTATCTTTGTATATATGACTATACTCCTTCTCCCCTTTAATGGGTTGAGTGTCTTTTGAGATTGTGGTGGGGTTTGATGTTGCTTTCCTTTGCCGTATTGTGTTGTTGACTACGTGGTTCGCTTGCCTTTACATTAGTGCTTCTCATGATTTTGTATATATCCCTTTGGTTATGGATTCTTCTCTTGATGTGTTTCCTTTACTTATCATTCTTTCGTGTTTTCCTTCATGCCATACCTGCTATTTCATCAAGAAAAAACATTATGTGTTCTTCATATCACTTTACTTTGAGATTACTTTCTCATTGGATCCTTCTGAGCATGGTGCGATGATCTCTTCTGATACCCTTTAAATGGTATACATGGTACTGTTAGACCAAAGATACGCTCTTGGTGGGCGTCAAATCTGATCACGAGACAGGCTCTCAGAGGGCACTTATCGTTTCACAGGATAGGCTCCTGGAGGGCACAAGTTAGACCAAAGATACGCTCCTGGTTGGCGTCGAGAACTATTCACGAGACAGGCTCTCGGAGGGCACTTAACGTTTCACAAGATAGGCTCCCGGAGGGCGCAGGTTAGACCAGAAATATACTCTTGGTTGGTGTCGAAAACTGTTCACGAGACAGGCTCTCGGAGGGCACTTAACGTTTCACAGGATAGGCTCCCGGAGGGCGCAGGTTAAACCAAAGATACGCTCCTGGTTGGCGTCGAAACTATTCGCGAGACAGGCTCTCGGAGGGCACTTAACGTTTCACAGGATAGGCTCCCGGAGGGCGCAGGTTAGACCAAAGATACACTCCTGGTGGGCGTTGAAGCTGTTCACGAGACAGGCTCTCGGAGGGCACTTAACGTTTCACAGGATAGGCTCTCGGAGGGCTCAGGTTAGACCAAAGATACGCTCCTGGTGGGCGTCGAAGCTGGTAGTTTGAAATCTACCTCAAGATACGCTCTTGGGGGCGTCGAATCTGGTAGTGTTTTTTCTACCTCAAGATACGCTCTTGGTGGCGTCGAATCTGGTAGGTTGCAAGTCTACCTCAAGATACGCTCCTGGGGGCGTCGAAATTCGTAGTTTTTGGAAACCACTCTCAAGATACGCTCTTGGTGCGTCGAAAGTCGTAGTGTAATAACTACTCTCAAGATACGCTCTTGGTGGCGTCGAAGGTCGTAGTATGAACACTACTCTCAAGATACGCTCCTAGGGGCGTCGAAGTTCGTTGTTTTTGGAAACCACTCTCAAGATACGCTCTTGGTGCGTTGAAGGTCGTAGTATTGAAACTACTCTCAAGATACGCTCTTGGGGGCGTCGAAGGTCGTAGTATGAACACTACTCTCAAGATACGCTCTTGGGGGCGTCGAATGTCGTAGTATGAAAACTACTCTCAAGATACGCTCTTGGGGGCGTCGAATGTCGTAGTGTAAGAACTACTCTCAAGATACGCTCTTGGGGGCGTTGAACCTGTCGTTGACTTGAAGTCATATCTGTGTAAGGATAACATCATGATTATATGACCACATTCATTGGAAAATGCCTTTGAAGGAAATCCTACTCCCTTAAGAGCATTCATGTTTTTTGTACACATGGGGTGCCTTGGGTGGGTCAAGACACCCTTTGGAGGAAAATAAAGATAGTTGTAGAGTTGGAGGAACTTCGTGAGTTCTCCTTCTCAAAAGTTGTTTTAAAAACTTGAAAAGCTTGAACATGTAGAGTGCTAGATATGAAACTAAGGATATGGGGTGGTCACTTTGTCTGTTGCCACGTACTCCTTCAGGCCTCCATTGTGAATCATTTCTTCCACTTCTATCTTCAGCACCATGCAGTTGTTGGTTTGATGCCCCCAGGTCCCATGGTACTCACACCATCCCTGTGCATCCCTTCCTAGGAAGGCCTTGCCCTCCACCCTGCATGTGGGTAGCTCCTGCTTGAGGTGCTTTTGGAAAATTTCTTCTATGCTCACTGTAAGGGGTGTAAATGTGAAGTTGACATCTCCTCCCAGTGTGTCAGTCTTTCTTCCGTTCTCCATAACTTCATCCAGCTGTTCCACTTCCTTTGCAAACGCTTTGTCTAGCTTTTCCTTGAGCTCCCTCATCGTGCTCGTCATGACCATCTCATAGAGCCCTCCATAGGCCTCAAATGAGTTTGGATGCATGTTTCTAATAAATGCTCTGACGGTTTCTCCTCTTGTGATGTCCATGTTGGCACCATAATTGGAGAATCTCTGGAAATAGCTTGATATTGACTCCCGCGGCATTTGCTTGATATCATCGATGTGACGGAAGCCTCTTAAGATGGAGTCACTTGTTCGTTTCCCCTCTATGGTGTCTGGCTGCCAAGGTATGGCTGTCATTTTCACAGCTTTGCTCCTGTGTCTCCTCTTAGGCACTGTTTGAAAAAACTGCCTGCTCAAACGGAGTACCACTCCATTCTTCATCTTTCCCTGCCTTTGCCTCCTTCTCCTCTTCTTTCTATCTTGGTTGGCTCCTACCATGACCACAGCCACTGTGTCTGTCCCGTGTGATCCACGTCTCATGGAGTTGACGTAGCACTGCCTTGCGGTGCGTTGATCACCCAGGACTTCTCCGACTCCATTTTCAGTGATGTACTTCAGCTTCTGGTGTACAGTGGATGGCACGATTTCATATGGGTTTATGGTTGTCCTTCCTAGGATCCCATTGTAGGCTCCCAGGCTTTCAACCACCAAGAAGTTAACATTCACCTTCAGCTGTGTCCATCCTTGGCCCATGGTCACCGGCAGGGTAATCATTCCCAGGGGGTAACTTGTTGCCCCTGAGAAGCCAACCAAAGGGAAGTTGACTGGTTTGATGTCTGCCTTGGTTTTCCCTATTTCTTCTAGGACTCTCAAGCTTAGGAGGTCAGCCGAGCTGCCCCCATCCACCAAAATTCTCTTTACATCAAAATTATCAATGTCTATTGTGATAACTAGAGCATCGTCATGTGGGAAGACGATGTGGCTCTTGTCCTTCTCTGAGAATTCGATCTTCATTTCTTCTCCTTCTCTTGGCCGTTTCCTCCACCTCGGCACTGAACCCAGTTTTGATGCGTAAACCTCCCTTGCATTAGCAGTTGGGCCACCTGACGCTACTCCCCCGTGTATCATGTTTATGGTCCCTCTCTTGTTGGGTGGAGGATTGTAGTCTGCTTTGCCTTTGCCCTTGTCTCTGTGTGATGGCCCTAGCTGCATGCTGTTGCCCCCATGATCCACGAACTGCTTTAGGTCTCCCCTTTGGATGGCATTGTTGATGCTTAGCTTTAGGCTGAAGCATTCGTTCGTGTCGTGCCCGTAAGCTTCATGGTTGTCGCACCATCTATCCTTGTGATTCCCCACCATTGGGGCTCTCCACCTTGCAGGGGGTGACCAGAGCTTCTGGTTCCGCATCTCTTTGAGGACAGTAGCTGGAGTGGCGTTCAATGGGACGAACTTGATGACATTTATTTCTCTGGGCTTTAGTGGTTCGCCCATTTGGTTTCTTTGCTGGGGCGGACGCCATTCCTGCTGCCTTGTGTGCTGAGGTGCCTGGGGTGGTTTGCCTCTGTTCGGCTTTGCATTGTCTTCCTTGGCTGCTTGAATCTTGGCTTTCTTACTTGCCCTGTGCCTCTCCAGGTCTATATGAGTTTTGACTCTTCCTGCAAGCTCCTCTAAGGTGCTTGCTGGCTTCTTGGCCATCTTTTCTGCCAGTGTGGACCCGAAGCGGCCTAGGTTTCTGATAAAGGCTCGTATTATCTCACCCTCAGTGATGTCGCCCTGGATGTCTGCGATATTTTGATTGAACCTAGTGTAGTAACTGGCCAGAGATTCATCATATTCTTGTTTCACCTCATCGATGGAGCCTGTGCCTTTGAGGAGTTTCCTCTCCCCTAGATATCTCTGCAGAAACTTCGCCTTTAGCTGCTCCCATGAGTGGATGCTTTCAGAGGGTAGGCTGAAGAACCAGTGTGAGGCCACCCCTGATAGGGTGTTTGGGAACAGGAGTGCCTTGTATCTTTCATCAGTGGTCCTCCCAAATAGGGAGGCCTCATGCTGTTGGATATGCTCTAGGGGGTCTCCCTTCCCATTGTACTTTGCAATTTGCACTGTGTGCAGGGAGTCTGGCACCCTGTTCATCTCCATTTCCCTTGTGAAAGGGTGGTTCGTCTTGTCACTTAGACAATGCAAGTTGGTTTTCTTTGACTCATTCATCTTCCGGGTTATCATTGCCTCTATTTCTTCCGGAGTGATCAATATCGGTGTTGGAGTGTAATTCCTCTGATAGCCTCCGTAGTTATAGATAGGGCTTGCCGGGATTCCTTGTCCGTATTGATACGGACTGTAGGTGTATCCTTGGTGTCCCTGCTGGGGTGCTTCATAGAATTCTTGCCTCCTTGGAGGTCTTGCTTGTCTTTCCTCCCCCAGTGGGGTGTAAGCCCTTGCGTTCTGCTGTTGCCTAGGAGGCACGAATTGTTGCCTTTCCTCTGGGGGTGGCTCCTGGTAATATCTTCTTTGCTCCTCTCGTTGCTCTGCTCGAGGGTGCGAGTGGTGCCCTTCTGTTGGGATATGTTCATCTTCATGAGCTTCAGTGTGTGTCCCCTGGGTGTATGCCGGCCTTGCATATGTTGTGTGGGCGCGGTTGCCATCCCTTTGGGCCGGCATCCCATACGGGTACCTTTGGGGTTGCGCCTCATAATAATACCCCTCAGGGGGTGCCGTGTGCTGGGACGGCACTCCCTGTTGTTCTCTTTCTCTCTGTGGCCTTCTTGCCCGAGGTGTGGAGGCTGTGGAGGACTCAGCCCCAGCTGGGCGTGAGGGTCCTCCCTCCTGGTTGTTCTGTTGAGGAGGCTGTGGTATTTCTTGTGGTTCTGGTTGCATTGGCTGCTTCCCAGGGTTAGGCTGCCTTCCTGGGGGTATAGGCTCTCTCCTTCTCCCATTGCCCCCTGGTGGGCGGTGGTGCCTAGACACCCTGCTGTTCGTCATTGCTCGTGTTATAGCCAGGCTTTCTGTCCGAAGCCCGCAGACGGCGCCAAGTGTTAGGTTCCGGGATCTGGGTCAACAGGCGGTCGGCTCAAATCTCGTTCCTCACTGGAGATGTGGGTGATCCGGTACCCTCGGGTTGCACTGTCTTAGCTTGCGTCCTTCTTTCCATCGCTTCTCTTCTCCTTGCGCCCTGCAGAAGGGGCGGTACCAGACACAGAGAGGGGGGGTGGTGCCTGGTGAACCCTCTCCGATGCCTAAGTCAGTATCGTTTTTAGAGAGATAAAGCTAGAGAGATGTCAGAGCAAAATAATCCAAATTGCCAAGATGTGCAAATGAATTGTGAAGGTGGGGTATTTATAGGCAACGGTGTCATTAAGGTGGCTTAATGACATCGTTAACCCTAAAACACAGT
Organism: Clarkia xantiana subsp. parviflora; assembly: GCA_036873135.1. NCBI lineage: Eukaryota > Viridiplantae > Streptophyta > Magnoliopsida > Myrtales > Onagraceae > Clarkia > Clarkia xantiana. The sequence continues at coordinate 33,648,512 of JAPTYO010000010.1, read as the reverse complement.
TAATTAACCTTTAAACGCATAATTAAGACTTTAAGATACGGAGAGGGTAGGCGGAGTAAACCGAGTATGGGAGTCCACAAGTGGTGTCGGGGCCCTTGGGGGGAAGGGAAATCCGACCCCCAAGGGTAGGGGTTGGGTGAGGGCACCCAACCCCTCCTAGGGAGGATGGGGTTGGCCAACCCCATCCCTCCTAGGAGAGATCGGGTTGGCCGACCCCATCCCTCCTAGGAGAGATCGGGTCGGTCCACCCGATCTCCCCTAGGGGAGATCGGGTTGGCTGACCCGATCTCCCCTAGGGGAGGTCGGGTGTGGCCACCCAACCTCACCTAGGTGAGTTTGCCTCGGCCAGACGGGCGCTTCGGCCTCGTCCGAGCCGTTGATGTTCTCGCGAAGTGTTCGGGTTGAAGTTTCGATTTGCAATCAATAATGGGATGACAAAAATACAACGGTTCGGAAGTCAACGGGTTCAAATTGGGCGTATATCCATCAACGACGAATGGCGAGGTTTCTACGACATACAACAACATCAGATTGATGAACTGACACGACGATTGAAGGAAGTCCATAATCACGAAGATGATGAGACCCCTCCAATGACACCCTTTCGTAAGACATCACCAACCAGCACCAGATCGACATTGGGAACTAGGGTTTCGGATGGACATACCGGAATTCAATGGTGGCCTTAAAGGTGATGACTTTATCGATTGGCTAGCTCAAGTGGAAGAATTACTGGATTACAGGGAGGTTCCAGACGACAAGTGTGTGCTCCTGGTTGCTACCCGTCTGTGTGGCCACGCGCAAGCCTGGTGGCAACAATTGAAGAATTCTCGTGTTCGTCAGGGTAAGGCAAAGATCACAAACTGGGATAAATTTAAGAGGAAGCTTACGGCTTCGTTCTTGCCATATAATTACGACCAAGAAGTTTATCAATGCTTTCAACTTCTTCGTCAAGGTGCTCGTTCCGTTGGTGACTATACACAGGAATTCTACCAGCTGCAAGCTCTCACTTACCTGTTTGAATCCTCTGATCAGATGGTTTCTCGTTATATTGGTGGTCTGCGTGTGCAATTACAAGACGTGCTCAACATGTTTGATCCTCTGAGTGTGCCTGAAGCTTATCAACGTGCCTTACAAGTGGAGAAACAGGCAGCTCGGTGTGCCAATACCGGGTTTCGACAATCTAGTTTTAGTGGTCCATCTGCACCCATTCCCCTCGGAACCACTGAACAGCCATCTCTCCCACCCGTTCGAGCTTCTATGGCACCCCCACCCCCTCAAGTTCGCGGTGGCGGTTTGCGATGTTTCAAGTGTGTTGAACCTGGCCATAGGCAGTCTGAGTGCCGGAAATCAGCCACTGGCACACGGGGTCTCTTCACTGACAATGCTGAAGAGGTACTTGCTTATGATGCTACTTTTTATAACCCTGTTTATGATACCTATTCCCCCAGTGATAACGTGGATGAAGAGCATGTCACCGGCGATACTGCCGATCTTTTAATGGTGCGACGTACAATCTTGTCACCTCGAGCCCCGGAAGCAGATGCTACTTAGGTGCGCACCAACCTGTTCCAGTCGACGTGCACTATCGGTGGAAAGGTGTGCACCTTCATTATCGGTGGAAAGGTGTACACAGGAATTTGCGAGAACGTGATCTCGGATACGGCAATCATGAAGTTGGGTCTCACTGTGGACAATCATCCGAAGCCGTATAAGCTTGTCTGGCTCAAAAATGGTATGGATATCACTATCTCTAAGCGTTCTATTGTGCAATTCTCTATTGGTACTACATATAATGATCATATGTCGTGTGATGTGGTTCCTATGGATGCTTGTCATTTACTTCTTGGTCGCCCCTGGCAATATGACCTTGATGTGCAGCATAGCGGTCGTTCCAACACTTATTCCTTCATATTTCATGGGAAAAAAATGTGCTTGTTCCAAACAAGCCTCGCATTACACATATTGTGTGCGAACAGAAACAACATGCATTACTGTCTCGTACCCCTTTTCAGGCTGCGATGGAGGACTCAAAATTAGTATATTTGTAATTTCCTCATGAAATGACAGCTAATCATTATGGTGATGTGCCAATAGCAGTTCAGCCTTTACTGCAAGAATTTGCTGACGTATTCCCTGAGTCTCTACCGCCTGACTTGCCCTCTCTGCCTGATATTCAGCACCATATTGACCTAGTTCCTGGTGCGGCTCTGCCTAATCGGCCGCATTATCGTATGAGCCTGAAGGAACATGAGGAGCTGCGTAGGCAAGTTGAAGAATTGCTCGCTAAGGGTCACATTCGTGAGAGCCTTAGCCCTTGCACTGTCTCATCCACCCTCACCCCCAAAAAGGACGGCACCTGACGCATGTGTGTCGACAGTCGGGCAATCAATAAAATAACTGTACGCTAACGTTTTTCCATTCCTCGTTTGGATGATTTATTGGATCAATTGGTTGGTTCTTGCGTGTTCAGCAAACTGGATTTAAAGAGTGGTTACCATCAGATTCGGATCCGAATGGGAGACGAATGGAAGACAACTTTTAAAACTCGTGAAGGCTTATATGAGTGGCTTGTGATGCCTTTCGGGCTTTCGAATGCGCCTAGCACTTTCATGCGTGTGATGAATCAAGCCCTTCGTCCATTCATTGGAAAGTTTGTTGTCGTTTATTTCGATGACATTCTGATATATAGCAGCACCCCGGAGAAACACCTCGTCCATTTGAGGTAAGTATTATCAGTCCTGCGCAAACACAAGTTCTCTGCTGCTGTCGCTAAAGGTGATTTCATGACCTCTTCAACCAACTTTTTGGGGGTATGTCATCTCTAGCGAAGGGCTCCGGGCTGATCCAAGCAAAATTAGTGCTATCGAGCAGTGAGCGCAACCCACGTCAATCACAGAGGTTCGTAGCTTTCACGGTTGGGCGTCCTTTTATCGACGCTTTATACCCCATTTCAGCGGTATAATGGCTCCTATCACGGATTGTATGAAAGGCATGAAGTTTCACTGGACTATTGAGGCTGACGCAGCATTCCTTGAGGTAAAACGAAATTAATCTCTGCCCCCATACTGGTGCTCCCGAATTTTTCCCAACCGTTTGAATTTCACTGTGATGCTTCCAAGAATGGTATTGGCGCTGTACTTAGTCAAGCCGGCCACCCTGTGGCTTATTTTAGCGAGAAACTGTCTGGTGCTAAGCTTCGTTTCAGCACTTATGATATGGAGTTTTATGCCTTGGCGCCACTATCTTTTTCAGCGGGAATTTGTTCTTTACAATGATCACGACTCCCTCAAGCACCTCGGCAGTCAAGATAAGGTCTCTCATCGACACGCCTATTTGCTTTCTTATCTACAGCAGTTCACTTTTGTGATTAAACACAAGGCGGGGGTAGCTAATCGTGTGGCTGATGCTCTGAGTCGACGTCATGGTCTCCTTGCTGAAATGCGCCTTTAGGTACCCTGTTTTGAATCATTCGATGAATTAAATGTCGATTATCCTTTCTTTTCCGGCGTGATTGCAAAGATACAAACAGGAGAGCATATTGATTTTATTATGGAGGATGGGTTTATCTTTCGCTGCACCCAATTATGCATTTCTAATTGCAGCCACCGTGCGAAGATTATCAAAGAGCTACATAATGAGGGTCACGTGGGACGTGATTGTACTCTCCAGCTTGTTTCTACGTCTTATTACTAGCCATCGATGAGGAAAAAAGTAGCTAAGTTCGTGGCTCGTTGTCGTATTTGCCAACTAGCTAAAGGGGCCTCAACTAATGCTGGATTATATATGCCGCTACCCATTCCGACGCAACCGTGGTCCGATGTTAGCATGGACTTTTTCCTTGGTCTTCCCCGTACTCAGCGCGGGAATGACTCTATTTATGTCGTGGTTGATCGTTTTTCGAAGATGGCTCATTTTATTTCGTGCAAGCGCACGACGGATGCTACAAATGTCGCTCAACTGTATTTTCGTGATATCTATCGACTGCATGGACTTCCCGCGTCTATTGTTTCAGACAGAGACACTCGTTTTCTGAGCCACTTTTGGAGGAGCTTATGGCGCTTGGTCAACACCCAGCTGAACTTCAATAGTGCCTATCATCCTCAAACAAAGGGGAAAACTGAGGTGGTAAATCGCTCTCTTACAAACTTTTGCGCAGCTTGGTTGGTGATCATATGAAGTCGTGGGATCTGAAGCTGTCCCAAGCAGAATTCGCGCACAATCATGCTGTTAACCGTAGCACTGGTTTCAGTCCCTTTCATGTGGTATATGGCCTCTCCCCTAGGGGTTCGCTTGACCTGCTGACATTGCCTAGCAAGGTCCGTGCTCATGCCACAGCCGAGGATTTCGTATCACAGCTTCATCAGGTTCATCAGGCGACCCATACTCAACTGACCACCCATACTGCCCAACACAAAGCACACGCTGATCTGAAACGGCGAGCGGTAGAGTTTGAAGTTAGAGATTTTGTGTGGGCTATTCTTACCAAAGATCGCTTTCCTGCTCATGGGTATAATAAGTTGGCAGCAAAGAAGATTGGTCCCGTGGAGATTGTAGAGAAGATAAATCCTAATGCTTACCGTCTTCAACTACCCGGACATATCCACACCTATGATGTGTTCAACGTGAAGCACCTTATCCCGTTTGCTGGCGATGATCCTTCCGACGAAGAGCCGTCTCCAGATTCGAGGACGAATCTTTTCTACCCCGGAGGAAATGATACAGGCGGAACCGAGTAGTTTCGAAAAATTTTGGCAGTGAATAGTGTTTTTTTGGCGAATGTTCGGATTTTGGCGCGTGAATAGTGTTTTTCAGGCGGAAACAGCGTTCCGATCCAAAAGCACTGGTACGCCGTGTAATCCGCTGCTTTTTGGCCAAATTCCATCATCTGAGGGGTCAAAATTGCGTTTTTATGTTATTCCGGGTCTTTTTTATAGTTTTCAATTTATTCGGGACTTGTTCGTTATATTCGTTTACTTCATAGATTAGGGTTTTCTATTTAAGACACCGTTGACTGAATTTTACATTCATATATTGATAAATCAGAAAATCGAGATTTTTTTCCTCAATCCTGCGTTTGATTTCGGTATTCATAGAATCAACGAATTTCAGTGCTCCTATCCCACCATCACTCTGCATCAGAAATTCATATCTTGAAGATCTTCCTTTTTGTATCCCATCGCGATGATAGCCTCGAAGGTGAATATGTCGGTAGAGCTTCCTCCGTCGACATGTATTCTTTTAACCTCGAAATCACTTATCCGGGTTGTGATCACCAGAGCATCTTCATAGAGCAGTGTTGTTTTGGTTAAATCACTTGTGGAGAAGGTAATTGCCATTGGCTCCAGCTCCCTTGATCTCTTGTGAGTACCAGGCGAGGAAACATTTTGACTTGCGTAAGCGTCTCGAGCGATGCTCGACTCTCCTCTGGCCGCAAATCCTCCCGACAAAACATTAATGTCATTGTCTGGAGGGGTTCTCCATCTTCGACCTTCATGGGCCCGGCGACGATGATGTCGTTGAATTTCTCTTTGCATAAATTCTAGTTCCCTTCTTGCGAGGAGGCAATCTTTTGTGTTGTGTCCCTCCTCTTGGTGACTTTCACAGTAGGAGAGGGGACATCGAGTTCCTTCCGTCATATAAAGTGCTTCCAACCTCTGCTGAATTTGTCGAAATTATCTTGAGGAAACACCCCAGATGGACGAGCTTTCACCTCGACCTCGAGGGGTGTCTTGTTGGATGAAGAGATTCCCCCGACCGTTCTACCCCGATGTGGCGGGTCACTCTATGAATTAGATCTTCCCACTTTACAAAGGGTTCCGTGTATTGAGTGATGGCTAAAGGTTGGAATTGTGGTCCCGACCCTCTGAAGAATGTGCGAATGGCTTCTTCCTCCACCAGCTAACCTCCACTTTAGGCTTCTTGGAAACACCTGAAGTAATCTTCCAAGGTTTCTGTCGACCCTTGGGAGAAATCCTATGGTCTCCTTGTATGGTTTCATCTCGTGTTGCTCCTTGGCGGTGCCATGAGTTTTTTATCACCGCTTCCCACAGACGGCGCCAAATGTTGGGATCAAAATGACGTGACCTAAAAGCTTCTGGTAATGTATTTCGAGGTCTCGCCGGTGGCTAGCTCCTTTAGGTGTCTGTCTCGACCTCGGGGGTGCTTAGTTTCCTTTAGGGTGCTTTTGGTAGGCGAGGACCTGAAAAGGGGTGGGGATGGCCCTTGATTCCACTCTGAAGCTTAACTCAGTAATGAAATTTATGAGAATACTATAAAAGTATGTGAATGTAATCGTCAAAATAATGAAAGTGTTTCCCTATTTATAGGGGAGGTTTATACCGACTTTAAGTGGCGGCAGCTGTGTTTTGATTGGCTGTTTAGTGGCGGTAGCCGCCTTTCTCTGATTTGTTGAGGGAGACGGTGAAGGGTCAGTAGGTGACAAGCAGGTCACCACCTCAGTGTTCCTTACTGTCAAAGGTTTCTTCAACTAAGTGACAAGCAGGTTGCCACCTACGTTTAACCTTATGAGAAGGGTTTCTTCAAACCTAAAGACGGCGAGCAGGTGACAAGTAAGTCGCCACTTGTACCCTTCCTTAAGAGGAAGTGTTTTCTTAATAGTACTTGGCTTCCGACTCGACTCATTACTTAAGAGGAAGAGTTTTGAGTGGTCTTGTCGCCATTCTTTAATAATCATCTTGAGAGTCGACCTTCTTCTATACTGTCGTCGACCATTTATCGTTGTCTTCATATTACAAAAAGGAATTTTCGTCAACTTATCTTTCTGGGATCTCGACTTGGATATCTTCAACTTTTGAGGATCCTGACTTTAAGGTTGTCGACCCTTGTAAGGTTACCTCGAATCATATCTAACAGCATCCATGGAGAGAACACCATCATTCTCAACCATAAACATTTTTAGCTTTAGCGGTCTTGCTTCCACTGAAGCGGATACAGAAGAAACACCAAAGCTGTAATGTTGTGTGGTTGCAATTGAAGTCTCCTCAACCCTTTTGTCCAGGGTTGAAAATATCACCACTAACGATTTTAGATCATCAAAGAACCTACTCCCATGATTTGGGAAACAGATTACCACATTCATCTGTCATCATCAAAGTAATACGGATTACCACATTCATCTGTAGGTTTCCTTTCCGCTTTCGGAATCGCAGCAGAGAGGAGTTTAACACATAGCCATTCTATTCATCATATCATACACCATCAATATTGCGAGGAATTTAGAGATGCATTCTATCAGCCATATTCACACATTGATAATCATGCGACAATCAGGGAGACAACAACATTTTGAAAAACGAATTACATATATCAAATATCTATGAGATAGAAGGCGACAAGCAATTATTCCTTAGACATCTAACCAACCCGACCACCAGTGAACCAATGGAAGGAGGCCGTGAAAGAGTTCACATTACTGACATCTCCTTTCTAATATATAAGTGTTTTAAAACGATTTGATCGCTCAATGGAACGGGGAGTTTTTACATACACCCAATCTTGGCTTTCCCAGGACCCTTTTGAAAACGTTTCGAAGAATTCATACATGCATACACAATTCTACTACACAAGCAAATTATCATATGCAGTCACACCCAAGAAACACACCAATCATCATGCATACGCGTCATGTGTCTAATGTTCCGAGTAACTCATGCTAGTGTATATAATTCTACTACCTAAGTAAATTATCATATACAGCTACATCCTCCACATTCATGCATACGCATCATGCGTGATCACTCCACGACAAACATGCATATTTGGCGACTGGACATTGGAGCTGACTTGCAATTCATAGTTATAATCAATAATGCGAACTTGTAGACATGGATTCTAGGTAATTACAACCATCACAACATGTCAATCCTAGTGCGCAACTCAATAATTGAAATACAGGGCTCTGCGCACAACATGTAATATCCAGCTAGCTTGACAGAGTCAATACGCAATTCTAATCATGCAATTATATCAAGTAATTAATTAGGCAATTGCAATTTAGCCCTCTAAATGATTCAGTCCCAAAATCATGCATTTCTGAGATTCATCCCCTAATCGACAACAGTATAAGGTTTTACTAAAACATGAAAATTTCAAACTGATTGGCGTTGTGTAGGTAATCTTAAATTTTTAAAACATTTGGATTTTAAAATATGACCATCCTATTTTCAGTTGACTCGGGTCGGTCCGACCAAAACGGTCTAGTTCATGTCAATTCAGTCCGACCGGCCCGGTCCGGTGAAAACTGGTCCAACCAGACCAGTTCGATTCAATAGGAAATCGGTTCGGCTCGGTCATTCACGCAAACCAGGTCGATTTGGTTCGACCCATCAGCTACCCGGTCCGACCCGACCCGGATAGGTCGGACCGATTGAGTAAACCCGGATTGGTTGACCCGCTCTGGTTTGACACGTGGAACCCGACCCGGTTCGGTTGACCCGGTTCGGATTCCTTTAGGTCTTAAAGGGTCAGTTGACCCAACCTGAATGTGCAAAATTTGACCGGGCCATGACGCACTAGTGGTCCGGCCGAAATAATTACTTATGTGCTAAGTAGGGTTTTAAAATAAACTAAAAAACTCTACTTAGACACCTGGTAATATTAAATGTAGATATAACTTCCAATATTTGCATAATATATATATATAATTTTCGGCACATACATATACATATATATTGTCAAGATTCTATATTTGGGATATAAATCTATCAACAATATATATATATATAATTCGGCATATATATATATATATATATATATATATATATATATATATATATATATATATATATATATATATATATTGTCAAGATTCAGTATTAGGGATATAAATCTATCAATAATATTTTTCTCAATCTTTTAGGTAACTAATATTATCAATATCCCTAATATTGTGATAAAATATATTAATAGTTTCTATCCACACAATTATCATGTGAATCTATCCATAATTGTGACCTTATACACTAGGTAAAATTCAGTCAACAATTAAAATTTAATTAAAAATTTGGTTTTGGCCGAAAACCCTAGGTTACTTGGAGACTAAGAAATTAAAATTTTCACTTTGTAAACCATAGGTGGTTCGGCCGAAACATTAAACTTAGGGCTAGTGGTCAAATTTCAAGATCAAATTTTACTAGGATCATTAATCAAATGTTTGATTTTGATAAAAATCACGTTTTTCTTGAAGATCATGAACATCAATTTTACCAAAAACACTCAATTTCATGATTATCAGTTTTACTAAAAACTCAAAAACACAAATTTATCAAATATAATGAACTCCCTAACACAGGGTCTGATACCAGTGTTGGATTTAGGGGGATAAATACTTCATAAAAAAAACACGTGTACATGCCAGGTAAGCTAATTACGCAACAGAATAGAGGCACATACCAGTAATTGCTTTCCTTTAGTCCCATGATCTTCAAGGGGAGTTTCGATCCGCCGGAAAACTCCTGTAAGGATCCTGGTTAAGGATTCACCTACACAGAATAGTCTCCAAAACAAAGCATCTTGTTGATTCCTAGCAGGGACGGATCTCTGGGGTAAATAGCTCAAAGCAATTTGGCACCTAGAACCCTAAGGGTTCGGCCGAACTATAGGTGGAGAGGGGCAGGGATTTCTTTGGTCTCAACAATTAGAAGAAAAGAATGATTTGTTTCTAATAAATCCCTGACAACCTCTATTTATGGAGGAGGTGGGACAAATCCCACCTCCTTAACCATCAGTTTCGGTCGGCCTAGGAGATTGGGGAGGCCCAATTTTGAGCCTCTCAAATCTATTAGGATTTTAGGCCTAGCCCAAAATCTCTAATGTGACATAACCCAATAACCTTAATTGTTGGTCTTATATTAATGGGATCTTATATGACGGCCCATTCACCAAATGCCTGTTAGATTACGGGGAGTGATCACTACGGAAACTTAAACATGGTATGTGCTAGTAATATCAATTACGCAGCGGAAAGTTTAAACATACCTCAAGAGTAACCGTAGTCCAGGATCCTTGCTCGAGGGAGTTCGCGATCCTCCGGTCGGGACACGTAGAGATTCTTGTTAGAGAAGCCCTACGTGGTGCAGCTCCACAGCAAAGCCTCTGATCGATTCTTGGCATGGGGACAGATCTCTGGAGAGTTTGCTCGAAAGAAATTTGGCACACCCTTGGTGGAATATGTGGTTCGGCCGAAACACTTGGTGTGGAATGAGGGTTTTTCTCTCTAAAACTCTCTTGTGAGGGAATTGTGATTAACCCTAAAATTTCCCTAACACCTCTTATTTATAGGAGGAGTAAAGTGGACAAAAGTCCAATTTACCCCAGCATAACATTCAGACGTCTTATGTATTTGGGGAGGCTCAATTTTGGGCCTCCCATGTCAATTCAGATTTGAGTATAGCCCAATTACCCTAATGTGACATTTACCCAAGTTCATTAGGTAAACCATACATATTATGGGCTACCAATTACGGCGCCCATCGCCATATGCTTACAGCTCCCACTCGCTGGAATGGGAGTGTGCCTCTTAATGTATTGTTGTCCAAATTCGCGTCAACATTTCTCCCCTTTGATTTGCTCCATGCTTCCGAATAGTTCATACGAGGTTTGCCGTGCGACCGGCGGATACGACAGCCATCGTGCTACTCATCTGTTAGGAGTATTGTAGCCCGCGGAACGTTGATTCCCTTTTTCTATAATCAACATGTTATAAACAACGTTTATATATTGTACAACGCTGTATCCTAGGTCAACTGATAATTCTCCTGAATTTTATCCCATTCACCCACCTGACCTTCTTCCTCCAGTGGTTTCAAAGTGCTAAGAAGATCATATACCTTTTCTAGTACACTCTTGCTGTAGCTATTAAAGCTTTCTTCCAAGGCAGGTATGAGTGGGTGCAGGATTGCTGCCATGTCGTTTCCGTATTTCAGGAAAGGGCATCCCAAATGTCCTTTGCAATCGGAACATTCTCATACTCATCAAGGAATTCCTGAGATATTTCAGTCAACAGAATCTTCCTTGCTCTTTTGTCATCTTGCTCCATTTAAAATAGGCATAAGCAAGGTCCTTGGTTAGACCAGCTTCTGGGTAGCTCATGGATTACTGAATGTGACATAACAGGTCATTGTCCTCCAACAGTGCACTGACACGCTTGCTCCAATAGTCATAGTTTGTCTCTGTCAAAAGCTCATTAGAACAAGATGTTGTCATCTATGTTGTAATTCGTTACTAAACACGATGACAATCAAGCACAATCAGGGAGACAATAAAATTTTGAGAAATAATTGCATACATCAGATATCTATTAAGATGGAATCCGACAAATAATGATTCCTCAGTCATCTAAACCAACCGACCACCAGTAAACCAATTGAAGATGGCTGTGAAAGAGTTCGCACTATCGCCGTCTTCTATCTAATAGATCAGTCTCTTAAAACGGTTTTAATCGCAAATTACCGGAACGGGAATTTTAAAATAAGCATACTCGATCTTGGCTTTCCCTGGCCCTTTTTGTATTGGAAAATCATTCCGATGAATTCACTCATGCATAAATAATTCTACTACCCATGTAAATTATCATATGCCAGTAACATTCATCATACCATACACACATGCTTACGCGTCATGCGTCTAATGCTCCGAGTAACTCATGCTTGCATTCATATTTCTACTTAGAAGTAAACTGTCAAATGCAACTACATTCTCAACATTCTAGCATATGTGTCAAACATGCAACATTCACATCAATCATACACATTTGGCGACTGGTTTTTTGGTTTTTGGTAGAGATTCTTGTTAGAGAAGCCCTACGTGGTGCAGCTCCACAGCAAAGCCTCTGATCGATTTTTGGCACGGGGACAGATCTCTGGAGAGTTTGCTCGAAAGAAATTTGGCACACCCTTGGTGGAATATGTGGTTCGGCCGAAACACTTGGTGTGGGAGGAGGGTTTTTCTCTCTAAAACTCTCTTGTGAGGGAATTGTGATTAATCCTAAAATTTCCCTAACACCTCTTCTTTATAGGAGGGGTAAAGTGGACAAAAGTCCACTTCACCCCACTATAACATTCGGCCGGCCTATGTATTTGGGGAGGCCCAATTTTGGGCATCCCGTGTCAATTGGGATTTGGGTCTAGCCCAATTACCCTAATGTGACATTTACCCAAGTTCATTAGGTAAACTATACATATTATGGGCTACCAATTACGGCGCCCATCACCATATGCTTACAATGACAACAATAGATGCACAAATATATTTTGTCTTTTATTTGCAAATTATCTAATGTTACTTTTAAAATATATTTTTTCCAAACTACTTTTGCATTCATCTAGCCATTATTAATTAATAATTTGTAGAACATTTTACTTTCCGTAGTTTTTGTGCTTGTGTTAACCATGAAGTAATTTATATGCATCCATTATAAAAAAAAATATACGTGGGTTAACATTTTTTTTTAGTATTATTATGGATTTTCATTTATGATTTAACTTTGTAATATATATATATATATATATATATATATATATATATATATATTATTTTCATGAATTTTTTTAAATATAATATATTTTATAAAATAAAATATATATATATGCACTAATCACTTATAGATTCATTATTACATTTATTGACAAGTTTTAAATTTATATATTGTAGTTTTAGTGACATAATTGGTTTTTTTGGGTAAATAAATTTTCGATCAGGTAAAAAATATCACTGGTAAAAAACAACAAGCCAACTATTAAAATCATTTGCCAACAAAATCTTTCATAGTTATAAAGATTTGAAACAAATTTTTTTTGTTAGATTACGGGGAGTAATTACTACAGAAATACTAAAACATGGTACGTGCATGTAATCGAAATTACGCAGCCGAAGAGTTACATATACCTCAACAGTTACCGTAGTCCAAGATCCTTTGAACGAGGGAGTCCTCGATCCCCCGGTCGGGACCCGTAGAGGTTCTTGTTAGAGAATCCCTACGTGGTGCAGCTCCACAGCAAAACCTCAGATCAATTCTTAACACGGGGACAGATCTTCGGAAAGTTGCTCGAAAACAATTTGGCACACCCCTGGTGTTATGCTTGGTGCGGCCGAACCTTGTAGGTGTGGGAGGAGGGGTTTCTCTCTAAAACACTCTTGTGAGCGAATTATGATTAACCCAAAAATATTCCCTAACACCTCTTATTTATAGGAGTAAAGTGGAAAAAAGTCCAATTTACCCCACCTAAATATTTCGGTCGGCCTATGTATTGGGGAGGCCCAATTTTGGGCCTCCCATGTCAATTGGGATTTGGGTCTAGCCCAATTACCCTAATGTGACATTTACCCAAGTTCATTAGGTCAACTATACATATTATGGGCTACCAATTACGGCGCCCATCACCATATGCTTACAGCTCCTACTCGCCGGAATGGGAGGGTGCCTGTTAATGTATTGTCATCCAAATCCGCATCAACATTTCTCCCCTTTGATCTGCTCCGTGCTTCTGAATAGTTCATACGAGGTTCGCCGTGCGGCCGACGGATACGACGAGCATCGTGCTACTCATCTCTTAGGAGTGTTGTTGCGCCCGCGGAACGTTGATTCCCTTTTCTCCAATCAACCTGTTATAAACAACATTTATACATATTGTACCGCATTGTATCCTAGGTCAGCTGATAATTCTCCATTTGCCTAGTTTCCACATAGGAACACTTCTCCAAGGCATCAGTACAAGTATTCACAACCTTCAACTAATATCCGGTTGGTGGCCACCTAGTGAATACAAGAGTCGGTGAATTACACGTGAATTTGACCATCCCCATCGCTCATACCCTTAGTCAAACCCAACCGGTTTCCAAAGACGTGGACACTGGGCCTTTTTGTTCAGCACTACGCTCGTACGCCGGGAAGCGAGCATTGAGCCTGACCTTAGGTATGAGTTCTGAGTCCATGAAGATACTTTGGGTGCCTCTTCATAAGGCTCCCGGGATCAATCACACACTCGAGGTGAAGAAGTTTGCGCTCGCCAAAATCACGAGGATTCTTTTCTTATCACAACCGAGCTGTGACCCCTTGGTCGTACATGGCACGCGTAGTATGAAGCACGCGTTGGTGGCATACCTAAACCTTTTGGGTCTACATGAATGGTATATGTCAATCATGATATCACAGATTTTCATCTGGCCCAGAATGTGGATTTATGACGAACGAAGTTCATCACGACGATCTGCAAGACGAAGATCATGTCGAGTTACTTCAACAATTGATAATCGTTCCGCGTAATCAGGTTTATCCCCTGATTCTTAGCCAGCCTTTCATAGTAGAGGCCTCCCTCCACCGCAAATGACTAGGTAAGGCCCACATTCGACATAGTTTGGCAGAGGATTGCGTCCTCCTACGACTTAGTTTATAGACCGTAAATTTGATGTAATCAAAACATTATGACATTGATTGATCATAAACTCAGTTGCAATTCTTTCGCTTACAAAATGTAACTTTCTAATATCAAAATGTTATCACAGATACAAGTCATTTTTAAACCCTACGCAATCCAAGAAAATTTACATGCTTTTCGAATATATCCCTGTGCAGTGTTTTAGTTAATGGGTCCGCGATCATATTATCAGTGGACAAGTATTCCATAGTGATTATATTATCTTCTACCAATGATTTAGCATAGAAATATTTCACATCAATGTGTTTGGTCCTACTATGGTACTTAGGATTCTTAACTGCCGCAATAGCGGCCTGACTATCGGAGAACACCTTTCTAGGTTTACTTCCGATGTCACCACCAAGCAATGCAGTATGAAGTCTTTTCAGCCAGACTCCTTCATGTGCATTTTAGAGAGAGCGACGAATTCTGATTCCATTGTTGACAGCGCGACACAGGTTTGCTTCTTGCTCGTCCATGAAATGGCGGCATTAGCAAGGAGAAATACTCCTCCTGTGGTGGACTTACGATCATCTGGATCGCCACCATGGTCGGCGTCACTGTAACCGGTCAATTCTAACTTCCCGCCCTCATAGCACAGAGCATAGTCGGCAGTACCTTTCAGATAACGAATTAGGTATAAATAGTAATTCGTTTTACAGTCTTTAAATGTTGATTGCTAGGATCTGATTGGAAACGTGCTACTAGGTCCATGGCATGACAGATATTCAGATGGGTGTATTGCACGGTGTATATCGAAATACCAACCACGCTTAAAACCTCTGCACCCCTTTATCTGTTAATGCTCTGCCGGGTTCTTGGGGCTGTCACGATTCAACAGTAAGCACCCAAATACCACAGGCGCATCCACTGGTTCTGGCATCCTGTAATCTGAACCAACTTTCAACTGCTCGTTGATATAGGCTTCTTAAGATAGACATAAATCCCGGATAGCCCGATCTCGGGCAAATTTAATGCTTAAGATGTACGTGGCGTCTCCCATGTCTTTCGTCTCAAATACAGATGCCAACCAGGACTTTGACTTATTCATGAAACTCATGTCGTTTGCGGCAATGAGTATGTCGTCCACGTACTAGGTTAAGATGACATACTTAGACTCTGAGGTCTTATAATACACTCACAGATTCTTGTGAAACTCACTAATCCGTTTCCTACGATTTTCTCATGGAATTTGCAGTACCATTGCTGTGACGATTGTATAAGACCGTAGAGGGACCTTTTGGAGTTTACAAACTTTTCGTTCGTTACTGTTAGATATCTGTCCAATTCGGGTTTGTATTTACATTTCGGGCCTCGTAAAATATCCCAAAACCCTTTCACAGGACACCTAAGTCTAAAAACGGTCTGGAATACGCGTAATTCCCGGGCCGAAAGACTTCCGGATTGCCCTAAGGCGATCCGGACCTCCGGATTGTTAAAACAATCCGGGTAGGTCCGGATTACTGTTTTACTTCGTACGCTCACCCCGATTAAATTGCCATGTGCGGGAAGTCGGTGCATACATAGTCCGCCTTGATGACGGTATACGTCTTCCTTACATACCGACATCAGGTAATTCCAAATTGGGCATGATCCTTAGGTTCCCTATAAATAGGGGGCCTAGGTCTCCCATTTGGAATAAGGCTCTCACTTTGGACTTGAAATGCTCTGACTTCTCTCTAAGGCTTTCTCTCTCTAAAAGTGCTAACTTGAGCGTCGGAGTGGGCCCAATTAGCATCCCCCCCCCCCCCCCCCACGCTGGTTACTGCCCTTCGTGCAGGACCCAAAGATCAAGAGTCCAAGGTTGAGGATCGAAGTCTAGCTCGGTGATTGTGTATTAAGGATTGCGGCGTTCCCGTCCTTATACATACATCTCAAGCCCGATCGTGAAGGAAGAAGCCCGTTCGTGAAAGAAAAAGCCCGAAGAAGCCCAAGTGGTGAAGCGAACCCAACATTTGGCGCCGTCTGAAGTGATTCGAACAAAAAGCCGTGCTGCAAGCCATGACAGGAAGACGACCAAAGAAAACGGGTGTAACCAAGATGAAACCAACGAGAAGTCAACTAGTACCTTGTCACATGCTGTTCGCAGAATCCACAGCTTCGTCCATTCCGTCCGCAAACGCCCCTCCTACACAGTTCATGCCAGAGGATCAGAACAACGTGCCTCCGCAAGAGCAAGGAGCAAGGGTGGATCAAGGAATTCCATCAGGAATGCCAGCTGAGGCAACACAGCAGCAGCCAGGCAATGCAGCCAACATGCCTACAGTCACACCGGCAATGATGGCGACATTGGAAGAACTTATGGCTCTCATGGAGATCTTAAAGATTCAAGGATATGCTGCGCCTCCACCACCCCCACGTAATAATGAACAGGCTGCTCCAGCCAGAGAAGCGTCATATGATGCAAACCAGGAAAAATCGCAATACCCAGGTGGGGTAGGAGATTCTGAAGATGCCTATCAACAGACCAGGCGGGAGCTAGCACGTTCAGGCACTCCAAGCGTTGGCATGAAGCAACAAGGAGTAAGGTGGAAACAGCCTCCTGTGAGCAGTTCACAACACCCACACAAGGAGGATAGCTCTAAAACAACAAGCCAGGCCGGCACAGGCAAAGAGGGGTGGAGGAAACCCGCACAAGAAAACGACATCCCAATCACGGGACTCATGGCTAAGGCCTTAGAAGAGATGATTGAGAGGAAAATGAAGCAATCGAAGATGAAAGGAATGCATGCCCTAGAAGAAAATGCATCGCACCCATTCTCGGATGAATTAGAGCACATTCACGTTCCAGATGCCCTCTACTGAATTGGCGGTGAAAAATATAGAGGGAAAGGAGATCCAATGGAGCATGTACAACAACATGAAGCGTTTGTGCTAGGACGAACGGAAAACCCGCATCACGTTGCCATTACATTTGCTAACACTCTCGTCGGAATTGCCGCACATTGGTTCTTCTCGCTGCCATGCGGAAGCGTCACGTCATGAGCATATCTAAAGGAAAAATTCATTCAAAGATACATGGGAGAGCGCACACTCCTTAAAGGGCCGAACTCGTTGAATGAGGTGACACAGCAGAACGACGAGTCTTTAGCAGATTATTACATCCGCTTCAATCAAAACATCTCAGACATTCAAGGAAACATCACTGAGGGAGAAATCGTGCGCGCCTTCATTGCAAATTTAGGCCGAAGAGGACATGCCCTGGCTGAAAAGATGGCAAGGTGCCCAGCTGAGACGCTTGAAGAATTAGCGGCGAGAGTAAAAGAATTTGTGAATCTAGACCGATTCAGAGAACAACATAAGGCAAAAGTTAGTGCAGCTCGCGCTAAGGAGAAGCAAGCAAAACCCCAGCAAGGCCCGTAGCAAGCGAGACAATTCCAGCCCCACAAGAGGCCATATCAGCCCGAGTTCCAAAAACCAAAAGAAGTGAACCTGGCAGAGTGCGTTCCTTTGAATGCACCACTTTCCATAATCCTGAAGAAGATGAAGGAGGATAATATGTGGAGGGAGCTAGCGAACTTCCGAAAGGGGCCACTGGGAAAGCAGGAATATAAATGGTGTGAAAACCATGAAGTTTACGGCCATGAAACAAACAGCTGCGTCAGCTTGCGATTTCGCATAAACAACTTCATCCTTAAAGGGGAGCTCAAGCAATATGTCGACCAAGGCGACAAACGACAAAAGAAGAACCATGCAGAGCAACCCGGAAAGGGAAATAAGGGAAATGAGAAAGTCAATGAAAACCCACCGCCGCCAAAGCGTGGTGTCATCAACGTAATCCATGGTGGCCCAGCAGCATGAGGTAGCGTTTCTAACGCCCGAGATGTCTATGCCTCATAGCTGCAAGTTCTGCCAAAGTATGGGAAGGGGCGACAACCAGAGAAGGAAGATATAATCATCTCGTTCTCAAACGCCGACAAGAAACACATAGTGTATCCCCATGATGATGCTTTGGTCATAACAATGGACATCAATGGTTTTGACGTGCAAAGGATTCTGGTAGATGGTGGGAGTGCTGCGGGTCTACTGCATATCGAGGTGCTTAAAAAGATGGGAAAAAAGGAAGCTGATCTCTCGCCGAGCACGTTTCCGTTGGTCATTTTCGCAGGAGCGGCAACCTATCCATTGGGCATGATTACGCTTCCAGTTATCCTTGGAGACGGGTGGAAGGCATTGCATATAGATGTCACATTTGTGGTAGTAGACAACCTGGGGGCATATAACGGCATCCTGGGGAGAACAACAATCAACCCACATGACATTGTGCCATCTACAGCTCATCAGAAAATGAAGTTCCTAACTCCGCACGGAATTGGAAAAGTGCTAGGTGATCAGACTGCCGCACGAAAGTGCTATGTTATTCCCTAAAGAAAATGAAACGGGTGTCAATCGCCATGATAGGAGTTGGTGCAAAGAGAAAGCTGTTCGCCTCAAACGACGATGAAAAAAGAAAGAAGGAAAAGTTATCTCCAAGGTCCGAACTAGACAGGATTCTTTATCCACCTAAGCGGAGTGTGCTTGATGTTAAGCAGGGAGAAGAAGAATCCATCATGTCCTAATTCCAAAGGTTCGCTCAAAATGCAACTGCACTGAGAGCAAGCAAGAAGGACGTCATCAATGCATTTTTCCTGAACATGAATGCATCAACATTTTTTCTATTTGGAAGAGAATTTGGGTGGCGCACAACCAAGACAATGGCGTGATTAAAAGACAAAATAGAGACTGCGATCTCTTGTGAGCGTGAATTGAGATGGGACACACCTCTCAACACAGGTGGGGAAGCTCAAACTTCAAGGAAACCAGAAGGCTCAAGCACGGATTATGCCAACATCTTCACACCTTTGAACACAAAGGTGGAGGAGATATACGTCAAGCTTCTGGAAAACAAGCTTCCAAGACCACTTGAGCCCGAAACCGCCTTCTTAGGCAGGAATGTTGAAGAATGGTGCCAATATCACCAAACTTGGGGGCATAGTACCAATGGTTGTTTAACCTTGAGGATGGAGATTGAAGAATTTATTGCGCATGGAACTTTAGGAAGCTATGTCGCGAACAACAAACTGCCGAAATATATCTGAGGGAGATAGACTTTCCACTTTTAATCTATCTTTTTCAGTGCACCTTTAGGAATATAAGTGCAATTCATGCCTTTGTAATCAGTAGTATTCCGGAAGAAGCGGTCAATAGACGCCTTCCCGCAAAGCCATTGTAACACGACAAGTATCTAATGATGTTCAATTTACTTTCGTAGGTACATCTCTACATTATGCATTATACTCTGGGTTAACATCAAGTAGAAAACAACGTGCATACTACTCATAATCATCACACCATGCAACTTATAATTGGCGACACCAGCAAATGCATCTTCAACAAATTCAAAAGCAATATCATGAAATATTCCAAAAAATGACATGGTGCAATATCCTTCTCAAAAGGACAATACCCATGATCACATCTATCAAATGTAACATGTTGCGACATCCTTTCCAAAAGTGCAAACCTCATGTTTACTTCTTAAAAATGACAAGTTGTGAAGTCCTTCGAGCAAATCCTCATGTTCATAAGCCATTCCCTGAATTAAAACAGGATGCGGCAAATGCAATGATGGGACTGATCACCCCACTGTGGCGGAAATCCTCTTAATAGACGACAACCCCACATACTCAAAGTATGCATACTCTCTTAAGAGTTCATACACCATGAATACCTAAGCCCGAAAAGGGATAGCTTCATGTTATACGCTTTTTAAAGCAAATCTTATACAAAACTCATCAAATTTACAAGTCGAGTCTTGTATAACGTTATCTTGCTCTTTAGCATTTAACGCATAAACAGAAAAATAAACAAGAGGAATCTTGTAACAACGTCGCCTTAGAGTGGAACTAAGAGACTGTATAAACTTAAGTCTTGCTTCGTCAAGATGACACTGCTACATGTCAAGTGCCAGTGCCGAATGCCAAGTGCCCGCGCCAAGTACATTACTACTTACAACACTACAAGTACCTAGCATACACATCTTGCCATGCCTTGGGTTTTAACCAAGAGGGGCACTCATACGGACATCATGTTCATCATCTAAGGATACCTATCCTATCTTCCAAGTCCGAAGCATATGGACAACGTGGATACTCAAGGTATGAAATATTACTAACAAGGTATCACATGATTTTTATTATTAAAAAACAGGTCCAAAGGAAGAAGTTCCATACAAAGCAAAAACACAAATAAAGGTTTGGGCAAAAGCCTCAAACATATCATCACCTCCAAAAGACTAAGACAACATGTCCAGAAAATCAACACCAAGTTCAACATCAGCATTGTCATATCCAAAGATCAAGGCAATAGAAGCCGCTTCAGCTGCCTTACGTTGCAAATCCGCAACATGGCCAACAGCAAAAGAAGAATAAGGACCCAGCTTGTCGAACGGAAACCCGGGGGCAAGTGCATGTACTCTGCCAATGTAATCTTTGGCAAACTCATCAACCAAGGGTGCAAAATCCACTTTAGCAGCAGCAAGGACATCGGCAGAATAGGCAGGGGTACTAGGATACTCAGCCAATCCCTTCTCAACACCCGCTCTGTGTGCCTCGTCACGAACAGAAGCAAGCGCGGCATCATGAACATTGTTGTTCTCCGCAATTTGCTGCTTGATAGCAGCAATCTCGGCTTCAAGTTGTTCAGCATAGACACGACGAGCAGCAATACGCGCATCAATATCAGCAACCTTGGAGTTCAAATTTTGCACTTCCTCTTCAGACTGTGCAAGCTCGTGGGAAACTGTACTACACTTCTTAATAGCAGCCTTCCTCTCACTTCCAAGCTCCAACACTGTTGGATCACGGGCGAAGCTCCGTTACGTCCTTGACGGAAAGGCTGAACTCCTGGGCTCCGCGTAATCCTGCAAAAGGGGATGACCTGGGTGGTGACCCAGAATCCCTCTCCAATGCTTAAATGAGTATATGATCAATGGGGTGGTAGCAGTAATCTAAGTGCGTATTAGAGTCTGAGTTTTCTGAGGTAACTTCCTCCTTTATATAGGAGGGGAAGTTACTCAGTTACCTGTTACTGTGCCTGGCAGTTTTGCCCATGATTCCGCATATCTCGCCACGATTCCGTATATCTCGTTTGGGATTCCGTATATCTCGCCCCACGTATCTTGCCCATACTCCGCGTATCTCGGGCACACCCTGCGTATCTCGGGGGAGATTTATCTGTATCTTTAACCGTATTCCCACTACTCTATCTAGTAGGCAGGTTTCCCGGTATTATCCTCTGATCACAAGTCTCGACTTCCGTCGGGGACTCCAGAGTTATCTCATTCTAGGTCACCACCCAGGACCCTTTGTCTAACGAGACAGGTCCAGCCTCCGCGGGGCTTTATTGTCGGGGCCTTTACTAAGGCGTATCGGGGCCTGCTCAGAGGCTTCTCGTCGGGAGCATTCAGCTCATATATCGGGTCCGCTGAAATCGGGACCCTTCATACTGGGCCTCTGAGCCCTCCAGGCTTTTTATGAGGCCCACTGGACCTACCCGCCGTCCATTGGCTGTTAACGGGGCTAACGATCACATCGAAACCCATCATTTGCCCCCAAGACATGGGGGACTTTTAGTTCGTCGTGTCTTCTAGTTCCAGATCTTCTGACCTTGCTATCTGAGGCTTTTATGTTCATGCCTCCCGATATTGCCATCGGAGGCTTTTGCCTTCAGGCCTCTTGATATCTCTATCGGGGGCTTTTGCCTTGTGCGTAATTGTCGTGTGACGGAGTCTCTCACTCATGATTACCTCGGGCCCACTGGACTCTATGGGCAGTTGCCAAATCCGAGGAGACTCCCCGGTTACTACAGCATTAAATGCTGGGGATTATGAAACGACGCTTAAATCGGCGTGACTGTTGCTTTCTGAAAAAGCACTTATTACGTCACCACGTCTCCTCCGTACCGTCCTCTCCATCTCAACGATAACGATCGAATCGTTTCATCTTCTACGGTCAAGATTGAGTCCTTTCAGTTGTCCTTTTGCTTATAAAAGCCAAAACCCTGGCATTATTCACTTCTTCTCCATCTTCTCAATTTCTGGAAGTTCTGCCATTCTTGAGTTCGAAGTTTTCATCTCCAAGGTTTTCCTGTTCTTCGTGATCCAAGGCCTTCAATCTTCCCGATCCTTCTTCATCTTCACCAAGCATCCATCGACAATGTCTGGTAAGGTTTCCCTTCTCTTGTTTTCGTGATTTGCTGATATTATCGTCTCTTTTCTTGAATTTTTCTGTTTGTAACCGTTTTTAGACGAGGCTAGTTCTGAGGCTAGGAATCCTTTCACCTTTGAACTTGCTGTTAATGAGATTTCTGAGACCTCGTATGAGGTTGCTCTCCGAGAGGGCAGCATTACCTCGGATTGGGAGCCTCGTTTCCCTTATGAGTCTCAACCTGCTGTCAAGAGGAAGCATATCGTCACGCGTCCTCGAGAGGGAGAAGTGTTCATCTCCGCCGGACAGATAAGAGCGGGGATTCGATTCCCCTTTTGCGGGAACCTGGTGGAGATGTGCAACTTCTACAAGACACACCCCTGTACCTTCTCTCCACACGCCATCCGCGTGTGGAATGCTTTTCAACTTCTGTGCCTCCGCCAGCAGTGGACGTACAGTTTGCTGCTTTTCCGCACTTTCTACGGAATGAAGTGCAATAAGGCTGGTATTTGCTCCTTCTCCCCCCGACTCCCCAAGTGGACAAAGGAGCAACTTTCACGTTTCGGCTGGGATAGCAAAACCTGGAAGTTCCACAAGGATCGGGTGCTGATTCGCGACTCGGGGTCTGACAATAGCGGATGGAAGAAGTATTACTTCTTCGTCCAAAACAGCTCTGTCCCATGGCCCCGATGGGAGGTCGTGGCGGACCCTGCCCCCAAGCTCGAGGTCTACACTGAGGATGATCTCAACACTCTCTAGATGGTCCAGCTCTACCGTTGGGGGGACTCATTCATACCCCTCGACATCAACAAGCTCATGGAGAAGGACTTGATTCATATCGGAGTCCGGCTCCTCGATTCTGTTTCCAAAGATTTAGTCATCTGGGTAATTCTTCTAATCACTTTGTCATTTTATTTTTGCAGCCAAGAAGGCTTCTCTGCTGACTCATCTCATTATGAAGCAGGGCGAGACTGATGCCATCCCAGGTGGCTCCAAGAGGAAGCGAAAATCGCTGAAGAAGGGCGCCTCCTCTTCCGCCACTCCTTTTGCTGCCCCTCCGACCGAAGAACAGGTCGTGGCCAAGCGAGCCAGGAGGGAGGAGATTGACCAAGCCTTCGGGGTCACTACCGCCGAGGAAGGTAAGCGTGTCCGTCGTGCTATTAAAAGATATAAAAAGCTGGTTCCCGAGGAGTTTATCCCCGCTGATCGGGAATCGCGGGTTCGCGAAATCAAATACATCCTTCGAGGAGAAACCCCCCGCGTTCTCAAGGCGGGATACTACAACTTCTTCGCGAAGAACCAATACCTCGAGCGTCGAATCGTCTGGTGCCCTCGTGGTACTCTTCCTGACTTTATTCGTCCCGCCACCGCAGGTCCATCGGAGGCTGTCACTCCGAGGCAGGCTGTTACCCCAGCGCAGGCCGCGACTCCACAGGCGCTGATCCTGGAGGATACCCCGACGGAAGCTCAGTTCCGTCAGGTGACTGATTTGGAGGCCTCTCCTTCCTCGGAGGAGCCCAATGAGGGCAGCCTAAGGCCAGCCGTGAGGGACGTGTCCCGGAGTCCTCCTCCCGAGCTCCACACTCCTACTCCCGAGCCTCCGGCCGAGGTGGCTCCTCCAGCTGATGATTCTAGGGTTATCCCTCCTCTCCCGGTGGATGAAAATCTTTACAAGATTTTCACCCCCGACCAGGAGACGATTCCTTGGAATCCGATCGAATCTCTCCAAGGGGTCCCACTTCAACGGGGGGACCTTCAGCCTGACTTGGCCCTGCATCTGCTGGCAGGGTCAATTCCTCCCGCTTTGAGGCGGCCGATCTCCTTGGCGCGGGAGGACATTGAGGAGGAGCTCCGCGCTATGGCCGTCCGTCAGATGGAGGTAATACTTTACCTTTGCTTTGTTTTCTTCATTGTCTTTGCCTTCGACCATCGGATTCTAATCCTTTTTCCCTTTTGTCTTAGGAAACCGCGGACCAGCACCGCTGCTTTGGCCTCGTCCAGGCTCTGAAGGGTGCTTTGGAGGAGGCACGAGCCAGGTCGGACCCTGACGCGTTGGCCAAGCTCCAGGTGGACCTCGACGAGGCTGTGGCAGCCAGGAATAAGATGGCCAAGGAGAAAACTCTCCTTGACGAGATGGCTTCGGGCCTGCTCAAGCAGGTTCAAGATCACGAGGCTGTCATGCGTCGGGAGCGGAAGATGGTCCAGGCGGATCAGCAGCGGCATGAGTCGGAGAAGAGGCAGCTCATCCACGAGAAGGGTGTTCTCGCGGAAGCTCTCGCGGAGGCCAAGGCGGGGCTCGAGGCCAAGCTGGCTGAGGCCAAGGCCCAGGGCCACGAGGAAGGTCGTCTACAGGGCCGCGAGGAGGGTCGCCTGCAGGGTCGCGAGGAGGGCCGTCTGCAGGGTCGCGAGGAGTATCGGAATTCTGAAGAATTCAAGGTAGATGCTGTAGGGTTCTGCAAGTCCGAGGTGGAGAACGTCCTGTTCAATGCCGTCGAAGAACTCTACACGGCCTACGAGGATTCCATCGACTTCAAGAAGTCCGAGACCCTCGCCCCCTTCGCGGAGAAGTACTTCAACCTCCCGGCGGAGAGTGAAGAGACTGTTGCCGTGGACCCGACTCCGCGGGCTGCGGAGCCTTCTGCCCAGGCCCCTCCGGACCTTGCTTCCTCCAACGCTGCTGAGGACCCGACTTCCAACAAGGACCAAGCTAAATGCTTTATCTTTTAGTCCTTGTAATTTTTCTCCTTGTCTTCTTCATCCTTTGTATCGGACCCCTTTGGCCTTCGAGCCTTTATATAAGCAGTTTCTCTTATCTGTTTTGGTCCCGATAATTGTTTGCACTTATTTAAAGTGACTTTAGACTCGTTACTCAGAACGTTCCGATGCACCATTTAAGATGACTTCATACGTCCTTCTGACGCTTTACTCGAGATTTTACCACTTAAGGTTTCTCCTCCTATCGGGATTTCACCACTTAAGGTTTCTCATCCAATCAGGACTTCACCACTTAAGGTTTCGCATCCAAATTAGTTAATGTAATTTCGTATGTCTTTCGCAACATTCTCCTCGGGATTTTACCACTTAAGGTTTCTCATCCCTGCCTTTCAAGGAAATTTTATACATCACTTAAGATGATTTTTCACACCCCTTAAGGCTTTTATCGTGCCAAATCAGACGACTTTAATCGTACCCCTTAAGGGCTTTTATCGCGTCTTTCCAGACGACTTAATCGTACCTTTTTAAGGCTTTTTGCCGCATCATATAGACGACTTACGCGGACCCGTTAGGGCTTTTTCGTACCCTTTAGGGCTTTTGGCCGCATCATATAGACGACTTACGCGGACCCGTTAGGGCTTTTTCGTACCCTTTAGGGCTTTTGGCCGCATTATATAGACGACTAACGCGGACCCGTTAGGGCTTTTGTCCGTACCTCGAAAGGCTTTTTGTCGCGCCATAAAGGCGACTTACTCGTACCTCGAAAGGCTTTTTGTCGCGCCATAAAGGCGACTTACTCGTACCTCGTAAGGCTTTTATCGTACCTCGGAAGGCTTTTGTCGCGTCCTTCAGGACGTCTTACTAACAGTTATAATAAATCTAAAAGCAATTTGATCAGAAGCAACTTCTTTTATTCATAAATAACTCAAAGTTTCGCTTACATCGGATTGACAGATAAATTGCGCCATTCGCGGCGACTTAATATCAAACATGATACTTCTTCAAGTGTTCGCCACTGAAGGAATGCTTCAACGTCTTGCCATCGAGGTCTTCTAGCTTGTATGTGTAAACACCTAATTTTGGACCACGCGCGAGACGCGCGACTCATGGCGTGCTAAATGGGAAAGTGTTCAAAATATGGCAAGTCGAGAAACTTTCAAGAATGGCTCCGGCAAAATTAGGATAGTTCATTATAGAAAATATTTGTTGAATATTTAGGGTATATTTTCTGAATATTTAGCATTTATTAAGAGAATAAATCAACAATATTTACTTCCTAGTTATAGATAACTCTAGGTTAGTATATATATATATATATGTCTGTCATTGCAATGGGAGGAAGAAAAATTTGGATCGTAATAAGAAATCGTTGATACGGGCATATTATCGAATACTCTGCTTAGTGCTCTCAGTTCTGACTGTCCCTATTTGATTTATTATTCTTTGTAATCTTTATTATTATATTATTATTTGGTTTTGGTTTGTTGTTCATGTTTAGCTCTTTGTTCACCATGGAAGTATCACCAGTTCAGACCGAGCGACGAACCACAGCCTGACAACGTTGCCATTGCTGGTCCATAACCAGACCTCGTCGCCGGCGACCCACTTTTACTCAGCTTGCGTACCGAACCCCTCTTTGGAATCAAATTATTGTTTGACTTCTGCTCCAACCGCACTCGTCGCCTGTGCTCCGATCACCATCGCAACGTCTCTGCGGGTCTGTGCCTGATTGCCTCGACTTTCGCCCAACTCATCCCCGACAAAGGAATCCCGCCGTGGTCACTGTGTTGTGTACTTCGACTTCACCTGCCGTCGTCCAGCCACTCCGCCTCCTTCCGCTTATGTTGTCACCGAAAGCCATAATCTACTGTTGCTGCTCGAGCCAATGACACAGTTACCTCATTCCGATGGTTCCCGATTTGCTCCGGCATTGACCGGAATTTCCACTAACCACCAAGTACGGAGGTTCGGTAGACCAGCAGCGGCGGGATCGACGTCGTTTAAACACAATTTATATCTCGCCCGATGCCGTGTTCCGCCACCGCTCCGAAAACCGTCGCACGTACCTCCGTGGTTAAAAATTGTTCCAGTTGCTGGACCACCATTGTTGAACTGGAACTTGTGAAGTTGCGTACATATGCCTCTGTCAAAAAGGTAGACATCGTTTTCTTTGATTATTAATATTTGTTAATTGTTTAACCTATTTTTTATTATTTGCTTTATATATACTATAGTTAGAATTAATTGTCCTAATTGATTAAATGTTAACATCAGGTGATTATAGGTTCCAATATATTAATTTGTTTGGATGAAAATAAATAAATATTAAAATTGGGAAATTAAGTGAATAGAGTACCGAAAGGGCGAGATTAATTCTATGTGTTTTAATTTCATAATAGGACCCCCGAATTCGAAATTTCTGATCGTAGACTGATTTTATACCTAGGTGTTTAATTCGTTAATCACTTAGGTAAATTAGGATTCTAGTTAGCCTTATAATTAACTAGTGGCGACTCTTTCCAAAATTGCACGTTTTCAAAACGTTAATCGCCATAGGTCAGATTTTAGGTCCGACAATTTGGCGACTTCACTGGGGACGATTTTAGAGGGTTCGGGCTCATTATATTCGCTTATTGCCATGTTTTTTTAGTTTTCCTATTTTATTATCTTCACCATTCTAACTTTGTTTTTTTGTGTGACAGGTACATATTTTTAGAGTTATTAACTATCGTTTTCTTTTTTGTGGCATTGTTTATATTCGCACACACACCACTTTAGTGTAATCTCCAAAACGCCTAAAACCCAGGGCGACCAGGAACCCCGGAGGTTTAGTACGGTACGACCGGAGCGGCTGGGCCGCCGGTACGGCTCGGAAAAACTCTACTCGCTTGTGAAGGTCTTATGATCCCTATAATGGGGTGAGGAAACTGTTGGATCACGGTGGAACTCCGGTACGGATCTTGACGGCAATCCTAGCTCCTTTGCTCCACGCGATCCTGCAAGAGGGGATAGACCGGGCGGTGACCCAGAATCCCTCTCCGATGCTTAAATGAGTACTTCGTCTGACTGGCAAGTAACAGATATCAAAGTGTATTCAACTCAACGTAAGTCTTTCTGAGGTGATCTCTTGCCCTTTTATAGGCAAAGAGATGCCTCAGGTACCTGGAGAACCGTTATGGGTGGTTAGCCCGTATCCCGCATATCTCGGACGCGATCTCGTGTATCTTAGCCGTGCCCCGCGTATCTCGGCCACGCTCCGTGTATCTTAACCACGTTCCGCGTATCTCGGCCACGCCCCGCACATCTTGGCTTTATCCTCTGGTAACGAGTCCCGACTCCCGTCGGGGACTCCAGAGTTGTCTTGTTGTGTCACCGCTTGGGGCCCCTCGTCATCGTGACAGGGCCTATCATTCTCAGGGATTCATCATCGGGGCCTACTTAAAGGCTTCTCATCGGGAGCTTCTAGCTCGACTGTCGGGACCGACTCTGTCGGGACCTTATTTCATCGGGACTCCCTTCGTCGGGACCCTTCTCCAAAGTCATCTTTGACCTTTACTCTGGGCCTGGTGGGCCTGTTTTCCGTTTCCTCGCCGTTAAAGAGCCTGACGGCTATAGTCGGACCCATCATTTGCCCCCAAGACATGAGGGACTTTTAGTTCGTTGTGTCTTCCAACTCCCGATTTTCCAATGCTAGAGTTGGGGATCTGTTCCTTGGTTCAGTTACTTAATTTATCAGTCTTCTCCTCCACGTTTCCTCAGGGTTTTGTAGATAACTGCTATATCCCAAAGGTCTCTTCGGTTTTCTAGTGCATTAAATGCAGCAGATAATGGAGTGACGTTTTCGACCCACGTGCCTGATTTTTCGCGCCTGTCCTTTTCTGAAAAGTGCTTTTCAGGCCGTTTCATCATTGCGTCCGTTGTCCTTCTGCACATTTCATCTCAACGGTCCAGATTAAGACTCTTCGACTTCGACGACTCGGATCGAAGTGTCCTTTCAACCGTCTTCTTTGACTATAAAATCCTTACCCAGGGTTCAGTTTCCTCTTATCATCTACAAATTTTCAAAAGCTTTCTGAGACCTTAGTGTTTCTTTGGCCATCTTTCCAGCAATGTCAGGTTCATCCTTTCAGCCTTCAATTATCATGTCAGGTAAGGGTTTCTTCTCTATTGTTCGCCTTCATCTTTGCTTAGTTTGATTGCAATTTTCCGGGAAAACCTAACATCCCTTTCAATGGCTAATTTCAGACAGTGGATCTGGTTTCGAGGGAAGGAAGCTTTTCGACTTCGACTATGTTCTGAACGAAATTTTCAGCACTGCTTATGATGCAGCTCCCTGGGAAGGATGTATCATTTCCACCAGAAAAGCCGATGCTACAGGCCGGAAATGCATACCACAAGTTCAGAGTGAAGAGGAGCTACTTCTTCATCGGAAACTCCTCGATCCCATGACCCCGATAGTCAATCCTCCAACGGCTGACCCTGTGGAGCCTTCTGCCCTAGACCTTGCGGACCCTGTTCCCGTTGATGCCGTTAACAAGGATTAGGCTTAACTGCTTATCGCTAGAATCTTTGTATTCTCCTCCTTTTGTAATCATCGGGCTTTCGAGCTCTATTAATATCAGACTTTCTCAGTTCTGATTCTTTTATCGCACCTCTCCTAGTGGCTTTATTATGCTTTCTCAAGTCGAAACCTCGATACTTAAGATACATCACTTAAGACGATTTACTAACTTGCACCACTTAAGGTGACTTACTATCATGCACCACTTAAGGCGACTTTTCAATACTTAGGATAAGTCCAGGAGTCGCGCATCACTTAAGACGACTTTTTCAACTTGTGCCACTTAAGGCGACTTAATATCGTGCGCCACTGAAGGCGACTTTACATCGTGCACCACTTAAGGCGACTTTTCAACTTGCGCCACTTAAGGCGACTTAATATCGTGCACCACTGAAGGCGACTTTACATCGTGCACCACTTAAGGCGACTTTTCAACTTGCGCCACTTAAGGCGACTTAATATCGTGCACCACTGAAGGAAACTTTACATCGTGCACCACTAAAGGCGACTTTTCGACTTGCGCCACCTAAGGCGACTTAATATTGTGCACCACTGAAGGCGACTTTACATCGTGCACCACTTAAGGCGACTTTTCAACTTGCGCCACTTAAGGCGACTTAATATCGTGCACCACTGAAGGCGACTTTATATCGTGCACCACTTAAGGCGACTTTTTTTCGTGCACCACTTAAGGCGACTTAATTCCGCACACCACTTAAGGCGACTTTATATCGTGCACCAATTAAGGCAACTTTTTGATACTTAGAATAAATCTAAGGATCGTGCACCACTCAAGGCGACTTAATATCGTGCACCACTTAAGGCGACTTTTTGATACTTAGAATAAATCTAAGGATCGTGCACCACTCAAGGCGACTTAGTATCGTGCACCACTCAAGGCGACTTTATATCATGCACCACTTAAGGCGACTTTTTGACTTGCGCCGCTTAAGGCGACTTAATATCGTGCACCACTAAAGGCGACTTTTTTCGTGCACCACTTAAGGCGACTTAATTCTGCGCACCACTTAAGGCGACTTTATATCGTGCACCACTTAAGGCGACTTTACATCGTGCACCACTGAAGGCGACTTTCATCGTGCACCACCGAAGGCGACTTTCATCGTGCACCACCGAAGGCGACTTTCATCGTGCACCACTGAAGGCGACTTTCATCGTGCACCACTGAAGGCGACTTTCATCGTGCACCACTGAAGGCGACTTTCGTCGTGCACCACTGAAGGCGACTTTCGTCGTGCACCACTGAAGGCGACTTTCGTCGTGCACCACTGAAGGCGACTTTCATCGTGCACCACTGAAGGCAACTTTCGTCGTGCACCACTGAAGGCGACTTTTACACTTAACATAAATCTAAGGACAACTCTTGTTTGGAAGCAACCTCTTTATTTATTGATGCCATAAGATTGGCTTACATCGAATTAAACGACAAATAGCATACACCACTTAAGGCGATTTTACATCGGGCAGCACCTAAGGTGACTTTATCGGGCACCACTTAAGGCGACTTTCTTCAAGCATGGTGTTTATTCAAGTGTTCGCCACTGAAAGAATGCTTTAACGTTCTGCCATCGAGGTCTTCCAACTTGTATCCGTTCGGAGCTGGCATCCCCACGACCTTATAAGGTCCTTCCCATTTTGGTGACATCTTGTTGATTCGATCCAAAAGGGTGAATTCGTTGCGACGCCAAACCAGCTCCCCGACGAAGAACTGTCGGGACTTCACTCGCCGATTATAGTACCTGGCCGTCGCTAAGCGCATTCGTGCTTGGACTTCATCGGCTTCCCGCCTTTTCTCTTCGAGTAGGTCCAAGTCCAGGCGTCTCACTTCATCGTTCGTCAGGGGCTCATAATATCTCGTCTGATGGGATGCCACAGCTACCTCCACAGGAGCGACAGCTTCCGTGCCATAAACAAGGCCAAACGGAGTCTCCCCTGTTGATCGTTTGGGTGTCGTTCTAACAGCCCAAAGTACGTTTTCTAGTTCGTTCAGCCATTTGCCCTTCAAGGCATAGACCCTCTTCTTCAGGCCATCCATCACGATTTTGTTGGCTGACTCCACCTGGCCATTAGTCTGAGCATGGCGTACGGAGGCGGTCCGATGCTCAACGTTCAGTTCTTCCAGATACTCCCTCACTTGAGAGCCGTTAAACGGTGGGCCATTGTCGCTGATCACCACCTTAGGAATCCCGTATCTGGACACGATGTGGGTTTGGAGGAACTTGATGATTTGGTTCCCCGTTGTTCTGGCCAATGCCTTCGCCTCTATCCATTTCGAAAATAATCGATAGCTACAAGTAAATACTTACATTGTCCTTGTGCTTGTGGAAGAGGTCCCACCAAGTCGATGCCCCACTGCGCGAAGGGCCAAGCGCTCTTGATGGATGTCAGGTTAGCAGCCGGAGCCACGATACTCGGGGCGTACCTCTGGCACGCGTCGCATGATCGGACCAACGCCGTTGCTTCTTTGTTCATCGTGGGCCAATAGTAGCCTAAGTTCAACACCTTCCTCAAAATGGATCGGGCCCCTTCGTGACAAGCCGCGATCCCCTCATGCATTTCCTTCAGGATTCGGTTGGTGTCGGGTTCTGCTACACACTTCAGGTACGGAGTCGAGAACCAGCCCTTCTTGTACAACTGATTGTCCAGCATCACATAATTAGACGCGATCCGACATATCCTGTCTGCTGCTACCTTATCCTCGGGGACTGCCCCCGTAGTCAGATACGCGACTATCGGGGTCATCCAAGTGGGCTCCTCCTCCGATTTTGCTTCAACGGTGCACACCTGCGTAGGGTCGATGTTTGACAAGATCACCTTCTCCAGGAAGTGTACCTTCCGATTTTCTTCTAAGGGTGCCCCCAGGGCAAATTTGCTCAAGGCGTCTGCCTCTACGTTCTCCTTCCTCGGAATAGCCTCGATATCGAAGCTTTTAAAGCTCTCTCTCAGGGTTTGTACCTCTCGCAGATACTTCTTCATTATCGGGCTCCTTGCTTCGTATCGCCCTTGAACTTGGTTCACGATTAACGCTGCGTCGCACTTCACTCTCAAGTGATCGATTCCAGTGCCTTTAGCAATTTTTAGGCCCGTGATAAGAGCTTCATACTCCGCTTCGTTGTTTGTGGCCTTGAATGTTAAAGCCAAGGCGTATCGGAGAGGTTCACCTTCACCTGGTGGTATCAACAAAAAGCCCGCTCCTGACCCGTCTGAACTCGCGGAGCCGTCCGTGTACATCTTCCAGGTATTTTCTTTGTTTGGCTGTTCTGATTGCTCTGCCCTCTCTGGTTGTTCTTCTGTCGTGACCTCTATGGTTTCCCCCTCTACAGGGCCCGTTTCTTCTAGATCGGGGGCTGTAGATTCTGCTATAAAGTCTGCCAATGCCTGGCCATTGATGGCCGTTCTTGGAGCAAAGTGTATTCGAAACTCACTGAGCTCTACTGCCCATTTCACCAATCTCCCCGACGCATCCGGTCGGTTCAGAAAATGCTTCAAAGGCTGGTTTGTTAGCACAGTGATTTCGTGTGCGTGGAAGTATGGCCTTAGCTTCCGAGCAGTAATTATCAACGCAAAGAGGTACTTCTCAACGGCGGGGTAGTTCAATTCAGATTTGGCAAATGCCTTGCTTACATAATAGACGGGGACTTGATTACCCTCGACAACCTTTACTAACACAGAGCTAATGGCAAATTCAGAAACAGCCAAATAAAGGAAGAGCGGCTCGTCTGGAACCGGTTTTGCTAGCGGCGGGAGTGTGCGAAGGTGCTGCTTCAGTGCTTGGAATGCCTCTTCACATTTGGCGGTCCATTCGAATTTTTTGTTGGCCCTCAAGACTTCAAAAAACAGCATTGATCGGTCGCTGGCTTTGGACAAGAAGCGATTCATTGCAGCTAGTCGGCCATTCAACACTTGCACCTCCCGATGGTTGATCGGAGACTGCATCTCCTCGATTGCCCTCAGCTTCTCAGGATTCACTTCAATTCCTCTTTGGCTTACCATGAAGCCCAAAAATTTCCCTGAGTGGACTCCGAAGGCGCATTTCGTCGGGTTCAGACGAACTTGATGGAGCCTCATCCGCTCAAATGCCATGGTAAGGTTGTGCACGTGATCCTCGGCTTGTCGGGACTTCACCAGCATATCATCCACGTAGGCTTCCATGGTTTCTCCCAGCATATCTCCAAACAGCTTATTCACCATCCGCTGGTAGGTTGCCCCGGCATTGATCAACCCGAAAGGCATGACATCGTAGTGATAGATGTCGCTGTCTGCATAGAACGCTGTGTGGGGGGCGTCTTCT
Source organism: Clarkia xantiana subsp. parviflora (assembly GCA_036873135.1). Lineage (NCBI taxonomy): Eukaryota > Viridiplantae > Streptophyta > Magnoliopsida > Myrtales > Onagraceae > Clarkia > Clarkia xantiana. Next base: position 33,614,303 of record JAPTYO010000010.1, on the reverse strand, counting down.
TTGGCCATCTTGATCTGGTTGTAGCCTGAATACGCATCCATGAAACTTAACATCTCATGTCCCGATGTGGCATCCACCAGCTGGTCAATCCTCGGGAGTGGATAACAATCCTTTGGACAAGCCTTGTTCAAGTCGCGGAAGTCCACGCACATTCGCCACTTCCCTTTAGTCTTCTTTACCAGCACTGGGTTGGCAACCCAAGTCTGGAATCGGAGCTCCTTAATGAAACCAGCATCGAGCAACCTGCCCACCTCCTGCTGGATCGCGATCTTCTTATCCGTGCCCATCGGACGTCTTTTCTGTGTGATAGGCTTGATCGCGGGATCTATCTTCAGCTCGTGCACGATCACGTCGGGGCTGATTCCTGGCATATCGCTGGGGGACCAGGCAAACAGCTCTTTGAACTCTTTCAGCAATTCCACCAATTTTTGGGCTGTCTCTTCAGTTAGAGCAGACCCAATTTTCACCTTTCTCTGGGGTTCGTCGATCTCGACTTCTTTCAGATCTTCTACGGGGCAGGACGCCCAAACTCTTCTCTGGGATCTGTGTCTGTCTGGAGGACAGTCATGGCCTCTCGCCTCCTCCTCCGGGTGGCATTAACATAGCATTTTCGGGAAGCCACCTGGTCGCCCTTGACCTCTCCGACCCCGTGGTCGGTCGGGAACTTCATCTTCTGGTGCACAGTCGAGGCAACCGCCATCAGGGGATTGATGGTGGTTCTCCCGATAATTGCATTGTAGGTCCCTGCGGAATCAACCACGACAAACTCCATATTCCTCCTTTCTGATTTCCACCCGCTACCAAACTCCACTGGTAAGGTGATCACTCCTAGCGGGTAGGAGGTTGAGCCAGAGAACCCGACCATCGGGAAGTTTGCCTCCTTCAGATCTTTCTTTGTTTTCCCCATAGCCTCTAGCGCGTCCATGAACAGAATGTCGGAGGAGCTCCCTCCGTCGATTAGGATTCTCTTCATTTTGAACCCGTCTACATCCAAGGTTACCACCAAGGCATCGTCGTGTGGAGTCTCTACGCCTATGAGGTCCTCCGATGAGAAGGAGATCACCATCTCTTCCTTCAAGGTCCAAGATCGGGACCTCTTACCCAGCACCACCGCCGTAGGGATTCTAGAGGCATAGACCTCTCGAGCGGATGAGGTATCACCTCCAGCAGCAAATCCTCCATGAATCACGTTGATGACTCGTCTCTCCTTGCGAGCACCGGACGACTCTGGATCAGTTCTCTTCTTCTTCGGGGACCGATCGCGGGATCGGGAACGGGACCGAGAGCGGGACCTGCATCGTTTGTCTCCAACGAACTCCTTGAGCTTTCCCTTCTGGATTAGCTTTTCAATCTCCTTCTTCAGCTCCCGACAGTGATTGGTGTTGTGGCCATTTGCGCGGTGAAACCGACAATAGCGATCTGTGCGGGACCCCAGGAATTCTCCATCTTTCTTCGGGGGGTACCTGGAGATACCTTGTCGTTCCATGACTGTCAGCACTTCCGCCATGGAGCAGTTGAGAGGAATGTCGAGATCTTCCCGCTTATCCTTTCTTGGAGGACGCCTATCATCCTTCCGACCAGAGCGACCTCGGTCCCGACTGCCCTCAGGTTTGCCCTTTGACTTACGATCGTCGAAAGGCTTGCTTGACTGCTTCCCTTTATTCGACTTTGGGGGCTCCAGTTCTCCCGCGGCTATCTTGGACTCCTGGACATCGATCTGACGCTTCACCCTCTTCTGCAAAGCCTCCATATTCCACACAGCCTTCTCAGCCACGCTGTGCATCAAGTCGGAGCCATAGGGGGCTGTCAGGTTCCGAATAAAGGTGCGGATGGTCTCGCCCTCCGAGATTTCCTCGTCTATCTCTGCTACGCTGGCGGTGTACCGCTGGTAATAGTGTGCCAGCGACTCGTCGGGCCTCTGTACCACCTGGGTCAGGGACCTCACGCTCTTCAACAAACGTCTGCGGCCCTGGTATTGTCAAATGAAGCGGTCGTGCATATCCGCCCAACAGGTAATGCAGCCTGGGGGCAGGCTAAAGAACCAGGTCAGGGCTCTTTCTCCAAGGGTGTTTGGGAACAGTGTAAACACAATATCTTCATTCGGGGCTCTACCCAGACACGCCATAAGATGCTTCTGGACATGACAGACTGGATCTCCTTCGCCATCATATTCCTTAATCTCGGGGATACCCAGCCCAGGCGGGGCGAGGGTGTCTATTAGTCGGGGAACGAAGGGATGAGTGGATCGATCCCTCAGCTCCGACACCAGCGGCTTCTGTTCTCCCATACAGATGTTCACGATCTTTACCACCTGGTCGGGAATGATGGGACCATTCAGGGGAATGGTCCTGTGTTGTACTGGTCCTGGCCCGTCAACCACGAACCTTTCCGGCTGACTAGTTGTCCTGCCTCTGTCTTGGCCTTGGGGCGGGGCTTCCTGCGCGTTCCGACCCTCTGTTGGTAGGGTTGCTTCCTCCAGCAGGGGCATCTCCTCCTGCCTCCTCGCAGCCTCTCTTCGGTCCAAGAGAGCCTCTACAGTCGCCAGAAACATGGGCATGGCCTCTGCCACAGCCCTCGTCAAATCTGCAGCCGGGGGAGCCTCCTGCCCCCTGTTATCCTGGTGTTGAGGGGCAACATCTTCGGGATGCGGTCCATTGTGCCCCCCTGTCTGGGAGAGCTCAGCCGGGGGATGGTTCTGGTTTTCCCCTTGTTCTGGTACTGAATTCAGATTCGTTGCAGCGGGGTGACGGGAACCACCGGATTGTCCTCTTCTGTTCTTGCCAGCCGCCATTGATCGAGTAGAAGGTATATCAGCTTTTTGTTTGCTTCCCACAGACGGCGCCAATGTTGGATCACGGTGGAACTCCGGTACGGATCTTGACGGCAATCCTAGCTCCTTTGCTCCACGCAATCCTGCAAGAGGGGATAGACCGGGCGGTGACCCAGAATCCCTCTCCGATGCTTAAATGAGTACTTCGTCTGACTGGCAAGTAACAGATATCAAAGTGTATTCAACTCAACGTAAGTCTTTCTGAGGTGATCTCTTGCCCTTTTATAGGCAAAGAGATGCCTCAGGTACCTGGAGAACCGTTAGGGGTGGTTAGCCCGTATCCCGCATATCTCGGACGCGATCTCGTGTATCTTAGCCGTGCCCCGCGTATCTCGGCCACGCTCCGTGTATCTTAACCACGTTCCGCGTATCTCGGCCACGCCCCGCACATCTTGGCTTTATCCTCTGGTAACGAGTCCCGACTCCCGTCGGGGACTCCAGAGTTGTCTTGTTGTGTCACCGCTCGGGGCCGCTCGTCATCGTGACAGGGCCTATCATTCTCAGGGATTCATCATCGGGGCCTACTTAAAGGCTTCTCATCGGGAGCTTCTAGCTCGACTGTCGGGACCGACTCTGTCGGGACCTTATTTCATCGGGACTCCCTTCGTCGGGACCCTTTTCCAAAGTCATCTTTGACCTTTACTCTGGGCCTGGTGGGCCTGTTTGCCGTTTCCTTGCCGTTAAAGGGCCTGACTGCTATAGTCGGACCCATCAGAAACCACCTTGTCGGGAACCTATCAGTGGAGCCTACCTTGTAGAGCAAAGCCACACATTTTTTTACCCCCCGAACATGATCTGTTTTTTGTTGTAAATGTTATCATACGACTGTTTGTATAGCTTTTATTTCTCATGCATTCATCTCATTGCATTTAAAAAAAAAAAAAAAAAAAAAAAAAAAAAAAAAAAAAACCTTTTCAGCTAAGTAGTTAGTCATTTAGTTGTAGAATTTTTTATTTTCAAACATGCATTTTGTATGCATTGTTTTTTTTTTTTAAAACCTCTTACTTGATTTTTTTATTTTTTTTATTTCAAACTTGCGTTTCATACCCATTATTTTTTTCTTTAAAAAAAAACCTCTTCAGGTAAGTTGTGATTTTTTAGTGCATCATACATGCGTTGTTAAAAAAAAACATTTTGGAAATTTTAGTTCTCCTTTAGCTATTAGAGCTTCTAATTTCGAACATGCATTCCATATGCATCATTTCAAAAACTTTTTATCTAAATTGTTTTATTTTAAATAATGCATCCAGTATGCATTAATTTAAAAAAACTTTTAGATAAATCGTAAGCTCTCTTAGTTTTAGGGCTCTTTGTTTAAAAAAAATCTTTTACCTGATTTTTTTTAAAAGATGTGCATCTCATATGCATTATTATCGGAAAAACCTTTCAGGTAAATTGTAATTTTTCTTAGTTGTAGAACTTTCATTTTTAAGTTTGCATCTTGTATTTTTTTTTTTTTTTTTGTGCATCTCATATGCATTTAAAAAAAAAAAACTTTTCACTTGATTATCTTTTAACTTGTAAGTTTTCTCAACTGTACAACTTTCACCTCATGTACATCTCATAGGCTTTGTTTTAGGAAAAACAATTCTTTTTTTTAGATTGTAAATCTTCTCTTAGTTGTTGAGCTTCTAATTCCAAACATGCATCGTATTTGCGTTAAAAAAAAAAAAAAAAAAAAAAAAAAAAAAAAAAAAAAAAACTTCACCTGGATTTTTCATCTTGTACATACATTCCATATGTGCCATTCAGGTAAACCGGTTGTAAGTTGTATCATTGGATAAGGCATCCGGTACATATAAGTTCTGTCGACCAAATGAGGCAGCAAAAAAAAACATGCAGTCATCCAGTTGCACGAAGAACAAATTGCACACTCAAGATATTCAACGCTCAGGTACGATGAATTGTACTTGATTTTTCCTTGAGATTTGAGTGTCCCTACTCTTTTTGCAGATCAGACGACCACTTCGATGAGGTCGCATCCACGTGAAATGTGACTGCTTTAAAAAACTTCCATGCGAAATCTTCACCTGCCATATGTGGAATTCATACGCGTCCCCGAACCAAGACGTACATCTGTTTTACGGCGAGGTCTAAACCAGTCGGCGGTAACCAAGGGGCATCTCCTGTTGAGATCGGTCATGTCCGGAGATGGGAAAATATCAAGAGATCATAGAGAGTCTCGCGGAGATTCAATGTGCTGATCAATGAACATTTTAGATGTCAAGCAAAGAAAACATTGTTGTTTGGTGCCTTCCATCAGAGGTCCATAGGCATTTACTTTCCGGCAGGTGCTCATATACAAGTTGTGATTTCTAAGTGGAGCATGAAAATCAGGACATGCAGCAGGTCCAGTCGCATAGCGAGCACGTTTACCCACTAAAAAAATCCAACACCCAGGTAAGAAAAGTTGTGAACATTTTTATCCCCGAAATTTAAGTTTTTCCTTAATCATTGTGCAGTTTGGATAATCATCCAAATAAAAGCCTCTGAAGAGCACATCTCGTGCACGGCCCTTTGCTCGCCAACCATTCTTGTATCATTTGCCGAATTTATCTCGCGCAATATCTGTACCATTTGCGGACTACTGTGCCAAACTCAACACCATCCATGTGTGTTCATCAACCAGACCATTCATACAGAATGTGACGAGCCTAACTCGATTGGTGCTAGCTGTGGGGCATCCCCAGACGAGATTGAGCAATAGCCGGGGCACTTGAGAAGCCGAGATTAGAAATCACTGGCTATGTCATTGGACGTGGGGTCCATCCAGGGCGTCGACACGACCGACGTTTAGACTCAATTAGCTGAGTCGTTCTCTAGAAGGTTTTTTTTTTCAATCTGCCACTAGGGGGCATGTACGTAATTGTTGTTGATTATTTTCGTTAAATTTTCTTTTCCAAAAAAGAAGCAAAAAAAAAAGAGCAAAAAAAAAAGCAAAAAAGGCAAAAAAAAAAAAAAGCAAAAAAGCAAAAAAAAAAAAAAAAACTCATTTTTTTTAGGGTCACAGCCGCCCTTTAATTGGCTACCGATAAAAATAAAGAGAGTGCTCATGCATATTTTGTGAAAGCAGTGAGGAAATAAAAGGGTCACAGTTGTCCCTAAATCAGCTACAGATAAAAAGGGTCACACTCATCCCTAAAACGACTACAAAGAAAGGGCCACAGCCACCCTTCAAATGGCTACAGATAAAGAGCGCTCCTGCAACATCAAAAGCGGAGAATAAAAAGGGCCACAGCCACCCTCCAAACGGCTACGAATAAAAGAGTGACCCCGCGAACCCTGTGGGGGCGGGAGAATAAAAAGGGCCACAGCCACCCTTAAAATGGCTACACAAAAAGAGTGATCTCGCGAAACCGGTGAGGGCGGGAAAATAAAAGAAAGGGTCACAGTCGTCCCTCAAACGGCTACAGTCAAAAGAGCAATCCCGGAACATCGATGGCGGATATTAAGTGAAAGGGCCACAACCACCCTCAAAATGGTTACATACAAAGAGTGTTTCCCGGATCAGAGACGAGGAATGAAGGGCCACAGCCACCCTCCAAATGGCTACAATCAAAAGAGCTCCCGCAACATCAAAGACGGTGAGAAAAGGGCCACAGCCACCCTCCAAAGGGCTACAAATACTCCCGCATCGAGGCGGAAAATAAAGTACGGGTAACAGCCACCGTTTAATTGGCTATCAAATAAAGAGTGCTTCCGCTAGGTTGAAAACCCGAAAGGGCGGCCTAGGCAAAATCAGGAAATGAGGGGCATGGTTGCTAGTTCAGAAATTGTAATCATGGCAAAATGAGAGAAAATAAAAAAACCGAGGGGCACGGTCGGAAATCTCTCAATCGGCCGTGGAAAAAGGAGAGAAAAAAAGAAATTCTCAAGAAAAAAAAGAGAGAAAAAGAGAAAGAAAAAAGAAAAAAGAAAAGAAAAAAGAGAAAAAAGATCCCGCTAAGTTGTCGCACAATGCACAATTTAGGCAAAAATTAGGGACAAACACTCATGCGCAAACAGCATCTTCCAAAGTCAAATTCACGGCAAGCGAGACGGTCACAGTCAGCTCTCGCGAGTCACCATTCAAAGATGAGCATGACTGTTACAGTCTGTTCCTACAAATCCACCGACAATCAGGATCTGAAGTTTTCCAGCTTTTTGAGAGTCACCCCCGACGAACGAAGCCTTAGCATTCAGCCTTCGCAAGTCACGCCACTAGAGGCACTTCTCCAACGGACGCCGCTAGAGGCTCATCTCCGACACTCGCCACTAGAGGCACTTCTCCAGCGGACGCCACTAGAGGCTCATCTCCGACATTCGCCACTAGAGGCACTTCTCCAACGGACGCCACTAGAGGCTCATCTCCGACACTCGCCACTAGAGGCATCACCAAAGGGTCTCCGGTACGGTCTGACGTAGAGGTCTTCCGCCACCAGAGATATCACCAGAGGTTTTCCGGTACGGTCTGACGTAGAGGTCTTCCGTTACCACTCGCCACTAGAGGCATCACCAAAGGTTCTCCGTTACGGTATGACGTAGAGGTCTTCCGCCACCAGAGATATCACCAGAGGTTTTCCGGTACGGTATGACGTAGAGGTCTTCCGTCACCACTCGCCACTAGAGGCATCACCAAAGGTTCTCCGGTACGGTCTGACGTAGAGGTTTTTCCGTTACCACTCGCCACTAGAGGCGTCACCATAGGTTGTTGGTACTGTCTGACGTAGAGGTCTTCTGTTACCAATCATCACCAAAGGTTTTACTTTATTGCATGCCACTGGAGGCTTTTCCTTGTCGCTCGCCACTGGAGGCAACGTCGATTGAGGTTTTAATTTACTGCACGCCACTGGAGGCTTTACTTTTCCGCATGCCACTGGAGGCTTTACTTTTCCGCTTGCCACTAGAGGCATCATCGATCAAGATTTTTCTTTACCGCACGCCACTGGAGGCTTTACTTTTCCGCACGCCACTAGAGGCTTTACTTTCTGCACCGCCAACGGAGGCACCGCCAACAGGGGCACCGCCAACCGAGGCTTTATTTTCTGCACTACCAATAGAGGCACCGCCAACAGGGGCACCACCGACAGAGGCTCTACTTTTTTGCACTTTCCGAAATAAGCCAGGAGTTCCCTTGAAGACTCAAAAGAAAGACAGACTTCTCATCCAAAATTCGGTGTTTCCTTGTCTTTGGACGAATCCCCTCGAACGTGTTCTACGGGAATCCGCCAAAAGATGGGCAAACTGTAAACACCTAATTTTGGACCACGCGCGAGACGCGCGACTCATGGCGTGCTAAATGGGAAAGTGTTCAAAATATGGCAAGTCGAGAAACTTTCAAGAATGGCTCCGGCAAAATTAGGATAGTTCATTATAGAAAATATTTGTTGAATATTTAGGGTATATTTTCTGAATATTTAGCATTTATTAAGAGAATAAATCAACAATATTTACTTCCTAGTTATAGATAACTCTAGGTTAGTATATATATATATATATATGTCTGTCATTGCAATGGGAGGAAGAAAAATTTGGATCGTAATAAGAAATCGTTGATACGGGCATATTATCGAATAATATGCTTAGTGCTCTCAGTTCTGACTGTCCCTATTTGATTTATTATTCTTTGTAATCTTTATTATTATATTATTATTTGGTTTTGGTTTGTTGTTCATGTTTAGCTCTTTGTTCACCATGGAAGTATCACCAGTTCAGACCGAGCGACGAACCACAGCCTGACAACGTTGCCATTGCTGGTCCATAACCAGACCTCGTCGCCGGCGACCCACTTTTACTCAGCTTGCGTACCGAACCCCTCTTTGGAATCAAATTATTGTTTGACTTCTGCTCCAACCGCACTCGTCGCCTGTGCTCCGATCACCATCGCAACGTCTCTGCGGGTCTGTGCCTGATTGCCTCGACTTTCGCCCAACTCATCCCCGACAAAGGAATCCCGCCGTGGTCACTGTGTTGTGTACTTCGACTTCACCTGCCGTCGTCCAGCCACTCCGCCTCCTTCCGCTCCTGTTGTCACCGAAAGCCATAATCTACTGTTGTTGCTCGAGCCAATGACACAGTTACCTCATTCCGATGGTTCCCGATTTGCTCCGGCATTGACCGGAATTTCCACTAACCACCAAGTACGGAGGTTCGGTAGACCAGCAGCGGCGGGATCGACGTCGTTTAAACACAATTTATATCTCGCCCGATGCCGTGTTCCGCCACCGCTCCGAAAACCGTCGCACGTACCTCCGTGGTTAAAAATTGTTCCAGTTGCTGGACCACCATTGTTGAACTGGAACTTGTGAAGTTGCGTACATATGCCTCTGTCAAAAAGGTAGACATCGTTTTCTTTGATTATTAATATTTGTTAATTGTTTAACCTATTTTTTATTATTTGCTTTATATATACTATAGTTAGAATTAATTGTCCTAATTGATTAAATGTTAACATCAGGTGATTATAGGTTCCAATATATTAATTTGTTTGGATGAAAATAAATAAATATTAAAATTGGGAAATTAAGTGAATAGAGTACCGAAAGGGCGAGATTAATTCTATGTGTTTTAATTTCGTAATAGGACCCCCGAATTCGAAATTTCTGATCGTAGACTGATTTTATACCTAGGTGTTTAATTCGTTAATCACTTAGGTAAATTAGGATTCTAGTTAGCCTTATAATTAACTAGTGGCGACTCTTTCCAAAATTGCACGTTTTCAAAACGTTAATCGCCATAGGTCAGATTTTAGGTCCGACAGTATGCATTCGGGGCTGGCATCCCTACGATCTTGTAAGGTCCCTCCCATTTCGGCGATAGCTTGTTGACCCGATCTTGATGAACGAACTCGTTTCTCCGCCAGACAAGTTCTCCCACGAAGAATTGTCGGGACTTGACACGCCGATTGTAATATCGTGCTGTTGCCAGACGCATCTGAGCTTGAACTTCATCAGCCTTCCACCTTTTCTCCTCGAGCAAGTCTAAGTCTAGACGTCTCATTTCTTCGTTCGTTAGGGGCTCATAATACCTCTTGCGGTGAGACGCCACCGCTATCTCCACGGGGGCAACTGCTTCCGTGCCATAGACAAGGCCGAACGGAGTCTCCCCCTTCGATTGCTTGGGTCTTGTTCTAACAGCCCACAGCACGTTCTCGAGCTCATCCAGTCAATGGCCCTGCAAGGCGTACACTCTCTTCTTCAAGCCATCCATCACGATCTTGTTGGCTGATTCGACCTGGCCATTAGTCTGAGCATGGCGGACGGAAGTTGTCCGATGCTCAATGTTCAACTCCTCCAGGTACTCCTTCAACTGGGCCCCATTGAACGGAGGGCCATTATCGCTAATCAACACTCGAGGAACCCCATACCGGGATATGATCTAAGTTTGAAGGAACTTGAGGATCTGCTGTCCCGTCGTCTTGCCCAATGCCTTAGCCTCTATCCATTTCGAGAAGTAATCGATGGCCACGAGCAAGTACTTGCACTGACCTTTCGCTTGGGGAAGAGGTCCCACCAAGTCAATGCCCCATTGCGCGAAGGGCCAGGCACTCCTGATGGGCATCAAGTCCGCGGCGGGAGCCACGATATTCGGAGCGTACCTTTGGCATGCATCGCAGGACCGGACCATTGCTGTCGCCTCCTTATTCATCGAAGGCCAATAGTAGCCTAGGTTCAATGCCTTCCTCACGATGGATCGGGCCCCTTCATGACAGGCTGCGACTCCCTCGTGTAGCTCTCTCAGGATCCGATTTGTATCAGGCTCCGCCACGCATTTCAGGAAAGGCTTTACATGCCCCCTTTTGTATAACTGGTTGTCCACCATCACGTAGTCGTTCGCAATTCGACGTAGCCGGACAGCTGCCACTTCATCATCGGGGAGCGCCCCCGTAGTCAGGTATGTGACCATTGGGGTCATCCAGGTGGGTTTCTCTTCTTCCTCCGATCCTGCTTCTACAGCGCATACCTCCGATGGATCGATGGTTGAGATAATCACTCTCTCTAGAAAGTGCACCTTCCGATTCTCCTCAGGGACCACTCCCAAGGCAAACTTGCTCAAGGCGTCTGCCTCCGCATTTTCTTCCCTCGGGATTGCCTCGATATCGAAGCTTTTAGGCTTCCCTTCAAAGTCTGCACCTTGTGCAAATACTTCCTCATTGTCGGGCTCTTGGCTTCGTAGTTCCCCCTGACTTGATTCATGATCACACTAGCATCACACTTCACTTTTAAATGATCGACCCCCGTACCCTTGGCAATCTTAAGACCCGTGATGAGAGCCTCATACTCCGCTTCATTGTTGGTGGCCCTAAACGTTAAGGCCAAGGCATATCGCAAGGGTTCGCCTCCACTGGGCGGTATCAATACGAATCCTGCCCCCGATCCTTCTACACTTGATGAACCATCAGTGTACATCTCCCAAGTGTTCTCCTCATTTGGCTGTTCTGGCTGTTCTGTTATCGGGACCTCCATACTTGCCCCCTCTGCGGGACCCGTTACTTCCAGATCGGGTGCCGTAGACTCAGCTATAAAATATGCCAATGCCTGGCCCTTAATAGCAGTTCGCGGAGCAAAATGTATACGGAATTCCGTAAGCTCGATGGCCCATTTCACCAATCTCCCCGACGCCTCCGGTCGGTTCAAAAAGTGCTTCAAGGGCTGATTTGTAAACACTGTAACTTCGTGGGCATGGAAGTAAGGTCGGAGCTTTCGAGCAGCAACAATTAACGCAAAGAGATACTTCTCAATAGCGGGATAGTTCATTTCTGATTTGGCAAACGCCTTGCTTACATAATAGACAGGCACTTGGTTGCCCTTGACAATCTTAATCAAAACAGAACTAACAGCAACATCATAAACAGCCAAATAGTGATAAAGCGGCTCGCCTGGAACCGGTTTCGCCAACGGCGGGAGGGTACGGAGGTGCTGCTTGAGTGCTTGGAATGACTCCTCGCACTTGTCGGACCATTAAAACTTCTTGTGGGCCCTTAGCACATCGAAAAATGGCATGGCTCTGTCGCTTGCCTTGGATAGGAATCGATTCATCGCGGCCAACCGGCCATTCAACACTTGAACCTCCCGATGAGTCTTCGGGGACTGCATCTCCTCGATTGCTTGCAGCTTCTCGGGATTCATCTCGATTCCTCTCTGGCTCACCATGAACCCTAGGAACTTCCCCGAGTTCACCCCGAAAGCGCATTTGTCTGGGTTCAACCGAACCTGATGAAACTTCATCCGCTCAAACGCTGCCGCCAAGTTTTGAACATGGTCTCCTTCCTGTCGGGACTTCACGAGCATGTCATCCACATAAGCTTCCATGGTTTTCCCCAACATGTCCCCGAACAACTTGTTGACCATCCGCTGGTAAGTTGCTCCCGCATTGATCAATCCGAAGGGCATCACGTCGTAGTGATAGACGTCACTGTCGGCATAGAAGGCCGTATGGGGGGCGTCCTCCTTTGCCATCTTGATCTGGTTGTATCCGGAGTAGGCATCCATGAAGCTCAGCAGCTCATGTCCCGATGTGGCATCCACCAATTGGTCGATCCTCGGGATCGGGTAGCAATCCTTCGGGCAGGTCTTGTTCAAGTCGCGGAAATTGACACACATCCGCCACTTCCCATTACTCTTTCGCACCAGGACTGAGTTAGCGACCCATGTTTGGAATCGGAGCTCCTTGATGAATCCAGCATCGAGCAGTCTGCCCACCTCCTGCTGGATCGCGATCCTCTTGTCCGCGCCCATCGGACGCCTCCTCTGCGCGATAGGCTTGATTGCGGGATCAATCTTTAGCTCGTGCAGAATCACGTCAGGACTGATTCCTGGCATATCACTCGGGGACCAGGCAAACAGCTCCTTGAACTCCTTCAGAAGCTCGATCAACTCTCGGGCTCTCTCCTACGACAGAGCGGATCCGATCTTCACCTTCCTTTGAGGTCCATCAATCTCTACCTCCTTCAGGTCCTTCATGGGGGCGGGACGCCAAACTCCTCTCGAGGATCAGCATCGGTCTGTAAGACAGCCATGGCTTCCCTTCTTCTCCGTCGAGTGGCATTAACATAGCACTTTCGTGACGCCACCTGGTCGCCTTTGACCTCTCCGACACCATGGTCAGTTGGGAACTTCATCTTCTGGTGAACGGTTGAAGCAACTGCCATGAGAGGGTTGATGATGGTCCTCCCGATAATAGCGTTGTATGTTAACGCGGATTCTACCACGACGAAGTCCACGTTCCGCCGTTCCATCTTCCAGCCACTACCAAACTCCACCGGTAAGGAAGTCGATCCGGAGAAGCCCACCATCGGGAAGTTCACCTGCGTCAGGTCCTTCTTCGTCTTACCCATGGCCTCCAGGGCATCCATGAAAAGAATATCGGAGGAGCTCCCTCCGTCTATCAGGATCCGCTTCATCTCGAATCCGTCCACGTCCAGGGTTACAACTAAGGCGTCATCGTGGGGGCTCTCCACGCCTATCAAATCCTCCGCTGAGAAAGAAATCACCATTTCCTCCTTTAGAGTCCACGACCGGGACCTCTTGCCCAGCACCACAGCAGCGGAGATGCGAGAAGCATAATTCTCCCGAGAAGCAGTGGTGTCACCTCCCGCGGCCATTCCTCCGTGAATGACGTTAATGGTCCCCCGTCTCTCCTTACGGGCACCGGAACCAGAGGGCTCCGACTCAACTTTCTTCTTCTTCGGGGATCGATCACGAGACTTGGAACGGGACCGTGACCGACTTTTGGAATGAGATCGGCACCTTCCCCTTCCGACGAACTCCTTAAGCTTCCCCTTCTGGATCAGCTTCTCTATCTCCTTCTTCAGCTCCCGACAGTTATCTGTGTCGTGACGATTGGCCCGATGGTACCGACAATAACGATCCGAGCGGCCTCCCAAGAACTCTCCTTCCTTCCTCGTGGGGTACCGAGCGAGACCCTGCCGATCCATCACATCTAGCACGGAAGTCATCGAGCTATTGATGGGAACGCTACGACCTTCACGGTTATCCTTCTTCGGAGGACGCCTGTCCTCCCTTCTCTCGGGGCGACCACGGTTCCTACTCCCCTCCGACTTGTCGCTCCCTTTGCGATCATCCGACAGCTTGGACGATGGCTTTCCTCTTCCTGACTTCGGAGGATCCAGCTCTCCAGCAGCAATCTTCGACTCCTGCACGTCGATTTGCTGTTTCACCCTTGCTTGCAGGGCCTCCATGCTCCACACAGCCTTCGCGGCCACACTATGCATCAAATCGGAGCCATAAGGAGCAGTCAAGTTCCGAAGGAAAGTTCGGATGGTCTCTCCCTCCGATATCGCCTCATCAATCTCCGCGGCACTGGCAGTGAACCGTTGGTAATAATATGCCAACGACTCGTCGGACCTCTGCACCACCTGGGTCAGAGACCTTACACTCTTCAAGAGACGCCTTCGACCTTGGTACTGCTTGATGAAGCGGTCGTGCATATCGGCCCAGCAGGTAATGAAGAACCATGTCATGGCCCTTTCTCCCAATGTGATCGGGAACAGTGAACATATAAGATCGTCATTCGAAGTCCTACCCATACAGGCCTGGACATGTCTCTGAACATGGCGAACTGGGTCCCCTTCACCATCATACTCCTTGATGGTCGGAATACCTAGCCCGGGCGGGGCGACGGTATCTATCAGTCGCGGAACGAAAGGATGACTGGATCGATCCCTCAGCTCCGATGTCATTTGCTTCTGATCGCCCATGCAAATGCTGACGATTTTCACCACCTGATCAGGGGGTGATAGGGCCATTCAGGGGAATGGTCCTGTTTTGCACTGGTCCCGGGCCGTTGACCACGAACTTCTCCAAATGCGCGGGTTCCTTACCCCTACTCCTGGGCGGAACCTCCTGAACCTCCTGTTCTTCTGGGACCACCCTCGGAGGGGGCGGAGGCAACTCTTCTCGCGGAGGCAATTCCTCTGCCCTCCTGGCAGCCTCTCTCTTGTCCAACAGAGCCTCCATGGCCGCCAAAAACATGGGCATAGCATCTGCTACTGCCTTAACCAGCTCCGAGTTTGAGGAAGAACCTTCCTCCCTTCGCGTGATTTCTTCTCCTCTGCGCCCCACCGGTTTTGGGGGAGCATCATCCACCTCCCTTCGCGGGATATCTCGCCTGTTCACCTCCGTGTCTCGGGCTGAGACCTCATAATCATCACCATGCCCCCCTGTCTGGGAAACAGCGGGGTGCTCACCTTGTTCAGCAACATGCTCCAGCAACGGGGAATTCACAGTTCCCGCGGGACAAGAACTGTCGGCCTGAACCTGCTTCTTCTTGCCACCACCGGCCATTGATCTGGTAGAAACTATTTTGACTTTTCGTTCAGTATCCCACAGACGGCGCCAATGTTGGATCACGGGCGAAGCTCCGTTACGTCCTTGACGGAAACCCTGGACTCCTGGGCTCCGCGTAATCCTGCAAAAGGGGATGACCTGGGTGGTGACCCAGAATCCCTCTCCGATGCTTAAATGAGTATATGATCAATGGGGTGGTAGCAGTAATCTAAGTGCGTATTAGAGTCTGAGTTTTCTGAGGTAACTTCCTCCTTTATATAGGAGGGGAAGTTACTCACTTACCTGTTACTGCGCCTGGCAGTTTTGCCCATGATTCTGCATATCTCGCCACGATTCCGTATATCTCGTTTGGGATTCCGTATATCTCGCCCCGCGCTCCGCGTATCTTTCCCATACTCCGCGTATCTCGGACACGCCCTGCGTATCTCGGGGGAGATTTATCTGTATCTTTAACCGTCTTCCCACTACTCTATCTAGTAAGCAGGTTTCCCGGTATTATCCTCTGATCACAAGTCTCGACTTCCGTCGGGGACTCCAGAGTTATCTCATTCTAGGTCACCACCCAGGAGGAACACATCTTTGAAGAACACGCACACCAACTCCTGGAGTGCTAAGTTTGGAATCCTTTGGGAAATGAAGACTACCAGCGGAGAAAGGTGACCAGTTTTCTCCGGAAACGTCAATCCCGTCAGAAAGGATCAAATCATCACGCTTAATACGTGGCAATTCTACAATAAGAACAAAGTAAAACAAAGAAGACATTAGCAAAATATACTAAGTATAAGGAGTATGTCAAGTAGAACAATGCATACCTCGGCGGAAAGGGCGCTCCTCCTCGGGACGGTCCCTCGACCAGGGGGCAGAAGGCGCTATCGTGCGACTCTCAACTCTCTTCCCTTTATCGCAAGAAGGAGCTGGAACAGCCGCACTCGGTTTAGAACGCTTCGGGTCACTCGAGGGACACGCCCCTGCGGCAAATCTCTTGGGAGGAACACTAGTGGCAGGTACCGCAACAACCCGCTCAGTCACATGCACAGAGTTACCTAAAGGAACAAAGACAACGTAGATATAACAAAACTTGAAAAAAATCAGTAAGTCAAGCGAAAGGTACAAGAAGACGCCTCACTTTTCGGTCCCTTGCCACAATCATGTCCAGAGCCTTCAGGAATAGTGGGGGCAACATTACGAGCACGACGCCCAACAGGCAGGTTGTCACGAGCATTAGCTGTCTACAAAGACGAGCTTTTTCCATCAAAACGACCTACATTGCAACATAGTACAGGTTATACAAGATATCAACATACCAAATCTTCAGAAGGAAGTATATGAATCCCGGCATCAATCAAATCCTGATCTGAAGCATGCAATAGACAACGATAACGGCGCTCTTGTTGACATCTAAAAATGATCTTCACCGCCTCCCTATCATCCAAGGAAAGGTCAGAAAAAATAGGAGTCGGATCAGCCTTCTCCACGCTCTCAACATCCCAAATAGTCCCGACATCGCATACGAAAAAGTAGTGGTGTCGCCAATGAGAACCACAACGATCAGCGGGCGGCTAGACGTTGTTTGTGACCCCACTCGACATCCCCAAGACCAAGCTACTCGAAACCCTTATCTTACAAATTCGGCCAACGCATCTTCATCCCAAATAACCCCATGGCGTCTGGACACATCAGTTGATAGAAGCATCGGAAAAGAGTGGTAGAATAGTGCCAAGATTGCTTATGGAACAAAACTCGAAAACAGCTCCATACACGAAGGCCAGCAGGAGATAGGCTCAAGGTTGATATCCGGTAATAGCGGCAAAGATCCACCAAGTCATGACAATAGGGAAAGCGCAGACCTTCCTTAATCTGCGAGGTATAAATTGCGGATAGATCACTTGGAGGAATAGTAACTTTCCCTTTCTTGGAGTCCGGAAGCACGTCATAAGGAAGAATAGACTCCAAAGCAGAATCAAGTCCACAACAAGTCGCATATAGCTCAAACATGTCTTCGTCAATATAATTGAAAAGTAACTCACATCCCTCGTCGTATCCTTAAGAGACTCAACTGTGTTGATACCCGGCTCGTCACCAACATCTGGACATAATGTCACTCGCGGAACGGGGATAGAAGACTTACTCATGATAACCACGGCAAGAAGACTAACTCTGAAAAGAAGACCGCGTAACTCGGAATCCTGAAAATTACAAGTAACAAGTTAATCAGTGTGCAAGCTCTATGTATGTACATGCATATCGACATGAGTACTTGACTTCAAGGGCAAAATATTTTCTAAGTGTTTTGCTCAAGATGACAGTCGGCATATGGCAAGTGGACATCACGCTACTATGTGTCAAGCATATTGCTAAGCTTTAGCATACAACAAGGTGTTGACATATAACCTGCATTTACATCAAGTACATGGATATAGCATACATAGCCAGGGAAGGTGAAGAATATTTTCCAAGTGTTTACATGTACATACATACATGTCGTCAAGGATGCATGTCGACAAGTGAAAAATATTTTCTAAGTGTTTACATGTACGTACATACATGTCGACAAGTGAAAAGTATTTTCTAAGTGTTTACATGTACGTACATACATGTCGACAAGTGAAAAATATTTTCTAAGTGTTTACATGTACGTACATACATGTCGACAAGGATGCATGTCGACGAGTGAAAAATATTTTCTAAGTGTTTTCATGTACGTACATACATGTCAACAAGAGGAAAATATTTTCTAAGTGTTTCCATGTACGTACGTACATGCCGACAAGGGTGGATTATATACATCAATTAGCTACTATCGACTTCTACACAATGCCTCTTGAATATTCCTACGACGCTTATCGGTAAAGCTCATACGACAACATCTATGCTATCATTACCAACATACAACCATGGACGGCCATGTACGTACGACTACCGATCATCAATATCGAGCATGCTAGAACAACAACTAAGGCATGGGAAAACATTTCAACAATGGACGCTATGCGTAAGGGAAGTATAACGATTCATTTACACTTTTCTAAAATTTTCAGCACTTAGGAAAATTTTGGTCGATTTGGGGCTAAGTATTCTAATGCATTTCATCAAACACCTTATATGCATGATAAGATAACTAGGTACATGATGATTTCAAGTCTAAATCAAGGCCAAACGAAGTCACGAAAGGTCTAGCCGTATACGAAATTAGACTCACCGATGCGGAACAAGTCCGAATTGCTACTCGCCCTCACCCGAAGATCCACGCGCCGTTGTCGTCCGCACGCGCTGCCACCACTGCCCTCACGCGCCGCTGCCGATTGCCTCACGCGCCGCTGCCGATTGCCTCACGCGCCGCTGCCGATTGCCTCACGCGCCGTCCCCCTTTGCTTCACGCGCCGTCTCGATTCCCTCCTTGCCCGGATTCGATCTTGATCGATGTCAAATGTGATGAGATTACTCCAAATTCACACCTCCATGAATTCCCTCTTCTTCAAGAATGGAGAGCTTCTTGAGGATTTATCTATTAAGGATGCAAGATAATGGGTATTCTCTCTCCTAATTCTCATTAATAGTGCCTACACCATGTGCTAAGGAATAAACTAATATTTATTTTCATACAAGTCCTTAGTATCACATACTTGCATCTCTCCTATGCTTGTTTTACATACATGCTCTCTAGTATTACATAGCGCGCTTCCTAGATCGTCATGCATGATTATTGCCTTTATACGTACATAATACAAATTCATGATAGTCGCGTGATTGCTTTATAAATCTAAGTATGAATTGAATGCTTGCATCATTTTTCATATTTACAGCATGCTTCATGATTACATACATGTTCTCCTATTTCATATTACTCTAAGTGTTTTGCTTATTACATGATTACGGTATTCATCTACTACGCTATCATCATTTACATATTGACAACGTGTTACACGCTTATTTCATACACCATGATATTATCATAATGCATATCAATGTACGCATATTGTCTGCTACGCTAACCTTGTAAACAGTACGTACGTACGGCGAAAAATTAAAACTTTGTCAAATTTAAGATCTCAACATTCAAATTGACAAACAGGCCACCCCTGAGGTCAGTACCGAACCTAAATTGGACGAATATCTTATATTTGAAAAGAGTCAAGTACGGGTTTTGAACCACTACTTGACTCGGGGGCAAGTGTTAGATATATGTCCAATTCGGGTTCGTATTTACATTTCGGGCCTCGTAAAATATCCCAAACCTATTTCACAGGACACCTAAGTCTAAAAACGGTCTGGGATACGCGTAATTCCCGGGCCGAAGGACTTCCGGATTGCCCTAAGGCGATCTGAAGGAACGGATTGCTAATAGCAATCCGGACTTCCGGATTACCGTTTTACCTCGTACGCTCACCCCGATTAAATTGCCAAGTGCGGGAAGTCGGTGCATACATAGTCCGCCTTGATGACGGTATACGTCTTCCTTACATACCGACATCAGGTAATTCCAAACTGGGCTTGATCCTTAGGTTCCCTATAAATAGGGGGCCTAGGTCTCCCATTTGGAATAAGGCTTTCACTTTTGGACTTGAAATGCTCTGACTTCTCTCTAAGGATTTCTCTCTCTAAATGTGCTAACTTGAGCGTCGAAGTGAGCCCAACCAGCATCCCCCCTGGTTACTGCCCATCGTGCAGGACCCAAAGATCAAGAGTCCAAGGTTGAGGATCGAAGTCTAGCTCGGTGATTGTGTATTAAGGATTGCGGCGTTCCCGTCCTTATACATACATCTCGAGCCCGATCGTGAAGGAAGAAGCCCGTTCGTGAAAGAAAAATCTCGAAGAAGCCCAAGTGGTGAAGCGAACCCAACAGTTACCAGGAGTAATTAAACTCTCTGTTTGCTCCATGTAGATCTCTCCCTCCAGGTTCCGTGGAGGAATGCGGTCTTAAACTTCCTTTGGTGCAGCTCGTGATCGAGACTTGCGACCAGGACCATAAATGGCCCTAACCGTGGTTTTACACACAGTCATTGAGTTTCTATTATCAAAGTCCTCTCCGTGAAGCATTGGGTAAGACCTTTCGCAATGAGTCAGGTTCTCCGACTTGTTCCATCAGTGGTGGCCTTCTTTCAGGGCTCACCTTATCCTTATGCCCTTTTGGTTAACAGGTAAATCAACTATAGACTACAATGGCTTTCATTTAAGGTGATCTCTCTTATTTATTATTTCTTTCCACTTCTCCACTTGATGTCTTTCCAGTGCTTGCCAACAGTTTGAGCGGGGTTTTCACTTTGCTCAATGGGATACTTGCCTTTGACTCTCGTCTAGGCATTATGAGTCCCACTAATTAGTCTGATCTTTTCTCCCACTCAGAATAACGCTTCTTATCGTAGCATCATTTCTATTGGGAATAATCCGCCCACTCGCAACAATGCTTCTCATCGGAGCATCACCTCTGTTGGGAACAATAGCAGTGCTAGATACATGACCTATAACTTTCCTATTACAACCTCTTGGTCTCGGGGTTTTACTTCCGAGATGCATTCCTTGATCACTAGGATCTTGAACCAAGTATGGTTGGATCACTCCCACTGGGAACAATGGGTAATATAGGTAGTTGTGTCACTCCTGGTTTAGCAATTTTGACCATCAGGCTCGACTTGATTCGTCCCAACAGCAACAGTGATTACTTGTGGTAGGGTTTATTACTCCAACTGGATATACTATGAAAATGTCCCCATTCTCATTTACCATGTCATTCACTTGAGTTGCTAGTTCAAATATCTCCCACTCGAATTAAGTGGGACCTGATCGTCATCGTTATTCTGCTACGTTTTGATCATGACTATGTAATTGAAACTGTTCATGCATTTAGAAAATTCGCCATCTTTGTGATGTAATGTCTCATGTTCGACCACGGTACCATTTAATCCAAGCTGGAAACATGTATTTTCTAGGAGTAACTGGCGTACCCTTGTCATAAATACGTGTTTATCGCGCAAATTAATGTCGCATGGTGATATGATTTAACTCATTGTCACCTTTCAGCTATGATGGTTACCTACCTTAACGATCTTAATCGAACACAGTTTTACATTTATGTGAATCATCTGTCATCATTCCATATGGAATGTCTTATAGAACGACTCCAACATTATATATATAAATAAATTGTGTCTCTTGAAGTGTGTCATTTGATTTGAATGCCTAGCTTGACATATCGTTCAAGATGTTTGGAAGGAAAATCGTTTAGCCGACTTTATCCTTCTTCGTTTGCCGACTTATCTCAGAGATTTTATCCATCTCCGAACTGAACATCTTAGGTATTCACCTTATGTCTCAGTTGAAACTTTACAGGGTTGTTGTAGCTTAAGTAGCCAACTCATACCGATGTAAATGTTATCAGTAAGTCATATTTTCGAAGGAGTGCAAACGAAAATTCAGCACGTCATCATATAAACACTTCAATATTAAACTCATGTAATGAAACGATGTGTTCCGCCAATTGAGGTCCACTTGTGCGTTTGCGCAATCTACTCTGGGGTTAAACCCTTGGTTAAATCGTTTGATTTCTGAATTTAATTCAATTTAATCAGTATTAATGATTTCTAACATGATTATCATTACAGTTTATTTCATTCAAAGGAGTGATAATAATAAAGAAAGAGTTATATCATTCGATCTAGCTACGCAATCGATGGGTTTATACAGTTCAGTTATCCTGACTGAGATGACGGAGCATGTATTTCATTTTGTTTCATTTAGCCTCTTTTACCTGGCCAAAAATTTGGTTCCAAACCTCAGGGTTTGAATTTTCGTTTCGGATCGTTCCCTCTTTATTGGGCCGTTAAATTGATAAGAAAATTGTGCTTCGAACCTAGCAACAATTACTTTATTCAATAACTCTGAATCTCGAAATAACCAAAATTTAGTAATTGAAACGAACAATGATTGATATATGACAATGGTATAGTCCTTGATCTGAAATCCGCATATTTAATTCATGGTCTTCGTGCATATAGTCGAGAACCTTGAGTTGGACACTACAGCTGAGTAGATTCACAAGTGAATCACGTCGAATGATTTGCGTCCTTATAAAACATTTCCCAGCTTTATACTCATGATATACGAGGCGTACGAGGGACGCACTTTATCAACGAGGTTTAACCCTCTGTATTATCGCATAGGACCTACTCGATCTTGTTCTCTTCATGCTATGCCGATCATGGTTGACTTCTTTCGAGTTTAGTATGGTGAGCAGATAAGGTTTCCCTTTCACTACTGTGGTCACTGTACTTGATTAGGCTCAAGGTTATTGAGTCCCGTCAACATCAGATAACCATATACATCCTTTCCATGTTGACTTTTCATTGCGTGGGTCTCGAGCGACTTTTACACCAGCGTCCATGGAAAGTGAGAAGACCATCACGTTCAACCGAAACGTTTAACTTTTGCATCCTTGCTTCCACCGAGGCGGATACAAATGGATACTGAGCTGCAAAATTGACCGGTTGCAATTGAAGCCTTCTTCAACTCCTTTCTATCAAGGTTGAATGTATCACCACTTATGCGCTCAGATCACCAAAGAACCTACTCCCATGCTTGATGAAACAAATTATTACATTCGTCTCTCATTGTCAAAATCATACAGATTACTATATTCATTCGTAGTTGTCCTCCCCACTTTTCGGAATCTTAGTAAAGAGTTCAACACGTACTCCTTTCATTTATCATGATTCACACCATCAAGATTGCGAGGAATATCGAATCGCACTTAAATCAACCAATTCATACTAACAGATTGATGATTATGCAAAAATCAGGGAGACAACAACATTTTGAGAAAGAATTGCATACATCAAATATGTATTAAGATGGAGTTCGACAAATAGTGATTCCTCAATCATCTAAACCAACCGACCACCAGTAAACCAATGGAAGATGACTGTGAAAGAGTTCACACTATCGTCGTCTTCTATCCAATAGATCAGTCTGTTAAAAACGGTTTAAATCACAAATTACCGGAACATGAATTTTAAAATAAGCATACCCGATCTTGGCTTTCTCAAGCCCTTTTGTTTTGGAAAAATAATTCCGATTAATTCACTCATGCATACACAATTCTACAATCCATGCAAAATTATCATATGCTAGTAATACTCATCACACATACCACACAATACATGCGTCTAATGTTCTGAGGAACTCATGCTTGCATTCATAATTCTACTTCTAAGTAAATTATCAAACGCAACTACATCCTTAACAATCTAGCATACGTGTCAAACATGTAACATCCACATCAATCATACATATTTGGCGACTGGTTTTCGAATTTAAATTTTTTTTTTTACACATTAGGGGCTGATTTGCAATTCATGCTTATATTCAATTACGCAAGCGTCTAGACATGAATCCTAGGCATTTTCAACCATCACAGCATATCTATTCTAGTCGCAAACCATATATTTAATCAGGGCTCCGCCCACAACATGTAATATCCAGCTAGCTTGACTTAGTCAAGTCAACAGTTCTAATCATGCATAAATATATATTGAATAATACACAATTGCAATTCAGCCCACAAATTTAACCAGTCCCAAAAACATGTATCTCCGAGATCCATCCCCATAATCGAAACAAGGCATAAAGGTTAGCAACCCTATGAGCAATATGTAGTCCATTTCGAGGTTCGAAAATATTTGGATTTTAAAACTTGAACTCCCTATCTTAATTGACTTGAATTTGGTTTGGAAAACATTGTTCGGTTCAGTCAATTTCAGTCAATTTTGGTCCAATTCGGTCTGGTTCATAAAATATGGTTCGGTCTGCTCCGGTCCGAAAAAAAATCCAGTTCGGTTCAGTCTGGTTTTTAATTTAAATGTATGGCTCGGTTAGATCCACTTAATTACCCCGGTCCGACCCGATTAGGTCGAACCGATTGAGAAAATCCGGTTCGGTTTAATTTCGTCCCGGTTTAACATATTGGACCGGCCCAATAATTAAAATTTGAAAAGTTGGGCCGAAATGTTTAGCTGTGGCCCAAGTAGGGTTAAATCCATTAAAAATATTAAACTTAGCCACCAAGTAACATTAATTATATAAAATAATTTCCAATATTAAAATATATATATATATATATATATATATATATATATATATATATATATATATATATATTTCGGCACACACATAAAAATATATATATTTATTGCTAAGATTCTATCTTTAAGATTAATCAATCAACAATATATATATATATATATATATATGCAAATTCGGCACACTATATATATTATATATATTTTATTTATTGTCAATATCTTTAATAGGGAAACAAATAACTGACAATATATTTTCTCAATCTTTTAGGTAATTAAATCTATCAATAATATCTTTAACCCTATTTAAATATTTAGATATATTGATAGTTATATATTTCTATATATTTTAATGTGAATCTATCTTAATATTCCTAATTATAGATATATTTTTACCCTAATTAAAAACTAAAATATGGTAAACAATATACCTAGGTGGTTCGGCCGAAACTTGTAACTTGGTGCCTAAGAAATTTAAAAAATTTACCTTGTAACTCATATTAGGGTTCGGCACAAACACCAAATTAGGAACTAGTGGTCAAATTTTAAGATAAAATTTTGATAAGATCTACAATCCGAAATTTGATTTTGATAAATATTACCTTTTTCTTGAAGATCATGAACATCAAATAAACCAAGAACATCATGAAAATTTCAGACCACCTTGTACAAAAAATTACGAAAATTTTAAATTTTCTTTTTTTAAAATTCGGTCCAAAATTTATATTTTCAAGAACACCAATTTATCAAAATCATGAACTCCTAACACAGGCTCTGAAACCACTGTTAGATTACGGGGAGTAATCACTACGGAAACACTAAAACATGGTACGTGTATGTAATCGAAATTACGCAGCGGAAAAGTTACACATACCTGAACAGTTACTGTAGTCCAATATCCTTTGAACGAGGAAGTTCTCGATCCTCCGGTCGGGACTCGTAGAGGTTCTTGTTAGAGAAGCCCTACGTGGTGCAACTCCACAACAAAGCCTCAGATCAATTCTTGACACGGGGACAGATCTTCAGAGAGTTGCTCGAAAGCAATTTGGCACACCCCTGGTGTTATGCTTGGTGCGGCCGAACCTTGTAGGTGTGGGAGGAGAGTTTTCTCTCTAAAACACTCTTGTGAGGGAATTATGATTAACCTTAAAATATTCTCTAACACCTCTTATTTATAGGAGGAGTAAAGTGGACATAAGTCCACTTTACCCCACCAAAATATTTCGGCCGGCCTATGTATTGGGGAGGCCCAATTTTGAGCCTCCCATGCCAATTGGGATTTGGATCTAGCCCAATTACACTAATGTGACATTTACCCAAGTTCATTAGGTAAACTATACATATTATGGGCTACCAATTACGGCGTACATCACCATATGCTTACATTTTTTTCATCATCGAAGGGTTTTACCAACGAAATAATTTTGTAGCAGAGGGCTTCACGAACAAAAATGTATCATCGTTAAAGGGTTTTAATGAAAAAATCCTATTGTCGATAAATATTTTTGCCAAGAAACTTTTTTATTAACAAAAGGTTTTATCAACAAAAACTAACCTCGAAAAATAAAAATTCAGAAGAAAGATAAAATATTTTAACGACAGAAATTTCATTAGAAAATGTCATACTTTTAGTGCCAGAATCGAGGGTAAAACTTATATCAACGACTTCTTTAACGACAAAGTTTTATCTATGAAAAAAAAAACATTTTCTTCTATTGTTCATCCCTAAACTCTCTCTTGCAAACATCTTAGAGATATTAGAAGTGAATATAAAAATGATGTTTCTGCGTTGTTGATGTTATCACCCATTGAATTCTGATCCAGCCTCATATTAAGGAATCTGACACCGCATTGGATCATCAATTTGATAAGTGCTCTTCTTGTGACTATCCTCCATTAACCAACAATATACAAACCAATCAAATGAGCGATTCTTATTATTTGGGGCGACAATAAAATCACAATATCTACTAGTTATTTTATTAGCATGCACTCCAAGAGAAACAACGTGGGAAATATGGGGAAATTTCATGTAATAACAAATTGATCTGATGTTATTAGTTTTCGGATCCTGTAAAAAAATAATAGTAAGATTGAATGAGTAAAGATGAAAATAAATAGCTACTTCATAACTAAAATTATTGCATGCACCTGAATTGGTTGGGGTAGATGATCTTTTCTTTTCACTGATAGTTTCATCCTGAAGAACAAGTTAGGAAGGAGTTGATGTTACTCAAAACCAATTTTCTAGAACATCACTATTACAATAAAAAAAAAGAATATATAGATGATAAGGATGCTCACTTGGTAGTAGGAAAACTTCCAACTATTTTCCTTGATATATATATTACTTTCTTTACAGCTTTTCCCGACATTTTCAGCCAAACTCCTAGGCATATTAGTTAAGACAAGCTCGTGCAGCCGCGTTAAATGCTCCAATCCGTCAAGAGTCTTTATTTTGTTGCATTTTCTGATTTCCAGCTCTTCAAGGTAGGGCATTGCTCCATTTTCCACCTTCCACACTTCAAGCTTAGGAAGCATCCAAAGTTTGAAAACCCTGAGTTTGGGAAATTTTCCTGTTGAGCAATTCATATAAGGACTTTTGTATGACTTGGCCAATAGCCTGAGGATTACGAGCTCGGGTAGATCTCCTAAAATTTCCATGACATCATTCTCCTTTATGTTGGACGATGATAAGGTAAGTTTCCTGAGGCAACTTGGAAGTGATTTTACAAGGTCGACTGGATTTTCTAACTTGCCAAGAAGATATAATTTGAGGATCTTTTTCTTGTCAAGCTTAAGCCCATCTGAAAGACGATATGGTTTTCCATGTCTATCAAGGGATCTGAGCTTCAAAATTTCAAGGCGAGTGAGTTGTAAGATCCACTCAGTAACTTGATCGATCGAGTCCTCGTGGCATGTTATTCCGACTTTCCTGAGATAGACAAACCTTTCTAGGACATGAGAAATAACCCTCTTATCGACTATATATAGGCCCCTTATTGTCTGAAAGTTGGTCAAAGGTCCTGCAGATGTGTTTCGAATAGATTCATCTAGACGAACTTCATTGACATACAAATGACGAAGGCTCTTGGATTTCCAAATGGAAGTAGGTATAATGCTGACGTTAGTGTGCTTCAAATCAAGGGTCTCAAGTAGTGGTAAAGTGGATATAGAATTTGGGATAGAGTCAAGTACAGTCAATCGAAGGCCTAGGAATTTTAAAAGTACAAGTGTCCCAATAGTATTGGGCAGTTCAGGCTTGTAGACGCCCTCGAGATCAAGCACCCTTAGTAAAGCAAAACTCGTCTTACGAATCAACTGTCTAAGGAAGTCACCTGTCAGCAGCACCACATCAAAACAAAAAGAATAAGTGCGCAACACATTTTTTATTTAAACCACATAGTATAGAAATATATTATTTGTTGTGATACTTTGCTCCTACTCGTATAAGTCATGCCTCCCCAAACAATAGCCTAGCTTCATATCTACTTAGGTTGGCGTTTAGACTAGATGTACATGATGATTGTATCATGTGTAAAATTAAGAACTCAGATCTCGGATAAATATATCTGATAGATATGATAAAATATATTGTTATTGATAAATTTAATATTATAGATAGTTTAGAATATATTATATTCAATATTAGTGATAGAGTCAAATATTTTATTTAGTATTCTTATTAGTTAGAATATGTTATCTTAATAGATTGTATTGTTCTAGTTCTATCGATAAGCATAAATTTAAGCATATTCGGTTATTAAGTTATATCAGTTATTACTTATTAGTTATTAGATTAGGTTATAGTATAATGACTCTCTCTACAAGAAGGTTCAAGCTTCGTTCTCCCTCTTAACGATTTTGACTATGCACCACCATTTCCTCTAGGCTCATGCATTTATAAATTCCATTAACGGAAAAAAAAACTAGAGCTTACAAACTTGGTAAAACTCTTGGTTTAATAAAGAATTAGCCAACTTGCACACATTTATCAACCTTTAAGTTTTGAGCAATCAATCACTTATAAATTGTGTTAATTTGTGATTACCTATATGGGTGTTGGGTGTGCCTCTAATATGGGTGTTGAAACAGAGATAGGAATGGAGATGCTTGTTGTTTTGATCAAGCATACCATGGCTTGAATGCTCAGCAAACCTCCTGAGTTTCAGAGGTACGGTTGTAGGGCGACTTTGGGAGCTTGAATATTCGCCATAACTATTAAAGAGCATGCCTGCTTGAACTGATTTATTATCCTTTAATAATTCTCGATGAATGTGTGGCATACGACAAGTTTTGGGGCTCCCGTCTACCTTCCAATTTGTGACCTCAATCAGCTTTCTGTTAATCAGCTCTTCCAAGCATATCTCCGCAGCATCTTCAGGTAAGACTTTTTGGTTATTAATCATCATGAAACCTTCTGCAAGCCATAAACGGATCAATCTCCGAACCGGGATGTCGACCTCTTCTGGAAATAGGATCATATAAATAAGGCAGCCCTTCAAGACAGGGTGTAACGCGTGGAAGCTAAAAGTAAGCATGTTGGAAAACACATGACTCTCCTCCTCTTCTTCCTCTATGTTACCAATCATCATGACTTGTTCCCATTCACTTAGTGGTTTGTTGTATAGTACTCCACCTAGTAAAGTAATGGCCATGAAGAAACCCTTGCATTTTTGCATCACAATCTTCTTGAGATGATCATATTGTTGTAGAGTTTCAGGATTGAGCAGGCTAGGGTTCACATGCTTCAGCAGTAGCCACCAACTCTCTTCATAATCCAATGGTTTGAGTGTAATTCCAGGATTCAAGGGATCAACAAATTTGGACACCTCGATATAGGGAGTGGTTAGAAGTACCCTGCTACCGTTGTGGCAGTCGGGCAAGGGAATAACCAGTCCAGTCCATGCCTCCCGGTTGCAAACATTGATGATGACGATTAAGTAGGTTTTTTCCATCAACATCCTAAACAACATGTCCTGCAAGTCTTCTTCTTCCATGTGGTCTAGATCCGTAGATCGGGACATGGTTCCCTGATGTATTAGGTTAATGAGGGTGTGCTTTGTATCACGGTCTTGGGAGTTAAGGGAAACCCAGGCCCGAAACTGGAAATGGGTCTTAACTTTTGTGGTATCATAAGCTGACTTCACCACCTCACTTTTTCCTTGACCTCTTGACCCTACAAGTGGTAAGACACGAAATTCTCTATCTTCTGGGTCTAACAATTTAGACACCAACTCATTCACATCTTCCTTCCTTATTTCCAAGCCCATGTGTTTTTGGTAGCAAAAAACATCATCCCATGTAGGTCGAGCTCGATCCGTGAACATTGGAGGAGGAGGAGCAACATGATCACTTAGGGATT
This sequence comes from Clarkia xantiana subsp. parviflora, assembly GCA_036873135.1. Lineage (NCBI taxonomy): Eukaryota > Viridiplantae > Streptophyta > Magnoliopsida > Myrtales > Onagraceae > Clarkia > Clarkia xantiana. The sequence continues at coordinate 33,584,750 of JAPTYO010000010.1, read as the reverse complement.
TAACGTTTCTAACCTCATTTAAGAAGTTGGTGATAGCTTGGTTCAACTGCATCTGGCTCCACAAAGGTGGAAACAAATGAAAACTAGTTGATTCTAATGAAATGGTCGACAGATCTCTGTGCTTTCGTTGCCATCTTCCACGCCTAACTCTCTTTACATGGTACGCGTCCATGGCATCCTCCAAACTGTACATGGAGGCTAGTACTAGGGAGGAGTGGTCATTGCTCATATGTGACAGTTTTTCAAGTTTTCCAATGGCGACCTTCACTTTTCCTTTTAACCCGAGACATACAATTCCTCCACCATCCAATAAACTCTGCAGTTTCTCTTTCAGAAAAAATGCAGATGCTTCAGCACCCATTGCCCGCTCGTTTTAATTTTTGCCTACCTGTAGAAAATTTAAAAAATGATTTATCCTGTAATAATATACATTTATATTACAATATATATTTGCATGATAACATTAATGAATAAAGATATATTGAATAATGTAATAAATTATGTATTATATTATATTATATCAATATATATCTTTACGATATATATTGAATCTTGATTATTCGATTGGTTACTCAATAAACATACCAGATTAAAGCTTAATATAATAAGCGGCTATCCATCCCAGTAACAGTTGCGGAGAAAAAAAAAATTATTACATCAAACTGTTGTTGCAAACTGTTGCTGCACAGAAGAGGATTGGACAAGGAAGAGAAGCGGGTTTATTTCAAAAAAAGCGTAGGTTAAGTCACAAGTTAAGGAAGATCAATAGAAACAAAGTCCATACTGGGAAATCTATTCTGCACTATACTTTAAGCCTCGTAAAACATGATTAAGATCTTGGAAATTACAATTTTCAAACTAACATGTGGTCAAAGCATGAGTTCTTGATCATGCATTTATGTTGGGATTATCGATCATCATGTTTTAGGGTTTGACTTTGTAATCGTATTGAGTATTTGATTCGTAAAAATTAGAATTGTTATTGTTTAATTGTGTATCGTAATTTTCATCGATGGAGACTTCCATATTTCTCTGTGATTGTTGTTTAATAATTAAGGAATTATTTAGTAAAGAGTTGTTGATCCGTTCTTTCTCTACTTTTAACTTCACTCTCGTTTGAAGTATTAATTTCATAAGCAAATTCATACGAACTGGAACAGCCTTGTTTAATTCCTTCCTTAAAACAGTTTAATGTTCATGGAATCTTTAGTATGTTTATAGGTGGAGACTTGCATATAAGTAACATAATGTTTAGTTTCTACTCTTACTTGTTTAAATATTTCGATATATATATACCTGAGGATTGAGATGATGAAGTTTGATGGTCAGATAATTTTGAGACTTGTATTCTTTTTTAATTGATGGCATAATGGATGATGATAATTATGTTGTTTGGGATTGCCATTACAATACTTGCAAATCTTAAGAAAAACACATACGAACATGTGTGTGGTAAGTGGATTGTTGTTGCCAAAGTTACCAATCTAGAATTTATAAATGTTTCTCACATAAAATGTAGTCATTTTTCCAAGATAATGATGAAATGCCTAATATTGTTTACAAGTGGATAAATTGACGTTACCTGTTACTAGAATTTCAAGATTTTCCAAAAGGTGAATCGTTTTCTATAACTAGTAAACATGATGTGGGATAATTAATATATTTTGTCATATATATTTGTATGTCCAACTATAACTTGTATATTTAACCGAATATTTTCTTTGATTGTCCAATAATGTTATGGAATTTAATTAAGATTAGTGTATTATAGTCGTTGCCCAAAGATTAGTTATAATATACTTCGATGACTTCCTATCATAATCTATTATTTACTAAATGAGTGTTTATGTAACATTCACAACTATTTCACTCACGCATGCTACTTATATTGTCGTGTTCAATGGATTAAACTTTTCTGAATGGGCAGAACAAGTCAATTTCCACTTAGGTGTATGGATCTTGACTTGGCTCTGCCGAAAGAAAAACTTGTTAAACTTACGAATGAAAGCAGTGAGGATGAAAAATGGAATCATAAAGTATGGACAGGCTCTAACAGGTTAGCCCTTGTATTCATGCGAATAACGAATGCTAACAACATTAAGACCACTCTTCATAGACAAAGATTGCCAATGAATACCTTAGATATATGGAAGAGAGATTTTGTTATGTAGATAAGTCACTTGCAGGAACATTAATGGCAGAACTCACGACCATGAAGTATACTGGGTCGAGGAGTATGCATGATCATGTTCTTGAGATGACTAACATTTTATCAAGGCTTAATTCATTGGGACTGGATTCAAATGTTTCTTTCTTGGTTCAGTTCATCCTGAACTCGTTACCTCCTGAGTATTGATCATTCCAAATTAACTAAAACACATTTAAAGACTAGTGAAATGTTAGTAAATTGTGCAATATGATTGCTAGGCGAAAGCGAGACAAAATAATCAAGAAAAAGACTATGTGAGCCTCGTAGGAAAAAAATCATGTTAATGACTGAATGTGAAGACTAAAAAGTGTATGAAAATTAACGAACATGAGCATGTCCCACATGTGGAAAGAAGCGAAAAAAATATAGATAGGTGTCCCTTTTGTGAAAATGAATGACACTTTAAGAAAGATTGTCAGAAACGGAAGGTTTTGTTTGAAAATAAATGTAACAATATTATTTTGTTTGTTTCGAATCAAACTTAATTGAAGAGCCCAATAATACTTGGTGATTTGATTCTAGTGCTACAACTCATGTGAACAATACGATGCAGGGATTCAGTACGATCCGAACAGTAAACGCATACGAAATTTTTTGTTCCCGGGAAATCGAATGAAGGCTCTGGTTGAAGACATAGGGACTTATCGTTTGATTCTAGATAATGGTTACTACCTGGATCTGTTTCAAACTCTCTATGTACCTTCAGTATCTAGGAATCTGATTTATGTTTCAAAACTTGATGGTTCAGGATTTTCTTTAAAGTTTGGACATGGATGTTTCAGTTTTTTTTAAGAACAATGTTGTGGTAGGTTCTAGTATCCTTTCTGATTGATTGAATAAACTGGAAAATTATGGTGTTTTTTCTTAATTCTTGCTTACTATTTCTCGTGAAACCAGGAAGAAACGTAGTTAGGAGTCAGGAGAATGAAAGTTCTTTTTTCTTGTGGTATAAACGTAGCTTGGACAAACGTAGTAGGGATAACAATATTTATTCTTTCTTGTGGCATAAACATTTATGTCATATTTCAAAGAAACGTAGAAAATATTAGTAAGGAATGAGATCCTTCCAAATATGGATTATAGTGACTTTCAAGTATGTGTTGATTGAATAAAAAGAAAGCAAACAAAACATACTAAGAAAGTAGCCCGAGAAGTAGCCAGTTTCTTGAAATTGTACATACTGATATATGTGGACCTTTTAATGACCCTTCCTTTGGAGGAGAAAATTATTTTATCACATATATAGATGATTTCCGTGTTATGGTTATATCTATTTTTTTAATGAAAAAATCTCATGTTTGATGCTCTTGAGGTGTACGTCAATGGAGATGAAAGGAAATTAAATAGAAAACTAAAATTGTACGGTATGATAGAGGTGCTGAATATTATGGGAAACATAAAGAAACAAAGCAATACCTTGGTACTTTTACAAAATTCCTCGAGAAATGTGGCATTATGCACAGTATATTATGTCGTACACCTCAACAAAATGATGTTGTGGCTTAATAGAACATAATAGAAATGGTTAGGACTATGCTTAGTAACTCCTCTTTACCCAAATCATTGTGGATATATGCATTTAAGAATGCCATCTACTTACTGAATAGGTTTCCTAGTAAATCAATTCCTAAAACTCCATTTGAGTTATGGGCTAGAAGAAAGTCTTGTTTACGGCATTTTCATATTTGGGGTTGCTTCCAGTCAGAACACATTTATAATCCGCATGAAAGAAAGATGGATTCTCGAAAGATTAGTGGTTTATTTATTAGTTACCTAGAGAAGTTCAAAGGAAACATGTTTTACTATCCTAATCACAATCAGATTATTGTAGAAGCCGACAATGCAAAATTCCCTGAGAAAAGTGAGATTTGTGGGAGTATCGAAAAAAATGTTGATATTAAAGAGATAATGATTGGTATCTCTCAATCTCTAAGTATTCCACAAATATATTTCCTATTTTGGAAGAACAATTTGAGAATACTGAACAATATACGAATGGATAAATAGTCCATGAAAAAACTAATTCTCATCCAACTCATATTTATGTTCCGCAAGAAATACATGATGAAGCTAATTCTCAACCAACCGATATAAATGAACCACAAGAAGTTCCATTTATAAGATCTGAAAGATAAAGGAGATTCATTATTTCAATGATTATGTGGTTTAATTGCAAAATTAGATTTTGACATTAGAATCAATAAAGATTCAGTTTCTTTTTAACAAGCCACGAAAAAATAATGAGTCAGATAAATGGATTGATGCCATCAAAGAAGAATTAAAATTAGTAGATTATAAAACAGTTTGGGATCTCGTTGAGTTACCAAATGGATGCAAACATGTTAGATGTAAATAGGTCTTCAAGATCAAACTTGACAAGAATGGAAACATTGAGCGATATAAAGCCTGACTAGTCGCTAAAGGTTATACCCAGAAAAATGACATTGATTATAAAGATACATTCCCACCCGTCTCTAGGAAGAACTCTTTAAGAATAATATTGGCTTTGGTGGCTTAGTATGATCAGGAGTTGCACCATATGGATGTGAAAACAACTTTTATTAACGGAGATCTTGAGGAGGAAATATATAAGGATCGTCTTGAAGGTTTCTCAACTAATGATAAAGATCAAATAATACGTACACTTAAGAAGTCTATATACGGAATGAAGCAAGTATCCCGAAAATAGTACATCAAATTTAATGATACCATATCCTCTTTCGGATTTTAAGAAAACATCTTTGACATGTGTATATACCGAAAGATAAGTGGGACTAAGTTCATATTTTTGTTCTGTATGTTGATGATAGTTTACTAGCTGCTAATGATTTTGGTATATTGCATGAGACAAAAATCATTCTTTTTAAGAACTTTGAGATGAAAGATATGGGAAAGAAATCATATATGATTGAACTTGAAATTTTCTGTGATAGATTAAAAGGGTACCGGAATATTATCTAGAAAGCATACCAGAGAAATTTGGCATGGATAAATATTTTCTTAGAATATTAGCAAAGATAGGAGATAGGTTTAGTCTCATGCAATGTCCAAAGAATGATGTGGAACGTAAAGAAGTGAAATTTTTCCCTTATGATGTTGTTGTTGGTAGTCTCGTATATTTGCAAACATGCACAAGGTCGGATTTCAGCTTTGCGGTTGGAATGTTAGGAAGATATCTAACCAATCCCAACATGGATCGTTGGAAAGATGCAAACAAAGTACTTAGATACATACAAGTCATGAATAATTATATGCTCACGTACAAGAATTCCAACCAATTGGAAGTAATTGGTTATTCAGATTTTAATGGTTGCAAACACAGACAAAAATTCACTTTTAGCTATATGTTTCATTTAGCTAATGGAGTCATATCATGGAAAAGTGAGAAGGAGTCTGTTTTTTTTTTTTTTTTTTTTTTTTTTTTTTTTTTTTTTTTTTGCATCCACAATGGAACTAGAGTTTGTGGCGTGCTTTGAAGCAACAATCATACATTATGGTTACGAAACTTTATTTTAGGACTTAAGGTTGTCGAAGCCATTAACAAGCTGCTAAAAATTTATTATAATAATTTTGCAGCAGTTTTCTTTTCTAGAACAACATATACTCGAAGGGTGCCACACATATGGATACAAAGTATCTTGCCGTTAAGGAAGAGATTCAAAAGTAGAAGTGTTCATTCACCATATAAGTACTGAAGTAATGATAGCAGATCCTTTAATGAAAGAAATACAATCAACTGCTTTTAAGAAATTATGTCACCAGTATAGGTCTTGTATATAAGGACGAATGAAATTTACGAGAGTTAGGAAACCTTGAGCTAAAATATATGTTTTTGACTTATATTTTATTTTCTTGTTTATTCTTAGTACGAAGCATAAATTTTGACAAACACGAAGTCCCAAGGAACTCGTCCCAAAAATATTGTCCCGAAAATGTGCTCGAACCCGCATAGGAGGGACATTTACTCCCAATTCGGGCTCAAGCTTTTTGGGAAAAGACCTGAATATCCTGAATGTCCTGAGGTTAGTTATCTGATTTAACCATTTTTCAATCTAAGTTAACTAACTATAGTTAGTAAAATAGATAAACAGAGACATACAAAAATAAAGAAACCCTAATTCAGCCATAATATTAAGTCGCAGTCGCACATTCCTGAGTCAAGATTTCAGACATCGCAACTTGCCTTCTTCAACCTAAGTACTTGATCTTTCTGGCTCCATTAGTCAAGTTCTACATCTTCCTATCGAGTCCTTGTCTCCATTGCGACGATTTCCGATCAGTCCTTTCCTCTCGACTCTCCGGTGCGACATCTCGATATCGGTAAGTTTCGTGAATTAGATAGTCCTGATTTGAACTTGTGTTTTGAGTTGAAAATATGAAAATTTATTCGTCTGTTTCAGGTGTAGATTTTTATTGAGCCCATTCTGATTTAGATAGTCCTGACTTGGGCGATACTTTTTCAGAGACTTGAATTCGGGCTCGGGACAATAGTGGAAAATTTCGAATATTCGGGCTCAGGACATTTTCTTGAAAATTCCCGTCTATTTGTTCCGAGCTTAGCCTTATTTATTATGACTGTATATACATGATGCCTTACGTAACAAGAAAATATTATTCAAAGCTGATGTGGAGCTTGATGAGTCTATGTATTACTTATATACTTATATTTATCGTGGTATATGGAAGGAAGTATGCTACTTAAATAATTTTATGACCACCATAACTCGCATTCACAAATTATTGAATATAAGTGATTAGGTTGAACAGAAATTAAACATTTTATGAGCGTCTTATGTTACTACCATAAGATGTAAGAATTAAGTAATTATTTGGCCAATTTTGAGAATGTAAGAATATATATTTAATCTTGACCGTTTGATTGGTTACTCGACGGATGTACCAGATTAAAGCTTAATATAATAAACGGTCATCCCTCCTTACCATTATTGGTTGCTGAGATAAATAGAGTTATTCCATCACACTAGCTGCATAGAAGAGATTTGGACAAGAGAGAGAAGCGGTTCCATTTCAGAGAACCGTAGGTTGAATCGTTAGTTTAGGAAGATAAATGGAAGCAAATTCTATACTGGGTAAGTTATTATTTATTATACTTTAACCCTCGTAAAGCATGATTAAAATTATGGAAATTACATTTTTCAAACTAACATGTCATACTTGTTGCATGCATATCGCGTATATGTGAATTCAACATTTTCTTAACCTGCTCTTCCACATATCGTAGTAATTTAATTAATTAAGTCAAGTAATTGGGTTACTAAGTCGGTATATTTTCCAACAATATTCAATATTTTTTTTTAGAAAACCATATATAATTATTTGTCTACTTTTACCTAATAAATTAATTTCATGGGATTTGAGACAGATTAATTTTTTTTAACTAATATAACTAAGTTTATTCTCATAATTAAGTTAAAGTCAATTGAGTTTTCAATAAGTGTATACAAAGTCGATCCAATGGTAAGACTACTAAAGTAATGACTTTACATCATTGCGTTTTACATTTTTTTTTGTTTTGAATTGAAAATCTTTTATGCAAGTAAGACTATAATCATTATTAGTTAATTAGTAATTAACTAATCGTTCTTTAACTAAACATTATTAATGTAATTATCATCATTAGTGGCAAACAAATTAAATTATCATTAAATTCTTTACATATAGTTTTCGTTTCTTTTTCTAATTCCTCATATAATTCCAAGTTTCCAACAAATCAACCAGCTAATTAATTAATATAAAACTAAAACTAAATTTGTATTAACTACTAATATTTCATAGTAAGTAATTTTTAACATTAATCTTTTTTTAACGTTTATATTTTAATTTATTCCACTTATATATAAAGTATTATTTCACTCCATTATATAAATGTTATACTAAACTTGTTTATTATATTTATGAGGCCACTACAATTTTTGTGATCCAAATTCTCAGACTACGAAATTTCTAAATTATTTTCTCCTTGAAAAATCAGGATCTATCTATCTAGTTTTAAAAGTTAATAGACCTAGTTAGTATTTATAAGACGGGAAAGAAAAGATTGAAAGCTTACCTCGCAGTCTTGAAAGCTACTTAATTAATTTAACTAGCTAGCTAGCCTTCTTCTCTTCATCTCTCTTTCTTTAGTCTTTCTCTCTCTTCTTTCCCAGTCCTATATATCGCTCTCACTTAAGGCTTTGGATGTATATATATATATGGACTTTGCATTGTACTATTTTTTTTTTTTTTGGCAAGTGAAGTTGCATTGTAGTATACTATATTATTTTTTCCAGTATTTTTACTTGCAAGTTTACGCAAAGTTTTTATTCTTTTATTTTACTTTTTCCAAAGAATCGCAGAACCACCATCCATACATCTCATGACTTACTCGTCACCCTAGCTAGCTAACTAATTAAAATAGTGGGTTAGATATAGCAAACTCAGGGTTAGTGTGGTTGTATAATATCGAAGAAAATTAATTGCTGTACATACTGTACGTACCCAGACATACGTTGTGTTGAGAAATTTGGAAGGCATACCGCAACATACTTGAATATTATAATTAAATCTTCAATATTATAATTAAGTTTTCTTAAGACTGGAAATGGCTAAACTTAACTTAGACTAATAAATCAGTCGAAATCAGAACCATTAGATTGAATCAATGAGATACACGCGCTCGTTGTCAATTCCTCCTCTTCCGGTTTCCCTTTTCAAAAGTCTGTCTCAAAACTTCATCTCTCCTCATTTATTTGTTAAATTATGAATACATATACATATTTGGTTATATTTTTTTGTCATGTTTTATTTGTTTCTTTAATTTATTTGTTTATTTAATTTAAAACATTGTAAAATGTAATCGTTGTTTTAGATAAATGATTAATTATTTTTTTAATTTTTATAAATGATTAAAATGTAATCGTTGTTTTTATTTATCATGCTTTATAATTTTTTATTACTAAAACTTTATTAAAATTAATAAATAGTTTGTCAGGGTAAACCCTCGTGTATTAAATTTGAACGGACTATTCGTCCAATTTTAGCCATATAGAATTCACATCTACCAAATTGTCTACTACAATTCAAGTTGACAAAAGAGTAACTCAATCTAGATTATAAATGTCAAATTATTTCTAAGTTACTTGGAATCAACCCGATAAAATATTGAATCGACTAGGAAATTTTGAATCTAATTGACATTGATAATATTCGGCTCGAAATACCAACGACCCTAAACAATAGTTTAGATCGGGTTTAGCTTAATCGAGTCGGGTTTGATTATTATTATTATTGTTTATACTAATTAATTATTATAGTAGCGAGTCGAGTTTGATCATAGTCGAGTCGAGTTTGCTTCTTTTTTTTGTTGTAATTATGAGAAATGCTAATTTATTATGATCTATAACTTGCTAATGATCTGAGTCGAAATACTAACATTATTATGTAATAACTAGAAATGTTGAGGAAAAAAAACCGAGAAATAGTAACTTATTTTTTTTTATTTTAAATAGTAGCCAAGGGTTGAGTAAAGTTAGACAAATAACCGATTAAACTCATCTTGTTTATACTTCCTAACTCAAGCCAATTGATATATAATCATACTAGATGGATCAGAAAAAATATGCATATAATTACTCACTTTTCTTATCTTATTTAATATATAGAAAAAAAATATAGTAGATTGTTGAAACCTAAACAAATCTGCTATATTATACTCTCTCTCTGAAGTCTGATGGTGGAGTTGTAACTTGTAAACAATCTTGGATTGGATGTTGTACTTGTCTTAATGGCAGACTATTAGAAAGCAATAGGAGAAAATAAGTTTCGGACGGAAATGAAATTTGTTGATGTGCTAGTGGATCCCATCTCATGCATTTTAATTAGAAAAAAAAAAATAAAAGTAGGAGAGATGAAGTCTTGGGGAAGACGCCGGACAGACAAAAGGAGCAATGGATAGAGAAATGGGAGAAACTCTTAACTGAACCGTGTCCAATATGTGATGACGCTTTATCCAATAAAGTTGTGATATGTGGTAGAAAGACGACAATACTTTGACACATATCACTCTTTTATTGGACAAATGGTCACCACATATTAGACACCTGTTGGAACGGAGGTACTGAAGAATTTCTCGAGAAAAGGTACTCAGCGCGTGCATCTTATGGATTCATTCCAATAGTCTTGAATTCGACTGATTTATTGTCATTCCTTAAATATATTGATGACATTTCTAGTTATATATTTATATTTTTCAATACTTGATACATGTTTTATTTCAAAACCAAACAAACCAACGTTTAAGGTGGAATAACTCCCGATCCTTTACAATATTCAAAGATTAAAAGAGAGGGCGGGAACATAGACGCTCAATTATTAATATACGACATTTTTGTAGTTTGAACCGCAACCCAACTAGCATAACAAGTTTTCTTGTCTAGAAACTGCTTCTTGGAATCAGACTCATATATATAGATATCTATTATTTACATTGTAACAAAATTAAGCAATAATAATTATTGTTTTAATTTTAAAAATAAATTCATGCATGACTGATGGGTTTCGCTATAGCCGTTAGGCCCTTTAACGACGAGTAAACGGTGAATAGGCCCACTGGGCCCTAGAAGAGGTCAAGAAGACCAATGCGAAGGGTCCCGACATGATGGATCCCGATGGTGAAGGGTCCCGACAAGGTCGGTCCCGATATGCGAGCTGGACGCTCCCGATGATATGCCTTTAAGTAGGCCCCGATATTGAATCCCTGAGAATGCTTGCCCTGTCACGATGACGAGGGCCCCCGAGCGGTGACCTAATGAGATAACTCTGGAGTCCCCGATATTGGTCGGGACTTGCTATCAGAGGTTGAGGCCGAGAAACACGCCCACTATCAGAGTAGTGGGGAAGTGGCCCGAGATAAGCGGAACGTGGCCGAGATAAGCGGGAAGTGGCCCGAGATAAGCGGAACGTGGCCGAGATAAGCGGGACGTGACCGAGATAAGCGGGACGTGGGCTAACTGCCCTGGAAATTCATCAGGTAACTGAGGTAACTCCTCTCCTATATAAAGGAGGAGGTTACCTCAGATCACATATACACACTTACATACGAATACTTTTACTTGCCTTGCCGGCCACGAGATTCTCATTTAAGCATCAGAGAGGGATTCTGGGTCACCGCCCGGTCTATTCCCCTCTTGCAGGATTACGTGGAGCGAAGGACTTCGGATTTCCGTCAAGACCGTACCGGAGTTCCAACCGTGATCCAACATTGGCGCCGTCTGTGGGAATGTAACGAAAAGCCAAAAATGACTTCTACTCGTTCAATGGCAGCTGGCAAGCAGAAAAAGAAAGGACAATCTGGTGGTTCCCGTCACCCTGCTGGAACTCTGAATTCAGGGCCACCGGAGCGTGCTGTGGACCAAAATCCCCCTGCTGAGGTTTCCCGAACAGGGGGCACAATGAAGTTCCTGAGGATACTGCTCGATACCAAGAGAATAGGGAGGAGGATGCTCCTCCAAACGCGGACCTGACGAAGGCTGTGGCAGAGGCCATGCCGATGTTCTTGGAGGCCATGGAGGCTCTCCTAGAGCGGAGAGAGGCTGCCAAGAAGAAGGAAGAGGTGCCTCCGCCGAGGGAGGATCGGAATGTGCAGGAGGCCCAACCCAGAAACCGGGACAAGGGCAAGGAGCCCGTTCAGTCGGAGCGATTTGTGATCGATGGGCCTGGACCGGTGCAGCATAGGACCATTCCCCTTAATGGTCCCATCACCCCCGACCAGGTGGTGAAGATCGTGAACATTTGCATGGGGGACCAGAAGCAGATGATGTCGGAACTGAGGGATCGATCCACCCATCCCTTTGTTCCCCGATTGATAGATACCCTCGCCCCGCCAGGGCTGGGTATCCCCACAATTAAGGAGTATGATGGCGAGGGAGATCCAGTTCGCCATGTCCAGTTCGCCATGTCCAGAAGCATGTCATGGCCTGTCTGGGCAGAGCCCCGGATGATGATACTGTGTGTGTGCTGTTCCCGGCCACATTGGGAGAAAGGGCCCTGACGTGGTTCTTCAGCCTGCCCCCAGGGTGCATTTCCAGCTGGGCTGATATGCACGACCGTTTTATTCAGCAGTACCAGGGTCGTCGGCGCCTCTTGAAGAGCGTGAGGTCCCTGGCCCAGGTGGTGCAGAGGCCCGACGAATCGCTGACGCATTACTACCAACGGTACACTGCTAGTGTGGCTGAGATCGATGAGAAGATATCGGAGGGAGAGACTATCCGCACCTTCCTTCGGAACCTGACAGCCCCCTATGGTTCCGACCTGATGCACAGCGTGGCCGCAAAGGTCTTGTGGAGCATGGAGGCGTTGCAGACGAGGGTAAAGCAGCAAATCGATGTGCAGGAGTCGAAGATAGCTGCCGGAGAGCTTGATCCTCCAAAGTCAAGTAAGGGGAAGCAGTCGTTCAAACCATTGGATTACCATAAACGGAAGGTTAAATCCGAGGGCAGTCGGAGTCGAGGCCGTTCTAACCGAAGGGAGGACAGACGTCCCCCGAGGAAGGACAAGCGGGAGGATTATCACATTCCTCTCAATAGTTCCATGGCTGAGGTGTTAACGGTGATGGATCGACAGGGTATCTCCAGATACCCCCCAAAGAAGGAAGGAGAATTTTTGGGAGCTCGCACCGATCGTTACTGTCGATTCCATTGCGCCAGCGGTCACGACACTAACCACTGTCGGGAGTTGAAGAAGCAAATTGAAAAGCTGATCCAGAAGGGGAAGCTTAAGGAGTTTGTGGCTGAGAGGCGGTGTCGATCCCGCTCCCGATCTCGATCGCGGTCCCGTTCCCGATCCCGCGATCGGTCCCCAAAGAAGAAGAAGTCTGAGCCGGAGTCTTCTGGTGTCCATAGGGAGAAGCGGGGCACCATTAATGTGATTCATGGAGGATTGGCTACAGGGGGTGATGGTGATACCACAGCGTCTCGGGAGGTCAATGCCTCTAGAATTCCGCTGCTGTGGTGCTGGGCAAGAGGTCCCGATCCTGGACCGCGAAGGAAGAGATGGTGATTTCCTTTTCAGCGGAGGACTTGGTAGGTGTGGAGACTCCACACGAGGATGCTTTGGTCGTGACCCTGGACGTGGATGGGTACGAGATGAAGCAAATTTTGATCGACGAAGGGAGCTCCTCCGATATTCTGTTTATGGACGCGCTGGAGGCCATAGGGAAAACGAAGAAGGACCTGAAGCAGGTGAACTTCCCGATGGTTGGATTCTCTAGTTCTACCTCCTATCCGCTGGGAATGATCACCTTACTAGTGGAGTTCGGTAGTCGGTGGAAAGCGGAGAGGAGGAATGTGGAGTTCATGGTGGTTGAGTCCGCGGGGACCTATAATGCGATTATCGGGAGAACCACCATCAACCCGCTGATGGCAGTTGCCTCGACTGTTCATCAGAAGATGAAGTTCCCGACTGACCACAGAGTCGGGGAGGTCAAGGGCGACCAGGTGGCTTCCAGGAAGTGCTATGTTAATGCCACCCGAAGGAGAAGACGGGAGGCTATGACTATCCTCCAGACCGATGTTGATCCCAGAGAGGAGTTTGGGAGTCCCGCCCCTATGGAGGATTTGAAGGAGGTCGAGATTGACGGACCTTAGAGGAAGGTGAAAATCGGGTCCGCCGTGACTGACGAGAGGGCCCGAGAATTGATTGAGCTGCTGAAGGAGTTCAAGGAGCTGTTGCCTGGTCCCCGAGTGACATGCCAGGAATCAGCCCCAATGTGATTGTACATGAGTTGAAGATTGATCCCGCGATCAAGCCTATCGCGCAGAAAAGACGTCTGATGGGCACAGACAAGAGAATCGCGATCCAGCAGGAGGTGGGCAGGTTACTCGATGCTGGATTTATCAAGGAGCTCCGATTCCAGACTTGGGTCGCCAACCCGGTTCTGGTGAAGAAGAGCAATGGGAAATGACGGATGTGTGTTGATTTCCGCGACTTGAATAAGGCTTGCCCGAAGGATTGTTATTCGCTTCCGAGGATCCATCAGTTGGTGGATGCTACGTTGGGACATGAATTTCCGAGCTTCATGGATGCTTACTCTGGCTATAATCAGATCAAGATGGCTAAGGAGGATGCCCCCCACACTGCCTTTTATGCTGATAGTGACATCTATCACTACGATGTCATGCCCTTTGGATTGATTAACGTCGGGGCAACTTATCAAAGGATGGTGAACAAGTTGTTCGGAGACATGCTGGGGAAAACCATGGAGGCTTACGTGGACGATATGCTGGTAAAGTCCCGACAGGCTGAAGATCATGTAAGCAACTTGGCAGTGGCGTTTGAGCGGATGAGGCTTCATCAAGTTCGTCTGAACCCAGCCAAGTGCGCCTTTGGAGTGCACTCGGGGAAGTTTTTGGGCTTTATGGTAAGCCAAAGGGGAATTGTGGTGAACCCCGAGAAGCTGAGGGCAATTGCGGAGATGCAGTCTCCGACAAATCATCGGGAGGTGCAAGTGCTGAATGGCCGACTAGCTGCAATGAATCGCTTCCTGTCTAAGGCAAGCGACCGATCCATGCCTTTTTTTGAAGTATTGAGGGCCAATAAGAAGTTTGAGTGGATTGCCAAGTGTGAAGAGGCATTCCAGGCACTCAAGCAGCACCTCCTTACCCTCCCACCATTGGCGAAACCGATTCCAGGCGAGCCGCTCTATCTCTATTTGACTGTTTCTGAGTTTGCTATTAGATCTGTGTTAGTGAAGATTGTTGAGGGTAACCAAGTCCCCGTTTATTATGTAAGCAAGGCGTTTGCCAAATCTGAAATGAATTATCCCGCCGTTGAGAAGTATCTTTTTGAGTTGATCATTACTGCTCGGAAGTTGAGGCCTTATTTCCATGCGCATGAGATTACTGTGTTGACGAATCAGCCTTTGAAGCATTTTTTGAACCGACCTGATGCGTCGGGGAGATTAGTAAAATGGGCAGTCGAGCTTAGTGAGTTCCCCATTCACTTTGCTCCGAGAACGGCTATTAAAGGTCAGGCGTTGGCAGATTTCATAGCAGAGTCTACAGCCCCCGATCTGGAAGAAGCGGGACCTGTAGAGGGGGCAACCATGGAGGTCCTGATAGCAGAACAACCAGAAATGGCAGAGCAATCAGAACAGCCAAATGAGGAAAATACTTGGGAAATGTACACTGATGGCTCTAAAAGTTCAGACGGATCAGGAGCAGGGTTCGTATTAATACCACCTGGCGGAGGCGAGCCCCTTCGATATGCTTTGGCCTTAACGTGTAGGGCCACCAACAATGAAGCAGAGTATGAGGCTCTTATCACAGGCCTAAAAATTGCCAAAGGTACGGGAGTTGGTCACTTAAGGGTGAAATGTGACGCTGGCCTGATTGTGAATCAAGTCCAAGGACGATATGAGGCGAAGAGCCCGGTGATGAGAAAATATCTTCGTGAGGTGCAAGCCTTGAAGGAGAGTTTCAAAAGTTTCGATATTGAGGCAATCCCGATGGAGGAAAACGCGGAAGCGGATGCCTTGAGCAAATTTGCCTTGGGGGCACCCCTTGAGGAAAATCGGAAGGTGCACTTCTTGGAGAAGGTGATCTTGTCGACCATCGATCCATCGGAGGTGTGTGCTATTGAAGCAGGATCGGAGGAGGAGCCCACTTGGATGACCCCGATAGTCGCGTACCTAACTACGGGGGCAGTCCCCGATGATGAAGTAGTAGCTGACAGGATACGCCGGATCGCGGTTAATTATGTGGTGGTGGACAATCAGCTATACAAAAAGGAGTGGTTCTCAGCTCCTTACTTAAAATGTGTGGCTGAGCCCGACACAAATCGGATCCTTAGGGAGGTGCACGAAGGGGTCGCGGCCTGTCACGAAGGGGCCCGATCCATCACGAGGAAAGTGCTGAATTTGGGCTATTATTGGCCTTCGATGAGCAAGGAGGCGACGATGTTAGTCCGATCTTGTGACGCGTGCCAGAGGTATGCCCCGAATATCGTGGCTCCGGCTGCTAATCTGACGTCCATCAAGAGTGCTTGGCCCTTCGCGCAGTGGGGTATCGACTTGGTGGGACCCCTCCCACAAGCAAAAGGTCAGTGCAAATATTTGCTTGTAGCCATTGATTATTTCTCAAAATGGATAAAAGCAAAGGCATTGGCCAAGACGACGGGGAACCAAATCGTCAAGTTTCTCCAGACCCATATTATATCCAGATACGGGATTCCTAAGGTGTTGATCAGCGATAATGGTCCTCCGTTCAACGGGGCCCAGTGGAAGGAGTACTTGGAGGAACTGAAAATTGAGAATCGGACAGCCTCTGTCCGTCATGCTCAAACCAATGGACAAGTGGAATCAGCCAACAAGATCGTGATGGGCGGCTTAAAGAAGAGGGTCTACGACTTGAAGGGCAAATGGCTGGACGAGCTGGAAAACGTACTTTGGGCTGTTAGAACAACACCTAAACGATCGACCGGGGAGACTCCGTTTGGCCTCGTCTATGACACGGAGGCAGTCGCTCCCGTCGAAGTAGCTGTGGCATTCCACCGGACGAGGTATTACGAACCCATGTCGAATGATGAAATGAGGCGTCTGGACTTGGACTTGGTCGAAGAGAAGAGGCGGAGTGCCGGGGAGGCCCAGGCTCGGATGCGCTTGGCAACGGCCCGATATTATAATCGACGAGTCAAGTCTCGACAGTTCTTTGTCGGGGAACTGGTGTGGCGTCGGAACGAATTTACCCTTTTGGATCGGATCAACAAGATGTCTCCAAAATGGGAGGGACCTTATAAGGTCATGGGGATGCCAGCTCCAAATGCGTATAAGTTGGAAGACCTCGATGGCAGAGTATTAAAGCATTATTTCAGCGGTGAACACTTGAAGAAATGTCATGTTTGATATTAAGTCGCCTTCAGTGGTGCACGATGTTATTAAGTCGCCTTCAGTGGTGCACGATGTTATTAAGTCGCCTTCAGTGGTGCACGATGTTACTAAGTCGTCTTAAGTGGTGCAGATTTTAAGCCATCAATAAATAAAGAGGTTGCTTCCGATCAGATTGTTCTTAGATTTATTCTAAGTGTTGTTAAATCGCCTTAAGTGGTGCAAGTAAATCGCCTTAAGTGGCACGATTAAATCGCCTTAAGTAGTGTGGGCTAAATCGTCTTAAATGGCATAGTTAAGTCGCTTTAAGAAGTGCAACGATAAATCGGAACTAAGATAGTTTGATATTTGTGAGGGCTCAAAGGCCCGAGGATTCATTACAAGGAGAGGAAAATTACAAGGACTATAAAGATAGAGCATTAAGCTTGGTCCTCGTCAGCATCGGCGGAAGCAGGATCCACGAGATCTGTGGCAGAAGGCTCCACAGGATCAGACCCTTGGAGGTCAGTCGGTGAAGGTTCAGTCGCCGGAGGGTCGATTATCGGGGGATCAACTGTCGGGAGGTCGGCACTTGGAAGCTCCGCCACGTCTTCAATACCCGCGGGGGTGTTGCCCTCATCACTCTCCTCCGAGAGGTCGAAATACCTCTTCGCAAAGGGGGCGAGAGTAGCAGACTTATCGAAGTTAATGGCGTCGCCATACTCCAGATGGAGCTCCTCAACCACGTTGAAGAGGGTGTTCTCCACCTCCGCGGTGCAGAATTTCACCGCGTCAGCTTGGAAGTCCTCAGACTCCCGATAATCTTCCCGACCCTTGGTTTCACCCTTGGCTTCAGCCTCGGCCAGTTTGGTAGGGACCTCAGCAAGTTCCCGCTCCAGTCTCGCCTTGGCGTCTTCCAGAGCCTTCTTCTCGAGGACAAGTCTGTCCCGAGCCTCTGCATCCCTTTTCCGCTCCTGCTGCTCCCGCTTCAGCAGCCCCTCGAAGTCCTGAACCCGCTTTTGGAGGTCCCGAGTCTTTTGATTAAGGATGGCCTGCTCCTTAGCCAATTTTCCCCTCGAAGACTCGGAGGCGGCGAGATCCTCCTCAATCTTGGCTACAACCGCGGGAGCCCCCTTGGCCCGTTCCTGCTCCAACGCCTCCTCGAGGGTCAGGATGTACCCGAAGCAACGGTTTATGTCCGCCATCTCCTGCGAAGAAAAGAGAAAGAGGTTAGCACATGAATATCCCGCTTTATCGATTAAAGGGTTGAAATAGGAACCTTACCTCCACCCGACGAATAACCATTCCACGGATATCCGCGCGGATGTCCTCCCGATCCAGGTAGAGCGGAAGCTTCAGAGACGGCAGAACCGAGCCTGCCACCAAATGCAGACCCAGCTCCGGGTATGTATCACCCTGTCGGATCTGGACTCCTTGCAGCGTTTGGATCGGGGTCCAGGGAGCCGCCTCCTGGTCGGGGTCGTAAACCTTGTAGAAGCTCCCGTCCAAGGGGAGAGGAGGAGGACCAACTGGAGTCGTGGAGGTGCGCATCTCCGAGTCGCCCTGGGACCTAGAGGGAGTCAAGCTGTGAATGGGCGAGTGCTGCTGCGAAGGAGGTGAGGGGGGCAGCCCCCTAGAGGTTGGTTTCATGGGGGACTGCCTCGTCCCCCGACGACGAATCAAGGCGACGCCCTCGTCTGTCTCCTCGGAGGAGTCCAGTTCTTCCACCCGACGAAACTGATTGCCTTTCGGGGTTTCTTCAGCCCCCGATCCCATTGGGGCAGGAAGTTGTGGGAGACCCTCTCCAACTGGAGCACCGGAAAGTGGCGCCCCTGCTGAAACTCCAGCCCCCGACTGAGTTCCCGAGTGACCTGCACCTGGAGGATAAGATGCTTCAGAAAGATAGTCAGGAAGTTGGTCAGGATCCTTACACCAGATGACGCGCCGAGAGAGGTATTGGTCTTTCCTGTGGAAGTTGTAGTAACCCGCTTTGAGGATGCGGGGAGCTTCCCCTCGGAGGATACGTTTGATCTCTCTGATTCTGGCTTCCTTGCTGGAGGGGATTAACTCCTTAGGAACTTGCTTCCTGTACGACTTAATAGCTAGGCGGAGCTGTTTACCTTCTTCGGCATTTTGCACATTGAAGAGCCTGTCCATCTCCTCTACTCGAGTCCGCTTAGTCCCCTCCGCGGAGTGAGATCCCGACGAAGCGGTGGCCTTCTTTGCCGACTTCCTCTTCCGCGCGGGGCGCTGGACAGCGTCGGTCTCTCCCTGCTTAAGGAGGAGATTGGTCAGCAAGTGATACCTTCTTAGTTGCAAGCAATTGAAAACAGAGACATGATCAGAAATATTACCCAAGGTACCATATTGGAGGGGCCGTTGTGGAGTTGACCCCCGGAGATCGTATCGAGGAGGCGGATCCCGGTATCCACCAGGTCCCGCTCCCTGAGGGAGTTAGCGTCGAGGGGAGTGTAGGATTCCCCCCAACGGTAAAGCTGGATGCAGTGAAGGATTTGGAAATCTTCATCGGAATAGGTGTGATAAGCGGGAGGAGAGTCCACTTCAACCTCCCATCGGGGCCATGGGATAGAACTGTTCTTAATGAAGAAGTAGCTCCTCTTCCACCTACTGTTGTCGGACCCTGTGTCAATGAGGAGCCCCCGACCCTTGACAACCTTCCAGGTGTCGCTGGTCCAACTACACCGTGCAAGCTGCTGCTTATTCCACTTAGGCATCCGAGGATAGAAGGCACAAACCCCAGCCTCGTTGCACTTCATTCCGTAGAAGGTCCGGAAGAGTTGGAGGTTGTAAACCCATTTTTTTCGAAAGCAGAGGACTTGGAAAGCATTCCACACGCGGATGGTGTGGGGAGAGAAGGTAGTCGAATGCGTCTTGTAATGGGCGCACATCTCAACCAAATTACCACAAAAGGGGAATCGGATCCTTGCCGATATTTGTCCAGTGGAGACAAATACCTCCCCTTCCTCGGGACGAGTGACCACAGGGTCGCCCGAGGCACGGTGGCGAGAGTAAGGAAGGCGAGGCTCCCAGGTTAAAGTAATGCATCCTTCTCGTAGAGCTGCATCATGGGCAGTCACCGAGATTTCATTGGGAGCGTAATCAAAGTTGAAGGGTTTTCTCCCCTCAGAACTAGATCCGCTGTCTGAAAATTAGCAATGGCAAGAAAAGGCGTGGTGGGTTTTCGGAAAAACGAAAGCAAACTGATCAAAGATAAGGGAAAAGCTACGCCAGCATCAGAGAAGGAAATCTTACCAGACATGATGAATCGGAGCGAAAGGGATGATCTTAACGGTCGCCGAAAGACTGATCGGAAGACAGGAAGCTGAAGAAGAACTTGAGCTTTCGAAGTTGCAGAGCTAAATCGCAGAGAGGGAAACGGTAAAGAAGAACAGTGCCCAGAATTTAGGGTTTTATAGGAGAAGGGATAGTCGAAAGGGCATTCTAATCTGGACCGTTGAAGGCGAAACGTTTCAATCCGAGCCGTTGAGATAAAAGGGGGCAGAATGGAAAGAGACGTTGATGATGAAACGGCCTGAAAAGTGCTTTTTCAGAAAAAGCAGGCACGAGAACCCTAGCTGTCGCTTCGTTACCCTCTGCATTTAATGGCCCAGTAACCGGAGGATCTTCTCGGATTTGGTGACTATCCCCGAGGTATCGAGGAATCGGGGACGAGAAGATCCGCGTCAATAAACTTTGTCAAGGGAAAAGCCTCCGATACCGATATCGGGAGGTCGGGAGTTGAAAGACACGATCTGTAAGTCCCTCATGTCTTGGGGGCAAATGATGGGTTTCGCTATAGCCGTTAGGCCCTTTAACGACGAGTAAACGGTGAATAGGCCCACTGGGCCCTAGAAGAGGTCAAGAAGACCAATGCGAAGGGTCCCGACATGATGGATCCCGATGGTGAAGGGTCCCGACAAGGTCGGTCCCGATATGCGAGCTGGACGCTCCCGATGATATGCCTTTAAGTAGGCCCCGATATTGAATCCCTGAGAATGCTGGCCCTGTCACGATGACGAGGGGCCCCGAGCGGTGACCTAATGAGATAACTCTGGAGTCCCCGATATTGGTCGGGACTTGCTATCAGAGGTTGAGGCCGAGAAACACACCCACTATCCGAGTAGTGGGGAAGTGGCCCGAGATAAGCGGAACGTGGCCGAGATAAGCGGGAAGTGGCCCGAGATAAGCGGAACGTGGCCGAGATAAGCGAGACGTGGCCGAGATAGGCGGAACGTGGGCTAACTGCCTGGCAATTCATCAGGTAACTGAGGTAACTCCTCTCCTATATAAAGGAGGAGGTTACCTCAGATCACATATACACACTTACATACGAATACTTTTACTTGCCTTGCCGGCCACGAGATTCTCATTTAAGCATCGGAGAAGGATTCTGGGTCACCGCCCGGTCTATTCCCCTCTTGCAGGATTACGTGGAGCGAAGGACTTCGGATTTCCGTCAAGACCGTACCAGAGTTCCAACCGTGATCCAACAATGACAAGTCAACGAATGATATTATTATATAATGCGTGATCCAATAATGACAAGTCAACGAATGATATTATTATATAATGTGTGGGTTTTTAAAATCTCATTATGTACAACCAAACTATAATTATTTATCCAGTGGGCGTGAGTGTGAGTTAATTTTGGCAACGGTAGTGGGCGTGAGTGTGAAGTGACGTGGTTAGTGAGATAAGTTTCAGATTTGTTAGCAGTCTGTCCATCTAGCAAAGTGAGGTTTAGGTTGACCGGACCCTCTCTCTACTGTCTTCTCTATTTTTGCAACACGCACGGACAACCTCGTACAATGACCCTGGTGAGAACAAAATCGTTCGAAAACTACCACCCACTTGTAGCCAACAAACATTTGTCAGCTCTGCAGCCACCTCAACTTTAACTCCATCTCTGTAAACATTCATTATAATTACCAAACATATATATATTTTGTTAACCAACCAACCGGCCGGCCGTCTATATATAAATGAAAATATATGCGTCAGTCAGTCAGAGTAATTAATTAAACCTTATTTCTTCTGTATTCCATTGCCAATATGATTTGTTGTCCCCGTGAACTATGCCTAAACCTTTAGAGAAGATGATGAGACAATTGTTGTTTGACTCTTCACCGATCCAGTACATCTGCACATCAATTAATTAGTCCAGTACACCACTATATATATATATATATATATGACCAATTAATTAACCTATAATTAAATGATGATGATCGCTCAGCGACGACAATGCAAGCATATATGTATGTATGTAAGTAAATGTGTACGTACTTGGGTGCCTTTATTTAACAAGACCCCTTTGTAAAGCTGATCCCAGATGGCCTCAGTTGTGTCAAATGCTTGTTTATTATAATAATCTGCATCTTTCAACAAACTCACATAATTGTAAGGAAGATGATCCATCCATCATTTTTCACCTGAATGCATGCTTCTTCTATTCCTCCATTCTATTGATCCATATAGTCAGCTGCTGCATCCAATTTGGAGGATAAAGAAAGGCCTTACCTACTTAGCTTATAGTAGACGGGACACTAACTTAACAATATCTACACAAATAAATTAAGAAATATACTTTTACTTTTTTATTACTCACGTTACAATTACAATACCATAGATTCCTCCTAACTTGCACAAATCAAAATATACTATCTTTGCTTTCCGTTTAAATGTTGCTTGTGTAGTTGGTAAGAATAATTTATCTTTTGATTTTTTAGTAATTGACGTAAAGGAATGCATCATATTTAAATAAGTTCAATGACACTTTAAGATAAGTATCATTTTAGATAAAACCATGTGCAACACGCGGGGTCAATAATTAATAATTTCAAGAGTTTATCTTTGCTCGATTAAATTAAACTAGCTACTAACCCCGCACACCGCACGGGAGATGTGCCGGGAAATATATCAAAATAGAAAGAAAAAAAATTAAAATTTTAAAAATAAGTTGTAAAATTTATTTATTTGTCTATAAAATACACTACATCTATATTCATATAACACTACAAGAATTAATGATTACCGTGACAACCATAATCGTCGCAATAACCCCAGATATCGTCGTTGTATGTATGTTGCGACGATAAATTGTCGCAATAGCTTCGTCACTATAGACCCCTAGCAATAGGTCCCTATTGCAACAAAGTGGCTACCATCGCATTAGAGTGTACTCTATTGTAACGAAGATCATGAACACATCAACGAAATTAATTGTCGCAATTGATCTATCTATTGCAACGACAAATTATAAATTATTAACGCAGTTGGTCTTTCTATTATGGGGAATTAATAACCATACTGAGACAACACACCTTAAACTATTGTCGCAATAGGTTCGCCTATTGTGTAGATCTTTTAATTCATCATACAAATAAAATAAAAAACTATCGTAATAGAGTATTTTTTTTATTTTTTATACTTTGTTGTGACGAGTTTTACTTGAATTGCGACGATAAATTTTAAATATATTGTCACAACAGATCAAGTTAAAGATCTATTGCAACAATATTTTAGCGCAATAGAAATATTAATTTATTTATTACAAATAATTTGAAATAAATAGGTATATAATTTTTTTTGGCCAAAAAATTGATATATAATTACCCGATTAAAATGACAAAATAATTAAAAACATATGAATATTATAAGATCTAGAATACTCGTATAAACTACTTATACAACAGTATTAAAGTCTATTAACATCATATCAATAATTCTATTATTATTAGATAAAAGTGTTAAAATACAAAAAATGAAACTAATTATAAGAGATATCAAGAGCGGTATTGTCGACTGTAGGATTTGGTAAGAGATCCAATTGGAATAGTGCACTTTAGTTAATAATGTAATACTGGTTTGTAATTCTTGGAAAAATATCAAATGTGTAAACATTAGTTATGAAATAAATCTCAAATTGATATCTTCAATTTCACTTCGACGGTTGACGTTAACATAGTATTTACAATTCCAAATGATGTAGGAAAATATGTTCAATGTGACGTTGCATTTCGTTGTAAAATTGACGATTAGACGTCAACTGTGCGGACTCTAAAAAACAAATGTAAAACTCATAACGAATGTATCAAAACATCTTTATTAGTAGAGAGAGTGTCCAATGCTAAAGACAACATACATGGATTACGAACAGAATTCTGTAAGCATGCTACAACAACTTCTCTTCACATTCTAGTCCCGTCCATTGGATTTGAGTTGACCCGACTCTAAATGTGTCATTTGGAAACAGTATAACTGCGTAATTCCCGCTTGGTAAATTCTATTTTGAAGACCGTTTCTGGAAACTAAAATTTAGATTCTAAACACAATGCATTCGTATCCGCCTGTTAACATCTCTGACAAGGAACTATAGCATCGGACCCTTGAAGCCTACACGGTGGTGACTAAGTCCTCAAGACATCCATAAGTAGGCAATAAATCGTTAAGAACATTTAATACTGCTTTTTAACTGATTTGGTCGTTAAGGAATAATTCCTGGCTTATATTTTTGGTCAGAAAATTTAATATAGATACCGATATGTGTATTAACTACATGTCATTTTCGTCAAAATTTGATATTAACAGACCATCTAATACTGAGTTTAGAAACGATTTCGACCGTAGGTAGTGGCTCTTTTATTGTACTCTTTTATTGTAGTGTAAGTCTCCAAATAATTGTTTTTAAAAGTTAGATGCTAATACTACTTGTGGGTCTTAGAGTTGTTATGAATAAAATAAAGTAATGGGGAAATAAAGAAGAATAGATACCTAACTTGGAAAATTGACAATGTGTTGTATTTTGGGATAGGGGGGTCAGATTAGTAGGGAGGTGTATTTATTAGAATTATTTCATCTAGTTTGTATAGTGTAGAGAATTAATTGTTGGTAGTTGAGCAGTGATCTTAATTATTGAGTTTGAGAGAGGGAGGGAGATATATAATGGATGATTTATTAAACTTGATGAGGAGATTTTGGAATAATTGGGAGCTTAAGATAATGGTTGTTGTAAACCTGGTGCTGCAGGTGCTTCTCCTTGTTCTGGGAAATCGGCGGAAAACAAGCACAAGGATGTGGTTGAGGGGTGTGGTTTGGTTGGGGTACATTGCTGCGGACTCGGTGGGTGGTGTTGCTCTTGGGATGGTGTCGAGCAAGCTGGGGGATGATGAGATGGAAGGGAATGCATTGAGGATGGAGAGCAGGCTGATTGCGTTCTGGGCACCATCGCTTCTACTACTGCTAGGTGGGCCGGACACAATCACAGCCTACTCCATGGAGGACAACGAGCTGTGGCTGAGGCACTTGCTGGGTCTAGTGGTGCAGACAGGGGTGTCCGGGTACATATGTGTTATGGGATGGAGCAGCAGTTCCTATCTGTCGTATCTATCCGTGGGAATGATGGTGAGCGCGGCCATCAAGTACGGAGAGCGGGTGTGGGTGCTGTGGCAATCAAGTAAAGGTAAACGCAAAGATTTAATATTGGGAGAACCCTACGCAGGAACCAACTACCCCACATTCATGGAGGAGTACTCGCTGAAGCAGCAAGAGGGATACCACGTGGTGGTGGATGAGATCGTGGAGCTTCCCGTCCCAAACATACTTCCCCAAATCAACCCCAACATACCTGATGCACTTTTCCTGGTGGTAGCCCATTACTTGCGTCACATTGTTTCCCGCTTATTCTTAGATCTGGTGATGTCGGACGATGATCGAGACACCAGTTTGCGTCTACTCCACAAAATTAAGTCCAGTTGGGAGGATGTTTTTAAGTTATTGGAGATGGAACTCAGCTTCATGTATGATTTACTCCACACCAAGGCCAAGGTCCTTTATAAATCACCATGGGGTGTAGTCCGCCGTTTTGTTTCTTTAGCCATTTCCTCACTCTCTCTCATCCTCTTCTGCCTTGCCCATACCCCCTCCTCCTCACATTATAACCGTACGTACCTAATCTCTCTCTCTCTCTCTTTCTTTTTTAACCCAAAATATATAAACCTAACCTAACCTAACCAAAATATATAACAGGTACCAACCTCGGCGCCACCTTTCTACTGCTTGGAGTCATCCTTCTTTTAGATGTCTACTCCTTATCCGCAATGTTGACCTCCGACTGGACCCATGTTTGGCTCGCCAAGAAAGGCAAAGGTCCCAAGTTTGGTCTAGATCGCCTTGTTCCTCGCCTCAACTGGGGCACACGTGCTCGCTGGTCTAACTCAGTGGGTCAACTCAGTTTACTTAGCTTCTGCACAAAGCGTCAGTCCGTTCCCTACCAAACCCTCCTAAAGAGACTAAACATTCAAGAAAAGGTACGTACTAGTTATTACTATTTGCTACCTTTCAAACGTTTTGTTAATATTATTTGGTACACTCCTCATCCTAAATGTTGAATAAACAATACCAATAACTCGATTCATCTTGCTCGTCGTGGCCCAGAGTGTGTGTCTGATACACTACCACCCATATCTAAGACCATCCAACTTAATGTCTAAGTAGGTTAAGTAGTATAAGGGCTGATTATATATATATAAAGCACTCTATTTGTATTATGAAGAAAGCACACTTTTTGAGTATTAATTATATGCTAATCATCATCCATTCCTAATTTTGTCCCCTTTCTACTGATAACCCCTATCATTAGTATCAGAGCCAAGCTACTCTTCTTCTACGTCTGTTTCTTCCTCTCAATTCTCTGTTCCTTTCCTCTCCATCTTCAATGGGCACTGAGACTAGGCAACAACAAATCGATCGAACCTTGACGGAGTTGAGACAGAATGTTGATAACCATTATGTTTCCAAGGAGGAAATGAAGGAGATTATGAACGATATGAAGGTGACGAGGAATTCACTCGATTAGTGAAGAAGGTTCAGCAAGGGTCTGGTCCTATCAATTTCTCTTGGAAATATGAGTTATTATGGCGCAAATGAAAATTGGTCGTGAGACCCGATCCTGAAATGCGTAAGGAATTGCTAGAATTGATGAATTCCTCTGCTGTAGGAGGGCATTATGGTGTTCATGCTTTGACGCAGCGCCTTAATGCAATGGTATATTGGAAATGTGCTAAAAAGGATATCAGACAATTCATCCGCGATCGCAGCATCTGTCAACAAAGCAAGACTCAGATATTGGCGAGTTCTGGCTTGTTACAACCTCTACCTACTCTATGGATTTTATCACTTGTCTCCCAAAATCCGGTGGTAAGGAGGTCATCAAGGTAGTGATCGACAGATTAACCAAGTATGCTCATTTAATTGGGCTCAAACATCCCTATACAACTACTTCTGTCACTAAAGTTTTTTTGGATAACATCTACCGCCTTCATGGTCTTCCTCACTCAACTGTCAATGACCGAGACCCCATATTTGTGAGCACTTTTAATTTGGAAGCACTTATTCACCTACCAAGGTGTGGATTTGAAGATGTCTTCTGGTTATCACCCACAAACTGATGGCCAAACGGAGGCGGTAAATCATTGCTTGAAAACATATCTTCGTTGCATTGGAGATCGTCCGGCTTATTGGATGTCTTGGCTCCCTCTTGTTTAATAGTGGTATAACACTACTACTCATTCAACAATAAAATGACCAATTTCCATGCTTTGTATGGCTATCCAGCTCTTATACATATTCCCTACCTGCCTCGGGATTCCTCTCTACCGGCAGCAAACTTATTACTCTGTAATCGTGAGGATAACATCAAAGTGCTGAAGTTTTACTTAGAGAGGGCCCGCTAGAGGTTGAAACAACAAGTTTATAAGCACAAAACGGATAGACAGTTTCAGTGAAGGTGAATTGGTCTACTTCAAACTACCACCATCTAAGAGAGCTACGCTAAGGGTTACAAAGTTCATAAGCTGCTTCCAAAGTATTTTGGTCCATTTAAAGTAATCAAGAGGATTGGGGGGGTTGCCTATCATTTGAACTTCCCTCCAACGTGCAGAGTCCACCATGTGTTAGCTTGGGGAAAAAATCCTTCACCGATACCTTTACCTGATAATCTGGAGTTGCCCGGTGCTGCCACTCCTTAAGCAATTCTAGACTCCAAGTTAGCCCGACATCGCAACAAAGCTGTCAAACAAGTGCTGGTACATTGGGCAAATTCTTCTCCTGCTGATGCCACTTGGGAGTTTCTCAATTGTTTAGGTCCTGTTATCCAGATTTCAACCTTGAGGACAAGGTTCTTTGAAGGGGTAGATTTGATACATTACCGGCCCATATATAGGCCCATCCGAGATATTATCTAAGCATGTTAAGTAGCATAAGTGTTGATTATATTTAAAGCATTATAGTTGTATGAATAAAGTACGATTTTGAGTATTATGATATGCTAATCATCATCCGTTCCTAATTATGTCCCTTTCTACTGACAACCCCTATCAGTGTCAGCGTGTTCCTTAAGTTAGGATATCACATTAAGCATGAGTCAGGTCACAACGAGCTCCCAGATTGAACAATTGGGCTAGATATGTGATTGGGCCAGTGCTCGTCCCAAACTAGGTTAATTGAAACTCATATACTGTTAATAAGCAGCTTTGATAAGTGTGTGCCAAATACGAAAGGAATATTAAAAGGTTCTAAAACAAAACACCTGTTATAAGTGAGATAGTACTAGTTAGTTAAGTTGTATTCCTTTTATTAAATGTATTCAGAATAGGGTTAAGAACTATAAAGTGTCTGAAGTTTGCCCTATCTGAGATTTTGGTGTCTGAAGTTTAAATTATTTATATTGACTGTCTAAATTTCAACTTTGTTGAAATTTGCTGTCTCCTTCCAAATTAGTTGTTAAAATTGACAGAACTTGGTCATGTGCTTGTCACATGACCTAATAAAAAAATAAATCCCAAAATTGAGTTATTATGGCGCAAAGGAAAATTGGTCGATTAGTTAGCTGGTCCCTTTCCCCTGAATTCACTCGATTCGTGAAGAAGGTTCAGCAAGGGTCTAGTCCTATCAATTTCTCTTGGAAATATGAGTTATTATGGCGCAAAGGAAAATTGGTCGTGGGACCTGATCCTGAAATACGTAAGGAATTGCTAGAATTGATGAATTCCTCTGCTGTAGGAGGGCATTATGGTGTTCATGCTTTGGCGCAACACCTTAATGCAATGGTATATTGGAAATGTGCTAAAAGGATATCAGACAATTCATCCGCGATTGCGGCATCCGTCAACAAAACAAGACTTAGATATTGGCGAGTTCTGGCTTGTTACAACCTCTACCTACTCCTGCAAGCTTTTTTACTGATCTCTCCATAGATTTTATCACTTTTCCTTCAAAATCCAGTGGTAAGGAGGTCATCAATGTAGTGATCGACAGATTAACCAAGTATGCTCATTTCGTTGGGCTCAATCATCCCTATACAACTACTTCTGTCGCTCAAGCTTTTTTGGATGATATCAATCGCCTTCATGGTCTTCCTCACTCAACTGTCAGTGATTGAGACCCCATTTTTGTGAGCACTTTTAATTTGGAAGCACTTATTCACCTACCAAGGTGTGGATTTGAAGATGTCTTATCAACCACAAACTAAAGGCCAAACGGAGTCGGTAAATCATTGCTTGAAAACATATCTTCGTTGCATGACTGGAGATCGTCCGGCTTATTGGATGTCTTGGCTCCCTCTTGTTTAATAGTGGTATAACACTACTACTCATTCAACAATAAAATGACCCATTTCCATGCTTTGTATGGCTATCTAGCTCCTATACATATTCCCTATCTGCCCCGGGATTCCCCTGTACCGGCAGCAAACTTATTACTCCATAATCGTGAGGATAACATCAAAGTGCTGAAGTTTTACTTGGAGAGGGCCCGCTAGAGGTTGAAACAACAAGCTTATAAGCACAAAACGGATAGACAGTTTCATTGAAGGTGAATTGGTCTACCTCAAACTACCACCATCTAAGAGAGCTACGCTTAAGGGTTAAAAAGTTCATAAGTTGCTTCCAATGTATTTTGGTCCATTTAAAGTCATCAAGAGGATTGGGGTGGTTGACTATCATTTGGATCTCCCTCCAACGTGCAGAGTCCACCATGTGTTCCATGTCTCACTTTTGAAGAAAGCTTAGGGCAATAATCCTTCACCAATATCTTTACCCGATGATCTGGAGTTGCTCGGCGCTGCCACTCCTTAAGCAATTCTAGACTCCAAGTTAGCCCGACGTCGCAACGAAGCTGTCAAACAAGTGCTGGTACATTGGGCAAATTCTTCTCCTGCTGATGCCACTTGGGAGTTTTTCAATTATTACAGGTCCTGTTATCCAGATTTCAACCTTGAGGACAAGGTTCTTTTAAGGGGTAGCATTGATACACTACCAGCCCATACATAAGCCCATGCGAGTTATTATCTAAGCATGTAAAGTAGTATAAGTGTTGATTATATTTAAAAGATTATAGTTGTATGAATAAAGTACGATTTTGAGTATTAATGATATGCTAATCATCATCCATTCCTTATGTCCCCTTTCTACTGACAACCCCTATCAGTGTCAGCGTGTTCCTTAAGCTAGAAGATCACATTAGGCATGAGTCAGGTCACATAAGCTCCCAGATTGAACAACTGGGCTAGATATGTGGTTGGGTCAGTGCTCGTCCCAAACTAGGTTAATTGAAACTCATATACTTTTAATAAACAGTTTTGATAAGTGATGTGCCAAATACGAAAAGAAAAATTAAAAGGTTCTAAAACAAAACACCCCATATAAGTGAGATAGTACTAGTTAGTTAAGTTGTATTCCTTTTATTAAATGTATTCAGAATAGGATTAAGAACTATAAAGTGTCTAATGTTTGCCCTATGTGAGATTTTGGTGTCTGAAGTTTAAATTGTTTATATTGACTGTCTGAAGTTTCAACTTTGTTGAAATTTGCCGTCTCCGTTCAAATTTGCTGTTAAAATTGACAAAACTTGGTCATGTGCTTGTCACATGACCTAATAAACAAATAAATCCCAAAATTGACTCTAGTTGGGTGGTGGCCGGTCGGAGTAAACATAAAAGTATCAGTAGCAATTTTGACTTTTCACACCATTTTGTCAAATTTGACGGAAAACCAAATTTCAACAAAGTGAAAACTTCAGACGGTCAATATCAACAATTTAAATATCAGACACTAAAATCTCATATAGGGCAACCTTCAAACGGTTTATAGACTCTTAACCCTTCAGAATATCTTGAACCATTTTGAGATGTTATAATTAAAAAAAAAATGATAAGATATATTGATCTGAATATTTTAGGGGATGTTTTTGTTAAAACTCAGTTTCATTGGAATCAAGGAAATTTGATTATTTTGCGGCCGGGTTTTATTATATATATATAAGATGAACGTGGTACCAAGCATGCATATATATATAGAGAAATTCTTACTTACCTCGGTTGTTACATGTGGAGTCTATTTGTTGCCTCTTTCACCAGTAAGAAAGTGACAAATGTCACTGTAAATTTTGAATTTTTGTCACTTTGCACATGTGTTTCATTCTGATTGGATGTGGGGTCA
Organism: Clarkia xantiana subsp. parviflora; assembly: GCA_036873135.1. Taxonomy (NCBI): domain Eukaryota; kingdom Viridiplantae; phylum Streptophyta; class Magnoliopsida; order Myrtales; family Onagraceae; genus Clarkia; species Clarkia xantiana. Next base: position 33,553,168 of record JAPTYO010000010.1, on the reverse strand, counting down.
CCACATGTCCTCCACATGTTACCACCGATGTAAACAAGAATTTTTCATATATATATATATATACTTAACTAATATGAACTACAGGTAGAGGGTTATTACCACGTGGGGCATCAAGAGGTGTTGGGGACGATAAAAAGAGCGATGCTTGAGTACGTAGTGTGGCGGTCCAACAGAGAGGATAAGAGCAAGAACGATGTGTCGTACCGGTTGAATGACGCTTTGAAGCGGAATTTGGGGTTTGATATTGATCAACTGGTTTGGAGTACGGAGATGGAGTTGGACAAATGCATCTTGGTGTGGCATATTGCCACGGAATTGTGTTACCACCACTACGGGATGGATAGAATGGAAGAGTACGAGGTCAAAACTGAAAGTGGTCGACTTAGGGAGGGTCACATGTTGTATCACTTGGTGGCCAAGATACTCTCACATTACATGTACTATCTCCTTGTCATCTACCCATTCATGCTGCCCAGTGGGATTGGACAGATCAGGGTTCGAGACACTTGCGCTGAGGCCCGCAAATTCTTCCAGGAAAGGGGTCTCTGGTCATCCTCAAATACTCTGATGAAGCTTAATGCTGACGCCTGTAATTTGCTGGCCCAAGTTAACACTGAAGTCCCTCCATATAAGGTCAAAGGGGAGAGGAGCAAATCTGTGTTATTCGATGGTTGCAGATTAGCCTCTGCATTGTTGGAAAAATTTAGTCAAAGAAGTAAAGACCTGAAACGAAAGGATGAGTCAGAATCCAAAATTGCTTGGCGTACCATTGCGGATGTATGGATTGAGATATTAGCCATTGCAGCCAGGCAGTGCACTGGGGATTCACATGCCCTCCAACTCAGAAGAGGAGGAGAGCTTCTCACTTTCCAGTGGCTTCTCATGGCTCATTACGGCTTGACTGACCACTTTCAAATGACCAAAGGCCATGCAATAGCCAGGCTAATTCTCCATTAGCTACCTATCCTCCTTCCTACTTCATTTTTCTATTATATATGTGTGCATCTACAAAATAAATATACTTCAACTTGAATATCATCATTTATTTGTTTACAAGAAATTTCTATTAGTCTACTCAAAATATAACATGTCTCCCCTAAGGGCTGGCTAGTCAAACTCGAATAGAATCTCAACCAAAACCTATACAATATAAAAATAAAAAATTAATACATTATCTATTTACTATATTGTTTGCGCAATGTGATGTGAAATTGTTATTTTTTTTATTTAACGTAATAGTTTGGTTACCTACATTTCAGAATGCGATTAATTGATTAAAGAATTACCATTTCACTGTTACATTTTATCAATTCAAATGTTCTTCGCGTTCTTAATTATTTTATTTGTGTTATTCTTCGTGTTCTTCATAAAAAATCTCGTAAAAAAATTCAAAATATATATATATTTTTTTTAAATTCCGACCTAGGAGAACCTTTGCCTGGTTTAGATTCCAACCCAGTGTCAAATTTTAAAAAAGATTAAAATTAAAAAAATTTATTAAAAAAAAATGATGAAGTTAACGAAGAACGCGATTAACTAGAACATGATATTTTGGAAATCTCATCAAAATTTGACCAAACTATCACATCTGCAAATTTAGGCAACTAAAAAACACATGTTTGAACTAAACGGACACATTGGAAACGTAAGTAACCAAACTATATATTGACCCTATAAAGTCTTGTTATATAAGGATGAGAAATGATATCTTTAGATTAAATAAATCTTTCATATCTTATCATATAGTTTATATCTTTAGGATTTTGTAATCCCTATATATAGGGTATTCTTATTAATGAAATATCAAGCTTCCAAAAATTAATTTTAGTCTCCAAGAAAGATTTATGTTGATTAGGAAGTAAGCTTTCATATTTTTATATATTATAGTGTTCTTATTTCTATCGAAACTCTGGCACGTATCAAAATATTAGTAGAAACCCAAGAGCCCTTGTTGGATCAAGTCTGTCTGGTCTTTTTTTCGGGAGTGAACTTTTAGGATCTCACATCGGGTAGCTCTAGGCGTCTTTCATGACCTTCAATTGACACTTAGCTTCTTTCACGAGTCTTTGCACTTGGCGGGAACCTAAAAAGGGGGTGGGGATTTGCCCTTGATTTCGCTCTAAATTTTAAGTTAGTATATGGAATATATGAAAGATAATATATGTAACAATGTGAAAACACCTTAGTACTTATAGGTTAAGTTTACTGACTTAGAATGGCAGTGTGACCCTTTATGAAGGGTTTCCTTCCGGGGCGGTTGGAGCAGGTGACAAATATGTTGTCTTCTCATTCTTTTCCAAAGGTGGCATAAGCATATCGCCAGTGCGCATTCTCTTAAGAGTGAAGGTTTTCCTAGCAACAATTGACGAGTAGGTTGCCACCTCATCTTTACTTAGAAGGAAATGTTTCATCGGGCGCTAATGACAAGTAAGTCATCACCACATCTTTCCTTAGAAGGAAAGGTTTCTTCTGGTAGTAGGAAATGAGGCGCCGCCTCTTCACTTTCCTTAAGAGGATGGGTTTTAGCGAGGGGCGTCGTACTCATACTTATTGCCTTTGATATACATGGCATCAACCCTTACGATAGAGTCGTCGACCTTTTATCTTCGTTTCCTGGTTTTTAGCCTTTTTAGACGTCGACTTTGGGTCTTGACTTTTGAGGGCTCCCACTTGTTGGTCGATCTAACACTTTGTTGGCATTTGGTGAATGTGCCGTCGTAATAGGAGCCCCTTAAATATAAGACCAACTATTAATTAATGGGCAATGTCACATTAGGGATTTCGGGCTAGGCCTAAAATCCCAATTGACATGAGAGGCCCAAAATTGGGCCTCACTATTACCCTAGGCCGACCAAATTATAGAGAGGAAGGATTCCCAACTCCTCTTATAAATAGGGATTGTAAGGGATTTATTCAGGGCTAATATTTTTACCTCCTACGCGTTGAGACAAAATATCCCTTTCCCTCACATATTCGGCCAAACCTCATGTTGGATCACGGTAGGAACTCCGGCACGTTCTTGACGGAAGTCCGAACTCCTTTGCTCCAAGTAATCCTGCAAGAAGGGGATAGATCGGGCGGTGACCCAGAATCCCTCTCCGATCCTTAAATGAGTATCTCGATGTAGGCAAGCAAGTACGAAAGTGTGAGTATGTATATGTCAATCCTGAGGTAACTCCTTCCTTTATATAGGGGAGGAGTTACCCCAGTTACCTGTTGAGATAACTGCCAGGGGCAGTTAGCCCACGCTCCATGCATATCATCGGGGCCTACTTAAAGGCATATCATCGGGGCCTACTTAAAGGCATATCATAGGAGCCTGTCTTATCAGAGCAATTCGTGGTCGATGGGACAGGACCTGTGCAGCATAGGACCATTCCTCTCAATGGCCCTATCACCCCCGACCAGGTCGTGAAGATTGTGAACATTTGCATGGGAGACCAGAAGAAGATGATGACGGAGCTGAGGGATCGATCCACTCATCCCTTCGTCCCCCGATTGGTGAACACCACTGCCCTGCACTGGGCATCCCGACAATTAAGAAGTATGATGGCGAGGGAGATCCCGTTCGTCATGTCCAGAAGCATGTCATGGCTTGTCTAGGCAGAGCCCCGAATATATGATATCGTGTGCGTTTTGTTCCCAGGCACACTCGGTGAGAGGGCCCTGACGTGGTTCTTCAGCCTTCCTCCAGGGTGCATCTCTAGCTGGACCCAAATGCATGATCGATTCATCCAGCAGTACCAGGGCCGTCGGCGTCTCCTAAAAAGCGCGAGGTTCCTGGCTGAGGTGGTACAGAGGCCCGACGAATCTCGGGCGCATTACTACCAGAGGTACACTGCCAGCGTGGCCGAGATTGATGAGGAAATGACGGAGGGAGAGACCATCCGTACCTTCATTCGGAACCTGACTGCACCGTATGGTTCCGACCTGATGCACAGCCTGGCTGAGAAGGCTGTGTGGAACATGCAGGCGCTGCAGAAGAGAGTGAAGCAGCAAATCGACGTCCAGGAGTCGAAGATAGCTGCCGGAGACCTCGATCCTCCGAAATCAAACAGGGGGAAGCTGTCGTTCAAATCCTCGGACGACCGCAAGAGGAAAGATAAACCCGAGAGCAGTCGGGGTCGGGGTCGTCCCAATCGGAGGGAAGACAAGCGTTCCTCGAAGTCGGACAAGCGGGAGGACCACTACACCCCTCTCATTTGTTCCATGGGTGCTGTGCTGGCGGTGATGGACCGACAGGGCATCGCCAGGTATCCCCCGAAAAAAGATGGAGAGTCCATGGGAGCCCGCACTGATCGTTATTGTCGCTTTCACAGTGCCAACAGTCACGACACTAACCATTTTCGAGAGTTGAAGAAGGAGATTGAGAAGTTGATCCAAAAGGGGAAGCTCAAGGAATTCATGGCTGGACAACGGGGCCGATCCCGTTCCCGGTCCCGATCGCGGTCCCGTTCCCGTGGTCGATCCCCGAAGAAGGATAAGCCCGAGTCTTCCAATGCCCGCAAGGAGAAGCGGGGAACTATTAATGTGATTCACGGAGGACTTGCTGCATGTGGAGATACTACGGCAGCTCGGCAGGTCTATGCTTCTCGGATTCCCATTGCTGTGGTACTAGGCAAGAGGGCCCGAAATTGGACTCCGAAAAAAGAAATGATGATTCCCTTCTCAGCAGAGGACCTAATAGGTGTGGAGACCCCGCACGATGATGCTTTAGTCGTGACCCTGAACGTGGATGGGTACGAGATGAAACGAATCCTGATTGATGGAGGGAGCTCCTCCGATATTCTGTTCATGGATGCACTGGAGGCTATGGGAAAAACCAAGAAGGACTTGAATCCCGCAGATTTCCCGATGGTCGGATTTTCTGGCTCTACTTCTTACCCGGTGGGGATGATTATGTTACCGGTTGAATTCGGTAGTGGCTGGAAGTCCGAGAAGAGGAACGTGGAATTCGTGGTGGTCAAGTCCGCGGGGACTTATAATGCAATTATCGGGAGGACTACCATCAACCCACTGGGGGCGGTTGCCTCCACTGTCCATCAGAAGCTGAAGTTCCCGACTGACCACGGAATCGGGGAGGTCCAGGGCGATCAGATAGCTTCCAGGAGGTGCTACGTCAATGCCACTCGAAGGAGGAATCGGGAGGCTATGAATGTTTTCCAGGCTGACGCTGATCCCCGAGAGGAGTTTGGGCATCCCGCCCCGATGGAAGATTTGAAGGAGGTCGAGATTGATGGGCCTCAGAGGAAGGTGAAAATCGGGTCCGCTCTGTCGGAGGAGACGACCCGATAACTGATTGATCCGCTGAAGGAGTTCAAGGAGCTGTTTGCCTGGTCCCCGAGCGACATGCCAGGAATCAGCCCCGATGTAATTACTCACGAGCTGAAAATTGATCCCGCGGTCAAACCGATCACATAGAGAAGGCGCCCGATGGGCGCCGACAAGAAGATCGCGATCCAGCAAGAGGTGGGCAGGTTGCTCGATGCTGGATTTATTAAGGAGATCCGATTCCACACTTGGTTTCCCAACCCAGTCCTGGTGATGAAGAGCAATGGCAAGTGGCGGATGTGCGTTGATTTCCGCGACCTGAACAAGGCATGGCCGAAGGATTGCTACCTGCTCCCGAGGATCGACCAGCTGGTGGATGCCACATCGGGTCATGAGCTGCCGAGCTTTATGGATGCTTACTCTGGCTATAATCAGATCAAGATGTCCGAGGAGGATGCCCCTCATACCGCCTTTTATGCTGATAGTGACATCTATCATTATGATGTTATGCCCTTCGGATTGATCAACGCAGGTGCAACTTATCAGAGGATGGTGAATAAGCTGTTCGGGGATATGTTGGGGAAAACCACGGAGGCCTATGTGGACGACATGCTGGTGAAGTCCCGACGGGCCGAGGATCATGTTCACAACCTGGCCACAGCATTCGAGCGGATGAGGCTCCATCAAGTTCGCCTGAACCCGACCAAGTGCGCCTTCGGAGTGCACTCAGGGAAGTTCCTGGGTTTTATGGTGAGCCAGAGGGGGATCGAGGTGAACCCTGAGAAGCTGAGGGCAATCGAGGAGATGAAGTCCCCGACGAACCATCGGGAAGTGCATGTGCTGAATGGCCGATTGGCCGCGATGAATCACTTCCTGTCCAAGGAAAGCGACCGATCCATGCCATTCTTTGAAGTGCTGAGGGCCAATAAGAAGTTCGAGTGGACTGCCGAGTGTGAGGAGGCGTTCCAGGCACTGAAGCTGCACCTCCGTGCCCTCCCGCCGCTGGCGAAGCCCATCCCAGGCGAGCCACTCTATCTGTATTTGGCTGTTTTTGAATTTGCTGTTAGCTCTGTCTTAGTAAAAGTTATAGAGGGTAGCCAAGTCCCCGTCTATTATGTTAGCAAGGCACTCGCCAAGTCTAAAATGAATTATCCCGCCGTTGAGAAGTATCTCTATGCGTTGATTACTACTGCTCGGAAGCTGAGGCCTACTTCCACGCGCATGAGATTACCGTTTTGACGAATCAGCCCTTGAAACATTTTTTGAACCGACCTGATGCGTCGGGAAGATTAGTGATATGGGCAGTCGAGCTTAGTGAGTTCCGCATTCACTTTTCTCCGAGGACGGCTATTAAGGGCCAGGCGTTGGCGGATTTCATAGCAGAGTCTACAGCCCCCGATCTAGAAGAAGCGGGCCCTGTAGAGGGGGCAACTATGGGGGTCCCGATAACAGAGCAGTCAGAACAGCCCGACACCGAAAATACTTGGGAGATGTACACTGAAAATACTTGGGAGATGTACACCGATGGCTCCTCAAATTCAGAAGGATCGGGAGCAGGTTTCGTACTGATACCGCCAGACGGAGGCGAGCCCCTCCGATACGCCTTGGTCTTGACATTTAGGGCCACCAACAATGAATCTGAGTATGAGGCTCTCATCACTGGCCTCAAGATTGCTAAAGGAACGGGAGTTGGTCACTTAAAGGTGAAGTGCGATGCTAGCCTGATCGTGAGCCAAGTCCAAGGGCGATACGAAGCAAAGAGCCCGATGATGAAAAAGTATATTCGCGAGGGCAAACCTTGAAGGAGTGTTTCAAGAGCTTCGATATTGAGGCGATCCCGAGGGAGGATAATGCGGAAGCAGATGCCTTGAGTAAGTTCGCCTTGGGGGCACCCCTCGATGAAAGTCGGAAGGTGCATTTCTTGGAGAAGGTGATCCTGTCAACCACCGATCAGTCAGAGGTTTGCGCCATTGAGATCGGATCGGAGGAGCCCACTTGGATGACCCCAATAGCCGCGTATCTGACTACGGGGGCAGTCCCCGATGAGGAAGTGGCAGCAGGAAAAATACGCCGAATCGCGCCCAATTATGTGATGGTTGACAATCAGCTGTACAAAAATGGGTATTTAAATCCTTATCTGAAATGCGTGGTCGAGCCCGACGCCGGTCGGATCCTTAGGGAAGTGCACGAAGGATATTTCGCCTGTCATGAAGGTGCCCGATCCATCGTGAGGAAAGTATTGAACTTGGGCCATTACTGGCCCTCGATGAACAAAGAGGCAACGATGCTAGTCCGATCCTGTGACGCTTGCCAGAAGTACGCCCCGAACATCGTGGCTCCAGCTGCCGATCTGACGTCCATCAGGAGTGCTTGGCCCTTCTCGCAATGGGGAATCGACTTGGTGGGACCCCTTCCAGTTGCAAAAGGTCAGTGTCGATACTTAGTTGTGGCTATTGATTATTTTTCGAAATGGATAGAAGCCAAGGCATTGGCCAAGACAACGGGGAACCACATCCTCAAATTCCTCCAAACCCATATCATATCCCGATACGGGATCCCCAAGGTGGTGATCAGTGATAATAGCCCTCCGTTCAACGGGGCCCAGTGGAAGGAGTACTTGGAGGAATTGAAAATTGAGAATCGGACAGCCTCTGTCCGTCATGCTCAAACCAATGGACAAGTGGAGTCAGCCAACAAGATCGTGATTGATGGCCTGAAGAAGAGGGTCCACAACTTGAAGGGAAAATGGCTGGACGAGCTGGAAAATGTACTTTGGGCTGTTAGAACAACACCCAAAAGATCGACCGGGGAGACTCCGTTTGGCCTCGTCTATGGCATGGAGGCAGTTGCTCCCGTCGAAATAGCTGTGGCATCCCATCGGACGAGGTATTACGAACCTCTGTCGAATGATGAAATGAGGTGTCTGGACTTGGACTTGGTCGAAGAGAAGAGGCGGAGTGCCGAGGAGGTCCAGGCTCGGATGCGCTTGGCAACGGCCCGATATTATAATCGACGAGTCAAGTCTCGACAGTTCTTTGTCGGGGAACTGGTGTGGCGTCGGAACGAATTTACCCTTTTAGATCGGATCAACAAGATGTCACCAAAATGGGAAGGCCCTTATAAGGTCGTGGGGATGCCAGCTCGGAATGCGTACAAGTTGGAAGACCTCGATGGCAATGTGTTGAAGCATTTTTTTAGTGGCGAACACTTGAAGAAATGTCATGTTTGATATTAAGTCGCCTTCAGTGGTGCAAGCTGTTTATTAAGTCGCCTTCAGTGGTGCAAGCTATCTATTAAGTCGCCTTCAGTGGTGCAAGATGTTTATTAAGTCGCCTTCAGTGGTGCAAGTTGTTTATCGTGTTAAGCCATCAATGAATAAAGTGGTTGCTTCCGATTAAATCGCCTTAAGTGGTGTAGATAAGTTGCCTTAAGTGACACAATTAAATCGCCTTAAGTGGCATGGTTCCGCCTTAAATGGCACGATTAAATCGCCTTAAGTGGTGTAGATAAGTTGCCTTAAGTGGCACAATTAAATCGCCTTAGATGGCGTAGTTCCGCCTCAAATGGCACGATTAAATCGCCTTAAGTGGTGTGGAAAAGTTGCCTTAAGGGGCACGATTAAATGGCCTTAAGTGGTGTGGAAAAGTTGCCTTAAGGGGCACGATTAAACCGCCTTAAGTGGTGTGGAAAAGTTGCCTTAAGGGGCACGTTTAAATCGCCTTAAGTGGTGTGGGCAAAATGTCTTAAGTGACGCGTCGAAATTACTCTTAAGTGATATGTTCGAATTGCCTTAGGTGGCATAGTTAATTCACCTTAAGTGGTGCAAATGATGATCGGAACCAAAAAAGATTGATATTATAAAGATCTGGGAGGTTCGCAACAAAGAAGGAAATTACAAGGATTCGAAAAATAAATTAATCAAGCTCGATCCTTGGCAGCGTCGAGGGGAGCAGGGTCCACGAGATCTGTGGCAGAAAGCTCCACGACCGGAGGATCGGATCCTGGAAGATCGGTCGCGGGAGGATCAGACTCTGAAGGATTAGCCGCGGGAGGGTCGATCATCAGGGGCTCTGTCGTCGGGATGTCTGCACTTGGAGGCTCCACCATGCCTTCAACACCCACAGTCCCCTCGGGGGTGTTGCCCCCGTCACTCTCCTCAGAAAGGCTGAAATACCTCTCCGCGAAGGGGGTGAGAGTCTGAGACTTGGTGAAATCGATGGCACCACCATACTCCAAATGGAGCTCTTCAACAGCATTAAGAAGGGTGTTTTCCACCTCTGCCGTACAGAACATCACCGCGTCCGCTTGGAAAGCTTCGAAGCCCCGATAATCCTCCCGACCTTTAGCTTCAGCTTCAGCCATCTTGGCAGGGAACTCAGCAACCTCCCGCTCCATCTGTCGGGACCGGTTGGCAAGGAGGACTTTCTCAGCCTCCAGCCCCGCCTGGGCATCCTCCAGAGCCTTCTTCTCGAGGACGTGCCTGTCCCGATCCTCCGCGCGCCCCTGCTGCTCTTCCTGGAGCCTTTGGCGCTCCTGCTTCAGCAACCTCTCGAAATCGTGGACCTGCCTCAAGAGGTCCCGAGTCTTCTGGTTAAGGAGGGCCTGCTCCTTAACCAACTTCCCCTTTGACGACTCGGAGGCAGCCAGATCCTCCTCGAGCTTGGCCAAGACCTCGGGGCCCGCCTTGGCTCGCTCCTCCTTCAGGGCCTCCTCCAAGGCCAGGATATACCCGAAGCAGCGGTGCTGGTCTGCCATTTCCTGTAGAACGGCCAAATTGCGAAGGTCCCCGTGGATGTCCTCTGGGGCCAAAGAGAGCGGAAGCTTCATAGATGGGGGAACTGAGCCTGCCAGCAGGTGCATATCCAGTTCCGAGGACACATTATCCCGACGCAGCGTGACCTCCCGCAACGACTCGATCGGAGTCCAAGGAGCCGCCGCCTGGTCGGGAGAGTAAAGTTGGTAGAAGCTTCCGTCCAAGGGGAGAGGAGGAACGACCCCTCCGAGCCGCCATAAGAACCCGCCGTCTCCTCGGGAGTCAGGCTCAAGACCGGCGAAGGCTGCCGCGCCGGAGAAGATGGAGGCATCCCTTCGGGAGTCGGCTCCAGCGGGGTCTGCCTCGCCCCCCGACGACGAACCAGGGGCTGGCCTTCGCTTGCCTCCTCAGAAGAATGGGAGACAACAGGTCCATCACCCGACAGAACTGGCCGTCCGTCGGGGCCTCTTCGGTCCCCGATCTTGTCGGGGCAGGAAGTGACATGAGGGGTTATCCGACCCGGGCGTCGGAGGGTGGCGTCCCCGTAGAAGCTCCAGCTCCCGATAGACCTGCAGCTGGAGGACGAGAAGCTTTAGAAATAAAGTCAGGAAGCTGGTCAGGATCCTTACACCAGATGACGCGACGGGAAAGGTACTGGTCCTTCCCGTAATAATTTTAGTAACCCGCTTTGAGGACGCGGGGAGTTTCTCCTTGCAGGATGCTTTTGACCCCTTCGATCCGAGCTCCCTTATCGTAGGGGATTAACTCATCGGGAATACGCCTCCTGTATAATCGAATTGCGGAGCGGAGTTGTTTACCTTCCTCGGGAGTCTTGGTGTTGAAGATTTGCTCCATCTTCTCCACCCGGGCCCATTTGATTTTCTCCAAGGTGGGAGGTGCCGACGAGGAAGCAGCCCTCTTTGAAGACTTCTTCTTCCTCGCGGGGCGTGGGACCGCATCAGTCTCCGCCTGCATAAGCACGAGATTGGTCAGCAATGATACCTTCTTAGCTGCAAAGACGAAAACGAAAAGACGGTTAGAATATTACCCAAGGAACGAGGTTAGAAGGGTCGTCGAAGAGTTGACCCCCGGAGACGATATCAAGGAGTCGGATCCCTGGCAGAACCAGGTCCCGCACCCCGATGGAGTTGGCGTCGAGGGGAGTGAAAGAGTCCCCCCAACGATAAAGCTGGATGCAGTGGAGAATCTGGAAATCCTCCTCGGAGTAAGTGTGGAAAGCGGGGGCAGGGTCCGCCTCAACCTCCAATCGGGGCCATGGGATGGAGCTGTTTCGGATGAAAAATAACTCCTCTTCCAGCCACTGTTGTCGGGCCCCGAATCAGTGATAAGCCCCCGACCCTTGGCGACCTTCCAGGTGTCGCCATTCCAGCTGTACCGAGAAAGCTGCGCCTTACTCCACTTAGACATTCGCGGATAGAAGGCACAGACCTCGACGTCATTGCAATTTAGCCCATAGAAGGTCCGGAAGAGTCGGAGGCTATACGACCATTGTTGGCGGAAGCAAAGCACGCGGAAGGCATTCCACACGCGGATGGCATGAGGGGAGAAAGTAGTCGGATGTGTTTTGTAATATTTACACATCTCGACCACGTCATCGCAGAAGGGGAAGCGGATCCCCGCCGATATTTGCCCGGTGGAGACTGATGGGTTCGATTACACCCGTCAGGCCCTTTAACGGGGAGGAAACGGCAAACAGGCCCACCAGGCCCAAAATGAAGGTCAAGATGACCTAGGAGGAGGGTCCCGACAAAGGGAGTCCCGATGATGAAAGGTCCCGACAGGGTCGGTCCCGACAGATGAGCTGGAAGCTCCCGATGAGAAGCCTATAAGTAGGCCCCGATGATGAATCCCTGAGAATGATTGGCCCTGTCACGATGACGAGGGGCCCCGAGCGGTGACATAACGAGATAACTCTGGAGTCCCCGACGGGAGTCGGGACTCGTTACCAGAGGATAAGGCCAAGATATGCGGGGCGTGGCCGAGATACGCGGGACGTGGTTAAGATACACGGAGCGTGGCCGAGATACGCGGGGCATGGCTGAGATACGCAAGATCACATCCGAGATACGCGGGATACGGGCTAACCACCCCTAACGGTTCACCAGGTACCTGAGGCATCTCTTTGCCTATAAAAGGGCAGGAGGTCACCTCAGAACACTTACGTTGAATTCAATACACTTTGAGATTACTGCTTGCCAGTCATACGAGATACTCATTTAAGCATCGGAGAGGGATTCTGGGTCACCGCCCGGTCTATCCCCTCTTGCAGGATTGCGTGGAGCAAAGGAGCTAGGATCCGTCGTCAAAGTCCGTACCGGAGTTCCACCGTGATCCAACATTGGCGCCGTCTGTGGGAAGCAAACAAAAAGCTGATATGCCTTCTACTCAATCAATGGCGGCTGGCAAGCACAGAAGACAGGGACAATCCGGTGGTTCTCGTCACCCCACTGCAACAAATTTGGATTCAGTACCGGAACAGGAGGAAAACCAGAACCATCCCCCGGCCGAGCTCTCCCAGACAGGGGAGCACAACGGAGATCCCGAAGATATTGCTCCTCAGCACCAGGGCAATAGGGGGCAGGAGGCTCCCCCAGCTACAGACTTGACAAGGGCCGTGGCGGAAGCCATGCCCATGTTTCTGGCGGCCGTAGAGGCTCTCTTGGATCAGAGAGAGGCTGCAAGGAGGCAGGAGGAGATGCCCCCGTTGGAGGAAGTGGCCCCGCCAACAGAGGGTCGGAACGCACAGGAAGCCCCGCCCCGAGGCCAGGACAGAGGTAGGGCAACCGGTCAGCCGGAGAGGTTCGTGGTTGATGGGCCAGGACCAGTACAGCACATGACCATTCCCTTGGATGGTCCCATCACTCCCGACCAGGTGGTAAAGATCGTGAACATCTGCATGGGAGAACAGAAGCCGCTGGTGTCGGAGCTAAGGGATCGATCCACTCATCCCTTCGTTCCCCGACTCATTGACACCCTAGCCCCGCCTGAGCTAGGCATCCCCACGATGGCGAAGGAGATCCAGTTCGCCATGTCCAGAAGCACCTCATGGCGTGTCTGGGAAGAGCCCCGAGCGAGGACATAGTGTGTACGCTGTTCCCGAACACACTGGGAGAAAGAGCCCTGACCTGGTTCTTTAGTCTGCCCCCCAGACTGCATCACTTGCTGGGCAGACATGCACGACCGATTCATTCAGCAGTACCAGGGTCGGAGGCGTTTATTGAAGAGCGTGAGGTCCCTGACCCAGGTGGTGCAAAGGCCCGACGAATCACTGGCGCACTATTACCAGCGATACACGGCCAGTGTGGCAGAGATAGACGAGGAAATCTCAGAGGGCGAAACCATCCGTACCTTCATTCGGAACCTGACAGCCCCCTATGGCTCCGACCTGATGCACAGCGTGGCTGAGAAAGCTTTGTGGAATATGGAGGCATTACAGAAGAGGGTGAAACGGCAGATCGATGTCCAGGAGTCGAAGATAGCCGCGGGAGAACTGGAGCCCCCAAAGTCGAACAAAGGGAAGCAGTCGGTTAAACCTTTCGACGATCGTAAGTCAAAGGGTAAACCCGACAGTAGCAAGAATCGAGGCCGTCCGGATCGGAGGGACGATAGGCGTTCTTCAAGGAAAGATAAGCGGGAGGATCTCGACATTCCTCTCAACTGCTCCATGGCGGAGGTGCTGACATTCATGGAACGACAGGGTATCTCCAGGTACCCCCCAAAGAAGGATGGAGAATTCTTGGGATCTCGCACGGATCGCTACTGCCGATTTCACCGCGCAAATGGTCACTACACCAATCACTGTCGAGAACTGAAGAAGGAGATTGAAAAGCTGATCCAGAAGGGGAAGCTCAAGGAATTCGTCGGGGATAAGCGGTGTCGATCCCGCTCTCGGTCCCGATCACGGTCCCGTTCCCGATCCCGCGATCGGTCCCCAAAAAAGAAGAGAACCGATCCAGAGTCATCCGGTGCTCGCAAGGAGATACGGGGCACTATCAACGTGATTCATGGAGGGTTTTCTGCCGGAGGTGATACCTCATCCGCCCGAGAGGTCTATGCCTCTAGAATCCCTACAGGAGTGGTGTTGGGTAAGAGGTCCCGATCCTGGACCTTGAAAGAAGAGATGGTAATCTCCTTTTCGTCGGAAGACCTCATAGGCGTAGAGACTCCGCACTACGATGCCTTGGTGGTAACCTTGGATGTAGACGGGTTTGAAATGAAGAGAATTCTAATCGACGGAGGGAGCTCCTCCGACATTCTATTCATGGACGCGCTAGAGGCTATGGGAAAAACGAAGAAAGATCTAAAGGAGGCAAACTTCCCGATGGTCGTGTTCTCTGGCTCAACCTCCTATCCGATAGGAGTAATCACCTTACCTGTGGAGTTTGGTAGCGGGTGGAAATCAGAAAGGAGGAACGTGGAGTTTGTTGTGGTTGATTCCGCGGGGACCTACAACGCGATTATCGGGAGGACCACTATTAATCCCCTGATGGCAGTCGCCTCGACAGTGCATCAGAAGATGAAGTTCCCGACCGACCACGGAGTCGGAGAGGTCAAGGGCGACCAGGTGGCTTCCCGAAAATGCTATGTTAATGCCACCCGGAGGAGGAGGCGAGAGGCCATGAATGTCCTCCAGAAAGACACAGATCCCAGAGAAGAGTTTGGGCGTCCCGCCCCCGTAGAAGATCTGAAAGAAGTCGAGATCGACGGACCCCAGAGGAAGGTGAAAATCGGGTCTGCTCTGACTGAGGAGACAGCCCAAAAATTGGTGGAGTTGTTGAAGGAGTTCAAGGAGCTGTTTGCCTGGTCCCCGAGCGATATGCCAGGAATCAGCCCCGACGTGATCGTACACGAGCTGAAGATAGACCCCGCGATCAAGCCTATCACACAGAAAAGGCGTCCGATGGGCACGGACAAGAAGATCGCGATCCAGCAGGAGGTGGGCAGGTTGCATGCTGGGTTCATTAAGGAGCTCCGATTCCAGACTTGGGTTGCCAACCCAGTGCTGGTGAAGAAGACTAACGGGAAATGGCGAATGTGTGTGGACTTCCGCGACTTGAACAAGGCTTGCCCAAAAGACTGCTATCCACTCCCAAGAATCGACCAGCTGGTGGATGCCACGTCGGGACATGAGCTGTTAAGTTTCAAGGATGCGTATTCAGGCTACAACCAGATCAAGATGGCCAAGGAAGACGCTCCCCACACAGCGTTCTACGCAGACAGTGACATCTACCACTACGATGTCATGCCTTTCGGGTTGATCAATGCTGGGGCCACCTACCAACGGATGGTGAATAAACTGTTCGGAGATATGCTGGGAGAAACCATGGAAGCTCACGTGGATGATATGCTGGTAAAGTCCCGACAAGCCGAGGATCATGTGCACAATCTAACTATGGCATTAGAGCGGATGAGGCTCCATCAAGTTCGCTTGAACCCGACGAAATGCGCCTTCGGAGTCCACTCAGGGAAGTTTTTGGGCTTCATGGTGAGCCAAAGAGGAATTGAGGTGAGTCCCGAGAAGCTAAGGGCGATTGAGGAGATGCAGTCTCCGATAAACCATCGGGAGGTACAAGTGCTGAATGGCCGACTAGCTGCAATGAATCGCTTCTTGTCCAAGGCCAGCGACCGATCAATGCCATTTTTTGAAGTCTTGAGGGCCAACAAAAAATTCGAGTGGACCGCCAAATGTGAAGAGGCGTTCCAAGCACTGAAGCAACACCTTCGCACCCTCCCGCCGTTGGCAAAACCGGTTCCAGGCGAGCCGCTCTACCTTTATTTTGCTGTTTCTGAATTTGCCATTAGCTCTGTGTTAGTAAAGATTGTCGAGGGTAATCAAGTCCCCGTCTATTATGTAAGCAAGGCATTTGCCAAGTCTGAATTAAACTATCCCGCCGTTGAGAAGTACCTCTTTGCGTTGATTATTACTGCTCGGAAGCTAAGGCCTTATTTCCACGCACACGAGATTACTGTGCTGACGAATTAGCCTTTGAAGCATTTTTTGAACCGACCGGATTCGTCGGGAAGATTAGTGAAGTGGGCAGTAGAGCTTAGTGAGTTTCGAACACACTTTGCTCCAAGAACGGCCATCAAGGGCCAGGCATTGGCGGATTTTATAGCAGAATCTACAGCCCCCGATCTAGAAGAAGCGGGCCCTGTAGAGGGGACAACCATGGAGGTCCCGATAGAAGAACAACCAGAGAGGGCAGAGCAATCAGAACAGCCAAACAAGGATAATACCTGGGAGATGTACACGGATGGCTCCGCAAGTTCGGACGGATCAGGAGCGGGCTTTTTGTTGATACCACCGGGTGAAGGTGAACCGCTCCGATACACCTTGGCTTTAACATTCAAGGCCACAAACAACGAAGCGGAGTATAAAGCTCTTATCACAGGCCTAAAAATTGCTAAAGGCACTGGAATCGATCACTTGAGAGTGAAGTGCGACGCAGCGTTAATCGTGAACCAGGTTCAAGGGCGATACGAAGAAAGGAGTCCGATAATGAAAAAGTATCTGCGAGAGGTACAAGCCCTGAAAGAGAGCTTCAAAAGCTTCGATATCGAGGCTATTCCAAGGGAGGAAAATGTAGAGGCAGATGCCTTGAGCAAATTTGCCTTGGGGGCACCCTTGGAAGAAAATCGGAAGGTGCACTCCTTGGAGAAGGTGATCTTATCAAACATCGACCCAACACAGGTGTGCGCCATTGAAGCAAGATCGGAGGAGGAGCCAACCTGGATGACCCCAATAGTCGCGTACCTGACTACGTGGGCAGTCCCCGATGATCAAGTGGCAGCGGACAGGATACGTCGGACCGCGGCCAATTATGTGATGCTGGACAATCAGCTATACAAGAAGGGCCGGTTCTCGACTCCGTACTTGAAGTGTGTAGCAGAACCCGACACCAGTCGAATCCTGAAGGAAATGCATGAAGGGGTCGCGGCTTGTCACGAAGGGGCCCGATCCATTATGAGGAAGGTGTTAAACTTAGGCTACTATTGGCCCACGATGAACAAAGAAGCAACGGCGTTGGTCCGATCCTACGACGCGTGCCAGAGGTACGCCCCGAGTATCGCGGCTCCGGCCGCTAATCTGACATCCATCAAGAGCGCGTGGCCCTTCGCGCAGTGGGGCATCGACTTGGTGGGACCTCTTCCACAAGCACAAGGACAATGTAAGTATTTACTTGTAGCTATCGATTATTTTTCGAAATGGATAGAGGCAAGGGCGTTGGCCAGAACAACAGGGAACCAGATCGTCAAGTTCCTCCAGACCCATATTGTGTCCATGGGATTCCTAAGGTGGTGATCAGCGACAATGGTCCACCGTTTAACGGCTCTCAGGTGAGGGAGTATCTGGAGGAGTTGAACATCGAGCATCGGACCGCTTCCGTACGCCATGCTCAGACTAATGGCCAGGTGGAATCGGCCAACAAAATCGTGATGGATGGCCTGAAGAAGAGGGTCTATGCCTTTAAGGGCAAGTCGCTGAATGAACTGGAAAACGTGCTCTGGGCTGTTAGAACGACACCCAAACGATCAACGGGGAGACTCCGTTTGGCCTCGTTTGTGGCACGGAGGCTGTCGCTCCCATGGAGGTAGCTGTGGCGTCCCATCGGATGAGATATTACGAGCCTATGACGAATGATGAAGTGAGACGTCTGGACTTGGACTTACTCGAAGAGAAGAGGCGGGAAGCCGATGAAGTCCAAGCTCGAATGCGTTTGGCGACGGCCAGGTACTACAACCGGCGAGTGAAGTCCCGACAGTTCTTTGTCGGGGAGCTGGTTTGGCGTCGCAACGAGTTCACACTTTTGGATTGAATCAACAAGATGTCACCAAAATGGGAAGGACCTTATAAGGTCGTGGGGATGCCAGCTCCAAATGCGTACAAGTTGGAAGACCTCGATGGCAGAACGATGAAGCATTCTTTTAGTGGCGAACACTTGAAGAAACACCATGCTTGAAGAAAGTCGCCTTAAGTGGTGCCCGATAAAGTCTCCTTAAGTGGTGCCCGATAAAGTCGCCTTAAGTGGTGCCCGATGTAAAAATCGCCTTAAGTGGTGTATGCTGTTTATCGTTTAATTCGATGTAAGCCAATTTTATGCCATCAATAAAGAGGTTGCTTCCAATAAGAGTTATCCTTAGATTTATGCTAAGTGTCAAAGTCGCCTTGAGTGGTGCACGAGAAAAGTCGCCTTCAGTGGTGCACGAGAAAAGTCGCCTTCAGTGGTGCACGAGAAAAGTCGCCTTAAGTGGTGCACGAGAAAAGTCGCCTTGAGTGGTGCACAACGCTTAGATTTATTCTAAGTATCTAAAAGTCGTCTTAAGTGATGCACGATACTAAGTCGCCTTGAGTGGTGCACAATGCTTAGATTTATTCTAAGTATCAAAAAGTCGCCTTGAGTGGTGCACAATGCTTAGGTTTATCCTAAGTATCAAAAAGTCGCCTTGAGTGGTGCACAATACTAAGTCGCCTTGAGTGGTGCACGATCTTTAGGTTTATCCTAAGTAATAATTAAGTCGTCTTAAGTGATGCACGGAACTAAGTCGCCTTAAGTGGGACAAGTTATTAAATCGTCGAGAAGGACGTGCGAGAATGTCTTAAGTGTCGAGGTTTCGACCTAAGCACGTATAGTAAAGCCACTAGGAGAGATGCAATAAAAGAATCAGAACTGAGAAAGTCTGATATTAATAAGAGCTCGAAGGCCCGATGATTACAAAAAGGAGGAGAATACAAAGATTCTAGCAATAAGCAGTTAGGCCTAATCCTTGGTAGCGGCATCAACGGGAAAAAAGTCCGCAAGGTCTAGGTGAGAAGGCTCCACAGGGTCAGCCGTTGGAGGATTGACTATCGGGATCATGGGATCGAGGAATTTCCGATGAAGAAGTAGTTCCTCTTCACTCTGAACTTGTGGTATGCATTTCCGGCCTTGAGCATCGGCTTTTTTGGCGGAAATGATACATCCTTCCCGGAGAGCTACATCATAAGCAGTGCTGAAAATTTCGTTCATAACATAGTCGAAGTTGAAAAGCTTCCTTCCCTCGAAACCAGACCCACTGTCTGAAATCAGTCATTGAAAGGGATGTTAGGTCTTCCCAGAAAATTACGATCAAACTAAGCAAAGATGAAGGCGAACCATAGAGAAGAAACCCTTACCTGACATGATAATGGGAGGCTGAAAGAATGAACCTGACATTGCCAGAAAGATGGCCGAAGAAATACTAAGGTCTCAAGAGTTGCAATAAGCTTTCGAAAATTTGTAGGTGATAAGAGGAAACTGTACGCTGGGTAAGGTTTTTATAGGCGAAGAGGGCAGTCGAAGGGGCACTTTAATCCGAACCATCGAAATTGAAACGCTCTAATCTTGACCGTTGAGATGAAACGTGCAAAATGGCAGCAGGTGCAATGATGAAATATCCTGAAAAGTACTTTTCAGAAAAAGCAGACACAGAGAATCAGGCATGGGTACTGATGACGTCACTTCACTATCTGCTGCATTTAATGAACTAGGGAGTCGAGGAGTCCCCTTGGATTGGGCAGTTATCCACAAAACACTGAGGAAACGTGAAGGAGAAGACTAATAATGGAGTAACTGAACCAAGGGAAAGATCCCCGATTCCAGTATCGAAAGATCGGGAGTTGGAAGACACGACGAACTAAAAGTCCCTCATGTCTTGGGGGCAAATGATGGGTTCGATTACACCCGTCAGGCCCTTTAACAGGGAGGAAACGGCAAACAGGCCCACCAAGCCCAAAATGAAGGTCAAGATGACCTAGGAGGAGGGTCCCGACAAAGGGAGTCCCGATGATGAAAGGTCCCGACAGGGTCGGTCCCAACAGATGAGCTGGAAGCTCCCGATGAGAAGCCTTTAAGTAGGCCCCGATGATGAATCCCTGAGAATGATTGGCCCTGTCACGATGACGAGGGGCCCCGAGCGGTGACATAACGAGATAACTCTGGAGTCCCCGACGGGAGTCGGGACTCGTTACCAGAGGATAAGGCCAAGATATGCGGGGCGTGGCCGAGATACGCGGGACGTGGTTAAGATACACGGAGCGTGGCCGAGATACGCGGGGCATGGCTGAGATACGCAAGATCACACCCGAGATACGCGGGATACGGGCTAACCACCCCTAACGGTTCACCAGGTACCTGAGGCATCTCTTTGCCTATAAAAGGGCAGGAGGTCACCTCAGAACACTTACGTTGAATTCAATACACTTTGAGATTACTGCTTGCCAGTCATACGAGATACTCATTTAAGCATCGGAGAGGGATTCTGGGTCACCGCCCGGTTTATCCCCTCTTCCAGGATTGCGTGGAGCAAAGGGCTAGGATCCGCCGTCAAAGTCCGTACCGGAGTTCCACCGTGATCCAACAGAGACTAATACCTCCCCTTCCCGGGACGAGTAACTGGAGAGTCACCCGGGATGCGAGGCCAAGGATAAGGGAAGCGAGGCTCCCAGGTGGAGGTAATGCACCCCTCTCGGAGAGCTGCATCATAGGCAGTGTCTGAAATCTCATTACAAGCATAATCGAACTTGAAGGGTTTCCTCCCCCTGGAACTGGACTCACCGTCTGGAAAGTAATAATGGCAAGAAAAGGCACAGATGATTTCCGCAAAAGTTTGGGTAAGTTGATGGAGATGAAAGGAAAAACTATGCTAACAAGTTTCTTCGGAATCGAAAGAAGAAATCTATCCAGACATGTCGAATCGGAGAGGAAAGGATGAGCTTGATGGTCGGAGGTCCTGGTCGCCGGAGTGCTGATCAAAGACTAGAAAGGAGAGCTTGAGCTTTTGAAAGCACAGAGAATGAAATGGTAGAGAAGAATTGAATAGTGCCAAGATTTGGGTTTTTATAGCAGAGAGGATAGGCAAAGAGACGTTGCGATCTGGACCGTTGAAGATGAAGCGCCTCAACCTGAATCGTAGAAACACTAGGGACAAAACGGCTATAAAGCGCTTTTTCAGAAAAGCAGGCACGGGCACTCAAGCCATCACTTCATCACTCATCGCATTTAATAGGTGAGTAATCGAGAAATCTTTTCGGATTCGGTGGTTATCCTCGGAATATCGAAAGGTCCGAAGTTGGAAGACACGACGAACTTTAAGTCCCTCGGGTCTTGGGGGCAAATGATGGGTTTCGATATAGCCGGCAGGCCCAAACGGCGATTAAATGGCGAAGTAGGCCCACTGGGCCCCAAAAGAGGCTCAGAAGACCAATACGAGAGGTCCCGACAAGGTCGGTCCCGACATACGAGCTGAACGCTCCCGATGATATGCCTTTAAGTAGGCCCCGATGATATGCCTTTACGTAGGCCCCGATGATATTCCTTTAAGTAGGCCCCGATGATATACCTTTAAGTAGGCCCCCGATGATATGCCTTTGAGTAGGCTCCGATGTCGAATCCCTGAGAAGCTGGCCCTGTCCCGATGACGAGGGGCCCCGAGCGGTGATCAAAGGAGATAAATCTGGAGTCCCCGACATCCGTCGGGACTTGCCACCAGAGAATGAGGCCGAAAAACACGCCCACTATCAACATCATAGTGGGGAAGTGGCCTGAAAAGACGGAACGTGGGCTACTGGCCGTGCCGAGATAAACGGAACGTGGCAGTTATCTCAACAGGTAACTGTGGTGACCCCTCCCCTATATAAAGGAATGAGTTACCTCATGATTCATACATTGAACATTTTACATACTGATACTTGCCAGTTTCATCGATATACTCATTTAAGCATCGGAGAGGGATTCTGGGTCACCGCCCGGTCTATCCCCTTCTTGCAGGATTACTTGGAGCGAAGGAGTTCAGATTTCCGTCAAGTACATACCGGAGTTCCAACCGTGATCCAACAAGCCCCTCCTTCCACTTCCTGCCCCGGGAGGATCGGGGACTGAAGACGGCCCAATCGGGTGGTTGACCTGGACGTTTCTCACTCTTCTGAGGAGGCGAGCGAAGGTCAGGCCCTGATTCGTCGTCGGGGGGTGAGGCAGACCCCATTAGAACCAACTCCCGAGGGGCTGCTTCCATCTTCCCCTGCACAACAGTATTCGCCAATCTTGAGCCTGACTCCTGAAGGGACGTTCGGGTCTCATGGCGGCTCGGAGGCGTGCACCTCCGACACTCAGGTCGTCCTTCCCCCTCTCCCCTTAGACGGGAGTTTCTATCAGCTTTACACCCCCGACCAGGCGGCGGCTCCCTGGACCCCGATCAGTCATTGCAAGGGGTCCCGCTCCGTCGGGGTGATGCACCACCGGAACTGGGTCTGCACCAGCTGGCAGGTTCAGTTCCGCCATCTCTGAAGCTTCAGCTCTCCTTGGCTCGGGAGGACATCCACACGGACATTCGCGAAATGGCCGTTCGTCGTGTGGAGGTAAGGTTTCCTGTTTTTACACTTAGTATATAAGGTAAAATATTCTCATGTACTAACCTTTTCCTTTCTTTTTCACAGGAAATGGCGGACCAACACTGCTGTTTCGGGTACATCCTGACCCTGGAGGAGGCCCTGGAGCAGGAGCGAGCCAAGGCGGCCCCCGAGGTCTTGGCCAAGCTCGAGGAGGATTTGGATGCCTCCGAATCGTCGAGGGGTAAGCTGGTTAAGGAGCAAGCCCTCCTTAACCAGAAGACTCGGGACCTCCTGAGGCAGGTCCACGACTTCGAGCGGCTGCTGAAGCAGGAGCGACAAAAGCTCAAGGAAGAGCAGCAGGGGCGCGCGGAGGATCGGGACAGGCTCGTCCTCGAGAAGAAGGCCCTTGAGGACGTCAAGGCGGGACTGGAGGCGGAGAAGGTCCTTCTCAACAACCGGTCCCAACAGATGGAGCGGGAGATCGTTGAGTTCCCCATCAAGCTTGTTGAGGCTGAGGCCAAGGGTCGGGAAGATTATCGGGGCTCCGAGGATTTCCAATTGGACGCGGTGAGGTTCTGTAAGGCGGAGGTGGAGACCACCTTGCTCAATGCTGTCGAGGAGCTCCATCTGGAGTATGGCAGTGCCATTGACTTCACCAAGTCTCAGACTCTCGCCCCCTTTGCGGAGAGGTATTTCAGCCTTTCAGAGGAGAGCGACGGGGCCAACACCCCCGAGGGAACTGCTGGTGCTGAAGGCACGGTGAAGCCTCCAAGTACAGACCTCCCGATAACTGATCCCCCAACGATCGACCCTTCACTGGCTGACCTCCAAGGGTCCGATCCTCCCGCGGCCAATCTTACAGGATCCGATCCTCCGATCGCGGAGCCTTCTGCCACGAACCTCGTGGACTCTGCTCCCCTCGATGCTGCCAAGGACCAAGCTTAACGCTTTATTTTCGAATCCTTGTAATTTCCTTCTTTTGTCATGAACCTTTCAGGCCTTTATAATATCAATCTATTTTGGTTCCGATTATCGTTGCACCACTTAAGATGAATTAACCACGCCACTTAAGGTGATTTGATCATACCACTTAGGGTGATTCGATACGTCACTTAAGACATTTTACCCACACCACTTAAGGCGATTTAACCACGCCACTTAAGGCGATTTAATCATGCCACTTAAGGCGACTTAACCACGCCACTTAAGGAGATTTAAGCACGCCACTTAAGGCGATTTAGCCACGCCACTTAAGGCGATTTAACCACACCACTTAAGGCGATTTATCCACACCACTTAAGGCGATTTATCCACGCCACTTAAGGCAAAACCACGCCACTTAAGGCGATTTAGTTACACCACTTAAGGCGATTTGATCGGAAGCAACCTCTTTATTCATTGATGGCTCAAAACCTGTTTATATCAAATCAAAACGATAAACAACTTGCACCACTAAAGGCGACTAATATCAGACATGACATTTCTTCAAGTGTTCACCACTGAAAGAATGCTTCAACACATTGCCATCGAGGTCTTCCAACTTATACGCATTTCGAGCTGGCATCCCCACGACCTTATAAGGTCCTTCCCATTTTGGTGACATCTTGTTGATCCGATCCAAAAGGGTAAATTCGTTCCGACGCCAGACCAGTTCCCCGACAAAGAACTGTCGAGACTTGACTCGCCGATTGTAATATCGGGCCGTTGCCAAGCGCATCCGAGCCTGGGCCTCCTCGGCATTCCGCCTCTTCTCTTCGACCAAGTCCAAGTCCAGACGCCTCATTTCATTATTCGACAGAGGTTCATAATACCTCGTCCGATGGGATTCCACAGCTATTTCAACGGGGGCAACTGCTTCTGTGCCGTAAAACAAGGCCAAACTGAGTCTCTCCAGTCGATCGTTTGGGTGTTGTTCTAACAGCCCAAAGCACATTTTCCAGCTCGTCCAGCCATTTGCCCTTCAAGGCATGGACCCTCTTCTTCAGGCCATCCATCACGATCTTGTTTGCTCACTCCACCTGTCCATTGGTCTGAGCATGATGGACAGAGGCTGTTCGATGCTCAATTTTCAGTTCCCCGTTGTCTTGGCAAATGCCTTAGCTTCTATCCACTTCGAGAAATAATCAATAGCCACAATCTAATATCGGCACTGACCTTTTGCAACTGGAAGGGGTCCCACCAAATCGATTCCCCATTGCGCGAAGGGCCAAGCACTCTTGATGGACGTCAGATCGGCAGCTGGGGCCGCGATATTCGGGGCGTACCTCTGGCACGCGTCATAGGATCGGACTAGCATCGTTGCGTCCTTATTCATCGAGGGCCAGTTATAGCCCAGGTTCAGCACTTTCCTCACGACGGATCGGGCATCTTCATGACAAGCCGAGTATCCTTCGTGTTCCTCCTTAAGGATCCGATCTGTGTCGGGCTTAGCCACACATTTCAAGTAAGGAGTTAAATACCCCCTTTTATACAACTGATTGTCCACCATCACATAATTGGCCGCGATTCAGCGTAATTTACCAGCTGCTACTTCATCATCATCATTAGGGACTGCCCCCGTAGTCAGGTACGCGGCTATCGGGGTCATCCAAGTGGGCTCCTCCGATCCGGTCTCAATGGCACATACCTCCGATTGATCAGTGGTTGACAGGATCACCTTCTCCAAGAAGTGCACCTTCCGACTTTCATCGAGGGACGCCCCCAAGGAGAACTTGCTCAAGACATCTGCTTCCACATTATCCTCCCTCGGGATCGCCTCAATATCGAAGCTCTTGAAATTCTCCTTCAAGGTTTGCACCTCACGAAGGTACTTTTTCATCATCGGGATCTTTGCTTCATATCGCCCTTGGACTTGGTTAACAATCAGGCTAGCATCACACTTCACCTTTAAGTCACCAACTCCCGGTGATGAGTGCCTCATATTCAGCTTCATTGTTGGTGGCCCTAAACGTCAAGGCCAAGGCATATCGGAGGGTCTCGCCTCCACCTGGCGGTATCAGTATGAACCCTGCTCCCGATCCTTCTGAATTTGAGGAGCCATCGGTATACATCTCCCAAGTGTCTTCGTCATTGGGCTGTTCTGACTGCTCTGCCATCAGGACTTCCATGGTTGCCCCCTCTACAGGGCCCGCTTCTTCTAGATCTGGGGCTGTAGACTCTGCTATGAAATCCGACAACGTCTGGCCCTTAATAGCCGTTCTCAGAGCAAAGTGAATGCGGAACTCACTAAGCTCGACTGCCCATTTCACTAATCTCCCCGACGCATTAGGTCGGTTCAAAAAATGTTTCAAGGGCTGATTCGTCAAAACAATAATTTCATGCCAATTGAAGTAAGGTCTTAGCTTCCGAGCAGTGACAATCAACGCATAAAGATACTTCTCAACGGCGGGATAATTTTCAGACTTGGCGAGTTCCTTGCTTACATAATAGACGGGGACTTGGTTACCCTTTACGACTTTCACTTAGACAGAGCTAACGGCAAATTCAGAAATAGCCAAATACAGATAGAGTGGCTCGCCTGGAATGGGCTTCGCCAACGGCGGGAGGGTGCGGAGGTGCTGCTTGAGTGCCTGGAACGCCTCTTCGCACTTGGCAGTCCACTCAAACGCTGTGGCCAAGTTGTGACCATGATCCTCGGCCTGTCGTGACTTCAACAACACATCGTCCACATAGGCCTCCATCGTTTTTCCTAGCATATCCCCGAACAGCTTGTTCACCATCCTCTGATAAGTTTCACCTGCATTGATCAGTCCAAAAGGCATGACATCATAGTGATAGATGTCACTATCAGCATAAAAAGCGGTGTGGGGGGCATCCTCCTTGGACATCTTGATCTGATTGTAGCCGGAGTAGGCATCCATAAAGCTCAGCAACTCATGTCCCGATGTGGCATCCACCAGCTGGTCGATCCTCGGGAGCGGATAGCAATCCTTCGGGCATGCTTTGTTCAGGTCGCGGAAGTCAATACACATCCGCCACTTGCCATTGCTCTTTTTCACCAGGACTGGGTTGGCGACCCAGGTCTGGAATCGGAGCTCCTTAATGAATCCAGCATCGAGCAACCTGCACACCTCTTGCTGGATCGCGATCTTCTTGTCTTCTTTGTGCAATCGTCTTGATCGCGGGGTCAATTTTCAGCTCGTGAGTAATCACGTCGGGGCTGATTCCTGGCATGTCGCTCGGGGACCAGGCAAACAGCTCCTTGAACTCCTTCAACAAATCGATCAGTTCTTGGGCCGTCTCCTCAGACAGGGCGCCTGATTTTCACCTTCCTCTGAGGTCCATTGATCTCGACCTCCTTCAAATCTTCCATCGGGGCGGGACGCCCGAAATCCTCTCTGGGATCGGCATCAGTCTGGAAAATAGTCATAGCCTCCTGATTCCTCCTTCGAGTGGCATTGACATAGCACTTCCTCGAGGCCACCTGATCGCCCCTGAATTCCCCGACTCTGTGGTCGGTCGGAAACTTCAGCTTCTGATGGACAGTTGAGGCAATTGCCCCCAGCGGGTTGATGGTGGTCCTCCCGATAATTGCATTGTTAGTCCCCGCAGACTCAACCACCACGAACTCCGAATTCCAGCCACTACCGAACTCAACCGGTAAGGTAATCATCCCCACCGGGTAAGAGGTAGACCCAAAAAATCCGACCATCGGGAAGTCCGCACGCTTCAGATCCTTCTTGGTTTTTCCCATGGCCTCCAGCGCATCCATGAACAAAATGTCGGAGGAGCTCCCTCCATCAATCAGGATTCGCTTCATCTCGTACCCATCCACGTTCAGGGTAACGACCAAAGCATCATCATGCGGCGTCTCCAATCCTATCAGGTCCTCCGCCGAGAAGGGAATCACCATTTCTTCCTTCGGAGTCCAAGATCGGGCCCTCTTCCCCAGCACCACAGCAATAGAAATTCGAGAAGCATAGACCTCTCGAGATGCCGTGGTGTCACCTCCTGCGGCAAATCCTCCATGGATCACATTAATGGTTCCCCGCTTCTCCTTGCGAGCATTGGAAGACTCGGGCTTCTCCTTCTTCGGGGACCGATCGCGGGATCGGGAACGGGACCGCGATCGGGAACGAGATCGGCCCCGTTGCCCAGCCACAAATTCCTTGAGCTTCCCCCTCTGGATCAGCTTCTCAATCTCCTTCTTCAACTCCCGACAGTGGTTAGTGTCGTGACCGCTGGCTCGATGGAAACGACAATAACGATCAGTGCGAGCTCCCATGAACTCTCCATCCTTCTTCGGGGGGTACCTGGCGATACCCTGTCGGTCCATCATCGCCAACACAGCACCCATGGAGCAAATGAGAGGAGTGTAACGGTCCTCCCGCTTGTCTGACTTCGAGGGACGCTTGTCTTCCCTCCGATCAGGGTGGCCTCGACCCCGACTGCTCTCGGGTTTATCTTTCCTCCTGCGATCGTCCGAAGGCTTGAACGACTGCTTCCCCTTGTTCGATTTCGGAGGGTCGAGCTCTCCGGCAGCTATCTTTGACTCCTGTACGTCAATTTGCTGCTTCACCCTCTTCTGCAGCGCCTCCATGTTCCACACAACCTTCTCAGCCACGCTGTGCATCAGGTCGGAACCATATGGTGCTGTCAGGTTCCGAATGAAGGTGCGGATGGTCTCTCCCTCCGACATCTCCTCATCAATCTCGGCCACGCTGGCGGTGTACCTCTGGAAATAATGCGCCAGCGACTCATCGGGCCTCTGTACCACCTCAGCCAGGGACCTCGCGCTTTTCAGGAGACGCCGACGGTCCTGGTACTGCTGGATGAAACGATCATGCATCTGGGTCCAGGTAGAGATGCACCCTGGAGGAAGGCTGAAGAACCATGTCAGGGCCCTCTCACCAAGCGTGGCCGGGAACATAACGCACACTATATCGTCATTCGGGGCTCTACCTAGACAAGCCATGACATGCTTCTAGACATGACGAACTGGATCTCCCTCGCCATCATACTCCTTGATTGTCGGGATACCAAGTCCTGGCGGGGAAGTGGTCTTAACCAATCGGGGGACAAAGGGATGAGTGGATCGATCCCTCAGCTCCGACATCATCTTCTTCTGGTCCCCCATACAGATGCTCACGATCTTCACCACCTGTTCGGGGGTGATAGGACCATTGAGAGGGATGGTCCTATGCTGCACCGGTCCAGGCCCATCAATCACAAACTACTCCGACGGATTGGGCTCTTTGCCCTTGTCCTGGTGCTCGGGTTGGGCCTCCTGCCCGTCCCGATTCTCCCTCGGCGGAGGCGGAGGCAACTCTTCCTCCTTCTTCTTGGCAGCCTCCCTTCGGTCCAGGAGATCCTCCATAGTCTCCAGGAATATCGGCATGGCACCCATCACAGCCTTCACCAAGTCCACCTTGGTCGGAGCATCCTGGTCCCTCCTCGGGATCTCTTCTCTGCCCTCCGACGAGTTTCAAATGGAATCCTCGTGATCATCATGATGCCCCCTGTTTGGGAAACAGCAGGAGGAGGATCATTCCGATCAACAATACGCTCCGGAAGCCCTGAATTCAGAGTTCCAGCAGGATGGCGGGAACCGCCGGATTGCCCTTGTTTCTTCTTCTGCTTGCCAGCCATCGATTGGGTAGAGGCTATCTTTGCTTTATGTTACGATTCGCACAGACGACGCCAATGTTGGATCAAGCTTGGAACTCCGGCACGTTCTTGACGGAAGTTTGAACTCATTTTCTCCAAGTAATCCTGCAAGAAGGGGATAGACCGGGCGGTGACCCAGAATTCCTCTCCGATGCTTAAATGAGTATCTCGATGTAGGCAAGAAAGTATGAAAGTGTGAGTATGTGTATGTCAATCCTGAGGTAACTCCTTCCTTTATATAGGGGAGGAGTGACCCCAGTTACCTGTTGAGATAACTGCCAGGGGCAGTTAGCCCACACTCCATTTATCTTGGCCACTTGCCCACGTTCCGTCTTTTCAGGACACTCCCCCACTACGCTAATAGTGGGCGTGTTTCTCAGCCTCATCCTCTGGTGGCAAATCCCGACGGATGTCCGGGACTCAAGAGTTATCTCCTTTGGTCACCGCTCGGGGCCCCTCGTCATCGGGACATTGCCAGCATTCTCAGGGATTTAATATCGGGGCCTACTCAAAGGCATATCTTCGGGGCCTACTTAAAGGCATATCATGGGGGCCTACTTAAAGGCATATCATCGGGGCGTACAACTCATATGTCGGGACCGACCTTGTCGGGACCCCTCACATTGGCCCTCTAGGCCTCTTTTGGAACCCAGTGGGTCTACTTCACCGTTTACTCGTCGTTAATGGGCCTAACGGCTATATCGAAACCCATCACCTCACAGGTTGTAGGTGCCAAATTTCTTTGAGTCATTTACCCCAGTGATCCATCCCTGCTAGGAATCGACAAGAGGCTTTGCTGTTGAGACCATTCCGTGTAGGTGATTCCTTAACAAGAATCCTTAAAGGAGCCGTCCGCCGGATCGGAACTCCCCTTAAAGATCTTGGGACTACATGAAAGCAATTACTAGTATGTGCCTCTATTCCAACAGTCGTATATGAGCATGTGTTAGTGAGTTCATGAGTTTTTAATAAATTGACGTTCTTGAGTTTTTGGTAAAATTGATAATCATGAAATTGAGTTTTTTCAGTAAAAATGATGTTCATTATGTTCAAGAAAAACATGACTTTTATCAAAATCAAACATTGGATTAATGATCTTAGTAAAATTTGATCTTGAAATTTGACCACTAGCCCTAATTAATTGTTTCGGCCGAACCACTATAGGTGTATAAAGTGAAAAGTTTAATATCTTAGTCTCCAAGTAACCTAAGCTATTTCGGCCTAACCGAATTTTTAATTGAAATTAAAAATTTTGCCAAATTTTTACTAAGTGTAATAGGCCATAATTAGGGCTAGACCCACATGATAATTGTGGATAGAAACTATCAATATATTTTAGCACAATATTAGGGATATTGATAATGTTTGTACACGAGTCTCTTCGTGGGCTTCTTCTTTCGTTCTCTCATTCTTCGTGGGCTTCCTCTTCGCGTATTCCCGTTTCCCCTCATTTGGATACTTGCAAATGGGCACCGAGGGGTTCCCGGTAAGCCCACTCTGATGCTTAAATGAGTATAAGCTTTAGAGAGATAAAATGAGCTTTGAGAGAGATGAATTAATTACCTTCAAATGATGAGAGGAAGTCTCTATTTATAGAGTTCCTATTGAACCACACCGGTTCCAGTGCTTTTCTGGTCCAGTCGTGGCAGTTTAGTAATATAAATTGGCCTTGACCGTAAATACGGTGCATTCGACCTCGGTTCGACTGTAGGTGAGCTAAATGTGATTAAGTGTTGTGCGAATGGCCTCCCAGTGCGAGTCTCGGGCAAAATATCGTCCGGGCAGGGGTCCGGACGAGTTCCACTCGTCCGGCCGAAGCGGGGATACCCGGGTAAGTATCCCCAGGGCCTCGCTCGGGTAACCCGAGCGAAATGACCTCGTTCAGGTCATCCGAGCGAGGCGACCTTGCTCGGGTTACCTCCGAGGGGCCTTTTCCCTCGGGGTCCTCCAAGTGGGTTTCGCCACTTGGGGTGTTTTTTGAGCCTAAGTGTTGGGCATGTGGTGTCCGTTTTTCCAAGTGTGACCTAGTTATAGGGCCCAATTTACTATTTCTTGGGCGTATATCCAACATTTGCCCTTGAGTCAAGAAATGGTTCAACCTTACTTGACTCTATTTCTGCGGAGTACTGCCCAAGCGAGATGTGAAATGTAACTTTATGGCGGTCCCATCCTTTATCGAGTGATGGGTATACGTCCGATTCGGGTTAGTTTTATATTATTCGGACTTCGTAAACATGTCGAACTCACTAAACGGTTTCGAATTATTCACCCGCGTGTACTAAATAGTCCGGGGCACGCGCGTACGCACCCCGGACGTACACCGCGTCCGGATTGTGCTATAACCGGACCAGGTCCGGATTGCAAGAAACCCCGGACGGGCTCCAGATTGCTCTACAATCCGGAGCCGGTCTGGATTGTTCCAGAATCCGGATCCGGTCCGGCTTGCGGGACAATCCAGATTCCTCCTATTGTTGACATATAAACACCTACGCAAACACCGCACGTGCAAAACCTCCCGATGTCAGCTTTACTCCCGTCTACGCTTGGTTCATACTTTGCATTGAACCGACGTTGGACTATTCAATATACGCTTTGATTCCGAGGTTTCCTATAAATAGGGGCCTTGATCATTCATTTCAACTTAAGTTGACAGGGGAAGCTCTGCCCACTCTCTTACTTTCTCTCTCTAAAATATCTGACTTAAGCTTCGGAGAGGGTTCATCGCACTCCACCCCCTTCGTGTGGGGTGCGATACTGCCCCTCTTGCAGGTATACGGAGACGCACGAGCCCCGACACGTGCGAAGACGCGGCAAGTGAACAACCCAAGGAATCTTCCCGCATCCATACAAGGATTCGACACTTTGTCAAGTCCGGGTCCCGACACTCTACTAGACGCACATACGTACATTCTCCGCCAAGGCGCGCATACCCCGCAGTATTCGTATACTCCACGAGGCGTGCACGCACGCACATACTACAAGACACGTGCATGCGAAGACACTACAAGATACCCAAACACTTAGCCATTTAAGGGCTTGCAAGTCCCCGGCTCCTCGACAGTCCGACGCTCCGACAGCCCGACTGTCGGATATCCGCGAGCTCAAACAACCTGTCAGTATAACTACACAACACTTCAAGGACCCGACAAATTTCGAGTCAACGACCCGCGAATAGTCAGGATCCAACATTTTGGCGTCGTCCGCGAGATTCGCACAAACAAGCTCTCGCTTACCAGCAACAGCTATATGGCAAACATATATGTCATACATGATGATGTTAGGCAAGGGTAGCATACACATCCTGGAAGATGCAACATGCTCAATGATGGATATACGCCCAATTTGAACCCGTTGACTTTTGAATCGTTTTATTTTTATCACCCCGTTAATGATTGTAAATCGAAACTTCAACCCGAACACTTCGCGAAAACACCAACGGTCCGGACGAGGCCGAAACGCTCGTCCGGCCAAGTTGGCCAACCCTATCTCCCCTAGGAGGGGTTGGGTGGCCTCACCCAACCCCTACCCTTGGGGGTCGGATTTTCCTTCCCCCCCAAGGGCCCCGGCACCATTCTCGGACTCCCATACTTGGTTTATCTCCGCCAACCTTCTCCGTATCCTAAGGTCTTAATTACGTACTTATAGGTTAGTTAACTGTGTTTAAAGGTTAACGATGTCATTAAGCCACCTTAATGAGACCGTTGTCTATAAATACCACACCTCCACTATTCATTCGATCATCTTGGCAAGTTGCACAATTTTGCTCTGACATCTCTCTAGCTTTATCTCTCTAAAACCGTACTGACTTAGGCATCGGAGAGGGTTCATCAGGCACCACCCCCCCTCTGTGCCTGGTATTGCCCCTCTTGCAGGGCGAGAGAAGAAGAGAAGCTAAGGACGGAAGGACACAAGCTAGGACAGCACAACCCGAGAGCACCGAATCCGCAACATCTCCAGTGAGGAACGAGACTTGAGTCGACCGCCCGTTGACCCTAGACTCGGAACCTAACACTTGGCGCCGTCTGTGGGTTTCGAATAGAAAGCCTAATTATCACTAGCTAGATGGCAAGCGTATATGTCATTCATGGAGGTTATGGAGCTGGAGGAGAGTCAGCGAATGCTAGGGAAGCGTATATGGCACAGTTAGAGGACCATAAACCAAAGGAAGAACAAGCAGAAGGAAAGAGAGAAGATGTAATACAATTTTCAAGAAGAGACATGGAGCATTCGTTACCAAACAACAAGGATGCCCTAGTCATAACAATGAAGATCACTGATATGGACATTGGAAGAATCCTGGTAGACAGTGGAAGCTCACCCAACATCATTAGCAAGAAAGTCCTCAACATACTGGGAGTAAGGCCAAGTAGCATAAAACAGGTTCACTCCCCCATGGTGGGATTTTCAGGAGAGCCAACATACCCACTAGGGGCAGTCACACTACCTGTGACATTGGGCATAGGCCAGAGGCAGCTAAAGATCGATGTCCCCTTCTTCATCACAGAAGAAATGGAGGAATACAATGGAGTCCTGGGTACCACTACAATCAACAAGTGGGTTATGGTACCATCAACACTACATCAGAAAATGAAATTCCCCACAAGCCAAGGAATAGGGGAAGTAAAGGGTAACCAGAAGGTAGTAAGGAAATGTGCAAGGATCGCACCGAGCAAGAAGAAGAAAACAAGAGAGGTCCTCCTAATAGACGAGGACCCAAGAGAAGATCACGGAAGACCAGCCCCCATGGAGGAATTAAAAGAAATACTCATAGAAGAACCCGATAGGAAGGCAAAAATCGGGACCGCCTTATCTCAGGAAGAGGAAAACCACTTAGTAGCTTTACTAAGGGAATACAAGGATCTGTTCGCCTGGTCACCAAGCGATATGCCAGGAATATCAGAAGAAGTAATCTCACACAAGCTCAATATAGACGCGGCAACGCGACCAATAACAAAAAAGGTAAGGCCAATGGGAGGAAGCAAAAAGATAGCTATCCAGGAAGAAGTGGAAAAGCTATTGAAGGAAAATTTCATCAAGGAGATTAGATTCCAAACATGGGTGGCAAACCCAGTACTGGTAAATAAGGCGGGAGGAAGTTGGAGAATGTGCATCGATTATCGCGACCTAAACAAAGAATGCCCTAAGGACTCATATCTGCTACCAAGAATAGATCAGTTAGTGGATGCAACATCAGGTCACCAAATAATGAGCTTCATGGATGCATACTCAGGATATAACCAGATAAAAATGGCCCCTGAGGACGCCCCTCACACAGCATTCTACGCTGATAGCGAGATATACCATTACACGGTGATGCCTTTCGGACTCATAAATGCTGGAGCGACATACCAAA
Organism: Clarkia xantiana subsp. parviflora; assembly: GCA_036873135.1. NCBI lineage: Eukaryota > Viridiplantae > Streptophyta > Magnoliopsida > Myrtales > Onagraceae > Clarkia > Clarkia xantiana. The sequence continues at coordinate 33,518,818 of JAPTYO010000010.1, read as the reverse complement.
GAATGGTCAACAAAATCTTCGGGGACATGATAGGGAAGACAATGGAGGCATATGTGGACGACATGATCGTCAAATCCAAAGATATGAAAGACCATGTGGAGAACCTTCGCTCAACGTTTGAGAGGATGAGGCAATACCAAGTCCGCCTAAACCCGAAAAAATGCGCATTTGGGGTGCAATCAGGGAAATTTTTAGGCTTCATGGTAAGCCAGCGAGGCATAGAGGTAAACCCCGAAAAACTCCAGGCAATTGAAGAAATGCAGTCACCTACGAAGCACAAAGAGGTTCAACGACTGAACGGGAGGTTGGCAGCCCTTAACAGATTCCTATCCAAAATAGGAGACAAGGTATTACCCTTCTTTGAGGTACTAAGGGCAAACAAGAAATTCGAATGGACACCAAGATGTGAGGAAGCCTTCCAGCAACTCAAACAACATCTAAAGACACTACCACCCCTAGCAAAGCCTACACTAGGGGAGCCCCTCTACCTCTACATCTCCGTGAGCAACGTGGCAGTAAGCTCAGTGCTAATTAAAGAAGAAAACGCTGCACAATTGCCGGTATACTTCGTAAGCAAAACATTGGCAAAGTATGAGATCAACTACTTGCCAATAGAAAAGTACCTCTATGCACTGATTATATCAGCAAGAAAGTTGAGACCGTATTTTCATGGGCATGAAGTAACAGTCCTCACAAACCAACCATTGAAACACCTCCTCCAAAGACCAGACACATCGGGAAGACTGACCAAATGGGCAATTGAGCTAAGTGAGTTTCGTATTCATTTTGCCCCAAGAACAGCCATAAAGGGGCAGGCTCTAGCAGATTTTATTGCCGAATTCACCGGAATCAATCCAGACGAAGACTTGGGAGAAGTCAGAACTACAAGTGAGGCAATTAGTAGTCAGGAGAAACAACTAGAAGAATTATGGGAGATGCATACCGATGGGTCATCCAACGGAGGAGGTTCAGGTGCAGGCCTCCTACTATACCCACCAAATAGCGATACACCTCTGCGCTATGCCATGGCACTCACCTTTAAGGCAACGAACAATGAGGCTGAATACGAAGCACTGATAACAGGCCTGAGAATAGCCAAAGGAGTAGGGGCAAAACATCTAAGAGTTAAGTGCGATTCTCAACTAGTTGTCAATCAAGTGAAAGGAATCTTCACTGCAAAGTCCGAAAACATGCAGAAATACTTGCAGCAAGCCAGGGACCTAATAAAGAGCTTTCAAAGCTTCGACATTGAGTCAGTCCCAAGAGAACAAAACCAAGAGGCAGGCGCTTTAAGTAAACTAGCCCTAGGGGTAGAAGCAGGCAAAGAAGTTCACTTTGTAGAGCAAAGGATACAATCAGTGATAGAACAAATGGAAGTTCTAGTAATAGATGAAGCAGAGGCTTGGATGACCCCAATGCGTCAATACATCATGGAAGGAAAACTCCCAAAGGATAAGGTAGAGGCAGTCAAGATTGAAAGGATGGCTAGGAATTACGCAGTGATGGATAATGAACTCTACAAGAAAGGGTACTCCACACCCTTCCTCAAGTGCATAACATACCCAGAAACAGAGAGAGTACTTGCAGAACTCCATGAAGGAGATGCGGAGTGCCATGAAGGAGCACGATCAATAATCCGAAAGGTCTACAACCTAGGATACTATTGGCCATCAATGAGCAAAGAAGTAGCAGACTTGGTACAAAAATGCGATCACTGCCAAAGGTACTCCAGAAATATAACAGCCCCAGCGGCAAAGCTAAGCTCCATTTCGGGAGCCTGGCCATTTGCGCAGTGGGGGATTGATCTGATAGGCCCCCTACCAAGAACAAAAGGCCAGAAGACTTGCATAATAGTAGCAATAGACTACTTCTCCAAGTGGATAGAAGCAAAGGCAATGGGAAAGACAACAGACGACCAAGTCGTCAATTTCATCCAATCTCACATTGTCTCGAGGTACGGGGTGCCAAAAGCAATAATAAGTGACAATGGCCCACAATTCAAGAGCAAGAAACTGCAGTGGTATTGCGAAAGACTGAATATAGAGCACCGTTTCGCATTAGTAAAGCACCCTCAGACAAACGGGCAAGTAGAGTCGGCAAACAAAATAGTGCTAGATGGCCTAAAGAAACGACTCCATGCTACCAAGGGAAGTTGGGTAGATGAGCTGGAAAATGTTCTATGGGCAGTGCGGACAACACCAAAGATAGCCACAGGAGAAACACCATTTGGCCTAGTATACGGGACCGAAGCGGTGGCACCAGCAGAAATGGCGGTATCATCCCTAAGAACCACGTACTTCAAAGAACACGAGAACAACAAAGCAAGGCTCTTAGACTTAGACCTGGTGGAGGATAAAAGGTGGAATTCAGAAGAAGCACAAGCTCGAATGCGCTTAGTATCCGCAAGATATTACAACCGCCAAGTCAAGGAAAGGCAATTCCACATAGGAGAACTAGTGCTCAGGAAGAACGAATTCTCACATTTAGACCAAGTCAGAAAATTATCTCCAAAGTGGGAAGGGCCATATAAGATAGCGTCGGTCCCATACGCAAATGCTTACCGCCTCGAGGATGGGGATGGGTATATCTCCACAAACACCTTCAGTGGGGAACACCTAGAGAAGTACTACGTCTAAGAAGAAAGCACAAGCAAAAGACCATATCCTTGAAGTTATTTCAAGTCATTATATATAATTGTTTAACTTTTCCAAAAACAACTTTTAAGAAGGAGAACTCAAGAGGTTACTCCAACTTTACACTATCCTTGATTTCCTCCAAAGGGTGTCTTGATCCCCCCAAGACACCCCATGTGTACAAAAAACATGAATGCTCTTAAGGGAGTAGGATTTCCTTCAAAGGTATTTTCCAATGAATGTGGTGATATAATCATGAAGTTATCCTTACACAGATATGACTTCAAGTCAACAACGAATTTCAACGCCCCCAAGAGCGTATCTTGAGAGTAGTTCTAAAAACTACGAACCCTGTGCCCTCCGGGAGCCTATCCCGCGAACAGATTCGACGCCCCCAAGAGCGTATCTTGAGAGTAGTTTTTATACTACGACCTTCGACGCCCCCAAGAGCGTATCTTGAGAGTAGTTTTCATACTACGACCTTCGACGCACCAAGAGCGTATCTTGAGAGTGGTTTCCAAAAACTACGAATTTCGACGCCCCCAGGAGCGTATCTTGAGGTAGATTTGCAACCTACCAGATTCGACGCCCCCAAGAGCGTATCTTGAGGTAGAAAAAACACTACCAGATTCGACGCCCCCAAGAGCGTATCTTGAGGTAGATTTCAAACTACCAGTTTCGACGCCCACCAGGAGCGTATCTTTGGTCTAACCTGTGCCCTCCGGGAGCCTATCCTGTGAAACGTTAAGTGCCCTCCGAGAGCCAGTCTCGTGAACAGATTTCGACGCCCACCAGGAGCGTATCTTTGGTCTAACCTGTGCCCTCCGGGAGCCTATCCTGTGAAACGTTAAGTGCCCTCCGAGAGCCAGTCTCGTGAACAGATTTCGACGCCCACCAGGAGCGTATCTTTGGTCTAACCTGTGCCCTCCGGGATCCTATCCTGTGAAACGTTAAGTGCCCTCCGAGAGCCAGTCTAGTGAACAGATTTCGACGCCCACCAGGAGCGTATCTTTGGTCTAACCTGTGCCCTCCGGGAGCCTATCCTGTGAAACGTTAAGTGCCTTCCGAGAGCCTCTCGTGAACAGACTCGACGCCCACCAAGAGCGTATCTTTGGTCTAACAATACCATACATACCATTCAAAGGGTATCAGAAGAGAGCATTGCACCATACCAAGAAGGACCCCATGAGAAAGTAATTTCAAAGTAAAGTGACGTGAAGAACACATAACGTTTTTTCTTGATGAAATAGCAGGTATGGCGTGAAGGAAAACATAAAAGAAGGATAAGTAAAAGAAACACACCAAGGGAAGGGTCCATAACCAAAGAACTACATACTAAGGCATAGGGAGTTATCAGGAGAAGAGAGATAATCACCCTGCCATGTATACCATGAGTAAAGACAAGTGTATCGAACAAAGATGGCAAAACTAGGAAAGGTGGAGTTTTAAACTCTAAAGACAACCGCAACCCACAAACAAAAGTAGTAGTAAGAAGACACCACAAGAAGAACCTCAAGTCACAAACTCGCGAGACCACCACAAGAGATAGGTGTACTACTTCCTCATCTTCGCAATATGCCTAACAGCGAAGTCAGACAAATCACCAAGCTGAGAAAAAGGAAAGTCATGAGCAATCATGTACATACGCTCGAGAATCTCCTTTAAAGAAATACGCTTAGCCACAGAGCAGCGAACATCGATAGCAGCCTGATAAGAGGAAGAAGCCTTATACTCAGCGATAGCACACCCTTTCGACTCCACACGAAACATCTCCTCAAGGGACACCAATTCAGTAGCCCGAAGTACTTCATCACGATAAGACTTTTGTCTTAAGGTTTCAATCTCTTCTTTAAGAAGGGCAACACGACTCTCCAAAACTCGGCACTGCAAATCTGTGATACGACTATGCCCCAAACAACTAACAAGCTTGGAGTTAAGGGAGACACAAGTGTCCTCGTGCACCTTTTTCTCCTCAGCAAGATCAATAACAAGGGTGGACAAATTAACAACGTCGGCAATACCCTGCGACAAAAACAAAGGATGAGACAGATAACGCACGAAAGAGAAATGTCCTAAGGGATAACACGGCTGAGAAAAGTTACAGAAGCATAACGAGCCAACACATCACGAGCCAATTCATAAGTAGCCTCCGACCCTTTAAAAGGGGACACACGATCAACAGGAGGAACAGCAGACTGCAGAACACGAACTCCAACCTCAGGAGTTTGCAAAGAAGATTGGTTGTCAAAACGAGCCCCACGCCCATAATAAGGCGCCCATTCAGACCCAACAATTCCATCACGAGACAACTCCTTCCGACTCAAACGCGGAAGACGAAGTCTACCTACAACAAGGTATGAAGTAAACACCAATATACACTAAGGAAACTCAAACATTCGAGGACTTACCAAACAAAGAAGAAGGAAAAGATGGCTCCCGGACCCTCGATTAGGGGGCATCAATATAGAAAGAAGATGGTACCCTAACATCACCACCGCCCTTACCTCCAATTAGAGGACACCTCCCCGCACCATAAAAAACCGATCTTTTTGCAATCGAAGGTCCGGTCCCGGATTTAACTACTCCCACCCGTACCGGCCTCTTACTCCTCATCAACCAACCGGGAAATCTGTCGATCGAAAAAACGCAAGCTCAGCCCAAGAAAAACAGAAAAGGGATAGTAGGGACAAGAGGAAACTCACTCCCCTAAAACGACAAATACAGAATCAAAAGGTAAGAATAGAAAGAGGGTATAGAGAGACCCCACCAGCCAACAGGCAGAGGCAGGGGGCAAGGGGAGATAGTTATAACCCCCAGCATAGAGAGACCCCACCAGCCAACAGGCAGAGGTAGGGGGCAAGGGGAGATAGTTATAACCCCCAGCATAGAGAGACCCCACGGGCCAACAGGCAGAGGTAAGGGGCAAGGGAAGATAGTCATAATCCCAGGTTAGAAGACCCCACACGCCAGTAAGTAGAAACATGGAGGCAAGAAGATGGAAAGAGGATGAATCAAACAGGACTGTATCACCATGAAGACCCACAAATCAAAAACGAGACAAGTAAAGAAACAATCGAAGGAGAAGCGGGATTAAGTCCCCCAAAAGCAATGCTTACACAAAAGAAAAGACACGTACCTCAATGCGACACGCGCCCCGAAAAGTAAGTCCGACCAGAAATCCCACCGTCAAAAAGAAAAGAAGAGAAAAGGACAATGAGAATGAGGTAATCACTAACCCTTTTATAGTACAAAGGATTAGGGTTTTTCCAAAGTCGCCAAATCGACACCGTTGATTTTTAGAAAGGAAAATTTTAAGGGACAGATTCAAAAGCTAGTTCACATTAACCACAGTTAAACTCACACTCACCATAGTTAACATCCCATAGGTTTATTCTTAAGCATCCCATACTTAGAAAAAATTTTAGACCAAAATTAAATTTTTCTCCACTTAGGCAAAATCCCGGCATGAAATTGAAGCATAAGTCACTTAGGTGTATTCGTATTGCATTCCTATGCGAGCATGTATTTTTTGAGTATCCGCCTGTAGCAAGGATAGATTTATTACTCCCACCTCAGACGGACGCGTGCTTAGACACGTGTCCGTGCTACTCTGACGTTTACAATTCCTCTATCTCATAAGGCAGGGGGCAGAGTCAGAGGCACACATCCATGGGTAAGCAAGCATTCAGACGAAAGGTAAAACCCCGGTTTCAAATTGCGCGTGTCATACCATCCTAAAATAGAGTCAATCAAGGGTTAGGCCATTGGTTGACTCGGGGGCATGTGATGGATATACGCCCAATTTGAACCTGTTGAGTTTCGAATCGTTTTATTTTTATCACCCCGTTAATGATTGTAAATCGAAACTTCAACCCGAACACTTCGCGAAAACACCAACGGTCCGGACGAGGCCGAAACGCTCGTCCGGCCAAGTTAGACTCACCTAGGTGAGGTCGGGTGGCCACACCCGACCTCCCCTAGGGGAGATCGGGTGGACCAACCCGATCCCCCCTAGGGGAGATCGGGTCGGCCAACCCGATCCCCCCTAGGGGAGATCGGGTCGGCCAACCCGATCCCCCCTAGGGGAGATCGGGTCGGCCAACCCTATCTCCCCTAGGAGGGGTTGGGTGGCCTCATCCAACCCCTACCCTTGGGGGTCGGATTTTCCTTCCCCCCCAAGGGCCCCGACACCATTCTCGGACTCCCATACTTGGTTTATCTCCGCCAACCTTCTCTGTATCCTAAGGTCTTAATTACGTACTTAAAGGTTAGTTAACTGTGTTTAAAGGTTAACGATGTCATTAAGCCACCTTAATGACACCGTTGCCTATAAATACCACACCTCCACTATTCATTCGATCATCTTGGCAAGTTGCACAATTTTGCTCTGACATCTCTCTAGCTTTATCTCTCTAAAACCGTACTGACTTAGGCATCGGAGAGGGTTCATCAGGCACCACCCCCCCCCCCCTCTGTGCCTGGTATTGCCCCTCTTGCAGGGCGAGAGAAGAAGAGAAGCTAAGGACGGAAGGACACAAGCTAGGACAGCACAACCCGAGAGCACCGAATCCGCAACATCTCCAGTGAGGAACGAGACTTGAGTCGACCGCCCGTTGACCCTAGACTCGGAACCTAACACTCAAGAACAACAACATGATGATGCACCAATACAAACATTGACACTCACAAAGACTACCAAAGAGGAGACGCATAGTCCAACACAAGGGATATGCAAAGACTAACTCTGGAATGCTATGCTACGCTACCAAACAACACAGCGGGGATACCTCCAGCAGGGCGTACCCCCATGGGGCATACTCCCAGCAGACATACCCTGGACATACCGTGGACATACCACCAAGTTCACCGCACCTACAAGCAGGTGTACCGATAGCATGCGCCCCTGTAGCAGTGTGCATCACGACAGTAGCATCGGTACTACCACCAACCATCGACGTCCGACCAACAAGTTGGACGCGTCGCAGCCACTCCGGCCCATCGAAAGGATCGTATCACCGGAAATAGTCGTCAACAGAAAACACCGACGAGACGACCTAATCTAGACATCATGGTGTGGATACCAATGTGAAGCCTCTAGACGCTCGCTACCATACCTATAGCAAACACTATTGAAACCTCTAATCGAGGAACTCTCACGACCAACGCAGGGAGTAATCCCTTACTATACATTCAATGTTTTAAGAACTTAACTATTTCTATACATTACATACTTCTATCTCCTAACAATGAATGATAGGAATCAAGGAAGATACAAAGCAAGGGTAAGGTCGAACCTTCAAAAATTTGATCCAACTCGAAAAGCGACTTGACACGGACTACCATCATCGCCGGTATATTGTCGAAGGCCACTTAAGCTCTATCTGAGCTGGCCACTCAGTGAACATCGTTCACCATTCAAGCGCACAACTTTCAAAGGACCCCTTTTCGATTATCAGAGTGGTCGCAACCGCCTTGGTCTATATACCAAGCAACGCCAAAGAAGAACATTAATTGTCAAACACATACACCTCCAACGTGCGTACGTCTATACAAAGCACCCAAGTCATGGGAAGAAATTCCTCACGGGGACAAAGTGCGACAACCATCACACAAACTACCAATGCTGGACATAGCAACACCCCATGCCTCTGTAACAAAGGACAACCAAGACTGCACATGTCTCGTTGCGCTGTGACGAAGCAAATAATGACAGCATTGTCAACCCCCACCAATAGGTGGAAACGAACAGACACATCCGGTCAAACACCCGACTGACCGGTGCCTACAAAAGCGAAATCAAAGATTACAACACGACAGCTTAGTCCCTTGCGTTCGCGTAAGCACCATTACCCAACAATCCCCAAGCGGGGGCATACGCCGACTACACCTCTGTGGAGGAACTCAAAGGTTCTAAACATCGCATCACAACAATAAACAAGAGGGGGCACCATTTAAGGGACAACCCCACCAGCACTATGGAGTGTTACTCAAGAGCGAATCCTGCGCAATACGCACATCTGTGCTAAAACCATCACGTGGAAAAGGCGACATAGCTATCTCCGACATCCTACAAATACTCCTTCGCCAAGCAAATAAGAAGGAGATGACTCTAACACGGATGGAGGGATCTGTTAAGTCTGGTTCCACTTGGGTAGCTTCGGGCTTCTTTTCCACGAACGGGCTCTGGATGTGTGCACGGGAACGGGTATCTGTCTGAATGCCTCGATCCTGGAAACACGATCCTCGAACTAGTCTTCAAGTTCTCGACCTCGATCTCTCAAACATCGGATCCTGCACGAGGGGCAGTAACCAGCGTGAGAGGGGGGGGGGGAATGCTGGTTGGGCCCTCTCCGACGCTCAAGTCAAAATCTCTAGAGAGAGAAAGAATTTTAGAGGGAAGTCAGAGCATCCAATGTCCAAAATGAGGGAGTTGTCTTCAAATGGGAGACCTGGGCCCCTATTTATAGGGAACCTAAGGATCATGCCCAGTTTTGAACGGCTTAATGTCGGTATGAAGGAAAACATATACCGTCATCAAGGTGGACTATGCATGCACCGACTTCCCGTACTTGGCAAAATAATCGGGATGAGCGCGCGGAGAACATCGGTAATCCGGACCTACCCGGATTGCCTTAGGCAAGCCGGAGGTCCGGATTGCCTTAGGGCAATCCCGATGTCCTCCGGTCCGGGTAGTGCGCGTATTCCAGACCGTTTTAGACTTGGGTGTCCGCGGAAGAGTTCCTTTACGGGTTTTGGGGTATTTTGCGAGGCCCGAAATGTAAATACGAACCTGAATTGGACAGATATCTAACACTTGGCCCTGAGTCAAGTAGCGGTTCAAAACCCATACTTGACTCTTTTTAAGATATGATATTTGTCCAATTTAGGTTCGGTACTGACCTCACGGGTGGCCTGTTTGTCAATTCGAGTGTTGGGATCATAATTTTGACCAACTTCAATTTTCCACCGTACGTACGTAATCTGTTTATAGGGTTAGCGTAGCGGACAATATACGTATAACAACATGCAATTATATTCGCAATATCATGTAATGAGCGAAATAAAGATTTATACAACGTGATAATATCATGGCACATGAAGTAAGCATATAACACGTTGCCAACATGTAGATGACGACATAGTAAACGGATGACATAATCATACAATAAGCAAAACTCTTAGAATAATATGATATTGGAGAGCATGTACGTAATCATGAAGCATGATGTAAACATAGAAAATGATGCAAGCATGTAGTATTATGTAAGCATGGAAAATGATGCAAATATTCAATTCGTACTTAGATTATAAAAACAATCACATAACAACCATGAGTTAGTATCATGTGCATATAAAAATAATAACATGCGTAACGATCTACAAAGCGTGTTATGCAACACTAGGGAGCATGTATGTAAAACAAGCATAGGATAGTTGTAAGTATGCTTACACATGATACTAAGGACTTGCGTGAAAATAGATATTAGTTTAGTCCTTTGCACATGGTGTAGACACTATTAATGAGAATTAGGAGAGAGAATACTAATTATCTTACATCCTTTACAGATAAATTCCCAAGAAGCTCTCTATTCTTGATGAAGAGGGAATTCATGGAGGTGTGAATTTGGAGTAGTCACATCATATCTGACATTGATCAAGATTGAATCCGGGCAAGAAGGGGACCAAGGCGGCGCGTGAGGTAGGGGGGACGGCGCGTGAGGCTGCGGCGGCGGCGCGTGAGGTTGCAGCGGCGGCGCGTGGGTTTTCGGGTGAGGGCGAGTAGCAATTCGAACTTGTTTCGTGTCGGTGAGTCCAATTTCGTACATGGCTGGACCTTTCGTGACTTCGTTTGGCCTTGATTTAGTCTTGAAATCACCATGTACCTAGTTATCTTACCATGTGTACAAGGTGTTTGATAAAATGCATTAGAATACTTAGCCCGAAATCGGCCAAATTTTTTCTAAGTGCTGAAAATTTTAGAAAAGTGCAAATGAATCGTTATACTTCCCTTATGCATAGTGTTCGCTGCCGACATGTTGTTCCATGCCTTAGCCGTTGTTTTAGTATGCTCGATGTTGATGATCAGTAGTTGTACGTACATGGCCGTCAATGGTTGTATGTTGGTAATGATAGCTTAGGCAATGTACGTTGAGCATCATGTATAGACATAGATGTCGTCGTATGAGCTTTGTCGATAAGCGTCGTAGGAATGCTTAGGAGGTATTGTGTAGAAGTTGATAATAGCTACTTGATGCACGCAATTCATCCTTGTTGACATGTGTGTACATACATGGAAACACTTGGAAAATATTCTCCCATTATCGACATGTATGTACGTACATGGAATCACTTTAGAAAATATTCTTCACTTGTCGACATGCATCCTTGTCGACATGTATGTACGTACATGGAAATACTTAGAAAATATTCTTCACTTGTCGACATGTATGTACGTACATGTAAATACTTAGAAAATACTCTTCACTTGTCGACATGCACCCTTGTCGACATGTATGTACGTACATGGAAATACTTAGAAAATATTCTTCACTTGTCGACATGTATGTACGTACATGGAAATACCTAGAAAATATTCTTCACTTGTCGACATGCACCCTTGTCGACATGTATGTACGTACATGGAAATACTTAGAAAATATTCTTCACTTGTCGACATGCACCCTTGTTGACATGTATGTACGTGCTTGTATGTGCGCACTTGCCCCCACACTTAGAATTTTTTCTCTATCTCTGGCTATGTACGCTGTATCCATATGCTTGATGTAAACGCAGGTTGTATGCCAACACCTTGTTGTATGCTAACACTTGGTAATATACTGACGCATAGTAGCATGCTGTCCGCTTGTAATATGCAGACAGTTATCTTGAGCAAAACACTTAGAAAATATTTCGCCATTGTAATCATGTATCCATGTCGACATGCGTGTACATACATAGTGCTCGCACACTGATTGATTTGTTGTTTGTAATTTTCAGGATTCCAAGTTACGCAGTCTCCTTTTCAGAGTTAGTCTTCTTGTCGCGGTTACTATGAGTAAGTTTTCTATCCCCGTTCTGCGAGTGACATTATGTCCAGATGATTGTGACAAGTTACATATTGATGGTCCTCGTAACCTTGCTTATATCATCCATGTAGACCGGTTTATTGGTAAGAACTCTTCCTTACACGCGGAGTCTATTCGCAACACTCCTCCATCCAAGACATCCGCTTCATCACTTGTTCTTGCTGCCCCCGTGACTTCTGGATATGGCCGCGGAAAGGGGCTCATGGGTAAGATGTTTTTCCTTGTAACTTTTTCTTATCTTTTACTTTTTTGACTCATCACTTATTTTGTCTTTTGATTATTTAGTACGTTCCCCTGCTCTTGATGTTTCCGTGGATGATTATCAACTTCCTATCAAGCTATCCGAGGTGGAGTCGCATGTCTCGAGTGATCCTAAGAGTGTAAGGACGAATGCTGCCCTTCCTCTCTCCACCTTTGATAAGGGAAGGGAAGTTACTGAATGCACGATGGTATCTTCTGCCCCCCAGTCGAGAGATCGACTCGCAGAGGATCGCTCCTCGTCTGTCGGTACGAGATGTACTTCGCATTTCTCGTTATACTATGATTTTTAACACTTGGTTTTTATTCTTTATCTTTTCCTTGCAGTGATCCTAGCTTTGAACCGTGATCATCTTCTTCGTCCCTTGGAAGGTGATATATCTGGTAAAGCTTGGAAACCTCTTGGTAGGGGTGGTCTTCGCTTTCCTAAGGAGGCGAAACTTAATATGCCGGAGGTTGGTGTTCGTGTGCTACATAGGAGTGTGCCCCCAGGCGACCGACGTGCTGGTCCGAGGACTGATGAAGAAGCTGAAGAGTGTGTTGAACATGCTTTGGCCAATTTTGCTCCTGTAAGTTAACAGGTTATGTTTCCTGATAACTTTTGTGCCGTACGCCTTTGTTGTGTAATTTTTATGTCCTTGTGTTCTTGTATTAGGATGTGTCTCAGATGGTTAACATGTCGTCATATGTTGTGGAGCTTGTTAGTGCTAGAAGAGCTGCAGTCAACAGATGTAACACTGTCAGTCTTGAACTTGCCCGTTCTAAGGAGAAGGTGTGCGCACTTGGCTTGAAGATAGTTGACTACGAGACCAATTATCAGGTGCAGGAGACTCAAATTTCTGATCTTGAAGATGAGATGATTGCGCTTGAGAAACAGATTTCTAATGACATCCCATCTCGAGAGGCTGCCTTGATTGCCGCACGTGAGGAACATTATGCGCTTGGAATTGAAGTGGGTTTTTCACAGTATTTCAGTACTCCTGGTTTTAGTCTTGCAGCTAAGAAGATAACTGATACCATGATGGGAAAGCGTGCCGAGGAAAATTTTCGTCGTGTCAACGCGCTTGCCCCCAACTTTCCTTTTGACAAGCTTGGGCCTTGTTCTGACTATGCCGTTAACTACCTTAAGGCATTGCACACTTTGGGCCTTGACGTATCCGCCTATGATATGATTGAAGATGGAGGAGGTGCTGATGTCGTTGTTGCTCCTCCCGAGCTTATGGATGTTGTTCCACAGCTTACTGGGGATAGTGGAACTTCTCATGTATCTTTGAGTTGATGTTTGAACTTGGTGTTGATTTCCTGGACATGCTGTCTTAGTCCTTTGGAGGTGATGGTATGTTTGCTTGTGGTACTTCGTCCTTGGTACTTCGTCCTTTGGACCTGTTTTTCAATAATAATAATCGTATGATAACTTGTTAGTTATATTTCATACCTTGATCTATGCTGTCCATATGCTTTAGACTTGGAAGATAGGATAGATATCCTTAGATGATGAACATGATGTCCGTAGTTGTGACTGTATGCCGCACATTGTTGAGTGTTATGAGCGCCCATCTTGGTTAGATTCCAAGGCATGGAAAAATGCGTACACTAGGTACTTGTAGCATTGTAACTAGTAATGTATTCGGCGCGGGCACTTGGCACTTGGTACTCGGCACTGGCACTTGGCATGTAGCAGTGTCGTCTTGACGAAGCAAGACTTAAGTTTATATCGTCTCTTAGTTCCACTCTAAGGCAACGTTGTTGCAAGATACTTCTTGCTTATTTTGCTGTTTTTGCGTTAAATGCTAAAGAGCAAGAATAACGTTATACAAGACTCGACTTGTAAGTTTAATGAGTTTTGTACAAGGTTTGCTTATAAAAGTGTATAACATGAAGCTATCCCTTTTCAGGCCTAAGTCTTCATGGTGTATGAACCCTTAAGAGAGTATCCATACTTTTAGTGTGTGGATTTGTCGTCTATTAAGAGGATTTCCGCCACGGTGGGGTGATCAGTCCCATAATGTATTTGCCGCATCCTGTTTTTATTCAGGGAATGGCTATGAACATGAGGATTTGCCCGGAGGATTTCACAACATGTCATTTTTTTAGAAGTAAACATGGGGTTTTCCCTTTTGGAAAGGATGTCTCAACATGTTACTTTTGATAGATGTGAACATGGGTATTGTCCTTACGAGGAGGATATTGCACCATGTCACTTTTGGAGCATTGCATGATGTTTCTTTTGAGTGAATATTACTTTGAATTTGTTGAAGATGATCTTGTTGATGTCGCCTATCATAAGTTTCATGGCGTGATGATTTGTTGATATGAGTAGTATGCACGTTGTTTGCTACTTGATGTTAATCCAGAGTATAGTGCATAATGTGGGAAGGTACCTACGAGAGTAAATTGACTTTATTAAATGATTGATGTGATTACATGATTGTAAACAAACTTGGAGTTAACAAATCTCTCCCCTTTTTAATATAAAAGTTTAAGACAAAAGAGCTTGATACAATGGCTCCTTTGTAATAGAATGTTCTTCCTTCATCCGTGTAATTTCTTCAAGTGTCCCCCATTGAATGTGTTTGGAAGGATGTTGCCTTCAGTATCTTGGAGGCGGTATGCGCTAACATAAGGGACTGAGACAATCTTGTATGGGCCTTCCCACTTTGGAGATAGCTTGTTGATTTGATCTAAGTGTGAGAATTCATTCCTTCTCCACACCATCTCGCCCACATGGAATTGTCTTTCTTTCACTTTCCTGTTGTAGTGTCTTGCAGTTATTAAGCGCATACGTTCTTGGCTTAGCTCCGAGTTTCGCCTTCTTTTGTCTGCCAAGTCCAAGTCTAAACCCATTTCCGCTTCGTTGGTTTGAGGATTGAAATAAGTTGTGCGGTATGATGAGACAGCGATTTCGATTGGAGCTACGGCTTCTGTTCCGTATACTAGGCTGAATGGAGTTTTTCCTGTTGACTCCTTTGGGGTTGTGCGCACAGCCCATAGGACACTGCTAAGCTCTTCTGCCCATCCTCCCTTAAAAACATGAACTCTTTTCTTAAGACCATCCAGGACGATCTTGTTGGCGGATTCGACATGTCCATTGGTTTGGGCATGACGCACTGATGCAAAACGGTGATCTATGTTGAGTCTTTCACAGAACGTCTGAAGTCTAGAACTTCTGAATTGTGGCCCATTGTCACTGATGAGTACTCTTGGTATGCCATAACGTGCAATAATGTGGTTTCGTATGAAATCCATTATTTGCGCGTCTGTCGTATGTGCTAACGCCTTAGTTTCAATCCATTTGGAGAAGTAGTCGATGGCTACCACAATGTACTTTGTTTGCCCCTTGGATTGTGGAAGTGGACCCACCAAGTCAATTCCCCATTGTGCAAAAGGCCAGGAACTTGCAATTGGACACAATTCCGTTGCAGGAGCCGTTATGTTCCTTGAATATAGTTGACAGGATTCGCATTCCGTGACCATGTTTGTTGCTTGGCTTCTCATTGTTGGCCAATAGTATCCTAGACCTAGCGCTTTTCGGATTAAGGATCTTGCCCCCTCGTGACAAGCTGCTTGGCCTTCGTGCAAGTCCTTCAACACTGTCATACCTTCTGGGAAAGTTAAGCACCTTAGGTATGGTGTCGAGAATCCTTTCTTGTATAGCTGACCTTCGATCAATGTATAGTTGACAGCGATTCTTCTGATTTTTTGCGCTTTAAGTCTTTCTTCCGGCAGAACGTTATCCGTGAGGCATGCCAGAATTGGAGTCATCCAGGTAGGTTCTGTGTTGATATTTAATACTTCTAGTTTGTCGATTACAGACATGATCCTGTTTTCGACGAAGTGTGTTTCTTGGCCTTGTTCCCTTCCTTGCGCGAACTTACTTAACGCATCTGCCTCTTGATTTTCTTCCTTTAGAACGGACGTTATGTTGAAAGTTTGAAAGCTTGTGATGAGCTCCTTTGCTTGTCCCAAGTATTTCTGCATGTTTTCTGATTTGGCTACGTACTCGCCTTTGAATTGATTGACAACTAGCTTGGAGTCGCACTTGACTCTTAAGTGTTTGATTCCGAGGCCTTTTGCGATCCTTAAGCCTGTTATCAAGGCTTCGTATTCTGCCTCGTTATTCGTTGTTCTGAATGTTAGGCTTAGAGCATACTTCAACGGTTCCGACCCATCAGGCGGAATTATGAGGAATCCAGCTCCTGATCCTTCAACATTTGAGGAACCATCAGTGTACATTTGCCATACTTCAGTGTGCTCCTTACTTTGTTGCGCCCCATCTTGAATGTCAGTTTCCGGAGTAATCCATGTGAACTCCGCGATAAAGTCTGCCAATGCTTGTCCCTTGATTGATGTTCGTGGTGCAAAGTGAATGCGGAATTCACTTAGCTCGATTGACCACTTTGTTAATTTTCATGACATGTTTGGCTTTGACAGGATGTGCTTCAAGGGTTGGTCCGTCAGGACTGTTATCTCGTGTGCATGGAAGTATGGCCTCAATTTCATTGCCGCCACTATGAGAGCATATAGGTACTTCTCGATTGGCATATAATCCACTTCGTACTTTGCTAAGATCTTGCTCACGTAGTACACTGGGAGTGTGTAGTCCCTTTTTGCTTGACGAGTACCGAGCTGACTGCAGTATTGCTTACGGATATGTACAGGTAGAGCGGCTCGCCTTAGATTGGTTTTGCTAACACTGGGAGCGTTCGCAGGTGCAATTGTTGGAATGCTTCTTCACATACTGGTGTCCACTCGAACTTCTTGTTTGCACGAAGAACTTGGAAGAATGGAAGGGCTGTGTCTCCTATTCTTGCGAGGAACCTGTTAAGAGCTGCTAAACATCCATTCAGTTGTTGGACTTCTTTGTGCTTCTTGGGAGACTCCATTTCTTCTATCGCCTTTACTTTTTCTGGGTTTGCTTCGATCCCTCTTTCGCTGACCATGAAGCCAAGAACTTTTCCTGATTGCACGCCAAAGGCACACTTTGTTGGATTTAATCTGACTTGGAATTCTCGCATTCTTTTGAACACCTGGCGGAGGTTATCAACATGGTTACGCCTTTTTGTCGACTTCACGACCATGTCATCCATGTATGCTTCCATGATTCTCCCGATCATATCTCCGAATATTGTGTTGACCATACGCTGGTATGTTGCACCAGTATTAATTAATCCAAATGGCATGACCTTGTAATTGTAGATCTCGCTGTCTGCGTAGAACGCAGTGTGAGGTGAATCTTGTTCCGCCATTGGAATTTGGTTGTATCCTGAATACGCATCCATTACTGACATTAGCTCGTGTCCTGCGGTGGCATCTACTAGTTGGTCGATTCTTGGCAGTGGATATGAATCCTTTGGACATGCGTTGTTGAGGTCTCTGTAGTCGATACACATTCTCATATTTCCGTTAGGTTTGGGTACCAAAACTGGATTCGCAACCCATGTTTGGTATTGCGACTCTTCAATGAAGCCTGTGTTCAGCAACTTGCCCACTTCTTCTCGTATTGCAAGCTTTTTGTCTCCCCCCAATGGACGTAGCTTTTGTGTTATAAGTCTGGATCCTGGTTTGATGTTGAGCTTGTGAGAGATTATGTTTGGGCTTATTCCTGGCATATTGCATGGTGACCATGCGAACAGCTCCTTATATTCTACTAGAAGTGCCTTGATTTCTATCACTTCATCTTCTGACAGTGATGCTCCCACTCGAACCATCATTTCTGGCTCATCGATCTTGATTTCTTGCATTGCTTCAACAGGGGCAGGACGTTCATGATCCATCCTTGGGTCTTCATCAATGATGGGAATTCCGCAATTGTTTGTCTTGTCACTATGTTGGAGTGCAACCTTGTAGCAGTCTTTTGACAGCTGCTGATCTCCCTTTACTTCACCAACTCTTGCCTTTGTTAGAAACTTGATTTTTTGGTGTGATTTTGACGCTATCATACCCCATTTGTTCATGGTTGTGTATCCCAAGATTCCATTATATGCGTCAAGCTTTTCTACGATCATGAATGGTACGTCTCTTTGGAGCTGTTGCTCTCCCTCTCCTATGATGACTGGCAGAGTTATGAATCCTAGCGTGTAGCTTACATCTCCCATGAATCCCACCAAGGGTGAGTCCATTCTTTTGACGTGCCTCTTTCTCCCCAGGGCTAAAATGATAGCCTTTGTAGTGATGTTGGGCAAACTTCCACCATCTGCCATAATGCGCTTAACGTCCATGCCATCAATTGTCATAGTTATAACCAACGCGTCGGTGTGTGGGTGCACAATGTGGACTTTGTCTTTTGACGAAAAGCCAATGACGTCTTTCGTGCAATCATCCTCTTTGTCAGCATCTATCATGACAGTATCCTTCATGTCAGCATCCTGGCATATGCGCTTTATGTGGGTAGCGTATATTTCTCATTTATACGACGTTTCTCCTTCGGCTCCAAAGCCTCCGTGGATCACATGCACATTTGTGGATGGTAAGGCTGCAGGTGGATTCTGCATCCGGAATATGAGAAGGTCCTGGTTGGCTTCTCGTTGGTTTCACCTTGCTTGCACCCGCTTTCTTTGGTCGTCTTCCTGTCATGGCTCGTGGTACGGCACGGCTTTTTGTTCGAATCACTTCAGACGGCGCCAAATTTTAAGTCTGCTTCCACTTGGGTAGCTTCGGGCTTCTTTTCTACGAACGGGCTCTGGATGTGTGCACGGGAACGGGTATCTGTCTGAATGCCACGATCCTGGAAACACGATCCTCGAACTAATCTTCAAGTTCTCGACCTCGATCTCTCGAACTTCGGATCCTGCACGAGGGGCATTAACCAGCGTGGGAGAGGGGGGAATGCTGGTTGGGCCCTCTCCGACGCTCAAGTTAAAATCTCTAGAGAGAGAAAGCCTTTTAGAGAGAAGTCAGAGCATCCAATGTCCAAAATGAGGGAGTTGTCTTCAAATGGGAGACCTGGGCCCCTATTTATAGGGAACCTAAGGATCATGCCCAGTTTTGAACGGCTTGATGTCGGTATGAAGGAAAACGTATACCGTCATCAAGGTGGACTATGCATGCACCGACTTCTCGCACTTGGCAAAATAATCGGGATGAGCGCGCGGAGAACATCGGTAATCCGGACCTACCCGGATTGTTTAGCAATCCGGGCCGGGTCCGGATTGCCTTAGGGCAATCTGGAAGTCCTCCGGTCGGGGTACTGCGCGTATTCCAGACCGTTTTAGACTTGGGTGTCCGCGGAAGAGTTCTTTTACGGGTTTTGGGGTATTTTGCGAGGCCCGAAATGTAAATACGAACATGAATTGGACAGATATCTAACAGGATCCAAACAATCCGACGCAAATACATGTGCCTACGTGCACCAACATGTACCTACATGCGCCTACACACGCATACGGGGCCTAATGCGGATGTTAAAGGTAACATAAGCACTATCCATGATAATGACACAAGGAAAAGAGGGGGACCTTGTCAGTTCGACATTACTCAACCATGTATACATCTGTGACACAAGCACGACTTCAAGAGAAATTAAGCTACAAGTCATTACCACAATGGGGGGCACACCACCATGAAGAAACATAAGGTATTACCTATCTATGGTACGGGAACTACGACATTCGAGGTTTCGCACAAGAATACTCGGAAATCAGCCAAAGGAAAAAATAAGTGTCACACACGTTCGAACGAGAGCCATTACCCCTACTCAATCCCACCAACAAATTCCCTTGCATCAACATGCAAGGAATAGGAGGGAGCGAATTCACAATTACTCCTCAAGTATGGGCGCTGCCACATAGCAATCACCAAGAAAAATGCATCACACTCGTCGCAAGAATGGGGGCATGTCATAAACTACGACTATTACAAGGGTTTAGCATATCCAACTTACAAGAGATACTCGTCACACCCGAGCAAAGAAAGATGGTGGGACTGCCAAGCGACTTGGGGGCACCGAACGAACAAGTGCTTGTCAACCCACCTAACTATTGGGAAAAAGTTTAGAAATGAAAGGTCACGCGAACACGCGAGCACGCGAACGCGCAACATCACTCTTCCTAAGAGGAAGCCACATACGAGGAAAACAACCTCAACATCCTATGCTGATTCAACCCTAGACATCTACACCAGTTTGAGACAGGTTATGTACATATAGAAGAGATGTATCAAAGACACATTCTACTTAAGAGAGAACACCATGTAGAGGTTGTATACAACGCTCTCTGGAATACTCTATCTACGAGCTCCCTACTTAGGCATCTAAGCCAAATTGCGGTCGCATATGTAGCACTTGTATAGTCGCAGCAAGTATCCAAGCTAATGTCATCACACGACGGCTAGTCGAGCGAATTACTCAAACACAAGATCCTACTTTGGAAACAATACCAAGTAGCGATCACACACGTATATGCGCATCACGACATGGATTCAACTACACGCATCGACTAGAGAATGCAAACAACAATATACCAACGAACACATGCAACTAGGAACCCTAGAAAAGTCCCATACCTAACATGCGTCGTTAACCAAAGGGAGTATTCATACTCATATTTCAATACATGCACTAATTAAATAAGATCATAGAACTTCATCTATTATCTATCATACTGCAAATATTGCGACTATCTAATGAAGCGCATACCCTCTCGTAGGTACAACCTTACTTATACATCAACAATACTCCCTACTCTGGAATCATACCAACTAGTGGACTCTATGCATTTATTTTGCATCAACAACACAAGCTATTACGCTACATACAACAAACGACCTATATTATAAGCCATCTACATGTCAATGTTCGACATCAACAACGAGCACCCAATACGCTCTCTCATGCGACATCTATTATGTCTACTCTATACAGCTACATCCTAGAAATTTCTCTAAGGACTACATACAAGTAACATGGCGCGACATCCCCGCTCGGGGGTATCCCCATGATTACAACAACCATTCCTTGGTTTCTAAACCAACAGGCAATCATTTACGACGTGGCGCGACATTCTATATACAAGGGCAACCCCACACAACTAAGTGGCGCGACATCCTCTTTACGAGGGCAACCCCACACATTTACATGGCGCGACATCCCCTTTACGAGGGCAGCCCCATGAAATCTTACTGAGGAACGAGACAACCAGTATAGATTACTAAACATTTACATGGCACGACATCTTCTTCACGAGGGAAACCCCATGATATCTTACCGAGGAACGAGACACCCAGTATAGATTACTAAACATCATGGCGCGACATCCTCTATATGAGGGCAACTCCATGGGAACCTACCACTACCCATAAGTAGCGTTCATTATTACGTACCAACTCTCTACGACGGTAGGAGCGTAGACAACAATTGCCGCAATACACAACGCAGTGAAAAACTAACCAAACATACAAGTCGAGTCTTGTAAATCGTTATCTTGTTCGTGAAGAAATAACAGAATTAAAACACTCCAACTAAGCAAGTAGTGTCTTGCCACAACGTCGCCTTGGAATGGACCAAGAGACGGAAAAAAACTACAAGTTGTGCAATACAAACTTGTACAGCCCCCTGGAATAACCAGGACGCGGTGTAGTAGCATCGCAAGGTCAATACAAGGACTAGCCAAGGAACACCCCGCCTTAACGCTATAATGGGGGTACCCAAATAGCGGATCAAAACACATTTAAAAATTGGCAAGTCGTGTCTTGCTACAACGTCGCTTCGGAATGGTCAGAAAGACGAAATAAACTACAAGGCGTATCACACGACCTTTGTCACGTCCTTTTGATTAACAACTTTGAGGCGTACTAGCATCGCAAGGCAAGTAATTGGGTTAGCCAACAGAATGCCTTGCAACAACGTTACGCGGGGAGTTCCCAACTAACGGATGGAAAAACGCACCAAATCAACAAGTAGCGTCTTGTGACAACGTCGCCTTAGAGTGGACTAAGAGACGGTAACATCTAAGGTCTCGCCTCGTCGAGACGACACGCTCGCGTGTATACATGGGTCTTGCGCATTACTACTCATAAATGCCAAGTACCGGGAAAACGACCTCGTGCATTACTACCCATAAATGCCAAGGGTCACTCTAAGGACTGGCGCATTACTACTCATAAATGCCAAGTGCCGGGACAATGGCCTTAAGCATTACTACTCATAAATACTAAGCGTCACTCTTAAGCCTTGCGCGTTACTACTCATGAAATACGACAAGAATACAACACATGTGTCTAACACATATTCATCTTGCCATGCCTTCGTATAACCAAGAGGGGCACGCAATGCAGGGACGTATGTCTCCTAACAACAACTACGGATGCTACATCCAACAAGAGGACGAGTCTCAACTCTACTCTATAGTCCCCACCACATGGACAATCATAAAAACAAAGGTATGAAATATTACTACCATGTTACCATGCATTACTAAACCACTCATGATAGGTCTTAAACGACAACGTCAAACATTGAAACATAAACATAAAGGGTTAAAAGGGACAACACCCAAACAAGCAACCTCAACCCAAACACATGGAGCTAAAACCATATACAACGCCTGGTAGAAAAAACATAATCAACCTATTGCCACATGCGAGGTACCAACACCTCCGGCGAGCTGAAAAACACTCTCATCTCGAGTGGTAAAATCCACTCAACACCTACATAGCCTTTATGGCTCTTACATAAGCGCCTACACGGTATCTACACGCGTGTCTAACATGGCACTATGCGACTATTTGGGGTAACGGTACATACATAGTTATTGTACTAACGCCAATACATATATATCGATCAATGGTGGCAGGACATATATATCTACTTACATACTCTACGAAGAGTCTCAAGTTTCGACCATCGTTGCGAACAATACCACACTACCAAGCCTATATATACAAGGGCTAAAATCATGCAAGTTGCAATACAAACATCAAGGGAATGCCTCAAGGGAATTCGCCTCAGCAAAACACATTCGAGGGTATTCGCCTCAACAACCTTAAATACATGCACCTCAGCAATCTGGAAGGCATTGGCCTCAGTAGTCGGGAGAACAATCCCGCCTCTAAGTCACAAGGCAGTCACATGTCCAGTGGCAAACATGCATATATACAAAACCGATCAAAGTAAAAGTCGGGGGCAACGGTATATACCATGCCCAACAAAGCCTTTGATGGAGGACACACACATCAAGTCTTCATCACCTGCCTGAATGTCAGCGTGATGGGACTCCGAATCTTTGTCCTCCGCCACACAATCAACCTGGCCTTATGCATAGGCCATCTCTTGCGCAACCTACAACGCAAGGTCGTGCGCCTCACTATCCTCAGCAACCTTCTCCTGAAGGGCAATTACATCGAACACGAGCGCAACAACTCGAGCATGACGAGTTGAGGTTCCCGCCTCCAAATCAACAACGTTGGAATCCAAGAAGCGCGTCTTCTCCTTCGCGCTCGCCAGCTCGCGACACAACATGTCGCACTTCCCCTGGGGAGCCTTCTTGTAACAAAATCTCAAACATGCATACAACTTAAAAAAAAATAAGGATGAATACTCACAGACGCAAGACATGTCTGCATACCCCCAACATACGAGTGAGCACTCTTAGGTTCGTTGGGACGAACACTTCGATCACCAGGAGTGATAATCTGCTGAAACATACGTACTCCACCACAAAGGGTGCCCACTCCCCCACCAGTGATAACATCATTTGCAGTACAAACCAAGCCAACTCGGGTGAGCGCAGCAAGAGGCGCAATCCCTATGAATACATTCAAGGATAAACAAGAAGAGCCAAGCATCATAGTACAACAAGAAAATAAAGGCTTGTTACACATCTTCACGAGGAGACTCCTCCTCCAAGGTCCAGTCCCTCGACCGGAGGGCAGACATAGCTGGTGCACGAGCCTGACCCTCAAACGTTCGATGCCTCGCCACAGCCGGATTTCAACCACTTGGGATCGCACGAGGGACGCACCTCGGATTCAGCTCTTTTAGTCATGGAACGAGGCGGAGTGTTCGCAATAGCAACACACGCGCGTCTACGCAACAAGAGGGGAAACAACGCATCTCGTTCAAAAACTAAGTATGGAGACGCTAAGTGCAACACACGCGCGTCTACGCACCATGAAGGGAAACAACGCCTCTCGTACGAAGGATAAGTATGAAGACGCTAAGCGCAGCACGTGCGCGTCGACGAACCAGGAAGGAGGAGTAACACCTCCCAATCAAAAACTAAGTACGAAGACACCTAGCGTGGCACACGCATGTCGACGCATTAAGAGGAGGAGCAAAACTCTCGTTCAGAAACTAGTATAATGGCAACATACATGGCGCAATGCGCGCATGTTTCGACACATCAACAAGGTGCGAGGATTCACTTCTAAATTCTAAGTGTAATAATACCACGAACGCCACACTATGCACGCGCAACACCGTGCACACACGTCGACACGTCAATGCGAGATCTACCACCTTACATACGAAGCACCTAACGGGTACACTAAGTGGCTATCATGTCCACGTAACTCTAAGTGGCTGTTGTATCCACGAATCGCTGAACGACTTTTATGTTTGTGCGCCACATCAATATACCAATAACCAAGTAGCAGGCGCAGGAAGCACTCTACCTTGAAAACACCAGGTTGCGGCAATAACATGAATAGGCACGTCGCTTCGCCGACCTCTTACCAACACCATGGAAGGGTACGTCGCCTCGTCGACCTCTAGCCTTCTACCTACCTCGGAAACATCAAGTAGCTGTCGCTGAATGCACCCAACCTTGGAAAAACCCAAGTTGCAGTCGACACGAGGGTCAACGCCCCGCGTCCAAGACACGCGTGGGTAATATTCTATCCTCCTCATATTTTTTCTAACTCTTTTGGGAGAATTCCCTAACACTTACACATGATTACATACCCTCGCGTACATATGCATGTCTACAAACATACACACGTTTGCATATCCATGTCACGTGTTTATTATTACAATCTCGACATGTATATACTTATACCCATGTCATCGCATACATACATGCCCATACTTACATGATTTAATTTCATGACGTTATACATCACAAGTCAACGCACGTACCCGCGTATACCATGTTAACACATATGTTAGCACTCATACCCATAATTGCATGCATAGACTTGCATTATTACATATGTACATGTCATGCACATATACTTGTTGCACTAACCATATCAGCAGTTATAACCGCTCCCATTTAAACAAAAGTAGGGACGCGGAATAGAAAGGCCCACGCGCCGACGGACAGTAAGTCCATCTCGAGGTAACACCCGAACTTAAATCGAACATATAATCTATCGAAAATAGAGTCAAGACGGGGCCATGCCGCCACTTGACTCGGGGGAAAATGATGGGTATACGTCCGATTCGGGTTCGTTTTATATTATTCGGCCTTCGTAAACACGTCGAACTCACTAAACAATTTCGAATTATTCACCCGCGGGTACTAAAAAGTCTGGGGCACGCGCGTACGCGCTCCGGACTTACACCGCGTCCGGACTGCAATACAATCCGGATAAGCTCCGGATTGTCCTGCAATCCGGAGCTGGTCCGGATTGCAGACAATCCGACCATCCAGATTTTCCCGTTATACCGGACCTCTCGGGATTCTCGCATACCTCAGGACGGTCCGGATTCCTCCTATTGTTGACATATAAACCCCTACGCAAACACCGCACGTGCAAACCCTCCCGATGTCAGATTTACTCCCGTCTACGCTCGGTTCATACTTTGCATTGAACCGACGTCGGACCATTAAAAACCCAGTTTGATTCCGAGGTTTCCTATAAATAAGGGCCTTGATCATTCATTTCAACTTAGGTTTACAGCAGAAGCTCTTCCCACTCTCTTACTTTCTCTCTCTCTAAAATACTTGACTTAAGCTTTGGAGAGGGTTCATCGCACTCCACCCCCCCTCGGTGTGGTGCGATACTGCCCCTCTTGTAGGTATACGGAGACCCACGAGCCCCGAAACGTGCGAAAACCCGCCAGGTGAACAACCCAAGGCATCTTCCCGCATCAATACAAGGATTTGACACTTTGTCTAGTCCGGGTCCCGACACTCTACTAGACGCACATACGTACATACTCCGCCAAGGCGCGCATACCCCGCAGTATGTGTATACTCCATGAGGCGTGCACGTACGCACATACTACAAGACACATGCATGCGAAGACACTACAAGATACCCAAAAACTTAGCCATTTTAAGGGCTTGAAAGTCTCCGGCTCCCCGACAGTACGACGCTCAGACAGCCCGACACCCCGACTATCGGATCCGCGAGCTCAAACAACCCGTCAGTATAACTACACAACACTTCAAGGACCCGACGACTTTCGAGTCAACGACCCGCGAAGAGTCAGGATCCAACATCGAGTGCTCGAGAAGCGTCGCGATCTTCCTTGCCCCCTATTTAAAGAAGCTGGATATATATAAAATGCTATTATTAGCTTGATCATGTTTATGTCATATAGGGATATTATATGAAGGTAAGAATTACGAGCCTTGGTTTCGCTTTACTTAGCCTTTGGACTATGTCTTTTTATTCATGTCTCCTTTTTACTGGAGCCTTTTGGAAAAACCCCTATCATATCCCTTTATAAGGTATGCTATAGGCTATCCTTATTATTTGCCTCCATATCTTCTTTTCTAGAGCACTTCTCCTCCTTTTAGACCTATATTTTCTTCTCCTCCTCCATTTTCAATTTTCCTAGTCATCAACCCAATTAAGTCACCACATCTCACATGAAGCTTACTTAGGTTTGATTTGGAATTGGATTTGGCTTAAAGGCTTGGTTTGAACCGGTGGGAGCGGCAGCTTGGTTGGGCGTGGCACGGCGGAGCGACGGGAGGTGGCCGGTGGTTCCATCCACGGTGGCGAGGGCTTCGGGCGCACGGACGGCGCCGGAACCTGCAGGGGGACCTCGAGTCGGGTCAAGTCTGTAGGTCGAGGCGGAGCTCTCCGGCGACGGGTGGATTTCTCCGGCGACGGATGGAGCTCTCCGGCGACGGGCGGCGGGGTTTGGACCGGTTCGGCTCGGTATGATTTTTGGCAGTTTTAGTTCAATTTCTCCAAGGTCCGGTCTTTTGACTTTTTAATGTGTGTATGCTCTCCGTTTATTGCTATAAAAGCTAGGACTTGCCATAGATAATTGGATTACTTCACTTGCATTGTTGATTGGGGAATAGAGGATTGCCTCTTGTTGTTGAGCTTTGAGTACCTTTGAGGTGAGCATTCGATTTTTTCAAATTTGATATAGGTGTTGTTCCCTTAGGAATTGATATTTGCTTGTCGCTTTGGTTCCTTCTAACCTTGTTTAGGTCACCTTGTGCCTGTTTAGTTGATACATAGCTTGGTGTAGATGTTTTGTTCTTCCCTTGACCACCTTAAGTAGTGTTGGAATAGTTTTGCTTATCCCCCTCTTAGGGGTGTTTGTGATATTTGTTTATCAATTATGGTCCTTCCTTTAGCATGTAGTATCACCCATGCATGTGTCTTTGCCCCTCGTAGTAAGCATTTGATCTTTGTGCACTTTGGGATGTACCCCTGGGTGCACTTCCGGTGGGGTTAATAGTGTCTGATGTGTCGTCCTTCTTCCTTTCTACTGTCAGGTGTTGTCTTGAAGCTTTTTGATCGTTCACAGATTAAGAAGTGTTGAATCCTTTCTCCTTTATCATGAGTAAGCCTTCTTCCTCTAAGGCTCCACAGGGCGGTTTTTCTTCCAGAGCTCCTTTAGTTCTTTACACTCATGAGGAGTCTTTTATGGGAAAGCGATTTCCAAACCCGGACTTGAGCCTAGACCATATTGCTGCGTTGTCTGATTTTGAAACGGAGTCAGATGCCGAGCTGGAGCCAATCCTTGAGGATGAATTGTATTTTACGTGACCATGTATTCCTGTTTAAGGTCTATTGTGAAAATCTGTTGATGAGGAAGGGGTTTAGTCTCTATGTTAGGATGGCGGGGATAGGTAGTTTAGACAAGCCTACTTTCCCCTTATCGCTACACCGGTAGCTCCGTTACTCCGCCTCCGGATGGGATGGTGGCGGTGTATGTTCATCAGATTAAGGCGGGGCTATGCTTCCCCTACTGTGGAGAGCTTCAAGAGCTCTGTGAGTATTATCGGATCTCCCCTATTTGCCTTGCTCCTTCTACTATCCGCGCTTGGACCGGATTTAGGGTGTTCTGTCACCGCCAATTTTGGGCTTATTCTCTCTGCCTCTTCTGAAGCTTCTACGTATCCAGCATGGTGGTGATTCGGGGTTCTATTCCTTGGTGGTTCGTTACCTCTTGCTGACTGAAAAGGGGTTTCCGGAGCACGGTGATGCTAGATGGCACAATAAGCGTCGCTTCGTCCTTCCTTTCGAAAGAGGTAGTGGCCACTGGGAGAAAAATTACTTCTTCATTAAGGATCGAGGTGTTTCTTGGTCTTTGGACTCCCCCCTAAAGACGGATGAACGTCCTACGTTTTCCCAACTTTCGGTGTCTGAGAGGCAAGCTTTGAAGCATATATATATTAGGAATACGAGGGCTTCCTTCGATTCGGTGAATCACATCACGGAGGAGGAGCTATGTGCCACGGGGATCCTATTGGCGCCCCTAATTCGCCTTTGGTACGCAAGTCTTCGAGTTTTTAATACTTGCAATTTTATTGGTCTGCCTTGTAGGTTGGTTTCAATATCAGCCTTTCCGATTTCAGGAGGACGATGATGTTGATGAAGATGTCCTTGCGGAGAAGGAGGTTTTGGATGTCCCTCCTCCCCTCTCGAAGACTGCTGAACCTTTAGCTGTTGGTTCCGAGATCTCTAAGGTTGGTAGCCTTTCGTCGGAGAGGAGATTGTTGTAGTACTTTCTCTTAATTTTATGTTTGCTCTTTTTTTGTTGTACTCATATATATTTTCTTGTTGATTTCAGGGAGGTCTTCCTCTATCTCGCGGTGCAGATATTAGCCAAGATTAAATCAAAGAGATCTAGCTTGGAGGTGGAAGCCTCTACCTCTTAGACTCAGAAGATAGCCTCCTTCACCTCTCATTCCAAGTCCTCCTCTTGCCATAAAGAAAGAGAGGTTGCGTTGAGGACGTAGTTGATGGTGGATCTCCTATCGCTCCGGAGGACATGGGAGTTTCAGATGATGCTGACGGGGCTTTGTCTCCTCTCCCCCCCCCCCCCCCCCTCAAGGCTTACATCCTCCGATGACGGATCCCCAGTGCGGAGGCAAGTATGTGATGATATTCTCCTCTTGTATTTATGTATTTCTTTGGCGTTGTTGTGTCTTACATTTGATCTTCTAGGCATGATCAAGTTGCCTTTGATTTGCCCTAAGGTTCTTGTCTGCCCTATCGCCAGTGATGTTAGGGGCAACGCCTGGATACCCTTCTATTATGATGATAGACAAGCTTATGACTTGTCCTCCTCTCTTTCCACTCCTGAGATAGCCATTCCACCGATGAATGCAATTATTCCTCCGGCTGATCGTACCCTTCTGCCGCTTGATCTTGTGGAGATCCATCATTTTGTGAGGGTGTCTTGTCCCAGTTTGCTCCAGTGAGTATTTGTATTGACTCTTGCATTGTTTTTAAGAGTTTTTCGTGGCTGGCCTTGTTGTTTTCTTTGTAGGGTATATCCTCTGTTATTAACCTTGGCTCCCATCTGGTGAACGTAGCCAAGGAAAGGGATTAGCTTCGTAAGAAGTTGAAGAGGGTTGAGGCGAATCTTAGGAACAATGAAGAGTTCTTTGGTGATCAGATTGAGGAGCTCATGGTGTCTGAGATTGCTCTAATGAGTCACATATCTGTCGTCCAAAAATAGCTTGACGTTGTTCGTGCCCGCAAGGCGAATGATGATCTTCTGGCCGCGGTGAAGATGAAGAATGCTATCAAACTTGCTCGTGAGGAGGGTAGACTATCTGGTCTAGAAGTGGGTAGATCCCTAGGGACTGAAGAGGGTAGATCCCTTGGGATTGAAGAGAGTAAGTCGATTGGAGTGCGTGACTTTCTGGCTTCCAAGGACTTTTCTACTCGTGCTGAGCAGCATTGCAATGGTATCATGAATTCCTTTGGAGGAGGCATGAAAAAGAAGATTTTCACGCTCAATCCTTCCTTTTCCTTTGAACGACTTGGAGAATATGCTGAATTTGTCTCTAGGCAAGTCAAGCATCTGGCTAAAATGGCGGGGAGGTCTAAGTTTACTGCCGGGAGGGTGTCCCATGACAAGTCTCCGAAGGCGAAGGTGACAGCTTCTGTTTGCCTGATCAAGTCTTCCACCTCTTCAAATGGTTATGGGAAAGAGAATGATCCCCCTCTTGTGAAGGGTGGTTGAGACGACGTTCCTTCTTGTTGGTCTTATTATTTACTCATGTCGCTATTTACGTTATGTTTTCCTCATTCCTGTTTTGGAAAGATTCTTGTTTGAGGTTGAGCTCTGTCTTTACGATTAGATACTCGAGTTTGCATTTACTTTGTTGTCATACCATTCGTTTTGAGGTTTTTGTATGTGTGGACGACTTGGTGTGTGTTTAGTACACCTTTTGTTATCAGTATGATGCTTTGTTAGGAAGACCTATCTCTTATAGGGCATACATTCCCTTTTGCTTTCTCTTGTGAGGTGATCCTGTGGGTTTTATTTCCTCATATTGAAGGTTAGGTTGCTTATATTTGTAAGGCTTACATCCCTTTCCTTTATATTGTCATGGTGGCCCTGTGGGTTTTATGTCCCATTTATTCCAATGGAAGGATTACCCTTAAGGGTCTTCCCCTTATCATTCGGAAGGGTTGTCCTTATGGATCTTCCCCTTTTCATTTGGAAAGGTTGTTCTTATGGATCTTCCCCTTTTCATTTTGAAGGGTTGTCCTTATGGATCTTACCATTTTCATTTGGAAGGATTGTCCTTATGGATCTTCCCCTTTTCGTTTGGAAGGGTTGACCTTATGGATCTTCCCATTTTCGTTTGGAAGGGTTGTCCTTATGTATAAATCCATTTTTACTCGGAAGGGTTGTCCTTATGGATCTTCCCCTTTTCGTTTGGAAGGGTTGTCCAAATGGATCATCCCCTTTTCTTTTGGAAGGGTTGTCCTTATGGAACTTCCCCTTTTCATTCGAAAGGGTTGTCCTTATGGATCTTCCCATTTTCGTTTGGAAGGGTTGTCCTTATGGATCTTCCCCTTCTCATTCGGAAGGGTTGTCCTTATGGATATTCCCCTTTTCGTTTGGATGGGCTGTCCTTATGGATCTTCCCTTTCTCATTCAGAAGGGTTGTCCTTATGGATCTTCTACTTTTCGTTTGGAGAGGACACCTTCTCTTTTATGAGTGACAATGTGTTTCTTCTTTCCTCATGTGCCCTTAAAAGCATCTGATTCATTTAGTCATATCGCCAGATCTTACACAAGGAAAGTCTAAATGGAGTCTGAAGATCTCCTTCAAGTACTTATGCTTAAACATGAAATAAAAAAAACGAGATAATATCCACTCTAGGTGGGTTCGAACTCCAGTTCCTCGGTTGCTATCTCCTCCTAGAGACGACCAGCGTGGATTTCTTCCTCAACCACCAATCGAAGAACTAAACACTAATTGGTGTTATGCCCCTAAAGCTTATGATATTCGCACCATTCATCCACTTCCGTTCTTATAAAAGCCCTTGGTGACTCCAAATGTGGATGAATTTGATCATAGATGACTCTCTTATACAACTCTTCCATCTCACTTTTGAGAGGTGTGAAGTTGACTGTTCGCCCATCACCTATTTTGTAGTATGCTGTCTCATCCTTCTCTTCCTTTTGCATTGCTTGGGATAGTCTCTGCTTGAATTCTTCCACTGAGGTTATGGTAGCGCTACAAATATCTCCTCTGAAATATTCCTCAGCATCTCTTCTCAAATGCCTAAAGAAGGCTCTTACGAACTCATTCTTGGTAATCTTCAAGACAGATGCAGTTGTTGCTAGCCGCACAAAATAGCTCCTTATCAACTCATCTCCCTTTTGTTGAATTCCATCCAGGTACTCATGATTCTTACTTATCACTCGCCTCCTTCTCAACCATTTTCATTCGGAAGGGTTGTCCTTATGGATCTTCCCCTTTTCGTTTGGAAGGATTGACCTTATGGATCTTCCCCTTTTCGTTTGGAAGGGTTGTCCTTATGGATAAATCCATTTTTATTCGGAAGGGTTGTCCTTATGGATCTTCCCCTTTTCGTTTGGAAGTGTTGTCCAAACGGATCTTCCCCTTTTGGTTTGGAAGGGTTGTCCTTATGGAACTTCCCCTTTTCATTCGGAAGGGTTGTCCTTATGGATCTTCCCATTTTTGTTTGGAAGGGTTGTCCTTATGGATCTTCCCGTTTTCGTTTGGATGGGCTGTCCTTATGGATCTTCCCTTTCTCATTCAGAAGTGTTGTCCTTATGGATCTTCACCTTTTCGATTGGAAAGGACACCTTCTCTTTTATGAGTGACAACGTGTTTCTTCTTTCCTCATGTGCCCTTAAAAGCATCTGATTCATTTAGTCATATCGCCAGATCTTACGCAAGGAAATTCTAAATGGAGTCCGAGGATCTCCTTAAAGTACTTATGCATAAACATGAAATAAAAAAAACGAGATAATATCCACTCTTGGTGGGTTTGAACTCCAGTTCCTCAGTTGCTATCTCCTCCTAGAGACGACCTGCGTGGATTTCTTCCTCAACCTTCAATCGAAGGACTACACACTAATTGGTGCTATGCCCCCAAAGCTTATGATATTCGCACCACCCTTCCACTTCCGTTCTTATAAAGGCCCTTGGTGACTCCAAATGTGGATGAATTTGATCATAGAGGACTCTCTTATACATCTCTTCCATCTCACTTTTGAGAGGTGTGAGTTTGCCCAACAGCTATTTTGTAGTATGCTGTCTCATCCTTCTCTTCCTTTTGCACTGCTTAGGATAGTCTTTGTTTGAATTCTACCAATGAGGTTATGGTAGCGCTACCAATATCTCCACCGAAATATTCCTCAGCATCTCTTCTCAAATGCCTAAAGAAGGCTCTTACGAACTCATTCTTAGTGATATTCAACTCAGATTAAGCTGTTGCTAGCCGCACAAAATAGCTCCTTATCAACTCATCTCCCTTATGTTGGATGCCATCCAGGTACTCATGATTCTTTCTTATCACTCTCCTCCTTCTCAACCGTTTTCATTCGGAAGGGTTGTCCTCATGGATCTTCCCATTTTCGTTTGGAAGGATTGACCTTATGGATCTTCCCCATTTCGTTTGGAAGGGTTTTCCGTATGGATAAATCCATATTTATTCAGAAGGGTTGTCCTTATGGATCTTCCCCTTTTCGTTTGGAACGGTTGTCCAAATGGATATTCCCCTTTTCGTTTGGAAGGGTTGTCCTTATGGAAATTCCCCTTTTCATTCGGAAGGGTTGTCCTTATGCATCTTCCCATTTTCGTTTGGAAGGGTTGTCCTTATGGATCTTCCCCTTCTCATTCGGAAGGGTTGTCCTTATGGATCTTCCCGTTTTTGTTTGGATGGGCTGTCTTTATGGATCTTCCCTTTCTCATTCAGAAGTGTTG